>HG993124.1:100882803-103395303 GCA_905231855.2 Eristalis tenax | reverse complement strand
GTGACCCTTGGGTGATTATGAACCACTGGCGGGTGGGTCTGAAGTAAATGCTCTACAGCTAACGATCATTTCGTAGATTGATGCGTCGCACAGAGCTGTTGGAACTCCTTAATTGAAAGTACAAGTCCTATCTCCTACAATGAGTTCGAATTAAATTTAATTTAAGAGCGGTATTTCTTTAGTGCGTCTTGTGGGTGGGTTGGAGTGGTTTGAAAGTGCTCTTAGGCCAGAATAGGATCATTCTGTCTTTCCGGTGTGTATTGCCCTTGGGTTGAACAACTTGTCTATTTGTAGTATAATTAAACGTAGAAGACTGGCGGTAGCATATCGTCGGTTATAGAATCCACTTCCATCAGTTTATACTTTTAAAACGATCAGTTTTAATTGTCGAAAAGGAAAAGTTCCTGTTTGAGTTGATAAATCGATGCTTGTCACTTACTAAATGTAGACTACAAACTGCTTTTTAAGTGGCCTATACAGAGAGCCTAATTTTTGAGCCGCTTGTTCAGCATATTGGCTGCTGTCTTAGTAATTACACGTGCAATGTTGTCCTCCAAGACTGCCGGTAGGTGGCTGGAAATTTGATCACTATAGCTTGAAATTATATCTTCTTCTTCTTCTTTCTTTCGCCCTACAGTCAGGGCTACACCCGGGCCTTAACCAACAAGCATCTCCAACTAGCACGATCTCTGGCTAGCTGCCTCCAGTGTCGGACGCCAAGTTCGTTGAGGTCCTCTCCATCTGGGTGTTCCAACTTAAACTTCGGTTTCCCCTGTTGCGAAGACACTTGCGACTAAGTTGTCCATAGGCTCTACAGGGCAGAGCTGCCTTAGGCGTTGGATCCGCAAACATCTGACTAGGCTCATGTTGTATCTTCTCCTCCAAATACCGCTAACACAAGCAGAACGAAAGGGCGCACGGAGAACTTTTCTCTTGAAGTGACCGATGACTTCCTCATTGTACATGTCTTCGAGAAATAGCTCTATCACTCATTTGCCTCTTGAGCTTATAAGAACAGTGTTAGAATACTGGTGTTATTCATACTATTTACTGCGGAGCCGAGGTGGACGAAGGCCGTAACTACCTCGAAGTTTTAGCTGTCCATTGTGACGCTCTGACTAAGACGCCGGTGTTGTATATCCTTTCTTGAGGACAGCATATACTTGTTTTACCATCCATCACTGCTAGACCTATTTTAACCGCTTCCGTTTCAATGCCAGTAAACGAATGAATTGCTTGATTAGTCGGTCAATTATGCATGTTGAACATTGAATAGCGTCATAATTGTATCACTAAATCTTGCTGAGGCAGTGTCCAGAAAATGTATAAGGTATATCGAAAATAATGCGAACGGTGGCCTTCCACAAGCCAGAATCTCCTAGATGAGAGAGCAATGAAGCTGCATAGCATGTGTTCAATGGTTTCGTCCTCGTCTTCGTGCATGCAGCTTCTATCGAAATCATTATAAGGAAGGCCTGGTCTATTGGCGTGAACTCCGAGGGCACAGTGCCCTGTTAGCACGCCAAAGAGAGATCTGAGATTCGGTCTGCTTAATCCTAAGCGATCTCTTGGGATCGATCATAGCCATCCTGGTTGGTAATGAGGCATCCTATGCTTTATGTCCATCTGCGGTTTGTTTGAGCAAGTCTTTCAAGCTTTAGCAGATCTTTAATAGCAGCGATGGGCGTGAAGGGTGGGTCTCCACCCGGAAGAGTACAGCATTTGTGTCCTTTCTTGCGAGTTCTCTGGACTGTCACAGTGTCCCGGCACCAACAAAAGATGGATGTTATAATAAAATATTTGGCCATCTCGTGAAGAGATAAAAGGGATGATGAAAGTGACTGAGTCCAGAGATTTGATCGCTGCCTGGCTATCGGAAAATATGACCCCTAAAATGTAAACTCTTGGCCATTTTTTACTATTCGGAAATGAGAAAAGTTTCTTTCCTTTAGTGCCTTGTGCTGTGTGGAGTTTGTGTATCACTTCCGTAAAACTAAAAAAGCTATTCCTTCGAATCAAATGCAACACAGATTCCTTACAATCAAGGAAAAAGATGCATTTTTTGCGAAAATTGTAAACCGGCTACTTAGGACTTGATCTATCGCTGAAGTTTAGGCTTACAAAATCCACAATACCAGGCATCAACAAAAATGTATTTGAGAAACCTTAAGATTTTCGGAGGTGCATTAAATGCGAACTACCTCTGTAAGTGGCTTGAGAAGCACCGAGAAAAATGTTCCAATTTCGAATAACTTACTCAGAAATAAAGCAAATCATTTCAACAGTCAGCTTAACGAATACATATATTGATTTTAAAGCTCGCGTCGAGAGGCTTCAGCGTTATGGAGTTCGAATAAGAAATTTTCGGCAAATCATGAAACTGTAAAGCAAACTGACGACGCTTGTGTTATCAAAAGAGGCAACTGCACCAGCAAAAATAGCAAGGCGTGTGAGTATTTTAAGATCATCAAATGCGACTGGAACACACATAGTAAAAGGTCTCATATTCGGAATCTCCAGTCCTTTTCTAGATCTGATGTACTGGATATCTGATGGGTTGTACAAGACGAGCAAAATGCCTAGATGACAACAGAAATTTTCACACACTTAATTCATAATAATCTAGTGAAAGGTTATGCTTTTTTTTATTTTTTTTTTTAATGTAATGGCGGCGGAGACTGGTTTTGGTGTAACCACCAGTAAAATTGCCATTCTTTGGCAGACTCTCTCCTATCTCGAGCAGAGATCGCTCTACTGAACCGGAGGAGATCCTCGTGACTGCGAGCGACATCCCGTTCATATTGAAGTCGACTATCCACTGTTCGGCGTACGAAATGGAAGATTACAGGACATCCGTGTGGATTCTGTATTAGGTCAATTGTGTCGAGGTAGAGGAACGCCTCGCGAGGAATTAAGCCGGTAAGGCGCACTCTTTCGTGATACATTACGTTGGGGTAGTAAGCCCCAAAGATTAGACTGTTAGAAGAAGTCATAGCTCGTACAATGTGTCTTCTGATCAGTTTAATAATAAAATTATCTATCCTGTTCACGTTTGCCTCGTTGTACAGGACCTCGATAAGATAGTACTAATTGTACTCAGACTCGGGTGTACGATACAACCGGAGACATGTCCGAAGACACTGCCTCTCGAACAACCTCATCTTTTCCATCTGGGAAGGACTCACGTTGAACCACAACGGACAACCGTACGCCATAATTGGCCGGATGAGGACCATGTAGCAGATTACCTTCACCCTGGAATCAAGTTGGCTGCTGTAAAACAACCCCCTTGCCATAGCAAAGGCCTTTTTAGCTTTCGTCAGAGCAATATCTATATGTTTGTCAAAATACAGATATTGATCCAACCAAATGCCTAGATATCTGACTACACTTTTCACATCTAACAGTCGTCCCTGTGGGTCCAAAATGCCGAACTTACGCCAGTTTGTGTGCGTATCCCATGATGCCATGTACAACGGGATTCTGAAAAGGATAGTTTCACACTTCAGGAAGTTGATAATCAACTTTAACTTACTTGTGGCTTAAAACATACACCCCTATTGCGAGTGTCAAAAAATAGTTGATAAACGATACTTATCAACAAAATTGACTCGTTGGTATTGCGATTGTCAATTATCAATTAACGATTGTTCACTGTCAATTTGTGGATTGTGAATGGATCAAAGTGGTATTGTGAGTGTCAATTGAGATCAATTTTGTTGATATTTTTTGGTCAATCATATTTTTGAGGTTGATACAAAGTAAAATGTAAGTATTTGTAATATTTTAGTGTTTGTAAGCAACAAAAAGCAAATAGAACCATTAGCTGGGTGGACAATAAAAATATTGCAAAATGAGTTTGCCCAAAAACCATGTTGCAACAAAAGTGGGAATGTTTTTCATTGGAGCTGAATAGCTTAGGTCACAGCGGGAATGGCAAAAGTGGCTAAGGGTATTCAATTTAAGAAATATCGTTTCTTATGCTAGTCCCAATTATCTACATACACATGTACATAGGTATGTACCGATCTAAAATGTAAGACAAAAAAGAAGAAAATGGAGAACAAAACAGCAATAAATGAAACTGGAAGTGGCCCGAATCGTCCTCATAATTTCACAGACACGGAGGAAGCTGTGATTCAACTGATGGAGATAGACACATGCATAAATCCACCTTTAAATGATTGTGATGACAACAAAACGTACTTTAAGTTTGTGTTATAAGGGACCAATAATGAAACAAACACCGATTAATTTTAACTAAATTCATATTTTTATTATTAATTTTGTGTTTAATAATGTTTTTTTTTTGCTTATCTAAAGGGTTCTTAGAATTCGGTTTCTTATTTGAATTCCTACATCACTTTCTGAAATATGACTAAAATCAATAGAATTGCTACTACCGCCTTCGTCCTCAATAGCGAGTTCAGCAATTGTCACAAAGGTCATTAAAGGCTACACAAATCTTGTGTAAAGCTGCATAAACATTTGCAATTTGTGTAGCCTTTTCGGGTCGTTAATGCAACTCACTTGCTCGAAGAAGACATCTGAATCTTTGTTTTAGAACACCAATTGTCCGTTCGACAGTGTGAATTGCTTAGGCGTGTCTTTTATTGTAAGAACTTTCCTGTGAGCCTGGGCCAGGGTTATGAAACGGTGTCGTCAAATATGGCTTCAAAGCATATCTGCCATCACCTAATGTATGGTGCGTTAAAATAAGTACATGTGTATTTAGTAAGTAACATGATTGTTTACCTAAAAGCCAAGTATTCCTTTCTCCGTTTTGGTATTGTTGGTCCAACTTCTTGAGGGAAGACATGCTGAAGACATTGGCATCAAGCGACGAGCAGGGATATTTAGCGTTGAAAAAAACGGATTTTCATCTCATCATCACATACCAAAACTAGAGACACAGTTGACTGGACCAGGCCTATGGAGTGCTCATTCCCGACGCCGAGTTGATAGGCAAGCAAAGTCAGGAATCTATTTTTCCCACAAACAACACCCTAATTGCTAACTTTTATTCGAAAATGCACAAAATTGCTCTACTTAAACGCCTCTCCCAAAGTGGTTAACCCGGGTTTCTAGTTTTTGCTGATATCGCATCGATAGATAATACTTATAGCTTTCAGAAAAGGTTAAACATTGAAATGTCCCCTCTCAAAAGGTGGCTTTACTTAAAAGCCTAGTTTAAAAAATTGGTAAGCAATATGAAAATAACAGAATATGCAGTTTGAAGGCCAAATGTATGCCCTTTAAAAAAATATTACTTTAGATTCTAAAGCAGATTATTCTAGGCAATATGCCACATCAAATTTGCTTAAAAAATACATCTGTTTTTGTAAATTTCAAAGTTCCAAATTTGAGGTAACGGTACAGCCAAACGGATCATCAAAAGTCTACAAAATCTTGGCTTCCTAGGTTATCATGTTTGTAGAATCAAAAAACATGTACCATTTGGCCGAAGAAAATATGTCGCTTCGGGTATTTATTTCCACCGGGACAACTGTGCGACGGCCCCAGAGATCATAAAAAGACTCCGGTCCGGTCCGGTGATAAGACCTTAAAATTAGTACCAATTTCGGACAATTGCAACACTGATAGGAATAAATAAAATCAGAGTCTAATCAGTTTTCTTCTTGTTCTAACCACACACTCTCGGGACACAAGAGTCACTTAACCATCTGCGCCATCCAGTCGTCTCAGATCAAGTTTTTCTGAAAGCTAAATGCGTGCTCTATTCATGTTGTAAAAATCATAGTCGCTTACCGACTTTGACCGCAAGATCATTCTCATCACAACCCGATCCTCCGCCATCGACACTAACTTATCAGGAGTTATGCCCAATAACCAGGCGAGTTTTTCGACTTTGTCGAACCACCTAGTTCGGGGTCTGCCAAGCGATTGCTTACCTGATGGAATCGCCTTGTAGTCGTGATGATACACAATTTCTAACGCATTTTCATTGAAATTTATCTAATTGAGGCAATTTTGAAATTGGTTCGTTTTGTGGGAGATTGCGCAATTTCGATCCTAATTTCGAGAATTGTCGAAATCACTTAATTTCGTCTAGTGGGAACATACTGTGATACTCCAAATATATTACCTTCAG
The DNA here is from genome assembly GCA_905231855.2 of Eristalis tenax. Classification (NCBI taxonomy): domain Eukaryota; kingdom Metazoa; phylum Arthropoda; class Insecta; order Diptera; family Syrphidae; genus Eristalis; species Eristalis tenax. The sequence continues at coordinate 103,389,191 of HG993124.1, read as the reverse complement.
CTTCACTTCCCTCTTTTGGAATACAAATTCTGCTGTATCTGAACATACCACCAAGTTGATTAACATACGTACACAAACATGTGTATTGCTCAAATGAATGGTGACCACCTACGAATCTGGCACAGGATGCCTTACAACCAAACAACTCTGGCCTACTCTCTGCCCTAAGAGATCGCTTAGTCTGATTAGATTGAGCAGGCCGAATCTTTCAGAACTAACGCCTCCATAACTAACTTCTCTCAGCCAGGCCGGAGACGAGAGTGGGGAAACCTTGCAACTACAATGCTCTTTCGTCCCGTAGAGTTAGACTTCTGGGATTTTATTATTTTCATAGCCTGGCTGGAACTAAGCAGCATAAGAGTGAGCCGTCTTCTTGGGTTTGCGAAATAGGTATTCCTAGATCCGCGTAGTAGCACAGTGGACCTATGGTGGCTTTGGTGTGCCTGCTGTCTTTCCGTACAGCAGTCAACGCATACAAAGGGTACAAAGGGTTTTTAGTGTGTGAACAAATTACTAGGAAATATAACCAACCCACGCTACGCCACTGTTTTATGGAAAAAGGTTTGGTGAAACATGATAGCTAAGGTGCTCACATTCGAGAACCGGTAGAGCATGTGATTTGGAACACTTATCCAAAAGAAAATAATAAGGCCTTTGTGGCGACTGGTTCAATCGGTATAAATGGTTGCAGTAAACGATAATTTCTCAACGATGTTGACGATTTTAGATGAAACGTAGCAAAAAAGTTATACTAAATTCAGAATTTAGAATGGTCATAGTTGTGGCCAAACAAATTCTATCAATGCTTCAACCTGCAGACGCAGCTTGACAAGCCCAAAGGGCAGGATTGAAAGACGTATCATATTTTGGAAGCAACTAATCAATATACTAGCGGTCATACCGAAAGTAGAACCCAGACGCAAAAGAGAGTCAACAAATCGAATCGAATAGATGATTACGTTATATGATCCGAGTATTTCGAAGGGTTGGACACACTAAGTGGTGAATGACAAAGAAGGTTTTATGACAACGACGATCCCCTGAATTCTATAGCAAGCCTCGATGAGTTAGATGTTTACAAAGTGGTAATTTTGAAAAATTTACTGTTGCAAAACATCAAACAAAACGGCTCATGGGCGGGCACAGAAACTCGCATCTACCCCAAATCCTATCCTTGAGGAATATAGGATTTGGGGTAGATGCGATGTTCTATGTTCAAGGTTATGCTTTACCAAACCAAATGTAGAATTTGTCCTTTTTTCGCTTAGAAAATGAAAACAAGGGCATGATTGTAACGATTTATACCACTTGGCATTGCAAACAAAGACAGATTGACTTTATCTTGCTTTAGAAAAGGAATATTCGCAACATCCCTAAATCACAGGTACTCTCATTTTTTTAAGAAGTTTGGAGAAAACTTTGCCACTCTTGAACTTCAACTGACTTTTAAAAAAACAACGATGAGAATAATTAGGGATCCAAGCACAGAACGTCGCAATTATAGAGAAGGCTGGAGGGCGTTTCCTCCTCATTATCAGCCATTTAACGTCTGCAGTACTCGGTACAATGCAAACCGAGTCCACTGGCATGTACGCCATGAGAGCTATGCCCTGTAAGGTCTCGGATTAGGTTGCCATTGTTTCATATTTCGATTTTGAACAGGATATTTCCTAAGCTTTGATCAAGTCAATCTCGCATGGTGACGGGTTTCTAAATTCAGTCATTTTTCGTTTGGCGAACGACTGGATTGCGCAGTTGGTTAAGTGACTGCCCTTGGTTAGTGGGGTCCCCGGTTCGAATCCCAGTGAAAGCAAAGTTAATACGCTTTTATCTGGTCTTTAAATACGGTCAAGACACCACTTACTGTTGGGAACAAATTAACGACACTGGCACAGTGGTAGTAGTCTGACAGTGGGTATCACAATGGACTCAGACCATGTTGAGTATGCTGGTGAATGCAATGATCAAAAACGAACGTTTTCATTGGCGAGCACAGCATTTGGGATTGTCTTCACTTAAAAATTGAAGTCAGGTGACCAGGGAACGTGCCGATATGGTGTTTGAACATCAATATTAGGATGTGCAATATTTTACACCCGATTTTCTTCACCGATGATTGTTCACCAAAATTGTTGCATATGGAGACGTGACAGGCCATTGCATGCACAAAAAATCAATAAATGGTGTACGATTATGGTCAGGCAGCATCAATAGTCTTCGAAAATAATTCTTTTACCTACAACCAAATGCTGAGCGATTTTTGGCTCTTATTCAAAGTTATGAACATTATTTTGGTCGTCTTGTACTGTATTTTGGTGAACAGAGCGACGAACAACACACGAAGACTGCCTTAACCAAGTGACCCCGCGAAAAGCCCTGTTGATTGCTGGATGTCCTTCATATCATCTTCGTTCGCCGGAAAATAAGTAGAAATCGAACAATACCTCTAGGATCCAGCAAGTCTGCCGCAAAGTTCCCTTTCCATTCACAATTGTCTCTGCTTTGTCGTTAAATCTTAGCCAATTAATTCCAAATTATTCTCCTCTTGTTAATTATTGCCTATTGTCTACAAAAAGGGCAGGAAGTTTTTTCACATTTCACCTGTCATCGTCGCCGGCGGGTGTCCTTGCCGGAGAGCCGTCCAGAGAGCGGAACTTGACGAAAATTTACCTTCTGAATGGCATCAGCACACAAAACATGTCATAAATCTAAGATTTGTTTGCGAATGAAACACGATATACAGAGCCTTTGGTCGTCTTTGTCTTGTTATCGTCAGTTTTGGTTTTTTCTTCTCATTTGTGAGTACCGTTCGGATAATTAAAAGACTATAAAGCGGAACCACCCGATGTGATTTTGCATCGCGGTTTTACCTGATGTAACCTATACCGTGCGTTACTGCGAGGACTGAAGCCTTCAGCGGGTCGGAATTCTGTGTTTATATGTCTAATTCAATTAGTTCCCAAACAATAGCAACTCTGTTTCGGAGGAGTTTTATTGATCCGTTGCCAGCACAGCGAGCGTGTGTGTGAATATCCTGTGAATCGAATGTAATCCTTTCTGCTCGTAGTCGTGCCTGCCTAATTGCTAGCTGTGCGATATGCTGCTATTCAAGACTCAGATCGATTTAATATTTCGTGTTATGCCAGGACTGGGGTGGGCTATTGGCCTCCACAGCGGGGGACCGTACTGGCTGTGCTGGTTAATTCCTGATTTATAATAAGACAAACAACAAACTCGATACAGTAACGAACATAATGACACACTTATATACAATATCTCCGAGGACGCATCGCGCAACATGTTATACACAGCCACCGAATCAATATTTGCTGGGACCAGTCAAGTCGAAGCCAGAGCTTGTGCCTGGAAAAAATTATTTAAATCGGGCAGCACACACACGCCGGCAACGGATATTCCAGTTGTTTGACTTTATTTCGTTGGGTCTTATTTCACGTCACCATGAAATATGAAATAAATCAACATACAAACTTGGGGGTTATTTCTTAGGAGGTTACTTCCTTGAGCCAAACAAAACTGATGCTGCTCGTAATTTACTTATCTCCAATTCACAATTTCCACACATTTCCAAGGTCTAACAAATTCATCTAGAGAGGAGGGAGCTGTAGTCAAAGCTTGGGTCGTCGGTCGCTGGGATAAAACGGAAAGCTCAATACAAGTTTTGCACAATCAGCGACAGGAGCTTACAGACGCCTTTGAACTGTTTCCATCTGCGGGGAGCCCAGGATGTAGCACTGCTCTATGCGAATCTACGTTATCAACATTGACTGCAATCAAAAGGCCTCAGCTGTCAATGGGACAGAACAAATGTTTCCAACCTCTGATCAAAAGGAAGTAGTACTTCGTATTTGGAATGATACGATGAATCGAAGAATTAGATTGTTTTAAAGGAAGGACTATATTCTGTAATTTTAGATTACTTTTGGTACCTAATAATAATAATATGATCTACAACTAGTAGAAGGCCATGACCTAGCTTCTTTTTTTTAAATTCATTTTTATTTATCATTTCATTAAATACTTACATACAAGACAAAAATGCTTAATCCTAGTTGGACGAACAATGATTCTATTTTAACTTACTGGCCCTTGGCGGGCGCTCTAAGCTAAACTTAATCTTAAACTATGTCTTTCGACTTAACCTAACTATGCTTTTTTAAACAAAAGAAAATAAATTTATATGCACAACAAATATTAAGAAAAATTGAAGAAAAACTTAATAACAGAACTATATTTTTTTTCTTAAAACCTATATACTAACTTACATGCTACCTTAAAAATAACTTAAACTAACTTAAGCTAAACTACATACATATACATATGTGTATATAATGATATACTCATATGTATATATATGTCCTTAAATTATGTGCAATATATACACATAGGTACACACATGTGTGCGAGTGTGTATACTACAATTTTTTTTTTGATTTTTATGTTTTTTTTTTTTTGCTATTTACATCTTAAAAACTACCTTAACACACTACCCTAAACTATGTAAGACGGCCATAGGTTGCGGCTGCTCAGCTGCAAAACAGTGACCGACTACTGCTCCCATGCGGGAGTCCGCATTACCCTTTCTACCCAGGGTCTAACGGGTTCGACGAGGGAGTTCCTTCGCTCTCCAACCACCAGAATTTCCGATGCTGCATTTCAATATCTCGCACATCCCGCTTTGATACCGCCATACTGAACCGGAGGAGGCCTTCCTCAGCTCGTTGTACAACGGAGCGGTCGTGGTTGAGTCGCCCATCCAATTGAACGGGCGATGTGAAAAAGGAGCGGTACCGCATTTATGTCTTGTATCAGACCGTTCGAATCCAAATAGAGGAATGCTTCGGGGGGGGACATATCCGTTGAGACGTACCCTTTCGTGGTATAATGAATTGGGGTAGTAAGCCCCCGAGATCAAGTTATTGACCGAGTTCATCGCTCTGGCAGTATGACCTCCAATCAACTTCAGCAGCAAATTGTCCACTCTTATCAGGTTTGTCCTGCTGTATAAGACCTCATGGGCACACAATTTTCTGTACTGGGACTCTAGAGTTCTATAAAGGCGAAGACAAGCCCTCTCGAACAACCGAATCTTTTCCATCAAGCTTGCACTCACGTTGAACCACACGGGACAGCTGTAGGTGAGCATTGGCCCAATGAGGGCCATGTAGCAGATAACCTTCACCCTCTCATCGAGTTGGCTGTTGTAAAACAGTCTCTTTGTAAGGGCAAAAGCGCCTCGGACCCTGGCCGGAGCAGCATCTACATGTTTGTTAAAATAAAGATACTGGTCTAGCCAGATCCCCTCGTATCTGACTACAGTCCTTTGTGCCAGTGGTAACCCGTGTCGTCCAACAATAGAGAACTTTCGCCAATTCTTTTTCGTATCCGCCGAGGCCTTATACAACGGCGTCCTGAATAATATGGTTTCCGACTTCAGAAAGTTGATTTTCAACTTCCAGTCATCGCAATCTCTCATGAATGAATCGAAGTCACCCTGCACGAGAGAAGTGATGTCCTCGATCGTTTTGCCTGATCTGTACACGATCAAGTCGTCGGCGTACGCAATTACGTGAGGGAGACAACTTATCAGATCGCTCAAGTAAATGTTGAACAGGATCGGCAAATTAACGGCACCCTGTTGGAGACCATTTTTTACATCAAAAGTACCTGTGGAGGTCACGTTGCCATTCTTGACGACGAACCGTCTACCGGTAAGCATGTTACACAGTAGGTACGGCAGTGGTTTGCTAATGCCCAGCCGATTGAGCTTGTCAAAAAGACCTTCTAACCATACGGAGTCAAAGGTCTTCTCCAGATCAATCAAGCAGGCACCCGTACATTGTTTCTGGATATCCGACACCAGTTTCGACGCGGCATGAATAGTGTCATGCCCCGCTTTGAAACCGAATTGGTTATCCGGAATTATATTTTTGTCCTTAGTCCAGTTGATCAGTGCTCTATTTATTACCTTCTCGAATACCTTGCTGATGTTCGGAAGGAGACTAATTGACCGGAGGTTGCACGGATTCGAAGAATCTTTGCCTCTCTTGGATATGGGTTGCACAAACGCACCACAAATGCACCGCTTTAAGATCTGTCTTCGAAATGAACGGGGGATGAACCCCTTCGTCGGCGATGACATTATCTGCCATGTTAACGTCATTGAATACGACAAAGGCAGTGTTCTCATATCGCCATTGTTGCAGATATTCACGAAGTAGCGTGTTGTTAACTGGTACGCGGTTCTCCAGGTCATGGTTCGGGCGAACACACTCGTTCCCCTTGTACACTTCCTGAAAGACCGCGCCAAGTACTTCCACTTTTTCTTGCGAATGCTCGACCATGACCTAGCTTCTCAGCAACCACTCATGCTGTGCGTGCTAATGTTCTACAGAAGGTCCTACAGAACGGCCAAGTTTGAGAAGCCTTCTTTCTGGACCATTGTTACTCTTTGAGCATTGTCAGTGACTCGAGGTGAAAATTATTTTTGTTCGTAAAGTCCGGGAAGGGAACCCGGGCAGCGAGTTTCAGTTGAGAAGGGGTCGACGCACATACCCACAACGCTACGACTGCCACTTTGGTATCTAATATAACCCATAATAATTTAAGCGCTATTAATGCTGCAGTTACTTTTCGGAAGTGATAGCAATGATAAAGAAATAACTTGCGTAGACATATTTATTATCTTCAGGTTCCTCGATCATTTGCGAACAAAATGTGACCATCCCGCTTCTAACAATTAAAAACTACCTTACACATGTACGAAGAACATTGATTCAGCAGATCAGAAGAAGTAAATTTTCTCTGGTGCATCGTACCTTAAATTCAACTTTGGCTACGGCCCTGCAACTCTGAAACCATCTTCTTCACTGGCAAGCATACAGTGGCTTAATTTGTATGAAAGGGCGGTCAAAACTCAAAATGTCATTTGAATTAATAGAAAATAAGACAAAAAGTTAAAAAGAATACTTTTCCGATGCCCCTTTCCTAGCGAGGGAATCGGTCATTTCATTGCCTTCTACCCCTATATGGCCAGGTATCCAACAAAGTTTTAATCTGTTACTCCTGCTCAGCGTCTGTATACATTCCCACACTGGCTTGGATTTGATGATATGGGAGTCTAGTGCCAGGATAGCGACACGACTGTCCGACAATATAGCTATGTCGCAGCTATGTCTTCAGTTGAGACGTAGAATCTTCTAGCATATAAATTATTCTGATGAGGCTGGAGGGGAATCCCTTCTGGTTCAGCTTGTAGTTGTCCCTCAATCCAGACCGTATGGAAGACCTTTTCTACGCCCAGGAAGCAGGCGACGGTGACCTCGTTATTGTTCAGTGCAGCTACAACATCGTGGTGGAACTTCATTAGGGGATGTGGTGTTGAATGTCTGTCCCGAAATCCGTACTGAATATCCGGAATGATATTTAGGTCTGTACGCCAGCGCTTTAGTTTTCGCACTACCAGGTTCTCCAGGATCTTGCTTATATTGATCAAGAGCGATATAGGTCTGTATCCTAAACACTGGTAGCGTTACCCTTTTTTGGTATTGCGACAATTTTTGCTATATATGATGATTGTGAGAAGTCAGAAGTTTCACGTTTGTGGCATTCGCTTCAGGACGAAATTCAAAGTATTGTCAGCCGCGGCTGCTTTCATCAGGCTACGTTGAATAATTACACGCAATTTCTTCGGCCGTTGTGAGGTAATCGTTTCCTATCTGGTCGTCTGCTGGGTTAGATTCGCTGAAGATGATGTCTGCTGCGGATGGGTTCTCAAGTGCTATGACGTAGGTGTTGACTTTTGTGCCAAATTCCGGGACATCGGGCGGTGATAGTTGAAAGTTGATTTTACGGCATGGCATGAGCTCTGTTCAAAAGTTGGAGTTGACGTTCTCTTGTATGTGCACGATTAAGTTTGAATTGAGTGGTAAATGTTGAGAGTAAGAGTAGAAGTGTTAGTGAATATGATATTTTATCATTATTATTTAGTGAGATCTACATCGTTTATTGGTCGTTGGTTTGCCCGCTTTTTAATGTTGACGCTCTCGCAGCCAATGTTGAACTGGAACGACATGACATATCTTGCCCACGAATGAAAATATCGCGGATGGTTGTTCTGTTATAATGTTGGACTGAAGTATGCCCAGTGGAGTGTAACATATATCCAATGACACATTTTATTCCTTGGAGTACAAGCACAAAAGAATTGAATATGCTTAATGTACAGAAATATTGATGCATCGATAAATGAAAACGAAACGAAATAAGCAAGCTCCTTCTTCCTTCTTTTTGAAAAAAAAAAAGACGATTACCCAAGTCGAAGTACTTTACAAAGGTAACGAAACAGATGACATCGTTACACGTAAAAAAAATAAATAAGGAAATTCTATCCAAGTCCAGGTGTTCCGAAATCCGACCACCATCGTCCGTCATTCGTTCCAATAATTCCCGACAATGCAAAAAGCTGAATCTGCTAACATACACATGACATCCACCGTGAGATCTTAACAAAACCCATGATAAGCGTGGGTATCCGATCTGTTTCTCTACTACTCGTATGACTAACCACCTCATTGGTAGACTCACAAGTAGGATATCGCTTGATCTTCAAAACGTCACTGAATACTATCGACCGCCTCCGTTCAAGGTGTAAAAAAAACGTTAATTGAATATTCGTAGCACAAAGTGCTGAACCAGATTTGGTCTCTTTGATTGCCCCAAAATTACCTCTTTATGTAAGCGACGTGATTTCTCACGGCAATAAGGAAGGAAGACAGCTGCAAATAAAAAATCCATAAATAAAGTGCTTGTAGATGATACAAATTTCAAATACATAAGTATTCGATGCGATGGTACTTTGGCAGAAATTGCGCACTGCTGAGTGTTGGCAATGGAGTTCGAATCTGATATGAGACCTGTTAATAAAATTATCACCCACCTAATCTTGCACTCAAAGTAAAGCATGTGCTGAAGATAGCACTTACTATGTGAATCATTTTTCAACTAGTGCTTTCCGAAAGGGGAAAGTTTGTTACGATTTCCCGGTAAGCGTAAAAAAGTCTTAAAAACCTCTTGCATAACCTGGTTTTTACATTTTCAGTCAGCGTCTTAAGCAGACAGCTTTTTATGATGAACACCCCTCAGTCATCATCTTCAGTGAAATGATGTAATGACAAGGCATTATTAACTCTATTAACTCCGATCGATGTTGAGAAAGTAAATATCGATGTTTAACACGGTAGCGGGCAGAGAGGCATATGCCGCTGTATTTTTTGGTTTTTGCTTGGACAAAGCTGCATATTCCTTCCGTTTAATTGTGTACGCAATGGCACTTTGTGTCTCAGTAAGAAATAACATATTTTGTAAATTGTCCCAGCAAAATGCACTGCACCTGCCGCTGAAAGTGCCACTAGGAAAAAATCAGTCGTTTTTCTTCATTTTCTTGGAATAAATAGTTTGCCAGATCAGGCAATTTCCATGGAACCACTGTACTACGCTTCAGATCATCACCCAGTTTTGCACCATACAATGTTTGGGAGGAGCTTTGAAAAAACTGAGCGGCATATCCCGCTTTGTCCCAGCATATGAAATATATACTCGTACAGTCAACGTCAAAAGTATGGAAGAAAGAAAAAACCTTAAGTTTATTTGTCGAAGGTAATGAGTAATATTAAGTTTTTGAAATATCCTCATATATTTTTTTTTTAAGTTCATAACCAATTGCTTTAGAAAACTGCATTCAAAATTTTTTAATACCTGGGCGGAACTGAAGTGCTATAGAGACGTCCAACTTCACAGCTGATTCACCCCTAGCCCATCGACTGCTTTGAGTACTTCATTTCTGGTTTCTGGGTCTACTGTGCAACCTCAGAAGATCGCCTGTGCGTGATTAGTGACACATTGACTATCAACGAAAATTGCTGTTCTTTGTATTGTCACTGTATTTGGGTGGAATCTGATTAGAATGCAAGGATTTTAATTTGGATGATACAGGAGCAGTTCGGGAGTATAAAGACTGCAGAAAAGTCCAGAGTATCAAAGTAGATACCAGCTCAGGAAGTACGATAGAGATGGCCACCTTCACAGCTGATCCCTAGCCCATCGACGAATTTGAGATCCTTTTTGACAGTTATTCACGATGACGTTCTCTGATTAGTCAATTTGGCGTTAGAAAGCGATGAAAAAAAAAAATTGTTGAAAGAAGTTGGCTTATCTGTATACCACTTCATTTCTGTCGCTTGATATCAAACTATTTTCATTTGGACGACTTTGATTTTGAATTAAGTCCCGCTAGATTGGCAAAAAAAAAACTAAATAGGATTAACTTGCAGAAGAACTTCGCTTCAGTTTAATATTTCCGTCACCATCAACTCCAGCGGCCCGCATTTTCCTCTAAAGGGGTCCCGGGGGAAAGGCACGAAAGAGGGATGTAATCCACTCGATCTTCCGCCATCATGGCGTAACCAGATGATCCCACTAACTCATCCTGGGTCTGCCAAGCGGTCACCTACCTGATGTAGTCTCATTCAAATCATGCCTCGGAAGTCGCGACGATGAGGACATTCGTGCCATGTGATCAGACCATCGAAGCACAGCCCTTCCTCCGTTCGAATTAGTAGCTGCTCAACATGGACCTTCCTCGCGGCGAATAACTCAAACAAGAGCATAAGTCTTGTGTTCGCGATCTTACTGTTTTGGTCGCTTGACATAACCCCAGAGTAAAAATTCGAAACTTTTCTCTGACCACAAGCTCGTCCCCTCCAGATTATAGATCTTACTGTTCGGGCGGTTGAAATGAAAACAGAGTAAAAATCCGAGAACTTTTCATTGACCACAAGGTGTTTCAAACTTGACACAGTGGTCGATATTTCAGTGAAGTTGATAATTTCTAATATGTTCGGTATAACTTATAAACTGAATCTCAGAAACCTATTCAGGAACGGGGACTTCATTGCATTGACTAGGCAGGAATACTGCTTGATCAATGTCAGTTACTCAAAAGAGGTGGGGCACTGAATTATGAAAGCTGCTCAGATCGGGGATCTATTCTTCTTCTTCTTTGTTTGGCGCTACAGTCCGGGGTGGACCTGGGCCTCAACCAACAAGCCTCTCCAGCCAGCACGATCTTTCGCCAGCTGCCTCCAGTTGTGCACACCAAGTTGGTTGAGGTCCTTCTCCACTTGTGTGCGCCATCTTGTTCTAGGACGACCTCTTATGCGTTGTCCCAAAGGCTCGGAATCGAAGACTCTTCGGGCCGGAGCTGTGGTGTCAATCCGCTCTACGTGACCTAGCCATCTTAAGGGATCCGACGCTTAACTAGGTGCATGCCGCTGTACAGCCCGTACAGTTCGTGGTTGAATCTCCTTCTCCAGACGCCATCAATACAAACAGGACCAAAGATCGCACGCAGAACTTTTCTCTCAAAACAACCAAGAGCTTCTTCATCCGCTTTCAATAGCGTCCATGTCTCTGCGCCATAGAGCAGGACGGGGATGATTAGGGTGTTATATAATGTCAACTTGGTGTTTCGAGAGATGGCTCTGTTACTCAATTGCCTCTTGAGCCCAAAGAAACAGCGATTGGCAAGAGTAATTCTGCGCTTGATCTCGGTACTGGTGTTATTGTCCCTGTTTACTGCAGAGCCAAGGTAGACGAAGTCCTTGACTACCTCAAAGTTTCTGCTGCCCATTATGACGCTCTGTCCGAGGCGTCGATGTTGTGCGTCCTTTCGTGATGACAGCATGTACTTTGTTTTGCCCTGATTAACTGCCAAACCCATTTTAGCCGCTTCCGCTTCAATTGCCAGCAAAAGCCTCATTGACAGCTCGCTGTGTTCGTCCAATCACGTCAATGTCGTCCGCGTATGCAAGCAGTTGAACGGACTTTTGGAAGATCGTGCCTCTGGTGTTGACATTTGAGTTTCGCACGATCTTCTCAAGTATGATGTTGAAGAAATCACATGACAGCGTGTCGCCTTGTCTAAAACCTTTTTTGACATTGAAGGTCTCGGTGAGTTCGTTACCGACCTTGATGGAGCAGCGAGAGTTCTCCATCGTCATCCTGCACAATCTGACGAGTTTGGCTGGAATGTCAAAACTAGACATGGCATTGTATAGCTCGTCTCTATGTACGCTGTCATATGCGGCCTTAAAATCGACGAATAGGTGGTGGGTGTCGATCTGCATCTCGTGGGTTTTTTCCAGGATCTGCCGCAGTGTGAAAATTTGGTCTATGGTGGACTTTCCCGGCCTGAAACCGCACTGATAAGGACCTATCAGGTTATTGACGAATGGTTTCAGGCGTTCACACAAGACGGCAGAGAGGATCTTGTACGATATGTTAAGGAGACTGATCCCTCGATAGTTGGCGCAGTCAAAAGGGTCTCCTTTCTTGTGGACCGGACAAACGACGCTGAGATTCCACTCATCGGGCATGCTTTCCTCCGACCATATCTTACAGATGAGCTGGTGCATGCGCCCAACCAGATCATCTCCAGCTGCTTTAAACAGTTCCGCGGAAAGTCCGTCCGCTCCAGCAGCTTTGTTCGACTTTAGCCTAGATATCGCTATCTTGACCTCGCCTAAGTCGGGGGGACGGAATTCTTGGTCATCCTCGTCCAAATTAAGTGGAATATTCTGCCTGACAGCGGAATTTGTGTCGTCATCGCCGTTTAACAGTCTGCAGAAGTGATTTTTCCAAATTCTCAGCATCGACTGCGATTCTACTACTAGTTGTCCATTTTCATCCCTGCAGGCTTCTGTCCGAGGTCTATACCCTCCGGATAACTGTTTTACCTTTTGGTAAAACTTTCGGACCTCCTTTCTGCCGTAACATCTCTCCATCTCTTCGACCGCGCGCTTCTCGTGCTCTTTCTTTTTCCTTCTGAGAAGCCGGTTCTCTTCCCTTCTCTTCTGCTCGTAGAGCTGACGAACAGCTCTCGTTGTTCGATGCAGAGTTGCCTTGTAGGCCTCCTGTTTGGCTGCATGTGCCTGCCTGCACTCGTCGTCAAACCATGGGTTCTTCTTTGGTGGTGTCGTAAAACCCAGGACATCAGTGGCAGCTTCTTTGATGGCTTCTTGACAACGTTTCCATTCCTGGTCTATTGTGGTTGTAGGCAGGGTCGAACTTTCGGAGAGTTTCAGGGAGACTCGGTCGGCAAAGTTCCTAACGATCGATTGCGATTGTAGCTTTCCAACGTCAAAACGAGGTGTCCTGTCTCGACTCCGTATTTCTCTCGATATCCTCATTCTTATCTTGGCTACAACAAGGAAATGATCCGAGTCAATATTGGCTCCTCGGAAAGTTCGGACATCGAGAATATTGGAGGAGTGTCTGACGTCGATCGCAATGTGATCAATCTGGTTGACGGTTGATTGATCAGGTGACCGCCAGGTCCCTTTATGGATGTTGAGGTGTGGGAACCGTGTGCTCATTAGTTATTTATTTAATGTGTGGCAAAAAAAAGCTCAAAAAAATTCTTGATTTACTTGCGCTACATTAACCTCTCCTCACCCAACATTGAACTTACAAATACGGATGGATACGTGTACTAGAACGCGTTAGTGCCATGTCGTATAAGCATCTGTACGTCATGGTGTACCTTTTTGGATTTGTTTTCTTCCTCAAGACTTCTTCAAACCTAAGTAAGTTGACCACCAACGGGCTGGTTCTACTGTAGCCACTAGCTATAGGTTTTAAGAACTGAACAGAATTACTTTTATTCTGTCACGCAATAGGAAAATCCATAGTTTAGCTATACCAAGCGCAACTGAAATAAAGTTCCAACAACAACACGCTGTGCGTCGGACTTGAGGCTTATGCTCAGAACCGGACCCACCATATGTGCAAGATGAAAATGCTGAAGCCTAAATAAGTAATCGCTTCTATTTTTTAATCTGTTCACACAAAAACCATTCACACACAAGAAAATAGTTCGAAAAAACCGAAAAAAATCCCTAGCCTGTGTATTTTTGAGTGCTTGTGTGAGACATTATCGTGCTCCGCCTTGGTAGGATTTTGTGTATTTGCGTGGTAGATGTGCTGGATGTGTGCATACGTGCTGAATTAATTTCTGTGCGCGTCGCTCATATGATGGTTCACTGAGTTTTTTTTTTGAGATGATGGCCATTTGCTTATTTGACAGATTTGTGACACGCACTGAAAGTCTATCTATAGTCTGGAACGAATTATTCTGCAAGAAATTAAGAAGGGGACGCCAAACGTTGGGCTTGTACAGGGCGCATTTGGCTCGGGTCGCTATTATATGTCGAAGTAGGTTATGCTTCAAATACAGTAATGTCACCACTTTTCACAACTTACGCCTAGTCCGACCATTTTGATGAAGAGACCCTCCAACCACACGGTATCGAACCCTTTCTGCAAATCAATCAAGCAAGCTCAAGTGGACTGATTGTATTTCATGTGGACTGATTGTATTTCATTGAATGTCAAACTTGGACCAGGCATGTATAGCATCGTGCCGCCCTGAGCATCAACAGTCCAGTACCTAGATCTTATTTTCCAACCACTGATTCAGAACTCGAATTCTCGAACGCTACCTGAGCTTACGATTGATGAACCGGAGATTTGTCGGGATGAACGTGTTCTTGTCCTATTTATCTATCAGCATGCAGATTTCCATTAGGCCGGACACGCATTGGACAATGTTGTGGGAACTTGTACCTCTTCTAGGGGGACATGGCTAACCAGAATATTCGTTATACCGTCAGTTCCCTCTGACTGTTTTCTTCTTCAGCGCGTTTGAAATCCTGAAGATCTTCTTAAGAAATTGTGATTTTTGCCATGTTAATGTCACTGAATTTGGCTTCCCGTCATTGACTTATTTCGTCGCGGAGATAAAAGTTGTGGAGCCAAGCTCTGTTCTCAAGGTGGTGATTCAGCCGTCTTACTTTGCTGTCCCTCGCTAGTCGACGAAGAAGCGTTGCCTGACCTCGACCCCATCTGGATCGTTGCCGACTGAGGTATGTAAGTTTTCTATTTTAGTCTCCCAGTATAACAGCCTGATTGTCGTTTTGTTCTTTGAGTTTAGGTTGAGTCGTTGGCAACTGATAGCAGCAATCCATAGTAGAGGAGGCCTAGTCCTTTGTAAAAGCAGAATGCACGGTTAAAAGGCCGATAATGATCCTCAGACTCCGCCTATCCATTCTTATTAGGCTACGTTTAGGCACCCAGTGCAGGTATACCATCTACGAATTGCCTGAGTAAGCGTATCAAGCTTCAGTAGACTGGACTTACAGCTCACACCGGGGTTGTTAGACCCTGTTAGACCCTGCAGCCCGACTTGAAGCTGTAATTTATATGTACACACAGTTGTGGGTTCTTGGTCTATGACATCTATGTCTAGACTTACGAGTTCTGACTGACAGATCCACCGTCTGTACAGTTTAAGCGCCGACAGCAGTCTGTGGATCGATTTGCACTACCTTCGTGATTGGCTTTTTCATTTGTGGTCGTCGTTGGTTCTGTTTCAAAGCGACTGTGTAGGTTGTGAAATGTTCATGTCTGTATTTCGGTCAATACTTTCTCATAATTAAGGGCCCCTCATGTCTGCACAACTGACCTATTTGCTCACTAAATGACGTACTCCGCTGGCGACCCTCGTCAAAACGAATTCAATTACCCTGATCAGCGGAGATATCTCTCGCATGCTTATCAGAGCCTAGTTCGGATTTCCTCAAGACTTTCGTTGAAGCGCTACTTGTCACTTTTCGTGTGCACACGCCTCGACATCTCACAAATCACCAATCTTCATGCCATATTTACCACCAGAAGTTGATTTTGCTTTCTAATACTATAATCTGTCATGCCCAGATACCTCCAACAACAACACACCCGATTGACAGCGATCACGTCAAAAGAAATGGGCGACACATCACAAAAGACTCACGCAGGTACTTACCTGGAGGCTCCACCACTGAGGGGGAACATAAATCAAAGAGTTCTCCTCGCAGTGAGGCAAAAAATAAAGCTTCAAAGCTCCCTGTCGCTCTCTTTGCGGTCATTTTTATGAATGGTTGGGGGTATCTCTTGGCATCTCCCCGTTTCGAAAATTCGTACTTCGAAAGAAAGTTCTTAAGAAGACGAAGAAAACGAACGTAAACCTGGCTTAACGCAAAGTGAAAGGGGAGTGTGCGCTGCACACAAAGAGAACACACGAAGAGAGTGAAGAGAGAATGTGGGACCAGCTGATTGCCTTAACTAGCAGATCTGGATTTTGAAACTTCTCTTCCCACTTCCCCCAGAGAGAAAGAGCGAGAGAGAGCAGAGCTTCATCACTCTTTCTCGATGTATTGTCATGGCCTTCGCTTCTTCGGCACACAATCTTTCGTCTTCCTCTGGTGGCTGTGTGGCACCTTGCTCCCCACAGTAAGTTGGTACACACAAAACCAGGGTAACAGTACCATCGCGGACACGGATGGTATACCAGTTGTTTTCAGTAACTCGCGAGTGCTGCACAAACTCAGTTGTCAGTTGATTCGCTGTCGTCGTCGTCGCTGTTTGTATCGTCTTCAGTCGAATCGTGTGTAATACCCTCGCAGATAGACTTCCGATTTGTCGCAACTGTCGGGAATTTCGCTTGTAGATACTCATAAGGATACAATCGTATTGGAAAGATAGAAAATTTGAGAATCAATGTTTAACCACTGATTTGGCGACCTTCAAGTGCTACATTCGCGGGTAAAGTATCTCCTTCAGATGAAAAAAGTGAGAGTTTATCAAAAAAAAAAAAATAAAATAAAATAAAATAGGCAATAAATGCCAAAAATGCACCTCCGCTTTGAAGTCGAACCGGGCAAAGGATCAGGAGCAACAGCATGTCCAAGGGATTGATATTCAAATCGTGTTGTGTGCCCGTTGATCTGTGGTGATCGGTGTTGCTGTGTGTGAGATCCGTGAATCACGTCCCATGTTGAAATAGATTCAAATGTATCTTTTCCATGGCTTTTGTTATTTTCTTCTAATTATCCCCCACCGGAGACCGAGACGACGAGGATGCAATTCCGCAGATACCTGAGAAAGAGCTACTTTTTCGAATTTCTATCTAATTGCGGAATTATTTTAATTTTTGCGCTGTCGCTGCCGCTGATGTTGGCTATTGCTGCTGGTGTACGCTTTGGCGGATATCTTTTGCATTCGGTTCAAATTGGAGAATTGTCTTTCGCTGTTGAAATTTCCCGGATGGTTTATTAATTGCAGCCAGCCAAGTCATCCAGCGGGCAGCGGCAACTACTATAGATGCATAGATACACGAGTACACTCTTTGCGCAATTGTGTTCTGGATTTGTTTCGGTTTGTGTGTTGTGTTGTGTGTCGTGACATTTTGTTGTGTGTCTGCTGTGTGTTTCGCTACAATTTGAGCATATCCCAAATGGCAGTGCTTAGCATTGCAGGCTAATGAGTTTTTGCATCTTTCCCGTGCGGTGAGCAGCGAGCGGTGCAGTGTGGTGTTGTGTGTGGCATCTGAAAGATTCTTTTCACTTTGTGGGCCTTCTTCTGTGGGATTGTAGGAAGTGCAATGTGCGCGTCAAGATACCTGCTGTTAAGTGGTTAATTAATTTCGTTGTTCGTTTGTGCTTGCAGAGCGAAAAACCAACGAGTATTGTATCTAGAGTTCTCTCTCGTGTGGAATTTCTTTTTCGCATCTATGTATGTGCCTCCTTCTTTTGCTATTAGTGAGTTATTTATTAAGTCGCTTTTTAGTTCTGGCTGTGCATGTGTTTCGTACCCGACGGTCTGGCGAGTAGACTTGACGAGTTTTGCTTTGATGAATGGGCACTACCCTGGTCATTCATCATTTTTTTTTTTATTCAACTCGAATGTTGTATTTGCTGGAAACATTGTCATTCTGAGGTCAAGGCCAAGAACATAAATTATTTTTGACGAGGCAGGACAGCGTGGAGTCTTGGAAAAAGTAATTGACGGGTCAGTGTCCGATGTGAACACGTTTTTGGTCGAGTCTTACGTTTCCTCTCGCGATCCTAATTAGCGGTGTTCTTAAACTTCAAAAGCGAAAAATGCCCAGATCTTAAGGACACCTGGCCTGACCTGTTGTTCACACATGCATTTGATGTGTCTTTGGATTTTTATTTCCTTAACAACTCTTTGATCCGAAACAGGTCTTTGGTCTGGCTAATCTTACTCTTCTTTCACAACGATGAAAGTATACAATGACTGCGCGGTGATCGGTGATCTGTAGCAAGTGAGAAGCTGTTTGGACCTTTAATTGTTTCGTTTTTGACAGAATCCTTTCCGTGGTCAAGCTCGTAAAACTCAGAATTTAATTACCACAAGCAGCATTATTTAGCTATTTTTTTTTTAGTATTTCTGTTCAGCCAATTAGAAGGTGGTTCTGAGGAGAATAAGTCCACAAGCATATTGTCTTTTTACCCGAATGACATGCTTGTACGTTAACGTCCTACATTTCGACTAGTTTCAACATGTCAGCCCAAATGTTCAGCATTTCGCCATAATTTTTCCAGCATTTTTCCAAATGTTTGATTTTGGGGACATGTTGAATTTTTTCGCTGCATTTGTAAGTTTGTCAAATCGAACAATCCTCTTTACAAATTCAGCACACCATTTAATGACATTTTCGACCGCTGTCATAAACAAAAGAACAGCTGTCAACGAAACAATTAATCATTTCAATTGATAATTACTTTTAATGTCTGAATTAGCACTTACATTCTAAAAAGGTTGAACCATTTCTGCATTCATTCATAGTTGAGGCCTAGTCCTGTGAATGTGTTCCAATGCCCTGTTATGATCCCCATAATGGGCCTCAGACTCCGCCTTTGCATTCTTATTAGGCTATGTGAGCGTTTAGGCACCCACTGCAGGTAGACCATCTACGAGTCGTGTGAGTAAGCGTTTCATGCTTCAGTAGACTTGACTTACGGCACATACCGAGGTTGTTAGACCTTACAGCCCGACTTGTGACTGTAATTTATATGTGCACATTGTTGGGGGTTCTTGGTCTATGACATCAATGTCCGAGCTCTGATAGACAGATCCACAGTATGTGCAGTTAAAGTTTTGAGTCTGTGAATGCACTTCGTCATTATCGATTTGCACTACCTTTGTGATTGACTTTTTCAAAGATTGAACCACTTTTGATTTCCAATCAGAAAAAAATCAATTCCGTCACTATCTGTCATGTGAAATGTTGAAGTTCCAGTGGGAACGCAAAATTGGATTTTGATGTTCTATTTACATAGGTGCGGCATAAACGTACTATTAGGATACATTTCTCACTTGTGACTGAAGACTTTACAGCTAAACTAGCTGGACGCTGCTTACACAGATTTATGGCATCAACTGTCAGTTAGACTTACTCGCATTTTCGAATGATTTTAATGAATTTCTGGTCTAGTGCCGACATTTTTCATCAAGTAATTTTAATCAATTTCGAATAGGAATCGAAATTTTATTTCATTATCATTTTTCGAATTAAAACATATTTGGTTCAGTGACATTCATTAAACTTGTTGGAGAGTGTAATGTGCTCTACAAATGTCCGATGCCTACGACATTCTACTCAGCCTTGGATAGAATAGGAGCACCCGGTCATAATTACTTTAGAGTTCTGCCGGGCTGTATCAACCTCCCTGGTTGCGCGCATTTCGCATTCTTGTTCTTATACACTGGTTGAAGCTTTCGCTAATCTGCGTAACATATGACTTACTCGACTTACTCGGTACCCTTAAACTGCTCGTATCAGATCAATACTAACGTCATAAACGCATAAGACCAATTGTACCCCGATAACCACTGTTATCATTCACTTTCGATAGTGTCCCGCTTTTAATGGACCAATCATTTTCAAGAATATTTAGTCAACTGTCAAATTGATTTTCTTGAAAGTGACATGTACTTTGTTCCCGTTTCCAAATTGTTTACGTCACTCTCCTGTCAGTGTACCATCACTTTAAAGAATGCTTGGAATCGAAGACGTCTATGTAGAACTCCTTGCCGTCATCATAAGCCTCCTCACGCCAAGAGGTTTACATAATACAGTAAAACCTGATCAACTGGACCAGCCTTGGGACCGAAGAAAAGTGGTCCGATTAGAAGGTTGGTCCGTTTTTAATGGGACCTAAGTGGACCGGTAAAATTAGAAAGGAAGATATGCATAATGAAGAAATGTTTCTCCTTCACGCATATCTGGCCGATAAGAGTACTTTTAGAGTATGTTTGTAAGTACATGAAAAATTAACAACACAGATGTTGTCCAGTGCATTTCCAGAAAAAATATTTGAATTTAACACCAGCTAAGAACTAGACTTGTTTTACTTTTTCAAGTTTTAACCAAGTTTTGATTAATCCGTCTTAGGACAACCACAGTTTTTGCTTAAAATCGGTTGATATTTTTTGAGAACAAATGTTCGAACATGTCCAAATTTCGTCCAAGCCATTTTCGCATGAAAATCTGGTGCAAAAAGGCCCGATTTTTTTGAGAGAGATCTTGAATGACCTAGAACGATTAAAATTGTTCCCTCTGATGAAGAATTGGCAATGGTATGTGCCTCTGCAGTATCAGCAGATGCTGGTTTAATGGAATCAAAAAAATCATTTTCCCAGTTCGGCGACCAGCAACATTATTGTCCACAGTCCAGACTAAAAACATCTTCTATCATCGCAGATTTCGATTTTATTGTCCCTACCTTGAAAACCCCACATCCTTTAAAACAATTTGAAATGGCTATCTCATGCCAGCTTCAAGCGAAATCAACATTCGCTCCCACTCCACTTAGGATTTTAAACATAGCATTGTGTCGCATCTTGAATGCCTGAAGGCATCCTTTAGATGCAGTAACATGTTCAGGTTTAAGATTCGTTGCTAAAGCTAGTCACTTATCTCTTGGGGTATTGGCACATTCTTTCGTCCAGCTAAGCAAAACCATTTGAATGTCAAAACACCAAGTTCGGCAAAAGATGGACATGACTTAATACGACAAATGTGTCTCCTTCGCGCTCAAAATTCTTTGGATTTGACTTTTGGGCGCATCATTTCTTTGCAAGATCTCTCTGAGACAAATGTTGATCCTTGAAACGCTTTATAACGTCAACCTTTCTTTCCAGATCAAGCTCACTGTAATTTCGTGTACTCATTTAACGTTTTTTAAGGCGTATCACTTTATTAAAAATCAAAAAAAAAAGCTTTAAGAAATCCATTGCACTGACTGAGGAACTGAGGGCTAGCTTCTCAGCAACCATTCAAGTTGCCATTGCTCGTTGACGAGTGGAAGCGTTTATGGCGACTCCGAACCAATTTGAGAAGCTTTTTCTAGACAGTTATACTATTTGTGTATTGTCAGTGATTCGAAAGTGGTGGGCCCATGAAAAGTATTTTGCCCGTACCGGGAATCGAACCTGGGCTGCGTAGGCTCAAGGGGGTAGGGGTCGACGCACCAACCCACGACGACACGCCGCCTCTGCCTATAATATAAAAAATTCAAATTGATTAAACTGCTTACTTACAAAAACTCAAGTTACACACATTGGGACATCCTCAAATAAATCAAAAGTAGGTACCTAGCGTATTTAATTTGCCGGTACCAACAATTCGGAAAAATCCGAATGGGATGCATACATACGTACACCCAGCGTCAAAAGTAAGGGTACAGCATATAGGTACTTCTGTTCTCAACAAAAAATATTGTCAAACGGGAGTCCAAGAGAGAACCTTTAGTGCACTTTTCGAAGGGTATTAGTAGCGTATATAAAGCAACAAATATTATCTCAAAATACAGGCACAGCGAGTCATGAACCAAAATATGAAGCGAAATTCACATCTCAAAAGTAAGTGCACAGGATGTAAATCACATGAAGAAATATGCCCTCATATGGGTGTTTCAGGTAGCATCTTATGCGGTCAATTTAGTGCCCAAATATCAAAAAATTGATGTGTTTGGTTAATTGAACTACCTAAAGAGTAACCTGCGCCAAAGCGTTTGCAAGCAATGCTCAGAAGGGCCATAATTCGGAAAAGCCATATTTCGGCAAGCAAAGCTCAGAAGGGCCATATTTCGGTGATCCAAATTTCGTTAAGATTTTGGATTATGACCAGCCGTGTCTATAGTTTTTGGGCTATCCTTTTCGTTTTAGGACATAATTAATTGGTTTATAAAACTGCATTCAAGATTTTTTCTTTGGGGTCGCGTTTGAATTAACTATAAATTAAAACTTAGAACACCCAAATGCTGTACACTCAGTTTTGACGCTGATTGTACATATTTAGTTTTCCCTGCGCTTAGTTCAATTAGACAGGTAAAATTAAAACGCAGAACACCTATCTGCTGTAGACTCACTTTCGACGCTGACTGTACAATTAGACAGGCAAATGCATTAAGCAACACATGTTATACTAGTGGTCCATAGTCCGTTTAGCAGGTGTTCCAATTAAAGAGCGAAATTTGTACGAAAAATACCAAGGAATGCATGACGTTTGGTCCGTTTATAGAGTGACCTGATTACAGGTTTTACTGTATTTGCATCTACTTACTCAAGCGCTAGATGCACTGATAGACAACAAACATCCCTAGCCTTTTGGGTCAATGAACACAAACTCCCGAAAAAGATTGTCCACTGAAAGGGAGCCCTAAGATTTTTTTTTCGGGGTTGGTAAGGAAGAGAGCGTAGGCAATAACTCACTACTCGAGGTCCTGATATACTGCTGTTGAGAACTCTCACCCAGGCCATGGACAGCAGTAGTCTCTAAAATGAGAAATTTCTTTCAGAATGCTGGCATTTTCACACAGTTGTGCAAACAGAAGTCTTTCCCATCTCTAAAAGATGTCATCATGGCTTTCTTCTTTCTCGTGTGGGATAGCCTTGCTCTTTAGCTTCACACACCAAGTTTGTTGAGATCCTTCACCAATGCCACCGCACATAAAATCCGCTTTCAACTGGGTCCAATCCAAACGTCAGGAGTAGAGGGATCACAGCTTGACTACGATCTGCATAATTCTGTCGCCCCCAAATCACCTATAATGCAATCAGGTCCAAAGATTGGCAGAACTTTACTATTGATGAGGCCCTTATGCGCTTTTATAATCCCACTTCCATTACTCAAATGCCTCTTAATCCGAAAGAAAAAAGCATTGACAAGATGAAGCTCGTGCTACTTACCACATTGACTGAGAAGTCCCTGACTGACCAAGACGGAATAGAATATTCTTTGTTTATTTATTCTTCCGTTTACCGTCATCAGACCCAGCTCTGTTCACTCTTATTTCCGGTCAGTGAGACTTGCGCGATCTTCGAAGTTGAAAAGAATCGTATTTGTCATTGTAGGCCTCTCTCTTCGATAGCGCAGATTCTATGACAAAACTGTACATAGCCGAGTATAACTCATAAAGATAACGCCGTCACATGCGGGCTTCAAATGGACGAATATACATGACTTGCGCATAATGGAGTGTGTAGCGTGTAGTTCTCTCCTATTGCGGACATCCTGGACAGAAAGTCGTTCTGATATGGATTTAACAGATTGAGTCGTCAGAAATAGTGGAAATTTTGAACGCGTTGATAGGACTGATTGCTCGACAATAGGTCCAGTTTAACACTCCAATTCCGGTAAACCTCTGTAATGTGTTATAAATCACAACTACCTCACAAGAGCATGTTGAGTCACAAATTTTGGGGATTTCGTATTCTGAGCAAAACCTAACAGCTTGTGAGCATCACAAGAGCCATCAAAATTGTGATGTTCTCATGAGCACACCGCAAGGCGGAAATTGACAAAAAAACATTTTTCTTCTCCCACATTGAGAGGATTTCACATTAAACACGATTCACATCCTCTCAATGTGGGGTGGGAGAAGGAAAAGAGAAAAACAGAACGAAAAGAGGAAATTCTTAACATGGTAACCAGAAATAAAGTATGATAGAGACGCCCAACTTCTACCTCTGTTGCCACTTAAAATTTTTGACAATAATTTTTTATATCATTTTCTAAAGCCAAATTGACCAATCAGGGAACGTTATTTCCTGAACAACTGTCAAAAATTTCATGAATAACTGTCAAAAAGTCTTTGAAATGTCGATGGACTAGGGGTCAATCAGCTGTGATGTTGGGTATCTCTATAATACTTCATTTCTAATGGTAACTATTCTTGTGCGATTGTGAGGGTTTTTGCCAAAGTAGGCATCACTAAAGGGCGAGGGTAAACCCCGCACGAGAGATCTCCAGATAACTCGCTAACTCATCTGGAGTTATGCCCTAGCGTAACCAGCCGAGTTTTGGGACTTGGTCCAACCATTTCGTCCTGGTTCTGCCAAGCGGTCGCCTACCTGATGGAATCGCATTCCATGCCCGCCTCGGCAGTCATGAATTCGTGCTACGTGTCCAAACAAGCCCTTTCCGTACGAAGAAACAGCTGCTCAATGTTGAGTTCCTCGCGCACTGCCGTGTTTCTCACCCTATCCCGGCGAGTAATTTCCACAAGAGCAAGGACAAATCGCATCTCAGCAGCTTGCATTCGCGGACTTATTCTTGGCATTTACTTTGGCATTACCCAAATTTTATGGCTTTGACACCAAGCTCGGCCTTCCTGATGACAGATCTACCAAGCTGTTTCAAAATTGACCCAGCTTGACCAATCCTACAAGAAAGCTCAGCATTACTCCTTCCATCACCCGTGAAAAAGAACCCGAGAAACTTTAACTTCTCCAACTGCTTCAATTGGACTACACTAACATGTAGAGTGCATTGAACGGGCGTTCTGGACTGGACCATAACCTCTAATTTGTCCACGTTATCCTCCATCCCAGCATCAGCACATACGGCCACAAACCTATCGAGTGCGCTCTGGAGTTCCGTCTGGGAAGATGTGAGGATAGCTAAGTCATCTGCAAAAAGAAGATGACTTGCCCTAACTCTGCTGCAACATCCAATCCATGCATACAATGAAAATGAGAGGTGACGTGTGAGGTGAATGCTCGGCGAAGTCGAACACCCACTGTGAGAGGTGTTGATTTAGCATCATTGCAAAAAAGAAAACAATAAAATAATAAATTAATTGCATGCAAATGTTGATCATGACTACATTTTAAGCGGTTTTAAGCGGACAATTATATTAGCTGATATTCCGCAAATAATGCGTGTAATTTCGTCTCTGAATTCTGCAACTGATGCTGATTCATTGGCATAAACGAGTCATTAGAAATCCAAAGACGATTAGGATCCAATCGGCCAATTATTTAGTCAAGAGGAGAGAAAATTGCTTGGCGAACTTATGCCACAATTGTTCCACATTACGTTTGGCAGGTTTTGCTGTAAGCATTGTTCGGGTTTAACTTAGGTGACATTTTTCAAAATCTCTACTTTATTACAAATGTCGCGAGTCACGCGTGGGCATTTCTGACAGCCCACAGAATCACTGAAAAACCAAGAAAAAAAATTTGCTTGGAATGTGATTTGAATCTAAATCCAAATTTAATTTGTTCACCACACCTGTCCATTACAAATTAGAGTTTAGTTCAGTCAGGCTATACTCATAAAAAATTACGGAGAAAACGTTTCCTTCGCATTTCTTCTCCAATCTCCATTTCTTTAGTAACCTATCTTTTCAATTTGAACCCAAAAAGAATGGCGACTATCTTTTCTGCAGCTCGCCAGTTGAGGACGTCAGAGATTATTGATATTTCCTCCAGTCACAGTCTGCCAGCATCAACTTCTTGAAGCCCAGTATCATCTTCAGACTAAAAATAATGACCTAAGGATAGAGTTACCACCCACGTTAATATTCTTCTACACACACATTCCTATACAAATTTAAAAGGAAAAGAATAACCATGCAAATCTGAAGCTCACCGTTGTGTTCATCTTCGTGGCTTTCTATTTTCTCCACTCGTTGTCCTCATGAGGGTGCCCTATCAAATACCATGACTGCGACCTATTTAGACCACTCATTAGAATTGCTCAAGTTTGAAGTGATTTAAGTTGTTTCTCAAACAAATCCAAAAATCCTCTTCTAACCAGCTCTAGTTCCAGTTATTAAGTGCCCACTTAGGTCACTTTCCTGACCAAACTCATAAGCCCCGAATCTCGAATCATGAATTTCCCCTTCATTTGGCAGAAAAAGAGGAGCTCCAAAACGAACAAGTGCCTAATCTTAAATGACAACTTCTTCTTGTCGTCTTCTTATGTTCTATGGTTCGCCAGTCATTCACTTTCTACCCATCACTTTCCGTCGTCTTCCAAGCGCGAGCGGCATCATTCAAGGTTACTTGCGTGTTTTTATTGGGCTCCTTCATTAAATTTCGAACGCATCTATCGTCTAAGTGGATTAGCAAGGCTTCGTGTGAGCTTTTAAGCGTATTACACGAGTTCAAGTAGTGCCCATCGAACCTTAAATGATTCAGGGAGTCGAGTTGATTGTGAGATTCTTTTGCAAACGACCAATGCCGCATTGTGAGCATGTTGTTCAACTCGAAAGTGGATGGATGCGAACAGGCGCTGCTAATCGTTTGTGAGTGGTGGCTTAAATCGGACGTAATGAGATCAAAGTGAAACTGGGAAGGAATTTTGAAAAAAAAAAAAAATACAGTGTCGGTATTTCTTATTTGAACACATCCGAGATGGAGTTCAAATTGAATTTAACTATGTACATAAAAGGGCTAACTCCAAAACCACGCCTCACATCCTGGACAACCTTGGACATTTAGGAAAATATTTCACTGTCCATATTCTTTTAGTGGAAATAGGTAGGATAGGTAAGGGGGCTGCCAGTGAATTCACCTAGCACACTTAGACCATGTTGGTCCATTGTGATACCCACAGTGAGACCACTCCAATCATGCCGTTAATTTAATCCCAACGACAAATAGTGACTGGACCAAATTTGAAAACCGGATAGAAGCACCCGGGACCCTACTAACCAAGGACAGGCACTTAGCCAACTGCGCCAACTAGTCCCTTACTGGAAATCAAAATATTAATTCAATTGGTTCAGATTCAGGTTGAGATCAAATGCAAAATAAATCCTGCAAAAATGGGGTCCTGTGCTTTAGGAGATAGATTTTTTTTTTATTTCCCCTTTTTCAAAACTTGTGGATAGTTAAACAATTAAGGTATATTTCCGTTAATATACAGTAGAATCTTAGAAAGATGAACGGATATAAAACATGCTCCGTTCGTCTTTTCAAATTGTTCATCTTTTCGAAGATCAAATTTAGTTAAAAAGTAACGTATTACCAAAATATTCAAATTTAGTTAAAGAGTAATGTATTTTTTATAAATGTTTTGCAAATTTTGTAATTATTATTAATTTTGAAAAAATTAAATTAATTGCAGTTTTTTTTTAAGAAAAATGAGTTATATATACTATTTTTAATTTTTTTTTTACATAAAATAAAATATAGATTTGATATAGGTATTTAATGTAATTTTAGAAATTAGTTTTATTTAAAAAAAACCGGCAAAAAAATACAGAAAAAGGTTGTTTATAATAAAAATAGTTCTTCTATTCAGACAAATTTTTTCTTAAGAATTTTTCAAATTTATAATTAAAAAACAGAAAAGAATAGTTGTTCATAAAAGGTATAGAATCAGAGTAATTATTTTTTAAAAACTGCAAATTTCAAACAGGAGTTCACGGCTGAAAATTCGGACATGCATCTTTCCTTTTTTTGCTCATCTTATAGAACCGTTCTACTGTAAAAAAAATATATTTGGTCAATTTAATTAAAATGAAATTCAAAGAAAACCTATGGCGTATGATCTGTGATATTAATAACTACAAAAACAAGACGAAAACTAATATGCGGGAAAAACATAACGTATGTTATTGGGTCTATAACATATTTCGTGCGTTTTTTTTTTTTTCAAAATTTGAACGTTTATTTAAGTATTATTCAAAGTATTGCCCATCTGAAGCTAAGGCTTTTTCCCGTCTCTCTGGCAATTCGTGGATCCCATCCCAAAAGAACTGCGCCGACTTGGCAGCCAAGAATGAATCAAGCCAATTTTTGATATTCTGCTCTGATGAGAACCGTATTTCAGTGAGGGCGTTCTGCATCGACCGGAACAAATGGTAGTCAGAAGGGCCAAGGTCTGGGCTTGCTATAAGGCGGGTGGGGTAAAACTTCCCATTCGCTGTTTTCTAAATAGTTCATAAGCAGAATAGCAGCGTGATAACGAGCGTTGTCATGATGGAAAATTAGTGCCTCGTGTCTGGTCGCATATTCGGGGCGTTTTTCGGCTACTGCTCTCTTCAAACGGATTAATTGTGTGCGGTAGCTTTGTCCATTGATGGTTTCAACCGGTTTTAGCAGCTCATAATACAGCACACCCTTCTGATCCCACCAAATACAGAGATTTACCTTGGCTCCATGGATATTCGGCTTTGCCGTTGATTTGGCTGGTTGGCCAAGCCAAAATCACGTTCGCTCAGCTAGCGCATGTTCACCATAAACTTCCAACAAAATACGATGACATATTGAGGGAACAAACATTATTGTTATTTACGCTTCAAATGAATGACTTATACCAAAATGACGTGCAATGACCATGTTCCAATGGAATAATAACAATGGAATAATACAAGTTACGCCATCTCTTAGCAAACCGCACGAATTAAGTTATAGACCCAATATATGTATGCATGTCAGACCATGAATGCAATGAACAGGCTGAAATATAACCCAAGGCAGGTGCTCGTTGTGTCCTCCCCTCTTTATGGATTCAACAACACCGACCTTCACATACAGAAAGGGATCACTGAACAAATGATCCAGTTTTGAAGCAACCAGGAGCACATCAAACACTAGGAAGTTCTTGAAACAAAACTTCAATTCGAGCCAAAGAAGCCCTAGAACTCAACGAAGCAAAACTGAGGATGTTATGTGGAGCATTTACAGGTCACGTAGCATGTAATTATCACCTCCATAAAATGGGTCTTGTCAGTACATAAATCTGTAGGCACTATGGAATACCTGTTAATCGACTGCCCAAGCCTTGCCCGTGAACGATTCAAAATAGTAATCAAAACATTTGTAACAGGGAGAAACTTTCAAGAAGTCCCATCTAGAACAGGCAATAGATCTGCATGGTCGCAGTGCAAGTGTCTGTATGACACACCCCAGTCTTTTCAATTCAAAAATACGTATACATGACGTTACTTACATGAGAACGTCACTTTCATGAGATGCTGATGATTAAGAAAAGCTCTCATTAAAGATTTAACAGTATCGATCGTGAATAATGGATCTCTTATTTTTTTAGGAACGAAGAAATTATAAATTGTTCGTATAGTTCACGGGAATTTATTCAAAATTGTAGCAGCTGTTACAGTGTAGAACTAAGAAAAATGGATTTTTAAAACGAAATTTGAACAGATTCTACTGGGATAATTCCCACTTTTTTCAAGAATTCCCTTAGTACTTTGAATACGCACAGATGTGTCTGGGCAAGACTAGGGAGATCTTTACAATGTGGCCAGCTCTGTTGAAAATGATTTTTATCACAAACGATTCATATTAAATGTTTTTCAGCTATCAACTGAGGTCAGCCGGCCCAGCTTGTCACAATGATGAGTATTTAATACAATCGTGTAGCAATTCTTGAGTTAGTACTCGCACCGCACACGTTAATTGCAATTGGAGAAGAATGTTCATTTCGCTAAGAAGCGAAGAAGCTTCTTAATTACTTTTCAAGCCTACGGCGCAGGGCCCTCGCAGCAGTAGCTTGGAGCAAGAACTGCTCTTAATGTCAGACGGATCTTTTGTGTTTTGTTGTGCACCTTTCCCAGAAAAACTATTAGCGCGGTGAAGAACTCACAGTTGCGAAAACCAGGAAGCTATAAATCGAAGACAACCCACGCTCAATGTGATCAAGCCAGTTTGGTCGAGGGATCTTCGCCTTCCATCTTTGTATAGATTTGTATAGATCCTCTATTCATCGAATATAGTAATAAATATACGCCGAAAATATTCCCCTTTCAAGGCACCAAGACTCTGCTTTTCCACTCTTCTTATCATCCAGTTTTCAGTAAGTAATAAGGGCTTCAATGTAGAGCACAATTTTAGTCCTTCATGATGACATTTTTGAAATTTTTTCTTGACCAGTAGCTGCCAGGGATTATTCTGTTCATTGTCCACCAAGGCATGGTTTGTGAAGTTCACGTTTGTCCCGAGGTAGACAAATAAACTTTGTTTTGTCATCATTTTCTTTTCTCGTCTTCTTCAATCGCTTGGGTATATTCAAATGGTACACTGGGCAGGATATTAGGCAGCATTAAAAATGGATAATAGCACAATCCTTTCAGGAGGTACGATCGCCTTTTTGTGGATTAGACATATAAAGCCAATATTTCGGACATTATCCTGCAGCGGGTTCTGGTACATGCTTGCCATTAGAACACCGCCTACTGCTTCGAAGAGTTATGATCGCAAGCGATCTGATTTTTGACAACTGTGCTATCCTTTTAGGCATCGGTTGGTATTCTCTATCACTCTCAGCTGGTTTTGATGGATGTGCAATTAGAAGATTACATGAGTAGAACGCATGTGGTATGAATTGGTCCTTAGATTCCTCGACGCCGATGAGGTGGAAGACACACAACCGGTAACGTGTCTTCTCTTCAAGTCAAATAGTTCAGCTTCTGCTTCTCAAAATAAATTCGAACAATTTGTAGACGTTGCTCCGACGTGCGTTTGTTCATGATGTCAAACCAAATAAACCTCAAAACAACCTAGATCTGCCAAATTAGCAGTCATAGAATGTTGCATCTTACGAAGCTAAGGTTATCCAACTCGAAAGAAAAACACCCTTCGCACGAACATATACACATCCATAAAGATAATCATTAGCAACAATGTGTCGAATGAGCAACCTGCAATCCTAACAAAACATCTTTGGAAAAAGACAATGAGTCGGTGAAATGAGTCAATGCCATGACTGTACCCTTGTCACTTACATAATTCATTTACATCCTCATTTCGTGTCACTTACGATTCGCATCGTTATCTTTAACCAACCACGGCTACCATCGATGGTAATTAAAATCGGTGCCGTTTTGATTGTAATCCAAATCTAATTACACTCAGCCACCGAATCCATTCCCCTTTGGCGATCTCACGAGCGTCCCTATCACAGCAACAGCAACATTTCTCCGAAACGCATCACGAACTCGTAACCCGGCAAAATCATTCGCCTCGAACTATGTGCAGACTGCTTCCTGTTTACCTTTGATTTATAATCCACGCTCATTCACCTCCCATCCTTTGCCACTAAATGCATCTGACTTAATTGAATCTTTTTCTTTATCTCTTCTAGTGTTGGTACCATTAAATTATGAGATTAATTGCTTGCCAGCTACTCCTCAAAACACATCCAGTATCTGCAAGATCAACACAACACACAACGTATCCCAACCACGTATCATCATCAGCCGCTTCGTGAGTGCAGTGTTTTTGTGAGTGTTATTATTTTTTTTTGTGTGCCTCTGTCTTCTTCAAATCCAGCCTAGCTTTGGCATCGGAATAGGCTTCCGCTTCAGATTCGTGTAATGTGTGACGTCGAGCGTGATGTTTGATACTACATGCAGCAATTAAAGTGAAATTATTAGCAAAAATCTGATAATTTTTTTTCGAAAAAATCAAAGTAAAAAATAAATAAAATAAAGAGAGAATCAAATAGAGAATCGAAGGAGAGTATAAGAAGGTGAATCTAATTGTTGTGGTGTTAAATATTTGTGTGTGTCTCAGCTGCGTTCCGACGGAAAAAGATAGCCTGCCACCGTGTGGACCCGTGTTGACAATTGTCGTCGCTCCCTCTTGTCTCGAGCTGCATTGTGATTTGTTCTTGGAATTAGTTTGGTAAGTTTTTTGAATGAATCTATTTACACTTGTATTATGTGTTCATGATGGTGATGGCCAACAGCATTGACCGGCTCGATATTTGTTCAGCAACGCACAATTGTACCGCTGAATCTTTGAAGTCTGCAGGTGGAGGGGATCTTAAATGGTCTTTTTGTTTGCCCTTTGCATGTCGTCCGTTAGTTGTCAGAAGTCTGAAGTGCCAGGAAGTGCCTTCGAGTTGGGGTGAGGTGCTGACAGAGTGTCTGCAAAATTATTTGGGGATGTTTGAGGTCAACACTTATTCTCTCAGTCATGTCACCCAAAAATATGTGCCACTTCGACAAATTTGTATTCTCTTACTGACTTTATGTGACATTTGTCACTCGCACGACGATCGTGTGTGTTCCCTTAGTCACATTTCGTGAGAATGTGAGATCGAATGAGTGAGATTTTGTCGCTTGCATTTTTCTGGGTGACGCCAGGACGACGTGGGATAAATATGTAAGTTTTAAAAAAAAATTTAAGCATGGTCTCCTTCTCTTCATCAGCCTTTGTAGCGTCTGCAGAAATCATTGTGCAAGAAAGCCCTTTACCTGGTAGCAGACGAAGTGAGTGTTTAAGCGGCCTAATTGGTGGTGCGTACGTATCTTCCATATTCCTGTGGGCATTCAATGGTGCACATGGAAATGCATTTCATGTTGTGTCCTACACTTGAGCGTCATCCACCCCTGATGCAAGGCAGTGTTGGTGAATGGGGGGTCTTCCTCCAAAAGCTAGCACTGGTCACCTTTCTGGGGCACTCACTAGTGTGAAAGCTTGAATGACCAGTCGGAGAGAGATATAAAGTTTTTGAATGAATATGATTAGAAAACCGCCTTCGCTGTCATTTCTGTGTGCGTTTCCCGAGTGACTCGACAGCTGCTCCGAGACAGAAGAGAGCAGAATCCATATGACCAGTTTCAGCCACCACTGATCCTAAACCTCACTTCATTCTCTTTCGTGTGCATTTTCACCCACAGCGGCTATTTGTTCGGCAGATATTGCGCGGAACACACTCACACTTATCACAAAATGACGCCAAATTCGGCTATAAATTTGAATCATTTACATGTTCTGTGACACTCTGTAACTTATGATGGAGACTAGTCTTTAGTGTCTGAAAAATAAAACTCATCGAAATTAACAAAATTTAAAATGATGTAGCATGAAATGTCAAAATCCACCCGCTTCTATTGGAAAACCCTTTACCTGCTCATTCACCCTTACCCCGCTGCGATTTGAAGACTGAATTTACGTCTAATTTGGAGTCTACTAGCAGTAAACTTTAACTGTCATTCGAACTCACTCGTCAGAGCTCTATCCAATGTACTGTCAATGCTTTTAAGTGGCATTACATAGCCCGTGCTACTTCAAAAACGATTGCCCACACAACACTTTTGACTTCTTTGGGTCAAAGGTTCCCACTTCTTGTCCGGTATCATATTACGAACGGCAATCGTTCCTTCTTCATCAGTCACAAATAAATAAGAAAAGCCATTCTTAATTAAGTCGTAATGTATTTTGTTAACGAGGCCCTCACAAAGTGCTCCCCCCTAGTCTTCGCTATCGATCTTCTTCCAGCGGAAACATCTATCAGTCCGTAGCGCAATACATAGAGATACACACTCCAGATAAAACTATTCAAAATCCATTTAATTTGAATATTAAAAATATGAACACATTTCTTCGCATCGCGTTGGCTTACACTTTCTCACACTTTGCATAGACGAACGGGTGCTACCCACGCTCACGTTTATAATTTAATGTGACAAGCAATAAGCACAAAACGTTTTCAAATTCTCCCAGACTCAACAGGCTCATGTTTATGTCTGTTTTCTTGTTTAATTTGTGGCAGTCAAGAGCGCAGTTTTAAATGCAGATTTCCATATGCAATCGACATCCGGCTGAGGTCGTAAAAATCTGAATATAGTGCATTTTGCCCGCTGTTCTTCGAGGCCGTCTCTTTGAGTACGCAAGTATCTACTGGTGCGTTGTATTTATCTAATGTATTAAGATTCTATATGCTGCTTACAACGAAAGTCATATTGCAATTTAAATATTATTTCGGTTTCCCTTTTCGCGTGAGGCTCATAAATTTTAATGCGTCGGCCTTTCGTAAGGCATAAATATTAATTTTAAATGATTTTTATGCTTTTGCTTGAGTCGGCTGTTCTTTTGCTTTTTCGCCTGCAGCTGTGTTGGGAAAATATTTCGATGCCACACTGGAACACATCCACCGAGTCGAGATGTATGTTAAAACCGAACTACTCAAGAGTCAGTGTGATACCTATTCTTCTCGTTCTCGAGTGGGGGGCGGTCTATGGTTGAAGGTACCTGTTGACTAGAGGAAAAATTACTAAACAAAAACCCTGTAGATATTTGTGCAGAAACGCAACACTGCTTTCACAGCAATAATTTTATGAATTAGAAAGCTTGTGGAAAATGTGTGCCTAATAGGCACAAGGATACTTCGTGAATTGCTTACTTTTTGGGTAAACATTGAAAAACCTTTCTCTACACAATTTTTGGATTTAGCAAATTTCTCTAGTTCTTTATTTTTAAATCTAGCCAGTGGCGGCCGTGGCGTTGTGGGATAGTGCGTCGTCCCCTACACACTTGGGCCTACGTTACCTAGGTTCGATTCCCGATACGAGCAAAATACTTTTCACGGACCCACCTCTTTCGAGTCCCTGGCAATGCTCACAGAGTATAACTGTCTAGATAAGCTTCTCAAATTGGCCGTTCTGAGTCGGCGTGTAGGTTCCTACCACTCGTGAATGAACAATAGCACGCACATCGCGAGTGGTTGCCGAGAAGCTAGGCCCTGGCCTTCTACTGGCTGTAGCACCACCCATATTAATATTTATGAAAGACCGAAAACACAAGGCTTAGTGAAACCAGCTTCTGCGCAGAAGTTCACAAGTATCGCAAGTGAGATGTCCTCGGCACTGAATGACTGTACTTGCCATCAGTGGAAAGGTCTGGGTGCAAGTTTATTTCTTTTCGGCTGATGTTGCTATAGTATAACATTCCTGCCACTCACTCGTACTCGAAAATATTCAATGCAAGTGCCACATTTTCAAACCAGACACCTTACATCCAAGATCATGTGAGAAAAGCCTAAACTGCCTTGTACTGCTGCAAGAGGGCCATTGATTGCAAGTGTGGACTTCAAACTTGATTTACCTTACCGCCACACTGTGTGTTATTTTCCGAATCTAGCGGAACTCAATCCAAATTCAATGTCATCTGAATGACGAACTTCAGGACTTAACATTCTACAAGACAAATTCCTGGAAACGGCAGCTACCCTTGTGTGACATCTCAAACAGCAAACATTTTTCAGCAAGAGAAATGTAAAACATCAGTTGCATTACGCGAGTCAAGTTCACCGTGTTCGTATAAAGTCAATTCTGTTATTTTTTTTAATTTCTTGCTTGTCAACAAGTCTTTAAGGGAAGTTTTGTACGACCTCAGAAAGTGGTTGTAGTTATCGTTTGGCCAGAAGGTCTTAGGGTTGTCCGTTTTTTGTACAATATGAGCTTGCATAGACTTTTAAAAATGTACTCAAATGTACCCACCGGGAGATGAGGTTTAAAATATTCTCCTACCTTTTAGAATCCGTTTTTAGATTTTTCCCTCAACTGCCCACCCCAGACAATTCTTTTTCTTTTGAACAGACCTACCTCATGCTCGTGTAATGAAATTTTCCATTTCCACATCTAGCGTCAGTTTTTTTGTTGAGATTATTACGCCCCATTATTGCAATATTCTGAAAGGGTAATAGTAAACAGACCTACAGTGGTCTTCAAAAAAATAGGGCACTTGCACATCTTGCCTTTGACAGGGTTATTAGGTAAGGAACGAAATGGGCTATTAGTCGTCATGCTAAAACAAATAGCTACCAAAAGTGCTCGAACGTTTTTTCGAAACGCTGAAAAAAAGCTCCGAGGTAACAGGATTTTCGAATTTTACTCGAAGTAGGAGCTTGCGTATTACCACCGAAAAGTCCGAAGAAGTCAGCAATAAGGTGTACATGCTGTTCCGAGACCTTATCAAAGATTTCCGAATTTTACTCGAAGTAATACCGAGTGAGTATGAAATTGCTGCAGACAAGTTTGGAAGTTATGCCTACTATTATCTTCGAGAAATAATCCAAGCTTGCTTATTATCACTAGGGCAACTTTCCGAAGAGGCCCAAGAAGCTAGAAATAAGGTGTACGGATGGTTCCAAGAGCACTTCAGCCGAAAGCCTTTAAGACAAAATTCAAATAGAGATGTCCTTTAGCAATTTTTACTGTCCTCAGATCCGTACTTATCGAGACAAGAAATCCGCTCCCACAGGAAAGACTTGCCCTGTTAACTACGATCAGTGCGACTAATTTCAGTTTAAAAAAATTAAATTAAATTGAGAAATTTGTTTGAGTTCTACTCCGCTCAAGTTCTATATGTATACGAAGAAGTGCTTTCCTATGAAATGCCTTCTCTTCTTTGCTAGGGCTGGGCATGCGCAGATCAGAAGTCGGACAGACTTCTTGTTCATCTCTGTGGCATTGCATTTGCATTGCATTGCGTACATACCGCAAAGTGGCTGGTAAGGACCTCTACATACTTCCGCAAATCCTTTGATCAGCATCGGCCATAGGGCCCTTGCTGGTGGTACAATTTCCAGACCAAACCATTGAGTTCTGGCTACATCCCGCGCTTGGTTTTCTAGTTTTTTCATTATGGAGGCAAGCGAAGTCTGACCGTATGCAATATTTAACTTAACTTTACCTCGTTAGATGTAGTCGGTTGACAGTTAACGGCCATCACAGCGATCGGACTACAGTCAGTGCAAATGTGTGCATAACCCCGTTTTGCACATTCTAGCCCACTTGACACCGACTCTTTGTTATCTAAGTTCGTCTACGAGAAAGACAGGACAGTTACACGACACCCACTGTCTTATATAAGCCGCAAGTTTAAGGCTCATATAAAATTCAACAAAAATGAATGAGACTCTTAAAGACGCACTCTGTGTGTTCATGGGATTTTTTAATCCAAAATCCCTCCCACCCTCCCACCAATCATTGTGACGATTGGGAGATGTTGTGGGCATAAGATATCACACCTTTGCTATGCCGCCCAGAATTGTGTCTTTCCAGCCTAATGCATTCTTTCCAGCCACTTCTTGATGCGAGAGTCTAGGTCGACTTCAACCACAAGTCTTTGCAGGTAGCACGGCAAATGTCCAGCTTCCAGATGCATACACGAACACTTGGTTGAAGGCCTTCTTCACTTGTGCGTGTCACACTGTCACCGTAGATCGTGGGTGTCCTCTGCTGCGTTTTTCACCTACGGACATGTCCTTGCTAAGGAGTTGGTCTGACTGGTGTCCTCTAGTCAATCTTTCGCATTCAAAAGAGTTTTGCAAAGCGTTGGGACCCCGCAAATACTTAATTATAGAAATACTATGTAATGGCAACTTAATAGCCAACGTCGCAGTCAAAAGTCGACTTCAACTGAGATTATATTACTGCCTACATGCGCAGCCGTCGAAGCCACAATCCCGGGGATCAGAAGAAAAAACCAATCCATTAAGACTCAAACCGCATTAACCCCAAACCTGAGTGACCCAAATCCGCTTGAATGACACACGAGTGTGTAGACAGTAACACAAGGTGTGTACATTTTCTTCGAAAGCCTACTGTATCCCCGTATTTCGTAACAGCTACACACATCTCTTGAATGTCCAACATTCATCTTACCTATGGGCAACTGAAGACGCATCGTAACAAGCTACCAATGACGACGCTGACGACCGCGACGTCCGAAAGACGATCGGGCACCGAGAAAATAAAAGACCTGCCAACTGACATTGGCATTGCCACGGTATCGAATTAAATCAACCCAACAGCAAGACGAAAAAAAAAATGTTGACTCAGTGGATTCTGCAAGCGAATGCGTTGCGTGCTGCAGTTGCAGTTGCATCTGCATCACATAACATACAGATGCAGATGCAGATATACGCAGTCCGTGAACGAAAGAGGGAAAGAAAGAGTTCATTGATGTCATTAAAGAGATCTACGCTGAGGAGGCATTTACTAGATACTCTGAACGACTGGTTGTCATGTGATATCCTTCCTCGAGATACCATCATCTTCTCGTCATCATCATCAAAGACGACGAGTTCTTGTTCGTCTCTCTGTCCGCCTATCTTTCCCTCATTCACTTTGGTTATGCAAAATCAATTAAGCCGGTGTTCCGTAACGGAGACGATTTTTCCTGGGAGAGGGCGTGTCACAGGAGGCGGTAAATAGGTAAATACTCGCGACTGAAAAGTACCCGCTTCGTGCACATGGGAAAAAATTATTCAATTTGACATTCAAAGATATTCCGCAGATACTCAGTTAGCCATTAATTAAACCGTTCTTCCATCCTCCCTCCACACACTTGATGGGCAACATTCAATGGATACTCTTCAGAGACAGACCCTAGATGGAAGATAGTAGGAAGAACTTATTATGAAATTGTAAAACATCTCGAAGATCGGTGTCAACCGCAAATGGGACACGGAGACAAGAGGCCGCCAAACCGAATCCATCTGCAGACGTTTGCTGTGTCTATCCCGTGTATCTGGGTATCTTCTGTGAGAGATTTTCACTCAAGATCAGTGCTTGCTGTATGTTTTTCGTTTTGGGCAATTATTCTGGTCAATGATTTACTTCTGATTGCGGTATTTAACCAATTGCTACGCACTTACTTTAGAAAGTACACATGCGAGATGAAGAAACCATTTTGGGTAACGACATAAATTACCGAGCACATCCAGATACGGATTGCGAGTGGCAGACCTTGCTTGGGTGAGTACGAACTTATGAGAGAATGATGAGATGCGGTAGTGCGGATTAGACAGATAAACGAGCCACCAACTTGAGGGAAAACAATTCATAATTTCTCTTGGCGAGCGAAGGAATTCATTTCGTTCCCCACCGCGCGTTTTTGCGAAAGAGTATCTGTGTCAGTAAACACGAGCCCGGATTTCATTTCTTTTCTCAGTTGTCGATGGTTTTTGTTGCTTGTTATAATCTTTATTTTTTTTTTCTGCGTTTCTCTGGGATCAGTGTGTTCTTTTTCTTCTTAAATCGATTACGGAACAAGGTGAGCATGGAGGGGGATAGTGTGCCGGCGCAGAGGTTGGGCGGCCAGTTAGCATGGCAGGAGTAGCTACTGGTATTTGAATGTGTGAAGAGTGTGAATGCCGGCAGTCGGCAAGAGTTAATTTATGATGAGACAACAATGGCAACGTTCTCGGAAAGATGTATGGTGGAGTCACGGCGATGTGTTGGATACAGTTCGCGGGACATGCAGTAATCTATGCGGTTCTTTGATCCAAGAACAGTTTACTCAGTTAAAGACTAGCTACATTATATCGAATCTGCAACATTATATGATTGGTTATGGGACACGACTTGGATGTGAAGAAAAGACTTTACCTAAGCGAGTAGGTAACTGTGCGACAAGGAGTATATGTGTTATTTTGATGTTTTTGAGAAGATTCACTGGAATAAATTTACTTTCATGGAATTGAAACTTAACTTGGGAATATTCAGTTCAAGTTTGCACCTGAATTAATTACATTGGTGTTGCGATTCAGCGAAATGAAGCGCCTGCAAGCATCTGATCGAGACTGTATTGGAGAAGTAGCAATTTGTAGACATTTTATTTAGAAAGGGATTGAAGGCATTTTTATGTCAAAAGCTTCCATAAGAGTCACAAACAACACGCCACTTCAGCCAGGACGGCCTCTCTCTAGCTGTCTCTAGTTGAGGATGAGGTACTTTTCCAATTGTGTGCCACTCTTTGTACTGGGGATTTCTCGGTTGCGTTGTGCATTAGTTTTGACGATTCGGATAGTGGGGGTTCATAATTAAGAAATTCTGTATAAAACTGGAATGGCTGAGGTGGCTGGAAAATGCACTTAGACGAGTCTAGGTCGATTGTGCAGCACTTGGAGACCAATGGAGACATCGCGTCTGAAAGAAGTCAAAACTCTTCAACCAAGCAATTCATCAAGATGTACTACATTTGAAAGTTAATTTTTAATGTTATGAAACCCTCAAGGGATCTGATTTGTGATCACTTGCCAGATTCTTGTAAGGCTGAGGATATATGTAGAACGGGTCAAATCAGTTTGGACGCGTTGCATGTACAGGGCGACGATACAAAACGAACGATAGGAAATACAATTAAGGAAAGCAACGACGTGTAAGGTGGTGACATTCATGTATGAACATAATTCCTCCGCCTCGGCTTCACTGGCAGTGCTTCAAAATTGTTTGTTAAATTGTTTATGATTGGATCCAGTGTGTGCGGGGTCTTGCAACAATAGCGCCTCGAACTCGTCCAAAGTGAATGGCTTGTCAGTGTAGAATAAGGACTTGAGAAAATAATCGAGTGGTGTCAAGTGGCCTGACCAGCTTTACCAGATTATTTTCTTGAAACCTGCTCAAGCTTCTTAGCCTGCTAGACAAAAACATAATAAATGCTATAAAAAACGGCGTGCTATTTCTCCTTGAGAAATTGATTTCCGTGTATTCATATTCTGCATTGTATACAGTGAACTCTCTCATAAGCGGACGGTAGCAAGAAATTTGTCAGCTTATGATAACTGTCCGGGTATGACAACCTTGAATGGAAGAAACACAATAGACATATGTTCAAAGGTTCTGTTGTTGCATGAGGCAAACTATTTCTTTCAATTTTAACAAATGCTTACTTTTCTTATGAGAATGCTTTTTGACCAAATTACGAAAAGATATAAGAGCGTCCGTTTGTGAGAGAATTATTTACATTAAAAATCGTTTAAATAATTCCGGTTTTCCTTCAAATTTGTCCGGTCATGGGAGGTGTCCGTTAGGAGAGAGTACACTACATTAAATATACATTAGTTATAAGCGATAAATATTTATTGTCATCGAAGATGATAACTTATAAAGGAAGGTCATTTATAAACTTAGTACAAGACTAAAGTTAATAAATCAAATTATTCGGAATCTTTAAAAAGTGCATTCGTTAAAAATAACATTTTATTTGTTGGAAAAAAGTTAATTTCAGAAACCCCTGCCTTACTGGCAAAGTCTTCCAACGAAAATATCCCTTCACAGGCAGCAATAGATGTAGTAAAAATTAGCATACATTTTGCAGCATTTGCTCGAAATGTTTGAACTGCCTGAGTATCAGTGTTGTAACAACCCCAGGTCGAAAGATCTGAGGCATATTCCTTTGACCCACTGCTCAATGGATCTTGACATGACTGACGGATAAACCGAAATACGCATTTAAT
The DNA here is from genome assembly GCA_905231855.2 of Eristalis tenax. Lineage (NCBI taxonomy): Eukaryota > Metazoa > Arthropoda > Insecta > Diptera > Syrphidae > Eristalis > Eristalis tenax. The sequence continues at coordinate 103,347,982 of HG993124.1, read as the reverse complement.
CACAACAAAATTTAGTATAACTACGAAAGTTTGGAAAGCTATGAAAAATCAAGAACTATTTTCAAAATCTTTTATAAATTTTTTCAAACGGCTGAAAATTGCTGACATTTTGAAAAAATGCTAAAAAATCTGCCTTCGATTTGTATGATCAAATCCTGCTGAAATTGCAGGAAACATGCTAAATCTGGTAACACTACGCCTGACTGCGACTACCAATTGATGAATGCTCGCCTGGGAATAATTCGGTTGGACATTTTTCGTTCACAATTTCGAAGGTTGTGTCGCTTGTTGGTCACAATCTGGATTTCCGGTCAACATTTCCAGCACCCAATTAACGAACACATGGCGTTACTAATGGCCACCCAGTTACAATTCTTTTGACAGCCAATTGAAACGCAAAATAAGCCTGATTGAAGCTCTGAGAAAAACAAAACTTTTAAATCTTCGACATCCTGGAATCTGTTCAAAACTCTGTATGTCAGTTCAGACAGTTTTTTACCAAAATTTAAGCGAATGTACGACGGTTGTTGGATAATAAATTTTGTTCGCAAAATATTTCCTTTTTCTCTATAATCTATCGTCCACCGTTTTTGCAATTCTGTTTAATATGTTTTTAAAGGCACTCTATACATTCTAAAGTGATGACCTTTTCATTCAACCCAAACCTCTTGACGGATGGAGTGGCAGTCAAATCGATTCACAAGGATGCACTGCGGGAGCAGTCGAATGGATAGCACGTGAAATTCACGACATTCATGTGAAATGTGGTCTATAAGTGATGGACCCTCATCAAACTAATGCACTTTAACTTTCCGGCGGTCTCATATCATTCCATGGACGTTATTGACGATTTCTGGGTCCCCGTTCCGGGAAAATTCACATGTTGTCTGCTGCTTTTAATCGATGGCCAAACGCAAACCAAATAACGTTGCTCGCACAAAATGGATGACAGTCGACGGGAGCATTTGTAGTTACTGACTTATTACTAACTTTATTTGATAACCGGTGTTTAATATATCTGAAAAGGGGCTCTGAAGCAAAAAGTTGGATATGGTGCCTTAATTTTTTGGGAAAAGACCGTTGATTATCGACTGATCTGGCAATTATCGGTAGTCCAATGTTAGATTCTAAAAGTCGTACATACGTGGATTTTATTATGGAATATTCTCATGAAGAATTTCGTTCGATTTCCGTTCGTTTCCAGCCATATTCCAAGATCTGAGCCTAAAGTTCATATGTAATTATAAAATGTCATGTCGATAGCTTCATAACTTTGGGTGCTATTAATTTGCGCATCTTACAGACCGACAATTACAAATTATAGATATGAAACCTAAGAAACGCGAAAGTAGATTTCGATTCAGAATTTCTCTGCACCAGAATCGAGTGGTACACAACGTCTGCAGAACACAACAAAGTGGCAAGGATCTTCAGCAACAAAGTTGACGACTGCACCCAGTCCAAAGCCAAAGACCATAGACATTCGCTGCCAGCAGAATTTAACGACTGAGACACACCTAGGTCCATTCAGCACTCACTATCATGGGGTCCATTTCTACATCCCACTACTGTGAGGCCAGCATCCCATCAAAGGCAATCTGTCAAGTATTGTGAATCACAGTGAATCCAGTGAATCCGAGGCCCAGAGGCCTCGCATTGTTCGCTGTTAGCGTTCCGCGACAGCAGACACGCCGAGCACACAACGCCGTCGCATACATTAACCGCTGCAATGAATTTACTAGCCAAACAGGAGTCCATCAATGGTCACCATATATGGATCGAGTTGCCATTCCTATTCTCATTCCCATTCCTGGCAATGGCACAGAGCCTTGCTATCCCGGAGATCTATGGGGCCATTGCGTTTGTCAGCGGCTCCCCAAATAAAGTAGACGCGACTGTTGACAAATCTCATTAGCGGAAGTGCCAGTGACCGAGGTCCGTTCGCCGCAGGACAATGTTAGCGATTGTACTCGTGGGACACGCCATAAATGCTCCGTCTGCAGCACTTTAGCGCCGAACTGCGAAAGGTCAGCAATTAAAAGTGTAAATCATTCTAGACGCAGGCGGCCAGTGCGTTGAAAGTTGGCCACGACTTTGCTTCTTCCAGGGTGCGAAAGTCAGTGTCAGAGCAAGGTGAGGATCGTTGGCAGTGTGAGTTGTTGCAAGACGGGCGCCATGTAGTGTTTATGCAATTCCAGAGACGCAGTGTTGTAAAATTTATGATGAAAGACGCGATACATTGTGGCAATGTGGACACAAAGTTGAACGCCAGCAGATGTAGTTTCCGAAATAAAGTGAAAGGAGAGGCAGGCAACTTGTCGGTTGATTGACACTTAATATTCAACACTGGACTCTAATTAGGTGGCTTTTCCAGGGAAACAGTCACAGACGGAATGCGGGTGACTCAGTTACAAATTTGGGTCGTTCGAACTGAGGAGAGCGAGAGAGAGTCGTTAAGGTTCATTGCATTGATTGTGTTGCATTTAGTACGTACATGGTGGGTCATGTAGAGATCAGAGAGAACATTCCGCGGAGAGGTTAGAGGCTAAGGTATGTGTGTCTTTTCATCCGGTGTGTAGTCGGTTGCCATGACCATTATTTGGGTCGCCTTGGGACGGCTGATTTTCATGCCGAAAGATCAATTTCACTGTGGAATGTGTGCCTAATCTTGGAGAATAGGAATTTTTCTATGAATAATGACTCATGGGCAGGTAATCATACAGTTAATAGAACTGGCTCGTCTGACGGTTTTAGGTTCTGCCTCTTTTTGGCGAAGTGCTTGTTGATGACTCATTTCTTGCAACGCATGCTACATAAAGGTGTTTATCGGATGCGAAGTGCTTTGATCAAACCGTGAATCGACCACAAATCAACAGCTGTTGGGTCTAAACATGGCAAATGCCAGTAAGAGCGAGGTTCTTGACGGTCTGTTGAACAACTAGTGGAATTTCAAAACAAGAAATATGTTCAAACAGGCTCTGTGACTCAGAGAGGTGTAATCAGACAGTTTGGATTGGTCAAAGAGGTTTTTGACTCGACTGTGCTGAGAGTGAGAGAAATCAATCGTAGTCACGTTGAAAGGCCGTGGAAAACATATTCGATGAATAATTGAAACGAACCATCAAGTTACAGAAAATGAGGGGTGTAAGGATCGCGAATTATTTTAGTCGTAAACCTCACAAAGCCGGAATAGAAGAGGAAACTTGTTCGTTACAGTTGAGGCAGGATGAGCGGCTCATACCTTTTTTATTTCTTTTTCAAATTATTCTTTCACAAGAATAATCGCAGTGTGAATGTTGGCTGCGTGAACATAAGGAACAATCAAGTAACCAAACAACAAACGATCGATGTTTGAAGGGAACATATGCAGGATGGAATATATGAACACTACTGGACAAGTGAAAAAGTTCCGATTCTGATCATTCGAGCGCCTGTGCAGATTTTATTGTGTATCCTTTTGGGATGCGGTTGATATTCAGAGCTGTCCTGCTAATGTTGTGCCGCAGGCCGAGTTCATAAACGTCACACTGTGGCAGCCCTACAAAATGTGCGTTCATAAATGTATTGAGGGGATATTTTGTGCAGTGCAGGGGCAACAATGTTGCAATTGTGAACTCAACCGTACTCTTGAAAGGTTTTCCTACTTTCCTAGCATTCAATAGCTACATATTTGTTGTTTGGTAGTGAACACTTCCAGCAGGGATAGTTGGAAACGAAGCATGATACCATCGACTTAACCCAAACGTGTGACTGAACTGTGCTTACAGCTGCCTGCCGCAGCTGAAACGAACCTGTCTTAATGGGTAGAAGTATTTGGTCTACAGTCGATTTGCCGGGCTGCACTGATATGTGGCGATAAGTGCGGTGGCTTTAGACATTCAGTTATTTTAACGCTGCGGCTGTGCCGCAATAGTTCAATGCTCACTGCGGTTTTTTAACGGGTTCTTCTTGCAGTGTTCAATCTGCAGTTCGCGTTGGGCTTGCAGCACTGGAGTTTTATTAAAAGAAACGAGAATTCAAAATAGGTACGGACCTATTGCATAAACACTACGTTCACTAAAATTTATAAAAATAATATTTTATGTATCCGGTCGTGGTATGCCTCGGAAGCAACAGTGGATAGTTCTGAAAACCTTTTTACTTCATTGTTAAATAATTCGTTACCCAATTCTTCCATGTTTAACATCTTTCTTTGAATTTAATTAGCGGCAAAATCACGCATGTGCTCAAAAACAAACAATGTGCTGAAAGACGCAACCCCTTCTGAGGTGACTCAGCGGTCTCATAGAGACTTGAGTCGTTTTACCCGCGAGAATGACGCGTGAGTTTACTTGAGAGCAATGTAAGACGAAAATGCGGTGCTGCTGCGGCGCTTTGAAATAACGTGTGTGTACACTAGGCCTAACGCTGGAAGGGACTGGATACAGAAGGTGGGCTCAACTTTTTTGTGGATTATACGCCATCCAGGAGCTGATATTGCTGTCATCGCTCATGCTTTCGTTTTCCCAAAATCTGGGGCATGCTCGCTACGAGAACATCGTCAACGCCTATACCATAGTCTATAATATAATATGGGTGGCGCTACAACCCGTAGAGGGGCAGGCATAAGCTTCTGATCAACAACTCGTGTTGTGCGTGGTATTGTTTCATCACGAATGGAAGTGACCTACAGTTTTATGCCGACTACGAGCGGCCAGGTTTTGGCCAGGAAGTGAGTTATTATTCTTTGAGCAATGTCAGTGAGTCGAAAGAGGCGGAGCCGTGAAGATTATTTTTGGTCGTACCGGCCGGGAAGAGAACCCAGGCGGCGAGTCGGGGCAGGGGTCAACGCACATACCCACTACCCCACGGCCGCCTATAGCATAGTAGCACTTACTAATTCCATTATTTAAGTGATTTACGACGTGCCACTTACTTTTTAAGACTAATTTTCCTTGCGTTCTTACAGTGATTTCAACTGCAATCAAAACGAATTCGTGGTTGATCTTTATAAACCAAGCCATTTGTCTATGTCTTCACGTGTTAACAGTCATGTACTGCATTCAGAGAGAATTCAAGTTAAATCGGTATTTCATTGGGATCATGAGTGCGGGATGTCTTTTTGCTCAGATGTGGCGAAGTTATCGAAAGGAAACATTTTTTTACAAATAAAAAAAGCTTTTACTCAAAGATGGCATATGAGTTGATTACCTGCAATTCATGCGGAAGAAGTTCCAGGCGCCAATTGCAAACAACAAAAAGGATGGCTCTCCAATGCAACGTGTGAATGAGGGTATAGTGAGTTTGCTTTTGGACATACTACAGGACCTGGGAACATTATAAATAAAACGGACACAATCGTTAAACGCAACATTAAGCCTATGCTTACAAACAGAGTCAAGATAAGGAAACACGGAACAATTAAGCAAAATGAAAGGCACTGCAAGCGTTCTCTGGCCTTGAAGCTTAATATTTCTGAAACGAAAGTGAAAACAAAAAAGCTGAATATTGAAACTGGATTGGTACCGTGCTCATGGAGGAACCATATCTCTTCATCTTCTTAGCTAGATCTCTTTTTGTATTCGAATTTTGTTAACTCCATGACTCGAGATTTGCGAATTGTACACTTAATTTTAAAATCTCGAATTCAATACACACATACATCACACTCGATTGTGTTTCGTAACTTCCAATAGTTACAGTTTACTTGAATTTCACTAGTTTCAATCATGCGCCCAAGCGACCGGTAATAATAATAAGGGTGACGTCGCAGTTCGAGGTGGAATTGGGGCTGGATTGAAAGAAACCACCTCTAAACGTTGAAGCTTAAGATGGCTTTTATCTGTAGGCTGTGAGTATTGTCAGTGACGCAAGAGAGGTGAGCCCGTGAACTAAAAGGATAGAAGGAGTCGCTGTATCGACCCTCAAACGCAAATTCCCCGCCAATACAACTATTAAGAAAACAAGAATATTAATTAAGAAGAAAAAATTAAGAATCCAATTCCAGGTTGTTTGGCGGGATCCATCCAGATACAGAATGCTGCACTTGTGTGCAACATTTATTAAAAAAGGAGAAAATACGTTTTAAAGGACTTTATTAGTTAAACTAACACTAAAGAATAACTCAACAGGTTGACATCTCGGGAACGACAAAGTTCGAGATCATTTCCCGTTTTGTTTGTCATAGTTGAAAGTGTTGCCATCGTAAGTATGACATAGTGTATTCATGTTAAATGAATAATATATTTACTATTTAACAATATGCTGTATCTCCTAAGATTGGACTAATCCTTGGAGAATGGCAATTGAAAAAATGTTTTCACAATTCATTGCCAATGTCAATGGTCGAAAATGTTGGAATAAATATGTTTAGTGTTTAGCAACGATTATTGAGGACACGAAACCTTCGAAAATCTATGCAAAGTGAAGCAGGATTTTGCTTGTGACTTGCATGTGTGCAATGACTCACTCTCTATTACTGCCATCATTCAAGTGTGAACCTAGGTTCGAAAACCGATTTAAGACCCTTAAGCCTTAAGTCATTTCTAGTGCATACAACAAGTGAATTTTCAGAAAATCTCTGAACAATTCAAATCTTCGCAGTGTAGATGGACCAGGTTTGTATTTAAATGATGTTCTTACTTCGTGTAAGAGAGAACTGTTGCTGAAAATGAATACTTTTCTAACTTTTAATGAATACACGTCTCTTATAGTTGAGGAGAACGTTCAAATTCAACTCCTTTATCGTATCAAAGTTTCAACATAACAATAATAAAAGTGAGTGCTACCAGAAGAGCTCTGATATGAGGCGTGTTTTATTGAGAACTCAGTACACAGCTCAGCATTGCTTATCATTAAAACGGTCTTCTTCTCATTTTATTTATTATTATTTTTTTTTTGTCAAAAGTGCCTTACATTCATGACATTCGATGTCAAAATTCAAATAGAGCGCTTCTATATTTAATTTTTTGTCAAATGTGTTATATAACGGTTTTATTCACTAAAAACGCTTGTATATTAAATAAAGGAAGGATTACAAATTGGCTTACATTATCGTATGTCGAACTATTTAAAACAATAATGCCGATAATTTTGCTGCAACTTAACAAAGTGTTGTCAGCGGCATCTGTGATTCAGTGGTGTTATCTGAGTCGTATGTGAGGCGCCAACTACGATACAACGAGCTGCATAGATTCTACCAGCGATAGCAATCAACATTGATTTTAAGCGATTTAAAAATTTATTTCAACAGAATTATTTTTTACAATTGAGTTTACAACTAGACTTACAAACTAAAGGTTAGGGTGTTGGCTCAACAATAGAGGCTCAACTGATGTACTATGTATAATTTAATGTTTATTATTATTGTGGGTTTATTGATTATTTTTGTGTGTCCTACAATGGCTGGTGCTTACATCGGGTTGTTCAAGTCCGTGCGTCCATGGATGTGTTAGCCGACTTATTCTCCATGCTGATTGCTATCGCTCCTCTGGTAGAATCCATGCAGCTCGTTGTTCGATGTCGTTAGAAAGTTCTGCTCGTTTAGCAGATTTAACGCGTTGAGGTAGCGTTGGCCGGGGATTGTGTTTCTCAAGTTTCTGATTTCCTCGTTAGAATGGTTGTTAGAAGCTGCTTTCTGAACAGTGTCACCATGTACTGGTGCAGGGGGATGACGTGGACTTGGTCGTAAAGCCTATTGTTGCTGTGGTGCCTTTGACGGTACATATTCGCAGTATTTTTCTTTCGAAAATTGCGAGCTTCGTCATGCTGGACTTAGAGATGGTGTGCCATATTGGGAAGCCGTACGTCAAGATCGGCCGTATAAGCTGCTTGTATAACAGCAGTTTCGTCCTCTGGCTAAATCCATTTTGCTTGCGCATCAAGGGATAGAAGCGATGGAAGCCTAGGTTGGCCTTCTTGAGGGTCAGTTTCAAATGACTGTGGAACTTCAACCTTTCGGTGAAGTTAACGCCAAAATACTTGACCTTTTCGTTTGATGATATTTCTGTACCGTTAGTAACATCGAATCTTAATCGGCTACCATATTACAACCACATCCAACAAAGATCACCATGGACACACGGAATTGAACAACCCGATGTAAGTACCAGCCATTATACTCACGATTTCAAATGGGTTGGATTCATAGATCGTTGGGCTCAATGCCAGGACCAAATCTCCTATCTGCATTTTGAAACATTATTATTGGCAAATTCAACGAAGGAGTTTATTGTTTGAATTGAACTAACAAATGAAGAAGAGGCTAGTGCAGAATTCGTACCACTTCTTGGGCAGACAAGTTTCTCTAAACCTTGTCCAGCTGCTCAACGAAGAGTATCACAACCAGTTACATTAGCTGCATACCTACAGACTCATCACCTGCTTCCTGTAAAGAATATAAAGAAACATGGATTAAGCAGACTATTTATCTGAACGCTAAGTCGGAGAATGAGTATTTTATTCACATCGTATTCCTGTCGCAGACTTTGAATATAGATGAAGCCATTGAATATTGGAGTTCTAAACCACATTAGTTAGTCGCACCGATCTATAGACATCGTATGTTTTCATTGAATTGGTGTTTTAATCTGAATGAGTGACACTCTGACCAACTAGACATGATCAATTTATTTAAACGCAGTTCCGCATGCTTCACCAACCTTCGTCATTAACCAACAGTCTTCAGGCTTCAAATGATTAAAAGTCGCCTCAGTGACAAGTAACAGTTGACAACGATTTGACCTACATTCAGGTGATCATCTCACGTAATCTCTATTTCCGCCTGTGTGGTAATCGAAAACGTCGTTGAAACTACTCGCCTGATCTTCCACTAGAGCCATGGCCACGCAATTGTTAGCTTCACCAGCCGACCTGAGTAAGCGTGTACATAACGCTTCCTTTATTGGCAAAGCCAATACAGTCATATAGTGTCTTCCATTCAAACGATAGACACAAATTAATCGACAAACAAAAGAGAAGAGAGCACCAAAGCTTCTTTCAATCCCATCCACCAACATCGCATCTACATTTCAATTTAATTTACTACACCACTGTCTGGACAGCTTACCGCCGCGTCGAAGTCATTAGCTTCCACTTTGACAGTTATTCTTGGAAGTATGAGGGGTATGACAGTCCACCGGTGGAAAAAAGCCCGCACAGCAGGCAGACCTGGCGGCTGGCGAAATGCTCAGTGTATCATGAATCACTTTCATTTTAACCGAGCCACAGCCTCGCTGTCAAGTGGAGCTGCCTTTGTTGTGACGAATGAGACGCGAATAAACGACTCGGTTTATCGAGATGGGTAAAAAAAAAATACACAAAATCAACAGAAACGCACGCGAAATTGTTGCCGTCGATATTTCGCTGTTATGAGCCACTGCATGGGCTCATTGGTTCGACTGGCGGGTAGGAGAGCGGGCAGTGTGCTTGATTTATTTATGAATCCGATCGCGATTCGATCGAAGCACGTGGCTTAGTGGTCGTTTATCGGTTTTTATCGATTCATCACGAAGCACTGCCACCTTTCGGCGAATTGGCTTTTAATTAGTGAAATACTGTGATGATGTTGGAGGATTCGCACATCGGGACTGAGGAGAGGTTAACCGAGGTTAGAGACTGCCGCAATAACCGGGAGAATGTTGAACGATTGTGTTACAATCACAACTGAAGTGTATTTCTTCGTCTTCGACGGATGGATGAAGAATGGTATGAAAAGGTGTGCAGAGTCGAGGAGTCCAGATAGAAAGGCATTGATAGAGAACATGCGACAGAGAAGAATGGTATGTGATTGGCTAGAGCGATTGGGTGCCAGAACAAGGTGATTTCTGTGAATTTTTTGCTGTCTCGTAACCATGAAGGCGGTCAGTTTGCTCGGGGAAGAAGTGATCTGTTTTAGATCGAGGTTATGGTGGAAAGAGTGGTGAATAGACAGTGGAAATCAGCGCAGAACTTATCATGATTGAAGTCTGTGGGATTGGCAGGTGGAAGTGTCATTAATTAGTAACACAGTAATATTACATGTGTGGGCTTGAACCCTTTGTCGTAAAGCTTATCTGATTGTAAACTGAATGACTGCGTCATAAAATACTTTCCAACGCCGATTATATGATTTCCTGGACTTGATTGTGAATCATAATCTTGCATTTTCAGGGTCATAAATAACCGTTACATTTGCAACTTTCGAGATTTCAATATTGTTGGCTTGACTGTTGTTGAATTCGGAATACATACGAATTGACAGTATGTATGTCACAACTACATCGAATGTGAACGACAAAAGAAACCTTGAAAATTATCGGGTTCGTTGGCGGAGTGGGTTGGTGCGTTGCTCACGGCCTTTGCAGGTATACAAATAATCTAATAAAATACTGGTAAGAATTCATATTCTTAAAGAAACCTTGAAAGTTTTTGGGTTTTTTGGCGGAGTGGGTTGGTGCGTTGCTCACGGTCTCTCCAGGTACACAAATAATTTAATAAAATACTGATGAGTGTTCATCTTCTTAATACGTTTCATACCCAATGCAAGTCGATCCACACTGCTAATCGCGTCACGCTAACTTGTCTCTTATTCTCTTATTATGCTTCTCTCTTATTATGCTGTCATGCAAATTTGGAACATTTAATGGACAATGGATAAGCATGACGATTAAACCACAATTCTGAAAAGCAGATATGATGTCAGATAAATCCTACCGCAAGATAATCTGCCTGAAAATAAGAATAACTAATCGAAATAATTATTTAAAAGCTTTGGAAAGCTACTGTCATGGTACGTCATTTCAGTATATGTCATTCATTTGAAGCGTTAACAACAATATTTGTTGCCATTCAAGCAGAATATAAGGAAAACTGCTGCCGAAAGTCATCGTATTTCGATGGAAGTTTATGCCAAAGGTGGTTTGCACGATTTAAAAATGGTGATCTTGGTTTGGCCGACCAGCCAAATCAACGACAAAGCCGAATATCCATGGCGCGAAGGTAATGTTTTGTATTTGGTGGGATCAGAAGGGTGTGCTGTATTATGAGCTGCTAAAACCGGTTGAAACCATCAATGGACAACGCTACCGAACACAGTTAAGCTGTTTGAAGAGAGCAGTAGCCGAAAACGCCCGGAATATGCGACCAGACACGAGGCAATAATTTTCCATCATGACAACTCTCGGCCCCACGTTGCTATTCCGGTTAAGAACTATTTAGAAAAGAGTGGATGGGAGGTTTTATCCCACCCGCCTTATAGCCAACACCTTGCCCCTTCTGACTACCATTTGTTCCAGTCGATGCAGAACGCTCTCACTGAAATACGGTTCACATCAGAGCAGAATATCAAAAATTGGCTTGATTAATTCTTGGCTGCCAAGCCGGCACATTTCTTTGGGGATGGGACCCACAAATTACCAGAAAGATGAAAAAAGTCATAGCTTCAAATGGGCAATACTTTGAATAATATTACTGTACATGTCTTTTTTAAATAAACGTTCAAATTTTGAAAAAAAAAGGCCCAAATAGTTTATAGACCGAATATGTCACCCAACTGAATATTATATTATAATTAACTCGAGAGATCAAGAAATCATACATAGATGAAAGGTCGATTCCGGTGATATTAAATTCAAAATAATATTTTCGATTACCGATAATTCGACTCAAGAGTAGTCTTTGCTAAAATTGCATGTCCATAGTAAAATTTAGATGACAAAGTAATTAGTTCGTTTCATCGTCCGTTTTTGAAGAAGATAAGTAAGCCTTAAGCGTAGTCATTGACGATGTATTCGCTTTTCGCGGGCGTAGTGGTGCTTTTCGCGGCGTCGAAATCTTCTTACACCCCAGGTTCACTTCCAGGAACGAGCAAAAAAAATACATCTTACGAGTCACTGACAATGCTCAAAAACGTATAAAACTTTCTAGAAAAAGCTTCTCAAACTTGCCTGCTAGGAGTCGGAATAAAACTGTAGGTCCCTTCCACTCGTGAGGGAACAATAGCACGCACAACACGAGTTGTTCCTGACAAGCTAGGCCCTGTCCCTCTATATATATATATTCGTTTTCGCCAATTAATTTGCACACGACTGTAGGTTAGAGCGACCATGAAGATTTACCGTAGTGATGTGGTTTCTTCTCCCTATTCATCCCTGCAGCTTCTGCTGAAATTATTATAGGGTATAGTCTGGAGGAGTGATTCCGATGGCACAGTGCCTTATTATGATGCCAATGAGAGTTCTAAGATTCTGCCTGCTCATTCTGTTCAGGTCGCATGAGCGTTTTGAATCAATAGTAGGCCATAATTAGTTTATGATGAGTCACCCAGTGTCAGAAGGCCATCTACTTTGAGTAAGCGTTTCAAGCTTTAGTAGATGTTTTGCGGCATGGACGGCAGTTCACCGTTTAGCAAGAGTGTTCAAGTGCTGCACTTTCTAGCGAGTTCGTCTGCTTCGCAATTGTCTGAGATGTAGCTGTGTCTCGGCCCCCACATAAGCTGGATACTGAAATACTTGGCCGTCTCGTTAAGAGACGGACGTCTTGGAGTTAAATGTTACTGCACTTAGAGATTTGATCGCTGCCTAGCTATCCGACCACTGACACCAGTGAATCAAATCAGAAACCCCCCCATGTGTGTCCTAAGGCCTTTTAAATAAGTGTAGAACCACATAGGCTTTTATGTTGGGTTTCGCGCTCAGATTGAGGCGTAGGAATTCGACATGTTGCTTAGTTTTAGGGGGACTCCCCTAAAGAAGAAGATCGAAGACAGGAAAGTAGTATTTCTTGGACTTGGACAGAGGACTTGATCTGCTTTTACTTTGAATCTGTTGTGGTGGTTCTGCTGAATCCAATTTTCTTCAAAGAGTGCCTCAACTTCAAAAGACTACTTCACATATTAATGCACTAGCGTACAGGCCTACTATTCTGATCTTGAAGACAGAATTCATTTTGCAAAAAGGTCACATTCCACTTTCAACGTCCACCCACTTCATACAACAACCGTCCACGTAACGAAAACTACACTTGTCCAGCGATATGTATCTCAAACTAATGTCATTCGGAGCAAACACATCTCACCAAGGCGCATTCCGTACCTCGTCCTCGGCAACCATCCTCGGGTGGGCATTGTATTTGCATTTCAACAACTTCTCTGCGAGCACTCTCGATCGTCCAGCTCAGGTACTCTCTGGGCAATAAGTGTCAAGTGCCAGTGATAATCTCAGACGTACCGTTCCCACTGAGAAGGAGTCCGAATAAATTCCAGGTCTCTCACCTTGTTCGCGAAACACACAGACATACATAAGTTTGCATGCATAATGCAATGTGCAAGTTCCACTGTGGAGCAGCCGCTTAAGACCCTAGTCCAGATCTAGTGAATTGATAGAAGATCTCTGCTTACCACAACCAATGGGTTGGCGGTGAAATCTGGAATTCGACCATCCTGAATGCTGGGTGCATTCCTCTGGTTGGAGGAATAGCAGAGAGCGGTCTATCCACCCAATTCAATCAATCTCATTCTGCCAGGTGAGTAATTACAACAACAAAATGGGTGAGGAACAAACTATTGATGAGTTGAAGTCAATGCGGTGCTGTGCGGATTGGTCGGCAGCAGGATTATAAGGCGAGGAGATGTATCCGCATTATTAGGAGCAATAAATCTGAATCAGATAAATAATTATGCACGCATCGAGATACAAATCCAAACGAGATGATTGCTGTGTGTACAGTGTGGAGGACAAAAATGGGAGCACGAGCCGTATGCAAGTAGCGGCTAAATTTGTGTATTGCACAAATTTGCACTATGAAGGGTGGTCCTTTAAGCAGTTTGACTCTGAACTTTGGCGCTGTGACTGAGTAGATTTAACTTGTGTCACGAGAATGCTTTACCGGGTGAGAGATAACAGGTATCTTTAATGGCTTCAACACCGAAGATATGTTTCTTTATTTTTACTTTTCTCCGCTTTTAAGGAACCTATCAAATAATTATGGCCACAGCCATTTTATTGGACAACATCTGGTGATATCACATCCCTGGAGTATTGTTTGTTGGAATGTGTTGAGTTCCTAGGTTATATGGACAACTCAGGTCTACCTTTTTGACCACTTTAAGGTTAAGACTGCGATAAAAAGAATTACCCGTGCACATTAGTCTTAACTGTCAGTGGACTGAAATATGCTGGACTTTCTGGGATGAGAAGATCGTTCGATATTCGTGTGGTATGGGTAGAAACGAAACTTAACCGCGCGTCCCAAAAACAAATTAGAATAGACTAGAAAGTTTGCCTACTAAGATGAGTATGATGTCACTCATCATTCACGAGCGAGAGGATTGCAATTGGTTAGCTTTTTCCCGGGTAACGTTGTTTATAAAACAGCGGTGACAACTAAACATTAGGCCGTTTTTCAAATGAGCCTATAGACATCCGCACGTGGTCTATGAGATTCTTTACTCGCTTCTGGATTCTATCCAGCAGGTGGTACGAGATGTTGATGAAAGCCGTCTCAAGTTGGACGAAATACTTCTTGCTTCTTGACATTTTTAAGCGGGTTTTTTAGGACTATTTGGCAACAAAAGGATACCTCGACTTTAGCAAATAATCTTATTGCAAACATGAAACTATGAAAACGAGAAAAAATGCCAGAGACAAAGTAGAGCTTTGGGGAATACCAGCTTTTGATGAAATGCAGACTATAACCCACCCACACTTAGAAATAAGAATTCACCTCACTTATGACGAGATTCGAACTGAACTGTTATAGGTGCATCCACTCATACGCTATTTGTGTCTAGGTTGAGACGAGTGGATGTTAGTGTTGATTAAGTGCCTGTCCTTGATTAGTGGGGTCCCCGGTTCGAATCTCAGTGAAAGAAAAGTTAATACGCTTTTCTGTAGGTTTCAAATGTGTTCCAGTCACCATTTGCCGTTGGTATTAAATTAACGGCACTATCACTGGAGTGGTCGATCAGTGGCAATAGTCTGACTGGACCAATATGGTCTCTACCCTACCTTACCCTGTGTCTAGGTTGAACTTTCGTAAATTATCGCCACACATCTCACGAAACAATAGCAATGCTCTGACAAATGTTTCACGAGTCAGTATAAAACTGTGGAACTTCTGCATTTGTGAGGAACGATACTGTGCAGAACGCTAGTGAGAAACTAGCAGGGTCTATAGAAACTAAGCACAGGTCTAGCTTGGACTGCAACCTATGCCAGACCATTAACCTTTTAAGCAGTCCAATAACAGAAGTTGTGTAAAGTGTCAACATCACCCAGACTAACGTAAGCTTAAATGTTGAAATAAATATTCAAACGGGGCGCCTTGTTTAGGTACTAACTGCTACAGCCTCTCTTAGATAGCTGAGAATATTTGTAGATCATCAGAAATGAAGCATTATGGAGATGGCCAACTTCACAACTGATTCACCCCTAGCTCATCGACGAACTTGAGAGATTTTATCACAGTTAATCACGAAATAACGCGAATGCCGCTCTCTGATTGGTCAATTTGGCTTCAGAAAATGATATAAAAAATGGTTATCAAACATTTTAAGGGACAAGGGAGGTTGAAGTTAGCTGTTTCTATAATACTTAATTTCTGTAGAAAATGTTACCATTCTTACACACATTTCAATCTGCACAACTCTACCACCACGGGTCGTCCTTTAGCGCATTGCACAGAACTAACTAATATGGTGACGAGCTACTTAAAGAGAAAGCCTTTGTCAGCTCTTCGTTTACATTTTTTAGGTAAACTGAGCTTCTGTGACAGGAATTACTAGTCAAATTCGATATTACTAGTCGACTCTCCAATTCCCGATAATTCGAACTGATTGTCAGGCCCCTTGGAAAAACCTTGGTAAATCGAACAAAACCTATGTGTTTTGGTGCAGTCGTTAATTCGAAGTGATGCTGTAATTCTCTGTTCTTTGGCAAGCTGTTGTTTCCAACGCATTGATCCCGTTAGATTGTGACGTAGGTATGCGACGTGAACAACGCAAGATGGATGGAGTCTTCTTTCTTTGGCGAATCGGTGACTTTCAATGGTTTTGTACATTTTGACGATGATGTGGAAGTCTGCGGTGCTCTGTGTGACAATGAAACTTTGGCCGCAGAATTGGCAGTAGAATCAATTCCGCACATCAAAGGAGGCAAAGTCATCGTTGTAACATTGCGCAAGCATTTACTAAGAACGAAAGTGACCGACGAGGTATTCTCGGCATTGGCTGTCATAAGATTTGACAATGCTATGGAAGTCATTAAAACCTAAAAAATCACTGATTTCTTTACAAAATAATGCAATTCAGTGTGAATTTTGCAATAAAGTGTGTCAAATTATGCTTGTATGTGGGTATGCACTTATTTCGTTTTCGTCCTTCGCTCTAGCTCGTTTCGTTAATTCGAATTTTTGTAAGGTCCCTTCAGTCTCGAATTATCGAGAGTAGACTGTATAGGTGGTCGGGAGAGATGGTGTTTCGGCTTGTAGTACTGTATTCTCACTGCTGTGCTCATCTCCCAATTTTGTGATGTGATGAAATAGTTACCCATCAAGGCCACGTCCAAGTAACCCAGTCAAACATAGACTAGCTAGTATATTAGTATAGAATGAGGATTGTTTATGAACTTTGGCTGGACTCCATGGCCAGCTTTCTCATCCTCGCAACATTTGACAATACCCTGAGATAAGACTTAATGTTTGAAGAAGGATGTCCTGGCCATCAGTTGCAGTAAAATTATACTACTTGATGGGTACGATTTTTCGTCACTGCCTGTAATTCCGTTCTCCTCTCAATTTGGAACCTGGAGACATTGATTCAAAGCATTGTAGATAGAATATTGCCTTCCGGACGACATACTCTTCTTCGGATCACTTTTAGTCATCGCGGTTGAGTCTTGTTTTCCACTAACCTTCGTTATAGGTAAGATCAAATTGCATCATTTCCACTTATGCCGTCCAGTTTTAAGTGATTGGTATTAAGTAGTCCTTGACAGCTGGGCCCAACACCAATTCTGCACCAATCCTTGTCCACCAGAATGTGTGTTTGTTCTAATTTGCATTCAGATGGCTAATGATGGAGCAAATGGAATAGCTTCCCATCTGGATATGGTGTTAATTCTGAGGCAATGCTACTCATTATGAATTCACAGAAATGGCCCACGAACTGTTCCAGCAACTGGACACACCACAGACACTCCTGCCATGTGAGATCCACACACCCAACCAACCGTTGAAACCAATTAAAACGTAAGAGAATCATCCCCGATAAGTGATACCTTGCGTGTGCGTATATCCCGGCGATCGTGATGGTGGATCCGGAGATGTATCGTTCAGTCGCTCTAGCTGATGATGATATGTGGTGCGTCTGCGATGATGTAACATCAATTACGGACCACTGCTGGCGCAGACCTTCCGTAGAATTGTGCACCGTCCCGGTATGAAAGAGACTAATTTGAGAATTATTCCAATCAATTTGTTTATGGAGTGCTGAAGACAGCCCTCGGGTGGTGGGAGGGGGCAAATTATGGGTGGGAAACGAGGAAAAACACTAATTACGGATACTTAGATTGACTGATTGAATCGTTGGATTCCTGAGTTGCTGAGGACGGTTCGCATGAATTCTGGTTCAACGAATGTTAATTGCTGTCGAGAGAGCCATTTGCGAGGAAATCAAAGATAGTGGGGAATCGCACGAACTGTGTCTGTGCGTGGGGAATAGGAAATGAACTGTCAGTGCGCTAAGAGATTTATTGAGGCATCGAACATGGGAGGTACGAGTATTAAAAGGTAAATGCTATGAATTATTGCGGTATGTGTAAACGGTTGGTGGGGTGATGAAAGAGGTGGTGATGGGAGATGGCATACGCAGAAAATTTTAATCAATTCAAAGTGAGGAGACTGCAGAGACTGGAGCAAGGAATATGTTAATCATTTCTTTGCTTGCTACTTTTCACGCGGTATGGATAGACCATCATCGAGTCCGCTAATGAGTTATTCATAGAAATCCGGAAATAACATAACGTTGCGTGTCGTTGCGACGAATGAGTAGAATCCTACGCATTTGTTGACAGGTTCGCGTCTGGATGTATCCGAAGAGCGAAAATTGATTTTCCATTTGCCGGCTTGAAACTGCAGGTTCCTACATTCGTGCGAAGCTATGCAAAGGAAAGGTATTGCATGAGATGACAAGGTTACCAGACACACCAGAGGACAGACGCCAATCCACGCTATGACCGGTCCAACGAGTTGCAATGCATCCTCAGAAAGTCACTGTTTAGCGGAGATTGTGTACGGCGGAATACTCGGTTAGCACGTCTCAGAAAACGTTGCCATTAACATAATTAGAGACCATTACCGATCGATGATAAACAATTTATGTTGCCCCAAATTGGACGGTGCTGCACGTCACATAAGTGTTGCTACAATAAACACTACACACAAGCGATTCGTGATCATTCCTCAATGCTACGTTTTAACTGAACCGAAACCGCGAGATCCGGTTGAACTCTTATTGGAACCTCAATAGGCCGTTTCCACCGTGCTTGAAGTGGTTTCACTCTCAATTTTCAACTCAGTCGCTCCCAATTTATAAGTGCCCGCCAAAAGAATTGTCACTCACTCTCAATTTTTAAATGGCTGCCCGGTGACAGGACATAATAGTGTGAGAACATCTGAAAATAGATAGAGACAAAATGAGAGAATTCATCATCATCTTCTGACCCATTCATGCTCCACTAAAGCGGTCGCGGCGGTAAACCACGCACGAGAGATGTCCAGGTAACTCGCTAACTCATCAGGGGTTATGCCCAAGCGTAACCAGGTGACTTGGCCCAACCACCTCGCCCTGGGTCTGCCAAGCTGTCGCCTACCTGATGGAATCGCATTCAACGTCCGCCTCGGAAGTCGTGATGAAGCGGACATTCGTGCCACGTGACCAAAGGAGAAGCAAACGATCGGTGTCATTGAAAATTTTACCGCGCCACCCACCGAAATGACTTTACACACTATACAGACTCATACCTATTCATACTGGCTTGAAACTTCAAAAGGTTAAAAAAGAAATTAGCGAAAAATGTGCTCATACAAGATATCCGTGATATCTGACAAAAAAGACATGTTATCAACCCATCCCTCTCTTAAGTCACAACCGCAAAATGTATGTTTATAAATATGGTTGAACCTCGGACAGCAATAAAACCAGCCGACAGGAAGGCGACGAGTTCTCTTCAACGAATA
Source organism: Eristalis tenax (assembly GCA_905231855.2). Taxonomy (NCBI): domain Eukaryota; kingdom Metazoa; phylum Arthropoda; class Insecta; order Diptera; family Syrphidae; genus Eristalis; species Eristalis tenax. The sequence goes on along the minus strand of HG993124.1, from coordinate 103,328,791 downwards.
CATTTTCTCCATCGCTTGTGCTTCAGTTTGCAAATGCCCTAAGGCGGACACTCCCTTGACCATTCATGGACAAGAATATCTGCCGAAAATTATTTATTTAAATTCCCTCAGGTGGATGAAGAATGTGAACAGATTAATATTGCAGGAAATGTCAGCGCCCCCATTAAAAACAAAACTGCGAACATGTAGGATGCTATCTGCTTCATAAACACTGCATGCGAGCAATGGATTTCAATACAGTATGAAGTTTTACGATCGGTTGCCTTGCAAATTTGCAGATTCGTTCGGATCAGGGGATACAATGTTGATTCAGATTTGATGGGAGTGTGAACATATGTACATTGATAATGATGTTACACTAGGCGTAGTAATTTTTAAATGGCATATGCAGCATATTTCAGGATTATGACTCACTGCAATCTAACAAATGACATTCAACGACAAGTATACCTTTCTCTAGAGATATGGGATTACACAACTGATCATCTCCTTGGCCACTTTGACACCTTTGAAGGATACTCAAAAATTTGTTGACAGTTCGAACCAAACGAAACCGCGAGGTTCCGTAAATTTTCTCCGAACCTACCAGGCCCTGCCATACATTTTCCATACAAACCTAGTTGTAGCCCCTTTGAGTTCATCCGTCCGTGTGAGGTTGTGAGTTTATTGTGATTATTTCCTTAATTTATCTTTTTCTATTTTCTACTGAAAGCGAGTAATATCTGTTTTGGTGGGAACTAATAATTTGAGACTGAGTGACTTGAAAATTGAGAGCGAAACGACTTCAAACTCGGCGGGAACGGTCTCTTGAGGTTTCAGTATAAGTTCATACAAATCTTGCGGTTTCGGTTCGGTGCTAACTTACCGACCGACCAAACCACCGCACATTGTGCACGTTTAAGCCCGCTTGTGTGAATAAACCAGTGTATGTATACGCCATTTCTGATTGATCCATTAAAATGTTGTACGAAATCCTGTCAAGAAGTTTCAAGGGGCAACAGGGGTAGTACCTGATTTCTGATCGCGATAAATCAAATTTCTAGCATCTTTTCCCTGTCAGTGGTCAGTAGTCACCCCGATTTCTTACCCGAACAAAACAATGAAAAGTCAATTATTCGCGGGCAAAAAATTAAGATTTTTAACGAAAATGAATTTGAGAATGATTGAATCGCGGAAAACGAATTTATAGGGAAAGAAATAATTACCCTAATCGACTCTTTCGGTCGATAGTGGATTTTGACAATTTTCACAAAATGTTGACATGAACACATTCTAAGTCGACGTCGACAACAAATAGTAATACAGTCGAACTTATGCTACTCGAAGTTCTTTGGTGGACACGGAGTTTTTTGTTCATATACAGTACCTCACAAAATTGAGCGTACCCCCATGGAACAGCCGTAATTATTCCCTTTTCAATGGGAAGGACTGTTTCAAAAATTAAAATTTAAATGCAGTTTAGATTATTATCAATTTCGTAGTAATAATAGAAGAAAAGAACAAACAAAAAATAATGAAATAATTCTTAAAATAAGAAAACACACAAAATTAACTACATTTAATCACACAAAATTGAGCGTACACAGTAAAAAAAACGTTTAAAAAACTCAAAAACGGACTTCAAAATTACAGATACATATTTTTTTTAATTTTGTTAATATTTGGTATGACCACTTTTAGCGTCTATAAACGCCTGCAAGCGTCGTGGTACAGAATCTACCAATTTCCTTGTAAAAGAAGGGGGGATACTGTGCCATGCCTCCTCAGTTATATTTTTTAGCTCGGCTTTATTAGAACAATTCGTTTTTTTTAATCTGGTTTTAATCTCCTGCCACAAATGCTTAGTATGATTCAAATCCGGTGATTGTGGAGGAGTTCTGAGCTGTTTTGGAGCATGATAGAGTAACCACTCCCTAACTACATGTAAGGTATGCTTCGGATCCTTTTCCTGTTGGAAAAAAAAATCCGTGGGCAAACCTAGTTTCCTCGCAGAGGCGATCATGTTTCTTTTTAAAATGTTTAAGTACATAATTTTTTTTTATAGTTGTGTCAATATGTATTTCTGGCTCCTTAACTTGAATTTAATGAATTTAAAATTATTTGCTGGTCCCCCGAAATTCGACTGTATGAACACTGGTTCCAAGTGTAAATTATTTTGTATAGTTCTATCTTTAAACATTTTATCGTAACTTTGGAAAAAGATCAAAGATATAAAAAAGACGTGCACAATATGTCCGGGGAAGTACTGATTTGACAGTACAGTGAATCCTCTGTAAGTCGAACATTCATTACTCGAATATTCTACAAGTCGAACGAATTTTTCGGAACTTAGCAAGACTTAAAGTTCCCTATATTCCACACTCCATAAGAAGGCTCTCTAAAGTAAGTCGAAAGTCTCCTTAAATTTACTCGTGTTAGTTTTCGTAAAAAAGGGGATTCAAAGCATACACCTACAAAAGAAACGAATAATCGTAAGTTGCTTACAAACACATAGGCTCAACTTTGCGATTGTAGTTAAATACGAAACATAGGTAAATGTAAGAGAGTCGCATCTGCATGTTAAACGTTTAAAAAAAAGTATTAAATAAAAAAAAACTCGACTATCGATGTCGAAAAAGCGACGAAGAAGTTAGGTATTCCTCGAAGTACAATGTGTAGTCTGTTTTTTTTTTTTGATGCTCCATAAGTCGAACAAAATATTTGTTCCCGAGGCTATTCGACTTATAGAGGTTCGACTGTATTTAAGCGCCTGATTACATTGCATCGACTACGCCCACCTTCATCTACATCACATTGATATTCACAATAATAGAACTATCAGTCGATTTAGTTACACAAACATTCGACTCTCGATAATTCGACTCAGGGGCTCGACGAACTCAGGGACCTTACAAAGAATTCGAATTAACGAGAGTTCCGATTACTGGAGCGAAAGACAAACGCTTTATTGCAAAGCTGACACTGAATAGCATTATTTTGTAAAGAATCAGTGAATTTTTAGGTTTTAATGACTTCCAGAGCATTGTCGAAGCCAATGACAGAGCATATGACAGCCACTGCCGAAAATACCTCGTCGGTCACTTCCGTTCTTAGTAAATGCTTATGCAATGTTACAACAATGACTTTGCCTCCTTTGATGTGCGGAATTGACTCTGCTTCCGATTCTTCTTCATCGTCGTCTTCATTGTTGTTGCTTGAATTGGAAGCGGCCAAAGTTTCATTGTCACAGAGCACCGCAGACATCATCGTACAAATGAACAAAACCATTGAAAGTCACCGATTCGCCAAAGAAAGAAGACTCCATCCATCTTGCGTTGTTCACGTCGCATACCTACGTCACAATCTAACGGGATCAACGTATTGGAAACAACAGCTTGCCAAAGAACAGAGAACAAAAACGACAAAAACAAATCGAATTACTGAGAGGAACCAAGCTACTGATTTCGAATTACAGCGTGTTTGCTCGCTGCACGACTGCACTACGAACGGTACGCTTGTTAACGTACCACACCACATAGGTTTTGCTAGATTTATCAAGGTTTTTGCAAGGGACCTAACAGTCAGTGCGAATTATCGAGAATTAACGAGTTACGAATTATCGAGGGTCGACTGTATCAATATTTTTGTCGATTGTAATGGTGTATACAAAATAGGTTACCGAGTACCCCATTCTTGTTACAGAGGACTGCAACAAGCAAAATTAATTTGAAAGGAGACTCCCATTGAAGGCGTTCTAATAATACGACATTGTGTAATGTGGCCCCAATGGGTTTGTACACAGCACTATTTAGTTATATCATTCCGATGAAACAGAATTAGCGCACAATATTGAGTTTTCGAAAGATGTGCCCCACGGTGAGGTCCCTTCACATAAGACCCGACTTAATGTTGTCAGGTTTTAGAAGATGTTTAGTTTAGCCCAGAAGAACGTATTTCAGATACCCAGCCATAACCCGGAACCGTACTAGAGTCTAATGCTAAAATACTTGACTATTTAGTCCGAAGAATGAAATATCCTTCTCAGATCCGGCGTTCTTCTTAAGCCCAGGCAGAGTCTATGGTTTTTTGATCAGAGCCACTGCAATGATGGGAAAAGGAAGAAGATCTTTCTATACAAACTCATGTCCTTGGACTAAATCTCCGACCCAACATCCGCAGCAATTTTTCAGAATGTGTTCAATGGAGGAAGCTTAAGAATCGGAAGGCTTTGCATTGACCTTTTCGGTTTTCCTCCGAAAAAAAGGAATTTTGCACTATTTTGTCACAATATTTTGAAACATTCAGACAATGTTAAACACAAACCAGGTTGCTAACAGTCGATAACGCCTAAATTCGCTTCAAGTTCTTACCTGCATGTACGTACGAGAAGTCATTATGCGTCCTGGTCTTTTGTCCCTTGATTCCCCAGTCTCCACAACAATCTAGATCGGTATTCCTATTGTGCGATAAATGATAGTGTCACCTACTTGTACTACAAGCTAGTAAAAAATCCACGGCTTTTTTATCGAATAACAATTCAAAAAAATGATATAATAGCGGTTACAAAACATCTCATCACAAAAACGACTCTCAAAAAATGAAGTAAAATTTTCTTCACAGTCCGTCCCCTCACATTGTTTACCGACAAATCCACTTTAGCACAGACCAGTCGGGACGGCGGGGCGTAGAAACGGCGATAACAACGAAGCCCATATGGGCTCACAAAAAGCAATGTTATTCTACGGATATGCGTCATTCTAACGGGGCTCCTAAGTACCTCCGCACATTCTCACTCAGTTAAGTCTGAACGAAAGTTTCGGCCTGCACCCCACAACACCACAAGTCATTGGTCCGTGCCAAGACCGTGGGAGCGACTAAAAGTTGAACAACCTCCCCGAAACCCATAACCCACCACCCAAACACACAGACTGACCGCACTCTGACCACATAAACTCTCAACAAACAGCTTTTCACGTAAGTTTTTTTTTATGTCTTGCTGCTCTCTATCATTAAAGTGAATTTCATGAACTCTTCAGCTCCCGGTCACTTTACCCCCAACCAACATCGGCATATCCGAAGGTCATGCACTGGCACGGACTGCAAGGGCACTCCCTCAGGTGCCAGCCATTGCGGCCACACACAAATAAATCATAATTCCATCCTTTCGCTTTCTGTGGTCCTTCGCATAGCATGCGTCCTGCCTCCTCGCCAATAAATCCATCTTAGCGCACGAAAATCCTTTTTTATGTCAAATTGTGTCAAGCACATACACAGCAGAACAATCCCGAGAGCAGCTGCTCCTCATGCCATGCGCCCGGAGGGAAGCGGGTCAGGCCAATAAAACCGAAGCAAATATCTCTCCTTGTAATCCTTTCCACCTGAACACCACTGCGACACGATGCCAAGCCCAGCTCAGTCGACAGCCGAGACAAGACACGGGCTCCGACCGAAACAAACGAAGAAGAAAATCAAATCTCCATGTTTCTAGGTTATTGCCCCAAAGGTGCTCCGTGCCTGTTGCCTTCCCTGCCCTGGCATGCAGCTCCTTCTCCGCCCCGTCTGTGTGTTTATCTTTATCTGTCGTTGATTCACATCTCTCGCGGGATTAAATGAAGAGCTCAGCAAAGCGGCGAAAAAAAAACCACGACATCATTTCGACTCTGTACACAGTCGCGCAAGCAGGCTGAATGTTCCAAAGCGCCACAAGTAGAACACATGTCCTCCCCGCACTCACGCCTACTCCATCGCTGTATCGCGCTGTATCTCTACATCTGTGTGTCTTAATAATCTGTCATAGAGCTGGAGCAAAACGCAGTCCGGAACCCTTTGGCGAGTTGGCAACTTGTCTGATGTACGTATGTATGTACCACCAGCTCGCCATTACATGGAGTGTCTTTGCAAAAAATTATCGCAATTTTCTCTCACCTCGCCTGCCGTTTCGTCGCCAAAGGCTCGGTGACTGCAGCAATAGCGTTAGTAGCTTGCTGTGGCACCGGCCAGGCCCAGCAACGGTAGCTGCGATGTGACATGCAGTCCATTTCTATTACAGAAATTAGCTTCACGCTTTCGATTAACACCCAGCCAGGCACCTGCAGTTCGGAGCGGTACCCTGGACCTGGCGCATGAGATGGACGGATAGTAGGAGTAACCACAGTTACGGTTTCACAGCGGCTCAATGGAGTACCCATCGTGCGATTGAATTTCATTCACACTTCGGTCCCGCGGGGCAGCAAAATGATGACGGGCAACCGAGGCCTGCCAAAGGTTCGCCTAACGTGCATTTCTCATTCTTTTGTACGGCCCATTCATCTGTCTTGGATACTGGATTCGATTGAGTGTGAGGTCTTCCAGAAATTAATGATATTTAATGAGTGGCAACCTGCTGCTTCCTTGTATCCGCAGCTTTGGATTGATGCGAATGTACTGTACATGAATTAAAATTGCAAAGCAACTGTGGTGGCAATCAGTGGTTGGGAGAAGTGTGTGCAAAAACATACTCATGGGATAAGAAATTGTACTCCATTTGAAATGAAGGGTGTGTTGCTCCTTCAAGCGTTGCTGTCGGTTGTTGGAAAAGAGAATATGACGCAGAATGATATTTTAAATTTTTAGGGGCATAAACGGCTGGCTGTTAGGTTTGTTATCTCATTTGCTCACTAATCCACTTGCCTGGCAGTCCTTAAACTAGACGTGGATAAAGCAAAGTTCAGAGTGGTGTATTTAACCGCTCCTTAGAAAGAAACAACAACAATCCGGCTGAATTTTCCTTCCCGTCGAATGTTTGAAGGCACCCCTCACCATGGCACTACACAAAAGCTGCACGAGCATTCATATCGGAAACTTCGTGTCAGCAGCGACTGAGTGCCAAGATGTTTCCTGGTCACCAGTGCAATGAATCTATTGACGTCCACCACTAAGGCGACTGGAAACTGAACCTCTCAGGGTTCTGTTACGATTGGATCGGCAAGACCCAAAGTCTTAAACAGATTAATACGCGAGACGCGAGAAGTATCTGCCTCTTCTGTTCCACCAACAGTGAATGGATGGGCTCCTCGCTGAGTCGTCTGCAGAGAAGACGATGGTGATGGTGTGGCGCTGATCTGAATCGGAGCCGCATTGTTTGAGGGAACGTGAGACTAGAACTCACCGGTTAATTGTGTCTACAGAGAAGCCGTTCTCCACTTGGTTACCTAATGCGTCACCCCGTTGTTTCGTAATCGAATGGGAAGACCCCAAATGCATTTAACAAGACTCGAGCGTCTGCCTTAATTATAATTTGGGACAATAGCTATAACCAGCCAGTGATGTAAGCGCAGCGCTGTTCCGTCCAGACAATGGGCTTGGTAATGAACTTGAAAATTAGACAATCGGATAACAGATTTATTGGGCCACGACCCTTGGCCTGTGTGGTGGTCGAGGGACACTAACCTCGAATGAATTCGAAATAAAGGGGGAAGCTAGTGCTCGAGCAATTTACTAAAGGTGATAAATTACATGCCCATTAAGTGGGTATTTCCAACGCTTCAGTGCGTACGATTCAGTCGAACGTAGATTTGAGATATTGCCTGACGATGAAGTTTGATGAGAAGTGTGCCTGAGCCTGTGGCTATGTCACAGACTGTGCCTGGGAACAACAATAAATGCGCCACCACCGCTCATTTAATTAGCAACATCCACCAAAAACTTTCTTCGTAGCAATCCGTGTCACTCTTATGGGCAAACAACATGACCAAAAGAGCAAAAAACTAAATTCGAGCCATCAGAATGCAGGAAATGCATTTCGGGAGTCCTATCAGCGTCGGCGCTCGGATCGAGAAGGCAAGAGGCACACAACCACGAGAGACTGCGCTCTTCATGGGAATTTGTTGATTACCTTCTGGACGTCCGTCAGATGAATTTATTTTTGCAGCGATAAGAACAGTTGGCATTGGGTTGTCCCATTCCTATGGCATTGGGACATTCGCCGAAATTCCGCGAAATCACACAACAGGACAGGACTCACAGCAAGCTGTCAGAGGCAACCACGAGCTCTTTTCGGTAACATGGCCGCTGTTTAATGAAATGATGACCACGTTGGTTCAGACTTGCGGTCTTAATGAGAGACGCAGAATGCACTAAGGGTCCAGAGCATCGCAGAAGCATTTAATTTGGAGAAGAGCGAATCTCAAACGAATCACAAGCGAAGGGCTTGCATTTACGGAAGAGCGTTTCTCGTTGGCCGCGGACCAGGCAAACAGTTTTATTGCATTCCGTGAAGGTTCTGATCGTTGTTCTCAGTCTCGTCTCCAATTAAGGGAAACGATGTAAAAATTATTTTCGTTTTTCTTCACAAGACAGTTTTGGTCAAAATAATCGCAGCAATGGACTGCAGCAGGAGTGTACAGTTGAAGGCTGCGACGAGTGGGCATCCCGGCGTCTCTTAAGTAGGTGAATGTACTTACCAAGGATTTTTATTTGTAAATCGTTTCCTTTGGTCGACGGTCGGCATTCGTTTGATGATAATTTAAACCAATTAATTGGCGAGTCCCTTCAATTATGCTCAAATGGGGACACGATGCCTGCGGCTTACCGTTAGGTTCTGTCCGGTTTTTGATCGACTAATCACTTTGGCAATTTGAAGGAATCCATTTGGACTGACTGCATGTGGGTTGTACGCGTTATCACTGATTTCCTTAATCGTTTTTTGGATTTAATGGAGACAGAAGTGGTGCGTGGACAGGCAACAGGAACAGGTCTCAGATTCAATGTCCAACCACCTGCCTGTATCGTATGGAGACTAAGTGTGCCTCCGACGTAAGAGACGATCCAATGGAGGATCAGTGAATGGATCAACGGAATCCGAATCATGGTAATGGAAAAAGATGAAATACTTGCTAGATGATGAGGGAATTAGGAAAAAGTTGTGGTGGAAATTTGACGGAGAAATGACACTTAAATTACAAAAAAGCATCTGTTACAGTCGATAGTACAATCATCCCTGGATATGTACTTCGTTTAACCATTATTATTTGAATTGCTATTTAATTCTCCAACTAAGTTACTTCATGCTTATCAACGAAGTCTAATTTGGTGCTCTCTTGAGGGAATTTTAGGGCCCATACTACTTGTCTTGTAGAGCTTGTAGAGCAACTAATCCAATTCTTTGAATACACAAGAAAAACTAAAAATTAAAAAATGAAAAAGGATCCCTTTCGATCTAGCGACTTTGCTTGGAAATAGTGTGGTTTGTTTCTCCTTTATCTTCTGGAGCTATATTCCAATAAGCCTCTCCATTCGGCAGAAACTTTAGACAGCCGCCGCTATCCCGAACAGTTATTGGTTGAATCTTCTCCTACAAATAACAAATGAAAACAGGGCCAAATATTGGACTCGGAACTTTTCTCGAAAATGGCATAGGCTTCTTCAACTAATCTTGAGATTGTCCATGTTTCCGGGCCATTGAGCAGGACGGGGATGTCAAATCACCTCGGTTCTTCAAGAGTGCTCGTACTATTTACTTCGGATCCTAGGTAGAAGAAGTCCTTGACTACTTTGATGTAATGGGGCTGCATATGTTGACGTGGTTAAGTCATTGATGTTGTGTGTACTTTCTTGATGACGGCATATACATCGCTTTGCTCCCATTCAGAGTGTTGGCGCCATCGATTCAATGCCAGCAAAGGCTTCAGTGATGGTTTGCTGTATTCTGCCAATCACTACACGGACTTTTCTGAAGTCCTGTCCTCATGTTCCTTCTCAAAAATGATTTTGGGAAAAATCACATAACAGCGCGTGGCATTCTCAAAATCCTTTTTTTCTAACATTGAAGTCCTCTGGAAGTTCATCACCGCCCTTGATGGAGCAGCGAGAATTCGCCAATGTCACCCTGCAAAATCTAAAAACTTTGGTAGTAATGTCAAGACTAGACGGGGAGGTGCTCTGAGTGGTCTTGAAATGAATTTCTTGACTTGTTTTTCCAGGAACTGGCGTAGTGCGCAAATTTGGCCGATGGTGGACTTCCCCGGCCTTAAACCACACTTATCAGGACCTATCAGATTATGTTTCAGGCGCTCACAAAAAAAGCAAAGACCGGCAAAATAAGATCGACGTATCGAAGACTTATCTCTCTATAACCTGCGCAATCAAGGGGTTTCCTTTCTTGTGGATTGTGACGTACCAGCTTATCTCCAACTGCTGTAGAGAGAGTTCTGAAACGGATGAAACGTTAGAATTGTTTTCCATGCTACCAATTTGAAAAAGATTAACTTAGGAAATTATTTCAGTTCATATTGGAAAGGTGAGAAAAACAAGCTGAACAGACTTGTCTGTACTTGTGGGAAAACATGGTTCCACAGGTATACAGCATGAATGAAATGTTAGCGATGTTAGACATGTATGAAGAGAAGGTTTCAATGTGAAATTACTACTCGATCGACAGAAACTTAATTTTTTAGGCTGTTTTTTAGACAGATAATTAGGCTGTCTACTATGAACGATTTTAAAGAATAGGATGCATGACATGTAGTTTAAAAATGCCTCCAATTCACATCCAATTAGAATGAGACCATGGTCCGAGACGTGATCGAATCTTCGAAGGTTAAAGAAATACCGTGCAGTCGCGTTGATTGCTTTTAGCAAATTTTTGCTGGGAGAAGTTATCACAGTCGGACAATAATTCACATCCATACGTTAAGATAGGGACTATGAGTGCCTTGGCAAGTTTTTTTTTTTTGGGAGTACAAATTTGCTAATTGGCAAACCTCCAAGAGACGCATATACATTTGATACTACACTGTCTATATGGTCAGTCCACGTTTGTTCACTGTAACACACTGTACCAAGAGTTTTAGCGCAGGTTACATATTCGACTGGAACTAAGTTTAATTCTATGGGGGAAAGTTTGAAAGGGAGGGGTGGTGTTTTGAAAATGGAATGACTTTGGTTTTGTCAGGATTAATCATGAGAGCATTTTCGTCGGCTCACTTCGTAATTGAGCTCAAATCCTCGTTTAATTTTGGAACTTAAGTAGATTTCAACATCATCTGCATATATATGAAATTTGCAATAGACAGCACATAGTGGCGAGAGTTTTGTGTGTGATTCCATTCAATCAGAAATCAGTTTCGTCGTTAAAGACAATTTTTACAGCTTCGTCGCTACAATTCGACAAAGCGATAGAACTCATATCTGTCGTGATTCCACATTAAACAATTTTATCTACGCGTAATCTGTTTGATATGAACTTGTAAAGTCGCAACTTTTCATATGTTACTTACTCACTTACTTATCAGGCCGATGACCCGTCTGAGACTGAGCAATTGCAGCCTTTCATCGTTGACGGTCCTGGGCACGCTGCTTCCAGTCATCCAGACCAAGCTGTCCTGCATCCACGATTCCTTGGTCTTTGTACCGTAAATTCGATCTTCCTTTTCTTCTCGAACCAGATGGCTCGGATTCGAAGACCCTCTTAGCTGCAGCTTTAGTGTCCATTCGCTCGATGTGACCCAGCCAGTGCAGTCGACGGATTTTTGCCTTCCGAATTCCATCCACATCCTGACACAGCTCGTAGAGTTGGCGTTTGAGTCATCTCCTCCATTCACCTTCCTCGCAGACGGGACCATATATATATCCGACGCAGAGATTTTCTTTCGAAGGTGCCAAGAATCAGATTTACAGTTTTGCTCAGCGTCCAGCTTTCGGCACAATAGCAGGACTGTTTGGACAGTTTTGTAGATCCTTCGAGTCAGGAGTTTTGAGCCCAGTTGTTTCGACAAACCGAAGTAGCACTGGTTGCCAGGAGCGATTCTACGTCGGATCTCCACTGTGATGTCGTTTGTGGAGTTCACGTTTGGCCAGAGGTAGACAAACTCCTTGACTACCTCGAAATTGAAATCATATGTAAAGGTGAAGGCAATTTCGATAGATGCTCATCTTAACAGTTCAAGCAGTCTGATCCGTTCATGTTCAAATTAGGAATTCTGCAATATTCATTGAAAAGAAAGGTGGGGAATTTTACTCAGACATGCAACAGAGAAAAAGTTACTTGTCCGTGACTGTGAATAGAGTTGCGAACGGTCTCAAAAATTATATGACGAAAGGTTACCCGCCCGTTAATCTAAGAGTTTCTTCTCCCTTTATGGCCCCACACCTTAGGAATCTATCTTAGACTCCAGCACAACTCAATTCCGATTAACTCATTAATTCTTCCGAAACATATACTCTCGCTTGACATTCTCCGAATTTTCACCCCAATTAGCCTCGGTAAACACGTGACGGACAGAGAATACAGAATATGCACTCCAATACAGCGTTCATCATTCACCCAGAGTAGGACATGTGTTGATTCCGACCCGAACTCTCGTGCGTCATGTAACCGCCTCAATGTGAACTGTTAAATGCCGTCAAACCGAAATCAATTACTCGCCGCAAATCGATTTCCCTTCGATTACAAAATACTCGCCACAATGAACCATTAAATATGCTTTCAAAACTCATTAAGACCACCAGGTGATTGAAGGCTGTTACGTTGGCGTTGCTCGCCGATGCGACTCGCCGAGTGCTCACCGCTGGAACACCGCCTCTGGCATGTGAAATGCCATGCTTAATCCGACTAATTATGTTTTGATTGGAAAATATGTGAGCACATCGAGTATGGACATAGTATTCCTATCGGTTGCTTAAGCCAAAGTATGTATGATCAGTCGAGTGTGCTCCTTGGGTTTGGTGGCTTCTTTGATGGACGGCGACGGTGCTGGTGGCAATCTTGTGAAGATGCTCACGCATGGTCAGAGACTGTCGGGTAATTGCAATTCCATTGGGTATGGAATGGAAATGCGATTGGACTCGTTAGAGGTGCCAGGTACTGTATGAGTGGGTCAGCCCTCGGCGGTCGAGGAAGGAATTGACGGAAGCTTAGTGTTGGGCTGAGGAAATAATCGAACAATTGCATAATACTTGTTCAATTCAATTTTGGGTAAGGCGTGTCTGAATGTGAAACAATACCTTGCAATAACACAGTCGTACTGGGTGGTTGTTGCGTGAGAAAATGTCTACGCGTCGAGTTGCGGGTGATCATCGATGTGACGTAGGTGTGGCGTGGTGAGTGTATATGGATCTTGTTGAACAAGCAATTGCTGGATAAATGCAGAATTGTATATAAATTAAGGTGATCATTTCAGGAGATTTTAGGTTCGTGATCTGAATGTTACCCTGAATGAATAAAATGATCCCCATCACATTCACCGTGTTCCTGTGTTTTATTGGTTGCGAGTGAAATTTAACATTTAAGGCAATTGGGATCTAGTCTAAGCGAGATCATATTATTTTCATTCATCTCTTAACTTGCTGTTTCCCTAATCAGGTGTTGACAAGCAGCTTATATCCGATCTACATTGATATAAAGTACTGGAGAGGTAGTGAAGTGGCACATATCTCAAGTTCTTAAGCTCTGCAAATAGATCAATTATATGGTCTGGTAGCCCGCAGATTCTATGTTGCAGAGCGGTGGAATGAACACTCCAGCGACGAAATGAACACTTGACTTCCTTCACCATCGTTCTATCACGACATGAGTGCTTCGAATTGTCTCTTAACAAATTACTCCTCACTGACCTATTTTTAAGGCATTATGTATATAAATTATTTTTTTATATTAAAATATAACTAATTAAATATGGTGTCATAAAAATAGGATCGTGGGGAGTAATGGGTTAAGGTAGAAGTTGACTGCTGCACTACCAAGGCTTGGAAACGAAAATAACAGTATGCGTTACTTCACCACAAATGCAGATGCAAGCCTGATTGAAAATTCCGCAATGTTTGTGCAAGTTGACAATTTGCGGGCATGTCACGGTGGCCTAAAAATCCATGACAGACAGTTAGCAATTCTGAGATGCCTTTGAAGGAAATTACTAGGCATACTCTCATTTTCCCCTCAGACATTACACTGTTATGAGCGTTATGAGCGCATGATGTATTCATATTCATCCCTTCTAATAGATGTCAACTGTCACCCCCTTGCCTGTCCTTGCATCTGTGACACTTCACAAGGGATAATCTAGCGTCTGGTGCGTGTAGAAAAGTGTGATCTTCCACCAAAGGCAACTTGAAACCAGTCCCGTTATGGGTTTGACACCACTTTCAAGAGACAGGCATTTGATAGCTCCTGCATCTCTTGGCAAGGATTTGCTTGCCCACTCTATCTCCACCAGTATATGCGGCAAGACAAACCATTAATGGGAAGCTGATAGCACACAAAGGCGAGAATCCAACAAAATGTAATGCCAAACACTGGGGGAAGACATATTGCGGTTGATGGGTAGTAATGAGGTGCAATGACACACGTAGGACACGTAGACCTAAAGCCGCAATGGCACACAACTGGTTATAGTTGTAATTTTAAAAAAAATCAATGTCTGCAGAAGCATTATTTTCTCACTGTCTGCGAACGCACTCGTATATGCGTCACCCGGAGGTGGATCACTTTTCCTGTCAGTGTTGTGGTGGGTGTTTTGAACCGTGAACTAATTTCCACCAAAGACTAGAACTTTTCTTAAGTAATTTATGAAACCAATGGATTTGGTTAGAATTACGGTGTAAAGCCACAGCAAATCGCATGTATATAAATATCTATAAAAATATCTTTACAAGCATGGTTCCTAGTGCAAGCTCGGTTCCTCATTTTACAGTCTAGTGTGGGCACCTCAGGGAAACGAGGAGACAAGTAAAATGCATTTAGTCCGTGACGGTCCTTACGACGTGTACGATTTGCTTCGACTGCGAAGAGCAGTAACTGCCGCTTTCAAAAGCACGAACCCAGGAATGGCACTTTTAATGTAAGCACCAATTTTGAATTAAAGTTACTATCAACATTTTAGTAACGAGTACTCGGCCTGCCAGCAATATATGCATGTGGATACGGAACTGAGAGAATTATAGCATCTCCTCAAAGAACGTATGATTTGCGATCTTCCAGAAGAGACATGATCCATTGTCCATTCTGCTAATACCCGGATCAAATGACAGCTGGCAGTCGACAATCCCTCCAGTATTTCATCATTAACGTGGAGGTTAACTTGAAAGGAATAAGTTTCTTTATTATTCCGAAGGTTACCCTCGTCTAGAAAAGGGTCACCATGAAATCCCAAAACGTTGGCTTGAAGTCCCAAACGTCGTCAAACGAAGTTGCTTTATAGAAGCTACTCCAATGATTTTATTACGTTCTTAGCTTCCACATTCTGATTCGCCCCTCAGTGAATCCCTTCCACTTGGTCGCGGTTACTGGCATATAGAACACATTGGTATGGACATTCCGAAGTCAATAGAGGCCACATTAAATTTCACAACATCCCATAAAACTGGTCTTCCTTCCAATCTCCGCATTTCAATCAGAATTACCCACCGTACGCGAGTGTAAGGCCCCATTCACATTCCTCAATCCGACCAGTGGCAGCCCCAGTTGTCATCCATTAAAACCAAACGAGACGATAATCACCATGCACCTCCGCGTTTTGCACAATCCTAGGTGCAATCGCTTGCTTGCAACATTCTCTTCCCTTCCTCATGCACTCGCTCGTTCTCCCTCTCTATATATATACACCTCTCCCTCTCTCTCTTTCGCTCTCTCTAATCGTCGGTCGTTTCACAAATTGCACGCCATCATCGCACCGATAATTGAACTCAAAACAACATGTTCGAGTTGTAATTAAGGGCACCAGCTACGGTCATACAAAAACACACACCAGTTGTCGTTAAAGTAATTCCGGTATCTTCCGTTCCCTGTCGCGCTTGTCATCGCCGCCGTCAGCAGCAGGTTGCATGGCTTTTCGGTGTGCACATGACCAATCATTGGCACAACATGCCCCCGCCCCACTCTGGTTTGCCCCTTCGTCGTCTTATGCCATGGCTCGCTGCAGATGACTGAAAAAATTGCCTATTTCGCAGTGAATTTTTCCACTTTCTACATTCGCGATCTTTGAAGTGGAATTTCCTAATGCAAGAGCAGCTCCTCTGACAGAACGGCAATCACACAATGGGGCGCTACAAGAGGAAGCAATACCCGTGCGTCATGACGGTATAATGTCCTTTGATTTGATTAGTGGAATTAACTGTCAATCAGTTAAAGTCAAAGAGAGGATGCGAATAGGGTCTTGAAGACGTCTCCACCAGATGAAGGAATGTTTCACGATTTGGCGAGGAACCCCACTGACAGTTAATTAAGGCGGGTCTCAATTACCGATCGAAGATTGGTTGGGAAATATGTCATGAGTTGTGGGATATTTTAGCCACGAGGCTAAAGGCTGCCTATCCATTGATGGAAGTGGCAGATGTGTTTGAGTTCTGTGATCCGGCCAGGTGAAGCAAATGTGAAACAACGAGAGATATTTCTATTGTATTCCGAAGTGCTCTCGGCGGAGGGGGCAATGTGTCACACATCCCATTTGGGGAAAGCGTCACGCAGCTGGCAGAGAAAATGGAAGCCACCACTGCTGGTCGCAATTTTTCAGACATGAGCTGATGACATGATAGAGCTCAGATGTATTTTTTTTTTGGGTTGTTTGGTGCTTAGCTCAGCCAACGATCATGGACTCATCTCTAGTAGAGCTAACGCATTCAATTCGAGGAAATGAGAGACAATTTAATTTGTCTTTCGGCTGCATCGATATAGCTGCGACAGAAAGCTTGTAAGGAGGGCGATTTGATAGGCGTTTACGGCTTCGCTTTTAATAGTCATGTGAATTGATCTGGCAATGTCTTCTTAAATTGTATGTAAACCAGACGGTCGGTGTCACTTTTAACAACCTACCTTCCTCTGCATGGGCTGTACAGCTACGTCAATGTGGTCAACCGAGGATAAGTTTCTTGGCTCATATGTCTAGGCCATGTGGAGCGAGTGGACACCAACGCTCCGGCCCGGAAAGTCTTCGACTCCAACCCCGCCGAGGGACAATGCGCTAAAGGTAGACCAAGCCCCCGGTGACGTACACTGCTAGAAAAGTAGGTCCCTTTAATAAGCTCAACGTTAATGACTGGGAGTAACGAGAGCAAGCCAGTGCTAGATGGAGAGGCGTGATGGTTGATACCAAAGCCAACCCTTGACTGTATCGTCAGGCAAAGGAGAAAAATATGACTCGTGTATTCTAGGTATATGCCCTATCATTCGAGCGTTTTCTTGCCCAAAGCTCGAAGAAAATCGGCAAAACTCAGTTCGATAGGTGACGATAATGGCCTTGTTGATGTTATGTGTTAACACTAGGCTTTTGTTCTATAGTTTCAGGTTTTGTATGGATAGAACTCTGGGAAACATTCTTTTCCATCAGTCTACTGCGCCTAGAAAATGTTTCCATAAGTGAAAGGAACCATTTCCTCACCACCGCATGTATTATCTTCTCTGCCGCATTGAGAATTATACCAAGCCGTCACACTGCGGAAAGTTCTGGAAAGTACCCTAAAAGTGAAGGCCACCTAAGTTATAAGATAATCTCACCTAGATCTTCGTGTTGAACATGGTGAAGACATAGCTAGCAACAGCATAGCACTGTGGATGGTCGTGCAAGACACACTGGTCTTCAAATGCACACCGGTGATTGGCAGAACGTAGTGAGCCGTCAACTGGAGATAGATTTCGACCAACTTGGTGTACGTAACTAAATACCGTCATAGCTGGAGAGGCTAGCTTGATCTCCCATCAAGTGAATTCCTTGAGTCTCCTGTTCTGCCAGCACACGTCAAACTTATTAACTTGTGACACACTTCTCACACTCAGATGACTTCCGTAATGATCTGTCATTGGAGGCAATGCCGTAAGGCAGTTTTCCTTACCACCCGCATGACTTATACAAAACAAATCTGTCATAGTGACAGGTGTCACTTGGCCCAACCTCAGATCGTAGCTTGGCAAAAAACTCAAAGCCATAAATCTCTTTTAATCTGTCACACTGACAGCTGTCATAGTGATTTATTCAACTAGATGTTGTTCCCATTCTTCTCGCGTGATCAAACTGAGACGAGCTCGCGGTTAAGACAAAATTATGACAAGCCTTCATCAATCTTATGAGACTTTCCCTTTCATGATCCATAAAAAGTTTTCACTCACTTTCCGGGAGGCCTCTTCTGTGATTAACTATTCTGTCAATTATCCCTGGCAATCAAATGCGGAGAGAAAAGGGCTCAAAGAGGTGGCTAAGAGAGACGCAATAGATCAACATAGCGATCGTAAAAGAACAGTAGCCAAGAGCCTGACCATGTGGGCAAGATAGTATCTCGACATTAACTTTGTCGTTTTTTTTTTTCGAATTATGAAGCACACATAGTGCCGTTCGGTGGCGATGGTAAGCTTAGTTGATAGTCAGTTAGTTGCTTCAATTAGGAGTTGATGAAGAGCGCCGAAAACGACAAGTACCGTCTGATAAGGGCCCGTGAGGTGTGGATTGCTACTTGCCCGACTACTATGTATGTTCGTGCTGTTGCGCTATTCCCCCGCTATCGGAACACGATCATCTGGCCGTGATTGTGTCACAATTTAGCTAATTACACTTTGTGTTCGATTGCAACAAGCGAAAGTGAAGTGCCGACGTAGCATTGACATGCGCTGTACGTGATTGATAGGAATCTGATTATGAATATGAGGAGTTGAGAGCTGAAGAGGTCTTATTGCGTTTTCGCCATGGCAGTATTTTGCAGTGAGATTTAATCTTTAAAATTTATTGCATTCGTACGAGACGTTCTCGTTCAAGTGTTCAATGAAGCTAGTTGTTGTGGCGGCATATTTAAGAACGGTTCGGATACGAGATGACTTTAGCTCTGCCTGAGTGAAGAGCCTTGTCTTTCAAACCAGATTATGTACATTTATTTATTCCTTGGCTCTGAGGAGATCTTTAGCAGCACCTACAGATACGTGCTGCAAGGAGGTTTTCAGTAAAAGCGGTTCACTGACGTGGAGACACCAGATTTCCCATGGCCGATGTATGGAATACTTCACGAGCATCAAGTCGAATAATGTACTCGTAGTCTACGAGTGAAGTTTGTTATTGGGTCTATAACTTATTCGTGCGGCTTTTTTTTCCAAAATTTGAACGTTTATTTGAGGAAAACATGCGCAATATTATTATTCAAAGTATTGCCCATCTGAAGCTATGACTTTTTCCCATCGTTCTGGCAATCGTGGGTCCCATCCCAAAGGAACTGCGTCGGCTTGGCAGCCAAGAATGAATCAAGTCAATTTCTGATATTCTGCTCTGTTGTGAACCGTATTTCAGTGAGGACCTTCTACATCGACCGGAACAAATTGTAGTCAGAAGGGGCAAGGTCCGGGCTATAAGGGGGTTGGGGTAAAACTTCCCATCCACTGTTTTTCAAATAGATCTTAACTGGAATAGCAACGTGGGGCCGAGCATTGTCATGATGGAAAATTATTGCCTCGTGTCTGGTAGCATATTCTGGGCGTTTTTCGGCTTCCGCTCTTGTGTTCGGTGGCGTTGTCCATTGATGGTTTCGCCCGGTTTTAGCAGCACACTCTGATCCTTCTGATCCCATCAAATACAGAGCATTACCTTCGCGCCATTGATCTTCGGCTTTGCCGTTGACAAGCCAAAATCGTTGGACAAGCCAAAATCACCACTTCTAAATAGTGCAAACCACTTTAAGCACGTTCGCTCAGCTAGCGCATGTTCACCATAAACTTCCACCAAAATACGATGACTTTCGGCAGCAGTTTTCTTCATATTAATGTAATGAAGAAGAACTCCCCGCAAAAACACTTTTTCATGCACAAAGTTCGACATATTTGAGTGATAAAAAATTATTGTTATGTACGCTTCAAATGCATGGCATATACTGAAAATATGTACAATCACAGTAGCTTTCCATCGCATGTTCCAATGGAATAATACAAGTTACGCCATCTCTTAGCAAACTGCACGAATTAAGTTATATACCCAATATTTCCTTGTATACGCTTACGATCCCGGGTCTCTTTGCATTCAACTATATACAACTAACTATATATACTATTGTCTTTAGTGTTTATATAATTTTGTTTTTATTGAAATGAATTTAACTTACTCGTACTTAAAATTAAAACTAGCTTAACTTCCTTAACAATTCATCGGCTTAATCGACATTTGTTTTTAGTCTTTGATGACAAACTTTTATTAATTTTTAATATACTAAGAAAACTGAGAAAAAACATGGCCAAACTTAGCTTAGCTACTTAACCTCCCTTAACTAACTTACCCTAGCATAAAACTTAAGGCCAACTTAACTATGTCCGTAAAAGTAGATACGCGTGCTTAACTATGTCCGTAACAGGACATAGTGCGCCAGGCCGTATATATTATGAATATGCCTAGCATACATAATTTATGCGCGGTGGTGCCATCTTTTTTGGTTTGGATTTTTTGTTTTATTATTTTTATTTATTTCGTTTTTTTTTGTTTTTTTTTAATTCACGTTAAGTAGTTTAATTCACATTAAATTAGATTCACTCATTACGATACTCATCGTCCTTATGGGAGTATGTCCTTCGAATAAGTAAGTTAAGCTAGTTTTAGGCAATATTGTCTAGCACGTAAGAGATCAATATGAATAAATAAAAATTAACGAAGAAAGAGTGTGACTTTCAAAGGTTGTCCCGAATTCGATGTCATGCTTGACTCTACCGTCAGTCCAATTTCCTGATCCTAATCCATTCTGCATTATCGTTCTGTAAGCTTAGCATTCATCGATTAATTGTTTCCCTCCTTGTATGTATCTTGCATCTCATAGAGCTTACGTATGTCGGTAGCATGTCGGTAATTCGCCTATTTCGATCCTCAACTCCCGAACAGTATTGATCGTGTAGATCGATAGCTAATTTTATTTGAGCGATCTTAACTCACAAAATAAGCATTGATTGGTTTCGGTAGTACATTTAGGATAATATTTTAAGCCTTATTTCGTGATGGGGACATTTGAAGACATTTTTAAGAGTCTGTACAAGTTCACAGTATACGAAAATAAGCCTAATCGCACGAGATACCTTGGCCTAATCCTAGACAGAAAACTTAACTGGAGACCTAATATAGAGGAGAGTGCGAAGAAAGCGGTATGCGCCTTGTACGTAAATAACAGGACATTCAACTTCAAAACAATACTGTGGATGTACACGGCTATTGTAAGGCCGATCCTGACATATGGCAGTGTAGTTTGGTGATAAGCTTTCCAGAAAGACTCCAACCTAAAGCTGCTTACGAGCATACAGGGACGCGCATGCCTAGGCTTAACAGGAGCAATATCCACCACCACTACAGCGGGCTTAGAGGTTCTAATGGATCTTCTTCCACTTGATCTATATTTGCAGAGAAAGAGCATCATAAGGATAATCCAATCAAATAACTAGCACCCACTCTAGCCCCATTGGTCATGCTTGTATTTTAGGCAGACTAAAAGTAGAACTTAACGAAAGTGACTACTCCCTCCCCTTTCAGTGAACCCATCAATAATTCAACATCCCTCCATCTACACGGATGGGTCGACTATGGAAAAAGGAACAATTTTTAAGACGCACTGGTCTATCAGATTACCCGATTACTGCAGTGTTTTTCAAGCACAGGTCCTCCCGATCAAAGAAACGGGCAAATGATATCATTGTTGGAGGTACCATCGGCCGATATTACCATTCTAATTGACAGTTAAGCGGCCATTAAAGAAGATCGATCGAGCATTCGATCACTCTATGCTGGGTCCCAGGTCATAGAGACATAGCCGAAAAAAAGTTGACGAAACCAACCCATACTAGGCAATCCCATGATTTGATCAACCTCTATCTGATATCGAGAGGAAAGTAGGCAATAAAATCATGGAGTTAGCTAATGATAGGTGGAGTTTCATGGCACCATATGCAGAGGCTGCGGGGACCAAGAGGAAATTAGGGATACCTCCCAATATCGTTGTCGATGTCCCAGTCTCGGACTATTGAGACAAAGAACTCTGGGAGAATTCTTCTTCCAAGACCTTCATGATATTTTAGATATCCCAGGTGTCTGTGGTTGGCTGGAAGGATAAAAACAACATCACCAACAGCACCTTGATAGACACGAGTGAGATCATAATGCTTGCTAAGATCTCTGGTTGGCTGTATAGGACCGGATAACAACGGAAGCCATAAACAGCATCTTCGAAACGAGTAGGACTGAAGGAAGGTTTTTCACCCCACGGGCATCACAATGGGTCCACCAGGACCTCAGTGAGACGTGGCCCCACTGCCTCAATTCATGTACCTAATCTAACCCAACCCCTTCCAGGCAAACAATAATTATTACCCCTTGTTGTGATCGTACAAGGTTCAAACTTATAAAAAATCTTCAAATCACAGGCCAGAAATTCCAAAAAATTAGAAGGATAGCGTTGTTACTCACTTCGTACGAACAAGATGAATTTCGAATAAGAGGCTCGCAAAATGCAGCTGAATTTTACATTTCTCTTGCTCAAAAATGTTTGAGACGTCATACAACGGTAAATACCTTTACTAGACCTAAGTTCTTACCAGTTCTTACCAGCGATGAGAAAAAACATCGCAGTCAAATTTACCTCACTGAATAATCACTCCAATCCAATACTGATTACATTAGAAAATACATCCCACTCTGCTTAGGTAAAGTGGATGCTATAACATCAACTGAAGCACTGCAATGCACTCATCAGGCATTTCTTGATGCCACGCCTATAACCACTAGTCTATCATATCAATCTGCAATCATTTTCGTCGATAATCACCGGCCTACTTCTTTAAACGTATGAAAAACTAACTTTCTATCCTGCATAATCCACTCCAATCCACACCAGTCTTCTATAGCCATCGCCCACTTAAGACCTGTTCCAAATCCAATAGAGACTCTCATAAACCCACCAATGATTCGCAATGCATATTAAAACATATTCCAGTATCATTACAATTCCCTCAATCGTTATCACCAGGGACCATTTAATAAGCCGACTTTGACAAACTACCCAGCTTACTGGCATCACTCCCAGATTGTCCATTCAGGCCAATAAAAATCGCCATCTTAATGGATTCATCCGCAAACGTGTTTCATAAAAAAAAAAAAACAAAATTAAGACGATTAGTCAACTGCTACACCCCAGCGGCAGACGCACACGCTGCGGCCAACCGACCAAATGCGGTGCCCTAAGGCATCACGGCGCATGCGCGAAGTCGATCTAATGCCAGTTGCGAAGTGCCATTAATAAGAAATCAGCTTTAGTCGGGTTTAACTGCAACCGTATGTTGCGTTCAGACATCCTGTCGATAAGTGCCTGAGATTAGTCCCTTTTCCAGTCCATCGCAATCTCTTGCCGCCTTTCCGCGCCCACTGATTCCATAATGAACACGTACGAGTTCTATCGCGCGACCATTGCTGAACAGAACTTCAGATCGACGATTTCATTAAGGCAGAGTCCAAAAATGGTCTCGACGGGATGAGAAAATTTATGAGGTGCCTCCGAACACGCTTGATGTCTGCGCAGGGAGTTCATTAAAATTTACTTAGTGTCCAACCAGTTCCTTGTGGTCTTCGTTTGATCCTTGATGCCTCTTGAAGACCGGTCTTTCTGGCGTTAATGATTTTCACATCATTCTCACCAGTGTTGCGTGACAATCTGCGATTGAGAGTCGCCAGCACTGCTGGCTATGCTGTGCTGCATGAGCGAGGCACACCATCTGTGGCTTGCCGGAATGAAATGATGAATGTTCGTATCGCAGGCGAGGTAATTCGACAACTCCTCACATTGATTGACATTTGTTTGGACAAGTTCTTTGGGATACGGGAGGCAGGCGGCAGGCGGCAGACGGCGGGTGGCGGCGCCGATCAGCGTGACCTCTCATTTTGCTTTAAGACTTATATGTTTTATGTTAGGTTGGCAACGTTGAGGGACTTTGAGACTTCGTTCCTTGTGAACTTTTTTGGGTTGTTTAAAATTTTGTTGAACTTGAAAGTTGTTGGCGGGCGCATATTGAGCTGATGAGCCACCTAAATGTCCATTCTGGATGATATGTGAAAACGTGGTCAGATTGGAGCTGTTTCGAAATTTCTGACAAATTCCACAAAATCTCCTTCTTGCATTATTTATGGTATACCTTTAGGCAAATGTTTGTTGATTCTGCATATATTTGAAATGGCTTTGTAGCCGAATTCAGATTCACCCCATTTGCGGTTATTGGCCAAAATAGACCAACTTCCTTTAATGTCTTTGTCCATGACATTGCAGCGCAAAGTACTTCTTCCGACAGATGTTTACAGCAGCAGCTGACTTTGCCCTACGCTAAGTCTGGTCATTTAACCTTTGGATTGTTGCCTAATGCAGTTTTTGGTATGAGAGCGAGAATGTTATATTGACTAAAAGCGATCAACGTAAATATACAATGCTGATGAATTGCTCAACGTCTCAGTAGAGAGAGTCTTCTTTCAACAAGCATTGGGCATTGATGAAGTGGCCACTACTTATGTTCAGACTACACATAGAAACATAATGGGAGAGCGGGCACACAATACGCAACTCTGGCACGGCTTAAGCCGTGGAGTCGTTTAGCATTCAACCTTCCAAATTATGCCAAAGATTGGGTATGCGCGAAATATCTCATGTATAAAAATCTCACTCTTAAACAAGTTCAAAGCGGAACATATTATGTACTACAGATAGTCTTGCTAATGCTTCGGCTACCACATTCTCAAAGCGAGCCTTTCTATTCTAGCAATATTCGCAATAGCTAAACATACACAGCTCATGAAGCTTGAATCTGCCTTGGATGTGCATGTTCCGTGGTGTGTCGAAGGTATGTTATACATTTCATAAAAGCGGCAAACATGAGACAGGATAAAGGAGCATCTAAGAAGAGCCCGGCCAGTTTTCTCAAGAATTAAAGCGTTCAATATGGATGGGTACCCAGCCACATTCACACATAACGCTCACTACCCCGCCAGCAACGATGCATTAGACATTTAGACGTTGACTTCGTTATCGGAGTATCAACGGCGGGCCCTGTCTTTGAATTCGCAAAAATAAATATGCAGTTTCTGTGAACAAAAAAACTGGAACATACGGAGATTTCCAAGAGTCAGATCAATCGGGAAACCTTTCATGAGAAAGGTTTCCTCTGCCGTCCACAATTATCAACCTATTTAAGGGCTACTTTATGCGACAAAATTTGTGCCGATAGATTCATCTAAAAAGCCTCGATTGCTACAATGAATGCCAGTCTATGTCCCTCTTAGATGAACATAGCACAAATAACATAGTCAGAAATAAGACTACAGAAATTGCATCGAAATGTCAGACTGTCATGCACTTCGTCTTGTTGCTGAACTCTCTCCAATGGCTGCTGTCTCTTTCTCCCAGCTAACTCAGAGACACGCACTCTGAAGAGAGCACGACTTGTCCAAAGACAGTAATAAGGCCATCAGCACGATAAAGAAAACCAGACACAGAACGGCCGAAAAATGTATCACTGGGCACTGGGATCCCGTAGACACATCATTGTTCAATCAATCAGCAGATGATTCTTGCAGTCTTGGAAATCATCCCAAGCAAAAAGCAACCATCTCGATTCTTCTCCCAAGAGTCATTTAAAGTGTTTCCTCTACGGTGAAGTTTATGCTGAGGGATTTGGCAGCTACCATGTGATAACCTGGTATATTCTGTCTTTAACTGATTTCGCGGCTTTACATTTAACGCCATTCGTTTTGGTTGCACACAATATAGTCCTGCTCCTAAATAATTGTGAAAAAATCATATTTCCTGAATAACGTGTTCACAAAGTATTCGGAAGTATATATCTATGACAAGTGAGAAAAGGGTAGCCGATTGTGGTACATACTTGCATTTGCTATCAGGATGTTGGGTGGTGTTGTTAGAGTGTTAGAGTTTCCTCAGCATTTTGGAGGGAACACTCCATCTGGTGTGAATAAAAATCTATTTCAACTAAATCTCTCCACTCACATTTTTGACAACTGAATGGTATCCAAATTTTGGTGTGAAAGATGGAATCTAATGAGAGATCCCCTGTAGAAGTCGAGTATGCATATGAAGTGACTTCAAGAAAGAAACCCTTTGACTAAGTGAAAGCCTCCCAAAAAAAACAGAAATCTAAAATGTAAGAAGACGATTTCATAAAATATTTAAAATTTTATCCGTGCTTGCTGGAAAAACTCCAAACACCAGATTTGTGGCGTTGAAGCAAAAATCAGAGAGACACTTTGGTAAATGTTCCAAAGTGTAGATCTATGCTCTACTCCCAATCTAACTTGGGACCCCAGGTCACCAATGTATCAAAGGAATATTTTCATCTCCCCAGTTCTTGGCATGGCACTACCATTCCATGTACTCAAACTTGAATTTATACAGGTTCTTGAAACCATCCCCTGTGTCCCCGTCGTAAATTTTGAGTATTTGATTTTCGCTTGTATATGTTGTGAAACATAATTTCCTATACTTTGTACCAGAATTGAAGTAAGATAGAGACGCCAAGCTTCAACCTTTCTTGCCCTTTAAGATTTTTGACAACCAGTTGTTACATCGTTTTCCAAAGCCTAATTGACCAATCGGGGAACGTTATTTCGTGAATAACCGTCAAAAATGCATAAATAACTGTCAAAAAGTCTGTGAAATGTCGATGGACTAGGCGTCAATCTGCTGCGAAGTTGGCCATCTCTATATTACTTCATTTCTGCTTTGCACCCACCCT
The DNA here is from genome assembly GCA_905231855.2 of Eristalis tenax. NCBI lineage: Eukaryota > Metazoa > Arthropoda > Insecta > Diptera > Syrphidae > Eristalis > Eristalis tenax. Next base: position 103,302,117 of record HG993124.1, on the reverse strand, counting down.
TACTCTAGTTTTCAAACGTCAACCTTAGGAAAAGAGGAAACTTTTTATTCGCACCAAATTGAGTGCTTTCTTCCACGAAAATACTTGCCTCGTGTGGTTTCAGTCGGATTGTTCCCTTAGTTTTTACTCACACCACCTATTGCTCTGACTGAGAAGTGACGGCGTGCATAAATCATCCCTAAGTCCCATGAGGCCCATAAGAGTTGTCTGAATAACTTGCTGTGAGATTCAAATTTATCTTAGCAGTTCAAGTACTCCCCTCCGGCCAACAAGCTGATGATGCTTGGCCAATCTCCACCTCGGGCAGTAGTGCCACCCATATAATACCGTTGTTGTTGGTGTTATAACACACTTTTATAGAACGGTTATAAAATAGTTTATTTCAATTTTAGGTATTTACAGTAACAGATTAGATTGATTGAGCCAGTCAATAGTATAAAAGGGAATTCACAAAGAGGCTCTGGATTACTTCAATTCGTGTTTGAATGAATTGCTTGGGCTTAGGCATTTTTTTAATCTTTTACTGAATGAATTGGATTAATGAAGAGATGAAATGAAGCGAAGCGAACTTTAAAAAATGATGTTTTCTTTGTTGATTCTCCCTCACCTCCTGGGGATGAGGATCCGTAGCTGACAGATAAGTTCGGGACGCGTTTGAAAAGCAATTATCGCATATTATGAGAACATCTTCGGAAAGTCATTGTCGCTGACAGGGGTGCTGCCAGCATTGTCAGAGTCGCCAGCAACCGTACAACCTGTTTCAGCTCCACAGTAATGAAGTCACAGTACTGCCCTCGGCACGAGTACGATAACTCTGGCACCAGGAAATGTTAACAGTATTTTATAAACTAGAATTTTCTTCCATGGGAGGGTGACCCATCTCGCTCCGTTTAGTAGTTAGGGGCAATTTTACAAAAAAAAAAAACATTTCTTGGCACCAAAGTCATCGTACTCTCCTAAATTCCTCGTTTTCAGTGTATTTGCTCAGCATCGATTGCAATGCCCAACTCTGTTCGAAAACAAACCTTCTCGTTAGTGTGTTGTGTTCTACGATGCACCAGCTCACCATACTCTTCAGTCGTCACCCACAACAACCGACCCATCACCAGAGGTCGTTGACTATTACTCTTATCCTGCATAAACGACTGATTCAGAGCCGCAACAAATCGTCAGAGCCAAGCCCTTTTCCGTAGCGCTGTTGACCCAAAACATCTCATAACATATTTATCTTCACTGAAATACGTGTGTATTTGGCACAAATTAGCACCTCCGTTCCGGCAGGGGACCTCCTACTTAAATGCGCATCCATTCGGCGTACTCATCGACTGCCCGTGTTGCCGTACACCGCTGCTCAAAAGGCCGTAATTAACAATTTTACCAAATTGCTGTGATTAATCCCAGCTCCGATCATTACGTCGGAATGCAAATGAAGATACCAAATTCGAGGAGGAGGAACCGCCGCAGATGGGAACCGCGATCGCCAAAACCGATGGCGGCGCTCAAGACGAATTGAGCAATTATCCCGAAACCTTAAATTAAATTCGAATCTCTGGGCCGGACGCAGTGGGTCGCTGAGTGCGGAGATTTGTTTAGCTTGAGTCTTAACTGTTCTCCGGATCTTGGTGTGGCGGGAATAAGTGAAACAATTTGTCACTACCTACCACCACAGACCAAGCAGCAGCGACCGGTTGGACTTGAGAGGCGCACTCCCCAAGCTCGTCACTATTGCCCGGAGGGGCTACCATTTCCAGTGAATGAGTTGTCAAAACATTTTTCCATGGGAAGAGGGTAAATCAGTTTTTTTTATTTCGGTTTTTTTTACTCAACAACTTGCAGATACTCGATGAAAGGCTCAATTGCCATTAAGAAACAGTTAAATGGGGGAAGAGAGAGAAATACAATTTAATTAGAAAGCCCCGAGGCCAGGGGTCTGGCTGGAGTGGAGAAAATAGAGATTTGAGTCTTGCCGATGGATGGGTTAATCTGTCGAGTGCCGAATTAGGAGATGAATTGACATCTGGAGTGTCTTTTGCCGTTGAGGAGTTGTGCTCTGATTTCGCGAGCTATTTTGCGGATATCTTATTACTTCAACAGTAGCACCGACGAAATGCGGACGCTCTAATGGTTTGCTGCTATTCCATGCGATATGTTGGATTTTGTAGCACCAATGATGCACGTTGTGATGACCGAGCATAAAACCATTGCAATTCTTCAACGACGCTTCAATGTTGACTATTTTCTTATCAGTAAAAAGTATTTTATGACAGACAAATGAGGTAAACATTCGTTTCGTGGTGTTAATTTTTTTACGAACGAGTTTTGACGAACGGGTCTCTAAATTTAACTGTGCGTCCGAAGACCGGGTGAATTCATTTTGTGGAGGAATGCAGTTGGCTAGCTCCTTGAGCATCGTTTGTTAAAATAGTGATAAAATATAGACAAAGAAGAGACGTACGTCCACGGCCGGCTGTAGTAAGTTATATACGTCGATAAATAGAGTCCCTGCTGCAAATATGGTAGTATATAAGTATGTTACCAAGGTAAGGTGCCGATGTTGTGGCCGAGTTGATTTTGAATATAACACAAATAATTTAGGAAATTATTGTCATTTCTGTTTATTATGATAATATTGATATGGTTCAATTATGTATAAACCAAAATATCGGCCAAATGGCCGCCGCGACCTCGGCGGCACACCTCCATCCGATGGTCCAAATTTTCGATGACGCTGAAGCATAATTGAGTTTTTATGCCGTTAATGTGAGATAACACGGCCATTGAAATTGTCGTGCAAAAGAGCCAATGTTTCGTTAGCTGTGTGGCAAGTGGGACCGTCCTATTGAAACCACATATCTTCCACATTCATATCTTCCAATTCGGGCCATAAAAAGTTCGTAATCATTTCACGATAGCGAACACCATTCACAGTAACTGCCTGACCGGCCTCATTTTGGAAAAAATACGGAGCGATGTTTGCGCCAGCCCATAAGCCGCACCAAACAGTCACTCTTTGTGGGTGCATTGGTTTTTCGACAATCACTCTTGGATTATCATTCGCCCAAATGCGGCAATTCTGCTTACTGACGAATCCACTGAGATGAAAATGTGCCTCATCACTGAAGATGATTTTCTTCGAAAATTACCGAAAAAATTACGAAGTACACGATATGCATTTTGATTTGAACGCCCATTTTCATAATAAGCCTGAATAACTTTAACGCGTTGCTCGGTTGTGTATCTTTCCATGGTTCAAATTGAGTTAGTCTGAAATTGAGAAATGTCGAATAAAATGCAGAAAAAAACTTGACGTTTGGGTGTGGTTCACATTCAACATCGGCCCTTAAAATTCACCCTTTATGTGATCGTCCCGACTAAGTGTTGTGTTGATGCCAACGATGGAAAGTTGTCGACACATGCGCCATGCAACTGGTCAAGCAGACATCAAGTTCAATTTGTTGCAATAAATTGCTAGTACTGGATATTTTTTTCTCAAGTTTTTCGTTGGCTCGTACTAGAGAAAAATATGTGTACATATAAAAAGTGATACTATTTCACAGCTACAGATTTTGAACAAAACTACAGCAAAACAATACAGTTTTGGTGTCACATGAAATCGATCGCGAAATTGCAATTTTTAAATTGACAGTTACCTTATGTAGAGCAAGGTGAGAATATTTGAATTGATGAATAAACAACTTTTGCCAATCGACTACTGAGACAGGGTCGAGCTGTAAACCAGGTGTTTGCGGATCCAAAGTTCGGGGGCATGCCGCTGTACAGTTCGTGGCTGAACCTTTTCATCCCGATGGCATCAACGTAAAGAGATCTCACGTAAAACTTTTTTATTGCAAACACCAAGGAATTTTCCGTACGAAAAGAGGTGATCGATGGTGTTTTTTTCCTTCCGGATTATATACACTTCTTCGTGCAGATCATAGAGTACAAGATTGTGTCTGCCATAAAATTCACCTTCCTCGCAGTGAGGACCATATCTTTCGAGGGCACAATGAATTAGCTCTGCACATGCTAATAGTCCATCTTTCAGCCCAATATAACAGACATGACTGAATAACAGTTTTGTATATCATGATCCTGCGACTCCAGGAGATTGGCAAACTAGGGTTTCAAGAAGGGGGACAAAAGAGATTTCTCCAACTACAGGGGCATATCTCTTTTCAGTCTCCCAGCGAAAGTCTACGCTAACGTGTTGGAAGCGCGTTCTTGAGCTATCGTCGAGCACAGGATGATAGATAAACAGTGCGGCCTTCGCCCTAGTAGAAGTACAACCGACCAGCTTTACACTCTAAGAATGATGCTTAAGAAAACTTGGGAGTATACCAAACCCATCTACAGCTGTTTTGTGGATTTGGAAAAGGCATACGACCGAGTTCCTCGAGGTAAACGCTGGAGTGTTCTGCCGAAGTATGGGATTGAAGGTCCTCTTCTGAGGGCCATTCTGTCTTTACTCCTGATAAGCTAGAGTCGATAGCAGAGGACAGAAGTCAGTTGAGATCTCTCGTGCGTGGTTTACCCCATCGACTCCTTTAGTGGATAAACGCGGGTCAGAAGATGATGATGATGAATCTTGAGTTTTAACCCCAATTGTTTACAAAACCTGAAGTAACGCTAAGCCAATAATAGACACACTGGATCACTTAGCCCTATTACAAACAACCTCTGTGTAGATAAGGAGGCAATGGAAGACGCCCTACAAAATTCTTTGCATTAGACTGGCTTTGGCTCTGTACCCCATGTTGCACATTTGGCACCGCATTGGTGCAGTCGGTATTGGTATTTTAGCGACACTATATTTGTACAGCCTAGGGCATAGGTATTTTAGAGCCAACTACATTTCTGAATTTTGCGTAGCCTGCTCAAAAATCAATCACATAATCCATGTTAATCGAGGAAATACGAAAGTCACACATGAATGCAGGGCAAAAACACGATATATTATACAAAATGTATTGAGGAAAATAAATTGTCATTGTTTAGCCAGAGTACTTTGAGTGGGGCGACCCTAAAACATAGTATGTCAAGAACATCTCCTGAGTTATGGGTTTGTGCATGTAATGACCGGAATCTTGGTAACTTGCGCATGTGACGGTCATCAACTGAGACCGAGTTAAAAGATTGCGTCCGATGTAAAATGATGATCATCACCACCAACAAAACTTATTTCGCTTCATAATCATATGCCGTTCTCAGCCGCTTTAGATCTGACATCCTTCGTCAAAATCCTACAAGAAGATTCCCTAATTCGTTTAAACGTCGCTTCTAAGTGTAACTCCACCGGGGCCTGGTTATTTCATCTAACGTTCCCACGTTTCAATTAAATACCTGATAAAAATCTCCGGTATCCAAAAATATCCTCATCTGCCCAACACCTGGCCCATATATCAGCTCTGTGCCCAAATGGTAGCTCCGAACAACTTCCAACAACAAACCACATTAACCATCTCGATACCAATCGGCAATCGTTTACCCCACAAGACTGTCTGAACTCATTCAAGATGCCGAACTCCACACGCATTAATCGTTCATATCTCCATTGTCATCCAAATTCCCATCCACGTTCAAAAGACTGATCACAATTGTGTGAGACTGGCACAAGGCGTGTGGCGATACCAGCGCAAGACCACTGACCCATATAATGGCTACAAACGGAATGGCATTCAATTTCGAAATTGAATCAAATGACCACGGTTATGACCTGGCCAACGGAGCCCTCGCTAACTCGCATAAAACTGCTTCAGTCACCGCTGGCCGGACTCGATCTACTAACGGCCATCGTCACGACAAACGAACTGGAAATTCTAATGAAATCTGTTCACGCGGTGTGTAGATCACTCGAGGCGACCGATTGTGGAACGTTGACGATCGACTGAACGTTCTTGGTTTTTGCTTTTTTTTTTTTTTTTGTCGTTGGTCCGTTGATTGTCATCTATCCGATGTAGGGGCTTGGGACAAGGGGCTTTGGGACTTCGGGACACACTAGAACTCGCAGAGGGCTGTTGCAGTGTAATTGGTGTTGCTGTTGCAATAAACGGGTGAAACGAAGCGAGCTCTGGCTGTTAAGTCTGTTTATGAGGTTCCATGTGACAGCTTGCGCCATGGCGGTATGCCTTTGGGGGATGACCCTCAAAGCAAATTACAAATTACATCGAGTGAGAGTTTGGATGTGACTAATGTTGAATCGTTTTCTTCTTTCTTTTGCAGTTATGCGCCCTAAACTGGATTGATGTGTGACACGCATGCCGGTCATAGGTAAGTTATGAAATTACAAGTTATTTGTGGTGGAAAGTGACGCTGGTTCAGTTTTCTAAGCACATCCCTGCCATAAAAACTTGCCGAAACTAACTGTTATAATTTCAAATCTGAAGATTGCCAATGCAGTGATGTTGACAATTACATTTTGTCCACGAAGGTGAATCCAAAAGTACGAGTATTTGAAAGTAGGTGACGTTGCTGAGGAAAGTGTGTGGAGAACTAGAACATTGAAGTTTAACTTGAACATTTAAGAGTATCACGAGATAAATCAGCCCCTTTGTTCAAACACAGGATACATCAAAGGGTGTCCGTTCAAAAGACAATTTGGCCGCACACTATCGATTCTTTTTCAAGGGGAAAAACATAGCCCTGCCCAAAACTACAAGTTGACAATCCGTTGAACGACATCATACAAAATTTCAGACTGAATTCACAGGATAGTTTTAATCTATTTGATAAATAGCACTAGTCGAGGGAAAGGCTAGGAGCGTAACATGCGTTTTCAATCGCTCGACCAGCCAGTAGGCAAAAAGTAGAATACATAAATTTCAGTGTGAACGAACTCACATGACAACTCACAATCGCAACGATTTAATGTCTGCAATTTGTTCCATTTTGAATCCAAAATGAATCATACCTACTGGCAAGAGCATACACACACCTGAGATTTAAATCGATGCGATTAAAAAATCGTTGTCGCAACGAGATGTGGATTTGCCGTTTTCTATCGTATCATAACATAATCGCAAAAAATCAGACATTTTATTTTATACATGAAAGCACCGCTAAGCGACAAAGTACTGGCAGCGATTTAAAAAAAATGCAACAACCTCCATTCTTATACACGATTTTCTCGCCGCTAATGAAAAGTGGGACTTATGGATTAGCATGAATCAGAGCACACTTGCGACTAAAGAATTATACAAATTGTAAAAAATTTAATGGATTTCATGCCAAATTCTATCGTTGCTCTTTTGTCAAAATTTAGAATATGCGTAAAAAAAATGTCCCGTGAATATTACTTAACCCTGCATGGTTGCCATTCGCTGACTCGAACACCAGTTTTTTTTTCCGTGATATCTTTTAAATTCGTCATCCTCCACGGCCGATTTTTCGTCCACCAGCCGTTGGAAAAACTAAAATAAATATATTGTACTCTTTTCAACACATATACAAGAGTTTAATTCAAAAATCTTAAGTTTAGAGAGGAGGTACGTTTTAAATTGCACTTCGACCATGTGTAGCATTAGTGTGTGTAAAGTAAGGGTAAGAGACAGGAGGGCAGTCTCATAGAATTCACCATAATGCCCACACTTCAGTGCTTCTTCTTTAAATTTCGATTACTATATTCTTGTGACATTTTGTCATATAACTCTTGCCGTTTTTCTGCTTCTTAACTTTTTCTAAATCAATAAAAGGGCTAGTTACCAGACATAGTACGTACATATTGACATACTCGTTATATGTAAAGCTGTTTGTTTTATTTTTTAGATGGAGAGATTTTTTTGCGATCACAGTTTTCCTATAGCTGCTATGTAAAAATGCATATGCGCTTCTAGTCTAAAACTGACTCCTTCTCAGACATTTTGCAAAGTGCATAATTTGTCAACAAACAAATCGCAAGTGCGTGAGAGTTCATGATCATCCATATGATCCAGTTTATGTTGCGGCAAAACAATCACCAACTGAGTACATTTCGTTAATCGTTGCGATTATTTGGTAGCATATGTGTGTACTGACATAAAAAGCTGTTTGTTCTATTTTTTAATGATCGTGCGACAGAAAACCGCAAGTGCGTGCATGGTCATATTTTCTTGAGACCGTGGTTTTTCTATCGTTGCAATGAAAAAACGCATGTGCGCTCCTAGCCTAATGCCAACTAGTGTCCATTTGCAGTTCACCATTAAATAGAATTGAAATATTGTGTGCTTCAATTATAACAAGTATAAAACGCTAGGAAATTACAGAGTTTTCTGGCGTTTCAAAAAGATTGGTGTTTCAACGATTGGTCATTTGTACGGATTGGTATTGACAGATGTTCGGTGGTGATCGAATAGTTTTCAATTAATATGCGTTTATCTAATCCTAGAAACATTCATAAGAAACTCGGGACAAGTGCACATTCAGCGTGTGTGTCAGTCGTGCATGGCGCATGTGTCGTTAGCTTTTACTATTTTTGGACTTTTAACCCTAGATGGTTATGCATAATTCACACACACTAGATATGCTCGACGAAGTCCATCTTTGTAGCCGTCTCTCTTTCACCCTTTGTCCCAGGAGGTTCCAGGAGCTATCAAACACTGGATTTTAATATGAAAGCACTAGTAATATAAATAATAAATATTTAGTGTGTGGCTTCACTGTGAAAAAACAAGGAAGCAAAGGTTTTAACTACAATATGTTAGCCATGTCTATGATTTTTTATTTATTGTCATCACCATCATCATCTTCTGACCAGCATGATCCAGGGAAAAAGCACGCACGAGAGATTTCCAGGCAACTATATCCTCCGCCATAGACTCTAACACACAAGAAGTTATGCCCAGGGGTAACCTGGCGAGTTTTTGGACTTGGTCCCACCACTGATAGAATCGCAATCAAGGCCCGTCTCGGGCTGTCTTAGACATATTTTTAAAAGTATGAACTAAGATTATTCCCAGTTCCTACTATTTTTGTAATAACTTAAGAGAACCACAGAAAACAAAACTGTTGCTCGTGCACAAATATCGTAAAATTTTCAGAAGCCGCGGCTGTTGTTACGACAATGATTAGACAATTATTATTCCAAATTTATTCACATTGAATCCCATTTGTAAACAAACGAAAAGTCGAGGTATTCCAGTGGTAGTGCCAGACAGAGTTCGGCTAAGTTGCGATTTTGTATTGACATGTTTAACTGTGATTCCGATTTTCTATGGCTTTGAGAATGTAATTGTTAAGTAGTGATGGGCAAAAATCATCGCTATTTCTAAAGCCCGATTTGGCCGCTCAGCGACTTGATTCGGGTCAAAAATCTGTTCCTTTTTGTGGTTTTAGTTGTAAAAGGGTGAATGTTGGTATGCATACACAAGGCTTTGAAATATTGAATCTTTTTTCCGTGTTTTCCTCTTTTTTTAACAAGTGACACAATTTGGTATCTAACAAAAAAAGGCAAAAAGGGCCCACAGCATGTTGATGGAATTGGAGACAAGATGAATAAATTGTTTTAATTAGGCAATTAACTGGGCACGGCAAACAGCGCTAACCGTCACATGTCTGTTTGTTAGCAAAAACGTCTAAGAAAGGGGCAGATTAAAACAAGATATATCCTCAAAATATTCTGCAACACTTTATGTTCGTATTTTTTGTTTAAATATACTTGAACCTCTGCCCTTTCCAAAATCGACCATGCCATACAGTTCTGAATAAAAGATTTCCAGGAAACGCTTTTGAAAAGTCTCGACGAGTAATTCAGTTAAATCAGTATTCTGATCTACTGCACTTTAGGTACTGGTATTACTGATCTTCTATATATGAAGAAATTTAGCCTCAAATGTTCGTCGCCGATTCACGCCTTAACGCGTTTACCGATCTCAACCAAACTTTCACACATCTTTGTTATTAGTCTATATATGGTTTGAGTGAAGTTTGGGTAAAATCGGTAAACGCATGCGTTTGTTGTGCGTGCGTGAAAAATCATTTTGGGTTTTTTTTCCACACATTAGCCGTGTTCTTTTTTTGTATCGGTGGTTGTATATGAGAATATGTCACAAGCCATTCGAAGTTGCTTCGATTTATAGTTTGTCATTAAAATAAGTTTTAGGTTTTCACTGCTTGCTTGCTTTCATCACTTGCTCCTTTGGACGCAACATCATAAGAGCATCACCTGGATGTCTGTCATAAAATAATTTATAAACCATCGAGTGTACATAAAACAGATGCGAGCTGCTGAGATATAATTTTTAGTGATGTTGTGGGAATTACTCGCCGAACTCAACATTGAGGAGCTGCTTCTTCGAATGGAGAGGGCTATACTTCGTTGGCTTGGTCACGTGGCACGGATGTCCCCTTCATCACAACTTCCGAGGCTGGTGTTGAATGCGATTCCATCAGGTAGGCGACCGCTTGGCAGACCCAGGACGAGGTGGTTTGACCAAGTCCAAAAACTCGCCTGGTTACGCTTGGGCATAACTCCTGATGACTGAAAGTCGATGGCGAAGGATTCAGTTGCCTGTTTAACTAAATTTTATTTTCTAAAAGATGAAGAATTTGAAAAGATTTACGAAGCATTTTTTATTTCTGTTCATCTCTTCAATAAATTTGAAAAACTTTTTTCAAATCCCAATGCGATAGTTCTTTCACGTATGTTCCTCAGCATCAGTAGTTCTTCGTAAGAAAGTTAATTTGCTGAAGTCCAATCCATCAGTGTTTTTAAAGTATATAGCGCAAACAACAGTATTTTACAGCAGATAGAATTGAATTTAAATATGCAACTTTAAAATTACCAAAGGTTGCTATTGAAACTGTAAATGCCAAGAAACATTTCTTTCAAATAGCTTCGTTTCTACTTGCGCCGTCTATGGAGCCCACATTAAATTTCACATTCGCGCATTGAACCAAAGAATCTGACATTTGGAATCGAAGTGAACTTGTTAAGCCCAACTTAAATATTTACGAGCAACTGAAAAAAAAATAAAGTTGAACATAAGGTTTAAGTGTGAAGTATATTTAAGATTAGTATAAGTAAACGACCCTTAGTGTTGTTCGATAAATTTAAGATCCACATCTTTGTGGCGATGTGGGTTGGTGCGTCGACCCCTACGCACTATTTCCTACCTTTTCGAGTTTCGGCCCCACCTCTTTCAAGTTGATGAAAGTATAAATGTCTAGGAAAAGCTTCTTAAATTGGCCATTCATAACACTGTATGTCCTCGTAAGAGAACAATAGCTTGCACAATGCGTTTGGTTGCCGAGAATCTATACCTTGGCCTTCTACGGGCTGTAGCGCCACCCATTTTATATAATTATTACATTTGTCCTTTACTAAACTTAAAAAGCTGACTAACTTATGCATGCTTGTCTTATGCAATTTAATGATTCCATGTAATTCTGTTAGAGGCAGACTACCTGACAACATTGCTGGCTAGGGGCTAAATTTCGAATACACATTATTTTAGTTTCTTATGTGTTCAACGCATATCTGGAGATATAACACTTATCGGTGAAAATCCTCAACATAGCTTACAAAATTGTAATCCTCGCCTCCAAGTCTTGATCCAGTACTCAGACGAAAAGGCGAATGTCTCGCACCACTGATGCCATACAAATGTGCAGACAATGGGCGTAATTAGCATCAAGACATAGCCCAAGATCCGGATAGTAGCTGCTATCTCTTCTTAGACTTGGTTTTGACCACGACACGCTCATACTTAAATCATAAATATCCGAATGGATAACCACAAGTCTACGGCTTTAAAGTTGTTTGTCAGTGTTTAATCTGCATGCCAACAGTCCATCACCTCATTCATCGAGAGCAACTCAGGCCGTCGACTCGGATACTGAAACCGACACCGAATGCCGACAAGATAATTGACCTAATTGCATACCAGGTCTACACGTCGACCACCGCACGTCAGATATACCACAAAACAGCCACCATTTCCCCCTCGGTCCCCCTCATTCACCGCCTAATTGCCACACAATACATATCGAACACTAATTAAGCGTACGAGCATGGAGTAGCAGCAGCGGCACTGGCAGCGTCAGCGTCAGCAGGTGGAAAGCTAGACCCAAAGTGGGAGGGACAGACTGTTGTTACCTGTTGCAAATTGCATCTAATCAGCCATGCAGAAAACAGAAAGAGAATTTCGCTATCTTGGCCAAAATCAGTTCGTCGGTATGAAGCGCAGTGCATTCGCCAGCTGCTGCGTCCAATCGGTGGCGGTTGGCTGTCCAACAAATTCAACGCGTTAAGGAATGCACCTTTTCCACACTTTCTTGCGGTGCTTCTGCGGCTTCTGGCTGCTGTGCAATGGCCGCCTCGCTCTCAGCCGTTCGCCAATCTTGGACAACAAATTTGTCCGACACGATCTTGTGCTACAGAGAGTATATGGACATGTGCGCGGACTTGTCTGTTGCATCCTCATAGCCTTCCCAGTGGACGCAAGTGAATTTCAATGGTTTCTAACAAAAGCACTCGTATCGAGATCCAGATTCGTCTGCAATTTCCGCAGAACTAACCATCGGAGCAGCGGCATGTGCAACGAGGGCATATTGTTGTGATATATGGCAGACATTCGTAAGCGGATGGAAAGAGCAAAGCGGACCCACGGACTAAGCGTCAATTCATTAGCACACTGGACACGGGATGCACGACATAAACGCTGGAGCGGACCGCGGCGGCGGTGCGAAATTAAATTCCGTGCCATGTTGGGTGATGTGCTCCAGTTTCGCAAGCGCAATGTGACTGAATCACTGCCCCACTCTCGTTTAAGGTGTTCACGAATTGGTTTGACTTTGATTTGGATTACGGAGTGACATAGTTTCTTGGCAACTATATCGGTACTTCGGGGTAGGGATGAGTGCGATGACTGCAATTGCAGATCCCAGCCAATTCGTAGGAACATTAGACTAACGTCTGCCTACAGCCGGTACTGCCGGAATCTCTAAAAGTTGGTTGTTTGCTTGGTAACCCTCTCCAATAATTTCTAATGCGTGTCGATGTCTACCTGCGAAGACTGGTAAGTCTATCAACAAATAGTCGTCGCCTCATTGTCTTCTAATATAAAATATTTCACAAAATATCTAAAGTACGGTAGGTTTTACGTTTGACCTCCAACTAACCGTGTTTGTGGTATAGAATCTGCTTCTAGATCAAGTGGAGATAAACACAAGCGTTGCACTCCAGCTCTTAGTGGAGCTCTCTACACCGGCACCGCTTGTGTTGCACGACTCCCACCAGCCAATGCAATGTGTGGTCTTATTTTACTTATGAAAACAAGAACAGCTTAACATTATAAATTATGCATTATATATACGAATGCAAAATGTACAGAGATTTGTAAGGACAACCTTAAAACTGACAATTTATCTACATTTTATGCTGAATGCTTCTAGGATTCTGTCTAACTGTCTGGAAATCAGGACTGAGTTTACTATGAATTCGAGTAGACGCGTCTATCAATTGCTCCCGACATTCGAAGCCTGTTTTTCCGGTAAACTTAACAAAGTCTGTGTTAAGCATCGGTCTGTCTTTTAAATTTCATCTGCAGTACTTGTACAGTGTTACAAAATAATCGTACAAATTTTCAAATAAATTTTTGACAAGTGCTTTCTTTGCCATTGCTACCAGATCGCAAATTCTTAAAGAGAAAGAGAAAAACTCCCTGGTTCTCACTCCTGACAAGCCACCATCAAGCACTCTTGCAGCTTAAAAAATTAGAAGCAAATCTAATGCATGAATTCAGTGCGTTGCTATCCGAGCTCCAATGGAACATTGAAAAAGAAATAGGCGATGCAATTACCGATTATCTATTTATCACCCAAAACGCTGACTGAAATTTCTTCCAAATTTCTTTTTTCAAGAAGACGCTTCCGGTCGCTTACAAACTGCAATCGAGTGACAGGAAAAACCATCGCAAGATGCCTAGACAGTCGGCTTGTGGGCAATCTATCTCTAAGCGAAAATAATACCTTGGCACAAGGGTATTCTTGGTCGAGGAAGAGCCGACGAGTTACATAGATTGGAGTCATAAAATCAGGACCTAAGGTTTGGTAAATAACTCCTCTGTACCAATGGATGCCATCAAACCCGGTAATGCTAATGGCAACTTGGGGCAGGACTAATACAACTAGAATGAGTAGGTAGAATACTAGCGAAGTTGTAGGCTTGTATAGTTATCGAGAACTGCCTTATAAGCAGCCAAGTCCTATATTTGGAGCGCATTAAAACGCTTAAAGGTCTTATCAACCGCAAACTGTTTATAATGCAGTTTGAACAACGAAGGAAACATAAGAGGGTAGTAGAGCCTTGAGCAAAGTGTTTTACTACTTACAACATAGAGCACGATGTTTATATTAGATGTCTTGAGGCGGTCAATTTTGATTATTTAAAAGACTAGTGCACTCAGAAATATATCGATCAAGAAATGAAACTGGCAAAATATTGCTAAAATTGGCAGTTGAACGAAAGCAGTTGCTCCTATTGGTGAGCACAAAACTGCGTTTGAATAGAATCCTATCTGACTTAAGACGTATAGACATATTTTGACGGAAACATTTGCTGTTAAATGACGCCTAAGGACTTAATGCACCACTCCAGGGAGCCTTCGAAGACGTCTGTGCTGCTCCAACAATTTTGGAGATAAACTTGTCTTCATCTAAAAACAACAATTTACAAATTTTTTTTAAAAAAAATCAGCTAAATGTATCCAAATCACCAAATAATGTTTATTAAAAAAATATGTAAAGAATGATAAATAATTAAGAGAATTTAATTAAGAGCCGTCATCCAAATCCCTGTTAAAGAAGACATGTCTTTCATCATTTTGTGCATTTGCTGTGCGCCCAATTTTTGCATGACATCAATCACAGAATTAAGTGCACAGCATAAAGGTGACTTTCTTGTTAACAAACATGTATATCAAACTTGACTTCAAGCAAAAACATCTTAAATGCAGGTTTTTATAAAGCACTTAGTTGCTTACTTACACATGAGCACGGCGCACATTATTCCAGTGGTATGGGAGAGTTGAAAATAAATCTGTAACTTTTGATCCTCTGGACCGATTTGAAACAGTACAATTGCCACGAGATTTTATTATGTTTTAAAAATGATTGCTGTAGCTCATCGGGTAACGGAGTAGTCTTAAGTTTAAAAAAAAATCTCTTTTTTTTTTTTTTAAATGCATAAAATAATTATTTATTATTTTCTATGATTCTAAATTGGGACTTAAAACAAAGCTGTAGTAACTATTTACATAAATAAATTAAATTGTACAAGAATTGGCAACATACGTTCTACTTAAAATTGAAGAAAAAAAGTCAATTTGGTATAACAAGACTTGCGCTTCATTACTAAGTGAAAGCGAATCCTTTGTTTTCGGTTCGGATTTAAAATCCGCAATCCAAGGATCAGATGATACAATCATTTGATGAATACCATCTTCATTGGTTTCCGAACGAGAAAATGTTCGACTATTATTAATTCGATAGCATCTTCAATCTTTCTTTCGACTTTCCTGGGCCTCCTCTGACAAGGAGTCGACGGGCAAAGCTGCTGATGATATTATTTCTGCTCCGTAGAACAGAATTATATGCACTGTTGCTGGCATATTATACCATGGATATACATTTGTAGCCATTACTGCGGTTTCCTGGGTATTTGGTTGTTGGGGATTTAGTTGTGCCAAATCCTTGATTATTTGTATAAACTTCAGCTTAATTTGACTCTTCCTTGCTTCTTGTATGAGCAGTTTCGTTCTTCAAGCTTTAAACTCCTGCTGCGTGTAGCAAGTATTCGATTAAAGGTGAAATTCCTAATTTTCGAACCTCTTGATTTCTTGGCTTTACTCACAGTAATGTCAAATCGTTCATCTCTGATGATCTTGCCGAAAATGTAATTGGTAGAGCCCATCAAACATTGAAATGGCCCCCCAAAAGGTGGCTTTACTTAAAAGCCTCGCATAAAAAAGTGGTAAGCTGTATGTAAAAACGGTTTATGCAGTTTGAAAGCCAAATGCATGCCGTTTCAAAAAAATTCCAAATACCTTAGGAAACAACAAATACGACCATGTTTGTGAATTTCAAAGTCCTAAATTTGAGGTAACGGTACAGCCAAACGGACTGTCAAAAGTCATCAAAATGTTGGCTTTCTAGGTTCTCATATTTAAAGAATTGAAAGACATATACCACTTGGCCGAGAAATATTTTTTCACTTCGGGTATTTATTTCGACTGTGGGACCACTGTGAACCACCAATAAATGGCCCTTCTAGGCCTTACTTTCAAACACATCCATTTGTCCACATTAGTGAACACAAAATTTACCACGCTAGATGCTGCCATAAGTCTACGTATTATAGCAGATCCCTCTGCGTTATTTGCATGAGTGTTTCCTTACTTTTGTGATGTGAATTTTGCTTCATTTTTCGTTTATGACTCTATGTGCCTATAGTTCTTGAGATGTCCTCATATTTCTTATTGCTTTATGTACATTAGAAATAAACTTAGAAAAGTGCATTTAAAATGTTTGCCTTTAGTCCCGCAATATAAAATACATTTTTGTTGATAACCAAGCCACCTTTATGCTGTGTACTTACTTTTATGATTGGCTATACATTTCCTGCACCCATTTGTCATCTGTCAAACTTTGAGAAATTGGCTAGTAACAGATGAAGCACATCTTCGTCCGATGAGAAATCTGAAACCTTCTTTTTCACTGGTTGTTATTTTTTCGGTTTAAAGCTTTTATTTTTCCCTCTAAGAGTACTCCTTCTATCGGTTAATATAGCCGATTTTGTAGATTTTCTATTAATGTATTTCTTTTTTTGTCCCACCTTCGGATAAGGCATTATTTCATCGGGATTGTAAGAAGCTGATTGTATCTCCTACGGGTCTGGTAAACAGTGCTGATGTTCATAGCAATCGGTTAAAAAAACGAACGGGGTAGGTTGTAACACGTCACTGCAAAAATGTTCCAATTTACCCGGCATAGAAATTTACACGAAAAAAAATAAAATTTACAAAAACCTGCAATCCACACAAAATGGAACCTACACTTAAAAAAACAATCAGTAGTGTATTCTTTTGTGTGGAGAGGGAGAACAAAATCACTTTTTGGACACCCATCGCAGAGCCCGAAAGACAATGGAAAAGCAAACATTGTCTCTTTTACGTGTTTTCCTTTTCCTGAGAGGAACTGTTTTTGGGCTGGTACTTCTTATCCTCATTTCAAGCAATCAGATGATTTCAGCTGCATGGGGTACAGGTAGCTACAATATCTTGCAACTCTTGAGGAAACACTTTATGCTCTCAACAATCAGGCTCATCACCACGGAAGTTGGTTTATATTCAGTCAAACAGAATGCTGTGGATCACGATCTCTCTTTCTTCACATTACCTCCTCCGAGCTGATTGTGCTTCTTGCCGCGTTCCACGATTTCACTTAATTTTTCTTAGGTCCGGTCCCTCAAAAACTGATTAGGCAAATTGGCCATCATAAACTCTCATCAAAATGTCAAGTCAAAACACTGAACATTCCTCACCACCCCAAGCAGACCACAGCAGAGAAAGGCGTAGACTCTCTTCCATATTTTGCACAATTGATTAATGAGCTTTCGTATTTATTTAAGGGATCCCACACCTTGGCAACACCTATCACATGTAAATCACCACGAGCACCATGTCTTCAAAATGCCAAAACATCCCTGTTACCAATCATGTCTCAACACCTCCGACGCATTGCTATTCCCTTCACAGTGATAAATTCTCCTCAGACCACATTCAGCAGTCATTTGTCAGAAATGTTTTACAGCCTGCCGCCGTGGTATGACTGCCAAAACTAAATCAGCTGCCATGGGTGCCGGGATGATTTTTGACAATACTCAGATTCGCATGCTCTTAACAACTTCCTCAGGCACTCATGTCCACCGAATCTGAGCCACCCAAGGCACTTTGCATTGCTAATTCGCACCAGAAGATCGCAGACAGGGGCGAAGCCAAGACCAGTTGCATAATTCCTCCAAAACGGTACCATTATCGCATTCCGCTTACACGCTCGCGAGCGCCCAACCTATTCGACTATAATTTGTCACTTAAGACTTGTAACATGACCATAAATCGCGGTTTTTATGACCTCTACGCACAGCACGCCCGTGTCGTATCAATAAAGTTCTCTTCCTCATGTTTTGTGCTGCTCATGCGCGATGAATTTTAATTCAGCAGCATATTTATGACATTTCTTGACAGTTTGAATTCATCAACAAGAAGACAGTGTCTATCCGTGGCGCCATGGCAAATCGGCAGACAGATGAGCACGAGTTTCCCTTTCGTTCGGCCAAATGACTGAGTGACACCCGAGTGGGGGTGTGTTCGGGATGCATGTGCGCCGCTGTAGTTTTCTCCTGCTGCATGCAAATGCAATAATCTCGTCGAGGTTGAACGCAGCTTGAGGGCTTTCATGGAAAGTGAAACTCGGGACGAGACGGAGCAGATCGATTGGTGACGATTCCATCGGCCCTGCGTTTGCGATGTGTTGTTGTGGTAATTGGATTTGAGTGGATCCCTGAACGGGGTCGAACGCAACACTTTTACTTTCGAGAAAATGAGTGTAACCAATTGCATTGAGTACGGGAGACGGTGGGTAATGGAGACTTTCTTGGGGAATGACTGCCGTACTTAAATTGAGTTCGGTCAAGGCAATTATCCATGAAGCTGGGGCTCGGGGCGATGAGTTGCAAAATATTCAACGGAACAAAGTGCAGTCAACAAGAAACTCACCTGCAATTGTGTCTGAGCAGACGTAGGGAACAATAGAATGTCAGTTTATGAGCGAAAGCAGAGAAATTGGCGCTCAGAGTTTGGCCTGCACGTGGGCATTTCCTCAATATTCATTGACAGTTCACTTTTTTTCAACCACAAATGATGAGGGAATTGGCCTAGTTCATTGCTTTCTGAATTCTTAGCGTTTATTTCATCGATCCGGAGGCTTTTGTAAACATGTTGTGAACATGTGCTACTTTTCAGAAAATATTTTTCATTTCATTTTACATTTTTATCGACTACTGAATGTTAAGTTGAATTACAAGCCAACTTTACGAAGACAAAGTGAATTCGAACGGACATAGCCGAAAATGTATTTTGATCTCTAACAGAAATTAGAGCATCAGAACGCATAAGAATTTGAGCGAGTTGAGCAAAGTGTGTTTGCGATCTAATAAGGCCTGCTCAAATGAGGAATAGCCGACACAGCTTACTCGTGGCAGAAGTCACTGCAATGCTCAAATTGCACACGAACAAAAATTTAGACAAACAAGTGTAAAGTGTCCCAAAGGAAGTACAAATGTCTGGTCATTCGTCAAATATATGACGAATTATGGTTTCCTTCTATCCCAACGGACATCCCGTCTGTCAGATCAAAGCCAAAACCCCGTCAGTTCACTCATTTAAATACGTCGAACATTAGGAAAGTTCACTTCCGCACTTGTACAAAGCAGGATTTTTAAAAAGTCGTTAAATAAAATTACAAATTCTTCTTGACAACCAATTGCACTAACATCCCTGCTTTCTATCTGAGACGAAGAACTTTTGTTGAATATTGCTTCTTTTAGTAGTCTAAACGGTATCCACTAATGACGTAGTAATAAAGTCCAAACAAACAGCGACTGCAAAAAAGAGGATTGCAGTCTGCTCATTGGGATATTTGTGTGCTAACATCGAGACTGGAGGATGGATATGCAAACCTGGCCGAGTATAGTATAGAGGTATAGAGTATATCCCGACAAAGATTTTACAAGAAGGGATTGCACTTCACTTAAACACTATTCATCTTAAATCGATGCTGATCTTCAGATGTTCTAAAATATCCTGATATATGTTTTCCTTTCGAGACTATAATAGAACCATAACGAAGTTTCACCTTTATTATCAAGGTCGCCATTTTTAAGACGCTTTTAGATCTCCTCAAGATCGGTGAAAACTATCATCATATAGTTATTTTATTCCAGCAAGCCTTCGAGTTCCACAACATGTTTGTTTTTCCACTCTGAAACATAAAATGCTGTATAAATGTGGTTTCACTAGAAAGTTCTATGAAATATATTGTTACGTTTAGCCGTAAATGAGTCTACGTACAATTAATTAAATTGTCCACAAATACGGGTTCGATCACTGGATTGTGACGAATGAAACACTAAAGTTCACAAATCAAGATTTACAAGAATTTTCTTCAAGCAAACACTGATTTACTTCTTATACTTTATTACACTTCAACGACTACTATTACTTTACTACAAAATTTTTGTAGTGTTGCTGCCTTCCAGGCCGAATTGATAAATACTTTGAACACTAAAAGATACCAAACTGCACTGTAATAAATATTTGACTGAACTTTATTAATTCTTCAACCAACTAATTCTTCAAATGAACTAACTCGCATCGACCTCCGTGCCGACACTTATGCTCCCAGTATTGCTTCTAGATGAGACTCGTCATCTACGCTTCTAGTATATTGAATTTCCCCGCTGACTCTTTTATGCACGGTTTTTTGTAATCTATCAGTGTATAAGTGGCGAATTTCGGGAATACTCTTCGGAGTTGATCGTTCTTCTAATAGCGTATAAATAAATGTCACGTCACAATAAATTTTCATGGCTACAAAATAAAATGACAATGCAACATCGATGTTGCCATATGGCATAATTGTACTCAATTGGGGCTTAAATAGACGGAAGTGGATCGTTTCTTTTATCACAATGTCGCATGTTCATAATACCTCTCAGTGAAGCAGACAAGCCAAATTGTTGTGTATTTCAATGAAGACACGAAGGAATTGCTAAAAACAACATTTTGTGCATGAGCGTCATCAAAACGCACTGCTTGATGAGCATTTAACTTTCTTTTATAAATATAAGAGCTTTACGCTGGCATCAATGGAAGCCATTACCAAACAATGGCGATTATATTGTCCGCAAATATGGGCTTAATTTTACTGAAAGATTTGTTATTTTGACTAGTTGCCTGATATGCTTCCATTAAAGTGTGAAATTTATAGACTTCTTCTGGTAATATAATAGTCAATACAAAATAAAGTAGAGGGTGGGGCGACCCTAAGAAAATTCAAAATAATAAATAAAATAAATGAGTTAAAAGTAAAATAAATGAATTAAGTTAAAAAAGAAGTATACAAAATAATAATAGAGCGAAATTCATAAAAAAAAAAAATTAAATGCATAATTCAACAAAAAAAAAGAAAAATATGTAGAAATGAGATGGAAGGTAAATAATTGTGAAAAAAAAACTTCAAAGTATGAAAAGAAATATTAGGCCAGAACGCCATATAGAGCCAGATTTTTAAGCATTTTATAAAAATTCCAGAAATTGTTAAAGTTCTAATATTGTAGATTGATGAGGTTTATTAAATAGAAAACAGAAAATAAGTTATGGTATGCAGTAGTACGGAAATTAGGTACAGTTAAAATGTAAGATAGACTTGCACGGAGATTATAAGAAGATAATTGTCATTTTCAGATTTCAAACAGAACATTTTTAATACTTTAAAACTTTACAAATGACAAACATGAAGAATATTAAGGCCACAGAACAAAGGAAAGCAAGAATGTCTAGTAGGTTTTTAATTATTGCAAAACCAACAGTGGATGAATTTTATTACGATACACACCTCCCCAACAAGCAAATTCCATATTATAACTTGGAATGGAAAATACCTTAATAAACTGTCTCTAAAAGACTGGCTGAGCAAACATTGCGTAAATGAAAAAAAATGTCGAAGATAGCATCGGAAATACTTTTAAGAGTTTCAGCATGATTCGCAAAAGTAATCCTAAAGTCAAGCATATAGCCCCAAATATGTCTCTCTACTAGAAAACATTTATCACTGCAAGTTAGATTGTGACGAAAGGCACAACAACAATTTGTCAGTTTGTATTTAGGACACTCATTTATTGGGTCTATAAATTACGCGGTTTGCTAAGAGATTGCGCAACTTGTATTATTCTATTGGAACATGCGTTGGAAAGCTACTGTCACTGTAGGTCATTTCAGTGCATGTCATTCATTTGAATCGTAAACATGTCATAACTCAAATATGTCAAACTTTGTGTCTGAGACAGTGTTTTTGCGGAGTGTTCTTCTTCATTACTTTAATATGAAGAAAACTGCTGCCGAAAGTCATCGTATTTTTGTGGAAGTTTATGGTGAACATGTGCTCGCTGAGCGAACGTGCTAAAAGTGGTTCGCACGATTTAGAAGTGGTGATTTTGGCTTGGCCAACGGCAAAGCCGAATATCCATGACCCGAAGGTAATGCTCTTTATTTGGTGGGATCAGAAGGGGGTGCTGTATTATATATAGCTGCTAAAACGGGGCGAAACCATCAATGGACAACGCTACCGAACACAATTAATACGTTTGAAGAGAGCAGTAGCCGAAAAACGCCCGGAATATGCGCCAGACATGAGGCAATAATTTTCCATCGTGACAACGCTCGGCCCCACGTTGCTATTGCGGTTAAGAACTATTTGGAAAACAGTGGAAGTTTCACCCCACCCGCCTTATAGCCCAGACCTTGCCCATTTTGACTAACATTTGTTCCGGTCGATGCAGAACGCCCGCACTGAAATACGGTTCACATCAGAGTAGAATATCAACAATTGGCTTGATTCATTCTTGGCTACCAAGCCGGCGCAGTTCTTTTGGGATGGGATCCACAAATTGCCAGAAAGATGGGAAAAAGTCATAGATTCAGATGGGCAATACTTTGAATAATACATGTACATAGTACACAGTACATGTTTTTCTTAAATAAAAGTTAAAACTTTGAAAATTGAATTAATGTAAAAGAAGAATTAAGTTATAGACCCAATATTATACATGCATGTATGATGCTACTGTGTATGTTTTTTTACATAATAATAAACACGTCTTCTCTTGACGACTGCCTATTCTTCATTGATCCTACATTTTTAATTTTTCCTACATATTTTGATCCATGAAGCATTTGAAGCATTTTGCGAACTCAATTACCATTTATCAAATACTGATCAGAAGTGTTGGATGTACAAATTCATCTCATGAAGAACAATAAGCGTTTTTGAATTACGCAACAAGGAATCTAGACGCCGCACGCTACCAGAAAACGAAGAACACAATCGAACAACCAAAGCCCTGAATGCAATAGGAACAGAATCAATAAACATCAATACAAAAATTATAATATTATAATTGACGGACGAGGCTTACAGACAGTCAATGCGCTGTATAGCTCGACTATATAAATACGCGGCTTTAAAGTCGATAAATGGTTGGTGGGAATCGACTTCGATTCTTAAATCTGTTCCAAATTCTCTCATAGAATGTTTCTCAAAGCACTTTGCAGAGGATGATGTCGGAACGTTTACGTGGATCCAAGATCCATTTCGTGCACAAGCTCCACCACATCACAAGATGAAGAGCGTTTCACTGAATACTCTTGCGACAACAGTCTTCAACTAGATTTAGCAGTTCCGGTTTGGTGGAGTTTTGGTTATCGATTCAAAATTAATATCCAAATCTAACAAAAGCCTTTAGAATGCTAATTTCATTTCATTCATTCCGGTTGCAAGATGATAAGCGTTTCTGTGAAGCTGGAGTTTGAGCTGTAATCAAAGCAAATCAACGTGAAACAATCAATGAGAGTATCACGTGTCAAACCGTATTCCCCGCTCAACCGGCATTGATTTGACTGAGTAGCTATTCCATTTTATTTTTGTTTTTCTCCCTCTTTTTGTTTTCAGTTTCAACTCTGAATTCTTATAAGTGTAATAAAAACTCAGTTTCATATTGTGGATCTTTCCATTTTTGTGCCTATCTATCTACTATTTCATTCGAATGTTTCTTTTTCAAATAGCTAAGGTAGGGCGTCGTGACACAATACTGAACTTGTAGTTACGCTGATCTATAAACTATTGATTTCCCACAACCAGTACTGTAACGCGGACTAATCTATACTCACCACTCCACTTATTTGCAGAATGTACACGTTACAGTACAACCTCTGTAATTCGAACTTATGAAAACCAAAGCTAGTTCGAACCACGGAGGTATTCTTTTACAGGCTACCCTGTTCGTACCTTATATTTTGCACGATAAAATTGTTTTAGACAGCTTTTAACTGCGAGATCAGAGCAAACCACAATTACGAAGAAGGTGTGAAATGGTTTCTTCTTCCTCTTCATATCTGCAAATTCTGGAGGGAATTCCAATCGCACAATGAACGGTTATAACACTGATGAGAATTCGGAATACACATTCTGATCAGGTCGCGTGAGCGTTTGGGTTCGATAGAAAACCATACATGTTTTGTGATGAGGCATCCAGTGCCAGAAGACCATCTACGTTTGGTGCGAGTAAGCACTTCAAGATTTAGTAGATGTTTTGTAGTAACGAAAGGCTTGGACGGTAGTTCCTCGTCCGGAAAGAGTGTTGAGGTGGTGCCCTTTTTAGCGTGGTCGTCTGCTTAGCAATTCTCTGGGATGTCACTGTGTACTGGCACCCATATAAGTTGGATGCTGGAATACCGAATAATGTCCATCTCGTTAGGAGATAGGAGGGATTTGAGGGACCTTTTGGAGTTCAGTGGGACTGCACTCAGAGATTTGATCGCTGACTGGCTGCCCGAACAAATGACGATATCTATACATTTCCCAGAGCAGAACGTCTTAAATAGCTTCAGTCTCTGCCTGAAAGACGCTACAGTGGGAAGGTAGGGGAAATGACTTCGCCCATCTTCGATCCGTCTCTGAAGATTCGAAGATTCGATTCATACCGTCCAGCGTCTGGTGTTCAGATGTCCACTATGATTTGGGGGGTTGAAGCGACGCAACTATTTCAATCTAATCGCCGTTCTAGCAGCGACCTGCCTACCAAATAGATCTATCGGCGGAAGATTGAAGAGAGTAGTTAAAGCTAGGGAAAGGGTAGTTCGCATTGCTCTAGTGATACAGATGCACGCCATTAGCTGCACCCTTCCGAGCGGTTTGCAGTTGAAAGAGCGAAGAAAATCAAAAATTGTACATTGTGTGATGCACTTAGGGCCTTTGCATTCTTAAAGGAGAAACATTTACACAGCTTAGGGTCGTTCCATTATCTACCCATGTTTAGTGCATACAGCGAAGGTCCTTGTATTATACCGCGACATGATAGAGAATTTTAAAATTGTTTAAAAGTTCTACAGCATGCCTAAAACAAACGTAATCGTTTTCCTAACTTTGATTTTTTTATTTGTCTAGCTGCAATGAAGTTTTAAATAAATCGTCTAAGAATACATTTTTGCGCAACTTCAGTAGACCAGAACTAACTAAAGGGTGATTGCTTAAAAGCTATAGAAAAGTTTTTAAAAAAAAAAAAAAAACACATAAAATTCAGAAAAATGCATGAAATCTTTAGTACGGACATATAATACGGTCCATATAACATAGTACGGTCCATATAATTTAATGTTTGAAGATTATTTCATGCAAATGTTGACCTCGATTGCGCCGCAAATGGTCCATCCGCTTAGTCCAATTTTGGCATACTCTTTCCAACATTTCGGCTGGAATCTCACGAATAAATTCTTCAATGTTGTCTTCCAATGCGTCAATTGAAGCGGGCTTGTCTGTATAGACATGAGCTTTAACATAGCCACACAAAAAATAGTCTAAATGCGTTAAATCGCACGATCTAGGCGGCCAATTGACCGGTCCCAAACGTGAAATAAAATGTTCACCGAACTCGCCTCTCAATAAGTCCATTGTTGCGCGTGCTGTGTGGCATGTGGCACCGTCTTGTCAAGTCAAGCTCTTGCAATTGGGGCAAATGTTGGATATCATCTCACGGTAGCGCTCACCATTCACAGTTACGTTACGATTCGCATCATCTTTGAAGAAGTACGGTCCAATGATGCCACCAGCCCATAAACCGCACCAAACTGTGACTTTTTCTGGATGCATTGGTAGCTCTTGCAATGCTCCTGGCTGATATTCACTCCAAAATCGACAATTCTGTTTATTTACGTACCCATTGAGCCAAAAATGAGCTTCGATTAAACTGACCATAAAATGGAAGAAGCGCGATGAACTTTCTTAACAGAGCACGTATTTTGATAATAAGATTCAATAATTTGCAAGTGTTGTTCGTTTGTAAGACGATTCATGGTAAAATTATAGACCAAACTGAAGATGTTTGTTGAGTGAAACAAAACACGATACATGCGTCATCTGTTTAAACTAGTGTTGCCAAAAAAGTTAATAGCTAAAAAATCACCCTTTAGCTCCAAGTCCGTGCAAATTGATTCGTCTTTCAAAGTATTCTCTAGAGTCTCACTTAAACAACTGTACAAGTTTCTGCATCTACCTGGCTGTCCGCCAGCAAGAGCCTTTTCAGTTTAACAATATTTTAAATTCTTTAAATTGATCTAATGAATATGGTATCCATCAAATGCTGATACTCTCAGAGCTCCAGATTACAAATTTAAGGCCTCCACCAAAAATAAAACACTCAATAGCATTAAGCAATGGAGCGCAAGGCTTATTCGACTATGATATGATAAAATAAAATAAAATATATATAAAATCGTTTTATTGAAAAATATATACAAAATAATGCAAAATAAATGCACAATGTAAATTGCATAGAGAATAAATAATCAATTCAAAAAACTCAAACCAAACGAAATTTTCCGCATTTAAACAAAAAATAATCCTTGTAGTTTTTATTCAAACATAAATTTTATAGATTTTACTTCAGATATCTTAATTTTTGTGCCATTTAACGAGCTCATACCATCTGCTCTTTGTTTCAAATTTCGATCGCTACACTGGTTCCGATTTTACTGATTTTTTTCGTCGCTCCCTTACAAATCGGTCCACTGCGCGCCTATATTCTCCATTTGAACCCTATAGAGCCTGCTTACAACAATATAGAGTCGTACAGGTTGGGTTTCCAGTTTCGCGTCCAAAATGAGACCCAGAAATTTGGCACTGTTCGGACAGAGAAACAAATGGTAATTTTGTAATTAGAAATTAAGTATGTTTAGCAAAACATAAAACAAAGTTGCAGTTGCGTAAATAAATTTGACTAGGTTCTACTGCGGTAGCCCTCATTAACATGGATGGGGCTTCCAACAAAGTGGACCCCCTCATGAACTCACTCTCTTTGTTTGGATCTGTAACAGACCCCAATACACCAAGTGCACACATGAAGAATAAAGAATAGAATAAGCGCCCCTCATCAAAATTTAAATCGTTATGAATAGTGACCCATGCAAATAAAAGACATTTCCCCTTCAGGCAATCAGAACATTGGCATATGTCCATATATATTTTCAAATCTCTTCTGTTTTAAATTTTCAGCAACTAAGAAGCCCCAATAGCCCAAAGAGGCGACAATTTTTGTAAATAACCAATTTTATTTACGCTTTCTTTCTCTTCGTATGAGACAGTAACTAAACACTGACTTTCATATTTCTTTTCTTCCAGGAAATCATATCTTCTCCACAATGTGGAGTAGATGGCTAGTCACCGCTCCAGTCATATTACTCTATTACCAAATAGTATTAGCACTTACGAATAGCCTTAGCCTTGTGCCACTGACAGCTGAGGCCGCCTTCAGTGGTGTTGGTGGTCAGCGAACACGTGACTTCGTCAGCAGCAGTAGTAGCAGCAGCAACAGCCGCCTGCGGTATAGCGATAACCTAAGTGATACCTTTAGCAATAGTTTCGATAGTATAAGCGATAATAGTTATGATCATCTACCGGTGCCCGCGCCTGCGTTCCTGCAACCATCCTCACCCGCCCCGAATCAGCATCGTAGTCAGAACTTCAAGATCAGCCCGAAACCATGTACGATTGGCAACATCGATGGCACATGCATGTTCGTTTGGGAGTGCATCAAGTCGGAGGGCCAGCATGTCGGCATGTGTGTGGACTCGTTTATGTTCGGGTCATGTTGTTCGCATAATCTAACCCAAAACGTTGTCCTGCCGCAGACGTTCTCATTCACCCGACCACCGCCATCGTTGGCCTCATCTGCGTACCTGCCATCATCATCGTCCGGCCATCCGCATCATCATAAGCCCAGACCACCGTCGAGCATCAGGTAAGCCAGCGAGTTTAATTAAGGGCACAGCTACCGTCCCCTCCCTCCACATTTTTACCAGGACTAACTTGGGAATTGAATTGATTTTCTTTCTAGTGGAATGACAACTATCGAAAGACCGCACGGTGCCGGTACCCTGGTAATCCGGCCGTCGGGACCACATCATCAGACAGCCATAACTCATCATCATGGCAGCAGCAATTACTACCAGCCCCAGCAGCCAATCCAACAGAAGCCCGTTGTGTCATCATCCTCATCATCGTCCTCCTTATCGTCATCGTTCTCGGCAGTGTCGACGTCGCCGTCATCGTCGCTAATTGCTGTACCCACAACCAAGAATCCTAGTCTAACTAATTCATTAGCCGATATGGAGACATCTGCCAGTGTGCCGTCGAGTAAGTTGTCTTTAGAAATTTGATTGCTCAATTTTGCACGCCATTCTCTCTTGATTGCTCTTTTTACGGAATTCCATGCTTTTGCAGGTCTCTGGAACACATCACCGCAGACGATACAGTGGCACATGACAACCGAACCCAATTTCATCACGAAGCCAAGGCCGCCTATCTGGGAGAAGCCATCGAAACCGGCGAAACCATCAAAGAAACCCATTCAAACGCAGGCGCCATACGTCACGTATTCGACACGAAGGCCGATTGTAACATCGGGCAACATTCCTCAGAACACAAAACCTCAGGTTTGTTTAGGGGGAAAATAGGAAGTGTGGAATTTTGAATATCTCTCTGGTAGAAAAACGCAACTGATTGAAATGTATTTTAAGAATCTGTAACTTTCTCTTGAAGTTCAAATTCCGTCTGGAATCTCTGTTTCTGGGGAAGACTGTTATTCAGATTTAATTAAAGGCAAGGTTCTAGCATCGATCTTGAGTCAAATATGCACTTCGCTTCGATTTGTCTAGAGCGTTAATTCTTAGCGAAGAATACTTTCATATAGTAGACTTGTAGACTGGAAAACATTAAAGGACATATTTCTCTGTCGCTACAGTAGATGGTGAACTTTGGCAACCAACAAGCCTCGTCAGCCAACGCGATCGTTGGCTAGCAGTCTCCAGTTGTGTTGTTCGTTTGTATTTTTTGTATTGTATCGCTTTTTCATCCTACTTTTAACTGACCCATTCGACCGCACTCTATAGACTGCGGTTATGTCTGCTTTATATCAGTCCAAGTTCTCGCAAGTTCTTCTAATGCACGTGGTCTGGGAAAACTGAACGTCGTTGTTCTCGTTGCTTGGGTAGTCAGAGGAATTTTCGCACTGTAACTGGTGGCATGGCTCCGTTTCGTTGTCCAGAGTCTGGATGCATCCGGTTAGTGCCGATGCACAGATGGATAGAATAACCTAAAACCTGACATCGAATCAACCGAACAGGCTAGGAGAAATTTGGCATGGTTACTTTGACACCATGATATAAGCACGATGTACATTTCGTAAGGATACGCCCACTACAAGGCCCGCGAGTCTGAGTTAGAGAAGGAAGGGTAAAAGATATGTTATATAATTCACAATTTAAAATACTTTAGAAAACATTTACATGTTTAAATAAACAATAGAATTTGAATTATAAGCATATTTAAAAAAAACATGCCAGCGGTGGCGCCGTGGACCTAGTCATTTTCAACATCGTGATTATTCAGGGTCTTGTAATTAAATGTTAGAATATTATAAGAGCATTTTTTGATTCCATAGTTACTGTACGAATTACAGGCCGAGTTCATCAACGTCACTCTGCGGCAGCCCTGCAAGATTTGCGGTCAAAAAAGTAAATAAACTGCAGTGGTTGTGTTTGAGAGCAGTCGACAACACCGTTCATAACACAAATCAGCTATAGAGATACCCGCCCTTTCAGTCGAAAGTACCATGGCCCACAGAAAATCACGCATCCTACTTTATTTGGAAGCTTTATTTTACACATACTTTGGTTTGGTTTTTGATTATTTATAAATTGAATTTGACAACAAAATCATATTAAGTTCACTTCGTTCAGCTATTTTCTAATATTTCGACTGCAAAATATTTAAATTCGAATGTAACGTATCAAAGATCAATGCATTCCAATATACTCCCAGTTAAATGAATGAACCTTCTGAACACAAGCTGCTTTCTTAAGCTCCTCCTCCTTTTTGTGGTGAAACATAAAGCTTTGAAATGTCGCTCAAATAACGAACACTTTTTTCAAATAAATGCCCTAGTCTACATCATTGTGTCGGAAGGGAAGACTTGTTCGTCATGTATTGTTATGCAGCTGTCTTCTCATGTATTCACAGACACTGCAAAAACAACAAGCAAAATAATCAGTCAAAATAATTCTAGGGACACGAGAACAGGAAGATGCATATTTCTATTAGGTTATCTTTTTTGTTGCAGGATTGCAGGAAAAGTGGACATTTTCATGCAAAAATGGTCCTTAAGAACATCATACGAAAATTGTCGTCTTATTTTAAAGAAATATCTCTTATTGGAATATTTTTTGATATTCGTTTCATTTCAAAATATGGCCCTTTTACCACGTATTTTGCTCCTGTTTTTTTCATTAATATTTTTAAAAATTGGTCAGTTTATTACATTTTTCAAGCATTAAACCTAGTATTACACTCTGTTTTAGACATGATGTAGGCATTAATTTTAGAAATACAGACGTCAACCAAACGCTTTTTTATAGCCTACTTTTTTGACAATACTGACCTGCTGCAAACTTGCGGCAGTGTTTGTGTTCATAAATGGTTGGGAAGAGTATGTATTTTCATTTCAATTTCAATCAAAAATGTTGCAATTATGATGTCAACCACAGTCTTAAGTGAATGGCCATTTTATCTTCTAAATGGAAAATATTTTTAATTCCCGAGCGTCTTTCAATGTGAAAGAAAATATTTGAGTATTGGCCCATCCAGTGGGTGCTAGGATTTTGAGCTAATTGTGAGCACATCAACTCACTACCAATACAGTCCAACTATATCATCTTGTTACATCTGGAAGGCAATTCTGACCAACATTCTACCTTAAATGCTCAGATAGGACGCACATCGGCGTAAGGATGCATAGGAACACCGCACCACTGACACACACATTCTATACGTATTGCCCACCAGTTCGTGATTAAATCTCAACGCCAACAGAACTAAATATCGTACTTAGAGCCCAAAGACTTCCCCATCCATTTTGAAAGTCTCCATGCCTTGTGCATATAGCACAGACCGCGATGATTAGCGTATCCTATATAGCCAGCTTAGTCCTTTGAAGGGGGATCTAATAAGCAGTTGGCTTATAGTTTTTCTGTGATTACGATCATTACTCATGTTGTTTGTGTAGTTCTACCGTAAAGATGGTGTAGACTGAGTCCGGAATTATAGCTGTTCATTATGATTTGAGCATTCTTTCCCGAACATATTTTTTTAGTCTCATTCATCTGCAGCTCCGAAATCCATTTGCCGCTTCTGTCTCAAGGCACATTCTTAGACGATCGAGGCATTAATATTGGCCTATAAGTTTTGTACATATTTCTCGAGAACGACGTTGACTCACCTGACAGTGAATCCCACCATTCACATATTTTTACAGTTGAGCGCACCCTCTACTTTGGTCTGCAAAAAGTTAAATACACAGTACCTCCTACAGTTTTAAAGAGAAAAATAATGGAAAATATTGTCTCGAGAGATTTCAGCTTCTCTCACCTCCCTGTCAATTAATGTCATATGCGGACTTGAACTCAACGAATAGGTGGTGAATTAGGGTTTTGACTTGAGTTATTTCCCGGATCTGGCCACTCTTGGATGTTTCCGATTTGGAACCATACAGATAATGATTTAGCAAATTAACAAATAGTTTTAGGCTTCAATGGCACGGAAGATGTGGTATGCCATGTTAACAGAATTATCCGTCGAATGTTGGCAAGCGATCGTCTTCTCTTGAAGATCGGCAAACGACTTATTGTCTGTCCTGCACCGACTACATTTTACAATTCAGAGATCTGCTTCAAAAATTTCAAAGAAGTCTCAAAGGCATTTTGCTTTCATTCATTTCGATCGTTGTTCGATGCAGCTTTCAATCGTGGTCTTCTAGCCTTGTTGCGTTTAGTTACTTGCAGTTATTGTCAACCTGTGGGCTTATTTCTTTATGTTGATGGGAGCTAAATGTCAAGTATCCATCAACATTTTCTCTTCGTAAAATATACACTTTTAGCTAGGCTACAACTATGAGATGTAGTTTCGGCTTCCCCTTCATAAGCATCCCGCGGAGATGCAGTTTAAATTTCCAAGCCTCTGAGTTGTCTGTCCATGCCTCTGGGAGAGTGGGGAAGGGGAGAGGGCATTATGCAAGTACCTTAGCCTGAACCAGCAGGGTGAATTTACTTTCTTCAGGATCATGTTATCAAGCTTCGTTTTCCAGCGCAGCCGAGATCTATTGAATGACTCGAGTTGTCAACTCCGTGAGCCTGGGACCTCTTTAGCTTCATTAACTTGAGACAATTCAAGAAAAGAATGGATTTTCGTTAGAGCTCTATCTTTATCACGTTATGTAATAGGCTCTGTCCAATTCAAAACTTTGTAGTTTACATAATTGAATATTATTTATATTTTTATTTTTGGCGATTGTCTTACTTTGCACTCTCTTTCGACTGCTGGTAATCTTTTCCAAGTCATATGTTGTATTGTTTGCTGGTAGGTAATACACAATGAGCGCGCTTTTTCTTTCCATTTTGATGGGTGGAAGTTTTCATTGATTCATGTCAACCTGATCCAGTCAAATATGAAACTTTTGAAGAACTTTCAGTCTAGTCCGGATTTGAGTAGGTAGGGAAGGCGAATCCACCAACACCCGTAGACCTTGTTGGACCATTGAGATACCCACTGTCAGACAACGACCACAGATCGACCACTCCATTGGTAGTGTCGTTAATTTGATCTTAACAGCAAATGGTGACTGGACCAGATTTAAAAACCAGATAAATGAACCGGGCATCCCACTAATCAAGGGAAGGCACTTAACAAACTGCGCCATCCAGTCGTCTAGTTTCGATTTAAAAGTGTACTTATTTCTTTTTAATTTCAGATCTTTGATACCAAGCCTACGAAACCGGTAACAACAACCAGACCTTACTCGGTCTACTCGAGCAGTAGTAGCAGCAGTTCGAGTACACACTCCACGACCAGCTCAACTTCCACAACTACATACCGACCCTCTTCTTCGTCCACTCATTACCAACCGTCCACCCACTACCCACCACCATCCCCGTCATCGTCATACACAACCTACACCACACCCTCCTCAACCTCATTGTCGCCGTCATCATACAAGCCAACCAAACCTCCAACAAAGCACACAACGACTACCTCGGCGAGCGTTTTAACACCAGTCCGGCAAACGCCGCCACCCCTCAACCAGACGACCATTGATTCGAATGAGATCCTCAGTCACGACAGCGACCAGCCGCACATCAAGACTGTCTCAGCTGCGCGCAGTGGTAAGCTAAAGCTCATTCGAAACCCATTCGTATCCAGTGACATCATAACCTCTTTCCAGAATGTGGAGTTCCGTC
Organism: Eristalis tenax; assembly: GCA_905231855.2. NCBI lineage: Eukaryota > Metazoa > Arthropoda > Insecta > Diptera > Syrphidae > Eristalis > Eristalis tenax. The sequence goes on along the minus strand of HG993124.1, from coordinate 103,268,470 downwards.
ACTGGCGCGGCCGGAAACCCGCATTGTTGGCGGTAAGAACGCTCCATTCGGTCGATGGCCTTGGCAGGTATCGGTGCGGCGTACGTCCTTTTTCGGATTCTCCAGCACACACCGCTGCGGCGGTGCACTGATTAATGAAAACTGGATAGCAACTGCCGGCCACTGTGTGGATGAGTAAGTTCAGTCGTCTCGGTCTCCTCATTTGGTAGCTAACCGGCGTGCCTTGTGCGCAGCCTTCTTACATCGCAGATCCGCATCCGAGTTGGGGAATATGATTTCTCTCATGTCCAGGAGCAGCTGCCATATATCGAGCGCGGCGTATCGAAAAAAGTCGTCCATCCCAAATACAACTTCTTCACATACGAGTACGACCTGGCGCTGGTGAAACTGGAACAGCCGCTTGAATTTGCGCCACATGTTAGCCCGATTTGTCTGCCATCCACGGATAGCTTGCTGATTGGGATGAATGCCACTGTAACCGGATGGGGCCGTCTCAGTGAGGGCGGTACTCTGCCGTCTGTGCTGCAGGAGGTAAGTGCTGACTTAGATAGACATCTTGGCGAACGGGTGCATAATGATTTATCTGCGATTATTTCATCGCTTTGTAGGTCTCGGTGCCGATTGTGAGCAATGAACTCTGTAAAACTATGTTCCTGAAGGCCGGCCGAAAGGAGTTCATTCCAGACATTTTCCTGTGCGCGGGTTACGAGACTGGCGGACAAGACTCGTGTCAAGGGGACTCTGGTGGTCCATTGCAGGTGAGTTTGCAAGCAATAATTTATAAGAGGAGAGCAGTGAAGAATTGGGTTTAAAATATGTGCGTACAATATTTTGATTAGATGCGCTAGGTTTTAGTTTGGTAAGGTGTTCAAATTAAATTTTCGTTTGAATTGTAGCTTCAATGACCTTCGACGGAGTTACGAAATTACCTCCTTACCACCCATTGTCTGGTTCTAGTTCTCTAGAGATACGCAAATTGGGAGACGCAAATACAGCGATCTAATATCACGCTTATGATAAGTTGCCTCAGCTGCAACTCGTTGCGATGGTAGAGATATATAATAACGTTATAAGATCTATTACCAGCAGATGACCATTATTGTTTATTTTTTCTCTCGCGTCATTTTATAAAGGGTGATTTTTAGCTATTATCTTTTTGGCAACACTGGTTTAAACAGCTGACGCACGTTTCGTGTTTTGTTTACTGTCAAACATCTTCAGTTTGGTCTATAATTGTACCATGAATCGTCTTACAAACGAACAACGCTTGTAAATTATTGAATTTTATTATCAAAATGCGTGCTCTGTTAAGAAAGTTCATCGCGCGCTTCTTCCATTTTATGGTCAGTTTAATCCAAAGCCAAAATTTGACTCAATGGGTACGTAAATAAGCAGAATTGTCGATTTTGGAGTGAATATCAGCCAGTAGCATTGCAAGAGCTACCAATGCATCCAGGAAAAGTCACAGTTTGGTGCGGCTTATGGGCTGATGGCATCATTGGACCGTACTTCTTCAAAGATGATGCGAATCGTAACGTAACCGTGAATGTTGAGTGCTACCGTGAGATGATATCCAACTTTTTTTTGCCCAAAATGCAAGAGCTTGGCTTGTATGACATGTGGTTTCAACAAGACGGTGCCACATGCCACACAGCACGCGCAACAATGGACTTATTGAGAGGCGAGTTCGGTGAACATTTTATTTCACGTTCGCGACCGGTCAATTGGCCGCCTAGATCGTGCGATTTAACGCCTTTAGACCATTTTTTTGTGGGGTTATGTTAAAGCTCGTGTCTATACAGACAAGCCCGCTTCAATTGACGCATTGGAAGACAACATTGAAGCATTTATTCGTGAGATACCGGCCGAAATGTTGGAAAGAGTAAGCCAAAATTGGACTAAGCGGATGGACAACTTGAGGCGCAGTCAAGGTCAACATTTGCATGAGTGTCTTCAAACATTAAATTATATGGACCGTACTATCGATTCAAATAAATGTTTCATGCATTTTTCTGAATTTTATGTATAGTATGCGCAAAGTATCCCTCAAAGAATCTGAGATGTGCTACTTTGTATCGTTAATTTCTTTTGATAAGAAATTAGAAATATCGACAGATTGATCTTTAAAACAGTAGTCGTTCTTCGGATTTTGAAGGTTGTTTGAACGTACTTTTTAGTCTTTAAATATCAAACGGCACATCACAATTCATTATTTGAGGCAAAGGCTGTTCTTGGCAATTTTCATTCAAATGGCATATTTCAAAGTCCGTCTGGTCTTGTCCCGTTGGATCACAAACGCCATCAAACGAGGTCCCATTGGTCTTGTGCTTCCAAATGCTGGCCATTTCCAAACTAGCCATTTCCAAGCTACCTTCCAAACATTCAGATTGTAAGCCCATCACTGTCATTTTAGCCAAATGTGGGCCCATCATCTTCCTCCTTATGGGAATGCATATTTTGCTATACCTACTTATTCGGTTAAGAGCTTAAAAAGGACAACTTTTGAAGATATACATATGTGCAAGTTAAAAAAGCACCATCAAGCAAAATTTTAACTAAAATAAAAGTTAAAGGTGACTGCACATTAATTCAACATAACATTTCATTACTCCACAACTCTTGCTCCCATTTGAAATTAAAGCGAATAAATTCGCTAACTTATCCGTCGAACCCATTTATATACTGACTAGTACTTATTTAATTTATTTTTGAGCGGAAAGTGACTTGCTTTTTCCGCCAGCATACTCTTTGCTTTAGTTTTGAATTTGAATGATTCCCTTCCACATGAATCCAATCATTCCATACAGCATTATGCCCGTTTTCATAGGGAGAGCTTAAGTGTCGATCCATGGATACACTCAAAATCGATAAAAATTTCGGGGAGTGTACGATAACATTGAAATGTTAAATAGCTTTCAAATTCGGTATAGGACTTCATTGTGAGTGTTGCCGTTGTTTTCTTTTTTTAATATTTTCTTTTCATTTTAAGTAATTTTTTTTCTAAAACCATCCCTAACTCCCTAATGAGCTGAGGGCTATTTTTTAACTCGTTTAGAAAATGTCTTTAACATTTCTTGGCGCCAAAATGATAACTTGCCCCCAAATTTAACTTTCACAGTGGACATTTAATGGTAAAGAGAGAACATAATTGCCATTCGTGCGTTGCCTATAATTCGTGCATTGCCGCCACGTCATTTGATCAGTCTAAACAGCCAGGTTGTGACTTTGTACTTACATTTAACGCAATTAAGACAATTGTTAATGAAATTGCTAAACAACCGACTGGCCACAACCTTGCTGACGCGTTATGCGTATGTTCTAACTAATTATTTAAGAGCAACATCATCTTTCGCTGAGACATAGACTTATCTTGTAGCCCCTCTCTATTATTCCAATTTACTGTCATTGTGCTTAGTAGTGTTGGTAGTTTAGTCTTTTTGTTGAAACAAAAAACAACATTTTCTTGATAAATCTGGACGTTTACAGATCTCACATGTACCCCACACTGGAAAACATTTTTTTCTCTCCTATTGAACTTTTAAGTCAAAAAGTTGTTTGTGGATAGTGTGCAGTCAAACCTGGCGAATAGTACAAACCATTTAATGTCACAGTACCGTGAAGGCAGTTGTATTTTTTGTAAAATGTGCACTGTTGCACATGTAATGGCACAACCCGCATAAAATCACAAACAAAATATGACAAGACAAACACAATCTTGCCCACTTATTGCCAAACCCTACACAGATCCATTATTCACTTGTTTTTGAAGAGAAAGTTTTTTTTCTTGAATTGACACTTGACTGCCTGCCCACCTATCCTGGAACTTTCCCCACACAAATTTGCTGAAATTTCGGAAATAAATACTTGTAGACCGAACCCCTCTCATACTGAGTCCGTCAGCATAGACGCTTAAGTTTGTCCACAATGTTTTTTGGAAAAGTTGAAAACGCTTAAAAACTATTCGACATCTGCGAGCCCATTAAAAACCCTTTGTGAAATGTTTTTTGAGTGAATGAAGGTACGAAGGCAAAGCAAAGGATACTGAAGCTGCAACAATTTGCACTACCTGTGAAATTTATCGGTTGTCCCTACTGTATCTTAATAGTTTCTAGACTCCACAATCGCGGTGTTTTTGGACCGCGTTTTTTTGGGTTTAGTGTATTGTGTTTTTCGCATTTTTAAACTGTTTGTATGAAAGATCTGAAAATGAGCATAACCCACTTAATGTCAGAATATTCCATTGCACGGTTTATGGGCTATTAATCGGGTTCGACTGTAATGTAAAATATCAAGATGGTGGCTCACTTGAAAACCCAGAACACATAAATTGACACAACCATACCCATTTGAACAGACTCATAACACTTCACGTCGTCACGTTACTTCCTAGACTTTATCCTCCAATCTCCAATAAAGCAAAGGAGGCGAATGACATGCGGATTTTTTTCTCCCGAGTCTTTCCAGAAACGTTACTTCCATTTATCCCAGGTAAACAGCGAGGAGGAAGCAACCGCCTTTAGAGGAAGCACAACAAGAATCGTCATGATCAATTTGGTTTTCGGTTCTTTCTGAAGATATTGCTTTTTCTAATTTTGAATACGTCAGTTTCGGTATACTTATTTCAAAAGTGCGTCCGGTTGCGAGTTTGCAAATCAAATACACAACATTTTTTTGGACAATCATGACCGATGGTGATGTGCAGAGGTTTTCATTCAACATACATTTTGTGCGAGGCAGCAATGACACGTTCCACTTTCAAAAAATAATATTGATGGCCTTTGAAAACGTTTCACAATTTTATTGATTTGATATGCATTTGTTTGACGGATTGAGACTTCTTGTAGATAGATGATCTTGAACGTTTTCAAATAAGAAATAGAAGTTTTCTTTAATTTGCTTTGACACATCAAGCGTTAAGTGGAATTCATAATCAACGTTTATGTATCGCCACACAGCTTAGCAGTTCGCGAATAGAACGATTAGTGGAGAAAAAGAATCGAATAATGATATAACATTTGCCGTTAAAAAATAAACTGGACAATTCAAAATATTTCTTCATATTTGGGGAGGAAATAGGTTGTTTCGGAAAAGCACTTCGGTAAGATTATATAAAAAAAAGGGAGTGGACCTGTTGTTAGCGAATTGGAGGGCCTCATCTTCAGTCGCTTTTTTAATTCACGAATCCAACACAAAATTCACAAAAAATAATACCATTATGCAAGCCAGTTCTCTGAATGAAGTCATTTGAAAAAATTTATGATGAATAATCCTTTTTCCGCCTTGACGCCTTTGTCACACAAATCCGTCACGCAGGGCTTTTTGTTGATATCTGTTGTCGATGGTGACGTGGCCCATCCTGCTGTGGTCGAATCGGTCTCTAAACAGTTTCGTGATGACTTATTACACTGCTCAGGATCATATATATTATTAGAAAGTGTACCTGTTGTCGATTCTGCTGCGGACGTCGATGCTGCTGCTGTGGTTGATTCTTCCCAGGTCGTACCTGCTGTGGTTGATTCTTCCGTGGTCATCCTTGCTGTTGTCGTGTCTACAGAATTCAATTCAGAAATGATGTTAATCCATACAATTCAAAAATAATGAGCAATTCGATTCGTACACAAATTCCATTCATCCTGACCGAAAACACCCAGACAGAGAATTGGGATAGCTACGACAACCCAGCTAATTGACTGCATTTCAAATTCGAAATATTTGATTATCGTGTTCTGAAATCCATAGAAGGGCGGATTTGCCTGCACTTATATAGTGGCTTACGGCAATTAATAAAAATCGAAGATTCCATCTGTTCAAACAAAGCCGATGCAAGGTAAAGTCAATAAGTTGCAGTATTTATTTTATAAGTATCTGTTAGGAGAAAACCTACTTAGGAGCTGCCAATGCGATTTTCTGAATCGTATATACCACACAATTCGGTTTTTTGAAATGTAGAAAAAATTGTTCACTCCTAGTGACCAAACAGACTATAAGGGGTCATTAACACATTTTCAAGTCATGTTCCAATTTTCCGGTTACTCAATTAATTGTTTTACTTGCCTACACATTTTCATGGCCTTAAATGAGTTGTCTCCTGGTGATATAGCTGAACTTCAGTACGTACTGGCTTTAACATTCTGACTAACTCCAACTCAAGTGGTGGATTACTATCAGGCGACCCAGAGTCTGAGCCTGAGCATTTGCTGCCTTCCATCGCAGACGGTCCTGTTCACGCCGCTTCCGGTCATTACGACCAAACTGCCTTGCATCCGCAATTACCTGGGCCTATATAAAAAAGGGAGAGGTCCTGTTGTTAGCGAATTGGAGGGCCCCCTCTTCAGTCGCTTTTTTAATTCACGAATCCGGCACAAAATTCACTAAAAATAATACCATTATGCAAGTCAGTTCTCTGAATGAAGTCATTTGAAAAAATGTATGATGAATAATCCTTTTTCCGCCTTGACGCCTTTGTCACACAAATCCGGACTCTATCCACATCCTGCTACAGGTCGTGGAGTTCGCGGTTGTGTCTTCGCCATTCGCCATGTCACCAGGCTTTCGAACCCCCTCGCAGCTTAAGTCAAGCAATTACAGTACGAACTCGACTTAAGCAACCCTCGATTTTCGCAACACTAAAATATCTAATTTCTTAGAAATAAAAACCGCATGCGCATCTGTGTATACCTATTCCGCAAAACAATTAGTGCTTTTAAGGAGATGACTGACAGTAATGCTGACCAGTTCAGCCATGTTATCGAAGTAGTAGGCCTTCAGATGTGTGAATCTGCGGGAAGAAAGAGCACTGCAGCTACGCAGCAGGTGTTCAATGATTTCTTCCTAGTCCCTGCAACTTCTGCGAAAGTCAATGTGAGGAAGGCCTAATCTAGAGGCGGGGATTCCAATGGCACAATGCCCTGTTATGACGCCAATGAGGGTTCTAAGATTCGGCCTACTTAAACTAATCAGTTTGAGCGATCGCTTAGGGTCAATCGTAGGCCAGAATTGGGCATCCTATGCCATTTACCCATCTGCTATTCATTTGAGCTAGCGTTTACAGAGTAAGTAGATGTTTTATAGCAGCGATATGCATGGATGGTGGTGGTCTCCACCCGTAAGGAGTACAGAAAGTGTGACCTTCCTAACGAGTTCGTCCGCTTTTGTTCAGACTCCCAAATTCAGGTTTATGCTGGTTGAGACGTTTTTCTCGAAGAGAGAGTTTAGGTGACCTGAGGTCGGTATCTATGGGTATACAACTATACCAACTAAGGATCGTTGAGTGTCCAGACCGAAGCTCTTTGCAGCTGTGTAACGATCTCAGTCTGATCCCTGTATTAGCTACTGCCTGATTACCAACTAGTTCTATTGGTGGCAGGTTAAAGAGTATATTTAGAACGGAGGAGGCAGTCCTTAATGCTCCGCTGATACTTCCGCACGCCATCCTCTGCACTCTGGCGAGTGGTATGAGGTTGATTTTCTTTTCGAGTGCTGTCCACCAGATTGCGACACTAGCCACCAGACAGCAGTATGGGTCTGACTACCGAAACGAATAGCCAGTGAACCATACGGGGTTGTAGTCCCCATTTGCACACTATGCCCCTATAACAGCAGTAGAGAGCTGTGGTGGCCTTCTTGACACGTTCGTGGATATGAAGCTTACAGTTTAGTTTCATATGTAATACAAGACCTAAGAATTTCGCGCTATCATTAAGCTCTAGGGGGTCCCGCATAATGAGGGAAGATCAAAGTTATTGATTTTTACTAAGCAGTTTATCGTGTAAAACAAAATCATAAACAAAATTAAATTTTCCAATTATTCATTCACATTCTTGACAACACTTGCAACGCCATCCAAATAATGACTGAATAATGAACTCATGCTTATGTGACAAATTGTACACCTCAGATCATGTGGGACATTGAAATGAGTACCTCATGAACACTCATAACAAATACGTGTCCTACTCAACATTAATCATAATGGACCAACATGTCTACATGGGCTGGTGAATTCACTATAAGTCCCCCCTAGGGCCTAGGGTAAACTGATGAGCATTCCTGTCGAGACGGGTATTGCGGGTGAATTCATGGATGCAATTGATTAGCTCACTTAAACATCGATAAAATGCGGACAAAGAATAGACGGTACGTCGGTACCAGATATGAGCGTCGTACTCAAGTTTGGTGTGCGACTGATCGTTCCAACTAAGTGTTGGTACACATAAAAAGGATGGAAAGCTCCCTGCTTGATGAATGGCTGATTATCAAGGGTTCGCTTGAGTGGCAGCACACAGCATTGAGTTGTTGAAGCATTGAATGTGGAAAAAAAATCAAACAAAAATTCTATACTTAGCAGTGCTTAAAGCTCCACTTTATCCCTCTAGAAAATACGTTGTGGAGAAATAAAGAACTTTACTGTAAGCAGGGAAACAGACAAACTCTGCTGTGGAAAAAGCCTTTCTTCTGCGATTTCCGAACCATAACGAGTGTCAAGAACTGCTGTAGCAGTCGAAGGAGATATCGTCTGAAAAATAGCTTCTGTGCCTCCAACATCAATGCGCAGTTTCGCAGTGCAAGTTTCAGCTCCAGTTTTGACTTAAGCAATTTATTCGGTTTCACAGTTTCGTTTAACCCTTAAACTTATTCGGTTCTGCTTGCCGCCTAAACCTTAGTTCTGCAGCGAGAGCATTTTGCTCTCAAGACAACTGTGTTCGAATCCACTCCTTCCTACTTCATTCCTTCATTTGTTTCCTAATTGCACAGGGTCTAGTTATATTTCCAGTTTTATTTTATTTATTTTTGTTATTTCAGGGGGTAACAGGGGCTTAATTGCTTTAAGTAGTTTATGATGCTTGATTAGCAAAATCTTCGTTTTCCGATAATAGTAATGAAACGCTACAAAAGTTACAAAGGACTGCGCGAAAGGCATAGCAAGCATATCAAGAATCTGATAAGAATTGAACTGAACTGAAGTCCGCATCATTTCGCTGTGAAACCGAACGAATTAAAACAAAAATGTTAACTCCCTTTAAGGCTCAGTTGACTTTTGTACCGTTTTCATCCCAAAGAGACTCCGATAAATCTACAATCTTCCAGCACTTGCGCTGAAAACCCGTATTTCACATGTCCGATCCATTACTGTACGAGTATATTCCGGTACCTATGCGAGTAGGATATTTTCGAATATAGTAACCTTATGCTTATTCTACAGAGGCGGACATACAAAACCGGATGCTCTTTTTAAAGAGACCTCTTAGTGGCAGAAACTCTCTTGCAAATGCTTGCAAGACGCCTGCTGCTATGTTTTTCAAAGGAAAATGTGAAGACGGAGTACTTGATAGTGTCGGAAATCGTTAACTATGTTTGAACATCAGCTGTGACATTTCGAACAATTGTCATTTTGACAAGTGAAATACAACTTGAAAAATAATTGAACAAAGTTTGTAAGACACAAACTTTGAAGTTAGAAAACAAGTTCTTATAAATTGAATTTAAGTAAAATGCACACCACAGTCATGATCATTTTAACCAACGAAGGGAAAGTGTTTCTAAGACATTTAATATCCTTTGGAGTTGCGTGAACCCTTGTATTTAAACAAAAATGTTTAGCTTTTGTTAAAATAAATGAATAGGTGGTGAACTTTTCTGGTGAACTTTTCAGTCCCAGCAAAAAATGTGCGGTTCCAACAATAGTGAAACTCGCCGCTTTCTTGCGTTTTTTTGCAGATGGTGAAAAGAAAGGGACCACGACGTCATAATCTTTTTCCAGTGCAGTACTCATCGAAGTACTGGACATTTTGGAAGGAAAACTTTGCCCACAGTAGATATCTTGTCCAATGCCAGACAAACAATGCAAAATTGATCAAAACGTTTATAGCAGATATAAGACACCCGGTGTTCTGTATTAATGGCACGCAATGCAACATCATATCGGCATCTTCAAATTAACACATTTTCTATTACACTAAAGGAAAATAGATCATGAATGTTTTACTTGTTATTGAAGTGTTATATGTAACCTCATTCTTTCAGGTTTGTGACAATCAGCTAAGGACTCGTTTCATAGATGCTCCGCATCGCGCTCTGCTTGATGGTCTTTATATTGTTGAGAGAAGTGCAGGTCCTATATTTATGCCCGTTGGCTATTTGAGTGCAATTATATAATCATTGAGTTTTCTCTAATTATTTTGAGTTTATTCGTGGATTCATGACGATTCGCCACATGTTCGCCTGCAAAATGCTAGGGAATTGTTTTAGCTGGGTTTGACATTTGTTTTCGCCCAGATTTGTTCGCGATAAGGGAATGTTTTCGAACATGGCACTATTTTCACTATTTTCTTGATATGGGATGCTGTGAGATTCCATCTCGGTTAAGGATGTTTTCTATAGTCTGCGTGGTTCTAGTCTTAAAAATTCTACTAATAGGTGTTCTAGTGTTTATGTAGGCGTTTCATAGTGCTTGCATCCGTTTGCATTGTTTTCTGGTATTTTATGTAGATTGTAATTGCATAAAAAAGTAGCCAGTGAGTGCTCAAGGCTCCCTTGAGCAACATCTCCTCTCTTATGACTAGGTGTCTTACGTCTTAACAATTGATTCTTGAACAATTCCGATGTGGTTTATAGTCGGGGAACGATCATTTTTATTAGCATTCAAAAATGTGTTTTTTTTTTGTTTTTGGTTTTTATGTTGACAAAGCGGTTTTGATGACCATAATGTTTTTTGATACTTTATCTGTGTTGCAAGACATATAACACAACATCTCTCTTTTATCTAACAGGTAAAATCACAAGACGGTAGATACTTCCTGGCTGGGATTATATCCTGGGGAATTGGCTGTGCCGAAGCCAACCTGCCCGGTGTCTGCACTCGAATATCGAAATTCGTTCCCTGGATAATGGAAAATGTTGTGTGATGACTACAAACGAACTGACAGCTATATATTGTAAATAAATTAATTATTTTATTTTATTAAAACAGAAAAATATAATGAAAGAAAAAATCTCACTGTCGCGGCAGTTAATAATTTCCGATTTGTGATTCACTTAATAATAACAAGAAAACAAATGATATGCACTCATAGAATTTCGTAGAATTTACACATCTTATTTAATTAAAACCTTCGGGATCCAGTATCCAGACGAATAACTCAACTGTTCTGTAAATATATCCAGCTACAACTCATTGAAAAGAAGCGAAGAAAAATTTATCGAATCCTAGTGAATAAGGTTTTATATATATAAATATTTAATTGAATCATCTGTTGTTATATATTTTTTATAAATTAATTTAATTATTTTTAATTATTGCTTTTTTTGCACAAAAACAAAACGAATCTAAGCTCAAAACAGACCGACACAAACCCTAGCCGAGTATGTGTACATGTAAAATATTTATTTAGTTATACTCGTTTATATTTACATATATATATATATATATTTAAAATATATTTTTTATGAATAAACATTTAAGAAAATTAAATGAGAAGAGTTGAAAATCGAATTGAATTATCTTGCCCAAAGATGCAAAGAGATGTGAAAGGAAATAGTGTTTGTTTTGAATTTGATTTCTACTGCAGGTTATGTTTTACATTTTAGAGGAATACTTTTGTAAAAATGAAATAAATAATAAAGAAAAGAATGTTAAACATTGAATGGGTGTATTTTCCTGCTGTACATACATAGTACAATACAACGATATAGTGGATACAGTATTTGTCATATAACAATAGTTTTTCAGATTTACAGTAACATTTATAAAAGCGAACGATGGCCACAATTTGCCATCCGATATAACGAACGGTGTGGCTGAAATCCGGCCAGAAATGCAATGGGTAAAGAGGAAGTTTTATGGCTCTCTCGTGTCATCAAAGCGGCCTGGGAACGTGGTGAGACACCTGGCGATTGGGAAACTGGGGTAATTGTCCCATTTTTCAAGAAGGGGGACAAAAGAGATTGATCCGACTTCAGGGGCATATCTCTTTTAAGTCTCCCTTAGCGTAGACTAGAGTTGGAAGCGCGTTCTAGAGCTATGATCGAGGCAAGGATTGGGGATGCACAGTGCGGCTTTCGTCCCGGTAGAAGTACAACCAACCTGTTTTTCACTCTCTATCTAAATCACACGGGGATTATTGTTCCTGTTCTGAGGGCCTTTCAGTCTCAATACACAAACTTCAACAGCTGTGTTTGGGTTAACGGTTCTAAATCAACGCCTTTCACCGTGGGCGTTGGACTTCGTTTTTTGAAGAGAACGAAAAATAAATTAAGGGTTTTCTGTTACGAATTGCCGTGTGTGACTGTGGGAATGAAATGTGCAAAACGATGCACTGTTATTAACTCTTCCCCTCCTAATATCATGCGTTCTCGCATAAACTATACGCTTGGAAGATTATAAATACTGCCATGATAATGTTGGGTTGTTGCGTAGGACATCTCATGCTGTTAGGTAATTTATACGATCTTCGATGGACTAAGAATAACTACAGTAGTGGTGTTCCTTGATGATTTGAACAGTCCCATTAGTATTAATACCAGCAATGTGATGGTGAACAGCAAATACGTGGTCCATTGATGTATTGTTTTTTCGATCTGTATCTTGTTGATGTGCTTAGTATTGTTCAGATGAAGCTCCTTCATCAGTTCTAGCGACAGTATTTCTTCAACTTTGGAATTTTCGAAAACTGAATTTATAAGTGGTGGCACGGCAAGGATTTCTTTAACTTCTTCGGCACTGTATCTTTGGAAACTGATAGGTATGCTCGCGTTGACGAATTTGACTTACGAATTATACTTCCTCTGACGCGTTGGCTGCTGTTGTTGATGTCGTTATTTCCTTCAAAGTCATTCTGAAATTACTAAGTCTATTTACTAAGTCTGACAGTTCTATAGCGTAGTTAGGGGAATGCAGCTAAGCAAGAGGCCTGCGGCACTGCAAAGAAGAACAGGAGCTGCTCGCAAGCTCTACAAGCAGAAGAGGAGACACGAACACCGGCTTCTCAGGAAAAATAGGAAGGAACATGAGAAGCGGGCGATCGGTAGAATAGAGGGATATTATTGCAGGAATGAGGTAAGGACAAGGTTATAAAGCCCGAACCGAAACCTGTAAGGATGATCAAGGGAACATCGTACTAGAATCGCAGTCGAGGCTGAGGATATGGAGGAACCATTTCTAAGGACTGTATAACAGCGTGAGGCACTGCATAACGATTGTCAAGCAGATCGAACCATTGAACTCGAATGAAAAGAACAATTCAACTCGAATGAAAGCGACGATATGGATGAACAATTCAGTCCACACGACCTGGATGAAGTGAAGGTAGCCATATCTAGACTGAAATCCAACAAGGCTGCTAACGGCTGAGCTTTTCAAAGCGGCAGGCGATGATTTGGTAAGGAGCATGCACCAACTCATCTGTAAAATATTGTCGGAGGAAAGCATGCCCGATGAATAGAAGCTCAGCATTGTATGCCCAATCAACAAAAACTATAGAGGCATTAGTCTTCTTAACATCGTATACAAGATGCAATCTTGATGATATCGTGTTGTGTGAATGCCTAAAGCCGTTTGTCAACAACCTGGTCGGTCCATACCTGTGTGGCTTTAGGCCAGGAAAATCTACCATCGACCAAATATTCACGCTACGGCAAATTTTTAATAAAATCTAAGAACAACAAGTTGATACCCACCACCTCTCCGATTTCAAGGCCACGAATGACAGCATTTATAGAGACGAGCTATACAGAGCAATGTTTAGTTTTGGCATCCCTACCAAACTTGTCCATCAAGTTCGGTAAAGTCTTAACCGAGATGATGTCAAAAAAGGATTCAGACAAGGCGACGCGTTGTCATGTGACTTCTTCCACAGCATCCTTGAAAGAATTGCTCAAAACTCGCACGCCAACACCAGAGGAACAATCTTTCAGAAGTCCGTCCAACTCGCATATGCCGACGATATTATCGGAAGAACTCAGCGTGTTGTCAATGCCACTTTTGTGAGTATTGCGACGGAAGTCGCGAAAATGTTAATGGTAAATGAGGGCAAGACTAAGTAAATGTGGTCAACGAGAAAGGACACTCAACACCGACGCTTCGGACAGAGACAGGACGTCACAGTAGACATGTATAACTTTGAGGTAGTCAAAGACGTTGTCTACCTAGGAACCGCTATAAATTCAGACAACGACACCAGCGCTGAAATCAAACGAAGAATAACTCTTGCAAATCGCAGCTTCTTTGGGCTAAGAAAGCAACTGTTATGCAAAGTAATCTCTCGAATAACCAAAGTGACCCTGTATAAGACCTTAATCGTCCCAGTCCTGCTAAATATCGCGGAGGCATGGACTTTTTCAAAAGCGGACGAAGGTGCTCTGCGTTGTTTTGAGAGGAAAATTCTTCGGGTGATTTTCGCATAGATGGTGAGTGGAGGAGGAGATACAACGACTAATTTTAAATTCTGTTCAGCAACATCGACTTACCCAGAAGAGTGAAGATCCAACGATTGAGATGGCTAGGTTATGTAGAGCGGATGGAAACCAATGCTCCGGCCCGGAAAGTCTTCGAAGGAACATGAGAAGCGCGCGTTTGAAGTCACGCCAAAGGAACGGGTCAGTAGAGGAAAACCCCGACTCAGGTAGCACACGCAAGTGAAAAGGGACCAGCTATGCGTGCGAAACTGGAGGCAGCTAGCTTAAGATCGAGCTGACTGCTGTCGCTTGTTGGTTGAGGCCCAGGTCCACCTCAGAATGTAGCGCCACCGTAAGTAAGTGATTAAGTAAGTTGTTCTAAGCAGCTGTGATGAACCTTAACGACAGAGAGTAATCATTCCTATACTTCACGCATGTCACTCAGAGTGACGATCGATAGTGTCATCTGGACTATAAACACTTTCAAACCATACAAAATGGCCGGACCTGATGACATCTATTGCATACTGCACTTCATTTATTCAACAATTTATTAATTAAAAATTCTTAAGACAATATTATATTTCACCTTAAAGAACATTAGATTAATCCGAATTTTTGGAAGCCTGACAGATGAATGTCCCATTTCATAGAAGGTTTTGACACTACCTTAATGACAAGTATTTGTTGACAGTCAACATATAATATGAAAAAATGGAAGTATTCAGACATTACACTCATCCAGTCTCAGATTGAACTACTGTATTGTTATTAGCTTGTACGCGTTTATAGCGTCGAATAGTTATAGTTGGTTGCCATGTATTACCACTGTCGGATGTCTCGTTAGGCTGTTCCGCAGTTGCTTGCATGTTCTAAGGTGTTGTATCAACATTGTTTTTTCATAGGTGATGTAGGTTCCTTCTCTATCATACCTTCAGGAGCCTTGTTCGGAGTTGGTCCAGGTGTCGCCGCATTGTACATCCGGACTCAGTGTGTACTGAGTACGAAATCGGTCCAGTTTGGTTTTGTATGTTGGCTGGAATCCATGATGGACCACTTGAATAGTGGTTAGTCCAAACGGGATCATTTACTTGTAGTTGCATGTTACTCTGTTGTGACGAATCCCTTTTTGATGATCGGAGAGGTGCTGGATGGATGCATTTTTTCAAAATAAGCCATAGGACTTATTTTGATTTTGCGGTAGATGTAGATGGTATGGTATGTTGACTTAGTAAAAACTTTACTAGCCGAAGCTGCATGGATACGCTCGGCTTGGCCATTACTCGACGGATGAAAGGGAGCGGTGAGTATATGCGACATCAAATTGTTTTTGCAAAACATTTGAAATTCTTGGGATGTAAATGCTGTCGCATTATCCGACACAATAGAATATGGTAGGCCGTGGGTAACGAAAACGGAGTTACTGATCTACTGATGACACAAGCTCAGCTAGTAATTGAGACAATTTTGATCTCCAACCACTTAGAATAGGAGTCCACATTTCGGGCCAAGCATACAAATATTGGTATTTTTGGGGTGTAATGTAATTCTCGTGCTCTTAAGAGGCACCTCCATCTGCTGTTCAATACACCAATCGTACGCTCGATGATATTTCGTGCCTTAGCATGTTTTTTGTTGAAAGCAAATTCTAGGGAACTAACTTCTGGATTGCGTAAGGGGGTAAGAAGATAGGGTTTTAAGCCATATCCAGCATCACCTTCAATAATTTAATGAATGATGAGCATAAACCCCTTTCGGCATCCGCTTTATCGACCGCTTTATCATTCAGAGCTGAAAATCAGCATAGGCTCAACGACGGTTTCTCCTTCAGAGGATGATATAAACCATTTACCCGTATTTGGGTTCCTCTTCGCTCACATTGGATTTTGTGTTTGGAGGAACTTTAGAACTTCCTCTTTGTCCACGCCGTCATCTGGGATGCAGATTCTAGCCTTCGATGCACATGGTATATGACCCATGGGGATTTGCGAGAAAGCTCCATCAGACCGGGGCAATTCCTTAATGATTTTGTCAATTTGTACTGATCCTTGTCAAAATGGTATGCCCTTTGTTTCGTCTGGTTTTCAGAAGCTCAGGCTTTACTGTTCATCCCTAGAAATGTGGTCAAAGATCGGTTTCGACGGACCATTAGGTTTCTCGAACTCCTCTACAGGGCCCTGGATACCTCGATGTAGGTTCTCCCTGGCTTTCTCTAAGGCTCAGAATTGTTGCCGACCAGTCGGGTCTCCACATTGGATTCATACCCTGTCTTCGGCCTATTAGGGAGATTAGAGCCGCATTCAATGGATCACGGCCTCTTTGACCTGTGTTGCCACCAACCATTAATTCTGAAACAGAAACTATAAAATGTAATATGTTATGCAGACATTGATGATATGCTGCTCAATTGATAATACATGCTCAATGGATAAAATAGTCATATTACAAGCATAAAATATCAGCGGCAACTCTAATAGTAGCATACTTAGAGTTTGAACACACACAAACCATTTCATTTGCTCATGTCACAGTTCAACATGAATTCGTTCGTATGTATCAAAATATGACGGTTTTTGTTACTTAGCAACTTATTTATCAGTGCGATTAGCAGTCTCAGATTATTTCACGATTCTCCAATCACCGTGAAAAAAATCACAGGTGTTTTGGCCCAATTCTACTAGAAACCGTATTTCAGCATCCGTGGGAGAAAAACGCTGCAATTTCTCCAAACTCAATCTGAATCTGTGAAGTGATCTGCACCATTGAGATTGGTAAAAAGAATACTTAGTATACTATCCCTGTCGTAAGTATACTTTATTATGCTTTCTTGTATAAGGTGACGGTAAACCTGGACTATAACCCGAATATTCAGCTACTTAGTTACTCAAACTTTGTAAGAACTCCACTTTATTGAACCCGAAGTAGTTGATAATATCCACTGCGATCTATGGGTTCTTGGTTTTTAGTTGAATTCCCTGTAATTCTGCCATTACAGTAAAAGCTCGTTAATAACGACATGATTGTGTGGAAGGTCAGTCCAAATAAACGAAAATGAGAGGACCATACTCCGATATTCACGCGACTAAACAGTGTACGAACTTGTATGAAGTACACTATTCCAGATATTTTAATTTTCAGCCAGACTTTGTAAATCATTCTTTTTCATTAACCCTTAAATGCCCAGTGTGTCTTTAAAGATTAAAAAATGATTTTCTTAGTTTTGACTTCATTCAAAATGTATCCACTGTAAAAATAGACCAATCAGGTTAAAAACCCCTTATTCCCTGAGGTGTTCCTCTTTTATTCTTTTCGTAGAAAACACTTGGTTTTTCGGAGAAAGCACTGGGAACATAGATAATCAGCCCTATTACAGAATTCATTCATAGCAAATCTGCAATTGGCAAAAAGCATTGCCGCATACAACTCTCTCACTCTCATGTTCGAAATCAGCTGTTTAGTGTCAAATATGTGAAAATAATTGGAAATAGTGTGCGCTAAACTTATAGTTACAATTTTTTAATATTGCTGCTTAATCGGAAACCTTTAGACGAAAGGTATGATGACATAGACACATTGAGAATGTTATCAAGCTCAGGTTTAACTGTTCCAAAAGAATATGAACCTTGTACTCCAGATGTGGAAGTCTGAAGTGACGCAAGTCTTATAACATTCTCTTCCATTTGTGTGAAGGAGTGTAGTCGGCATTGTCCGCCACCTGTTTCGCTTACTTCTTTTCTGTTTTCAAAAAGTTTTCTTTTAACGTACGTCTTCCAATCCAACCACACCTAGAATATCAAGCAAAATTTTAAGAATAGACTCAATGAAAAATATGACATACTTACTTTTCGCCACACCATAGCTTCTTTGGAAGGTGGCAAATCCCTCTTCACGTTTTCCGAAAAGAGCCTTACTTCTTCTTTTGGTGCTTTTGTATATCCCTGTGCAAGATCAGATTTTTCATTTAATAATTCCAAAAGCCCTTCGTATTGTTCTTTAGATGTTTTCCCTTTTCAACCAAAAGATATTTTGATGATTTTTAACCAAAACACAACCGCTTTCTTGCACTCCGACGTAAGTAACTTGTCGTAGAAAAAGATAACAAAATTCTATTCATTCGTATAAAGTGTTACCAAACCTCTCGATCTTCGTAGCAGATTTTTCACAACGATTCTTCTACGAATGAATGCGGTGATAGATTTTTCGGCGTCCGTAGCAAATTTTCGCTTACAATGGAATTCGTGATAGGGGTATTATTCAATAGTATTATTCAAAGTATTGTCGATCTGAAGATATGACTTTTTCCCATTTTTCTGGCAATTTGTGGATCCCATCCCAAAAGAACTGCACCGGCTTGGCAGCCACGAATGAATCAAGCCAATTTTTGATATTCTGCTCTGATGTGAACCGTATTTCAGTGAGGTCGTTCTGCATCGACCGGAACAAATGCTGGTCAGAAGGGGCAAGGTCTGATCTATAGCGCGGGTGGGGTAAAACCTCCCATCCACTGTTTTCCAAATAGTTCTTAATATATATAAATAATCTTAATAGCAACGTGGGGCCGGGCACCGTGTTGCCGTGATGGAAAATTATTGCCACGTGTCTGGTCGAATATTCCGGGTGTTTTTCGGGTACTGCTCTCTTCAAACAGATTAATTGTGTTCGGTAGTGTTGTCCATTGATGGTTTCACCTGGTTTTAATACAGCACACCCTTCTGATCACACCAAATACAGAGCATTACCTTCGCGCCATGGATATTCAGCTGTGCGGTTGATTTGGCTGGTTGTCCAAGCCAAAATCACCACTTTTAAAGCGTGCAAACCACTTTTGGCACGATCGCTCAGCCAACGCATGTTCACCATAAACTTCCACCAAAATACGATGACTTTCGGCAGCAGTGGTCTTCATATTAAACTAACGAAGAAGAACTCCCCCCAAAAACATTTTTTCAGGCACAAAGTTTGACATATTTGAGTGAACAAAATTATTGTTGTTTACGCTTCAAATGAATGATTTATACTGAAATGACGTACAATGACAGTAGCTTTCCAACGAATGTTCCAATAGAATAATACAAGCTACGCGTAAGCTGTTAGCTTGTGCATTTTGTTTATTTCTTAATTTTTTGTGTATTTAGAGTGGTGGTATATTGTGACAAAGTGCAAAAAACTAACAAGTGCATAAAAATTACATTATATACTGTGACTGTGAACTATGCGATACATTTTTTATCATCAAAGGGGTCGCTAGGGTAAAACACGCTGGAGAGATCTCCAGGCAACTCGAGAGATCTCTCCGCCATAGACTCTAACTCATCAAGAATAACCAGACGAGTTTTTGGACTTTGAAAAAAGAAAATAACGAAGCCAGTTCATATTAACGGAGCATTTCGTATTATTTCTGATATGAGGAATAGAGGACTTCGATGCTTTTATTATTTTTTATTACATTTAATTTTGTTTTTGTGTTTTTAATAATAATACGCCCGAAGAGTGCCAGGGACCAGCTTCTCAGCAACCACTCGTGCTGTGCGTGCTATTAGTCTTTCACGAGTGGAAGGAACCTACAGTTTTATTCCGACTCCTAACGGCCAAGTTTGAGAAGCTTTTCCATGACAGTTATAAACTTTGAGCATTAGGTCTGTTTGAATTGATTTGCTCACAGAAATTCGTAGTTGAATAAATTGTCAGGAGTTGGATAAAAATATCTATTGGAGAGAGAAACTGATCAGAAACTTGTGAAACTAAAATATAAAATATCGGTTTTTTTGAATATTTTGAATTTGTCAGTCTTCAATTTTCTGACCACACAAATTTCTGTAGCAGAGATTCGCAGGGTGGGGACATTTTTTTACTTTTTCATGCGCTCTTCCTTCTGTAAAAAACTACAAAAACATAACCAAATGAAACAGATTTTGACAGTTTTTCGGTGAATTTCACAGCAATTGGAACAGACCTATGTCAGTGCCTCGAAAGAGGCGTGTCTGGGAAAAATATTTTGGGGCTGCGTAGCCTCAAGTGTGTAGGGGTCGACGCACCAACCCACAATGTCACCGCCTCATTGTGGGAGGTGTGTTTGGTACCTAATATAAGCCTCAATAAATGAAAGGCAATTTATGTTACTTTGCGGAAAACATAGTTCATTCACCATTGTTCAAGAATAACCTTGTATTCCAATATTTATTAAGTACCTGTTGTATTAACACAAGGAAATCCTTGATTATTGTTGTATAAAGTAATGTTTTAAGCATCGTCCTAATAACAATTAAGTACATGTGCGACGAAAATCGATTCACCAGATCCGGTCACAATTCTTACGAGCGCCCTACATGTAATTACCACGGCCCTATCTTAAATTCACCTTCGGTTACTGCCTTGCCTCTTTCACAATACTGCTGGCTTTTTCATTTATCTCGGCCTACATAAACCGAAGAATAAAGTATATCGGCGATAAGTTTGGTGGAAGATAGTCTGTCTGTGTAACTCATGGACATTATTGACAGATCATAAAATTGAGATATCTAGAGAGACTCTTTTGGTTGAGGCGCAGATCTACCACAGACTGTAGAGGGAATGCGAAAGTAAAGATTAGCAAAATTAGACGATGCTTAGCTTGTTCCTATACACGATGTCTTACAGAGCCTTGAACGAGAATATAGTCTTTGCCAAAAGTCAGAATTAATGTATTTTGTTCCAACTTTTCGCTTATGCAAACATCTTATGCAATGGAAGGTAATCCACCTTAGTATACACAAATTTACGTGCACTAAAAAATCCCAACAATAATTGTTTGGATTACTCAAAGAATGGTGTTAAAATGTATTTTTTTGCTTGGTTAAGGTTTGTTTTGTTATTCTTTTTATAAGTAATTCTATAAATTAAATATCTTTAACTTCCTCCGAACTATATATAATTCAACAATTCAATTGTGTAAAGTTCAGCTGTGACTTCAAACATTTACTAGCCCCCAATACCCATTGTCGACAACCATCAAGCGCACAATACTGCACAAACAAATAATGATTGTAGGTGTATGTATATTCCGATAATAGTTAGATTCAATGAGAGTAGCAAACGAAAAAATACGTTCACCTGTGGCCTTTGAATCACTAAGTGATCACTCTCTCCTGGTTCATCATGAAATCGATTTTGATTGATAGCAGTTGGTGGGCAATACACGAGCAGGAAACAATAGCGTTTCCCTTTTCTTAGATCACCTACTTGAGCAGCGAAATCGAAATGTGTCTGTTCAGGAGTTTGGGTAGGATAGGTAGATGTTGGCAGACAGATCAAACTGAAGTCGGTGAAGTAAAGCACGATGTAATTCATCTGCAGCATTGAATGAAGAGAAGAATTAATAATAATGACATGGGTAGCGCGACAGTCAGGGGTCGACCGGAGTCTAGCTTCTACAGCAAACACTCGTGTTGTGCGTGTTATTGTTCCGTCAGGAGTGGATGAAACTTACAGTTTAATGACGACTCCGATCGGCCAAGTTTGAAACGGTTTGCCTAAACAGGAGTATTCTTTGAGCATTGTCAGTGATTCGAAGGAAGTGGAGCCGTGTGTTGTGGAAGAACGTACAATTCGGGGATAGCACCTCCCGCGCACTGTGGGGCATTTTACAAAATTCAATTTTCGTGTATGTCTAAAATGCTTATGTTCTGTATTAGGAATTGTTTTGACCACAGGAAATCGAAACAAAAAATGAAGCTTTGGTAATTGGTACATTGGTAACAAGTACAGCCAGTTAAAGTTATGGTATTGAAAAAATGATTTTATTTTACAAACTAAGGGTTAGGGTGTTGGCTCAACAATAGGGGCCCAACTGATGTACTTTGTTTCATTTAATGTTTATTATTATTGTCGGCTTATTGTTTTTTTCTTAAAGGCCTTCAATGCGTGGTGCTTACGTCGGGTTGTTCAAGTCCGTGTGTCTATGGTGGTCATTTTGGGATGGGGTGGTGATGTGTTAGGCGAATTAGCCTCGATGGTAATTGCTATCGCTGGTAATTGTTAACGCGTTGATCCTGATTTCCTCGTTAGGATGGTTGTTGATGTTTAGTAGCTGCTTTCTGAACAGTGTCACCATGTACTGTTTCAGGGGGGGATGATTTTATTGTGACGTGCAAAGTATAAGACCACCCACCACAAAAACAATAACTCCATCTATACACTATTAGAAAAACTATCAACTCCGAAGAGTATTCCCGAAATTGTTGTACATACTGCAAGGATAGATGTAGCCACCTATACACTGATAGATTACAAAGCCTCATGTATATAAGCGTCTGCGGTGAAGTTCCATAGACTCGTGGCGACAGTATGATCTGGAAGAACTATTGGGAGGTATAAGTATCGGGACGATGGTCGATGAGAGTCAGTTCAGTTGGAGAATTATTACAGTTCACTTCAGTTCAGTCAAATATTTATTACAGTGCATATCAGTTTGGGATCATATAGTCTTCAAAGTGATAATCC
Organism: Eristalis tenax; assembly: GCA_905231855.2. NCBI lineage: Eukaryota > Metazoa > Arthropoda > Insecta > Diptera > Syrphidae > Eristalis > Eristalis tenax. The sequence continues at coordinate 103,245,601 of HG993124.1, read as the reverse complement.
GTTCAGCCTGAAAGGCAGCAAAGAGTTTTGTAGTAAAGTAATAGTGGTCGCTAAAGTGTAATAAAGCATAAGAAGCAAACCAGTTTTTCCGAAATAAATTCGTGTATATCGTGAATAGTAAACTTTTGTATTTCATTAGTCACAATCCAATCCAATCAATGGACAATTTGAAAATTCTTACGTTGACTCATTTCGGCTAAACGTAACATTATTTAATATTTTCGTTTGTGCTCTGGGTGTACAAATTTTGTATAGTGGTTAACATCAAATCGAAGTTTTATTTTCTTTGTATTTATGGTTGTTTTTAATGATTTCAGCGTTTTTGTAGTTAGTTAGGTAGGGGTGGAGGGGGGATACAAACCATGTGAACCCCACAGCCACCACTGAATGACCACTCCAGTGATAGTGTGGTTAATTTGACCCCAAAAGCAAATGGTGACTGGGCTAGATTTCTTAAAATGGTACTAACTTTGCTTTCACTGTGATTCTAATCACGGGGAGGCAATTAACCAACAGGCGAGACACCAAGCCACGGTGTTTGGTCACGGAAATTCAACAGAAATTTAAAATACATATATTTCTGAGGTACAAGTACGAAAACGTTTGCCCCGAAAATCGATAGCGGTATTCTTCAGATAGGTGAAAAACAAGAATTTTTACCTTGGGAGGGGGGAGTGTAACAAAAAACTACTTAAAATGGAAAACCATTTAAAAAACTACACTTACAATGAATTAGGGGTCGATTGGGATCATGCGTGATTATTATTTGTAGGAAATATTGTCATAGAATCGGACATAATAAATGTAGTTATGCAAATGTAACGATTGAAACAAGCCATTCTCCTTGAGTTCTCCTGATTCTATATTGGAACTACCAAGAAAAACGCAATAATGATTTGGAACACAATTTGAAATACGAATATATTACACTTCTATTTTCAAAATCCTTAAACTTTTTTCCTTAATGAAGCAGGCATTAAAACATGTTCTCTCTAAGATTGTTCCAAAACCCACATTGGTCTACTGCAGTACCTTCTGGGCTGCTACATCGACAATTTCGCTGTTGGAGGGTACAACACTCTGTCGATATAGACTATTGGGACGGCTCTTTTTGCGAGGGATTTTTTTGCTCCAGTTTTTCATATAAAATGTACGCCTTTTATTTTATGTATGTACTTATTATATTTTATCTTCTACTGACATGTTTTATTATTTAAAAACTCAAGTCACTTTATAAATCAGATACGTTTGATTAGTTCAATACGTTCACGTGCACGATAGAGTGTTGTATGGTCTCAAATGACGGTAACGTTTATACGTTCACGTGTCCTGTAATCTCACGATTTTCGATAACAACTTACTCGTTCACGGAAGCGGTGATCCTACTGCTGTTATTTGCTCAAAAATTTAAGTCAACAGTTTTTAAAAAAAAATTCATACACAATCAAAATTTTGACAAAAATCAAAAAAAATTTTGGACCAATTTGTATCACAACTCTGCCTTTTTGGAGTCAAAAAACCCGAATGGATTTATGTCTTCGAGTTTTTGAGAAAATTGAAAATTACTTAAACTATTACTTTGATGTTAGGTACAGTGACCTCAAAATGATGACAGATGTTGTTGATAGATTCCTCTTCGTAAGTAAAGTGCAGCAACTCATTTAGCGTAACCCATAACCAGATTTTCCCCCATATCGATGTAGATTTTTTGGCGCCAAAATCGTACACTCTCTTTCGAAACATTCTCCTAGAAGCTCAGCTAAAAATATTTGCATTTTAGGTAGAAAAAGTTTAAGGTGAAAAGTAGTTCAGATGCATTTTGAAACACAACAAGTAAACTATTAAGAAAATTTCCTGTGGGGCAGAAGATTTACGTCAGCGGTAGATTTTGTCTTAGCAGAGACTCTCTCTTAAAATTCTCCAATTTTATATCAATGAACCGGGAGCTATGCTGTTTGGAATCAAAAAAGTAAATTTGTTGGTGTCGAGGCACTAACCCACTCGGATTTTTCTCGTCAAAGAATCCACACAGCAACCTGGCAATCTCCAATCTAATCATCAATCTAATCAAATCGACCGTGCTGATTTTCGCAAAGCATGCGTCAAATATACTGTGTGTGAGAACATTCAGGGCGGCAAACTTCGATTCTGGCCAGTTTCTTATAACAACACGATTCAGAGCTCGACTAATGTCAGAAGGCTGTACCAACCAAAAAAGACGAGTTTTGACAATGGAGGTTGCCAGATCCTAGGAAGAGCAATTAAGTTAAAGGTTCTCCGGTTAGCCTACGTCGTAACATCATAAACATCAACGATATGTGGTTACATTGCCGCTCGGCCATCAAAAAGGTGGTGGAACCCACTTAAGTCTACCTACCACCTCTTCCTTCCTATCTTATAGTTTCCCCAATTGTCTGCAACCGATATTTCAACATTGCGATGGTACTTCGCCTGTTAGAGACATTCAGATTTATTCGTTTATGCAATAACTTCTTGAACAACTGCTTTTCGACTACACCGATGGGGGATGCTGTTTCAACAAGGAAATCCACAACTTCACTGTTAAGTTGTTCATGTTTTGTTGGATTCTTTTGTCTCTCAAATTCGTTTTTTTTATTTGCAAGTTACTTTCACATTCAACTTTGGGCTTTCTTTTTCATTGAGTTAGCGGGTTAGAAGTTACTCCTGCATGATACTTACGCGCGTCTAAGTCTTGCGCACTCTAATATATTGAAAAATATCCATTAATATGGATCTTAGAGGATGAAATATAGAAATAAAGCTGTGAACAATCACGTAACAAGTGTGTTCCTTATTATATTCGAGGGGCCTTTATACAATCGGATTATCAAACAAATTGCTTAACCCTTTCGTCCGGAATGCAGTCAGTGAATTAATAAAAATATCTGTTTAAACATGACTTGCCTAAGGCACATATCTAGCAAACCAATGTTGGCTGTAGCTCAGGCTACTGTGGTATCACAGGTGTCGGATAGTGATCGGCATGCAAATATGCAGGTTAGCTGTGAGTAACCATTAAGCAGCCCCCGACCAAGAGCGGCAGAGAAGGAGGGCGCAGCTGAAAAGGTCACAGGACCCCAGAGAATTTTCTGAGAGAAGAGTTGGCACCGTCTTCAAATATGTGCTAACCACCTCTTGGCTCTTGAGTTGGTGGCCCCATAGGAAGCGACGTCCTCACTGAACACACCAATGGAGGATAATCTCTTAGAAGGCACCGCCGTACCCGGTATTACGACTGAGCCCAGTAACGTCATAATTATAGCATACTCGAAAGCCCATTTCGTAACTACCGACCTCAGGGCCGACGTCTGCAGTATTCTGCAGCCTGAGTAAGCTGGAGCAGTTCCATTCAATAAGAGACAATCCATTCAATAAGAGCACCATACTACAAAGGTCACCTAGTGGCCCATCAGCAGCTCAAATGGCGAGCCCTGCTGTCGACCAGAATAGTGAAACATCGACCTCCGGAAATCGCCCACAGTCAGTCTTTAACAAGCTTGTTGGAAATGATGGGAGACGGAAAAAGGAGCTCCAATGAAAAAGGCCAACCAATGCGAGAAAGCGTCAAGGCAGTACGAACTGTCTGCCATTGAGATGCACGATGGCCAAGCTAAGAAGCTTATTCGAGGGAATAACTTTTCGTAGACCTCGCCCTAGCTAATACCGACAACAGAACCCAAGAGGAAGCCGGAGTCTAACAAGGAGGCTTCTTCCTCAAAACGTCAACAGAAGGCCTCATTATCTGCAGAAGGAAAGGAAATGCTTCGAACTAACACAGGCAAGCAAATCTATTCCGAAGTGCCCAAGGCCGCTAAGGCGGAGCCTCAAAACGATGCACAAGGAGCAGTAACACCAAAGGTCGAGCAGAAAAAGAACAACAACGAGAAAAAATAATGGTCAAAAGTAGTTTGAAAACCAAATTAGGCACTTAAGCAAAATAAGGCCCTCAAAAAGAAATCCCGCTCGGATGCAATCGTGGTGTCGACCGACGAAAGGGGATCATCGGAGAGAACCTTGGCGGAGAAGCGGAAATCCGAACACTAACGCAGAAGACTTTGGTTGACATCAATGATGTAGATGAGATCACCACCAAAAGCGACATTTGTAAGCGAGACCGATGAAGAGCTTATAAAGGTCGCCAAACAGCAAGCCTGAGTCTTACGGTGGAAAGCGGAAACAAACTCCTAATGTCTGGCAAAGTAAAGATCGGTTGGGTCATCTACGGTATCCCAGCTCGCCGTGTCTGAGATGCTTAGAGTATGGTCAACTCCCTGTCAGTGAAAAAGCAAGCATGACAGGTTTAAGTAATGCAGGATATGTGGAGAAGAAGGACATATGGCCAAACAGTGTTCCAAAGATCCTTTTTGTTTCTGGCGCAAGTTTCCCAGGCCTGAATGCGCCGACCATATACACACTGTTGTCATGTGCTGGGGACTTCAATGCTTGGGGTATGGAATGGGGAAGCAAAAAAACCGATGTAAGAGGAATAGCTCTCCACGGGAAGTTCGAGGACTTTCCGTAAAGCGAGCAAGTTATCCATCATCGATATCACCTTTGTGAGTGACTCGCTCAAAATTAAATCAAAATGGAACATGCTATACCCACAGCGACCACTCAGCAATGGTGATAGAACTTGGCTGAAGAATGGGTAGGAAACATTCACACCAAATAGGACCAAAATAGAAAGACGGTATTTGACACGGACGTGTTTGAGACAATTCTTGCATCCACTATTCTGGTGGAAGATGCAACTGCCGAAATACTCTCGCAACAGCTGAAGAGGTTGATCACCACAGCGTGTGATGCGGTAATGCCCAGAAGCAAGCCTTGCCAAAGGGGATCCCCTTGCTACTGGAATGCGGATATTCAAAGATTTCGAACCAAGTGTCTCAAGGCAAGGCGGCTGTGATGTGGATCCGTGGGAAAAAGCATACAGGGTGGTTACCAAGAAGCTAAAGGGTGATTTATGTCCACAGCTAACCTGCCCTCAAATGCTTACTGCAGTAGTGGAGCACCTCTTTCCACGAAGACTCTAGCTCTAGCTGCCGTGTCTACGCGGGTCAGCAATGTGGAACAAACATCCCACTACTTACAATCGATGAACTACATATAGCTTCCTCGAGAGTAAACCGGATGGAATCCCAAACAAGACGATCAAGGCGGCCATCAACACTATGCCCGAAGCCTTTACGCTAACGATGGAAAGATGTCTACGGGAAGGGCTTTTTCCCACACAGTGGCAACTTCAAAACTTGGTGCTTCTACTAAAGGCGAGTAAGCCATATCGTCCCATATATCTTTTGGACGCACTGGGGAAAATACTTGAACGTATTATCTATGGTAGACTGTTGCTGGTGGCAGAGACCAATGGTGCATTATCAAACTACCAATATGGGTTCAGGAAAGCACGATGGACTGTTGACGCCATATTCGGTAGAAGACTTGGCAACAGAGGCCATCCAAGGAAAAAGAGGTGTGGACAAAAAGAAGTATTGTGCAGGAGTTACGGTGGACGTCAAGAATGCTTTTAATTCAGCGAACTGGTCGCATAAACCAAGATGTCTCATCAACATGGGTACGCCTTCCTATCTTTTGAAGATAATAATGGAATATTTTAGCGATAGGAAGCTCATGTACTACACCGACGAAGGCATGAAACACTATGGCGTCACTTCAGGAGTTCTACAGAGATCTGTCCTTTTACCACTCTTGTAGAACACAATTTACCACGGAGTTCCACCGCTAAGCCAACCTGAAGGGGTGCATATGATTGGCCTTGCCGACGATATTGCTGTAGTCACAGTGGCCAAACACATAGCGAAGTCGAGAGTGCCACAAACACGGCAGTGGTAAATATTAAAGATTGGCTAGAACCCGCTGGCTTGGAGTTAGCCGTCCTTACAACCAGTCGCAAGAAATTAGAATATGCAACTTTTCGAGTAGGCAACCAGCTAATCAATTCGAAAGAATCAGTGAAATACATCGGTGTTATGTTAGACAACATGCTGTCTTTCAAAACACACATGAAATACGCAAGCAAGGAGGCATCGCCGACGCAAGCTGCTCTGTCCCGAATGCTTCCGACTGTCATGAGTAGTCAGATGAGTCATTTTATACGCTGTTCCGATTTGAGCAGAAGCTTCGAAAATCGGGAAATATAAAAGGATGCTGACATCAGTACATAGGCTCTGTGCAATAATTGCAGTAAGCGGCTTCATGGCAGTCTCGGTCTTGACTGGTCATGGTGGCTATCGTAAGTATCTTCACAAATGTGGACACGATAGCTCGCCCCTTTGCCCGGAATGTCCAAATGTGGACGAGGATGCGGAGCACGCAGTCTTTTACTGTTACCGCTTCTCAGTCGATAAACCAAGTCGAGAAGACCTTATTTACTGCATGACAACTTCTTGCAATAAGTGGAGTGAAATCTGCTCATTTGTGATAACTGTGCAGGAACAACTACGAAAGCAGAAGCACAAGGAAGTGCCCATAGTGCCGCCTTCTTGAATATATCATAATTATTGCTAACCAGCCCCGCGAGTATACCTACCGGGAGTTCCGCGGGGAGAGTAATTGAAGTGTGCAGGGTTAGTACGTTGGCGTAGCCCCAAAATAAAATAATTGCTGTTACAGGCGTACCTCGAGTTGCGACGTTTCGAGCAAAGTCATATCGACTTACGACGTCGACAAAATTTAGGAAGCTAACCTCGCCATACGTCATTTTGAGTGGGTATTACATGAAATAAGAAGAGGGCAAAAACGTTAATTGTGTTGTTTTGGTTTGATGAAGGGTGATCATTCAGAAAGAGATGTCCACTCTCTGAATGCCAGTGCCTTCACCCGACCGACCGACCGACAGGGTGTTGATGCATCTTGGTATTACATATACTAGTAGAGGAGCTTGTCGTAAGACAGGCAGAATCGTCGTCGTTGCTGCCATATGTATATTTTGTTTCTACTACAAATTTCATTATATTCATTGGAAATGGAATACTTCGAAAAGGAGAATATGAAATATTTATTCATACAATCATCAAACAATAAAGAACAATACCGCCAGCCAAATTTTAACACAGGATCTGCAGAAACCGTGAGCAACGCACCAACTCATGCCGCCAAATAACCCGAAAACCTCCATGGAGTTTTTTTTTTTTTGATGTTCATATTCGGTAAAGCTAAAGAAACATGATCGAAATTACAAATCCCCGGCAACATGTAATGTCCGGCTACTTAAAAACGGTAATTTGCGTTGAACAGGCGGCTGATGCATCATGCCATCAACCATCACATTCCGAAACGCGGGCAAAGCGGAAGCGGAAGTTACACTGCAGCAACAACAAAAAAGCAAAAACAACAACCAAAAACAGCAACAACAACAATAGAAACATCAGAAGCAGCAGCAACAGGGACAATGGCAGCAGCAACCGTCAGTAACGAAGAAAGATAGATGCTCACCACTCAACGTCTTCGGGCTGGAGACGAAGGACGTCGACATTCAAAAAATTCAATCTATGCTGCTTTGAAACATGGACACCGCTACTGGTGCCGATGACATCCTTGCTGAGCAGCGCCAGGAGCGGAGCGACGATGTCAACTTCGGTGGAGTTAAGCCCTTCATCACTGCGGTGTCGAGAAGGGAGCACAGGAAACCGCCTTTCTTATAGATTCAGTTCACCAGCAAAACAGACAAAATTATTATATCATATGCTCGGATTTGGATTCCAAGCGTAGAATTGGGCCATATAGTGCATTATGATAGGGGAACTCCTTTCTATAACTAGTTGGCAGAGCACGATATTGAGTTAAAGCTGGACCATCCTTTCCTAGAAGCAAATCCTATCTGGATCCTTTGTTAATCGACAGACGACTGACGATACTAGGCATGGAAAGAAGCACACGGAACTGTCTATCTACGGTGAAGTACGAAAGTGATCGCAGCGGACTCTTCGCAGCTATTCAGCTTCCTATAAAGACTTCTGTGGCAGGAAGTGTGAAACCAACAGACTGATTAAAATCCTTGAAAAGGGCAAACCGGCCAGGCTGGAAATACTCAGACAACTCGATGGTTGAGACTTATTTTCCAAGTAACCAGGTCACAATCACCTCACGCCCAGCTCCCATCCCTGGAATTGGAGATTCACGCGCCGATGCTGGTATCATTCATCACTGATAGTGACGGATGAGGCTATCAAGTACGCAGTTGCGTCCTTTGATAGTTTCAAGACTCCAGGTACCGATGGGATATACCCATCGATATTACAAAAAAGCATCGAACAGTAACTGCCAGTTTTGAAAAGAATTTCTACCAGTTGACCAGTCTGGCTCTGGCCACCAGTAAGGTAGGGATGTGTAACTCGGCCAGAGACACGGTGTTGATGAATCAAAGCAATGCAAATGAATATAACAATAATTGCGGATGCGGACTGTGGCCAATATGTAAGGGCGGGGGTAAATAGGAGCTGACCGCAAGGCGGTGTCCTGTCTCCTCTGCTATGGTGCATGCTGGTTCACTCTCTGCTTGATGCTCTCAATGGCTCTAACATCTACGCCCAGGCCCATGCGGATGACATAGCCGTACAGTCAGTCGTTTCTTGCATAGGGGATGTGTGCTCTAAAGGGTAGGCAGCTCTAGACGTGATCGACCACTGGTGTATCAGGAATGGGCTTTCAGTTAACCCTCTTAAAACAGCAATTGTTCTCTTCACGACTGGTCTGACTCAACTGAAACCAAAAGACGTCACGATCCCTTTCTCCCATGAAATGAAATATGCGGGTGTTAAGAAAAAACTTCACTGGAAAAAACACATCAAATCGAAAATAGCCAAGGCGATGTCAGTTTTCTGGCAGTGTAAGGATATTCTCGGTAAAGCTTGGAGTCTATACGGCCCCTTCTCTCATTTGGTAGAATAAGCCATCACGTAATTACGGAACTGCTGCTTTCACTAAGTTTCAAATAGCGTCTCCTATCTCGGCTGCATAAGGGCCTTCCCTAGTACGCCTGGCTCTGTTCTTGAAGCACTGCTGAATCTCCCCCCTTGATATTCACATCATGGAATTAATCATCTTAAAAGAAGTGGTCTTTAGTATGACACGCACTGGAGTTCCTTTGATACCAGTCTCATGGATATGCCGTCTGACGCACAGACACCAGTACTTCATTTGCGGCGCAAATACCAAGTCGACTTTCCCTACACTCAGAACTGGTTTTGGCCAGAATCTGAGCCAGGAAAGGAATGCATTCGAATCTTTACGGACGACTTAAAAACCAGTGATCTAGCGTTGGTGCCTTCGTGGAGGGCGACAACATTACAGTGTACACCTCATTAGGTAAATTTGCCTCGGTTTTCCAAGGGGAAACCTATGCGACCCTAATGGCCACGAACAATATTGTGAAGAACAGGTGGAAGGGGAAAAGTATCTGTGTCTGTAGTGACATCCAAGCTGTACTTAAGGTCTTGATCAATCCTTTAACCACTTCCAGGATAGTTGAGGAATGCAAGTCCTCTCTGAATTTGATCGACATTAATTATTCACTAAGACTTGTCTGGATCCCGGATCACCACGGGATCGCTGGAAATGAGATCGCCGATGAACTCGCTATACAAGGATCAGATGAAACATTTGCAGGACCTGAACTGTGCTGAATCTACCTACGTCCTTGGTTAGAGCTTCCAAAGTTGGGCCTTTCGAGAACACAATCGGAGGTACACTCTCCAGGATGCAGACAGGCCAAGCGCATGCTCCCAGAGGTCTGTAAGAAAATCCACCACATTCTCTTTAGACCTTGACGGAAAAGACTGCAGACGGCTTACAGGCGTACAAACGGGACACTACACCTTCGCCAAACATCTAAGTTTGCTTTGCGACTAAACCCACTCCGTCCGCGGCAACCCAGACGACGACACTGCACAGCACTTCCTCTGCCAGTGTCGCGCCTTTGCTCGGATAAGCTGTCAGGTGCTGAAGTGGTGAGAGCTGATGATGTAGGCTCCTGATCAGAGAAGCGCCTGCTGGTCTTCCTTCGGAAGACCCAGAAACTACAGAAATGTAGGTTGCTGACTGGCAGTGGACAGTGGACCAATTCTTGAGCTTGTGTGTTCCAGTGCAGTGTTAAAAACCTCCGACAAAAAACAAATATTCCTAGACGTCATAAATTTCCGAGACGTCATACTGTTGGAACCATTGTTGATGTAGGCAACATATTGCAAAGGTTACAATCCTCGCTGATCCACATAAAAACCATGCATATCAACACCAGCAGCAGCAGCAGGAAAATTAACAATCTGATCTCAACATAAGGAAAAAAACACATAAACACAATTCAAGGCCAATCGTAAGCATACCAGTTTGACGCCAGGGTTCAAAAATAGACTCAAAGGAGGTGGAAGTATTCTTAGAAGCAACCGCCGCAAAATGATCAATCACCACATACCCAAGAGACTTTCCGACTGATTGTGCTGGTCTTGCGAAACGTTCCCACGTAAAGTCAACAAGTTACTACCCCACACTCACTCATCGCGACCACACAGCCGAGACATCATGTACCCCAGAGGCATCAGCATACCTCCGTGGTCCCACAGAGCTCGATACCCACTCACCTCAACTCAGCCGCGCTGTAAAATCCCTATTAGCGAATTCCCTTTGCCTGACACGCTAACCTGGATAGACCTAGAGAGTTCTCCCGGGAGAGAGAATGTCATAAAAGATTAATTGGATGCAAATTTCAGGCCCTAAGTGTATGATGATGGATCGATTCGCATCTAAATTGGAATCTTAAACGGTCTTCAATCTCGACCGGTACTCCTCTCTCCGAATACAAAAGGGCAGCCAGTAGCTCAGTCATTTGTGCACACCCACTGGGCGAGTGAAATTAATCTGAAACTGATATCACACACCGCATACCACATACCAATCCCATATGGCGGCTCGGACAAGTCTGGCTTCCGTGCGTCTCCACTTCATCTTCCAGTCTGACCGCGGAACCCAGAATTTTGAATCTTTTTTCGGCAAAAAGTTACTGATTAATTCATCACATTGGGCTGGGTTGGAAAGGGAGAAGTGCTCGTACATTCCGTGTGATTGATCATCACAATTTGTTGGATGATCGATACCCGCCCAGCCGCCTGGTTACTTTGAACTAGTAATAGTTTCCTGGGACTGGGAGTGAAGCCACACTTGAATGCAAAGGCATGTCGTCGTCTGGGAATTGTATCGCACGTGAATGTTTACATCTTTGCGCGGGATTAATTATTTCTTGAAGCTGCACGCGCTGTGCTTTCGGTTTGCTGACCTCGATCTTGTGAACAATTACCCACAAGACCCGAAATCTGAGTACCGAATGCTGTACGCTCCCTGGGTTCTGGGTTATGGTGTCGTATGACTACAGTAGGTATTCGTTTATTTTGGTTATAGGCGACTGATCGCTAGAGAAAGTAATTGCAAGTGATGATGTGTGGGAAACCTCACTCGGGTTGCCCATGAACACATAGTCAGATCAGAGATCGCCCATGGATAATTCGGATGGATGGTTCATTACGTGACTTGACTTTTTAGTAATTACCGAACAAAAATTTTAAATTCACATCTGCTATTATTTATGGAATGTGCAACACTTGTTGGATTTCGACTACAGAATAATGATGACGGCAAAGAAGCATTCGGCGACCGGTATGTGAACCAAAACGCTTATGAAATCAGATGGAAGGAGTTACTTCAAATATAAATTAAAGACAATTATTATTTTCTTTTAGTTTCGCTCTATAAGGGACTTTATTTAAATTTTAATGCGAACTTGTTCCGCTCGCCGCTTTCTTAAAACTAACTTCTCCTTATTGCTTGATGTCGAGGAGCAATGGCCTTGACGTAATTCCATCCCACGGTGGATGATCAGCGACGATGGTGGTGGTGTCAGTTTGCATCGCTGTGCCTGGTCCAACGGCTGTGCCTGGTCGACTTTAATCCTTCGAAATGGTATGTGTAACACTATTATCAATCTCCTAGAAACAGCCGATGAATTTAGACAGCTGCTCAACGAGCTCTGACAGGAGAGAATGAAAAGGATGCCCTAGCTCAAGCTGATGAATAGCCCTCCAGCATAGCATTGAAGAAGTTGGAACTGCTATCAAAATACTGAATAGATCAGCTTTAGACTCAGATGACATGCCATCACAGCATATCCCGGAAGAACTGACCGTAGTAGGTATATGCCAAATAAATCATGTGCAGCGATTTGAGGGAGTCTTAAAGTTGCTACTAGAACAACATATTCACACGATAGGTTTTAAAGAGCAAACATCGAACTTCAAATTGATACGCACCATATGTTTATCGATTTCAAAGATATTTATTACATCAACGACGCAATTGCTGAAATCGGGAAAACAAATAACTTTGCGCCGGATAAAGGTTAAACTTACACGGTTCACCATGCAAGTGAACACCGTATAAACATCAAATTCTTAACTGAATCACGGGCGGATATCTTCCAAGGAATTTGCACTGAATGAAGTTAATCGAAATATGTAACGCCATTTTAGTACCTTTGAAGCCGGGAAGTGATCTTTGTGTTTTTTCATAACCAACGGCGCGCCGAACTCTGGTGGCGCGGAAAAATGTCTATTAAATCTTAACTATTTAATGGTTCTTAATGAAATTTGGCACACATATTGAGATCAGTACATATCATACTTATTCTGTAAAAATTTGGTTAAGAAAAACTCGCTAGAAAATACTTTCGAAATTATTCACGTTTATTTTTAGAAATATTTGGACTATACTATATACACAAAAAAAAACAGACAAAAAACATTCAGTACTTAGTTTAAAAAGTAGTAGTTATTTTATAATGTTATCTATTACTAGGTTCTTATCGTCTGCGCCCATTGGTAGTGCTTTATTTTTTGCCTGCGCCCTTAAACCTTGTATTACTGGATCCGAGGATATGAGGATACGATGGATCACATCTTCATTCGTAGCAATTCGTCTATATTTTCTCCAATTAAAAGTGTGGTACAATTTATAATCCTTCTTTCGACATTCTTGGGCTTCCTTAAGGAGTGATCCAACAGAACACAATTTTTAATGATTTTTAATGATTCTTCTGTGCAGTTTCCCAGGCGTACTCTGCATATTTTTCTAAATCTACTTCTTCTTTCGACGTTATTACTTAAGAAAAACAGCAAACAGCAGAACTAGGTCTTTACTGACTCCAGTGATTTCTGAAGTCATTGTTAGATTGGCGGAGAACCTTCTGGAAGTGTTGCCGTCATCACTGTTCCCTGTGTCCCTGTTTTACAACGTCAAAAATAATGCCCAGTTTTTCACAAAATTAATGCTGATTTTTGTTTTCATCGTATCAAATTTGGCGGGCCTCATTGTTAGTTCTCCATGCTTTAAATTGCAAATTGTAGGCAACATGGAGGATACACTCCATAAATTTTATATGGTCGTGAAGAGGAACCATTCTGAATTTCAAAGCTTCGCTGTTTACAGCTTTGTTTCTTATTTGTGTCAAGTTATTCATTCCCAAAGTTGTAGTTCCGCATATGAAACGTAAAGAAGCTGCAGGAGTTCCTGCTACAGATTGGGCTATCTTTATGTCCAGCATTATGAACATGGTTCGTGGATCATCAATTGACGATTACCCATGCCGTCTAAAATAAATTACATATTATTTTTTGTCTCCATTTCACGACGACTAACCTCAGGTTATTAAAAGTTATGCTCCACGAACTTATCTCCCAAGTAGACGAACAATATAGAAAAGATTGTATTAATATGGCTACATACTCCGCACATCGATCAACATACAGTTGCCTGAACCATAACGAAATTATTTCAATAACAGTAACAGTCAAGAACTCATATCTACCATTTTCAAGATGAGAGGAGAACTCGTTAATTTAAATAATATCCCACATCGTCCCGATTTGCCAATCTACTGCAGTCTTTGCAACCTATCAGAGAGAGAAGACATTGTGCATTTTATTGGTAGATGTCCAGTCCTTAAGGAATTGCGCAGATTTTATCCAGGCAGTGATATTAAATCGGTATCTGAGGTCAGAGACCTTTTAAATTGCGATTGTGATATAAAACTACTTTTAAACTATTATAAAAAGTCAATCAAATATGGAAAAAATATTATAAACGAAGAGTTTTAAAATTCATAAGCGAAAGCTACATATGTATATACATGTATATTAACTAGTTATATGTACCTTATAATTATTCGATTACAAACATATTTCTTTTTTGATTATTATATTAATGTCAATCAGGCAGACGGCAAAAGCCATGCTCGTGCAATTTATGTAAGAAAAACAAAACCACAACTTGTAATGATGAATAGGTACAATAAATCTCTCTATCTCTCTATCCATCTTTTTGTCTACAGTCCAACAAACGATAAAATACATCCCAGCAAATTTGTGCTACTGATTCTACTTTAAGAAATTGAATATCTCAGAGCCCCGTTCATGGATGCATTACATTTTTTTTAAAGAAAGGTTTATATTTTTTCTGTCCTAGTTGCAAACAAAATTATTAGGCAAGAAATTGTCACTTTTCAAACCGATTTTTTTTAATACGATAGAGCGGAACATTTTGAACATAACTCTGAAGGTTGCAAGCTATAGGAAAGTTTTTCAAAAAAAAAACACACATAAAATTTAGAAAAATGCATGAAACCTTTATTTGAATCGATAGTACGGTCCATATAATTTAATGTTTGAAGATTATTTCATGCAAATGTTGACCTTGACTGCGCCTCAAATGGTCCATCCGCTTAGCCCAATTTTGGCATACTCTTTTCAACATTTCGGCCGGTATCTCATAAGCTTCAATGTTGCCTTCCAATGCGTCAATTGAAGCGGGCTTGTCTGTATTGATATGAGCTTTAACATAGCCCCCAAAAAAATGGTCTAAAGGCGTTAAATCGCACGATCTAGGCGGCCAATTGACCGGTCCCGAACGTGAAATAAAATGTTGACCGAACTCGCTTCCCAATAAGTCCATTGTTGCGCGCGCTGTGTGGCATGTGGCACCGTCTTGTTGAAACCACATGTCATGCAAGTCAAGCTCTTGTATTTTGGGCAAAAAACAGTTGGATCATCTCACGGTAGCGCTCACCATTCACAGTTACGTTACGGTCCAATGATGCCACCAGCCCATAAACCGCACCAAACTGTGACATTTTCTGGATGCATTGGTAGCTCCTGCAATGCTTCTGGCTGATATTCACTCCAAAATCGACAATTCTGCTTATTTACGTACCCATTGAAACAAAAATGAGCTTCGTCGCTGAACACATGTGATGTCGCGATGAACTTTCTTAACAGAGCACGCATTTTGATAATAAAATTCAATAATTTGCAAGCGTTGTTCGTTCTGGTTAAATTATAGACCAAACTGAAGATGTTCGACAATGAAACACAACACAGAACGTGTGTCAGCTGTTTAAACCAGTGTTTCCAAAAAGATAATAGCTAAAAAATCACCCTTTATATACATATATATATACTGTATTATTTCATTCGAACATGCGATGGAAAACTACGCATTTAGTATATCACGTCATTTCAGTATTGATATGTCATTCATTTGAAGCGTAAACAATACATATTTTTCACTCAAATATGTCGAACTTTGTGCCTGAAGAAGTGTTTTTGCGGGAAATTCTTTTTCATTACTTTAATACGAAGAAAACTGTTGCCGAAAGTTATAGTATTTTGGTGGAAGTTTATGGTGAACACGCGCTAGATGAGCGAACGTGCCAAAAGTGGTTTGCACCATTCAAAAGTGGTAATTTTGGCTTGGCCAACCAGCCAAATCAACGGCAAAGCCGAATACCTACGGCGAGAAGGTAATTCTCTGTATTTGGTAGGATCTGAAGGGTGTACTGCTGTTTTATTGTGAGCTGTTAAAACCGGGTGAAAACATCAATGGACAACGCTACCGAACACAATTAATCCGTTTGAAGAGAGCAGTAGCCGAAAAACGCCCGGAATATGCGACCAGACACGAAGCAATAATATTCCATTATGACAACGATCGGCCCCACGTTGCTATTCCGGTTAAGAACAATTTGGAAACAGTGGATGGGAAGTTGTACCCCACCCGCCTTGTACCCCTTGCCCCTTCTGACTACCATTTGTTATGGCTCTCATCAAAGCAGAATATAAAAAATTGGCTTGATTCATTCTTGTCCGCCAAGCCGCGCAGTTCTTTTGGGATGGGATCCACAAATTGCCAGAAAGATGGGAAAAAGTCATAGCTATTATGTAAATATGCATTCCAATATACTTCCAGTTAACTGAATGTACCTTCTGAACACAAGCTGCTTGCTTAAGCTCCTCCTCCTCTTAGTGGTGAAACATAAAGCTTTGATATAACACTCAAAAAATAACCAACACTTTTTTCAAATAAATGCCTAAGTTCACCTCATTATGTCGGAAGCTGTTCGAAACCCCTTTCATGTATTCACAGGCGCTGCAAAAGCAACAAGCTGTCAAAATAATTCAGTGAGTAAGAGACGAGGAAGATGCATACCTCTATTAGGTTATCTTTAAAACCAACTGCCTTTTATTTCAATTAAATTCTTGGAAATCTCTATGGGTGTACATTTCTGTTGTCGTTAGTTGGTTGTCCTGAGTCACAATTATGTTGTTTGATGACAGAGTATTTATCAAATGTAATTTCTTTAACACCTATGCTTGAAGCTACGTATCGAAGGAATCTTTGAAGATTTTTGAAATTTTATTTTTATTTTTAATAGCCAAGAACAGACCAACAGAACTAAGTATAAAGATACAGAATTTATTTTATGAAGCTTGGGATAAAGGCTTTTGTTGAAAATATGGTTCGCAACTTGAATAAATATTTTCTTGATTTTGGGGGCTTGTAAATAAGTGTATAGCATACACAGTGGGTGGCATTAATATTCGGGTTTCTACTTTAGAATGTTAAAAATTGTATTTAGAGGTTACAAATAGATGGTTTTTACATCAATCATTTCCAGATCGGTAACACACTTAATTGCCAATTAGAAAATCACTTACCATTTCCACAAGATATTTAATTTACACCAAAAACTATGAAAAAACTGCTTTCATTAATATTCGGTTTTGTATTATTATATTTAATTAACAATCGAAAAAAAAACACACCAAAATTTATTCAATACTTGGTAGCATATCCTTTATTCTCCAAAACAAGGGATAATCGCTTTGGCATATTGCTAATAATTTTGTTGAAATTTGTTAAAATAACCCAAGAGTAATTTTTGCCCACTTTTGCTGCAGCCTAATTTTCAAGCCATTTATAGAAGAAACAGGGTTCTCAAGCACTCGCCGATCCAGCTCGTCCCACAAATTTTCGATGGGGTTGAGGCCAGGTGATTGTGCGGGGGTTGCTATTACTTTTGGGCAGTCATACAACAGCCATTTGCGGACAATATGGGCTTTATGTTTGGGATCATTATCTTGATAAAATTTGAAACACCGAGAAATTCCCATATTTGCTGCACTTCCTTTCAAATTGTCTTTAAGAACTCTCAAATAAAGCTCTTTTTTCATGATCCCATAAATAAATAGCAAATTGCCCACACCCTAGGCTGATACGCACCCCACACCATAACATGACCTCCCCAATGCTTTACCGTCGCTTTCAAGTGTTTGCTTTGCAGCTCTTCATTCTTCTTGCGCCAGACCATGACTCTTCCATCAGATCCGAAAAGGTTGAAGTTGCTCTCATCAGAGAAGATGACTTCTTTCCACTATTCCGGATATTTTTCTTTGTATTCCCGGGCGAATTTTTGACGAATGTTTCGGTTGCGCAAGTTAATGAAGGATTTCTTTCATGCAACTCGACCGTTGAATCCTTCGGCCTTGATTGTTCGACGAACGGTAGATTCAGAGACACGTTTTCCGCATTCAACCAATAGCTGATTCGCACTTAGACGGCGTTTGTCCCTGAACAGTCTTACGATGTCACTGACTGTATTGTCTTCATCATCAAAATTTCGGCGATCTGGTTGTAATTTTCGCCTTTTAAATGGTGACTTAACACCAATTCCCGTTTTTCAATAGACGTGTTCCTTCCTTTGCGGCCCATTTAATTTGTTAACACTTTCGTGCAATCTTCGACGAAATTATGACGGAATATGGCGTAGAAATGGTAAAAATTTAAATTATCATGGAAATTTTATCATAAGGTTCTTTGACTTAAACCGAATAAGAAATGCAGGTTAAAAAAACGAATATTAATGAAAGCAGTTTTTTCATAGGTTTTAGGTGTAAATTAAATATATATAGATTATTTATTCTGTTTTAAATAAATAATAATGCTACTAGGTCAGAAATGTTTATGACAATGGGTAATGGGGGAGTTTTATGGTTCCCTCGTGTCATTAAAGTCTCCTGAGAACGTGATGAGACACCTTACGATAGGCAAACTGGCGTGAGTCCGCCTCTTTTTAAAAAATATTACTCCAACTACAGGAGTATATGTCTTTTTACAACAATATTCTGGTTGCGATGTGGTCACAGCGCACAAATGTCTGTGATGCGGAAACTGTAATGCCTACCTTGTGAGCTTTCATCTAAAGGGTTAAATTTTAAGGGCCGATGTTGAATGTGAGCCGCGCCTAAACGTCAAGTTTTTTTCTGCATTTCATTTGACATTTCTCAATTTCAGACTAAATCATTTTGAACCATGTAATGATACGCAATCGAGCAACGCGTTAAAGTTATTCAGGCTTATTATAAAAATGGGCGTTCAAATCAAAACGCATATCGTGCACTACACAGCTAACGAAACAATGGCTCTTTTGCGCGACAAATTCAATGGCCGTGTTATCTCACGTGGTGGCGATGTCAATTGGCCGCCAAGATCATGTGATTTGACGCCGCTATTTGGCCGATATTTTGTTCCATACATAAGTGAACCATACCAATATTATCATAATAAAAAGAAATAAAAATAACCACCCTTTATTGGGTATTTTGGAAAATCTCTCGCAAGAAAACACACGAGAATAGTTACCATGATGTGATGAATTCGTTTTCAAACCAGAAATTTGTTCTCTTTGCTCTCTCCTTCTTTCAGGGCAATGTGAAGTCCTCCCAATGTGGGAGGTAAAAAGTGTAATGCAAAAAGTTTTTGTGGAGTGTTACCGCTGAGAGGAAAGAAAATCCGCGGAGAAGGTTAATTAATTTATTTCTTTTTATTTCACATTGTTTATCCCTAATTTGTTGGTTTTCACTCTTAACGTCATTTTTAATGGAATATTCCAGTCTCATAATCAGAACTGAATTGAGTGCATTTTCTGAACATACATTTATTTCTTATATTTCCCTCCTTTTTTGGTGGTGAATATTTGGGACTCAAATTTAAATCCGATATTCAAGTAATAAGTTGAGAAGGATATTTTAATATTAAAAATACTTGATATTATTAGTGATACTAAGTCAACAAAATTGAATAAATGATTAAACATGCGGCCTTGCATACTGGAATGTTCAAATTCCGTTCATACATATAGTATGAGAGATGATACCATGTAAGCTTACATACACACAGTTATGTGTGATACATCTAACAGTTGTGTATATATTTAATAATTTATGAAACATGCACAATATAGTTGTAGAAGTAAATGTTAGTTTTGTACTTAGTATGTTATGTTATATTTAGTATATTATGACACATATTGAAGGGTAAGACTAGATATGTGGTAAATAGTAAGAATATTGTTATAGCATTAGTTAACAGATAAGAAATAAGTAAAATAAGGTTACACTTAGACATCTTATAGCATATAAGATTAATTTTCTTAAAAAGAAACGACTTTTTTTAAATGTTTGCAGCACTTATTTACATACATTCGATTATGAGCTAATCTTACATCATATTGCTATAGGTAAACACACTAAACACACACACACACACATGTAAAGGCTCTGTCTTCATTACGTCTTAATTTTTTAGAACTTATGATAATGAAAGATGTTTTCAACAGCAGGGAGTTGTGGCGGCAACGTCTGGGATTACGACGCCCAAGACGGTACGACATGGTGTGCGACAAACATTTAACATTTAAAAAAAAAGCGCCTTTCGCAAACGCTTACCGCCGACTGCTACTCCCGACGTTGTAGTCTCTGAAGAAACGACTGAAAAAGAGTGAAGATGTGGTAGACTTCGATAATCTTGTTGTTGAGACTGCCGACAAATCTGTCCAGACAGCTTCAACGCTTAGGATTGGAACGATGAAGACAAATCTTCTTAAAAGATTAGGTGAAGTTGAGGCCAATCTTCTTTCAATGGAAGAAAAATGTCGCGAATTACGAAAGAAGGGCGAATAAGAATAGAAGGGATGTTATTTGCAAAAATGCTCCTAAGGATGCAAATAAAATTGTATCTAACAGCCAACAGAATAGTGTAGTTCTTGGCAAGGGAAATAGGTTTTCACATGAATTGAAACTTTTGGCACTTTTAATTCATTCATCACCGGCAGCGTACAGATAGGCCCTCCCTAAATTTCGCATCTGTTACCACATTACGTCGCTATATTTCATCTTGGCCAAAATCTCCAGGCAACATTCAATTTATTGTTAAGACTATTGAGATAAAGACAAACCAGCTCCCCAATATGTACAAATATTGTTCTGTGTCTGCTGATGAGATGTCTCTAAAAGTACACCTGGATTACTGTAGGAAAAATGACACCATAGTAGGATTAGAAGACATTGGTTGTGATGAATAGTACATAATGTTCTTAAGGTACAGAGATAAATATCAATAAATGAAATGAAAAATGAAAAAATGAATACCAATCTAATTGACCTGCGAATTATGTACTCGTCCTTATGGCTCAAGGCATTGCGAAGAGATGGAAACATCCCATCGCATATTACTTCGTACGAACAACCTGCACACCTTCCATGCTTCAAAAACTCATTTTGGAAGCTATTCGGGCTCTTCAACAAAGTGGCTTAGTTCTGGTTCAGTTTGTATGTGATCTGTGGGCTCAAATTTCCGTGGTTTAGCTAAAATATTAGAAACAGGTCCCACTAAACCATATTTTCAAGTCGACAGTGACAAAATTTTTTGACATTCTCCATCTTGTTAAAAGCACCCTTGCTGAAATACGACATCCTCTACAATGGATCCTCGAACAACTTGCGCGCCACATGGAGAGATATCCTTTTTTGGTACAATCAGGACAGTAGGCTAGATATCAAAATTGCGCTGAAATTAACATATATGGCACATATTGGGCCAAATACTTTCCAGCGTATACGTTTCAAGCGTAAAAAATATGCTTCTTAGGTTTTAAGTCACACCGTTTCGGCAGGTTGTTGAACATACCACAGTTCAGGCCAAGGATCCCAAACAATGTCAAGTAGCGGAGAAATCCTTGAATTCTTTAACGTTTTGTTTGACCTTTTAAATTCATCGTCTTCAATATGTAATAGTAAATTTCGAAAGGGCTATTCGCAAAATGGTATGCAACTGCGGTTCTTGCAAGTGGCGAAAAGCGTTTGAACTCGCTTAAAGTAATTGATTCTGAAGACATAGATTTGACAAACCAATTTTCTTTCATCAAAGGTTGGTTGTTAAACATCTCGTTACTAATGTCTTTGTGGCAACATCTAATGCCATGTCAGTACAAATTTATTTTAACTCGGCACCTTAATCAGGATTGCCTCGAACATGTCTTTGGCGAAGCAAGGAGTTCGGGAGGTAACAACGGTCGCTTGACTGCTGGTCAATTTAAGTCCGTTTTCCAGAAACTCTGGGGTCTTCAGTATTTGAGTGGTAATTGCGAAAACGTCGAAGCTGAGCGATTGCAATCCATCTGCAATCAGGCTGTGGTGAAAGGGCCAATACCCAAGGCAACTTTTCCTGTTAAGCTGTAGACGCTAACGAATTTTTGAAAGAAAATAGTTTCGTTTATGTGAGTGGTTGGCTGTTCCGGAAAGTTCACGAAAGTCATTCATGTAGTTTACCTTTGCCGACAACAAACACAGTGCAACCTTCATCTAGCATGACATTCTCAGTCTTTGACGGATGTCATTTGGTGCACCACCCCAAAATTCATAGAATACATTCGATAACTTGAAGACCATTTTTTCAATGTATTCAATGATTGCTACCATCAAAGGGGTGTTGCAAACCAACTTTTCGAATTACTAGCCACCGAAAGAAATTATGTTTGTTGCAAAAACTTGCCGGAACATTTTATTTTGCAATATTTCATTAGGATCCGAAGTTATTTCTTATTGAAATTCTGAAACAGGGACCTCAATAATCCAAGCTTTAGAAATAATTTTCTTCGCGATCCACATTTGTAAGACTTGTGAAATTTTGTATTTGGATGCAACACATTTTGTCTTGCATTTGAAGTTTCAATTATTTATTTCACATTTTTGTTACACTTTGTCCTATATAATATACTAACATATTTATTTTCAGTTCGGGTAAAATATGCCTATTGGGGAAACCGAACATCCGGTTAAAAGAAAATTGATTCATGCACTAAAACATACCTCTTGGAAATGGAAATGCTTTATAATGTAAATGGAATAACATCACTCCAAAACAAACAATGTTTTATGTTTGTATTGATTTGTTCTTGTTGGAGCTTATTTCAATTCCATTCCTTAACATAAGTTTCAGCAAGCCAATCGAGATCTCCAGATGTATACAAGTGTACATATGTATTCACTTGTTCCTGCCGCCACGAATTTCATCACTTATCAAATTTTTCACCAAGATCTTTCATCCTTCTATAGCACAAGTAGATTGGGCAATGTCTCAACAACCACGAGTTTTCTGGGAGTAAAATAGTGAAATTCTGGAACAGGTACTTACATACAAGTGTACTTGCAAATAAGCTCTGAACCAAATGATCAATTGGATTCGGTAACAACTCCAAGCAAAATTGTACGAAAAATGAGAACACTTTGCTGTGAAATCTAGATGATGTTTATAAAAAATTAATGTAATAAAAAAATGTTTTTATTGCATAAAAATAACTTTTCCTCTTATATATATTAAAATTGACTCCAATCAAGCTTCTTCACAACAACCAAAAGTGAAATGCCAATTACAATCAAATCCACCACGATGAATTTGTGGAGAGGGTAATCAGCTGTTCGCTTAGCTCACAGGCACAGGCGATCCCCTGTCTGTGAAAAGGTTATAAACGCTGTCAGATGAATCTGAGGGGCAATCCTACATCATCTCTGTCGAACATGTATTACTAAAGTGTCAAAAGTATTCTGCTCGATAAGAATAAGGAAATTTAAAAATGCAGGAAAGAACAAATACTTTTGAAACAAAAAAAATTAAAATAAAGGAAATGAAACTCAAATTTCTTCAAGGGATCGTTCCCTAAACCTCTAAACCTCTTTTTTATTCTCTTTAATAAAATATGAAGCTGGATAGAGCGCCGCTTCTTTATTGTCCAAGGAAATTCTTCTTCTTCTTTGTTTGGCGCTACAGTCCGGGGTGGACCTGGGCCTCAACCAACAAGCCTCTCCAGCCAGCACGATCTTTCGCCAGCTGCCTCCAGTTGTGCACACCAAGTTGGTTGAGGTCCTTCTCCACTTGTGTGCGCCATCTTGTTCTAGGACGACCTCTTATGCGTTGTCCCAAAGGCTCGGAATCGAAGACTCTTCGGACCGGAGCTGTGGTGTCAGTCCGCTCTACGTGACTTAGCCATCTTAAGCTGTACAGCCCGTACAGTTCGTGGTTGAATCTCCTTCTCCAGACGCCATCAATACAAACAGGACCAAAGATCGCACGCAGAACTTTTCTCTCAAAACAACCAAGAGCTTCTTCATCCGCTTTCAATAGCGTCCATGTCTCTGCGCCATAGAGCAGGACGGGGATGATTAGGGTGTTATATAATGTCAACTTGGTATTTCGAGAGATGGCTCTGTTACTCAATTGCCTCTTGAGCCCAAAGAAACAGCGATTGGCAAGAGTAATTCTGCGCTTGATCTCGGTACTGGTGTTATTGTCCCTGTTTACTGCAGAGCCAAGGTAGACGAAGTCTTTGACTACCTCAAAGTTTCTGCTGCCCATTATGACGCTCTGTCCGAGGCGTCGATGTTGTGCGTCCTTTCGTGATGACAGCATGTACTTTGTTTTGCCCTGATTAACTGCCAAACCCATTTTAGCCGCTTCCGCTTCAATGCTAGCAAAAGCCTCATTGACAGCTCGCTGTGTTCGTCCAATCACGTCAATGTCGTCCGCGTATGCAAGCAGTTGAACGGACTTTTGGAAGATCGTGCCTCTGGTGTTGACATTTGAGTTTCGCACGATCTTCTCAAGTATGATGTTGAAGAAATCACATGACAGCGTGTCGCCTTGTCTAAAACCTTTTTTGACATTGAAGGTCTCGGTGAGTTCGTTACTGTAGGATAGGCGAGCGAGTCAAAATGAAACAACTTGAGACAAGATGTACTACTTACGACAGTTTATTGAGAAGAAAGAAAATTGACATGACGGGTTGTATTTATACTTTCATATGAAGCGGTACACTTATGTAAAAGAAATGTGATAGTGTGAGCATCATACGATATGACAATAGTTTCTTACTTTCGGTTAATATTTACTTCTGACAATCTTAAGTATGTGTTATACGGGAGCACTTACAGTAGTGTACAAAAAAAAGCCTACAACTCGGCCATTCTGACCGCATAATCGACCCGATTACAATATCTTTTCTATACATAATTTTCATAAAACTTTTTTTCTTAAGATACATTACATTTTGTATAGTACATATTTTACAATAATCTTCTTTGCCTAAGAGTAATTTCTTATTGAAACTCTAAAGCTAAACATTTAGTTGATATTTTTAATATTACAAATGATTGTTGATACATATGAAAAGTTATATAACTATTACATTGAAAACAATTTATCGTTCTTACTGAATTTGCCATCTCATGAATTTTTTGAAATTTAGAAATTTTAAGTCGAATATCTTTGAAATACAAAACAAATAAAGTTAAGATACATTATTAATTATATCGTTTCAAACATTGAAAGAAATATCCATCGACATTTAGGCAGGTACAAACAAACATATATTTTTTTAAATTAAACAGCTGTTCTTTCAGGTGATCGTTATTCAAATGTGATTGTTGCCATCAGTTCTATAAGTATTATTTATTCCTTTGTCGTTTTCACCAGTCTTTAAATCAGCTTCTGGGATCGCATATAACCTCATATTGTTCGGAGAACATACACCTTTGTATGGCAATCTTGTTAATTGCAATCCGTCAATATCACCTATAATATACCTGTCATTCCTCAAGACTTTCTTCACCTCGTATGGTCCACGAAACTTAGCCAAAAGTTTTTTGCCTACGCCTGGTGTTGTATCTACGTTTTTGATCATGACATAGTCTCCTGGTTTATAAGCTGTTGGATTTTTATGACGGCTGTCATAATATCTTTTATTCTTCAGTTGCTCTTTCTCAATTTTTCCCTGAGCTTCTTCCCTAATTTTATCCAGATTAACTTCTTCAGAATCAACGTTGTTCGCTAAAAACTCTTTCACCTTGTCGCAGAATTTTCCTTTCTGATCCCTACCAAATAGCAAACTACTGGGTGTAAAACCTGTGCTACGATTCACACTGTTGTTTATAGCAAACTCAACTTTTATTAATTTTCTGTCCCAATTACTTGTGGTAAACGACTCGCATTGTTTTGCAAGCATTGGTGTTATCACTCTATTCAGCCGCTCAACTTGACCATTAGATTGCGGTGAGTGTGTTGCTACCTTGACGTGCTGTATATTGTTTTCTTTTAAAAACTCTGCAAACTCGTTTGACGTGTAACAAGATCCACGGTCAGAAACTATTCGGTTAGGTCTAGAGTAATTTGCGAAATAGGTTTTCAAACATTCTATAGCTTCCTTACTCGAAGTGGTTTTAGTTGGATACAGCTTGGAAAATTTGGTGAAACCATCTACAACCACTAAAATGTGCTTTTTGTTGCAATGAGATGAAGGAAAAGGGCCTAGATGGTCGACATGAAGCGTATCGAATGGGATATTTCCTTTTGGAATTGGATGTAAGATTCCTTCTGATTTACCAGAGTCCGGTGAAAAATAAATGCATTTAAGACAGCCTTTAATAACTTTTCTAATCTTCTCCTTCATGTTTGGAAACCAGTAAGTCCCGGATAAATGTTCAAAGCATTTGTCTACACCCAGATGACAAAGTGACTCATGATGAGTTCTGACAACCTGCTCTTCCATGTTAAATGGGACATAAAAAACAATCTTGTCTTTAACTTTTCGATAAATTAGTCCATCAACCATTTCATAGTGTGGACTTTCGGAAGTACTCAACCCTTCCGCAATTGCAACTATCTTTGGATCATGTTTTTGTGCGGCGGCTAGAACAAATTCAAACGATTCGTCCTCCACATACAAAATGTTGAAAGATCGACTTAAAGAATCAACGTGTGACATCCGATCGCTTTTCCTGTGCTCAATTGAATAATCATAGGATTGTAACTCCAACGCCCATCTTGATATTCGCGGATTCAATGTTTTTTTGTTAAGCGTCAAGACAAGAGCTTGGCAATCCGTGACGATCTTAAATGGAATACCTAGCAAATATATACGAAACCGCCTCAAAGCATAGACTATGGATAAGGTCTCAAGTTCATAGCTATGGAATTTATTTTCAGCTTCACTAGCTCGCTTCGAGAAATAAAACACCGGATGAAATTTGGCATTGCTCTGTTTCTGCAGTAGGACTGCACCAAATCCATGCGAGCTGGCATCGCAGTGGAGTTCTGTTGGATTATTAGGGCTATATATTGATAGAACAGGCGCTGAAATCAATTTGGTTTTCAACAAATTAAAGACTTCTATTTCCTTAAGACCAAATGTGAACGGAGTGTCTTTCCTCAATAAATCATACAGAGGCTTTGCGATGTTAGCAAATTGGTGTATAAATTTCCTAAAGTAGGAGCAAAGTCCAAGGAAGCTATGGATGTCCTTAGTTGAAGTAGGTAGCGGAAAGTTCTTAATAGCCGAAAGATTAACCTCATTCGGACTAATACCGGCTTCGTTTATTTTATAGCCCAAGTACGTGATCTCACTTTGTACAAAAACACACTTGTCCAATCGAAGGTTTAAGCCTTTGCTAATGACGATGCTAATTACTTCCTTAAGAATATCTAGGTGTTCTTCTAAAGTTTCCGTCGCTATAAGAAGGTCATCTAAATAAGTCAAGATCTTGGATTGCAATATCAATTTACCAAATATGTGCTTTATATAACGCTCGAAAACAGACGGAGCGTTCTTAAGCCCAAACGGCATTTTGGTAAATTCATACTGTCCAATCGGTGTAATGAACGACGTGAATTTCATTGATTCTTCCTCAAGTGGCACATGGTAAAAACCGTTTTTTAAATCCAACGTGGTGTAATATTTCTTATCTTTTAACCGGTCTATGTTATCCTCGATTAAAGGCAGGGGGTAGTTATCGCGAAGAGTAATTTTGTTAAGCTCCCTAAAGTCTACGCATAGCCTAAGCTCCTTATTTTTCTTCTCGACGAGAACAATAGGTGAAGCATATTCTGAATTAGACTCACGTATTATACCTTGGCTTAATAAATCATTGAGAATCTTCTCTAACTCGATTTTATGCGAATACGGCAACCTTCGCGGTGAACTATGAAATGGAGCATCCTTACACAACACTATCTTCATTTTGAACTGACTCTCTACAGGAATATTTTTTCTAACAGATTCACAAAAAGCTGGTTTGACTATTCTTTTCACACTTTCTTGAATATTTATTGGAATGTTTGGATTTACTTTTATATCAAAATCGTTGTTTTCATAAACATTAATGTTCAAAATTTGTTTTACAAACAAAGATTCTTCATAAGACGTACTTACATAATCAACTTGCGAACTGCCACACTGACTTAAAGATGATGACGACAAATCCTTTCCATTTGCAAGCGTTTCAGCAGAACTACGTGATGAAGGCAATAATGAACTTGAAGAACGATTACACCTGACGCTGCTTGTCACTGGCAAAATACGATCTTGTTTTTCATCATTCCTGTCTGCTTTCTTTAAAACCATGCCAATCATGTCGATGAAATTTCTCCCCAAAACGATTGGATAACTCATTGACTGATTTTTCACTACAAGTAAACATAAATTAGTTTTATTGTTATCAAAAAATATACGTGAATTGACTCTTCCCAACACTTGAAGCGGGCTGTTGTTTACTCCACAGTATGTATGACTGTCTTTATCCAATGGTGAAATCATAGTCTGCGGCAGGAACTTTTCTTGGACAAAGCTTATCGGACTCCCTGAGTCCAAGAGCGACGTCAAAGTGCACGCACATTCGGAATGTCCATCGGTGAATATGTAGGAAATTTCTCTTTCAAAGTCATTAGAAATTGGACTACAATTTGACATGATGCGACCGGTACTGCGCTTAGACACGTTGTTGATGTTTTCTGCATGAATGTTGTTTACATTTAAAACGTCTTCGTTGTTATCAGCGCTGCTTAGCTGTGGGTGATGACTGTTGTTGTTGCTTTCACTGACAATCAAAACTGGTTTATTGCTGGAGCAATTTTTGGCTATGTGCCCACGAACACCACATTTAAAACACGTGAACTCTTTTTTTGCACATGACACATTGGCGGGTGCATTACTGGTGTATTCTTTTTTCTTGAATGCATTATTCTTTTGATTATTTCGGCTGCTGTTGTGAAACTGGGATGTGCTTGATTTAGGCGGGAAATGATCGCGACTGTTGAGTTTGTACTTTTCGTATTTTCTTAGTGCTATTTTTAGCTGATCGATGTTGTTTGCGTTATACAGCATGCTCTTATTGAGTTCGGAATCTGGAATGCCCTTGATTATAAATTGAATCAAATCTTCTTCTTCTATGGGGTTATGGGATGCGATTTCCTGCATGCTGAGCACATATTGCTGCAATGTCTCCTCACGCCGTCTTTTCCTTGCACTTAGCTCACTAAAAATATCCGCTTTCGTAACAGTGCGCTTAAACTCACCCAAAAGTGCATCTCTGAGATCTGTCCAGTTTCGTATTTTCAAAGATCTTACGAAAAGCCTTGCTGTTCCACCAAGGAGCCTCTTTCCGAAAATGAACTTGGTTCGATCGTTGAGTTGAAGGCTTTCGGCGTTCTCCTCGAACTGTTCTACCCAATGAACAATGGGAAAGTTGTCATCCCCAGTAAATGGACACAATAAGTCTTCCATGTCCTTGAAGTTTTGCGAAACATGTGATCCCTGACTGTGATTTTCTTCATTATCCTCCATTTGCAGTTCTTTCAGTCGTCGCTTCAGTGAAATGATTTCCTCCCTCTTTCTGCATGCTTCTCGTAGCTTATTAAGCTCCTCATCAACGTCGTTGCGTAGTGCATGGACAGGTGATTCGTCCAGCGTTTCTTCCTCTGACTCGTGTTCGGTGGATGAATCTGCGTTTTCTTGCTCACCATCGGCCATAAAATCCTGCGCAAGTTTTTCCAGATTCTCATCCGTATAGGATTCAACTGCTTTCTCGACCCGTAGTTTTAACACCGTTTTAGTTCCATCAGTTTTCAAACCCAGCGATCGTAAAATATTTTTTAGGATGGGTACCGTCGCTTTATCAACTAATTGTTTAAACAATTCTGACATTTTTGAACCACTAAAAAACTTTTAACTCAGATAAAGTTAAACGGTATCCCACTTCTGAATTTTGTAGGATAGGCGAGCGAGTCAAAATGAAACAACTTGAGACAAGATGTACTACTTACGACAGTTTATTGAGAAGAAAGAAAATTGACATGACGGGTTGTATTTATACTTTCATATGAAGCGGTACACTTATGTAAAAGAAATGTGATAGTGTGAGCATCATACGATATGACAATAGTTTCTTACTTTCGGTTAATATTTACTTCTGACAATCTTAAGTATGTGTTATACGGGAGCACTTACAGTAGTGTACAAAAAAAAGCCTACATTACCGACCTTGATGGAGCAGCGAGAGTTCTCCATCGTCATCCTGCACAATCTGACATGGGATTGTATAGCTCGTCTCCATGTACGCTGTCATATGCGGCCTTAAAATCGACGAATAGGTGGTGGGTGTCGATCTGCATCTCGTGGGTTTTTTCCAGGATCTGCCGCAGTGTGAAAATTTGGTCTATGGTGGACTTTCCCGGCCTGAAACCGCACTGATAAGGACCTATCAGGTTATTGACGAATGGTTTCAGGCGTTCACACAAGACGGCAGAGAGGATCTTGTACGATATGTTAAGGAGACTGATCCCTCGATAGTTGGCGCAGTCAAAAGGGTCTCCTTTCTTGTGGACCGGACAAACGACGCTGAGATTCCACTCATCGGGCATGCTTTCCTCCGACCATATCTTACAGATGAGCTGGTGCATGCGCCCAACCAGATCATCTCCAGCTGCTTTAAACAGTTCCGCGGACAGTCCGTCCGCTCCAGCAGCTTTGTTCGACTTTAGTCTATATATCGCTATCTTGACCTCGCCTAAGTCGGGGGGACGGAATTCTTGGTCATCCTCGTCCAAATTAAGTGGAACATTCTGCCTGACAGCGGAATTTGTGTCGTCATCGCCGTTTAACAGTCTGCAGAAGTGATTTTTCCAAATTCTCAGCATCGACTGCGATTCTACCACTAGTTGTCCATTTTCATCGCTGCAGGCTTCTGTCCGAGGTCTATACCCTCCGGATAACTGTTTTATCTTTTGGTAAAACTTTCGGACCTCCTTCTGCCGTAACATCTCTCCATCTCTTCGACCGCGCGCTTCTCGTGCTCTTTCTTTTTCCTTCTGAGAAGCCGGTTCTCTTCCCTTCTCTTCTGCTCGTAGAGCTCACGAACAGCTCTCGTTGTTCGATGCAGAGTTGCCTTGTAGGCCTCCTGTTTGGCTGCATGTGCCTGCCTGCACTCGTCGTCAAACCATGGGTTCTTCTTTGGTGGTGTCGTAAAACCCAGCACATCAGTGGCAGCTTCTTTGATGGCTTCTTGACAACGTTTCCATTCATGGTCTATTGTGGTTGTAGGCTGGGTCGAACTTTCGGAGAGTTTCAGGGAGACTCGTTGTTGAGGTGTGGGAACCGTGTGCTCATTACAGAGAGGTTACGCCCCGAGGCGAAATCCACCAGCCTTAGTCCGTTTCCGGATGTGTTGTCGTGCAGGCTGTGTTTTCCGATAACTTTAGCAAAGATTTCTTCCTTGCCCAGCTGTGCGTTGAGATCTCCTAGAACGATCTTGGTATCATAGCTGGGGCATTGATCGTATGTTCTTTCTAGGAGATCATAGAAATCGTCCTTGCTATTGTCATCCTTCTCCTCTGTCGGGGCGTGGGCGCAAATCAGGCTGATGTTCCCGAGCTTAGCCTTGATGCGGATTGTTATGAGGCGCTCGCTTACATACTTAAAGCTTAAGACTTTTTGCCTAAGTCTGCCTCGAACAACAAAACCACATCCAAATAAGCGCTGCCCTCCTTCTCTGTAGCAGTCGCCGTAGTAGAGGTCGCAGTTTCTCATCCTCTTTTTGCCCGGCCCGTTCCACCGCACTTCCTGGATAGCGGTTATGTCTGCTCTATAGCAGTCTAGGGCCTCCGCTAGTTCATCGGCTGCACGTGGTCTGTTAAGGGACCTCACATTCCACGTGCAGAACCGAAAGTCATGGTCCTTTTTCCGTTTGCAAGGGTCGTCAACAGTAGATCCGTCCGTATCCGAGGCAGGTTGTTGTTTCTGAACTCGTATTTTTTTTACGTGGTGAGGAAGTTAACCTCACGCACAACCTCCAAACTGGGAGGACAGGCCCATTAATTTAACCCTCGGGCAGAGGGTTCGCTGCGTATATTAGTTCACCACACAACGGCTGTTATGATGGCTATCCAGGGGCGCCGCGAGGAGGCTGTACGTCAACTTGACTTATGAACAAGCAGGGATCGCGCTGGCATCCTACCAGGTTGGATGCAGTCAGCAACTTTACCCTGTCTACATAAGCCCATGCTACCCCAGTCCAAGGAAATTCCAAACAAAAAATAACCAGTTCCAGGTGACCACGTAATTGTTCAACCTGTCTACTGAATACCCTGTATTACAGTCAATCAAACAATAAGTTTCAAAGCTTCAAACTTATTATTTATTTGTGTGCACTCGGAACTTGATTGACACAGACAGCGAATTACGCTTGTTCGTGTCGCTCCTTTATACGTAAAATTGTAACGAATTCTAACGGTTGATTTTTATTATATTCTATTTCGTTGAATTTTGCGTAGAAAAGGAGCTACACGTTAAATCTTAATTTAAATACAAAAATATGGCATTACAAAATATTAAATAAGCAGAAAATGAAATGCAAAACACTGTGCTCGTTACAAAGAGAAGAAAGATAATTTATTTTTTGTATAAAAAAACCGAAAAGTAAACGATGATTTCAGTGCCTTAAATGAATATGACTTGCAATTTGATCTCGAAAGTGATTAGGTACATCTTCGTTTACAAGTTCGAGTTCATTTGACTCATTTCCAACGGCGAAACTTACACCTTCCTCGTCCCGTATTTTAAAATGTCTGCAAATATGTGCAACGAGCAGCAAACTTTCATTATTTGTACCATCTTACTTGGTTGATACTTAAGAGAACGAGCCTCTCGATTTCGTGCGGAAAATGTTTCTGGTTGAATGCGTGTTCTAAAGTTTCAACTTGTGGATCGCTATAGGGTGTTAGGAGGAAAGGTTCTTATGCATATCATGCATCTCTTAGAAGCGAGAATGAACGGTCGCCACGTTCATAACTACTTTTAAGCATCATTACTTGTTCCTGGGCGCCTTGAATTTACGGCTTTTATGACCATGTTGTAATCGCATATATGTTTGAATTGCAATTGGCATTTATGTTTAAGGTTTTGTCTACTTGCAACCATCGCATTGACTGAAAAGTAACCCTTTCTTTTAAAAGATAGCGTCGGATATTGGTGGGGTTGCGACATTCTTACGTGCGTCCTACTACGCATCCTATGACGCCAGGAATGCGAAATTTTTCAAAGAAATATCTTCCTTATATATATATCTTCTTCTGACATTGAAAATTATTTCCACCTTTGGCAAATTGTTCTCTCAAGAACTTCCAGTACTAGTGACAAAACATTTGTGACTGTATTTCGTCCCATGGCTACATCACTATCTTATCCAAAAGATCGTTGGAGGCTTCCTTCTGCTAGAAAACGGAAGACAGCAGCCAGCTGTAATGTGCAGGGAATTGAGGATTTTGATAGGTGTGCTTTCCAACAACATTGTAAAGGGGTCTTTATTCAACCGATAGTATGATACAAACCTAAATTAATAATAATGTATGACATATGCAGTTTATTTTTGGTTTTAAATTTCGTTTACTTTCTCTGCATCTGCAATATCCAATGGCTTTGAAGAATCCGTCAAGCTTCGCTTTTTAATTTTTTCGACGGCATTTCTTTTGTTTCCGTGTGTTTAAAAACTAAAAAATCGAGTGAAACGTAGGACACTGAAAAAGAAACACTGACTCCATCGCGAGAGTCGATTGTGGACCAGCAATCGACTTTTGTGACAGTCGACTGATTTTGGTCAGATATGAAGTGCTATAGAGACGTCCAGTTTCCTCTCCTGGGCCTTACAATTTTTGACAACCATTTTTTATAACGGTTTCTGACGTTGTCACCGATACGACCAGAAATGAAGTATGAGAATTCGTGTGAACTCTTCCGAACAGCTGACCTCCCCTACAATCTACAGAGCTGAATATTTGACGTTGAATTTATTCGATTTGAGGCCCATTTATTTAGTGTCCTTATTTATGTAATTTTTGTTAATATTATTACAGTGATCCCCGCTTATTGAAGCTCGCTTAATTTATTTCCCATTTAATTGAACGAAAAAAGTGAGCTCGAATATTTCCTATATAAGCTATACACGTATTTGCACGGTTAATTGAATCCCGCATAATTGATCTTACAATTTTGTACCAAACAAGCTGAATACATCCAAAGTGTTCGGTTAATTGATCAGCGCTGAACAAACAATTATTACAAAATACGAGCAAATTGTAGTAATTCGGGAGCACTGTTTTTACATTGAAGCGGGAAAGGACCGGGTTTTGCAAAGAGGTGGAACAAGCGCTATTAACATGGTTTGGTCAAATGAGGTTCTCAGGAGCAGCTATTTCTCCGAACATAATAATGGAAAAGGCAAACTTGCTGTGATGTTGAACCATGATTTTACTCCAACTGCAGGTAAGCTCGATTTGGACCGTCGATGGGTTATTTGTAAAGGTGTGTTTTTTGCAGGGTGGCTATGGCGTTGGCAAAAGCGACATGGAATTGTTGTCATTGTGATTGAAAAGACCAAGACACAGAGATGTTTTAAAAACAAGGTAGTACCCCTACAATATTTCCATAACAAAAAGGCTTGGGTGACCCAAAATATATGGGTCGAAATTTTATTTTCACTATACGAGGAAATGATAAGGCAGCAGCGAAAAATAATTCTTTTTGTTGATAATGCTGCCTGGCACAAAAAGTTGGACAATTTAAAAAATATAAATGTCCAATTTTTACCACCAAATACGACATCTATCATTCAGCCTCTTGATCAAGGCATTATTCACCGCTTTAAGTCATACTATCGACAAGCAATTATTAGGAAACAAATCGCAGCTATCGAATGTGACAAAACAATCGGAGAATTTTCATTCACTGCTTTACAGGCAATGCATATAAGCAAGCATTGCTTGTGGCTTATAACACCATCAACGATAAGAAATTGCTTTATAAAGGTATTTTTTTTACCGTTTTTGATATACATATGTAGGTGTGTTCGCAAATTATTTATTTTCAGGAGAATTTCGTTCATTCATTGCCGAAGTGCAACAAGTTGACGATATCGCAGATAGCTTCGTTGAGTACGAGAACAATAATTCAGATTTCAACTCTTACGTGACGTGCGATGACAATTTGTCATGTTATGGTGAACTAACAGATGCAGATACCTTAGAGACTGTGGCAGATAATCCCGTATGTAATAACGAAGAAGAAGTTGAAGAGGAAGTTGAAAATATATATACAGTTAGTCCCAAAAGTAAGTATACACTTCATCAACTTCACAAATAATGCGACCAAAATGCAACCTGTTAGTAATATTTCTACTTCACTGTCAAAACATTTTCCTCACGTAATTGAACTTCCATATAAAAGCAACGATAACGGTTAATATTGAAAATTATGCAAAAGAAGCGAAAAAATGCAAGGAGACACACAAAAGCTCGTCCCAAAAGTAAGTATACAGCCGCAATATTGTGGAGTGCCTTTTCCAATAAAATAGTCACTTATGTTTTTTCTCCTTTGAAATTGCGAATTGTATTGTGTGAGTTAGTTTAAAAGTCCTGTAAAGATAGATTTATTGCTAATTGTGAAGAAAGGAAGGAGGAAAGGAACTTTCTACTGACTTGAAAAAATTGATTACTAAGCACTTTTTAGATAACAAATCAATAAGAAAATAGTGCAAAAATATAAAA
Organism: Eristalis tenax; assembly: GCA_905231855.2. NCBI lineage: Eukaryota > Metazoa > Arthropoda > Insecta > Diptera > Syrphidae > Eristalis > Eristalis tenax. The sequence goes on along the minus strand of HG993124.1, from coordinate 103,209,985 downwards.
TTAACGGTAGTGTGGAAAATGCAGCTCGATCAGGTCGGCCCCGCAAATTCACGGAACAAGAAAACCGCCTAATCGTTAGAAAAATAAAAAAAATCCAAAGACGAGTGCTCCAAAAATAACTGAAGAGGTACTTAATGAAACCGGAAAAACATGCCACATGCCACCCATCCGCAGAATACTGTATGATGCTGGATATAATGGAAGGAATATAAGAAAGAAACCATTTGTCAGCAAAGTCAACCGGCAAAAACGACGAAACTTCGCTAAAGCTTATGAAAATCATGAAAGTAGTTTTTGGAATAAGGTAATATTTAGTGATGATAGTTTGTTTAATATCTTTGGTTCTGATGGTAGAGGAAAAGTATGGAGAAAACAAAATAGCGAACTCGATCCAACAAATACATCAGGAACAGTGAAACATGGCGGAGGAAACGTGATGGTATGGGGTTGCATGGCGGCATCTGGTGTTGGTAAATTAGTTTTTATTGATAGTAAGATGAATCGGTTTGATTATTTAAACATTTTAAAAAATAATTTATGTAAAAGTGCCAGAAAGTTAGGCTTGGAGGGGTCATTTATCTTTCAACAAGATAATGACCCCAAGCACACTTCACTTATAGTCAAAGAACGGCTATTGTACAATGTCCGAAATCAGTTAAAAACGCCACCGCAATCACCGGACCTTAGCGTCGTAGAACATTTATGGGAACATCTAGAGCGACAGATAAGAAAACGAGACATTAAGTCTAAAGACAGTCTTAAAACAGTTCTTCTAGAAGAATGGTCCAAAATCGACTCCAGTGTTACACAAACTTTGGTAAATTCAATGCCATCAAGACTTAAAGCTGTTATAAAGTCCAAAGGAAATTAAGAGTCATAAAATATTAGAATTGCAAAAAGTTTATGAAGTGTATACTTACTTTTGGGATATAGCTCTCGCCTACTTTTTAGTAAACCTTATTGTTTCCTTATTTAATTGATGAATTATTGTTAATTTTCTATTTTGTTTAGTGAATTCAAGTATGTTAAGTTCAAATGTTAAAAGAATTTTACATATGTTCAATCAATACTATCAAATTTGGACTCAAATTATTTAATGGATAGGGTGTATACTTATTTTGGGACTAACTGTATACCCCAAGATATCTCCAAGATTCTTCAGTCAATCCAAAATCTTTAATATTGAACTGGAAAATATGGAAGAAGATGTAATCAAAATTACATTAACAATGCAAACTAACATATTTTTTAAGCAGAATGCTTAACATACATATTATGTATAAATGTAAAAATACACATAAGATGTGTCTTGAAATGTGATTTATGAATTTATTTTGCAATAACTGAAGTGTAATTTTTGTTTTTTTGAAGAATAATTTAGTTAGTTTTTTTTTTTTAATAAAAACTTTAAGTACTTATGTGTAGCTTATTTCTTATTTTCGTCACAGACCGTTTAATTGACTTACTGGCTCAATTAAGCGAATATCGTCTAATTGCACCAGAGACGCAATTAAGCGAATTTTCGTTAATTGAATACACGGATAATTGATCGCGAAAATCGGACAAAATAGTCGGTTCAATTAAGCGGAGACTGTACTTTAAGGCTTTTCACATACTGTGCGGTTTGTTTCGTTTCGATCCCAATATTGTCAGCTACCGCCTGGGTGACTAGGAAGGTACTTAAATTGATGCAGGGCAAAGAGATTACAATTAATCTGTTCTTCCTAGATAAAACGTGTGTTGCATTTCAAATTTTGTTGTGTTCGTAGGCTTCTTTCTCAGCCGCAGCAGCAAATTTTGGAAAAAAAACACCCCACTGCAAAAATGTCTTCATAAGTATATCTGTAAGCGGTCTGTACCTTACACATTTTGTCGAATGAGTCGACTGCAAAATTGTCACATAAATTTGTCTTCAACTCAATTCGTGAATACACTCTGTCCTGGGTGTCATCTAAAATGATCAGTGCAACTAAAGAATGATGTGAATGATGTGAGTGAAATATGAAATATGGCTTAGAGATTCTGATACTGAAGATGATCGGGATGTGCAATTAATGGCAAGAAAAAGGAGACGAATATATATAATAGAAGCATCTCTTCTAATCCTCTCCTGAAGGATACGCTGTCAGATATTTCTAATACAACAAACTAATTTTTTTTTTTTTTTCAGATTTCTTAAATAATTTCGGCTAACTAAAGAAGACTTCGTGGACCTTTCAGCAAATTGATTCAAAATTTAAACCAGCAATTAGAAGGACAGCAATTTCATACATAATAAACCTTGCTGCGGCGTTGAGATTCTGTGCGATCATACCAAATATGTGTTGGGAATGAATTCTGCCTGGGGCTTGCAAAACCTACCCTGTCTCTTTTTCTAAAGGAAGTTCTTTCTTGAACTGGATAAAATTCTACCCCGAAACAGAAAAAAATCGTGCTAAAACAGGCTTCTACGAATTAAGTGGAATTCCAGGTGGAATAGGCTGTGTTGACGGAACACACATAAAAATATATGTAGTCTCCAAGGAAAGAACTACAGAATGTACATTATAATCTTAAAGGATTTTACAGCCTAAATGCTATGATAGTAAGTGGTTTTTGAACATTGTATTTTCGTTGAATGCTCATTGATTTGATTTGATTAAAGGTCTGCGATGGAGGCTAAGGTGGATAATCCTGGCTCTGTATATGAGTGAACTGAATTTTGTGGGTGTGAAATGTTTTGTGAGTGAAATGTTTTGTGAGTGAACAAATTTTTGAAGAAAGAAGCTTTACCAACACTTGGCTTTTAGGTAAGAATATTAATAGTGTTTTGATTTTATGTTCATCATTCATTAAATTATTCAAGGTGACGGTGGACATGGCCTAAAACCCTATCTTCTTACCCCCTTCCGCGATCCAGAAGTTAATACCATGGAATTTGCTTTCAACAAAAGACATGCAAAGGCACGAAATATCATCGAGCGTACGATTGGTGCAGATGGATGTGCCTCTTAAGAGCACAAGAATTACATTAAACCCCAAAAAAAAACTATGTAAAAACATTACCAATATTTGTGTAGTTTTACATAATATATGCATAGCCCGAAATGTTCCCTTGTTGGAAGAATTAGATGTTAACAACCCTGAGGATGATGAACCAGGAGTTGATAGCTTCGAAAACGAACCGAATTTGAGTAATGATGCTGTAAATATTAGAAGCAATATTCTAAGAAATGGTGGCATGGGCTTATGTACACAGGGTAAAGTTGCTGCTTGTTCATAAGTCAAGTTGACGTACAGCCTCCTCGCGGCGCCCCTGGATAGCCATTATAACAGCCGTTGTGTGGTGAACTAATATACGCAGCGAACCCTCTGTCCGAGGGTTAAATTAATGGGCCTGTCCTCCCAGTTTGGAGGTTGTGCGTGAGGTTAACTTCCTCACCACGTAAAAAAAAAATACGAGTTCAGAAAAAACAACCTGCCTCGGATACGGACGGATCTACTGTTGACGACCCTTGCAAACGGAAAAAGGACAATGACTTTCGGTTCTGCACGTGAAATGTGAGGTCCCTTAACAGACCACGTGCAGCCGATGAACTAGCCGAGGCCCTAGACTACTATAGAGCAGACATAACCGCTATACAGGAAGTGCGGTGGAACGGGCCGGGCAAAAAGAGGATGAGAAACTGCGACCGCTACTACGGCGACTGCTACAGGGAAGGAGGGCAGCGCTTATTTGGATGTGAATTTGTTGTTCGAGGCAGACTTAGGCAAAAAGTCTTAAGCTTTAAGTATGTAAGCGAGCGCCTCATAACAATCCGCATCAAGGCTAAGCTCGGGAACATCAGCCTGATTTGCGCCCACGCCCCGACAGAGGAGAAGGATGACAATAGCAAGGACGATTTCTGTGATCTCCTAGAAAGAACATACGATCAATGCCCCAGCTATGATAAAAAGATCGTTCTAGGAGATCTCAACGCACAGCTGGGCAAGGAAGAAATCTTTGATAAAGTTATCGGAAAACACAGCCTGCACGACAACACATCCGGAAACGGACTCAGGCTGGTGGATTTCGCCTCGGGTCGTAACCTCTTTGTAATGAGCACACGGTTCCCACACCTCAACATCCATAAAGGGACCTGGCGGTCACCTGATCAATCAACCGTCAACCAGATTGATCACATTGCGATCGACGTCAGACACTCCTCCAATATTCTCGATGTCCGAACTTTCCGAGGAGCCAATATTGACTCGGACCATTTCTTTGTTGTAGCCAAGGTAAGAATGTGGATATCGAGAAAAATACGGAGTCGAGACAGGACACCTCGTTTTGACGTTGGAAAGCTGCAATCGCAATCGATCGTTAGGAACTTTGCCGACCTAGTCTCCCTGAAACTCTCCGAAAGTTCGACCCTGCCTACAACCACAATAGACCAGGAATGGAAACGTTGTCAAGAAGCCATCAAAGAAGCTGCGACTGATGTGCTGGGTTTTACGACACCACCAAAGAAGAACCCATGGTTTGACGACGAGTGCAGGCAGGCACATGCAGCCAAACAGGAGGCCTACAAGGCAACTCTGCATCGAACAACGAGAGCTGTTCATGAGCTCTACGAGCAGAAGAGAAGGGAAGAGAACCGGCTTCTCAGAAGGAAAAAGAAGCGCGCGGTTGAAGAGATGGAGAGATGTTAGATCGACACCCACCACCTATTCGTCGATTTCAAGGACGCATATGACAGCGTGTAAGAGACGAGCTATACAATGCCATGTCTAGTTTTGACATTGCAGCCAAACTCGTCAGATTGTGCAGGATGACGATGGAGAACTCTCGCTGCTCCATCAAGGTCGGTAACGAACTCACCGAGACCTTCAATGTCAAAAAAGGTTTTAGACAAGGCGACGCGCTGTCATGTGATTTCTTCAATGTCATACTTGAGAAGATCGTGCGAAACTCAAATGTCAACACCAGAGGCACGATCTTCCAAAAGTCCGTTCAACTGCTTGCCTACGCGGACGACATTGACGTGATTGGACGAACACAGCGAGCTGTCAATGAGGCTTTTGCTAGCATTGAAGCGGAAGCGGCTAAAATGGGTTTGGCAGTTAACCAGGGCAAAACAAAGTACATGCTGTCATCACGAAAGGACGCACAACATCGACGTCTCGGACAGAGCGTTATAATGGGCAGCAGAAACTTTGAGGTAGTCAAGGACTTCGTCTACCTTGGCTCTGCAGTAAACAGGGACAATAACACCAGTACCGAGATCAAGCGCAGAATTACTCTTGCCAATCGCTGTTTCTTTGGGCTCAAGAGGCAATTGAGTAACAGAGCCATCTCTCGAAACACCAAGTTGACTTTATATAACACCCTAATCATCCCCGTCCTGCTCTATGGCGCAGAGACATGGACGCTATTGAAAGCGGATGAAGAAGCTCTTGGTCTTTTTGAGAGAAAAGTTCTGCGTGCGATCTTTGGTCCTGTTTGTATTGATGGCGTCTGGAGTACAGCGGCATGCACCTAGTTAAGCGTCTTCGGATCCAACGCTTAAGATGGCTAGATAACGTAGAGCGGATTGACACCACAGCTCCGGCCCGAAGAGTCTTCGATTCCGAGCCTTTGGGACAACGCATAAGAGGGCGTCCTAGAACAAGATGGCGCACACAAGTGGAGAAGGACCTCAACCAACTTGGTGTGCACAACTGGAGACAGCTGGCGAACGATCGTGCTGGCTGGAGAGGCTTGTTGGTTGAGGCCCAGGTCCACCCCGGACTGTAGCCCCAAACAAAGAAGAAGAAGATTCTAAGAAATATAAACAACCAATCGCTTCCAAAACATTTTTGTTTATTTCTTTTCCTTTTGTATTGGATTTCAGATTTCAGTCTACAGATACAATTCGTCCATTACAACTAACAAATCATCAATTGAAATAACATTAAGAAAATATCGACAGTAACCCAAATAATTTATTAAAAGTAACGCAAATAATTTATTGAAAATAACGTTTTAAAAATTTGTATTCCTAAGCTTTTGTAGCTCTAAGATTTGTTTTTTTAATGTAAGTTTTAGAGCCCAGTCTTGTTGTTTACTCATAATTTTTTCTTTGTACACTTCTAATTTTTCTTTTTTTATTGCCAAAATATCCCTATTGTAGTCTATTGTAGTATATTCTTCAATGTTTTTTGCAGCTATCTTTTAATTGATGCAAAATATATGATGCACCTTTATGAAAATTCTCAGTTTCAGCTTTAAGCAACTTAATCCTATCATCGACACTACATCTATTTTGTTTTTGTATTTTTTTTTTGTTTTTTTTGTATGTTAATTCCGTCGCTTTCTTCTAAAGTTGAATCTAGCGCGTCCATTTGTGATGCCAGCCCAAACTCATTTCCTGGTGGGTCCACATGCGAATTTATATCCAATAAGGATATAACGCACTCCTCTACATGGGTGAAAGAGTGCAGTTTGTTGGGTCTTCCTCCGGTTGCTTTTAATTCCAATTTATTTTCTGCCTTCATCTTCTTTATCTTGAATTTTAAATCCGTCCAAACCTATTGATCGGTTAATTTTTATATACAAATATATTTACATTATTACATATGTGTACTTTTTGCTTACCTTCAACCATTTCTTCCAATCACGAACTGGAGGTCCGTGACTATTTTAGTCCAGTGTTATTTTTTCCCAGCGTTGTCTAGCTCGAGTTTTCGTGCAGATCCCTCTGGCCATGTCTAAATTTGAGTGCATATGAGTCACCAACAATTCCATGTGTTGGAGTTTGTAATTTGTTTTGCCCTACAATTGGATTAAATTTGTTGGAAATTTCAAGATAGAAAACTTACATTTAAAATTTAAAAATCCTTTTTTTTCGTCAACAACAACCAACGACCGCAAATATGTAATCGCCTGAAAATGACAGCAAAATCGATATGAATCGGTTGCTATCGACATTCACAATACCAAAACCGCCAATCGACAATATTCGCAATCGGGGCTCAGTTTGAATACTGTTTTGTTAACATGGGTGTTGAACATGTTTCGATTTTGTATTGACATACATATAATTCAGTATACCTTTCTTTTTCCTTTCCGTTCCTTTTTTTAAACCTGCTTTTTCTATACTATATCTTTAAACCTGTTATTATTGTAATTCTAATTGAACTATATGTTCGATATCCTCTCTTCTTACTAATCGTTATTCACGAAATATAATTTTATTATTTGTGATCGTTATTGTTGTTATTGTTATTGTAATATAATAAATAATAGTGTTTAAGAACTTACTTTTTGTCCATTTTTGTCCTGATTCACCGTTATACTGTTCTCTAGTCCTACTATTTTATTTGTTTACTTCATTCATTAACTAATATACTAACATTAGGAAGATATTGCGAAAACGTTTGAGATTGGGAAACCTGTTCAAAACCGACAGACTGGGATAAACATTTCGCAGAAGAAATGTTTGCCAATACCCTAAAGAAACGTTTGAAAATATCAGCAGTTCCAAACCTGCTGTAGAGCGACTTAGTGATGAAGAATGAAAAAGAGGAGATGCAACTTGCGGATATACAGCAGGAATACGTGTCAGTGATGGTGAAGCAAGAAGAGGATGTAGATATAAGTACTGATGAAAAACAAACATGTGAGAATCTAAGAAATCGAACTCCAAAACAAATTTGTCTTCGCCAGAAACTTTCCCAAGTTGAAGCGAATTTGTTGAAAACGGACGACATATGCCGCGAGAAACAGAAAGTTATTGACTTTCAACAAACGCAAATCTTATTTTTGGAAGGCCAGCTTGCAATACTAATTCTCGTTAGAATGAGGAGATTAATTGCCATAGTAAATACACTAGCGTTATTAAAACCATTGTCGATAACATTAGGCAAAATAGTAAGATATATATGAAGGGTAATAGGTTCTCAAATGAATTGAAAATGTTGGCACTTTCGATTTGTTTTACATCTCCAGTCAGATAGATTATTACGGCTTTCATTAAATCTTCCATCGGTCAGGACTATACGTACTATACATTCTAGGTTCATTCACAAGGAAAAAAATGTGTTTGTGTTTTCTGATGTTCCCCATTTAATTAAACTCATGAGAAGTCACTTTGTTGATCATGGGTTTCTAATAAATGGCAAAGAAGTAAGGAAGGAAATAATTTTATCACTCCTTTCCTTAATTTCGTGAGATCTCTCAATAAGACATAAAATTACTCTAGGCTATGTCAATGTTGTTGGAGCCGAAAGACAAAAGGTTAGGATGGTAACAAAATTGTTCTCCCACACTATTGCACAGGGTCTAACGAGGGCAGCAACTTTAGGCCACCCATGTGATCACAATTGGGAAGAATGCTCCCAATTGTGATTTATTTATTAAGAATATTTGCTTATAAAGTGGTAACACTAATCTTTTTACTACTTTTCAGACCAATGACTGGTTCGATGTTATGAACATCAGAGCACCATATCCAGATTCCAGAAAGCACACTCATGGATACGGTTTAGCTTTGGATGTCCGAAATCCAATTTTAAATGGCATGACTGAGTTCATGCTGAAAATGAGGGTCATACACGTTTTTTAGAGCACGAATGCATTTTAGAATAAGGAAATAGTTGAGCACCAACACAAAAGAAAAAGGAAACTGAAAAAAAAAATTCGACATTTTTGTATTCACTTCAGTAGGTACAGATATCTGGTAAAACTAATAATAAAAACGATGTTATAAGTTATAGACAATGTAAAGGCATAAATGGTAATATTAGATATAAGACAAGTCTCACTTTACACTCCACTTAAAGTTCTATAAAAACACATTTTTCTTGTTGCTACCATGTATTGGTCTTCTTGTTTGGATTAGTTTGTCAATCTATATACTGAGCAATGGAAATATTATTTAAAAAACTTAATTTATTTAACAAAAACCTGAAAACTTAAATCTTTCCTTCCTCAAATTGTATGTAAATAATCCAGCCAGCTGTCAAATCATGCAGTCTCGGACTACGTCACAAAAAAAAAAATAAAGGCGCAATCTTGTTGTCTGTCATTCCTGGCAGAACAGTGATCCAACTCAACACGACTGGCATTCAACACATTAGTACATTAGACACATTAGTGCACAAAACGAATTCATTAAATGCGTGCTATTTCTCAATGCCTATATATCTCTTGCCATACCTTATTCATAACTGATTACATTACATAATGTCAGAAATATAAGCTTTTTCTAGCTCGAGTCACCTTCACCTTCAGTCACCTTCAGGAGCAATGCCCTTCCTGTAATCGAACTTTCACAGTTGACAATTTCACCAGCACCCATTACATCAAAATGTACCTAATGTCATGGGTCTTTAAACGATCGTCAAGATATTAACAATCACACCCATACGACCATCACACATTTTCTCCACATCCCAGCACACAGTTTCAATCAGGTCCCAAGCGGCAATCAATTTGCACTACAGCACAATCTCAAACTTTTACTGCAAGTATGCCCCTTTCCCTGTTGATCATCGACGGCCATTATCACCGTGATTAGCTGTAATTACCGCCGACTGCTCAAAAGTACAAATCGTATGTAATTTCATCGCCGAGCTGAGGGTTGGGCTCGACTATTGCTTCCATTAACCTGCACACACATGCTCACCGGGGCGCTTTATGTAAATCGTTGCAGTAACTTTCACTGCAACCGTCCCATTATTATCTAGTCGTTCGAAGGGCTTCCATCAAGCACCACTATCGATCGAACACTTCACCTGACCCGATGTCAGCGTGACTCCAGTCGAGTGACTCCAGTCTAAGCTAACCGAAATTTCTGTTTACACGGTCACCACCTGGCAGGCGCGATGGGATAACTAAATTTCCATATTTTCGGGGCGCCTACCGCAGGCTATTTGGACGCCTTTTCTCCGAACCACCACGCAACATCTGATTCAAGCAGCGATCATGGTAATCATTCCAAATTGCTTGGGCAAATGCATTAGCGTATGTGCACTCTTAATGAAAACATCAAACAAACAGTTGTGGCCTACGGCGGCGGCGGTATGCCGCACTCCTTCGTGTGGTGCATGCGCTTCGGACTTAAGTGCTTTGAGTGAGCATGTCTTTTGTTTGACAGATGGTATTGGGTCGTGGTGGGCCCGCAGAAAGTCGACTGTATGTCCGAGGAAAGTCGGCGACTGATGCAGACGATGGTGCTGAACGAGTCGATTGTCATCACAAATTGCTGGGAACAGGTTAATGACGATGATTGGTCTGAGTCGGGATGTCTAGTGCTTGGAGGGGATTCTTGTCGATTCTTGGAGAGATTGTCTCTGTTTACATGCAAGTTGGGGGATTTTCATTGGAATCACCTTGATGGAGGTTAACGTTGTATGACAGTACTTTTACAGACGCAGATGAGACTGTGGACAGTATGCTTCTATGAGTGTATTTGGGGTGAGACGGAAAGGTACCTCAATAGTTAATAGGCAATAGTTTTTGCGCACGATATGAACATTGTTCAGTCAGAATGAACACTAGATCGGCCAATTACCACTTTTAAGTCAGTCGAAATGATCGCTATAACTTCGAGGTAGTAAAGGACTTCGTCCACCTTGGCTTCGCGGTAAAGAGTAGAAACAAGGTCAGTACCGAGATCAGACGGAGAATACCTCTTGCCAATCGCTGTTTATATGTCCTGAAGAGGCAATTGAGTAATAGAGCCCTCGGAAGAATTAGTTGACGCAGTATAAGACCTTCATCAACCCTGTCCTACTCTACGGAGCATGGGCATGGACTTTATCCAAAGCGGATGAAGAGACTCTACATATATTTCGGAGAGGAATGATCTGCGCGCGATCTTGCTGTACTATCTGCGTTGATGACATTTGGAATAGAAGGCACAGGAACGTGGCAATCCTTTGATGTCTTGGTTTTGATTAGGTGTCCTTTAAGCCAGCTGTTTCTCGGACTAAGTGGATCTGCAATCAGGACGATTTCACCTATCGTGTGGGCTTTGAAGACGTCGGCTTACTGTCGGATGATAATCCCTTACTCTGTGTTCTTTTTGAGCACATTAACACCATTGTCGAGTACCGCTGGTGCCTTACTGACATCGAAATAAATTTGTACAGACCTTACAAGCTTCTCCCAACTTCCCTCATAGGTGGTGATCCTGGCGTTTTTGCGCCATTAACAACATTTATAATTTTCAAAGGGACCTGAAGTGTAAGATGTGGACCTTTTGCCTGAGTCGTTTATCACGGTGCAGCATGACGACCTTGGTAGTTGGATGATTCCTCGGAAGAATTACGGGTCTTGTGACGTCCTCGCAGACATTTGCTGCTTGATCGAATAACTTTATTCTTGTCCCGATACGGATACAGATTGTACCGGTTGCTACAATAGTAATTAGTGCAACAGTTCTGAAGCAGCGCAGTTGCCGCCTGTTTATACAAGAGGCAGTGGCCGAAAATGCAAAGTCAGTGCTCTTGGCGCTACGAAATCGGGTTCGAAATCCGGTGGGGGCATACATAAAGTACTTTTCGCTCCCAATTCACATCCACAACACTCTTGTGTTAGCAGTTGAAGTGAGTGCAAGTGCTATTATTCCCATCGTGATTTCTTGAAGACATTATAATTTCCAACAAACGAGTTATTTAAATTGAAATATAAAAGATTCATCAATGGTCAATAATAAGAATTATTACGATCCGTTGGACGACTCTGCGGAAACTAAAGATAATAACAACAATTAACGTTTAAACGCCATAAAAGATAGTGTCCCTCCTATAGTTGTGATCAAATCAACAGGTGAATGTGTTCGTCGGGTATTGAGTGACTTAAAAATCGATAATTATCTTATGGGAAAATATATCGCTCAGTCAAAATTTATTCCTTCATCTCTAGAAAGCTCACATAAAATAAAATATACTAAATAGACTAAGTTTTGAATTTTTCACATTTTCCCGGAAGGAAACGCGATCCTTGAAAGTAATTTTATCGGGACTTGATCTTACAGGTGAAAAACTGGAATTTGCTATCAAAAACTGCTAATCCAAACATCCATTATAAAAACTATATTTACATTGTGTATATTCAACGCGGCACAATAAAACTAAACTAACTAAAGAAAAATCGTTACAGTTTGTTCAAAACTATAGTCCACTAAGAGACAAAAACTAGGAAAGATCACACAATGCCATAATTGTCAGCTGTATGGACACGGCTCGATGCATTGTCACACAAAATGTTCATGTGCTAACTGCTCCGGCAACCACAAACGACTGACTGCAAAGAACCTGGCAAGATGCGGTCCGCCAATTGCAGTGGACCACACAAACCATCCCATCCAAATTGCAATAGTCGCAAACAATATCTGGAGATTCGCCAAAACTCTCGACGTGCACGCAACAGCAACAGCACTCCACCTACACCAAAACCTTGCGATTCGCACTCCCTTTCACATTAGCCTCCTCTTTTCACACCTTCAAACACAGCACATCACAGTCAATAAACCAAATTCTACCATGATGATCGTTCCCTACCAATATCATCCACGCAGGTGCAGCGTGGAAAAATCTCATTTTGGAAAAAAAAACAGCTGTAAACAGTAAGGCCAACAAATTATTCTCTTTTGATGAGATCAATTTTTGAGAGATAAATTATCTCTGAAATTTGATATTGCCTTGTTTAAGGAAACTTATTTAAATGCAAGCAAATCATTCACTCACCCTAACTTTAATTCCTACTCAAGTGTCGGAGTAACACAAAGGGAGGTGGCGTTGCTGTCGTCATAAAAAAAAATATTGTACATTCGGTACATCCGGGCTTACAACTTGATGAGCCGGAATTTGTCATAGAAGTCAACAGCAACGTCAAAGCACTTGAGACTTCGTCCGCACCAGACATCATCTTCAACGAAGCCAACCCAGCGGACGACCCGACAGGAAACGCTGACCTCACAACAGTGGGAGAAATTGCGGGAATTATTCAACGCAGTCCAACGAGGAAAGCAGCCGGGGCTGACAATATTTCGAATTTCGTCCTGAAGCGAATGCCACAAACGGTGATGATACTTCTCACAATCATCATGAACAATTGCATCAACAATTGCTACTTTCCTAGCAAGTGGAAAATAGAAAAAATTGTGGCAATACCAAGAAAGGGGAATGCTTCCAGTGTTTCAAGACACAGGCCTATATCGCTCTTGAGCAATATAAGCAAGATCCTGGAAAACCTGGTGGTGCGAAAACTAAAGCGATTGCCTACCGAACTTAAAATCATTCCGGATATTCCGTACGGATTTCGGGAAAAACATTCAACGCTACATCCCCTAATAATGTTCCACCACGATGTTGAAGCTGCCCTCAACAATAGCGAGGACACCGTCGCCGGCTTCCTGGCCTTCGATATGGTCTGGATTGAGAGACTCATCTACAAGCTGAACCAGATTTGATTCCCCTCCAATCTCATCAGAATAATTCCTAGTTTTCTGCATTCCAGAAGATTCTCAGTTGAAGACAGCCAGTCAACAGAGCGAAGCACTAAGGCGGGGGTTTCACAAGGATCAAAGCTGGGACCGTGGCTTTTCAACATCTACACGGCAGATCAACCACATCCAACTGACACAGTAAAATACTGTCTATCTGCAGATGACTCGCTGACTTATGCCAGCTCGACGTCACCACAGATAGCCGCGCAAAGGGTCGAAATCCAAACAGCGAACAAATTTGACTACTATACCAAATGGGGTATTCGTATCAATGCTGGGAAATCGGTACTTATGTGCTTAATGATAATAGCCAAATGTCAAAGCATAAAGGTAGTGCTCCCCAACGGTACAGAAATATCAACACACGAAAAGGTCAAGTATCTTGGCATTAACTTCACGGAAAGGTTGAAGTTTAACAGTTATTCGAAACTGACTCTTAAGAAGGCCAACCTAGGCTTCCATCGCTTCTATCCCTTGATGTGCAAGCAAAATGGATTCCGCCAGAGGACAAAACTGCTGTTATACAAGCAGCTTATACGGCCGATCTTAACGTACGGCTTCTCAATATGGCACACCATCTACGACCAGCATGATGAAGCTCGCAATTTTTGAAAGAAAAATACTGGGAATATGTACAAGACTCACCTTCGACAGGTACGGTCAAAGGCACCACAGCAACAATAGGCTTAACGACCAAGCACGCATCATCCCCCTGCAACTGTACATGGTGACACTGTTCAGAAAGCAGCTACTAAACGTCTGCAACCATTCTAACGAGGAAATCAAGAACACGAGAAACACAATCCCCCGACAACGCTAACTCAACGCGATAAATCTGCTAAATGAGCAGAACTTTCCAATGACGTCGAACAACGAGCTGCATGGATTCTACCAGAACAGCGATAGCAATCACCATCGAGGCTAAGTAGGCTAACACATCACCACTTCATACCAAAAGGACCACCATGGACACACGGACTTGAACAACCCGTAAGCACCACTCATTGTATGACATTAAAAAAAACAATAAACCGACAATAATAATAAACATTAAATTAAACAAAGTACATCAGTTGGGCCCCTATTGTTGAGCCAACACCCTAACCCTTAGTTTGTAAGTCTAGTTGTAAACTCAGTTGTAAAAAATAATTCTGTTCAAGTAAATTTTTAAATCGCTTTTAAATCCGGGCTTACAACTGCGTTGTATTGAATCAATCGGTATAGAAAAAGTAATAGACAACAACTCCAAAGTGAGTACCTTTTCTGTTTATTTCCCTGGTGGAAATAGAAGTGATAAGATAGATCACTTTACGAACGACTTGCAAAAATTATTTAGATATCGATATAAAGTTATCCTCGTGGAGACTTAAATTGTCGCCACCTATCATGGAACTGTCGCAGAGCTAATGTCTGGGCTAACTTCTTGTGTAGTATTAAAGAAATGCAAATATTTTCGTTACAAATATGAACATGCCATTCACATGCGACCATTTGTGGTCGGATCAGATCACCTTCCTGTCAACATCAAATCAATCGACCTGCATTATATTATAAATATTCCGCAGCCAATTGGAACCATTTTGAGTCATTTATTTATTTCAACTACCCAAATTGATTCCATGTGTAGCGATTTTATCTCGATAGTACACTGCGCTACCGATTTTGCAATACCTAAGTACCCTAGGAAAGATAGGCTGAGAAACTCAGAAAGAAGAAAATGGATATGCTATCGCTAGAAGCTACTTGCAATAACTTTTTCAAAAAATCATTTGATTACCGCTACTCTACTTAAGTGTCACACACACTTGATAGTTTTTCGCAAAGAAATGCTGAATTGTGAGGCTTAAACTTACTTAACACGAATAAAATAAGATCACTGATCAAAAACCTTAAATCAAAAAAAAAGTACTGGTGTAGACGGGATAAGCAATACACTTTTAAAGGCCCTTCCTCTTAAAGGCGTACGGTATTTAACTGTAATTCTAAACGCATGCCTTAATCTCAGCTACTTCCCTGATCGTTGGAAAGTAGCTTTGGTAACTCCGGTTGGGATGCCTGCTAAACCAAAAGAAGACTTCAAAAGTTATAACCCAATAAGCCTTCTAAGCAGTGAAAAAGCAGACAAAAGATAATAAAAGAAAGGAATGACAAACACATAGTTGCGAATAATATACTCTCTGACTTCCAGTTTGGATTTCGGCGTTTCCGCAATACGTATCATCAGATCATAAGGATAAAGGAACATGTCAAACATAAATTGCTATCTAAAGAATCCACCGGTTTAGTATTATTAGATATTGAAAAAGCCCTTGATACGATGCACTAATAATGTACTTGGTAAATTGAACTTGCCTGTGGAAATTGTTAAAATCATCTAGAGTTTTTTAAATTAAAGAAATTTTATAGTAAATGTGCAAAATGTCCTCTATACAAAATGTTACATATGGTTTGCCCCAAGGTACTGTACTCGCCCCTACGCTTTTCAATATATTTGTCTCAGACATCCCAGATCTTGGCAATGATGTTAATATTGCCATGTTTGCTGATGATACGGCAGTTTTATACGGCAACATACTACCTGGACGTCTATAAACATGCTGCAAACAATGTAAAACTTCAAATGGGTTCTATCGATATTGGCTGGACTGAGCACTGCAGATATTGATGACAATAGATAAAATTAATAAATACATTAAAATTATTTACCCCATTATAAATAGGAAATCGAAACCCAGTGCTGACAATAAGCTTATTCTATATAAATCTGTAGTTCGATCCATTTTGTTGTACAGTGCTCCTGTCTGGTACGACTGTGCTAAAACTTGCAAAATTAAACTTCAAATTGTTAAATTAAGCATCATGTTAATGATTGTATTTTGGCATCAATCATTCAAATTATGCTTAATTTACCACGTTGTTATGCTGCACAGTCAAACCAATATCAACTTTTTAGACTCCCTTACTGAAAATTCAGCACAAATGTTCTATGAAGATGAGTTTATCAAACGCATTTCAATGTCAAATTAAATGATATTCAGCGAGTTATTCAGCAGACACAGATGAAGATTCCGTACAGTACGTGTCTGATGCAGGGGAAGGCCTGTTAGCGGTCAGCAGCAACAGCTTTGATTCTCTCGCCTCCGACACCTAAGACGAAGTTGAGCGTTTACTTCGTATGAAGGAAACGCTAATTGACGCAGGGGAAGATTTAACGAGCTGAAAGCTAAAACTATAGAGCTAAGATAGCTGGATCATGAGAAAAGGCAACAACAAATGGCAAATAAGCCACAAAGATAAAGCCGCAAAAAATTGGGGCCACAACGCAACAACAAAAACAACGAGCAGCTGAACAACAACAGTAGCTGCAATTAACCCAGCATCAACAAGGGCCAGGAACTGAACAACAGTCAGCAACGTAACAGTGGCCAGCAACAACACAGAAGCGTCCAGCAACACAACAGCGACCAGCAACGAACAGACAGCAGCAACAAGAAACTCAGCAGCAGCCCCAGAAGAAAGAAAAAGTGCCGCCAATTAATATCTACAAGGCGGATATTGAACAAACTGCCAAGAAGTGCAAGGAGGCCGTAGGTCCTGCGGAAAAGTACGCAATCCACTGCAAGACAGTGGAGAATTACAATTCCGTAAAAACATTTCCGAAGAGATCGACGTTGGAGTTCTTTTCGTTCAATCCAAAAGTCGAAAAATGCCAGTCCCGTCTTTTGAAACTACTTTTTACCTGGCCGCTCGAAGCGGAGAAGGTCCTCCAACCGCTCAAAGAGCAGGTGTGCCAGGGAATTGAGTTCGTCGACGTCAAACCTTTCTGCACAGTTAAGGGAACCCCCCATTCTCGGTTTCAAAAACTCGATTTTTTGTTATTTAATTCGAACCTATAACTGTTCAAGAATGTTCTTTTAAGACAAAACATTTCAAAAACTCTTTGAAGGGATAGCCGATTTATGGTGGAACAGATGTAGGTTTTATATTATATAGAATTATAGAATCTGCTTCTCAAAACTTTAAACGCGTTTTTCTCGAAACAGTGTTTTTGCGACTGACGCATGATGTTACTCAAAAACTATTCATCCAATCGGTTTCAAATTTTAATACGTTATTCTACACATATATAGCTAGTGATGATCTTCTATACTTTTTAACTTGATTTGCGGCAGAAAAAAGGCGATTTTCAAAAAAAAAAATCAAAGCGCCGCCGTTTTGTTAATTATTGTGCGAAATTAATAATCCTAATTCATACCAGAGCCAAACATGTACTCTTTCTAATCCCTTTGGAGTTCTTTTAAAATTGTAAATTTTGTTCTTCTTTTTTAAGACTTGAAATAAATGTATGCAAAGTTACAAACCTAACAAATAGTTTATGTTCATTTACCAGCCCATCGGTTAGAGGAGCGGTCGACCAAATTCTGGCGCTACTGCAGAGCCAACCACGTCAACCGTTTTAATGGCTGCGCTGACGGAGTTCACTTATAAAATCCTTGCAGTGAATGGAAATTAATTAATAGACATCCTCCGAGAAAACGAGCTCTAAACTTATCAAAGCCCAGAGCTGATGCTGATTAGCGAAACCAAGCTAACAACTCAGAGAAGCAAATTGGAGCACAGCAATTAGCAATTTTTATTAGAAGAGACTGACCCCATTCCAGTGCTGGAGGAGGTGTTGCAATCCTCAAGTAGTGTATAGTAGTGAAGTACGAAGGTTTCAGGAGTTGGTGGCCTGCATCGTGTACACTTCGCTCCGCAGTGGAAGAAGGTTGTATGCGTTGTCGGTCGACTGCTCCGGCAACCCTAGTTCCAGAACAAGTATATCAGAGCTCGATTCTATTCTATTTCATTTTGGCCAGGGACTTAAATGCCCGACATGGATATTGTGGGAATAAAGTTTCTAATCCCAGAGGGGACCGCAATGCGAAAATCGATGCACTTTACCAACAAAAAACTAGACTGCTGTCCATATCAAAAACCTTGTGCAGACGGTTTACTGACGGAGAACATTAATTCCTCAGAACTACAGACTTTCTGTTAACTTGCATTGGAACAATAAGATTCGAGCTGTAAGATCCAACAACCAAAGCATGTTCCCGCAGATAAACAAATTCTTTCGTAGCAATAAGCAAAGCGATTTTCCGTGTCAAATACTGATTACAGCAAGTATTGATCCAGATAACACAATACTTGACGATATCTTCTTTGCGGTAGAAGACCCTCAAGAAAAAGTGGGTCTTTCATTAAGTGCACAAGGTGAACAGAGCGTTCGCCCGAACCACGACCTGGAGAGCCTCGTACTGGCTGACAACAAACTTCTTTGTGAAGATCTGCAGCATTGGAAATCTAAGAACATCGGCTTTGTTGTGTTCAATGATGATAACATGGCAGATAACGCCATCGTTCGTATCGAAGACAGATCACCAAGCGGTCTTCGAATCAATAAAGAAGAAGAAGTCAGTGGGAGCCGATGGGATATCTAACATTGTGTTAAGACACCTCCCCCTAGAAATGGTCAATATGTCCTTTATGACATCTATGACAATGCTCTGAATAATGCACATTACCCGGAGCATTGGAAAACTGCGAGTGTACAACCCATATCCAAGAAAGGAAAAGAATCCTTGCTACCTCTGGTCAACTAGTCTCCTGCCGAACATCAGTAAGGTATTCGAGCAGGTGATAAATAGAGCTCTGATCAACTGGACTACGGACAAAAATATAATTCCGGATATAAAATTCGTTTTCGTAGAAATTGGTTTCGGATATCCAATGGAACAAGAGTCACACACAAAGTATGGGTGCCTGGTTGGTTGACCTGGAGAAGGCCTTTTACACATTATGCAAGCTTAATCTGGTAAGGTTCTGGTAAGTTCTCTTCCTGACGTAATTGCGTGGAAATTTCCTGGTGAAGTTGATTCGAGCTCATATTTCAAGAGCGATGAATTCGGCCAATAACTTGATCTCGGATGCTTACTATCCTAATCCCCAAAGCCATGACAGGGTACTCACAACAGCGTCCTTCCAGAAGCATTCCTCCATTTGGATAAGCACTGGCTGATACAAAACCCAAGCGCCGTACCGTTCCTCTTTCACATCGCCCGTTCAACTGTGGACGGGCAACCGAACCGCAACCGTTCCGTCGCACAACGAGCTGAAGAGGGCCTCTTCCGGTTCAATACGGCGGTATCGAGTCGGGATGTGCGTGATGTTGCTGGGGAGCGAGTAAACCCCGTCGTCAAACCGTTAAGAACTAGGGTAGTGAAAAAGAAAAGGTAGTGCATACCACTTACGGGGCGCAGTCGGTCTCTGTCTTGAGGCGGATTAGTTGGAAATCTATCAGCCGCATCCTATGGCCGACTAACATGTTTTAGAATAGGGGATAAGGTAGCAGTAAGTTGTGAATATCGCAAAAAATTAAATAAAATGTGTATTAGTTTAAGTTAGTTGTTCAAGTTTTATCTTATGGTAGTTAGTAAGTTAGTTCTTAAATTTTTAACAAAAACAGTTCTGCTTAAGTTTTTTCCCCTTTTCCGAATTTTTCTTAATATTGAGTTATCGTGTGCGAATTATTATTTAATTGAATTATGGTTAGCTTAGAGTGTTCGCAGACGGCCAGTAAGTTACAATAGTAGTTTGCTCGTACAACAAGTTTTAATCATTTTTGTCTAGCAAGTAAGTTCTAAATGAATTTATCAATAAAAGTGAATTAAAAAAAATACTGCTTTGGATGGGTTGGTTCGATGTTATGTTCGCGATTTCTCCTCGATATTCCTGGATATTTGAGATGTTTGAAAATCCGGTTCTGCAAGCCATTGATTGGACTCCTTGAAACTGGGAATGCTCTCCCATTTCGTTCCCCCATCGGTAACAATAGACTTGTATGAGACGCAGCTCCAGGAGATTTGGATTAATAAAACCAAAATGCGATACTTTGATAAGTTATTACTGAAAGAATATAGGAGAGTTTCTGTACTTTTAGTACAGAAACAAAAGTTAATAAATTTAATTGCAACTCACAAATAATATAAAAAAAAACAAAAATGCCGCTGTGAGCAGTAGTTCCTAAGTCTCCTAAGTCGAATTTCTCCCTTACTCGAACTTTTACGCCATATTTTAGCGTTCCCCTCACTTTTCCATACAAAAACAATCTCCATAAGTCGAAACTCTCTCTAACTCGTACATTCGCTCGAATCTTGGCCTCTTTTTTAACCCTTAAGAAAGTGGCAGAGTTTTGGCGCCAAGCAGCGCAGGTCCACCAAGCAAAGAAGATGCTGAATGGAAAAAAGAACTAATAAATATTTTCTTTTATTTAAATGCAATACAAGGACCAAAAACGATAGCTACGTAAAAACACAGTTGAAAGAAGTTTACTAAAGAGGAACAGAAGTTTGGTCCATAACTGAACACAAAAGTTCTCATCCTCAGAACAAGCCATATTCCAATTGATGTGTAGTTCCAGCCAGACCTTTTGCATTTTCGAAACCAATTTTTCCTAATTGAATGTGTAGCTACTTGGAAGTTGGGGGAATAACGGATATAGAAGATACTGATCATGCCGAAATGCTGGAAGAGTCACAAGCAGGAAATTATCGAGTTCGCCAAGTGTAAGAAGGGCAATTATCCGAGGAATACTATTTGGCCCGCGATGGAACAAAATGGTACAACCAAACCACAGCAACAGGTCGTCTAAGAGCACACAATGACTTTCGAAAAGTCGGCGGCTAAGCAAGTAGAGGAGCGGCTCGTAGTCAGCTTGGTATCTTCAAGACAATAATATCGGAAGATGTGATCGTTATTATCATGCGAGAAACTAATGGAAAGGCTTAACAAGAGACAAGGCTAACTATGACTTGTCTAGCCGCTGGTGTAAATTACGCCATCATGCTGCATACAGAAGCGTTGTGGAAAACCAACGTGGATCCTATATTCAGAGCAACGAGTCGCAAAACCGACTTTGGACTATTCGGCTTATAAGATTTGACGATCAAAGGACTCGTGTCGCACGGCAAAGTGCAGTTAAAGCCACCTCCATATATGTAGATAATGCTAAATCATCATTTGGAAACAGCGTATACACCGACAGAAGTCATAACCGTTGACGAACAACTATTCCCATTCAGAGGAAACACACGATTTACACAATACCTACCATCGAAGCATGCAAAATACGGAATAAAAGTATGGTGGGCTTGTGAATCCAGCCACGGAATTCTGTATACAGACAAACAAGATGGACATCAGAGAGCTGTAGAATTGGGCGAGAAAGTGATGATCGAATTAACAACCTAGTAACATTCCAGCGGTAGAACCGTAGTTCACAACTTTTGAAAGTGTGGAAAAACTTCGAGAATCTGGACTTTGTTGGAACTATTGGACGAAATGAGAAGCGCATTCCTAAGGAGATGCTTTCGGATCGTAGTCGCTCAACACAGGTGTCTTTGAATTTACAGATAATGTCGCAGCAGTGTCATGCGTGCCAAACAAATCTAAGGCAGTCGGTGTCATGAATTGGTTGGAACAGCAAGAAAGCCACAAGCAATTCTGTTTTATTGCAAACATAAAGTCGACGTCATGAATCAAATGTTGGGAGAATATACATGTAAACGACAGACGAAGCGACGGCCATTGGCTTTTTTCTACAACATGTTGGAAATCGCAGCGTTAACATCTTTTGTAATTTAAAAAAAAGAAAGTGATATGAGTGCTACGAACAAAACCAATGCTCGTCGACAGTGACATCTCAGATCGAAGTAAGGACGATCGGTGCAAGGATAATAGGAGTGCTTTCCGTTCGAAATGGCATGGAATCTTTCTTCGGAGCACCATTGCAAAATAGTACTCCACAGCCCAGCTGTGGGCAGACATCAACAGACCAGAAAAAATCATGTAAAATTTGCAGAATAAACGATAAAATACAAGGAAAAACCAGATTTGCATGCAGTGCCTGCGAACCGCTTGTCTGTTTAGAACACTGTATCCAGTTACACAAATGCCACAAATTTGCAAATAAAGGATGTACTTCGTAATGTAACGTTATGCAAAAAAATGGCATTCCCAATTTAACAAAAAACTTCAATTACTTCATCGAGTTCCATCAATTTTCATATAAAATGTATGAAGGTCCAGTCAGACTTATTCCATTGATGGAAAGGTCTTAAGACATCCATTGACAGAGAGGTTGACATTAACAATGTAAACACATATGTACACACACTCTTGGAATACTATGCATACTACTTGCCGTATGGCCAACTTACACAGGCCATAGGTGTCTGCTCATATTGCTCTAATTTGCTGCAAGATAGACCTACTGCCACCCCTTTCATGGACACGTAATACCCTTTCTACCCCGTGTCTAAAGAGTCCGACGACGGAGTTCCCTCGCTCCCCAGCCACCAGAATTTTCGGCATTGCATTACAACACCCCGAACTCTCCTTGATACAGCTCTACTGAACCTCTAATGGTATAGGGGTAGTAAGCCCTTGAGATCTGGTATGACCTCCATTATCCTTGCATTGAGTTGGCCGTTGTAAAACAGTCTCTTTGTAAGGGCAAAAGCGCCTCGGGCCCTGGCCAGAGCAGCATCTACATGTTTGTTAAAATATAGATACTGATCTAGGCAGATCATGATGGTTGCCCGTGTCGACCAACAATTGAGGACTTTCGCCAATTTATTTTCGTATCTGCCAAGGCTTTATACAGCGGCGTCCTGAACAATATGGTTTCCGACTTCTGGAAGTTGATATTCGACTTCCAGTCATCGGAATGTCTCATGAATGAATCGAAGTCACCCTGCTCGAGAGTAGTGATGTCTTCGATTTATTTGCCTGATCTGTACACGATCGAAGTCAACAGCGCAATTACGTGAGAAAGAGAACTTACCAGATCCCTCAAGTAAATTGTAGCAAATGTTGAACAGGATCGGCGAATTAACGGCACCTTGTTGGAGTCTATTTTTTCATCAAAAATACCTGTGGAGGTCACATTGCGTTTGACGACGAACCGTCAAGTTGTTACACAGTAGATACAGCAGTGGTTTGCTAATGCCTAGCCGATTGAGCTTGTAAAAAGGACTTTTTAACCATACGGTGCCAAGGGCCCCCCCTCCCCCCAAACTCAACACAACTAAAAACATTAAAATTCACGAGCGATCTAAATAGGTAAAAAATGTTTCCTTAAAAACCGGATGAAATGTAAAATAAATACCTTTCTCCATAAAATTTGTAGCAGGGTTCGACAAGACATGTTATACGCTCTAGGGGTTGTTGTAGAGAAACCCCCACTTTTTTCCCACTTTTTCAGCTTATTGTAACACTAAAGCATTAAAAATATGTATGCCGGCGAAGTCAGGAATTTTGGTAAAGACAGCTCCACAATCAATTAGAACAAATGGTGTCGAAAATAGAACAGGTCCGGCCAGACCTACGACCTACTCCTACTAACCCATAGTCGAAACGAGTTTCATTTCGCGTGATCGTTTTTTCTAATTAATTTAGCATTAGTATTTCACAGACTAAGTATGATCATATGCTAATTGAATTAACCAAACACAGCATTAATTTCCATCACTGATGAGTAGGCGTGCGAATGAGAGCTCCGAGAATCTATATCTTGGTATTGTGGCGTGTAACGGATTACAAACACATCATGGACACCAACCAATAAATTCACAAATCTGTCATGTAGTGATGGTCTACAATATAATTGAACTTCATAAGATATGCTGGCGTGAATAGGAAAGTGGATGACTTAACAACTTTTATTAAAGTTATCCGCGATATCCACAACAGCTTTTTTGACTTACACTAAAGGTGTATAAAAAGGATGGGAAGGAACCCGCGAAGGCAACGCAACCATCTTGGACTCAGCACTCCGCTACACTGGCCAGCACTAAGCTAGCCGCGGAGACTGTAGTGGAAGATAGATGTCCTGCCGCGGAGGAACCTAAACCCTCTACTGTCGAAAACGAGAAGGCTCCACCTCCTTTATAAAACCAAAAACCACCCGCAGTGTTGCCGACAGGGACTCTTACAAGAGAGCTCTCAACACCTTCAAAATTGATCTGAGGAAAGTAAAGTGATCGTCTTGGAGAGTCAAGGTACTGGCATCAGCCTCCAAAATGTCCTGTACTACCTCCAGCACGGAAAGTCTTGGACTTTTTATCGACACTCACTTTCCAGGCAGCTGTGATTGACCTTACTAACACAGAGAGTTATCATTCCTATACTTCACGCAGGTCACTCAGAGTGACGATCGATAGTGTCATCTGGTCCATTAACACTTTCAAACCATACAAAATGGCAGGGCTTGATGGCATCTTTCCCGCGGAGCTACAACGGTTCGCTGAACCAATCTCTTCCCAATTGGTTACCATATTCCCAAGATGTCTTGATCTAGGACAAGTCTTGATCTAAACTCTGGAGGATGGCCACAGCTGTGCTTATACCAAAGGTAGAGAAAAGCTGTTACATTAATGCAAAGGATTTAAGATCAATCAGTCTATCATCCTTCCAGACTCCAGCTCAAAGCTCTCGAAAAATTTATCGATTTACAAATCTGAAGCACAGTCTCGGTGAATAAAACATCGATCTCTCAGCACTCAACCGACTCGGCATCGAAAAGTCCTTACTCACTTTTATTCGGGATTGGTGCGCTTGGAACTTTCATTGGAGTGTTAGCTGTCAAACATATCTAAATCAAGAAATACAAACTACTGGCTCAGTGCTTCACTTAGTTGTAGTTTAACATAATATTTAAATGTAGATGGTTTTAGGGAATAAAATTCTCTCACTTCTATGGGACGTTCGTCACAGAGTCTTGTTAAAGATTTCCACTTCCAAAAATGAATGGAACTGTAAATGTTCCATTCCAAATGTTCCAATGATCCACCTTTTGTTGTGCTGTCTAATTGGTAAAGATTCAAAACCAGATGAACACTTGGTCTATAGTTCGGCGTTCAATCCAGTTTGCGTTGATGGTATTTGGAGAAGAATATTAAACCACGAACTGAAGTAAAATCACAAGGCTCCTCACACTGCTCCGGTCCGAAAAGCACTCGACTCCGCACCAGTTGTGGTATTTGGCTAATGATCGACCCTTGCAGTGCGTGTTTTCAACCATGATGCGTCTAAATTCGATTATGGCAGGATTTTTTACGCAATATGTTTTAATTACCCTCGAGCATAGCTCAAGACAAGTGCAAAAATGAGAAAAAAAACTAGATGTGTTATCATAATCGCGAACTTTTAATGTTTCCCGCTTTAACATGTACTAACCGTAAACTGCCTTATCTTTAAAGAGAAGTGATGTTACTTGTAATCTGGGCAAGTATGGATACTTCTGCTGGAATTCATTGAATTCACATGCGTACAAATAGCCACGATTTAAGTTATCATTGTTACTGAGGATGATTCCTTTTAATTTGTCTGTGACAGGATTGCAGACAATATACTCCTTTGGAAGCGGTTTGGCGAAGACGTTATTGACCCCTACAAAAACGACTCCCTTCTGTGTCTTCGGTTCGTAGACAACGCGGAAGAACAATATCGGCACTGGTATGCGCTTCTTTGGATCATCCAGGTACAGTGCATCCCTCTTTATGCCCGCTCGTTTGTTCTCATATGGCATGACTCCAAGCACACCAGTGTAGCTGTCCAAAGACATCTGATGGAGATTTGATCGAATGACTTGTTCTAGTATTCCCCAATTCCCCGCGTTGAACTTGGACCATTGAGGCGCGGCGTTGGGAAAGGTGTAGGTAGCAATTTGTTCCACACCATAAAAGAAGTCAGCTCTCGGCGCTAAGTGACCACGAGTTATGATTGCCTTATTCAAGGTCAAATCCTCTGCCTGTTTGTAATGTGGTTTGAATTCATAGGCGTCAAAAGATGGCAAATCATTGAAATCAGTTTGTCTACTACTGATTTTGGATTTGTGCAAAACGCCGGGTGAAAGTGTATACTTCACGTACTTTGCTCCCATATTTGTGTAGTCGAAGCATACATCATATATCGATTTGAAACCTCTACCAGCCACATTATAACCAATACTTACGAGCTTGTATTGACCGCCACAAGCTCCTTGCTGCTTGGCCTCAAACGTCGGGTTCTCCCTGCACACGATTTCTTCGAGCTTGTGATTAACATAGCCTATTTTGAATTGACTGGTTAACTTGCTGTAAGTTGCTGTTAATATATGTTTAGTATCAGAAGGAACAAGGAAGCCGGTTGCGCAATACAAATCAATGGAGTCCTGATGGTTGAAGGTTAAGTATCCCTCAGAATTACGTGGCCAGAAGGTCAAGGTGCCCGGAACTAAGTACATAGGTTGCCGGTAAGAAGGAAGATCCAAACCCTTAACTTTGCCATCTGCGGAATGAAAGTTAAATCAGAATGCGATGAGGTGTAGAAAATGTAATTTTTTTGCTAAAGATTATATTAATGTTCCAATGAATGATTTCACTCGTAGAAGGTCGGAGATTTCTTCTTCTTGGACTATCAAGAATCGGTGACAAATTAAGGGATATGAAATACCTCAGGGCGGTCAAATCTAGCCGACTTAGTTGAAATTATTTTTGGTGCGTCACCGGTTTTAATGTACACCAACTAGAAAAGTAATCGGCAGAGCACACTGTGCATAAAATATTGTAACTAAGTGTAGGACAAAAAGATCTAGGCTAAGTATTAGACTTTGTTTTTCTTTTTTCAGTTAAAATCTAATAAGTGGTCCATGGTAATGACTGAAGACTCTAGCGGACGTTTACGGGTAATAGTTTATACTGTCGATGTCGTTGAATAAATAACAAGATTCACACATAACAAAAAATGTGTGTACTACAAACTATACATTCCAAACTTTACCGAACATTTTTCTTACTCTTACTATTTCTTGAGTTATGACTACAAATATCCGCAAAATTGACTTTACAAGTAGTGAAAGGTCAACAAATGAGATAAGATTGCATTTGAATATTTGCAGTTTTTATAGCACACCTAAGTTATTTTGTATCTGTTAATTGAATATAACATTATCACCATCAATCTGTGCGTCGTCTGATTTTTGTAACACTACTTCACGCAACATACACAATTTTGAAAGCGAGAAAGAATTCACATAATGGAAATTCTTTATAGAAATGAAAATATTATATGATGCCTTTAGAAGCGAATTTATTTAGTTAATGAAATCTATCAGCAAAATTCAAAGTGAATTCAGAAATTGAGTGTATTCTATGTTACCAACCTTGGGCTTCCGATGAATGGAAATAGCCGGCAGCAATAAAGAGCAAAACGATTCTCCACTGCATTCCAAAAAAACCAACAATCTTTTAGGCTTCCGAAATTATCAAATGATCAGAGTAGGCAATGCGCAACTGGAAACGAATGAATGCTCTGCACTAGATCGCGACGCTTTTATTCACTGAGAACAGAATCATGAATAAGCAAGCAAGCTTTGTAATCACATGTCTCATTGTTGAGTTGATTACATTGCGGACTACCCCACAGATAAGTGCACATATGGAAAATCCGAACTTTTACATCGTGAACTATAAAGTAAGTATTCGTCTCAACTGAGCAGGCTTATATGTACACAGATGCAATTTTAAATCGCGAATAGCTAGCAGTGAGATATAGTTGAGTGGTCAGCAGCAGATATTTTTTCATCAGACTCATCTCCTGGTTTTCTATTTTAATTTTGTTCGGGAAACTGCTTGAATCTGTACATTTTGATTTCGTATGAAGGTAATCATAATTTCAAAACGCGAATGTTCAGAGCTTTAACCGGGAACAACTTTCTCTTCTCAAGGGTACGTAAAATTTCCAAACGTAATTTATCAAATCAATTCAAATCATGATGGGGCTAGGTTAGGTTAAAGTGGCTGACTACCCTAAAGGTAGCCGCACTTAGGGCAAAAGTGGGCGCATTGTGTTAACATATGATCCTAATCCGCGAACCATCTGGAGCTCTTAATAAAGCGAACAAGTGGCGTCCACTGGTGTGAAATGGTTTCATCTTCCTCTACATCCCTGCAACTCCTCCAGGCGTCTTTATAGGGAATACCTAGTCTGGAGGCTTGGATTTCCATGGTACAGTGCCCGATTATGAAGCCGATGAGAGTTATAATATTCAACCTACGCATTCTGATAAGATCGCGTAGCGTTTTGGATCAGTAGTATGCCATCATTTTTTTGTGATGAGGCCAGAAGCTGGTGCCAGAAGACTACGTTTGGTGTGAGTAATCGTTTCAAGCTTTCCCCTTCCCCTTCAAGCTTTCTAGCGAGTTCGTCTGCTTCACAATTCTTTAGGATGTTACTGCGCCCCAGCACCCACATTAGTTGGATGCTGAAATGTTTTTCATCTCGTTAAGAGATAGGCGGCAATAGGAGGACGTCTTGGAGTTAAATATGACAGCGCTTAGAGATTTGATTGCTGCGTGGCCGTTTGAACAGATGACAGCATAAGGCTTCTTTAATTGCTATAGTCTCTGCCTAAAACACGCTACAAAGAGAGGGTAGTCGGAATGACTAATTAGAGAATTCAGCCGCTCCCACTCCTTAGATCCATCTCTGAAAATTCTCAGAGGACCGTCCAGAGTCATGCGTTTAGCCGTCCAGCTGGTTGAGAAATTTTTCTCTAAGATGAGCTTAGGTATTTTGAGGTCGGTCTTCCCTATTACGGATTCAAGTTTATCGAGGATGGTATAGTGTACGGAGCTGTGCCCTTTCCACATATTCAGCGATTTCAATCTATTCGGCGTGCTGGCAGCGACCTGCCTGCCGAAAAACTCTATCGGCGGAAGGTTGATGAGTGTATTTAAAGCTAGGGAAGGGGTAATTCTGATGCAAATGCATGTCATCCGCTGCTCCCTTTCGAGCAGTTTGCAGTTGGAGACTTTGTCTAGAACAGTCCACAAAGTAGTATAGGTCTGAACGCTGATACGAATAGACACTGAACCATTCGCGGCTGTAGGCCCCATTTGCACCGTATAGCTTCGCGTCGCGAATGAGGACTAAGAACTTAACACTGTTGCTTAGTTTTACAGGGACTCCCCTGACATTAGGGGACTCGATGGCAGGAATTTTGTATTCACTAGAAAAGAGGACTAGATCTGCTTTCTGTTGATTAACACTTAGGCCGCAAGCGTTACTCAATTTGTCGATCGTGGATATGAATTTTCCAGGCAAAGACCTGAGACCTGCACCCTTTTCTTTCTAATGTTAGTAGAATGAACTCACTACTACGCTCCATAGGAGAGGAAGGAGCATTCCTCCTTGCGGAGGAGTCTATTAACTGCTCTGCAGATCATGGTATCGATCATGGTGATCGTGGTATCACCAATCTTGGAGAAAATTGCTGAAAAGAAAGAAGATTGAGGTTGTTTAAAAGTTGGCGAATAAAATTCAGTAAAGACGTTTCGATGCCGAGTCGGTTGAATGCTGAAAGATCGACATTTTATTCACCGAGACTGTGCTTCTGATGTGTAAATCGATAAATTTTTCGAGTGCTTTGAGCTGGAAGGATGATAGACTGATTGATCTTAGATCCTTTGCATTAACGTGAGAGATTTTCCCAACCTTTGGTATGAAGGTATTCCTCATAGAGTAAAGTGTATCAAGCCGAAAGCAAACGCACGGTATGACGAGTAAAGAGGCCATCAGGATAAAAGAGTTGAATTTCCGGATATACAAGCAAACCCTACTGAGGGAAACCGGAATAAGTTTAAACGGGCCAAAAATGCAATTATAAGACGTCCCAAGTGTAGCAAAAACGTTTGGTCATTGGTAGAAAACGTAAAGAAATCCGCCTCGTCTTCAATTCCCACGCTCATTTACAATGACATCCCAACTGTCAGCTCTTTAGACAAAGCCAATCTGCTTGCGGCTCATTTTGCAGCCAGCTCAACTGTCACCACCTGTACTTGAGAGCTTTGATTTCACAGCTCCACTTCCGCACTCGTCAAGTTGCAAGAGTACTAAAAGATCTCGACGTGCACAAATCCGCTGGCCCGGATGGTATTCCTCCTATTCTCCTGAACAGGTGTTCTTAAGCGCTGGCAAAACCAGTAAGCTAAGCGTAAGCTTTTTCATCTATCCTACTCTTTAGGTCTCTTTCCGAGCAGATGAAAAACAGCATTTGTCCAGCCCGCCCTAAAATGGTCGAATCTTCGTCACCCACCTCGTACCGACCCATAGCACTTACGTCCCTTCTTTCTAAGGTCATGGAAACGCTGATAAATCGTCAGCTTGTGAAATATCTTGAATCGCGGAAGCTTCTTAATGACCGGCAGTATGGTTCCCGCAGCAACAGGTCCACTAGAGAGAGTTTTGGCAAAATTCGAGTTAGAGAGAGAAACAATTTCTTTTCTGTTTACTTTCCCATAATTCACATGTAACTTACAATTTTTTAAATTGATCTTATCTTACTATAAACTTGCCCACGAAAACTGCATCAGACCTGTTGAGCTGCCTAGCATTAAATGATTTTCGAATGCCAACTGGAATTTCCCTAAAACGAGAACTTTTCTGTCATTGCTTTGAAATAAAAACGGCCCTTTTTGTACAAAGTTGTACAAAGTTTATTTTTGTATGGAAAAGCGAGGGGAATGTTAGAATATGGCGAACAAATTCGAGGTGAGGAGAAATTCGTCTCACCTTAGCGAGGCTGTACACCTTGTCGTGGTGCGAAAGCTTAGTACAGGTCAATGACTCCATTGGGACCATTCCCTATGAGGAGACAGAAAGCTAAGATACAGCCATCCCCTCCCTCCCCTACTAACTTAACATCTCTTTCCCTCTCCATTTCCCTTCCGGTGGACTGAATCAAGGTGTCACACGAACTGTGCTTGGTTGGGGATCCACTTGAAAAACTAGCTCAGCCGCGAACGAAGTATCCGGGCGTCCCCGGCAGCCTTAGCTGTGTAAAAGCCGCGTGGAGCTTAAACCAGAACCGCAGAACCCTTGCCCGCAGTGTTGGCTTTTCCTCGAAGGCCATAGGACCTTCCTACAAAAGGCATAATCCATGCATCCCTGGTTTTGGAACGTCTAAAGCCACCCCGGAGAAGCTGACTGAGGACAACAAACGTTCGATAGCTTGACAACAAGGGTGGTGAAAAGGCAAACATGGCGAGACACTGCCCTAGACACTAAGTCCAAACGCGCAAGATCGCTAGAGGCGTCACCCTCGGAGCCCAAAAGGCCGAAACCGAGTGGTGGAAACAGCAGCATTGCCAATAGGCTTAAAAGGCCGTAAAGTGACGTGCTGAAAAGCGACATCACTTTCTCCGTATATTAAATTTCAAGAAAGTTGAGTCACCGATAAATGGCATCCACGGCAGCCTGGTGTCAGAAACCGGAGGCTTGGCTTGTGAAAGTCGCGACGCTGGATGACACCATGGACACATCAAGCTTGTGTCCTTCACAAGGCAAAGATCGGCATTAGTAGACTGGGAGAGATATGGAAGGGTGCGCGACTCGAGGTGGCGACGAGGGACTAAGTCCCCAGTTGACCTTGGACCCGCGCATACCTTCCACGAAGCCCCTCGGATCCCGCATATTAAAGCTCATAAGGCTATGCAATCCAGAGCTTCCTGCTCGCAATTGGAGCTAAAAGGTGAAACCAGAGCTGCAGTGATTGTGATCAGTAAGGAATCACTGGGCGTCCTAGCTAAGGACGATTATCTTAAAGGCATATAAGAATGACGGGGAGGAGGCTTTGAAACCTGAGGCCCCTCCACTGCAACTCCTGCCTCACGGGTCGGTATTACACTGACTGTGGTAGCTGAAGGGGAGAAGGTCTGTTCTGCTGTGAATGAGCCGGTACGCCCCACTTCATCTGCGATCTCGGGGGAAATCCCTTCCACCTATAAGGTACCGATGGAAGCGGAGGAGCAGGGTGCTAGCCTACAAGCAGTAGCCACGTCCAAGGCACCTCGGGTCATGACGCTGATTTAATCGAGCTTGCTGACAGAGAAAGAAATCAGCACCTCGGCCAATATCCAGGAAGATTTATTCTTCGAATCTAACCTCGACGACGAGGCAACGCAACAGTGAAGGGAGAGAGTGTTTGTGAAAGATACATACACGGTACCTAACAGTCATGCTGTGGGTAACACAGATTAATCTCCACCACAACAATCGCCTCGGCCGCTCTCCTTCTCCATCTCAACACCTATTGGAACCCTGGGTAGTCAAAGACCTCATTCGTGGACTCAGGATTCAACACTACAACCTCTTTATTTAAGAGATGAAGGTACGCCAAGAGCCTGCATTCTTATAAAGATCTCACCTTATGCACACATTTTATCCAATTACAAGGATCGTGACTCAGTCACTGTGGTCCTAGAGATCACACTTGCATCAAATACTATAGCAAACAGAACCAACAACTGGAGAGTACCATCTGAACACTCCCTTTCTGATCATCGCTATATACTGTTCAATATAACGAGTCCTCCTATATTTCATAGAGTCCTTAGAAAATAAAATGAGCAATTGGGGCAGATACAGAGAGACTGTTGCGGCCGAATGTCAACATCTGCCGAATGTCAACATCTCCATCCCGAATAAGCCCACCGATCTTGATCACTCGGCGGACACCCCCACCAACACGCTCAATAACGCAATGACCACTGCCAGCAAAGATCCCTGTAAGCTCTTTAACAGGGCGAAAAGATCTCGTGATGAAGACTGAGATTCCTGAAAGCAGTCTCTTAACACTTTAAAAAATTAACTAAGAAAGGCCAAATGAGCTTCTTGAAGACTCTTCAGTGGAAAAATTGAAGGTGCCTCTGTAGCGTCCAGGCTTAGGAAAGTTCTAGCATCATCCCCAGAATCACCTTGTTTCCTCCAAAAACTTGATGGGAACTGGACCCCGTCTAGCGAGGAAAAACTTAGTCTTCTTTTTGATACGCACTTCCAAGATATAATCATCCTCCTAACCCCCCTGCAATTCCATTAACAACAGGCACACAACAACAGTCATGTGAGCACTGACGAGCATTAAACCGGGACCTGACGGCATCATCCCTGCGGAGCTCCAAAAACATAGCGGACCTTATCATGCAATTGCTTCTAAACACCTTTAGAGGCTGCATATAGGCCATTTTCCCAACTCCTGGAAAAGGGTAAGATGTGTTATCCACAAGTTAGGAGACCTATTCGACCAATTACAGAGAAATAAGCTCTCTTCATATTTCATATAATATCCGTTTCATTCCTATACAACAAGCTACTTGTAGAATGTAAATTCAAGAAAGGGAAGTTAGCAAACAAAAAAAACTATTATTCACTATATATGTCTCCCCGACAGAGAGACTCTGAAGGCCGCGAATAAATTAAAAGAAACCTTGAATTCCACATACAGAATATAGAAGAAGCATGGAAAAATCGCAACACCGTTTGCAATTAAAGCGCAGCAAGTGCAAGTGACAGAGGCGTTGTGGGTTGGTGCGTCGACCCGTACGCACATGAGCATATTTTCATAGCCCCACCTCTTTCGAGTCACTGACAATGCTTAAAGAGTATAACTGTCTGGAAAAAATCGTCTCAAATTGGCCGTTCGGAGTCGGCATAAAACTGTGGATCCCTTCCCTCTGTTAAAGAACAGTAGCACGCACAACACTAGTGGTTTGTTTCGTGGGCTTACTTTTTTTGTAATGTGCCTTAAACCGCGCCTCACTGAGGTCCGGTTGGACCCATTGTGATATCCAGAATCCTCTCGTGTTCCTACTCATGGTCCTTCAGGTGATTGTTGGTCATTCCAGCCACGCAGAAGTCCGGATGAACCTGGGGTCGGCTTCGGCCCCTTTCCTGGCAAGTTCATCAGCTGCCCCATTGTCCCTGTGACCCGGAACCCAGCAGAGAGTGCTCGTTTGTTGTGTACCAATAACCTTAAGCTCTTCGCGACAGCCTGCGACCAGCTTCTAATACCACCGATTAATTAGCCAAAATATCTGAAAAATGATTCCTTCGTGCAGACTTTCACTTCCGCAGAACGCCTACAATAAGGACAAATCTGTAGAGACAGTCCTACACTCCTTGATAGGAAGAATTGAAATATCGATCCAATGCAAGGAATACACCATTGTGGCATTACTTGACATTAAAGGTGCATTCAATGACATCAATCTTGGGGTCGTGGCTTTTATCCCCCAGCCACTCACCAGCGGGGTAATCCGCTCTAATCTGAGAGATGCTACGCAGAGGAGTTAATAGAGGAACCCCACAAGGAGGTGTAATCTCGCCCCTTCTTTGGAACGTAGTGGTTAATGAGGTGCTACGAATACTAGAAGAGGCTGGATGCAATGTTCCCATAGCGGTAGCTGACAAATTCGTCTCTACCTTCAAGGGAGCGGAATGCGCTCAATAAGCTGGAAGCATAGATACCATGCGCCTCAGAGCTAATCCCCAAAAAACGGATCTTGTACTATTCACCAGAAGGTATAAAATCCCTTAGTTTGACACGCCAACGCTGTGCGGAACCACTCTGCAATTAACCGCCAGATAGTTAGTACCCTTAAGTGTCCGGGTTCAAGACACAGCACTGGCCGAAGATGTAGAGGGAGAAAGGGTGTGGAGGTACCTGTGCATATTGGTTTTTTAATATCTGCGGATTGTATTCTGGGGGAAATATTGGGCTGGGAAGAGCATTCCATATTCGTGTCGTGCGGTTGGAAATTCTAAGTTGCTAAGTTGTAAATTCAATATCCAGGTTGTAAAAGTTGTAAAAAAAACAATAGAATGCAAATGGGGATTACAACCACGCATCACCTACTGGATTTTTATCTCAATTGTCAGACCGACACTTCTGTTCGGGGTCTCAGTTTAGTGAACAGCACAAAACTTAGCTTAATCGGGTCTAGAGACCGGCCTGCATATGCATCACCGGAGCAATGAAGAGCACTCCGTTGGATGCATTTGACATACGAGTCCACCTTTCACCACTGGAACGCAGTCAGCACAGCCCAGAGACACAAAACACTCCGACTGTGGTCCAAACTCAACTTCGGCCACTCAACCAACGACACATTTAACTTTCTCCCAAACGACACCGATCGCCAACTACTCCAAGTTATCTTCTTATTCTCCACCAGCGATCCCTCCAGATCGGATTGGATATCTTATAACCAGACGTTGGCTGATCCCCTACGCATCTTCACTGACGGACCGAGGACAGACGATTGAGTAGGTGCTGGTGTCTATTCCTAAGACATTAAATAATCTCCATGAAGTTCTCTGATCACTGTAACTTCTAACAGACAGAAACCATTGCGATAACAGAGGCACTGCCCTGGCTCAAGAACAATGTAATATCCAAAAGCGATATTACCATCTGTTCGGATAGTCGGCCGCAATGAAGTCCTTGGATAATATTATGTTTAACTCTAAAACATCCCTTAATTGTAGGCGCTGAACAAGATGGCTGAGCATTTTAATATACAGCTCATGAGGGTGCCGGGACATTGTGACATACCTGGCAATTGCAAAAGGGTAAGGGTTTTCATTTGACATTTCTCAATTTCAGACTAACTCAATTTGAATGGAAAGATACACAATCGAGCAACGCGTTTGTAAGTTATTCAGATTGCATATAGTGCACTTCGTGATTTCTTCGGTCAATTTAATCGTCCAAATGTGCGTACAATCGGAAAAATCGGGCAAAAATTTGAGCAAACCGGGTCTGTAGGAGATGTGAAAACACCAGTGCATGCTCGTACAGCTCGTACTGCGGGAAATATTGCTGCGGTTAGCGATAGTGTGCCTGAAGAGCCGTCCACCTCAACTCGTCGTCGTGCCCAACAATTGCACCTCTCACGCTCGCCGTTGATGAACATTATGCATAAAGACTTGCATTTACACGCTTACAAGGTGCAATTGACTCAAGAACTAAAGCCTCTTGACCATTTCAAGCGTCGTCAATGGTCAGAATGGTGGCAAGAAATGGCAACAGTGGATGATCAATATTCGAAGAAAATCATCTTCGGTGATGAGGCAATTTTCACCTCAGTGGATTCGTCATAAGCAGAATTGCCGCATTTGAATGATAATCCAAGAGTGATTGTCGAAAAACCAATGCACCCACAAGGAGTGACTGTTTGGTGCGGTTTATGGACTGGCCGCATCATCGGGCCGCATTTTTTCCAAAATGAGGCCGGTCAGGCAGTTACTGTGAATGGTGTTCGCTATCGTGAAATGATAACGAACTTTTTATGGCCCGAATTGGAAGATATGAATGTGGACGATATGTGGTTTCAACAGGACGGTGCCACTTGCCACACATAGCTAACGAAACAGTGGCTCTTGTGTGTTATCTCACGTGGTGGCGATGTCAATTGGCCGCCAAGATGTGATTTGACACCGTTGGATTTTTTCTTTGGGGTTATTTGAAAGATACAAACAATCAACACCATAAATCGTAAAGTGCTAAAAGGCATAACACGCCTTACAACAAAGGAAATATGGCCATCACTTAATCTCAAACGATCGCTCAATCTGCTTAGCAGATCTTCACTCAGGACGATCACCGGCGTCATAACCGGACAATGCACAATTGTCACTCATGACCGCAGGATGGGTGGACTTTTGTAGAAGCTGCATGGATGAAGATGTGGTGAAAACCACATCTCACCATCTCTGCTCGTGAAGCGTACTGACAAGTTTTAGGTACTTATACCTAGGGGCCTGAGCTAAAAAGCGTCAGTATTAGTCAGCTTCGTTATAAGCACCAATTGTTTCTGATTGTTAAGGGATATTAATCCGCGGGGTATCGCAACGGGCCAACTTTGACCTAAGTGTGACTGCCTTCTGTCTAACGTATCTCAATAAAGTTAACCTACTTTAGTTGAGCTGGACGAAAACAAAAGCAAATCCGGACGCTGAGGTTAAGATTTATCACCTCTCCTCGTTGCTCGAAGACGTTACCTACGGGATTCTAAGTATTTTAAAGATGTCTTGGAATACTTTAAAATACATTTTTATCCTCTTGTTGGAATGCTGCAGACCCGACAGCCAACCTCAGAAAAAAGTACTCAAAATTAAAACACATTCCATAAAATATATCTCTGTCTTGACTTGTCTTTATTGATACATCCTTATAAAATATCTTAGGCCTAAAAACATTTTCGTAGTTTTACAAAGTAGTCTTTTAACATATTTGGTCTGTCATTTGTTCTAGCATCTAAGGAACCCATGGCACAATATCACATTCTCGATGCAACAGATTTATCCTTCACTTCATTGCCCGCTACTTCTCTTCTCTCTTACCCTACAACACACGAACTGAGACTTAAATTCTAAACAAAAAAAACTTAAGATCTACAAAACAAGACACATCGACGGCATCTTGCAGTCATCATCAGTTCAGTTAGCACTCGCGTAATAAATTATTTAAATCGAAACTAAAGATTATAATTGAATAGAAATATGTTGTGGTGTGGATGTGTGTGCCTCTGTAACTGTTAACAGCGCCAAGTTTCAGAATGTTTACAGCATTTTCGCTTTAGTGCGGCGCGTCACCTTTTCAAATGGCAAGCTCTTCGAGTACCGGCGAATTCGTATGCACGCCATAGCAACGGCAAAAACAAGAACGCATATAGTTGCTACAACAGCGAGGACAACATCCAATAGCAGATACTGCATCCATGAAAGCTTTACCCACGAGTGTTGGAGGTGTTGGGTTCCACCGTTGCGCAGTACGTACTCAATCCACCAGACACCTCGCTCAACTGGGGGCATCGGCTCATCAGTCAACAGGGTGTGCAGCTTGTTCATGTTCTTCTGGTACCTGGAAAGAAATAGAATGCATGAGATTGGTTGGAAACACTAAAGGATGGTACATGGCGATGATACATGGATTCGTTGTCAACAGCAACTGAGTGGTGACTAATTAAGTGTTATAGCCCATGAGTATGCAACACTATTTGGTTTTATCAAGCGAGTGAATCTTACGGAATGTCAGGAATTATTGAGCAGAAACTAATTACCATCCACACTACGGGGTAGATTGAGGATACGGCTGAGGGATGTTAGTCTCAAATCAATCAAAGTGACATCGTCATGTGAAGCTTTCATCTGGAACTGTTCAACTAATCGGACACATGCAGATGGAAATTAGAAGCGGAAAATGTCAAGAAAGCATTATGATTGATGGATCAGACGGCAAATACGTCAGATGGAGGATATACCTAGTTCTAATAGAATTTACTAAAAAATTCCAAACAGAATAAATATCGTATGAGATGAGTGTGTTTGGACCCACGTCGGATTCCGATTTAGCAGAGACAGACAAACAGTCTGTAATGGTGTAATCATTTCACTTTAAATGAATCAATTTTTTTTTTCAAAGTTACATACTATTCTGTCTGCAGTTGTGGATACTAGTTAGACATGAGAACCAGCGTTTAAGGCTGTGGTGTAGTGGGTACGAGTGATATCTGTTAGTAGCCGCATTACCGCGGCATGCATTATTAACGAGAACAATTATCGCTTTTTCTTGTTTCTTGTTGGTCTTGTTCTTGCGATAACATAACCATCTTGGTATATGTCTTTACACAC
The DNA here is from genome assembly GCA_905231855.2 of Eristalis tenax. Taxonomy (NCBI): domain Eukaryota; kingdom Metazoa; phylum Arthropoda; class Insecta; order Diptera; family Syrphidae; genus Eristalis; species Eristalis tenax. Next base: position 103,170,977 of record HG993124.1, on the reverse strand, counting down.
CATCTCTAGAGTCGGTATAACACTGTAGGTAAACTGTTCGGGGTCAATCAGGTGTAATGGAAGTACTGAGGACTTATTTCATTGCGTCGGAAACATATCAACGAAAGCAAGAATGACATAAATCGTGACATACGAAAACAAATGAATTGCGATATTTCGATGTTCATAAAAGTCCAAAGAAAGTCACCTTATCCATAAGCCAAATGAAGGGAACAGTATATGCTGCAAAAGGTGCAAAAACATTCTCGTAACTGCACACTATATACATTTTGCGACACTTTTTCGCAAAATGTAGCGAAGTTGGCATTTTCAAAGTTTCAAAATAACGAACTGTTCTCAATTCTTAAAACATCGTCAGCTGTTCGCCATATGAGTTCAACTTCACTCGAGTAATTGGGTCATGAAGTATTATTGTGTACTAAATAATTCGTATATTCAGCATATGTTGCAATATTAATCTTAAAATAAAACAATATAAAGTGTCTATTCGTGTGTGCTCACTATATGACTATATGGCGTTACCTTGACTAGCGAATGGACACCACAGCTCCGAACAAATGGCCTTCAACTCCGAGTCAATGGGACAACGCAACAGAGGACGTCTTCGATCGAGACGGCGAACACAAGTGGAGAAGGACCTCAACCAACTTGGTGTGCGCAATTGGAGGCAGCTGACGAAAGATCGTGCTGGCTGGTTAGGCTTTGTTGGTTGAGGCCCAGGTAGACCCCGGACTGTAGCGCCAAAGAGAGAAGAAGGAATTTTGGAATACATACTGGGGCATTTTTTCATTAAGGCATTTGTACTGTTACAGAATGTCTTTGAAAACTCCAGTTATTACGAGTTAAGGATTCATTGAAGTCTGCCAAGAGACAACAAGAGTGCCGCGGATTTCTTACAGTCTTTAGGGAGCATGCGCTTGGTCTGTCTGCATCCTGGAGAGTCATATTAGGCGAGTGTTAAAAGCAGAAATTAAGTCCTTCTCGTGGGGTGTTGAAAATCATGGACGTTCAGTGGAAATTCAATAAAGTGGAAAAGGGTCGCTTGATCAAGAGGGATCACTGACAGACCGGTGGAGATGGAGATGTATTCATTTTCGATGCGTTCACAGCTCACGTTAGCAGGAACTTGTGGTCCGGCATGCCATTCTTTCAAATCACTTCTCACACCCGAGCCTTGAAGTAATGGAATACTAATTGTCTGTAGACAATAGAGAAGAGATCAACAGTTGTATGCCCACGGGCGCCAATATTTGACTAGACAGACATACTCTCTGAACATTATCAGTGACTTGAGAGAAGTACAGTTGTGACTTGTAAAATATTAATTTAGATAGCAGGCATAGGAGCCGACAGAACTACCCACAATGTCCACAATTTCCTTCCAATATATAGGCTCTGCGTTTACCCTTTGTTGTCGGAGGTTTTTAACACTACACTGGAGCACTGACTCAAAAACCGGTCCACTGTACACTGCCAGGCAGCAATCTACTTTTGCTGTAGTTTCTGTTTTTGCAGGCGCTTCTATAATGAGAAGCCTACACAATCAACTGGTCTACCGACCTAAACCTTATTCCGGATATTCAGTACGGATTTCGAGAAAAACATTCGTTCAACGCTACATCCTCTAATGAAGTTCCACCAAGATGTTGTAGCTTCGCTGAACAACAACTAGGTCACCGTCACCTGTTTCCTAGACGTAGAAAAGGGATTCGATACGGTCTGGATTGAGGGACTCCTCTACAAGCTGAACCAGATGGGATTCCCCTCCAACCTCATTCGAATAATTTATAGCTTTCTGCATTCCAGAACATTCTACGTCTCAGTTGAAGGCAGCAAGTCAACAGAGCGGAGCACCAAAGCGGGGGTTGCACAAGGATCAACGCTGGGACCGTGGGTTTTCATCATCTGCACTGCAAATCAACCACATCCAACTGACACAGTAAAATGCTGTCTATTTGCAAATGACTCGCTGACTTATGCCAGCTCGACGTCGCCACAGATAGCCGCGCGAAGAATCGAAATCCAAACAGCGAAGAAATTTGGCTACTATACCAAATGGGGTGTTTGTATCAATGCTGGGAAATCGGTACTTATGTGCTTAAGGAGACCATCCAGAGGTGGATGCAGATCAGCAGCCAAATGTCGAAGCATAAAGGTAGTGCTCCCTAACGGTACAGAAATATCAACACACGAAAAGGTCAAGTATCTTGGCGTTAACTTCACGGAAAGGTTGAAGTTCAACATCCATTCGAAACTGACTCTTAAGAAGACCAACCTAGGCTTCCATTGCATCTATCCTTTGAAGCGCGAGCAAAAGTGGATTAAGCCAGAGGACAGAACTGCTGCATATAAGTAGCTTATGCGGCCCAATATTGCACCCCATCTCTAAGACCAGTATGACAAAGCTCGCAATTTTCGAAAGACAAATACTGCGAGTATGTACCAGACTCACCTTCGACAGGGACCGTCAAAGGCACCACATCAACAATAGGCTTTACGACCAAGCATGCATCATCCCTCTGCAACAGTTTATGGTGACACTGTTCAGGAAGCAGCTACTATACATCAACTACCATCCTAACGAGGAAATCAGGAACAAGGGAAACACAATCCTCGCTTTTTAAATCGCCTACATCATCAGCTCTCACCAATTCAGCACAAAAGACCCGCCACCTCATACGAGCAAAAGCGGGACAGTGACAGAGGAAGTGCTCTGCAGAGTCGTCGTCTTTTCCACAAGTGTCGCAGATTGTTTCGCCGATTAGGCCAAGCACTCTTAGATGTTCGGCGAAGGTGTAGTGTCCCGTTTGTATGCCTGTAAATTATCTGCAGTCTTTTCTGCCAAGGGATGACAGGAATGCCGCGGATTACTTATAAACATTAGGGAGCATACGCTTGGTCTGTCTGCATCCTGGAGTGTCATACCGCCTCCGATTGTGTTCTCGAGAGGCGCAACCATCGATAGAAGCTCTTACCAAGGACGCTCTAAGCTACACAGGTTCAGGTCCTGAGAATGTTTCCTCTGATCCTTGTGTAGGAAATTTATCGGCGATCTCATTCCAGCGATCCCGTGGTGACCCGATCAAATTCCGAGAAGTGGTTAAAAGATTAAGCAAGGCCTTAAGTGCAGCTTGGCTGTCCTTACAGACACAAAAACTTTTCCCCTTCGACCTGTTCTTCACAATATAGTTCGCGACTATAAGGATCACATAAGTTTCTACTCTGAAAAACTGACACTAATGAGGTGGTTTCCTAATAAGGTGCGCAGCCTAATGTTGTCGCCCTCCACGAAGGCGCCAGCGCCAGATCCTTCCTTGGTTTTGGAGCCTCCCGTGAACATTCGACTACTTGTACATCACTCTCCTGGCACAAATTCCCTGTGTTTACGTTAGACGCGGGTGTCATCACCTGAGTTGTCCCAAAGGCTCGAAGGAGAAGAATGTCCCCTTTTCAAATCGCGCCTAAAATCCTTTTCGATCTATTATGTGAATGTTTAGGACATTTATGGGGATAACACTATAATCGAACCAACAGACCTGAAAATGAACTAAAGACAATAGCACAAATATCGATTTACTGACACGGCAATAATTCAGACAATACATTTCGAAATCCGGGAATCTTAATGACCAGGTTGACTGCACTCGGATTATTGGAAAATCGGACAGCTACGAGGAACTCACTTGGCATTCACGTGCAACATCACTCATTAATTAGAAACCATTGCGAATTGCTTTCTAAACAATGCACTACGAGTATTTGAACACGTGCCAGCTTATATAAACCCGCAAGTAAGCGCTTCCCCACAAAAGCAAATTAAAATCTCATGAAGGAGACAATACCCGCCGCGATGAACAAATCCCACCGTAAGCAATTCATCGACTTGATTCACGTCCAACTAACCAGGTATCAGAAATAGATTCAAATCGATCGCAGAAATTTCGTTCCTATGTGCATATAGGAAGTGCAATTCACGTGTCTTAAGACAACTCACCTTTCTGTAATGGCGAACGCTTCGATTTTAGCCAATAATTCAGACGATGAGTCCAAGTCGATGTTTGACACAAGCCCAGCATCATGCTTAACAACCTGCAACAGATAGTGCTCCAAATTGCTGGAGAATGTGAAGCCCAGGACTGGAACTTTATGATGAATTGCATCCTCGACGTCACGCTGTCCACCGGGTGTAATGAAAAGTTTGACATTTTCGTGAGCTGAAAATGGGAAAAAACAAAAAAAAAATCAATTACGCTCCTATAAGCACTTAAGGCGAGACATGTATGACGCGTGTGACAGGTGTCCGTTGTACTAGCCACAAGCTGTTCGAATTCGCGGTTCTCGGAATATTTCATGCAAACGCGACACTGTGGTGCGAGATTAGGCGAGCGATATAGGTGGTATTTTTACATTTTTGCTTTGGTTTACTGCTGTACTGATAAGCTTTTATTTTCAGCTGTAATACAAATGCTAATGCTGCTTGTAAACAAACAAGACTTTGGTTTTCATTTGAGTTAGGTATAAAAATCATTTCGATTTGAGGTGAATCGCGCAACGGCGATCAAGGAAATTTGTATAATTCATGCAGTAAGTTTGTTTTAATGCGATAATGGGAGATTGTTGCGTAAGAACACGCTAAGGCTGGCCTTTTTCTAGCAACTGTGTGCAACAGATTAAATTACCAGTCGACCAGTAACAGATCAGTTATTTCAGTGTGTTATGGGAGCTTATACGATTGTCTATGCAGCAGCATCGCAAGATCATGAGCTTTGATGAATGCGTCTTTGGGACAACCTAGGTGATGACACCCTCGTCTAACGTAAACACAGGAACCTTGAGCCAGGAAAGGGATGCAGTCGAAGGTTCACGGGAGGGTCCAAAACCAAGGAAAGATCTGGCTCTGGAGCCTTCGTGGAGGACGACAACATTAGACTTCACACCTTATTAGGAAATCACCTCATTAGCGTCAGTTTTCCAGAGCGGAAACTTATGCGATCCTTATAGCCGCGAACTATATTGTGAAGAACAGGTTGAAGGGGAAAAGTTTCTGTGTCTGTATGATGAACAGTATCTAAGAGAGCGATATTGGATTCAGTGCAGTGGAAAATTAAGAGTTTCGTAGTTGGAGCCTATATTCACCCCGAACTGAACAGACGCTTAAATACTAGGAAGTCAAAAAGTAGATTACCGAAGAAAATGTAAAATATTTCTTAACAAGATTTGAAGCCGAAAACTAAGTAGCATTTCGAAAAACGTGAACAAACTTTAAGTTCTCAGTTTGGACTTATTTCATGTTAGAACAGACACAGACGGGTGTGATGTTGCGGGATTGTTAGGTTTCGAGACGAACTTCGAATACAAGAGTTCATATTGCTTCCAAGAATATATTAATCTGAAGAACAACTGGTGCCCAGTAGGACGCGAATGCCTTTTTTAAAATGCCTTAAAGCGCCATCAACTCACAATCACTCGATCTAAAAGGTATAAGATATTCCAAAGGCGACGTCAATTGAGAGACTTTTGAAAGAGTTTCAAGCAACTTCGAAGATCATTTTCGGGGTCAATTTGTTTCTAGACAAAATAGCACCCAGCAGATGCTAACCTTATAAAAAACTCTAACATGTTATGTGTGAACTTTATAGGTGATGTTCTCCCAATTATTGGTCCCAATTTGTCTGAAATCATAAACAAATCTCTGACGCCTGGCACTTTTCCCCAAGCATGGAAAGAGTCAAGGTTGATTCCAATTGAAAAGACGAAGAACGCGACTAAACCATCAGACTATCGTCCAATTAATATGTTGCAAAATGAGGTAAAATTATTAAAATAATTTGTGAAACAGCAATTCCAGAATTAATTAGAAAAAAAAAAATAGAGGCAGACCTAGTCGCTTCTAAATTTAATTATTGCGGACTGGAAGACGGCAGTACGTAGTAAAATGACAATTGTGGCAATATTCATCGACCTAACATATTCATCGACCTTTAGATACAATAGAGAGAGGCATCTTGTTAAACAAACTGGAAAAGTATGGAGTGAAAGCAGCAGAGCTAAAGTGGTTCGGATCTCATCTAGAACTCAAAAAACCAATGTGTGTAGTACAATATCCCCTGCAATAGACGAGCTCCACCTCAAGGCTCTGTTTTAGGAGCTTTATTGTTAATTTGTAATATATTGTATGTAAATGAAATGCCAAATGTTGTACATTTTTCGACGACGGTCTACTTTTTGTTACGGGTAAAGTAAATTAACCAAGATTCAAACTAGTCATTGGTCATTGGTTTCAAATGAACAAACTCAGTTTAATTGATAGTAAAACTAAATGTATGGCCGGAACGGATATGGCTGTTGACAATGTTAGTCAGATTAAAATAATTCCACAATAGAGCAGCGTGCAGCATTCTACAATGCCAGTGTTTAACACCAATATATGTAATTTTAAACGTACTTAATAATGAATGTATTTATTTTTTTTTTTTGATTTTTTTTAAAATGAAAAATAACCCATTACCCGAGTATCCGCCCAACAAAATAATATATCTTAATAGTATACATGATTACAATGTTCGTAATGGAAATGGCTTTCGTCTTCCATTTCTACGAACACAAAGAGCAAAAAACACAGTTGTCTATATAAAGGACTTGATCTATTTAATGAACTACCACCAAACATTAAAACAAGAAAATCATTAAGAATTTTTAAAAGAAGCGTAGTAAATTATAAAGCGGGAAAATATAGTTGAAATATAGCACGATTAATTAAGATGAATGTATTCATTCTATGTATAAATATAATCAGTAAGTTGTAATAGCAAATTTAGCTAAATAAGTAAATGAAATGAAATTTCTGACAATATACATAGGTAAGCTATCAAATAATGGGCACTCGCTCCGATGATCGGCATTCCTTCACAATTTGTCTTATAATTAGTTTTTCGGCAAACAATTTGTTTTTATGAACATTTTTATATTAATCTGGCTAGTCTGCTTAACGTATTTGCCATGTTACTTTAAAACGGTACATTTCAGTGTGTCATACGTTTTTTACAGAAATATTCTTAGTTAGCGTGCTATACGCAAAAACGAGAAAACAAGAGAATCTTGATAAGAAAGTGAAGTAAGTTTCTTTTTACAAATTTTACTAATATATTTTAATTTAAACGTTCACTGTTCTACTTGAAAGTGTATTAAGGTTGATTAGACCCGTTAGAAGTATCATTTAATATAAAAGTGAATTAGATTTTCATTACAACAATTAGATTCGATATTTTTTCGTTCGTGATATTTCATTAATCCGTGCCGATCATACCCAAACAGTTTGCCAGAATTGAATTGTGTGATCGGCACAGTGCCCATTACTACATTTTTGTTTTTATTAATTGTCAGTCAACAGGTCAGAGATGCCTAACCCTAATAAAGGAAAGTACAAAAAAAAAGTACTCAGAGGAAGTCTTGATGAAAGCTTTAAATGCAGTTAAAAAGGGAATGACGAAGAAAGCGGCGGCTAGGGTCTTCAAAGTGCCTAGAACCACGATTCATTCGAGATTGAGCGGTAGGTCAAAGAAGTCGACTTGTGGACCTCCACCCTTTCTTACTGCTGAGGAGGAAAGCCGAATATTGGAATGGATATTAAATAACCACTCTAAAGGATTTCCTCGGAGGAAAGAAGACAGCTGTAAAGGATTTCCTTGATTCGTCGAACAGAAAGGTTCCATTTGTTGATAATAAACCAGGTAAGACATTTCTAAGAAGACATCCCTAGATTTTTGTAAGGACTCCGGAGGCAGTAACATATGCCAGCGCCAGAGTATCCGAAACAGACACTCGCAGTACTTCGATGAAAATCAACTTTGTGATGTGCTAAATGATCCAAACGGCTTTATAATAGAGACGAGACGAATTTCCTGCTTTGCACAAAGGAAGCATCAAGTAATGTTTACGAAGCAGACAAGGGATCGGCCAAAGAAAATTTAACCGTCTTATTTACATTTTCCTGCTGGAGACCTAACGCCACCATTTATCATCTATCCATATAAAAAGTCCGTGCCAGACGGGTGGGGTGTAGGTCTAATCCAAAGCGGATGGATGAAAACAGAGCTTTTTCACGATTACATAAAGGATATCTTCCATCCGCATTTAGTGAGAGAACATGTCGTATTCCCTGTAATCCACTTTGTAGATGGTCCCAGAACGCTACGTAAATAAATGAGCTAAATAAATAAATGAAATGAAACGAAATTTCGGACAATATACAATTTCCCCCTAAGGGACTTTAATTTAAGAAATTTGAACTACTATTCTTGACCGTGGCATGACCACAGAGTGTCAACCTAATGTGCTGCATGATTAGCGATCTAGCTCAAGATTAAAGTGCAAATATCTAAAGGGTGATTTTTTAAAAGCTATAGGAAAGTTTTTCAAAAAAAAAATACATAAAAATCAGAAAAATGCATGAAACCATTATTTGAATCGAGAGTACGGTCATATAATTTAATGTTTGAAGATTATTTCATGCAAATGTTTGACTGCGCCTCAAATGGTCCATCCGCTTAGTCCTATTTTGGCATATTCTTTCCAACATTTTGGCCGGTATCCCACGAATAAATGCTTCAATGTTGTCTTCCAATGCGTCCATTGAAGCAGGTTTGTCTGTATAGACATGAGCTTTAACATAGCCCCACAAAAAATAGTCTAAAGGCGTTAAATCGCACGATCTAGGTGGCCAATTGACCGGTCCCGAACGTGAAATAAAATGTTCACCGAACTCGCTTCTCAATAAGTTCATTGTTGCGTGTGCTGTGTGGCATGTGGCACCGTCTTGTTGAAACCACATGCCATGCAAGTCAAGCTCTTGCATTTTGGGCAAAAAAAAGTTGGATATCATCTCACGGTAGCTCTCACCATTCACAGTTACGTTACGATTCGCATCATCTTTGAAGAAGTACGGTCCAATGATGCCACCAGCCCATAAACCGCAAACTTTGACTCTTTCTGGAGGCATTGGTAGCTCTTGCAATGCTTCCGGCTGATATTCACTCCAAAATCGACAATTCTGCTTATTTACGTACCCATTGAGCCAAAAATGAGGTTCGTCGCTGAACACAATTTTTCGGTAAAAAAGTGGATGATGAACTTTCTTAACAGAGCACACATTTTGATAATAAAATTCAATAATTTGCAAGTGTTGTTCGTTTGTAAGACGATTCATGGTTAAATTATAGACCAAACTGAAGATGTTTGACAGTGAAACAAAAAACGAAACGTTCGTCAGCTGTTTAAACCAGTGTTGCCAAAAAGATAATAGCTAAAAAATCACCCTTTATTTTTCAGAAAATATACACACACATTTTATGCCATTCTTTTTATCGTAGACAACCTCTAGAAAATATGTTAAAGTTTTCAAATTTAGTTGCTTTTCCTCGATTCGAAAGTTCGCAATACTTGTTTTTTTACTGCGTTTGTTACTGTGTTTCGATCGAACAAAATTTCACTTCGAATCAGATGTGACATTTCCAACAATTGTCACTTTGACAAGTAGTGGAAAATACAACTTGAAAAATATGCAACAGAACAAAGTTAGTGACTTTATTAGAAAACAAGTTTTTATAAATTTTGAATTGAATTTGAGTTACAGTGCACACCATAGCAATGAGAATTTTATCTTATAATGAAGTAACCAACGAAGTGAAAGTGTTTCGAAGACATTTTATTTTTTAAAGAGATTATTCTAATCCTTTGGAGTTGCTTGAACCCCTGTATGTAAACAAAAATGTGTAGCAGAAGGTGGATACTAGAAAGGAGTGGGAATGGATCACGGCGTCTGTATGACATAATCCTCTTTCAGAAGTATTGGACAAAACTTTGTCCACAATGCATATCTTGGCCAACACCAGACGACGAAAAATTGCTCAAAACTTTTAAAGCGGATTTAAGATACCCGGTATTGATGGCACTCAATGCAACATCATCGGTATCACCATCTTTAAATAAACACCTTTTTTATTTCAAAAAAGGAAAATGCAGCATGAGTCTTTTACCTGTAAGTGAAGCGTGTTAATAACATTGACATAGTTATATGTAACCTGATTCTTTCAGATTTGTGACAGGAAACATTTTAGCTTGGTTTGACATTTGTTTTCTCCCGAATTTGCTTTCGTGATATGGGAATTTTTTCGAACATGGCACTTTTTTCACGCGAGGGCGAAATGCTGTTCGGGCGAGATTCATGATAAGGCTGAAAAATGTTCATCCAATTCTCCACGAACAGCTTAACACTTCATTTGACACGATAAGAGGTATTAGGGTGCGAAGAATATGCGATAAAGAAGACTGTGAAGAACTACTTTAAGCCAAATAGGAAAGTACAGTATTTCAAAACGTTCATTCAATACTTGGTTTTCCAATCTATATTACTTACACCACGTCTTCACACCATATTCGTCGCTAACTGACATTCGCGTAGACATCTCATTACGAATCGACTTGATTGTCACGCTAACTGTTTATTTGTCCGCAACAGAGGTACTGCTGGTGTCATTCAATTACAAGCGTCGTTTACCTGGCCATGTTCACTGTGCACTGTCTGTATTTACGAGCCACCGCCCCTCTCGGCGTGCGGTGACCACGTTTGCACTTGAACTTGTCACCGCAGTTCGTAATGCTTCAGGTGATGCTGTTGCTTTTATGACGAGATGGCGACACAGCGTATTCAGAGTGCAACATCAGCATGGCTCATTCAACAACTCGTGTGACATTAAAACATGAAAACTCGATCTATTTATAGCATTTCACGGACCGGGTCTTGCCTCGTTCTCTCTGTTTCTCTCTTGTCACCATTTCAACAAGATGATGGTTGCCCATGGGTGTTTTTTGTATCTGTATCCCAACGATACAATAAAAGAAATCTGCATTGACGTACTGCGACTATTGTCCGTTGAATTTATTTCAATTAAAGACGCAAGAGGACTCTCGACGGGGGCCGGCGTGCTAGTCTTTGTGTACACAATGCGCGCTTTTTGTTCTCAAACCTCCGCTCGGTCCTTGGCTGAATTCTAAGCTAATCTCAAAATGAATGAGACTGTGGCTTCTTTTGTGGTGACTTGAGCTTTTGTGTTGCGAAACGTGTGAGAGAAGTGCATACCGGTTGTAGTTATTTGAGAAATTAGGTTGCTTTGAGTGGGCACACACAACAAGAACATTTTTCAATAGGCATTCCTTTACTGGATTGTGGGATGTGTCCGCGTCCGCTTGCTTTGACAGATTATTTGCACGTAGATGATTGTGGTGTATTTTGCTTCTTTCCAAATTAAGAGCATTACCCTCTAAGAGGAAGAAGAAATGCATTTTTTCGAGATGTTGGTGTACATCAAGAAACGCTTTTGGTGTGCACCGGTATTCAACATCGGTAGTAGAGCTTAACGAGAATTTGTTGTCCTCAATATGGAGCCTAAATTCGCATAATTATGCTTGCAACTGAGAGTATCTAATTAAAAACGTTGATGCTGTCTTCCTTGAAACAACACTTAAGTGTGGAGAATGTTTCAATCTTGAAGAATTATACAATTTTCTTAATGACCTTAACTCTGTTCGGCGTGGAGTTATTACTGTCACATGGTTAGTAATGGTCTCTTGGACTGGATGTTATACTTAAGACATAAATATGTACCCATGGAGTTAAGATGAAGAAGCAAGTTAACACGCAAAATGTTCGAAGCGCTGAACCATACGCTCATACCAGTATTAACCGGACGTACCACACGCCCCAAACAAGTTCTACGCTGCATCAATCCCACTGTAACGAATCCACCTGCAGTCACTTGGGTATTTTAAGACTGTATACATTCTTTAATTACTTGCGTTGGATATAGGGATCCACATGAGTTTAGTATACAAATCGCAATAGGGAAGGGCGATAATCGAAATCAGACTCATGCTATTGAGGCATGTTCCCAAAAAATGTTTTTGTAACTTACTACTGCTCCGACATTCATTAATAAAAATTCAACCCGATTAGGGCCTGGCTGTGGTATTGTTCCTTTGGTTTATGCAGTCTTTCTTAACACATTTGAGTGCTCAAGTTCCATGGCTACTACAAGGTGAAATGATAAGAATGACAAACGGCCACATCGTTTTCGCTGTCAGTGCTTCCAGGGGTCGGTCAAATATTGACTGACTCAATCCAATAAATACGTTAATCCGGTAAAAGCGGATCGAAAGCGGATTCTTCAACATAATTTCGAGAATTGCGTTGCTTGTATTGCATATGGCGACATCTTGTTGGAACCACAAAAATGTTATTGAGCTCTGCCCATAGAAAGACCGTTAACAAAGCTCAGCCATCCCTTTCGCTTTATTAAAATCTCTAACTGGTTTGTGGAATAAAAAGACCAGCATGACGAAGCTCGCAATTTGCGAAAGATAAATACTGAGAATGTATACCGGACTCCTCTTCGACAGGGACCGTCAAAGGCACCACAGCAACAACAGGCTTCACGACCACGCACGCATCATCCCCCTGCAACACTATATGGGGTCCCCTACCATCCTAGCGAGGAAATCAGAACCTGAGAAAAACAATCCCCGGACAGCGCTACCTCAACGCATTAAATCTGCTAAACGAGCAGAACTTTCCAACGAGCTGCATGGATTCTACCAGAGCAGCGATAGCAATCACCATCGAGGCTAAGTCGGCTAACACATCACCACCCCATCCCAAAAGGACCACCATGGACAGCCCGATGTGAGCGCCAGCCATTGTAGGACATAAAAAATAAACAATAAACCGACAATAATGATTAACTTTACATTCGGAAAAATACATCACTTGGGCCCCCTACTGTTGAGCCAACACCCTAACCCTAACTTCTAGTTGTAATCTCAATTCAAATAAATTTGTGACTCCCCAACATGTAGTCTCCTCTGGACATGACCCATGCCCGGTTAATGAACATCATGTTAAAAAATCTAGTGGAGGCACAAAAATGCATTTCCAATTTTGTTTGAATATAAATATAAATATTGGGAGTAAGAGAAGAAGTGTTAGTGAATGTCATTTTTTGACATTATTTTTAGTGAGATCTACTTCGTTGATTGGTGGTTGATTTCCCCCTTCTTGATGTTGACTCTCTCGCACCCAACGTTGAAGTGACGTGGCATATCTTGCCCAGGAAAGAAAATAGCGCGAGTGACTGTTCAGATTGTGGTTGTGATGTTAGGTAGAAATATTTCTAGTGACACAAATTGCCAGAATAATGGGAAAAAGTCATAGCTTCAGGTGGGCAATACTTTGAATAATACTATTGTACATGTTTTTCATGAATAAATGTTGAAATTTTGGAAAAAAAAACGGAAGAATTAAGTTATAAACCCTTGTATTGTCATTATGTAAAAAACTGCAATTTTTATGAAATGAATATATGATAAACAAGGAAAAAAAATCGAAGTATTTTAAAATTTTTTACGTAATAAAGGGTGATTTTATAGAAGCTATAGAAAAATTTTTCAAAAAAAAAAAAAAAACACATAAAATTCAGAAAAATGCATGAAACCTTTATTTGAATCGATAGTACGGTCCATATAATTTAATGTTTGAAGATTATTTTATGCAAATGTTGACCTTGACTGCGCCTCAAATGGTCCATCCGCTTAGTCCAATTTTGGCATACTCTTTCCAACATTTCGGCCGGTATCTCACGAATAAATGCTTCAATGTTGTCTTCCAATGCGTCCATTGAAGCAGGTTTGTCTGTGTAGACATGAGCTTTAACATAGCCCCACAAAAAATAGTCTAAAGGCGTTAAATCGCACGATCTAGCCGGCCAATTGACCGGTCCCGAACGTGAAATAAAATGTTCACCGATCTCGCGTCTCAATAAGTCCATTGTTGCGCGTGCTGTGTGGCATGTGGCACCGTCTTGTTGAAACCACATGCCATGCAAGTCAAGCTCTTGCATTTTGGGCAAAAAAAAAGTTGGATATCATCTCACGGTAGCGCTCACCATTCACAGTTACGCTACGATTCGCATCATCTTTGAAGAAGTACAGTCCAATGATGCCACCAGCCCATAAACCGCACCAAACTGTGACTTTTTCTGGATGCATTGGTAGCTCAGGCAATGCTTCTGGCTGATATTCTCTCCAAAATCGACAATTCTGCTTATTTACGTACCCATTGAGCCAAAAATGAGCTTCGTCGCTGAACACAATTTTTCGGTAAAAAAGTGGATGATGAACTTTCTTAACAGAGCACACATTTTGATAATAAAATTCAATAATTTGCAAGTGTTGTTCGTTTGTAAGACGATTCATGGTTAAATTATAGACCAAACTGAAGATGTTTGACAGTGAAACAAAAAACGAAACGTTCGTCAGCTGTTTAAACCAGTGTTGCCAAAAAGATAATAGCTAAAAAATCACCCTTTAGTATAAAAGCACCCCAACAACAATAGATATAGTGCAATATGCATTTTAATATGCATTTTTTATTCTACTTTACAGCTGTGTTGCTGATTCGAAAAAATTAGATTGTTTAACAGCAGTTAATTGCTCCTTTAAGTGTTAACGGAGAGCCGATCTCAGTCTTGGTATTACCAGGTTAACTCCTCCTAATATTGTATCCCTATTTCTGTGTTTTGTGAAGCATTTATCTGGCCAATTCTGTCTGACTTATTAGCTCACCATTGACTTTAAGACATTTAAACTTAGAGAGGGACGAATGAGACTGTTCGATAGTTGAAGCAATGCGATAAGTACGGCTAAAAGCAAATCGCACACCCTTTCTCTCAGGCCATAATGACAACAAGATTTTATACAAATGTACAATGTAGTCAACGCGTCCCACAAGCCGATGCATAAAATGCTGGATCTCACTCATGATGTACTAATGATCACTGCCTCACTCTTCTCGCAACAACCACAAAAAAAAAAAAAACAATCCAACCCAGCGTACCACTAGCTCGACCACCTCGACCTACTTCTTCACTTCACAGGTGTCATCCAATCTCTGGCAAACAAAGCCGAACGCTACACCAAAACTGGGACTGCATCGATGTAGATGCACTTCCACTAAGTAACCAACTCGTACATGTGTTCAGTCATAGGGGAGGTTAGCTCTTCGTCCTTCGAAAATGTTGCTTTAACACTTAAATCTTTTATCGCCTTCTTATGTGAATTCGAAAATTTCATCAATAATGCCAACAACTCTTCCTTCCATCCCCCCACAGTATGATGCATTCAATTTGTAAATAACCACAACACAGCGCAATACCGCTGCACAAGTGTCGTGCAGCCATTACTCGTCGTAAACAATTTTCGCCTCTCCCCTGATTTAATGCAGTTTTGTGTGCATTCACTGGTTGTTGTTAGGTGCTGTAATTTGTTTATACTTCCTGTTTTTGTTTTTTTTTTCTTTTCTCTGTCGTACGCTTTGTTTATCCGACAGTTGCTGTTGATGAGAAATTATCCACTTGATTATGCGTCCTTGAGGAAAACGTAAATATTTACAAAACGCAATGAAAATACCGTGCGACAAGAAGCTACGTATGTGCACACATTAATTATGTCTAGCCCTGAGGGGGGCGTGTGTTGCAATTGGAAATCATACAGGGAACCGATTAACAAATGTCAAGCGGGGATTCGGCAGACAACCGATTGAAAACCACAAAAAATAAATATGAAGTAAATTAGAATTAGAATATATAGTTTGGGCACATTGAAAGCAACCCCAAACGCAAACTGAGTATTTTGCTTGCATCGTGTGAAAGAGATTCCTCAATTTTGAAGCTTTATTAAACAAAACAAAAACGCAAACATAGCACGAAAAATCATCAAACATAGGAAGATTCATTCAACTGCGAGAAAACTGAAGCACCCCCGGTATAAATGCATTTCCCTATCAAATTTAGGGATTTATTGTAATTTTCTTTTATAATAGTCTCCATTTAACCGTGCCCGTAACGAAGAATTCAAGAAAGCAACTTCGTAAATAAGTGGAATTCCAAGAATAACAAGCCAACAAAATGACAATTTCTTTCTTAGGACTATGGAAATCAAACCGATTGTTGAAATTTAGAACCAAACGCTTGGACAAAAATTATCGAAAAGTGAATGGTTGTACGACAACTTCCTGTATTCTTTACGATTTTAGTAAGATTTGGTAAAGAAAACAGACAGTTGACATACGAACATCCACAACTTTTCGGCGTTTTTGTTTTCTGTTATAGAATAATACAAAACAAACTTTAAAACCTCTCTTTAAAACCGTCTCGTTATGGAAGCAGGGATGTACAAGAAAAAGGTACTAAAAGTGAGGAGTGCTTTAGTTTCGTCCGATACTGTATGTATTTTGGACTCTAAACAGGGTTTAAGAAGCTTCTGTGATTGGTAGATACTGGAAAAAGTTAAGGTGTTTGTGTTTAGGGTGCTTAACTTTTGCGAATTCTTAAATTTACCAAGACACTGATACAATTTTTGAAAATATTTACAAATTTAAAATGTGTCTATTCGTAACATACAAAAAATCCATGGGCAACATATTAGCCATACTTATGTCCTCCTGGCATTCTTACAGTCACTTCCAAACAAATCAATTCAATTTAAACTGTTGTTCGATACAAGTAACCGTCAACCGATATGTGTACGTAACTGGGCACACATACGTGTTTGAAAGAAATCCATCATGGTAAATGCCGCTTGCATTGGTTGTTCATGGCTTTCTTTTGCCCCTCAAAAACGTACAATTGAAATTTAAACCTACTTAACTTTTTCGTATGCATAACTTTTTCGAGTCTTTACTGTTAATTGACTTATCCGAACGCTGAAACTATTGGATGAGTTTTCAATTCGTGGGTTTCTATTCTTGTAAAACAAATAAATGGTAAGCGATCTGTCAATTGACTTTTAATAACAATTAATTCTCTCCCAGGCAGTGAACGAAGGTCTCAAAGTCGTCTGTCGCCTAGCCGTATAAGTGGTTTTGTAGTATTTTAGCAAACATAAATAAATTTAAAGAAGAAAGTCAGTGTACTTCCACGTCATGGAGTCATCACTATACTCTTTCTTTTTCTACAGGAATCTTGAAAAAATGATGAATATGGGCTTTGAAAGAATAGTCGACAATCACTGTTTGTGAAAATGTTCAAGTGTGCAACAAAAAGAGTCGAATCGATAGCAAATGTACAAACATGTTCAATTGGAAGACTGTTTACTGCGTACAGTGGGCAGAGGGGCGGTTTACTGGTGTTTTTTTTTTTTTTTTTTAAATATTGATCAAACAGAAAATCATGATTACAGTTTCATCTGCACTCTTGACGTCCCATTGTCAATACTTTTGCTGAGTAGTCCTAGGTTTCAATAAGCCAAGTATTGCCTTCTTTTTCTTCCAATATAGAAATCTAAATTTAACAAGAAATAGTCAAGTTCACCAGTTTGTTCACCAGTTCATTTCGGCAGTTCATATTCTCTGTGATTTTGAACGTCTGCATATATAGCTTCTTGTGCTTATTAGCTTATTGGCCCATCAATAAGAGAATATAGGAGACTTATTGTAGCAGGAGTACGTATAAAATAGCTGGACATTCTGAATGTATCAACGATTGTTATCTCATGACTTTGATGAGTTGGAGGCCAACATTCGATATCCTATTTCTGGAATAATGGACCGAGTCATCAAAAACTTGAAATCTGAGCGACGGTTTGAAGCATAAGACGAACGAGTAATTTGAGATATGTTATTCCGTGCATAATGGCATGATTTCAGCTGGGAAACGATGGTAGAATTCAGAAAACTGGTATATCTCACACTTTTCTTATTATCGTGACATATTTCTATTATCCTATGGGTACTTAGGTAGAAAATATTAATTTCATGGCCATACTCTGGTCAACTATCATAATTGCTTGCATTCTTTTAATTAATTGAAGGCCCAACTCTGCTATACACATTGTAGCTCGAGTTTTAAACTTGTCTCTCATTCGAATTATCTACTCCTGACTTTGTGCGGATGACTAACTCACATTTTTCACCAAACTGCCTATAGTCGCACTTTAAAATTCTCCAACAACTGTTTTGTTTCCTCTAGATAGCCAATTTTTAAGATGTAATTTGTAAGACAACTTCGAAAGCGAATGTAGACTGATGTCTATGTTGGCATATTATTCGGCCACAAATCTTGACAAAGAAAAGTTGTCTGACTAACTTAAATTAACGAAAATTAACCTAACTGCCACTCTTGTTTGAACTTGTCATGAATCGAATGCAAAAGTGAAAGTTCACTGTTCAACTTAATGCCTAAACATCACAGCCCTTTTTACTTCGTTGTGCGACTCCGAACGCCTAAGTGAACCATCAAACTACTATCATGTCCAGCTTCCCCCTTCAAATTGATTGAGGTCATTGTCCACTTGTGTCTGACACTTCGGGGTGGAAACAAAGTGTACATACTCTCTGCAATGTCCGGCCAACTTCGTTGCATCCGTACACACTTTGAAAGACTCATGGTGCTCTACTGTTTGTGCAGTCCGTAGTTCAGGTCTTGTTGCATCAACCATCCCACACCAAATATTTTTATTGAAAATACTAAGCACTTCTTCATCAACATAAAACGACTTGTCTTCTACTCCGACCTGCCCTTTTGCTATCTTATTCTGGCGTGTAGACCGATATCGGTTGCCAAAGAATTGATGTGTTACATCTTAACTTGGAATAAGTCCAAAAACTTTAGTCAAAATCATTGTCATAGGATGAAATACAATGTTGATGCTGTTGCTAGTCATTCATTGGCATGGCAAGATTGGCAGAGAAAATAATTATTCCCAAAATAGGCAGAAGCGAGTGAACTCATGAAAATGAAAAGAATTGCGAACATTTTGGAAAGGTATACGATTTTTGGCTTAAGAACGCGTCCGTGTGAAGAGGAGATTTTTTTTTTGGTAATTTGATGTTAATCCTTGATGGATGATTCTTGGAAAATGATATAGTTACGAAGATAGAGCTGTGGATGAATCCAACATGGATGAAAGGACAGTATTAGAAATGTTCACTTTTGAGATCACTGATACACTTCGCCTTCCCAATCTTTTTGCGTAGTGTAGGCAGAATGAAGACCTCGGTCGAGACTGCTTGCTTGGTGTCAATGAGTTCGGTAGATGGAGATGTGAACTGAACATAAACTGAACATGAACATGAACTGAGTCTAAGTGGCAAAACCACTCCGTTATTCTGAAAAGACTTGGGCGGTTATATACTGTGAATGAGTTAATGAGACAAGAAATTAATAAAAAAGTTGCATGTACAATAAAATTGTAAAAAAGCAATTGATTTGTAAAATGTATAAGTCGGCGTGCATTTCAAGTCCGAAGTAATTGAAAAAGGTGGTGCGCTATGCTACATGGGCGCTGTTGAAAACAAATAATAGCACCAACAATTATTTTATTCAACAGGAGACAGCTACAGCCCGTAGAAGGCCAGAAGCTGGTCTTCTTAGCAACAACCCGTGCTGCTTTTGATGATTTTCAATAAAATTAAATCGCTAAAATAAAATCCAGTGAATTCTAGTGAATTCTAGCGGACTTATTTCAGGCAATTTACAATGATCACTGTAATCGACAATATCTCCGCTGTCTAAAAAATATTTTAGTAGAGTTATTAAACTCGTTGCTGATGTCGTTGCTTCACTCTATTTCTAACAGAATATTGCTACCGCCTGCTATAAATTCTAGAAAATACTACTAAACTGTAGTCAATCACCTAAAATCAAAACCTTATTTCGGACATTTCTTCGAATCTCAAATTGAATAAACTCAATTAGCTCTGTAATACGTTCTGTAAGAACTCGATGTTTTGATTTTACTGTAAAGCTATCAGCAACATAAACGTCCAAGCTATTATCCTGTTCTAGTGAAAATCACGGTTTTAAGTGATGGGAATTTGTTTCTTTTATATAATTGAACTGGCTGAAGAAATTACATTTCGGGCATAAGTTGTGAAATACAGAAATAAAATTAATTTTAACTTTAACTTAAGTTTAATTTAGATTTAAGTGTAAATTAATTTAATTTAGTTTAATTTAAGAATTCGAAAAAATTAAACCGACCATAATAAGAACAATTAAATATATGGAAAATAAGTTAGAAGTGATGAACAGGAGTCGGCGCCAGGCGAACTTGGGACCAACAGCCAGCCAAGGAATGAATAACTCCTCTTTTTTTCTTTTGTGCAACATGTTTTTTTAATTGTTCGTGTTTTTTGTATCGTGAATGTTTTTGCGGTTGTTTTAATTTTTGTATATACTGTATATTTTTTAAAGAGTTATTTCCCCTTGATATTTTGGCTTGCAATTCAGAAACTAACATTTCTATCGGATTTTAGGTTGTGGTGTAGCGGATTCTCTTTTCTCTTAGCGGCAACACTGGCTGGGATGGGGTCTCGTAACAAAATACTAAACTTGTGGGTGTGCCGCGGGCTAAAAAAATACTGGGAACCCCTGCCCTAAGGTATATAATTTGAAAATTGTATGTATGTCGGTTGTTTTACAATTGTAGAAGCGGTGAAAGTGTGACGGACAGGAATCTAAAGATTTCTTTTTGATGACGTAAAGAAGACGTAGGTAAATGATATGAACGTTATTCAGTCGTATTGTTGGCTTTACGTGTGACCTAAAGTGAACTCGGGCATTGTCACCACAGTTTGATCAAGTGCTTATGACAGGAAACTATTATTACTAGCAGTTCCTTGGTACACAGAAGGATTTATCCATTTTTGCTCTGAACTTGAGAATACTAGTTATCTTTAGCTCTCCACACATCGGATATAGTTTCACAATTCGAATCTGAATCTCAATAACCTGGCATTTATTATAGTGCTGTACGCCAAGAGTAATCTACGAGTCTATAGTCTAAGTTTTGATTTCTTAAATTGCTCTCTAAAAGATTACCACCAGCCATCGATATCATTCCGAGGACAACTTCTTCAATTTTTGCTATAATCAGAAAATTTGACTGAGAAGGGATTCTTTGAAACTTTGAGACCTAAAAATTAACACGGTTGGAAAATAATATCAGTTTCTTTCTTCGAATTTGAAGAAGAAAGTGTGAAGTATGTTAGAGTCCCAACCTACCTACTCCTCGACTATGTCACAAGAACCTCTACAAACCGATGCATGCGTAAAGATATTAATATATATCTTTTTTAATGATTTCAGTTTAAAGAAGAAAAAGGAAATACAATCCATTCGTTCCACAGTTCTCGTAATTCTGTTCTTTCTCCTTTTGGTTACATTCAAGATTACTTAGCTACCAGAAGAGAGTGATGCTAGCTGAGTAAAGCCTAACGGGGGATTCAGAAGGAATTGGAATGTTTTTTTTTTTCATTATATTTATTACTACACTCTTGAAGTGTTGTAATCACGCCGTTTTTCACTGTAATGAAGGTGTTTGCTGTCAAGTGTAAGATGTATTCGAAATGATGTGATTGCTTAAATTATTAAAAATTGTTTGCATATCAAATACCTTCGTACTACGATTTCCATTTATTCCGCCCATTGTTACAATCTTTAGCATGAACTCGTTTACCGCCATGAATTCAAATCGCAATCCAAGCACAAACTGCTGATTGCGATAACCAAATGCAATCACCATAATCGCTTTTTTTTAATGAATTAATCCAAAATGACAAAGTGTAATCAATGGAAGATTAATCTCAGTCATCCCATCCCATCCCCAAATCCCTCATGTCGACAAGACCTGCTAATGGTTAACGTAATTGCTGCCATCATTCGCAGTCTCGTACATGCCACACATCCAGAGTCCGCAATCAAAAAAAAAAAAAAAAACAAGAACGATAATTTTTCAGAAACGCAATAAAAATCGTAAATATTTGTCACCTGTCACAATAATAAACAACAAACTATTTTAGCGGGTAGTAAGGTAACATTGCAACTATCAGTAGAAGCCTGTGGGCACGTTTCACATAAAGTGTGCTTATCTGAAATATTGTGTCAGAATTTGCTAAATCGTTATCTGTACCGGCACGGCGGACCTTGAACTGTTATCAATTCAAAGTCACCTAGAGGTTTGCAGTCCGATTGAAAGCCCTATCTGTGGACAAACTCATCCCCATAGATTAGATAGTACGCAATGTAATAAAAATCACTGGGGATTTGTGCCGGTCAATTGTGACGCTTGAAAATTGAAGGCATGTCATCTACTGATGTCAATTTTGGAAAAGACGTAATTTCGCGATTTGTTTACCAGTTGTATGTGCTGTTTTGATGAAACTTATCACGATCATCAACCAAAGCGCTTTAAATATATTGGTATGTTCAAAACAAATTAGCAAATAATCGTATTATACCCACGAACAACGAGCGTCTGAGGAATATGAGAAAATGTAAGGCTTATGAGGTATCAAGCAATACAGCGACAAGTGTACGGGAACCATGAAATTATTTTTAAAGACCTGTACTTGCGAAAAATTGCACCCAAACCTTTTTCACAGAATTCTGAAGAAAGTTTCAAAAGACATGAGTGTTCTATCTCTAGTATAAAAAGGACAAACAGACATTGATTTTTATACACATAGAAGAAGGCCATCTGGATGATATGAATACTACGCAATCAAATAACAAAGCCTATGTTTTGGTTTTTCTGTAGAGCTGAACTGCGGGGATTGGTGGGATGAGCCACCATTTCGAGCATGCCGGGACTGTCTATATCACCAGTGATTATTTGATGGAGAAAGAGCAGATCGGCGATTTTTGCGAAGGGCGAAACGTAGAAACCTACGCTGGAGAGCTTCAATACGAAGTGAGGTGACCATAATTGGCCATTCGAGAATCGGTAAAACGATGGTAATGTACAGAAATTGTTTGACATAGGGATTCGCAATTTCTGACCAGAGTTGGACAATGCCAAGCTCGGAATTGGCCCTAATTATATTATTGTCGATATGGGAATGGAAGTTGAGCTCACGATAGCCTAAGTCGCGTAAGGATGAAACTTAGGGCATTAGTTTGTTGCAGAGGAAAGCTATTTGTGGGAGTAAGTAATGGATTGGCAAGTACTGACTTTAAGTTCAAGATAATTCAACACCAGACAGAGTATCTACTTAGGACGTTTTAAAGAAAGTCGAAGTCGAAGGGAGAGAAGATGACCGAGTAGATTTTTTTGATGTCGTCAGCGTAGATAGGGAGGCCAGAGTTCGTTATAATACAGTCGACGTCATTGATAGTAAGTACGAAAATCAAAGGACCGAATTGGCTGCCTTAAGGTACGCCCAATGTGGCCTTGATGGTCTTGGAGACAGATGTTCTGAGCTCAACCACGTATACTCTCATTGACAAGTAGGATTCGATCCATTTGATGAAAAGAGGTTGGAAACCTAGCTTAAATGTCAGCTTAAATGTAATGACTTTGTGTTAGACTTTATTGAATACTTTGCTTGCGTGGCAATAACTTTGATTTCTTTGTCATCTTCAAGTGCAGATTATGATTGAAATACAAATTCAGTTAGGTTCGTGGTTGTCGATCTGCCTTTCAGGAAACCGTGTTGGGAAGGAGAAAATAATGCTTTGCAATGAAAGAACATTGAGTCGTACACATTGCTTTCGATTAGTTTAGATGGATGATAACCTAGCATTACAGTGCATTTAAACTGCACCCATATTTAATATTCCAGAAATAAAAAAATCGATATTCAATTTTGCGTTCAATTTTGCGTTCCCACTCCAACTTTTGCATTTCAAATGACAGCTAGTGTCAGAATTGATTACCAACCATTTTAACCAAGATGTATTTAAGTGCTAATGCAGACAGATTAAATATATTGCTGAGTCAATATATTGTAATTATCACTTCAAATGATTGATTGTTTTGTTGACTGCTGCAAAGTCATTAAATGACGTTCTGAATCTGTAAATAAGATTGTTCGACTTGACGAACTTACAAATGCAGCGAAGAAGTTCAACATATTGCTGGAGTCCAATCCAACAGAATGTAGGAAATGTATGACGAAATGCAAAGTATTTGGGTTGGAATGCAGAAACCATCCGAAATGCAGAATTTGGGTGCGTTGTGAACGGAACGGAAAGAATTCTTCCAAATCTGGGGGAAACATCCTTCTGAGACATATTGAAAAGAGTGCATTTCTTAAGAAAAATTGCATGCAGCCCGTCGGTTGACTCAATTGCAATTATCACTTGAAATGATTGATTGTTTTGTTAACAGCTATTTTTTTTATTTATGGATTCGGGGGACTTGGGAAAATGGACAGAAATTGGGAGTTTCTATAGATAATAAAAACGATATAAGAATATAAACGGACTGCTTCTGTACAATTTCAGAAGCTACAAAATTGGCGCCGGAAGAATATAGTGGGGATAACCTCCTCTCACTACTTGAGAATAAATGTTAACAGTTTATTTTTTAGTGAAAACTTCCGAATACAAATGTTAGATTGAAATGTAGCCATTTTCTGGGACTACTTGTGTAATAAAAATACGTACAGAGTACAACTTTCGAGTGAAACGTGTTTAAAGTGGATTGCTTATTTCGAAGCTGTCACCGACGATAGCCACTATGGCTATTTTCTTTTTACTACAGAAGTCCGTGTTGCAATAATGGTAGCCGATCGAATACTGCAAGGGGTTGTCTATCAGTGACGTCCTAAATTTCTCTCGTAGTAACTATAAGTGCAACACTGCTTCCGTCAACAGCCGTCTATTAATAAACTATTATCAGTTATGAGGAAGCTGCGTCATATATTATAGTTTTAATTCGAAAGTCATTAAAAGGGGACAACCTTGTGAACGAGAAAAAGTGATTACTAACAGATTACCCTATTTGTCTGTACAAAAACTATTATCATTGAAACCTACTAAAATCATTCTTTCTGGTCCATGCACCATCAATTTGAATGTTGTTTCAAAATTGTGATTTACTGAGATGCATTAAGTTCGTACTAGCAAATGTAACAAAAGAGCTAGTCACGCCAGAAATCGTCGAAATATCAATGAAAAGGTAAGGTACGATCGTGGAACCAGCGTGTTGCACCTCAAATCACAATTTACTCTTGACCATAAGCGCAACTATGTGATATCTTCAAATGAGTGCCAACAATTGACAGATTGGGCTACAAGCTGCAACCCCAACCTGAAGATTCAGGTTCAATCCCCAATTTTAGCAACTTTCATAACTCAATGCTCCACCTTTTTCAAGTCAATGATAATGCTCTAAGCAAAATAAACCGTATGTCCCATCCAATCGTGGTGTGACAACAACACGGATGGCTGTTGAAGAATCTAGATTCAGGTCCACCTCAGACTGTCGAGCCACAGAGTAATCGACTAGAGGATCGTATGTATAGTCGCAGTAGGTGCCGTGACATTGTGCCAAACGACACTATGCCAAATTGGTACAATGATGCTATGTCGCTTTCAAAAGAGTCATAGGGCCAAACTAGTTTGAGACATATTGCCAAATTTGGAGCAGGGTCATAAATCCATTTCATTCACCATCAGTCCACAATCATTACAATCGGTTAAATGGTTTTAAGGTTTTAAGGTTATAACTAATTTGGCTCCAGGCACCTGCCTGACAGTGGTTGACATACCCTTAGCGGAGCGCCGAAGTCGTGTGAGCGGTTAGATAGATAGATAGATAGCTTAATTTCGTTATAAATTTACAATGGCTTTATTATTGCACAATATTCTATTAGTAACAGAGATTTGATATTTTCATTACGTATCTTTTTTTCTGAGAAGTTATTGCAAAAATTTTAAAAACGAAACTAGGCAAGAATTAGAATTTAGAAGGGAACACGACAAAAACTTCAATATAAGTAAAAAATAAAAATAAAATAAATAAATAAACAAATAAATAATCAAATAAATTAATAAATAAATAAATAAACAAATAGGTAAATAAACAAGTAAACAAATAATTAAAATGAAAATACAAAAATAAATAAACAAACAGACAGACAAGCTAATAAATAAATAAATAAATCATACATTTTGACTAGTTGTTGCAAACAGATCATTAACTAGGGGATTGTCAGCAAAACCGCAAGAATTCATACACTTTTCTGTAATTTTGTATATTCTCTCAGACACAAATTCAACACCCGCTCTTTAATGAAGGTGTAAAGTAGGATAATCCCATGGTAGGTTTAATATTAACTTTAGAACTTTATTCTGAGTTACATGTATTTTTCCCCAAACTGAACAACCATATGAAGAATAGCTTGAGATATAATTATTTTGTTTGACAGAGAAAATGATGATCTCCTATTTATAAATGTGTAAAGGACTCTCGTTGCAATATTAACCTGTGTAACAGTGTAACAGTCTGTGAGATGTGTTCCTGGAATGTTAATTTGGAATCAAGATGGATACCTAAATATTTGAGAGAATTCTGAAACTCTACATTTGTTCCATTAATCTGTAAATTAGAAGAGGGCAAACAGCTTGTCCTTGTTTTATAGGACTATATATATTTCAGATTAATTTCTATATTGAGAGCAAAATCATGGGATGAAAATACGGCTGTGTCATCAGCAAAAACAGCTTATCCACATTCAGGCAGATCTGGAAGGTCTGACGTATATAAATTATAGAAAATGGGCCCCAGTACAGAACCCTGCGGTACTCCGGACTTCAAGTAGACTACATTAGATACACCACTATTGACATGCACTTGAAAACGACGATCAGACAGAAAATTTAGGATTATATTGCACAGATAAGGAGGAAAGGAAATGGAGAAAGGATCCATTATGCCAAACACAGTCAAAGGTCTTTTCAATATCAAGTAAAATCATGCCGATCATGCCGGATTTTGACATTTATCCTGTAGGAAACTCGGTGTATTTAAACTAGGGGTGGGTGGCAAGCTTTGCTCGCTAACATGATTTTCCTTTTTTCGGCAGGGTAATTATATTTATATTATATATTATTTTATATATTATATTATTTTAATTTTATTTTATATATTATATATATATTTTATTATATATATATATATAAATATAATAATAACGAGAAGGGTAATTCAAGAACTGTCAGGGAGGCTATGTTAATTATAGCTTCAAAACTGGGGGGGCAGGCTGCCCCAATACCTGCTTATTGCAGTAAATAATATGATGGTCATACAAACTCCAATATTCAAAAGTGGCATCGTGCCAAATTGACGCTTTACCCAAGCGACATTATGCAAAATGTTAATATTCGGCCTAATAACACTTTCAAAAGCGTCATTCAACCAAATTTGTCCATGTCGCTTACAATGTCGTTTGGCACAATGCCACGGCACCATTGCAGTGGGGTCCTTTTGACCACTAAACTTGGGAAAAAGAAGAACCTGCATTTACTTTATATAAACGGCTTATTACTAAAATGGAAATGTGCCACCTACACACTGAACTCAATATCCTCCTCATCACACATGGCCTTAATCTCGCTGCTGTCACATCTCGATAGAACTTTGGTTTTTACTAGAAGCCACAGAAGGAGTTAGAAAACAAATTGATGTATTTCTTTGTTTGTTTTATTAATAGTCCCCAAGTTAAACTGTATTTCCTATCCTATTTTCAAAATTCTACCCCTTTCTCAGTAAACAGTGAAGGAAGAGTGATCCCGTTTATCTACTAACAGACAAAACGTATTCCAATCACTTGCATCTTAAGATTACGAAAACTTGAAAAAGTACAGTTCCAGTTCAGCGTAAAACAACAAAAAAAAATGTCCCTTCAAACTCAGTTACACTCAAACATATTCCTTTCAAAGAGTTTTCGAATCGAATTAATGGCCCATATCCTGCACACACGATAGCCTTAAGAAAAAATTTAACACAGATTCAATTGAAAGCAAAACGTCGACTGTCATCTGCCACATATCACTGATGCAAATCTTCATTGCATCTACATATGTTCCCAATGCTTGAATCTTCTGAAATAAAACACTTACCGAGTATGCTCTCCTGTTCGAAGTCAGATCCCTGGAACATCTTTACTGTCGTATTGAATGCATAGCCACCATCAATTCCATTTGTGTTGAGGACAACGTCAAAGCTAGACTTCTCCAATATTTTTACGAGTTTCTCCATTCGATAGCTGTCCAAGAATGCACGTGTTAGCATTGCACCAAGATTAATGTACGCCACGTTGCTACTGCCACTTGTGCCAGCTGTATCTACCTCACTGTCGAGGAAATGTTGCAAATGCCATGGCAGTGATTTGTCCCCAATGGCATGGATGCCACCCATATAGATGGTGGTTGGTCCAACTGGACGGGCATTGCCTAATGCCTGGTAGCAGTTGACCAGAAGTAGATCGGCATTCGATTCAATTTCCCAAATGGACGGTGTGCCAGCACCAAAGAAGTTCTTCACTATCTCATCCTGCTTGGGTAGTTCCTCGTTGAAATACAGGTATCTGTAGGCGAGAATGAAATTGATAAAAATTTTCAACAAAAATATTGAAGAATGAGAATGCATTTTTTATGGGGGAGATTTGCTTTTGACAAAATAAAAAGTGATGACTTGAATGATGAGGCAAAAGTGCGGATAAAGAAAGTTACCAGTTTTTTGTGTGGGCTACTCGATGAATGGCTACTCGATTCCATGCGAGTCGAGCAAATTTGATAGAAATGAATGGGTGCCGAGGGTTACGTCGTTGTGTAGTGGAAACTCAATTCACAGCTCTTATAAAAGACTGTAAGAAGGGATGTAGACGTAACTGGAATGTGCAAGAGGTCGAATTGGCTTCTGTGTGGATTGGCCATATGGACTGATTTAAAGCACTTCTTGGAGATGCTTTTTGAACACCCACATAACAAGATTGCTGCCCTTTTAGACGTCGTTCGCATTAATTTCTGCGGCTCCTTAGACTTTTTGGATATCCTTGAATACTAGACAGGCCACAAGATATAGCAAATGATGATTCGTTGAAAAGTAAGTAAATTTCTTCTTCTGAAAATACACCAGAAGGTACAGAATCTCTCAATTCGACACCCCCACGCTGTGCGGCACCACTTTACAACTAACCGCCAGTGCGAAATTTCTGGGTCTCATCATCGACAACAAGCTAAGGTGGTAACTCAATATCCAGGAGAGACCGCTTCTGCCCTGTTCAGCTGTAAAAAACCCATAGGCATCCATTGGATCTTCATCTCAATTGTCAGACCGACACTTCTGTATGGAGTCTCAGTTTGGTGGACAGCACTAATCACAGCTGTCAACTGCACGCTACTCAATCGGTAGCAAGGACTGGCTGCATGTGTATAACCGGGGCACTGAAGAGCACTCCGGAGGATGCACTCAATATACTCCTCCATCTTCCACCACTGGAAACATTCAGTTAACAGGTGGCAGCCAGCACAGCCCTGAGACTCAAAACGCTCCCACTGTGGTCCGAACTCTCCTTCGGCCACTCAACCATTCTAAGCGAATTCAACTTTCTCCCCAACGACATCGACCGCCTACTACCAGAAGTTATCTTAGAGAAGAATTTCTCCACCAGCATCCCCTCCAGATTGGATTGGATATCTGACGCTCGCTGATCCGCTGCGCATATTCACTGATACACATTTTAACATACACCTCATGTGGGTGCCGGGACACTGTGACATACCAGTGTCCCGGCACCAAGTGCAAAGCTGATGAACTCGCTAGGTGTGGCCATCCTACACCCAAAAAATAGGAGGTGTTCCAGCTTCCAATCGCTACAACTCACGATCTATTAAAAAAACACACAATCAACATCACTAATCGTAAATGGCTAGAAGATACCACTTGTCTTAAAACAAAGGTATAATAATTAATATCAAACGATCACTCAATCTGCTTAGACTCAGCAGATCTTCACTCAGGATGGTCACCGGCGTCATAACAGGGCACTGCACAATATGCACAAATGCCCGTAGATTGCAGGTCCCCCCTATAATGACTTCTGTAGAAGATGCATGGATGAAGAGGAGGTTGAGACCACAAATCACCTACTCCGCTCGTGTAGCGCGCTGGAAGGTCGCAGGGGCTACTAATTCAACAACCTCAATGAACTATGAAGTCAGTATTAGGCAGCTAAATCGTTTTGTCACAAGCACCAACGGAATCAATCCGCGTGGTATCACAATGGGCCTACTTTGGCCGATGTATGACTGCCTTCTGCAGCCAGAAACTATAACCTTAAAGGAAAGTTGGCAGATCTAGTAGCCTAGCTCAAAGTGACTTCCTTTTAAGTTTAATGCATCTACTATGTCCTTTCATACTTTACCGGATGCTGCGGAATAAGTGGAATAGAAACAGGTTCACAAGAGAGAGAGAGAGAGAGAGAGAGAGAGAGAGAGAGAATGACAGAAATACATAGATTGGTCGAATAAACTTCTCTTAAGTGTCACTCCTGACACGTGGAGAGGTCTCAGACTGAAAAAGAGGATTTTTCATAGATGTTTTACAATGACACTCAGTCCACGGCTTACCTATCATTATCTTCTGACCAGCACGCTCCACTAAAGGGATCGCGGGTGTAAATCACGCAACAGAGCTCTCCAGGCAACTCGATCCCCCGCCATCGATTCTAACTCACCAGGAGTTATGGCCAAGCGTAAACAGGCTAGTTTTTGGACTTGGTCCAACCTTGGTCCGTGGTCTACCAAGCTGTCGCCTACCTGTGGGAATCGCATTCAACGCCCGCCTCGGTCGTGTCGTGATGAAGGCGACATTCATGCCACGTGACCAAACCAACGGAACATGGCCTTCGAAGTAGGCCCTTCGTAGAAACAGCCCGTCTATGTTGAATTCCTCTCGCACTGCCGTGTTTCTCACCCTATCCCGGCGAGTAAATCCCGCACGAAATCTCATCTCAGCAGCTTGCGATCTTATTATTTCGGTTAATACCCAAATTCCATGACCATAGGTGAGAGTTGGAACACATACTGAGTTGAAAACCGCTAACTTGGCCTTGGCACCAAGCTTGGCCTTCCTGCTTACAGATCTACCCTTAGCATCCATAAATATTGACTGTGAATACGAAATCTTGAGTACAGATCTTTCTACTATGTCGTACAACTTTACATTGCGATCTGATTTTTTTTAGGTAAAGTGGTTATTTATTTAAGTAAATCTAAGCTTATTTTGGTAACAAAATTATTAAAGCATTTTGACGATCGTTCTGCATTGTGCTTCAGTTAATACAAATAATACGGGAGGCTTGAGTGATCTTGAGTTTAGCTTCTTGAGCCTCCACTCGTGTTGTACGTGTTCTTGACGAGTTTCTGCGGACTCCTAACGGCGAAGTTTGCAAAGATTATTCTAGTTTATTCCATTTTTCTAGTCCAACCCTGTCAGTGACCCGAGAGAAGTGGGATCGTGAATTATAAAATTGTTAGACGTGTCGGTTCATACAAAACACGGTCCATACATACCACACTACGCCATACCTAATCAAGACAACATTCTGTGTATCATTTCTAGAATTGTTGGGAATTCATTTTAAGTCTATACGCCAAGCAGCTTGGAATGGATTTAGATCTTGTATTTATGTTGTAGTGATAAGGTTGAATCATAATTGAATTATCCTCGAAAATTCCACAAACCGGACCTTTGACATTGCACATTGCCGTCATCATGTTGTAACTTGGCGCTGTTACCTGTAAGCAAACACAGCCATTCAAGTAATACATGTCGTTTCCCCAAAAGAACACTTCACAAAGTCAACAAGCAGCTTAATCGCTTCTGTAGAAATGAACGTACAACAAGCTAACTGCACAAGTTGTGTCTCAAGATTGGGTTTACCAATGACGTATGATTTCAAGTTAACTCAAGTTAGCAAAATTCCAAAGTGATATCATCGAGATTGGTGATTACTCGATTAAGCTTCAGATAAGCGTTGCAGTCAAGAGTGTAATAAATTGGCTTATGGATAAATGTCTATAATTGATAATTGCAGTTGTATTCTAAATTTGCGTAAGCGAAGACAGAGTGGCACAAGACAAAATGGAATGACATATGAACAAGAAGTACATATTTAATGTTTGCACATGAACTCATTAATTCTCAAAATGCATCCGTCCAAGTGAACTATTTGACAAGCGATATTTATGGGGGTCAAGTTCGGGTTAGAAGTTTGTCCGGCATCGTAGAATGGCGCAAGTGTCGCTAATAAATTTCACAGAAATGTCCTTTTTACTGATATTACTGATGATCGGACAACACGACATGCTGCTGAACTCATTCCAAGATATGAACAGAGACAGATCTACGTTTTTCGCCCCTCAGATTCAACTCACAGCGTGTTTATAACCTTTTCACAGACAGGCGTCTCTGAATTAGTGTGAGCTAAGCGAAGCTGGTTACTCCCGCCTAAGTCCATTGCGCTGCTCTATACTCCCAACAAGTGTGCGTGAAAATAAAGTAGTATGCGTTACTTGAGAGCACAACCGTCAAAATCTGAGGTGAACTGCGATGGACTGGGGATTTTCCACTGGAAGCACGAATATCTCTTCCTCCATTATCTCTGGACATGAACGTAGACGCCACCAAAGCATAGAGATAACTTGGCGGGCAATCGTTTCCACCGAGCACCATTCGAAATTCGGGAATTACGTCAAGTCTTTCGAAATGCAATAAAACGACAAACAAATATAACCTCCAGACATGAATGGCCATCTAGAATCCCAGACCTCAATTGGACTATGGTCCATTTTAGAGACAAATTTGAAGCACGCGTTTATCCGAGCAGTTGACAATTTGCCGATGGATGCGCTGAGTTCTGTGACTGATCAGACCGAATTCGAATGAAATGCCAAGAACAACGTCGGAATCTGAAATGATCCATTTATATCATCAGATTGCATCAGATTGATTAAAAAAGCTTTCAATGAACTCTTAATCCCACTTCGACCAACCCTTTGTCTCACTGTCAAGGGAATTTAGACTCAAATTAGTTCACTACACCATGAATGCTTATCTACTGAGACGAGAATAAATAGACAAAATTGGCGTTGACGCTCTTAAATTTGGCGACAACGACGTTTTTGGTTCGTGAACTTCACGCGGGATGAATATAGCAGACGCTCGATATGGCGAACATCGACAGAGTGAACAATACAGTGAACACACAATATTTTATACCGGCTATCATAAATAATGAACAAAAGATATCTCGCTTTTCGTATTGTCTTTGACCCTGTCAGCATGCAAAAACACGTCTAAAACTCATTAGTGCCATGTAGTCATCGGTATGCTGTGCAGTACAGAGTGTGGTACTTTTTAAGAGAGAGTGTGGCAGCATCATGGGACAAATTACTAGCTTCAGTCACTGCGAAATTCTGGAAAGACTTCTTTTCGTTTCAAGAAGACCCAGTACTTATAATAACTTGCACCGGGAACTGAACCTGGGCTGCGTAGGCTCAAGTGGTCGACGCACCAACCCACAAAGCCACCGCGACTACTTACATTGAACATGCAGGGTTTTATTAGTTCACTATATCGAGCGTCTGCTGTATGTCTTAACTGAATGTTTTGACATTGATAATTCGGTTACTGGTATGCTTGCGTTCGCAGTTTTGTGTAACAGATATGATTTTCATATTCAAAAATAAATGCCATGCTCATTTTCCGTGAAGCTACTACGCCAATTTCTTCCATTGCCAGTGAGACAATGCGTTGATCGAAGTGGGATTACGTGTTGATTGAGTACCCCTCGGTGGACTATTCGGAATGCGGATATATGTACGAGTAGATCCGTAGTTAATTCCTTCGCCAAAAATGTTCTCTAACATTTTTACTGCACGCCCTGGGGAAATAGGGCAAAGAGAAAATAAGATTGATCCAATTTTCTCTTTTGCACTATAGCTGCACTAGTTACCGTGTGAATTTTTGACTTATGAGCTGTGTACGACATTTTCAAGCACAACGTTAAAGATTTCAAATCTCAGTGTTCCGCAGTGAGTAGATCAGCACTCGAATTCGAAAAACGTTCGAAATGCATATTTAATAAAAGTGAATTCCTTATTTATTACAAATTATTCCAAATCTGACTGAAAATCCCTTTAAGGTTAATTGCGGCTACAGTCAAAAATGCACATGACACCTGCACAGTATCCAATGCATAAACTATGCAGGGACATTGTTTGCTGTGGTTTTTAGGCAACAGACAGTTTTAAAATGCACTTCTATAGTTATGTTCATGTGGGTGGTGCACGTCACTATGGTGAGCCTTATCGAGCCGTGCAAATAAATATATGTATAATTTTTATAAAATATCGCCATGTGCCACACAGTGTGAAATAAAACGCTGTGCTTGCACCAAGTTCACCACACGAATTATATTTAAAAAAATGGATACATTCGTTTGGCTATGGATGTCGGTCGATGTGAAAACGATTTTTGATTAGAAATAAAAATGCGTAACCAATATAGAAAGTACCGAATTGGGATGCAATTCAGGTGTTTTCTGAGTTTACTTTAAAATTGAATTTTACTGCATTTAATAGAAGTTAATCTAAATAATTTCGAGAGACATACTGGAGTTTATGTAAGATTATGGATCGGAGACCCATTTGTGGGAATTAAAAAGGCATTCCTGAATCATAAACCTAAGGACTAAACGAGAAGCTTAGCAGACCGTTAATTGCGGCATATTGTGATTACCCAAAAGCGAACTATTAAATGCATAGGAGATTGCAAAAACGGAGTTGCTGTATTTATTTATTTTTATGTATACAGTACGTTCTCGATTAAAGGAAATCTCGATTTCCGCAGCAGCTATATTGAATTTTTTTATAATTATTGACGCATAATCGCAACTTTACACATATAGAGTAACTCGATAATTGCCGAGGTAGTTGCAATTATCGATGCATTATCGTTGCAATTTCAATTAGTTGCGATAAACGAGAATGCACTGTATGTACCTGGCTTATGCATCAAGGGATATGCGAGATACAGAGCTCTAAAGTTACCCTTTCTTTTAGTCTTGAAATTCATGTATATTCTAATAAAATTTGCGTGTCTTAGCTGAGTTAGACCAGGTGCACCAGAATTACCATTGTTATAGTTTTAAAAAGCTACGGGTTGTAGCTAACTATTCTATAAAGCCTTGACCCGGCGGACATACATTTTACATTTTTACA
Organism: Eristalis tenax; assembly: GCA_905231855.2. Classification (NCBI taxonomy): domain Eukaryota; kingdom Metazoa; phylum Arthropoda; class Insecta; order Diptera; family Syrphidae; genus Eristalis; species Eristalis tenax. The sequence continues at coordinate 103,135,857 of HG993124.1, read as the reverse complement.
AAATTATTTCGGTAAAATAGAAGAAATATATACCTTTTCTATACAAATTGGGTGAATCCATTGACGCAAGAGGCTCCAAGACGAGACCTAGTTTTTCTGAAAGCTGAAAGCATGTTGTAAAACTCATATCTGCCTACCGACCACTCTGCCGCCTAAGCTGCAAAAAATGACAATTAGCTTGTAATTAAAAAGTTGTGACGAATACTAGTTCTGCAAAATAATGCGTCTGTAACTTTCGAACCCGCGGACCGATCTCAATGAAATTTTAAATATAGCACAAGTGCTAAAAAATCTTGGTGGGTCCACCGGTTGCATATTTATTTTCGCACTCCCTTGCAAAGAATCACTGTGCGACGTACTGTGTATTTTTTCTTCCTGTTTTATCACTGATTTAACAAACTATGCTCAAGTGATCTATCCAATTACACTCCTCCCCTCCACAAATCCGCCAGGAATGCTTTCAATTGAAATTATTAGATTTTACCGAATGAATATTCCGTTGCACTAGTACGACACTACACATCTTAATAAAGACATTGTCTGATAGACAATCGAAATAATTGTTGTAAATGAGTGAAAGCACGATTTTACAAACACCATTGTACTTTACTAATGGCTCTTTCCTCAATCATCATCATTTTCTGATCCGCATGCTCCACTAAAGGAGTCGCGGGGGTAAACCACGCACGAGAGATCTCCAGGCAACTCGATCGCCCGCCAACGACTCTAACTCATCGGGCGTTATGCCCAAGAGCAACCAGGCGAGTTTTTGGACTTGGTACAACCATTTCGTCCTGGGTCTGTCAAGTGATCGCCTACCAGATGGAATCAAATCATTCGACGCCCGCCTCGGATGTCGTGATGGTTGTAGACATTCGTGCCACGTGACCAAACCAACGAAGCATAGCCCTCTCCGTTCGAAGAGGCAGCTCCTCAAAGCTGAGTTCCTCTCGCACTGCCGTGTTTCTCACTCTATCCCGGCGAGTAATTCCCACAACAGCACGGAGGAATCTCACCTCAGCAGCTTGTATTCGTCCGGTCATTACCCATATTTCATGACCATAGGTGAGAGTTGGAACAAATACTGTGTTGAAAACCGCTTTCTTGGCTTTGACACCAAGCTCGGCCGTCCAGATTACAGATCGAAGCTGTTTCAAAATTGACCCAGCTTAACCAATCCTGCAGGAAAGCCCAGCATTACTTCTTCCATCACTCGTGAAAAAGATTCCGAGATACTTAAACTTCTCCACCTGCTTCAATGGGGCTCCACTAACCTGTAGAGTGCATTGAACACGCATTCTGGAGATGACCATAACCTCCGATTTGTCCACGTTGACCTTCATTCCAGCATCAGCACATACGGCCACTAAGCTATCGAGTGCGCGCTGTAGTTCTGACTGGAAAGATGTGAGGATAACCAGGTCATCTGCAAAAAGAAGATGACTGAGCCTCAACTGTGTGACAACAATGTGAAACACTCCTCGCCTCGGCTGCTCCACAACATCCAATCCATATATACAATGAAAAGAAGAGGTGACAAGACGCACCCTTGGCGAAGGCCAACACCCAAGGTGAAAGGTGTCGATTTAGCACCGATAACCCGAACACAGCTGCTACAGTTTGTGTATAGGGACTGAATGGCTCTCAGAAGAGGACCTTCAATCCCATGTTCCTGTAGAACACTCCAGAGTTTACCTAGAGTATGAATTTTCCAAATCCACAAAACAACTGTAGATGGGCTTGGGCATACTCCGAAGCCTTCGCAAGTACCATTCGTAGATTGAAATGGTCGGTTGTACTTCTACCGGCTGCACTGTTCATCCCCCATCCTGGGCTCGACCGTAGCTCTTTCCTTAATTCGCTCAGTCAAATTTGGAAAATCATTATTTTGCACGTGAGTTTATTCTAGTAGTAATGCAGTAATTCTACGCTTCGATTTCTTGTTTCAACGCAACATTGTTGATAAACATCATCACGCAACGGCATCCTTCTTTGAGGAGATCGTTTGTTCGAAGCAAATCGTAATATTTATACGAACATTCCATGGAATATTGATTTTCAATTCCAACTTCCCCAGAACACTCGTCAAAATGAGTTCCCCCGGCCAAGTATTGTTCAGAAAAGCCTATGGCGCGGGCCGAGTAAGCAAAACGCATTTCGATTTTACTATCGTAATTCGATAAGATGACTGGAAGCAAACGTACGCTACTACACTGCAATGAATCACAGAATACGACATGCGCTACACAAGCTCAAGTGCGTAGTCATATTCCACAGCCGGAGGCATCCATGATAATCCCGCACAACAGCATGTCACACACCGTGAATCTAAGTAATGAAAAATGTAAATAAAATATTAACGCGCCGCATTAGGGTAAGAACCTTAAACGAGCTCACAACATTTGAACCTACAAACGCACCACAATTTGAAGTAGGCAGTAAATGACTTAAAAGCTCCCTTTTGCAGATCAAATGCATTATCCCTTCGACACGTGTGGCTCTTGTTGGTTATTTTTTTTTTAAATTCGTTTATGGACACCCAATGTGTCTGTGTGATTGCGGTTTAATTGCAATTAAGGCCGACTGGAGTTTAATTCCAACCACCCCTCTGGGCCACTCAGGGGTACAAGGGAGATGCGACACTCGTGAAACAAATATTTGTACGTCATTACGCATAGTGCCGTTTAATCGTCTGTTCAAGGCCCAGGCAGACTCTTGCACATGGGACGGGATTGTATATTAATCTGTGATTGCGTGTTTAAGTAATTTATTTGACGAGATTAAATTCACCTCATAGGAAAAAGAATAATATAAAAATCGATTTGTTTCTTATTTGTTTGCGGACAATACATTCCGTGTCCGTCAGTGAGCGAATCATCCGTACGAATGCAAACAATTTCTAAAAATGGAACACATTTGGTCGAAGAGGAACTTAATTGAGCCTCTAATTGTGTATTTAGAACAATTTATATCCAGCAACGAGCAGTGGAACCGCGCGGAACAAAAGAGTACAAGCTGAGAAGTCGCTGAGCACTTGTTTGTATTTTGCCGAGCTTGTTAGGGGAACTGGTATGTTTTATTGCTGATTTTCCGCGATTGTTAGAGGGTGTTATGCAATCATCTGCGCCTGGTAAACAACTCTACAAAAGGCTTGAACGTAAACCAGTTTCAGTCCGTCAACAAACCACCGATGAGTGTTTACGTATTTTGTCATAACTAGGTTCGAGGGGCTCAACTGCTGTTTTGTTTTGTTTCGTCCGATCGTCATCTGTGGTCATTGTGAAGTCAACATCGACACACTATACTTTGGGCTGTGGAGCGGGTCAATGACAGTCGTTGCCGAACGTGACAACCTTCGCACAGTTTGACTTATGGTCTCACATGCGTTTGCACAAGTGTCTTTGAGGTGTATTTTTGAAAAGTTAAGATCGCTATGTGGAAAGATTTTCGTTTTGCAATAAACACACAGATTCATCGAAAAACCCTAAAAAACTGACAGTGATACCAGACATCGCGTGGGGCCTATCTTATCGGTAATTTTTGTAAAATTTCCGTATTCAATACGTACAGTGAAGGTGCTTTGCTAGGAATAAATACGCGTACATGTGCTCCTTTGTGAGGCAGTTTACACGTGGGCAACAAGCTCCACTTCACCACTGAATGTCAAATCGCTCGATGAAGCGGAATACATTTTGTGGCGGTGTGCTAGAAATAAACGTGAATGCAGAATTTGGAAGCGGAAGCTTTATAAAAAGTGTTACCGACAACAAAAAATATATTTGCATTCGAATGCTTGGAGGGCAACGAATTGAGGTAGGTTTGCTGTTTTGTGTGCTCATTTGGACGAGAGCGAGGGCGATGATAAACAAAGAATAATCATTTCACCCAGCAATGTCTAGTGAAAGTAACTTTGTAAATCTCGATTTAAATCGGTTTTGTAATTTAAGGTGCGCTACTTAGATATTTTATCAATGCTTGACATTATTAATAACCGACTTGCAGTTAACGGTACTACTACGACGCTTGTGCATTATCATTCCAAAACGGAGTACTTTTTGCGGGCATATAGTTTAAAGGCACTAGTAGCCAGACAGTCTTAACTTTGACTTCTTTTTATTTTTGAACTATTCAAGCTTCAGTGAAAAGGTTTGGATATATAAATATTAAAGATAATTCTTGAAAAAATAGTAAAACTCCTCAAACATATTTATTATTGTACATATATATTATTAGTGTGGCGCGAGTACTCGTACAGTAATAAAGGGTGATTTTTAAGCTATTATCTTTTTGGCAACACTGGTTTAAGCACGTGAGCACGTGAAGCACGTGAAGCACGTTTCGTGTTTTGTTTCACTGTCAAACATCTTCAATTTGTCGTCTTACAAACGAACAAAGCTTGCAAATTATTGAATTTTATTATCAAAATACGTGCTCTGTTAAGAAAGTTCATCATCCACTTTTTTACCGAAAAATTGTGTTCAGCGACGAAGCTCATTTTTGGCTCAATGGGTACGTAAATAAGCAGGATTGTCGATTTTGGAGTGAATATCAGCCAGAAGCATTGCAAGAGCTACTAATGCATCCAGAAAAAGTCACAGTTTGGTGCGGTTTATGGGCTGGTGGCATCATTGGACCGTACTTCTTCAAAGATGATGCGAATCGTAACGTACTCGTAACTGTGAATGGTGAGCGCTACCGTGAGATGATATCCAACTTTTTTTTGCCCAAAATACAAGAGGTTGACTTGTATGACATGTGGTTTCAACAAGACGGTGCCACATGCCACACAGCACGCGCAACGATGGACTTATTGAGAGGCGAGTTCGGTAGACATTTTATTTCACTTTCGGGACCGGTCAATTGGCCGCCTAGATCGTGCGATTTAACGCCTTTAGACTATTTTTTGTGAGGCTATGTTAAAGCTCATGTCTATACAGACAAGCCCGCTTCAAGTGACGCATTGGAAGACAACATTGAAGCATTTATTCGTGAGCTACCGGCCGAAATGTTGGAAAGAGTATGCCAAAATTAGACTAAGAGGCGCAGTCAAGGTCAACATTTGCATGAAATAATCTCCAAACATTAAATTGTATGAACCGTACTATCGATTCAAATAAAGATTTCATGCATTTTTCTGAATTTTATGTGTTTTTTGGGACGTATTTTCAACTGTCATTTCGAAGACGTAAGTATGAGAACACTACCATAAGTGCAAAGAGTTTTCCATCAGCATTTTCACTAATTAACCCTTCAAAAATTAGTCGCTCTTGAAGAGTTGATCGACAAACATCATATTTGGCAGCTGCTTTTATTAAACTCTTATTATTTGCCCGAATTTCTTCTAAAGCTCGTGTTAAATAGCTTTTCTCAATTCTAAACATGACAGTTTTAAAGTTTTACATATTTTATAATGTATAAACAAAATAATTTTTCAATACCCGGATAGCCAGTTTCATAGATAAAAAAAGGCTTTTTAGTGAAAAAAAATAACACTCCGCAAACTGAAACTTTTAAAGAACAATACAATATTCTTTATTTAAATCTAGCACCTACACATAGGTATTGTTTAAAAGTTTTTAAACATGAATTTAAAATTTGCATTAAAGTTTCAGTAGACGGACATACTGTCCGGAAACTAAAATTAGTATAAAATGTGGGACACCAAAAATTTGCGTAAAATTTAACATTTTTTTTTTTTTTTTTTTAATATAGACATCGTTTATATTCAATTTAAATTAAACCTACTTTGATGTGTAAATGCAATGAATAATGTTTAAAATACTAACATTTTGAATAAAGCTCCAAAATTTTTTTTTTATAGAAAAAAAACGTACTTAGCTGCACTAGTCTATTGGAAACTTCGTGTGTGTATGAAAGTAACATAGATGGTTGTTTTTGTATTTGCACTAAACCCGGTAAATTCTCTTATTACTTGACAATAAACGACGAAGGGTCTGCCAGCACTGTCCGGCTATTAGTGCATTTACCCTACGTAGTTTAGTGACAGAAACCACATGTAAGCATACACTGCTAGTTTTTAACCCCTCTATATATAACACCGCCAGCATTCCTTGGCGATAAAGTTATCGTACTCTCACGGAGCCTTCGACAAAATTCGCCTGCAAAAGAGTCATTTCCAGAAAATAAGACTGTAGATCATCACAGACGGATCCTTAATCTTTGAATATCTAGCCTATCCAGCAGATCAAGCTCAAAACATGTTTTTATTGCAGTGGATTATCAGACGGAGATGGTGTTATCAAATATCAATGCATGAGAGAGGGGATTCTCTGACAAAATAGTGAACAACCTCGAAGATGACGTTGCCGGAACAGTTTACTACGGAAGGCACAGGTATACTATAGGTACAGGTATAGTGGCCACGACTGAACACAAGCAACATTAGAGTAGGTAGTGGCAATAACCATAGGCTATTGCAACTTCAAGTACCATTTAAAATAATCATCACTACTCTCAGTGTATGGTAGTAATATGAGGCAAAAGAGTTATGATGTGATTTCTATGCAGCAGATTCTGCCAATCAAACTAAAGTAGATCCACTGGAGCGGAACTATGCAGAAATTTGGTGCAACTCCCTGACTAAGAGAGCTATAAATAATACCCGAAAGAGGAACAACTCTATGGTCTGACTTGATATCCCTTAAACATTTATTTTGTATCTGTACCAACACTGCAAGATTTAAACATGTTGCCTTGCCAAAATCGGGATCAAGTCGGAGTTTAGCACTAGGATTAAAAGCTATCTCTAAGATGTGAACAACTTTGACAACGCCTAACGAAGCCCTTAGTTTTTTCTTTTTTCACTTAAGAGATCTCCTCACGATCCTTATCTGGAAAAGGAGATTTAGCAACGAACCATACGTGCCGTACAATGACCTGAGCAGCCAGTAGTCTACGGACACAATGGCTAAGCCTCGTAAACTTCCTTAGACCATTAATTAGACGGCAAACCATTGGGGCGGCGTATACTGTAATTTTATTCCCATCAAATGAGCAAAACTATAACTTTCAAAGCGAAAGCATTCATTCAAAGACAGTCCATCAAACCGTCTGCACAGCACTGAGTAAGATCGCGTATTTAATTTATTTAATTATCCTCTTTTTCACGTACCAGTAATCTGATTACATTCATCGCCAACACCTGCATCATTTGCGCATACCAACAGCTGAAGGGGGAGATTCATCCACTTACTACTTAATCCGCAGATACAAATGAGTCAATTGGAGCGGCGCGACGACCCTTGTTCGCAAACGTGATTAATTCGTGACACAGCAAAAAATAAACTCCCATGCTTCATTTACACATCATTCAGTCATATAATCTCCCGACAACTGCGCTGACTCCCATCCCTCTGACGTTTTACTCTCGACGTTCGTTAACCGATTACCATCGCATTCGAGAGCAAATTAAATTTCCTTCCGACCCACATTTTCCAACTTCATGTGACTCATTCACAATGACTTGCATGAGCTTGCCTCCGCATCGACCCCTCTGCCGTTATATAATCTCAAAATCAGTTGGGTCAGAGTCCAAGAGGCAATCACAAAGAAAACGAACGCCTTATCAGCCACAAACCAACGACTGTCCTCTGTTTGGTTCTACTCCTTCGTTTGACATATTCAGTTTGTGTGACAGTTCACTTCAAACAAAAGCCTTCGCTTGCATGCAACAACGGCAGAATACAATTGTCAAGCGAGACTCTTATCGAACTCAGAGTGTCTGGGAAGGTTTTGCTGTCTCACTTCCCCCTTTTGATTTGCCACCGTTCTCAGATTTTTAATCTAAACTTTTCGTTCGTTGGACCTTTCCTATTGACATGCAATAAAACAAAAAACTTTTGTTATCTTCTTGCGAAATTCGTTGATTCGTGGAGAGCCTGTGTTAATTAATCCATCATGTCTTAATTGCAATCGACTTCAGGGGAAAAGTACAAGCAGATAAAGCGAAAATAATGAGTTCCCAGCATTTTGCCAGCTTGTATTGGCGTTTTCATTTTATCAATACACATTGTGACCGATTAGAACAATACCGGTAGAGAGGTTGTCCACTAGTCAAATCGCATTCGGATACGAATTTCGATTTGGGCATTAAATTGTCCTCCCACTTTGCGGCACGTGCCTGACGTTGTAGGAGTCGTTGTGGCACACGGGTTCACAAAAGGAATTGAAAGTGCTTTGGAAATGACCGTGAACTGGATTTGTTGACAGATTCTTTGATGAATTTCTTATGGAAATCATAAATGGAAGCTGAATCTCGTGATGCGGCATTCGGATTAGGATCTGAATATTTTACATTCATTCTGATATCCATTTGTCAGCCAACACAGTAAGTTGACATAAATATGACCATTATCGGAGAAGTATGAAATATTAGATAATTTCAATAATTATTAATTGACAAGCACTGAGTGTGCGGCCGCTAACTTCAGGTAGTTGATAAATCTCCGCACCGTCCATGTGAATACATAGATGGGTAGTAGGTTGTAATATGTTCATTCTCGTTTTTGTAGACAAGACAGTCTATAGAAGAAGGTACCACTTTTTTCTACGGTCGGTGTGTCGCATTGATTCTGTTTTGAAAGAAATAGAAAAGGATGCTATTTTTGCGGAATGCGGATGCCAATAAAATTGTAATATGCTCACGCTTCCTGTCAGGAGTTGCACCTCACATGTCTGCACAGGCGGGAGTGGGGACACTCGCAAGTCCCAGTTTGGCAGGCAGGGTATAAGAGTGGATACCATTAGGAATGAGAGTCGGGATCTTAAAGCTCATGCTTGAATGTCATCTTTGGCTCTAATGCAGGTGTATGCACCAAATCTAGAGTCAGAGTACGCGGCTTTCCTGGATGAAGTTGATGCTGCCCTCGATAGGGTAGTGGGGATGGATTCCTATATCCTGATGGATGATTTCAATGCTTACGTGGGTGGGGATGTAAACCCATGAGGGAGTGTGATTGGGAGGAAAGGTGATCCTCATTAGAACGCGACCGGAGAGAAGTTGTTGGACATTTGCTGTGCAATTAGCATGGCCATAATGAACACTTTCTTTCCACACAAAGGCATCCATAAATACACAGGGTAACGTCAGAGTCTTCAACAGTAATCGTTGGGGTACCATCGTGTGCGAAACGGATGGTTTGTGATGTTCGTGTGATGAGAGGAGCTGAACTGTCAACTGACTATACTCTATCCTCACTGATTAAGTACCTCTCCTGCCAAGGCGGAAAGCAAGAGTGGTTACACGCATATGGTGGGAGAAACTACAGAACAGTGATTTGCGGTCACGTGTATAGGAAGAATAACGAACGTTTTCAAGAAAAGAACTCCGAACGAAACGTCCGGAGTTCACGAAGCCATCAGAGAGAAGTAGAAGACCTACAGAGGTTGGATTCCCTTGGGGAATTCCCTGCTTCTCGTGACCGGTATACCGAGGCACGAAGAACTTGCAAATTGGCTGTGCCAACAGCTAAATAGCAGTCTTGGCAGGAGTTTGGCGACATGTTGGGAAGCGCCCATAGATCTGCGCAAAAAGGTGTTCCTGCAAACCGTTCGCCGACTCAGAGGAAGGGAATTCATGGATGGAGTCAAATCCAAAGATAGTTTGTTGCTTTCTGGCTAAGTAGTCAGAGTACAGATTAGGATGGGAATGGAACGACAACAGCTTACCAAGTCATCGAATCGCTTGCAACAGCTTTTAAACTGCGGATCAATTTGACAAATTTGTTATGACCAATTAGACAAACCAAACTTCTGCTTATTTTTGCACTGCAATTATGGAAATTATAATACGAACATTTTAACACAAATGACAGATACTTGGTTGTCTCGTGACAAGTATCAAACTCACAACTTAGAATAAAAAACACACGCCGATGTCTGCAGACTTTGACTGTGCTTTGAAAGCTTTCCAAATTGGATAATACATTAATGGACTTGGAAGTTGGTAAAGGCTCGGGCACATTGAAAACTTTACTTGCGTCAGCGTCAGGGATACTTTGACAGAAACATAAAATACATGTTTTCCTATGGGAGGTGACACATAAACCACCGCTGCCGCGACGGATTTAGTTGCTCAACTGTGAACTTTTCTCTCTCCTTCAACGTTGACAATCGTCAAATTGTAACATTTCAGTGGAATCTTAATTGAAAACGAAAGTCTGGGATTTGGTTCTTGTCGAAACAAAGTTCAAATACATAAAAATATTAATAAAGTTTTGCTAATAAAATAGACATGTTATTTGAGCACTTATAACCAAAAATGAATTTTCAAATGAAATTTGAGACTGTCAAATGAAATCAGCTGTGCGTTGGAGTATTCATTGTGCCATCCCTTGCGTCAGGTTCTTCACAGTGAACGGATATTCTAACGCTGACGCAACTTAAGTACTCTATGCGCCGGAGCATTGAAACTGCCATTGCAAAAAAACCGATAACAACAGCAACAACTTCAAATTCAGCTGTCAAATTAAATTTATCCAAGGAGGCAGTCGCAGCCACAAAATGAAATTTTAAACAGCACTATCATATGGTGTTGTTTGGCGTACTCCACATACTGCGTAGCTCCACAGAAAATAATGCATAAGTATTCAATTGCACCATTATTGAGTTTAATTCGCAAATTATCTACTCATGGAATGTTTTTGTCAACTAATTGAATGCGATGCGCATTGTGTTATTTGTTGAAAGTAAACCACTTCACATTTTACACTCAAAACTCGCTTTGCGCGGTTTCATCTTTGCGCGATTTTCATATAAGTGCCCACCCAGATTCGATTTGAGCGACTTAATTTTGCGCGAAATACCGTTTTATCTTCGTATGGCGCGCTTGTTAAAGATTTCATACATATCCATAATCCATGTTCTTACTTCATTTAGCGCGGCTTCACGTGTACAAAACTGTTCATTCCCCCAACCCGGCGCAAAGCTAGTTTATTTATTAGCAGTATTTTGGAATAAGCGTAAACTAATTGTATCTTCAGCTATGCGAAGCAGCAGCGTCTCATGTAAAGATACCTAGCTGTCTTCGACGGTTGATACAATGTGCGTGCGCATGTAACCTTACAGTTTGGCTCCAGCATCTAACCCCCTCGCACCTCCTGGTTAATCAAAATATCAATGGCAGCAAGATTCATGGAAATTAAATTCCTCTTTAAGGTGACTTAATAATTTCCACCCTTCAGGAAGAATACTCGAACCTGGATGTTGACGCTCTTCATGTCTATTGTTCCCAGAAAAAGCGGATGAACTTCCTAACGTGTTCAAATGGCAACCGCCAACACAATCGCCGCACTCAATTAGACCTGCTTGCAATCTATCAGTTCCCACATCAGACGCACGTTAGCATTCACGTTGAAGACACACACCATTTTATTATTTTCAATACTAATCAATTCATAACCGTCATATCCACCAGTGATTTTCCATCGACTTACATTCATATCTACTCATTCGAAACCACCTGATTGTGCCTTCCCTATTCATTTTCTAAATATAGTCTCAAAAGCATATCGTCAAACTCTCTACCGCATTCTGCTTAGGGGTAATAATTCCGAATTCTCATATTTCCACGCGACGAGTGAAACTTTTGATTTGAAAACCAAAATTCGCAAAAACAACAACGAAAAAGACTGAGCTAAATAAAAAATTGCAAACAAAAGCAAAGAACGTACAAACTGCGAAAGTGTTGAGAACGAATGAAAGCGAAACGCAAGCGGGTGAAATCGCTTGTCTAGTGAATCAGATTATCGAACTCACCTGTACTTCAGAGTGAACACTGTACTGGCCACTCGCTGAAACAGTGACAGATCCTCACTGAATGGCATGAAGATACTGGGGTAGGCAACGGGATGATTGGGATTGCCGATTGCCTCATGTGAAGTGATGTACGCTCCACCGGGTGTCAGCCCAATGAGGGGAGCCTTAAATTTATGCGCGAACGCGTTCATTAGAGCCGGTCCCGACCAGTCCACCAAAACCGCATCGTACTCCCCCCCGTCTTGAGAATGACCGAGCAACACTTGCATCTGCTCCGACTTTAATTCAGCCTCCGCGACAGTACGCATGACGTGGAACACCGTCCGTAGCATGTCCGAACCGCTCATTATGTTCTCGTGATTCTTTAGCATGTTTAGCACGCTCAAACGATGCGCGAAACTTAAATCTATTAACTCAACCTGATCGGCATCACTGGCCGTCAAAAGATGTGTAAAATCATTTGGATCGGTCGTGACAATAGTTAGATTGTGGCCACGTTTCACCAGCGATTCGATCAGTGGGCGAAAAACAATCTGATGATCACGCAGAGGAACAGGGAAAATGGCCAAGATGCGTGAACCGATAGTGAACTGCACACCGGCTGTGAGCAGCATCAGAACTATGCCACACAAAAAATTGGCGAACAAAGACATTTTCCTGCACTTGTTTTTTTTTTTCTTTATAATCTTAACTTCACTTCACTTGTATCTAGACACTGCACTGTATGGACAGGGCTTAGAGTTCACAAGACTCTCATTCACTGCTTTCGTCTTTGGCCCAATTTAGATAATTTCAACTGAATTTGACACTACTGATTATGTATGTGTAGCAATTAAATTTTTTTTTGTTTCTTTTTGATAACTCTGAGTTAAGAAAAACTCCAGTCGGCCACAGTACCTATCTCTGCGATACACAAAGTCGAACTGATCGTGCACCATGCTCGAACTTGCCATAGTCATTGCCCGCACACATTCAATGTTGCAGATATATAGTCACGATCAGCGTCTGTGTGGTGGTGTTCACAGTTTGGTGCGAGCGTGCGAAATGTATTGTTTGAGCTTTTTTTTGCAACACATAGCCATCACAAGCGGGCAACAAGTCAAAACAAATCCAAGTGGTAGATGAGGGTGTTATTCACGCACAGATGAGGTGAAACAAGCGGGAGACGGCAACGAGTCATTGTCAAGGAAGCCATGGGTTATATTGTGTAATCAGTCTAAGACATGAGGGAACTGTGTATTGCATGGATGCCTTCCACACAATTAAGCACTAGGCTGATCTGCGATCGACAGGCGGGATAGATAATAAAAGCGAAGAAACAACTTACAGTCGCGTGAACATGGAACGTGTGCAGGCTACTGATTGAATCTTCGTTGAATCTTTGATGGAATAGTGATCTGATATTCAAATGAGTACTGAGCAACGGAATAAGCTCTGAGAATAAATCCAGAATACATGCCTTTGTACAAGATGGTGTATCTATGGAAATATCGGCTGCAGGGCGGGAGAGAAAATCATAAATATATACTTTGGCAAAGCTTTTTTGTTGCACGCGCCTACAAATATGCAATCATTTAATAATGGTCTACAGTGTACATGAATGCTGCTACTGTAGATCAAAAGTTGACGGCACTTGCCTTAGCGTGCATGATTGTGTTTTACGTATCTATAAGGTCAGTCTCGGCTGAAACTGTCCTGATGATTGACGATTTTGGGTTCATGGTATGCAGTTGCAAAGATCAATCATTCTCCATATAGAATAGCGACGCCAAAGGCTGCCCTCAATGGGAACTCAATCAAGCTTCACTGGTTTACTCTTCTCTGATCGCTTGTGTTACGTTTGGATTACGTTGATGAAAAATTACTTTATATCTGCCCCAACGTGTGTCACATGTTAACATGTCTTTAGCCAGCATTAAATTGAAGATAAATTGAAACTACTGTGAATATTTATGCAAGGCTGTGTGCCACTTTTTAGTCTTCTTTTAAAAGTGGTACCCATGGGGAGATCGACGATCATATTTGACGACAGATTTCTTGGTCACTAAATTCCTTTATGTCAGCAATCTCTTGGTTTAAACAACAAAGTTTCGATATTAATTTTGTTATTAAAGCAGATGACTCGGATGTGAAGATCCTCTTAGTTGGAGCACATCTGTGACCGAGTGAACATAATCGACGGATCGTTGTCTTTTAAATGTCATCCACATTTTCGTGTAGATCATTGAAGTAGTTGTGTCTTCTCCTCTTTCTCCTCCAACTTCCCGACGAAGTATTCTTTCTAAAACGCCAAGGATCAGCTTCTCATAGTGTTTTGTGAGAATGACTTTAATTCTTTGAGTCAGGAGTTTTGACAATGGATACTATGCAGCACTACAGGACACTTCACATGTGGGCGGCCCTTACTAAAACGAATATTCTTAAATGGTTTTCTTTTCTTTCATCCCAAACACAACAAAGTTACCAGAGTAATTCCTTTTGATTATGAGCGATGTACCTGGTGGAAGTCGAGGGGTACGCATTTCGACTTTGGGAGTCTCGGTATTGTCAAGTTGACCTTTAAGACAGAAAAACGTTGCAACCGATCTGTCTGCATTTGAACACGCCAAGACGGCTTAAGTCAGGCTCAGTCTTCGAAAATGTCTGTCATCAACGTAAACAGACCAAAGACAGTTATCTACTCTCACCATGAAATCAATTACTTTACAAAATTAGGTCAGAATTGAAACTATTTACTCGTAGGTACGACTATAAAAGCAAGAGCACACTAAACGAAAATCTTCTCGTTAATAGTGATCGGGATTGAAATTTTACCTTCGACATGCACTCAGTGGTCATGGCTAACTTTGGAGTCCCTCCAACTCGTATCATATAATCTGGGGGAGCACGGACGTCAACGAAAGAGGAGAGAACACAGAATTCAGTTTTTACCCGATCTATTTTACACTGTTAAAATCACAAGGTTTAGAAAAAGATTAAGTTTTTTTAACGATGTCATTCGATTTACCACAATTAAAAGAAGCCACTTGATTGAAATTTTAAAGAAAGACCGTTGTCATTTACAAATTGTTGCTATATATAATATTTATAAATTATTTAGTTGTATGTGTGAAATTATAATGTACTAGTATACTCTCATAATATTTTTTTTGTATGAATCATTTATTTTATGTATTTTTACAGTCTTGAAGGTTATGGGACCAATCCGCTTTGTTTCTACGTAATGTCTTTTACACGCTTCTTTCATGTTTTTTTCTGGAACGTATCAGAATTAGATGTTCGCTGCTTTAATGTACACCAATACCTCGCTTTGCTTTTTTTCGAAGTTCCTTAGCTGAATTAGCACAGCGCGTAGTTGGATTTTCGGAGTTGCGTTGTTTTGGGTTCGAGTCTTTATTTTTTTTAAATTTCCTTTTTTGTTTCTAAAAAATGGCATGACTTTTGTTTCTAATTGCGACATGCCATCAAAACTCGGAGATTCCCTTTCTAACTGAAAATCAACGCAATTTAAATACAGTTTCTTTTCCCCTTTATTTTTCTAATTTTAAAGTTCAGTTTCAATTAGTGTGCTGTGCTTCTTGTAACATTTCAATCAGAAATGAAGTATGATAGAGATACCCAACTTCACACCTGATTGACCCCTAGTCCATCAACGAATTTGACGGATAATCGCGAAAATGTTGACGGTTATTCATGAATTTTTGACAGTTATTCAAGAAATAACGTAAATGCCATTCTCTGATTGGTCAATTTGGATTTAGGAAACAATATAAAAAATGGTTGTCAAAATTTTAAGGGGCAAGTTGGGCATCCCTATCATACTTCATTTCTGGTTTCAATGAGTGTGTTGTGCATTTTTTAAAAGAGAATACAAACTTCGTACAACTTTTTACGAGTTGTTTCTGGTTACAAAAAAATAAATATTTTTTTAAATGCGAAGGGTGGAAAGGGCGCTGCTGGTAGAGTTACTAAAAATAAAAATAAAACTATCAGCTTGGAGACAAAATTACATATTCTGCGACGATTTGAAGGCTGTGAAGAAAGCAAAGGCTGTTGGTCTGGCTGCAGCAACTGTCAGAACTATTAGAGATCAATAAGGAGATAAAATAAGAGAGGCTGCAAAATATGCAACATCATTGCTTAAACGTACAACGAGTGCTTCGATGATCGAAATGGAGTCCTTGCTTTCTATTTGGATTGAATGTCAAGTTGCGCAGAGAATACCATTAAGTAAAATGGTAATTCAGACGAAAGCAAAAAGCTTATTTAATGACATAAAAAGTAAGGCAGTATCCAACGACAATGCTATATAGACCAGAATGAAACATTTGAAGCTAGTCAGGGCTGGTTTGAGAGATTCAAAGGCGAAGCAGCTAGCGCTGATATAACTGCTGCAGAACGCTACCCGAAAGAGTTCAAAGCGTTAGTTCATGAAGGTGGCTATGATCCGAAACAAGTCTTTAATGTTGACGAGACTGGGTTATTTTGGAAACGTCTACCTAACAGAACTTTCATATCTAAAACAAATCTGCGAAATGATTTAAAGCTTGCAGAAGTTGATGACACACCAGTTGTTCGTCATGAAATTTCTAATTTAGCTAGAGAGTCTAATTTTGAAGGTATGGAGGAGACTGACATAAATGAATTGCTGTCTAGAATTGTCTAATGAAGAACTATTGCAACTGGAATTGCAATTTGCTAATGAAGAAGATGACAGTGACCGTTAGTATAGAATATAGAAATCTCCGCAGAACAAAATTTAACCTCCAAACAAATTTCCAAAGCGATGTGTTTGATTAACGAATCTATAGAGATTTTTTTTTAAATCTATCCTGACAGCGGAAAGAGTTTAAAAGTGTCCCAAGCTGTAGCTACGAATATTAATTGTTACAAGAAAATTTATTTGACGTTGAAAAACAAGCTGTTCAGCAAACATTGGACCAATTTTTTGGGGAAAAAGAAAACCGCCTTACGACAACAGCCACTATGGACTCATCGGACAGTGATTAATTTTTATTTTTTGTTTTTTATAAATTACATAATAGAATATGTATTTTATTTTGTTTCTTTTTGTTCTTTAAATGTTTACTTTGTTCATTTTTCTTCTTAAAAAGTTGTATTTTCGTAACCCTAGAACCTATCATCGATCTTTACATGGTTTGCTATAGAAAATCATAATTCACTTTTCGTCGTGTTTTTTTGGAACGTAACCAAGACGCAATGCGAGGTATTGGTATATTCTAAGTAACAATGTGTAGTAGTGGCGGCCGTGGTTGTTGTGGATATGTGCGTCGACCCCTACGCAACTGAAACTCGCTGCCTAGGTTCGATTCCCGGCCAGTACAACCAGAAATAATCTTCACGTCTCTACCTCTTTCGAGTCACTAATAATGCTCAAAAAGTAATAACTGCCTAGAAAAAGCTTATCAAGCTTTGCTGTTCGGAGTCGGCATAAAACTGTAGAATCCTTCCACTCGTCAAAGAACAAAAACACGCACAACACTAGTCGTTGCTGAGAAGCTAGGCCATGACCCTCTATTGTAATTATATATTAAGCAGTGTGAAATTTAGGTGAGGACCCCACTTTCGTCATAAACAATTAGCAATAAATAGAGCTATGCTCGTCTCGGGCTATGTATCAAGTAAAGTATAGACAGTGTCAATGGATCACCCCGTCTCTGATCAGCGATATATAATATTACGTTCAGTCTAACCAGACCCTCCCGAAGTACCTATTTTCTAAAATATAATTACGGATGTCGAAATCTCCAACCCACAAAATTCCTCAGAACTGTGTTTCTTAGTGGATTAATGTCCTGTATCAAATACTGGTCAGTTGCTCCATTAGAAGAACGAGGGGAAAAGTTTAACCGCCATGTAATAATACTTCCTCACATCATGACTTCGACATACCCTACACTGTGGAAAAAAGCAAAGATAGTCCCATTCCCCAAGAAAACCTAAGAATATAGAATATAGACCTAGAATAAAGACCTATTGCTATTCTTCCGTTTTTATCAAAAGTGTTTGAGTCTCTTGCTAGCCAAGACTTCAAAGATTACATTGAGCGACACAGTCTATTAAGCCCATTGCAGTCAGGTTTTCGTAACGGACATAGCTGTGCTACAGCCTTATTAAAGGTAACGGACGACATAAGAAGAGCTATTGACGAAGACAAAACTTGACTTTTCGAAAGCATTTGACTGCGTTGACCCAAGGATACTCTGTCATAAATTGTCGACCCAATTCAACTTCTGTATTCTCACTAATAAATTAATTCGCTCTTATCTTGCTAACCGAGTCCAAGCTGTTTTCCATAATTCAAAACTGTCATATTTTTGTGAAATAAGCTGTGGTGTTCCTCAAGGTTGAATTCTCAGTCCGTTATTATTTTCAAAGTTTATCAATGAGCTTCCAATGGTTTTGTCCTTTTTAAATTCCATATCTATGCAGACGATGTTCAAGTCTACTTAATTTTTCCTCTTGGTATGGTTGAAGACTAAGTTGCTAAAATAAACAAGGATTTAGGCTCTGTCGCCAATTGGGCTACACAAAATGCCCTAATGCTCAATCCAGACAAAACAAAATCCATCCCGGTCTCGAAACAACCGCCTTCCCTATCCAATTTCCCGCCAAATAAACTTAACTCGATCGCAATTGAATACGTTACATTTGTAAAAAGCTTTGGAATAATGTGCAATAGTGATCTGACATGGACTGACCACATTGATAGCGTATTGTCCAAGATATACACATCCCTAAGAGGGTTGTCAATCAACAAATAAATTCTCCCTATCAACGTTAAATTAAAACTTACCAAAGCACTCGTAGCGCCAATCTTGACATATGGATCTTCGCAAAAGTTGACAAAAGCAATCAACAACGCGGCTGCACGGTACGTTATTAATCTTCGCAGATTTGACCATGTCACGGAACAACGTCGGAATCTCCTAGGATGCGAATTGGAAGCATTCCTAGGTTACAGATAGTGCATATTACTCTTCAAAATTATTCACAGGAAACAGCCAAATTATTTATATGAAAAGATCACCTTCTGTCGATCGAGTCGTAATATTACCTTAAGACCCTCAATTCATACCTGTTCAGTGTCACGCAGGCACTTCTTCATTCATGCTGGTCATCTATGGAATCACCTACCTTCACAGGTACGGTCTAAGAGCGAGTAGAGACTGTACCGCTTGTTTCTCCATTTTCCCATCGAACTAAAATAACTCCCACAATATTTCTATTTTTTTTATTTTTACCTTTTTTCTATGCTTGAAGCATGTCACTTAAAATTGTATATTATTTTATATTGCTCCTGTACTAGTAAAGGGGCATAATGTTCTTAATGTACAGAGATAGATATTGGTGAACGGATCAGGAAGCTAAGCACATGCGCAATGGCACCGACTGGATATCATATTAAATAGCTCGCAGCACTTAAAAAAAAGAATAAAGCGTTTGGTAAGAAGATCTAGGAAGTGTTTGGAACATCTTGTGTCAGGAAAGTATTGGCATCGTTTTCAAGAATGGCCACAAGCGACAGATCCTTGATCGCACGGAAGCACATTGATATAGGAAATAGGGAATCTCAACATTGAGATCAACCCACTCCACTCAGCTGTAGCTGTGGAGGCGTTATGATAATATACACTTAAACAGTTTGTTCATAGTTTGATTTCACATAATCGAAAAAACCGAATTTTTTCATGTCTTCTGTTTTTTTTTCAATTGAAATTACTACTTTAGTTTTGTTTTTTGGCACTTACGTAGTCTTCATTTGAAGTAAGTGAAAGAGTAATAGATTAAGGCCCCGATTGCGAGTGTCGATTGTCGACTGAATCTATAGTCGACAAATCTATCGCTTGAAATCTATTTTGGTATTGTGTAACTCAGTCGACTGAGAATCGTATTATTGTGAATTAAAATCGTGCATATGACAAATTTGTATACGTCTGACAGTTGAGGGTGTCAAATTTCTTAATTCATGTTCACATGGACGTGGGAAGCACAGGAATATTAGATAGAGAGGGTGTGTGAGATCCCATGAGTTAGAGAGAGGGTACAGTGTAAACAGGCACTCTGGTGCGTATCAAAACAAATCATGTGTGCAAATACTTGAATGAAATAATACATTTCGGGACATTTTTTATTCCTTGATTGATTGAAATTGAAGTTACAATATACATGCTTTAAGGACACAACAGAATAAATTAAATTGCAATTGCAACACGAAAACAAAGTTTATTTCATGATTCTTTGCCGCACGAAAACCGGCGATTAGAAATTTGTGAACGGCAAACATTGAAGGGAAAATCGATCATAATCGACATTCATAATATCAAAGCGACAAATCGACAATCGACAATCGGTGTGTATCGACTATCGATTGATAATCGACACTCGCTATCTGGGCCTAAACGTCTGGCAGACGTCTATATGAAAAGTTTTCTTGAACAACAGTACTCGACTGGTCCAGAAGAAGAACTGTAAGAAGCAGAACCGCCGTTTTTTGGTCGTGGCAACAGTGATATTCACATTTTCTTGACGTAACGCTTTGCAAAATATCGTCAGCCATATGCGATCGATATCGTTCCCATGACTCTGTCGGAGATGAATTCTCGTAAAAAATCAGAAGACATTGTGCTCGGAATTGCTTCAGTACTGATATAAGCACTGACTACAAAAAGCCAATTTAGAACATTATTCCACAATTTTAAAAACTATTAATTTAAACGTATTTTTTTTTTTTTTTTCATGTTTTACCAGCCATTTGAGTTTGAATGCGAATTATGGGGACAGTACGATAACTTCGACGCCATGAAATGATAACGGTATTTTGTAAAGGGGTTAAAAACTAGCCTTTTTTAATCCGGAAGGGGGAGGGGGGGGTGGGGTGGACCCCAATACACCCCTATTAGGAGTCGGGGGCAATAATAATAATTCGCATTTAAACTCAAATTGTTGGGAAAAAAAGAAAACTTTCAAATCAGTATTTTTCGAAATTGTGAAATGGTGTGGTTGCAACCCCACACTTTTTATAAAAGTTAAAACGTTTGTTCGGTCATCAAGTGCATACAAAATTCGCACAAACATACACATTTCGCTGCAATATTCACATGTGTATTTCTAATGCGAATAAGCGAAACCTTGTAATTAATGTGAAGTTTGTTGTTATTTAATTCTTTATTGATATCAATGTGTTGTTCTCAGTCCCGATTAATAACTAACTTGAATTCCGAAACGAATCCCGCCGCTATGCCTGAGAATGTTGCAATTCGGGTTTCCTGCTATTGTTTGACATATCTTAGGCGCCAGCCAGGCGAAAATCAGCTACCCTGAGCCGTCTGCGGAGAGGGAGTTTAAACCTATCAACCCCACGAAGCGCGTAGCGGACCACAGGGGGCAAATATTTAAAACAACTTCTGATTTATGTACTGTAACTTAAGGGCCCCGAAAAACTCGGTTTCAAGAAATCGATTTTTTTTATGTTATTCGAACATTTTTGATATAGGCGCCTATCAGATGTCAGATTTAACACTCATTCACTTAATTTAATGGGAGGCTACGGAAATGTTAAAACAACAAAGCTAAAGTAGTACAATTTCAATTTTCTTAAAAACTAGACATTAAGACATGCGGTAAAGGTTTTCTTTTTTTCATTTTTACCAATGAAAATTGCTGAACACCTTCATACTGCCTTTTTGTTTTTCAAAATATTTTCCCAGTTTTGTTACACTATTTTTAAGTATTTCATTTTGTTTTCTCAATTTGTCTATTAATTCACCGTCTCACGTTTCATTACAAGAGGTAAATCTTTTTTTCATTTTTGGCAGCACTGGTTGAGATGTCATTTGATGTTTTGACAGCATCAGTAAATGACATTTGTTTTCCCGAGGTTGCACTTTGTTCACACTCTACTTTTTTTTTCAGCTCTTCCCACATGCTCGCTTTATTCATTTTCACCGGATCTATTAAAGTTTTCAACAATATTACTAATTTTGCACATTTCCATTATTCCCTTTCTTTCATATACCTGGTTTCTATTGCTTCCAACAAGGCTGTTATTTCACTTTCCGCCTGAGTGAGTTTTCAAATTCCTCTCCATAATTTTTTAAACATTGAGTGTTTTTACTTATGCTTTGTTCAATGACTTTTACCACTAGGTCTTCGTTTTGAATATATAAAATACATTCGTCGCACATAAAACGAAGCATATTATTTGCACCCAGAATGACAGAAGAATACTCATCTAATCCTGAGCATCTCCCATTACAGTGGTACACCTTATTACACACACCCGCACATCGTATGCCCGTTTCTCTTCTTATTGCTGTTTTGAGCTTTTCGCACTTAGACATGATTTACTTCAGTATATTTAGTGACCCCTTAGTGTCAATAATTTGAAATTCACGATTGCAAAACGAATCCAAACAAAAAAGTAATTCAATTTAAAATTATTTTATTAAAAACGCGCTGCTCAACTAAAGAACGTCTAACCGTTTCAAAAGCTTTACACAATTGTTGTATGTGTTGCCGTTGTTTTTCTTCCATTCTATGTCATTTTTACCTAAAATTTCCCCCACGAAATACCGTCACAATTTCTTGTCGCCAAAGCGATCGTCCTCTTGTCCGATTTTTTCAAAAAATATTCACATGCTAATTTGATGTAAATTGTATATTATAATTTCTAGTTTTCGCATCCGGTATAGTACTTCATTGTAAGGGTTACCGATGTTTTTTAATATATTTTTTTGCATTTTGAGTACTTTTTTTTCGTATGTAGCCTCCCCAATCTACGAAACACCGTTGCCATTTCTTGGCGCCAAAGATATCAAGCTCTTCCCTTTTCCATTATGAATGATACATTTTTAAATTCCAATTTTGAGTTTACAGAAAAAAAAATACATGTGAGAGCATAGTTCTAATATATTAGAATTATTTTACATGTTACAACATTGAAAAAGATTAATTTAAGGGAATTATTTCGGTTCATTTTTGAGAGGTGAGACACAGCTGAACAAAATTGTCTGTACTCGGTCTTGGAGCCAGTGTTGGGACTTGAAATTTTCAAAGTGTGGTATATCCCGAAGAAAATGAGTGATCGATTTTTAAAAAGCGTGGTAGAACCCGTTTACATACACAATTTCTAAGAAATGTAGGATACTTCGTGAACGCTTTTATAAATGCAATGAAAGAGCTTCTTACTTTCCCACGTGTTCATATTTTTGAAGCACAGACGTTACTAATAACACTTCTTTGTAATTTTTTGAACATAATCCCGTTTAAAAATGTGTCCTTGAGAAGGGTTTCAGAAACAAAAAACAACAAATGGCATAAAAAAAGAAGAATTACAATGTGTGGTTGATTTTGCACTTTGGGTAGTACATGTGGTAGACGTGAAACTCGCAAAATAGTAGTAGTTCTACCATAACTGTGGTAAAGTCCCAACACTGCTTAGAGAGTACCTGTGAGAGTAGATGTTTCCACAGGTGTACAGTATGAATGAAGAAATGCCTGCGCGATGTTAGACATGTATGAACAGAAATTTTTAACGTGACATTACGATACGATTGATAACAGAAATTTATTTTTTCATAAAGATAGGTAAGTTCTTTACTCTGAATGATTTTAAAGAATAGGAAGCACTACCTGCAGTTTCAAAATGTCTCCAATTCACATCCAAGGAGAATGCGACATTTGGCCCGAGACATGATAGAATCTGCGAAGGTTAAAGGCATACCGTGCCATCGCGTTGATTACTTTTTTCCAATTTTTGCAGAGAAGTTATCACAGTCAGAATAAATTTTCAGCCATACTGAGAAAAACTTTAAAACTTTTAATTTTGCCCTATTACCGATGGATAGTCGAACGTTCGCCTACTTTCCAATTGTTAGGGGAATGTAGCATGCCGAGCATTGTTTCTCGAGTTTTTTTAGTTTGCCTAAATTTCACTATTGCCTCCATAACAATGAAAAAATATCATATGTCAAACGTTAAATGAAATCTGCTTATTCATTTTCATCACAATGTGTTTCCAAGTAAAATGTTTATTTCAAACAGATTATATGTTTAAGTACGTGGTACAAAAAAAAAATAAAAATACGCATTTCATGAATTCAGGTTTATCTCTATTTGCTTCATGAGTGCTAGAATTTGTGATTGTGTTTCCGATTGCAGCCACAAGTTCGCCTTTATTTGAAGATATTTTCTCTTTGAGTCCGTTTTTATAATCCAACCGGGCCAGAAACAGGATTTCGAATATTGAATTGAACATTTTGTTAAAAACATCACCTTAACAAGGGGGCCGATGTTGAATGTGAACCACACCTAAACGTCAAGTCTTTTTCTGCATTTAATTTGACATTTCTCAATTTCAGACTAACTCAAACTGAACCATGGAAAGGTACACAATCGAGGAACGCGTTAAAGTTATTCAGGCTTATTATGAAAATAGGCGTTCAAATCAAAATGCATATCGTGCACTTCGTGATTTTTTCGGTCAATTTAATCGTCCAAATGTGCGTACAATCGGAAAAATCGTGCAAAAATTTGACCAAACCGGGTATGTAGGAGATGTGAAACACCAGTGCATGCTCGTACAGCTCGTACTGCAGAAAATATTGCTGCTGTTAGCGATAGAGTGGCTGAACAGCCGTCCACCTCAACTCGTCGTCGTGCCCAACAATTGCACCTCTCACGCTCGTCATTGATGAACATTATGCATAAAGACTTGCATTTAAACGCTTACAAGGTGCAATTGACTCAATAACTAAAGCCTCTTGACCATTTCAAGCGTCGTCAATGGTCAGAATGGTGGCAAGAAATGACAACAGTGGATGATCAATTTTCGAAGAAAATCATGATAGCGAACTTTCAAAAAGAGATATGAATGTGGACGATATGTGGTTTCAACAGGACGTTGCCACTTGCCACACATCTAACGAAACAATGGCTCTTTTGCACTACAAATTCAATGGCCGTGTTATCTCACGTGGTGGCGATGTCAATTGGCCGCCAAGATCATGTGATTTGACACCGTTGGATTTTTTTTTTGGGGTTATTTAAAAGAAAAGTTGTACGTCGATAAGCACATTAATGGCAGAGAACCTCAATTATGCTTCAGCGTCATCGAAAGTTTGGACCATCGGATGGAGGTGTGCCGCTGAAGTCGCGGCGGCCATTTGGCCGATATTTTGTTCCATACATAATTGAACCATACCAATATTATCATAATAAAAATAAATGACAATCATTTCCTAAATAATTTGTGTTTTATTCAAAATCAACATCGGCCCTTAAAATAACCACCCTTTACAACTCTTTTCACGTGTAGGTGGTCCCAATCATATTAAGTTCGATCGCAAAAGTGTCCCAGTGCCCTCTTTGGTTATTTTTTCAAAGATCGAAGTATGCAATGTCTGGATTTGCGCCTCCATTCATTGCAAAAGTTTCCCAAATCGAGAAAAAATAGCGAAAATCAATTTATTTCGTATCTTACATTTAATTACATTTTGCGTAATTGTCCTTTAATTGCTGATTCTTGTATTAAATTAAATTTTGCGTATTTGTTCTTTGAATTTTGATTTTTGAAAACTTCGTCCATCAGTCACCAAATATTCCATTCGCATGGTTCTGACATAAGAAACACGAAACTCCGCGAACATTCGCCAACCGTAATATGTGTGGTTTTGCAATTCGAATAGCTTCTGACATCTGCGCGACTCGCAAACGACAATACCAATTTTCACCATTCGCCAGATATTTCGTTCGACTCGCCATCGGTAATAGGGGTATTAATTTGCTAATTGACATCTATGAGACGCATATACCTTTGACTCGACACTCTATATATAGTCAGTCCATGTTAATATACTGTTGCACATTATACCAAGATGTTTAACAGTGGTTACGTATTCGACTGCAACAGAGTTTTGTTCTATAGAGGCAAGGCTTGAAAGGGAGGGAAGTGTTTTACGCAGCAATGCATTTGTTACATCTTGAGATAAGCTTTTTTAAGCCCTCAAAAAAATAAAAATTTTCCTCTGCAAAACACCTATTTATTGCCGACTTGAGTTCTGATCATCCGAAAATATTTTCCCACGAAGACATTTTTTCAAATCCGGAAACAGGAAATAATCACTAGGGGCAAGGTCTGGACTATAGGGTGGGTGGTGGATTTCTTCGAAACCACAATCTAGCGCAGCAGCCTTGGAAACTCGTGCCGTGTGAACAGGAGCGTTGTCTAAAGAAGCAACACACCCGCTGCGAGTTTACCCCGTCTTTTCTTTTTAGTTTCCTCCCGCAAATTATGCAAAGTGGAAGCGTAGGATGTGGCGTTGATGGTTTCACCTTTTTTTTTTTGTACTCAATGAGCAAGATTCAATTTGAGTCCCAAAAAACTGTAGCCATGAGCTTCCCGGCAGACGGAGTGACTTTGAACTTCTTCAGGGGGTCTGTTCCTTTTTTATGCCACTGCATGGACTATTGTTTGCTTTCAGGGTCATAGTGGTGGACCCATGTTTCGTCACCAGTAGCAATTCGATCCATAACACCGTCCGCGTTCTCACTACACATCTCCAAAAGCTCTCTACAGCATGCGATTCTCACTTTTTTCTGAGGCGCTGTGAGCATTCGTGGCACCCACCTTGCACTGACCTTTGAAAGGTTAAGATGGTCATGAAGACTGGTGTGAATGGTACCAATTGAAAGCTTGGTGACCTCTGCCATCATTTTCACCTTTATTCGGGCATCCTCAAGAACAAGTTTTCGACTTCTTTGATGCTTTCTCCCGAACAAGCAGTAGCCGGGGCGCCGGAGCGGGGGTCGTCTTCAATGCTCTCTCTGCCTCTCTTGAACTCACTTGGGCATCAAGGCATCAAGGTATAAAAAATGCTCCCAAGGCCAGGTCGGGGCCTCGGAATAGAAATGGTGCCGGAATCGCCACAGGGCTTAACTGGCCACCCAGTTGGGTGTTGTACTTTAGGTTAACTCCCTTACCACGTAAATGTAAGTTCAAAGACAACCATGGCCCGGATACGGACGGCTTTCATGTTGACGACCCAAGCAAATGTATTAAGGACAAACATTTTCTGTTTTGCAAGTGGAATGTTATGTCCCTTAACAGACCCCTTACAGCCGAAGAAATCGCGTAGCCCTTGGACTGAATAAATTCGGGAACATCAGCCTATTTTTCGCCTAAGCGCCGACACAGGACAAAGATGAAAAAGCAAGGATAGCTAGCATGCGGTTCCCACTCCTCAACATCCATAAAGGTTCCACCAGATTGACATTGCGATCGACGTCAGGCACTCCCCCAGAATACTTGATGCCCGAAGTAGCATCGAGTCGGACCATTTCCTTTTTGTCGCCAAGGTAAGAAAGCGGATATCAAGAGACCAGAGGATGCGAAAAAGGACACTATTGTTTTACGTCGGAAAGCTTCAATCGCAACGGGCTGCTAGAAACTTTGCCAATCGAATCACCCGGAATCTCTCTTTAAGCGACGCCACCTTCGCAAACAATCGAAGAAGATTCTAGCTGTCACTGATGTGAGGGTCTTACGACACCACCAAGGAAAAACGCATAGTTTGACTACGAGTGCAGGAGGCTCATGCAGCAGAGCTGGAAAACTACAAAGCAATACTGCAACGAGCAACGTGAGCAACGTGTTCGTGAGCTCTGCGAAATTGTACGTGAGTTCTACGAATTTGTACTGTGATCGTTACGATAATCGAATTGTTGTGGTGGGAGATGTCTAATTCTTGTGGTACATTAGCTTAATTTTTGGGGTATGCTTGGGGTACTTAATAGGCTTATAGGCCGATAGTCCAATGGACTAGTTGTGGCTTTACCAGGATCCAGATTAGATATAATTATGGCGCACTTCCAAACACTGTGGAAAGAGCCTATTGAAAGTCATGTAGTGAAAATATGTAGGATTACTTTGACCCACATTGGTCAAAGAGACGTTTCTAACAGTGTCAAAACTAGAGGACCTTCTCTTCTTAAGAGTTCTTAGACTGAATTTAATGTCA
This sequence comes from Eristalis tenax, assembly GCA_905231855.2. Lineage (NCBI taxonomy): Eukaryota > Metazoa > Arthropoda > Insecta > Diptera > Syrphidae > Eristalis > Eristalis tenax. Next base: position 103,108,042 of record HG993124.1, on the reverse strand, counting down.
TCCAAGGTAACAGAGGAGGTAATTTGAGGTATGGGAGGATCGTCTTTCGAACTTTCAACATTACTATGAGCGTTACTTGAAAGTAGGCGATTTGATCTACTTTCAGAAATATACACACTGCAATGTATTGCACGAGTACAACCATTCAGCCATGAAATAAGGTATTAACTGTTCGTTAAGGTAATTCAGTTTGCGAGGACTAAGTCCGTATAACAATCGAGACTGAGGAAGTTTTTGCACAATTGTTTCATCATCTTCTGACCAGCATGTTCCACTAAAGGGGTCCCGGGGGCAAACCACGCACGAGAGATCTCCAGGCAAATCGACCCTCCGCCATCGACTCTAACTCACTGGACTTGGTCCAACCACCACGTCGTGGGTCTGCCAAGCGGTCGCCTACCTGATGGAATCGCATTCAACACCCGCCTCGGAAGTCGTGATGTTTAATGTTTAAATAATCTAAATTAATAATCAGACTCGCATTCCTTCATTTGACTTTATTTTAGATAATCTTCGGTCGGTGTTGCAACAGGTATCTACTGGTTTCATATTAAAATGTTCAATGGAAGTGAGGAGTGGGACTTTATTCGGTTCATACGGACAGTCATAATTATTTAAATACTAAACTCTGAATTGCAATTGAACATGCAATTTACAAACTGACATTTAACAACTGCATGTAAGCACCAAAATGTGTAATCAAATTGTATTCACTAAAAATGTTCATTGCTCGAGGGCACCTGGCAACCCTGATCGTTGTGAGCTTGTTTTTATATCGTTTGATGGATTATGCCCTTGACATCATAGTCACTTCGCTTTCACACACAATTTTAGAGAAAAATACCATCTCAATCTCTCCTACTGCGGCGACAGACACTCATTCGGCGAGAGTAACGAAATTCTGTTGTGCCCCAAGGCAAAGGACTATACTCTGGAGTCATGATGTCATCATATAGAGTTGCACAAATATTATTGATGACAATAGCGTGGCGCGAGGATGGATGAAAGATGCATCCACCTTGGCTACGTCTTCCTATCGGTCCCGCAGACCATCGAATGCAAATTGCCCAAGTTGCCGGGAGAGTACGTGGGCACGAGAAGGATAAACTAGAGACGATTGCTTTAGTGTATACTGTACCTGTGGTGACTGGCCTCGAGAAAAAGGAAGTGAGTCTCAACGTTGCTTATCCCAAACCGGACGGACAACCTGAGTGAATGACAACAAACCGAAATCAGACGTACATAGTGGATAAAAGCGAACTCTGTGCAATGGCCTCTCAAACGGAGCTAACTGTGTGCTTGTGACAAATATGGACGAGTATTACACCTTTTTCCAGAATAGACGACACTCGTTTGTACGGTTCCTGCTGCCATAGGCGCTGGTGGTGCCGGAGCCGGTGCTTGTGTTGTCGCCATTGCCGCGCGCTACAGTGAATATCTTATCGGATATCTGCTGAACTTGTTTTCCTATTTTCTTTTCCTGAATCATCAACAGAATTTATTAGCATATTTAATTTCTATGCAAACATTCTGGGCGTGTTGTGTAGTGGGACAGACGCTGGGAGGCAAAGAAAACAGCGATGCGCTCTTTCTCACAAAAAAATGAACGCCATTATATGTGTATCTTGTATCCCCTCGGTCACCTCTTATTTCTTTATCTCGTTTTTCAGATTTAATGGTCGATGGATATCTCATCAGTGCTTAAGCAGCACGGAGATTTATGATCTATACACGGCGCGAGTGGTAGAGCGGAGGCTCAGTTAGCCGGTAAACGGCGCGTCGTCTGAGTGAGTCACCGAAGCGAGTCATTTAATGAGCTTCAATGCGAAAAAAGACAACAAAATCATGGCTTGAGTGCGCCTAACTTCATGAGAGTGGGTAACCCGGGGTGCTGACGGACATGTGCGGATCATTCTTTTCATTCCTTTCTGATCAACGCCCCAAGTTGGGTTGGGGGTGATGTGTCTATTTTTGACATCGAGGAGGAGACGCAGCATAAAATTGGAACATGTCGCATGCATGGCCCCATGCGGGAGATGAATTTTCGTATGTTTCCGTTGGATTTCAGAATGTCACTGCATGAACGCGGCTGAAGGGAGGGAATTTATTTTCGACACATATTGGACACTATAAATAGCTTTAAAGTCAGAGCAAATGTTGTCGTTTGTCAAATGAAAGAATTTAGACTGACAGTGACACGAGAAGTTTAGTAAACTTTTACTTTTATCAATTGGGGTGACTGGCTAACACCAAATAAACTACACTCACTTGAAATGTGAAATGGGTCAAATCATATTTCGTGGAAGGAATGCAAAGCTGAAGAGAACATTATTCAGTTTTCCTTCGTCTGATTTCTTTACAAATTGTGGAATCATAAAGGATGAAGTGAATGCATGAAAAAAGTACTTTTAACAGGATGCATGGGTGGCAGCTCAGAGTAGGGGCCGGATGTATCGGTTAATTTGCACAAATGGGGGAAAAGATTAAACCTCGCAATGAATGCTACAGTAGTACAACTAATTCTGAATTAGAACAGAGGGCATTCATATCACATGCCGAGCTATTGCAACAATGCAACAGAAGGCCTTCAATAAAGATGCAGTACAGAAGTGGGGAAGAACCTCAACCACCTTGTTGTGCAAAATTGGGCAAATACGTGGTAATAATTGAATTGTGTGTGTCGTACGAAGAAGAGGAAGATTACACGATGAGAACGTACTATTTTATAACCAATTTAAATGCAGTTGGATGTATCATCAAATGCGTTTGGGGTCTAAGCAGTGCTGCAGTACATGGCAATAATAAGGCATTCCCTAGAAAATACAACGACAGAATGTGTCCTTAGATGTTAGAGGCTTCTTCACGCTCTACATGGGACACGGTCCACTTTGAGCACATTTCTCTACGTTCTCTACATTCTCTACATTTATCTCTAAGAGATCTTCATGAGGTGTAGAGTTCTGCGGCTGTGGCTTTAGCTCGGAGGTCTATGAAAACGTTTTGAGTGTAAGCACTAGAATCTGTCATAGACGGCCATGGCCATACAAATTATGAATGGATGCAGGTTACAAGTTACCCAATCTTCGCAAAGACTAAGTAAACTTATAGTAATAAAACATGGATGGAGCTACAGCCCGTAGAGGGCCAGGATCCAGCTTCTCAGCAATCACTCGTGTTGTGCGGTCTATCACAATTGGGAGGGGCCTGCAGTTTTATGCCGACTCCGAACGGCCAAGTTTGCGAAGCTTTTTTCTAGACAAGTGTTACTCTTTGAACATTGTCATTGACTCGAAAGAGGTGGAGCCGTGAAAATTATTTTTTCAGTTGCGTAGGGGTAGATGCACAACGGCACAACTAAGTATACTGGCAAGTCAAAGATTCACTAGACGTTTATCTTACATTGTCTAGAACATGGTAGTAGTGAAGGTTTAACAAGTCGTTGAGGCACTAATCCTGGGGTTAAGAATCGTTACTTGTGAGCATTTTGTAGTACAATAAGAACATATTTTCAGCCTGACCAAGAAGTGAACGAACTTACATACAGTGGAGAGGAAAAATGAGTCCATGTTTGTGCTAAGTGCATTAAATCCTGTGTAAGAATAGAACTGATAAAGAAAATTGGAAAAATTGTTCTGCACGATATTGTGACCCTAAGAAAACAACGAACAAAAAAGCGATGGACAGTACGATACCACGGTGTATACTCCTACATGTACCGCAATGCGACAATCGATGCACTTTACCAACAAAAAGGTAGACTCCTGTCAAGATTAAACACTGAAATCGCTCATTAAGAACATACAAGCATTAATTGTCCAGAATTACAGACTTTCTGTTATTCGGGCTGTAAGATCCAACAACCCGAGCATGTTCCCAGAAATAAATAAACTCTTTCGAAAGAAAAAGTCGAGGTACTTGGCGCGGTCTTTCAGGAAGTGGACAAGGTGAACGAGAGTGTTTGCCCGAACCACGACCTGGAGTACGTGGTGAACAACACGCTACTTCGTGAAGATCTGCAACACTGGCGATCTGAGAACAATGGCTTTGTCGTGTTCAATGATGATAACATGGCAGATAATGTCATTGCCGACGAAGGGGTTCATCCCCCGTTCATTTCGAAGACAGATCTGAAAGCGGTCTTCGAATCAATAAAGACAAAGAAGTCAGTGGGAGTCGACGGGATCCCGAACATTGTGTTAATACATCTCCCCCTGGAAGTGGTTAATATGTACACGATCCTTTTTAACAATGCTATGAATAATGCACATTATCCGGAGGATTGGAAAACTGCGATTGTACAACCCATATCCACGAGAGGAAAAGATTCTTCGAATCCTTGCAATGTCCGGTCAATTAGTCTTCTTCCGAACATCAGCAAGATATTCGATAAGGTGATCAATAGAGCTTTGATCAACTGGACTAAGGACAAAAATATAATTCCGGATAACCAATTCGGTTTCAAAGCGGGGCATGACACCATTCACGCCGCGTCGAAACTGGTATCGGATGTCCAATGGAACATGAGCCAGAAACAATGTACGGGTGCCTGCTTGATTGATCTGGAGAAGGCCATTTTTACAAGCTCAATCGGCTGGACATTAGCAAACCACTGCTTACCGGAAGACGGTTCGTCTTCAAGAATGGCAACGTGACGAAATGGTCTCCAACAGGGTGCCGTTAATTCGCCGATCCTGTTCAACATTTACTTGAGCGATCTGATAAGTTCTCTTCCTCACGTAATTGCGTACGCCGACGACTTGATCGTGTACAGATCAGGCAAAAAGATAGAGGACATCACTACTCTCGTGTAGGGTGACTTCGATTCATTCATGAGAGATTGCGATGACTGGAAGTTGAAAATCAACTTTCAGAAATCGGAAACCATACTGTTCAGGAAGCCGTTATATAAAGCCTCGGTGGATACGAAAAAGAATTGGCGAAAGTTCTCAATTGTTGGACGACACGGGCAACCAGTGGCGCAAAGGTACGAAAAAGAATTGGCGAAAGTTCTCAGTTGTTGGACGACACGGGCAACCAGTGGCGCAAAGGACTGTAGTCAGATACCTGGGGATCTAGCTAGACCAGTATCTATATTTTAACAAGCATCTAGATGCAGCTCTGACCAGGGCCCGAGGCGCTTTTGCTCTTACAAAGAGACTGTTTTACAACAGCCATCTCGATGCGAGGGTGAAGGTTACCTGCTACATGACCCTCATCCGGCCGATGCTCACCTATGGCTGTCCCGTGTGGTTCAACGTGAGTGCAAGCTTGATGGAAAAGATTCGGTTGTTCGAGGGGGCTTGCCTTCGCCTTTATAGAACTCTAGAGTCCCAGTACAGAAAATTGTATGCCCATGAGGTCTTATACAGCAGGACAAACCTGATAAGACTTGACAATTTGCTGCTGAAGTTGATTCGAGGTCATACTGCCAGAGCGATGAACTCGGTCAATAACTTGATCTCGGAGGCTTACTACCCCAGTTCATTATACCACGAAAGGATGCGTCACAACGGCTTCCTCCCCTCAGAAGCATTTCTCCATCTAGACAAGCACAGTATGATACAAGATTTAAATGCAGTGCCGCTCATCTACCACATCGCCAGATGAACGGTGGATGGGCGACTCAACCACTACCGTTCCGTCGCACAACGAGTTGAGGAGGGTCTCCATTCCCGCAGTATTCACTGCATGACTCATCCAGGTGCGTTAGGGTTGATCGGTATTATCCCAACCTTTTGTCTTTTCCGTTTTGACAACAAGCGCTCTATCGGATTCAGCTCAAGACTTCGCATAGACTCATACCCTCTAAAGGTCGTCGATATGCTATATGCCAGCAATATGCTAGCAGATATTGAAGCATGCTTTTGTGCTAAGCTGTTGTTCTTTTTTATCTGTGTTTTCATAAGACGACCTCTGACTTGTGGTTTAGAAGCTGCTCCTCGCCTTTTCTGCACTCCATTGATTGGCGTGTATTAAGCTGATAAACTATCATTCGCGTTGAGGAACCTCTCTTCCCCATAGATGCAATACTGTATTCTCGTGACAGTTTCTTTATTATTTTAAAGACCTGTCAAATTATTGTAATTATTTTATTTATTGTTTAAAATGTATGTATGATGACCCTGTGCATGTGCGGAAAAACACTCGTTTTAGTGTCGTATTCTCTTTGTAACTTTATGTGACTTTTGTCACCCTTACGATTATCAAAATTTATGAAAAATGTAAAAGGGAATACTCAGGAACGCTATGAGGTTGACAAAGGCCACATAAAGTTACAAAGAGAATACAAATATGTCAAAGTGGCACATATCTTTGGGCGACACGACTAAGTGGGATTGTTATTCATAAATGTTTGTGGTCCATCGTAGTTCCAACAGTTACGGAAAGTTGATGAACATGTTTGTGCAAAATATCATAAAGCATGTCGAAAATTATAAAGGGTGGTTTTTAAAAGGTATAGTTGATAAAAGTTTTTCAAAAAAACACACATAAGATTCAGAAAAATGCATGAAATCGTTATTTGAATCGATAGTACGGTCCACATAATTTGTTTGAAGATTATTTCATGCAAATGTTGACCTTGACTGCGCCTCAAATGGTCCATCCGCTTAGTCCAATTTTGGCATACTCTTTCCAACATTGCGGCCGGTATCTCACGAATAAATGCTTCAATGTTGTCTTCCAATGCGTCAATTGAATTGTCTAGGCAGCCAATTGACCGGCTCCGAACGTGAAATAATATGTTCACCGAATTCGACTCTCAATAAGTCCATTGTTGCCGGTGCTGTGTGGCATGTGGCACCGTCTTGTTGAAACCACATGTCATGCAATTCAAGCTCTTGCATTTTGAGCAAAAAAAAGTTGGATATCATCTCACGGTAGCGCTTACCATTCACAGTTACGTTACTATTCGCATCATCTTTGAAGAAGAACGGTCCACTGATGCCACCAGCCCATAAGCCGCACCAAACTGTGAATTTTTCTGTCTGCACATTCACACCAAATTCGTACTTTGTTTGCAATTATTTTGTCCTCATGCATTGAATCCACCTGATTGCCCCTACATTGTAAGAGGGCGGTCGAACTACACATGCTTTACTAAAACTGCCGTTGAGTACACAAATCAATAAAACACCAACACGAAATATGTCGAAAACATCTCGGATAGTCAAAGTTTTGCTGCGGGCCCACGGTTCATAAAAAATCAGTTGAAGCTTTGGAAATAACGCTGAAACGATACACACACTTAATGCAAGAAAACGGATCTTTCTTCTGGGACTTCTTACTTCTAATTTTCTTTCCACGAACAAAACCTGATATACTTACGATTCAAACATTTACCATACGCACGGCAAAGAAAGAAAACGAATATTTTTTCGGTTGCTTCCAGTTTCAATGATTTTCACTTTGAAAGCGAATAGTACATATAAAAACTTTATTTCATATTTCTTGACACGCTAAAAATCAAAAAAAAAAAATGCGAAATTTATGTTCTTTTTCACGCATGCACAACGCACACATATGTGTGCCGATTTCAACAAAACTTCGCACAAACCGTATATACTCGTAGGCCAATACAAAAAATGTGTGAAAGTTTGGTTGAAATCGGTAAATGCGTTGAGGCGTCAATCGGCGACAAACATTTGAGACTCGATTTTTATATACATAGATAGATGTGGACAAATTTCAGCAATTGCAGGAAAGTATACCAAAATGTGTAAAGAAAATCATAATAACAATCAAGGGACTATGGACGAATTACCGAAAATAAGGTTTAGTCCAAAAGTTGCTGTGAAATGTAAAATAGAATACATTGGAGTTGTTTTTGTTTTTGTAGGGTTTTTTGTTTTCATTTTTGGGTAAGAAAAAAGTTGTTCATTCCATTTGATCATTCCGCATCACATCTGAAATATTGTTGATAGTTAATCACATTCTGAACAGGAAGGAGGAATAAATTCGTTTTATACATAATTCCAACATTTATTACAATTTATGTATAAAATAATAACGTCATGCCTAGTGATGGGTCAACTCGAGTTGATAAATCGAGACAACCCGAGTTAGATCCCAGCCGAGTTCAACCAGTCAAGTTTATGTCAAACCGAGTTGATGAAGTTAAAACGAAACTAATAATTGAACAGCAAAACCGTGTCACCGACTTATCTGGCGTAGGGGTTACGGTGATCATGAAGGCAGTTCCCCCAGGGCGAGGCTTGGTCATTGCACTACAGGCTGAGTTGACCTCCGCGATTATTCCTGATGCGAATAACTCGTGCGTGAAGTACTTCACCCAAACGAAAATCATATGGAGCAGCAAAAAGGTATGAATATCTGGCGAAAGTTTAAATAAGGCTTACACAAAATGGCAAATATTTTTGCCTACACATAGTAATTCTTAATTAAGACATATTTAAGATATAAATAAAGTATACAACTCAAACCGATCATGAAAGAACAAGCAAGCAAACTAAAGGTACAGCATTTCTTAAGAATTGTGAAAAAATCCTAAGGCATACATCAGGAATATCCCTGCTGACTACAGCCATTTTATTTGAAACTTGCTTTCATATACAATGCTACAGAGTTTCTTAAGAATTGTGATGAATGTCTTATAGTAAGGCATAAGTAAGGAATATTATATATAGTTTAAAAAATCTCTCCCTCTACTTCTCAGACAACAAGCCTCTCCAGCTGTCTCGATCTTTAGCCAGCTGCCTCCGATTTCGCACGCCTTGCTGGGCTGATGTCATTGACAGTTCATGGTTGAATCTTCATCTCCGAAAACCATCAACGTAAACAGGATCAACTATTGAACACTAACCTTTCCTCTCGAAAAGACCAAGAGCTTCTTCATCTGTTTTTGAGATTGTCCAGGCTGAGTTTTTACAATTATAATAATAAAAAAAACATATTAACGGGACCAAAAAAAAACTTCACTATATAGAAATTTCATTATACACAAATTATATACATATATAATTTTATTTAAAAAAATGAGGTATTTTAGTTTGGATTACACTTTTCCATTTTTCTTCCTCAACAAAGTTTTCTAATATATTTAACGACTTAAACACATTATCCGGTATATTGCTTTTCATCTCGACGAAGGTTCGAAGTTCATTAAGAGATGAAGAAACTCGACCTATTGTAGGTAACACCGCCTCTACCAAATCTTCTTCACTGGCCAAATCTTCATCAATTTCTGAATCTGTTAATGTAATGTAATGTTAATGTAATTTTTGTCAAACATTTATTTTGCAAGAAAAACGTTGGGAATCCTGAACTCCACGATTTTCCAAAACACTACTAAGAATATCTTCGGATGGGTTTTCTCTGGTCTGCACATCAGTATCTATATTAACGTAGTCTTCAAATGATGCATCGATATTTGCTACTTCTTTAAATAAAGGCTGTAAAGCTGCCAAATGGGATAATGGTAAAAAGTCCTCTTCATTTTATTCCAAAGATCGTTTTTGACTGTCATCCTTAAAAAATCATTCCTTTCTAAAACAGTTTGCAATTGTTTCGGGTTTAAAGTAGACGTTCAATACTGTGCTTAAATCGAATTGCTTGTAACAAATCTATGGCAATAACAGGATTGCCTTTATCCATTTGTGTTAATATGTTCTTTATAATTTGCTTTCTGTAAAGTTGTTTTATGTTGTGGATAATGCCTTGGTCCATTGGTTGAAGTAATGAAGTCAAGTTTGGAGGAAATAGACTAGCTCAATACTTTTCAATTTATCCCTTACATCCCTGGGGTGCGCAGTACAATTATCAACAAATAGCAATACATTCCTCTGTTGAGAAGCACATTTTTTGTCAACTTGTAAAAGCCGTTTTGTAAAAATTTCACCGGTCATCCACTCCTTTTTGTTAGACTCATAATGCACATCTAATGTTCTAATACCTTTAAGCTTTTCCAATAACAAGCAATTCAAGCTTTTCTAACCCGGTCATGTTGCTTGCTATCAGAACGGTTATTCGCTCTTTGCTATGTTTTCCGCCAAAGCACTTCTCATTTTTAAATGCCAGTGTTTTATTTGGCAAGCATTTAAAAAATGAGACTCGGCATTAAAAATGTCGTCTTGTTTATATTTTACATCAGTTTCGGCAAAACGTTCAGTACCCAATCATTCCGATCTTGTAAGTTGGCGTCAACACTTTCTCCACATAAGGTCTTCTGAACAATTCCGTGCCGTTTTTTGAACTCATCCATCCAAACAGTACACGCTTCAAATTCTTTGTGTCCCAGGGCATCCGCAAACTCTTTGGCTTTTTCCTTTATTATTGTTCCAGATACAGGAAGATTCCTTCCACGTGCAGCGATTATCCACATCAGCATTGCTTCATCAATATCCTCAAAAATACATGTTCGAAGTCTTTTGCGCTTAGCACTTAATTGTCCGTCTTCTGCACTTTTTAGAATCACAAATTCATTATACGGAAAGAAAAATACACTTAAAACAGAACCAGAAAGCTGTGTGTTTGAAATTTGTTCATTATACGGCGAACTTCATTATATAGGAGTTCACTATAGGGACTGTATTTGGATCAGCTTATCGATGACATGAGAAATTGTTTCGTGCATCTGCTACAGAAGATTTTGACTTTCCAGTTATGCTTAATGACTTGGATAGAAGTTTGCAGTTGGCGCCTGATTTCGAAATAACATAGCAATTTACACTTAAGCTAATCTTTGTCAAATTTAAAGAGTTAAATATTGTTAAATAATTATGATATGATATTATATTATTTTACCATCGCAGAAATTATTACTAGCTACTATGGATCTACTACGGGTCAGCGCAACAGTTAAATAAGCAAATAAAAATTGGTTTAAAAAAATAAAAATATTTCCAGCGTTTAGGAAATCACGCCTCTTCCTAAATTTATAATAATTCACAAATTTCTGTGATTTCAATATTAAATAGAAGAAAAATACAAAAAAAAGGAAGAAAAGTAGGTACGCACGCTCGAACACAGGCGTGTACCTATGTGTATACATTGTACATAATATAAGTACATAGGTCTATATACATATGGGTATAACATCATATATACATATGCTAAGCTTAAGGTAGTATGTAAGTTAATTTATAGGTTTCAAATAATGGTTCAGTTATTAGGTTTCTGAAATGTTTCTTAATATTTAGTTGTACATATAAATTGATTTAATTTTTTTTTAAAAATCATAAGATAAAAAGCATAGGATTAAGTCTAGCTTAGAGAACCCGCCGAGAGCCAATAAGTCAAAATAGAATCTCTGTTTTGTGTAACTAAGCCTATTTGTCTAGTACGTAAGTAAAAGGTTATATGCGAGGCTTATGTTAAGGAAAAAGTAAGGTAAACGACATGCCTTATTAAATACCCATATTATTTCCGAGTTAACTATGATTATAAGGTATGAATATATCAGACATCCAAGACTTTACCTGATCGTGTAGGACATGGTCCATGTTAGAGTAAGAAACAAAATAAGTAATTTTGGAATGCAAAGTAATATACCTTATAAATTTCAAGCCTTATGTTATTTTCCTTGTGCATATCATCATATATTATTGGCAGCTAAAATTATTAACCTTTTTGCCTTGTGTGAACGATTTCAGTAGCAATTGCTTAAACTACTAATTCACTCGAGCAAAATCTATCTCATACCACCTAGGTGGTTCGTCTTAAATAGGTTTGGAAATAGAGAATTTGAATAACGAAGTGTAGAATTTTCGTGTTATGTTTTAATTTTCTTTTTGTTCACTTGTATATCCGCACTTCTTTTTGCCCTTGTACTTAAGGCGTTTGACATGCAGATCATTTTCTTCTTAATATGGTAATATGGTCAATATCCAATGCCAGAATGCTACACCAGACAACAACGGAAAGATTTGATATTGGACGCCTAGGCACATCAAAGATTGCTAGAGCCTATGAAGAACAACTAAGTGAGAGACTCTCCGGCATGTCAACGGCGAACACAATTGCCAACGAGATGTGGTTGGAGGCGAAGAAACATCTACGCCTGAAGAAAAGGTCTCTCGCATCCTCCCAGCTCAAGGATATCGAAGTGTCTAGGGAGAAGCAAAAAATTGGCCTTTTATAAAAGAAGCCAAAAGCCTGGCCTCAGACTATAGAAAAACCACCCATTCTCTTTGAAATTGTGAGGGTAGGCAAGTTACTGACCCGCAGGTGATAGTGAATCAAGAAATCTCAATTACAGTCGATGGATTAGCCCTCCCACCTATCTTTGATGAAGTCGGTACATCAATTAAAAGGCTGAAAAACAACAAAGCCGCAGGGTCAGATGGCTGACCATCAGAGTTCTTCAAGGCCGGTGGCGATGTTCTGGTAGGGAACATGCACTAGATATAGAATTTGGGAAGACGAAAGCTCTCTCGACGACTGGAATAACAGCTCTATATGCCCCATTCACAGAAAATGCGATTCTACCTCTTGCAACAACTACAGATATCCCTGCTCATCTTCCCCTATAAAATCCTGTACAGTGTACTGTGTGAACTTCTACGCCCGTTTTGCACTGCACTAATCGGCACGTACCACTGCGGCAAATCTTGGAAAAGACCGCAACAACCTTTTCCTCGATTTTAAAGTCGCATAAGACGGCATTCATAACAGGAGCTAATCGATGCGATAGCCGAATTCGGGATCCCGAGAAAACTGATCCGGTTGTATCTCACCACGCTAACACATATAAGATTCATCGTGCACTTGGGCTCAAGGAGTTCGGTGCAGGAAGATGCGATTTCGGCAAGGAGATGCGCTGTCGTGTGATTTCTTCAATTTGGTACTGGAGAAGATAGAACTGCGCGCAGCTGTAAACACGTGACACACCACCTTCGGCAAAACATTACATAAACATGAGTGCGTCCTTTGTACTGCCAAGCAGCAACCCTCGGTCAGGCCCATTCCAGTGATAGTACCTTTAATTGGATCCCAACGGCAAATGGTGACTGGACCAGATTTGAAAACGTAATAATTTTGAGGTATTGAAGGAGTTTGTCTACCTTTGGACACGAATGATATTTTAGTGAAAAGCAGAGAATCGCCCTTGACAACCAATGCTATTTCGGTTTGACAAACTGGGCTCAAAACTCCTGACACGAAGGACCAAAATCATGCCCTACAAAACTCTTATGTGGTCATGTCGTTAAGTTTGGTTGTCCACAGTCAGATGGCGCTATTGGAGCTCACAGGGTTGTAAGTGGCACAATCGGTACAGGCAGGAATTTTACAAATTCAATTTGTATATTACGTATCTTTGATTTTTCAATTCTTTAAAATATTCATAAAATTCGAATTATATTATGTATATACATTTCACGTATGAATGCATTATTCATGTTCCTTAAGCCACCCAGCAGTGAGTCATTGTGATCGATGAACACAAACAATAACTATGTACAATGCGCATCTTGTCTGTCTGTGATCAGCAAAGCTCCTCCTTCATGAGTCATTTACCAATAATCCCTTGGATTCATGCTTTAATTTTGAACGAAGGATTTACTCATGTCCATCAATCATGAGCAAATCATCTAAGTTCACAGGAATATTAATTCAATACTAAAATCTAAAGAGCAATCCAAAAGTATACCACAATCCCACACCTCTGTCGCCGCATTCCGATCACCATGGCAACCCCACCTGCAATGATTCCACCACAAGGTGAATTAAACGCAACCTGGTATTCACCTCATACTGCATTCATGCCACTATGCCTTAACACTCTCGCATTTTGTTTTTGGATATTTCCTCTTTTGGTTTTATTTTCTCAACACAACCGACGAGGAAATGAATGAAAAACCAGAAAGTACAAGTATGGCGGGAAAAATCGACGACCACGAGTTGCCCCCACACGCAACCAATGTAGCCGACCACCGACAGGATGGGACACGGGTACAGACTACAGAGCACTCACACAAAGCTGGATTCGGCACTAAAAGGGAATACAAAAATTCGTGCCTTTCAGATGAGTGTGGCCGAGTGCTATGTCGATGGAGTGAGGTGGTGCTAGTGATGGTGTTGAACAGGTATGGTAAGTTTGTCAATGTTTCTCGTCTTTCGAGCGGCGTTAACGCTCGCGACACAATACACACAATCAACTTAAGTGTTTTCAATACAACAGTTTTATTGTTGGTAGCCAGTGCAGGGTCGTATGGAGGGTGAATTGACTTGTGCTGAAGGGCGCTCGAGAAATGGTGTGCAATTCAGTTATTTGAAGATTTTGTTCTTCTGTGTTAAATTGCGATTGTTGACAATAAAGTGAAGGGTGTCCCAAAATCAACACATGCTTGGAAGTGAATAGAAAATACATTTTTAGTATTTTGTTTGTTATATTTTATTGAATTATAAATATCATACGATAGGGTTTTTTGAATGGGAGAAATCGAGAAAATGGCCTACGTGTTGCTGGCACATACTCACTCTCTTGTCGATGTTTAACGTGGCCACTCAGCATAAATGTGAATTTCTTTGATAGTTCTGGGCTTATTGACATAGGCCTCTGTTTCAAAGAACCCTATTAAAAGATATCAAATGATATTAAATCACAGGCTGCCAATTTTGGAACTTAACAATTCTTGTCATCCAAAGCAAACAGTAAAAAAATAACTAAATAAAGTCTTAACCTTTGGTAAGAGAAAAGGATGTGCATAGTATGTACACTCCACAATATGTTACTTAATTTGTGGCAACGAGGTGTAATTATCGATGGTTTACATGGTATTGTATGCACTAGAGCACTCTATTTGACGTGTATCCACATATATACACGAACTTGTCTAACACGGCACTATACTTACTGGTACACATATCGTCTCAATTTATACGAAATTTGTTAGACAACGATGTCTTAAAAAAGCACAAGTAATTATTTAGACGCGCCCCCGTTTCCGAAAATTCACAGGTGCACGAATTTTTACAATGTTTATCACTGCACATGGAAGTGAGCGGCTTTAGAAGTAACAGGGTTAAATTGCAACATTTAACAAGCCTTCTCCCGAAAATGAACCCTCTTGGTGTATTTGTTGCAACATCAATAAAAATCCCAACCGATTTCATTACAAATAGTCATTTTGCATGATTATTTTAAAGCAACACTTTTTTTTTTCAAAAGAAAATTTATTCAAAAACTGTACCGAGAAAGAAGTAAAATTTGGACTTATTTCGCTTTGGAAATGGAAATAAGGGCAAATTGGTTTTATTTATTTCCAAATCGAAATTTATCACGTAAGAAAGTCAGGTGTATATCAAGTAAGAGGTGAGTGAGTAAGCCAAATCGGAATTTTACCGTTATTTCCAGATTCAAAGCAAAATGAGGCAACATTTTTAATTTTGGCTTTATTTCCATGGACCTGTTTTTTACGTCACCATAGGGCATGCAGATGTCATCCAGGGCAAAGTTTTTGATTGCTCTTAACTTGAAGAGATACCATCAACGATCCCTGTAAATTTACAGGCTACGTTGACATACAGCCTCCTCTTTCAATGTATGCAGCGGCCAGGGTTTTAAACCATGACCCGACCCTCCAGGTTGAAAGATTGCACGTGGTTTGGGGGTTGCACCCCCCATGTAAAAAAAACCAATAGTTCAGAGAAAAATGCAGACGACCATGGAGAACGAAATAAGGAAAACGATTTTTGGTTCTGCACGTGGAATGTGAGATCTTTTAACAGACCACGTACAACTGAAGAACTTGGGGAGGTCCTATACGGCATACATAGGCGCTATCCAGGAGGTGCAATGGGATAGGCCGGGCAAAAATAGGATGAAAAACTGCGACATCTTCTACGGAGACTGCTACAAACAGCGATGGCAGCGCTTGTTTGGTTGCGGGTTTCCAGTACGAGCCAGACTTAGGCAAGAAGTCTTAAGTGTTAAATACATATCGAGCGCCTGATAAAAATCTGCATCAAGACTACATTCACCAACATCAGCCTAATCTGCCCCAACGAAGGATAAAGATGACTGTAGCAAGGATGACTTTTACAATCTCCTAGAAAAAACATACGATCAACGCCCCAGCTTCGCTACTAAAGAGTAGAGCAAGATCACAATAGTTTGAAGTACAGAAGCTTCAATCGCAAGCTACAATCGCAATCGACCAAAAGGAACTTTGCCGATATAGTCTCCCTGAAGTTTTCGGAGAGTCCAACCTGTCAGGCGGCCGTTGCCAAAATGCTGTCAGAGAAGCTGCCTCTGATGTGTTGGGTTTTGGCAAGCAGTATATAAGGCGCCGCTGGACAGAAGAACGAGAGCAGTTCGTGAACTCTACGAACTTAAAAGAAGGGAAGACCACCGGCTTCTCAAAAGGAAAAAGAAATTGAGAGTTGTTACGGCAGACTTTTTGAAAGTTCTACCAACGGATAAAATAATTACTCAATAGGATAGACTTCGGACAGAAGCATGTCGGGAGAAGAGGGATAACTCTTAGTAGAATAGCTGTCGATACTGAGACTCTGGGCAAATTTCTGTAGACTGCTAAACTGGTAGAGTACATGCACCAGCTTATCTGTTAGATATGATCCGGGGAAGAATTTACCCGATCACCAAGAAAGAAGACCCCTTTGACTACGTCAACTACAGGGAGATAAGTCTCTTTAACATCGCATACAGGATTATTCCTACCTTTTATCTCCCCGCTTGAAGCCGTTTGTCAGCATTCTGATAGGTCCATATCAGTGTGGCTTCAGGAGGGCGAAGTCCACCATCGACCAGATCTTCACACTACGGCAGTTCCTGGAAGTGACAAGAGAAATGAAAATCGGCAGCCACCACCTATGTATCGATTTCAAGACCGCATATGACAGCGTGCATAGAGACTATACAGCGCCATGTATAGTTTTGACATCTCTGCCAAACTCGTCAGGTTGTGCAGGAATACCATGGAGAATTCTCGCTGCTCCATCAAGGTCGGTAATAAACTCACCGAGAGCTTCAATGTCACAAAAGGACTTTGACAAGACGACGCGCTATCATGTGACTTCTTTAACATCATCCGGGAGAAGATCGGTCAAGACTAACACGCTAACACTACAGGCACGATCTTTAAGAAATTCGTATAACTGTAAGCATACGCGGATGACATTGGGTGATTGGTCGAACACAGCGAGCCGTCAATAAGGTGTTTTCTGGCATTGAGATGGAAGCGGCTAAAATAGGCTCAGCGGTGAACGAAGGCAAAACGAAGTATAGTCTGTCTTCAAGAAAGAACATACAACATCGACGTCTTGGACAGAGGACAGAGACTTCGTCTACCTCGTCTGTGCAGTAAATAGTACCAACAATATCAGTACCGAGATTAAACACAGAATAAATCTTTCTAAGTGCTGTTCCTTTGGGCTCAAGAGGCAACTGAGTGTAAGCGAATGTAATTTCTCTCGAAGGACAAAGCTAACATTTTATAACACCTTAATCATTCTGTCCTGCTCTATGGAGCGGGAGCCTTTACAATCTCTAGAGCAGATGAAGAAGGCATTGGTCTTTTCGAGCGAAAAGTTCTGCGTTCAATCTTTGGTCCTTTCAGCGTTGAGGGTTTTTGGAGAAGAAGATTTTGCCATGAGCAACATGAGCCTAGCCAAGCGTCTATGGATTCAACGCCTGAGATGGATTGGCCATGTGGACACCATGGACAACACCGCGAAAATTCTTCGACTCCGAACCAGCGGGACAAAGCAATAAAGAACGCCCACGCAACCGATGGCACACACAAGTGGAGACGGACCTTAACCAACTTGGTGTGCGAAATAGGAGTCAGTTGGCTAAAGATCGTGCCAGCTGGAGAGGCATGTTTGTTGAGGCACATGTCCACTCCGGACTGCGACTCACCTAGAAGAAGAAGAACATTTCATGTCACCTCATCATTTACCTCATATACGTTGAAGTTAAAATTAATTTAGTTGAGCAACGCAGAACGTAAAAAAGGAGGCAAAATCCACCCACCTCATAATTTAAATATACCAGACTTTCTTTCAGGCTGAATTTCAAATTTGACTTTATTTCGATGTGGAAATGGAAATAGAATTAATTTGCATTTATTGCCATTTTCATTGCGAAATAAGTTTAAATTTTACATGTGGTCTATTTCGTTGCGCCTTATTTTACGTCCCTCGCACCTATTCCAAATCATAAAGTGACCCAAGCAGGGAGGTTCAGTAATAAAGGATTTTGTATTTTGTATTTTATATATTATTGTATTTTGTTGCTGTTAATATTCAAAACATAGACAAGTTTTTAATGAAATGCAAAGGAAAACTCTTGCCGAATATCTAATTAAATGCAGTAACATTTATTACGGACTTTCGCTAATAGACGCAGAACAAACTTGCGTGAGATTGTGTGGTACTCCATAAATTAACCGTGCCAACATTCTTGAAAGATAAAGAATGAAGCTGGGCGCTACTGTATAGCTGTTGAAAGGCAGCAACAAGCCTTACTGGTGTGACATCATTTTACGAAACTAATATTCAATTAATCTTTTGGAATGGATGTTTGCTCCCTTACGGATCTTTAACTGCGAAAAAAGCGGTGTAACTACCGTACAAAAATATCGAAAGGTTTTAGCCAAGAAGGGTGCTAGACAAGTTGGAGCTGTAACATCAGCCCAGAGCGACACATTAGTTGCGGCTTGCGTCGCAGTCAATGCATCTAGAAATTCGATCCCACTTTTGTTCGTTTTTTAAATAATAAAATATAGAGGTTATTTCGGTTATAGAGTTATTTATATAGAGCGGGTGACGAATCTGGAATTTAATATCTTCACGGATCATTCCATACGATATACAAAGCCATCTTCTACGACCCTTTTGTTTTATTGCTCGGTAATCACAGTTGAGGCCTAGACATTTTAGTTATTGAGAAGGCTAAAGAAAATGGGGTTGTTATGTTATTATTTCCTCCAAACTGTTCAAACAAACTGCAGCCCTTGTATGTGGGAGTGTATGATCCTGTTAATGGCATACAGTGCCAGTAACTACTCCAGACGGCTGCTTGATAAACAACCCTTGCAAGGCATTCATCTAAATTAATATGTTTTCGGAGGTCACAATTAACTTTTCTTTTACCCTCGAGGAAGATAGGCCTTATCCAGAAACAGCTCTACGGATGAAAAAGTTAAGAAAATCCTACAAATCATCCAAAAAAACCAGAGTCATCACTCGTGAAAAAGACCCCCAGATACTTCAACTTTCACCTGTTTCAATGGAACTCCACTAGAGTGCTCCCTGAATTGCTGCGTTTTCTGTTTTGTAGCAATACAGGAAGTCCAAGAGGTATTCGGCTGCACGTGGTCTGTTAAGCGACCTCACAGAACCGAAAATCGTTGTCCGCAATTCGCTTGCTGGGTTCGTCAATATGAAACCCGTCAATATCCGAAGCATGTGGTTGCCTCTGAATCATTTGTTTTTACGTGATCAGGGAGTTAACTTCACGCACAAACCTCAACTGTGTTTGGAGGACGTCTTACATAGCTTTTACCATCCGACCCACAAGATTAACTCAGATTCGTCGACCCAAAGTATTCCTTTTCGCAAAACTCTGAGGCATGCTCGTTTGTAAACAGAATTCGTCCGCAATCACGTCGTCCCACTACAAGTAGCCGACATCTTATTGCTCGTTTTAATATCTCCTCATTTATCGAGATTAAGTCCAAACTATGTTCCCATCGAACCGAAGCCACGAGGATTGAATGAACTTGTACTGAATCCTGAACAGGCCCACCGAGTTTGAAGTGTTTTTAAACTCATTACACCTCAATTTTCGAGTCATTTGGTCTCAATTTATAATTAACCAAAACAAGTGTCACTAGCTCTCAAATTTGAAATGTCTTCCGAAACATCTGTCTGCTGACAGGAAATTATAGTGTGAGAGCCCGGAAAATAGGAGATAAAATGAGGAAATCAACACCAAAATGAACAAAATAAACTGAAGTTCACGCCGTAGGCTTGTTCGGTTTTACAACCTCTCACGGACGTATGAACTCAAGGGGGTTGCAACTAGGTTTCGCCCAAAGCGCGTGAGTTCGACATCCCGAACATGTATTATGAAACGACTAAAGGGAAAAATTCGAAGATAGCATAAAAAAGGTTGGTTTGGATGATTCTGCAAATAATGCCAACCTCCGCTGGAGGCGTTTACTTCGGGTGTCGACGGTTTCTTTTTAACCATCGATTTTGAGCACAAAAGCTCTTTAGCAACGGCTCTTAATAATTTATTTTTTCTTGTAAACATTTAAAATGTTGTCCCTAATTAGATGACCATCACTGTATGTCTAATTTTGTGGGCTCTGGTCTTTTACGGAGTATTGGCATATGCCTGGGATTACCCCAGAAGAAAGGGGCTAGTTCACGTCACCTTAGCGTTAATTAACCATTCATTCTAATCTGTTGTGCGCAGTATGCACTGTGACATGAGCTATGTTGATGTGTGACCCCTAGACGTTTTCGGTTGAGGTTTCAACTCGGCGAGATATCAAGTGTCTCACACGTGCATCATTGACAGTCCCAATTTTGCTGCTTACACTCATCAGATATTTGTAGAAATTGTTTTTACGATTTTTTTATAGGCGATGAACGGCGGCTCAATTTTTGCTTACAGCATACACACAGTTGTTCTGCCTTTGCATCATTTTACGAAAGTCTTTCTTCAAAAATATCCATTTAGTGAAACGGAAATTGAAAATGTTAATTGAAAACTCCAAAAAAAAAAAACAAAGCCCGATAAGAGCCTTTCCCATCGTTGTGAAAGTTTCTACCACAGCACTCTCCTTGCTACAATCTGCTAGTATTACCACAACATCCGACTTCGACCATCGCATAGAATAGATCCTTACTCGTAGTTGTACTAAACTACATAGGATCTTTAGCGACGTTAAGTAGGCGACCCCTCTCCAGTTCTTGCAGGTGAGCAGGATGGGGCATAAATACAAAAATTTACGGACCGATTGCGTTGTTTTATACTCCTAACAAGTGTGCTTGAAAATGAAGTAGTATGCGCAACTTGAGAGCACAAACGTCAAAATCTGAGGTGAACTGTGATGGATTTTCCACTGGAATGTTGCATATCTCTTTAGTACTTCATTTCTCATTACTGCGTGCAACAGAAAAAATGTCATGATTTGCTCCCTACATTTCACCAACTATGAATGCTGCCTTAAGGACAATCTAGTGAATATAAACGAAACAAAGTGTACAAACAATGCTCCACGAATCCAATGAATCTGAATTGTATTGACCAAACTTCCGGAAAATTGATTGAAGAATTGTATTATAGAATGAAGCACACAAGTGCGATTCATTTCGATGGTGCCCCAATTTGTGTCCCAATGGTCCGGATGGTCGAACATGCTCCGTTTTGTTGAAATTTTGTTGCCACTTTGATGACACTGCCGTCATCCCTGTTTCGTAAAAACCCTCGTCCCTGCTGGTGATTACCCTACTGAGTCACAAGCATCTTTTGATGCAAAGTAAAATCGGTTGCTGTTGAGAACAACAGGTGACAATCACTTGAAGCCGATCTAATTATAATTTGGATGAAGTAAGACCTTCCAATCAAGCTCCCGGAGTTTCTAGCGTGGGCCCGATGTAACACAATTCCTCTGCTATAGACCAAAACTAGTCGCTTCTGCGCGATTTCTACAGATTTGGAACGATAGATTCTTTCCTGCAGACGATTCAATGGTTTCAAGACCGATTACAAGACCTAATTAAGGGTTTTGCCATAGCAGATGATTCCCTAGCAATCCCACCGTACATACAGCAAGACCATCCTGACCGCCAGTCATGGCTTGGGCACCGATTGCACCAACTAACCACGATTCGTTCATGACTATCGTGAGTGACATGACAATGTCGTAGGTGATCCACTTTTGGTCACCAGTCACCATTCGCTTCAAAAATAGGTCGATGATGTTACGCCATGTTACAGGATGGCGTAACAGCCTGTTAAGGGCCTGGGCCTAGCTTCTCAGCGTGATATTTCACGAGTGGAAAAGACCAACAGTTTCATGCCGACCCCGAACTGCTAATTTGAGGTTTTTCTAGAAAGTTATTCTCTTTGAGCACTGCTTGTGACTCGACAGAGAACGACGACACAGTGGGAGCGCGGAAAGAAGTATGTAAAATCTGAACTATTCAACGGATGTGAATGAAATTTGGCACACATATTGAGATCAGTATTATACGTATTTTGTCAAAATTCTATTCGCTCAGAAGTTAATTTGGAGTATTCCCTTACAAAATATGGACGTAGATTTTGCGCGTTATGACCATACCTTCCAATTTCACTACATAACATCGAATAAGGAAATGCACACTTCACTTATTGGTGGATATTTTGTATAAATACCACACACATTGCACTACTGCTTAAAACTGATACCAACAACATAAATAGTGTTCGTTTCTAATTTGGAGAAAAGTAATTAGAAACTTGGTAACCTAGATAACATTTATTGCACAATAAGCAACAGATAAAAAACAAAACATTAATATCTTAAGACTCATTCCATTCTATTTTTCATTAATACAACCCCTCTGGGGTCCTAATACAAAATGTGCACAATATGTGACATGCAGCTTAGGTCAACATATTGGTACACAAAGGCCAAAGTTGTCTGCACATGGATGTGATCTTTACATCATGAATAGCATCATTCCAGATAAACAAGGTCTCCTATTGGAACTTATTGTCTAAAGTCCAACAGACGAGAAAACACACCCCATGCAAATTTGTGCTAAATTACGATTCTACTATTAGAAATTGAATATCTCAGAGCTCTGTTCACGGATCCATTAAATTTTTTCAAGAAAGCTTAATAAAGTCCTAGTTGCATTCATTCCAACCATTATTAGCTAAGAAATTGTGACATTTGTAACATGGCCAAAGTCAAAACCGTGTTTTTAAAGCCGATACAGCGAAACAAATGAGAATATAGGTCCGAAGGTTGCAAGAAGTTGCAGCTAATTTTGTCCGCTCTGCAACGCGAATGTATGAAGCACACGTTGATAGCCCTACACGTAGCTAGGCTTAGATTTTTTTGAAACTCAAAGAGTATTCATCATAAGCATCTCCCTTGAATATTCACAAGGATGAACTGCTACCCTCTCGGTCACCGTCGACCCCGCTTTTGCAACGGTTGCATAGCTTCTGCCCTCCGAGGTTGCAGTTTGGTTGGTGGGTCCCGCCTTCGACCTGTCCTGCCTTATGACATCTTTCGGTGCCGTAGGCATGGGTGGAGAAACGAAGCTACTGCTCTTTTTCCCTCTGTTGAAGGTTCCGAGCTAGCCTGGGCCTTATGCTCGTCTGCCTTTTTCCTCACTTCCTCGGGTACTAGGCCCTTCTTCAGGTAGCGAAGATACCACCTGACTCCAGCACCAATGAGTCCCCTTATGGTGCTGGGTTGCACAATTCATCTGAAACCCCTGCTGGCACCTTTAGGCTTAGCACTAATTTGGTTTCTGTAGAGCCCCTGCTCAACACGGCTCGCTGCTACTTCGAGGTTACCCCCTGTAGCTTTTTTAGCTCTGCTTTATTTATCAGTCTTTCAATTCTGGGCTTAATTTTGTTCCCAGGAGTAGCTGAGAAATTAATGGTATGCCATGCCAGAGCCTCCCAGTAATGTATTAATTTCATTTATTCTCCCCGGAATGTGCCCGGCTAAGGAGAGGTACCCCTCAGAACACAGCAAAGTATTACCCCCTGGCTGCGAACTACATATATATAGTAGGTACGGTTTACATAATACCCTGGATTAGGGGAAGATAGACTTGGTTTGTCGACTTCTCATTCCTTCCAGTAAAGGCATCTCTGTTCAGCTATAGCTGTCAGAGTCAGCTTTTCAGCAGGCATTGAGCGACGACTTAAGCCTCCGCACCACGACAATGTATCCATCATGCGGAAGATCGATATATAAATAAATTCATGAACCTAGGGATTAAGGCATGTAAACTTTTGTTGAAAATACTCGTATGGCTAGCAACTTGAATACATATTTTGTTGACTTTGAGGGGATGTAAATAAGTGTAAAGTAAACATATATTAAAAAAGGATTTGAAATCATAAGCCCGGGTCATCTAAGAGGACTTAGACATAAAACTAAGAAGGCTACAGAGGACTCTCCACAGACCTTTTTTCCGCTGTTAACCCACTGTGGGCCGTAGCGAGAATCAAAACGTTGTAACGTAGGCTTAAGTGCTTGCCACGCCCGCCTGACTAACCCTTTTTTTTTTACTACACCTACAACATATACACCATATAACATAGATGTCACATTCTGTTTGTAAATGACTCGTGTTTGAAAGTTCTTTAAAGGCAGATCCTTCAAACGTCTACAGTCGGTGTATCCCTTAGAATTTTCCAAATTTCCTCCTTATTCGATTTTGAATTTAAAACGAATTACCTTATACAATTGCCTTTTTTATCCGTTTTAAGAAGTTGGCCACACAAATACAAGCTCTTTTCCAAAGAGCGTTGGATATTCTTGCCCATCAGAACTTCAAGCACTTCCTTTTTGAAATGGGTCCGATTTAGTTTTATTAACCCTAACTATTCTCAAATCATCTGCGAATAAGAAACTCTGCGATAAGGGGTGTGTATTGTCAAATCATTGATACAAATACAATACAAGCTGTAAAATAGTCGGCTTCCTTGTGTCACATGATACACACTTCAAATCATTTAAGATAGAGCAGTAACGTGTCATGACAAACTTTTTACGACCCGTAATATGTGATTTTATGGGACTATAACGGTTTATGGTGAAATCCGAAAGATTTAAGATTCCGGATGGGGTGATATTTGTTGCCTGTCAGTATTCCCTTTGAAATAAATTGATATCGTTTTGGAGGCTATAATAAGTAAATATTCACAATAGCTGCGTGCAACTGTATGTACTTTATCATCCATCAAATTTTAGTATTACTAGAATATAATAGTTCGGTACAAAAAATGATAAAAATATCACTTTACTGTTACTAGCATAACTATCAACTATCAAAGTCCTGGCCTCTAGAGGCATTCCTCAAGGAGGGGTTATATTCCCCCCGCCTTGGGTTCTTGTCATGGAATTCTAGAAAAACTCAGTCTCTCGGGAACCAGGGCAATTGCTTAAGCTGACGACGTTGTCATAATTGCCCGTGCTAAATTTCTCCCTACTCTCAGTGAGTTAGTTGAACTCGCAATTACCACCCTCCACATTACCACCCTCAACAAGCAATATCTTGCGGTCTTGGGATCAACCCCCAAAAACAGAGTCCTGTTGTCCTCTTCACCAAAAAAAATGCCATTCCGCCGTTTGATATCCCAAAAATAAAAATGGAGAGCACAACCCTCGCTCTAAGGGAAAGCGCGAGATACCTAGGCCTAATCCTAGACAGGAAACTTAACTGGAAACCGAATAAAGATGAGAGTGCAGAGAAAGCGACCTGTGCCTTATACCCGTGCAACAGGATATTCGGTAAAAAAAAAATGGGGCCCCAATCCCAAAACAATACTGTAGATGTACACATCAATTGTGAGGCCGATCCTGACATATGGCGGTGTAGTTTGGTGGCAACCTAAATCTGCTTTTCAGCATACAGAGACGGGCATGTCTACGCCTAGGAGCAATCTCCACCACCCATACAGCAGGCTTAGAGGTTCTACTAGATCTTCTCCATTTGACCTCTATATGCAGATGGCCGCTGAGAGACTGCAAAGAGCGCCATAATGATAATCCAATGATGGCCGCATTGGTCATGCTCGTATTCTAGACTACAAATAGAAGTCAACCAAAGTGACTACTCCCTCCCCTCCCTCGAATTACCCTTTCAGTGTCATCTCCCAACAAGGGAGGCGTGGAGCTCAAATGAACCCATCAATAATTCAACATCCATCCATGGGTCGAAGATGGAAAACGGAACAGGCTCGGGCATTTTCTCGGAATTGTTAACCATGCACTTCTCTATCAGTTTACCTGATTACGGCAGTGTTTTGCAAGCGGAGGTCCTAGCGGTCAAAGAAGCAACCAAGATGATATCATACCATTCTAATTGACATTCAAGCGGCCATTAAAGGAATTCCGTCCATAGCAACCATGTCCAAGATAGGGGCGAAGAGGTCAAAGTTCTTGGCACGCAGCATTCGATCACTCTGTGCTGGGTCCCAGTTCGAGGTAGCTGATGAACTTGCCAGGAAAGGGGCCGAAACCATCATGGTTACCATGGTTTGATCCACCTCCACCTGATATCAAGAGGAAAGTGGACAATACAATCATGGAGTTAATTAATGATAGGGGGAGTTCTCGTCCCATATGTGAAACCTCTTGAACGATGTGGCCTGGGTTCAAAAGCACAAAGACCGACATACTACTCCACTGCAGTAGAAGATTGCTGCGAATGTAGTCGGTGTGATAACAGGACATAATCATCTGAGATACCATGACCACAAAATGGGACATACCCATGCAGAGGCTGCGGGGACAACGAGGAAATTGAGCATACCTCCCACTTTGTAGATGCCCCAGGGTATGCCTATTGAGACAATGACTGTGGGAGAATTCTTCTTCCAAGACATTCATGATAGTCTTGGAAGAAGAATTCTCCCACAGTCATTGTCTCAATAGGCATACCCTGGGGCATCTATCAGATACCTCACTAAAATGTCTTTGCAGGGTTATAAGGATCTCTGGTTGGCTAAAAGGATAAAAACAACATCACCAACAACACCTTGATAGACACGAGTGAGATCATAATTTTTAGGTAAGGTATTTAGGTAAGATCTCTGATTGGCTGTATAGATAACAACGGTAGCTTTAAACAACACCTTCGACACGAGTAGGACTGCAGGAAGGTCCAACAGGACCTCAGTGAGACGAGGCTCCACCGCGTCAACCCACGTACCTAACGTAGCTGAATGTTTCACTTCAATTACCGCATAAGTAATAATGTGTACGTTATTTACAACAATTATGTAAGCCCAGTCGGGTTTGAAATTAATACGGTTTATTGAAAATTTATCGATTTTTACACGATTCCCTTCGATTTAGCTTATCTTGGCTGTTTGAGAAATCTATTTGATTGAAATTTTGAAGAAAAAATTATTTACTAACGTCTTTTCGAAATTTAGTTGTAATTGGGGGTGGACCCGGGCCTCAGTCAAAAAGCATTTCCAACTAGCACGATCTCTGGCTAGCTCCCTAAAGTGTTGCACGCCAAGTTGTTTGAGGTCGTTCTCCACCTGGGTGCGCCATCATAAACGCTGGCGTCCTCTGTTGCGTTATCCCACAGGTTCGGAGTCGAAGAATCTCCGGGCAGAAGCTGAGTTTTCCATATGCCACCTTAGACGTTGGATCCGTTGATGTTTGACTACGCTCATATCGCTGTACTGTCCGTACAGTTCGTGGTTGAATGTTTTTCTCCAAAGACCGTCCTCAGGCCAAAGACAGCACGCAGAACTTTTCTCTCAAAGAGACCAAGGACGCTTGTGAGATTGTCCATGCAGTACAGCAGGACTGTGATGGTCAAGGTCTTCTATATGGCCTAAATGGCTCTTACTTAAATACCTCTAGAGCCCATAGATATTGGCTCGGTATTGACTCTGTTTGTACTGCGGAGCCGAGGTAGACGAAGCACTTGACCACCTCCAAGTTATAGCTGCCCATTGCGATGCTCTGTCTAAGACGTCGATGTTGCATGTTCCTTCTTGAAAACAGACTATACTTCGTTTTGCCCTCGTTCACCGCTGGGCCCATTTTAGCCGCTTCCGTATCAAAAATTATCTGCAGTAGTGTGAAAATCTGGCCAATGGTGGACGTCTCCGTCCTGAAGCCACTTGATATGGAGATATCAGATTGTTTATAAACATAAAGCGGCAGAAATTATCTTGTATGCTATGTTAAAGAAACTTATCTTCCTGTATTTGGAGCAGTCAAAGGGGTATTTTTTCTTGGGAATCGGGCAAATCTGTCCTCCGACCATATCTTACATATGAGCAGGTGCATGCGCGCAACCAGATCAACTGCAGCTCCCTTAAAGATTTCAGCGGTCAGCGCTGTCCAAACTGGCAGCTTTGTTAGACTTCAGTCTTGATGATAACTTCATCTAGGTTGGGAGGACGGAACTCTCTTCGATCATTGTGCAGACTGTCTCGAACATTGACAACGGTATATTTGGGACTTCATCGCCGTTTAAAAATCTACAGAAGTGATATTTCCAGATTCTCTGCATGGACTCTGACTCTACTACAAGTTCTCCATTTTCTTATATCCATTAGATAACTGTTTCACCCTTTGTTAAGACTTTCGGACATCATTCCTGTCGTAGCACCTCTCCATCTCCTCTCGAACATGCGCTCCTCGTGAGAAGCCGGTCTTCTTCTCTTCGTCTCTGATCGTAGAACTCACGAATAGCGTTGCTTTGTAGGCTTCCCATTTCGCTGCACGTGCAAGCCTGCACTCGTTGTCAAACCATGATGTTCTCCTAAGTGGTGTTGTAAAACTCAGCAGCTTCTTTGATGGCTGACTATGCGTCCAATCTTCTTAGAGTGTTTGCGCCGGCGATGTAATTTTACTTAGAGCGATTCCGGGAGACTCGATCGGCAAAGATCGTGGCAGCCCGTTGCGATTGTAGATTGCCTACGTCAAACCGTGCTGTCCTTTCTCGACTCCGCTGTTCTCTTGATATCCGAGTTCTTACCTAGGCTACAGCAAGGAAATGGTCCAATGTTGGCTCCTTGTAATGTTTGAACATCAAGTATGCCGGAGGAGTGCCTGACGTTGATCGCAACGTGATCAATTTTGTTGATGGTTGATTGATCTGAGAAACGCCAGGTGCCTTTGTGGATGTTGAGCTGTGGGAACCGCATGCTATCTACAGAGATTACGTCCCGCGACAAAGTCCATCAGCCTAAGTCCGTTATCGTCGTGCAGGCTGTGCTTCCCGATGACTCTAGAAAAGAAGTCTTCCTTACCCGGCTTTGAGTTAAAAGCTCCTAGAACGATCTTGCTGTCGAAGCTGGGGCATTATATCGGGAGTAAGTAATACGTAAAGAACTGAGCAGGAGTAACATAATAAAGTTCTGCTGTATACCTGGTCATGCAGGGATAGAAGGCAATGAAATGGAAAGATGCATCGGAAACTTTTATAGGCCCCGAACCATTTTGCGTTCCAAATAATAAAAGTACTTATTGCTTGAATACTCAGACCTGAGTTTTCCACCTTCCAATATTCGAATTTCTTCCAACAAACCGGTGGTCAATGAAATAGCGCTCAAACTGCGCAAGAGTATTTTAATGCAAGCATAACTACGAAGGAAAAATTAATTTGGCTTCCGGCTAAGAAAATAAAAGGCACTAAGGCAAATCATTTCATTTGTTGCTTAGTACTGCTGCAATAATAATAATAATATGTATGGCGCTACAGCTCGTAGAGGGCGAGGGCCTAGCTTCTCAGCAAACACCCGTTTTATGCGTGCTATAGTTCTTTCACGAACGGGCAATTTAAGAAGCTTTTTCTAGAGAGTTATACTATTTGTGTATTGTCAGTGATTCGAAAGAGGTGGTGCCGTGAAAGGTATCTTGCTCGTACCGGGAATTGAACCTGGGCCGCGTTGGCTCAATTACGTAAAGTACGACGCACCAACCCACAGCACCACGTCTGCCATTGATAATGTTACTAAAGCTATAAATTCTTGTCTCATAATAGTCTGCAAGAATGCAACTATGGCTGCATTTTTAGAAGTAATATAAATATTTATTTAGAAAGAAAACTTTAATGAATCCTTTGACGGAGATCTGAAATATTAAATTTCTTTAATCGGGATCTTCAGAGGGTGTCTTGGCATTTCTTGGACCGAGGATAAAAAGCTCCAACGAACCAGTACCTAGGAAGGAATGCAGATCTGACTTAATTTTTAGAAGATATATAGATCTGTCCGCATGGAGCGCTGGTCATTCTCTGCAATAGTAATTATAAAATGCAATACAATATAATATCACATAGATAAAGTATTGAAAAATAAATGCGCGATTTATGCGGATTATAATTAAATTTTAAGGAAATTATTGTCATTTCTTTTTATTATGATGATATTGGAAAAAAAGGCCGAAAGGCCGCCGCGACCTCGGCGGCACACCTCCATCCGATGGTCCAAGTTTTCGAATCAACGCTGAAGCATTGATTTTGTCGCGCTAAAGAGTCATTGTTTCGTTAGCTGTGTGGCAAGTTGCACAGGTCCTGTTGGAACCACATACCGTCCACATTAAAATCTTCCAATTCGGGCCATAAAAAGTTCGTTATCATTTCACGATAGCGAACACAATTCTGTACAGTAACTGCCTTACCAGACTCATTTTGGAAAAAATACGGGCCGATGATGCCGCCAGCCCATAAACCGCACCAAACAGTCACTCTTTGTGGGTGCATTGGTTTTTCGACAATCACTCCTGGATTATCATTCAAATGCGGCAATTCTGCTTATTGACGAATCCACTGAGGTGAAAATGTGCCTCATCACTGAAGATGATTTTCTTCGAAAATTGATCATCCACTGTCGCCATTTCTTGCCACCATTCTGACCATTGACGACGCTTGAAATGGTCAAGAGGCTTTAGTTCTTGAGTCAATTGCACCTTGTAAGCGTGTAAATGCAAGTCTTCGTGCATAATGTTCATCAACGACGAGCGTGAGAGGTGCAATTGTTGGGCACGACGACGAGTTGAGGTGGACGGCTCTTCAGCCAGACTATGCAGTACGAGCTGTACGAGCATGCACTGGTGTTTTCACATCTCCTACAGACCCCTTTTGCTAAAATTTTTACACGATTTTTTCGATTGTACGTGCATTTGGACGATTAAATTGACCGAAAAAATCACGAAGTGCACGATATGCATTTTGATTTGAACGCCCATTTTCATAATAAGCCAGAATAACTTTAACGCGTTGCTCGATTGTGTATCTTTCCATGGTTCAAATTGAGTTAGTCTGAAATTGAGAAATGTCAAATGAAATGTAGAAAAAAACATGACGTTTAGGTGTGGTTCACATTCAACATCGGCCCTTAAACATATGCATACTTGAAGACTTAATCCGACATCATAGATGAGATCAAAATGAGATTTTCCGGATTGAAACAAAAAAAGTATTTATTAAACATTTAAACATTAAACATTTTTAAAACGAGCTCAAACCATTTGTGTTTCAAATTTCATTAAAATCGGTACTGTGGTTTAGATTTTATAGAATTGTTTCATGCGTCCGTCGTCCACCGAAGTGTTCTACTGTCGACACGCGTAACAATGTCAGAAATGTAGCTTCACATGACATTCTGTTTGCGAATGGTTCCAATCAGATACTCACTTCTGAGTCTCGTTTCCAGTACAACGTTGTTTGGTCACCATTGCATGTGATCTGACCTGAAGTTGTCAGAATGGGGTTCATTCCAATTCCCAATTTTAATATTCTTGGGCAATTATGTTATTTATGTCAATTTAATTAAAGAACTTACGCATTCAAAAGCAAATGTTTAATTTTACAGTTTTAATGGAGAACATTAAATTCTGCACACTGTCCCATGACACAATGGAAAGATTAAATAATAGTCCTAATGGATGTCAGTCGTTGTATGTTCTGGATCTGCGACATATTTATTGGTATAGAAAGCATCTTTCAATTGATGAGAAATTGTCTATCGAGTGAAATAATACCTGAAGTCGACATATAACTCTCAACTCACCACACATTTAGGCTGAAGAAAGGGTTATCAGTTACTAAGCCATTCAGTGGCGATTCCCTGATTGGAGTGCCGTACTGAATTGAAACCGCCACGCTATGTATCGACGAGTAGTTCATTTGATATTTATGAGTCACATCTTCACATGTTTTTATGATTTCACGTGGGCGTATCGAGAAAATAATAAAAATCTATCAGACCTTAATATTTTAAATGCGTTCTGGTGGATGTAGAGTTCTGGATTTTATCTCTTGTAGGTGTGTATATATTTGTACATCCATTCCATTTCTGGGCGGGAATTTCATTTCGACGCTGCCATCATGTTTCCCTAATTCTTTCCGCTTTTATCTGAATGAAAACCCCTTGCACGTATCCACAAGATTACCTGTGTATATATGCATACAACAATAAAGAATGCACTTTCAAACCGCTGCACATCCGGTTAAAAATCCTTTCACCTTAACCTCAACCTTAGGCATGGTTTCACTTGTCATTCGTTTTATTTGCTTACTCCCTCCCTGTGAATAAACTCTATCCAAACATACACTCAGTCGCCCTAACGCTGCCTGAATTCTCCAACTCCATCCCTGTACAATGTATCTAGATGCCGGTGTTTTCTTCCAAATACATTTTCCATATTCAACACACACTCATACCCAGAGAGAGTTGAAATGACAGTGTATCTCGTTTTTGGTTCTCTCGCATTCTCTCGCTCTCGTTCTCTGTCTGGCTAACGTTTTGTCTCCTATTGCACGCACAACCACTTCATATGTGTGGGCAAATAAAACGAAGCCAACAGCAACAACAACGATGGTAGGTTCGTAATCAAACACCCAACCGAACGGTGTGCGAACTTGCTACTTGAAGCCATTTGTTCACTCGGCGTCGTCGTTGGTTAGGTAGGTGAGTGAGAGAGTGGGCGGTGGACAATTGAAGGGGCTGAGGGAGTGAAGTTTAGGGGCATCGTCACCATCATCATCATCATCATTATTAACATCGGCATCGCATCGGCATCGTCATCATTATCTTTGTCGTCGTTGTCGTAGTCGCAGTCGCTGTCGTCGTCGCCATCACCATAGTCGTGTTGTCGGCTCGAAAACTTACCTCACTTTGACTTTATTCAGTCGCATTGGCATCTCGCACACCAGTCGCACTGGTATCTGGCAGTCAGTCTGTTTATAACCGGTCTACGGGTGGGGTTCCAACATAAACAGAAGGCTCTACGCTTGTGGATTTTTCACGTCGAATCGAGTCGAGCTCCAGTCGAAGTTTCACTGTTGAATTTTCTCGCTACATCGGTACTCGTCGTCGATAGTATCTGTCTGGTTTTTGGTTTCGGTTTCGGTTAAACGATATATTTCGAGGTATTAGCAACACTCTGTGGGCAGATTGTTTGGTGGATGTTCAGTTGGAATTGGATTTGTCGTTCTTTTTGATTTTTCGTGTTGTTTTTTGATAAATTCAAATTTCTTTCGTCTGCATGCAGATACGACGAATTTTTTAAAGTGTTGGCGTTTCGTGAAATTTTATCGGTTGTTCTCTTGGAGCGCGATGTTGTCATGCACTTGATGGGAGGGAGATGTACGCGTGAGACCAGCAATGACACATAGTTTAAGCCGCAACGAATGAAAACAAAAGAAGAAGAGAAAAAATAGAAAATAAATTACTAATCGTTGTATTTTGTTGTCGCCGTGTATCTTTGAGTTCGTATCTTATTCTATTTTGAATGCGTTAAAGTGAAAAAGTACGTTTTGGATGTGTTCAAGCGTTTAAAGTGAGAAAGATACTTGATTTTTTTTTTTGCTAAAAATACTCTCGGGCATACAGCGCTGACTAAGGATCATAGAGGATTATTGTTTTTATTTTTTTGTCTGTGGAATTTCCTGCACAAAACAACAGAAAAGGTGAGTTGGAGGTGTTCCAGGTCTTCTTAAAGGCGCACACACACATATACATAATTTATCAGTTTGGCAATGATTAATTTGAAAAAAATCTTCCCTTCACCGGATTCGCGAATCAGTGCACAAAAATACGAGTATTCCTTTGGCCGTCTGATGCGTGAGAGTGGAGTGCAAGGAGTGTGGGTTACTGTCCGGTTCGGGATGAGTTATGTGGGCAGGTTTTCAAGATTCGTTATTCCACCACAAGGAAAAAGGTGTGTGGAATGGTAGCGGGGACGGTGACTTTGTCTGTCCTGTGCTGCCTCCCTTTTTCGTACTTTCGACGGCGAAGATATTATTGATGACCATGTGGAATTTGTTCGCTTGTTGATGGTGCTTTTTTTTCGTGCTCTACGTCCAGATTTTTATATCCATCGGCGAAAACTGGATTTCTGTTCTGCGAAGCGGGAAGGTGGAGGGTGGAGGGGAGAAGATGAAGATGCGAATTCGGCAGTTTTTTTTATTTAAATTATGAGCCCGGCTAGGGGGAGGAGGGGAAGGAGAGAAAAACTGCTAACAGGTTGTTAAGTGGATGAAAACGTCGTGTGATTATAATGAAATTAATTTGAAAGAAAAAGGTGGACGGCTCTGAGGTAGATAACGCGTGTTGGAAGTTGTGAGTTTGTTGGTTTTGAATCTTAATATAAGAAAAAAAAATATTTTCGAAAGAATTTTTCGCATAAAAAGTTGGCGAATGATGGCTTTTTGCTTGGCAAAGTTTCGATACGTTGGTAGGATAAAGTAATAAGCCTCGCGGCGGTGTCTCAGAAGACATTAAAATTAAACACTGATTTTAAGAGTAAGCTGAGTTTCGTTTCGTCAAAGGTGGGGTGTCATATATTCAATGACTGCGAATACCTATGTAATAGCTGCTTGAATTTTGTTTAAGAGCTTCGTTTCACATGACGAAGTTTTAAAATTCTTAAGAAAAAAATAAGTCATAAACCGGCCTTTGTACAAGAACGCCACTATAGCTCAACATATACCTTCCTATTGGGAAAAAATTTGAAATAGAATGATAAGAATGAAAACAGACGCGAATTCCAATCCGACACATAACTGGCATAGAGCATAGAGCCGCCTTTATAGCCGCTGAATCACACTAGGGCTGTGAACCTTAACAACACAACCAGATTCAGTTATGAATCCTTCTCAGTACATCGTGGAAGCTTTATAACGCTGCCTTATGCTATTGATTCTGACAGTGCGAACTGAAGTCTCAGCATATTGAGATTTGCAAAACGAATGTGCAAAGTGATTATACATGCGAATAACGCTGCCGTAGAACGTTCGCCTCCCAGTACAAAAAGAAAGAAACAAATTGTCTGATTGAAAGGAGTAAGGGCCTTACTGTCAAGGCACACCGTATAGAAGCCGTCTTCTTTACTTAAACACAAATCCTCACATTAACCTGAACAACATGGATCGCAAGACCCTTAGACCCGGAGAAGGTGAGTGTGTTTGCCGGGAGAGGCTATTGCAGTTGCGATATTTGTGTTTCCACGTATACGAAATCTATGGATTTAATCTCCACAGTGGAAATGACCTCTCAATGAAATGATTGGAAAGTTTAACATTCTTAGGTGTTAGCAGGTTATAGACATTCATGAAATTACAAGACCATGTCCACTACAGATCTCAAAAGACGGACCAAACGTACATGACAAGCACCTCTGTAGAATGATTTGGTAAGATCTAAGACGATAGACGACCAGAAATTGGAGTTATGGCAGTCGTTATTGATACCGACTTAAGAATGTGTCTGTACATCTCTGTTCGGGCTTGCTGATGAACGACTGGATGGCACAGTTGGTAAAGTGCCTGCCGTTGGTTAGTGGAGTCCCCGGTTCGAATCCCAGTGAAAGCAAAGTTAGTATGCTTTTCTCTGGGTTTCAAATCCGGTCCAGTCACTTATTTGCCGGTGGGATCAAATTAACGACACTATCATCATCAGTGGTAGTAGTCTGACTGTGGGTATCACAATGGACCAATATGGTTTAAGTGTGCTGGTGAATTTACTAGCAGCCCCCTTCCCTTCCCTTGGTAGGGTAACCAACTATAAAGACATGACACATGAGAATCGAATAACTCTAAATCTCGCCCCAAAATAAAGTTTCAAAACTTTTTGGTGGATATACAACTACAAACAAGTGTTAGTGTTACATATGGCAGTCCAGTTAAATGCGCTTAAAACCTACTGGTTGCTGGAAAAGAATACCAGAGACCATTGACGGTAACCGTGTCCCCTTCCTCATTTCGTAAGACATAAGGTCAGAAATACTACGAGACAGTCAATCTTTGTGGATTCTCTAATACTCGGCCGCTATCATAGGTGTGGTCATAAAATTCAAACACAAAATAAGGTCTTTGGTGACTTCAGCTGACTAGCGTCGAATCGACATTTCAGGGTATTCTTCGATATCGGCCACAGCGGCGCTTATTTTTCTTTCATATCAACCCGTTTCCATCTGCTTGGGAGATGCTTGGACTGTTAAGGTCCAAAACAGTGTACTTACGCCAAAATTTGCACAGTGTAACGTACTTCCCGCAAACTGAAGCCGTGATAATGTCGTCACATTCCGTCTTTGAAACTGAGTCGGAATTGCGAGAATGATTTCCGCACGTTTGGCAACCTTGAAAAAATGGTCGATTAAGTGCCAACCCCCAATAAAAATCTTGAATAAATGTTCAACAAAATTCACTGCATCGTGTTGGAGAATATCCGGATAAAGTTTCGAAAGATGTCTAAAGCGGTCCTAAGACGCTCAATATTTGATATTGCACACTATTATTGTTCGTCTGTAGATAATATTGCAAGCTTGTGCAAAATATTACGCTTTTGGTATTTATTGCACAATATGAACAAATTGTGTCGTCTGGTACAGTTGTACAATAATTGTTTATTAATTTGTTCAGCGCCGAGCAATAAAAACCTCAGCGAGTGATTTTTCCAACATGTTGTCTACACAAATATCAGCGGTCAATTAAATTATTGGAAAGATTACTGCACCGTCTGGGGCGCCTAGACAATATTATTGGGCAATATTTTGTACAAAAATATTGAGCGTGATACATGATGCATGCGAATGCCACATTTTGGCAAGAAAGAATTGTTATTATTGGGTCTATAACTTGTTTGTCCGGTTTGCTAAGAGATGGCGTAACTTGTATTATTCCATTGGAACATGCGTTGGAAAGCTACTGTCATTGTACGTCATTTCAGTATACGTCATTCATTTGAAGCGTAAGCAACCGCACTCAAATATGTCGAACTTTGTGCCTGAAAAAGTGTGTTTGCGGGGAGTCCTTCTTCATTACTTTAATATGAAGAAAACTGCTGCCGAAAGTCATCGTGTTTTGATGGAAGTTTGTGGTGAACATGCGCTAGCGAACGTTCCAAAAGTGCTTAGGACGACTTAAAAGTGGTGATTTCAAAACGTTTAAAAGCAGCTGGATACATTTAGAAGCAAGGGTCGGTTTTGTCCGAAATGCTGCTGGAACGCCACAAAAGGTAGTCAGTTTTGCATCGGATTGTTACTGGTGATGAAAAATGGATCCATTGCGACCACCCCAAGCGCAAAAAATTATATGTGAAACCCGGCCAACCAGCCAAATCAACGGCAAAGCGGGTGAAACCATCAATGGACAACGCTACCGAACACAATTAATCCGTTTGAAGAGAGCAGTAGCCGAAAAACTCTCTTAATATGCGACCACACACGAGGCAATCATTTTCCATCATGACAACGCTCGGCCCCACGTTGCTATTCCGGTTAAGAACTGTTTGGCAGACGGTGGATGGGAAGTTTTACCTCACCCGTCTTATATACCAGACCTTGCCCCTTATGACTACCATTTGTTCCGGTCGATGCAGAACGCCCTCACTGAAATACGGTTCACAGCAGAGCAGAATATCAAAAATTGGCTTGATTCATTCTGGGCTGCCAATTTCTTTTTGGATGGGATCCACAAATTGCCAGAAATATTGGAAAAGACATAGCTTTAGATGGGCAATACTTTGAAGAATACTATTGTACATGATTTTCTTAAATAAATGTTCAAATTTTGAAAAACAAGTTATAGACCCAATAACTTATTCAAAATTGTGAATTTGTGCATCGTTTGGTAGCCGTTGAAGAATCCTATATATGAAGTAAAAATCAAAAAGTCAGTTCTTTAAAGCCAATGACTATTTTGTAAGAAATCATATTTTTTAGAAGGGTTAAAAGGGATGCCAAGCTTCACAGCTGATTGCCCCTAGTCCGTCGATGAATTTCAGCGCCTTTATGAAAATTATTCATGAAT
The DNA here is from genome assembly GCA_905231855.2 of Eristalis tenax. Classification (NCBI taxonomy): domain Eukaryota; kingdom Metazoa; phylum Arthropoda; class Insecta; order Diptera; family Syrphidae; genus Eristalis; species Eristalis tenax. The sequence continues at coordinate 103,070,083 of HG993124.1, read as the reverse complement.
TAACGTAAATGCCGTTCTCTGATTGGTCACTTTGGCTTTAGAAAACGAAATAAAAAAAAAAATTGTTGTGAAAAATGTCCATGGACAAGAGTGGTAGAAGTTGGGAGTCTCTATCATACTTCATTTCTGGTTAAAAAGTTTGAAATTTCATTAGCGCTGAAAGAAGTCTACTTAAATTGGGTTGCGTATCGAATTACACAATCACTTCAATTATTCGATTCACTTTCTCTTGCCATATGGATCGTAGAATACACCGGGCCGAACGCCGAACTCCGAATCGATGACAGCTGTTTTATGATAAATGACGTTTTATGAAATGTTCAACAAATTTCAAATTTAAATTAATCAAGAGAATTAAGTCAAATAAGAAAAGAATGGATAGCGTAGGCTTACAAATAAGTGCGTTTGGTAATGTGGTCGAATTAGATTGACAGAAAAAAGCGTGCATCTTTAAGAGGAACTGCAGAAAATATGTACATAGTACAGTCGGGACAGAGAATTAAAATGCGTACATTATTTTACAGTGTTCTATAGACACACATAATTACATAGTATTTCCGCTTGCAGTCGGCAAGTGCCGTAGCGATTTGAAAGATTACGTGTGTGTTAATTTTCCATGCTCTGCTGTATGGCGAGCCTTCTCAGTTGCGTTAAGTTTTCATTGTTATAACGTTATTTTAAGAGATATTTTATTTGTTCTCTCTAGTCCGATGCAAACGAAACTTTATGTCGCCGGACTAGAGAGGCTATTCTGTATGTAGTTAATGAGACACAAAATTTGATTCGTGCTATTGTGTTAGTCAATTTTTCAGATTTGTTAAGGCCTTTCTTTCGAATAAGGCAGCGTTAAGAGTCCTCCAGAAAAACGTATACTCCTTCTGAAGCATCATCCTGAGATCTTAGGCATTATACTTGCTCTTTTGGTCATTTGCAATCTTTTTTTGTAATTTTTTTAATATCAGCTTCATGCAATTAAATAGCTTCCAGGACCGACCCTGGTTAGTCCTTTTCTCGCTGCAATATGATATATGCAAGTATTTATATATGTTTTTTGAAGCATTATACATTTATGTACTTTTTCAAGAAAAGTACTCACGATTTCACAAGAAACACCCAGTTACGCAATGAATTACCTGCGTTTGAGAAATGTCAAAGTTTGCAAGGGGTGTTTTATTTTTAACGTTTTCTGCGATGACCTCAAAACGGCATTTCATTTTCCTTACCGACAAGTGAAGCATTCACCTCCAACGTATTCAACCATCAAGAGTTGTGAATTTGAGTAAAACGGTCCCCACGGCGAATTCTACGACAGGGGTGATTGACTTACATTCATTAATCATCTTTACAAATATAATACACGCAGGATAAATTCCGCAACGCATTCATGTAGATGGAACGCAATCTTGAATAAATTTTGAGGGAAATGCAGTGAACTCTATATATTGTAATAAACAACAAGATGCTTCACAATGGTACTGACGAACCAATTTCCAATAAATAAAAGCTCTCTCAAAATAAGCGCCTGGCAAATTCAGATTTTACTCAATTTCACTACCACTTGTTCCTCTCCACCTCTGCCTCCCTCCTTCACTGCTCTCCTCCGCCAATACCCTTGGCAAGGATGCAAGGAAACCTAACATTGTATCCATTCACAAAATTTCATGACTGCTGAGGACTGGATGTTATGGTTTTTATTTGATGGAACGGATCATTGCAATGTTTTCGAATAAATTGTTTTGAATCAAATCCCATCGAAGCGTTGTGGAACTCAGTTCTACCCACAATGATGATTTTCAATCTGCAGACTGAAACAAGGGATCATTTTCTGACCTAGCTACATACTGCATATGCATGAGTTCTCACCTTATTCATTTCATTATTTTCCCCTTCTGTCACTTAGATATATTTTCACTTGACCTTTGATACATTTTTTGAGTATCGCTAAAATGACCTTTTTCGAGTATCTTCAACTTGAAAATTCATGACCTCATTAAAGAACAATCGCCATTCGTTGTTATTGTGGGGGCTCGTAAGCTACGGCCAGTTCTCGCAACCATTCTTTCAAATGTCCATTTTTGGGCATTTATTCCACCGAGGTTTTGGTTGCCTTAGTGAATCCGTTTTCTTCGAGTTTACTGAAAAATTCGATTGATTGTTTATATTCGTACAATGTGTCCCGGTTTACCTTTATTTATGACCCTAAGCTAACCGGGGAATACTGCATTGCTCATCTAATTTGCCACTACAATATTAGTTGCTCTTGTCCAGCTTTATTTTCGAAAACCCGATCCCCGGTTAGTGTCCCCGTCAGAGAATTTGGAGTGGAGGAAAAAGTAATAGAAACAATGGTTCATATTACGATGAAAAATCGATTATGTCCTTATTCCATACCACTCCAACAGTTGAAATTTTCCCTTAAGTATCGTATATCGAGTCGGTTGAGGGGATTTCTCTTATTATTTTTCATGGCAATGTGGTATCGTAAATTGCATTTGAAAAATTGGATGGTGACATATTGGTTAGTCCATGTCCTTAGGTATTCAGAAATCGAATAGTGTAGAAAGTGCCTTAAATCGGATATTTTGGTTTGGATATTTTAAAATTTCGTTTTATTTTCATACAGTGCCGAAGAAATGTTTTCGGATAGTATTTAGACATTTTAATATTACAGCCTGCAGGATTGGAAACAAAATTCCTGTAATGAGGTAGGCCGTACTTGGTGTGAAGGCTTTCATATCAGTATTTATTCCAACTTATACAATTTAGATAGTGACAACAAGAGTAAGATCGCAAGTACAGGCTGTCGAGATGAGACTTATTTGTGCTGTTTTGGGAGTTTTTCGCCGTAATAAGGTTCGAAACACGGCGGTACACCAGGAACTCAATGATAAGCAGCTGCTTTTCGGAACGATGCTTCGATAATTAGGTCACGTGATACGAATGCCTCTATCACCACGACTTCCGAGTTGTGCTTAGAATCCTCTTTAGACCTTGAGCGAGGTGGTTGAACAAAGTCCAGTATTAATTCTTGTCCATGTCCTTGGTATAGTAGTGCAATTCAATGTAAAATTATCGAACGATAGCGTCTTTATAAAAAATTCAAACGTAACCCGATGCTGGAAAATGGTCTTGAATATACTTCCCAAGAAATGAAGTCACTGTCCTTATTCGTAATGTCAAGAAGTCTTATTTTATAAATAAGCTCGAACCTAATTTGGGTTCTAAACAATTGTGGAAAAACTTGAAAAACTTAGGTGTAGTATCTGATAGTAAATTATCTATGTGTTAGTTACCCCCTAATGAAGTGGGTGGATTTTTTTTCTCCGGATGTTCCTGAACCTCCTGTAGTTAGTTATAGATCTAAGTACTAATGAGTCGCCCTCGAATTTTCGTTGAAGTTGATGTATCATCAATGCCATTAACTCAGTTAAATCATATGCCATTGGACCTGACAGTTTTTGAAGCTTATTCTCCATCACATTATTTCTTATATACACCATTTTTTAATTTTTGTATCTATAGGTCTCAATCTCCGCTAAGAAAGCAAATATCATTCCTATTCCTAAAATGTTAAATCACCAGTGCTGTGCTGACGTCAGACTTATTAGTATTTTGTGTTTCCTATCAAAAGCCTTTGAAAAGATACTATCCTCTCAAATACAGAGTTTTAAGCATGAACATAATTTACTCTCGAAATGGCAATCTGGTTTTCGGAGTCAGCATAGCCGCGAATCAGCTGTCCTAAAAGTTTCTTCTGACGTTAGATCTGCTTTAGATCGAAATGATATCTGTGTGGCAGTCCAAGTCTTTTGACTGCTTTTGACCATTTTCAGTTAAATTTTTTAAATTCTTCCCTTCATTTGTTTAGTGAATATCTGCGAAATAGGGTGCAGACGGTCGTCACTGAACTTAGTCACTCTAATCCTAAAATTATTCGAGCGGGGGTTCCCTAAGGCTTTGTGCTAGGACCTCCGTTATTCTGCATCTTTATCAATGATATTCCAGGGATTGTTAAAAACTTCAAAATATACATGTATGCCGATTATGTCATTATACACCTTTCACGTCCTATTGGCTTAATGGAAGATGGTACTGCCAGGTTGAATGAAGATCTTAAAGACAATAAATTAAAGCTGAATCCCATTAAGACTGTATCTATTGTTTATTCACTCCACAAACTTTGTCTAAATGATTTTTCACCTATAAATCTTGATGGGAACCCCATAAATGCCATCAGTTCTGTAAAATACCTTGGGTTTCATATTAACTCCTCCCTTACATGCTGTGACGGAGTTAAGGATTCTTCACGGAAAGTTTATTGCGGACTACACAGATTGCGATATTCAGCGTACTATTTGAGTCCCAATGGCAAAACATGATTGATCAAAACACTTATAATGCCTCGTCTTTTGTTTAATTGTTCTGTGCATCACTTAGATACTGTTTGTAAACATAGATTAACAGTGTTCGTTTTATTTGTAATATCTATATTTTAACTTTCGGAATATCTTAAAACTCTTCAATGTAAATAATATTAAATCTTCAAGATTCCTTTTTCGAAATGATAAGATTTGCACAATCTAGCAGAGGTAAAAAACTAATAATCCCCTCTTTCACGCATTGTATTGGTGAACGATCCTTTCTCGTATCTGCAATTCGTGTCTGGAACAATCTTCCGCATGAATTGCAGATAATCAATTCTTATACCGCCTTTCAGAAAAAACTGTTCATATTCTTAAACGAGAGCCACATCATAAACTGAATTTAAATTATTACTTATATAATGAAAGACGAATTAAAAAAACACGAATTGTTTTGTAGTATTGTATTGCTAAGCTAATTAAAGAAAATCCAAAAACACATAAGGTATAGCCTCTGATGAGTTACAAACGGATCGAGGGTCTTCTTTATCCCCGCTACCCCTTGCAGGTCCTTATAACTTCGATTTGTGAGGTGTGCTATTGTTCAATCGCGAGTGGATAAGACGTATAATTTTATGAAGACTCCGAACGCGTAGTTTTTTCTAGACAGGAATACACTTTGAGCATTTTTTTTTACCTTAAAAAGAAGTCCTTGCTTTCTTCCGGCTACTCAGTTATCTATAAATAGTCACTCAATAACATGGAAACCATTTGTAAAGTATTTGGGCATATTCTTCGATCAAAAATTTACGTTCAATAAACACATCTCAGAAACGCTAAATAAGGTAAATGTCGGCACGCCGATGTTATATCCTTTTATAAGCAGGAAATAGTTGCTTGCTAAAGAAGACAAAATAATTTTACACAAGATGATTCTCCAAGCTATCTGACTGTATGGCTGCTAGGTCTGGGGTAGCTGTGCTGAATGTCACGTTAAAAGGCTTCAAATATCGCAAAACAGAATACTTAAAATGATGCTTAATCTACCGTGGTAACACTCTACATTGGATCTTCATACCAAATCGAATGTTGAATTGATCTCCTCTAGGATAAGCAAACTTAATCGACTGACAACCCTCTAATTAGCCAACTATTTCCACTGAACGACTAAAATTTCCAAATACCTGAAATGTCGTTTCACTCTTGTACCCGGATTAATGTTGTGTGTTACTCATTTTTGTTCATCTGAATGATTGTATAGATATACAAATATATAGAAAACTGTTCATCTCTGTATTATTGTTCTTTATTAATATGTCTATTTAGTTACCTATTTATTTATTTATTTATTTACATATTTACTTATTTATTTATTTATTTATTTATCTATTTGTTTATTTATTTATTATTTACTTACAAATTTATTTAGCTTCGTATTAATGCATTAATAGATTCATTCGTGCACCTCTTGTAATTATATTTATACAATCATTAAAATTATATATTCTATTCATGTTTGTATTATTGCTTTCAATTATCTTTTGATAATTACCATTATGTAATATGTACCATAACATAATATGTACCGATATTTCGTTTATTTTTTTCACAATTTTTCCCCAAGAAATATAATATAAGATTTTATTTTGATTTGTTCTTTAAAGAAATTGTTGGATAATGCTAGAGTAGAAAGATGTTAGTATCTATATCAAATCTCTGTAAAGAAAATTATGTCAATTGTGCGACAACACATTGTAAATCAATTTTATATTAATAATCTGACAAAAAAAATGATCAGTGGCTCGAGAGAGGTGAAACCGTGAATTCAGACAGTCGCTCGGTTCTAGAAGAGAACCTGTCTGTCGGGACGTGGACAGCGCACAGCGGATTATAAGTCTTGGGAGAAAGTCCTTTGTACCCTCCGTCCTCGACCTAAGAGAAAACATCTTCCTTTCAGGGTAGAATCTATTGAATTAATTAAGTAAATTATTATTCATACTTATTCATATATTTATTTATTTCCTACATTTCATATGTAGGAATTCTGAATGTATTTCATTCTTTACATATTTTTCATAAAAGTCAATAAACGCTATAGCTCTGAAATATGTCAATAACTTGTGTTCTATAGAATTGTTTTTCGTGTGTGTAAGCCCAATCCAAACATGGGCGCAATTTCATTGCATTCCGTTTCATCGTTCAGATTTTACAGATTTTTATAAGCGGCCCACGGTGTGGGGCGCCGACCTGCTTATAACATATATATATATATTAATATAGGGCAATGTTTTCAATAAAGTACTGCAAGCCAATACAATATATCAATCCTCCTTATATTTGCGGTGGCCTTTCTGATGATTTTTTTTATTTTACTACACCCCAATCAAACAAAATATCCCTTCAAGCCAGTTTCCTTTTGGTATTCGTTGATACAGAGTCCCGTTTCCAATATATTATGCATCAAAGTGTCTAAGAATTAAGAGAATAAAACAAATACATATCAATCGTCTTTATTATTAACTTTTGCTGATACAGATGATTTTGCGAACAGAAGCGTTTATTTGTTGTTTATCAAACTTGACTTCAAGTCTGAGGCAGTATTCTACAGCCGGACAAATTCGATTGACCAACACGAACTTGCAAAACGTTCACCAGAGTCCACTGTACTTAGAAATATATGAGAAGAGTAGTATAGATGGAGAAGCTTAAAATGTAGTCTTGCCAGAATAATTGATTCATTTCCAGAAGTATTGGAGGAAAATCATTGAAATCAACGAAAGTACGTTGAGGGTGTACAAATGAACATGTTCAAGGACAGAATCAAGGCTGGGCCCAAAAATGAAGTATTGTAGAGATGCCCAACTTCACAGCTGATTGACCCCTAGTCCATCGGCGAATTTCAGAGACTTTTTGAAAGTTATTCATGAATCTTTGCTGGTTATTCACGAAATAACGTAAATACCGTTCTCGATCGAATTTGGCTTTAGGAAACGATAGAAATGGCAAGAGAGGTAGAAGTTGGGCATCTCTATCATACTTCATTTCTGGCTAGGCCCAGAAGATACCAGTAAAGTTCACCTCTACACAGTTAATGTATAAAAGTTGATACTTTCACTGTGATACTGGGCTGGGAGTTGACTCATTAGATGCAGCAAGCGGCAGCCACCAAAGTTTATATATTTATTAAAAGTTGAAGAGATAACGAAAAATAAAGTAAAGCATTTTTTACAACATAGGAGAGGAAGACTACGTGTGCTGGGCATGTGAGAGGAAGCCTACGTGTGCTGTGTAAAATAAAGGTCATAAATTAGATGAACAATAAGAACATCGTCTCTTTCGACGGAAATTGGAGCTTGACAGCAATGACACGATCAATTCTTTGGACATAAACCTTACATATCCGAGTTCCGACACAGCCTTATGATCATAAGTCAATATCAAACGATCACAACTGTGCGTCTCAGTGGGTGGTCAACTTTAATTTATATCGATTCTAGAATGCTCACAAGCTGTTTTAATTTACAATCAAATTTGTATTCCATTTGTCGGGCATTTCGTGAGTCAAATTTTGAATAATTTTGAAGGAACAGGCGGAGCTGCTTATGAGTTCGCTGTGTGGCCTAGTGGATTTCAAGCGTGTGTGATTTAGAGTTAAACAATGAAATGACAGCGGGGTAAAAAAGGTGCATAAGCATTCTTTTTTCTTCATATTCCAAAACGATCGCTTTATTACACAATCAGTTTTTTTGGGAAGATATATTTAGAAGTGGTTCCAATTCCTTGTGCTGTCACCTCTATTTTTCATTTACTAGCTCTAACTAGCCCTTTTACATACGAAATAAAATACGTTTTCAAATGCAACGAAGTAGCTCCCACTTCCTCTTTTACTGAGAATATCTGTCAAAATGTAATCATTCACCAACGAATGCCATCTAAGGTAGGTGCAAGGATGACTGCAAGATTTGAAGGATATCATGCTCACTTAGACCATCTCGTCTATTGTGCTGTCACGTTTCGGCTTTGTGTATAAAACCCATTTACCCTTTGACCTTGTTGTCATTCCCTCTTGGGACTTGTGATTTCTTCTGACGTCTTTTATAGCCATTTAATGGCTTTACAAAATTGTAGGATCTAAGTTGCTCAGATCCTCAAGATGGTTGAAATAATATTCGCCTAGCAGTTTACTTCTGTTTTCTGCAAGTGCAGGGCATGTTCTGAGGTAATGTAATATTGTTTCCTCTTCTTCTTAATCCATGCAGCTTCTGCAGAAGTCATAACAAAGTGCCTCAAGTCTTCTGGCATGGTTGCCTATGAGACAGTGGCCAGTACGCACTTTACTGATGACCTTGCCGTATAACTTGAGGATATAACAGATCGCTTTCTATATCCTGCAAGTGTCAAGTTCTGACCATCACGACGTATTTCGCAATTGTTATCAATGTTGAATTTATTGTTTTCAGTGGGGGTGGGGTGTCTCCTGATTTATTGTCATTGGCATTCCCGCTCCCTTTCTTGCAAGTTCATCAGCTCTTTCATCGCTTGTGCACGTGGACCCATCATAGGGTAAGATGGCCGCTATCTCCTTTAGAGATAGTCGACAGAGTTTTACCATCTTTTAGTATATTGGTCTGTCCAGAGCTTTTCTGGCCGCCTGACGTTTATATCTATCGATGGCTACCTTTTGACCAGCTGTTACTTCCGCTTCGAACACGCTGCAGTGGTTCGGTAGCCGGATTGCCTTCCAGATCTTTACTGCCCGATCCCGTGCCTTCTTCCGATTTGGACCCGTCAGTGTGCCACCTTACTGTTTGCTTAAGTTGGCTGTCAGTTTGACAGAATAAGAAAGCTATTCCATTAGAACAGCTGTCAAAATCCAGCACTCTTCGGACATTTTTTTTGATTATAAGATCTTCGGATATAGGAAAAATATGGCTGGCGCTACCGAGATAGAGGTGGGCCTAGCTTCTACAGCAACCACTAATGTCATGCGTGCTATTCTTCTCTCACGTGTGGAGGGACAGTTGTACAGTTAATAGGCGACTCTGAATAGTGATGTCATAGGCGCTTCAGGACACACATACTCTTTGCTCATTGTCAGTGAATTGTGAAAGTCGCTCGTGTCAGGGATCAAACCCAGACCCTTTCAGAGTAGGGGTGGACATATTGGCAACCGCGTTACTGAATATATTTTCTAGTTGTTAGTAATGGTATGCACTGTGTAATCGAACCCTGTGCCTCAATCCTAAAGTGGAGCATCTTCACACTCCTTTTATGGATCCAGACGTTGAATAAAATTAAAGACATCCTCAACAAACTCATTATAGATTACTACTTGTGATCCATCATTCATTAGCCAGTAGGCCAGTGAGTTCTCCGCTAATATTATATTTAGGGAAAGGGTCACCAGACCCCAAATCTTAGGAGCATCTCCTATGTTTAAACTCGGCCTTGGACTCGGCTTAAGTTTTTCGAGTCAAATAATGATGATGATGTATGCCAACCACACATTTTCATCAAATTTGCACATGTCTCTGGCAGATTCTGAGCATGATCGACACTAACTATTTTCTAGTTCTTCTGTACCTCACTATGGACCACGAATAGTTCATCAGAGGCAGATCCGGCTCTACCAACCCTTCTCATAGAGTGCACGTATCATTGTCAGTGATGAAGAAATAACGCTATCGGCAGCTTTACATGTTGTTTCGCTTTACAATTCAGAGCCGCTCAATAGCACACACATTACCTGAAGCATGAATACATCAATCCACGTAGGACAAGAAAGAATAAATATCACATTCTTCGAAACTGTCAAGGCCTCCTCTCGTTTAAAGAAAGAATGAAAAATCACTCACGGCACAAAGTAAACCTTATTAATTGAACCGATTCAACGGCCTCAGGCGGAAAGTTGATTTTTCACCATGACAATATATAAACGCGCTCAACTGGAATTGCCTCAGCAAGACTGAAATTAAATTGCAGCCCCATCTACAGTATTTTTACAATGTCTCCCAAAGCGTAGCCCTTTTTGTAATTTATGGATTTTTATTGTTTAAAAATGTTACTCTCTCTTCGACTTTATAGTCCGGGTAGATTTAAACTTCAATCAACTAGCACTTGTCTTCAATTTCGCACATCATGTTTGGATGAAATTCTCCTCAACTTGTGTGGCGTCCACATGGGAATAACTCACTCGGTCTCAAAGATCATCAGGACCGAATGCATGTTGTTCACTCGCTCTTTAGGCCATGCATTCATAAACAGATTACAAAACAATGGATACCCCATACAGCTCATTCTCTCTTTTCTCTCGGTAATCAAAATGTAATGGCCTAGCTTCTGCACCGTAGAGAAGGACTGTGATGCTGAATGCCTTGTATTGAGTCCGCTTAATCCGTCGGAAAAGGTTCTCAATTTCCTCTAATCCCCAAAGAAACAGTAATTGACAAGTGCAACTCTATAATCACATACATATTTGACACTGATCTCCTACTTCACCTGAGACTGAGACTAACACAAATATTGAAGCAGTCAAAATGATTCTCATAGTGATAAAGTTCTCATTTCGAAGCCTTAACCTCCTTACTAAGCTAAATGCTTGCCCCAAAAGGCCGCCCCAGCAAACTCATGATATAGACATTAACAGCGCATGATGTAACATCAGATGTTACAGACAACAAAGTGATTCAGAATATTCTCATGGCTTCAGACAATATAATTTGTTATCCACACAAATCCACTCATTCTCACGCTCCATTTTGCCCACTGTGGGGAGATAGATGCCACCCAAAACAATGCAGTGGTCATTTCCCACACACAACTCCCAACAATAGTTTGAACTCTCTGCAAAGGAGAGAAAAAAATTCCATCCGCTCCCTTCTAACCGATACCCTAATTAACACTTAATTAACAGCTTTTATCAGAGGTCTGTCCTTGACAGATTACAATCCACACACAATACATATTATCACTAATTTGATCTTTAATGGGACCTTCATAAGCCCGTTCCCGGCATTGTCTGTATCCATTCTATTGTTCCTTGGTGTCCTTTCAAAGCCGTCATTCCTATGCTGCGTGCCTGTGTGAAAGTGTCATTCAGTGAATTCTAACACGTCAAATAAAATGCTACCCGTCTGTTTGTATTCCACTTTTTCTATCTATCGTCGGGTGAATGTTTGCTTTTTTCCCCCTTCGTCCCCATGGAACACTGCGCGTAATTAAACCGAGGAATGTGAAACCAATCGGGATTCGGTGTAAATAAACATACCCATGGATGATTTCAGGTGGAAATACACTTTGGTTCACCCGCCACTTGACGCTGAAGTTGACACATAAAATGTCTGAAGTGAATAATTGTACCACTCTCCTGTAACAAGGGTCGCTCGACGATATTTTGTTTTAAGCTTGTCCGGGGGATTTTGACCTCATTGACTTTTTGATTGCAATCACTGTCGTTCAGGATTAATGTTTTTGTTGGACCACCCTGCTGTTTGCCATCGCTGCTGTCGTCGCTCTTCTGCTCCATAGATGGGGAAATATTTTCCAAATGATTTAAGATGCCATCGGGCTAACATATCCCGGACCTGTTGCCCCGTGCAACTTAAAATATTTTTCAACCGCAAATGCATTGAACAGAGGAGCAAACATAAATCTGCTGCGGAAGTAGCAACGTCAAAGTGCCGTGTGTGTGGCCACAAAATTAACTTCACATGTTGAGGCTCACCGTCAGTGCTGGCTGTGATGTATTACAGGAAGTTGATGCGCACCACTAACCTAGTTTTGCAGTCAATATGGAAAAGGTTTCCCAGGATACGTACAGTAGCTGGTTCCCGTAAAAGATTCAACTCAATGATTCTGTCTCGTGAGTGATGTATTTACGATTCTTTGAAGGGCTAAAGTTATCTCAGTGCCTGACCAGAGGTGGGAGGTAATTTATGAGCCACTCTCGTGCTTTCTTAGACTTTTCAAGCACTGACAACTGGGATTTATGTAAATCTCTAGTGAACAGAGATAAATTCTCTGAACAAAGCTTTGATGGTTGGACCTGAGTGCGTGGAAAAAATGTGTCCACCGCATGAGAAATAAATCGTATCAGTACTTGATTAAAATGTATCCACTACAGAGAAACATTTTAATTAATCCACGAGTAGATATCAATCACTGTCAATTTAGGCGCACTAAATTCCACTCTGCTGAAACCCAGCACACTCAAGTCATTTCAGTGTACTACACAAAATTACAGCTGCAACACTTTAGAGCCTTCTTAAGTGGATGTTTGGTGAATAATTTAGATTTGTATTCATCTCAGTGGATTCACCTAGCAATCATTTTAACGGCAATCACTTTGAACGAATGTGTAGTTTAGGACTTTACCGACGCTTTACGACATGTTAATTGATAACAGCCTACATTTCCTTTCAGTTCCCAAGGATATAAACTTTATGGTGTTTACTCAAAGTATAGCATTCTTCAGCCAGGAATGTAAGTCCTATTTTGTTCTTGTTTATGTGGAAGGGCTGCTGGTTTGTGAAATCATTGAAGGCGTACTATTCGGTGATCAAAATGGTAGAGGATTTTTATTGAACAATGTTTTTTGAAGTCATTTAGAAAATGAGTTTGCCCAAATAATAATATAATAAAATGGGTGGCGCGAGCCCCGAGGTGGGCTTGGGTCTAGCTTCTACAGCAACCATTCGTGTTGTGCGTGCTATTGCTCTTTCACGAGTGGATAGTACGCATAGTACGTCCCTACAGTGTTGTATCCCAACTCCCGATGGCGAAGTTTCGAGACGATTTTTCTAGACCGATGAACTCTTTGAGGATTGTCTGTGAACCGAAGTAGATGGAGCCATGAATTATGAAAGTTGAACATGACACCCTCTGCGTAGGACTAAGCCACGACTATTGGGACTCTTTTTTCAAAATTTGAACGTTTATTTAAGACAAACATGTAAATACAATAGTGTTATTCAAAGTATTGCCTATCTGAAGCTGTGACTTTTTCCTATCTTTCTGACAATTTGTGGATCCCATCCCAAAAGAAATTGGCGGCCAAGAATGAATCAAGCCAATTTTTCTGCATCGACCGGAAAATGATAGTCAGAAGGGGCAAGGTCTGGGATATAAGGCGTGTGGGGTAAAACTTCCCATCCACTGTTTTCCAAACAGTTCTTAACCGGAATAGCAACGTGGGGCCGAGCGTTGACATGATGGAAAATTATTGCCTCGTGTCTGGTCGCATATTAAGAGAGTTTTTCGGCTACTGCTCTCTTCAAACGGATTAATTGTGTTCGGTAGCATTGTCCATTGATGGTTTCACCCGCTTTGCCGTAGATTTGGCTGGTTGGCCGGGTTTCACATATGATTTTTTGCGCTTGGGGTTGTCGCAATGTATCCATTTTTCATCACCAGTAACAATCCGATGCAAAACTGACTACCTTTTGTGGCGTTCCAGCAGCATTTTGGACATGCAACGCCTCTCTCTTTCGACGTCGGCTTGAGTTCACGTGGAACCCAATTTCCTTGCTTTTAAACGTTTTGAACTGGCTCCTTGACTGACACCCAAAGATTCTGCGATCACTTCTTGTGCTTGGCAATAATCTTCATAGAGTAATGCTTCCAGTTCTTCATCTTCAAACTTTTTTGGCTGCCCAGGACGTTCATCGTCATCACCACTTATAGATCCTGCAAACCGCTTTTGGCACGCTCAGCTAGCACACCATAAACTACGATGACGTTCGGAAGCAGTTTTCTTTATAAGTAATGAAGAATGAATCCCCGCAAAAACACTTTTTCACCCACAAAGTTCTACATATTCGAGTGAAAAAAAAATATATTGCTGTTTACGCTTCAGATGAATGATATATACTGAAATGACGTACAATGACAGTAGCTTTCCAATGCATGTACCAATGGAATACTAACAATGGAATAATACAAGTTACGCCATCTCTTAGCAAACCGCACGAAGTTGTAGACCCGATATCATGAGTGGATGGGACCTACACTCTTATGACGATTATTTTGGCCATTCCAGAAATCGAATCTAGACACCTAGGCTTAAGTGCGTGGAAGCCGATCTACATACCCACAAAGCCACGCCCGAAGCAGTTTTTCCAAATACTCGTGGCAAGGGATTTCATGTCGGAGAGTGAAGAGTCGCTGGTATTCACGACCATAACTGGGCAAATGTCTTCAGAAACTCGGAGCTGGATTTTACCTAATAATCGGTGGTGCACTTGCCACTATCAATGGGCGTTGTTTTCCAAAAATTGTCTGCAAAGCTATTCTTCCCTCGATTGAAACAGCATTTTGTTTGACTTCCTTAACCTTAGATCCATTTCGGCAAGGCTCATAGTTTTAGATGCAAAAATATTGGTGCTTGCGGATGTGGCACCGTAATCCGGGGTGTACCTGGGCCTCAACCAACAAGCCTCTCCAGTGGGCACGATCTTTAGCCAGCTGCCTCCAATTTCACACTCCAAGTTAGTTCAAGTCTTGCTAAAATTGTGTGTGCCATAGGGTCTGTTGGTCCTCTATTGCATAGTCCTATTGCATAGTCCTACTGTCCTACTTGGATGGCCAAGCAATCTTAGGCCTTGAATCCGTAGACGCCTGACTATGTTCATGTCGCTGTACAGCCCATACATCTCATGGTTGAATTTTCTTCTCCAAAAACCCTCGACTAGTGAGATTGTCTAGGTTTTCGCGCCATAAAGCAGGACAGGCACGATCAAGGTCTTATATAATGTAAGCGAGAGAGGGCTCTGCCTCTGGAGCCCAAAGAAACATAGTCTAGCTGAAGTTATTCTACATTCAATCTCTGTACAGGTGTTGTTCGTACTGTTTACTTGGGAGCCGAGTGAGACGAAGTCCCTACGGTGACGTTCTTGATGACATCATGCATCTAGGTTGTCCCTCGTTCGCAACTAAATCCATTTTGGCTGTCTCTGTTTCAATACCAGCAAACGATACATAAATAGCTCGCTGTGTGGTCCGGCTGGCTCATGTGGTCCACGTATTCTAGCAATTGTACGGACTCTTGGAAGATCGTGGCTCTTGTGTTGGAGACTGAGTTTTGCTCCGCATTTTATTTTTGCATCATTATTTTTGTTCACATTCACCGCAGGAAAACAATGACAAACTATCGATGTTTTCATCAAAAACATCGATGATTATATCGATAGTACTATCGATATTTAACGTACCCTAACCTTCACCATTCCTTTCAGTTTATAAGAGTTGGTTTACTTCGGTTTATGTTTGTGTTTTTCACAGCTATGGTCAGTGTCTGAAGTTCGATCTTACGATCTTTGTATCCTTGACCCTGGCATTTATTTAACTAGTATTTTAATCACAAAGATCAGAAATTATTTAGAATACCATGCAATCCACTTTTTAACTGAACCCCAATCAAACAAACAATGTTTGATAAACTCCATTCAACGTGAACTCTGAGTTTTGTACACGGAAAATTAATCGGACTAAAAGGCCTAATCAACTAAAAAGGGTACCGCTCTGACGAGGGATAACCTTAGCGCAAACACTTTGCTGTCATTTTCTGTGCAATACCCTTGCGGGTGTCCACAATACACCAGGTCTTCACTATGTAAGATCGTGGACATGATCTCAAGAAGTGCAAATGTACGCTAACCACCTCCTCGTTTTTAACGCTGCCTATGACTCATATAGACGAACTATATAGCGTCATGTTTTGGTTTGACATTCCTGGCATTGGGGCATTGATGCGGATGGTGCTAAAAATTCGAAGTAAATACAGAGCATAGCAATTGGAACCTCCTCAGTACAACCAAGATGAAACGCTGAAAAACTCTTGCCAACCGCGGTTTCTTAGTTCCCAAGAAGCCATTGAGTAATAGAGCTAATTTTATATAATGCATGGTGTTGTAGTAGAGGCATCGACCACCTCAAAAGCGGATGAAGAAGTCCTTGGTCTGCCATCAGTTCTGCATGCGTTATTTTGTTCTGTTTGCCTTAAATTGACATCTGAAGGGAGGGACTCAACCACTAACTGTCTGTCCGGCTGTCTGTGTGGGGGCCATGTAGAGGGCATCGGCAACGCAGGTCCCTCCCGGAGGGTTTTCGATTCCGATCTTGTCAGACAACGCAGCAAAGGAGGCATTTTGTGTTCCGCCCACAAGTGGAGAAGCATCCCAACCAACTTTCGAAATTGGAAACAATTAATCAGACTGATGTCTAGCTGTAGAAGCTTGTTGGCTGGCACAAAGAAGAATATTAAGGGATATTGAATAATGCATGCACATCATGTACATTATCATGCAACTAGATCTGTTGTTACAGACAGTGCTGCCAATATGAGATTATTTCTGAGTGGATACAAATAACATGCAGGGTGCAGATCTTTTATGTTTCAATTCATATTTGATTTACGCCGATAAATTAAATATATTAGGTACCCTGTCTTTTTACTTGGGCAAATAATAATAATAATTGAATGCTGGTGTTCGGTATTTATGTAACCAGCCGGTGGCGGTGGCACATTGATCAATTGCAGAAAGTTAACATGCAGTTAGTTGTGCGTCACTATAAATCGAGCCAATTACTTTCCTTGCAAAGATGATTAGTCTGAAACTGAAATATAAAAAAAAAACATGCATTTGCTAATTAAGACGCCAACAATATTGATGTCCCACTATATGCATCCACAAAATATCATTAGCTTACACTTGAAGCAGCTATCATTAGGCACATAAGCTCCCAATCCTCAACAGTCTTCGGACGAATTAAGCAAATGGACCACAACAGCGTTCATAAAATATCACAGACAGCAGCAACAATGAAAGTTCATCCCATTTCCGTAACGCAGCCGCAAAACCCTCTTAGCTCACCATTCATGCATCTCTGCATAAGCTCCTCATCTGGCGAGAAAACCCAAGACCATTGTGCCGTTGAGTGCTTGCATTCATCCTTAGGGCTGCACAACCACATACCCCCACCTCCAGCAGCACCCGCAGGCATTTCCTCTGCAACAATATCCAATTTGCAGTTTGTCACAAATTTATTGAAAGGCCATTCAGCTATTCAGCATTGGGGCTGTCATGAGGCGGCGAAAGAAACTTCGGACTGCACTTCATGCGTCGGGACACACAGTCAGAGTGTGTGTGAGTGTCCATTTTCCATGTATGCAAGTTCAGATTGTATTCTTTTGTAAGGGGTTTTCGCTGCAATATGTTGGCAGTGCTATTGACCCAAATAGCTGGATGTTGACAGATTTTCAAAATACTATCGAAGGCAAGAGTTTCAATTCCAGTGCCAGTTCAGTTCCTGTGCGAGGAGTAATAAATCCAACAGTAACGAGCAGCCCCCACACAGTTTAACGCCCCACTTTTAGGGTTCGATTGTGTTTAATGTGGCAACACATCTGCTTCACTGTGGGACGTGCACTGCTTAAGTTTCTACCATCGTCGTCGTTCTTGTTATTGTATTGTTTTGTCCCCCTTCCGCGTTGTCAGAAGCAGGGAAACCAAGTGGAAAAGTGAAAGTTGATTCTTTTGTTCATTGGCTTCACAAATCGAACCCAATCGATTGTGATGCAGAGCGGGACGAAGCCATGCCTTCATTAATGAGTTGCCAGCCCTACCTATCGATGGTGCGCCCACGCACAATCACAAGCACCCATTGTTCCAAATTAAGATTACACTTTGAATGTGCTGCTCCATGTTGTACGTCTTCTAATTGCGTTCAATCAACTGTCCAACTGTCGTGTTGCACCGTCAGTCAGTCGTCGCTGTGAAGACTTGAAACGTGCGACAAATGTGGGCGGGCGATGCTCTTCGAGTGAGATTCTGTATGTAATGGTGTCTATGGGAGAGGCGATAGTATTTCGTTTTTCTTTTTGGGTTTGGGGACACACCATTAAGCGTTTGATTGCTTTTAAAAGTTGGAAACAGTGAGACACAAGCCGCTTTGATGATCTTTGTTTATGGTTGTGGAACACATTTGTGCGGCTTTTGAGTGAATAGCGGACGACGACGTCGCGGTCTATTTCCCTTCGCAGTGGATGAATGAAAATTCAAATTGCTTTAGATTAAGGGAAACCATGGCTATGTTGTGGAACGGAGAGTCATAAATTTGTCGATACAGTCTACGGAGCAAGTAGATGGAGCTTAGATTCAGATAAGGAAAATATACATATATGGAGATAAGTTAGATGCGACTGGTAATTCTGTAGTTATGTGCTTCGAGCTAATGCTCCCGTTGCATGTATAGAACCAGAGTTTGTTGAAAGTTAATTTTGAATCACATTTGATGACGGAATCGCTCTATGGAGGATTACATAGTAATGTCTCATATTTTAAGAGATCTTGGAACATGCTATGAATGAGTTAATCAAGTTCATGGCATTCATTTGATCTGCACATTAAAAAAAAACAAAAAATATCTCCAACCGATGATAAAGATCTCACGTGCATCTTAGGTGTTGGTTATGTCGAGACTTTGTCGGGGGGAGTTGACTTGGTTCATAGAGTTGATGTAGAAGTGAAGTGTTTTACGTAGATATTATATATCAAAGTGATTAGTTTATTTCATATGACTCTAAAGCTGTTAAAACTCACGAAAATTATAGAAAATATTAGTGGAAATGTTCTGGATCCGTTATTGCGCCAGTCTTATTTAATATATACACCTCTGATTTCCCCAACTTAAGAAATTGTAAGTTGGGAGCTGCTGATGATACCTGCATTTATTCCTCAGATTCAATTGGTTTCAACATTGAAACTGATCTTCGATCGGGACTAAATGACCTTGGAAATTTAATATTAATGCTTCAAGGACTCAAGCTATCTTGAAAAGCTGGCCACTTCCAAGCAACAAACTTTCTATAAATAGTACTCAGGTTAAATAAAAATCTTACGCAAAATATCTTGGAATTTATTTAGATAAAAAATTAACATTCGGTCTCCATGTACAAGAAGTATTAAAAAAACAGTTACTACTACGATTAGAATCCTTTACCCGTTTATATGCAGGGAATCAAAACTTAACGATGACATGATGTAAATCAATTTTCCAATCCATATTATTTTATGGTTCCCCCATTTGGACCAAGTGCGCGAACTGTCACCTACGCAAACTTCAAGTTGCTCAAAATAAATTGCTAAAAATTATCCAAAACCTTCCATAGTATTTCCCTACAAAGGAACTTCATGAAATGACCAATATAGAAATGGTTACTACAAGATCCAAACGACTTTATCAACGTTATATAGACTCTTGTTTCACATTAGATAATGAATTGATTTCAAACTTAGCCAACATAGCTTAGTGCAATAATTTCATCATTATATAACTTCGATTAGTTCATTAATTTCAAAGTTATAAAGATATATCCCTTATTTATTTTTTTATTTGCTTATTAATTCATTTAATTATTTATTTATTTGTTTGTTTATTTATATATTTATTTACTTAATTACTCGTGTCATTCTATTTATTCAATTATATCAATTGCTACCGCATTTTATATATTTCATCTTTTTATTTTTTGTTTAATGAAGGTTTTTAGTGGTTTTTCCTTCAAATCATCATAAAACAATTAAATTGTAATTAAATGATAAATTGTTTTATTTTGTAGATACTGTTAAATAGTTAAAAAAAAAATTGTGGAACTGTTTTCCGTTTTTCATTATCGATGCTTTCCCCTAATTGAACTTTATGGTGCCTTAAACATCGGTGAGGCTTGGCACTTTTCCTACAGACGTAGGAGTTCTGCAGCATTGACAATTTAAGACTGAGACATTTATGCATGGTCATCCATTTTGGGATTCCGGGAATAAATTACAATAAAAACAAACATTTATGATTTAGAATTGGCATCATGAACAACATGACTGAAGTGTCGTCCACGAGAGTTCTTAACTCGATTCTGACAAGGTAATCTTCGAGACATATCGAGCAATTCTCGACCATAACTTAATGAATATTCGTTTAAGCATTAAGAATTAGTTGGGGTTGGTGGTGAGAGGAGAGAGGCACAAACTCATTTGCATGGCCTTTAAAAAAATCCAACGACGCCAACCCACACAATATTGGTGGACACGCAGAGACCTAAATAACGAACTTGATATTGGGCTAATTTTGTTCACACATATTTTTTTGTCTTCTTTGCATTATTCCCTTTTCTTATATTCTGACTTTGATTCGGTTAACATTCCTATGTGGCAATCGGCTGTATTACCATTTCGGGACATATTTTGCTTCAGTTCACCATAACTCGCCCATAAAATGTTTCCTGCAACAAATCTAAAATGGATCATTTTGTGTGAGATGTGGCACTGCCTTGCGAAGACTACGTATCGATGAGAATTGAAGGCGACTCCTTCATAATTTCTGATGAAGCATGGTCTGGACTAATAAAGCCACTATAACAATTTGCGCACAGCTTCAGCTTCGTCAGCATATTTAGATTTTTAAGAAGCTTTTTTGACATTCAATCTCTTGAATCGCTGTAAACGACTTAAAAGATGTGATGCAATGAAAATGGAGGACGGTGTAGTCGGGATTTAGTTGTGGACTGCCAAGAATGTGCCATGCCTGATATCGCGTTCTCAACAATTTAGCTTGTGCAAACAGCAACGGATTCTGTGAAGGTTCGAAAGAAAGACGTAGTCGTAAGGAGTGAGTCGAGAGAATGAATACTCCTCAACTGTATGCACTCGTACCTGAGGTAGATAAAATAAAGAAATGTTTACAGATTTTAGTCGATGAATGGTGTTTGACGTCAATCGTAATTTGAAATAATTAGATGACGGTAATTGATTGATAGGGTGTCATGAAAGCCTCTTGTTTTATAACTCCAGAAGAATGTTCCATTTGATTTATTGCGCATGGAAATATAACAATAATCACAACTGAGGCGGAGACACTGGGATGATATTTGTTTTAGTACATAGACGCAGTTTCAGGCTGTTATTCAGGAATTGGATCTATTGCGGATTTCCCCCATTTCCTAGATCAATAAGAGCTCCAGTTTTCCACCAATTTAGCTTCGTCTAACTGAACTTCTTACATTAGCTCCACGTTGTAGTTATAAAGGCCGTCCTTAACTTATTTTAGTGTTTGTCGTGCTTTACTTACTCACTTGTCAGGCATGCAAAACATGGGGGAAATGAGGTGGGATGGCTTGACAGTCGTTGTCCAGGCTTGCCTTGCCTCTGTGGTGTCTTAACCGGAGGGTCAGTCTTCCACACCTTTCTGTACTAGGAGGTCAGATTCGAAAATCCTCTTACCTGGAGCTTTGGCTAAGTCAGTGGGTTTAATAGATTTTTGCCTTCCTGCTTACCTTCCTCCTATGAGTAATTTTTCAAGAAATCATTCATCGTCATCTACTCATTTAACACAGCTAAATGTCCTGACCTCAGTGGGAGCAGTCGGATAGACTAACATTTCAAGCAGTCATTGAATCGTCCGCCGTCCATCTAGATAAATAAGTCGCCCCAACCCACAGCTTTGTTTGACACCAAACACAATTCAAGGAGTTTAGCTGCACCATATTTTGCCGAATTCACTCGTGATTTCTCGCAACACTTGTGGCAGCATGGTCCGCATGTCAGTGAGTTTGACAAATTTCTAAGAATCAGACTCTGCCTGCAAGAGTAATGAGAGATGTCTTCATGTCAGCTGCATTTGTTAATTAATTAATTATTAATTCTATTTCGTTGTGGCTTTGCTTGAAATCCACACCCATTGCTGGTGTAACTCCGTAAATCGCAGTGAAACCTTTTCCGGAATAGAAGCATGTTTTGTATCTGTATGCATGCATGTCACCACGCTGGAAACTTAATGAACATCATCTGCGAGTTTCGGATGTACCAACCAATGATGGCACTCTTCCCGCCATCCGTTTTCCCTAATTTTCGAGTGTTGCTGCTGTACGACTGCTCGTAGCATAGCCATTTTCAAACTTCTCCCTCTTCTTTGTATAACTGGAAGCATCAAATATGTGCCGAACTTATGAATAATTGAGTGAAACATTTCGTATTCAAATTTCGTCCGAATCACATTAGCAGAACTGGCGATAAACACTCACATCACGTCGACATAGTACGCGTGTCAACAGCCGCCCTCCCTACAGTTCCCATGACCTACTAGAGCGGGTGTCTTCTGAAGAAGTCAAAATTAATAAGCAGCAACCTTCCTGTCGTCGGAAAGGCAACCACTTTCCAAGTACCCTTGTCAAAACCGGTGGAAATCTACCGTGTCCCATTATAAGTGTTTGCCCAAACTCCCTCTGGACAAAATGTGCGTTAGTGATGGCATCTACAATATTATGTACAATGCTCTTATTCAGCGCGTTTTATTCAAATCGTCATACTCTGCGATTCACCGCTACTGAAATATGATAGTTTGCTACTCCAGCGATTCTGTGTTTTGCAGTGATTTTCTGCAAACTAATTTTCCTGGGCTTCCGCTGGGAAATCCTAGAACGCGCGACACAGATACGATTACATGCGACGTTGCTTCGAGGTGTCTCGTAAACGCGTCTTTAGCCTCTTCCCTTCGTGATGTAAATAGCATATATGTAGACATATTGTATCTGTCAGGAGATTACCTTGGAAATATATACGAGCGAGCGTTCTTCACAGTCTATTCACAGTTAACCACCACCGGCACAGTTAGTTATTGTTTTCATTCTCAGGGCACAAAGAAAACTTTCTAAACAGCGCGTCTTCGCCGTCATCTTGACAGTGCCAACGTTGTTTTGTATTACAAACATTGATCTCATTCTGGAAACTTATTGTCACGAGAGTTCACCCCACCGTAGCTCCTTTCATTTCATTCCCTAATGTCGTGTTACCTTCCAACCACGGCAGTTCACTCTGGCTGTCGCCTTGCTCAGTCATTTTACAGTTGGTTAGCTCTTTTGGGAACGACACCGTGGTTTTGATGACAAGTTGACATTGTTAATCATGTGCTGGCTATGTTGAGGCTGAGAATGGGTGGTTCGGCGTTCTACCATTCAACTTTCACCGTCCTCTCCCAAATGAAGGATCTTGGCGTGGCATGGGAAGAACCCCATGAAAACTACCTGGGCGGCAAACGCCAAATGAAAAACTTCTCTGAACTGAGGTATTCAGATCAGGGGGGTTGAGAAAAAGTTTCATCCAAATAGTTGTTGCTGCCATTGTTTAAGAGAGATAGCACCAGGGGATGGTGTGAAAGTGTGCAGAATTGAGAAGTAAAGGACTGCGTCTGCAATTAGGAAATTGAAATTGGATTGACGGTGATGCAAAGTTGCTGGAACTCTTTACAAGACTGAAGTGGCTCTGGCAAGAGTATGAGTTCGTGTATACATATGTATAAAGCCTGCGAGAGGTTTCATTTTACTTTTTTGTACTTATTTTTTTGGAGAGTGTGCGGGGAAAGTTTACTTATCCTTGTTGGCGGCAGAGGCGTGTGTATTTTTGTGAACGTGTTTCCAACAAAACACGAGATGGAGGGATTGAATTTGAACGAGGAAGTTGATTCTAGCAATCGTGGCTTTTTCGGAAAGTGGTATGCTACTGTGTCCTTGCGGGTGTGCATGATGGGATATCTGAGAGGCGAAGACGATGAACTTTTCAGACACGTACACTAATGCGTGCCTTAAGGTTATGCTGTGGAAGTTTTTAAACAAACCGAATGCAACTTAGATTGTGGTTTGTTTAATGTACTCCTCGTGTGGCACAAGATGTGAATATCATGCTTCGGCAGAAACAACCTCCTTACCTTGAGCAGAGGAAGAAATTGACGTTTTGGATGTGAGCTGGAAATTGACTTTTTTATGATTAGCATACGGGAGTTGAATGCACGTTTCACTCTCATAAGTTGAGTTTCAGCGTGTGGTGATTTAATCAACGTGAAGGAAGATCACGTAAATATCACACTTCATAATTCAGTCTAATCCCTTTTTGGGGTAAATACCTACAGAACCTACACTCTACTCCCCAGGGACCTCTTTTCCAAGACAAATCAACCAAATCGTATGAAATCCGCAACTGTTTTGATGCGGATTAGAAACGCCATTTTTGTCGGGAAAGATCCGATCCGAAAGTTTTCCACTATGCTGTGGAACTCATTCACTTTACTGACACGAGGAACTGTTGACTTGCGGATTTGATGGGGGGACCACCCGCCGGATTCCACGACAGGGGTGAATAAATCAAACGACTGGTCCCCACATCACACATAACAATTTTTTTTTTGAAAATTGTTCATACGCTGTAGCTATTTTTTGTCCATCCAAGTCAAATGGCCAAATGACAGCTTCCCTGAAATTTAAAATTTTACGGTTCGTCGCCGAAGTGTGCGGTAAATCCATCGTGGAGAAAGACTATATTCAACAGCGTGTTCAAATTGTTCAAAATCAACCATAAAAACGAGTATGCGATTCGTCAGACGTTTTAAAAAAAATTATGGTCAACATAATCGACGAACCAAACGCGGTGTCTATTCATGGGGTATGATATGACTTTCAATTAACTTCGAAAAAATATTTTGTTTGTATGCGGCGAGTAAAATTCTTTATGCGCATTCGTAAGTAGGTACCTCATCACGAGCAGAGACATGAACTGCTTGTCGGTAAAAAATACTGTGTAACATTGAAAATTATTTCGCCATGATTATGCTTGTCTACTCTTTAGTGCTGGGCTGGGGTTCAGATGCACAACATCCCGTCGTTGAGGTGTTCATTGACATTCATTACCACGACTACATTATGGGGTGTCTGCTTTTGAGATTTGTTATTCAAATTAGCTCAAGATCAAAGATACAAGAATACAATTCATTTTTGATCGAATGCCAATGCCGCTGTCGATTTGACATACATTTCTGGAGTTAATTCCTTTCATGAGATTTCCACAGCTAAAAAGAGTCACTGTTTCCAGTCGTTACGAAATATTCTACAATGACAGTCTTAGATGCATCATTTGGTGGAGAGGCACATCTAAAGTATTCGCTTTCAATGGAAGTAAATCATGTATCATAGTGGGTACGAGTTCCAAGTTGCGCTTATGAGTCAGTATGTTAATTCGTGGAGTTTCCCTTTCTAATCAATTCTAGTTATGTATGTTCGTTCATTTTGGCATTATTGTGGATGAAGCTGCATTTTCATTATATGCTTGTAATGGCTGAAATTTTGGTTATGATTCTATGAAGTATGTGCCCTCTTTTATGTATTGTATCATGTAGTTAAGAACGTCACCATTGGCAGCTATTACTTCGAGGTAGTGAAGGACTTCGTCTACCTCGGCTCCCAAGTAAACAGTACGAACAATGCCGAGATTGAACGCAGAACAACAAGCGCTGTTCCTTTGAGCTCAAGAGTAGTAGAACCCTCTCCCGAAGGGGTGGATAGGGCCTCAACCAACTTGGCGTGCGAAATTGGAGGCAACTGGCTAAAGATCGTGCCAGGAGGAGAGGCATGTTGGCCGACGACCGCAGACTGTAGCGCCACTAAAAAAAATAAGTAGAAGCGAAGTGTTTCCGATTTAGTCGCACTTAGCCGGCTGGACTTAGTCACTCCAAGGCGCCTTTGAGTATTTATGTGGGCAGTTAGAAGAGTGTACTTATTTTTTTCCTATTTTTTTGGATTAAATACTGGTATTTTGAACTGACTAATAACTTGCAATGATTGACAAAGGAATTATCTAGTCCCAGTCTGAAGGTTCGGCAATAAGGGAGAGAGATCAAATTTGTCATAGAGTAACTAGATTTGCAAAAACATTTTTTTTTTAGAACTCTTGAACTGAAGTAGCGATCATAGATTAGGCTGAAACCTGACATTGCACATGGTCGGTAGTACTAAGTAGTTAAGTTAGTCTATTTGTCACAACTACGCTGTCATCCTCCTTGCATGTTTTTTCTAAATAGGTTGTTCAATAATATTTCGTACTTCACATTGGTACACAATTCTAAACGAAATTTCTTTTGGATAAAATCGACTAGATCGATTGTTGCTCACATCAAATACGGATATGCTCCATTTTAGGCAACAACTTTGGCGTTCATTGATATTTGAACCTTGCCGGCTTATTCTAGTAGCTGCGACATACTTATAATAATCATAGCTCTCCAACACATTGTGGTAAGTTATTTACTTATTGTATGACAACATCGACTCTTGCTTACCATAAATAGAACTTCGATTTCCTTTAACGTTTTCTTGATGCGCGCATTTTCGTTAAATGAATTTGAATGTACAAACAAACACCGAAAGGTCATTGAAACGATCGCAACTTTTGAATTCAGATCACGTAATGCACCGGAAACGTCATTCAAGATATAGGTGTGTGCACACTTATGACACCATCAAGTTGATTGCATCGATAGGTGCTCCGTCGAGCAGTGTAGAGCTTTGACGGTATTGGAACTTAATACGTGTTGACTTTATGAATTTCTCCCAAAATGATTGATTATAGCAGTCGCTTGGATTTTATCTGTATGAATATGAAAAGCGGATTTGTCTCTAGGCCACACCTTAAGTGTCTGATGAAATTATTTCGATGAAATGAGGAAAGTTTGTTTGAGCTGGAATAAAGCGAAAGAATTAGATGTAAAAATTCTGGTGGCGCGTCAGTCGGACGTGGTATGCTTAGCTTCTACAGCACCTGCTCGCGTTTTCGAGATGGGACCACATTTTTATGCCTAACACCTAACGGCCATGAATTATGAAACCCGGTAAATTTGCGGATTAAACCTGGCACATCCGTCCACGTCCAAATCCGTCCCTGGCGCTAAATAAAGCTATGAGTGAATACGGGAACCATAAGCAGCTAGTATCAGTATACCAAACTTTTTCACCGACTCGGTTATAAGGGCGCTAGTTTGGTATTATCGGGTGGAGAATTCTCATCCATTCTACTACAAAAGGCATTCTCAAGATTGTAATGCGGAAATTGTAGAAAATCGGAAAACAAGGTGCCTCACTACGAAAAGTCACCTATGGCCTTACTTCTACATATGTACATCACTTTGCCAAAGCATCAACGGCCCTACGCTGGCCTAACTGGGACTGCTGCATGTTGGTAGTACACGACTCTAGCATAGCCTAACCTAACAACAAACAAATTCGTAATCACAGCCTGTGTTGTGAGAAAGTTAATACGTTCCACCACCGTATTCAGTCAGATACTTGCTTACGGCAACTAATCCCGAATGCCCACGCTACAAGATTGCTACATACCAATCAAATGAGTTGCAGAAAAACGAGACACTCAGCACTGTACCATCGGGAATAAAACTCCAATTTTTGTAGTAGTGCAATATTTGGCAGTCAACAGAACGCGTACAAACTTACATATGTACATATAATTGCATACAATGAATTTCACATAATTTAAGTTGGTAGTAACTGGCTGGGACCCAACCTGTGTGTGTCGTCAACAGAATGAACGATGCAAATGAATTATAAGCGACTGATTAGATTGAGTTGTTGAAATAGTTTTAGAATTACAGTGAACGCTGTTCGCGGAAAATGTTCATTCCAAAAGCTAATAAAACAAAAACTTGTTCGGGAATTTTGAGAGGTTATGTAAAGTTACGCTAATGTAAAGTATTTTGTGTGCGTAAGGTATTTTATTCCGCCTTTACAGTGCGTTCTCGAATAACCCAACTTTGAGATTTTCGCAACAGCTAAATTTAAATTTAATCGCAACTTTTCAAATAGACAAAAACCCCTATAATTGCAACCACACCAAGAATTTGTATTAGTTGCGATAATCGATAATGCATTTTTAAATGAATTAATGTATTTAATATGAAAAAAAAAAAAAACAAAAATGTATGCATGTAGCCTTCGGATATCAATTGGATCGTAGGCGTCGTTATCGTGTCAAACGTTCGGCCCACACTGGCCGCTGCCAGGGACACCATGGCCGCATCCGAACATTGTGGAAAAGGAAAAAAACGATAATTATGTATATATGAGCAAAACATTTTTGCAACATTTTTTTCATCGCATTCCTCAAAATATTTCAAAGCAGGGTTCCCACACAGTGAATTGTTCTAAAAAATGTATACAAATATTTGACCCAGGTGTAAGGAAAACAAGGTGTGGGCACTTCACAGTTCAGTTCAAGGCTATGCCTTTTTTTGTCATAGGTTATTGGACCCGTACTGGAGCATTCAGGCATAACGACTGCCAGGAACCCCCGGTCCGACTTTAGTGAAAGCTCCCGTAGGCGGACAGCTAAGTGGCGGCTAAGGGAGTTGTTCGTCCATGGGAATGTATTGAACTTCAATTCAAGATCCTTGAGCGTGAGAAATTGTCCCCTCACAGTCCAGTTCGAGGCTATGAGTTTTTTTTTTTTTTTTTTTATAGGTTATTGAACCCGTACTGAAGCATTCAGACATAACGACTGTGTCCATTATACTGCCAGGCAGCAACCCCCGGTCAGACTACAGTGAAAGCCCCCGTAGGCCGACTGCTATGGTCGAGTCACTATTGTCCGGTTAAGGGAGTTGTCCGCCCATGGGAATGTATTGAACTTCACTTGGTCGTGAGAAATTGCCTACTCAAGAGAGTTGTTCATAATATGACCACTCCAGTGATGGACCAGATTTGAAAACCCGATAGAAGTATTTTAACTTTGCTTTCACTGGGACGCGAAGCGGGGACCCCTCTAATGACGGGCACTTAACCAACTGCTCCATTCAGTTGTCAGGCTGTGCGTTACATCGTCGCTGGAATCTTCATGTCAAAGAAAGATTGCAACAAATGATCGCTTTTCGCAAACTTACCAAAAACGATTGTTTTACGATTTTGTTTGTACCATTTCCCTATATCTATCATAAATTTGTAATGTAAGCATTTTCTTGTAATTTTTCACGCAATTAAATAATAAACAGGATTCAAACTAAATTTTCAATTAAATAAATAATTACAAAGTGAATTTAGAATAGTCATGCTCAGCTGCGTTGGGGTTAACAGTGCTAAATCAACACCTTTCACCGTGAGCGTTCGACTTCGCCTAGGCTGCGCCTTGTCACCTCTTCTTTTCATTGTATACGAGTATATGGACTGGATGTTTCAGCACAGCCGAGACGAGGAATGTTCTACATTGAGATAGTTGAGGGTACGTCATCTCGGTTATCCTCACATCCTCCCGGTGGGTTCGCCAGCGCGATGTGCTGATGCTGGGATGAAGGTTAATGTGGACAAATCAGAGCGCCCTTTCGATGCAATCCACATGTTAGGGGAGTCCCATTGCAGCAGTCGGAGAAGTTAAGGTATCTCGGCGTCTTTTTCATGGGTGATGATTGGAGGTGTAGGATTGGTCAACCTGGATCTATCTTGAAACACTTTGGAAGATCTGTAATCAGGAAGGCCAAGCTTGTTGTCAAAGCATAGTTAGCGGTATTGGTCAGTGTAAGTCAGTATTTGTTCCAACTCTCATCTATAGCCCTGCAATTTTGGTAATGATCGAAAAATTGAGATTGCGAATGGGATTTCTTCGTGCTGTTGTGGGAATTACTCGCCGGGATAGGGTGAGAGACACAGCAGTGGAAGTCCACGTTGAGCAGCTGCGGAAAGGGTTATGCTTCGTTGGTTTGGTCACGTGGCACGAATGTCCACAACCATCACGACTTCCGAGGCAAGCGTTGAATGCGATTTCATCAGGTAGGCGATCGCTTGGCAGACCCAGGACGAGGGGGTTGGAACAAGTTCAGAAACTCGCCTGGTTACACTTGAGCATGATTCCTGATGTTTTAGAGGCGATGGCGAAGGATCGAGTTGCCTAGAGGTTTCTCGTGGGTGCTTTACCCCCTTTAACAGATCATGCGGGTGAGAAGATGATGTTCACAGTGAGGCAGGGTGGTGTGAACAAATTGGTGGATGCACACAAATAAATCAGAAATACATTGTTAGTAAAAATGACTACATGCGCATAACATAGGGGGCGCTACAGCCCGTAGATACCAGGGTCTAGCTTCACAGCAACCAACCTTGTTGTACGGGCTATTGTTCTCTCACGAGTAGAAGGGGCATACAATTTTTGTGCTGACTCCGAACAGCGAAGTTGAGGCCCTAATGCCTCCTAAGTAAATATATGTATTTATGGATACATGTAAAATTACAATGATATGTAAGTGCAGGTGCATTCTAAAGCATTTTGCCAAGCTCGCTGATTAAACGCTTTTGGACTTTTTGTGTGTGTCTATCTCTCGAACTTTGAACACACTGAACCAATAATTTCACCTTGTACATGGTGACCAGAAAAGTGCGACCGAGAAAGCAATTTAAATAAAACTACAACGATGTAAGATGTAGAATTTATCCTGGCTTTGTTTTGAAGCTACATTCCAATGCTTTGGTGTATGGTGGCTTATTTGATTTGGTATAAGTATGATCAAATGTAATGAGAACATGTCGTCGTATCTGAACAACTTGCATCCCCGATGAAAAATAATACTTATACCCGAATGCGATCTGCGGGAACGAAAACAAAGCCGTTTTTCTTATTTTATATGTTAAAAGAACATGTAAGAAAGTTATAAGTAAGCGGATTTCGTTGATTTATGTAGGAACAAATTTAATGAATCGCATTTTAAATACACATATCCAACCAAAACACCAGTCTAAAACAATTCAAACAAATATGCAATAAATTAATCACAAAGCAGAATAGCATCGAATTAGTTCGGACAAGCAAGTATTCGACTAGCCCACCACTCCCGATTCACTTGTAGTACTCAGGAAGTTATCTGTTTAGAAATTAGTCAAAGAATTACACTTTTGAATTAAGTATGAGTAATATAAGCAAAATAAAGCGCTAAAATGCGTTTTAATGTACTTGGCGTCGGAACTGTTAAAAAACAGGGAAAAGTGTATTTCTCTCTCACACATTGATACTGCTTTTTTTCTCTCGAAATTCCATTTTTTGACAACGGCATTGATTTTTGCGTGGGGAAGCCATGTGACAGGCTGCGTTATCCACCCTTTGTGAGATGGAATATA
This sequence comes from Eristalis tenax, assembly GCA_905231855.2. NCBI lineage: Eukaryota > Metazoa > Arthropoda > Insecta > Diptera > Syrphidae > Eristalis > Eristalis tenax. The sequence goes on along the minus strand of HG993124.1, from coordinate 103,038,745 downwards.
CCTATTTTTTCTACTAGTGCACGTTTTTTTTTTTGGTTTTGAACGACGAAAATTGGGGTTCATCAAATCATATCATCATACAGTCTTCCTCTGGTTCAACAAAACTCTAATCGTCGCATTTGCAGTAAGAAACAGAACTTGTTCTTGAAATTTTAATCAGCAGCAAACCTTTATTCGATTCTGTCTCACAAACTGATTGTTGATTGTCAAACACATTGAATATAGTGTTTAAGATAAATAGCGAACCTACCTTGAATGAAGCAGCAGTTATTAAAAACTATAATCGCTCTCACAGAAGAAACTGCGGGTACACACATCAGGTTTATCAGCTGTTAAACGACCAAAGGTGCTCTTAATTCACCGAAAGAAGGTCGAGCGCCACCGAAGAGTACAAAGTCCTACAATATAGGATTCTTAATAAGCTCCAGATTGTTCCTCTTTCTAAATAACGCAAATAAAATAAATTATTCTCCCTTAATGGCACTTCAGTATTTGTTATTCTTTCGCATTTTGAATGGTTTTTTCCCAATTTATTTATCCACCCACTCTACCCAAAAAATTGACTTAAAACCTTACAAGTAGTCCCAACAGACTCCTTAATCGACACCAGTCCATGCTAACAATCTTGCGACAAGAAGTCACAAAAAAGATTTCTAAATAAACCCAATCTCACGGAGATGGACACAAGCACCCAATTCCTTACCCATACCCCACCCGGCTCTCCGGTGCGATTCAACCCGCCGGTGACAAGAAAAAACTGCCACCAAAATTCCCTAGGGAATAACCTTTTCTCGCTACAAACCCCTCACAGATGTCGCAAACAAACGAACCAAAGAAACCCGAAAGAAAATTATTCCATATTCTCAATCGTCATCCTCTTGTTTCCGAATACCATCGCCACACGGTCTTGATGATTTGATTCAAAATTCAACAATCATTCTCCGCCAGGGTCCATATCTCTCGAATCCAATTTGAAAAAAAAAAACAAACAATCGACATTTAGACAGAGATACATGTCGATGGATAAGCAACATCTATATGTGTATCCGATAGCTGTAAGCTGACTCTTATGAAGAATCAGGTGAAAAGGGGATGGATATGTGCGTACCCCCCAGACGCACATCACATCACCATCTAAAGCCACAAAATTGATTGACTTATCACTGATTTTTACTTTCGGAGCTTCATTTCCATACATTTATGCATGGGCAACAGAAGAAATATGAGATACATTGTTAGGAATAATAATTCTAGCCCACGTCATTCCGTCTTACATCATTTTGACTCCGGCAATTTATTTCAGTTGACTATGTATGTATGTACATATTTTTTACATTTCAAATATATTTGATTTCTTTCAAATTCGCAGTGTAAACGCAGATCTGCCAATGATTTTTTCATTTTAAATTATCTCGTCGACACCAGTAAGGGTCGGAGAAGTGCACAAGGCAACGGATGTGACATGCGAACTGTCATCACAAAATGGGAAAGAAACTGACATAACTGACGATTGGAATTGATTTCCTAATCGCATTACACCTCACTTCCCTCGTTCCTCTCTTCCAGAATAGTCGGCTTATGTCGGCGATGACAGGAGCCTCCCTGTCAATTGACAGCGCTATGTTTAAGCAATTGAAAAATGTAAATGAACGATGAAGTTTTTGTTTTTATGATTCCGTGTGCCTAGAATACCTAGCGAGGATTAAATAATTCAACATGATTAATGAGACGGGCCGCTTGTGCACGTACACCCTCAACACAAAATGAAAACACAAGAGGAGCCCCAAGCTGACGCTGGAGTCTAGACTCTCAGAAGGTGAAACAGCACAGCAAGTCGCAACACTTAACCGGAGGAAGGGAGCGGTGCGCCATTGCTGCCGTACCTAGTGAAATGGAATTCCATTTGTGGTGTGTTTGAAACAGACATTTGAATTTAAATTAAATTTATTCCTCAGTAATTGCGCGCATTTGTGGGTCTGACCGTGGCGCCCCCTACATGTATTGCAGATTAACCTAATAAATTCCATGTTTCGGGGATTTATGAATCTAATTTTGGTGGCAAACACGGATGCGGAGCTGGGAGAGATTGTCTCGAACTTAATTCAACATTGATAAGCCGTTTGTTACATGGTGACGATAAGAAGAAGGGGAGTGAATGGTATAATCTTCCCACACCCCATTTTACCTGTGCGTGCTGTACATGTAGCCGAAAGAAGATCCCTTTAAGCTGCAATATTAATTCAGCAATTTTGGTGTGTCCTCTTTCTGCCTGGTATGCTCCTGTTTTGTGTGTCTGGGAGGCTGTTTCCGTTGCTTGTGGGGACAGAAATGAGTTTTTCGAAGCCGTTTTCGGAGTTTTTTCTCGCTTCTTTTGAAGGAGGTAATGAAGAGATTTAATGGTGACATGAATTTAATAAATCATCCGTTTTGTGAAGGCGCTCCATAGCATCAGTCTGCGGCGGCGGGGGGACGGTATGGGGCGTGATTTATCGTGTGTTGTGTTCTGTCATAAAACGGTCGACCATTCTTTGTGCGGATCGTTGGAGATTGGCTTTTAAGTGGCGGAGGATTTGAATGGTTGGGGATAGATGGGGGCTTTTTAATGAGCTTCTATATTTAATTGAATACAATGCGGATGCGTGTGTACTTCTCGCAGAGAAATGAGCAAGCAGATGGAGCACTTTGCTTATGATAAACCAAGCTTTAGTGGGTGGCTGACCCTTTTTTTGATGGCAAATGCTTGTTGTTCATTTATGACTTGATTAAGAATTTTGAGATATTCTTTTGATGGCACATTTTCAAAGGTTTTATTGACATTGTCACTGGCAAATGACGCCTTGAATAGTTGATGAATGTCAAGGGGATGGAGAAATTCCTCATCCATGGTGCTGGAAGAGTCGTATTTGTAAGGAATTTCTGCGAAGCAATTTTAAAAATGAACGATGAAAAAATAAATATGACGTGGGGTTATGGTTATGGAATGTAGTTTATATCCTTCCTACAGATGTCTAGGAAGTCGTTACGAGGGAATTGAGGATGCTGGCTTTCTTTTCTCAATTCATTTGAGAATGAATTTTTTTTTTTTTTACACGGCAGAGCCCAAAGATATTTAAACAAATGTTGAAATATCCTGCTGTGTAAATTTGTATTTACTTCTTTAACGAATCAATTACATGTTTGAATTTTTTTTTTGTGTACTTAACTCTGAAGATTTGTTGAGTAAAATTGTAATACAGTACAGACTCGACTAACGCGACTAAACTAAAATTAAGGCAGTTGCTTTGAACATACAGTAAATGCATTTGTCAAGAATAACTCTTTATGTTTGTATTATAATTGTTGAAGAGAATAACTCTTTATTTTTGTATTATAATTGTTGGATTACGAACAGTTTCAAAAAATATCACGGAACGGTACTACAGCAAGTTTAATCCCCGTAGGTACTGTCCACGTTTTCAGAAAAATTCTCTTGTTTTATTCTCTGCAGTCTTTCATGGTTGGGTATCATAGCAAGCCGATGACTTATCATCCTCATCCCAATATGTACAAACTTTTGTGACGTGCTTGCGGTCTTTTCTTTCAATTTGTCCCTGTCTTATCCAGCGAATTTCCTGTATCGCAATAATACCTCTTTTGAAAATCATTTCCGTGGTTGACTGTCCGACTGAGCTGCATCACCCCTTTTCCTTATGGCGGCATCTGCATACAGAATTTCGTCTACCAGTGGCAAACAGCGAGCGCCATACATTTTTGCAGATTTGATAGAGTCATATGCTAATCTATTGCTGAACTTTGTCCGTAACATTTTTCACAACTTGTTGCAGTGTTATTCATATAATCCAATGAGAAGTCAATTCGAAACCGTGCTAATCATATCATAACAATAGCATGGAAAACTATACTGACGGGTAAAATCGGGCATTAGGAATTTGGTGCCCCCTCCGAGATCTGATGATTTGTGACATCATCATTTACATATGTAGTTTATGTAGTCCGTATCGTCAATACGGATGAAATTCCATAACAAAGCTTAGTCAATTCTTCCGAATATATGCGGTATTGAACAAAACTAAAGCACCCCCACAAGCGAAATGAGTATTTTTCTTGTATCTGGTGACAGGAGAAGTGACAACACTGAATTTGTTCACCTGATTTTTGAAGCTTTATTAAGCAAAACAAACAAACATACCATGAGTTACTCATGGGCATGTTCATTAAACAGAAAATTCACCACGACAAAACTAAAGCATCCCCTATGCATTTGTACAAAATTTCTTCAAAAAATTAAAAAAGGCATACAAAGTCAATCAATATTTCTTTGAGAACCCTTTCAGCTCAATCACAGCCATGGATATTTTTGCCAAATAACATAATTAGCTTGCCTATGATGCCCATGTGCACAACTTTCCATGCATCTTCTACAGCTGTGAAAACTCTACAGCCCTTCTTGGAACTGTTCTGGCAAACATATGCAATTGCAATTCTTGAACTAATTGGTTTGTTGAAATGAATGGATCTTTTATTGTTGCTCGTCTTAGGAGGTGATCACCCCTTACATTCGTTTTTCGTGTTTGGTAATCGTACTACCGGTTGTCCGATATTTCCTCATTCAATCGCGACATCACTGATCTATTGATTCCGTACTTATGGCTGATATTATGTCTCGAAAGTCCTGCATTAAAATCGTTCACCATTTTTATTTTGAAAACTTCATTGTGCCTGTTTCTTGACAGTTTTACTATTCCTTTCTTAATTTTTGTTCGTACAAAACTAACACCTCATAAATCCTAAAATTATTGACTTAAACTGTGCTTTTTTGAAATCCTGGCACTCTATTTTTACTATAGCAGTCATATAGAGAATATTGTGAAAGTCAGCACAAGGAAATACCCTAAAACCTCTCATTTTGGTTATGGGGGGCCTTAGTTTTGTTCTGTTTAGGTATTGGGTATATAACTCAATTCGTGCGGCTTGAGATGGCGTAACTTGTATTATTCCATTGTTATTTTTTCCTTGGAACATGCGTTGGAAAGCTACTGTCATATGTATATATGTCATTCATTTGAAGCGTAAACAACAATAATTTTTTTTCACTCAAATATGTCGAACTCTGTGCCTGAAAAAGTGTTTTTGCGGGGAGTCCTTCTTCATTACTTATGAAGAAAACTGCTCCCGAAAGTCATTGTAGTTTACGGTGCGCTAGCTGAGCGTGCCAAAAGCGGTTTGCACGATTTATAAGTGGTGATGACGATGAACGTCCTGGGCAGCCAAAAAAGTTTGAAGATGAAGAACTGGAAGCATTACTCTATGAAGCCAAGCACAAGAAGTGATCGCAGAATCTTTGGGTGTCACTCCTCTCTTTGCAGCCCTTTCAAAACGTTTCAAAGCAGCGGTATACATTCAAAAGCAAGGAAATTGGGTTCCACATGAATTCAAGCCGGGAGACGTCGAAAGGCAAAATGCTGTTGGAACGCCACAAAAGGAAATCATTTTTGCATCGGATTGTTACTGGTGATAAAAAATGGATCCATTACGACAACCCCAAGCGCAAAAAATCATATGTGAAACCCAGTCAACCAGCCAAATCAACGGCAATGTCGAATATCCATGGCGCGAAGGTAATGCTCTGTATTTGGTGGGATCAGATGTTTGTACTGTATTATAAGCTGCTAAAACCGGGTGAAACCATCAATGGACGACGCTACCGGACACAATTAATCCGTTTGAAGAGAGCAGTAGCCGAAAAACGCCCGGAATATGCGATCAGACACGAGGCAATAATTTTCCATCATGACAACGCTCGGCCCCACGTTCCTATTCCGGTTAAGAACTGTTTGGAAAACAGTGGATGGGAAGTGGGGTAACCACACGCCTTATAGCCCAGACCATGCCCCTTCTGACTACCATTTGCTCCGGTCGATGCAGAACGCCCTCACTGAAATACGCTTCACATCAGAGCAGAATATCAAAAATTGGCACAAGTTGCTAGAAAGATGGGAAAAAGTCATAGCTTCAGATGGGCAATACTTTGAATAAAACTATTGTACTTGTTTTTCTTAAATAAACGTTCAGATTTTGAAAAAAAAACGCACGAATTAAGTTATAGGCCCAATATTTTGATAAACACAAATAATAATTTTGTTTAACTATACCTGGCCATATAATATATCATTTCATTGCATTAAAATTATGAAACAACTTTCAAAAAACCTTTGTACAAATCGTACACTGAAAACCAAAGTGACACTTAAGAGAAGCCCTAATGTAATAAAACCGTTTAAAGGTATAGACTTGATTCAATCGTCAAAAGATCCAATCAAAATTGTCAATTTTTTTTATATAATGTGATGGTTTATATATGTTTCAAGTGTACAATTTCACATAGCGCCACTTTCGATTAACGTGCGACATATTGATCCATCACATTCCCGTCAGTTATTTCATTCTTTTTTCCCTTTCCTTGAAGTTGTGTCGATGGCTAGGAGGACGACAAATATATTTTTTGCCATCTGATCGGATAATGCAAAACTTGGACTCATCATTCTGCAGCACATTTCCCAAAAGTCACATTTATGAAGATGTCATCCTGCAAAGATTTTCTTGCACTTAAGTGTATGCTATTTATGTGTCGACCACGTAAATAGCACGCATATTTGCATCTCAAAGTGTAAGAATCCAAAAAAAAACACACACAGAAAGCTTACTGCTCACTTTTTTATTATTCACAAAAAAATCTCAAATTATTCCCGATAGAAATCATGCACTTCTTTTCTCTCTAAGGGTGAAAGTTAGTACTTCATCGGACTTCCTTCCGCTTTCATGTCTGCAGTCAATCTTCAAGGAATTGCCACTACAAATTCTTCAGGTTAATCTGCCAGAAGCCCTTGGTTATATGTTATGGACCTTTTCCTTACATTGCTGTCCAAAACTTCCCATTCCCATAAATCATCCTTTAAAACAACAGGTAATTGATCCTTGTAGAGTAAATGTATACGTGATTTCCTGTCACCGCAATCGACGTCCAACGCGGTGCCATCACTGAAAGTGAACCCTGTTTAAAGGTCAGTGTGAGATTTTAGAGAAGAAGCTCGCTAATTCATTGCCTTCAGACCTTATTCCTGGACCAAATATCTTCAATTTGCTCTCATTGCTACATACTACATCCTCCACAACCTTTGTTAAATTCAATAAATTTTCACTTTTACATAACATTCTCGTGAGCTCGATAAAACGCGAACTGAAGCCCATCAACGCCCGACCGCGCGGTCTCGACATTGTGGCCATTAAGCAAATTTTTACTTTACAGACAGAAATTATATAATTTACAAAAGTGCTTCGTTAACATGTTCCCATTTGTTCTCGAGCGAATGCAGCATCATTGAATTGATGCCAACCTAATCAAGCAACCCATAAACATCTTCTGATGCGACCTGGGAAATGTTCGTCATCCTCACAGTCACTGCCGAGAATTTCTTCAGAGGAGGGACAAAGATTCTCTTTGAACTTTAAAAAAAAAAGAAGACGTGTCCCATTGTCTGCCGCGTATATTCATATACACATGCATAAAGCTCTAGATTCGTATGAATAATGAGTGTTATCACATGAGAATGACATCAAAGTCATACTCCTTGCTGCTGAGTGAATGAATCGCACTTGGAGATAATTGTGAAATCCACTCCTTTCACTTGAATTGAAGATGTACATTACATCACCGTCTGTCTTAGCTCTCAGCGAATACCAGCGGAGAGGTGAATCTGAGAAAAAAAACAACAAAGTAAAGTGTGACTAAGAATCCCCTAGTGATATGAGATCATCCATTTCGACTTAGACACGTTAAGCACAGCCACCCACGAGGCAATCCAGATTCACATCGTTTGACTCATGACCTGTAAATGAAAAACTTCTCAACCCCCAACACTTCCCTCTCAATGTCCGATTTAACTAGATAACCAACCGCACATTAAACGCTTGAATTTTCCTGTCGAAAAGTATCTAAACGTTAAAGCCACAAATGCCATCATTCGCTGGGCCACAGTACGGCCCACCTCCCACCATTTCCATACACAAAAGGCATTTCATGAATCTTTGCGGAGCACCAGTCCTGCAGCCAGTGTTGAGTGGAGAGCCGGAATTGCAAAACAAATATATACGACTCTTGAATATGGCGAATCTTAACTCAGAACCGGCTCTTCTTCTTGCTTTTGGGTTTTGGTAAGGGCTCTCCGCAAGAGTGGGGTGGAGTACAATTCACGCAAATATTTTCCACTTTACCGTTAAAAAGAAACCGAAAAATACTAAACTACTGAACGGGAATTATTCGAGAGTGCTTTTTGTTCTGCTCTTCAGTCCTGACTTACATACTGAACAAGTCCTCTGACGATGGAAGAAGGGACGCAGACTGCAGAGAGATGGTATTCCTTACACCATGGCTTCACACGCACTACACAATAAAGAACCGCAGGCAAGGACTTTTAAATTATAAACGCCTACGGGGGCTTGCATCAAAATAAATAAAACCGAGAAAGATTTATTTTTGCAGAGTCAAACTGAATGGCGTACAGTGTGGGCAAAAAAAAATGTAGGTCATGTTGAGCATTTTGAAAGGAATATGTGTTCAATTATTTCTATATGATTTAGAGTAGTTGTTATGCGCTACAGTCGTTCTATTGCGTGATTTGTCATCTAGACCTCGTCGTCATCAATCATTAAAAAAGATAATAATAATATGGGTGGCGCTACAGCTCGTAGAGGGCCAGGGCCTAGCTTCTCAGCAACCACTCGTGTTGTGCGTGTTTTTGTTCATTCACGAACGGAAGGGACCTTCAGACTCCGAACGGCAGAGATGAGACATTTTTCTTGGCCATTTAATTTCTTTGGGCGCTGTCAGTGACTCGAAAGAGGTGGAACGTATTTTGCTCGTACCGAGAATCGCACCTGGGCAGCGTATGCGTAGGGGTCGACGCACCAACCCACAACACCACGGCCGCCACCGTCATCAATCAATGGGTGAGATTTAATATTGGGGACATCTTGGGGGTTGTTGTTTAAATTTACTTCTTATAATCGATTAGGTGCCGAAACCTTCTCCGTTATGATTTTTATGAAGAAGTCAAGAGCGGTAGACAAATGTAAAAAAGCACATGAAGGGAGTAGAGGGATTTGCTGCTGCTGTCGTAACTTCGCATTCTTCTGAAAAATGATTACCTCAATATATGTTCGAATACGTTTTCGCTTCCTATTGAGAGGCAGTATCATGTCCTATCTGCCACAGCAAAACCACTGTACGTCATCTGAAAATATAGTCCCTTGATTGGGCTATATTTCGTTGCAATTGAGACAAATTCCGTAATCATCGCGATAAACAGCCCAATTCTATGTTATGCTTGTATTGAGGGTTTTATGGCAACGTGGAAAAATATTTCTGGTTCTGGCTAAAAAAAAAAAAAACATTAACAGAAAAAATGTTCAATTGCCATTTTCCGCCGTAATTTCTTTCAGAAAGAAGTCAAAATATTAGCGATTCGAGACAAAACGTTTGCTGGGGCAATGATGTGAGTGATCCTCACTTTTGTGAAGAGGGTGTCGATCATAGGCTCATTCCGAAAGTAAAAACCTATCAGACCTTACAAGCAATGCAATAATTCGTATGGCCGTATTACTTGCAGAGGGATTTCACGTTTCGGCACGGTCGAAGTTACAGTATACAAACAGTATTGAAAACATAGACCACATTGTAGGAGCATGTTTTCAACCACAATCAGGATACAATGGGTTGCTACTACTGAATATAACCGTAAGGGTATTCAACGATTCAATGCAATGTTTTTGAAATCCAGAAAAATCAGGGAATTTGCATTTCGCATTCAAAATACGAGCATTTGGTGTTAACAAACAATGGCAATTGAAATAGCCATACAAAATGCTTTGAATCAGTTTAGCGAATCGAGCGTATGTTTCATACAACTTCATTGCACTTGTGCACGTACAGCAATGCTTGTGGATTCTCCGACATTCCTGTTATCACAATAGAGGGTATTCAATTTGCTACGCGTCGTTCGCAGGCACTATAAATCTTGCAGAATTGTATCTGATTGGAGGTGGTTCTAATGGTAATAAATATATAGTCAATGTGTTGTAACAAGGTTGAAGGTGATTGTGGTTTGATGTGGTGGAAATATACTTGCCATTAAATATTGCATTTATCTTTTACAAGACAGGTATTCGGTTTACATTAGAGAAGCACCTCGAAATAACTCAAAATGTTAGGAATCTTGTTCTTTAGAAAATCCGGCTTATTTTTTCTCCAGAATGCAATAAATGTTTTAATGACTCTTGTGATATTAATAATATTTTATGCGATTTCGCACTCAATTATCTTTTTTTTTAATCAATTCATACAATTTAGATTTAATGCTAATTTTATAATGAACAAAAACACATTACACCGAATCTACCACACCGTGGTAACTACTGAAAGTTCATAATAATCTCCACAGGAGACACGTCACAATTTTCGCAATACTAAACTTTTTCTACTGTGATCACAACCAGAATCAGAAGACGATACCAATAATTCCATTTGCCTATAAATCGTAGCAAATGGAGGTATTGAACTTTTTGCAGATGGGTTGCTGTTTCGACAATGACTTAAGTTTGAGTTTCTCGAATTGAACCATGTTTTCCAAAATGAATTTGAACACAATTCGTAAGAGTCTAAAAACCGAGAACTGTCATAGAAATGTTGTCAATTTAACGATCTTCGATAAGGGTGTATGCTTCTAAGGGTCATTTTTTAAAAGCTATAGGAAAGTTTTTCAAAAATAAAAACACATAAAATTCAGAAAAATGCATGAAATATTTATTTGAATCGATAGTACGGTCCATATAATTTAATGTTTGAAGACTATTTCATGCAAATGTTGACCTTTTGGCATACTCTTTCCAACATTTCGGCCGGTATCTCACGAATAAATGCTTCAATGCTGTCTTCCAATGCGTCAATTGAAGCGGGCTTGTCTGTATAGACATGAGTTTTAACATAGCCCCACAAAAAATAGTCTGAAGGCGTTAAGTCGCACGATCTAGGCGGCCAATTGACCGGCCCCGAACGTGAAATAAAATGTTCACCGAACTCGCCTCTCAATAAGTCCATTTTTGCGCGTGCTGTGTGGCATGTGGCACCGTCTTGTTGAAACAACATGTCATGCAAGTCAAGCTCTTTCATTTTGGGCAAAAAAAAGTTGGATATCATCTCACGGTAGCGCTCACCATTCACAGTTACGTTACGACTAGCATCATCTTTGAAGAAGTACGGTCCAATGATGCCACCAGCCCATAAACCGCACCAAAATGTGACTTTTTCTGTATGCATTGGTAGCTCTTACAATGCTTCTGGCTGATAGTCACTCCAAAATCGACAATTCTGCTTATTTACGTACCCATTGAGCCAAAAATGAGCTTCGTTCGTCTAAACTGACCATAAAATGGAAGAAGCGCGCGATGAACTTTCTGAACAGAGCACGCATTTTGATAATAAAATTCAATAATTTACAGGCATTGTTCGTTTGTAAGACGATTCATGGTTAAATTATAGACCAAACTGAAGATGTTTGATAGTCAAACAAAACACGAAACGTGTGTCCAGTGTTGCCAAAAAGATAATAGCTAAAAAAATCACCCTTTATTAAGATGCGTTATGAGCTCATTATCAGAGAAGGTACAATTTTCATAAAAAGACGTTTTAGACTTATCAATAAGGAAATCTAGTAAGTTGGCATTAGCTTTATCATAAAGTTTTCCTGCCGAGTAGTACCACGGAAGATTTAACATCGTTTTTAGCAATTTGTTTTGGCATCTTTGTAATTTTAACTTATGAGTTGTGCGCAATCTCCCCAGACAGGAGCACCATACAATGGCTTTGGAAGATTGTCTTATAGATCAATAGTTTATTATCAACGCTAAGTTTTGAGGTTCTGCAAATTAGCGGATAGAGACATGTTTCTCAAAGTTGAGTTTTTTTTATCTAAAATGATACCCAAGTACTTGCAGTTTTCTGCCCAATTGATGTCCAAGGAACATAATCTTAAATTAATGTTGTTTGGAAGATAGACACTTTTCCTACGTTTAGTAAGCCAAATAGCCTGGAGTTTTTTTTTTTGTATTAAGCTTAATCTTCCACCTATGACAATATTTCTCAAATTTATAAAAGGGCGGCTGTAGTAAATTATATACGTCGATAAAAAGAGTCCCTGCTGCAAATATGGCAGTGTCATCTGCGAACATTGCCAACTTAACATTGTTACCAAGGTAAGGTATGTCCGATACGTAGATATTGAAGACAGTTGGTTGGATCCTTGGAGAACACCATGCAGAATACATTTTGCCACCGATGTGTGATTTTAAACTTTGACAACAAACATTCTGTCGCTTAAAAAACTTTTTTTAATGAGTGCGACTGGAAAGTTATATTTGAAGAGTTTGTGAATTAATGCATCATGCCAAATCGTATCAAATGCCTCTTCAATGTCGAGCAAAACAAGCCCAGTAGACTCTTTCGATTTTAGTTTTTCGCACACCAGATTTTTGATGCGCCCTCTCTGAAACCAAATTAAAAGTTAGGGATTATGTTTTGGTCGTTTACAATTGTAACAATTTTTTCTTTAATAATTTTCTCGAATAGCTTGCTTAAGGAACTAAGCAAGCTAATGACAGCTATAGTCATGGTTTTCTTTATGTTTACCAGGTTTTGCAATAGGTACAACTAATGCTGTTTTCCACCGCACAGAAAAGTAATACAATCTAAGGAACGAGTTGAAAATAAAAATTAAATATTTGATTGCCTTTGCGGGGACCTATTGTTGACTTTATCTAAGCCAGCTGATTTTTTAAGCTTCGAAGTTTTAATCAGTTCTTTAACTTTTGTTTCATCTTCTGCATGCTGTCAAGTTGCTTCAGACGCAAAAAAAGTATTAAAAGTAATTAATTAATTAAGTACAGTGTGATCCAATATGACGAATGATATAATGTCCAGGTGTGTTCGTTAAATCGAAATATTTGTAACATCGAGCATTTCTTGTGCAAAACGTAAGGCATTTGTCACCCTGCATAATAGTTCTCAGAACTGTAGCTCTAAAATAGTGCGCGAACATCAGAAAATGGAGAGAGACACAAACACAAACCGGGAATAGGAACACCAAAATGATCAAAATAAAGTGCAGTTCACGCTGTCGGCTTGTTCTGTTTGACAACCTCTCACTGCCGGATCAACTTGAGGTGGATTTAACTAGATTTCTATGGAATCTATTGATTTTAAAACACCGGTAATGTGTGGCTGAATCTAGTAGAGTGGAAGAAATTTTATAAACTCTCTTGATTTCGTTCGATGGAAACATAGTATTATTAACGATTTTAATTTTTTCTACGAATCAATCATTCTCTTTGCGAACTTTCAAGCTGAGTTGGCAATACACAAGAGAGGGAAACGCAATCCACAAAATCACGCCAAAAATCGCGATGATGTTAGGGTTGTCGATATGCAACTTTAGTAGCAATTGCTTGCGACGCGCAAAGAGACCATAAAATGCGGCGACTAACTTTTATATAAAGTAATAAATTCAAAACTAATTATAAGAAAATGCAACTATAAGACTGCACTTCTCCTAAGCATGATAAGACCCTAAAATTAGTAGCGACTTTGGACAATTGCGTCCCGAGACATCTTTTTGTGTCATGTGTCAGCGGCAACACTTCAATGATGTATGAGAGTTTGCGAAGTTCGCAATTCGTAGTGAGCTCTAGAGTCTAGAGTAAGAGTTACTCTCTTCTTACTTTGTCTTGTCATACACATTTCATTGTTCGTATAACAGTTGATGATTCATTCGTACCTCAAGCGTAACCTTCCCCATTCGTCCGTATATTGTATTTCATTCGTAGTCAAAAATAGTTAATGATATACCGTATTTTATTGTTCATAAGATCTTTCATTACTTTGTAATAAAATATTATAAGTTTAACCTTTGTGTTTCTTAGGAGTAGTTATGAGGAATATTCGTTGACACATTTTTACCAAGCGACTTTCTTCACAATGGACAGCTTTCATTACAATGCATATGAGCTATTTTCGCTGTATTCGTTATATCGAATATCAACCGATTTTTTCGTACGTTATTCGTTTTTTTCTAATGCATTTGAATAAATGCGTACTGGGCCACCACTGCATGTTCCATCCGCTGTTTGACTTTCCCATTCATTGATTAAAGGTGTTCATTCCACATATCTAAATAACCTTCTTGGAGGATTAACTCTCTGCGCATTTCTGCTGATAACAGATTTAAGTTATTTCTACTGGATTTACGACGGGATCAAAATATTTCATACGAAGAATTGAGTCCCTGGATATGATCCAATGGCTAGACTCAGACCAAACTTATGGCCATAGCGTATTAAATATTGAAATCAAATGGACTCGATGAGTTGAATCATTCGAATCTTACTTCAAAATTCGAAATAGACTATACATCAAGCACATATAGGCGAGCTCTCGGTGATGAACTCGAATGCAAATTCGTCCTCTTAATGCCATAAGCACATGGATGGAAGATGTCTGAAATTTAATCTTGTGAGAAGACAGTATAGATGCGCACTCATAAGAGATTACCACGACAAATCATTGGAGCGAGTATGAGAATTTAGTAGGTAGAAAACTATGTTAATGGAAATCTCCCCTCATCTCGACTGTGGCGCCTTTGGAACAGTCAAACATCACATACGTTTATTTTTAGCACCTACTGTTCTCTCAACGCTCACACATTTAAATTAATATACAAAACAAAAAGCAATACTTGACGTAGGAAACGAGCAAAATACAACTTCTCTTTTTATAGCTTACCTGTTTCCTCCTCGTTGTCGTAACGAAATTAAAAATTAAAAAAAAGCAAAACGAGAAGAGGATGATGGAAATTTTCTTCAGGCAAGCTGTCGCAGTCAACGTCCCATTTCCGTTGTTCCGTGGAAGGTTCCATCGAGTACTCTACACCATTCGACGTCACCTGCCATTGTTAAACTTATTACAATTACTGGTGTGTTCATTTTTGTTCGCATTCTCTTTAACCTCATTCCTGAAGGCCTCCTGCCGGCCTCGACACAGCCCTTGTTGTCACCGTTTTGTTTGCATTCACCTTAAGTACTGCACCGACCACAGTGCACCTAGTCGATGACAATTAACTTATATGCGAGTTCAGAAGACTATCATTCTAGAACCGTGCTATAATTTTCTTGAAAATTAAATTTTTCCTCCATGGGGGTGGCTTGCGAAATTCTAGGCCAATCAGCCTTTATAGCCTTTTCGACGACAGGCGACGAAAAATTTAATAACGTGCGCTCTTTACGCTTGCCGCCGCGCACCGCCTGACACACCTCGAGTGAGTGCAAGCCGACCCGACTTCGGTACGGCAGAAAGATAGTGTTCTGCATAAATTGAATACAAGTGCACTCTCAGTAATAATGGCAGAATAATGACAAGCACAAGGGCGACATGGCGGAGCAGGAACAGGCAGTAAAATTGAAGAAACCTGTTTCCGAAGTGAAGTCAGTACCTTTGAAGCTGGCGTGAGACATATCTACTTAAGCTGAACACACCAGGCAGCGGCGACAGAGTGAAGTGACGTACTTCATTAGGTTATTGAGTTCACTAAGTGTCTTTCCTTCCTTCGCCTTCGCTTCGTATTTCTCTTTTGTGATCAAATTCGATGTGACACGGAAAGTAAGTGGGCTGACACATGCAAGTAGTGTGAGAGTGATGTCAAACAGGAGCATTCATAGCCCTCACATCAACTCTATCGATTCCAATTGACATTAACTCATGACCCACTTGTCATGCGACGCATTGAATTGACAGTTCATTGGCAGTGACTGACATTCCACTCGTTCCAATTACAGTAGCTGTCAGTTTTTCCACGATAACTTTTAATGAAGTTCCGCGCATCATGTTGTAGTAGTATTGATATAGATTTTAATTAGAAAATTTTAAGGTCTCCTCATATGCGGAGGATGAGGTGATTTATAAGAGTGAGATGGATTTAGTTTTGCAAATCATAATTGGCTTTAAAAGTTCCCCAGAGGATTTTAATTAAAATTTCATGACTTGTCAGTTGCACATCGTTTGCCTGCCACCGTCCTGCACACCATTTTCTGACTTTCTGCCTCCAGGCAATTAGTTTAGTTGCAGGGGAGTGAGACCGGCTGAGACTCACATGTTCTGAAGGCGACAGTGGTGTTGGGTTGGAGCAGTTGCTTTTCTGAGTTCCAGTCAGTTACTACAGTTTAATGCACTCTCTTTGGTTTGGTGCTGAAGCGCATGAAGGATATAGGAGCTAGGATTTAGTAATAACATGGAGCACTTGTTTCAACAAACTTTCTCAGCAATTTTAGAAAATATGAGTTCGGTCGGGAGGAGTTGGGAGGGGCGCAGTCCGAACTGAAAATCTCTCAAGGCTATAAAATTAATGGCTCGTTTTAAATGGACAAGTGTGCAAATAGTTTGAAGGCACGCGGCTATGGGATGTGAGGGAATTTTAAGCGGAAACAAACAATTAAGGCTTAAGGGGCGATTAGGGAGTGACTATGAATTGTGGATGAGTAATTAAACAATTAAATTATACCAAAAGATTTAGCTTAAGGGGATGTCGGTTGCGTTGGACGTGTTTCAAGGATCGTGAATGTAGCAGTAATTGCTATAATTTTAACCCCATCACCACCCCGGACAATTACTGTTCTAGCAATGTTTACTCATTTATGATTTAACTTTCTGCTTTTGAGTCTCAGGAGATGTACGTTACGCTCATGTAATGTTCTTCATTCTCTATAGTAAAAAGTATCATCACAAATGGTTTGACTTCTTATCTTTGAATCATGCCACTAGGTCTCACGATCAAATATGAATAATTAGATCAGATCGAAAGGGAATTTCTTGGCCCCGATAAGCATATCAGATATGTGTGGAAGATTCATGAAGCTTATTGGCAATTCGAAAAATTTGTATTATATACAGCAATATTTTCCTCAGTTATTACTGTGTACACTATGCTAGCAGATTCTAAATATCTTCTAGATTAAATGCTGAAGTGTTATCGCGACGAGGGACAAATCCATTACCTATGGTGATACCTACAGTTTTCTGTGATATTTTTCAGTGGCAATAACTCACTGTGTGCGCCGTCCTTAAATTCGCACACATTGCATGCGAAAGACTACTATTGTGGCTTCGAGGATAATGACATTACTTACTGATTAATGAATAAGTTTCCAATAGTTTTTAAGGTAGGATTTCTAACGTAATATATAAGCCTTTTATATTTGTACAGCTTGTTTGTACCCGTCCACATAAGGCAGCATAATATCATCCACTAATCGAAATGCCTGTCGTACGATATGCAGATTGTTATGCATGCATATTTTGTTTCTACGACTAATATCATTCATAGGCAATAGAATACTTCGGAAAAAAATAATATGAAATATTTATTCTTACAAAAAACAACAAAAAGTGGTATTGCCTATAAAAAAACGAAAAGCATCAGCCAGACTAGAACACAGAACCTGCAAAAGAGTGAGCAACGCACCAACCCACTCCGCCAGCGGACCCGATATCTTTTCTTTTGTTCACATTTAATATTGGTATGACATGTACTTATGTAGAGCCAAACAATGTAATCGGATAATTATATTTATCAAACTGTAGACGAACGCATAAAACGTGGAATTTGATATGTGGCAATTTCATTAAGTCATACATTTGCCTGTATGTAACATGATCCAATCAATACTTTATAAACATGGGGACACAAACCCTGCCGAAAGAGACCTATTTTATTATACCGACATTTTTTTTGACTTTGTGGTTCCGAAAAAATTTCGTATGACCGAACGAGTCACTACCACCCATCGCAAATGAAAAATATTAATTGAATATAATTTACGGATAAATCATCTCACTTAGGGTCTCTTTCCTTGCCCAGTAATAATGTACCTTGAAGTTAGTGCCACCCTATCATAAATATTACTGTAATCATTCACTGAAGATAGGGTTAAGTTGTCGCTTTTCTTTCAGTTCTAAGCATGTCGTCATTTATCGCATGCAATCGTGTCATGCTTTCACGTCGTCAAATTTAAAACAAATGTCGAGAGCATTTGATTTCTATCCCACACAAAACTGATCTTTTACTGACACATACGATTCCTGTATCCGATACAGAAAGCTGAGAAAAAGAATACAACCAACGCTATACCTCTTCCGGAATGTTTTTTGGAGGGGTTATGCTACGTTTCCACTGAACCGAAACCGCGATGTGGGGATGAACTTATACTGAAACCTCTATGGGCCCTTTCCACCGAGTTTGAAGTGGTTTCGCTCTCAATTTTCAAGTCACTCGCTTTTAATTTATAAGTGCCCGCCAAAAAAAATGTCACTCGCTCTCAATTTTTCAACAGCTGCTTGTTGACAGGACATAATAATGTGAGAACACCAGTAAACAGAAACAGACATGAAAATGAGAAAATTAACACTAAATAACCTGAAATTCACTCTGTAGGCTTATCCAGGTTCACAACCTTTCACGGACGGATGAACTCGAGGAAGATTTAACGAGTTTTATAAGAAAGCGCGAGGTTTCCAGACCCCGAAAATGTACGGCGGAACCTGGTAGATTCGCAGAAAAACTGATGGAACCTCGAGGTTTCGTTCGGTGGAAACGTAGCATTAGTTCAAAAATGCATTCGAACAATTTGACGGGTTTATTTACTAACATTTCAATATGAATACCCAACATGTATAAGTGTGTTTGATCCATTATCTACTGTCAGAAATTTTAATTATAATTGGTGCGTGTCTTTACTATAACATTTTTTTTTATCTCGTTGTCTTTCTTGTTTTTGTACTGATCGCAGATGACAAACTAAGCAGTGGTGAAATAATCGCAAATATGAATTACTTAATTTGCCTTTTGGGTAATAATCAAAGAAACCTTCCGCTGCAATCCCAGCACCCAAATAATTACTCCTTACACCGACATTCGATCGACAAACATTAGTTTTGTCGGTGATGAAGGAACGTATGCTTTGTTTCCTCATGTTTGAGAGGTAAGGAATCTTTTTTGTGCCTGATTTTACCTACACTTTATGTGACAGAGTAATAGACTAGGTATGCTTCTTCATGTCGTATAGACATACGAAGGAACATCGTACCAGTCCTGTTCAATACTAAGAAAATAAATAATAAATATTGTAAATTAAAAATATACTCCACTTACTGTCGATACCATCCATTTGGAGTACATTGCTCGGCTAGAAACAGCTTTTGTAAAAATACCACTAGAGATCTCCTCCAAAGAAGTATATATCTGTCTTTTAAGGAATCTGCACATGTAATGCTAAGTGTTATAAAGGGTGGTTAAATTTGTTGATGTTGATTTTGAATAAAACACAAATTATTTACGAAATTATTGCCATTTCATTTTATTATGATAATATTGGTATGGTTCAATTATGTATGGAACAAAATATCGGCCAAATGGCCGCCGCGACCTCGGCGGCACACCTCCATCCGATGGTCCAAATTTTGGATCTCAGCCTTTAGCTCTTGAATTGTTGCTGGCTTATCGACGTACACCTTTTCTGTCAAATAATCCCAAAGAAAAAAATCCAACGGTGTCACATGATATAACATGGCCAATTGACATCGCCACCACGTGAGATAACACGGCCATTGAATTTGTTGCGCAAAAGAGCCACTGTTTCGTTAGCTGTGTGGTAAGTGGCAAAGTTCTGTTGAAACCACATATCGTCCACATTCATATCTTCCATTTCGGGCCATAAACATTTAGTTATCATTTCACCATAGCGAACACCATTCACAGTAACTGTCGACCGGCTCATTTTGGAAAAAATACGGCATACAGTCACTCTTTGTGGGTGCATTGGTTTTTCGACAATCACTCTTGGATTATCATTCCCAGCCCAAATGCGGCAATTCTGCTTATTGACGAATCCACTGAGGTGTAAATGTGCCTCATCACTGAAGATGATTTTCTTCGAAAATTTATATCGCCATTTCTTGCCACAATTCTGACCATTGACGACGCTTGAAATGGTCAAGAGGCTTTAGTTCTTGAGTCAATTGCACCTTGTAAGCGTGTAAATGCAAGTCTTTATGCATAATGTTCATTAATGACGAGCGTGAGAAGTGCAATTGTTGGGCACGACGACGAGTTGAGGTGTACGAGCATGCACTTGTGTTTTCACATCTCCTACCGGGTCTGTAGGAGATGTGAAAACACAAGTGCATGCTCGTACACCTTTGATCAAATTTTTGCACAATTTTTCCGATTGTACGCACATTTGGACGATTAAATTGACCGAAAAAATCCCGAAGTGCACGATATGCATTTTGATTTGAACGCCCATTTTCATAATAAGCCTGAATAACATTAACGCGTTGCTCGATTGTGTATCTTTCCATGGTTCAAATTGAGTTAGTCTGAAATTGAGAAATGTCAAATGATCCCCTTAACCATCCTTTATTCTCTCCTCTTTGATGTGGACTCACTTGACACTTATATCAATGTACGTAATCTTACAAAAAAAAAAAACTCTTGGCCCTAGAGTTCCGATGGCTGGATTGTTAACCAATCAAGTCATTCTCCTCTATACCTTTGAAGTTAGTCAGTCAGAATCATATCATGAACTAGTAGATGTTGTGTTTTGTAGTATGGCAGCTATGGATTTGACAGAGCTTTATTAATATCAAATATTCCAACTTATTAAAATTCATACGTCAAGGCGTATGATACTAAATAAAAATCAGTCATTTGCCGCAGGTCACGTAGTTTTTGCTGAAGTTTGAGAATTTTAGTCGACCTCGAAGATTTTTTAAATTTTTTTCTCAATAGAAAATCACATACGATAAAGTAACTTGTCCTCAATAAAAACTAACTCCAACATTAATCCAAAAAAAAAACTTAAATGCAATGTTCTAAAAGTAATATACTTAAAACAATAAATAATCAGGATATCTCAAAATCTATAGGCACAGCTGGTCATAGACCAAAAATCTAAAGAAACATCACCAGCAAAAGTCCGTGCCTTTGATGCAGGTTACTCTTGAAATTTTTAAAGTTTTTTTGTTTAATTCAAGTGTATTGTAATTAACATAACCAACTCTATTCAAGATTTGTAGCTCCGCTGCTGAACATAAGCAAATTAATGCCGTCTACTTGCTTTTGTGAGTGACTATATTACTAGGTAGGTAGGGTAGGAAAGGGGGTTCGAATGAATTCACCAGCACACTTAGACCATGTTGGTCCATACTCACCGATCGACCACTCCAGTCATAGTGTAGTTAATTTGATCCCAACGGCAAATGGTGACTGCACCAAATTTGAAAACCAAATAAAAGCGCATTAGCTTTGCTTTCACTGGGATTCGATCCGGGGACCCCACTAACCAAGGCACTCAACCAACTGCGTCATCCAGCCGTCTGACTGGTCAATCAATTCTGATAATTATTACAGACAGATCTATACATTTATTCCGAAACAATGGAGTCGTCTTCTTTTTTTTAATTCATTTAGTCTAATTAATTTATAAAACCTGCGTCAGTCTAATAATTATCTCTTTTTCTTTTCAGAGTTTAAAATCAAAATCGTTGAATCTATACCAAGGTAAGTGACAAGTTGCGGCTTATAAAATGTCAATATTTCTCGTTTCTAAAACTATGCATCGAAATACTGGGTTACAGGGTGTAACATTATTTAAAATATCAACGCAATTTATCTTGACAATTAGATAATTATTTACAATTTTGTTATTTACAGAAATTCGATTTTTATTTAAGTCCTACATCTATAAAATAATAGAATTTATCAAGCACTTCCATCTTATTTTATGGTTTTAATGTGCTTGGAGGGAAACAAAATGCTGTAGCAACAGTGCAATATATATGTTTCTCGCCTGGGGAAGAGAGAAGTGCCGTTATAATTGCATGATATTACATCAAATACCATCCTCGGAATCCATTCAGCTTCATGGACATCGCAATGAAGTATCTATCTTCTTTTATAGACTGTACGAGCATTGGTACATAAACAGCTTATGCGTCGTACGAGAGGAGTCAGCCCTTGAACAGATGATACGCACTAACTAGGTCAATTCTTGCGCATTCCCTTCCTTTCATCCAAAATCAGCATTCTAGTTTATCACGCAGATTGCGTCCATTCATGGTTTTTAATTAGGGAATCTGAAAACCTATCCAAAGTGGCGAAACCATTCAATGTTTCCCTTCAGCAAACCTCAACCACGCACACTATCGTGAGCGCTACAAATAGAAGGCCACATGGCACTCGATTTTAACTCGCCCTTTCCTGCGGTTTATCGTTACTTCAATAAAACTTCACTACGCTCGACCAATAGACTCGTCATGTCCAGCATCATTCCTCAGCGGTCTTTATTGATCGTCCGAATGGATGCGAGGTTAATCAACGATGTCAAGTGGACGCCCTTCGCGCCCGTACAAGGGTATCGACATCACAATGCCTTCCCGTCCCGTTTACAGAATATTAAACGGCAGGATGCCATCGGCGATATCCTGCGTATTGTGTTTTATCCGACTAGTTGGACCATCTAGCTTCACAAATGAAACTGCATGGGCCGGTAATCCTCTTATTTTTTGCCACCACCGCGCCGAGAAGAGACTTTCTGTATGTTTTTCTCTATCATCTGCCGGCGGACTTTGACAAAGCGTTTTCGCCATTGTTTCTCTTGCTGCAAGGCTTTAAAGGATACACAACGAAGCGGAGATAGGGAAAAAACCCGTCCGTAATATGTATTCATCCGTGCATAAGCAAGGATATTGTATCCTGTCTATTCCCCGGCACGAATGGATGGAAATGGAATACTGGCAAAAAGGATAGAAACTCTTTCTCTTCCTGGTTTTGCAAGCCGTGATGTGCATGTTCTGTTGATGATTAAAATTCATCCTCCTCCTTCTACCAGCGCAGATGGCCCCATAACTACCCACATTATCCTTCCTACACAGCGCTGGGTGATATCTTCACATGACAGTTGTTGAATCCAGTACATCCATTCATTTGATGCGCTTGGCGCGTTACTGGGAGGACGAGCATACAACTTCAGCCATTTGTGGCACAACGGTGAGATCTCAGTGCAAATCCCAACCGTTAGGTACCAATTAAAAATCGATTAAATCGCGCACTCAATGAATTTTCACCGACTGCTGGCGGGAATGATGATAAATTGTTAAGTGTTCCAGGAACTCAAGGGTAGATAGGAAAGACAGAGGATGGTCCGGCATGTAGCCTGTGGAATCGGCGGCATTAGTAGCAGCGAATCTCTCCGAATCTTAATTGAGTTTTTAGATGGTTGTGGTGCGGATAGTGGCGTTGGCGGTAGTGAGGGCGTTGTGGCTTCTGTTTGTTGAATTTTTGGCGCAAAAGGAGAGTGTCATCCAATTAAACATTTTGACACTTGGGGGACTGCTAGTGGGCGTTGAGGTCGGCAATTAGTCCCGCTGAATAGTTGAGTTTTTGGAGCGACAACCTCCCATGGTCGACATGAATATGCAAAATCTTGTGAATGCTATTCGAGTTTCCAGATAATGGTAGGTGGTAGGTGGTGGTCTGGGTGATAAATAGGTTTTCATCGTGATTAGGGTTCGACCATGTTTTGATGACAAGGAAAATCATGAGAACTTCCATTCTCTTTTCTTGTCTCTCTGGTGGTTTTGGCAAAGACATCGCTTTGTGAGTACTTAGTGATGACCTAGTATTTTGAATGAAGTGAATTGTATGTAATTAGTGGCTGAGTGGTTGGTAAGATTTGATGCGAGATTTATTCTAATGAAGTGGGGGTTTGTGGGTGGTTATAAAATTGAGGAGGTTTTTTACCCGAACCCGAACTATACAGTTGGTGGTGCTGAGGGTAGCCAGGCTCGTAGATAAGGCATGCAAATTGCACGATTGCACGAATATGAGAAGGAACATGGTCTAATAGTCAGTGTTTATCCTGAGACCCTTATCGAAGGAAGATCATACGATATTCTGTTGGTTGAATGTTTGCGCAGTAATCTTGTTATTTTATACGTGGGTTGTTCGAGTATTACATACACGAAGCTCACTTTCACGAAATATTCAGCTGCAAGAAAAATGTCTCGTTTTTCCGCGATACTCCCATGTGTCTTTCAATATTCACAATAATACGATATTCAGTTATAAGGAAAATCCACTCATTCAAAGGGTAGTTTGTTCCCCTGAAGTAAATATTATACAATTATATGAAGATACGTCACGTTTACTGGTTGATCTCTCAGTCGTTCGCCAGAGAAACAAGATCCAATCTTTCTTTAAAAGAACAAATTAGCCCTCGCGACAATTGTTGGTATAAGTAAGGAAATAGAAGATAATTTTGTTGAAGATTGCAGTGCGATGAGATATCGGCTGGCTCTAATTCAGCCGAGTGGAGCCCATTTCATACTTTCAACATTATTAACATCAATATTTTCTATAACTTTGCGGAATAAGAAAATAACATTCCAGCAGAGGAGAGTGGATCAGGTTCCTATACGCTATCAAGATCGATGCTGCAAGAGAATGTCCTTGAAAACCTACTACTATTCACTTATACGAAAATTGTCTGTTCCCTCTCATATTCGTATAAGTGAGATTCCACTATTAATGTTTTTCCCCTTGAATTCATCTACAACGCGATTTATTTTTCTCAGCGTTATTCAAACATTTTCAACTCATACAAGAAATGTGTTTCTTAAACACTGAAAAATAAGGATTTGTGGCATCATTTTAGTCTTTTTGGTGCTCACACGAACGCAGCAGAATTTAGAGAAACACGATGCCTGTACGGGAATAGTGGGTCCATAGTAGGTACTTCCTTAAGTCTGTTCATTAACTTTACCGCGCAAACAAAAAATAAAATAGCTCTTTTGATCATTCAAAGTTCTTGACAAATGTATTTTTTTTGTTTGTTTTTGTTCCGCATCCAGAAAGAAACAAAGATGTCAGAAAAATAATCCTCTATCCAATCCGAGCCCCAAGTTGCGTTAATGTCACTGATTGACTTTTCGAACAGCCAGCATATACTGCTACACATATGAATGCCTTGCTTTTGCATCGTGTAGAGACAATTTTAGTCCAACATTCAGGGAATATAGAAATTCCTAAGTGAACATAGATAACGTTCTGAAAATTTCCCACCCTAGAGATGAGCGATGTTGTCCATCACAAAAAAAAAACAAACAATAACCTGCATTTTGAACTGTGACGTGAGCTGCATGAATCAATGGTTGAAAAATTTGCGTTGTCACGTTCATCCATGGATGCGGTGATTAATCACAGTCAGGAATATAGCCATACTCTCAATACTCACCTGTGATTTTTAATCTCTCATATGCACTCTATAACGCAACGAAAGTCTTTAGAAGGTTATCTTTTGTCAACATCGAAGGTCGTTGTTTCGCTCTTAACATCGTCACATCGATTAGGCAATGTTTTACGTACTTTGCGATCTGCTTGCATCTATGTTTAGACTCTCAATATCGATTTTTTGAGAACATTGATGAATACATCGAACATCGTTTTGGCGCAAATGGTCGGAGTCTAAAAGTAGAGCGAAGTGTAAATTTACCCTCTTTGGACATTGGTAGACGTTACGGAGAGACGAAGTCGCATGATCCGTACAACCCCCCCAACCACCTTCTCCACAAAAACCCAGACACTTCACCGCTAGTACCCGTGGGAGAGAGTCGATGTAAATATAACTGATCCCATCAAACTCGCAATAAATTAATCTGCTACGGTCATACTAGTCTTTTGTTTTTCTTTATTTGGTCCCACAAATTTCTGATTAGAACAGGAAGCTTTCTAGACTTCAAAGTATATGAATTTGAAAATGAAAAAAACACGTGAATGTAGATACACGCCTGAACATCCAACAAAAGTGATATTCGTTTGGTAATATTGTGCTATCTATTCAGACAGTTTGTTGTTTCATTTCAGTCATATGAGGAAGTCAGTGTTTAAACATGTTCCAACAATTTTTAAACTTGAAACAAACTTCATTGGGTAAATACTTTAATTCGTGTGTTTTTTTTTTCAAAATTTGAACGTATATTTAAGAAAAACATGTACAAAAGTATTCTTCAAAGTATTGCCCATCTGAAGCTATGACTTTTTCCCATCTTTCTAGCAACTTGTGCCAATTTTTGATATTCTGCTCTGATGTGAACCGTATTTCAGTGAGGGCGTTCTGCATCGACCGGAGCAAATGGTAGTCAGAAGGGGCATGGTCTGGGCTATAAGGCGTGTGGGGTAAAACTTCCCATCCACTGTTTTCCAAACAGTTCTTAACCGGAATAGGAACGTGGGGTCGAGCGTTGTCATGATGGAAAATTATTGCCTCGTGTCTGGTCGCATATTCCAGGCGTTTCTCGGCTACTGGTCTCTTCAAACGGATTAATTGTGTTCGGTGCCGTTGATTTGGCTGATTGGCCGGGTTTCACACATGATTTTCTGCGCTTGGGGTTGTCGTAATGGATCCATTTTTCATCACCAGTAACAATCCGACAAAAATTACTTCCTTTTGTGGCATTACAGCAGCATTTTGGACATGCAAAACCGCCTTTCGACGTCTCTCGGCTTGAGTTCACTTGGAACTCAATTTCTTTGCATTTGAATGTATCTAGCTGCTTTGAAACTTTTTGAAATGGCTGCTTGAGTGACACCCAAAGATTCTGCGAGCTCGTCTTGTGTCTGGTAACAATCTTAATAGAGTAGTGCTTCCAGTTCTTCATCTTCAAATTTGTTTGACTGCCCAGGACGTTCATCGTCTTTCAAGCCAAAATCACCACTTTTAAATCTTCCAAACCACTTTTCGCACGTTCGCTCAGCTAGCGCATGTTCACCATAAACTTCCACCAAAATACGATGACTTTCGGCAGCAGCTTTCTTCATATTAAAGTAATGAAGAAGAACTCCCCGCAAAAAATACTTTTTCAGGCACAAAGTTCGACATATTTGAGTAAAAAAAAAATTGTTGTTTACGCTTCAAATGAATGACATATACTGAAACGGCGTACAATGACAGTAGCTTTCCAACGCATGTTCCAATGGAATAATACAAGTTACGTCATTTCTTAGCAAGCCGAATTAAGTTATAGACCCAATATTTTATGTGAAAATGAACATAACTGATATCTGTCAAATTACCAGCCTATCTGCCAACTTGAAGTGACGTATGTTTGTTTTTTCTCCGAAATCACATCAACTCTATTTCGGCAAAAATGTGTCCCTTTTTTTTCGAAACGATGTCAAAATGACGCTAGAGTACAGCCTCGCTTGTCGGGACACGTTCAAAAATGTACCTCTACAGTCCGGATATTATATAAATTAACTCTGTTCCATGTATGTTCTTAAAGTTTATTGTAGTATATTAGTTTGTTACTACCCATGCTTGACGTTGCCGTTCAGACTCTGTTGCTTTTCATTTGAAACATCCTCAGTTGCGTCTTCATTATTTTGAACTTCTTTTAAATACGAGACCTACTGCATACTATTGTTATGGGATCCACAAAAAAAGGAAGCCCGTTGTATATGGAAGATATTGAAGCTTTCAAATAATAAGGCAAGTATGTAGCTAAAATTGTACAATATTTTCAACAAATTAATCATCTCTCTAGAGTCTGGGCATTTCGGGAGACAGGCGAAACTTTATGCGTACGGATTAGTATTATATATGCCGTGGTTTTTGCAAGCGTATATACGCTTAAATTATAGGTACATATAATTCGTCATAAAAACTTGGCAGCACTGATGACATTTATGACATCATACATCATACAAGTATCGTTAATTTTTTTAAAGACAACCGACGCATATATTGATGTTGGCTTCAAGTCACATACATCAGACGTTGCAGCGACCAACCCCTTAATGAGTGTGTATTTTTGTATATATGTACACACTGCATTCATACAAAAATTCGATTTCAATTTTTCGTTTTCAAATAAATGCATTCATGGATAATTTTTTTAACGTATCTAAGCAAATTATCGATAGATAATGAATGTAAACATTGTTTTTATCCGCTCTTATTTCACAAGCGGCGATAATTATAGGATTGTATTTAACATGCAAATTGAAATTTAAGCGATACATATGCTTGCGAAAAGCACGACCATCATCATATTGCTATTCTCTAAAGCATCGCTTGTAAGCAAGTATGTATAATACTTGTATATTTTTTCTCACACTTACTCCTGGAATGTGTGGAGTGTTCATTAAAATTGTACGAATGAACCACTTTCGGAGATGTAACATCACTTTTTTACTGCGCATAAAAAATAAACTTGAAATATCACTAACCATCCTCGAATTGTCGTTTAAACCTAAACCCTTTCCACATTAAAGTTAAAATTACTCGCCCTCACTTCAAATGAATGCATGAGAACGTCCCTCACATAAAGGCGTAAGAGTGACGTCCTCTAATGATATACCCAAAACAGTTTTGTATGAAAATTCTACTTCAAGCAGTGGTCGTTTGCAGGATGTTCATACAAAAATCATTATAATTGTGGTAAACTTCCCTGAAATACGTATTTATGTGTATTTTTTGACGCCCCTTGACAAACGTCATACTGGCATCACATGACATATGTCACGTTGGTGTACTGTTGATATGTTTATTATTTTCAGACGGGGGCAGCTGCGAGTCACAACAGTGACAAATAAGCAGAGTGCAGGGTAAGGCTAGCACGACACGCTTAAAATTGTTGCTATGTCATGCCGGAAAGGTTAAGCACGTCAAAGGCAGTTAAGCCGAATCATCATCCCATTTCGCATTAGTCCTGCCAAAGATTCACATCTGTAGGGTACCCACCATCACGAGAACGGCGCTCGTTGGATGATATCCGGCATAAATTGAGTCGTTTAATTATAAACGACTCACTGGTTAAGACGACACGGTGGCAATGGTGGTAGGTAACTGGTCCAGTGTCACGAATAAATCAAACCGAAGCACAATACTCCGCCTTGGCACGGTTCTTGGTTTGTGCCATCATAAGGGGACGATAGGATATAGACGAAGAGGAAGAAGCACTTGGCAACTGCTACACAAATGAGCGCGAGGGCATAAGGTGCCTTGGAGAACATTGTTCCTGGCATGTTGAAGCAAGCTACTGCGACTGCAGTAGATGCATGGCATGTGCTTGTCTAAATGCCTTTGTCGCATTAAGGGCACACAATTCGTGCACTTTGCCTGTATAGTACCCTGTGAAGGCTCTCAGACCTTTTTTCGTTGTTGTTTTATGTTGGTTTTGCGGTTCATTAGTTTTCGGTGGTGGCACTCGTGTGTATCATACCTCTCTGGCACTGGCACGCATGCGGTGGGGAAAAATTCAGTCGAGGCCTTTTTGACTTTGGCAAGAGTTTTATTTTTAGGTTAGGTTAGTTATCTTCCTTAATTGGAATGCATACAGTTTATATGTGAGTTTGTGTGTATGAATGGTATGCAATTAGGTGCTTCATGAGTGAGATGGGGTGTGCGGGGTTTTCGATTTAATGATGCTTTTGCTATGCTGGCAAGCTTTTGTGTGGGACGCAACGTTTGGGGTGGTTAGGAACGCAGAGAATTCAGATTTGTCTAGTGATGAATTGTCTGTAATTGGAATTCATGTAGACGTATGGTTGCAATATTGATTGCATTTGCAAATTGAAGAGCCATTGAATCTGGTTAAGGAGCTAGGTGTGCCACATGGAGCTTTTAATCACTATGATTTAATTATCGCTGCATCAGAAGTGATGTGGCAGTGAATCTTCTCAAAACTGTATGAACGTTTGAACATAAGGTTCAAGTATTCACGTATTTTCAGCAATGTTACTTGGACCGAGCTGACAGTCACCAAGAATAGG
The DNA here is from genome assembly GCA_905231855.2 of Eristalis tenax. Taxonomy (NCBI): domain Eukaryota; kingdom Metazoa; phylum Arthropoda; class Insecta; order Diptera; family Syrphidae; genus Eristalis; species Eristalis tenax. Next base: position 103,008,761 of record HG993124.1, on the reverse strand, counting down.
GTAGGAATAGGGTTTTTACTTATGTTTAAAATTTATTGGCATTCTAAGGTCAAGCATTTTTTGTTAGAGTCTGGACAATTGAACTTTCAATATGACCAAACTGACTGTGTCAGTACATTCAGTAAAAGCAATGTTTTCATCATGATTAATTTCACGAACGAAGGACGTTTGTGATAATATGGGTGGCGTCTTCCACAGAAAACACTCGTCTTGTGCGTTCTATTGTTCCATTTGTAAGTTAAACTGACTTTGAAATGCGAAGTTAGAGAAGATTTTTCTAGACAAGTATTTTATCGAATACTCAAAAGATGTAAAGTCATAAATTTTTGAAGTCGACGCACCAACCCACTACACCAAGGCTAAGACAGTTTACAAAATATAATTAAAATTGTTTACCAAAATCCGGAGATGGTGACGAACATTTTATGAACGTAAACCCCACCAAAAATGGATATACCCGTGCCAGTGAGACACCAGGTTGCCTTCAGCGTCCGCCGCAAACGAAGCAAAAGACGGAGGTCTCCAAAATTGGATTGTTCAGAAATCTGCAGACAGTTTGGCGAAAACTACTTGACATGCAGACATGCATGTGTGATGTGTGTGTTCCCAATGAGGAGAAGTTTACGCTTTGAGTCTAAGATTTATAAACACTTAGATGTACAATTCGAAAGAAAAAAATGTAATTTTTTCAACTATTATATACGAAAGGATTATTGTTACACGAAAAGTCAGTCAAACTGATGTTCGTGGATTCGACAAAGCAAACCATCCATTCTTAAGTAAAGAATGAAAAAATGTTTAGCGCGAGTGACCTTACCTTAGCAAGCAAAGTAAATTGGGATGTTTTTCGATATCACCTATCCAATTCTCTCAACAACTATCCCACAAATTTAGAACCGTTAATCACATACCGCTTAACCCATGATTTCCGGGAAATGCATTTTCTAACACGTCTAATTCGCTTGAAATTTGATGAGTTGATAAACAACAGTTGGAGCAAAATACTTAGTACCCTTGATCGCAATTCCAAGCCATTCTGGTATATAGACAAAATACTTTAAAAAACATTGTCAGATCCCTAGTCTGGTCGGTAATAATTCATTAAGCACAGACAGTCAAGGCAAATCTGAGCTTTTAGCAGACGTTTTCTTGAAAAGCCATTTAGTATCACATAATATGGTCTCTATAAAGGAATTTGAGGTCGAAACAGAAATATCATAATTTAATGCAACAAGTCCGTGATTTCCACCTCACGAACTCGTTACCGTAGATGATGTTGAATTTATCATCTCTCAACTTCATTTAACGTATTTACTAGCGATTTTCCAGATTTTCTAGACTGTCATGTAGAACTGTATACGTCTCATACAAATGGTGCAGTCATTGCAAATCGACTACAACATGGCCTTAATACTTTCAATGAATATTTTAAACACTGGAAGGTTAAAATCAATGCTGAAAAAGGTCAATACATTTTTTTCACCAGAAAAAGATATTACGACTGTGATATAAGATGGGCTAGTTTCGTTAAGTACCTCGAGGTGTACTTGGACACCAAATTAACCATAGCATATAAAAAATACTTGAAATAAATTAAACATCGCCACAAAAATGTTGTATCCACTAATTAATCGTAAGTCAACGTCAAGTCGTCAAAACAAACTGATATTGTTTAAAGTCGTTTTCCAAGCAATATTGACATACGGTTCTCCTGTGTGGGGGAATTGTGAAAAAAACACACATTAAGAAATTACAGATAGCACAAAACAAAATTCTTAAAATGATATTAAATCTCCCTCTGGATTTCTCAGCACTAATTTGGCATGAACAAGCTGGAATAATTCAAGTAGCCAGAAGAATTGAAATTCTTAACGAGAAGTTCTTTTCGAAATGCCTTGCTGTTGAAAATACACTAGTTACTGAGCTTGAGCCACTCTAATTACATAGTTTCTTATGTTATTTTTTTGTAAATTATTGTTTACTAATTTATTAAAATATTTATTCATTTATGTATTTATTTATCTATTTAAATATTTATTTATTTATTTATTTATTTATATATTTATTTATAATCAACTTTGTATAACCGCATTTGTATTGTGTATGCAAATTCCTTTTAATCTTTGGCTTCATTTGCTCATGTTGTAATTCTTTTTTACCATCTTTCAAATAGAGGGTTTTTGCTTGTAGTTTTTCCTCTGATTTTCTTACAATTACAAATAAAAATAGCACGTACAAACAAAACGAATGTATTTTCCGTAGTATGATTGTAAATTATCATATCTCTGAGCAAGCTGTGCTCAATTACTGTACACATTGCAAATATTATGCTATCTATCTAAATTTTTCTCAATTATACATATCCGCCAACCTTCCCAATATTTGCAGCAAGACAAACTAGCTTTCATTTTTTTTTGTAATTTTATGCTCTTACTAAACTTTTGTTCGTACTTGATTTAGTCGATAATTAAATTTACACTCCATACAATCAGATTTACTTGCCAACTTTACTTTAGCACCAACACAATTTTGATTCTGAAAATAAATTTTGCACAATTGCAAAAGTTGTTTAGAAGTTCCATGTTCATTTATCACATCGACTCCGAACCAGTGTTGGACAAATATCCTGTGTAAACCCGGAATTTACCGAAACGAGTATAAGGGTTTGTACATTTGAAAGGCAATAACATGATTAGCCACAAAATTAAATATTGAGGAAATGGGTTTTAAAGAAATAAATAAATATATGAAATAGGTTAATAAACAGTTGAACTTCTAGCTATTTTCATTAAATTGTTGATAACTAACCAAGTTTCTCTAAAGTAGAAAAAAAAAATACAACGAATTTCATTTAAAAATAAAGTCTTGTAATCCTTATCCCGTTCTTTCATACAAATATATTTTGCTTTTTATAAAAACGAATCGACTTTATATTCAATGTTATAAAAAATAATGTAAAGGCTTTGTATGAGCGCGTAAGTAAGAGTATTGTTAGCCAGGGTATTCCTGAGTGAAATACAAATCAAATCACAATTTTTCAAAAATTGTGGCTTATAATTTTTTTGCAATAAGTCCTTCATTTGTACTTATTTTTATGAAAAATAATAATTACTTGTAATTTTATATTTATAAAATTGATTTAAAAAAAATGTCCGAGTCTCTTCGTTTCGACGGTAAAAGTAGTTTTACAAAAGTTTTCTCTTAATTTCGTTTGACCGGCTCCTTTCCCGGCAATTCAAAGGAACTGTTATGTATGTTAGCCGATTTTGTTTTTCGCTGTGTATCCACTTACAAGTGCTCCTGTAGCTGTTACACGCTTAGACAAGTGCACAAATAGTCGCCTCAGTTTACCAAAAATTCAGACTGAGGAATAAATTTTAAAACATTGTTTCACAACTGCCAACTCCAACTCTTGATTGAGAAGAGAATAGCTCCACCTTGAGCTTTATGCTAGCTCTTACGATATTACGGTCTGTGAAATATCAAAGATCCGCCACCCTATTCCGATTTAATAAATGATTTACGTGCATCCTACTAAAATTGTAGGCATCCTACACCTGAACTCACCTTTATTTTGAAGATATTATTATTTTATTTTATTTATGTAGTCAACTCAGGAAAATAATTAAATCATATACTGTTTATTAAGGCCACATGAATCAACAAAAAGATAGCTAAAAGCATAGGTTAGGTTGAGCTGAAGTGGCTGACTGCTGTAGGGAAAGACAGCAGCCACACTTATTGTTATGCTACCACGCGGATCTATGAGTAAACCAGTTAATGCTTTTAATAAAGTAAAGAAGAGGGCTGACTCCTAATCTCCTGGGTTCTGCCAGTAGTCTAAATGTAAGTAATGAGTGGTTTCTTCCTCATCCTCGACTTTGCAGCTTCTGCAGAAGTCGTTGTAGGGGAAAATTAGACTAGACGCGTGTGTTCCTATGGCGCCAGCTCCTGTGAGAGTCAATGATTGCTCTACGTTTCAGCCTGCTCAATCTAATCAGGCCAGAGTGGCATAATATGCATATTTATATTGACCATCAACTATTCACGTTTCTAGCTTTGGTTGAAGTTTTATAGTAGCGATAGGCATGGAAGGTGGATCAACACCCGGAAAGAATGCAGAGCGCATACCCTTTCTAGCGAGTTCGTCTGGAATTCTTTGGAATGTCTGTGTCCCGGCACCCACATAAGTTGTGTGTTAAAATACTTGACCATCTCGTTAAGAGAGTGGCGGCAATTAAGGGAAGTCCTGGAGTTGAAAGTGACTGAGTACAGAGCTTTGATCGCAGTATGCCATGACGATATCTGTGCTCGAAATTACGTTGCACAGTTAGCAAGGACAGAGCTTGCTTAATCGCTATAGTTTCAGCCAGCTACAGTGAATCGGTAATCGGGAGATAGATAGCTGCATGTTTAGATCCTTAAATGGACGCCAGCACCCACACCTGTATCCATTTCCGATCCATCCGTGAAGATTCGCAGTGCGTCCGGTGTTCAGACTCCCAGTAAGATCTGAGGGGAAGCTGGCTAAGAAGTTCTTCTTGGAGAGCATACTTGTTGATCAGTGATTGTCCAGACCGAATTTTTTCCAGATGTGAAGCGATCTCTGTGTGATCGTGCTCTGGACACCACCATGGGGGTTTCGGTTTCCCTTTGATAGGACAAGATCTGACAAGACCATGATTCAAGATATCAGTGAGTCTCTCTACTGAATCGAGCTCTGAAGGATCTAGCACATCATGCTACAATTTAATATCATCCGGCATATTTTTCAAGACAAAGGTTGGTCTAAACCTCTTGTCTATTTCTGGCTATAAAGTTGAGATCGTTACCTATATTCCAGATTGCCAACTTGCAACTTATAATACATTCTATAAGGTACTCACCTCTCTCATTAATGTCCGTGCTCCCCCAGATGGCGATCACTCTTCTCAGTAACTCCGGCTGTGGTTCAAGTACGGACCTACAGGGAACGGAGCCCATACCCACCTCAAAAACAGTATTTTTGTAAAGGTCGGCTGACATTTGGTTGAGTGACGACTCCGCTGATCTGTCTCGCTTGGACGTAGAGTCCGTAGAGGCTGTTCCCTCGCCCATGTCTAGAACCACCTTGATAGTCCAGGCCATAGACCGTTTTTTTTTTCAGATTCAAAGAGTTTCTCCTAAGTGATGACCTTGATGCGCTCTGGAATACTGGAGGTGGTTCAGAGATCTTTGCTGAGAAGATCCGATGACTTTTTTTCTTATAACATGCGCGAGCCTAAGGGGCGGTTAATACCCTTAAGAGTCCGGGGTCAATACACAGCACGGGCCGAAGGAATAAAGGGAGAAAGGGAGAGAAGGTACATGTGCACATTGGTTTTGAATATCTAGGGATTGTAGTCTGTGGAAAATATTAGGCTGGGAAGACCATTCCATATTCGTGTGGTGCAGCTGAAAAACGAGCCTCTAAATTTAGTGGTGGAAATTAGGCTTAAGGGTACACTGATGAGCATTCCTGGCGAGACGGGTATTGCGGGTGAATTCATGGTGATAAGGAATGTAGTTGGCTACCTCACTTCAGCATTGTTTGTTAAAATAGCGATAAAATACGGGCAAAGAGAAGACGGTACGCCGATGTTCGAGCGAGTCTAATGACTCTACAATATTGTTGTCTCCTATAAGTTTTATCCCTCGCTTTTGAATTCTATCTAGTAGGTGCAGGGTGGTCTTGGGGGCACCAGGCCAGATATGAGCGTTGTACTCAAACTTGGGACGAATATACGCCTTACAAATTAGAGCCAAATCAGCATTTTTTTCGACCTCAAATATGTGGTCGCTACATTTAGTGTTGTGTTGATACACATACCAAGGTTGGAGAATTTTCCGGTTTCATTGACTCAGGCGCCATTCATGGATAATGGCTGACTATAAAGGGTTCGCTTGAGTAACAAGACACGAGTTGAGTGACTTGCAAGAGCTCAGCGGCTCTGTATTGATTTCCATTTTTTTGTTTATAAAATTAAAAAAGCGGCTAGTTATATTATTTCGCTCATAAATTCATTCTGAGCTGTTACAACATGTGGAACAGTTAAAATGTTTAAAGCAAATAAATATTCACGTAGGTTTATAAATCGTATATTGGAATTACTTCTCATGAATGTCACTTTAACACAAACCCCTTCATCGATCAATTTTGAACTTTCTTAATTATTGTCGGGCTAGTGTATCTTAAAATTATGTAATTTTTTAGGCTTTAATTACTTTATCCGAGTCTGTAACTAAAAACTTAAAAAATATATTTTCATGTGTCTTTCTAACAAAGAGGAAACAGGATACAAAAAAGGGCAACCGGGAAAAAAATAAAAAAAACGAAAGATATTTTAACTATGCGCTCGATCAAGCAAAATCGTTTGCCTAACGAGATTAGATTCATCGATAAGAAGCCAAATCGGACATGATTCAAAGATTCATATTTCTCCCAACAAATAAATATAATAAATAAATCCATTTCGTCAAATAAAATCCATTCCTGTAAGTCCTTGTAAGACACATTGTGAATTTTGCATCTCTTTAGGAATGCATTCCAAAAACGTTTTATTAGAGTGTTAAATTCACTCATGCAAATGTTGACCTTGACTGCGCCTCAAATAGCCCATCCGCTTAGTCCAATTTTGGCATACTCTTTCCAACATTTCGGCCGGTATCTCACGAATAAATGGTTCAATGTTGTCTTCCAATGCGTCAATTGAAGCGGGCTTGTCTGTATAGCCATGAGCTTTAACATAGCCCCACAAAAAATAGTCTAAAGGCGTTAAATCGCACGATCTAGGCGGCCAATTGACCGGTCCCGAACGTGAAATAAAATGTTCACCGAACTCGCCTCTCAATAAGTCCATTGTTGCGCGTGCTGTGTGGCATGTGGCACCGTCTTGTTGAAACCACATGTCATGCAAGTCAAGCTCTTGCATTTTGGGCAAAGAGTAGTAGAGTAAGAGAGTAATAGAGGCCCAATTGCTGCGAACGGCGACGAATCGACAGTTGATGGTCGTCATTAACACTGGCCGCTACAGCTGCGATATTTTCTTCAGTTCGCACCCTACGTAAGCGTGTTGGTGGTTTAATGTCCAACAATGTAAATTTGGTGCGAAATTTAGTTACAATAGCCCGAATAGCCGCTTTAGTGGGTCGATTAAACTGACCATAAAATGGAAGAAGCGCGCGATGAACTTTCTTAAATTCAATAATTTGCAAGCGTTGATGGCTTGTAAGACGATGTATGGTTAAATTATAGACCAAACTGAAGATGTTTGACAGTGAAACAAAACACGAAACGTGCGTCAGCTGTTTAAACCAGTGTTGCCAAAAAGATAATAGCTAAAAAATCACCCTTTATTAGTAGTCGTCACAACTTAATTGAAAACCATAAAGGGCATTTCTGCATGGAAAATTGTACATATGAGCAATCTTTTTCAGCTGTCTATTTAAGACGAAGAACATTTTCGAAATCAATTCCAATCTCGCGTTATCCTTCTGACAAATATGTTGTTGTAGAGAACATTAGCCGCTGTACACGTGTCCTGGTTTCGTTCACTTCTTTCATAAGAAATATAATGCCGACTCGATTAAAGACGTGACACACAATTATTCTATAAGCCACATGCTGATAATTGCTGTTAGGGCACCCTATGCTATGCAACACAGAAGAGCATCCATAATGGAAAATGTGTTTTAGGCGACGAGAACACGTAGTTCACATTCATATAAATGATCAAATAAGTAGAGTAAAGAATTTATCAAGTGTTACATTGTGAACACCCCTCTAATCCCGCATTGCCCGCCCTTGCCCGTTCGTTTTTCTTTCGCTTATCTCTGTTAATTGTTTCTCACTACATAGCGCAAATACACAAGACACGTAGATACTTAAAGGTGACTCCATCCACGCAATACAACAGACTTTGGCGTCAGCAACGTCGTTTCTGTTGGCGAATGAAACCCATGAACAGCTTGAGCGTGAGAGTAAGGATTTTGGATGATATTTTCTTATTCTTCAGCGATCAAATATTATCCCAGCATCAACGCAGGGAACCGAATATGCTACGCAAAGAACAATAATACACATACCTACATGCTGTAGCTACCTTTTGAACGAATCCTTAAGATTGTTTTGCAAAGAAAAGCAGTAAAATTTGTTCGTGTTGTTTTACCACCCACAAAACGACTTCTTTCTCTTGTTGCGTTTGAAAAACCTCAAAGTTTATATCTTATCTTGTTTCGCAATGAAATTATGATAAACTGTATGGCAAGGAGAGTGTAGAAAGTTGTGATGAACTTTTGAGTAAGCGTTGAATGTATTTCGTGCTTGTATCTTTTCATAGAGAACAAAAACGCAAAGAAGCGGTGGCGATCATAGCATCATGATGCTGCGAATGGCAGAGACTGCAGGGGTGCTTAGTTCAAACAGTATGGTCTCTGAGAAATGAAAACAAATTGAAGAATGGACGAATAATAGTGGACCCCAGTGAATAAGGCACTGGCAGTACGTCCAACAGGGGAGACAACCAAGCAGAGAGGGAAGAGAGGTTAAGTGATTTTTAATTAATTGGAGTAGAAAATTGTAGACGTTAGAAGATGAGAGACAAAATAGGAATGGATGTGTTTAATTTAATCATTGAAAACGTGTTCTCTGCGAAGTTCTTTGAAATAAAAAGGAGAAGACTGAATTTGGATTTATTTTTTACAAGCAAAGAAGATAACACAATTAGAAGATTTGTAGCACATCGTGGCTTAATTAAAGTGAAGGCGATGCTAGTCAGTGATTTCTACCGAAATGGGACACTCCAATTAGAGTCAGTGGTGGATTATTTGACCTAAAATAAAAATTTAATTGAAGGGGTTTTATAAATTTCCAAAATATGGCACAGACTTAAACATTTGCCAATAATTCACTTTAATTTAATAGTTAAATTAAATCCAGTCAAAAACTTCTGAATGTCAAACAAATGTTTCAGGACTTGAAAGGACCCAAAACATAAATGGTGCCTTTTTTTACACTCCATAAATAGAACTCAGTATCTATCCGACTTATGGAGGTTCGACTGTATATAGTATTCATTATTTATAAGGGAACATAAAACAACATAACACCAAGGAACATAACAAGGGAACAAGGAACATAAAACAACTTATCAAAAAATAAATGCACCCAAATCTCGCTTTGCGTCGTTAATTGAGAACAGAATAATACGACGCAAATCGAATTAACGTTTCCCATTTATTTCCACTACATTTGGTCTAAGTGGTAGAATAATAAAATATATCATTAGAAATCCAAATGTTGTGTTAATATTAATTGCAATATGCTATATTTAATTTCATTGCACTGAGTTAACTCAAATAAAAGACAATAAATTGTTTTATTTTATTTTTTTTTATTTTCATATTTTCAAGATACAGAAAATGCTCTAAAGGACATTCTAAAAGGACATTTAATCTATTTTTAACGCTTTAATTCGTGGTGTTGATTTTTTTTTTTAAATTGGTCCATAGTTTGTTCACTCTTGCAAATATTCCTCCAAACTGACTCACTTTATGTACATCCATATGTACTTTAAATTGGGGAGTCCGTTTTTACAGAAGAAGTTAAGAAAGGAATAACAAAAACGCAAACCGAAATATTATTGACGCAACTTTGAAACCACACAATTTTGTGAAGGAAGCAAATTTAAATATAATCGACTCAGCTTTGAAACCACGATAGTTGTTAAAAGACTCAAATCGAAACGGCGTGAATCCAGGTTTTGGTGTAAATAAGAAATGAAACAAATTCACACTCTGTGTCTTTGCCCGAGTTATTTTTAGGCACGTTACTTTTTGTCTATGCCTTCAAGAACCCCAAACTCATTTCTTTAAAGGCAACTGAAGCTGCCTTCATATTTTCTGTTTTTCACTTGTTTTTTTTTTTTTGTGGCTTTGTACATATCGAAGCTTTTAAAAATGAAACCGTATAAAGTTGTGTGTTAAATTTGGGCCATAATACATGGAACACATAGGGTGTACCATATAACCAATATCGGGCTTTTCACAATTTTTGTTCAATATCTCACACTTCATGAGGTTTAAATAATAATAATTTCACATCTTAATATTTTATTCACACACATTCATAAAAAAAGCAAAAAATGCCCAACAAGCATTCAATATTACAATTAAATAATTAAAAATAGTCCAAGTGATCGACACCACACATCTGGGGACCAAGTTACAAAGCCCGACAGACACTTCGCAAATGAATGAAATGAATGCATAGTGGCATGTGTATGCTTTTCCTGTTCAAAGACATTGTGTTTTGTGTTGTGTTATATTTTTCCACCACAGAGCACACAAAACACTACCTTCTCTAAGTGTTAACTCGCTTCACACAGCAGATTTTTGTTGCGCCACTAAGGCTCATCTATCGATTTTTCATCTCATAGATTACATCAAATAAACAGTATTATTTAAAGAATAGTGCATGGATACATTTTTCAAATCCCAATCCAGACAAGCTAAAATCAATTTCGTTGCAAAGTTCATTAAAAGTGTTTATACACTTTGTAAAAGGTTCATTAGAACGATAGTTGGTTCTATGCCTCTTATCGTATAGTAAATTTCTCACCCGAAGAGATCTTTGAGGAGCATATATATTCATGACAAAAAGTAAATCTGGTGAATTTACACGGCAATTAATAATATCGCAGATGAACATGGCCGACGGTGCCTTACGCCTGAAATCTAAGGTTATCAAGTCTATTATTTTACATCTATCGTCATATTTAGGGGGTTCTTCGAAGGAATTTAATTTATGGACAGCATATATCGTGAAATTTTTGTGTACTCTTTCGAATTTGAGTTCCTAGTATCATATGGGAAATCCCAAATGATGGAGGAGTATTCCAAATACGGTCTGACTAACGAACAATACATGGAATTATTACTAGTTATATCCCGAAATTCTTTACTATTTCTCTTCAGAAAACCTAACATAGCGTTGGACTTCGCAACTGTATAATCATAATGTAATGAAGAATTTAATTTAGTATCAAAAATTACACCCAGATCTTTAATCTCTTCTAGGCGAAGTCTATGATCATTTATGAAATAATCATAGAGAATCCGGGATGTAATTCGATATGCCGTAAAAATATTACATTTTTGAATATTCATCTCTAGTCCATTGTGCTTGCACTATTCGACTAGCGCATCGAGCTCCAATTGGAAATCATTACAATCAGTTAAACTATTTATGGATAAATACAATTTAAAGTCGTCTGCGAATGTTAACATTTTACAATATCTGAAAATTTCGTGAACATCGTTATACAATAGAAAGAGTAATGGCCCCACATAGCTACCTTGTGGAACGCCCTATGTAATTTTTATTACTCGAGATCTAAAACTATCGATCTTTACCAATTGCTTTCTGTCCTTTAAGTAATTGGAAAACCACTCTAACATTGAAGAATGGAGTCCAAAAGACTTTACCTTGTTTAAAAACAAAGTGTAATGGACTTTTTAAAAGGCTTTCGAGAAGTCGGTGTAAAGTACATCAACTTGTAATTGATTTTATAAATTTATATAAATGTAATAATGATAAATTAGTTGTACATGACCTGCCCTGCATAAACCCATGCTCGCTATTAGAAATAATTCCTTTTACAATAAAATATAATTTTTCTTCGATCTAGGCTTATAATTAGAGTCAATAGCCAAAATCAACAGTATGGTCTACCAGGTCTTGCAGCTTGATTTTAGCACCAACATCATAATCTTAATGCTTGGTTCTGGTGGAAGGCACATTGTTTTAGCGCGTGCTTACAAGTGATATGAAGGAAGATCTCCGATATTATATCGGAGAAGACAGATTTATTTCTGACTCAAACTTATTCTTAGCTTCACTCGTGCCGATAAAGCTTATTAATATCGATACAAACGAGATTCTTGGGCAAAATCGGACTTGTCTTCGGTAGAATATTGCCGGCCGATTTCTATCGAGTTTTCAAAAGAAACTCCTGATTTTAGTTAAAAATACACGAACAAAGATAAATGAGTTACAAGCTAACAATATTACATAAAGATGGGGAATTGACTGCTGTAAAACTCGAGCTGTTTTTAACAATGATCGATGGAGTAGCCCCAGTCCTTACTGATACCAGTTCTACTCTTGTATGTAATATTTGTGGATCAAAACCAGTCGAAATGAATGACTTAAACAAAGTGAGACATAAGTCTGAAAATAAAAATGCGTATCAGAATGGCCTTTCAACTTTGCATGCTTGGATCTCATTTTTCATATATCATACAATATATCATATCGATAATGGTCTGCAACAACACCTGGGAACAAGAAAAGCAATGAAGGAAAGAAAAAATATGTGCAACATCGTTTCCGGGCTGAACTATGTTTACATATAGATAAACCACGACAAGGTAGTGGAAACAGCAATGATGGTAACACAGCTCGTCGTTTTTTTGTAAAATTATCAGTCTAAATCATATTCAAGATTACACATGCAAAGTGTTATCCTTCTATCACTCAAAACAAAAAAGTTACAGATTTTTGAGACGATAAACACTGTTTCGTCCCATAGCTGTGTCTTTGAAATTAGTTCATTATACGGAGAACTTCATTATATAGAAGTTCACTATAGGAAAGTTCGACTATATATGAAAAGCATAAATACTAGGGTCGTGTGAAAAGTCGGTGATTTTTTTTTTAATTTCCCAATAGTGGTTTTGAATTCCACAATGTTCTTGTAAACTGCTAGCTAGATAGACTCCTGTCAAAACTGTGTCATTTAATTTGTGCTGGACTGTAGTTGACAAACAACAGATAATTTCATGATAATGCAAAAATTTCGTGTGGTTCGTGTGTATACTAAGGTGACTCCTTGCTATAAATTTGAATAGTTAAGATGCCGTTTACAGAGGTCGTACCAGTGCTGAACGTTCAGGTCGACCAAAGGATAAAATCACTAACATTTACCCCATCCAGCATATTCGACAGATTAAGTCCCATGTGCCTGTTCCCTCTTTCCAAACACTGGAAGAAAAGCCTATTACTTGCAGGGCATGCAAGTGCAATTAAAAAAAGAAACAACTATAATGAAAAATAAAATATTTTTTATTTAAAAAGTAACATTGACACAATACACTCGTGAACATATATTTTGTATCTGGTGTGAATAGGGATGTGCCTCGGGTAAATACCCAACGGGTGGGTATTTAAAACGGGGTATATACCGGGAATATACCCAAAATCGTAATTACCTACCAAAGTGGGGTATTTAATAATTTCGATATAATAAGTCAACATTTGTTCAACTAACTCGTGTTTTTTTAAATAGTAAGTTGAGATTTTATTAAACACAAAACTTTTTTCTTACATAAAGCCAGTATTTGCTCGTGAATGAAAGTAACACAAGTTATGATACAAAATAGTTACTTACAAAGAGTACGCAACAGCATATCATTCAATCTCAGGCTACGATGTAAATGCAAGGAATATTGCACTGTTTGTTCATGTGCATAAAAAGGGATATTAAGTCATAAAGTAGACCACACACTATGAGTTTTCAAATGACATTCCTAGAATGCAATTTCTTACCATTTTAGTACAGGCTACAAAATGCAAGAAAGTCATTTGCAAACTGAAAGTATGTAGCGTACTTTAAAGAGTACAGTTATCCCTAGTTTTATGAGGGTAAAAAACCTGGGGATACCATTATCGTGATAAAAGATGCAATCCTTTTTGCTTAGTTCTGCTTTAGATTTCAATGCGAGTGGTGGCAAGTTCTGCAGTATAAAGTGAACGCAAAAATAATATACTTTGAACAAAAATAAGTTCCTTGCGTTCTATTTGGATTTACAAGCTCAATATTTCAAACATTTCACATGCTCTTTGCTCTTCACATTAGCCCCGTTTTCTTCCTCGTGTTAAGTTGTCAAAGTCAAGTGTTTTTTTAAATAATTATTTTTAAATGGTCAGATTTAAGTTGCTATATTTTTAAATATTTAATATGGTAAGACCCAAGAGTTCTTTTCAGAAATCCGACAAAACTGTAAAGTGCAAAATTTTGCGGAAAGACATACTTTCCAAATAAAAATAAAATAACGAAGCATTTGATCAATTGATTTAAATGTCCGTCAGATGTTAAGGCAGTTTTCAACTGTGAAATAGGATTGAAAAGACCCAGTGCTGAAGTGATAAAAAATGAGCAAAATATCAACAATTTCCCGGGTACATAATAAACATTGAAATCGACTTACAACTTCCAGAGCCGGGAAGTTAACATGCATATCACACAATCAACCTGAATGGAAAAACAACATGGGAAAAATATAATACAACCAACGAAGATGATATGCACAGCTGCAGTAACAAGATCAACAGAACCAAGGAACCCCGCTACTCTTTGTGACTTCACATCTTCTATCCGAATCCAGCATCTCAGATTAGATAATTTCTATCAATTATGAGATTTTTTATTAAATAAATCTAAACTGTATATATATACCCGTGTATTTACCCTGAAGGGGTATATACCGGGTAAATGTCCATATCTAGGTGTGAATAATTTCTTTGCACTACTGTATGTGCATATTTGAGAAGACACAACAAACGTCAACCACTTAGAAGAAACAAATATTTGCTGATAGCAAAAAAAGCAAACATCACATAAGGTTCACTTTGAGCCCATATGAGGAAAATGTAATTTAATGCAAAGTATATGTGCGACACCCTATTTATGCAGACGCGCCCATAAAAGATTCAGAATTAAAATTTGGTATCATATCAATTATAAAGCTATGTACACGATGCTTTATCGGTGGATTATCCGATTTTCACAAACGATTTAATAATCTGGTGGTAATACTGTTGAAGTGTACAATGCCGGAATACACGTTCATAAACCATGTGTTGCTGTGATTCTTCTGAAAGGGGAATGTTAACATTAATTCGCTTGCCGAAAAATTGTTTTGTTGTTTTAACTGAACATGCATTCTGTCGAAACTGGTGAGTGTGGGCAGCTGCCGTTAAGCAGAGAATACCCGTGCTATCGCTTCAAATCTCACATCAATCAGATGACGGTAGTGTATCAGTAGGCAAGAGCTTTGGCAACTAGGCGGGTATGGATGAAGGTGGTTATTTCCTGTAGTGAAGTATCACAAGCACTTGCATATACGAATATTACATACTTATACAAACTGATTTTGACTAATCCAAACATTTCTAACATTTCCTATACCACTTCAAATTATCTTTGAAGCTCTGTGAAGAATGCTAGACTTTTACGTCAGTTCATACGAACTGTGCAGGAGATTATCTTTTCTATTTAATTCCAGCATTAGCGTCGGTTTGGTTAACAAATCAACATTCACTCGTATTGCATGTCGTACTGCTCTGCCAGTAGGGGAGGGGACCTACAGTTTTTAAGTTCTCAAGGGCATACTCTCCGAACATTGTGTGTACAATTCGACCCAACTCCTAAAAATCCATAAAATTAGAAGAATAGACGGTGTCATGTGCCTCACATATGTGTCATTCGTTACAATGTAAATTCGGTCGACAATCTCTCATTCATTTTACTTAACAGAACTTAGAAAGCAGGCCAGCACTTACGGCACTCATCGTTGTCCTGCCACCATAAATTCTGCCTTCCACATAACGATTTCTACAAGATGCTGTGACGTGTAGGAGGAGACCAGGAGGTGATGACCTCTATTGCTTATGCAGTGTCATCGCTACCAAGAAGTATGTACACCATGGTTCTCGCTTCTTCGACAATTTGAGCGAGCTTTAAGTTTTCTTTGTGGATTGGTGTAAGTTCAACTGCACCGACCAGTTAAGAAACAAATTTCAGTAAATAAGGGGTGTAAAAGAAGACTCATACTTAGTGTGGTGTGGGGGCATAAGCCGACTGCTGGGTGACTCTGCCAGCCAAGGCAATGCTACAGCTTTGGACAGAGGTGCTCCAATCAGAAGGATGGGGTCTATCATCCCCCTAAGCCACGATGTTAAGTAAACAGTGCCAATTGGATAGTTCGCACCCATGGGGTAATAGTGGTTGTTTTCCAGCGGTGCCTCTACAAGGCCTGGCCAACTCGGGGAGTAATAATGGCCTAATTGTGAAGCTCAGGCACAGCCGACCATAATTTCCTCAGCTATTGCATAGAACAAAATATATCCCAAAAGTTAAAAAATAAAATGCAAGATGAACAGACTTCGGGGTATAAACTATGTTGGACATGGGCACGACAAAAAAGTAAATAGTGCTAAGCCTACGGTGCAACCCAGCATTAGCCGGAAGTTGTAAAAACCCAAAGCCCACTAACAGGCCAGAGTGAAGAAAGCGCAAGCGGAAGCAAAGCTGCCTCCCGACCTTTATCAGAGGTAGTAAGCGAAAGATGGAGCGTGGAAGTGAACCAAGTTTAAATTTCCGCCACCCCTCAATCTTGTACGACCAAGGCGACGAGGAAAGTCGCAACTGTCCATTAATGCCCCCTCCGGGACAACTCGGTAGAATGGATGATCCACTCCGAAAAAGGCTCAGTGGTGCTGACAGCAGGTGGAGAGACGGGCACCAGCTCGAATAGGGCAATGGCTACATGATCCCTCAACCAAGCTTAAGGTGACCCAGGTAAACATTCACCAAGCTAGAGCGGCATCTGCTGTAATAGCAAGAATGTTCACCGCGGAAGATCTTTGTTCTTATTCAGGAGTCATACATCCTGGAATTAACAGTCAAAGGACTGACGCTCAGGAATTCAAAACTAATTTGGGACACTAGGGTGTCCAATCCAAGAGCCTGCATTCTTATTAATAACAATATAAATTATGGGCTTCTTGCAGAGCTTGTTATAAGGGACGCTGTGCCCGTCTTTTGTGGCAGGTGGGCAGCGAACCGTCGTCCTGGCATCGGCATGCTGTGCTGCAGATGGGCCTTGAGGCCCAGTCACGTAGCCTAGCGCTTCGACTACCAAAATAAAATTATAGTTCAACTTACTGGATACCAGTTGCATAGAGTCATCTTCGGCAGTACCAGCATCCATTTAGCAACTGGTGGAGCACTGCAACAGGCTCCAACAATCAATACTTCTTGGATGTGTTGCCAATTCCCATAATACCATCTGGGGGAGCACCGACACAAACGAAAGGAGGTGAGTACCTGCTACAATTCTTCAAACGTCATATTAATTGCCAGTCATATTTTTTGTTACGAGAAAATTAGACAGGAGACCTCACCATAGGCAGCAACACAGACTGGAAAATCTCAAACGAACTCTCAAAGTCTGAACATAGAATCATAAGGTTCGATCTGGACAACATGAGAACAGCAAGTACAACTGTGAGAAATCCGAGGAAAGTGACTGGCATCTCTTTCTATCCGTCCTAGGAAGCAATGTTGAGCAATAGATATCAAAAGAGCTCCAGCCCACTTTCCATGTTTTAGAGAGCACAACACAACAAAATCTATCACAACAGCAATCGAATCAAGATGTACACAGAAAGTGAGGAACAGAGGTCAAGGCCACTCCAAAGGGCGTATGGAATGGGCACGAAAGCGTCGCGTGCTCTAAAGATTTGTCGGAGATACACTCAATAAAATTCAAAGTTTGGCACGCCTCTGTATTACAGGGTTCATGAGAACTTGTCCAGCTGCTACCACGGAGGTGCAATTGGAGCTGACTCCATTACATCTAGTGGTTGAGAAAGACACAAGAATGGGTAGAAAAAGGAGGACGCTGTGACTACGAAATTCAATGTCCTAAATAAACCGTTTACCATTAAGCTCAGCACCAAAAAGGACTGGAATAATTTCCATAGTCCACAGACTGAGCAGCGAAAATAGATCAGTAAAATAGTATACAGATGGATCAAGAACTGATGAAGGAATAGCAGAGGGGCATTTGGACCACGGACAAAGTACTTCGAATCCATGGTCACTCGCACCAGCATCTTGCAAGCTGAAATCTGTGCCATAGACCGATGCGCTCAAATCAATCTTGATAGAAAATATATCAACTGCGACATAGCAATATTTTCGGACAGTCGTGTCGCTATCTTGGCACTAGACTCCTACATCATCAGATCCAAGCTTAAAGTGTTGAGCAGAAGAAACAGAGTAAAATTCTGCTTGATAACTGGCCATAAAGGGATAAAAGGCAATGAAATGGCCAAGTCCCTAGCTAGGAAAGGAGCATCGGAATCAGGCCCTGAAAAGGCCCTGTACCATTCTGCGCTGTACTAGACCATGTCCGCAGAGAAGGATTCAGGGTACTAACAAGAGGAAACCGGACAGAAACTTGGAACAACGTTTAAACTCTTGGGCCAATGTTACCAAAAGAGTTTTGAGGAGTGCACAAGGCACTAGAACCATCTCTCATTCTCAGATTCCTAATGGAAACGGGCTAAAAGAGAAGACTCTAAAATAAATATCTTCGACCTTCACGCAACAGATATTCATTACCCTCAATACAGCTCTGAAAATAATTGCATTTGAGGGGAACTCTAAAGAGAGCAAAGGTATGAAAAGGGTGCACAGTAGATCTAAAGGTCGCGGTGCAATATACCCTCAACAATAATAATAATCAGAGTCTTCAAAGGGGTTTTTTCGTCTTGTAAACCACACAAAAGGCTAGCAATATTAACGGCTGAGCCATTTTAAGCAATAATTTGCACTGTTCACTTTAAGTACTATGCCCTGCATTGTAAAATTATCCGCAAGAGTCTGAGGAATGTTTAAGACTTGCTGACGACACATTCCTGAGTAACATGAATTAAATGCTAAATCCTCTTAAAGTAAGATGATCCAATGTTCATCGATTGACACTGTACCCAACACGTGTTAATAATTCGAGTCCTCACTGTCCAAACAATTCCATTCACATAATTCAGTGTTTCCAGAGAAAAAATACGTGTCTCTCGCAGCCTACATACCCGTCACAAAAGGAATGAGCAAGCCCTGGTGGGGGTTTGTGCGCAAGGGGTGGAATAGGTATAGGTTATATGATTTAGAGCTAGAAATCATACACAGGATGTGTTCTCTATTCTTTGGCAAGCGAGTGTTGGATGTGAATTCATGTATCCCAAGCATCTGCAGGTGACAAATATGATACCGAAACGAAAGGAAAACAACGGGGTCACCGAAGAACAAAAACAAAAATACACTCGTGCATGCAAAGGATGGGGAGGGAGGAGTGGGTTCGTGAATTATGAATTTCACATCCACAGATTGAATTTTCATCCATTTTGCTGCTTCTCTCCCTTTTTTGTTTTGTTTTCTTATTTTCCCGTTTCTGGTTGGCCTTCGAGAGAACTATCGACGGATAAAACAAAACTATGGGGGGAGGCCACTGACATGGCCTATCGATGTGCACAGTGCATGTGCCTGTGTGGCTAGAATTGTTGACACAAATGCGGTGCATAACCTCCTTCAAGCATAGTTTTTGTTTGCCTAAGTTTTCCACAGGTTTTCCCGCGTGTTTCGCTTCTTCCCGTCCCAGCCCTCGTCGCTGTAGTGGTTTTCTCCTCCGCGCCGGCCGTACTGTTTTTTAGCGATAACCAATCTCTAAAGCCTCATCCCTATCTATTGTGGTGCCGAGGTAAATACGAGTTATTTGTTTCAGCAGATAAAACACTGACAGTCTATTTGTGGTTCAAAGTTTGCGTCTAAAAAAAGATTTCCACGCGGAAAATAGCTCGTTTTCCTGGCAAACTACTCGAGCTCTGTATTGTTGTGTGAATTTCTTAAGTAGGTTATCGATGACAGCAGACAGTCGATGCCGACACGGTTCGCGTCTTGTGGTCGGAGTATTTGGTCGGTTCGGTGGATACGTCGTCAATTGAAGCCAATGAACGGGACCGCCACCTATCAGATGTCGTTTTATGGAAATCGTAAACTGACGTGGGTATCGATTACTAAATGATTAAGACTCAAGAATGCTACGAGTTTTTCTCTAATCGAGTATTAAATGAAATTTATTTAATCACCGAATGAGGCCTTAAAGGCATTAGCTAGAGGAAAGGGTTCGGTGTCATTTTAATTCGATGTTACTGCGATTGAAATGCATTAGGAATGTGTGAAGAGAAATTCAATGCTTCAGAAAACCAGTTTTAAGGCATAGTTTTGTTGAGTTTGAATTAATTTTATGCAGTGAAGTGCTTTTGTCGTTTGATGACGTTTATTGTATTGCCTCTCAGAATACGATCCCCAGACCGAAGAGTCAGATGGAAGCAGTCGGGGGGCGAATTGTATTTGAATCTAGAGCTAAGAGACGGAAATAGCGTGCTTCGGGCTGAGCTGATAAAAGAAGAAAAAACCAGCGATGAAATGTTGTAACGTAACCGTTGGTATATATTCCGATAACCCTGCGACAATCAGGGCTGTAGGGTTTTTTTTTCTCACCTGGTCATGGCTGTTAGGCAACTGTTGGAAATGCTGCTTAAATACTCCCACTAATCCCTGCAAGTTCCGATAACCATCACAATTTCAATGAGCTAGATGTTGGCTATCTTATAGAAGCCTCCTACGTTTTTCTTTCCCCGAAGCTCTTCGCTTGTTACCCACACTAGTATTTAATTCTTACATCTATGGGTAATTTTGGACGGTACTGTAATGCTGGATGTGCCTGTATAAAGGGTATAAAGGGTTTACTGGGAGTAATATCCTCTAACCAGCTGGCAGCTTTCACTCGCAGACGTACATGTCATTGCATATCAGTCACTCTGTTATTGTCCGAAAAGAAAATTGTTGTTCACTTCAGGTTTAGTAGAGAAACACATTTTTCGATTTGACTTCTATTTCTATTAAAAAGGTGACATAAATTGTTATCCTACATTAATTTTTCTGAAAGGCCATCTGAAGGCTCTAACAGTAGTCTGCAAACATGGCTGGCTCCCATCTTCCCATATAACGCTTCTCATACCTTGCAATTTATTGATGAAATCTTTCACCATGTTCGTCACTTACTGACTTATCCGGAAAAACTGAAAGGGGAGTACACAGAGTACAAAGTTAAATTTCCGTGACATCTTTCGTCCTAGTCCAGCATTCGATTAAGTTTTTCATGGAAATCCGGTGTTGTATGATTGCCGAGGATTTTGTTTGTGATGTCTATACAAGCAACTAGGTCGTTGTCACCAGAATCGTTGACTAATTTTCACCTCTCGTAACCGGATAACTCTCATAATCGGAAATTTTTTAAAGAACGGAATTATTTACTCAATTCTTAATTTAAATAATTCTCTAAGGCAGACCCTCTTTTAGCAATAGAATTTCACTCTCTCTCGTCGCCTATCCGACTTTGTGCGTAAATAATTATTTTTTCGTAATTTGATCGAATAGTATCATCAAGGGAAAAGTGAAGCATTTGCTAACATTGAAAGAATGTTCCTCATCATCGTCATCATGTTCTGACCCGCATGCTCCACTAAAGGGGTCGCGGGGGTCTCGATCCTCCGCCATCTACTCTAACTCATCATGAGTTATGCCCAAGCGTAACCAGGCTAGTTTTTGGATTTGTTCCACGTCGTCTTGGGTCTGTCAAGCGGTCGCCTACCTAATGGAATTGGATTGAAGTTAAAAACAGCTAACTTGGCTTTGACACCAAGCTCGGCCTTCCAGATTACAAATCTACCAAGTTGTTTCAAAATCGACCCAGCTGACCAATCCTGCAGGAAAGCTCAGCATTACTCCTTCCATCCCTCGTGAAAAGACCCCGAGATACTTAAGCTTCTCCACCTGCTTCAATGGGACTCCACTAACCTGTAGAGTGCATTGTCCTTTCTTAGGCCGACTTAAGTTAATTTACCATTTTTCAAATGTACATAACATAATTCGACCTAAGTGCTGAAACAATTCGATTTAATCTTCGAAAAATTTTTTGACTCAAAAATGCATTCATTTGTTTACCTAATTATTCACTCTATCTCAAATAATGATTTGTATTAAATTCTAAACTGGGCATTCTAGTGCCGTGAAGTAACGCTAAATTACAAAATTAGGCATTACTTCACTTTTTAAAGCGAAATAATGCCGAATTTCCATGTTAGGACTTATTTCACATTGTTAAAGTGAAGTTAAGCCAGATGAATAGAATTAAAATAACAGTTACCGGGTCGGCCGCTTCGGATTAAGAAATTTACACACAATCCTCGCGAGTTACGTTCCCACACTCCACAAATCCGAAGTTTGAAGGAAACCATGTTCATTGGACACTTTAGAAAAACTCTCCCAGACCTGAAGTCATCAATTTTGTTGAAAACCTACCATGCAGTTGTAGGCGACACCTGCGTAAGCAATTTCCGCGAACTGCAGCTTGTCTGAATGAGAAGTAATAGATATTTGATAAGTTTTACTTCAAGCTTCGGACGGGACGGTCGACTTCTGCCAAGAGAAAATAATAGAGAGCTCTCTGAAGTATATACTTGTATTATTCTTCTACTTTTTTGGTTTCTAAAAAATACAAAAATACATAAATCGCGCGGCATACCGGGCTCACTCAATTCGATGATCCGCTCAGGGTGGGTGTTTTTCGTCTGGCAGGCGCATATATCAAACGTTTTTCTAACAAGTACAGTTGGCTTTGAAAATTCTATTCACTATTCTCCGAATTTGGTTCTGTTTGACAAGAAATATTTAACAAAGTGAAATACGACCGAACATGGAAATTCGGCTTTATTTCGCTTCCATAAAGTGAAATAAGGCCGAATTTCGATATTCGGTTTTATATATTATTCCCGAAAGAATTTTCTGTTTCTGACTAGTACATATTTTCAGAGGACCATTTAAAGTTTAAAATGTCTCTCCTGGAAGTGTAAAAAAAGACATAACATGTTTTATCTTTTAGGCACCGATACCATAAATGCATATTTTTATTGTGTTTGTTTTTCATGGTTTTCAATGCGGTAATTTTTCTCACAAATGAATACGCCAGTGTCCAAAAGAGAGAGTTTACTGTGTCTTCTTTACTAAAGGAAATTTAGTTTTCAGAAACAAAAATTCAGGTCCGAGTTCGGAGAGTACTTTTAGAAAAATTGTTATCATACCAAGTTTGAAATTCAACGGCGGTAAATTGTTCGTTTTTTATACAGGATCTTAGGCTGGTTCATTGGAACACCAAAGGCTTCCAGTCTTCTAACCTAACAAAACTCTAGCGTCACTAATGATTGGTTCTATTAGGATGAAATCAAACCTCCTTGCGATATCCTCTGAAGGATTTTTATTCAACTGTTACGCAACACTGCATTTATTAATACTATGGTGAGCTACTTTGCTATGCTAGATGTCTTGAGAGATTCTGATTTCTGGTCTTCTAAAAAATATTCAACACCTGCTTTTTCATATTGTCTAAGGTAACTTCGATGAGGCGCGATATTCCGAAATCTGTTCAGCTGTTTACATACGCGGATGACACTAATCTGCCCGAACTCATCTAGTTGTCAGCGAGGTGCTTGCTACAATCGAAACGGATTGGGTCTGCGGATGAATGAGGACACATTTATGTATTTAATGTATTCAAGAACATTTATGTATTCAAGAACAAACTGATGTATTCAAGGACAAACTATCGTTTAAACTCGTTTAAACTATCGACACCTTGGACAAAACCTCACAACTGTAATTATAACATCGGATTTGTTGTGACTAGTTTGTCAACCGCTATTTCTATGGAGAAAGGAGCTCTGATCATCGAAGTTTTCCTTATAGAAAAGTGGTTTTATCTGCTTTGAAGTTATCTAGAGGAGCAGACTCACACAAAGAAGAAGTAGAAAAATGGCTACTGTCACTGTTCAATTCCTAAGAACAAGAACAGCAATAGTTCTGTAACCAGGATGATGTAATATAAAACGCATGGAAAATTAACTTTTAAAAATGGTGACTTGTTGAAGTTCAGTTCAGTTCAGTCATCTTTATTGAGACTATAAATCTGAGTATAATTTTGAGTACAGTATTTTTTTTAAAGCAACTGACTATATATTATGCGAGTAGTATAAGTCTGGTTGGGACAATTTAGAAAATAATTATATATAAAGAGTGATTTTTAAGCTATTATCTTTTTGGCAACACTGGTTTGAACAGCTGACGCACGTTTCGTGTTTTGTTTCACTGTCAAACATCTTCAGTTTGGTCCATAATTTAACCATGAATCGTCTTACAAACGAACAACGCTTGTAAATTATTGAATTGCGTGCTCTGTTAAGAAAGTTCATCGCGCGCTTCTTTCATTTTATGGTCAGTTTAGACGAACGAAGCTCCTTTTTGGCTCAATGGTTACGTAAATAAGCAGAATTGTCGATTTTGGAGTGAATATCAGCCAGAAGCATTGCCAGAGCTACCAATGCATCCAGAAAAAGCCACAGTTTGGTGCGGTTTATGGGCTGGTGGCATCATTGGACCTTACT
Organism: Eristalis tenax; assembly: GCA_905231855.2. Classification (NCBI taxonomy): domain Eukaryota; kingdom Metazoa; phylum Arthropoda; class Insecta; order Diptera; family Syrphidae; genus Eristalis; species Eristalis tenax. The sequence goes on along the minus strand of HG993124.1, from coordinate 102,984,337 downwards.
TCTTCAAAGATGATGCGAATCGTAACATAACTGTGAATGGTGAGCTACTACTGAGATGATATCCAACTTGACATGTGGTTTCAACAAGACGGTGCCACATGCCACACAGCACGCGCAACAATGGACTTATTGAGAGGCGAGTTCGGTGAACATTTTATTTCACGTTCGGGACCGGTCAATTGGGCGCCTAGATCGTGCGATTTAACGCCTTTAGACTATTTTTGTGGGGCTATGTTAAAGCTCATGTCTATACAGACAAGCCCGCTTCAATTGACGCATTGGAAGACAACATTGAAGCATTTAATCGTGAGATACCGGCCGAAATGTTGGAAAGAGTATGCCAAAATTGGACCATTTGAGGCGCAGTCAAGGTCAACATTTGCATGAAATAATCTTCAAACATTAAATTACATGGACCGTACTATCGATTCAAATAAAGATTTCATGCATTTTTCTGAATTTTATGTGTTTTTTTTTAGAAAAACTTTCCTATAGCTTTTAAAAAATCACCCTTTATTTCTTTAAACAAATTTATAATTACATTGGTCGACATGTATCTTCTTTCAAAATGTATGTGCTTGCCCTCGGCACATGTTACATAGCTGGCTCTTTTAGGTCTTACTTAAAACTAAAATACATATAAATAAAAAATAAGTTAAATTAATGTTACTGAGGAGTTATATATAGATTTACAAAGTGACTTAAATCAAGATATAATTCAATATATATATGAAAAAGTAACAAAGGTTCTATACAAACTCCAAACAATAGATTTAAGTTTAAGGTTGATGTCAAAAAGTGTATAATAAAGCAATACAAATAATAATATTTTCATTTATTCCCGGAGAACATTCAATGAAGCCTTCTTATAGAAAGGTAATGTTAAATCATTATTTGTTTGAGATTCTAGAATTCGGGACCCATTTTGAAAAGTATTAAATGGTGATATATAGTAGTGGAGTCCAGTACCGTCATTTAGATTTCGATCTCATAAATTTTTTATAGTAGGATTTGGATGGTTTTTTATTGATTCTAATCTAGTCTTTAATAACGATGTCATGTATATCACTAAAGGCTTAACTTTGGTTAAGTTATACAGAGTATAGTTAGAGAACCATTTTTTGTTTGGTCGACGAAATTTACCATTGTTGTGGTTCGCAAGATTGTTCTTTTGCTACCGTATTTGAGATGGTGAACCATGAACTAAACCCGTATGAAACTATTGGACTTATAAGTGTGTTATAAATGAGAATCAGGGTATTGCGGACCAGATGTTTTGAAGACAGTAACTGGCGTGCTTATTAAATCTGAATTTGTTTTGGAACAAAACGGATAAGTAAATATTTTCTATTTTTAGTGGAACAGTTACGTCTTCAATAAATAAGCAAAGATTTTTGCTTTCTTCAACTGCATTTCTATGCCCTTTACCAGAAACGTTCCTGAAATAAGTTAGTCCACATTTGATTGCATTAATGTTCAAACCCCATGATTTTAAGTATGACACAAAAGTGGGCAAGGCGGCTTGACGCATGTATTGGCCTTACAGCTGAGGCTAAGATTTTTGTGTAGTCGGCGTACAAACCAATTTCAGGTTCAGATTCTGAGGTACAAAAAGGCATATCGTGTAGGTAAATATTAAATAATTTCGGTCCCAGTAGTGTTCCTAATTTTATCGGAAATACATCTGAATATTCGGAACCAATAACAACAGAGGCATATCTAGATTGAAGGAAGCTTATTATCAACCTAATGAGGGGTCTAGGGCAGTTTAACCGTACGAGCTTGAAAAGAAGTCCTTTATGTCAAATAGAATCAAATGCTGCCTCTAAATCGATGTCTAAGACGAGACTTGTTGAAGTTTGATCTCCTACGCACATGGGCTATGATAATACGGTTATGTTCAAAAAACTTGTCTCGATTAAATGAGAAGCACTATTATAATATTTCTCCCCATTAACTAAGACGACTACATCTAATCACATTTTGTTTGCACCTTCACGACTTTTGGTTCAGATCGTCACCTCAATCAGTCGAGAACTATGCACCTCACATTGACTAATACAAGAACAAAATATGTTTATTTCCTCAAGCAAAGGCTTTATTTAACGGCAACGAGATGTGATTTGATCTGCGTCAAAGTCATGACTTTCATGACAATTCATGAACACAAAAACGACTGCGGTCGTTACAAATCCATTTGAACTAGTTGCCCCTCTGCAGTTAAAACGTAATTCAGTTTCAATTTCAGAAAATCAAAAAGGTGATCCCATAAATTTTCCTAGTTGTGTTCGCTCCTAATTTGTAACTTAACGACACATTAATGTTGAAAACGCTCTCGATAGTAGTATTACGATGATTGTTTTACGATGTAAAGTTATTCCTTTGTATTCAGATTTGTTGTGGAGGTGTGCTTACGGCTTGAGTTCATCCGAAGTGATATATATTTTTTTTCATTTTACGACCTTTAGATTTCTTTAATGAGTTTAGAAAGTGCCTACGCAATTAGAATAAGAGGGTCGTTACTGAAAAGATTTGGAAATTACGTTGACTCTTTAACAGAAAGATGTCAGGTACAAACTACTTCGTAGTGGGATTTTGAAATTAACCTTTGATGGGTAGTGATTGATATGAAAGACAACGCACTAAACGAGGCCACCATTCATTCGCCATAATGCCTACTTGATTTCCCTAAAAACAAATACTCTGAAAGCCCTTTTATTCGGAAAAGAAATATTTTTTACATATTTTCCGAGTAAAATAGAGTCCGATTTCAATGTTATGTGAACATTAAATGAATTAGAAAAAATCAAATATCGCAATGATTGAACACATATGCAAACTAGACATCAAATATGTAGAAGTCAGAACAAGTCAGCAAAATGTTTATTCGGGGGTGTCGGCAATTCACCTTTGAAGTCGGGAAAAACTATACAAAAATGTTTCTTAGTGGAATCTCGGCAACTGACTTGAGGGAATTGTAAGTAAGTCCTTTTCAATTAATATGTTTAGTGCAGAAAAAAATCTCTTATTAATTCGAAAAAATTGTTTATACGGACTGAGCATCCCCCAGCCATTCCGAATTAAGGAGCTTTTACTGTATGTATGGATTAACTCAGCTTATCTTTGTCTCAAGGTTTAATATGGTTAGTTAGCATTTTTAACACTTGCTTTGAGTTGTTGATGTTGAAGCAATACTCAGTGTAGTATGTAATGAGGACGAAACGGAGGATCGACGGCGTTGTCAATCATGACGAGTGCAATCGATCAGAAGGAGTCAAGATTTAGACCACAACAGAAATGTGGTCAGATTGATTTTGTTTCATTCATCCCAACAATTCTTTGGCTGCTTTAGTGGATTTGTTGTCATTCTATAAAGTCAACTTATTTTTGCTAAATAAGTCAAATAGCCAAGCCACTTAGTCAGGTCACACGACTATCATGAGCAATTAACAACTCGAAATTTGATAATCAAATTTCACTCGATTCTACTCCAAAATAATTAAATTAAGTACTTACCCTTTCCCTCGGGAGACGCATGCGCGATAAACAGCACATATTATCATAAATTGTCAAGTAAATAATTGTGTTTACCACTTCACTTAGAATGCATTACACTTAGAGTTCATTTATCATAAATTAAATAAATTAGAAAAAAAATACGATTTTTCCTGCACACGTTTTTTGTGTCTTTCTCGTGAGATTTCTCATAAAGTAAAAGCCTATTGTTTTAGCTTCAGAATCTGAAGAAAGATTGAATACCAATAACTAAACCAGCATGTTATTTGTCATCCCTGTTTAGCGACATTAGTGCATCTACGACATTTTTGCATTATATTAATTCCTTCTCTGTGTGATAATAGTAACAAAAGAGACAAGTTAATACGATGATTAGACGGCCCAGCATATGCGCAATTAGATCGTTCGTCATTCGGTGCCAACGATATTCGAGACAATAGTTGCATGCGCACTTTTAAAATTCACGGAGATGTTTCGCACTTTATATTAAATCCACTTCCGGCTCAGGGTGAACAGCCTCAGTTTTGACAAATACAGTCGAACTTCCCTATAATGAATTCGCACGGGTCCAAACAAAAACTTCACTATATAGAAATTTCATTATACAGAAATTATATACAAGTTAAGTTGGCGTCAGCACTTTCTCCACATAAGGTTTTCTGAACAATTAAGTGCCGTTTTTTGAACTTATCTATCCAACCAGTACTCGCTTCAAATTCTTTGTGTCCCAGGGCATCCGCGAACTTTTTGGCTTTTCCCTTTATTATTGTTCCAGATACAGGAAGATTCCTTCCACGTGCAGCGGTTATCCACATCAGCATTGCTTCATCAATATCCTCAAAAAGACATGTTCGAAGTCTTTTGCGCTTAGCACTTAATTGTCCGTCTTCTGCACTTTTTAGAATCACTGACTTGTTTTTTAGAATGTTTGACAATAAACTGGGAAGAATTCCAAACTCCTTGGCACATCGAACAAACAAAAAACTAACGGGTAAAATTACCGTTACGGTCGAGATTTGTGCAGATGTTAAAACATTTGGATATGAAAAAAATTCATTATAAGGAGACACAAAACGTATGAAAATAAAATTTCCAACTAGAAAATTTGTTCACTGTAGAGAAAAATTCACTGTATAGAAATTCATTATACGGAGAGAAAAATACACTTAAAACAGAACAACGTCAAACGTCAAAATATCCGTTGGAGATTTTACATTTCATGACGAGCCTACAGTTTCAGAAATAGGAAGTTGCAGATATTTAAAGACCGACCCTTGACTTTTCTTAATACTTTCTTCATGGGCTCTTTTTGACTTCTATTCAGTGTCCTATAGCACTTTCATTTATTCTTTTAAAATTGAAACAATTTTGTTTGACAGTGAAATGTCTTTACGTCATTGTGTGGACAATTTTCGCAAAAAAAAGCACAATGTGTCAGAAATCTGCTAGTTAACTGGCATATTGCTGAAAAATCCGCTAGTTTTGCTTGTTATTACTGTACGGAAACTTTGAGAATGTGTTATAATACACAATCATCATCATCATCTTCTTCTGACCCGCATGCTCCACCTAAGGAGTCGCAGGGAGATCTCCAGGCAACTCGATCTTCCGCCATCGACTCTAACTCATCAGGAGCTTTGCCCAAGCATAACCAGGCGATTTTTTGGACTTGGTCCAACCACCTCGTCCTGGGTCTGCCAAGCGGTCGCCTACCTGATTGAATCGCATTCAACGCCTGCCTCGGAAGTCGTGATGATACACAATTTGAAAAATGATATACAATTCTCATTGCGGCGATTTTGAAATTGTATGGGAAATATCGCAATATCTATCCTAATAGCTGAAATTACTCAATTTCGTCTAGTGGGAACATACTATGATACTCCAAATATTGGGTCTGTAACTTAATTCGTGCGGTTTGCTAGGAGATGGCGTAACTTGTATTATTCCATTGGAACATGCGTTGGAAAGCTACTGTCTTTGTACGTCATTTCAGTATATGTCTTTCATTTGAAGCGTAAACAAATATCATTTTTTTCACTCAAATATATCGAACTTTGTGCCTGGTAAGGTGTATTTGCGGGGAGTTCTTCTTCAGGCAAAGCCGAATAATATTCTTGGCTGCCAAGCCGGCGCAGTTCTTTTGGATTGGGATCCACAAATTGCCAGAAAGATGGGAAAAAGTCATAGCTTCAGATGGGCAATACTTTGAATAATACTATAGTACATGTTCTTCTTAAATAAAGGTACAAATATTGAAAAAAACACACGAATCAAATTATATACATATATATATATATTGGAAATACAAATTCTGCTGTACCTGAACTAGCTCAGTATGGCTTATTACCAAACAACTCTGGCCTACGCTCTCCCCTTAAAGATCACTTAGTCTGATTAGATTGAGTAGGCCGAATCTTAGAACTCTCATTGGCGTAATAATATGGCATAGTGCCATAGGAACTAACGCCTCTAGACCAGTCCTCCCCACAACGGCAAAAAGATGCAGAGATGAAGATGAGGAAGAAATCATGCAACGGCAATGCTCTCTTATCCCGTAGATTTAGACTTCTGGGAGCTTATTATTTTGATAGCCTGGTTGAACTAAGCAGCATTAGAGTCAGCCATCTTTTCCGTTTTATTAAAAGCACTAACGGGTTTGCGGAATAGATATTCCTAGATCAGCGTGCTAGCACAATGGACCTATTGTGTGCCTGTTGTCAGCCACTTCAACCTAACCTTACCTACATATGCGTAGGTATATGTTGAAACCGTATACAAAGGTTTTTTAATGTGTGAAAAGAATTACTAGGGGCGGCATAAATTTGGGTCGGCCCCGGGCGGCCCCAACCCACGCTACGCCACTGTGTTGGATCTGGAATGTTTTTATTTTTAAATGTGGAGCGTAGATTCAAACTAAACCCTTCTGGCGGTATCTACACCAAGGACTTTGACCGCCGAATAGACCTTGCTTTCCAAATGACATGTCATCTGTGGTTTTCATAGATGCATTACTTGCACTTGATATTAATGCAACCCGAGGAAGGCCTAACATCTGCTACACCTTGATTGCAGCCCGAACACTTTTTCTGAGGGGTCATGAAGGAATATTAGTTTTCGCTAAAACAAAACTGCTGTTGCTTTTCAAATTAGTACTAGATAAACAGTGTAATAATGCCAAAACAATAAACAACACTTAAATTTTGAGCTAATTTTCACTTGGAGTCGTTAACTAAATCCTAAACGCCTGACTCTGCTGTTTAACACTTAAACGACAACCGTAGGAGAAAAGGAGAAAAATTACGTTCCACACAACTAAAATGACAATTGTCGCTTAAAAGCGACTAAATCAATGACAACCGGAATAAGAATCACACACAATGACATGTTGTTAAACGACAAGTGGAATAGGGGTGAATGACTGAAGCAGTCCCGAAGAGGTCTGGAGAACCTTCCAGTTCTCTATTCACGAACGCTTCCCAGCAGTAGTTCATTTAGTGATCCACCTGCACAACAATGAAACCCTTCAGGGCAAGGTTAATAGTCCTCCTGTAATGACTCTCTCGCGTTTTTCAATCTCTGAAGAACCAATAAATTAGCAAAAACTCTGGGAAATAAATAAATTTGCAAGACGAAAACGAGTTCAAGGGGTTGATGGATTTCCGCGTATAAGACGCACTTAAAGTCGTGCTTATAATGTTCATCCAACTCAAATTGAATGTGTTTACCTAAGAATATCATTGCTGCAAGTCCGCGAATCTATTGCTTTGGAACAATGGCGTTTCTTTTGCCATGTATCACGGCGCCTGCAAAGGATAAGGTTTATTAGAAGGAGACGAACACTGCAAAAATACCTTTTCAGAAGCAGTTATTTCAGAGTCAGCAGCAAAACTGAGAAATTTATTTTTTGTCATCATTTTGCCAGCCATCGAATGGAGTACATTTCGTAATGATTTTTGTGAGGAGCGCTCATTCACGACGATAAATCGAACTGCGATATCTAACGATGACTAGCAGATGCCAAGGAAAGGGTGATTTTTTAGCTATTATCTTTTTGGCAACACTGGTGTAAACAGCTGACGCGCGTTTCGTGTTTTGTTTCACTGTCAAACATCTTCAGTTTGGTCTATAATTTAACCATGAATCGTCTTACAAACGAATAACGCTTGCAAATTATTGAATTTTATTATCAGAATGCGTGCTCTGTTAAGAAAGTTCATCGCGCGCTTTTTTACCGAAAAATTGTGTTCAGCGACGAAACTCATTTTTGGCTCAATGGGTACGTAAATAAGCAGAATTGTCGATTTTGGAGTGAATATTTTTGCCCAAAATGCAAGAGCTTGACTTACGTGACATGTGGTTTCAACGAGGCGGTGCTACATGCCACACAGCACGCGCAACAATGGACACGTTCGGGACCGGTGAATTGGCCACCTAGATCGTGCGATTTAACGCCTTTAGACTATTTTGTGTCAAGACAAGCCCGCTTCAATTGACGCATTGGAAGACAACATTGAAGCATTTATTCGTGAGATGCCGGCCGAAATGTTGGAAAGAGTATGCCAAATAGGACTAAGCGGATGGACCATTTGAGGTGCAGTCAAGGTCAACATTTATATAGCTTTTAAAAAATCACCCTTACTCTATCTATTTTTTTGGTATAGAGATAAGCAACTTCACACTTTTATCAAATCGAAAGCGCTGTAAAATAAATCTCAAAAACTAATTAGTAATTACTAATTACTATATGATTTCTAGTGTATATTGTCACTTCATGTCGTCTGCCTACACTTTTGGATATGCAAACTGAACACGCAAAAATAATTAACATAATAAACATTACACATCCGTTAAGTACCAATTGTTGAGCCAATACATTTTGCTGATAGTTCAAGTTATTAGCGTGAAAGAATAAATTGATTTTAATTGACTTGGGTATGCACTCAATTCAACCAGTTAAGCACTCGGAAAGGCATGCAACGGTTGTGAGACTTTCAAAAGGTGGAAGGATTACATTTGCGTATCATAATCGATTGCGGGAGCATACAATTAAATGGTTGATGACGTGTAATTACAAATGGAGTCTTCTCCAAGCATTCGATTTCATGTTCAATCAAAAGAAAACATTCAGAAACATAGTCCAGATGTAAGAGCTGCACTTAGAAATGGTTACAGGACAGATTTAGCTCTCCGTGTTTTTATAAAAGACAACAAAGAGCTAGTTAGTGTTATTTTGATTATTATTTAATGGTACGAAGGAATGTGGTATTTTAACAAATCCTTTACAAGCTGCTCATATGTATTCTGTATATCAACTTATCATATTTCTTAGGCTGGGCCTCAACTAACAACTCTATCCACCTAGCATGTCTGTCTAACTGCCCCCAGCTTCGTACATGAAGTTAGCTCTTCTCCAAATGCGTGCACCTCTGTTGCGTCCACATGCTCAGAGTCAAAATCTCTTCGGTTCGGAATCAAGTTGTACTTGGTTACTCGTTGTATTCGTGGACGCCTGGTTAAAGTCCCCATACAGGCCCTACGGTTCGTTGCTGGATCTCCTTCTACAGATGCCAACGCAAGCAAGGCCAACTCATATGCTGTAGAACTATTCTATCAAGGAAATCTTCTTCGTTCGCTTTAAGATTGATGTAGACAAAGTCACTGACTACCTCGGAGTAATAGGTGCCCATTGTGCAGCTCTGTCCAAGGCTTCGATGTTCCGTGAAATTTCTTGAGGGAAGCGCTTCTTCCCGACCTTCATTATCTTCTTTGCTGCACTCTGCGGGTCTTTTGCAGGATTTACGTCATTGTGAAAATCTGGTCTATTGTGAACTCTCACTGGCCTAAATCCGCATTGGTCAGATATTTAAAAAACTCCTTCAACAAAGCATACAAAATGGCAGATAAAGGAAATTGTGCATGTAAAGAAGACGTATAGTCCCAAAGTCAGAAGACTCATCCTTTCTTGTGCGGCACTGAGGTCCACTCCTCGGGTGGCAAGCTTTACCCCGACCACATCTAATAGATCATGCGCATTAATAGGTCATCGCCAACAGTTGCAATTAATTTCCCGCACAAACGGTCTGCACCAACACCATTATTAGACTTTAGTCTCGATATTTCTGTCTTGAACTCGTTTATGTCGGGGGGGCGGAATTCCCATCTATATTAGTCCAGATTGCGTGGAACGTTCTTTCACTTTGTTTGCTCTTCCTTTTTTTCAAAGAGGATGGATCTTGCCACTTTGTTTCTGTTTGCTACTCAAGAATGTGATAGGAAACTGAAACGTATCGACATGCTAAATATCTTCATCAATAATAAATCCAATCGTCTCAAATGTGTATTATATTATCCAAGACTCAGTACATTTTTAACATACACGTAATTATGAAATACTAATAAATAAGCATACCCATTTGTCTTTTCAGGTTATACAATGAAGCAGATCGCTATAGCCACGCTTATCCTTGCGAACATTCTCATTGGCACGGCAGTCTTCGCAGGGAGTTGCGGTCCCAATTTCCCAGATGTATGCATATGCGGCAAAGAGAACTACGAAGGCAGCATCAAGTACATTGTTAACTGCACAGACGCCGGTCTGCATAATACAAGCATCCTGGAGTTCATGCCAGGCGATGTCGAAATCCTTATCTTTACTGGCAATAATATACCTGAACTGCCGTGGAATGTTTTCGGGACAATAAATGACTATGCCTCACTCACAGTTGTCGACATGAGCAACAATCACATTCGAGAAATCCGAGGAAAGTCATACCATCACGTGCAAAACGTCCAACGTTTAATCTTGAACCACAACAACCTTAGCATATCAAGGGATGATGACGAAGTCAATCATCATCACCCGAGGGTTTTCTCCAATTTCATAAATTTAGAGGCACTACATCTTACTGACGCCTTTGACGACAATACATCTCCACATCTCAGCGAGGACTTGCACGACATATTTGTAAACAGCAACCTGGCAAAGCTGCAAAAGCTGCACTTGGAGCAGAATGAAATCTCTCACTTCAAGGATCGCAAGGTCTTCTGCGATCTACCAAGCTTGAGGGACCTTCATCTGGGCGATAACAATCTCAAAGAAATTAATTTCGACCTTAATTGCCTGAAAAATCTTCGCTTCCTCGACCTGGAACGAAATAAGTTTGAATACGTGAAGGCCAGGGACCTACTCTTGATGGACGAACTGGAAGAGCGTAACGATCGGTCAGCCAACCTAATCGTCGACTTCAATCTAAACCCATTCGTATGTGACTGCAAGATCGCTGTATTCCACGATTGGATTCTATCCACAACGGTTAACGTGAGAAATCGGGAAAATCTCATGTGCTTCCGGAACCGCATCAAACCGGAACCAATAATGGAGATTCAATACGGCAAGTGTGCCAATGCTAAACTGAAATCCGCCATGACGGGACACACAATGACTCTGATCTTCCTACTGATCGTCCTCAGTATTATTCTGATTGCCCTTGTGGCAGCACTGATTTATGTGAGCAGAGATAGAATTAAATACATGATCACACCAGTCTTCACAACGGTCTCAAAAAAGGTCCATTACACATCGATCAAAGACGAAGACTGTCCAGAGGTTCACGTCTGAAAATTATCCTATCTTTTGTGTTTTAACTGATTTTCACCTAGGCTAAGTCAAAGTTTTTCTTTTTGTCTTTTATTTCACTTTGCTTTCATAGGTTAGAAGATTTCGTGTCATTCATGGTTTGGACGAGTTAGATTCGAGTGCAATTGCATTTTATTTAGAGTCAGTGAGGGATACACTTATTGTAAGACATATCAATTAAAATTAAGTTAAGTCATTCGTCGTGTGTCATCATTTAACGAACGTCATTAGTGTTTATTTGAGCGCGGATCCATTTTGTATTATGTCTTGTTTCATTTTAAAATTCGAGTGGGACCAGTACTTCCGTGTCCGTCCGTGGAGAACAATATCCGTCATAATTTTTCTAGACACAATGTGACATCTCAATATCTAAATTCTAAATCTATGCACGTTTGTCTATGAAAGTATGCGAGGTATAATTAGTGAAATTTAAATATTATACTAGGCTATAATTTCCTTCAAACATTGGGTTCACTTTATGACCGGCCATTCTGCATGTTGACCAATGTGGTTGAATTTCGTTGATGCAGCGCTTAATGTTCTATGCACGGGCGGTTGTGGGCCTGTTGATATTGTCGTTTAACTTCAAATAATGCCATAACAAGAAATGTAATGGTTGTTTAATCACATGGACTAGTCCTTGTCAATTCTGATCACCAAAACGAGACAAGACCAGGAAATGTTTGCTGCAGTAACAGTTGATTTGTTTTACTGTCGCCATGGTCTGTGGCACCGTTTTTACATATTTTTATATGTAATATTTGAGATGTCGTTCAAGAATGAAACACGTTGTTGTATGTAGTGATGCTTAATTTTTACTATAAGTTGAAAAATTGTTTCTATTTTTCAGTGGCGACAAATTCAAATCTTGGGTTGATTTTGGGACACTCTTTATTTACAGAATCCGTTGAAATATAGTAATACTATGATCCATTGGCCGCAGCTAAGAGCCTCATGTGCGTTAAATGATTCTAAAATTATTTATCCCTGCCAGCAAAGTTCAAATGGGCATCAATTATTTCCCGCATCGATGGTTGCAAACCATTCAAATCTAGTGGTTTAGTTTTATTGTTTAGATCCAGTCAGTCGACAACACTAGTGACACATTATTTGTAACTCAGTCGTTACAGACTTTATTATGTACGAACATGGCCCGTTTTGTTGGAACCGCATTTAATATTTTTGAAAAACGGCGATGTTGTGACCATTTTTATACTACGACCAGCGCTGGGCGCAATCGGAATTTCGATTCCGATTTGCGTCAGTCAAAACTCTACAATTTTGCTCATATGCTTATATTTTGCTTACATATATAATATGTACGTACACTGCCGCTTAGGTAAATTGGATATTGTCTGAAATAGAAATTATGTTGGTCGTCGAAGAATCCTTGTGCAAATTTCAAGCCGGTCGATAGCTCTGCGGTGATTATTTTTCTCATAAATAGCTTAGTTATATCAATTCAAAATTGATTCACATTGCTGAAGCTGTTGCAGTTTACATTGTTTACTGCGTCAAAACTCAAAACTATGGGACTTCGTCTGGGCTTTCGAGCAGCTATTCCACTCTCGGCGAAAGACTTTATCAGCCGCATTATAGTTCATCAACTGTTTGACGTGCCGAGACGTCTCGTTGAAACCCTATTGAACAAAAATGACCGTCTTAAGTGCGTGATAGTGGCGAACAGCCGAAATAAGTATCTCACCATTCCAATTGATTAAAAGTGATTACATCTGACTTTGGGTAGAGCGTTTCATCAGCCCCCATGTTCAAGAATGTTCCAACCACTCTAGTGTATTTTTAGCGATACTTTTGTTTAAATCTCCCGTTCGAATAACCACAAATGACACTTTCACATAATGAACTTTCAAAGCAATTGTACTTAAATTTAGGACAGTAAAACAACATCTTAAAGTTAACAGATTAAATATATACCTACCAATTTATTATTTAATGTACTTAACACACAAACAAAGTATACAATGTATGTATGTATAATTACATACGCATTTATTTTCATAAGAAGCAAAAATCGAACTAACCTAGAGATAGATTATAAACCTTGTTATTTAATAACGCCAGCAACAGTAACAGTAAACAACTATCAATATCGTAAGCCGAAGACACCAGCTGCTCTGGCTTCTCAGCTATAACTTAAATTGTAAGCTAGGCTTTTACAAGTAAAAAGAATAAATCAAAATCATTTAATGAGAAATCCTTCTTAAAATTGTGTACTTACAAATCATATCATAAATAATATAAAGCCATACTAGCAGTACTTAATCAACCTAATTTTTGTTTTTTTTTTATCTTGTTTGAACAAGACAATTTAAACCAACAAATTGTGTGCGCATTTTTGTTTAAAAATTTAACAACAAATCGAAAACTATAATCAAATTTGAGTCGATTATCGAGAATGGAGAACAAAATGGATTAAAAAAAATATTGTAAAATAGATATCTGTGATTTAAGTTAATAATATTACATAATTGTAAGGTTTTATCTATCAACAATATTGTGAGAAACTTCTTGTATTTTGTTTAAAGCTTAAACGATGAAATTATCTGTTTGTCATCATGCATATAACTCTAATCATATTTTATTTTATTTTAACAATTATTTTGGTATTTTTCAATAAAAGCAATTTTATTACAAAACGAACTAACATGTCTTCTGGCTTTAAGTTGACATGTACAAGATGAGAGAGGTGTGTTAGGCTAGCTACATCCCAGACTGTACCACCACGCAAATAGGAAAATATGTTATGATCGCATTAGTGTAGGTTGACTGTGTTCAAAACTGTTAGAAAATGTGTAACATTGAATTGGGATGCGAGGGACCTGGGCCTGGCTTCTTTGGCACGACTTACAGTTCTATGCCGATTTCGAATGACAAAGCTTAAGAGACTATTTCTAAAATTATGAATGTTGTTGGTCGTACCGCGAATTAAGCATATCAGTGTGTTACCCCGATTACGAAATCCGTTTTAGTTAAACGACAGCAGTTGTTTGAGAGTTTAAAGCTGGCTTTCAATTTGAATTCATCAAATTGTGAAATGGGGTAGATCCTGACATTGGTGTTTGTTTAATGGAAATACTAAAGGGTGCTTTTTTGAAACCTATAGGAAAGTCTTTCAAAAAAAAAAAAAAAAAACACATGAAATTCAGAAAAATGCATGAAATCTTTATTTGAATCGATAGTACGGTCCATATAATTTAATGTTTGAAGATTATTTCATGCAAATGTTGACCTTGACTGCGCCTCAAATAATCCATCCGCTTAGTCCAATTTGGCATACTCTTTCCAACATTTCGGCCGGCATCTCACGAATAAATGCTTCAATGTTGTCTTCCAATGCGTCAATTGAAGCGGGCTTGTCTGTATAGACATGAGCTTTAACAGACATGAGTCCCACAGAAAATAGTCTAAAGGCGTTAAATCGCACGATCTAGGCGGCCAATTGACCGGTCCCGAACGTGAAATAAAATGTTCACCGAACTCGCCTCTCAATAAGTCCATTGTTGCGCGTGCTGTGTGACATGTGGCACCGTCTTGTTGAAACCACACGTCATGCAAGTCAAGCTCTTGCATTTTGGGCAAAAAAAAAGTTAGATATCATCTCACGGTAGCGCTCACCATTCACAGTTACGTTACGATTCGCATCATCTTTAAAGAAGTGCGGTCCAATGATGCCACCAGCCCATAAACCGCACCAAACTGTGACTTTTTCTGGATGCATTGGTAGCTCTTGCAATGCTTCTAACTGATATTCACTCCAAAATCGACAATTCTGCTTATTTACGAACCCATTGAGCCAAAAATGAGCTTTTTCGCTGAACACAATTTTTCGGTATAAAAGCGCGCGAAGAACTTTCTTAACAGAGCACGCATTTTGATAATAAAATTCAATAATTTGCAAGCGTTGTTCGTTTGTAAGGCGATTCATGGTTAAATTATAGACCAAACTGAAGATGTTTGACAGTGAAACAAAATACGAAACGCGCGTCAGCTGTTTAAACCAGTATTCCCAAAAAGATAATAACTAAAAAATCACCCTTTACATAGCGTTATGGAGCAATTGATTAGAGTACCCTTGGGAGACGATTAATACTTTCAAATAAGGGATTTGAAATTGATTCAAATTAGAAGCATTAAATCAAAACCAATTATTTGTTCCAGGTGCTAAGAAAAAATAAAAAAGAAATGCATTCTTTGTCATCCCCGACAGGGAATTAGTACTACCTCCTTCCAATCTTTTCTGGTTGCATATGTTCGACGAGGACTTCATTTGAAATTCGTTGCTACTCGTAAACTCATGTTTTCTTCCATCTGTTCAACCAGCTGGTTTATTTGTTTTGAACTCGAAATTTGAATAATTAAGAAATAAATAATTATGGGTATCACATGGTTTAATGGGTACAAGACGTCAATGCCATTTGGCGTACCAGCTTTATGGCGTGAACCTAGTAATCATTTTAATGATTGCTACTTTCGTGTGACTATCATACGTGGTTTTACAAAGAAAATCAAGCAAAATATTCAATATCCTAGGTAGAAGTGGCTGACTGCTGCGCAGAAAGATAACAAGCACACATAGGCCAAGCATAGGCCGGTTGTGTTACCACGCGAATCTGAGGGTACATATTCCACAAACCAAGAAGGGTGATTCTAATGTTGCTCAGTACAGTCAGATTGTCAAAGAAGTGGGCCCCCAGAAGTCTGAGTCTCCGGGACGAGAGAGCACAACAACTGCAAAGCAGGTGTTCAATGGTTTCGTCATCGTCGTTGTTCATGCAGCTTCTGCAGAAATCATTATAGGAAAGGTCCAGTCTAGAGGCATGAGTTCCGATGGCACACTGCCCTGTTAGAACGCCAATGAGAGATCTGAGATTTAATCTGCTTAATTTGATCAAGCTAAGCGATCGTTTGGGATCGATCATAGGCCAGAGTTGTTTGGAAATGAGGCGTCCTGTACCTGATGTCCATCCACGGTTTGATTGAGCAAGCGTTTCTTGCTTTAGCAGATGTTCTATAGTCGCTATAGATATGAAGGGTGGGTCTCCAAATGGAAGGAATGCAGAACTTGTACTATTTTTAGCGATATCATCCGTCTGTCCAGAGTGTCCTGGCACCCAAATGAGATGGATGTTGAAATACTTGGCCATCTCGGTAAGATATGGGCGGCAATTAAGGAAAGTCTTAGAATTCTGTGCTTGATTGTTTTTTAGCCATGACAGGGCTTCCTTAATCGCTATTGTTTCAGCCTGAAAGATGCGACAGTGATTTGGTGGACGTAGGGAAAGCTAGATGTTTAGGTCCTTGGAATAGACGCCAGCACCCACATCTGTATCCATCTTCAACCCATCTGTGAAGATTCGCAGTGGACCGTTCAGCGTCTGGCGATCAGATTAGCAGTAAGGTATGCTGGCTGAGAAATGTTTCTCTAAGAGGAGCGTATAGAGTTGTGCATAGAGTTATACCTGCGTAGGATCATTGAATGTCCAGACCGAAGTTATTTCCAGTTATTCAGCGATCTTAATCTAGTCGCCGTACTAGCTGCTATATGTCTGCCAAATAGTTCAATTTTATTTTATTTTTTTTATAATTTGCGCGCGCACAATGGATTGTTAATAGCCTTTAGTGTCCGGGTTCAAGACACAGCACGGGCCGAAGGTGTAGAGGGAGAAAGGGAGAGGAGGTACCCGTGCACATTGGTTTTAAATATCTGCGGATTGTATTCTGGGGGAAATATTGGTCTGGGAAGAGCTTCCTCGCTTTTGTATTCTATCTAGAAGGTGCAGGGTGGTTTTGGGGGCACCAGACCAGATATGAGCATTGTACTCAAGTTTGGGGCATAAACACGCCTTATAAATTAAAGCCAAATCAATAGGGGTGAAGTATTGGTTGTTCTTTCCTCAATTGATTATGCTGTCAAGATCGGAATTCAATGTACTTAACATACGCTGCCGTTCCATTAGCCAAAGAATGGATTGGATTGTATCATTGGATTATATCATTATTATATATTATATTGGATTATATCAATATCCTAACGTTCCGTCAATTTCGTACCTCAGAGTAAAGAAATGCCTCCTCCTTTACCTCTCACCTAAAATAAAATTCTGATTTCAGAAGAGTTCTGCCAAATGTTATTTAAAATAATTAAGAAGCAACGAAGATCATGAGATTTCACATTAAAATTCTTCTCTTGACCGTCCACATCTCATAAATCAAAAGGACTTGAATGATTCGATACAAGACTTGGATTTATAAATAAGGAATTACTAGGTTCCAGATTAAAAGAGTGGAAGTTATTGGAGCCTAACATGAATTTATCTGGGCAAAGAAAAAGTAATAAAACAATTTTATTAACATTTTGAAAACATGGGTTATTGTAACAATATAGAAATGTTGATGAGTGGGTTGAGCATTCCTTACGCATAGCGCGACTGGCGTTTATGAATTGATTGTAGGCGGTTATGCTACATAATGGCAATAAGTATACGTCAGTACCAGTAGCATATTCAACTGTCCTAAGGGAAACATATGAGAATATGAAATCAATATAAAATTCAATAAAATACAAAGATTACTGCTGGAAAGCTTGTGCTGATCTCAAAATTATAGCTATTTTACTCGGACTATAGAGTGGATTTACTAAATACTCGTGTTTTATTTGTATGTGGGATAGCAGAGCCACCAAAGAGTACTTGCGGAAAATCTAATATGAAACATGCACCCTGAATAGATCCAGAAAATTGCATTTTACCACCACTCCACATAAAACTTGGTTTGATGAAAAATGTTGTCACAGCTATGAATACGGAGTATGATTGTTTTTTTAATTTAAAGACTGTATTTCCAAAGGTAACTGACGCAAGTCTCAAAGAAGGAATCTTTGCGGAATCCCAAATACGCGCGTTGATGAAAGACCAGCATTTCGACAAAAACCTGACTGCCATGGAACTCGATGCCTGGTCATCACTTAAAGCAGGTACTAAAGGGTTTTTAGGGAACCACAGAACCGATAATGCGGAACAGCTAGTTAACGATATGTTAAAAGCATACGAAATATTGGGTTTTAGAGCGTCCAATGTAATAATTCACTTTCTGCAACCTCATTTTTCTGATTTGCAGGAAAGAGGTTTACAAGGATAGAAAGAAGCTTGAGCAATGATTTTAAGGCCGTTGGGACAGAATCAGGCTTTCGCTTAAAATGAGGGGATCCTTCAACATACAAACGAAAAAGGTAAAATTTCAAGATAAACTGACTTTAAACTTTATAAATTGAGCTGTATTGTATTTTTTGTACCTCAATGATAAAAATAAAATGTTTGCGCAAAAATGTTGTTCTATGTCATCAGCTTTCTTTAAGATATGCTTGGGGTCTTTAATTCTTGATGTAGTTTGGAAAATCGTGATGAAAAGAAAATATGTATATATTGAGCCAAAGGTAAATAAGGAAACAAGACATAAGCCAACATTTCAAAGCGGGTACCAAATTTAATATATTCTTTTTTGTAAAGCAGTGATAATTAATACAAAATACATTTTTACACCATTCCAGTTAAAACACAAAGAAAACTCATGTGTGCTTGCTTTCCTTTTGAGGCGTTCCCAAAATTGAAATCGCCTTCTTTTGTAGTTTCACTTAGCATTTTAGTATAGTGAACCGACTTACAGAACACCGATGTCTACACAAAAAGTGACCCACAAAAAATACGTTCCGCACAAGCTTATTGCCAGATGCCGTTTTATGACGTAGGCCTACTCACACGCCAGTGGTAACACTTTTACTACAGAACTAACCATTGAGTGCCTCAAATGGATCAGACTGTATGCTTTAATGGTATCTTATGATGGCCCCAACCACGTAGACAATCTTAATTCAAGGAAGAAGCAGCTGAACTCAGGAGCTATCACTTGAGGCAAGTACATATATTTAAATTGTTAAAATTAAATGAACTAAAAAGAAAACTTCTCCAATTTGCAGAAAATTGCACAAAAAAACCAAAATCCTGCCAATTCCTTCTCTGTGAGGACTAAGAAATTGCGGTATAAGTCCTGATGTCTTCGGATTTAAAGTAATAATACGTCTGAGCTTATCGAAGCTAATCCCGCCTAACGCCATTACGTTGCTCTATACTCCTAACAAGTGTGCATGAAAATAAAGTAGTATGCGTGACTTGAGAGCACAACCATCATGAACTGCGATTGACTGGGGGTTTTCCACTGGAAAGACGAATACCTCTTCCTCCATTATCCCTGTCCAGAATGGACACTATTTCAACATAACTTGGTAACTGACGGAATAAGTTAATTTGTATTTAAGAATTGACAAAACGTACTCGTAGCTTTACAACATTTTGTAACTATCACTGTACATAAGTCCTGAAGCCGAACACCAAAATTTCATATCAACTTTTAACGTTTTCTTTTGGATTAATGAACCATTTTAGCTTTATACGAAAATATAAATAAAAGCGCTGTGTTCCATTACCACGTCACGATAAATAACCACAATTTTGATTATCCTCTTTGATTCAATTACAGAATGCTCATTAAGATAATAATAAATTATTTATATACACAGTTCTGAGGAAAATTCAGCACCCACATTGGTTTTTTTAAATTATTTGGGTGTAAACATCGTCCATCCATCCATATTCATGATCTATAATACCCTTACCCTGCAGTTCTGTTAAAAGAAACCGAAAGCTAAAGGACAGCAGAGATGTTTTCTTGACGTTTAAAAAAAGCGCTATACATTCGATTCCATTTGCGAAAATTCGAATGGAAAATATACAACCTATCAGGACAGTGACCCATAGAGATTCAGAAACTGAGCTGCAACCACTTTACATTACTGACGGTTCTGAACTCGCTGCTTTCACTCATCATTACCAAACTGTATTGCGCCGCGATAACTTGGTCTTAATACCTAAGGTTCGGTTTTCACCTCCTTCTTTCGAACCAGGAGACCCGAATTCGAAGACTCTTTTCACTGGAGCATTGGTGTCCATGCGCTCGATATGCATTTTTACTTCGAAAGGACATAGCTCTGCAGTTTTAATGATCATCCAGCTTGCGGCTCCATACAGCAGGACTGAAAAATAAGCGTTTTGTAGAGCATGGGACGAGAACGAGGTCCTACCAGTTGTTTTGCGTGATTTAAGTCTCATTAAATGCCGAACTTAGGACTAAGATCCACCTAAATTTTGCACAAAGAACTGAAACGACTTTCATGAAGTCGTTAGATAAAAATATGGATGAAATCGTCTAACTAACTGATTTGTCGATTTGCTCGACAGTTTTGAAGGGTAGAACGTTCAATGCATTTGCCCATTGCGTTGCTCACAGCTCATGCATTTGCTCACAGCTTCAGTGGATATACAAATAATGTAGACAATTTTTGAAAAGATAGTAAAACTCATCAAACATATTTATTATTGTGGATAATTGTTTGCTTAATTCTTAAAAAAAAGTCCTGTTTGTGCTTGTACCCGGACAGTAATACTTAGTTTCCTGACGTTTTAGTTTTAGAAGCAGGACACCAAAATTTCGTTTTTTCGTGCCGCTTTTTTTTCAAAATTTGAACGTTTATTTAAGAAAAATATGTACAATAGTATTATTCAAATTAGCCCATCTGAAGCTATGACTTTTTCCCATCTTTCTGGCAATTTGAGGATCCCATCCCAAAAGAACTGTGCCGCTTTGGCAGCTAAGAATGAATCAAGTCAATTTTTGATATTCTGCTCTGATATGAACCGTATTTCAGTGAGGGCGTTCTGCATCGACCGAAACAAATGATAGTCAGAAGTGGCAAGGTCTGGCAATAAGGCGGGTGGGGTAAAACTTCCCATCCACTCCAAATAGTTCCAATAGCTTCCAAATAGTTCTTAACCGGAATAGCAACGTGAGGCCAAGCGTTGTCATGATGGAACATTATTGTCTCGTGTCTGGTCGCATATTCCGGGCGTTTTTCGGCTACTGCTCTCTTCAAACGGATTAATTGTGTTCGGTGGCGCTGCCCATTGATGGTTTCACCCGGTTTTAATACAGCACACCCTTCTGATCCCACCAAATACAGTGCATTACCTTCGCGCCATGAATATTCTGCTTTGCCGTTGATCGGGTTTCACATATAATTTTTTGCGCTTGGGGTTGTCGTAATGGATCCATTTTTCATCACCAATAACAATCCGATGCTAAAATGATTTCCTTTTGTAGCGTTCCAGCAGCATTTCGCCTTTCGACGTCTCCCGGCTTGAGTTCATGTGGAACCCAATTTCCTTGCTTTTGAATGTATCTAGCTGCTTTTAAACGTTTTGAAATGGCTGCTTGAGTGGCACCCAAAGATTCTGCGAGCTCGTCTTGTGTTTGGCAACAATCTTCGTAGAGTAATGCTTCCAGTTCTTCATCTTCAAACTTTTTTGGCTGCCCGTCTTTCAAGCCAAAATCACCACTTTTAAATCGTGCAAACCACTTTTGGCACGTTCGCTCAGCTAGCGCATGTTCACCATAAACTTCCACCAAAATACGATGACTTTCGGCAGCAGTTTTCTTCATATTAAAGTCATGAAGAAGAACTCCCCGCAAAAACACCTTATCAGGCACAAAGTTTGACTTATTTGAGTGAAAAAAATGATTGTTGTTTACGCTTCAAATGATTGACATATACTGAAATGACGTACAAAGACAGTACCAGATGTAATTCCCCTCTAATCTCATCAGGATAATTTATAGCATTCTGTATTCCAGAAAATTCTACGTCTCAGTTGAAGGCAGCAAGTCTACAGAGCGGAGCACCAAGGCGGGAGTTGCACAAGGATCAAAGCTGAAATAGTGGTTTTTCAACATCTACACGGCAGATCAACCACATCCTCATCACCACAACCACATCTAGTCAGCAGATGACTCGCTGACTTATGCAAGCTCGACGTCACCACAGATAGCCGCGCGAAGGGTCGAAATCCAAACAGCGAACAAAATTTGACTACTATACCAAATGGGGTCTTCGTATCAATGCTGAGAAATCGGCACTTATGTGCTTAAGGAGACCATACAGAGGGGGATGCAGATCAGCAGTCAAATGTCGAAGTATAAAGGTAGTGCTCGATTGTCAAGTATCTTGGGGTTAACTTCACGGAAAGGATGAAGTTCAACAGTCATTCGAAACTGACCCTTAAGAAGGCTAACCTAGGCTTTCATCGCATCTATCCCTTGATGAGCAAGCAAAATGGATTAAGAAAGAGGACAAAAATGCTGTTATACAAACAGTTTATACGGCCGATCTTAACGTACGGCTTCCAATCTGGCACACCATCTCTAAGACCAGCATGACGAAGCTCGCAATTTTCGGAAGAAAAATACTGCGAAATATGTACTGGACTCACCTTCGACAGGGAGCGTCAAAGGCACCACAGCAACAATAGGCTTTACGAGCAAGCACGCATCATCCCCTGCAACAGTACATGGTGTTCTGAAAGTTCTACTAGACATCAATAACCATCCTAACGAGGAAATCAGGAACCTGAGAAACACAATCCCCGGACAATGCTACCGCGTTAAATCTGCTAAACGAGCAGAACTTTCCAACGACGTCGAACAACGAGCTGCATGGATTCTACCAGAGCACCGATAGCAATCACCATCGAGGCTTAGTCGGCTAACATATGACCACCGCATCCCAAAAGGACCACCATGTAACACGGACTTGAATAACCCGATGTTAGCACCAGCCATTGTAGGACATAAAAAAACAAACAATAAACCGACAATAGTAATAAACATTGAATTAAACAAAGTACATCAATTGGGTCATTTTTGTTAAGCCAACACACTAACCCTTAGTTTGTAAATCTAGTTGTTAAACCGCTGTGTGTTTTTCTATAGCACATGAGTAAATTTCATACGCGCAAAAACAAGTTCTATGTGTTTCTCACTCACATTAATACATGTGAACAGGCAACTGAGTTTATTATTTATACGCTAATTTGACACATTTGTGACACGCATTGCAAGTCAATCTCTTGTGTAATCTGGAAAAGAGACTTATGCTACAAAAAATTAAGAAGTGGCGCAATACATAGGCTTCCACAGGGCGCTCATTTGGCTCGGGCCGGCCCTGATAATACGAATATACCAAAGCTCCTCCGGATCGACATTTTAATTTCGGAATATAATCGCCCTAGTGGTTAAGAAGTTCATTGGATAAAAAAGCAAGTTGCAAGTTCATGTATTGTTCGATCGCTTGAATATTAATTCTGGGTATTGTTTTCGAATCCTTTCTGCTACCTGCAACCAACACTGAACGTATAGAGAATACATGAAGATACATGCTGATTCAAATCAGCAACCAGTCTATATATACATAATTACGCATTCATAATTATTTCGTTATAATTTTTTGATACTTAATTACAGCCCGATATGTGCATCTTATGAGAAAATTGAATAAATATACTTACAGAAATGTTACCCTGTTCTCACAAAACTCAAACATAGATGTCGCCACAAGTTGATTGAAGCAATTCCAAAGTTGCTACATTCCACAAGATTTTGACATTTCACAAGGCAAACACAATCCACATCTGCCGCTGCATTGGCTCTCGCGAGTTTGTTTTGTTTTCTGTTCTTATCAGTCTTCGCGGCAGGTTGCCGACGTTTTGTGTACGTGAATTCCAGTTTGTTTTCATTGCTTTTGCGGGAAAAGAGTTACATTGAAACGGAATATATATAAAAAAAACGCTGTACGTCGGTAAATCATTCAACTGACAGTCATATTCTACACACCAAATACTGCATTCAGGTGAGAAAAGTGCAACATACCTGCATAATGCATCATCACCACCCACTTTCGTAGGAATTTCTGAATAAAAGAAATAACGTGTAACCCATTCCCACTAAAAAAAGCGAATTTCATACACTCATTCCTTTCTTGTGCCGGGGCGGTGAGAGGTCTTGCGAAACAACTGCCTTCTGGTGACCTAATAATGGAAAAATGAAGAATAACCAGAATCCTACATCACAACCAGAGTCTACAGAGACGCACACTCCAGTGGAACTGGTTTAGATTTCAACATATCCAACGACAGTGGGTAATCTACAATCCCAGCCATTAGAAAACGTGTGTTGTGGTAGCTGCGACTCAGTGGCCGCCGTTCTCTGCCGCAAGTTTCCAATTTCAATTTACCATTCCACCTGTAAGCTGGGCTCTTATTTCTCACATTGTCACTAAAAGAACCGACTGCTTTAGAGACTTGAACTCATTTGGAGTTTAATTCCTTTTTGAGTTCATGAGCACGTAATTGGTGTGCCAGCTGAAAACCGATTTAATGACTATTTTGTGGTATGCTGCTGTCGATTGTGCTGATGGAATTACAAATGTGCGATGAATGGAAAAATAACTTCGAGTGCATTCCATTGGGTCTGCCGTCTAAGCGTAGGTTGGGACTGGTGTTTACTGTACAGTATGATTCGCATAATTGAGTGAATGCTTCTGAATTGACTACGGGTTGTCGACTTCAATAATAATGCTAAATTTGGATGTTTGACCATTTGCGTGAAACGTGTTTACAAATGAAATCGGAATTATGAGACATTTTTGAGTACGAACAGGTCATTAGCCGTAAAGACAAGCTGGTCAAGTAAGATGGAGTTTTCGATTCATAACTTTCAACTTGATCGTGATACCTATGTTTTCTTTAATTTCATTTCAAACTGCTGCCCTTGGATAGGAGCATCTAGACTCAACAACAAAACAAAGTTGTTATCGGATAAATGATTTATTCTCTCACTCTTTTTGCTTATGAGTTATGAGTCATGTCTGTGCAATTCTTTTTAATTTGTTTCTTTGGGATTGGTTATTTAATATTGACTTATCGCTCCACATACCTATCGCTATCCATATACATGTGTGCCCGTAGTAGGCTTGGGATTCATTTCATCTTTGGACGACGAAGCATGAGCAGCTTTTTATAAACAACATTTTTATAAAAAGATTTATGTATATTGTCTCAGCTTTCTCAGTGAATCTACGTGGGTACACAGAGTAGATGTCGACGCACAAACCAACAAAGCCACAACAAGAAGTCTTAAGTCATCGTTCAGCGAGGAAACATTGAGTTAATGACTATCTCCAAACTAAGACTGGAATCACAAAATTCTTCCATGTTAAGTGTTCAGAATTATTAGTCAGTTGGTTTAAGACCACTCCCAAGAATTACGAGTATATAAGAAATACGAGACCACATGCATGGATTTTTATAAAAACCTTAAAAAGCAAAAAAAAAATAAGTGATGATGTAGAACCTGCTTTCTTTTAATTTTTTGGCAAGGAAGACAGAAAAAGAACACACCGTAATTCGATTAGCGCAATAAAACAATTTAATGGCAACCGCCTGAAATTCGCACAGCAGTTAAACACTTTTTTCTAACAGGATACGACGCTGGCGATGTTTTATTTTTATATTTAAAATCCCACACATCCCAAATCCAAATTCGGTATTTAATTCTACAAAAAACTACCTTTTCAGTAAAAGATCACAAAAATTGATTACATTTTTATAAAAGGAACAAAGACGGGTTAAAGTGAAAGTATGAATGCAATAAATTAAACGAAAGCGATAGTTTATTGTCGTTTGGTTGAAAAGAACCTAAGATTGATGAGCATTATCACTTGGAAAGGTTCATCAAGGTCAAAGAGAGAAAAACAAAGAAGAAATACAAAAGTAGTCGGTATGATTATGTCACCCGAAATTTATTACCAATTTGGTCTCGTGCACCAAGAATTGACTGCATAATAAAAGGAATTGGAATTTGGTCGTTATAACACTGCGTTGGTAGATTTTGTAACCTGTATTTCAAGATACAGTTTTTAGTGGAATGGTGAGATATTTGAAGAAAGAAATTTTTGGTTTTGTTTTGATAGTTTGTATATGACACCTTTTGAAATTTAAATGGAGATACCATCGCTTCTAATTGAATTTTCTTTTCTACGAAATGCATTTCGGCGTTGTCTCTCGGTATGAAGAACTTGATTGTATAACTTTGTGTGATGATGGTAGGGACTACATCTACAAGTCAAAGATATTCAAAATTATTCTGTTCACATGCTGATTTTTAATAGCGCATCTGAAATCAGCTCACATTTATTGTTTTAAGTCTCTCTCGCCGCTACCACAATTACAATCAATCAAATCATTGGTATGCTGAGAATTTGTGGTCTTCCTGTTATTGATCGTTGTTGGTGTTTTGTTAGCATATACTGACGACAAATTTCAACTGACTAAGAGGGAGGTTGGAAAGAATTCATATAAACAAGAGTTTGACTGAAATTCACGAAAGAAATTCGTAATGTTCTGTTAAGTGAGCGTCTTCCCTCTGCCATTGTCCAATGAATTTTCGATAGTGGTGAGAGCTGAGAACAAATCGGCGCTTGTGTCGACGTTGGGGTAATCAGATATCTCCTTGCCCCGCTCAATGCGATTGGCCGTTTTCCTTCTTCGTTTTCTTCCCAATTTTCCTCAAGAGAAGCCAGCATTGGTGAACTCTGCTGCCATCGTTAACATTATGATCATCCTTAAATGTTAACTCTCCGAATACACTCATATCTCTTTCATGCATCAAGGTATTAAACGTCGGAGGGTAAGATGCTATTATTTCAACTTCAAATTACCGAGTGGTATTTGCCGAGTGGACCTGTTTTTTTTTTCATTTACCGGGACCGGGAACAAATTCAAATTATCAAGAGATTCAAACAAACGAGTGTCAAACTGTAGGTCCCTGTGAGCAGTAGTGCCCGCTTAAGAGCTAGAGCTCCACAAGCAACCTAACTTCCTAATATTTTATATTATGTAAGTTGAATGGGTATAGATTCCCCTAAACATATTGTTCTTGGCTTGTCCTAGCTTAAATATGGTCTTATTGACATCCTGTTAATAAGTAAGTGGTGATATTACTCTTTAAATAATTAAAGATTTTATAAGTCTAAGTATGTAGTGCGAAATTATGTCCCAATTTTCTACTACTTCACTAAAGTTTCATTTAAGATCCCGACAGGACAATTTTCATATTCTACATCTTTTTCTGACAATATTCCGAGAGTAAAATTGTCTAGAAAAAGGTCCTCAAACCGGATTAATCTAAATCCCTCTACTACTACATAACATCAAATTCACCCCGGACTGCATTTCACTATGAAATAGAATTGAACTGAAAACATTTCAGACTGCTACGGGTATTACATTTTCAAGTATGAGTTATATTATCTCCTCTCTGATATTAAATTACTTCATAACCAATAATCGACTTGTGCTTTGAAGCTGACAATGTTGTGCACTTCAGCGATAATACTTTCGTGACATTTTGTAAGTAGAGGTTTTCTTGTCTCCGAAGTGTCTACAGAATTAATTTTTGTGGTCTTTGAAGGGCCAATTCTAAAGCATGGTGTGCTTGCATTCGTTGTCACTGCTTATTCCACTTTTACATTGGCTGATTGTGATATGTGCTTTTTCTTTATTATTTTTTATTTGCTTGAACTTCTTTGAAAATCAGAAATTCAGATGTTGGCATTTGAGACTGTCAATCGTGATTTGCGACTCCTAGAATCTAAGGCAATTCCATTTTCACCAAAAATTAATTGACGATGCAGTTCAATTATTTTTTTTTTTTCAAATTATCAATCAAACATCCAATCGTGTACTAATTCCAGAGATATTTAAAATTCCTTTTCGCTCTTTTTTTAATCTTGAATCGTCTCTAAAGAGTTTTTTTTTTAATATTCTATAAAATAATATCGTGCGGTTTGCTAAGAGATGGCGTAGCTTGTATTATTCCATTAGAACATGCATTGGAAAGCTGCTGTCATTGTACTTCGTTTCAGTATATGTCATTCATTTGAAGCGTAAACAACAATAATTTTTTTTCACTCAAATATGTCGAACTTTGTGCCTGAAAAGTGTTTTGGCGGGGAATTGTTCTTCATTAATTTAATCGAAAGTCATCGTATTTTGGTGGAAGTTTATGGTGGACATGCGCTAGCTGAGCGAACGTGCCAAAAGTGGTTTGCACGATATAAACGATTTTGGCTTGGCCTACCAGCCAAATCAACGGCAAAGCCGAATATCGATGGCGCGAAAGTAATGCTCAGTATTTGGTGGTATCATAAGGGTGTGCTGTATTATGAGCTGCTAAAACCGGGTGAAACCATCAATGGATAACGCCACTGAACACAATTAATCCTTGGCTGCCAAGTCGCCCCAGTTCTTTTAGGATGGGATCCACAAATTGCTAGAAAGATGGGAAAAAAGTCATAGCTTCAGATGGGCAATACCTTGAATAATACAATTGTAAATGTTTTTTCTTGAATAAACGCTAAAATTTTGAAAAAAAAACCGCACGAATTAAGTTGTATGCGCAATATCTCAGAACAAGAAAAGGTGGAATGCGTTGTTTTTTGTTTCTAGGTTACACATTGACGGTCAGCGGTTATTGTCGCAGAGATGACAGATTGGCTGAGCTTCCCAGATGTTTAGGTGTCTGTACTGGTATGGCACATTCTTAATCTTATGAAGGTTATATGTTTATCCGTGTTGAACATATAAATATAAATATATAAAGTCTTTTTCTGCATTGAATCATTGTGCACCTTTGATTTTCTTTTCTATTTCCATGCCTAATTTTTTTTTTGATTTGGGTCATAGAAGGTTCTCTAACCTTCCTTGATTGTTGATTTGGTGCCAGCATGGTCCAGGGTGTACATTGTGGGTAGACAACTCCTGCTTTTTCTCCACGATAATGTACCATCTCAAATGCCATTGCTTCTTCGAGACCCTTTCGTCATTGTTTCACCGCATATACCATTCCACAATCTTCATATTCTTTCATTGCCTTCATATTCACCATTTTTTTAAGAGACTGCTCAGGTAACGGATTTAAATTTTTTATCACAACAGGATCTTGTTAATATCAGAGTAGATAGACGTTGGCTTGGTGGAGTTAATTTTTTGATGAGATACGATAGTCTAGGTTAGGGCAGCATGTTTGTAATGAGGTTCTACAGATTTCTAGGCTTTGCCAAAAACAGCTAGACTACATCATTAATAATTGAGTAAAAATTACCTATAACACCAAGTTTCAATCTGTTATTGTTTCTGAAGTTTCAGTTTGAATACCACACCAAGTAAACATACATTTTTAAAAATAGTGGCGCAAATTCAAAGTCATTTAAAGTCGACTTTAAGAGAATTTATTCACCTACATAACTTAAAGTAGACCTTTTTGTTATTCATAGTCATCTTATAGTAGACCATAAACTTAAAGTCGACTTTAAATTCAAAATGAGTCAAAAATTAAAGTCAGCTTGAGCTGTTGTCAGATTCGATTTGAATTTATTAATAATGTTAAAATACATACAGTCAATCAATCACATATTCGTACAGTGGATAAAAAGTAACCTTTTTTCGATTTGTTCAAGAATCTCAAACACAAAAAAAGCACCATCATTCAACAAAAACTGAACATTTAATCGCAAAAACAGAAAAATATAAAAAAATAAACAGGCAACAAATTCGTATTCGTACCTTTAACAATAAATGGTTCAAACTTCAATTCAACGAAAAATTTAGTATTTTGTAGAATATCCCTTATTTTTAATTACATTTGGCATGGATTGGACTAGTTTTTTGGTTGTTTCAACTGAAATTTTATCTCATTCTCGAACTATTGCATTTCTTACATCCAATTTTCGAAGTTGCTGGTCTAAATATTCCCATAAATTCTCAATGGGGTTATTATCTCGTGACTGCGGTGCAGTTTCCATCACCTTAAGACAATTGTATAGCAACCACATCCGGGTATTATAAGCTGTATGCTTTGGGTCATTGTCCTGGTAAAAATTGAATTGGTTTTTGAGACCCAATTTTTCTGCACTATCTCCCAAATTTTGTTTCAAAATGTCAATATATTTTTGGTGGTCCATGATACCCTCAATAATGTGCATGTTTCCTACCCCAGCTGCAGAGAAACAACCCCAAACCATATTCGATCCGCTACCATGCTTCACTGTTTCTGCAATTGTGTTTTCCGGCAGGTGTTCCGTATTTGGTTTCCGCCATACCATTTGCCGTCCATCGGTAATTTTTACTTTATTCCAAAAGTCAAAACCCTTGGATTGGTGCTCTTTTGCGAAGCTGAGGCGTTTAACTCGATTTACAGCGCTAATGAATGGCTTCTTCCGGGCAACTTTACCGTTAAAACTATGTTACGGAATGTAATTTCTTAGGGTTTCGGTACAAAATTCCTCTTTGAGTTCCTGAAGCAGCTTTTGCGCAAGTTTTGGTGCACTAGTTCTTGTATTTTTTTTTTTTTATTTCACGCATGATTATTTTAATCGCATGTGGTGTTTCTCGGTTTATGCTCTATTCTATTTTCAATTTTGGATCTTTGCACTAGTGATTGAACAGTAGAACGTGGTCTGCCAATTAAGTCCGATATTTCCTTTAAGGACTTACCATCGGTATGGTACTTAACAATCATTTTTTAGCTCAATGGACATTTCACTCTGTTTTCTTCCCATATTGTAAATTTCTTATTTTTTTCCGAATTTAAACACAACCAAATAAGAAAACGTTTAAAGGACAGAAACACAGTGGACATATTTTTAAACAGTTACTAGTCCTTGATTTTGTGAATAAAAAAAGACTGCACTAATATGAATTTGACCTGATTTTTTAGACAATTATTTTCAGATAAACCTTTTGGGAAAGTGGAAAAGGGACAGTTTTGGTTAAAAAAGTGTTAAGCTAATTTTGAATCTACTGTACGAATATGAATTTGATTGACTGTATGTACATGTATGTATGAACATCGAAAATTTAAAGTGGTTATAACTAAAGTCGACTTTAGGCACTATTAATGACCCGGCTATGAATTTGCGCCAGTATTGTTTATTTGTCCAATGATGTTCTTATGGCAATAATGTTTCGTGTTCTATAATATTGCGCCCATTAATTATATTGATAATTTGTTCGTTGATTAGAAACGACTTAGCATAGCTCAATTGTGTTGAAAATGCGCTTTTTAATTAGTTTCAGACCTGCACGTTGGCCTTTTTGATCGATGGCTTTTTCGAGGTGTACAAGGATTGATAATTAGTTAAGAGAATAAGTAGATGAGAGGATTATGACTTATCTCCCATTTCCCTTCTAAAGGGTGGTTAAATTTTAAGGGCCGATGTTGATTTTGAATAAGACACAAATTATTTAGGTATGATTTAATTATGTATGGAACAAAATATCGGACAAATGGCGGCCGCGACTTCGGCGGCACACCTCCATCCGATGGTCCAAATTTTCGATGACGCTGAAGCATAATTGAGGTTCTTTGCCGTTAATGTGCCGAATTATCTCATCCTTTAGCTCTTGAATTGTTGCTGGCTTATCGACGTACACCTTTTCTTTCAAATAACCCCAAAGAAAAAAATCCAACGGTGTCAAATCACATGATCTTGATGGCCAATTGACATCGCCACCACGTGAGATAACACGGCCATTGAATTTGTCGCGCAAGAGCCATTTTTTCGTTAGCCGTCCTGTTGAAACCACATATCGCCCACATTCATATCTTCCAATTCGGGCCTTAAAAAGATCGTTATCATTTCACGATAGCGAACACCATTCACAGTAACTGCCTGACCGGCCTCATTTTGGAAAAAGTACGGCCCGATGATGCCGCCAGCCCATAAACCGCACCAAACAGTCACTTTTTGTGGGTGCATTGGTTTTTCGACAAATACTCTTGGATTATCATTCGCGCAAATGCGGCAATTCTGCTTATTGACGAATTCACTGAGGTGAAAATGTGCCTAAACACTGAAGATGATTTTCTTCGAAAATTTATCATCCACTGTTGCCATTTCCTGCCACCATTCTGACCATTGGCGACGCTTGAAATGGTCAAGAGTTTTAAGTTCTTGAGTCAATTGCACATTGTAAGCGTGTTAATGCAAGTCTTTATGCATAATGTTCATCAACGAGCGTGAGAGGTGCAATTGTTGGGCACGACGACTAGTTGAGGTGGACGGGTCTTCGGCCACACTATCGCAACAGCAGCAATATTTTCTGCAGTACGAGCATGCACTGGTGTTTTCACATCTCCTACAGACCCGGCTTGATCAAATTTTTACACGATTTTTCCGATTGTACGCACATTTGGACAATTGAATTGACAGAAAAAATTACGAAGTGCACGATATGCATTTTGATTTGAACGCCCATTTTCATAATAAGCCTGAATAACTTTAACGCGTTGCTCGATTGTGTATCTTTCCATGGTTCAAATTGAGTTAGTCTAAAATTGAGAAATGTCAAATGAAATGCAGAAAAAAACTTGACGTTTAGGTGTGGTTCACATTCAACATCGGTACTTAAAATCCACCCTTTATTTGGCATCTGTTGTTGTATCAATTGTGGATGACTTTAAAATATCACAGAACACCTTGAGTGCTTGAGCAATTACTACATTCACATGCATAATCTGTACTGTTGCCAATCAAGAAGGCAATTGTCTTGCAAAACTAAACACATTCCACCTAACTTTGATTCTTTTCAAAGTAAGGTCAGTGTCCTCAAGAGAGTGGTTACACCGAATATTTTATGTAATCAAGCCTTAACGTTGGCCAGTCTGTAACTCACACTCAAGTCACATACCGAATTTGTTAAAATTGACAGTAAGTTCTAGTTGAGATAATGATCTACATATGAGTTAGTGCCCCTACAACATGGAGAGCGAGTTAAATGATGGAATCTATGGAATTTCCAAACTCCCACACATATTTGTTTGAGACACTGTATGTGATTAATATCCAGAGACGTACTCACCGAAGCCGGTATCAGGTTCTAACGGCATACCACAACTTACGGTGCACAAAGTACCTGAAACGCCGACACTTTTTCATCGCCATCAGTTGATTTTTGTTCTCGTTGTTGTCTACATACTCTATTCTTGTCGTTTTTTATATCGTGTTTACCTTACCTGAGTGCGAAGTGCAAACCGCTTTCTGGGAGTGGTACCGATGGAGGTTTCTACTTCTGTTGTTGTGCTCAGCGAAGCAATAAACTCGGGAATGTGAGAGAGACGAACAAATGTATTACATTCATTAGTCTGTCTCTTGTTACTCCCATGAAGGTCTAACGGTTGTGGGTGGATTTAGAACTGTTTAAACGTAGGTTATTATGTACCTCTTGATCTCATTGTTCTGGTTCATAGTTAGCCCCATCGAAGCGTTGATTGTGGAATGGTAACTGGAGGCCACATACCCATTACAATGTGTTAGGTCCTCCGCTGACTGTTTAAATGGGTGTTCTTGTGTTGGTGTGAATCGTCCAGAAACAGAAAGTGCTGTAATATGAAAATCATGCATTTTTCTAGTCGTTTGCTTTCGATTTTAATTTTTTTCATTGCGTGGTGCGAGCAAGAATACAGCCTAGACACAAACTGGTTGTGAGTGTATGGCAGTTATTAAGTTTCAAGGGGATGCATTGGAGAATGTGCTATTAAAACGAAATTAAATCTTCATTTGTGAAAGTGTATAGTAGTAGCTCATAGTTGCCACCAGAGTGACCACAGTCTATAAAGATCCTGCAGTCGACTTGATGAAATTCGGTTTCCTTTACGACTTTTTGAAAGCAAGCACAACTCAGCACTTGATTGAACGGCTCTCAGATGAAGGCGTTTGATCAACTGAGACGGCATCAGGAGTGTGATAGCTTTCATTGAACCACGGTAGAAGAGTGTGAAACATGAATAACCAGGAGAAATTGTTTTGGTTTCGATCTCTTTGTGATGATCTTGATTTGCACTCTCTCCTACTTGCTGTTCAACTACATTTCTGATTGATTTTCTTCTTCGTGTGTCCGATTAACTTTTGATTTCAAAGCAACAATTGGAATGCTTTTGGAATTGCTCATGTTTCTTGGCATGAAAGAAATGTATCGTCTTTATAGCTGCCCACTCCATTGACACTAGTTATGTGGATTACAATAGCCACGTAATGGGAGGCTCGTTCACCTTACCAAGCGAGTAACAAAATTAATCATAATACGGTCGTGTTATCAAATAGGCCGTAATCGGTTTTATTTTGCCAACAATCAGACATGCGTAGCATTTACAGATACACGCATGTATTTCCACAATGCTGCATGTAATACCCTGTCTACTATCAATGAAGTAACCCGTACCATTGTGTTCTGATGTCTTTTACGTATAATGGCTGAACAACATTCATGTAGCTTATATAATATATAAGTTTAGTGACTATATTTCGCTTGTCACCGTCAGAGAACCGCTTTCTGTATCTTTTTGTATCAGTGTTGTTTATTGTGACCCTCGTGGCATAGGGTGTAAGTTCTACAACTTCTAATTCCATTTGACGGGTCAAACATTAACAGTACAAAATGTGGATTGGTACCGGCTGTGGATCAATCGCTATTATTTTATGGTACATGTGGACTACAGTCGTTAAATTGCTGACAAACGCGGACCACATTGACGTGATTGTTCGAAGCCGTCAATGAGGTGTTTGTTGGCATTGAAACGAAAGATGCTAAAGTGGGTCTGACGGTAAACCAGGGCAAATTTAAGTATATGCTATCATCATGAAAGGGCGCACAACATCGGCGACTCGACAGCTATTACTTCAAGGTAGTGAAGGACGTCTACCTCGGCTAGTACACAAGTAACATCAGTACGCAACAACGTATCGTTATTTTTTGTGCTCACAGATGCTCAGTCAGATTCCTCTTTCGGAAGACAAAGTTGACTCTGTATAATTCCTTGATCATCCCCGCCCTGATCTACGGTGCAGAGGCATGGACTATATCCCAAACTCTTGGTCTCTGCGAGAAAAAAGGTCCGCGCGATCCTGTTTGTGTGATGGCATTTGGAGAAGAAGTCGCAACCACGAACTGCATGGGTTGGGCAGCGACATGGGTCTAAAAAGGCGTCTACAGATCCAACATCTAAGATGGTTAGGCCATGAAGAGTGTGTGGACAGCTTAGCTCGGACGGCGCAACAGAGGACGACCACATACAAGACGGCGCACACAAGTCGAGGGGAGGCTTATACGGTTTGGTGTGCAAAACGCGAGACAGCTGGAGAAAGGCAAGTTGGGTGAGGCCCAGGTCCCCCGCGAGCTGTAGCTTCCTAAGAAGATGAATAGGATATACAGGACTGAAAGCACACAAAGAGCACTAACACTTTTAGGTGTTCAATCGTTCTCTTTGTCATGCGCCTGGTTTTTTACAATTTTCCAGACTCGTTTTCGGGTTTGTGCACTTCCAGCTGGTTTCATGGCATGGAAGAGACCCTTTAACTCACTGACAGTGTTGTCCCTACAACCAAGTAAGTTTAAATTAACTCTGAACTTTAGCGACGCCTGAAGAAACAAGAAGATCCCTATAAACTAGTTGAATTCGGATCTTTAGGTGAAAATTTCCATTAGTGCTTAAAATGTATTTGGAGGTGGGATTCTTAGCTGTGCAATGAACAATTTAATTTGCATTACCCATTCTTCAAACTTTATCTCCTCCATCTGAGCCGTGCTTTGGCCCGACGTTAGAACATCTATATTTTATAAAACTGAATCATATTTTAGGATTTTTTTTTTCACATTCATTTTAGGCGATTGCATTTTTAATGCTACGGCTTGTTCATCGTAGTTCGACCGTGTTAAAAATACTTGTTTGAGTTTTCATCGCTTGAGGGCTGCATTTTCTTCTTAATTCAAAAGCTTCAGTCCTTTCTGAATATCTGTAGCGTTTTATATAGGATCTCGGTTAATATGTCGCAAAACGAGGCTAGTGTCTTGGTTAGTGAGTGTGTAGTGTCATGTCAGTTCTTTCTTTTCTCATATATTTTAGTAATTTTTTAAACTACCAATTAACGATTTTCAGTACGTTTTGTCTTTGCTTGTGTGATATACAGTACAACATCGATATAACGAACCTGAAGGGAATTTTAAAATATTCGTTATATGAAGTAATGCGTTAAATGAGGTTCGTTTTATAGAGGTTAGGTTGAATTACGATTCGTTGTAACAAGGTTAATTCGTTAAATGAAGGAACCCGTTATATTGATGCTCGTTTTATCAAGGTTGCATGTATGCTGAAAATCATCATTTGAAAGTTTTTTACTCCGATTACCAATTTTGTACACCATTTTTTAGATTGCCAATGCGTCCTGACTTAACAGTCAGTTGTCGTTATTTTTAGAACATTTCTGTAGTAGATGTTCTGTCTACAGACAGCTTTAAAGCCGCTGCAAGAAAACTGGATCCTCCCCCGCACGCCATTTGTCTTATCCACAACTTAGGAGACCTATTTGACCAATTACCTTCATATTCCATTTAAATTCAAGAAAGGGAAGTTAGCAAAAAAAAAGCACTATCATTCACTGCATATGGATGGGATGACCGACACAGAGACCCTGAAGGCTAGGAATAAATTAAACGAAACCTTTAATTCCACAATATAGTACATATGGAAGCGACATAGTAGAAGAGGCATGGAACAATCGCAACACCGTTTGCAAGTAAAGTGCAGCAGGTGTAAGTGACCGTGGCGTTGTGCGTTGGTGCGTCGACCCCTACGCAACTCTTCCGAGTCACTGACAATGCTCAAAGAGTACAACTGTCTAGAAAAAAGCATCTCAAATTGGCCGTTCGGAGTCGGCATAAAATTGTGATCTCTTCCCTTTGTTAAAGAACAGTATGCGCTCGCTGTGATTTGGCCCAGTTGCTTTTGGCGCTTGATTGAACCCCACCTCGGACCACCCCGCACATTCGAGAAGCGTGAAACGATGCATAAAAGAATGGCAGGCCTTACTGATTATTTTGACAGCTGGATGTCATTGGCAACTTTGACAGCACGCACAACACGAGTGGTGTGATTTGGTTTGGTTCGTGGGTAGGCGCAGTACACCACGCCTCACTCCTCGTGATAACACGCGGTTTAAATTGGACCCAGTTTAAGGTAGGAAGAATCCTCTCCTGTTCCTACTCGCCGTCCTTCAGGTGATTGTTGGTCATTCCAGGCACCCAGAAGTCAAGATGAACCTGCAAATAGACATTAAAGGAATTTATGCAAGCTCATGAACCTCTTGGAAGAAATATTCTCCCAATGGTCCACGTATCAATGCAGATAGACTGGGACAATGACAATGAAAGATGAATGAGGAGTGTCCTCTATTTCTTCTTCGTCCCCACAGCCTTTGCATATGGTGTCCTGGGTGATTCCCATTCTGTTACCATGATATCTCAAATGTATTCGCAGCAGTTGTTTTTTTTTATCGCATTGAACGAGTATGTCCGTTCTTGCGCTGTTATAACCTGACCAAAGCATTCGGGAGGTCTTACAGGTGGAAAAGGAGGTCCATATATCGTCAGCTAGCTCCATGATTTTGTCGTCCACCTTCCTGACTTCAGCCAGGGGTGGGTATATACATGGGATTGCCTGGGACGGGTCAACTTCGGCCTCTTTCCTGGCAAGTTCATCAGCTGCCTCATTGCCGGTAATGTCCCTGTGACCCGGTACCCAGCAAAGAGTTGTCGTGTGCTGTATACTAAGAACCTTAAGCTCTTCGCAACAGCTTGGACTTGGTTTCGAACAGCGTAATAGCTTTGATGACCGCTTGACTGTCAATTAGAACATGAGTGGTTACTGAGAAGCTAGGTCTTGGTAGAGGGGTTGTAGTGGCACCTATATTATTATTATTATTAGATACAAGTAACTTATTGCGAAGAGCAGTTACACTTAGACAAGCATGGGCTCTTCCTGATATCACGCGATTTAAATAACGCTTATTTCTGACACTGTTTAGTACTCGCTAAAAAGGAACTAAGTTGGCTAAAGCAGAGGAGAGGACTCTGTACGAGCAGAGAAGGTGGCGAGGTCAAGTACCCCTCTTCTTCTCCACAACTTGTGCGGAAGTCATTATACAGATGATCCATTGTTGTGTACTATGAGTTAGCGACATCCCTGTAATACATGGTGAGGGAGGTTCGGGGAACAAAAGCTTGTATCTACTTGTGGAGAAATCTCCATTTCAATACGGTCTTCTTTGGATTGTAACCAATTTAACATGTTTTGGTTCATCTATCAACTTTGAGAAGATCATTCTGTCGGGAAGTGTGGAGATGCCGCAGTTCATTGACCATAATGTTCATGTCACTAGAGGCTTCGATTCCGAGGTGGTTAAACGCATGTATGATTTTTGTGTTGACGACTCCCTGATGAATGTCTAAGAATGTCTTTCGCTTTTGACGGTTTTTCCGATGGTTCGTTTCGATAAGTGACTGGCATCTCGACTGACTTGCCTTTATTGCATGATTGTTGTGCAGGCAATAGAATACTGTGCGATGAAAAGGTATATAAGATGAGACCCATATCCGCTCCGAACTGCAGCACCAGACAAAGGTATTAACTTGGTTTTAACCTGTATGAAATGTGCCCATAAATATTCATCTGTATGCAGTTATACCGCCTAAAGTAAACTCGTTCAGAAATTTCTTCATTTGGTGACCTAGTAATCACCATGACAATGCATGTCAGTCGAAATCATACATTAACAGATAAAACCAGTTTTCAGTTCGCGTTTTTGGACGTGTATTACAAAGTTATAATCTGCTTCCTGCTGTCTGTTATTTAAAATTCGTAAATAACCAGTTTTCCCTCAAATCACTTTCCAAAATGCAAATCAGGGAAGCCAGTTACTGCAGGCCATGTTGCATAATACATTCAAACAGAACTTCTATTGAAATATGTTTATTACTTTACATGCCTATGCCAATCCGATACCGAGCAATATTAGGAATTATTTAAGCAACCATATTGAATGAATGAAATGTATATTTTAGTCGAAATCGAAAGGGTGTCAAAGTTGTGCTGAGAACACACGGATAAGGAAGAAATTAATTATTCTAAAACAGGTGAAGAGAAGTGTTGTCCAGGAAGGGTAAGGTGATAATATCAGCACATCATGAAGTTAATATGTCGTCATTTATATTGTCCCACCTAACGTACAGAAATGCATGCAGCTGATGCAGACAAATAAAACTATTTTTTTTTAATTCATTTTTATTTATCAATTCAGGAAATACTTACATACTAGACAAAAATGCTTAAAACTAGTTGGACGAACAATGAATCTATTTTAACTTACTGGCCCTCGGCGGGCACTCTAAGCTAAACTTAACCTTGATCTATTCTTCCTTTTTGTGGTAATTTTGTATCTTTTTTTTTGTTATTTACTTCTTTAAAAACTGCCTCAACAAACTACCCCAAACTATGTGAGACGGCCATAGTTTGCGGCTGATCAGCTGCCAGACAGTGACCGACTACTGCTCCCATGCGGTATACGCATTTACCCTCTCTACCCAGGGTCTAAAGAGTTCGACGAAGGAGTTCCTTCACTCCCCTAGCCACCAGAATTTCCGATGCTGCATTGCAACATCTCGCACATCCCGTCTTGATACCGCCATACTGAACCGCAGGAGGCGGTATCAATCCTCAGCTCATTGTGCAATCCTCAGCTCATATCCTCAGCTCATTGTGCACTACAGCGGTCGTGGTTGATTCACCCATGCACAACGGACGATATGAAAGAGGAGTGGTACCGCATTTATGTCTTGTATCAGACCGTTCGAATCAAAATAGAGGAATGCTTCCGGGGGGACGTATCTGTTGTGACGTACCCGTTCGTGTTATTGTGTGTTGGGGTAGTAAGCCCCCGAGATCAAGTTATTGAGCGAGTTCATCGCTCTGGCAGTATGACATCGAGACAACTTCACTAGGAAATTGTCCACTCGTATTAGGTTCGCCCTGTTGTATAAGATCTCATCAGATGGAATAGAATTTTCTGTACTGGGACTCTGGAGTTCGATAAAAGCGAACACAAGCCCTAAGACAAGCTCTCTCGAACAACCGAATCTCCGAATCAGCCATAGGTGAGCATTGGCCGGATGAGGATTGGCGAAAGCACCTCGGGCTCTAGCCAGAGCAGCATCTACATATTTGTTCAAATATAGGTACTAGACCAGTAAATCCCCAGGTATCTGACTACAGTCCTTTGCGCCAATGGTTACCCGTGTTGTCCAACAATTGAGACCTTCCGCCAATTCTTTTTCGCATCCGCCGAGGCCTTATACAACGGCGTCCTGAACAGAATGGTTTCCGACTTCTGAAAGATGATTTTCAACTTCCAGTCATCGCAAACTCTCATGAATGAATCGAAATGTGATGTCCTCGATATTTGTGCCTGATCTGTACACGATCAAGTCGTCGGCCAATTAACGGCACCCTGTTGGAGGCCATTTTTTACATCAAAAATACCTTCGGAGGTCACATTGCCGTTCTTGACTACGAACCGTCTACGGGTAAGCAAGTTACACAGTAGGTACAGCAGTGGTTTGCAAATGCCTAGCCGATTGAGCTTGTAAAAAAGACCTTCTAACCATACAGTGTCAAAGGTCTTCTCTAGGTCAATCAAGCAGGCACCCGTACATTGTTTCTGGCTGCAAATAAACCTGTATAAACCATGGCATTGTGACACATTTTAAACGTACATACATATGTATAATACTGTACATATTGGGCAACTGCAAAATAGATTAGTCATCCAATCTCCGAAGATGATATGTACATATATGACTCAGATTCTACTTCTTTCTTGATGTCGTTGATGCGATTGGGTGTGTGGAACTGTAATGCCGCTCCCATGTTGGCATGTGTTTACAATTATTGAAACTTTCTGTGGTTGTCATACTGCATCAACGGCATCTTTTGCGTGAGCTTCTGAGATTAATTTTATCAATCATAAATATTTGAACTAGCTTCGGAATTCAAAGTGTTAAACTAGTCATTGTCCACATCACCATTTCGAGTTTGAAGGCAAGAGGTACAACCATATCTGCAAATTGTTTTATGCCCTTAAATTGGCTTTTTTTTAAATTATTTTTTTACATGTTTGCCGCTAAAGATGTGGAAATCAGTTGATCATTGTAGCTAATTTTCCGCAAGTGCTACTCGGATTCCAAAGCAACCACTCGTTCTGTCAAGTGTGGAAAGGAACCACGGAGTTTTATGCCAACTCCGAACAGTTTGAGAAGCTTTTCTAGACAGTACACTCCGAGCATAGTCAGTGACTCTAAAGAGGTGACTCACGCACACAACGCCACGGCAGCGACTTGCTTTTTAGTACAACTAATTGACAAATTGCAGTAGCTAGCTACATCGATGTTTACCCTGAGATGTGTGTTCACTTCCTGATTACAGCAACATTTATAATTCAAGGCTCTACCTCTTTCGAGTCACTGAATGCTCATCGAGTTTTCTATGGAAAAAGCTTTGCCTTTGCAAGTCTCAGAGAACTGTAGGTTAACTTTACGACACGCATGATGTTGATTTTGAATAAAACACAAATTATTTAGGAAATTATTGTCATTTCTTTTTATTATGATAATATTGGTATGGTCCAATTATGTATGGAACAAAATATCGGCCAAATAGCCGCCGCGACCTCGGCGGCACACCTCCATCCGATGGTCAAAATTTTCGATGACGCTGAAGCATAATTGATGTTCTTTGCCGTTAATGTGCCGAATTATCATCATCCTTTAGCTCTTGAATTGTTGCTGGCTTATCGTCGTACACCTTTTCTTTCAAATAACCCCAAAGAAAAAATCCAACGGTGTCAAATCACATGATCTTGTCGGCCAATTGACATCGCCACCTCATTTTGGAAAAAATGCGGCCCGATGATGCCGCTAGCCCATAAACCGCACCAGACAGTCACTCTTTGTGGGTGCATTGGTTTTTCGACAATCACTCTTGGATTATCATTCGCCCAAATGACGCAATTCTGCTTATTGACGAATCCACTGAGGTGAAAATGTGCCTCATCACTGAAGATGATTTTCTTCACGAAGTGCACGATATGCATTTTGATTTGAACGCTCATTTTCATAATAAGCCTGAATAACTTTAACGCGTTCCTCGATTGTGTATCTTTAGATGGTTCAAATTGAGTTAGTCTGAAATTGAGAAATGTCAAATGAAATGCAGAAAAAAACTTGACGTTTAGGTGTGGTTCACATTCAACATCGCCCCTTAAATAGTAAATGCGGACAAGAACTGCCTTAATAATCGCTGAACTTGTTAAAAATAAGCCACTATTTAACAAACAAATATTTTCTCTCGTGTGATGTTACATTTGTTAGTCTGTCTTTAATTT
The DNA here is from genome assembly GCA_905231855.2 of Eristalis tenax. Taxonomy (NCBI): domain Eukaryota; kingdom Metazoa; phylum Arthropoda; class Insecta; order Diptera; family Syrphidae; genus Eristalis; species Eristalis tenax. The sequence goes on along the minus strand of HG993124.1, from coordinate 102,941,894 downwards.
ACTTTACCCTACTTCTATAATGAACATTGGTTAAAGTAGGCTAACTCATAAACTAAATGCAATCCCAATTCAACTCGCAAATCACCACTTGTCATTTTTAACCTAGTTAAACAAAAACGTCCTCCACTGCTGATATATAACTTATGAAATCCATCCTGTACTTGACCTTCATATGAACAAACCAAGGCCATGCAACCGTTCATGTCATTATAATCATAAATCAAGATCTTGCAGTTCACATCGTTTCCTGTTTTGAATTCGAGAGAATGAAAACTACACATAAGTATAGCAACTAAAACTATTCATTGAGAGTATTCGCAACATCAAGTTCCAGTAGTAAATGGAACCAAATTAGACACCGTTGAGGAATCTGAAAGACGAATGTACATATGTACATGCAAATATTTTGCATACATTTTCATGGCCTTATCCGAAAGATAATGGCCATACAATCGCTGAGCGCGTTCTTTCCTCTTACAAATACATGCTAACAAACATGTTATCCGGCTGTGTACTTTCACTCAATCTCTTCAAGTCCAACCACAATAATATACGGCAATTCTGTCTGGCCATGTGTACTTCTCTTTATCTTTGCTCTCTCACTCTCTGTTGACTTTCCGCTCCAGACAATTCTCTTTCCTTAAGCAATAACATATAACATCGTCGTGATGGCTCAGACATCAACACCACCATCAAGCACTGACCGACCATCTAACAATATACCTTTTGCTGTTTTTTCATTGTTGAGTGTTCCTTGGTTTTAGTTTACTTCTTGCCTCTTAACTGTTTATACTTCGTTTCGGTTCAAGTCAACAGCAACGGCACAGTCCAGCCGTTGAACGTTTTTTGCCCACCTACTGACCAAGCGTGTGCTGTTTTCTGTTTCTGTTGTTAATTGAAAATAAACGCTGCAACCGTAGTACGCTTCGCGTTCTCATAATCGCCGTATAATTTCACTGACATACTCGCGTCTGCAGTTGACCGAAATAGTTTGATACACCAACCACATACCAGCATAAATTCATTACTGCTTTTTGTTCTTCATTAACCAAATATGAATTCCAGGTCAAAATAGTGGCGCGTTCAGCATTCCACCGGGAACCGGAAGTGAATTCTTAATGCGGTTGCATACTTCAGAAAGGCCATTGAAGTGAACTCTCACCAACAAATCAGAAAGATAAAAGGAAATAGAGAGAAACAGCAAAATGCCTCAGACCGTATCATCAATTAGTGATCAGCTTAACAGACTATTAGCCTCTGAAGATCTTGGCGATATCACACCGGAACTATGTGATTTTTCTTTGGAGGAACAAAATGCCGTCAGCGAGGCCCAAGGTGTACAGCCATCGGCAGCTTCAGACTTTATACCAGTGCTTGGTAAAACAGTTACATACATAGTGTCCGTGGTGTTGATAAACGATCAAAATGAAGTTCTAATGATACAAGAGGCGAAGCCATCGTGTGCAGGAAAGTGGTATCTTCCCGCTGGCCGAATGGAACCAGGCGAGACAATCAATGAGGCCGCGATGCGAGAAGTGTATGAAGAAACTGGACTCAATTGCGAAATAACAACACTAGTTGGTGTCGAGACAGCTGGAGGATCGTGGGTTCGCTTCCTACTTACCGGTCGAATCGTAAGCGGAACGCTCAAAACACCCGATCAAGCTGACAACGAATCTCTCCAAGCCAAATGGTTCGCCAATATCAATGAACTAACTTTGCGTGCCAATGACATATTAAATTTAATCAAAATGACCAGAGCCTACAAAGCTCGCACCCAAACGCCAATGCTTTGGCATGCTGACATGATGCCCATCAAGTACGCCCATCACAAGAACTATCTGCGGATCGTAGCAGTCATACGTAAAAGAGCCACCAACACTTTGAATGTTTTAGTCAGCGAAAGGAATGTTCATCACTTGCCTACAGTTGAAGTACATCCAGCACGCAGCTTACACTCAACTCTGAGGAAATTTATGATCGAATTGTTTGGAGCCGAATTACCACAACATCGACCCCACGGATTACTGACAGTGGAACACAGTCCCGCTGCAGTACCACACACAACAGATGGCATCTGCTTGACTCTCTTAGTGGTCTTCCGCCCGCCCGTGGAAGAGGTGTCGGTGATTGGAAAAGCCGTCTGGCACGAGATGAGCCCAGACCTTGAGGAACGAATCGGAAGGATGGTGAGCAGCAATCATTCCACTCTCCCACTCAACGTTATCAGATAGACGTATTCATGCAAAACTGAACAACAGCATGTCAACAGTTGAATCTCTCTTTGTTGTCTCAAATCAGAAGATGTAGCTATTTTTGTAAATATTGACGATTTATGCAAATTTATTTATTTGTTTATGTATTTTGTTTTGGCAATCTGTAACGTTGCAATATACAACTTGTTGTCCCACATTTGTTTGTACATCCCTTTTTGTTTCTTAAAGCCGAAATCTCGATGTAATCTCTGACCATGTGTATCTTAACTTTATTAATCCCATCTTCGTTTTTGTTATTGTGGGATCAATATGAAAATACAATGTACGAGTATATAAACAGCAACCACTAAACATAGCAAATCGTGGTGGTATAGGTATTATTCAGATAGTATTTGTCTTTATTCGCATGCTGAAAACATTCATGTAGGTGTTGGCGCGAATTGATTACTTTTAAATAAAGTTAATCTCAATGAAAATGGTGTTTTTTTTTTTTTGCATTTTTCATACACATTTGCATGGGCATTGTAAACACGGCATTGGATAGACACCGATTTTGTTATATAGATTTACGAAAAGACTTGAACTTTAATGGACATGCTATTGGGTGAGTTTTCTGTTTCCTGATCGTGGTAAGTTTTCAAATCCTACATATATATTATACATACACTCACGAGAATAATTGTTCGTACAAATCGCCTTTAATTAAAAGAACAGACGTTTTTTTCATAAAAATGGAATGTAATTTGTATTTCAAAGACTATACATTATTAAATAAGTTTTAGTTCAATGCAATAACACTAGAAAATAAAAAAGATCAAAAATGTGCTTAAAATAAATTGATTTCATTTTAAAAGTCAGTGAGAAAAAATGTTCGTACAAAAATTAAAAGAGTTGTATTAAAGTTGTAATATTAATCTGTTAGTACCTAGTATGAAGGCCCTTGTTTTGAATCACAGCTTTTAACCTACGTGGCATTGACCGTACTAGATTTTCTGTAATACTAGTGTCCACTATCAAGCTGCATTTTCGCCCGAACTTTATGATTTTCACGTATTTTTCTGTCTACATGTTCCCACAGATGCTCAATAGGGTTGATATCTGGGCTTTGAGCTGGAGTCTGAAGAACGTGGGGACACTTATAAAGCAACCAAAGCCTAACGTCGTGTGCCGTGTGCTTAGGATGGTTATCTTGATAAAGAAAAAAATCCTGAGCGCAGTTGTTTTTTTCAGCAGAAGCGATCAAATTTTGCTTGAGGATGGTTAAATATTGCTTGTGGTCCATATTTCCATCAACAAATACGAGATTTCCCACTCCATAATAACCCATTGCCCCCCAAACCATAACATTCCCTCCCCGTGTTTAACTGTGGCTGTTACGTGATTTTGTTGCAAAGCTTCGTTTTTTTTTTCTCCACACCTTTTCATGTTTTCCATCACTTCTAAAGAGCTCGAACTTACTCTCATCTAAGAAAATCACACCGTCTCCTTCTTATAAGGGCCGATGTTGATTTTGAATAAAACACAAATTATTTAGGAAATTATTGTCACTTCTTTTTATTATGATAATATTGGTATGGTTCAATTATGTATGGAACAAAATACCTCGGCTCCATCCGATGGTCCAAACTTTCGATGACGCTGAAGCATAATTGAGGTTCTATGCCGTTAATGCGCCGAATTATCTCATCCTTTAGCTCTTGAATTGTTGCTGGCTTATCGACGTACACCTTTTCTTTGAAATAACCCCAAAGAAAAAAATCCAACGGTGTCAAATCACATGATCTTGGCGGCCAATTGACATCGCCACAACGTCATTGGATTTGTCGCGCAAAAGAGCCATTGTTTCGTTAGCCGTCCTGTTGAAACCACATATCGTCCACATTCATATCTTCCAATTCGGGCCATAAGAAGTTCGTTCTCATTTCACGATAGCGAACACCATTCACATTAACTGCCTGACCGGCCTCATTTTGGAAGAAATACGGCCCGATGATGCCGCCAGCCCATAAACCGCACCAAACAGTCACTCTTTGTGGGTGCATTGGTTTTTCGACAATCACTCTTGGATTAGCATTCGCCCAAATGCGGCAATTCTGCTTATTGACGAATCCACTGAGGTGAAAATGTGTCTCATCACTGAAGATGATTTTCTTCACGAAGTGCACGATATGCATTTTGATTTGAACGCCCATTTTCATAATAAGCCTGAATAACTTTAACGCGTTCCTCGATTGTGTATCTTCCCATGGTTCAAATTGAGTTAGTCTGAAATTGAGAAATGTCAAATGAAATGCAGGTTTAGGTGTAGTTCACATTCAACACCGGCCATTAAAATTTTACTTGCTAGTCAAGCCTTTGTTTAATATTTTCTTCTCTTAAAAGTGGCTTTCGCCTTGCAGCACAACCCTTAAACCCTATGTAATTTAGTTTCTTGTGTATGGCCGAGTCCGAAACAGTTGTTCCACTAAAATCCTTTAATTTTTTATTCAACTCAACAGCTGTAATTTTGGGGTTAGATTTTATTTCCCTCTATAAAAACTTTCCATCCGACGGCTTAATCTTCTTTTTTCTTCCTGCACCACTTTTGTGTTCCACTCTCCCTTCATTGTAATACCGATCACAAATACCTTGAACTGTTGAATGGGTTTAATTTAACAAGTTGCCGATTTCACGTAAAACATTACGTTACATCCCGATTCTCTGTGATAAATCACTAGAGATCGCGTATCGATCGAAGTTTTTCCGCGACTTTTCACCATTTTCTTCTGTTTTTACCTTCACTTTTGTCAAAATGCAACTTTCTAGACGTTTTCTTCAAACACAATACACAAAATTTATAAATTTTTGCAAAGACAAGGAAATATTTCGTAATCTGAACTAAAGGCGTGCTATGGCGTTGCCAAGTCCTTATTTATTTATTTTTTTTTATTTTTGTGCGTAAATATTCTGCACAATATATCTTCTATTAAATTACGTACTTAGAATTCAAGTTAGCATAAATATATGTTAATTAAATGAGAAAGTCTTACTTAAGGTAGGCTTGTACGAAAAATTATTCTCAGCAGTGTATATCTACTGAATGAATACAATAAACGGAAATTTCGTTAAAGTGTGCCCCTTGGTCACTTTACGCTAATTTATATCTTTTATATCTTTTCTTATAGTATTCAGCAGAAGTGAAGTATGATAGAGAATCATACACAACTTCACAGCTGAGTCTCTAGACCATCGACGAATTTCAGAGGCTTTATGGCAGTTATTCATGAATTTTTGACAGTTATTCACGAAATAACGTGAATGCCGAAAAACGGTTGTCAAACATTTTAAAGAGCAAGAGAAGAAAAATCGCTCGTCTCTATCATACTTCATTTCTGGTATTCAGAATTAAACTGCCGCTGGACATGGTGATGCAGCTAAGTTCTGTTATTCCTCTTAAGAATTTATTCCTCAAAACATAGTAAATGTTAAGCGGCAGATAAATTTAAGCCGGTATTTGGTTGTACTTTATAAATTGTCTGACTTTCATTCAGTTCGCGATAAGAAATTCTCGAGTTATATATTAAATATAAGAACACTTACTCACAAAATTAACCGCACAAAGAACTTCCAAGCGTATAGACTTTCATTCATACAATATACAAAAATTATGTATTCTTGTGTTCACTCTTTGTGTTGTACCTTATGAAACAGTATTTGGTCCACATACTGCCAGGAACTGCATTTAACGGGGATATTGTACCCTTTCTTTGTATATTGACACGAAAAGGCAGGCACACAATTATCCGCGTAAGCGATACCGATGTTTTGTAAGTTGTTCCGCAGAAGGACTTCGTGTGGATAACAGGCATTGAGAGTAGATTATTCGCAGCAAAAAAAATTGAAAAAAAAAATAACGCAATATGCGAAGAACAAAAATGGAAACTTCATTGGATGAACGGAAGCTTATCCTTAATCTAGTATGCGATGGTAAAACATACCGAGAGGCAGGCAAACTTGTTGGCAGATAGTTCTTTGTAGTTAGAGACATAGTTAACAAGTTCAGAAATGAAGGAAATTTGGAAAATAAGGCAGGTAGAGGACGTACAAAAATATTATCGGGAACTAGAAAAATATTTTAAGAAAAATTAAGCAAAACCCGAAAACACCCCTAAAAACATTGACCTATGAGATGTCAGAAATTATTAATAATGCCTGAAACACAATACTGCGTTGCTGCGTTGCATCGTCTTTCAACGCACACAATTCAATGGCCATGCACAGAATACTGCCGCGACCTACGTAAGTACAAAATGAGAGAGATGAGAGGATAGTAAAACGTAAGACCATCGCATGTGATTATCGAACGTGTTGGAACATTTTTGACAGATTGGTGCGATTATAATCACCTGACTACATTTTAACGACAAAATCAATTTGAATTCGGACCAAGGGGAAAAAAAGTACAATTCTTTGAGCAGAATATTTTTTGATTTGACATTTCACAAACGAAAACAGCTGACACAATATTTTTCATCTGGTATTTGAGAGAGAGAGTGAACACCTGATTATCGCAGTGTGTCATCGCACCCCTCCGTGACATTGAAGTCGAACGCAGCAACGCACTATTGTGTTTCAGGCATAAGTCAGTCTCTGTCGAAACAGTAAGACGGGTTTTACGTTCTTATGAGTTCCATGGCAGAGCTGCAGACATAAAAGACTTGAATATGCAAACAAAAGTTCAGAGTTTTGGAAGTCTGTAATTTTTAGCGATGAAAGCAAATTCAATTTGTTTGGTAATGATGGAAGGGAAATAGTTTGGCGAAAAGCAAATGCCGATCTAGAAAATGTTAATCTTCAAGTAACCGTGAAACACGGTAGAGGTAACATTATGATGTGGGGGTGCATGGCTGCAAGCGGGGTAGGGCAAATGGAGTTTATTGACTACAAAATAAGTCAATATGGATACTTGAATATCCTAAAGAGAAATTTGCAACAGAGCGACGCAAAATTGGGGTTGAGGTCAAATTACGTTTTCCAACAAGACAATGACCCTAAACATACTGCACCCAGTCACAACTGAAAACACCCTCACAATCCCCAGACATCAATCCCATTGAGCACCTGTGGGCCCAGTTTGAGAGAAACATCCGGAATTGGCCTATCAGCAGCAAAATTACTCTTAGAGGAGCCCTTAAGCTGGAATGGGAACTTATAAGCCCAGAATTTACAAAAAAGCTCGTCGATAGCATGCCAAAATGCTTGCAAGCTGTAATTAAGGCAAAAGGTGGATCAACAAATTACTGATAGTACCTCCACCCCTAAAATTTGTGTATTTTATGTCTTGAATTGGTTTTGTGCGGATAATTTTGCGTTATATTTTATTGAGGTTTATATTTTGTTTTCAACTCTACGCTTATGAATTTACTTTTTTTGTTTCTAGCTTTTTGATAACGTTATGATTAAGTAAGAAGTCTGATTTAGTTTCCTATCATTACATTTTTAATTTTAACTAAAGAAAATGGTTTAGTTCCAATTTATTGCTCGTCGAACATCTTGTGCGGATAATTTTGTGAGCATGTCTTCTTCGAAGTATTGTTTAAGGCAAGCAGATGTGAATCATTGCCCGCAAATTACACAATTAGAAAACGGCAGACGATTAATGGCGATGATGAACTCCAGACAACGTTACTTATTACGCATAGAAAATCAATACATTATGCAAAAATTACCCATATATCTGGATTGCATTTGTTGCGCCTCAGGGAAAAAGAAATGAGATTTGGAGAAGAAGAAGATGCAAAATGGAGATCAGACACTTATAAGAAAATTAGCCTCAAACGAATTTGAGCATTTTGGGTCATTTTATACGTTAGTGAGAATTTATAGAATATAATGGGTAAGATGAATAACATATAATAAATAATTAATATAAACGTTTTTCCCGTGCTGTGTCTTGACCCCGGACACTTAAGAGTATTGAAAATAATTTTTATTTTATTTAATTATAGCATATTTTAATATTCTTAAATTTTTGATTTAATTAATTTTAAAAATTACTTCCGCTCTGTTTTGCTTTAAATTTACCTCTTCTTCACTTGACTATCCTGATGCAAAGTCACCATCAGAATACCGACACTTCTTCGTTTTCTCTTTTTACTTCTTTCTCTCTCTTCCGTGTTGCCATTTGTTTCGTTTTTCGTTACAATATTTCTGACCGGGTGGAAACACACGAATAAGTTCATGTCTGGGGGACTATGACGAATTTTCCGCAGAGAGGTGTCCGTAAAGAGAAGTTTCACTGTATTTGCAATAGATTGCAAAGCAAATAAATAAATTTCTTATTGACTTAAGTCGTTTTTTTTCTTTTCACCATCTAATTGTTTCAATACTTAATTCGTCTTAAGTTAACATATTTGAAAAAAAATTTGGTAAGTCAACTTAAGTCGCCCTAGGAACAACAAACTCGTTATATTTTGCAATAAAGAATCGTTAATTGCACCAAAGCTTTTTTGCTGTGAAGTCAATCAGAGGCATAGGAGTAGAAACATTGATAAGCAGCTTCACCTTTTGAAATATTATTATTATTAAAACTTTATTAAATTGTTGAAATAATAAACAAGTACAAGGTAATTATGCAAAGCAATACATTGTTGACTTAAGTTGTTTTAAAAACCATTAAAACTTTCCCATTTTTTTTTTTGATCTGGAATGGACTGAAAAAGTAAAGCAATCAGGATATGTTGAAATAGTGTCAAACAGCTTAAGTCGGCTTGAGATGTTTCACCTTTAGGCACATATTTAGTAATTCTTACCTACATATTGTAGGTGTAATTAATGAATCGATTTTGAAGACTCACTATCAACCCTCTTAATGATTGCATTAAGCTTAAAATTTAAGTTTTAAAAATCGATAACAAGGAAAACGTATTTTTTGCAATAACTGCGACTATATTGTAAAATTTAAACGTTTTCTAGAAATTTTATTGACGTCCACAAAAAAAAAAATGCAATAATTTAATGTCGTTAGTGTGAACACCGGTTAACGTGAACAGATTTTTTTTTTGCTTGCATCTCGAAAACGTGAACTAATCAAGAGCACTCTAAAACGTGAACAACAATTTTTGCTTCGGGTTAATAATAAACAGTTTGAGCAAGCTGTATTTTGAGATAAACTTCCTTATTCTTGGCACAATAGAAGACGAAGGTCTTGTATCGTTTCCGGTTTGTCGCACGTCAGTTCGTACAGAGCAGGAGATTAATTTTAAAATTAAGAGCAGATGGAAAAACGTATAAAGTAATTCAAGAAATCATAGGATGCACAGCCCCAATGATTGTTAACGCAATAAAGCACCATCCTAAGCCCGAATCCCGTGAACAAAAAAAAAAACATCAGCATTGGAGGACAGGCGAATTGAAAGATATAGCAAGACGCACCCCTCTGCACCTTCAAATGTCATTCAAAAGGAGTTGGGGCTAAGTATTAGTGCTCGGAGTGCCCGCAAGGTACCATTACTCTCTAAAAAGCACAAGCAGCTCGGATAGCTTTTGCCAAAGAACACATCACCTGGCAAAATGGCGCAATATAAAGGGTGATTTTTTAAAAGCTATAGGAAAGTTTTTCAAAAAAAAAAACACAAAATTCAGAAAAATTCAAGAAATCTTTATTTGAATCGATAGTACGGTCCATATAATTTAATGTTTGAAGATTATTTCATGCAAATGTTGACCTTCTGCGCCTCAAATGGTCCATCCGCTTAGTCAAATTTTGGCATACTCTTTCCAACATTTTGGCCGGTATCTCACGAATAAATGCTTTAATGTTGTCTTCCAATGCGTCAATTGAAGCGGGCTTGTCTGTATAGACATGAGCTTTAACATAGCCTCACAAAAAATAATCTAAAGGTATTTGTGAGGCCGGTCCCGAACGTGAAATAAAATGTTCACCGAACTCGCCTCTCAATAAGTCCATTGTTGCGCGTGCTGTATGGCATGTGGCACCGTCTTGTTGAAACCACATGTCATGCAAGTCAAGCTCTTGCATTTTGGGCAAAAAAAAATTGTATATCATCTCACGGTAGCGCTCACCATTCACAGTTACGTTACGATTCGCATCAGCCCATAAACCGCACCAAACTGTGACTTTTTCTGGATGCATTGGTAGCTCTTGCAATGCTTCTGGCTGATATTCACTCCAAAATCGACAATTCTGCTTATTTACGTACCCATTGAGCCAAAAATTAGCTTCGTGTAAACTGACCATAAAATGGAAGAAGCGCGCGATGAACTTTCTCAACAGAGCACGCATTTTGATAATAAAATTCAATAATTTGCAAGCGTTGTTCGTTTGTAAGACGATTCATGGTTAAATTATAGACCAAACTGAAGATGTTTGACAGTGAAACAAAACACGAAACGTGCGTCAGCTGTTTAAACCAGTGTTGCCAAAAAGATAATAGCTAAAAAATCACCCTTTATATTGTTCATCGTTGTTCCTTACAATAATTGTTTTTGATTGTCTTGTCTGCTTGATTTTGTGCGGTATTCTTTGTTTTTTCTCATCATAAGTTTTATGCGCGGTACGGTCTTGGGTTTTTAGTTACTTGTCCTCAAAGAAACCAAATAGGAAAGAATTAAGCCTAATGAAGCCATTCCCATTTTCATTTGGTGTGAAATTGGCTGAAGGTGTACTGGATAGCCATAATGATACTAGTGACTTAAGGCGCCTCAGGAAAAAAGCGATGAGAATGATTTTGGAGAAGAAGAATGTGCAAAAACAAATGACTTATTATATCCATTAAATTTCGTATCGGTGTTCAGTCAACATTCAAAGTTATTTTTAATGTTCCTATGTATTAACTTTTTTTAACCCTTTACTGCATAACATATTATATATGATATCCTTTTTTCATTTCATGTTTTCACTCATTTTAAAGGTAAATTTCCAGTTGTAGAGTAAATACTGTAGCAAACACAATGTAAATTTTGTTCACATTCAGAGTAGGCTGTTATTTTTCGGTCACAGCATTTATAGTAAAATAAAAAGTGCGAAGACTGAAGTTTGAGTTTTTATTTTGGACAATTTTCTTTGTGGCAATAGGTATTAAATAAACGGGGTAAGTACAACTTTTTTGCATTTTATAATTATTATTATGTTTTAATTTTTGTAAAGTTTTGACTTTACAAAGTATAAATTCAGAAAGAAATACGAATTTATAATCAAACATACCATATATGATATTTCATGCAACAGCGAAGTTTAAGTTGCACACATCATATATGATATATGCGACATATATGATAGTACATGCCTTACAGTACATATGTCTTCTTAGATTACAATGAGCTCAATAATTATCTCTGATGATGAAATTCAAAGAATTACTCGTATAATCAATTGGAATGAGAGTGAGGATGAATGTGAAGGTGGGAATGATATGTATGATGCTGGTTTTGATGTAGAATCGCAAAGTCTAGACTAGAAACAAGGAGACAGAAGACTTAGATTCTGTTGAAGATATCGAAGTCCAGGAAGAAATCATAATTAATTATGAACTCTTCGATATTGTGTCTTTGCCTGTTATCATCGCAGAAAATGTAATGGTCGATCGCTAGGAACTTCGTCGATTGAGGCTACCTAAAGCTCAAAACGCCTTCAGAGAAGCTGCCCCTGATGTGTTGCGTCTTAAAACGCCACGCAGAAAAAGCCCCTGATTTGACAACGACTGCAATCAGGCGCATTCAGCGACGCTGGACAGAAGGACGAGAGTGTTCGTGAGTTCTACGAACTTATGTAGGTAGGTAGGTATATGGGTGTCCTCTGCGAACTTAAAAGAAGAGAAGAGCACTGGCTTTTCAAAAGGAAAAAGGAAGAGCATGAGAAGCGCGTTATCGAGGGAATGGAGAGGTGTTACGTCAGAAATGATGCCTGAAAGTTATACCAACGTGTAAAACATCTATCCAATGGGTATAAACTTCGCACAGAAGCCTGTCGGGGCGAATAGGAACAACTCGTAGTAAAGTCGCAGTCGTTACTGAGAGTCTGGATAAATCACATCTGTAAACTTAAATGGCGAGGAAGATGTCAATACCGCTGTCAAGTAGAATGTTCTCCTCCACACAATAGACGATACTATAAGAGAATTCCGTACCCCCGACTTAGACGAAGTCAGCGTAGCGATATCGAGTCTAAAGTTGTATATAGCTGCTGGTGCAGACGAACTGTCTGCGCAACTCAGCTCATCTGGTGCACCAGCTAATCTGGAAGATATGGTCGAAGGAAAGCATGCCCGACGAGTGGAACCTCAGCACTGTTTACCCCATCCACAAGAAATGTGACTGCTTCAACTGCGTCAACTTCCGAGGGTTCGGCCTCCTAAACATCGTCCACAAGATATTTTCTGCCGTGCGGTGACTGCTTCAACTGCGTCAACTACCGAGGGATCGGCCTCTTAAACATCGTCTACAAGACATTTTCTGCCGTGCAGTGTCAGGCCAGGGAAGTTCACCATCGACCAAATCTACACACTACGGCAGATCGTGGAAAAAACACAAGAGATGCAAGGCCTCAAACATCTAGGTTTGACATTCCTGCCAAACTCATCAGGTTGCTCAGGATGACGATGGAGAATTCTCTCTGCTTCATCAATGTCGGTGTAAACTCACAGCGACCTTCAATATCAAAAAGGTTTTAGACAAGGCGATGCTCTGTCATGTGACTTTTTTAATAGCATTCTTGAGAGGGTGAGAGAGTGAAGTACTGAAGAGATATGCAACTTCTACGTCTCTTGCCCTTCGGTGTCATTTGACAGCGTTTTTATAACATCTTCACAGACGGGCGTCTGTGAATACGTGTGGCCTAAGCGAAGCTGATTATTCCCGCCTAACACCATTGCGTTGCTCTATACTCCTAACAAGTGTGCATGAATATAAAGTAGTATGCGTGACTTAAATGCACAAACGTCAAAATCTGAGGTGTACTGCGGCCAAAATGGGTTTAGCGGTGAACGACGGCAAAACGAAGTATATGCTGTCATCGAGAAAGAACGTACAACATCGAAGATTCGGCCATAACGTGTGGGGACAATAGAGGACGCCCACGGAATCGATGTCGCACACGAGTGGAGAAGTATCTCAACCAAATTGGCGTGCAAAATCATTTTTTGTATCCACAATTGGAACATTTAGAATAATTGTCAAAAATTTTACATAAATATGCATACATATCGATATCGCAACGGCGAGTACAGGCGTTAGGACTTTGACATTTTAAGTAGGATGCACGTAAATGATTTGTGTTAGCCGCGTTGACATTTCACAGACCATACATTTTTTTAAATTTATTTTTCAGTTTGAATTTTTGCAAACTGAGCCGATTATTTGAGCAAGCAATGGGATTTCATTTACAGAAATTTTGATATTTGTTCTTGGAAATTGTATTTCAGAACGTTTGAGTAAGCAAAACGTGAGCGTTCGTTTCGATATGGAAAACTGAGGCTGTCGCGTTCTTACGCAATATTCTCGTAAACTCAAGACGTGTACCCACGTATTAAAAGACCGAGCGCGCGAATCTAGTGGAACTTAATTCACAAATCAAAGTCGTCCGAATAACAGAAGTTTGGTATCAATCGATATTTTGGATAATCGATTTCGTCTGCTTCGCAATCCTCTGAGATGCCACAGTGTCCCGGCACCCACATTAGTTGAATGCTGAAATACTTGGCTATCTCGTTAAGAGATAGGCGGCAATTAAGGGACGTCTTGGAGTTAAATGTCACCGCACTCAGAGATTTGATGGCTGCTTGGTTATCCGAACAGTGACAATATCTGTACCTAATATTACATTGTTTTTTTTAGCGCTGACAGAGCTTCTTTAATCGCCACAGTCTCTGCCTGAAAGACGCTAAAGTTGAAAGGTAGTCGGAAAGACAGCTGAAAATTCAGAGCCTTAGAGTAAACTCACATACGCACTTCTTCGCCCATCTGTGAAAATTCGCAGAGGACCATCCAGCGTCTGACGTCCAGTGAGATCTCGAGTCTATGCTGGTTGAGAAGTTTTTCTCGAAGATGAGCTTAAGTATTGTGAGGTCGGTCTTTCCTGGTAGGGATCCAAATTTATTGAAGATGGTAGAGTGTCCGGAGCTGAGCCCTTTTCACATTTTCAGCGATTTCAATCTAATAGCCGTGATATCAGCCACCTGCCTGTAGAAGAGATCTATAGGCGGAAGGTTGTGGAGTGTATTTGAAGCTAGGGAAGGGGTAGTCCGCATTGCTCCGCTCATGCAAATGCATGTCGTCCGCTGTACCCTTTCGACAAGTTTGCAGTTGGTGTCTTTGTCTAACGCAGTCCACCAGATCGCGATGCCGTAGAGTAGTAGTACTCGCACTCAACAAGATAGAACCGTACAGGTTTTTTTGACGCGATGTCTGGATGTTGGCTGTCCAACTTAGCTTCTCGTCCAGAATCAGGCCAAGGAATTTGGTACTGTTACTTAGTTTAAGAGGGGCTCCCCTGATATTAGGGAGATCGAAGACAGGAATTTTGTGTTTCCTAGTGAAGAGGACTAGATCCGTTTTCTGCGGACTAACACGTTAACACGCCGCAAACATTAGTATATTTTTCTAACTCGACAATAGCATAATCGTGGAAATGAATTTCCCATCGCCATACACAATGACCTTACACCAATGTTAGTATGAGTTCATTTACTACTACGTTCTATAGGAGAGGAGAGAGTACTGGAGTTCCTCTATTAACCGCTCTGCAGATCGTGGTATCACTAAGCTTGTAGCAAATAGCCATTTTATCTTCAAAGATCTTTGAGGTTTATGCAGGATGGATGTCGTGGGATATGGGGATTATTTTTTTTTATATATATGCTTACAGGTTTTAAACACTTGATGGTATTACTTTTATTCTGTCACTGAATAGAAAAATCCATAGTTTATCGCAACAGGAGGTTAATCGCAGCACTGTGGGGCAGAATCCCCTAAAAGCTAGCATAAAATGAAAAATGAAATTCTCTCCCGAGGTCCGTTAGTTTTATTTTCTAGTACTCAAATATTCCATTCATCATAAGCTAACCGACCTAAGCCATTATCTTCGTCACATTCCACGAAAAACCCATCAGTACGAGCGACATATTTTCACTGATGGCAGGTGCGGGAAAGTCTGAAGTGTTTTTTGTGGTAAACATTTTCGGAAATCTTGTAGATAATTGAAATTTTCAATTATCCAATGTATCGGTTTTTTGTACACATTGGTGTAGTTAGTTATGCGCTCAAGCCTTAGTTTTTTTCATGAATTATTTTTACTGAATGTACTTTGAGGTACCGTTAAAATTGGGTGCTAATTTTTGCTAATTTTGTTGTGCGATTTTTTTTTAAATTGTACCTCCTGGAAAACAAATGTTGGCTATTTTATTGTAGCTTTGATTTTAACATTTTTATCTTTAGGAATAGCTTGAAATTTATATCGAGATGTTCAGGGAATTTTTACATAATACGGCCAGACATTGCGTTGGTAAGTATCCATGATACTATTTATCACCCACTCCACAAATATATCATTCAATGACCAGAAATAATAGTGCATGCATCATTACCCATTGGCCAAGTGTTGGCAACAAACGAATATAGATGCGTTAAAGCCTTTTTTGATAATCATCAGTAAGTGGATTTGCTTAAAGCTTTACCAGTCGAACAAAGCGTTGATGATGGAGTGTATTTGAAGCTAGGGAAGGGGTAGTCCGCATTGCTCCGCTCATGCAAATGCATGTCGTCCGCTGTACCCTTTCGACAAGTTTGCAGTTGGTGTCTTTGTCTAACAGTCCACCAGATCGCGATGCCGTAGAGTAGTAGTACTCGCACTCAACAAGATAGAACCGTACAGGTTTTTTTGACGCGATGTCTGGATGTTGGCTGTCCAACTTAGCTTCTCGTCCAGAATCAGGCCAAGGATTTTGGTACTGTTACTTAGTTTAAGAGGGGCTCCCCTGATATTAGGGAGATCGAAGACAGGAATTTTGTGTTTCCTAGTGAAGAGGACTAGATCCGTTTTCTGCGGACTAACACGTTAACACGCCGCAAACATTAGTATATTTTTCTAACTCGACAATAGCATAATCGTGGAAATGAATTTCCCATCGCCATACACAATGACCTTACACCAATGTTAGTATGAGTTCATTTACTACTACGTTCTATAGGAGAGGAGAGAGTACTGGAGTTCCTCTATTAACCGCTCTGCAGATCGTGGTATCACTAAGCTTGTAGCAAATAGCCATTTTATCTTCAAAGATCTTTGAGGTTTATGCAGGATGGATGTCGTGGGATATGGGGATTATTTTTTTTTTATATATATGCTTACAGGTTTTAAACACTTGATGGTATTACTTTTATTCTGTCACTGAATAGAAAAATCCATAGTTTATCGCAACAGGAGGTTAATCGCAGCACTGTGGGGCAGAATCCCCTAAAAGCTAGCATAAAATGAAAAATGAAATTCTCTCCCGAGGTCCGTTAGTTTTATTTTCTAGTACTCAAATATTCCATTCATCATAAGCTAACCGACCTAAGCCATTATCTTCGTCACATTCCACGAAAAACCCATCAGTACGAGCGACATATTTTCACTGATGGCAGGTGCGGGAAAGTCTGAAGTGTTTTTTGTGGTAAACATTTTCGGAAATCTTGTAGATAATTGAAATTTTCAATTATCCAATGTATCGGTTTTTTGTACACATTGGTGTAGTTAGTTATGCGCTCAAGCCTTAGTTTTTTTCATGAATTATTTTTACTGAATGTACTTTGAGGTACCGTTAAAATTGGGTGCTAATTTTTGCTAATTTTGTTGTGCGATTTTTTTTTAAATTGTACCTCCTGGAAAACAAATGTTGGCTATTTTATTGTAGCTTTGATTTTAACATTTTTAACTTTAGGAATAGCTTGAAATTTATATCGAGATGTTCAGGGAATTTTTACATAATACGGCCAGACATTGCGTTGGTAAGTATCCACGATACTATTTATCACCCACTCCACATATATATCATTCAATGACCAGAAATAATATTGCATGCATCATTACCCATTGGCCAACTGACAGACGAATCACGAACCAAGGATTTCAAGAACTTTCAAGAGAGTCATTTAGGAAAATGAAGTTGGGAACAAACGAATCTAGATGCGTTAAAGCCTTTTTTGATAGTCATCAGTAAGTGGATTTGCTTAAAGCTTTACCAGTCCAACAAAGCGTTGATGATGGAGATGATGGCAAAAGTGATGAAGAAAATGAAGATTTTGTTCCAAATTTATTATAATAAAAATATATTTGTTAATAATTGAAAGCATCCATATATTTGTATGTCTCCGATCTGTGTCGATCGATGACGAGCAGTCGATAAATGCATTTCATTGGGCTTTTTGGTTGTTTTCCCCACGTTAAAAAAAGTTACAGTGGGTGTCATTAATATTCGGTTATCTACTTGAAAATGTTAAAAATTGTATTTACAGGTTACAAACAAATGGTTTTTACGCCATTTCTCTCCAGCTCGGTAACACTCTTAATTTTCTTTCAGATTATCAATTTTTTGAATAAAAACCACTTACCATTACCACAAGATATTTAATTTACACCAAAAACTATGAAAAAACTACTTTCATCAATATTCGGTTTTGTATTATTATATTTAATTAGCATTCCAAAAAAAAAAAAAACACCAAAATTTATTCAATACTTGGTAGCGTATCCTTTATTCTCCAAAACAAGGGATAATCGCTTTGGCATAATGCTAATAATTTTGTTCAGGTACTCTTTCGGGTTATTTTCACCCACTCTTGCTGCAGCCTTATTTTCAAATTTATTAATTTATATACTTATTTATTAAAAAAGTATTTCTGTTTAATATTTTTTTTTTAATTATTTTCTCATCATCAACTCGACTCGAACAATATAAAAAACGTTAATAAATCGATGTTATACAAAACTGTACAGTAACTTAATTTTGTAGCCCGATTTTGTGTTGAAAAATAAAGGATTCAATGAAGACGAGATCGATTAACACAACCCCCGTTTTAGTTGACGTGGCCAATTGCAATTGTCAAAGTTGCATTTAAAATCAGTAACTGCCAAAATTCATGTTCCTAGAATATACGCTTAATTTGATGCCAGATTTTAGGTCATTCTTTCAAATTGTGCGCCGCGGCAACTTGCCACCGTGCTCGAACTTGAGGGTTTGATGCACACGTTGATATAAGATGCTACACGTAACATGGCGTGGATTTTTTAAAATAATAATAAATAATTTTTAATTATTTTAAATAACCAATAACAGACCAATAGAATGATACAGAATTTATTTTATGAACATGAAGACATGTACACTTTTGTTGAAAATATGGATCGCAACTTGAATAAATATTTTTTTGAACTTGAGGGCTTGCAGATATATGTATAGTGCATATATATTAAAACAAGTTTTGAAATCGGGTTATCTAAGAGTACTTAGACATAAAACTAAGAAGGCTACAGAGGACTTTCTCCAAAGACCTGTTAACCCAAATGCGCGCGGTTGCGATTCAGCATTGATTTAAAAAAAAATGTTTGGAGCAGAAAGGGAAATATATTTATTTGAATAACTCTACATTTTAAAAATAATAATATTAATACATTTGTGGACAAATTAGGAAACTTTGGGGTTGCTGAGGTGCTATTTTTTACAAAAAAATTAATTCCAGACTTATGGATGATATGATCTGAAAGGCGTAAATAATAATTTCTGGATTTATATATGTAACTATTGCACAACAAATCTCTCTCTCTCTCTCTCTCTCTCTCTCTCGTATTACAGTACGAACTCGGTTAACGCAACCCTCGATTCGCGCAACTCCTTGGTTTTCGCAACACTAAAGTCCTCAGCACGTATTGACTCTATAAGTGCAAATTTTCAAAGAGGTTAGCTCGATCAGTGCAACTTGTTCATCTGTTTTTTATTTGCTTGTTTTTTACAGTAATTTAGTTTCGTGTGGGTCTACACAGAATTCTTTGTAAATATGTTTACACATCCAAGTGTGTTTCCTTAGATGGATGCCACTTTCATAAGTACCTACGCGAAATTCGTTCAGGATGGGTGTTACAAGAAATATTATAATATATTAAAAAAATAAGTGAAATTTTATCCGAAGTTGATAATGGTGTGCACAACTCAACAATAAGCCGGATAAAATCAAAGGGAAGCAGTCTTAGACAATTTGTGGCGAGAGCTGCATCTGGATCAGGAAAACGCGTTACACTTAAGACTTCTGAATATCCACAGATGAAAAAGGCGTTATATCGATGGTTTCAAAAGTAAAGAGCTAAACATATTCCGATTTCTAATGAAATTATAAAATCAAAGGCAATTCAATTGCACAAAGAAATAAGGGAAAAACCATCATTTAACGCTAGCAACGGATGGATTGCGAATGTTAAAAATTTGTGGCGAAAAGTTGTCCAATAAATGTGGACTTGCAAGCAATGCTACTTATAAAGCAAATAAAAATGCATAGATGACATTCCTTTTATTCGAACAATAGTTCCACAACGTGTTTATTCCCGAGAATACAAATTGTAGTGTTGAGTTTTTTCTTACAGGCAAGAAATTTTCTCGAATCAAAGGGAACTGCTGCTTTTGGACAATCCCCCGTATCATCCTAAAGAAAATGAACTACAATGCGATGATGGACTGATAACTATTATGATGTTTCCGGCGCACTCAGTTGCCAGTGAGGGCATTGATTTAGAAACAAAAATAAAAGAGTTCAACTTAAGGGATGCAATTTGTTTACTAGCAAATGCATGGGAAAAAGTAGACCCTTATACTATCAAGAAGTGTTGGAATATTTTAACGCCTACCAAGAGTAATTGGGATGAGGAGGACGACCTTCCATTATCTACACTGTCTACAAATATCTTAAGGGAAAGAGAATTGATTTCATCCGTTTCCAATCTGCTTGATGAAATTGTTCCCAATATTTGCAACTCGGTTGAAGATATCACTGATTGGCTCCACGAACACGTTGAGCCCTCTGCAAATTGTGAGGATCCGGCAGTAATTGAAAGCACAAATGAAAGTGAAGGTGAAGCTGCCCCCACTTTATCAAAAGATAAAACAGAAGTTGCCGTTCGATCCTTAAACATATGTAGAGTTTAAAAGTGTAACCCAGTAAGTGCAACAACCTCGGTTATTGCAACCGCCGTAATTTCTATAAGTTGCGTAAACCGAGTTTATACTTATACTTGCTTAAGAGGGATGAAATGATGTTGAAACATTT
This sequence comes from Eristalis tenax, assembly GCA_905231855.2. Taxonomy (NCBI): domain Eukaryota; kingdom Metazoa; phylum Arthropoda; class Insecta; order Diptera; family Syrphidae; genus Eristalis; species Eristalis tenax. The sequence goes on along the minus strand of HG993124.1, from coordinate 102,921,390 downwards.
CCAACGGGTAGAATTTTTCCACATGTTACAATCAGAAATGGAGTATGATACTTATATGATATCATACTTCATTTCTGGTTACAATCATTTGAGCGAAAGTGGACGATGGAGAGCGAAGTTGAGAACAAGAAGATGTAGGTAACCATTTTTTGTTTGAAAAGAAAAAAGAGCAAAAAGTAAAAACAACAAATTTCTTGAATTTACCATTGCTGCATTCGTCAATTGCTCCAATGAAATTCTTACATTTACCTACATATGTACATAAATGTACAGAATGCTGTTCCTGTTCGCGATCAGATTCTTCGAACTAACAGAAACAGCATACCTACATACATATGTGCGTGGTTTATACACGATGTTAGGTCTTCCAACGTTCTTCTATCATTTTGAAGGCGATCTCTGGTAATTGTTCCCGCAGGCAGCATGTTAAAATTCCTTAGTAGTACCTACATATTTGATTTCTTACCAGTGTTTCGATCAGAAATGAAGTATTATAGAGATGCCCAACTTCACAGTTGGGCACAGATGGACTTCTACTCCATCGACAGAGGCTTTTTGACAGTTATTCATGAATTTTTGACAGTTATTTACGAAATCACGTAATTGCCGTTCTCTGATTAGTTTTTAACTTTAGAAAACGAAAATGGTTGTCAAACATTTTAAAGAGCAAGAGAGGTAGAAGTTGGTTATCTCTATCATACTTCATTTCAAAAGATTGTGCACAATTTTCAATGGTTTTTTTTTTCTTAAAAAAATCAAAGATTTTCTGATTTTGGCAGTTAAATCGCTTACAAATGTAAGTGCTACCAGGATTTTCTGACAAAGTGGGTTCGTTGTTTTTTGTGCTATTTTTGAGTAAGCGGGTACACATATGCGTACAAAAAATTGCACTATTGTTTTTGAGGTTTTGTCTTTATGATTCCTTTCATAAAGTTAAATATGCAAATTGTGCAAAAGAAGTCAAGGTCAGAAGACTGTTCTTTCATCAATTATGAGTTTTGACGAACTTGGAGTAATACTTAAACTAACTTGGAAAAATAGTAGGCAATGGACGGGAAAATAATGTATACAAGGAGTGCCATCGAAAAATTTACCTACCGAAATTTGATTGCAATACTTTTACCCGTTGTGTGGCATGCACTTTTTTTTACATTGCTATCTGGACCATTTTTTTATTTATATGCTTTCAAACCCGTAATTTTTTTCAAGAATGCACAAAATCTTAGTGACCTTTTTGGGTTCATAAGACCATCTTTTTGAAAGGAAGGGATCTTTCTTTTCTTTCAAATGACAGGTTCTCTTTATATTTTTAGCAGTAGTAGCAACTGTTTTCCTATTAACTTTTAGTTCCTTTGCGATTTTTATATGACTCCACAATGGGTGTACTAAGTGACACTTGGTAATATTTTTTCTTACAACCAATTCAGATTCCATGTTGATTATGTCAACTACCAAACAGAAATGACATACAATTTAAAAATAATAGAAGACATAAAACTAAGAAGGCTACAGAAGGCTTTCTCCAAAGATCTTTTTTCCGCTGTTAAACCACTGTGCGCCGTTGCGAGCCTTAATTTAAAAACAAAAATGTTTGGAACAGAAAAAGGGAAATATAGATACATGAAAGAGAATTTATGTCATCGCATGCACAGCATTAGAAGTAAATTCGAAATGAGCGGGGGTAAGTTTTTTCGATGGCACTCCTCAATACTTTTTGAAAAAAAAAAATAATTTTATTTAAGAAGCGCAATCAGACTACCCACATTTCTTTAACTACATTGACAAGTGAAGTGTCACACCTCTCCGCCGATTTATAACAATTTGTTGTGTCTTATATTGGAAACGTTTGGCTCAGTTTTCTTTATGCGCACTAATTTATTTTTCTCTTTCTTGGCTAGAAATGGAATAAAAGCATAAATATACTATTTTTTTCTCGAAAAAAATTAAGTTTTATTTATTTATTTATTTATTTATTATTTTATATTTATTTATATTATTTATATTTATATAAATTTTAATCTATTTTTACTCCGGGTTTTAAGCATTTTTCCCAAACCTCGAGAAACCGACCCCATACTTTACACCAGACTTTCTTACATTGCCTGTCTGAGAGTTCTTTGTATGCACTAATTTAACTTTGCTTAAAACATTGTGCTACTAAACTGTAGCAACTGAACTGAGAAACGGATAAGTGGCTTTGTTGGATCTATTTAAGGATATGTAGGTTTAGTGGATGATGCGCACAGGTATTATTTACATGTTTTTCTACTGGACATACTTCTGGCCAACATCACAACCACAATCTGAACAGCCATCAGCGATCTTTTTTTTTCGTGGGCAAGATATGTCATGTAGCTTCATTTCAGCGTAGGCTGCGAGAGCGTCAACATTAGGAAGCGGGCAACCAACCACCAATCAATGAAGTATATCTCTAAAAATGCCAAACAATTATATTCACAAACACTTCTACTTTAACTCCCAATATTTACCACTCCGTTCAAACGTCAAATCTCATGTCCAACTTTCTAACAGAGCTCATGCCATGTCGTAAAATCAAGATTCTCCGACACGATGTTAGTATGGACATGGATGTTTGTGCCACCACTTAATTTTTTCACATCATGTTCATGAGCAGGGCATGGTCATGTCCAGACTCATCTACAAGCTGAACCAGATGGGATTCCTCTCCGACCTCATCAGAAAATGTGTAGCTTTCTGCATTCCAGAAGATTCTACTAGGGTATTCGGATCAATGCTGGGTAATCGGCACTTATGTGCTTAAGGAGACCATCCAGAGGTGGTCTGCAGATCAGCAGCCAAATGTCGAAGCATAAAGGTAGTGCTACCTAACGGTACAGAAATATCAGCACACGAAAAGGTCAAGTATCTTGGCGTTAACTTCACGGAAAGGATGAAGTTCAACAGTCATTCGAAACTGACCCTTAAGAAGTCCAACCTAGGCTTCCATCGCATCTATCCCCTGATGCGCAAGCAAAATGGATTAAGCCAAAGGACTAAACTGCTGCTATACAAGTAGCTTATACGGCTGATCTTAACGTACGGATTCCCAATATGGCACAACTTCCCTAAGACCAGCATGACGAAACTCGCAATTTTCGGAAGAAAAATACTGCGAATGTGTACAGGACTCACCTTCGACAGATACCGTCAAAGGCACCACAGCAACAATTGGCTTTACGACCAAGCACGCATCATCCACCTGCAACAGTATATGGTGACACTGTTCAGAAAGCAGCTGATAGACATCAACAACCTTCCTTACGAGGAAATCAGGAACCTGAGAAACACAATCCCCGGACAACGCTACCTCAACGCGTTAAATCTGCTAAGCGAGCAGAACTTTCCAACGACGTCGAACAACGAGCTGCATGGATTCTACCAGAGCAGCGATAGCAATCACCATCGAGGATAAGTCGGCTAACGCATCACCTCCCCATCCCAAAAGGACCATCATGGACACACGGACTTGAACATTCCGATGTAAGCAACCAGCCATTGTGGGACATACAAAATCCAGAATAAACCGACAATTATAATAAACATTAAATTAAACAAAGTACATCAGTTGGGCCTCTATTGTTGAGCCAACACCCTAAGTCTAGTTGTAAACTCAATAGTACAAAAAAAAAAATAATTCTGTTCAAATAAATTTTGAAATCGCTTTTAAATCGCATGGTCCTGTCAAGGGGAGACTATGTATAGAGTTTTGCTTATCGACTCAATGAGTTCGCAATGGATATTTATTATATGCCCGGAAGCTTCACAGCTGATTCAAATTAGGGCTAATATTTACTTCACTAAGTAGTTTCAAACTAGTGCGATATCCTATCAAAATCTTGAAAATACCAGGAAAAATCTTCCAGATTGACGAAAGTAAGTTTGGAAGAAGAAAATTGAATAAAGCAAGGCGTGTGGACTGGCACTGGGTTCTCGTTTTAATTGAGTACAGGACCGAAGAGTTGAGACTGCAAGTCTGTCCAGAGAACGAGCACAGTTCTGATGTGCTAGTGCCGCTCCTGGTGGCATAAACTCCCTCTCCCTCAGTAGCGTGTCCATAAACGACAATCTTGCAATGACAATTACTCTAATAATTTCGTTGAAGAGTTGCTTCAACCAGTGGTGCGTGTCTATGGAAATTTCGCAAAAATGGCTTTAAAACCCGGTGTACTAGGAGATATGAATAAATGCGTACATAAAAGTTTCATAAAAAAATTTTCATTCCTCAAGAAAATTATTATAAATACATATTTGTTTTTCAGAGCATTTTATGCCAGAAAAAAAATATTGCTCAGTACGCGCCCAAATGTTTTAATAAAAATTGTATTTTAAAACTGACAATAGGTATGTTCCTGTCAGAAATGAAGTATGATAGAGATGCCCAACTTCTACCTCTCTTGCCCCTTAAAATTTTTGACAACCATTTTTTATATTGTTTTCTAAAGCCAAATTGACCAATAAGAGAAAAAATTCATGAATAACCATCAAAATGTTTCATGATTATCCGTCAAACTCGTCGATGGACTAGGGGTCAATGAGCTGTGAAGTTGGGTATCCCTATCATACTTCATTTCTGGTTCCAGTACTTTCTGGACCAAATTGGGAAGTCTGTCAATTTTAAGGAGTGGGTGTAAAAATCTCAGAGAGAGAGGCAAAATCTCAAGAACGTACGGGAACGCGGTTAAACCAATTGTGTAAATTCTGTCATTTATGAAATGTCAAATCTGAAATCTCACATACATCTGTGCTGGAAACAGACATGCAGCGAAATTAGAATACACAAGATTATATGTAGCTGAACACACAAGTAAATTCTGCATGCAGAGCAGCGCTGCAGACAGTCTCTATTTCTAATTTCGCTGCGCAGAGAATATTGTACCAGAACACAACAAAAAAATATTTGAATTTTGCCATCTGTCGTTAGGCCTTTGTTTTTTATTTCTCCCAAGCAGCGAATGCAGGATATTGCAATCGAAGAAACATTAATAAATCTATTGTCAGTCTGCGCACAAATCAATAAACTCTGCCCGTCCGTATCGTATGCAGATATGCATGCAGCGCTGCCAAAAAAAATTCTGCACATCTATTACCAGTATTGGTACACATCAATTGATTTGACAAAAGAATAACGAACTACCCACAGAAATTTCTTGTGGTAAAATGGACAGGGTGGGGAATTTTTTTACTCTCTCGAGAGGGCGCTCGTTTGACATAATAAAACTCAACAATTCGACTTTTTCGCTGTCTTGTACTGTTCATTTTGGGTACACACCTAATTTTATCTAGGGAAAAGTGATTTTTTGGAGACTCAAACTAAATGTTTACATAGCAGCACACGCTTGCTGGAGCTGAAAAGATATCCAATCGAATCGACATGAATACAAAACCTGCTGACTTAAATGCTTTTATTTTCAGTTTTTCAACTTCAGTTTTGAAGTTTTTTTCAATCAATACAAAATATACATACATACATATATGTAACAAAATGCTTAGACCTGACCAAATTTAGTAACAATCGTCAATTTTTTATTCCTTCCTTCGCTCAACGACTGAGACGTTAGACTTAACTGAGTTAGACAACTTTTTGGGTTACCCATACTTTGTCAAATAGTTCCATGAATGAATCGTAAATCATGAATGTGATACTGACATCCAAACAGACGCGTCCCAATCTCGGCACAGTACCCTTGTAGAAAGCTAGAGGTCCCTCTTTCGTCCAGATTTTAACAAAGCAATCGACTGTACTCTTGTATTTAGAAGCTTCAAGACCTTGCATGCGTGTCTTCACAACATCCAATGGGGTATTACCAAAGACAGATGCTGCACCAGCAATGAAACCGAAAACACCAACAATTGGCTTTGGCACAGGCTTGCTTCTGTCGTCACCTAGGTACAGATCCTTAAGAGACTCAACCACGAAGAATCGTATCGCTTGGTTGGAACTCTGCTTAAGGATGGTTGCAGTTAAGCCTTGATAGAGACCGGATAAACCTGAAAAATAAATTTGAGTTAGTGACTGGATTCATGATGGAGTTAGTGGCTTGCCTTCAGTTCTTGCAATCATTGTCACTCCGTGGGCAAAGCCCTTGAATCTGGGATTTGCACTACGTTGATCATTGATGAATTTCACTTTAATTGTCTCCATTGGTGTGACCGCAAAAACAGCTTCAAAGAAACCAGCCCCCATACCGCACAGCAGCTTTCCGGCATTGCTAAGTTGACCATTTTCGTTCACCATGTGCGATCGGAAGTATTCAAATGCACCAAACCTGACAAGGATCAACAATAAATCAAATCTATTCATCTGGATAGAGAGATGTTAATAGGATCCTTACCTCACTGCTGACTTTGGTATACTTCCGTAAACAAGAACACTCAAGCCTCGGTATAGACCAAAGAAACCATTGGCTTTGACTGTTTTCTTCACGCAGTCGAAAATGCCTGTGAATCGTTTGTTTCCACCTGTAAGTCAATATAACAAGAATTAGTTAACATTTACGGTCAAATGATGTTTATTCTCCGAAAGAACGACTTGACATGGAAACTTTACTCAAAATGTGGACTGGCTGAATGACACACTGTTTGAGTTAAGATTTGTCTGAGTAGAACATAATTTAAGATAAAAGAACAGTGGGTCGTACTGGAAAGTTGTACTTTTATAGTGAAAGTGCCATATTCACGGAATTTGTTTAGGTGCAGATAGAAATGCATTTTTATTTACATTTAATTAGTTTACATGAAGTTGATCTGATATTAAAAAATAATTTTAATTTAAATATTGACTCTGCAATAGACAAGCATTCGCAGAGTATTACTGATTTTTGCACCGATTAAAGTTATGATTCCAGTGTATCCAGAAATAGTGTAAGCTGTAGCATTCTTTTCAATCACATTCGCATGAATTCATTGTTTTTCTTTTCATATCACAGTTACTTAAAAAACGGTGAAGCTATACAACCAGCTTCAGCGTTGTCTCATGCCAAAAGAGATAATTTCTTTTTTACTTAGAGCCTATTTGCTGAATAGCTTATGTATGCAGTAGATCCAAGAGTGTTATCATTAACACACAAAAACGCAACAGAAATGATTGTTTCAGAATACTTCAAGCTGATACTGATGACAGTTCAATCTAGATTGATTCACTCGGTGCTCCGTCTGGACTTCGACTATGCAAGAGAGTAGATTTACCAATCTACTTGAAAGCCACTGGTCCAGGGAGTGGAGGCGCTGCATTACAAACATTGCTGCATCTGCATCGAAGAGCAGCATTTGTCCATGAAAACAAACAAAAAATCAATTCTGCACAAATCATCTTTCTGTGTACAGGATTCTTGCAAATATGAGCCAGAGATCCATACATTTTCTAAATCAAGGGCCTCAAAAATGTTCAAACAAATGAATGGCTTGAATTTAAAGTTAATCAAATTGTACATACCTTTCTCATCTAACTGCAGTTGTGTCTTGACATATTCAGTTGGGTAGGTAATACAAATTTCCAAGCCTCCTGTAATGCCTCCTGCTAGAATGCCTTTAAGTCCCTTAGTTTGGCCTGGAGCAGCAGCTGCTCCCTGATTTGTCATCCATGGGCGTTGTCCAAATGGACTAACAAAGTTACGTTTGTCCATAGTTGATTAATAAGAGTCTTTAAATCGGTTTGAATTCAGAAATGTTTGTAATGCAATATCTATCAGATGGGACCACTCAATCTGGAAAAAAAAAACACAAAACAGATTTTTATTATCTAAATGGATAAACATTGACACATTGTCTTATTTGAATAATTGAATCTTGTTATTTTAAGTTTATATGCAAACACACTAGAAACAAACACTTTCTGGAAACTCCCTGCAAAACACTGCAACTAACACTTTTTTTAAGTCTCTCTGTTAGCCTCTTCCCAGTTAGCCTCTTCCCATTCATCCTTGTCAAACCCGTAAGGCTGTGCAGGTTGACGTTGGAAAAATCTCGCTGCTCCATCAAATTCAGTAACGAACTTACCGAGACATTCAATGTGAAAAAAGGCTTTAGACAAGACGATGCGCAGTCATGTGACTTTTTTAACAACATCCTGGAGAAGATCGTACAAGACTCACACTCCACTACTAGAGGCACGATCTTCCAGTAGTCCGTACAGTCCGTACAGTGATGACATTGACGTGATTTGCAGAACACAGCGAGCCGTCAATGAAGCATTTGCTGGCATTGAGACAGAAGTGGCTAAAATGGGTCTAGCTGTGAACGAGTATAAAATGAAGTATATGCTTTCCTCAAGGAAGGACATACAACATCGACGTCTTGGACAAAGTTTCACAATGGGCGGCTACAACTTCGAGGTAGTCAAAGACTACGCTCTACCTCAGCTAGGTGGTAAATAGTACGGACAACCGAGATAAAATGCAGAGTAACTCTTGCCAATTGAGTAGTAGAGCCAGCTCTCGAAAGACTAAGTGTCTTTTAATAAAGCCCAGTACTGCTGTATGGCGATAAGGCATGATCATCTCAAAAGCGGATGAGAAATACCTTGGTCTCTTCAAGAGAACATTTTTGCGTGCGATCTATGCTCCTGTTTGCGTTGACGATCTCCTTGAGGAGAAGATTCAACCACAAACTGCAGGGGCTGTACAGCAACATGAACCTAGTCAGACGTCTACGGATTCAACGTCTAAGATGGGTATGCCATGTAGAGCGCATATACACCTCAGATAAAGAAGAAGGAAAATGCAGTCCAACCTTGATCAAAATTTTACAAATTTTTTTAAACCTCCTTGAACAACCTTTTAGAGTTAATTAAAAATATACCTTTACATGACGAATACAAAAACTAATTAAATCCAAGACCTGTAAAAAAGTAACAATTTAACCTAGACATCATTATCAAGTCGTACTCTCTTTCCATATGACAAATACGTATGCAGTGCATCTACCGAATCCACACAGCAACCTGGCGATCTCCGGACGGTCGAACCAAATCGACCATTGACCATACCTTAGGCTACCGACCTCCCCTGACCAGAAGCCCGTGGTATGATGGCTAGTGTGAGCAGAAGAAACTTGCAAGCTGACAACTTGCAAATTAATTTAATCCTCCTTGACCAACCTGTAAGAGCTAATGCAAAATGTACCTTTACATGACGAATACGTTGGTCAAAAACCTCCTTTTTAGCGAAGTTTCAATCAATTCAGAATATAAAGCTTCACCTCTAATCACCTCTTTGTGAACTTATAACCTTTACCTTCACACTCAATTCCACAATAATAATCATTGTTGTTTGACGCTTAATAATGTAAACGTTTTTCCATTAAAGCGTGTTTTCATTAATTAGAAGAAATTGTTCGCTATAAAAATGAGCAGAGCAGAGCACCCACGTAAGGTTGAGGTAAACTTGTTAAAACGAACCATAGCCCAGCCCAACCTCTACATCACCAACATTGTAAAGAAATACCCGATATAACGCATATTTTTCAATTCCCTTCGTTTTCGTTATCGAGATTGTACTGCAATACATTTGTGCATAGGATCATGTGCAGTGTTGGACAAAACAAAAGCACCTCACTTTCCAGACTTTCATATTTTTTTTCTTAATTTCTTTGCTTCAATATGTCCTAAGACAATTGTAATTCTATACCTATAACAAGAGACAAAAAATGGAATTACTTCAAGAAAAACACAAAAAATAATTGTATTCGTACTAATTCATTGGTTGGGCAAATCTAAAGAACCATCTAAGCAAACCTAAAGCACCTGGCGTAGAGCAAGCCGAGGTGAAATTCCAAGAATAACTCACCGATATGACAAATTGCTTCTTAGGGCTATAGAAATTAGACTCTACATCCATGGATATGGAGTAAAAGAAGCAAAATTTAGATGTAAGCGCTAGAACAATTTGCCAATGAGTTGTTGATGATTAAGTGATATTTTGTAGGGTTGTAATACATGAAACCAGAAAGATGAAAGAGTCATGCTCACTGACAATGCTCGGAATATTTCTATCTAGAAATAGCTTCTCAAACTTCCCCTATCGGAGTCAGCACAAAACTGTATGTGGATGGATGTCACTCGTAATAAAACAATAGGACGCGCAACACGTTCTGTAGAAGCTGCATAAGGGGAGGCACTCCGAGGTGGACTTGCGCTTTTGTCTCCCCACCCACAACGTAATGTTACATTTGTCGGTGCTTTGTACCGGTATTGCCTTCACTAGTAGCAGCTAAATTTCATTTGCCATTTTCGTGTGTATTTTTGTAAAAATCGAAAGAAGGAAACACACTAACATACTAGTAGAGAAGCTCGTTATGCGTCGCTGCCATATGTATATTTTGTCTCTACGACAAATCTCATTATATTCATTGCAACAATAAAACAAAAAAAAACAAAGGAACAAAAAGATTGGAATTGCCTATAAATCGTCCAAATTTGAACACACAACCTGGAAAAAGCGTGAGCAACGCACCAACCTACATCGCCAACGGACCCAATTTTTATCTTTCACATTCGGTATAGGTACTAACTTACATATACAGTCCTTTGTAATAGAGTGATTATAATGACGGAGGACACGTTAGGAACAAATCCTATTTCATCCGTAAGGTTAACGAAAACCCGCCCACTTTTGAAGCACTAGTCCACTCGAAAAGTGGAAGGAAACATTCCAAATACATCCGGCATAGAAATCCACACTCATGTGTACATGAGTAAAATCGTGAAAAACTCTCGCAAATTGGTACATTTCGGAGGACAACGAAAAACTTTCCGAAAACGGTACTTTTCAGGAATAAACGTACTCGTAAATGTAATGTCTTCACATCCAAAAGCAATAGCATAACACTAGCCAAGAAGTGGATGGAATTTTGTCATCTACAATGCAGACACTGATTAAGCATTTTGTTGTGATATGCAAATGCATATGTATGTAGACTTACATGACAGACTGTGCCGTCTATGCGTACTAAGTCAATAGCATGATCGTCCGCTCACGGTTTGATTTGACTGCAGTTAACGCAGCAATTCTTAGCAAAGAATACAAATTCAAGCAATTCTGCAAATTTAATGTACGAATAATCCGGTTATACACATGCCCATACTTACGTATGTACGTACAGAAATCCGACAAGTGGCAACTGGCCAGACACGCATTCTAAGTAAACACATATTTGGAAATTCCAAGCCAATTATTTCTCTTTTCTCTTGCTTCGTTTCATAATAAGTTAATCCTTCAAAATACTCTATTTATAACCAAGTAGAAAAAATAGTCTGCTTGAAGTTTTGGGAAACATATTCGGGGATGCTGAGCATTGACGTGGCTGCGTCGTCCAGATGACAACCACTTGCTTTTGAAGAGCATATCTATTTGCAACCTTCAATTCTATTTTCATTTCCTCCTAGACTTCTGAATGATTTCAAATTAATACATTCTGTGGAATACAAGGCATTTTGCAAATGTCTTTGGCTAATGTCAACGATTCATTGAGAAAGACGCTTGGCTGTATTAATGATATGCAGCCGCATGCCAGCTAGTAGTTCTATTGAAATTGAAATCGGTTGTTTCACAGGTCACGGGTCTATAAATTGTCAAGTGGGAAATCTCTCGTAGCCTTGGCGGATGCAAGTGTTTTTATTATCTTTAAATAGGCAGTAATTAGTTGGCTTCTATAGTTCAGACGAGCAGTAAATCAATAGTAGTTATGTACATAGATGCTACGCAAATTATCGCTCTATCATTTTTCATTTTCTATTGCAAAATTATGTCCAAGACAAAGTCAATTCATAGATGAGATTAGATAATTATGAGAGTAAACAAAATAGTACTTGGAAGTCAAATAGAAGTTTATCTCATTAGGAGAAGATAGGTTGACACTTTTTATCGCAGCCCGGCAGACCGAATAGATAGCGACATCCTCTTCTATATCAACCACCTGTATTTCGAATAGATCTAGCGGAGTACGGGTAAGAAGCAAGCTTATTTCAATAGAAGGTGCAGTTTGCATCCTATTAAGAACGCTGCAGTTGAAAGCGTTTTTGAGCGTTGACCATCATATAGCAACACCGTAGCTTCGACTATCGATACGAACAGCTGATACATAAAATCGACTTTTCAAACCGCTGTACCTGGTGTAAAGTTTCCTTATGTTTGAAAGATTTGTCAAGTTCTACAGTCTCTGCAGATTTTGTACGCCAAGTTAGTCTTATTCCAAGACCTAGAAAAAAGAAACAATTTAACCAACATATCATTATCAAGTCGTACTCTCTTTCGATATGACAAATCCGTATGCAGTGCATCTACCGAATCCACACAGCAACCTGGCGATCTCCGAACGGTCGAACCAAATCGACCATTGACCATACCTTAGGCTACCGACCACCCCTGACCAGAAGCCCGTGGTATGATGGCGAGTGTGAGCAGAAGAAACTTGCAAACAAACCAAAAGGCGCTGCAACGGAAAACAAGAGCAGCGCAAGTGGAGTACTGTGCTAGAAGAGGGAACGAGAAGAAGCTTCTACACCTGAAGGAAAGGTTTCTCGCAACCTCCCAGCTCAAGGATAGCGAAGAGTCTAGGGACAGACAGAAAATACGGTCCTTCTATAAGAAATCCAAATGCCTTGCCTTGCTGCTTTTGGAAAGGCACCCATGCTCTTCGAAACTGTGAGGGTAACCTTGTTACTGACCCGCGGGAATTAGTGAATGTGTTTAAGCAGCACTTCCAACAGCTGCTTAGCGGGCCTGACCGGGAGAGAGTGATAGGGAATCAAGAAAGCACAACTCCTGTCGATGAAGTACTCCTCCCACCTAGCTTTGAAGAAGTTTGCACAGCCATTAAAGGCTGAAGAACAACAAAGCCGCTGGCTTACCATCAGATCTCTTTAAGACCGGTGGCGATGTTCTGGTAGGCACCAGATCATCTGTACAATTTGGGAAGACGAAAGCATGCCCGACGACTGGAATATTAGCTCCAAAAGGCGACCCTACTTCTTGCAACAACTATAATGGTCTACTCGTATATCTGCCCCACGTCGCCTACAAGGTCCTGTCCAGCATACTATGCGAACGTCTAAAGCCGTTTTGCACCGCTCTAGTCGTAATGCACGTACCGGCAAATCGACTATAAAGAAAATATTCACACTAAGGCAAATCCTGGAGAAGACCAGCGAGTTTCAAAACGAGGCTCACGATATTTTCATCGAATTTATAACCGCATACGACAGCATTCATCGCAAGGAGCTATTCGATGCGATGGGCGAATTCGGGATCCCGGGAAAACTGATCTGGGTGTGTCGCACTACGGTAACACACACGCGACCCACAGAGCAGTTCGGTTCAAGGACTTCCTAGCCGTTTGAAACCAGCACCGGATTCGGCAAGAAGATGCGCTGTGGTGTGATATCTTCAATCTGGTACTAGAGAAGATAGTGCGACGCGCAGTTGTAAACACGGAAGCCACTATTTTCTGCAAGTCGACAACGTCACGCGGTCCCAACGTACCGTAGAAGAGGCTTTACGATTGAAAAACAGGCGAAACGCACTGGTATCACGACCAATGAGGACACAACCAGATATATGATGTCGACTACAAAACGTTCTGTTGCACACCAACTTGGACAAAACACCACGATCGTCAGCTACAATTTCGAGGTAGTAAAGGAGTTTGTTGCCACGAGGTAGCAGACGTGAACTCCACAAACGACATCACACGTAGAATCGCCCTTGGCATCCGGTGCTACTTCGGTTTGTCGAAACAATTGAGCTCGAAGGACCAAAATCATGCTCTACAAAACTCTGATTTTGCCAGTCCTGCTCTAAACCGAAAGTTGGACGCTAAGCAAAACTGCAGAACTGATTCTTGGTACCTTCGAAAGAAAAATTCTGCCGTGGACATATAGTCCCGTCTGCGAGGAAGGTGAATGGAGGAAAAGACACAACCGCGAATTCTACGAGCTGTACCAGGATGTGGATGTAGTTTGGAAGGAAAAATCCTTCGACTGCACTGGCTCGACCACATCGAGCTCGTGTTGGTGTCCATTCACTAACGGTCCAGCTAATGGGGCCTTCGAATCCGAGCCTCCTGGTTCGAGAAGGAGAAGAAGACCGAATCTCCGGTATAAAGACCAAGTAATCGCGGATGCAAGACAGCTCAGTCTCGATAACTGGAAGCAGCGTGACCAGGACCGTCCACTATGGAAAGCAACAATTGCTCAGGCTCTGATCATCCAAGGGTCGTCGGCCTGATAAGTAAGTTAGCATCTACCGCAATCATATGCTTCACGGCTTCAACTCTTAACAGAAAATGTATTGGTTACGATGATCTTTAGGTGTGTCACAACAAAACTGTAGAATGCAGAATAACAAGGAAAATCTTTAGAGACAAGTAACGAAACCATCCTAGTAACTATATTTTTGTTTACATAATATGATACTAGTTACTCAGTAATGAATGTATATGATTTGTTACATGAATATATACCATTGCTACATATACCATTTGTTACTAAGCAGAAAGGTGGTTTGTTTGTAAACGAACGTATCCACCAAAATTCATTTGACTTGATATGTGTCATTGTTTCATTTCCCTTCTCACTTATTTTGCAAGTATTCATAAATATCGTGCACACATAAATAAAAATCACAACAAAGTGATCGGCTAAGCTATAATGCATAAGAGTAGAGTAGCTATTAACTGTTACATTTATGGACTAGGTACAATGATAAAATTAATTTATTATATAGGACAGAATTACACCTTATAAATTATATGTCTTTTAATTAAGCTAATTCTAAAAAAGCAGTAAGACCCTCAAATGCAAATGATCGATAAAAGCCATTCGAAGTCGGAATCGCCGCGTGCCGGCTATCTTATCAGAAAATTTTCACGAAATTCATGTTGGTGTTATCAGTAAAAAATTAGACCTTAAACTTTATATTGCATAACCAAAACACGTGAATGGAATATTTCTTTTTCTGCTCCTCGGCCTTGAAAATTTGTCTCAAGTGTATGAGACGAGTTCACTCAAGGGTCATCATTCAAAATTGGTCTGATAAGCTTGAAAGTTTCTCCTTCCTCATTAATCTTAAACCCTTCTGCTGTATGAAGTGGTTATAGAAGTGGAAAGCATTATCACTTTCAAATATTTGAAAAGGCGGCAAATAAATTACAGCACAAACAAATTAAATATAAAGTGGTCTGCATTTATCAATATCAAATTTATTCACGTCGATACGCCACGAACCAGCCTATATGGCCAATCATGAATTATTTTAGCGAACAGCGCCGTCTTCAAAACAATGCAAGATGGTTCTCGGATTACATAGAAGTTCTCTTTCACGGTCTTCGTTTCCTTCTGGGCATGGGCCAGAAAAATTAAATAGACTTGTAAACCACCTACTTTTTGCAATGATCGAACAATTTTGTTTGTGAGATTTGGCCAGAATGAACAAATGTGAGTTTCGTGTTTTGATGAAGCACTCCTTTTAGGGCGGTCAAATCTCTGGAGACGGCAGACAGATTCATTCGCTTTTATGGAGGCTTGGCTTTTTTGGTTTGGAATGGTGCACAAGTGGTTTAGTGAATTTCGTTGCGGTCGTGTGAGCACAACAGATGCTGAGTGCCCCGTGCGTCCAAAAGAAACGTCATCCATTTGGGTATGAACAAATTTATCGGCAAAATAGGTGCCGCGTTTGTTGATGGTGTATAAACAATGGCCTCGAGTGAAGATTCTAAAACGAAATTTTAAACTCGTCATGTGCAATTCAAGTGAACTGTTGTGGCGTTTCGTTGCAGTTCAGGAACTTTAAATACACCACTTTGAACAACCAACTCAAGACAGTAAAAGGAGGTAAAAATATAATCTTTGTATCAAAGGCAAAGAAACTGTAGTTTATGCGAGGAAAAGTATTTTGTTTAGAATGATTCAACAAAAATCAGTATTTTTTCTGTTTTGATTTAAGATTTATTTTTGCTTTTACTATTGATTTCAGGAGCAGTATATTATAGTTTTAACTTAAAATATGTGCCATAAAACTGAATTCCAATTAGTACTTAAAATCGAATTGACATTTAACTGATCACTTAGTACACTGACTTTATTCAGGTCATCATCGTAAGCAACGACCAAAATCAGCGAGAAATACTTGTTTTACCTCAGTACTACGTAGCGATACATTGTTAGATGGCTCATTCGTAGGATGAAACTCAGCACCCGTTACTGGAGGCAGTTACGAAAATGTCGCACTATATTATGCCGTTTCTATGAATTGTCATGTGTTTAGAACTGCATAACTTATTTTTTACCGCTGTTACCGTACATTTTTCTTTTTTCACACCTTTAAACTTAAATAACAGTTAAACGGAATGTTCGTCGTGGTAGTTAAAATTTCAACTCAATTACTTGAAAGATATGTTTTGATATAAGCCAGTAATCTGTCTGCATTTTTCCACGCAAATAAAGTACGGTTAAGATGAGCAGTATTTAACACTTTATGCTTAATTCTGTTGTTATTATCGCATATTCAAGCTGAGAGAAGCAGTCGCAAGATCTTATCTCTAGAATCTCTTTATCAATGTATGCTTTGAAGAACAAAGTGATAAAGTTGATAATGAGGTCCCTGCTCTATCTGTTTGTTTGATCAAAATTACATCGAGCAGATTTATATGATCAGAGAAGATGGGCAGCTTTGATTGGATGAATATTTGAGACGTCATGTTTTGCCCGACATTTCTCAAATCCTGAAATTCATAAGATTGTGTTGGACAACGACGAAGAACTTCATGGTCAGAACTCATGGATACATTCTATGTTAAAATTGGTTTAGGCAAGACCACTTGCAGTCATTGACTTCATCAATGTGTAGTTTACACTGACCACATCTAGATGCACAATCATTAAATATTCAAAGAAAAAACCGGTTTGGTAGGTTGGAAGAAATGTATATGGTATACACGAATGAAACTGAAACCACTAACACAGAACTCCGAACCATAAAACACATAAATGGGGTCAAGCCAGTTTTAGAAAATGGGTGGTGTGAAAGGAAAATGTAAGGGAACACTCCCAGTGAAAACACAGTCAAGTGTTGACGTTAAAGGGAATACTCAATTAGGTGTGAATAAAAAATTTCCTCCAAGAAGGTTCTTTCCCCTCAAGTCGACCTTTGAAAGGTACATTCTTGATATTTAAGGGTTTAAACATACAAACGCGACTCACAAAACAGAGAGCTATTATTCACGGTGGATAATTTGAAGAAGAATGGTTAAGTTATTAGTTTCTTTCCGATATTCTTGAAGAAACCCGTGGTGGTGCCATAGTGCCAAGAATTGAGAAGATAAAAATATTTGTTCGATAAATTGGTAACCCGGGATTCCAAGTTGGAGTTGGTGAGGACATTGGGATTCAAAGATCTACAGTTTGGCAAGTGTTGTGCTATGCGCAAAAATACATCTATGGATGAAATTTTCTTCATCGATCGAGGATTTGAGAGAAGCAAGAGTGGCAATTGGCGTTCTCGATTGTACTCATATTGAAATATTAAAGCCTCATTTACATGGCGATGAGTACCTGAATCGCAAGGGGTTTTTTTTCATGTGTTCAATTTTCGTTCCGGTTGCCGAGGTGTTCAAATGAACGTCATAGATGTTTTTAATAGGTTCTTCCATAGCTTTCAACGCATCTTCCCATTTAATTTTCAACTCTGGGTTTTGGCTATTTCCCAGCAAGTAAGGATAACATTGCAAACATTTCATAAAATCGCCATCTTTCATTCCGTCCAACTATTCCTCTTCCGAAACTTCTCATTTCCCTTACTTTAACTCTACTTCTACAAGTAATAACTCAATACGTTCCATCTTTAATCACACGAAAAAGGAGACAGCACTTATAGCTGTGAAAATATGTAAGTGGAGGGATTTCCTAATACTTTTATTCACACCAGATGGAGTACTCCCTCCAAAATGCTGAGGAAACACTCTCACTCAGCTGTATTCACAGCACCCAATGTCACTTTGAATGCAATACTCTGAAAATTACTACGAGAATGGCATGGGAACTGATTAAGCTGCAAAAGATTTGAACACACTACGTTCTGAATCCCTGACCAATAATTTCCCCTCTTCTTGTGTCTTAAAAATATGCCAGTCAACTTATTTGTCTTAAAATCGCCAGTTTGATAACATTATACGTCTCAATAGTAGTATTCACTTTGTTGTACTGTGGTCTTGAATTGTTGTGAAAGTGCAAATGTGCACAATTTCCTTAAGCTCCAAAAAAAATGGACAGACTTTCGTTTATTTTTGCGCATCGACCCTAATGTTGCCAGGCTTGCATATAGACATGAACACAATGCAACAACAAAAACCATACGATTTACTTGCGACATGTCAAAAATTATTTACAACAGAATCACTATCTGTCAAAACAGATGGCAAAAGACGTCATCAGTTTAATGTAAAGCACTCGTTTTTTACTGGCCAAAGGCAGTTAATTTTTTAAACTGCCGTTAAATATAAAAGTAATGGTAAACAAGTATTGTGTTCGGGACTGGCAATCGGCAGTAATATTACGGGCGAACCAGTCTGCGGCAAAAGTGGGTCAGACATACGTATGTAGTTTGTTGACACCAAAAACGACTGCAACCGTTTATAATATTATAAATATCAAAATGTTGCAACTTTTCAGTGTTCTGAGCACCACTTTCTTTCCCACACTCTTCAGATATACACATATGTATGTATGGCATGTGGATAAAGGAAATAGTCTGAACATTTTAATTTGAAATTCGATAGAAAATACATTTTTTCAGTGAGATTCAATTTTCTGGTGGTTTTCTGTTTCTAAGATTCTGGATTGTTATTTGAGAAAGTAAGTTTCTGTGTGGCTTTCCATTTTAACCATGAAAAATTACATTTCTTTATTGGTACACATACGAGCACATTGCGACTAATTGTGGAATCGGTGGAGACTGTTTTCAAGCTTCAACATGAATGACCAGGAGATTGAGAATTTAGTTAACAACAGTGAATTTGATTTGCCTGGAGACGACGATGATGAGGAATATCTGCAGCCAGATGTTGCCACAACTCTTCAGCGGTCCGATGAAATTGAAGAAGATGAAGAGTAGAAGACACCTGAAAGACACGAAAGAAGAAGTTGTTAACCCGTCACGTTTGTTCTGGTTCACTCAGGAGATGACTTCACGTGGACCCGATATTGTAGATGAAGTGCCCTCAAGGCAGTTCAGGCATGAATGTGTTGTACTCATTTTTTTTGAATATTTGGGGTTCGATTTTAGGCAACTTGTTCCAGAACAGTGCGTCATGTATTCAATTAAAATCAAAATATACAAATGCTGTTGAAATGATTCATTATGCCGGTGTGAAATTTATGATGGGAATTTATTATTGGAATAGAGATCTTTGTGTACCAGTTATCAGAGATACAATTAGTCGAGATAAATTTGTTTGAACTTCGTAATAATTTGCACTTCGTAGACATGCATTACCCAAATACTGATGACAAACTGTGGAAAATACGGCCGTTGATAGACCCCATTTTGAAAAAAAGCCAGAGCTTGCCACGGTCCCAACATAGGGCAATAGACTAATATATTATCTCAGTTTCTGGTAAATGTGAGTACCACAAGCCAAACTTGAACTAAGAAACTTCGTGTTGGCTGTCTGAGACGGGCTGGTCCTGGAGTTTGAGAACTGTGTTGGTAAGGGTACACTACCTCAAGATGTAATGACAAATCTTTGACTGCGGGTGGGAATCGTTGAAAGACTCTGTCGAACTGTTGAATCCAGCTGTGTTTTGCAAACAGATAGAGTCTGACAGAACACTTGTTAAAAAAAAGGATATTTTTCTGATACTGACGGTAATGATAAATAGGACTGGAACTTGCTCTAAAAAGGGGGATGAAAAAGAAAGGAGCGATGAGAATGTATGTATTGTAAAGTAGATGGATACAAAGGCTGTAACGACAACTTTCCACTTGTTCCGGAAGTGGTCCTGCAGATTCCTACAAATGTTGGTATCAAAGAAAGAACAGAAAAGTTAAAATCGTCCAGCAGTAGTCAGATTTTACAACACCTGCATGGGTGGTATCGATTTATAGACTGATTGCTTACTACCGAACTTCAATGCGGACAAAAAATGGACAACACGCGCTGTTGCACTAAAGAAAGCGTACAACGCAAGGATAAATTGGGCTTACTCCAGAACAGGTTAAATTTGGATTGAAATTTGGTATGAGGGCGGGGTGAAGGTTAATCTCAATTTTTTGCTTCCTCGCTCTAGATCTTGTCCCAGTCTAGCCCCTCGGTAAGTTCCAACTCGGATCCTGGAGACAATGGGCTACGATGCACGAATGAACCTCCTACAAAAAAAAAAAAAAAAAAAAACACAGACCAGTGGTGCAACAACCCCAACCTGAAATAAGGTGGACATGTGGACAATCAATTCGCCTCTAAATGTCGCCATCCGATGTTCTCCTCACGCTGCTGCAGCATGTGTGTGAAATGCAATGTATGCATTTTAAACAATAATTGTTGTGAGAATTATCACATTTGTAAAAGATTTAAACCATGTTAAAACCCAAGGTACTCATATGTGCCCCATATTTTTTTAATATATCTAAATAAAATAAAATTATGAAAAAATTGTGTGCTGAATTTATGCCCTAAAAACTATAAAAAAAAACCTCTCTAGAACGCTATTATCGCATTTCGTTCCATTTCATTCATTAAGAGGTTCTTTTTAGTTAAGAGAAAGAATTGGCGCAGGCGTTTCAAATGTGTGAACTGTCTCCTTTTCGTGTTACTTTCCTAACGATTGGATTGTTGTTGCCATAACCCAGAAAAGAAAACAAAATACAGATGTATGTATCTGCTCTCGTAGCTTAAGATCAGTTTTTTTTTTGTTCATCTGATTGCGTGCATGCATCACATCACAAATTGTTTTCTAATTTGCATGCATTAAGAATGATCGAGTAATCATCGCTGTAAAGAATGGACCTTGAGACTTTAGCACACTCGTAACCATGAAATCATAAATGTATCAAACTGTATGATTTTGGATGATGGAAATGTATTTAATCATTTTAATAATAAACATGTGGCGAATTTAATCGCTTATTGGCATATTATTGATAGCGAATTTTCGGTCTTTGCTCTCGAATTACCTCCTTGAGATTATAACATATTCCGGTTGTTGTTTCTGTGAACAGTGACAAGGTCGAAAAAACAACACCCATTGAGCAAAAGCTTTCTTCAGTTAGGCTTTTTTGCCGGTTTTCTCACGATACGCAAATGATCATTGATGACTAGTGAAATAAGGAACTAAATTCTGAATAAAGATAATCGTTGACTTCAGTTTTAATCCGTATAGTGATCCAAAGTTTCTGACCCCTCAAATTCAGGGTTCACGATTCATGCTCCAGTAAATTTCTAAAAGTCTACATACAGGAAGACTTTCAGCAAATCGTGAACGGAAGAAGAACGAAAGGAAAGAATTGAGGAAGTTAGATGAATTGTCATCAACATTACTCTTGCTTAAATAAAACAGTTTGCTGGCCTAGTTCAATTCATATTCATATCCATATTTTTCATATTGGGTGACCAAAGATTCTCATCCATTCCGATGCTTAAAAAAGGCTCATGTTCCATTTAAGTGTTGAAGCAATTAAAATGTCCACGACAAACTGGAGCGATCACATTGCATTCATAAACCGCAGACATATTTTTAGTATTTAATTGTTTTGTAATCGCATTGTAATTAGATACGAAACACTTAGAAGCTTTGTCTAATGAAGTAGTAGCAGTAGTTTTTCACATTCAGCTTCGATTAGGTAATTTGAAAAATCTAAACGTAAGTGTGCGCTCATGTGTCATTTCGGGAAAAAACAAATATACCTCTCCCCCCTTTTCGTACATCCACATGATCCACATACGTAACAACGTTGTTTGTGCTTTGAACTTGAACGCAAAGTGTTTACACCCACGCAGTCAATCGACAAATAACAATTCGATTTATATTTAGACCAATTTTGTGACAGTCCACTTTTGAAACTGAAATCCATAAGTGACCAGCCCCCTATCCTCAAAAGTAAATCAATAAATTGCTTTTGAAGTGACCTCCAAACGGATGAGTTATATAACAACTGATCACTGAAGTCTCTTAGACAAAATCAAAGACTCATGCGATTTGGTCGGTTTTGGAAAATCACATCCCCAACTCCAGAACTAGTTCATATTATATAAGTACAGAATTTCCATTATCCGTCTGTTTTTGATGAAATAAATCAATGCGTTCACATATCGAGAGAACTCGTACCGTCGAACCACATTAACACAACCACAAACTTCATTTCGATCAATTTATTGTACAATACCACACAACCCTATCACCGGTCGTGTAAGATCACTAACGCTCAATTAGACATGAAACAACAGATAATTGTATGGTTCTATGGAATTGCAACGCGGTCTCGATAGGCGCTACAAATTCGAAATCACTTCACAACTAGATGCCGGTTTGGTTACCTAATTAATCAGCAAATAAAAGATTTGATAAACAACAAAAAAATTTCTCCAAAACATCTAAAAGCCACAATCTGACACAGAAACACTAACAACACACACCCACACACATGCGAACATACGAGTTTTAACACTTTTTTTTTTGAAAAGAAATGCTTACACGAAATCGTATGATCCCGGGACTCACTATAGACCATTCAAACAGTCACGACGTTGTGAATAGAAGGAAGGGAGGGAGGGGTGATTTCGACCGGGGAGCACACGACTAGCTACTTGGAATCGCGCTGAGTATTGATCACCAACTGGATTCCATACTACCAGCGAAATACGAACGAGCAACTGTCCGGCAACAATGGGGCTGAGTGGAGTGACCAGTGTGGCCAGAGTAGAATGGTGGGCGATGGGAAAAGAATTGTTTCATCATTTTTGGGAGTGCGTACTAAAGTTGGTAGACAGCGAACTCCTATGGATTGTCTTTGGTAGGTTTTTGCCATCTCTTTAAAGTTAAGACATGATAATTGGATTGAATGTGGCAATGTACAAAAGATTTGAAGAATATTTGTGCAATAATATGGATAAATTGGGAATTAAAATGGAATTGATTTTCTGTTCTGAGAATTCAGTCGGTTGCGCAGTCTGTGGAAACTTCTGAAGGTGAGAGGTTTTCAAATGTTCAGATTTAAAAACAACTGCGTTCAGACTTCCGTTGAAATATTCAAACATATCGCAGTAAGCGTGACTCCATTGAGGGTCCGTTTTGCTTAACCTCACATCACAAGTCAGTGTTGTATATAAATTAGTGAAAAATTATCAACTAGAATTGAAATGCAAATTGATGTAAGATGAAAGTATTAAAAATATAAATTAATATATATTAATAAATATAAATTATATATAAATTTATAGATATAAATTCATTTATTAATGGTACTGTAGGAGGAAGCTGTAATGAGCGAGGACATTCTGAGAGAAACAACATTCTACACAGATCCTACACATAACTCACTACAATTAACTTAACTAACTACAAAATTTAACATGTTGTTCCATTGACCTCATATCAGACTGCACACTCCATAGAAAATAATTCCTCATAATTCTCATGAGTGGTATGGTGGAGTCAACATTGTCAATATGGCATGATCGTTCTATTATATTGTGTATATAACTTAATTCGTGTGGTTTGCTAAGAGATGGCGTATCTTGTATTATTCCATTCTAACATATGTGGAAAGCTACTGTCATTGTACGTCATTTCAGTATATGTCATTCATTTGAAGCGAAAACGATAATCATTTTTGTTCACTCAAATAAGTCGAACTTTGTGCCTGAAAAAGTGTTTTTGCGAGGAGTTCTTCTTCATTACTTCAATATGAAGAAAACTGCTGCCGAAAGTCATCGTGTTTTGGTAGAAGTTTATGATGAACATGCGCTAGCTGAGTGAATGTGCCAAAAGTGGTGATTTTGGCTTGGCCAACCAGCCAAATCAACGGCTAAGTCGAATATCCATGGCGCGAAGGTAATGCTCTGTATTTGGTGGGATCAGAAGGGTGTGCTGTATTATGAGCTGCTAAATCCGGGTGAAACCATCAATGGACGACGCTACCGAACACAATTAATCCGTTTGAAGAGAACAGTAGCCGAAAAACGCCCGGAATATCCAACCAGACACGAGGCATCATGACATCATGACAAGGCTGGGTCCCACGTTGCTATTCTGGAAGTTTTACCCCACCCGCCTTATAGTCCAGACCTTTCCCATTCTGATTACCATTTGTTCCGGTCGACGCAGAACGCCCTCACTGAAATACGATTTACAGCAGAGCAGAATATCAAAAATTGGCTTGATTCATTCTTGGCTGCCAAGCCGGCACAGTTCTTTTGGGATGGGATCCACAAATCGCCAAAAAAGATGGGAAAAAGTCATAGCTTCAGATAAGCAATACTTTCTGAAGGAATTAAGTTCTAGGCCCAATATGTGGATTCATTACCCTATTCTACACTAGACTTTTCTAACGCCATTTCATTAGAAGGGATAGCTAGGATGATCACACCTTTGAATATAACCAGCTTAGTTGAGAATGAGAATTGTATTATTGTTGTGTGGTTCTAAAAAATACTATGTTTGCAAAATGATTGCCATTATTCAGAATTCTAAGGAGGATGAAACAAATTTTACAAGACAATTATAATCTGAGCATTTGCAGTTACTCTAGTGTCCGGAACTGATGAACGTTGTTTTCCCGGGGTGTTTTTACTTGTGTTTTTACTGTCGTCAATCTGGACTTGTTCCATATTTCTATATTAGATATGGCACTATGTTAAGAATTCATCATTAATCATAGCTTTGATCGATAGAAAGAGCACTGAATTGTTGTTGGATTACTGCTCAAAAAATACTGTATTTAGAAAATGATTGATAGTCAGGAGAGGAGATTAAACTCACTATGGGAAGCAAGGATAAAAATACCCAAAACACAAGTAAACGATGATAAAAATGTGTTAAGAGGCAAGAGGTAAAGCTATGACTCTGGAAATATTGTAACAACGAAGCACCAAAGTTATTGTATTGACTTTTTTTTCTATCTGGTTTTCAGTGTTTTTTTATTGTAATTTGAACATCAAACTATCTATTCCAAAGGTAATGTGTGTACAAAAGAAAATGTTGCTGTAAAATGCCTAAGAGACAATGCTAGGATACTAGGTATACACTCAAAATAGCAACTCAAAATTCTCTTGGTTTAGATCACTTAAAACGTAGCCATAGTCAAAATGTATTTTCAAGTAAATGGCAATTTTTATGAACTTAAAAAAAAATTTAGTTACTTCCTACGTTGATTTAAAATTTAACCAAACCATTAAAACCAATCAGTTTGTTTTTCCATATATATGCATGGTTAACTGTTGCAAAAAATGATTTGACCATCATCTAGAATATAATCACTTTTGAGACTGATATTTGTAAATTTCTGAGATTTCATGTATCCCAATAACCTGGAAGTCATCTAATAAAATATATAGTGTCTATATCATCGCACAAATAATGATAAACTGCTGACCTGTACAAACATTTTATAGTATTTGTAATAAATATAAAGTTCGACAATTGTTGTTTTATCCAAAGTGATGTCTATTCCGAAAAATGGTATCATTTGTCGTCCGCTGTATTGCCAAATTCTTAATAAATTGAAAGGTTCATTTATTTCTTTAAAGAAATTTACGGAAATGTGTATCTAATATGTGACTACAAATTAAAAATGTTCACTGCAGTTTGTTCACAACAATTTTACACTCGTCACGCATCACAATATCACCTTGGTACCTACGTTGATCTAATAAACGATTATGTTATGTTTATTGCTTTTAAATTTAAAAACAGTGTAGTCACCCTAAGTCGAAATTCTCTCTAACTCGAATTTGTTCGCCATATATTAGCATTCCCTTAATTTTTCCAAACCACTCTCTCTAAGTCAAACTCTCTCTTTAAATCGTACACAATCTCTCAATTCTTGGTATCTTTTTTCACCCATTAAGTCACATTTTTTGCATTAAATAAAATGAAGAAATAACCTCTCAGAATTCGTATTTGAGTATTCATAGGTTACATTGAGTAACGTATGCCATCATCTTTGAGTTTCTACTTACACCTATCCAATACAAACCAACCCGCCACTTGTCTGGTTTGCAAGTTTGTGTTTAAACGCCTTTCTCTGATTTCTTGCTTTGCAATGGAAATCCATCCAGAAAAAAAATATCTTTATTCAGTGAAATTCCAAATGGAATTCGAAAGTTAGCTGATTCTGGGCAGGTGAACAGAGCTGAGGAAGCTTTTCCGTGGAATAAAAAAATGGAAGTCACACATTATGGAAATATGTCAAGGTCCCCTCTAACTCGAATTTTTTGCAAAACTCTCTCTAACTCGAACAAATCATGGCAACCCATTGTAAATATATATTTTGTTTTTTGTGCAAAAAACAATTCATCAATTGAGATCGGCTGAGGAGAAGGTTTTAACGCATTTCTTTCGTTAAAACCTTCTCCTCAGCCAATCTCAATTCATCTCAAATTGTAAGAATCGACATTACACTTTACTACAAACCAGAAATTAAGTATGATAGAGAGCCCAATTCCTACCTCTTTTACCCCTTAAAATTTTTGACAACCATTTTCGTATCGTTTTCTAAAGCCAAATTGACCAATCAGAGAACGGCGTTTACGTTATTTCGTGAATAACTGTCAAAAATTCATGAATAACTGTCAAAAAGCCTCTGAAATTCGTTCATGAACTAGGGTTTAATCAGCTGTGAAGTTGGACATCTCTATAATAGTTAATTTCTGGTACAAAGAATGCTAAACTCAATCCGATATTTATCAAAAAAATATCAGAAAAAAAGTGTAAAAGTTTGTAAAAAGTGAGGTTATCCATTTTGATTGCAGTCTTTCATTGCGTTCCTTCTGCAAGTTTTTTTTAAAGAGAAATTTCTTTTGAATAGGTTTTGTGAGAAAAGACTTTGTTGTTTATAAAGGAGAGTAATTTGTTTGACTAATGCCACTTGTTAGGCGATCAAACCTTGGACGACAGCCACACACAATCATCACTTTAAATTCAATAAAATGTTACTAAAAGAAGACCAAGAGTAGACTTGAACCGAGTTGCTTTCGAATACAATATGGATTCATTGTCTGTCATACGCAAGCATAGCAATGCATTGAAGTTTCAATCGATCAGCGGAGAAAAAGGATGTCGATAACCAGAATTTCATTATTAAACGTCCAATCGCTGGAGAACTGCATTCGTACAAATATGATAATAGGGTGACCGACGAGGATGAGGCGACCAACTATCCGATGGAATTTTCGAATTCGATTGATGTGCCAGGAGCTTGGCCACATAATTTACAGCTGAAGGCGGGATCAGTCATAATCATGTTACGGCATCTGAATCATCCGAAATTGTGCAACAGTAGGCGGCTGTCTATCAAGAATCTGATGAACAATGTGATTCAAGCGACGGTCATCAAAGGCAAAATCAAATGCTAGGAAAGCCTTATCTCGCGAATTCCGATTCCATTCCCATTCAAGAGGATTGCGTTCCCTGTTCGATCGACTTTTGCGATAACAATTAGTAAATCGAAAAGGGAATCGCTGGAAGTCTATGGGATTAATCTCGGATTTCCTTGTTTTTCGCACGGTCATCAGTAGGTTGACAGTTCGCGTGTTGGCAAACCATATTCGTTGTTGGTTTTTCTAGCGAAAAACAAATGTCGCTCTCGGAATTAATCTGAAGGCGCCGGTGCGAAGTGGCGAGAATAGGAGAATGTATTAAGTTGTATTAAGTTTGTCCGACGACTTGTTTGTCCATACCTACTGCGCCGCCTTTAAGCAGTCATTTGCAAAAACAGCAAATGTCAATATAAACCAGTTTAAGTCAAAAATTGTGTTGAACATCGATCAACATTGACACTATACCAATGCACCTTTAAGACCTGAAAAACGAACTGGTAACACGTTATTTGAGCAGGAGATCAATAACTAAATGGGGTTAAGTTCTGACTGAATTAAACCGCATTCGTTAGAAGTGTTAGCCGTTGATGCATGCGTTTTTTTATCCGTTGCTAATTAATTTGCAGTTTTGTTCAGAGGAGCGTAATGTGTATTTCCAACCCTTTGAATTATAGCTTCTTCTGAGATGTTTATCATCAATTTTTCGAAAGATACGAGCAATAGGAAAGATAGATAAAAAGGCGTGCACTGCTAATCCAGATGAAGTACCTAGTGTAGAATAATAGGAAAAAATTTAGAGTAAAAAAGCAAATGCTTAAATACATCGCAAAAATATACATCATTTCTACATCTGTGCCTTTGTGTATAATTTATCATAAAATATCGGCAATAGTCTCCAGTCGCTGGGTTACAGGCAACTTATAATTAAACAAAGCTTTTTAGGCAGCAACCCTCCAGTACACATGCTTGTACTTAGGGTTTTCCTATGAAATACACTTTTTTTTCTTATTTAACATTTACGAAAATAGGAACAATAGAAAATTCTATTGTTTATAAGTGACTATATGGGAATCATTCCCGTCAGCTAATATATACTAGAAACGGCCTAGAAACTGCATATCGAACCATTGCCATACTTCATTTAATGAGCAAAGTCTTTGAGACTATAGTAAGCAAATAAGTCTAAGTTTATTTAAATGAGAAAGAGGTTTATTACAAATTGTCAGTCGGGTTTCCGTGCTAAGCATAATTTCACCACAGCCTTACTTAAGGGCTGGGATGATCTGCGTGAGGGCTTAGACCGCAAAATATTAGCAGAAATTGTGTTTTCAGACTTTTCTAAGGCATTTGATTGTGCGGATCATAAAATACTAGTCATGAATCTTCGGACGCAATTCGCGTTTGACCGGTCTATATGTTATTTAGTTTCGTCGTATCTAAGTAATCGTTCACAATATGTGTGGCATGAAAAAAAAAACGTTCCTGTTCCATCAAAAGTTCCACAGAGATTCATTTTAGGACCTCTTCTTTATATATGTTATGTAAACGACTTAGCCGTGCGTCTTGTATATATGCAGACGATGTGTCAATTTATTCTGTTTTTAAACGACCAGCTAGCAACAATGCCATCTGAAAGTGGTCATCTGAAAACAAACTTAATCTTAACCCACTGAAGACTAAAGCAATGATCATCAATGGTAGCCAATCTAAAGTAGATATTAATCATCTTTACATTAAGCCAATTTTATATGTTGACACATTCAAAAATCTTGGGTTTTACATTAGCCAACAAAGTTACAGTTACAAAAACTGTGTAGAAAATAAACGGAGCCCTTAGAGGACATAGTCCAACCTCCAACAAAGTTAAGCCACCTGTTATTAAGTTTTTTGCCCAATTTTCTTAATTCAATATTATTCATTAATTAACCATGTTTTGTTTAAATGTATGCGTTATTAGTTTAGGTCGAAAGACATATCATAAGCTTAAGTTTAGCTTAGAGCGCCCACCGAGGGCCAGTAAGTTATGTCTATCATTGTTGGTTTAACTAGTTTTAAGCATTTTTTGTGTATTTAAGTATTTAAGTATTTCATGAAGTAAAGAATAAAAGAAATAAAGTAAAGCCAAACCTTGTGAAATCATATAACCTGACTATTCTATTGTATGGGTGCGAAATATGCCCCGACTTTTAAGAAAATGTTTTTTCATAATTTTGATAATAATTCCTAATAGATTTCCTTCCTCTGACTTCTTTACGTTTCATTTCTTGGTACGTTATTTGTCTTTTCCTTATCTCTTCCTTTCCGTTTCTTTATTTGCCACAAGGTAGTTAATAGGTACTTTATGCTTTGTCGCTGTGCCGTAGACCTTACTGGTCTTGCGTTTACCGGTCTACTATGCATCTATGAGTAAAATGATGAACGAACGAAACATACTTTGAGAGAGGAATGATGGATTAGCGGAAATAACTTTTAAAACAAGGGAATGTTCCGACGTTTGGCGAAAGAAAATTTTCCTCTTTGAGAGGAAAAAATCATGTTCACGTTAGGTATGTCGCATGAAGTCAACATACAAAAATAAGTTAAACAAGTATATCGCAAAGAACAACAAAATTATAAATAAGTAAAACGTGTAAGTAAATTAATAACGTAACAACAAATGATTAGAGCTTTGGCAATAGAACTATCCACGCTGAAGAGGCATTTTTCAATTACCCTTCAAAGTAAAACTAGTTTCCTCGGGTCTAGAACTTAATTCGTGCGGTTTTCTTTATTCAAAATTTGAACGTTTATTTAATGAATACATGTACAGTAGTATTATTCAAAGTATTGCCCATCTGAAGTCATGACTTTTTCCCATCTTTCTGGCAATTTATGGGTCCCATCCCAAAAGAACTGTGCCGCTAAGCTAAGAATCAAGCAAAATTGTTGATATTCTGCTCTGATGTGAACCGTGTCTGATGTAACCGTTCTGCATCGACTGGAACAAATGGTAGTCAGAAGGGGCACGGTCTGGGCTATAAGGCGGGTGGGGTAAAACTTCCGGAGCGTTGTCATAATGGAAAATTATTGCCTCGTGGCTGGTGGTGTCTGGTCTGGTCGGGCGTTTTTCGTCTACTGCTCTCTTCAAACGTTCTGTTGTAGTTGTTGTGTTCTGTAGCGTTGTCCATTGATGGTTTCACCCGGTTTTAGCAGCTCATAATACAGCACATCCTTCTGATCCCACCAAATACAGAGCATTACCTTCGCGCCATGGATATTTCGCTTTGCCGTTGATTTGGCTGATTGGCCGGGTTTCACATATGATTTTCTGCGCTTGAAGTTATCGTAATTGATCCATTTTTCATCACCAGTAACAATCCGATGCAAAAATGACTTGCTTTTGTGGCGTTCCAGCATGCAAAACCGCTTTTCGTCGTCTCTCGGCTTGAGTTCATGTGGAACACAATTTCCTTGCTTTTGAATATATCCAGCTGCTTTTAAACTTTTTGAAATGGCTGCTTGAGTGACAACCAAAGATACTGCGAGCCCTTCTTGCGTTTGGCAACAACTTCATAGAGTAATACTTCCCGTTCTTCATCTTCAAACTTTTTTGGCTGCCCGGGACGTTCATCGTCTTCGCTCAGCTAGTGCATGTTCACCAAAATACGATGACTTTCGGCAGCAGTTTTCTTCATATTAAAGTAATGAAGAAGAACTCCTAGCAAAAACACATTTTCAGGCACAAACTTCGATATATTTTAGTGAAAAACGATTATTGTTGCTCCTTCAAATGAATGGCATATACTGAAATGACTTACAATGAATGTAGCTTCGAGTTACGTCATCTCTTAGCAAACCGCACGAATTTAGCTATATACATATTGGCGATTTATTAAAAATCCTTGGCAATATAAAATTTAGAGCAACTTGTGTTTTTAGATAGTAAAGTATTACATATTGGTATACTATTTGTTTTTAGTCCATATATGTTTGAACATCTTAATGTTGTGCTATATACGCAATCTTTAGAGGCATAAAAATGTATAGATGGTTTAAAGGAAGAACACCCAAAGATAAGAATACTGGCCAACAATGTACTGATCGATTTTGCTTATCGATTATTATTAAATGTTTTTGGGTTGTGTATAATACTTCAGTCGTGCCCCACTTGCCATAACCTCCTGTAATGTAGGTAGACAAGGCCACAGTAAAACATTAATACGATTTTTTGTGAACAGTGTTTTAGCAGATACATTTTACGAGTAACAGACAGCATGTATTTTGTAATGTCTTTGACATGTGCTTTCCAAGTAATATTTTGGTCTTAGTTATAATAATAATATGAGTTTCGTTACAGCCCATAGAGGGCCAGGGCCTAGCTTATATAGCAACCACACGTATTGTGCGTGCTATTGTTCTCTCACAAGTGGAAGGCACCTACATTTTTATGACGAGTACGAACGGCCAGTTTGAAAAGCTTTTCCTAAACAGATATTACTGCTGCGAAAATGTACTTTTGGTTGTACCGGTAGGAGTCGCAAAGATCAGCGCCTTGTCTACCTAAAATTTATTTCGTCTAAGAGTACACCAATATTTAGAACTGATATTTACAAATTTTATTGAACAGGAAAATTATTTCTGAGATTACATCTAAGCTTATGTTGTTGGCTCAACAATAGGGGCCCAACTGATGTCCATTGCTTAATTTAACATAAGCATTGTTTTTAATTTAGGTAATTGGTATTATTGTCAACTTATTGTATATTTATGTGTGTCCGTGGTGGTCCTTTTGGGATGGGGTGGTGGTGTAGTAGCCGATTTAGCCTCGACTGTGATTGCCATCGCTGTTCTGGTAAAATCCATGCAGCTCGTTGTCCGACGCCGTTGGAAAGTTCGGCTCGTTTAGCAGATTTGACGCGTCGTCCGGGGATTATATTTCTCAGGTTCCT
This sequence comes from Eristalis tenax, assembly GCA_905231855.2. Lineage (NCBI taxonomy): Eukaryota > Metazoa > Arthropoda > Insecta > Diptera > Syrphidae > Eristalis > Eristalis tenax. Next base: position 102,888,922 of record HG993124.1, on the reverse strand, counting down.
GATTTCCTCATTAGGATGGTTTTTGATGTCTAGTAGCTGCGTTCTGAGCAGTGTCACCACTTACTGTCGCAGGGGGATGATACGTGCTTGGTCGTAAGCCTATTGTTGCTAAGGTGCCTTTGACGGTCCCTGTCGAAGGAGAGTCATGTACACATTCGCAGTACTTTTCTTCCGAAAATTGCGAGCTTCGTCATGCTGGTCTTAGGGATGGTGTGCCATATTGGGAAGCCGTACGCTAAGATCGGCCGTATAAGCTACTTGTATAGTAGTAGTTTTGTCCTCTGGCTTGATCCATTTTCCTTGCGCATCAAGGGATAGATACGATGGAAGCCTAGGCTGGCCTTCTTAAGGGTCAGTTTCGAGTGACTGTTAACCCTCAATGTTTTCGTTAAGAGAGGCAGAGAGAGCATTGAAGAAGACCCCCGCTCCGGCACCCCGGCTACTGCTTGTACGGGAGAAAGCATCAAAGAAGTCGAAAAACTTGTTCTTGAGGATGCCCGAATAAAGGTGAAAATGATGGCAGAGATCAAAAAGCTTTCAATTGGTACCATTCACATCATTCTTCATGACCATCTTAACCTTTCAAAGGTCAGTGCAAGGTGGGTGCCACGAATGCTCACAGCGCCTCAGAAAAAAAGTGAGAATCGCATGCTGTAGAGAGATTTTGGAGATGTGTAGTGAGAACGCGGACGGTGTTATGGATCGAATTGTTACTGGTGACGAAACATGGGTCCACCATGTGGTGGCCATGCAGTGGCATAAAAAGGAACAGACCCCCCGAAGAAGTTCAAAGTCACTCCGTCTGCCGGGAAGCTCATGGCCACAGTTTTTTGGAATCTTGCTCATTGAGTACAAACAAAAAGGTGAAACCATCAACGCCACACCCTACGCTTCCACTTTGCATAATTTGCGGGGGGAAATTAAAAAGAAAAGACGGGGTAAGCTCGCAGCGGGTGTTTTGCTTGACAACGCTCCTGTTTACACGGCACGAGTTTCCAAGGCTGCTGCGCTAGATTGTGGTTTCGAAGAAATCCACCACCCACCCTATAGTCCAGACCTTGCCCCAAATGTCTTCGTGGAAAAAGATTTTCGGATGATGAAGAACTCAAGTCGGCAATAAATGGGTATTTTGCAGAGAAAGAGGAAATTTATTTTTTTTGAGGGTTTAAAAAAGCTTATCTCAAGATGTAACAAATGCATTTATGTTAGGGGAGATTATATTAAAAAATATAAACAATTTAAATTGAATTCGCATTTTCCTTCATATCGATACCGAGAATATATTGAACGCCCCTCGTAACGCCAAGATACTTGATATTTGCGTTTGTTGATATTTCTGTACCTATATGCACTATCTTTATGCTTCGACATTTGGTTTCTGATCTGCAACCAACTCAACGAATTCGTATCCCGTTGATACGAATCCCAATAGTTATAACTCCCAACGCCCTCTATTTTAAAACAATTTGGAGTACACTTTATATCTTCTTTAAAGTAGACTTCACCACACTTACGAGTAGGAAGAGATCACGATAACTTGCAAATATAAAATTAAAAAAAAAAAAAATATTAATAATAAGAACTGCCACAATAGACAGTTAATCATATTGGACCTGTTATAAAATATAATATTCTGAAAAGAAAAAAATATTAACAACAACATAGCCGAATCCAATACAGCTGGTCACACCATCGATGACACATCCGAATGTATGAGTATGCTCAACGAAGTGCTCCATAAAAAAGAGTGGGGCGAACACTACATATGCATCTGACAACATGATATGTTTACATGAAGAGCTATGCTTTGTTGTGTGTATGTGCCGATAAGGAAAGAGTGTTGCCAGCTCACGCTGTTTGGCCTAAGGAAGTTGTCACTACCTTACTAACACCACCATGTCATACTATTATGCACAACAGATCTGCTGTAATCTCTTATTTTTCTAAGCTAACAAAAGATTAATTTATAATCAGCGAATTTCTCTTATGAATTTGATCATGTTATCAAATGCTTGCCTCGACTTATGACAAATGGAACGAAATTGTAAGAAACAATGCTAAACAGTTTGTTGCATGGGTTACTACAGCTTTTCTTGGAATGTCACATTTTGGATGATATTCGAAACACAATTATTCCTTATAAAGTATTGCGCAATCCCGAACAGGGCATAGTCTTGAGTGGGGCGCAGAGTAGTATAACGGTGGAGGAAGTCAATTTGGCGTTTGAATAGCTAAAAGTTGGCAAATCCGCCGGTGTGAATGGATAAGTCAATAAGTAAAGAGGCAGTTTTATGGTTTTCTTGTGTGATTAAAGTTTCTTGGAAACGTGGTGAGACACTGGTGATTGGCAAATTGGGGTGATTGTTCCATCATTGTAAGATCATTAACATCTGGTTTGAAATTTTTTTTTTATTTTGTAATTCTTTTGTTAAAGTTTTTAGAATCAATTTAGACACGTAACCAGTATGAGTCTAAGAAAAAAAAAATATACAAAAGAATAGATTACAATATTTTTTAATCATTTCTATCAAATTTAAGTGCGTTTTTATTAAATTGATCATTTTAGTGTGTGGTTTCACTGGTTTCGCAATGGAACAAACGGTAAATTCCTACCTGACAGTTGTATTCAAGGAAGGAAGGAAGGACAGGAAGCAAGGAAAACGAAGATTCAAGCGGGAAATGTTGTGAAAACATTGCGGTCATGCCCGTAGCGACACGAATGCACAAATCGTTCGGAAACGATCGAGTTAACTGCGTTATTAAAGAAAAACGATGGACCGGGGAGACACGCTTAGAAAGTTACTCCAGGGACACTTCCCACATCTCTTGTCTTAACCTATCTCATGTGCTCTCCAGCATAACAGGCTATAGGGTCATCGTTAAATGAGGAATTAACAATCCATTTGGAAAGATGTTCAGTACAGAATGGGCTGTGGACACGAACCTTTCGTGGCTTTCGGTGGTGATGGTATTTTCGCAGTACTGCTGCATAAATCCATTGACCACAAATTGAGGGAGCGGGATTCGGTTTGAATTAGGGAAGATTGTCCTTCAAGGGCGCTAGGCATTCGCAGAACAGATGTAGGATACATTATATTTCTTTCTGCAAAAGCCTTTGTGTGGTATATTTAGTCGCGATGCATGCATGTCTATGGCACGGTGACCGGTAATGGTTGCTATTAGTGTTCGCACTTCCTCAACTAAAGCTGATTAGTGATGTTGATCTCTATTTTTTTCGCGTCGGTCAAAGTGGCCTTGCTATTGGTCGAATTTCCAGACTGAGTCATCGAGTTCTTACTTGATTTTACAGGGCTTCTGCTTCCATTTATCTTCTTATAGAGCTAAGAGGGATGAGTGCGAAAAGGTTGGCTTAAGATTCTCCAAACTCAGACCAATATATGAGACCATCCGCTTTTTCTTTCCTTGGATGCCAGTATGCCCTGGTAATCAGAAAAGCCAACGATCACCAAAAATATCTCGGCGATGTTTGAGGAGACTTTTCTAGACAAGAATTCTCTTTGATTCAAAAAAAAAAGTGAAAGCAGCCTATAATGACATTTGTAGGAGTGATATGAATAAGACCCAACTCTCCACTGCCCAAAAGTACTGGAAAGAAAGCAGAAGCTGGAAGATAACGTTAGGTAGCCATTCGGCCAGCGGTCTAGAAGAACTAAAGGACTTAAAAATCAGCTAGAGGAAGTTGGAACACATTGATACGATTGTCATTTAAATTCAAATAAAATAATCATGTTGACAGTAACTAAAAAGTAAGGCATTTGGAAAGCACATTTCCTTTCACATAAAAAATTTAGGTAATTTTTACAATGTCATGGAATTTGCATCAAAGTGATACATGTCCACAAAAGTAGAAAGGGGCAAGTGTAATTATTTTCAAAGCATAATAATACAAATGTTAGGTTAAGTTAGGTTATAGTGGCTGGCTGCAGAAGGCAGTCACACTTCGGCCAAAGAAGGCGATACCAGCGCGGATTGATTCCCCCTAACAATTAAAAGCAGTTGGTGTTTGTGACAAAGCGACTTAGCTGGCTAATACTGACGCTTTTTAGCTCATTGAGGTTGTTGAAGTAGTAGGCCCCTAGGTGTAAGTATCTACGACTTGCCAGCGCGCTACACGAACAGAGTAGGTGATCTGTGGTTTCAACCTCCTCTCCATCCATGCAGCTACTACAGAAGTCATTATATGTGTTAAAGTATTTGGTAATTTATGTCAACAAAGGTTTAAATAAGATTTCATAAATAATAAAATAAATGCTTTCTTCAGCTACAAATTTGGTATTCGAAGCACAAATAAATTATCTTCAAATTATTGCAATTGGGATTTTTCTTGCATTCACTCAAATTATATGGTCAACTCTACACTTTCTATACTTATGGAAATAGTTGAATTTAAGGGATGAAATCAGGGATTTTCTCTCTTTTCATCGAGTTGCCCGCTCACAAGATGGGATGATTGTAATTTCATTTATCGTTTTCGTCTCTCAACGCCGACCAAAATAATGGTGCTCGAACTAATACAGGATTCATTGCCGTGCAAAGAGAGAAAGTACTGGCTTTTCGTTTTGAGTTGAAGTAATGAAGTTTTTCATGGAGTCTTTTGCATTTGTTAACAAACCCTGTTAATTACCAACCGCACTGACCAATCGTATTAGAATGTCATACGCTCCTAGCAAACGCTCAGGGCAAATTCAATCGGCTAATGCAGGCGTCAGGATTAAAAATGAGCATAGTTGCTTGTGCTGTTCTCCATAACATAGCTGGCAGCGAGATAATGGAGGGCAGAGAAATCCAACCATTATCTCTGCGGAAAATGTTCGATCTCAATACTCCTTATAAAAGGAGATTTTTTAAAAGCTATAAGAAAGTTTTTCAGAAGAAAAACACATAAAATTCAGAAAAATTCATGAAATCTTTATTTGTATCGATAGTACGGTCCATATAATTTAATGTTTGAAGATTATTTCATGCAAATGTTGACCTTGACTGCGCCTCAAATGGTCCATCCGCTTAGTCCAATTTTGGCATACTCTTTCCAACATTTCGTGAGATACCACGAATAAATGCTTCAATGTTGTCTTCCAATGCGTCAATTGAAGCGGCCTTGTCCGTATAGACATGAGCTTTAACAGACATGAGCCCCACAAAAAATAGTCTAAAAGCGTTAAATCGCACGATCTAGGCGGCCAATTGACCGGTCCCGAACGTGGAATAAAATGTTCACCGAACTCGCCTCTGTCGCTGAACACAACACGCGCGCGATGAACTTTCTTAACAGAGCAGGCATTTTAATAATAAAATTCAATAATTTGCAAGCGTTGTTCGTTTGTAAGACGATTCATGGTTAAATTATAGACCAAACTGAAGATGTTTGACAGTGAAACAAAACACGAAACGTGCGTCAGCTGCTTAAACCAGTATTGCCAAAAAGATAATAGCTAAAAAATCATCCTTTAATAGCGCACACGAACAGCACACACCGTAAATTCAAAACAGGAAATGACATTGTATGTGTGAATTGTCAAAAATATCCCTATAAATTTAAAAACTGAATTTTTCAGTGATTTTTAGGTTTTAGAAACTTCCAGCATGCTTGGTCAAGACCATTGTCTATGCCAGAGAGTGCCGAGAATACATCGTGTCGATTACTACCGTTCTTAGTAATTGTTCACGCAATGTACACAACAATGACTTTGTCTCCTTTCATGTGCAGAATTGGATCTGCTTCCGATTCTCATCGTCACCTTCATTCTTGCTGCTTGAATTAGAAGCTGACATAATTTCGTCGTCACAAAGAGCACCGAAGACTTCCACATCATCATCAAAATGTTCAAAATGCTCGAAAGTCACGGATTCCCCAAAGGATGAAGGATCTATCCATCCTGAGAGGTGGAAGTGTTTACTTACTTTGTTCAAGGTGCATACTTACGTCACAATCTAACTGGATCATAGCACCAAAAACCAAAAACAAAAAAAAAGTACTGGAAACTAACTACTGATTTCGAATTACAGCGTGTTTGCTGGCTGCACTACTGGGCAATCACATCGAATTAACGAGCGTACCAAAACACATAGGCTTTGTTCGATTTATCAAGGTTTTTCCCAAGGACCTAACAATCAGTTCGAATTATCGACAGTCGATTGTATTTTAAAGACAGCTGACCAGATCAACAGGAAATGACTTTTTTTCGAAAAATTCGATTCATGCTCAAAATAAGCCATGATATTCATGCAATAAACTTTTTGTTCCTTTTCTTTAAATTGCACGAAGTGCTTCAAGTTTACAAATGACTTTTTAAGTAACTGCATATACTCATGATATAAATTTATTTGAAACTGTTAACACAGACACGGTAAATAAAAAACCCACACGAAAGAAACAGAAAAAAGTCTACATTGGGATGTCAAAAGATATGTGTTTGCGTTAATAGAAACGTTGCTTGGGTACAACTAGATAGTTGAGTGGCTTCTACGTTCAGTTTTCAAATAATATCGACTGTACCTATGTTACCCGTTTCCCCTACATGCAAATAGTCCACTGTTCCAAAAAAAAAATAAGAGGATTCGTTGTCACAGAACAAACATTAACAAGTTCCTCACCTGGGAAACACATATGTATGTACATGGTGCAGAAATGGCGCAAATTGACAATCATTTAAGTTAACCTAACCCAACTCAATACCTACCTTTTCCCTTACTATTGTTGTTCTTATTTGTCCCTCTGATAACGGGCTCTAATATCCCCCGAGAGGTTGGTTGACCCTCTATCAAGCTATGTTATGTTATTTTCTCAACGCAAATACTCTAGGTAACACTGAAAAGACGTCACAACGTTATCACATTCAATTATCACTCGACAAAAATATGATTTTCATACTTGCCAATAATATACATACGTCAAAATCGTGACTCATTTACATTAGTTCTATCAAACAACCTACATATTAAGTTTGTAATCTTAGTAGTTTTGCTAAAAATAGCAAACAAACAAACCAGAATGAAATTTGCAGGAGATTTAACAATTTAGTTCTCAGCTCATTTATCAAATCACATCTATGCAATCTGTTTAGCTTTGCCTTTGAGAACTACATAGTACGTATTTAAATCTGTGTACTAATCGCACATCTGTTCACTTAACCGAAAAGATAAAACAACGAAGCATTTTTAAATTAAATTCTAGTTGAGAGCTTGACTTATCTTTGCTATTAGTGCCGGTCTGATAAATAATCAAACTCTTGCGCTAATTTTATCGCGAATCGGTGATCTGGACTGGTTGTTATTTAGTAATTGTCACTTACTTGCTAAAAATCATACGTTTTGAAGTGGAACCGACGAGCGAGTAAATATTGAGGCACTTAACGCTTATTAATTGTATGAAGGACAATCAGCGGGAGGAGTTCAACAAACTTGCAACGGGCAATAACATCTACCTATGTATTGGGTCTATAACTTAATTCGTGCGGTTTGCTAAGAGATGGCGTAACTTGTATTATTCCATTGTTATAATTCCATTGGAACATGTAAACAACAATAATTTTTTTCCCCTCAAATATGTCGAACTTTGTGCCTGAAAAAGTGTTTTTGCGGGGAGTTCTTCTTTATTACTTTAATATGAAGAAACTGCTGCGGAAAGTCATCATATTCTGGTGGAAGTTTATGGTGAACATGCGCTAGTTGAGCGAATGTGCCAAAAGTGGCTTACACGATTTAAAAGTGGTGATTTTGGCTTGGCCAACCAGCCAAATCAACGGCTAAGTCGAATATCCATGGCGCGAAAGTAATGCATTTGGTGGGATCAGAAGGGTGTGCTGTATTATGAGCTGCTAAAACCGGGTGAAACCATCAATGAACAACGCTACAGAACACAATTAATCCGTTTGAAGAGAGCGGTAGCCGAAAAAACGCCCGGAATATGCGACCAGACACGAAGCATCACGCTCGGCTGGCCACACTTGGTCCCACGTTGCTATTCCGGTTAAGAACTATTTGGAAAACAGTGCATAGGAAGTTTTACCCCACCCGCCTTATAGCCCAGATCTTGTCCCTTCTAACTGCCATTTGTTGCGGTAGATGCAGAACGCCCTCACTGAAATATGGTTCACATCAAAGTAGAATATCAAAAATTGGCTTGATTCTTTCTTGGCTGCCAAGCCGGCGCAGTTCTTTTGGGATGGGATCCACAAATTGCCAGAAAGATGGGAAAAAGTCATAACTTCATATGGCCAATACTTTGAATAATACTATTGTACATGTTTTTCTTAAATAAACGTTCATATTTGCCCAATATATAAATAAAAATTAATCACAGAAATCTATGTTTCCACATAACTACCGAACAACAGCACCAGATTGGACACTTCTTTTTGTTTTGTGTTCGTTATTGTTAGATCAAAGTTTATATAAGAGAAAATTAACAAAATCGAATACCTTTTCATGATCAATCTAAACGAGGAACAACAACTTTTTAAAAAGCACCTTTCATCACTTCGCTATTGATATGTATGTATTTAAAAATTTTAACAAAACATGATAATGTCGAAATTGAAACTTGTTGTTTAAAATGTCATGGAAACGCTGATAATTCGACAGCTTTTGAAATATCTTAAATCGCGGAAGTTTTTTAATGACCGGCAGTACGGTTTCTGCAGCAACGGGTCCACTGGTGATCTGCTAGTTTGTCTCACCGATGAGTGGAACCAATCTTTGCACAATGCAGGCGAAAGCAAAATCGTTGGCCTTGATATTTCTAAGCCCTTTAACAAAATTTGGCATCAAGCTATCTTCTCCTGTCTATCGTATCCATGAGTCTGTTCTTCTATGGATTAAAAATTACCATTCGAACCGTTCAATTCAAGTTGTGTTGGATGGGTTAAATTTTTATATCCAGCAAACACATGCTGGTGTTCGTCAAGACTCTGTTCTGTCTCTGACAATCTTTCTCATGTTTATAAATGATCTCTTGTCTGCTACTTCTAATCCAATCCATTCCTTCGCTGATGACAGCACAATCAGCTTTTCATATTCGTTCCAAGACTCACGATCGCCTTTCGACCGTAGAATTGGAACGGCAGCGTAGGTTGAATTCCGATCTTGACAGCATAATCAATTGGGGAAAGAACAATCGCGTGGAATTCAATGCTTCAAAAACTCAATGCTGCCTGCTGTCACTCAAGCGAACCCTTGGTAATCAGCCATTATCCATGAATGGCACCTATGTCGATGAAACCGGAAAGCTTTCCATCCTTGTTATGTGTATCAACGCAACACTTAGTTGGAACGATCACATATTTGAGGTCGCCAAAAACGCTGCGAAATGTTTAGGTTTCCTTAATCGAGGCAGGAAATACTTCAACTCCTTTAATTTGGCTTTAATTTATAAGGCGCATATACGCCCCAAACTTGAGTACAACGCTCATATCTGGTCTGGTGCCCTCAAAACCACCCTGCACCTTCTAGATGGAATCCTTATACCGTCTCTTCTTTGTCCGTAATTTTTAGCTATTTTAACAAGCGATGCTCAAATGAGCCGCAATACCCGTCTCACCAGGAATGCTCATCAGTTTAGACTTAAGCCTATTTTCGGACGGACAGTTAAATTCAGAGACTCCTTTTTTCAGACGCACCATACGAATATGGAATGCTCTTCCCAGCCTTATAAAGGGTGATTTTTTAGCTATTATCTTTTTGGCAACACTGGTTTAACCAGCTAACGCACGTTTCGTGTTTTGTTTCACTGTCAATCATCTTCAGTTTGGTCTATAATTTAACCATGAATCGTCTTACAAACGAACAACGCTTCCAAATTATTGAACTTTATTATCAAAATGCGTGCTCTGTTAAGAAAGTTCAGATCCACTGGAACGTAAATAATCAGAATTGTCGATTTTGGAGTGAATATCAGCCAGAAGCATTGCAAGAGCTACCAATGCATCCAGAAAAGTCACAGTTTGGTGCGGTTTATGGGCTGGTGGCATCATTGGACCGTACTTCTTCAGAGATGATGCGAATCGTAACGTAACTGTGAATGGTGAGCGCTTCTGTGAGATGATATCCAACTTTTTCTTGCCCAAAATGCATGAGCTTGACTTGCATGACATGTGGTTTCAACAAGACGGTGCCACATGCCACACAGCACGCGCAACAATGGACTTATTGAGAGGCGAGTTCGGTGAACATTTTATTTCACGTTCGGGTCCGGTCAATTGGCCGCCTAGATCGTGCGATTTAAAGCCTTTAGACTATTTTTGTGGGGCTATGTTAAAGGTCATGTCTATACAGACAAGCCCCCTTCAATTGATGTTGGAAAGAGTATGCCAAAAGTGGACTAAGCGGATGGACCATTTCAGGCGCAGTTGAGGTCAACATTTGCATGAAATAATCTTCAAACATTAAATTATATGGACCGTACTATCGATTCAAATAAAGGTTTCATGCATTTTTCTGAATTTGATGTGTTTGTTTTAAAAACTTCCCTATAGCTTTTAAAAAATCACCCTTTATTTCCCACAGATTACAATCCGCAGATATTTAAAACCAATATGCACAGGTACCTCCTCTCCCTCTATGCCTTCGGTGTCTTGGCCCCGGACACTTAAGGTTATCAACTATCCCTTGTGCGCGACTAATATATTTTACTTTGAACGAATTGTCGAAAAAAAAGTTGATGAAGAAAATATAATTATCAAAGAAACAAATGCACAATTTCACTTTTCAAACATTTATTTTAGGATAATCTTAAACACTAGTTGAACATTTCTCGTTCTCGTCGTTCTGGAGACTGCTTCGATTGTTTTCTCAATGTGCATCTCATCCCATTCATAACCGATCGTCATCGATAATCGCACCCTGAGCTCAAGTCGAGCTCCTTTCCCATCCGAGCTCCAGTTGATTTATCATTTAATTAACGATCTAATGAATGTATCGTCATCTTGGCCTATGAATCATTATCTCTGGGGATTGATTCATGAGTAATTCCTGGACCTGTCATATCCAAGATTGGCAGCGTTGACATATTTTTGACTTCTCCCTCCTTAGGATTAGAATTCTCCTGAATTCTGTTACTACATTGTGTGTATTTGTATTAATTTTTGTCTTTCGTTTATAAACATGTTAATTTTTCAAACAAAATTAGTCTTATTATAATAAACATTATTTTTAAACTGTATGATATCATTTTTAGATTCTTCTTATTTTGATACTTTCAAATGGTTTTACAAAATCTCATTGAAGTTTATTATTGCAGAAAGTTTAACTGTATTGTTATAATTTGATTATCTATTTGAACCTGTGTTAAAAATTGATGATTTTGTATTATTGTGCCTCTGCCGGTTACTGTAGTAAAATTAATTGGTTCGATTGGTACATTCTCGAATTCTGTTAAACTATCATCGGCTATACTGAAGGAAGAAGCTGTCTCAACTAAAGCTTTATCTTAATTTGTGGTAGATCATCCGAGGCTAGTTTATAAATAACTATATATTAATTTATTCTGCTGTGTCCTTAAAACATTTATATTGCAAATTTAATTTCAACCAAAGAGAGTTGCACATAAAAAATCGAACAAATCAACGAATAAAAAATGTCCAGAAATGTACTATTTCATTCAAGTATTTGCACACACGATTTGTTTTGACACGCACCCGAGTGCCTGTTTACACTCTCTCTAACTCATGGGATCTCACACACCCTCTCTCTCTAATATTCCTGTGCTTCCCACGTCCATGTGAACATGAATTAAGAAATTTGACACCCTCAACTGTCAGACGTATACAAATTTGTCATATGCACGATTTTAATTCACAATAATACGATTCTCAGTTAGTTGAGTTACACAATACCAAAATAGATTTCAAGCGATAGATTTGTCGACTATCGATTCAGTCGACAATCGACACTCGCAATCGGGGCCATGGATTCGTTCTGAGGTTTCCTGAGTATTGTATCTGAGAGTTGTTAAATTGTTGTTTGTTCCTTTTCGCTGGATGTTATCTACCTCCATTCTATTCACCTGTTGTTCCTGCCCATAATACTGACCTGTATTACTCCTATACTTCGTTATTGGTTGGTTCTGTCTATATTGCTCTGAATAAGATATTTGTTGTCTATAGGTTACCGAAGAAATTCTTTGTTGTTACTGATAATTGTTTTGTCTATAGTTTCGTTAGTGACTATGTTGCTGAGTTCATTTTTACACATTCTAAACTCTGGCCTAATATAATCGACCTAATACCTTCGTTTTCAATAATACCTTTCACCTGTAATATCGTAGGCATAATTTTATTTTCTTGATTTAAAAGCAGTGTTGCCGCTGAGAGAAAATAAAAACCGCCAGACTACAATCTAAAATCCGCTAGAAATGTTAGTTTCTGTATTGCAAAAATCCGCTAGAAATCGCTAAAATATCAAGGAAAAATAAAAAAAATATGCACTAATACAAAAATTAAAAAAAAACAATTACGATAAGAAAAAACCCATTCAAGTTAAGAAAAAAAAAAAACATTTTGGACAAAAGAATATAGGAGTTATTCATTTCTCGACTGGCTGTTACTCCCAAGTTCGCCTCAGTTCTTATTATGGTCAGAATCCTTCGACTTCAGCATTAGAGTGGATAGCGAAGTAATTGCCGATTTAGCTATGTAATTCTTAAAAATCGTTTATGTATATATTTGACAACTTGTGCCCGAAACTTAATTTCTTCAGCCAGTTTAATTATATAATTGAAGTGCATTCTCTAGTTCAGTAGTCTTTTCTAGGTAGCAGGTGGTAGGAATATTCTGCTGGAAATAGAATGAAGCAACGATATTAAAGAGTTTAAATTGCACGTCACTTAAATACTTTTTAGAAAGCAGAAATATTGTCGACTACTGTGATCATTAGTTCATTACCTGAAGTAAATCCGCTGTTACGGACAGTGTTTGTAGTACTCGGTGTGGTAATGAAAAATCGCTACAATGCACTAGATTTTTTTTTCAATCCTCTAGATCTAACGACAAAATCGGTAAAACGGCAACCATCTTTATAAGGCGATCGTATTGTGTTTTGTGTCTCCACTCCAAATAAAATATTTTGTACATTAGGCCTTTGGTGATAAGCATCAACATGTCCCCAATTATAATTAATGCTTCATTGTGAATTTATCCGTTTGTTCGCAAATCTGCATTTGATGTCCTAAGACGCTGCAGCGTCTGAGCGCTGATGCGGAATGATTGTTATATTTATTCCATAAATCAACCAGCGTCGATATTATATATGTTATGTAATTGAAATTATAAAACAAAAGAATATTCGTATTTGTTTAACATTTAACGAAATCATAGAATATGGGGCATGGGCTTATGTACACAGGGTAATGTTGCTGACTGCATCCAACCTTGTAGGATACCAGCGCGATCCCTGCTTGTTCATAAGTCAAGTTGACGTACAGCCTCGTCGCGGCGCCCCTGGATAGCCATCATAACAGCCGTTGTGTGGTGAACTAATATACGCAGCGAACCCTCTGCCCGAGATTAAATGAATGGGCCTGTCCTTCCAGTTTGGAGATTGTGCGTGGGGTTAACTTCCTCACCACGTAAAAAAAAAAGTACGAGTTCAGAAACAACAACCTGCCTCGTATACGGACGGATCTACTGTTGACGACCCTTGCAAACGGAAAAAGGACAATGACTTTCGGTTCTGCACGTGGAATGTGAGGTCCCTTAACAGACCACGTGCAGCCGATGAACCAGCTGAGGCCCTAGACTGCTATAGAGCACACATAACCGCTATCCAGGAAGTGCGGTGGAACAGGCCGGGCAAAAAGAGGATGAGAAACTGCGACCTCTACTACGGCGACTGCTACAGGGAAGGAGGGCAGCGCTTATTTGGATGTGGATTTGTTGTTCGAGGCAGACTTAGGCAAAGTCTTAAGCTTTAAGTATATAAGCGAGCGCCTCATAACAATCCGCATCAAGGCTAAGCTCGGGAACATCAGCCTGATTTGCGCCCACGCCCCGACAGAGGAGAAGGATGACATTAGCAAGGACGATTTCTATGATCTCCTAGAATGAACATACGATCAATGCCCCAGCTATGATACCAAGATCGTTCTAGGAGATCTCAACGCACAGCTGGGCAAGGAAGAAATCTTTGCTAAAGTTATCGGAAAACACAGCCTGCACTACAACACATCCGGAAACGGACTCAGGTTGGTGGATTTCGCCTCGGGGCGTAACCTCTCTGTAATGAGCACACGGTTCCCACACCTCAACATCCATAAAGGGACCTGGCGGTCACCTGATCAATCAACCGTCAACCAGATTGATCACATTGCGATCGATGCCAGACACTACACGTCAGACTCGGACCATTTCCTTGTGTAGCCAAGGTAAGAATGAGGATATCGCGAGAAATACGGAGTCGAGACAGGACACCTCGTTTTGACGTTGGAAAGCTACAATCGCAATCGATCGTTAGGAACTTTGCCGATCGAGTCTCCCTGAAACTCTCCGAAAGTTCGACCCAGCCTACAACCACAATAGACCATGAATGGAAACGTTGTCAAGAAGCCATCAAAGAAGCTGCCACTGATGTGCTGGGTTTTACGACACCACCAAAGAAGAACCCATGGTTTGACGACGAGTGCAGGCAGGCACATGCAGCCAAACAGGAGGCCTACAAGGCAACTCTGCATCGAACAACGAGAGTTGTTCGTGAGCTCTACGAGCAGAAGAGAAGGGAAGAGAACCGGCTTCTCAGAAGGAAAAAGAAAGAGCACGAGAAGCGCGCGGTCGAAGAGATGGAGAGATGTTACGGCAGGAAGGAGGTCCGAAAGTTTAAAACAGTTATCCGGAGGGTATAGACCTCGGACAGAAGCCTGCAAGGATGAAAATGGACAACTAGTACTAGAGTCGCAGTCGATGCTGAGAATTTGGAAAAATCACTTCTGCAGACTGTTAAACGGCGATGACGACACAAATTCCGCTGTCAGGCAGAATGTTCCACTTAATTTGGACGAGGATGACCAAGAATTCCGTCCCCCCGACTTAGGCGAGGTCAAGATAGCGATATCTAGACTAAAGTCGAACAAAGCTGCTGGAGCGGACGGACTGTCCGCGGAACTGTTTAAAGCAGCTGGAGATGATCTGGTTGGGCGCATGCTCCAGCTCATCTGTAAGATATGGTCGGAGGAAAGCATGCCCGATGAGTGGAATCTCAGCGTCGTTTGTCCGGTCCACAAGAAAGGAGACCCTTTTGACTGCGCCAACTATCGAGGGATCAGTCTCCTTAACATAGCGTACAAGATCTTCTCTGCCGTATTGTGTGAACGCCTGAAACCATTCGTCAATAACCTGATAGGTCCTTATCAGTGCGGTTTCAGGCCGGGAAAGTCCACCATCGACCAAATTTTCACACTGCGGCAGATCCTGGAAAAAACCCACGAGATGCAGATCGACACCCACCACCTATTCGTCGATTTCAAGGCCGCATATGACAGCGTGCATAGAGACGAGCTATACAATGCCATGTCTAGTTTTGACATTCCAGCCAAACTCGTCAGATTGTGCAGGATGACGATGGAGAACTCTCGCTGCCCCATCAAGGTCGGTAACGAACTCACCGAGACCTTCAATGTCAAAAAAGGTTTTAGACAAGGCGACTCGCTGTCATGTGATTTCTTCAACATCATACTTCAGAAGATCGTGCGAAACTCAAATGTCAACAAAAGAGGCACGATCTTCCAAAAGTCCGTTCAACTGCTTGCCTACGCGGACGACATTGACATGATTGGACGAACACAGCGAGCTGTCAATGAGGCTTTTGCTAGCATTGAAGCGGAAGCGGCTAAAATGGGTTTGGCAGTTAATCAGGGCAAAACAAAGTACATGCTGTTATCACGAAAGTACGCACAACATCGACGCCTCGGACACAGCGTCATAATGGGCAGCAGAAACTTTGAGGTAGTCAAGGACTTCGTCTACCTTGGCAGTAAACAGGGACAATAACACCAGTACCGAGACCAAGCGCAGAATTACTCTTGCCAATCGCTGTTTCTTTGGGCTCAAGAGGCAATTGAGTAACAGAGCCATCTCTCGAAACACCAAGTTGACTTTATATAACACCCTAATCATCTCCGTCCTGCTCTATGGCGCAGAGACATGGGCGCTATTGAAAGCGGATGAAGAAGCTCTTGGTCGTTTTGAGAGAAAAGTTCTGCGTGCGATCTTTGGTCCTGTTTGTATTGATGGCGTCTGGAGAAGGAGATTCAACCACGAACTGTACGGGCTGTAAAGCGGCATGCACCTAGTTAAGCGTCTTCGGATCCAACGCTTAAGATGGCTAGGTCACGTAGAGCGGATTGACACCACAGCTCCGGCCCGAAGAGTCTTCGATTCCGAGCCTTTGGGACAACGCATAAGAGGGCGTCCTAGAACGAGATGGCGCACACAAGTGGAGAAGGACCTCAACCAACTTGGTGTGCACAACTGGAGGCAGCTGGCGAAAGATCGTGCTGGCTGGAGAGGCTTGTTGGTTGAGGCCCAGGTCCACCCCGGACTGTAGCGCCAAACAAAGAAGAAGAAGAAGAAGAAATCATAGAATCTTCGAAAGTGTGGACACAAAACAAATTGTATATTATAAGGGACTACAATATTTATGATCGAATTATTTAATTGCAATTTCATTTCGATATATGGTCATGTGACATATCCGGGACATTTTTAATTTGTAGGATTAATTACTTTCGATACTAGGGCTCTGGATTTTACTCGGGTAATACCCAATTCTCCGGGTACCCAAGCGATCCGGGTAATGACCTAGTTCGCGGGTAGCTAGAAATGACAGCAACTTAATACTAACTTTATTCCTGAAGCCAGCTAAAACAGAAACATACCAAGTAGAAGGCACTATCCTACATCTCAAAATAATTAGGGAACTATCTGTACAACGTTTGCTAATGTAGACGATATCTGTACTTGAACATGTAGACGGAAGTCGATCTATATGTATACACGTATGTTTGCTCACGTTGATGACAACGCTATTCTCAATTAACAGTTGGGTCCCTTTATAGGCCTCTTTATATCACCTTGTTTTTGTTTTAGTAAAGTTCAAGTGTTATGATCTATAGGAAGTGAGAGAAGGAATAATTGGGTGCGGCGGTTTTCAAAATGAATTGAAGACTGCAATTGAAGATATGATATGAATATGATCCGGAGGTATTGTGGTAGCATTACTCTTGCCATTGAGTTTAGTCAATGTTGAAACCAATTATCAGGTCTGACCGTGTCGGAACTAGTGATGGGTTGTAATCATTACTTGTGTAATTAAATTATTAATTATTTACTTCGAAGAGTAATTGTAGTGTAATTTAAATACTTTGCAATTACACAGTAATTGTAGTTGTAAAAAAATGTAAATAATTTTTCGCAATTCTGATTTTTTAGTTGAAGTAACTGTTTTTGATAATTTTTGTAATTTGTAATGAAATAGTATGCATAATAAAAATAAAGAACCTCCCATCTCCGTTACGCACGTAGCTTGAAAGTTTTGTGAATCAAGACGGTCGATGCACAGGTGTATGCCTTAAATGTCAATTCTGAAACAAACTTTCTGATGAAAATTTCGAGAAGCTAGTTTTGATTAAAGCTTAGAGGTGGACCTGGGCCTCACACAGCATGTATCTCTGCCCAGTGTCGCACACCAAGCCGACCACAGGATGTCCTCTGTTGTATTATCCCCCAAGCTCAGAGTCGAACATTCTTCGGACCGGAGCTAAGTTGTAGGTGTTAGATCCACAGACGCCTGGCTGGACTGTAGAGCCTGGCTGTACATACAGTTCTCCAAATGCCATCAACGCAAACAAAACGTATGCAGAACTTTTCTCTCGAAAATACCAAGAGCGTCTTAAACTCCTGTGAATATTGTCCATGCTCGGCGCCGGTAAATGCCTCAAATGCTGTACGGGAACGATCAAGGTTTAATACCAGATTCAATTTAGTTTTCCGAGAGAGGGCTCTATTACTCAATTGCCTTTGGAGACCAAAGAATTAGCGGTTGACAAGCTACCAATTTCTTGTGGATACTAGATTGGATACTAATGTTTAATGCAAATATATAAGCTATGGCACTTCAATATTGGTTGCACAAACGAGTTTAAGGTTTCAAATAAGTTCAAAAATGACCCTCGACAATTCTCACTATCTATTTGTTTATTACACATCAGTTGTGCCAAACCATTTTCAAATGAATTAGAATTTTTCAGTTGTAAAACATGCAAAATTCATTAGTTAAATAAAATTTATACAATTTACAGTTACATTTGTGTTTTAACTTGTCTTGTTAATTTTAATCAATCAATCATGTTTATTTCGTTCATAAGTTTAAAAAAATGAACCACCGCAATTTACAATTCAGGGATTTGATGTATTATATAACCAATAACAAATAACATATATTTCTACTGAAATACATCTAATAAAAAACAAGTGTAATTTTAAATAATTATTTTAGGCAAATGGAAAGAACAACAAAAACCCATTATTTAAGAAAAAAATAAAATAAAATTAAATAAATATGCAAATGAAAAAAAAATATTACGATAAAATTATAGACACAAATTCATAGTCACTTAGAGTGGACATTAAGAGAGTTTATTCACTTGCATAACTAAAAGCAGATTTTTTGTTATTCATAGATGACTATGTCGTAGACTATAAATTTAAAGTCGACTTTAAACTCAAAATGAGACGAACGAAATTTAAAAAAATAAAGGAGGCTTTAGGCAATTAAATTTAAAATATTTATGAACTGATTCAATGAATAAGGAAGAGTTAATATCAGCTTTTTGATTTAGAGCCGGTTCTAACTAAAGTCGACTTTAGTCACTATTAATGAGCTGACTATGAATTTGCGCCAATGTTTTTAATCAATTTGTTATGTTGTTCACTTTGATTTTGTCGTAAATTTATTTTATAATATATTTTTTTTTATTTTAACTTTTGAATAAATTAACAGTAAATAACGATAAGTTTATTTTTATGCTACGGGGCTCGTTATTGGAACGCTAAGGCCTCGAATCAGGACGAGAGGGGGCTCAGTACAGGAACACCCCAACATACGTTGTTAATTCGTTCCGTGAAAGCGCGTTGTGAATCGAAGTCGACTTAAGTCGAAGCAAAAAAAAGGGAAGAACAAACACACACATGTATACAAACTCTATACATAATTGATAAATTAATATATGAATAATAACAACAATAACAGAAACGGGACTTAGTAAGGAATTCAACATTAAAAATTGAAGTATTTAAATTGATATGTATCATATAAATCAATTCGTATTTATTTTATATTATCATCCTGATGGTAGAGCCTATAATTCTACCTCAGCCTCTCAAGTATTGGTAGAAGACGGCTTAGAAAACAAGCTCGGAGACGATAAACTCCCAATAGTTATCAAGTGAGAGATCTTGGTGTTATCTTTAATTCGAAATTGACTTTTACGGCCCATATCAATTTTAATATATCGAAAGCGAATTCACATTTAGGTTTTCTTAGACGAACTTCTCCGGATTTTAAAGACGTGTACACATTAAAAGCAAATTTTCATGTCTTTGGTACTGCCAATATTAGAAATAGCTGTGCTGTCTGGTGCCCATTGTATGAACACGCTAGCAAAAGAATTGGAAGAATACCAAAGAGGTTCACACGGTTTGCCTTAAGAAATATAAGATGGTCTGCGCGATCAAGATGCGCGCTTATCAATTTAAAAACTGTAGAAAGCAAAGCGTTCTTTTTCTCAAAGACATTGTTTGTAACAACATTATATCTGAAGAGCTGCTAGTACTTGCTTATTGGTATGTCACAGAAAGATGCCATAGAAATAGAAATGAGCTTACCATTCTCAGTCATATAACAAATTACGGGTGTTACAATACAGTAAATAACGCCTTGACTCGATTTGTTATGAATTCGATCTACAAATGAGCAGGGATAGTTTTAAGAATACAATTATGAATTTATTTAACTCTACTAATTTATAAGTATTCGCATCATTGTGATCAAATGATGTGAATATCCATTGATTGAATAAATAAATAAAAAAATAAAAACTGTGTCAGTGTGGTTAAAGAAGCTTCTTACTATTTGTAGCACGATATGTCTTCTGAAACCAGCAATGAGACGTTCTGGATCATTCTTCAATATAGCCACACCCCTTTCCATGCAATCTTAAAATTCTTCCAATGACGTACGTACAGTTTCATTCAATTCTGTCAGTGGAGTATGGTTCTTCTTCAACGTGAATTAGATCTGCTATGTCGTCTTCATTAAGGTCAGAAAATCCTATTTCCTTAGTTAGACGAAGTATTTGCTAGTCAGGTCTTTGCGGAATGTCAACATTAGCGCTAGGTGAAGATTAAAAACATTCTGACAAGATTTGTACCAAATTTTATTCATGTTAGAATT
The DNA here is from genome assembly GCA_905231855.2 of Eristalis tenax. Taxonomy (NCBI): domain Eukaryota; kingdom Metazoa; phylum Arthropoda; class Insecta; order Diptera; family Syrphidae; genus Eristalis; species Eristalis tenax. Next base: position 102,868,465 of record HG993124.1, on the reverse strand, counting down.
TTTAACATTTTTCCAGGAGTATGTTTTGAACTGCCTGGTGAATATTATCCTTCTGCCAAATTGTCTTTATGTATGTCTGTTTTTTTCTTCTGTATCGGGGGACATATGCAGATACAGTTTAAAAGAAGTAATTACACATGGTCCATTGGTTGAAGTATGGAGGTAGTTTTCGGAGGAAGAAACTTACTTTAACATTTTCATCAATATCGCCAAGACAGTAAGGATGCCCGGGAGCATTGTCCAAGATTAGAGGAATTATTTCTGAGATATTATTTTTGGAATAGTATTCCTTAGCCGATAAACAAAACTCCTTTGAACAAATCAATAAACATTTATAAAGTTATCTAAGACTTTTTATTTGATCTCCAAATTACCGGAAGACTACTTTTATCTATGCTGTTTAAAGTCATTAGATTAAGAGACTGCGGGTTGAGTTTAAAGTCACCGAAAGCATTTTCACCTAGCAAAAGTGTTAATCTTATTTTTGTTGTCTTATAACCGGGAACTGCTCCTTATATATGCGGATTGAAAATTTAGAATTTAAAATTTATTATATAGAAGTAAGTAAAAAGTTACATAAAAGGGCTATTTTTACGAAATGAGGTGTTCAGTGCAGTGTTTAATTCCAAAAGACAACATCTTGCAATGGATTCACTTTTGCAGAAGGAAGGACAATTTAAATCCAAATACGTCTCGGATTTGTTCTGCACATTTTACTCCAGATGACTCGGAAAGGAACCTACAGATTGAAATGGGTAAATTAAAATATTCGTTGTTCCATTTACACATAATAGTTAATGACTGACTTTGCAAAACAATGGATTCAAGTTAAAGATGGGAACGGTTCCAACGATACAACTACAGTCATCTTTATGTTTTATTAAATCTCGTAGAACTTATTGCCAAATGGAAGAAGCCTGTTTTCTATGACTTAGACTGCCAAATGACAGCGAACATTTTACACCATATTCTTGACAAAGTCAACGAATCTGGGTATAATGTTGTTGCTATTGTCAGTGATCTGGGAGGAGGAAACAGAGGACTATACAAGAATCTAGAATTAACCATGGAGAAATCTTGGTAAGCACTAATGAAAATCTGAATTACAAATCATTTAACAATTGCTTTACATTTTAGGTTCATTCACAACAGAAAAAAAGCGTTTTCTGACGTTCATCCTTTAATAAAACTCCTGAGAAACCACATTGTTGAACCTGGGTTTTTAATAAATGGCAAAAAAGTAAGGAAGGAAATAATTTTATCACTCCTTTCCTAAACTTCAGGAGAACTCTTAATGTTGATGGAGCCGAAAGGCAAAATGTTAATATGGCAACAAAATTGTTCTCCCACACATTGCACAGGCTCTAACAAGGGCTGCAACTTTAGGCCACCTATGTGACCACAATTGGGAAGAATGCTCCAAATTATTAAAAACTGTAATATTTATTAAGAATATTTGCTTATAAAGTTGAAGCAATAAACTTTTTACTACTTTTCAGACCAATGACTGGTTCGATGTTATGATCATCAGAGCACCATATCCAGATTACAGAAAGCAAACTCATGGATAAGGTTTAGCTTTGGATGTACAAGATCCAATTTTAAAAGACATTACTGAGCTCATGCTGAAAATGAGGGTCATAGGAAAAAACAGCATGTTTTTTAGAGCACGAATGTGTTTTATAATAAGGAAATCATATAAGGAAATAGTTGATCATCAACACAAAAGAAAAAGGAAATTGAATAAAACAATTCACTAAAAGCAAAGGCATCTTTCATTCGACATTTTTATATTCACTTTTTGTATTCACTTCAATATGTACAGATAAATGGTAAAATTAATAATAAATGCGATGCTATAAGTTATGGACCTTGTAAAGGCATAAATAGTAATATTTAATGATATAAGTCGAGTCTCAACTTAGACTTCACTTGAAGTTCTATAAAAAAAATTTTTCTTTTTGCTACCATGTATTGGTCTTCTTGTTTGGATTAGTTTGTCAATCTAAACTATTATCACACTGAATAATAGAAATATTATTTCAAAAACTTAATTTATTTAACAAAAAACTGAAAACTTGGATCTTCCTTTCCTCAAATTGTATGTATGTAAATAAATATCAAATCCAGTCAGCAGCAAATCACGCAATCTCGGCCTATAAAAAAATTTAGATTTAAAAAAAATAAAGCCGTAATCTTGTTGTCTGTCATTCCTGGTCGGCAATCCTTTTCAGTACAGACATATATATTGAAGACTTGATTAGGAATTTATTGACCTTCTTTAATTAATATTCGCAGTTGACTTGGACACAAAGCTGCCGCTTCAATATCTGCACTTAATTAAGTTAATTTAATATATTTATTTAATTAGTAAAAAAAATAAATAAATATACCTTTAAAAGCAAAACGTTCATCCGGTCCCAAGAATATTATGCGCTTTCTACGAAATAACACTCGCATTAACATGAATCTTTCTTCGGTTCAAGTATTGTATAAGCACAAGCAAAACTGTTGCCATTTTAGCCAGAACCGTAGTTAAGCTCTAGGTAACTTGCGAAGTCCGCTTTCTTGAATTTATCTCGATTTTAGATTTAATAGAAATTCTTTTCCGCTGATTTGTTCGTACCTTTCCAGAATAAGAGCAACCTTTTCCTATTCATGACGTTTATGACTCATTTCAACCTTAAGCAAATGTGTGTTTTTGTACTCATTTAAAGAAATCAAATAAGAAAATACAATACAATCTCCTTGATTTAACTGCAGAATATTTAGTCACAAATTCCTAAGCAAACTGAAAAAATAACAGTTTTTCCGAATGTCAAAATTGCACGTCAAATCTGCTGGCGTAATTCGAAGCTCGATGACGTATCTCGACAGTAAGCTTCGTTCGACATCGAAATTACTAACTCGAAACGTTGTAACTGGAGGTATGATTGCTCCAGTTCATACCTCATTTTCCAATTTATTTAAATTTATTATATCCGAGCCCAATAATTATATTATACAGTCAGGCTACCCTTAAATAACAATACTGTTTTCCTATAACTAAGTAATTAATCTTAAGAGAGCAACTCAAAATATTCCTTAAAGGGGCTCTCTATTGGGGGTTTTACCCTAGAACCTTTTTAAATGTACATACATTTTTATAGTGGATAATTTTTATCAATTTCATGTTATGTTGTTGATTTTATTTTGCATGCATAATTCTATTTTCCGAATATATAAATTCATTTATCGTGCCCTGCATTTTGAGTATTTTGAGCCCGGCTGCCGAAGGCGATCTCCGACACTGAATTTGAAAAAATATTTCTTAAAAAGTCTCATAAAAACGTCCTTAGAGTACATTGTTTGGTTAAGTGTTTTACTTGAAGGATTTCGACAGTATGAAATACAATAAAAAACATGATTATGAACAGCACACGTATGACTATTTTCAAATTGATTCAGCAGAAAATAAAATAGCAATGTGCACAATTTGTCATCGAAAATTAAGTTTTAACTTTAGTGAAACTTCTCTTTACGGACATCCTTCTATTAGGAACAGCTCTCTTTACAGGCGATTCGTCATATTCCCGGTATGAACACATTCCTATATATCAACCTTTTCAGAACGGAACCCCTACAAAGCGGATAATCATAATGGTCCCGCTACTGTCCTCTATAGAGAAGTTACACTGGGTTCTATAGCCCAGGGATTAGCTTCTCAGCAACCACTCGGTTTGTGTGTGCTATTATTCTCGCACGAGTGGAGAGGCCTACAGTTTTATGCCAACTCCTAACGGCCAATTTGAGACGCTTTTTCTAGACAGTTGTCGATTACTCGAAAGCGGCGTGAAAATATTTAGCTCGTATCGGGAATCGAACCTGTTCTGTGTAGGCTCAAGTGCGTGTAGGGTAGACGCACCAACCCACAACGTCACGGCCGCCACTACTTTAATTAAGCATTTGAACAACAAACATTTAATAAGTGTACAGTCCACATAAACAAGGGAAACTAGAACCCGACCGAATCTGTTTTGTCGCTGACTCCATCTGGCACTCAGAGAAAATAGCAATACCGATGCTCAAGCTTGCCCATGCTGGTCTTGGTGATGGTATACCCCGCAGCGAATCCATACTATAATTGGCCGAATGAGTTGCTTGTAAAGTAGCAACTTCATCCTCTGGCTTAGTCCATTTAGTTTTTGCATGAGAGGGTAGATACGATGAAATCTAACGTTGGCCAATGTTGGTCAGAATGGTTGTTGAATTTAGTGTCTCGGTGAAGTTAAGTTTCGGTACCATTGGGGAGAATTATTTATATTGATGCTTCCAGATAGTCTTTTGAAGCACATAAGTATCGATGTCCCCGAATTTATTCGGATACTCCATTTGATGTAGTGATTGTAGTTTCTTGCTGTCTGGTTTTCTACTCTCCATGCCGCGATTAACGTGGGGTATGGGAGTGAGTCATCTGCGAATAAACAGCATTTGACTGTGTCGGCTAGTGATAGAAGATATGCCGTGTATACGACCTATAGTTTGAGTCCCAGCTTTAATCCCTGAGCAATTCCTGCTTCGATTTTCCGCTCCCTGGACTGGCTGTCCTATACCTATATTTACCTATACGTAAAACTTCCTTAAATGAAGAACGCTGAAGCTGATTTTAATTAGGTTGGTGGGAAATCCCATAAGATTCATCTCATAGACGAGTCGCTATATTCAGACCGAGTCGAAGGCTTTCTTCACGGAATCCATACTCCATATCCAGGATGATGTTCAGGTCGGTGGACTATAGCTTAAGCACTGTCAGGTATTCCAGAATCTTGCTTAACTGCTGAAGGGATATAGGCAAAAGGATATAGGCCTGTATCTTAAAACACTAGTAGAGTTCCCCTTTTTGGGTGTTGCAATTTTTGCTGTTTTCCACTTGCTAGGAAAGTAGCAATTTTTGATGCAGTTATTCATGATAATGGTGAGGAGAATCATCACCGCTTGGGCATTCGCTTCAGGATGAAGTTCGAGATTTCGTCGGCTCCGACTGCTTTCCTTGATGTGCTGCTTTGAATAGTTCCTACTTTTTCTTCTGATGTTGTCAGTTCTCTATTTTCTTCTGGTTCCTCAGCTGGATTGCCCTCGCTGAAAGTGACTATGGGTGAAGATGGATGTCCAACAGTGGCGACGGATTGCTTCTGTTTTCTGCCTCCAATCCTCCAATCTCAGTGTTGGTGAGGTTTCATGTTGGGGATGGTATTTGGATGTTCCCAGTCACGTCTTCCTTTAGTTTATCCTGGTCCAGCTGGTGCAGATTGATGAAGTCCCCTTCTGATTGGCTGTTGGCAAAAATCGGCTGTTGAAGATGTATAATTAATTAAACCGCCTCATAATCACAATCGCTGTCTAGTGCTTTGCAGAAGTATTTCCTTATTTCTGGGAGGATGTTCACCAGGTTGGAGGTTGCCATGAAGAAATCAATTGTTGATGTTGTTCGCGGGAAAGTTGGCTTGGTTGTGAGATCACAACCAATGAATGCCTGTCAGCATTATCATCTAGCCATTTGACGATGGTATTACTCTGCGTATCAAACTCAGTATCCTAACATATTGGATGTCTTGCGTTGAGTTCTCCACCTATAACTTCATGGGTATGCCTCGAAAGAAGTGCATTTAGTGCTTCCAGGCACTGTCGCGTGTCCGTCTCGCTGTCACTGTGGCCGTAGATGTTAGGGACCAGGAAAATCTCCGTGGGGTTACCTGGATCTCTATTCCCGTTGCTTCAAAGGAGTTTGGACATGGCATTGTCACTCTAGGTTGATGGTCTTTCTGATGAGGGTGGATGTACACCGGTTCCCTTCGGGTTTGTCAGATTTGAAAATATACAAATTTTTAAACTGTAGCGATGTCAGGTTTCTTAGCTTTTAATAACAGACTGAGTGCTGTTCGTCTTAATAGACTGCGTACTAAATTTACATTGTACGCTACAATATGCAGTCGTTTCGGACATTGGATATTTCGAAGATAAACGTGACCCATGCCAGAGACTTACTGCGCTAGAAGGGTAGGGGTGCAGGCGGATTTGGCAGCAAATTCTTGCGTTTTTTCCGCCACCTTCGCCTTATATGAGGGGCGTCCTTTCTAGCTTGCTGGATGCCCTTTGCTTTTGCAGTTTGTACAGAAAACTTCAGCTCCCGAGGTTTCCTCTCTTCCACACTCTCCTAGCAGATGCTTTGAGTCACTCTTGAAGCTGACATAATCCATTCTGCAGTTGGATGCGACATGTTCTTTCTATTTCAACTACGTGGCAATTGACTCCTGCGTTATTGACTCTAGTGGATCTCTGTGCTGACGCTTTAATCCCTGGGACTCCCTCGGCAGTGATTCTTTCCGTGATGACTTCACCCGCAAAGGAAGAAGCGATACCAACCAAGATGTTCATTCGTCCCTTTTCGGGGTGTATGTGAAGTTGTTTATTCTCCTTTCCTTTAGGAGCAGCTTTATTTTTTCGAAGCCTTCGCGGGTCTCTTTACTAATGACTGTTTTTCCCTTTGGCAAGTTGTTTCCCCTGGCTTATCTGGTGATCTCGGCTATATTTGCCGAGAAACACGTAATTGGCGGCATTACTGCTTCCATTGTTTTCCTGGCGTTTGTGTTTGTGGTTGATGAAGCCGGGGCCTTATCCTTTGGTGGCTGGGTCTGTGGGGTCGGTTGCAGTGTTACCGCCGGTAGCATCGTTGGTTGCATAGTGGGTGTTGTTGCCCATGTCTTTTTGGAAGGCGTTGGAGATGTCTTTTTCCGGCAAATCTTTTGTCCCGCATCTGGGGATGGGGGTGGACATTGGTCATCTACCATTTCTTCTACACCTCTGCTGGTGGGCGGAGATTCGGCCCGAGTCGTTCACGTCGTCCTCCTGGTCGGACGAACTCTCCAACAAGTCGTGGAGTCTACATCAGAATTGGTGCCCGGCTTCCTTCTTTAATATTTTTATGAGGCCAACAATCATGGTGAAGGCGCGGAGTCTACGTTCGAATTGGGGCCCGGCTTAAATATATTTATGAGGCCAACAATCATGGTGAAGGCCTCACTAGTCGTTTGCGGCTGCTCCATGGCTTTCCTGCAAGAGCTTTTACCACACTACGCTAGTTCACTTAATGTTTCTCGTGTCCTCTACACTGATTGCCTTCTCCAAGGATGAAATGGTAATTTACACTAAATACTTTCACTGAATATCGCTTAATTGCGTCCTTACATACGTCCGTGAGCTATGGCTGTCAGCGAGATAATGATGAACCCGAACTTGTGTTCAATAGTTTTCTACCTTTTCCAACTGTTGAGGATACGAGGTTTAAGATATTTGTTTACATATTTAGTAATGCAAATTAAAACCAGACTTCTTTTCTGGGTTGTAAAGGAAACACGGAAAACCTTCGATCCTTCTTTTTTTTGAACTGATTCTATTTTCTAAATTATTTCCTATTGTCACTAACCTACGATAATTCCGATGCACATGTCGTCGAGCATTATCTCCTTTCAGTATCCTATGTACTTAAAACGATATTTAAAACTAAAGAGGCGACTGATGAGGGTTGGACCTTCCCTCGGTGATTATTATTTTCTTGGTTTTACTTTATCACTAAGAGTTTAGTAAAAGTAGTTTAGTTAAGTAGTAATTTAGTTAAAGTACAATAACTTGCATACGAAGTTCCTAGTCGAAAACATAATAGTTCAAGCGAACACAAAATTGATTATTGATGTGTCTACGAGATGGATCTCGATATAACACATGGTTGATGCTTCTCTTTCGGGCATAAGTGGACTATATACGACGACCTTTGCACTGTGATAAAACCTCTAAAACAAGTCACAGAGCCAATAAGTGGAGATCGCTAACTAACGGGTAGTCTTGTAATTCTTTTCAATAAATTTTTGATAAATATTTATCAAAAAAAAATATCTCATGACGGAACACTGCATCACATCGCTAAACAAATATGAAACCGAACAAAAGACGGTATATGTAAGGGGCTGGAAAATATTGAGCACAGCAGTACCTTTGGCGCTTGTACTATTCTCCACACATTTTTTTATGGAACAGTCAGTGACTGAAGCTGCGAAAATAAACGTGATTGACCTTGCTGTTGCTTAAATAAACAGCGAATTAGCGGATGGTGTACAAAGTCAAGAAAGAGCAGCAGACTCAATTCTTAACGCGGATCTCCATAAACAAGACTCTGGTAACATCTCTATTTGGGATAATGTCGACAACACTATAACAACAATACAACTCCAAGAGCAGTAGTAATCGCAGAAGGACAAAGGTACTTAAATGATGATAATATTTTGTGAAAATATTTGCTCGTACCGGGAATCGAACCTGTTCTGCGTAGGCTCAAGTGAGGTAGGGGTTAACGCACCAACTCACAACGTCACGGCCGCCACTACTTTAACTAAGCATTTGAAAAACAAACATTTAATAACTGTACAGTCCACACAGACAACGGGAACCAAAACCCGACCGGATCTGTTTTGTCGCTAACTCCATCAGGCATTCACTGAATACGGCAATACCGATGCTCAGCTTTATTTATTATTGATGCCTAGCTTTATTTTGTCCATACCATTGCACACTATATGGAATTCTTCAAACAAAAAATTGTACAAATAATGTTATTTCTTTCCTTTGTATTGTTATTGTATGTATACTTTGAGAGTTAATTGAATGTGTTATATTTTAAAGCTAATAAAATGTGTGTTATATATAAAATAAGCTTTGTGTTTATTCCTTTATAAAGAAAATAGTAAGAAAATGGAAAACGGTAAAGGGGATAAAAATGTTTTTGCATACAAAAAAAGAATTTTCTCTGCAAAAACCTGACAAAACTGCTGATGCCTCCTGACCATCTTCGCAACCCAACATTGCATTGTCTACAGGAGAACTCTTCAGTCAACAACCATGTACTTCTAAAAGTCGTTTCCAACCAAGTTTACTCCGGTATTCCAACACAAAAAAAAACACCAGCACACCACAAGGAAGCTGACGATGCTCTGATGACCCTGTTTATTAATTCAATTTTGATTTGAACAAAAACTATACAACTGATCTTACATGCTGAAAGCTTAAACCATAAGAAGGATGTTTGCTTAACAATAGGGGCCCAACGGATGTTCAGTGGTTACAGAGCTTACAATGTTGACAGTGTTTTTCTTACAATTATTGTTATATTTAAATTAATGTTAATCCTTGATCTTTGACATCGGGGTGTTCAGGTCCTTGTGTTCGTTGTTGGTCCTCTCGGGATGGGATGCCGGTATCAGCCTATTTAGCCGCCATGCTGACTGCTATCACTAGTTTGATAGAAGTGATACAGTCCGTTGTTTGATGTTCGATTCAATGCGTTGAGGAACCGTTGTCCGGGAGTCGTGCTTCTAAACTCTCTGATGTCCATGTTTGGATGGTTTCCATGTTTGCCTGCAGTTGCCTATGGAACGGTGTCACCAAGTATTGCTGTAGGGGAATGATGCAGGCTTCTTCGTAAAGTCCTCTGCTGCTAGGATACTTTTGAATGAGTTACTTGTAGAGTAGCAGCTTGCTTTTTTGGCTTAGTCCATTTCGTTTTCGCATAAGAGGATAGATACGATGGAATCCAATGTAGACCTTCCTCAGATTCAGCTTCGAATGGTTGTAGAATTTTAGTCTCTCGGTTAAGTTAACGCCGAGATACTTCACTTTCTCCTTTGTTGTTATTTCGGCACCACTGGGGAGAATTATCTTGATGCTTCCGGATGGTCTTCTGAAGCACATAAGTACCGATTTGTCAGCATTTATGCGGATATCCCATTTGATAGTGATTGTACTTCCTTGCTGTCTGATTTGTGATGGTGTTGACGTGGTGTATGTCAGTGAGTCATAAACAGCATTTGACTGTGTCGGCTAGAGGTGGAAGATCTGCGGTCTATATGACGTGTAGTTTGGGTCCCAGCTTTTAATCTCTGAGCAACTTCTGCAACAACCTAGATGTACAACTTCCTTGAATGAAGAAAGCTGTATAAATCCCATAAGATTCGTCTTATAGACGAGTCCCTCTATGCAGACCGAGTCGAAGGCGGGAAGATAACAATTTTTGATGCAGTTATTCATGATAATGGTGAGGAGAATCATCACCGCTTGGGGTATTCGCTTCAGGGTGAAGTTCGAGATTTTATCGGCTCCGACTGCTTTCCTTGATGTGCTGCTTTGAATAATTCCTACTATTTCTTCCGCTGTTGTCAGTTATCCAATTTTTTTCTTCTAGTTCGTCAGTTGGATGACTATGGATGAAGAGGGATGTCAAACGGTGGCGACGTAGCTGTTCACTTCTGCGACGAATTCCGGATCATCGGGTGGCTATGGTTTGCTTCAGCTTTTTGCCTCCAATCCTCCAATTGCATCGTCAATCTCAGTGTTGGTGAGGTTTCTTGTTGGTGGTTCCTTCAGTGTATGCAGGTCCAGCTGGTGCAGATTGATGGAGCCCCCTTCTGGTCGGCTGTTGAAGATTTATTATTAATTGGACCGCCACATGGTCAGAATCTTTATCTAGTGCTTTGCAGGAGTAATTCCTTATTTTTGGGAAGATGTTCACCAGGTTGCCATGAAGAAATCAATTGTTGATGGTGTTCGGGGGAAAGTTGCCTGTCAGTATTAGCATCTAGCCATTTGATCAACCTCAGTGTCCTCACACATTAGATGTCTTCATTTGAATTCTCCACCTATGACTACATAGGTATGCTTCGAAACAAGTGCATTTAGTGCTTCCAGGCTGTGTCGCGTGTCCGCCATAGAACCATAAATGTCTCCGTGGGGGTCACCCGGATTTCTATTCCCGTTACTTCAAAGGATTTCAGACCCGGCATTGTAACCCTTTTCTTTTAGTAAGACATGTTTCGCTAATTGAAAAAGAAGTTCCATAGTATTTTAATCCATCAAAACAAAAAGGTAGCAGAAAATATCACACTTACTCGTATACTTCCAACTGAACAATTTATTTCTCAACTCTTAATTTGAAAATGCAGTTTAATATAACATCAACAGATACTTCAATAAAATATAATGCGGTCACTGTCACTGAAACACCTAAGATGTTCAATTATAACGAGTACTAGTATTAGTGATATTTTCGTATCGCTTAAGTTTAAGATGTTACAGTATTCTCAAACGAATATATTCATATCAGGTTATATCACTATATATTACTATTAACATTAACCCATCTGTAAGCAGACTTCTTCTTGCATCTTAGAGTAAATTCAAAGTAACAAAGGAAGGAAATGGGTCAAGTTTCCACTATGCGCAGTAAGCAACATTTTTTTATTTGTTGTTTCTTGTTTAAAATGGCCTAAAAAATATTATATAAAATTTATAATATTTTTTCTTGAGGAAATGAAATTTGTTTTAATTTTTCTTTTACCTATAAATATTTTGTTTGTATTTTTTTTAATTTAAATAAAAAAAATGTAGGTAAATTTAAAAAGAATATTGTATTAGCATTTTAAGCCCATTTTAAATAAGAATAAAATAAAAAAAAAAAAAACATATTGTGTGTAATGGAAACCCGACCTTAAATTTTTATATATTTCTAAGTAACATGACATTTCAGCAAAATTATATTGCACCCAAATAACCAACGGGTAAAATGTTCCCGACTCTGTGGACATGAATAAGCTTAAGACCGATTCGCAGAAGGAACTTAGCAGGTGAAACATCTAACAGGCAGTCACGAACAAAAGGACGAGGAAATAGTAATTTATGAGCATTTATCACAGACTTCAGACTGATCGACCACTAAAAGACCATGCAATGAAGCAGCCGCATCCAGTACAGCCAGTGTAGACATGGACCAAGCACCACCACAACAACGGACGTAGTAACAAAGGGCCCAGCAACCAAAAAAAGTTTCCACAACTGTTTCAAAGAAGCCTCCGCCAATCATCGTCAAGGAAGTGACTTCGCCGAAACCCCTCCTAAAAAACTATCCGCTCAAAAAATTCTATACAAGGTGGAGGTAGGGTATTTCCGATTTCGTAGTCATGAGGGTCACAAGCGTCCACGACAAATAACGTCCAAACACTAAAATTGATTCAGGCAGGGCAAAGCGGAGACTCAACTTTCTCAAAAAATATAAAATTGCTGCTCGTCCAGAGAGTAAGGACCGAGATTTCTAACAGGATAAACAACGAAGTACACTGCAACAAATTATCACTTACCCGGCACCCAGCCAATGAATGCCACCTTAAGCCCCGGTGCATCAAATGCGCCGAAAATCATGAGCGATGAAAATCTGCCAACGGATACAATGGATGTAACAGTTCCAGACGCCAAAACAACCACAAAACATATAACAGTCACGTGTTGTAACTGCGAGGTACCCCACCCCGCAAACTATTCGAAGATTCCTCTGAAAACACAGGCAAGGACACCCACCAAGGTCTCTTATGCGAACATGCTCAAATGATGTTAACCAAAGGTAAGCCAAGTACTTCAAGTCCGAAACAATTACTATAAGCATCTTCTCTCAGTATTAATTTAGTGGAATATGCGAAGTACCTGAAGGAACTTCTTCCTAAAATCGGCGCTTGTTCACTACTTGAAAGAAGTGCCATTTATTATCACTAACTAACTTAACGTTATCCTTTCAAAATTTAATCCGGATGTAGTTCTTCTGTCCGAATTTTTTGTATTCGGGCTTATTATCTTTTTGTAAGTTATAATTCAGCAGCGTATCTGAATATTCTATTCTTTGAATAAAATTATATATTTTTGCACATTTATTTGGCATAGTCAGTAGGATACTTCTCAGGTCTATACCCTCATATTGTAGCGAGAGAAAGTATTCAGTGACCAAGTTAAATGTTAAAATAAACTTATTTGTGAGTGATTTAAAACCTAATATACAAAATCCACGGAGGAAATTGACACTGGGTCTTATTTGAGGAAGCAAAAAATCTTCAAAGAAATTGATCGATTTTATCCACCGGAAATGGTCCAACCAGAATAGAGAAAGTAAGCAAGCAATACGTGTAAATACATATCGAAGGATATTGCAGCCCACCTGGACACTAATAAGAGCAGCAATAAACATACGAACAAATCCTGGAAGCCGCATTTCATCCAAACAAGAGATATCCAGAAATTGATGAAATATGGGCAATGCATCCTCCTGAAACTCAACCAAAAGGGCATATTAGAATTAAGTCTTGCTGTGGTTAAAAGCCATAACCACTAAAGTCGCTTTTTCTTACTTTTGAAGGGATGTGCTTAAAGTTTCCAATCGGTGTAAAAATGTATGAAAATTTCTATTTTCTATAAATGTCTAATGACTCAATTTCGTCTAAAGTCGACTTTAGCGGTTATGGCTAGTGGCCACAGTATCTATCCCCAGAGCAAACGAAAGTATAGTTTTCATATATCTTAACCATTTATCAGTGTTTTAGCTCTGTGCGGTTTAGGAGTATACCTTTCCACAAAACCGAAGGAAGGACACACTTTGCTGCAGCAGAAACAGGGAGATTTCAATTTAAAAAAGAATAGTCATTGTAATTTTACGAAGACTATCTAAGTAACACACATTGAGCCTTGCAAGAGTTGTCCAAGAAATTTGAGCATTGCATGGACGAAAATGCTCTGATTACGAATTTCAAATCCAAATCAGATTCCGATAAATCTTCAAGACCTTTATTGATTCCATCGAGGAAGAACGAACTGCAGATGATTTAATTGTTGGCTTAAATGCAGATCGAAAAATAGCTTTTGAAGAGATTTTATATGCCATCAACAGTGATGAGCAAGAAAGCAAATGCTTCTTGGACCTGGTGGAAGTAGAAAAAAGCACTTATATAAAACAAAATTAAGTAAAGCTAGAGGAAACTCACAGATTGCAATTCAAACTGCTTCAAACTGTTATTGGATAACTCTGTATCATCAATGCTATTAACCACAATTGATGCTGATATGATTCGACGTTCCACACTATTAATCTTGGACAAAGCAACGATGGCTAAGCTCCGCCTTAAATGCTATTGACAAACTGTTAAATTATATAATGCAAAATTATATACATTTTTTGAGGTAAATACTATTGCTTAGCGTTGGGTTTAGACAAACACTTCCAGTTGTATCTGACGCTTCAAGAGCCGCAATAGTTGAAGCAAGCATTACATATAGTCCGCACTTGCAGCAATCTAAAACATTGAACTTGACAAACAATCTTCTATCAGTAGATCCAAAGTTTGGCGCTTTTTACTAAAAGTTGATGACAGTGACCAAATAATTCTGATGCACAAGTGAATGACTTAATTGAAATACCGGATAGTCATTTATGTGAGGGTTCATTAGTAGGAGAAAAATTTGGAGAAAGACTTAATCCAAATGAAAAAATGCTGTTCCTTGTCCAAAAAATTCTGACGTTGGTACGATTAAGAACAAGTCTTAAATATAAAGGGTGATTTTTTAGCTATTATCTTTTTGGCAACACTGGTTTAAACAGCTGACGCACGTTTCGTGTTTTGTTTCACACATCTTCAGTTTGGTCTATAATTTAACCATGAATCGTCTTACAAACGAACAACGCTTGCAAATTATTGCATTTTATTATCAACATGCGTGCTCTGTTATGAAAGTTCAACGCGCGAGTGTTGTGTTCAGCGACTAAGCTCATTTTTGGCTCAATGGGTACGTAAATAAGCAGAATTGTCGATTTTGGAGTGAATATCAGCCAGAAGCATTGCAAGAGCTATCAATGCATCCAGAAAAAGTCATAGTTTGGTGCGGTTTATGGGCTGGTGGCATAATTGGACCGTACTTCTTCAAAGATGATGCGAATAGTAACGTAACTGTGAATGGTGAGCGCTACCGTGAGATGATATCCAACCTTTTTTTACCCAAAATGTAAGAGCTTGACTTGCATGACATGTGGTTTCAACAAGACGGTGCCACATGCCACACAGCACGCGCAACAATGGACTTATTGAGAGGCGAGTTCGGTGAACATTTTATTTCACGTTCAGGACCGGTCAATTGGCCGCCTAGATCGTGCGATTTAACGCCTTTAGACTATTTTTTGTGGGGCTCATGTCTGTTAGAACTCATGTCTATACAGACAAGGCCGCTTCAATTGACGCATTGGAAGACAACATTGAAGCATTTATTCGTGAGATACCGGCCGAAATGTTGGAAAGAGTATGCCAAAATTGGACTAAGCGGATGGACCATTTGAGGCGCAGTCAAGGACCATGAAATAATCTTCAAACATTAAATTATATGGACCGTACTATCGATTAAAATAAAGACTTCATGCATTTTTCTGAATTTTATGTGTTTTTTTTTTTTGAAAAACTTTCCTATAGCTTTTAAAAAATCACCCTTTATAATATATGGGTGGCGCTACAGCCCGTGAAGGCCATGTGAACTAAAGTATGTAAGTTAAAGTACCATTGTACTTCTTATTTCCATGTTATTCAAAAACTAAGAGAAACGATAAATATTCTTGTTTATGTATTCAGCCCAGAAAGGTTCCTAGCCCCATCAATCGCGTTTTAATGTTATTTCATCTCATAGAGTTTAAGTGCTTTAGGTATTGACACAGTAGATGTGATAATGCTCGGCGGCAAGTGCATCCCCATTATTTCTTTAGTAGAAGTGATAATAGAAATTATGTAAGATTTACAAAATCTTGCAGTTGAAGAATAAAGTTGAACGAGAGCGGACGTGTTCCGTTACTCAAACTCCAACCGAGCGAACTCAAAGTGTTCTTTAATTTGCAGCGAATAAATCCGCGGTTGTACGGAAGGCTAACAACTCGGACGGACCTACAGTGACAACACATCGCGAAAAAGGACAACGTTTTGGGAGCGTGCTCCTGGAATTTCTACACTCGGAGGCTGCTCATCAATTAGAATTTATTCTGCGATCCAAGAATACGCTGGATAGGACAGGGAATGAAAAATGTGCGACATATATTGCAGCTGTCACAAAAGATTACACATATAGGGATGCGAATTCATTGTGGGTTAAGGTCGAAGGTCATCGACTTAAAACCGACAAGTGATCGCCTTGCTGTGGTCTGCATCGAAGGCAGATTCTACATCAGCCTTATATGTGCACACGCCCCTTCCCACCTCTTGGATGGTGCCTAAAAAACGTGCTCGGAGACTTCAATGCCAAAATCGGTAAGGAAAACATTTTTTTTTGGGAGTGATGGGAAAGCACAGCATCCACGATATGACAACAGATAACTACAGTTGCTCTTACAACAACTATAGGTGTATAACACTGCTCAACTTAGCGAGGCGTCGTCTAATAGTAAAATAATAACGGTGGGGCTTCCGGCCTGGCAATTCGCCTATAGACCAAATTTTCACACTAAGGAAAATCCTGGAGAAGCCAGTTTCAAATTGATACATACCGCTATGCGGCATTCATCGCAAGAAGCTCTTAGATGCGATGCTCGAACTCGGGATCCCGAGAAAACCGATTCGGTTGTGCCGCACCAACTTAACATACGCGTACATACGCAGATGATATCAACATGGTTCCTATTCAACGTAATAGAAGCTTTTACTGCGATTGAAGATCCGACGTAGAGTCGCCCTTAGCCACTGACGTCGGTTTGTCGAAACAACTAGACTCAAAACTGCTGCGATTGCATATCCGACGTAGAATCTCCATTGGCCACTGGTTCTATTGCACTTCGGTTTCTATGTCGGATATATGGTCCCGTTTGCAAGTCTGGATAGTCTGGATGTGGATGTCAAGTCAACGAATGGACACCTACGCTCCAGCTAAGAGGGACTTCAAAACCGAGCCTCCTGGTAAGAGAATCTCCGGTATAAAGACCAAGTCGCGGATGCAAGCAACTCGGTCTTGATGACTGGAAGCACCAACCAAAGGAAGGCAACATTTGCTCAAGCTCGGATCCTTCAATGGTCGAGTGTTACACACGTATTTTTCCCAACCGAAGTTCAACTTAGTATCCGAACTGACGGACATTAAGTGAATCACAGTTTAAATATTCGGAATGAATGTTCGGCAAATTTAAAACGGTAACTTCATTGTGGCTTTATTTCAGTCAAAACGAAGAACACATTAACTAAATACGGAATAAGAGAAATTCAGACAATTGAAAGAAAGACGAAATTCCGAACTCAATTCTGTGAAAACCGCAGAGGTAACGTTTTTGTAAGACAATTTTGTAAATTGAATAGGTATCTAATGATACAACTAGTCTAGAATATTCGTTCTTTGACGTAACTCTCACAAGTGCCTTTCAAGTGCCTCCTCTTCAAACCTAGAAGTCAGTCAAGAGTACACATGTTTGGCCACAATGCTCTCACTGTCATATTGTATGGCTCTAGAATCATGTCGAGCATAAAAGAAAGAGGTGCATTGACATTGAACTCGAAACTTTCACTTTTTTACGTACCACCCCATCTTCTCGAACCTAGAACATGTTATAATACATTTTTCAGCGAAAAAATCGATACCGTAGTGCTTAATCAACCTCTGAGGTAATCACTTTGCAATTGTTGAATATTAATGCGCAGTAGAGAGGCGCTGCAAGGCCAAAACACCTGATTTTGTACACACATTTTTATAAAGTTTTCCTGGAATCGATTGATGCACTTTAACTCACATTTTATCGCAAGGGGTTATTTACTTTTGCAGACACTGACACTTTCAATGATACGAAGTAAACCTACGTTTACTTCCTTACTAATTTAATTTCAAAACTCTGGAATGGTAGAAATGTACCAATTAATTGGCAAACTGATTATAACACACACACACACCAAAATAAACACAGAACAATTACCGGCGAAATTAGTCCTTGAAGCAAATTGAACACGTCACTCCCGACACCCAACAATTGGTGAACTGAGTTGCCGGCATTTGCTGAACGACTTTAACCTCACTTTATCCACTTGCCGAATCTAACTACTATATTCGAATCAGAGGCTTGTGCTGTGGTCAAAGTGCACTCAGCGACATCTATAAGTGAAATGCCGTATTCCTAATACTGTGACAAAACGTATCAGAAAAAGTGTGCTATACAGCCTAAGAGTATGCTGTAGAAATTAGGTCACTCTAAATTGCGGTCCAATCACAATAGGTGTTTTGTATTTTTACCTACTTATTTATTGACAAGCTGAGCTGGTACATAATATTATAAATATGTATGTTTAGCATATCAAGCGAATCCAAGATATGTCTGCTGTTTTGTAGAGTCTGAGGATTTTACTTTTATCTAAACTCTATTCGTGTATGCAAACAAAATACATTTACTAAACTCATTTGTACACATGAAATAATTATTTCTACAGTCCGGAGTAGACGTGAACACACCTGGGCAGTTCGTGCTTGAACAGCGGCATAGAAAGCAGAAGCCTTTTCATCCTTTTCCGAGGGCAACTTTCAACCATTACCGCCCGATGATCCGGAATTTGTCACAGAAGTCAACAGCTACGTCAATGCTTTTGAGAATTCATCCGCCTCAGACATAGTCTTCAACGAAACCAACCCAGCTGACGACCCGACAGGAAACGATGACCTCACAATGGCCGAAGAAATTGCGGGAATTATTTAACGCGGCCCAACGAGGAAAGCAGAGGGGTCTGACAATATTTCAAATTTCGTCCTGAAGCGAATGCCACAAACAGTGATGGTACTTCTCATACATCATGAACAATTGCGTCAACAATTATACATGATACAGTCCTATATCGCTCTTGAGCAATATAAGCAAGATCCTGAAGGACCTGGTAGTGCGAAAACTAAAGCGACGGTCTACCGACCTAAACATAATTCCGGATATTCAGTACGAATTTCGGGAAAAACATTCAACGATACATCCCCTAATGAAGTTCCACCACGGTGTTGTAGCTGCACTGAACAATAACGAGGTCACCGTCGCCTGCTTCCTGGACGTAGAAAAGGCCTTCGGTCTGAATTGAGGGACTCATCTACAAGCTGAACCAGATGGGATTCCCCTTCAACCTTATCAGAATAATTAATAGCTTTTTGCATTCTAGAAGATTGTACGTCTCAATTGAAGGCAGCAAGTCAACAGAGCGGAGCACCGAAGCGGGAGTTGCACAAGGATCGAAGCTAGGACCGCGGCTTTTCAACATCTACACGGCAGATCAACCACATCCAACTGACACAGTAAAATGCTGTCTATTTTCAGGTGACTCACTCATTTATGCCAGCTCGACGTCACCACAGATAGCCGCGCAAAAGGTCAAAATCCAAACAGCGAACAAACAACCAGAGGACAAAACTGCTGTTACACAGGCAGCTTATACGGCCGATATTTACGTACGGCTTCTCAATATGGCACATCATATCTAAGACCAGCATGGCGAAGCTCGCAATTTTCGAAAGAAAAATACTGCGAATAAGTACCGGACTCACCTTCACCAGGGACCGTCAAAGGCACCACAGCAACAATAGCCTTTACGACCAAGCACGCATCATCCCCCTGCAACAGTGCATGGTGACACTCTTCAGAAAGCAGCTACTGGACATCAACAACCAATCCAACGAGGAAATCAGGAACCTGAGAAACACAATCCCCGGACAACGCTATCTCAACGCGTTAAATCTTCTAAACGAGCAGAACTTTCCAACGACGTCGAACAACGAGCTGCATGGATTCTACCAGAGCAGCGGTAGCAATCACCATCGAGGCTAAGTCGGCTAACACATCACCATACCATCCCAAAAGGACCACCATGGACACACGGTCTTGAACAACCCGATTTAAGCACCAGTCATTGTAGGACATTAAAAAAAAATTTTATAATAATAAATACTAAATTAAACAAAGTACATCAGTTGGGCCCCTACTGTTGAGCCAACACCCTAACACTTAGTTTGTAAGTGTAGTTGTAAACTCAATTGTAAAAAATAATTCTGTTTACATCGCTTTAAATCGTTCGTGCTTGAATTCTCTTCTCCAAAAACCACCAATGCAAACAGGACACAAAGATTGATAGCAAAACCTGTCTCTCAAAAATACCAAGGGTTACCAAGGGTACTGTGGAACCTTTCAAATAAAATATCCCAAGTACGGAGTGACCTAGATGGTATATGAAATTTGATCGTGGATAAGAGATAAGAACATTTTACATGGCTGCAAAGTATATTTCAAACAAACATTACATCGTAAACGGTGCGTCTAGTTGATAGACAAAAACCCCAATGCATTTTATAAAAAATGTACTTGGCGAATCACTTTTGAACTTTTTTAATCCTTTCGGTAAATGTGATGTAAGTTGGGCTCAAACTACGACAGCATATTCAAGGAAAGGTCGCACGAGGGATATAGAATAGTGTTAATACGGCGAATGGATCAGTGTTACGCGTAATGAAGCGGACTGCTGAGTTTGCTTTATAATGTATTTTATTAATTTAATTTCTTAAATTAATTTAATATTATAATTCATGGTAAAAGAAATTATTTCTAATAACCAGCATGGCTCTATGCTTTATCATTATTTTCAAATTACATTTATACAAATTTAGAAAATCAATTACAAGTTAATGTACATCACACTTTGCTTTTAAACAAGCTACGGTCTTTGGGATTCCATTCGTCAATGTTAGAGTGGTTTTCCAATTACTTAAAGGACAGGAAGCAATTGGTAAAGCTCGATAGATTTAGATCTCGAGTGATAAAAGTTATATCGGGCGTTCCACAAGGTAGCCATGTGGGGCCATTACTCTTTCTTTTGTTTATAAATGATGTTTACGAAATTTTCAAATATTGCAAAATTTTAACATTCCCAGACGACTTTAAATTGTAAAGGGTGACTTTTTAGCTATTATCTTTTTGGTAACACTGGTTTAAACAGCTGACGCACGTTTCGTGTTTTGTTTCACTGTCAAACATCTTCAGTTTGGTCTTTAATTTAACCATGAATCGTCTTACAAACGAACAACGCTTGCAAATTATTGAATTTTATTATAAATGTGTGCTCTGTTAAGAAAGTCCATCGTGCGCTTCTTCCATTCTATGGTCAGTTTAATCGAAGGTCATTTTTGGCTCAATGGGTACGTAAATAAGCAGAATTGTCGATTTTGGAGTGAATATCAGTCAGAAGCATTGCAAGACCTACCAATGCATCCAGAAAAAGTCACAGTTTGGTGCGGTTTATGGGCTGGTGGCATCATTGGACCGTACATCTTCAAAGATGATGCGAATCGTAACATAACTATGAATGGTGAGCGCTACCGTGAGATGATATCCAACATTTTTTTGCCCCAATTGCAAGAGCTTGACTTGCATGACATGTGGTTTCAACAAGACGGTGCCACATGCCACACAGCACGCGCAACAATGGACTTATTGAGAGGCGAGTTCGGTGAACATTTTATTTCACGTTCGGAACCGGTCAATTGACCGCATAGATCGTGAGATTTAACGCCTTTAGACTATTTTTTGTGGGGCTCATGTCTGTTAAAGCTCATGTCTATACAGACAAGCCCGCTTCAATTGACGCATTGGAAGACAACAGTGAAGCATTTATTCCATTTGAGACGCAGTCAAGGTCAACATTTGCATGAAATAATCTTCAAACATTAAATTATATGGACCGTACTATCGATTCAAATAAAGATTTCATGCATTTTTCTGAATTTTGTGTTTTTTTTTTTTTTGAAAAACTTTCCTATAGCCTTTAAAAAATCACCCTTTATTTATCTATAAATAGTTTAACTGATTGTAATAATTTCCAATTAGATATCGACGCACTAGTGGAATGGACTAGAGCTGAATATTCAAAAAAGTAATATTTTTACCTCGATTGTCGATTATTTCATATATGATCATAGATTTAGTCGCCTAGAAGAGGTCAAACATCTGGGTGTAATTTTTGATACTAAATTAAGTTTTGCATTACATTATGATTATACAATTGCGAAGTCTAACGCTATGTTAGGTTTTCTGAAAAGAAACAGTAAGGATTTTCGGGATATAACTAGTCCTAAGTCCATCTACTGTTTGTTAATCAGACCGTATTTAGAATATTCTTCCATCATTTGGGATTCCCCATATGATACACAAGAACTCAGATTCGAAAGAGCACACAAAAAATACACGAGATATGCTGTCCGTAAATTATATTCCTTCGAAGAACTCCCTAAATATGACGATGGATGTAAAATAATATGCTTGCAAACCTTAAGCTTCAGACGCAAGGCAGCGTCAGCCATGTTCATCCGCGATGTTTTTAATTGCCGTGTAAATTCACCAGATTTACTTTTTCTCATGAATATATATGCTCCCCAAAGATCTCTTCGAGAGAGAAATTTACCAACTATGGTTGTAATGAACCTATTACAAGGTGTATAAACACTTTTAATGAACTTTGCAACGAAATTGATTTTAGCTTGTCTCGATTGGAGTTACAAAATCTATCCATGCACTATTCTTTAATTAATACTGTTTATTTGATGTAATCTATGAGATGCAAAATCGGTAGATGATCCTTAGACGCGCAGCAAAAATCTGCTGTGTGAAGCGATACTGAGAGCTTCCACTTAGAGAACGTAGTGTTTTGTGTACTCAGTGATGGAAAACATTGAAAAAAAAATATATGGCTAATATACGGCTATGTATGAGTGTGAAATATAAACGAGGAGATAAACATAATACCGAAGTCTTTGACACTATTAGTGTTCGAAAGATATGAATTTCCAATAAAATAATTAAATTGGATTGGAAAAGCTAGTCGCGTGAAAGAAATTGAATGACATTTATTTAAATTGAGTTTAACATCATTATCTTCTCACCACTCCAGGATGCTGTTAATATCCAACTGCAGCAGAAGACAGTAATTGGCATTTTTAATGCTTTTGAATATATTCATATCATCAGCAAACTGCAAGGATTCACTAGGTTTGATTGAGAAAATAAGGAGTTTTCAATTTTCAGTCTTTGGGTTCTAGTTAAGAGGAAAAAAGAAGGAAATTGTTAGAAGGAAATTTAAGAAGGAATTTGTTGTAATTAAACCGAAATACTTTTTTTTATAAATTGCGCGCGCACAAGCGATTGTTAATGTCCTTAAGTGTTTGGGTTCAAGACACAGCACGCGCCGAAGGTGTAGAGGGAGAAAGGGAGAGGAGGTATCTGTGCACATTGGTTTTAAATATCTGTGGATTGTATTCTGGGGGAAATATTGGGCTGGGAAGATCATTCCATATTCGTGTCGTGCGACTGATGAACGAGTCTCTAAATTTAACTGTGCGTCGGAAAGTAGGCTTAAGGGTAAACTGATGAGCATTCCTGGCGAGACGGGTATTGCGGGTGAATTCATGGAGAGGAGGAATGCAGTTCGCAAGCTCACTTGAACATCGTTTGTTAAAATAGCGATAAAATACGGATAGAGACGAGACGGTACGACGATGTTCGAGCGAGTCAAGTGACTCTGCAATATTATTGTCTTCTATAAGTTTTATCGCTCACTTTTGTATTCTATCTAGTAGGTGCAGGGTGGTTTTCGGAGCACCAGACCAGATATGAGTGTTGTTCTCAAGATTGGGGCGTATATACGCCTTGTAAATTAAAACCAAATCAGAAGGGGTGAAGTATTTCTTGCATCGATTGAGGAAACCTAAACATTGCGACCTCAAATATGTGACCGTTCCAAATAAGTGTTGTGTTGATACACATACCAAGGATGTAAAGCTTCTCGGTTTCATCGACGCAGGTGCCATTCATTGATAATGGCTGACTAACAAGGGTTCGCTTGTGTGACAGCAGACAGCATTGAGTTTTTGAAGCATTGAATTCCACTCGATTGTTCTTTCCCCAATTTATTATGCTGTCAAGATCGGAATTCAATGTACTTAACATAAGCTGCCGTTCCAATTCTACGGCCGTGAGTCTTGAATATAAAAAACTGATTACGCTGTCATCAGCGAAGGAATGAATTGGATTAGAAGTAGCAGACAAGAGATCATTTATAAAAATGAGAAAGAGTGTCGGAGACAGAACAGAGCCTTGGGGACCACCAGCATTTATTTGGTGGATATGAGACATGAACCAATCCAAAACAACTTGAATTGAACGGTTCGAAAGGTAATTTCTAATCGATTGAAGAAGAGATTCATCGACACCATAGGCACTCATTTTCGACAAAAGAGATTGATGCCAAAATCTATCAAACGCCTTAGAAAGATCAAGCGCAACGATCTTGCTTTCGCCTGCATTGTGCAAAGATTGGTTCCACTTTTGGGTGAGATAAGCTATCAGATCACCAGTGGACCTGGAAACTGCCGGTCATTAAGAAGCTTCCGCGATTCAAGATATTTCATAAGCTGACGATTTATCAGCGTTTTAATGACCGTAGACGTAAGTGCTATGGGTCGGTACGAGGTGGGTGACGAAGATTCGCCCTTTTTAGGGACGGGCTAAACATATGCTGTTTTCCATCTGCTCGGAACAGACCGACAGAGTAGGATAGATGAAGAAGCTTACGCAGTGCTTTTGCCATCGCAGAAGAACACCTCTTCAGAAGAATAGGGGGAACACCATCCGGGCCAGCGGATTTGTGCACGTCGAGATCTTTAAGTACCCTTGCAACTGTACGAGTGCGGAAGTGGATGTGTCCCATGGTGAAATCAACGCTCTCAAGTACAGGTGACGACATATTGGAATCTGGCACTGTTAAGCTGGATGCAAAATGCGACGCAAGCAGATTCGCTTTATCTAAAGAGCTGACAGCTGAGATGTCACTGTAAAAGAGCGTGGGAATTAAAGACGAGGCGGAATTCTTTACGTTTTTTACCAAACAGTTTTGCTACCCTTGGGACATTGTAGCACTTTTTGCCTCAACTTTTGCGCATACGAGAATTTCACACGTCTTATGCATTACAGTCATTTCTGGCCAGTTTAGAGGAAGCATAGTGACCAGTGAAAATTCCTAAAGAAGTTGCTTAGACCGCTCCAATCAATATGGATGTACGAGCCATACTGTTCTTTTAGGAATTTGTTCCCTAACTGTTTATGGCGATAACGAGAAATTAGCTGATACGACACAATGGCCAGGCTAGCCTAGAGGTGACAGAATGTCAATAGAATATTTGTCAGGATGAGAGGTGAGAAACAGGTCCAGGCTGTTGGTGGGATGATCTGCAATGTCAGGTATTCGTATGGGCTCATTTACTAGCTGGGTCAGATTATTTACCTCAGCAAAGATTTCAACATACCTTCCTTCGGATGTTGTCTGGCCCGAATGTCGAAGCCAATTAGAATTGTATACATTGAAATCGCCCGCAATGGCTATTTCAGTGTGAGGATACAGGGATACAATTCTTGAGATGGAGTCGAATAGCGCATCGAATTCGTTTAAAGTTGAGTTGCT
Source organism: Eristalis tenax (assembly GCA_905231855.2). Taxonomy (NCBI): domain Eukaryota; kingdom Metazoa; phylum Arthropoda; class Insecta; order Diptera; family Syrphidae; genus Eristalis; species Eristalis tenax. Next base: position 102,843,095 of record HG993124.1, on the reverse strand, counting down.
ATCCAGGTTTGGACTTGCAGTGGTGGATTAAATGCTTACGGACATGGAAACCACAGAGGTTTGAGGTTGAAGTTGGTAAGCTACATCACTACGCACATAGAGGGGAGACCGCGGTGTAAAAAGAAAAGCGGCACGAAGCTATATCCAGGCAGATTTAAATCCGATAAATCGGTATTCTCCCCTACCTGTGTTTCACTCAGCGCCAAGACAGCTGGTTTATAGAGGAATAGGTGGACATACACAGCGAAGAGATTCACTCTAAGCCCACGCACGTTGCTCACGTCAACCCTAAAACTTCCCAAAAATACAAAACGGAGATATCCGACAAAACCAACTCCGACTGCGAGTGGTAAAGCAGGGATGAGTGGTGTAATTTTCAGATTAGCTTCCACAATCGATGTAGGTCTTATGCCCATACATCGATTGGAGTTCGTCCAACAAGAAATTCACACCTCTACAATCCGCTACGTCAGATGCTACGCACTCTCAGTCATGCATCAGTAAATGTTTTTGATAAAATCAAACGGGAGTTGCGACCGAGAATGCGCAGCAGTGGTTTTTGAAGGAGAGGGACGAGAAGGAGCGGACCGATCGCACTCTACACCGAAACACATCACTACACTGCACTTTGTTTTTGATTTTTTCCCTTGTGGGGCACTCCCGACGTTGTTATTGGTGGCGGGGCCTCGGGGTTTATGTTACTTTTACGCGAAATGCACCGACAGAGACAAGTGCACGCGTCGGAGGATGGACACAGGTTTATCAGTAGAGGGTGGTATACGGAATCAAATGCTTTACGGAAATATGTACAAATTGCATCAACCTGTTTTTTTGTTTTCTAACTCATTGATATCGAAGGAAGAGTAAATTGATGGAAACCGTGCTGCGTTTCCGATATGTGGCTTTTGATTAAACATTTGGAATCGCGGATCGCTTTCAAATTCCCCTGTAATTCTTCAATGTTATTTTTGTTACCCGATTTATGAATGGGAATTAAGAAAGACTCTTTCCAATCATCTAGAAAAGCACCTTCTGATAAGGAAAGATTAAATATGTGTAATAGAGGGCTGCAAAGTTATTCAGCACATTATTTAAGAATAATGGATGGTATACCATCCACTCCATAACTGGAGCCCGGCTTTAGAGTTTAAAGCTAACGAACCAATGTCTACAGAGCTAGGGAAGCTAAATAAGGAAGGGAGTTGGGTTTAAGTTAGTTAAAGTAGATTGGAAATAGTTTGCAAATAGTTGAAGACTAGAGTCGATATTACCTGACTCATCTTCCTTGAAATGCATTAAACTAGGAATTCCCACAGAATTTCTTTTTGAATTTATAAATTGTCAAAATGATTGGCTTTTAGCTTTGATATTTTGTTTGACGGAAAGGATGTAGTTCTAGCAAGTTATTAAGAATGAAAAGCTATTTCGTAATCTACTAAAAAAATTTTTAATTTTTTGAAAGCCTTTTTTTTGTGGTTTTTAAGAGTTGATAATTCTTTGTTTTACCATGAAGAAGCTTTTTCATCCTTTTAGGAAGGCAACTTTCAACCATCACCGCCCGATGACCTGGAATTTGTCACAGAAGTCAACACCTACGTCTATACACTTGAGAATTCACCCACGCCAGATATTATCTTCAGTGAAACCAACCCATCAACCTCACAACGGCCGAAGAAATTATTAGAAGGAATTATTGAACGTAGCCGTTGAAAATTATTCAAAGGCAGCCGGGTCTGACAATATTTCAAAATGCCACAAACAGTGATGGTACTACTCATACATCATGAACAATTGCGTCAACAATTGCTATTTTTCTAGCAAGTGGGGGATACAGACAGGATACAGTCCTATATCGCTCTTGAGCAATGTAAGCAAGATCCTGGACAGTCTAATATTGCGAAAACTAAAGCGATGGTCTACCGACCTAAACATAATTCCGGATATTCAGTACGGATTTTGGGAAAAAACATTCAACGCTACTTCCTCTAATGCAGTTCCACCACGGTGTTGTAGCAGCGCTGAACAATAACGAGGTCACCGTAGCCTGCTTTCTGGACGTAGAAAAGGCCTTCGATACGGTGTGGATTGAGGGACTCATCTACAAGCTGAACCAGATGTGATTCCCCTGCAACCTCATCAGAATAATTTACAGACTTCTGCTTTCCAGAAGATTCTACGTCTCAATTTTAGAGCGATTTAAAAATTTATTGAACAGAATTATTTTTTACAATTGAGTTTACAACTACACTTACAAACTAAGTGTTAGGGTGTTGGCTCAACAATAGGGGCCCAACTGATGTATTTTGTTTAATTTAATGTTTATTGTTATTGTCGATTTATTGTTTATTTTTGAATGTCCTACCATGGCTGGGTCAAGGGTTGTTCAAGTCCGTGTGTCCATAGTTGTCCTTTTGGGATGGGGTGGTCATGTGTGAGCCGACTTAGCCTCGATGGTGATTGCTATCGCTGCTCTGGTAGAATCCATGCAGCTCGTTGTTCGACGTCGTTGGAAAGTTCTGCTCATTTAGCAGATTTAACGCGTTTAGGTAGCGTTGTCCGGGGAATGTGTTTCTCAGGTTCTTGATGTCCAGTAGCTGCTTTTTGAAGAGTGTCACCATGTACTGAAGAGTGTACATGTACAGGGGAATGATGCGTGCTTGGCCTAAAGCCTATTGTTGCTGTAGTGCCTTTGACGGTCCCTGTCGAAGGTGAGTCCGGTACTTATTCGCAGTATTTTTTTTTCGAAAATTGCGAGCTTCGTCATGAGAGATGTGGTGCCATATTGGGAAGCCGTACGTTAAGATCGGCCGTATAAGCTGCTTGTGTAACAGCAGTTTCGTCCTCAGGCTTAATTCATTTTGATTGTGCATCGAGGGATAGATGCGATGATGCGATGGAAGCTTAGGTTGGCCTTCTTAAGGGTCAGTTTCGAATGACTGTTGAACTCCAACCTTTCCGTGAAGTTAACGCCTTTTCGTTTGTTGATATTTCTGTACCATTAGGGAGCACTACCTTTATGCCTTTATGCATTTGGCTGCTGATCTGCATCTGCACCTCTGGATGGTCTCCTTAAGCACATAAATACTGATTTCCCAGCAGTGATACGAATACCCCATTTGGTATAGTAGTCAAATTTTGTTCGCTGTTTGGATTTCGACCCTTTGCGCGGCTATCTGTGGTGACGTCGAGCTGGCAAAAATGAGCGAGTCACCTGCAAATAGACAGGAGTTCACTGTGTTAGTTGGATGTGGTTGATCTGCCTTGTAGATGTTGAAAAGCCACGGTCCTAGCTTCGATCCTTGTGCAACTCCCGCTTCGGTGCTCCGCTCTGTTGACTTGCTACCTTCAATTGAGACGTACAATCTTCTGGAATGCAGAAAGCTATAAATTATTCTGATAAGGTTGAAGGGGAATCCCATCTGGTTCAGCTTGTAGATGAGTTCCTGAATCCAGACTGTATCGAAGGCCTTTAGTTCTTCACTAAGGGCATCCTGAAATTACAAGAATTAGGAAATTTAACCACCGAGTGGAAATTGATCCCACTTGAAGACACATCTGCAGCATATGTTGTCAACTATTTTTTTTTTTTTTGGGAAGAGAATTTGATTGTTTTTTTGTCACCTCACTTGAATTCAAGAAGCCGAGAATGTGTCTTCTCGTCTATGAGAATAAGTGACGAAAGTGACGAAATATCTTTTTCATGAAATGTGACAAAGGCAATACACACAATCGTCGTGTAGGTGACAAATCACATAAAGTGACTAAGAGAATACAAATTTGTAAAGTGACATATATTTTTGGGTGACACGACTAAGAGAATAAGGAGGAATGTGAGCGATTTTGTCACATCCATTTTCGTGTGACCTCGGAGGACGTATATCCCTTGATGCGCAAGCAAAATGGATTAAGCCAGACGACGAAACAGCTGTTATACAAGCAGCTTATACGGCCGATCTTAACGTACGGCTTCCCAATATGACACAGCATATTTAAGACCGGCATGACGAAGCTCGCAATTTTCGAAAGAAAAATACTGCGAATAAGTACCGGACTCACCTTCGACAGGGACCGTCAAAGGCACCACAGCAACAGTACATGGTGACACTGTTCAGAAAGCAGCTACCAAGGTAAAAATAATTTTCCGTTCAAATAAATTTTTAAATCGCTTTAAATCGCTCGTTGAACAAATCGAATTGAAACTGATCCCACTTGAAGACACAAATCTGCAGCATGTGTTGCCAACTAGTTTTTCTTTTGGGAAGTGAATTTGATTGGTTTTATCACCTCGAATTCAAGAGTACAGATGTTGCGTGAGGTGACAGAAAAATGCGAGTCGAGAATTTGTCACCTCGTTTAAGAGCATAAGGGGGACTATATGTCACTTTTTCATGAAATATGACGTCGTTATGAGGGTGATAAATGTCACTGAAAGTGACAAATTTGTCAGAGAGACCCATATTGTTGGTGGCACGAATAAGAGAATCAGGTGGAATCTCCTACAATGTCCTCGTACAGTTTTGAAGTACGGTTCATTGTTCCTAGAGACGGTCTTTTTGTTTCTTCCCCTTCTAATAAGTTCGTGAGGAATTTTATTCGTAATACGAATAAGTGTTTTCGGAACCTTTTCCTTTTGTATCGTACATCCAAGTCCAACTACAAGAAGTTCCATCCCAACGAATCGTGTACAAGGAAGCGACCGTGAACATTTTATTCTCTCGAATTTTCATTTTAATTTCATTATTTCATTTTATACTCTCGAAGCATTCCTTTACCTCAACACGGATCTACTGTCTTGTGTAATAAATCTCCACGTTTCCTGAGCAGCTTTTCTTAAATGTGACCAATTCCTTCGAAGAAGTTCAATTGAAAACGCAAAGTAACTTTTTAGAGAATACAGTTTTTATTTATATCTTCCTTGACTAAACTACTACTTCACATAGCAAAAATTAAAAAATATTTCACCTTTTCTTCTTTAACATAAATGCATTTGAACATCTTTGTTGTGCACGTCCACCTTTTCTTGTCGCATTCATAAATGTCTGGTAGATTGTGTGTTTCAGCTTTGTGCAATGTTCTACATTTGAATAAACATACATAACTTGTCTAATCACTATCATAAGACAAACGAAATGCATTACTGTAGGAAGGTTAGCTGTCTTATACAAGTTTCTGTTGAACATAAATCAAAAGTACAAGAGCTAATTTGGAAATCTCCAGAAGAATCATATTTTTTGTTTACTTTTGAACACATGACATTGTTCCACTTCATACTTAAATGTATGCGTTAGTTTTGTTTCACTAATTAATTTATATAAACATTAGTTTCTCAGTCAATTTCCATTTTGTTTAGAAAAATGTTTGTTACAACATTATAGTAGTAAATAATAATAATATAGTAAATTGTAAAAAAAAAACGATCTACGCTTAGTGATGTTAGTTAGGGTATGGTTGTTTATTTTGATATCTATATTTTAGTCCAGTTTCATCCGTTGTTGGTGGTGGTGTTTGTTGGACGGTCGTTTTGCTATTAGATAATTTAAACGGCCTTGTAGGTCCTGACGCACTTGACATTGCCAATGGTCATTGTGGCAACCAATGTATCGCCAGAGAATTCACGGACAATGGTGGTTGGTTTGTCTCCCTTCTCGACTTGAGTCAATGTGTTGCCGTCCAGGGTGATGACGCTCTGTACTTTACGTCCGTCCATGGTCTCGTAATCGAATTCCTCTCCAAGTTTGAAGACGATGCTTGAGGTCTTGAAAGTGGAACTTGTGGTGAAGGTGAAGGTGTCTCCCTCCTTTTTCAAGTCAACTGTTGGTGAGACGCTGTTGCCCATCTTGCGGAGGACCATGCCAACACCTAAAATTAAAACAAATAGAAACAAATTTTATTAATATTTTGTATAAAGAAATATTCGAATTTGATGAGGCGTTTGTTCCATTTTCTTAAAGAGAGTACAGTAAAGAGTAAAGAGACACTATCAATGACTAATGGTATGAAATTAATCGAAATTTTATTCAACAGTTTAAAAGTTGTTGGAATGAGGGATACTTAAAGATCTTTTAGGTTGGACGACAACTACTATTTTAATCGGTTTTCAAAGCAGACCAATTTGGAGCGTAAACTCCAACACTGAACATAATTTTATACGTGGTGACGTGTTGATGAAACAACGTTTGCGTAAAAGTGTATAACATATAAACACACTTACGGATGCTTCTTCAATTTCAGAGAATTATATACTTCGTTGGAATAAAAAAATATGGTCCCTTGATCAATATCTAACAAGGCATAAGCTAAATGTACATTTTCTTGATGTGCTGTGTGGTGAGACAAATTTCCATTCCAAAGAATGGATTACGACTTCCCACCACATCAACTGCTTAAGTATATAGGAAATGAAATAAACCAGCTAATATGTCGGACCCATAGCTCTGTAAAGACCGCTATGCAATCAATCAATCTCTGGAGATCTATTGGAATCGTCGTTGTTTAACCACAACCGCAGATAATTTTCTTCAACTCGATCGAGTGGAGATTGTATCTTCATGAACTTCATGACAACACACTGCCTCACAAGAGGGGACGACAGACAAGTACATCAATCCCATGAGAATATGTATCATTATTCATTGCACTAAGTATGAGAGAAGGCACACTTAAAACAACAATTGGTCTCATCCTCATCCTCCGCAAAACATTTGCATCTCCATTGAAGGAATGCAATGCTTCGTCGTCCGGCTTTTGTTTCATTTCAGAAAAAAGAAATTGAAGGAAATTAAGTAAGCATTATCGTAGCCATTATTGACATCCGTTTTTTTTTTTTTTCTTGACGGAACTGTATTCTCGTTATAAAGACCAGAGGAATGTAACGGTCAAAACCCGTAAAGAGAGGTTGTAGAAAATGTTTCTAAAACTTGTATGGGGTTGTATATTCAAACTGACATGCAAAGTTATTCGGGGATAATGAAATTGGCTCGTTGGCGAGATGCTAATTGCTTTAAAACATTTTCAGCGCTGTCAATTTGCATTCAATGTCTGTCTGATACAAATGTTATTGAAGGACTCACAATGTGTTGAATCTTCTGAGTTTTGTTTTACCCTAACGCAGAGATCGAATATCAAGCATGATTCAATTTTATGCCTCTCATGTTTATTTCTGACCAATCAAGCTGTGTTTTGTGTCTCTATTGAATATTCATATTTATGTAGATCACATAATCCCAATTACATCTTAATTAGAATAATCTATGTACCACCGTATCATCCAATAAATTACTTGAAAACGCAATAGACCGCTATATCGACCAATAAAATGGTATATCAAGAGCACAACGAAGCTACAGGCATTCAGTCATGCCCTCTTGAATATAATTTATCGATTTACATTGGTGGCTGGTGTTGAATACTCAAGTGGTCAAGGGCCCCCCTCCGCCTCAATCCTCATTCATTGCCTGATAACACATAAAATATCCACTTATCCATGAGGTGTTGTCAGAAGTGTTGATTACTTCAATTGACTAAAATGTACACACGAAGAGAAGCATGAAAATGTGGAAAGCTCTTTGAATTGACATCACATGCATTTCTAATATGTTTTCAAGGGTGCACACGACGAGTCACTTCGTTTATATAAATTTAATCTGATTGAGTTTATTCTAAATACTTTGCCTATTTATCGCGCTGAAAACTGCCTCGACAACGTACTGTTTACGAAAAAAGAAGCTATTCTTGGACTTATCAATTCAATTAAGTATATTATTTGCATTCTCGCTGTCTCCTTGCTCAACATGTGAATGATAAGAAATGGTCTTCCCTTATTTAAATTATCTGAATGATTTGACTTTTTGGGTCAAGCGTTACCTTGATGTCATCAGACAGTCGTTTCATTGGACGTCTCCAAGTGCAATTTATGCTCTTTCTGTCCAGTTGATTGAACTGAGAACTTCACTGGATTTGTACATGTCGCAACAAAGAGCAAATTTTATGAGAGAAGAGGAAATATGAGATCACCCAACGAACAGAAACAATTGAGTTGAGACCGGATGAAATCTGCTGAATATAGCCATTCACTTGGAGACCGCTTCATGGAAACCGTAATTAGATAACATTGCACTGAAGACATTCTTTCTAGAATGATATCCAGAATAAAAAGGGGCGCAGGTTTTATTACTTAATTAAAATGAATTAAAGTTCAAAGATATAAAGTGCACTGATTCAATTATACCAGAGAAGGGACTGGCACAAAGCTAACAGTACTTTGAACCTTAATTATCATATTTGAAATGTTCTCATGGGGTTAAGTGAAAGCAAATTTTTCCCACGAGATGATGTGAAGAGACTGGATTGAAGTTTATTAAATAAACCAATAAAAGCATTTTTGAAAGGAAAGGTCCAACATTTCTTGTTCTGCTTGACCTTCTCTTTGTCCAACTGTTGAGACCGCCAAATTTGTATAGGTTTGTGGACGCTAACTAGCAGAAGCAAGAACATGATTAGAGCTTAACATTTCTTGCCAGCTAAACACACATTCACAGCCAGTATTTTGTAGTAGTTGGTAGGTTTTTCATCTAATTCCGAAGTATGCCGACCAAAAAGTAACAACAAGGCTTGAAAGGTGAAACAATGAGACTGTACATATGTAAATGGAATAAATTCGGGTCTTGAACAAACTCTTTTGAGTTTAGATTGGAGCTTATTAAAGAGACATTTGAAACCCGTGGCTGGTGTCAATTAACTTCTTTAGAATTGATGATTTACTCAAGAACTATTTGTCAGCGATTTATATGAGCGCCAGTGAGTCAAATTTGTAGGAATATAAAACCAAATCTACAACAATGTAAAAGACACCGCCACTTTTTCACAAGAAAGAATGTTCGTGACAATGATGAACAAGTTGACACTGATGACATAGCTTTTATGGTTCGTTGCATGTTTAATATTAATTTAGGTTGGCTAGCGTTGGAGAACTCATTTAATCTAAGGTTCAGATCAGTTCTTTGAAAAGAAACAAGCGACACAAATAATTGGCGTTGTGGCCGCTACATATTCTTTTCATGTGGGAACAAACGTTCATGTACATATGAGAACACATCATGTACATTTGTTAGAGAATACATTGGTTTGATAACTATCAGTATTGATTAGTCATTTAGAACTATAATTACAAATCCAATTAAATCACTTTCGGCTCTCGAGTTTTGTGTTGAATTGTCTGCGTGAACCAAGTGCATATAGCATTAAATTGAATTTTAATAGCTGATATCCGAGACCATGACTCAAAGCGAAATTACAATTTGGGTTCATTCTGTCAATTCTACCCTGTTCAGCGCACACATCTATTGAATTATTTTCATGACAAAAATGATAATTACATACAGTGTTCCCTAATCGGACTTAGAACTCCCTGCACTGTGATTAGATCGGTCCCATACCTGGTTGTAAACAAAAATAACTCAGCCAAACCAAAGATCAAAGTACATTAAGACTGATTATATTTTGATAAACTTAAACTCCATGACGGTATTTAGATAGAGTTATCAACAGATTCGACAAACACATTCAAATTGTGGTTCCAACTACTTATATGTTTGCAGCCGATTGCTTGTTCAAATTAAATGTTTACTGTTCTCTAGTTTGTTGACTTGTTGAACTTTGAAGCTAGCTGTGTTTGCAACGAAATAATTTCTCACTCTTTTTTTCATTTCGCCACTTCAAAATAAAACAATCCGTTCCATTGGCTTGACTAATCGATATATGTAGCTTATTTTTAATTGCAAATTAATTTACTTGATACTACCAACACTTGTGCATTCTGGCTTATACTTTCGTTGTTGACGCATTGAAAACCAATTACTATGCAAATGTGATTATTTACTAAGACATATTTCTTGTTTTATTCATATTCAAGCAATTGAGTAGTTTAATGGCGTTATTCAAGCTCGAGATGAGTATTTCTTTCAAAGAAAGTAGTTTGATGCTGTTTTAATTGGCCGATATCATCTACTGTTATCTTTTCTCCGTCTGTTTGATATTGAATGAACAATTATTACATGTGTAATGTGCTTTGTTTACCAATGATCATGTACATACATTTTTTTCGGAAAGCTCTTTATCGAAAGAACACATACATTTTTTGGAATATTAAATATCACATGGCATTGCATTTGGAGTTCGTTCATCCACTTGATACTCGAGTTTACACTGTTAAGTCTGATTTTAACGTATCAGATCCACCTACACATTCGTATATACTCCAGCGTGTCGACAGTTGTAAATGTGATGTATAACCCAAGCAAATAAGACTTAAGAAGAACAACACTGGTATTAAACAAATTCGAGATTACGGGCGTTGAAAGAGAAGCCTGTATTGCATTTGCTGAAGACACGTCTGTGGATATTTTAAAACACAAAATATTCATGTCTATCTGTTTGCGGATCATTCTCTTTTTGTGTCTGGAGATTCTGGTTCTCTGTTCGTGTATACATAATTTTGCGGTATTGACTTTCTTCGTGACTTTATTTTATCCAGTTTTGAGGCGACTTCTCCATATTTGTATGACTCGTTCAAGATAAAATTTGCAAATACCTATAAGATGAGCCGGTTTTATAAATAAATTACTTGCAGTCTGAAAATGATTCATCAGGAATATACGGCTTCAAACCTCTTTAACTGGCAGCAAAGCCAAAATTGAAAAATTGCATTTTGAAAAACATGCGGGATGAAATAGACATCCATTGAGAAAGACAGAGACAGAGATATCGATCGGCTTATTAGAATTAATACGTGATCATAATCTCATAAATTTCCCTCATATCTAATGACCTGATCGGAAAATCTTAATGCCTTCTAGAAATGAGTTGCATGGCAACTTGGGAGCCAAGACATGTTCCTCAAGAACAAATCTATATCAGTTTATCCTTCTCATTTGTATTCCGAGGGAGTAGTAACTTCAGCCTTAGATGAATACTAATCAAACTTTGCAGTGTTTCTTCCACAAAAATCCGCATATATTCAATGTGTGCCACAGGAAGTCTTTGTATGCATTTAATATTGACCATACATGAATTATGATTCCATATTTGTGAAAATTCACAGTGTTATCGTATGGAAATGAGCATGAAAATGATTTATCTGGAACTATCAGCAGTTAAGTGCAAATAACTTAACATATACCGAAGAAATGTTGTCTACAATCTATTGAGTATAAATGTGTGTATCATCGAGAGGTACATTCTTGGCAAAAATAAGACCATATAAGAAAATTCAACTGCTCCAATTCTTAACGCACATTTTATTTGTTGGAGGGTTTGAAACAATACACTGGACCAATCAGACTCAACAATCTGTTGTACTGCTGGCAGAGACATACATTTGCTGTAAATTCTTGGTCTTCCCAAGGATGATGTGTATACTTTCTCCTATAACACACAATGTCTTGAAAGCTAGATGTACAATCTCAAATATTCGTAATACAATCGTACACATTCTCTATCAAATAGCACTATTTCCTCTATCTCTACGATGCTTTTGTTATTCAGACCCCTTCTTTTGCAAGCCGTCTTCTTGGACCTCAATAAGGCACCCCTTATTTGTACGTAAGTATACTTTCAACAGATCAGACTGATCCATCTGCATACGAAATCCGAAAAACCGTTTAGTTGGATAGATGACCTAAGTCTGAATGTCAATGACACCAACGGTGGTGATTTTGTACATATCCGTCGAAGCATACAGAATTGTGAAAAATAATTTAAAATACGACGAAAATAATTTAAATTGACGGTCAAGAGAAATGCCATTGAAATTGTGTTCAAATTCACGAAACTATATCACATCCCCACATTCATATGATTCACACATGGTAAAGGCGCAAAATCTCAACCATCATGGAATCTTATTCAAACCGGTTTCTCATTTTTTCACCCTACTGAAAATCGAAGACATTTCGCATTTCATTGCCATTCCCAGCATCGGATGCCGGCCGGCTAATTATACAACAAACGAGGAGAAATACACACATATGCGTGTAGTGTATGTGATCCTCTTGTATAAGAGAGGTCGACAGAATTGAGAATGAAGATTGCAATGCAACCACTTGAGGGAAATGCACCATGTCTCTTATGAATTAGAGAATCGTTCCGCACACAATAGACCACAGACACTTCACAATAATTGCTCCAAATTGATAGGGATGCACGTACACCAACCAGTAAAAAAGGAACGCTTCAATTTGCACCAATTTAAACTATGAAAACGATGATTTACTCAAAAGAGAGAATATTCGAAATTAGAACACAAAAGCCGGCTATACTTGCGTCAATTGATTTTCCCCTTCGAAAGCAAAAATAAAATGTGTAGTATAGCCATGTTTATGTGAAACTGTACCATATCACCCACACTGCATCCGGATGCGAAGCAATAATTTCGTGAAAAAATAACTTACCCAGCTCCTTCATGTATTCATCGAAGTTCTCGCTGTTTTCCAATTTGTATTTCTTTCCTTCCCAGACGGCCATTTTTGAGTTATTAAGAATTTAATAAAAATCACAAGGGAAAAATATGAAAAACTCCGAAAATTCGAATGACAAACACACTCAACGAGATTTGACAACTGAATGAACACCGAACGGAATGGAATGGCGGGTTTTATACCGCACGAAACATTGCCGCTAGGTCGTCAGAGCCAAGTCAGTTATTGTTGCAGTAGAGGACAGTTGTGTTGGATGGGCGTGAGTATGATTGTATTTGCTGGAATGGGGAATCATCCGATGACTTTACTTAAGTATTGTATTGTGTGTTGGTAGCCAGTGGTGGTCTAATTGGGTCCGGGTGTTATTTTGTTACTGTTTATTGGGGCGGTGAAGAAAAAAAGCTGTGCCAGTGTGTGATGAGTGATATCAAAGCGCATAGTCCACGGCTAGGCGCTTGCAGATATCTCACGTACACGCGATGTTGATTATTGGTGGAGTTTTGCAATCGCAAGACTTGAAGACTGCTGATAAAGTTTGGAAAATTCAATTATTGATTTTAAATTGATTGATATCTACCAATAGGCGTTGGAACGATACCTGCATAATGTGATATCTAGTTTCTCTTGTGATATCTACATACTACATAATTTTGAATTGAATTGGCTTTTTGAAATTCATCTCTGTTTATTGTGGGATTCCGAAACGGAAGTACCCTTGGCTTTGGGAATCAAATCTGACTCATTCACAATGACTAGCATCTGGACATTGATCAACTTAATTTTAGATGATAATTCAAGTTGGAATATAATCGGGGTTCATACAATACATGGAAATGTGTACACTACATCGGGTGGAAACAGTATTTCCGTTGGAGATCTTTTCAAAATTAAGGTGCAACAATGGATTCTTTCAAATTGACATGGTTGATCACATTGAGATACTTTGGCATACAGAGGGGAATGAACATAAATAATATATTGCTACAAATAAATTAATGACCTTCAGATTAAAAGTCAGAAAAAACTTGATAGTAGGTAAGGGTTTCTTCGGCTATGCATTTATTTGCGAGTCATTACTCTAAGCCATTGAAAGACGGTATGTAGATAGAGTAATGTCAATGTAATATATAGAGTGTAGCTTATAACATAAGGCTACGATATTTAATTTGTCTTTTCAACAGAAAGTACATAATCACATTTGGAATTTGCAATCTGTCATTTTTTTTCTGATGTTACATTAACTGGCTTGATAGTCTGACTCATCTTAGGTGTTTTTGTAATGTTTAATGTTGATAAGGTGTCCGTGTTCTGTGTATTACCTAATAATCCGTTGATATAAATACGAGCAAAGATCAGTCACATCAGGTTTCTTTTGAAGTTTTGTAATGTTTTACGGTTTCAGTTTTGTTTGGATGATGTTGATATTGCAATGTTCTTTCAAGACATTGTCAGTGGTTCCTTTTTGTCTAATATGTAGTATGTGGTGTGCCAACGTTCGAGTACAACCATATGTACAAACCGAGTTAACCTGGATTGACGAAGTCGGTTTGACGATGAACCGAAAACAAACAATACGGATTATGGAATGGGGCAAATCGAGTTGTATTGCCCAATCCTATTTTGTTTCGGGTTGGTTTCGGTCAGAAATGAAGTCCTGATAGAGATACCCAACTTCACAGCTGATTGACCCCTAGTCCATCGACGTATTTGACGGATAATCATGACAATTTTGACGGTTATTATTGAATTTTTGACAGTTATTCATGAAATAACGTAAATGCCGTTCTCTTATTGGTCAATATGGCTTTTCTAAAGCCAAATTTTGTTGTCAAAAATTTTAAGGGGAAAGAGAGGTAGAAGTTGCGCTTCTCTATCATACTTCATTTTTGGTCTCTGTGTTCTAAAGGGTGATTTTTTAGATATTATATTTTTGGCAACACTGGTTTAAACAGATGACGCACGTTTCGTGTTTTGTTTCACTGTCAAACATCTTCAGTTTGGTCTATAATTTAACCATGAATCGTCTTACAAACGAACAACGCCTGTAAATTATTGATTTTTATTATCAAAATGCGTGCTCTGTTAAGAAAGTTCATCGCGCGCTTCTTCTATTTTATGGTCAGTTTAAGACGACGCTCATTTTTGGCTCAAAGGGGAAAGTAAATAAGCAGAATTGTCTATTTTGGAGTGAATATCCGCCAGAAGCATTGCAAGAGCTACCAATGCATCCAGAAAGTTACAGCTTTGGACCGACATCATTGGACCGTATTTCTTCAAAGATGATGTGAATCGTAATGTAACTGTGAATGTTGAGCGCTACCGTGAGATGATATCCAACTTTTTTTTGTCCAAAAAGCAAGAGCTTGACTTGCATGACATGTGGTTTCATGCCACACAGCACGCGCAACAATGGACTTATTGAGAGGCGAGTTCGGTGAACATTTTACTATTTTTTGTTAGGCTATGTTAAAGCTCATGTCTATACAGACAAGCCCGCTTCAATTGACGCATTGGAAGACAACATTGAAGCATTTATTCTTGAGATACCGGCCGAAATGTTGGAAAGAGTATGCCAAAGTTGGACTAAGCGGATGGACCATTTGAGGCGCAGTCAGGGTCAAATAATCTTCAAACATTAAATTATATGGACCGTACTATCGATCCAAATAAAGATTTCATGCATATTTCTGAATTTTATGTGTTTTTTTTTTTTTGAAAAACTTTCCTATAGCTTTTAAAAAAATCACCCTTTATGTGTCTCCTAGGATTTTGCTGTCAAGGGATGCAATAGGCGCACGGGGCATTGTAGGGACTTTATCACAATTGTTTTAGATCTACCACTATTTTGCAGAATTTTCAAATCTACTACATCTACCCAAAATGAAAAATCGACCACACATTGTATTTCTCCCTTTTTATGCCATTTGTTATCTTTTTTTGTTTCTGAAACCCTTGCAAAATATGTATTTAAATCTAACATTTATTTTCTTCGGGATCTATTCAAACTTTGAAAATTTGAATTCCCAAAACTTTTTCTTATACTTAAATCTGCTGCTGCAGGTGGTGGTGGATGGCTAAAGGTCGGGTGCCCCGATCCAATATGGAATGGTGTAAATCGACTTGTAAAGGGTGTTTTCACATCTCCTACAGACCCGGTTTGCTCAAATTTTTGCACGATTTTTCCGATCGTACGCACATTTGGACGATTAAATTGACCGAAAAAATCACGAAGTGCACGATATGCATTTTGATTTGAACGCCCATTTTCATAATAAGCCTGAATAACTTTCAGGCGTTGCTCGAGAGAGAGAAATGTCAAATGAAATGCAAAAAAAAAAATTGCCATTTAGGCGTGCTTCACATTCACCATCGGCCCTTAAAATTTACCACCACTGTCAAATTCCATTGTGTTTCGGATTGGTTTCGGTTCGGCATAGTCTGCTCATGCCGAGTTGAACCGATTCGGTTCGTTTCATTGGTTTTGCCAATTCGGTTTGACATAAATGTAACTCGGTTCAGATGTAACCCGGGTTAACTCGGTTTTCAAACCGCTCCAAAAAATGGATTTGGTAAGGTGGTAAGGCAATTTACCTGCCACCAGAAATGAAGTATTATAGAGATAACCAACTTCTACCTCTCTTGTCTCTTAAAATGCTTGACAACCATTTTTTATATCGTGTTCTAAACACAAATTGACCAATCAGAGAACGGCACTTACATTAATTCGTTAATAACCGTCAAAAAGAAATGAATAACTGTCAAAAAGCCGCTCAAAGTCGATGATGGGCTAGGAGTCAATCGAATTGAGGCGACTCACTTTATGTAATAAGCCTGTTTTTTAAAGACTTATGAATTATGCTTTGTTTTTAGAAATTTGTTGTATTGGTGTTGTAACGTGTAGTTGACATGACCTTAAACCAAGAAAAATGAAACACTTAAAAAAGCTACTCACACAGTCACATTCACAACTCACAATATGGTGCCAATATTAGGGGCCTTTGCAATTTTGGACCTCTAGTATTTTCTCCTGGGTTTCTCATTATCTTCTCAAGGATGAAGTTGACCTTAAGGATTTCGATGATCTCTCCCATTCATTAGTAGCACTTTCATATGCCTTAATTAAGACCATAGTCGAATTACAATTTTGCTCTGTGAAGGTTAGCGAATTTTGAAACACATTGTCAAGTAAAATGAGGTCTGCCGGTAAATCGAGAGGAACACAAAATCGAAAGCATGTTTCTGTTTGCGTTTATGGAATCAACGAACTGTACGCGCTGTGTACCGACATAAGTCCAGCCAGACGTCTGCGGAAACAAAGTCTAAGGTGGCGAGACTTCTAGAGGATGAGAATTCCTCGCTAGAGGCAGACGCAGGCAAGAAGTCTGCCTCTAGGCGCCTAACTACCACTCGCATCAAGGCTTAATTCGACAACACATGCTTTATATGCGACAAAGACAGTTCTGGGACAAAAAATATGACCAGCGACCCAACTATGACATTAAAGTCGTCCGAGAGATTTTAGCGCAAAGCTAGGAAGAGGGACCGTCGTTAGTAGTATGTGTTGAACTACGATCGACGCAAGTTATTCCTCCAATATTATGGGTGTCCGAAAGTTTCCCAGGACCCAACATTGACCTTGTTGTAGCCAAGGTAAAGTTGCGGATATCTCGAACACCGCCAAGGCTGTGAGGAAGTTCGACGTCTGATGGCTACAATTGCCACAGATCGCCAAATCCTCTTGCGATGGAGTCTCCCATAATCTCATAAGAAGTCCTACGGACCTAACCGAGACCGTTGATGTCAAAAAGGCTGCATTCAAGGCGTGCTGTCATGCGACTTCTCCAACATCATTCTTGAAATAATTGCTCACAACTCGCACGTTAACACCAGAGGCACAATCTTTCAAAAGTTCGTCAACTACTTGCGTATTCTGACGATATCGACATTATCGGAAGGACGCAGTTTGTTGTCATTGCCATTTTTGTGAGTATTGTGACGGTGGCCGTGAAGTTGGATTAAACGGAAAACGAGGGCAAGACCAAGTATTGTTGTCAATAATAAAGCACACCCAACACCGACGTCTCTACGTAGACAAATATAGGTTTGAGATAGTCAAAGACTTTGTCAAGAACAGCTGTCAAGTCCAACAAAAACACCTGCGCTGAAATCAAACGAAGAATAAATCTTGCTAATCGCTGCTTCTGTGGCCAATTAACAAACAAATCCCTCTCTTGAACAACCAATGTGACTTTCTGTAGGACCTTAATCGTCTGTCTTGCCAAATGGCGGAGAGGTATGGACTTTGTCAAAAGCGGATTAGGTTACTCTTGGCTGCTTTGGGAGGGAAATTTCTCTGAGTGATTTTCGCTGATCCCGTCTGCATAGGTGGTGAGTGGAAAAGGAGATATAACAACGACCTGTAAATGCTGTTCAGCGCCATCGACTTAACCAGAAGAGTAAAGGTCCAACGATTGAGATGGCTAGGTCATGTAGAGCGAATGGAAACTAATACTCCGGCCCGGAAAGTCTGCGAATCATCCCCCGTGGGGCGGCGAAGAAGAAGGAAGATCAACACTCAGGTGGCACATGCAAGTAGAAAGGGGATTTAATCAACCATGGACAGAAGATGGAGTTAGCTGGAGACGGTTCTTAGTTTAGATCCAGGTCCATCCCGGACTGTAGCGCTGCCTTAAATAAAATTAGTCAATTACCACGACCTGATTTGTACATACGTGGGTTTTCATTTAGAAGAAAGTCAGTTTGAGCTAAATCAAAGCTTGTTACACCTTATGGGAATCAAGTATTTCGGTTTGTTATAAATAACCTAAAAGTATATGTATTTATGTATATTGTAAGGGCTGGTAACAAATATATTAGAACACTGTACAGAACAACTGGATACAAACAAAATTTAGGAAAAGAGTAGCCGAATAAAAGACGAGAGTTCTAGAAGACTGAAAGAGGGGCAGAAAAGAAAACGAGCTTGTGAGCGATACAGCTTTTATTTTGTTTCTTTAGGATTGAAGATTTTAGTGAATAAAATAAACTAATAAAGAGAAGATAACTTTTAGATATTCTTGCGAACCCATTTCGCCTAAACGTTACAATATCTGCGATTAAATCTGAATTCCAGATAAAGACTACTGAAGCAAAGCCTTCACTCTTCTCGTTTTCTGTAGATTTCGAGTTGCTGTTGTAAAGAGTCTTTCAATAGAAAACTTGACAGTTGATAGCTGTCACAATGTTGAAGCTACCTGTCAAATTGGCTGTCATCTATTTAGTATCTCTTTGTCAAATCACCATTGATGGACATAGCGTTCAACAACACGTGCAGTTGATGAATACGTTTCATCAAAATGGGTCGAGTAGAACGTTCCGCTCGCTTCGTCCATTTTACAGTCACAATAAGATGAGAATGGGTGTCATCAAACAGAATTCGAATTTCGAAACGAATTCGGGACGATACCACAACTCAACATCAGATCGAAGTTCGTCCAATGCATCCGCTGTCACAGGTGTATGCGAATAAGCCACAAGCCACAGCGGCCCTCAAAGACAACATAAGCCATGTTATTGGTTTAATTCAGCCTGATTTATTTTTTAAATTTATCCGAAGAGTAACTATTAATGTGTTTCTGGTCATCCTTTCTTTTGGTAATATATGTGCCTATTTCCCGACATCCATTGCAACACACTGACTTTATTATACATCATATCTGATATAACTAATCTTTCGACTTCGAACGTTGCCAGAAACTACAAGCAAACGAAGTCCAAAGTAACCATGCAGTCTTTTCGTATACCGCTATCTGATCAAACGGGTGGTCTACTTCCAACTCAAGCCACGGTATCAAACGTCACAAATTGAATTATAATTAATTTCAAGTTAGAACATATATCTCTATGATAACCTTCTGCAATTCGCTCAATTCACACCCTTAATCCGTTAATAGAGCTATTATCAATCGACTTTTCCCATTGCCTCGCCAGCAACCAACAAACTATCCGCTCTGCATTCGTTATCTCAAAAGGCGATTTATGATAAGAGGCTATGGCGTAAGCTATACATTAGAGATCGTTCTAGAAGAAGAAAGTGTCGATACAGGCGCTGAAAAGACGAAGGCGCTAGAAAAGAAACGAACTTGAAAATGGCAAAAACAAGTCCTAAAAGATTAGGGTTTGCGAAAAAGAAGGGAAGATAAAGTAGACCCCCATTCATCGGTAGATTGGCACCGATAATACGTTTCTGTTTTATAGACAGTATTGAGTTGTCAACGTGGTGACTAAATTTATTTTGACCCAATAGGGTGTAATGAAATCTACCCATAAATCTACTCCCATAAAGAGGAAATGTTTGCATTGAATAACTAGCAATCTATTCGTATTTGTGGCATAAAGTAAAGTTATTTGCTCGATCTAATCAGGTATGATTGGAAAATTACGAAAGAGTTTCTGAACGGTTTTAAGATGGAAGGTTAGCTTCAATCCTTAAAATATGGGGGCTGTTCAATGTCTTATTCTTCCGTCATTCTGATCTGTTATTTCCGTTTTGAACTATTTTTCGTTTGGATTTGTATCTACACCCTAATACATTTCCACCTACTCAATAAATCACCATTTCACATTCCACCTACACTCATCAAATCAGTTGACCATGGTATCCGGAGATTTGCACCGATGATCAATTTCGCCAATGAGCGATGAGGTCCATTTTCCACTCGGTGGATGCGTAAACAAACAAAATTGTAACATATAGGGAAGAGAAAATCCATGGTCATAAGATCATTTTATCCAGAAAAACCAGTGTATGGAGTGGAATTTGGTGTGCTGGTGTCATTGGTCGATACTTCTAGAAAGAATGTGTGACAGAGATTGTGACTTCTGTTTTGCCTCATATCGAAGGTGTGTGTATGGAAGACAGGCGTTGCAATAAGGCGGTGCCGCATTTCACACAACATCAACCGTTTCGGCTTTATTGAATGAAGAATATGTTGAAGGATATAATTCGCATTTTGGTGATATGAACTGGTCACTAAAATCGTGTGATTTCTCGAATAGCATGTGTTATGCACATAAACCGCATTCTATTGGCGCTTTTCAAATTAACACTAGTCAAGTTATGGCCTGACATGCTATGAATAGAGCTTTTTAGAGAATAGAGACATTTTAGTAAACTATTCAAGGTGCAGCCTGATATGAGAATAACGACACATAGTCACTCTTCCTGAGATTAAAAATGTACCTAACAATAAAAATACTATTGTAAGTCATATTAAGTTTCTTCATACTTTTGTAATCCGGTGTTCAAAAGATCTCACACGTATATAGTAAAATATACGCCCTAGAAAGGTTTTCATTCAACAAGTCTATCGCATTATTTAGCTTAGGAGAAGTTTGACATCGTGTGCATAGGTTTAATTCATAATTGCAAAAACATTGTTGCCCCTACACTGCACAATAAATTCTATCCATACAATTATGCGCGCAAATACTGTCGCAAGGTTGCAGCAGGTCAGTATTGTCAAAAAGGTATTCATAAATGCAATATAAGTAGACGTTACAAAAAGTGTTTGGTTGACGTTTTTCTTTAACTTCTACATTATGTTTAAAAAAACGTAAAATGCTTATTTAATTGAATGTTTGATATATAGAAATTGCAATGAAAGAAAAAGTAGCAAAATACGTAGCAAAGCGCCATGCTTTAAATAAAAATAATTGAAAGTCAAAAAATGTTAAATAACAGACTTCTTTGAAATAGAAATATCCATATGATGTTCTTAGCAACCATTCTTGCATGAAAAAATCACAAAAAATGAGAAAACAAACATCACTGTCAATTGGATCGCAGTTTGGTCTTTAATATAATAAATACAATGAAGTAAATAATAATAATATCCACCATTTAAGAAATATAGGCAGCTGCATTTTTTGGTGAGAAATATTAGAGTTCATAAATCATGGGAAATCTTCATGCTAGAATACCCAGGACTTGTGGTGGCTTTTGTTAGGAACCATTGCAAGATCTTATAATTTAGTGGGGGATGACATGAAACATTCAAGAGGAAGGCATAAATAGTAATATTTAATAATATTATCTCATATTACACTCCACTTAAAGTTCTATAAAAACACATTTTTCTTGTTGCTACCATGTATTGGTCGTTTTGTTTGGGTTAGTTTGTCAATATAAACTATTAATATAATATAAATATTATTTCAAAAACTTAATTTATTTAACAAACATTAACATACATTTCTGAGAGTCATACATGTGGATTTTGCAGAGTTAAATAACGCTAGGTAAGTCATTGACAAACATGAAAAACAAAGTAGGACCAAGAATGGGTACTTGTGGTACCCCACTTTGTACGCAAAGGAAGCCTGACGATCTTCCACCAGTATTCACACACTGTTGCCTTCCACAGGCGTCAGGCGGACGGAAAGGAGTTTGAGTTTTGAGTTCGAGAAACGTCGCAATTTACCCGTCAAATACAACAGTGAAATGTGGACGAATGCTTTTAATGCAGTCAAAAAGGGACGTGAGACAAATGGATGTTAAGGAAGATCAAAGGAATATATCTATAATCCCATCAACATCACTTATGTAGATGCCAGTGAACTTGAGAAGAAACTTGAAGCAGGAGCATTAGAGGAAGACATGGAGATCATTTCTACGACATGCTAACATTTTCATAAGTTTTCATCTTTATAGTTGTTAGCGAATAATTTGATAAGTGTGTAACAAAGTGTATTCTGAATAAAATACATTAATGTGACTTAGTGAGAAATGCTGGAACAGTTCCGAAGGTTGTTGAATCCTGTCAGTAACATGATGCGAATTGAGTATGAACTGATCTTTGATTTTGATGAAATTATAGACACTGCTATTACCAATGATGATGTGCTATCGGTCATGATGAAACTGGAATATGGAAAGGCTCCAGGAACTGATGGGGTTACTGCAGAATTTAAAGTACGCCACGCCTGCCTTCAGCCAAAAATTAACTTCTGCATTCAACAGCCTTTTGGAAGCTTATACCATTCCCCAGCAAATTTAAGCAAGCTATAATACTTCCAACCCACAAGAAATGTAATATAGCTGATCTATTTAACTACCTACTATATAACTCCATCTAACGAACGCTTTAGATTGTCACGCAGGTTTTGTTGCCCTTGCACTGCACAAAATATTGTCTCAATACTATTATGAACACGAATACTGCCGCAAGTTTTGCAGCAGGCCAGCGTTGTCAAAAAAGTATTTATGAATACAACAGCAGTGGACGACACAAAAAGTGTTTGGTTGACATTACTTACTTACTTACTTAAGGTGGCGCTACAGTCCGGGGTGGACCTGGGCCTCAACCAACAAGCGTCTCCAGCCAGCTCGATCTTTAGCTAGCTGTCTCCAGTTTCGCACGCATAGTTGGTTGAGGTCCCTTTCCACTTGCGTGCGCCACCTGAGTCGCGGTCTTCCTCTACTGCGCCGTCCCTCGGGGGTGGCTTCGAAGACTTTTCGGGCCGGAGCATTGGTTTCCATCCGCTCTACATGACCTAGCCACCTCAATCGTTGGATCTTCACTCTTCTGGCTAAGTCGATGTCGCTAAACAGCCCGTATAGTTCGTCATTAAATCTCCTCCTCCACTCACCATCTATGCAGACGGGACCGAAAATCACACGAAGAATTTTCCTCTCGAAGCAACCAAGAGCAGCTTCATCCGCCTTTGATAAAGTCCATGCCTCCGCGCCATATAGCAGGACTGGGACGATTAAGGTCTTGTAAAGCGTTAGTTTAGTTGTTCGAGAGAGGGCTTTGTTTACCAATTGCTTTCTTAGCCCAAAGAAGCAGCGATTGGCAAGAGTTATTCTTCGTTTGATTTCAGCGCTGGTGTCGTTGTCTGAATTGATAGCGGTGCCTAGGTATACAAAGTTTTTGACTACCTCAAAGTTATATCTGTCTGCTGTGACGTTCTGACCGAGACGTCGGTGTTGGGTATCCTTTCTCGTTGACAGCATATACTTGGTCTTACCCTCGTTTACCGCTAAACCCATCTTCGCGGCCTCCGTTGCAATACCCACAAAAGCGCCATTGACATCACGCTGCGTTCTTCCGATAATGTCAATATCGTCGGCATATGCGAGTAGTTGGACGGACTTCTGAAAGATTGTTCCTCTGGTGTTGGCGTTCGAGTTTTGAACAATTCTTTCAAGAACGATGTTGAAAAAGTCGCATGACAGCGCGTCGCCTTGTCTGAATCCTTTTTTGACATCAAAGGTCTCGGTTAGGTCTTTACCGACCTTGATGGAGCAGCGTGCATTCTCCATCGTCATCCTACACAAACGGACGAGTTTGGTAGGGATGCCAAAACTAGACATTGCTCTGTATAGCTCGTCTCTATAAATGCTATCATACGCGGCCTTAAAATCGATAAAAAGGTGGTGGGTATCGATTTGTTGCTCCTGGGTTTTCTCCAAAATCTGCCGCAGTGTGAATATTTGGTCGATGGTGGATTTTCCTGGCCTAAAGCCACACTGGTATGGACCGACCAGGTTGTTGACGAATGGCTTTAGGCGTTCACACAGTACGGCAGATAAGATTTTATATGCAATACTTAGGAGACTGATGCCTCTGTAGTTGGCGCAGTTCAGAGGGTCTCCTTTTTTATGGATCGGGCAGACTATGCTGAGGTTCCATTCATCGGGCATGTTTTCCTCCGACCATATTTTACAGATGAGTTGGTGCATGCTCCTTACCAAATCATCGCCTGCGGCCTTAAAAAGCTCGGCGGGTAGGCCGTCAGCTCCCGCAGCCTTGTTGGATTTTAGTTTGGATATGGCAATCCTCACTTCATCTGGGTCGGGTGGACGGAATTGTTGATCTTCATCGTCCCTTTCATTGGGGTTGAATGGTTCGTTCTGCCTGACAGCGAAATTTGGTTCTTCGTCGCCGTTATACAGTCTGCAGAAATGGTTTCTCCATATCCTCAGCATCGACTGTGACTCTACTACGATGTTCCCTTGATCATCCTTACAGGCTTCGGTTCGGACTTTATAACCTTGACTGGTTAACTTTACCCTTTGGTAAAATTTCCTTACCTCATTCCTGCAGTAATATCCCTCTAATTTGCCGATCGCGCGCTTCTCATGCTCCTTCTTTTTTCTCCTGAGAAGCCGGTGTTCGTCTCTCCTCTTCTGCTCGTAGAGCTCCCGAGCAGCTCTTGTCCTTCTTTGCAGTGCCGCTTTGTATGCTTCTTGCTTGGCTGCATTCGCCTGCCGACACTCGTTGTCAAACCAGGGGTTTCGTTGTGGTGGCGGATTGAAACCCAGCACATCAGAGGCGGCATCTCTGATGGCTTTTTGGCAATGCTGCCACTGATCTTCAATACTTGATGTTGGCGGCGTAGGATTTCTTAAGAGGTTAAGGGAGACACGATCGGAAAAGGATTTGGCATTTTCTTGCGATTGTAGCCGGCTGACGTTAAACTTCCTCACAGTATTTCTTTGTCTTGGCGGTGTTCGGGATATCCGCAACCTTATCTTGGCTACAACAAGGTGGTGCTCCGAGTCAATGTTGGCGCCTCGGAACGTTCGAACATCTATAATACTGGAGGAGTGCCTTGCGTCGATCGCAATATGATCAATCTGATTGACGGTTGATTGATCAGGAGATCGCCATGTTCCTTTGTGGATATCGAGATGTGGGAATCTTGTACTGGCTACTACAACATTTCGCCCCGCAGCAAAGTCGATCAGCCTAAATCCGTTATCGGATGTGGTGTCGTGTAGGCTGTGCTTTCCGACCGTACTACCAAAGATGTTCTCTTTTCCAAGCTTTGCGTTAAAATCGCCAAGGACAATTTTAATGTCGTAGCTAGGGCATTGCTCATAAGTTTTGTCCAGGAGCTCATAGAACTTGTCTTTGGTGTCGTCATCTTTCTCATCTGTGGGGGCATGTGCGCATATAAGGCTTATGTTGGCAAATTTAGCCTGGATGCGAATTGTCGTGAGGCGCTCGTTCACGGATCTGAACGATAAGACTTCTTGCCTAAGTCTGCCTCTAACGACAAATCCACATCCAAATAGGCGCTGTTTTTGCTGTTTGTAGCAGTCACCGTAATATATATCACAGTTTTTCAGCCTTCTTTTGCCCGGTCCATCCCATCGCACTTCTTGGATGGCGGTTATATCTGCTTTGCAGCAGTCTAGGGCTTCCGCTAATTGTTCGGCTGCACGTGGCCTATAAAGGGACCTTACATTCCACGTACAGATCCGAAGATCGTTGTCCGTATATCGTTTGCTGGGGTTGAGCTCGGGTGAACTACAACCAGTACCCGATGGCTACCACTTGGAGGTAAAATAAGCACAATTGGTGTGTAGAAAAAGTTACAACACTGGGCATCGCCAGGTTGACGCCAGTCAGTGCCTACCCGATTCCCGCAACACCCAACCATCGTTTGGTTGACATTTGTATTGATAAAATGAAAGTCTAGACATGATGTCTAAGAAGACTATGATACTAGGTTTAATGTTTAAAAAATACCAACCAACTTTCAAAAATATTAAATAATGAAACCGTAGCAAAATACGTAGCAAAAGGGCCATGCTTTTAACTAAAAAGAATTGGAAGTCAAAATATGTTCCAAATAATAGATATTTCTTTAAAAAAATAAGAGAATTTCCGTGAGAATTTTCGCATGAAAAAGTTCACTTTTCGGTTGCCCTGCAATTCTGCAACAAAACAAAAATCACTGCCAATTTGATCGCACTTTGACTGTCACATTGCATTTATGAACGCATTTGCCGACTGCTCTCATGCACAGTCACTGCAGTTTATGTACATTTATGAACGCAAATCGTGCAGGGCTGCCGCAGTGTGACGTTTATGAACTCGGCCCTATTTAGCAGTAGATAACATTTTGTTAGTTCAAAAGGTCATGGAAAAGAAATTGTTCCTCTTTTTTTGTTGGTTTTAAAGCTGCAGTTTACAAAACACTATCGACACACCGAAAAACACCAGTTTACAAACTATATAATATAGGAATATTAAATATGTTTGCAAGAGTGCGCTTTGGAATGCAGAAGATATTTCAGAATGGTTTGGGTCGAAAGTGGGTGTAGGCTCACATAGTCCATATCTATCTATTTGCAATGTTTATAGGCGATCTAACTGATCTGCTGGTAGTGGCCTTGGCGTTGTGGGTATGTGCGTCGGCGTCCTACGCAATTGAATCTTTCTGCCTGGTTTCGTTTTTCGGTATGACAAAAGAAAAAATAATAATTTTTAAGGCTCCACCTATTCCAAGCCACGGACAATGCTCTAAGAGTAATTACTGTCTAGAAAAAGCTTCTCAAGTTTAGCCGTTCGGGGTCGGCATAAAGCTGTAGGTCCCTTCCATTCGTAAGAGAACAATAGCACGCACAACACAAGTGGTTGCTGAGAAGCTAGGCTCTGGATCTCTACATGTTGTAGCGCCACGCATATATATATTTAACTGATATCTTGCCTGGTGGAATAAAAATGGCAGGAGTCTTAAGAAAGGCCCTTCTTATGGTGAAGATGTGGAAATTCGGTTAGTCACCTACGCCATTACAACGTATGATAAACTGACATGGAGAATACTGTCAATCATGGACTTTAACGGTTAACCTAGATAAGTCACAGGTAATGCTTTTTTGCCATGCGCGTACTGAGATAGTAAGCTTAGCATGGAAGTCCATCTAAAAGATAAGCTATTGAATGCAACATGTGCAATGTGCACAACTTAGAATAGATATTTTGCTAATAAATTAGTTACGCATACAGACTGCCCCAAGGAGGTAACACTTCGGAACGGAAGCTTTGAAGTAATATTCCGAACAGCTTATCGAAATGTTTTTTCCGAGAAAATGTAAGGCAACCCAGAATGCTGTCTATCTGCGCGTTCAATTTCGTTTTTGACAAACATTCGTGTCAGACGTCAAATCTGTCCGATACTCTGTACAAAAAATTTATCGCGGTGAATTGTATGCGTTGCGGAAAAGTTTCCGTTCCGAGCGATTACCTCGCAAGTCCAGAGAGTCTTCTTAGCAGTGGCCCAATCAATCATTATGCAGCGCTATCCTGGGGCTACGCCACATACCACCCTGCACTCATCCTGTACCAGAACTATCAAATATGTAAAATCGCTCTTTATGTTCCGATTCACGTTTATATTGCAACTCTTTCTTTTCTTACTTCGTCATACAAACTTCATTGTTCATTAAACAGTCGGTGTGTCTGACTGTTTAATGAACAATGAAGTGTGTTGATCATTGATTCGTATTTAACGTTTTCCATTCGTCCATATATTGTATTTCATTCGGAGTCAACATTTTTCTATCGTTCATATTATATTGTGTTTTATACTTCCTTAGATCTTTCATAACTTTGTAAAAAATATTAAGAGTTTAACCCTTGTCTTTTTTGAGAGTAAGTAAGAGGGATAAACATTAGTTCCTTATGACGTTTTAAACCAGACTTAACGAACGTCAGGTACTTCTATGCTGTACCTGCGGCAGACAACTTTCAGTTCGATGCGTAATGTAAAATAATAATTATTTTTTTTGCTAAAAAGGTTTTCTTTTGTAGCAGGTTTGTATGAAAAAAAAAACCAACATACTCGTACCTTCAACGAAAAAATTAAAAATCGGAGTTGCGAACAGAAAAAAAATGTATATGGAAGTGTCGTCGCCAATCTACACTAGTGATGTATGCTGTTGGCAACATATCGATGTCAACATCTATGGTCCATAATAATCGAACTCAAAACAGCGATGTTATAAAATGCATTTAGGGTAAACGAATGGGGTAACAAAAAACAGTATACAAATAAAGGGTGATTTTTTAAAAGCTATAGGAAAGTTTTTCAAAAAAAAAAAAAACACATAAAATTCAGAAAAATGCATGAAATCTTTATTTGAATCGATAGTATGGTCCATATAATTTAATGTTTGAAGATTATTTCATGCAAATGTTGACCTTGACTGCGCCTCAAATGGTCCATCCGCTTAGTCCAATTTGGCATACTCTTTCCAACATTTCGGCCGGTATCTCACGAATAAATGCTTCAATGTTGTCTTCCAATGCGTCAATTCAAGCGGGCTTGTCTTTATAGATATGAGCTTCAACATAGCCCCACAAAAAATAGTCTAAAGGCGTTAAATCGCACGATCTAGGCGGCCAATTGACCGGTCCCGAACGCGAAATAAAATGTTCACCGAACTAGCCTCTCAATAAGTCCATTATTGCGCGTGCTGTGTGGCATTAGGCACCGTCATGTTGAAACCACATGCCATGCAAGTCAAGCTCTTGCATTTTGGGCAAAAAAAAGTTGGATATAATCTCACGGTAGCGCTCACCATTCACAGTTACGTAACGATTCGCATCATCTTTGAAGAAGTACGGTCCAATGATGCCACCAGCCCATAAACCATACCAAACTGTGACTTTTTCTGGATGCATTGTTGCTCTTGCAATGCTTTTGGCTGATATTCACTCCAAAATCGACAATTCTGCTTATTTACGTACTCATTGAGCCAAAAAAGAGCTTCGTCTTAAACTGACCATAAAATGGAAGAAGCGCGCGATGAACGTTTTTAATAGAGCACGCATTTTGATAAAAAAAATTCAATAATTTGCAAGCGTTGTTCGTTTGTAAGACGATTCATGCTTCAATTATAGACCAAACTGAAGATGTTTGACAGTGAAACAAAACACGAAACGTGCGTCATCTGTTTAAACCAGTGTTGCCAAAAAGATAATAGCTAAAAAATCACTCTTTAGTAAGTTGGGCAAATATGGCTCATCATTAGCATTTTTTGAAATAAAACCATAAATTTATGTTGAATTCGTTAATTATTTTTTTAGTTATCATTAAGATCAATTCACTTTCACTCTTAAATAAAATAAACATTTTTAACAAATATAACAAAAAGATATAAGGGAAAAGATAAAGTAACCTCATATTGTAACCCCAAAAATGTCTATCTATTGACTGCAAGAATAATATGTTTGGCAGAAGCTTCCCCTTCAGGCTATTGCGATGATGCGACAGCGTCTATCCAGCTCTTGAGAACAATCTCCAAGCCGTCATAGACGTGGCTATGCAACTTAAATGTGGGAGTGCAATCTTTCATAGCATAGTATAGGAACTACCAATTGTATTATTCCACATGTCCAATGGTTCTTGTTTGTGATCCAGAAGAGAATTTTGTTGATAATAATTCAACTCTGATTGTAGATTTGTTTCGGCCTGAGGTGGTGCACTATTTTTTTCCTTTATAATGTTCACTTCATGGATTAAATTTAAGATGTTACGATGCTCGTCTTCACTTGGCACTGGTTCGACATACTCGTACATTAGCATATGCTTGATGGTTTTGATTAAATCTAGAGTCAAGAATTTTAATATGTTCAGTTGGTAGTTGGTAGCATGCATACTCGGAAAAACCAATTCTGTTCCCAGAATTTACCCTCTAACCGTTATAACCGTCTGTAGGCAATCACTTTTTTCATGCATATTCGTATATAGAATTCAAGAAAAAGAGAATCGGTTAGAGCTGTGTGTCGAAACCATCCAAGAACTGTCCATACCAATGTTGTTTTGTTATATGCACCGACAAATTTCACAATATTCCTGACTAAATGAATATGTACATGATTATGATGAAATTCTTGTACAATTCTTCATACGAATTTCCAGAAATCAAAAAATTAAAAAAAAAATAAAAGCATCGATCTTTAAGCATCCCTATTTAGTCACTCAACATCGATATTTTGTGAACGTCGATGAAAATCGAACATCCCTAATCTACACCAAACAACGGCACCGTTGAGACAAATAAATGGGTGAACAGAGAACATACATCGTTTCTCCGTTTTTTCCACTCACTTTTATTAATTAATTTTTATTTAGAAACAAATTACTAAAACTAACCTATTGGATCTAAATACTGTGACCTAAATACTGCAGGCACTCTAAGCTAAACTTAAGACGCCTGTAGAGTAAAAATACCATTCACACTCCATTCGAATGGAGCACACATCGGTGTAGTCAGCGTCTCTGGTGTATGAGTGGGATGCAATTTAATTGATTTTTCTTTTGTGTAAATCTAAATCAAGTGATATAATTAACGTTTTGTGGTTTTTTGGCAAACATCATTCGCGGTAAGTGTTAATATTTGTAAAACATTTTGTTCAAATATTTGAATTGAATTTTGTCTGTCAATTGGTTAAAAATTCACAATGACGAGGAAAATGAAAGGCCGATAGAAACGAACAAGAAGTCTACCTCAGTCGGTCTCACATTTCAAAGTGCAGAGCACCAATCAGCAAATGTTGCTTTGAAAGCATTAAAATCGCCGCCTAGCAACGATACTACCGACAATGAAACAACAAAATAATATTGTCACCCCGCAACGTTACATCCGGCAAAGTTTTTGGTTTGTAATTCATTTGCATATTACTTTTTGGTTACTCTTTTCTGTACAATCGACAGATTAGGATAGAGAGCCACTTGAAGTTAGTGGTGTCTCATTCGGTGACATAATTTGGAATATTCATACGTTTTTTATCGACTAAATCATAAATCATTACGTATATAGTTGGATTTAGTCAAAAAAAAAAACATTTTTATTTGTTCTTACATTTCAGATTTATACGATGTGTGAGGAAAAACTTTCTCAAATGAGCGGTTCGTCAAAAATCCATCGACAGCTTGCTTTTGCCAGCGCTATAAATAAAGCGCCAGGGTAGTCTTGGAAAATTTCCGGCATAGATTTAGAACATCCAGTGTTTGCCTTCCAGTGAAAAACCAAAAATGGTGTTTATATAAAAGCATTAGAATAAAATGGCGGTCAGACATCAGAGGAATTGAGGGATCAGCATGTAGTAAATAAAGATTTGCACGTGCCGCAACTTTTCGGACTGGTGGAAGTGTGACCATGACCTCCTAGTCGTGGTCGTTGGAAGCAATAACATTGACTAACATCGTCAGGCTTGACAAGAGGTTGGTTGACAAGAGGCTAATTATCTCTTCTGTAAAAAAAAATAAAACAGTATTGCGAGACCTAACTCAAGTCTTTGAAGGAATTCTCTCTTGGAACGTACGCCCCCTCTACAGAGCTCGAGCTGCACATCAGCTAGCAGCTACCCTTTCCGAATATAGGGCTGACATAACAAATCTCCAGGAGATCAGATTGATAGGGTATGGCGTCTTGCAGAAGAAAGATTATGACATATACTACAGCTGTCAAGCAAAACACCATCTCCACGGGGTATGTGTCCTAGTCAGCCAAAAAATAAAGTCTACGATCATCGGCTTTCACTCTATAAGCGGTAGGCTATACACTCTTCCCGTGCGAGACAAGCCGCCGAACATTAGAGTCATCAACGTTCACGAACCTACAGAAGAGGCATCTGACGGTTGGGAGCATATACTCAGGCAGTACACAAGCTCCCACAGTTCATGTAAACTGAACACCATTGAAAATGGACTACGAATTATAGAACTGGTAGCATCAAAAAACAAGGTCGTTGCAAGACCAGGCTTCCACGTAAATATATCCATAAACCCACATGGGTATCACATGATGGATCCACTCGCAACCAGATAGACCACGTGTTGATAGATCGTCGCCACTATTCGAACCTGATGACGTATGAACGTACCGAGATGCTAATATGGATTCGGACCACTATCTTGTTGTCAGGAACACCCACGGTACTGCTTTGAAGCTAGTTCTCGAACAGCTCGATGGAGCAAGAGTATGTCCTGAGGCGGCAATGCCGGGAGTGGAGCAGAAATGGGAACGCCTTAGGAATACTGTCCTTGCCACTGCGTACTCCATCTTAGGAGATCGGAACGACTAGCTTGATGACGAATGTAAACTGGTGACTGAGTGTAAGAATGTTGCATGTACGCGGTCACGCGAGGAAGAACATAAAGAGCTCAAAAAACTGAAAAGATGCTTCACAGAAAAAAAAAAACAGCCTGAGAAAAAAATCTGATTTGTGGAAAAGAAAGAAGCAGAGAGCGAGGACCGCACCAGGCGCGGAAGTTCTACCAAATAGTCCGAAGCATAACGCAGTAAGCAACGTGTTGCATATATTGTTAAGACAAAGAGGGAAATCTGCTCACCGATCCCAAGGCATTCTGGAGCGATGGGAAGTGCATTTTCATGCACTGCTAAATGGTCGATTCACCGAAGAATTTGTTGCTCCACCAATGCGAGAATAGTACCCATTGCTGCCGCCACCAAACATTGAAGAAAAACAGAGAGCCCTTAAGTTGACTTAAAAACAATGGGGCCCCTGGAGCCGACGACATACCAGCGTGATCAAACATGGAGGGTCTGCACTACACCAAGCAATGAATGTGCTTATACATCACAGTGGGAACACGAAGAGATGCCGGAAGACTGGCGAAAAGGCATTTCATGTCCCATATATAAGAAAGAGGATGTCACACCGTGCAGAAACTGAAAAACATTGTTGTGTACCCCCTAAAAGATAACCTCCTCTATCCTGCAGGAGCGGATAGCCTCGTCCCCTTAAACCATAATTGGGCAATATCAATGCGGCTGTCTGGAACATAATGTTTCATTTCCACCTGTTCATAGACTTTAAGGCCACCTACGACAGGCGTGTTTTCTGCAAACAAAATACATGTTTGCATGTGAAAACAAAAAAATTCTATATCCGCTTAAGTCTTTTATCGACGCTTGTGAAATAAGTGCGGATAAGAACAATGCTTCGAACCATTATTTTCCGTGTGTTCATTCATGAATGTGGCTGTATGTGGCTCACGATTTAAAAATTTATTTGAACGGAAAATTATTTTTACAATTGAGATTACAACAGAATTACAAACTAAAGGTTAGGGTGTTGGCTCAACAATAGGGGCCCAACTGATGTACTTTGTTCAATTTAATGATTCTTATTATTCTCGGTTTGTTGCTTTTGTTATGTCCTGCAATGGCTGGTGCTTACATCGGGTTGTTCAAGTCCACGTGTCCATGTGGTCCTTCTGGGATGGGGTGGTGATGTGTTAGCCGACTTAGCTTCGATGGTGATTGCTATCGCTGCTCTCGTAGAATCCATGCAGCTCGTTGTTCGACGTCGTTGGAAAGTTTTGCTAGTTTAGCAGATTTAATGCGTTGAGGTAGCGTCCGGGTCCGGGGAGTGTGTTTCTTAGGTTCCTGATTTCCTCGTTAGGATGGTTGTTAATGCCTAGTAGCTGCTTTAGGAACAGTATACCCATATACTGTTGCAGGAAGATGATGCGTGCTTGGTCGCAAAGCCTATTGTTGCTGTGGTGCCTTTGAAGGTCCATGTCGGAGGTGAGTCCGGTACATACTCGCAGTATTTTCCTTTCGAAAATTGCGAGCTTCGTCATGCTGGTCTTAGAGATGATGTGCCATATTGGGAGCCGTACGTTAAGATTGGCCGTTTGAGCTTCTTGTATAGCAGTAGTTTTGTCCTCTGGTTTAATCAATTTTGCTTGCGCATCAAGAGATAGATGCAAAGGAAGCCTAGGTTGGCGAGTCATCTACAAATAGGCAGCATTTCACTGTGTCAGTTGGATGTGGTTGATCTGCCGTGTTGAAAAGCCAAGGTCCCAGTATTGATCCTGTGGCTTACGATATCAATCATTTGTAGGTGTGGTTGATGTATGAGATAATTTTGAAACTTTTTCATTCATAAATATTGGTAAATGGATCGTGTCCGTGACATATTCTATTCATTGTTTGTTCCATTGCATTGAAAAATGTGTTTAATTAATTTATTAATTAAGAGCATTTATAGTGATCGCGAACCGAAGATTGTGACCATTACGTTCAACCATCACCTTACGCGATTCCACCCCTTGTCGTCGGTGCTGGCAAGATTTTATGATGTATTATAAAACGCCGATGATCGTTCTTTTTGGTGCACTTATAATTTAAGACTCTTGCAACAAAACATCGTGGCGACTTCTGTGAGGAGAGCACCTAGAGTTGGTCAAACAATCAGCGTAGATGAGCACGCATTTGAAGTAGTGCAATCCTTCAATTTTTCAACCACAAAGCCTACTATAGTCTGCTCCTTAAATCCAGAAACCTAACCATATCGTCATGCTATACAGGACCTGGTCCTGCCAGCACTTATGTATGGATCCTACACTTGGGCGCTCAGTAAAAGGCACTCTCAACTCTCAGCCGCGTTCAATGTAAAAAACTAGCTGTTGCTGCAATGAGTGATGAAAAAATTGCAGATTTCATGGATGTAGTTGAAACTGATGATGATGAACTCGAAGATGATGAAATTCATCGTTAAAGCCAAGAAAAGAGCCCGATTGCCATTGCCAAGTGTAGAAACCTTAGGACCGTGACCACGCTGTGCTGCTGTTGAAAAACGATCCGTTGGTTGTCCAACGTCCACCGTGTAGTGGCGACCTCCCCTACTCCCGGTCGACCGCCCTTGTTGGTGGTCAGATCACAACTGCCCCGAGACAAGATTGAAGACGTCATGAGCATTATGACATATTGACTCCCACGCTCTCATGCTGTAGTACTGTAGTGTTGCCAATACACTACGCGGTCGAACATATCTGGATCCTTGACGCTGTCATCAAAGTGATCGAGTTCATCATCACTTTCAGTTGCATCCATGAAATATGCAATTTCTTTTTCACTCAATTCATCACAATATTGAGCTTTTGAGCATTTCTTCCACTTAGTCGTGGTATTTTCTAACACAAAAGCAGACAAAAAAAACAATGCTAAGCCATTAAGACCGTCTACAGACGGAGAAGTTACCACTGAAGCACTGGGTTTTACGACACCACCAAGGAAAAAAATCCAGGCTGTCACATGCAGCGAAGCTGGAATACTACAAAGCAACGCTGCAACGAATAACCAGAGCTGTTCGTGAGCTCAATGAATAGAGACGAAGAGCTTCTCCGGCTTCTCAGGAGCGAAAAGAAAGGTCAAGAAAGGATGAGGACACAAATATCGCTGTCAGGCAGAATGTTCCACTCAAGCTGAACGATGATCGATGAGAATTCGGTCAACCCGACCTAGACGAGGTCAAGAAAGCCATATCAAGATTGAAGTCGAACAAAACTGCAGGTGGGGAAATCTTTAAGGTAACTAGAGATGTTTTCGTTGGGCGCATGAACAAGCTTATCTGTAAGATATGGTCGGAGAAAAGCATGTCCGACTAGTTGCATCCCAGTATCATTTGCCCGATCCGCAAGAAAGGAGACACCTTTGACTGTGCCAAGTACAGAGGGATACATCTCCTTAACATCGCATACAAGATCCTTTCTGTTTTTCGTTTTGTGTGCTGGCGTGAAGCCGTTTAAAAGCGATCTTATAGGTACAGACCAGTGTGGCTTCAGGCCGGAGAAGTCCACCATCGATCGGATTTTCACACAGCCGTAGGACCTGGAAAATACTCAAGAAGTTCAAAATGACACCCACCACCTATTCATCGAGTTCAAGGCCGCATGTGAATAGAGATGAGCTATACAACGCCATGTCTAGTTTCGACATCCCTGCCAAACTCGTCATGTTGTGCAGGATGACGATGGAGAATTTTCGCTGCTCGATCAAATTCGGTAACGAACCATACCTTCAATGTCAAAAAAGGTTTTAGACAAGGCGACGCGGAGTCATGTGACTTTTTTAACATCATCCTGGAGAAGATCGTGAAAGACTCACTCGCCAACACTAGATACACCACAATTGTTAGCATACACGCATGACATTGACGTGGTTGACAGAACAAGAGAGCCGCCAATGAGACGTTTGCTGGCATTAAGACGGAAGCGGTTTAATGGGTCTAGCGGTGAACGAGGGCAAAACGAAGTAATGCTGTCCTCAAGCAAGGAGATTGAACATCGATATCTTGCACCGACCGTCACACTGGGCAGCTATAACTTTGAGGCAGTCAAGGACTTCGTCTACTTCGCCTAGGCAGTAAATAGTACAAACAATAGCAGTACAGCGATCAAACGCAGCGTAACTCTTGCCAACCGCTGTTTCTATGAAATCAAGAGGCAATTGAGCCATCTCTCGAAGGACAAAGTCGAATTTATATAAGACATTGATCATCCCACTCCAGCAGGCATGGACAATCTCAAAGCGGAAAAAAAGAGGAAGTCCTTGGTTTCTTCGAAAGAAAAGTTCTGCGTGTGATTTTTGGTCCTGTTTGCGTTGCGGGTTCTTGGAGGAGATTCAATCACGAACTGTATGGGCTGTACGGCGACATGAGCCTAGTCATGACGTCTACGGATCCAACGTGTAAAATGGCTGGGGCGTAGAGCGCATGAACAACTCAACGCCCGAAGAGTCTTTGACTCTAAGCCTGTGGGACAACGCAACATATGAAGACGTATGCGCTCAAATAGTCGCACCCAGGTGGAGAAGATCCTTAACCAACTAGGGGTGCGGCAGAGATCGTGCTAGTTGAAGAGGCTTGTTATTTAAAGTAGAAGAAGAAGAAGAATTTCATTTAGGCTGAGCCCTCATTCTTGCAAAAGCATTTTTCTTGAATTAAATTATTAAGTAAACATTTTAAATGAAAATGTATAGTTTCAAGTTTCGAAATGCACCTGTCTCTGTATTGATAATACTTCATAATGACACAAGTTCTTTCTGATCATCACATAAGACTTTGCACTTCCATAGTAATATAGATCAACAAAACAAAAATAATGTTCTTTGTTTTTTAAAATTTTACATAATTTCTGCAAGAAACCTGAATTCTAACCTAACAACCAGAACAATTACAATTTTATCTAACCCTTCTAATTTATCATCAAAGAAATCACCATCATCATCATTTTCTGACCCTCATGCTCCACAAAAGGGGTCGCGGGGGTAAACCACGCACGAGAGATCTCTAGGCAACTCGATCCTCCGCTATCGACTCTAAATCATCAGGAAATATGGCCAAGCGCAACCAGGCGAGTTTTTGGACTTGGTCCAATCATCTCGTCCTATGTCTGCCAAGCGGTCGCCTACCTGGTGGACTTGCATTCAAGGCCCGCTTCGGGAGTCGTGAAGAAGGGGACATTCGTGCCACGTGACCAAACCCACGAAGCATAGCCCACTCCGTCCGAAGAAACAGCTGTTCAATTTTGAGTTCCTCGTGCACTTCCGTATTTCTCACCCTCACCCGGCGAGTAACTCCCACAACAGCACGAAGAGATCTCATCGCAGTAGCTTGTATTCGCAATCTTATTCTTTCGGTCATTACCCAAATTTCATGACTGTAGGTGAGAGTTGGAACAAATACTAAGTTGAAAACTGCTGATTTGGCTTTGACACCAAGCTCGGCCTTCCTTATTACAGATCTACCAAGCTGTTTCAAATTGAACCAGCTTGACCAATCCTACAGGAAAGCTCAGCATTACTCCTTCCATCACTCGTAAACAAGTTAAACTTCTCCACCTGCTTCAATGGGGCTCCACTAAACTGTAGAGTGCATTGAACAGACGTCTGGAGATGACCATAACCTCCGATTTGTACACATTAACATTCATTTCAACTTCAGCACATACGGCTACAAAGGAGAGACTTAGTGAGGATCACTATACAATACAATGAAACTATACAAACTATACAATGAAAAGGGGAGGTGACAAGACGCACCCTTGTCGAAGTGTTGATTTAGCGCAGTTATTCTGAACACAGCTGCTACAGATTGCGTATAGACTGATTGGCCCTCAGAAGAGGACCTTCAATCCCATACTCCTGCAGAACACTCCAGAGTTTACCTCGAGGAACTCGGTCGTATTCCTTTTCCAAACCACAAAACGGCTGTAGTCGGGCTTGGCATACTCCCAAGCCTTCTCAAGTACCATTCTTAGAAAGAGAAGTTGGTCGGTTGTATTTCTACGGGGACGAAAACCGCAGCTGTTTATCCTACATCCTGTGCTCTACCATTGCTCTAGAACGCGCTTCCAACACTTTAGCGTAGACTTTCCCGGGGAGACTTAAAAGAGATTTACCCCGGTAGTTGGAGCAATCTCTATTGTCTAACTTCTTGCAAAGTGGGACAATCACCGCAATTTGCCAATCACCAGGTGTCTCCCCACGTTCCCAGGCCACTTTAATGCACGAGAGAGCCATAAAACTCCCTTTTAACCCCTAAGGCCGGATTTCATACTTACCGGCGGATTTGCCAACTTTTAGCTATTCAATCGCCTACATGACTTCCTCCACCGTTGGACTATTCATCGCCCCACTCAAGACTACAGGTCTACCATCCTCAGTACCCTGTTCGGGATTGAGAAGCTCGGAAAAGTGCTCGGTCCATCTGCTTAAGATGTCCACCTCATTGGAAAGCAACACACCATCTTTGGATTTGACTCCTGTTCAATTTCCTTCCTCTGAGTCGGCGAATCGTTTGCCAGAACACCTTTTTCGCAGATCTATGAGTGCTTTCCAACTTCTCGCCGACCTCCTTCCAAGACTGCTCTTTAGCTGCTCGCACAGCCAATTTGCACGTTCTTCGCGCCTCAGTGTACCGGTCACGAGAAGCAGAGTCCCCCAAGAGAATCCAGTGTCTGCAGGTCTTCTTCTTCTCTCTGAGGGCCCCATTTGGAGCCAGGCCTGAATGGTGGCAGTATACGAGCGTCTGGTGGCCGGTCTGTCCCGCTCGGCAGCCGGTCGGGCTTAACCCGAGGGAACTACGAACAACCCAGCAGTGACCTCTTGAGCAGCTATGGGGGTGGGGGGAAGTCACGCCATGTACAAACCAGTGTGTACGGGGAGCAAAAGACAACGGGCAACGGCATCGTATTAGCATAGGAATCACCATCAATTGAATAAAACCACCTCCAAAACGAATGCAACAGTACGGGTCGAGCGGTTCTTCACCGAACTACTGCGACAAATAGGCATGCGATGAAGTACTCGTTATAAATTACTAGATCTATCATATCTACTCGATATTCATTTTATAGCTTAATAGCTTAATAGATGAACGTAGCTGTTTTGTCAATAATTCATCGTTTACTATCACCAGAGAGATAATACATATCTGCGTTATAAAAAATGACAGAATACGAGGGAATGACAGAGGAGATTATGCTGGAGGAAGCGGACATGAAACCAGACCCAATTGGAGTATAAATCCAAACCCACAATAGTATGTAGATTTGTATGTATTCGATTTTCTTTTAGAAATATTTAGGAGAGCGAAATGAATTCGGTGAACGTCATGGAAGAGGTTGGGCAATACTTCCCAACGGAGATCAATACGATGGGCAGTACAAGAGAGGTAAGCGACACGGCAGAGGACTGTATGTTTTTCTTGATGGATCTCGATACCTCGGAAATTATCGCTGTGGTATGTAGTGTGTACACACAGGAAAACTGGGGTGTGGGTACAGAGCTGTTGATTTTAGGTATCAAGTCCGGGGAGGGAAAATTCATATATTCGGATGGGTCTGTTTACGATGGATTTTGGAGGAAAAACATGAAGCATGGACAGGGGATGTACACCTATGCCAATGGGGACATCTATGACGGCTCTTGGTACAAAGGCAAACGCCACGGTGTTGGCGTTTATCAGTGGAAGGAATTGAATGTGAAGTTTGAAGGGACTTGGAACAGCGGTGTGCGGGTGGGACCTTGTATTGTGCACTATGAAAAGTTTAAATTTCACGGCTACTGGGACTACAAGTATCCCCAGGGACCGGGCGTGTTTAATTTCCAAGAAAGACATATTCTCAACGGCTACTATAGAACAGATAGTCTGTTCAAATCTTCACACGACAGCGTATGTAAAAATTCAAAGAATTCAAGAGAAACGGCTGCAGACAATGACAGGGTTGACGGAGAGAATATGTGTGAGGAGGAAGGTGAAGTCGAGGTGAATCTTGAAATGAAACCATCCAAGTGGATTTCGCAAAATGTCGAGGTATACGATTATTCCCTGTTGCCCCAACATCCTGTTCCGCTTCCGGGATCTGACTCTGAAGAATCTATCTGCGATTTGGATTCAGTTGAAGTTTCTAAAACCTCTCAGCAGTCTATTTTAAAACCAACAATCGATATGGGCGAAGAGGAAGAAGGTAGAGTGGGAGAAATGATGGTGGAAAATGAGACTGAGAGCGAAAACGAGTGTGACTTCGAGAAGGTTGAAGACCAAACAAATTACATTTAATTTTATTGCGAATTTTCGATAAATAAACTTTATACATGTGCTTTATAAAATCGCGTTTCTTGTTGAAACACTTGCAACCATGGGGAATAAATAAAAATTGTGTGGGCCACGATTCCATGGGAAAAGACAACGCCTAGCGTAGAACTCCAATATACATTTCAAACTATGTTCTGTAGAGAGCTCAGTCAGTAAGTGAAAGCAAAAAAAATGCTCTCTTCATCAATCCTGACAAGATCAAAGTCATTCCAATTCCAAAATGTTGCCGCAAAAGTTGGCGGCAACTACAAAAACCGCGTGTTTGGCGGCGCGAGACAGTTCCAAAACAAATCCGAATTTGGGTGAAATAGTTTCAAAATTCCTTTATTAAACAAAGTTTACATTAATATAGCTTTCTATGTGATTATGACAATGTGATTACTGTCTTGGATGTCTATAAAATGTCTTTAAATGATCCACAAAACCAACTCGTGCAACACCAGCTCTGCTTTAAAATTTTCATGATCTAAAGACTTTTGATTGCAATACATGACAGGGTAGTGTCCGAGGCAGATGTGTCTTTTGTTTTGGTCTATTGTTCTGGTTTGTCAATTTGCAATATCATACTCGCCATCCAGGAATGACAGACAACAAGATTGCGCCATTATTTTCCATTTTTTATGTGACGTAGGGCGGAACTGCGTGATTTGACAGTAGACGGTATTTGATATTTGTTTTCAGTTTTTTGTTAAGTAAATTAAGTTTTGGAAATAATATTTCTATAATAAAAAAATATAAATAAAAAATAAAATAAATAATAGTTTAGATTGACAAACTAATCCAAACAAGAATACCACTAGTGGTAGCAACAAAGAAAAATGTGATTTTAAAGAACTTCAAGTGGAGTGTAATTTAAGATAGATATACATGTTTATTTCGTTTCAAATTACAATTAGTTATCGCACAATTTACATTATTTGCGCAGAGATATGATTAACATAATATAATCTTACTACTGAAGAAGAGTGTTTTAACATGTTAAAGTGCTTTTTCTTATACTGATACATACATACCGCTGTGTTCAAAATAATAGTAGCGCACTTTTAATTTGCATATCCCAAGCAATTCCATGCCAATTTTTTTTAATTCTCCCTTCATATCCCGAGCAATTGCAAGCAAATTTTGTTATATTTTCCCTGAATGCAGCCTGCAAAAGCGTATAACGGTAATTGACAAAACAAATACTGATCATATTTTTCATCTTCATGTCGTTTGTAGTGTCAGTCAGTCGTTAAAGGCTTGGCAAAGTGCTTATACAGCTGTTCAAAATTGGTTGTGTTCCAATTAACTGACTTAAAATTTGAAGTAAGAACAAATAAATATTTTTTATTAAGATT
The DNA here is from genome assembly GCA_905231855.2 of Eristalis tenax. Taxonomy (NCBI): domain Eukaryota; kingdom Metazoa; phylum Arthropoda; class Insecta; order Diptera; family Syrphidae; genus Eristalis; species Eristalis tenax. Next base: position 102,801,071 of record HG993124.1, on the reverse strand, counting down.
ATAGTAAAATCATGAACTTTTAATTAAACAATGGGCCGCAATAAGCATTAGAGGAGAGAAAATTAATTTTAAAATTAAGAGCAGATGAAAAACGTATAAAGAAATTCAAGAAATCATAGGATGCACAGCCCCAATGATTGCTAACGCAATAAAGCACCATCCTAAGCCCGAATACCGTGGACGAAAAAAAACATCAGCATTGGAGGACAGGCGAATTGTAAGATATAGCAAAACGCAACCCTCTTCACCTTCAAATGTCATCCAAAAGTAGTTGGGGCTTAGTATGAGTGCTATCACAGTCAGCAGGCGGCTGTTAAATGATGGGCTATACGCTCAGAGTCCCCGCAAGGTACCATTACTCTCTAAAAAGCACATAGCAGCTCGTATAGCTTTTGCCAAAGAGCACATCACTTGGCCTGTGGAAAAATGGCGCAATATATTATGAACTGTTGAGATCAAAATTGTTCTTTTTGGGGCACGTGGGTCCCGTCAATATGTTCGACGTCCTCCAAACACGAAATATCGCCCTCAATACACTTTAAGGACCATAAGACACTGATTTTCCTACTAATTTGTTGGGCCTATCCATCTTATTTCAGGGATCATGGACCAGACTGTATGTGTTGATATTCTTGCAAGGGTAATGTTGCCTTACGCAGAATATGAAATGCCTTTAATCTGGGTCTTTCAGCAAGATAATGACCCGAAACATACCAGCAAAAAAGCCAAGGAATGGTTTCGGGTCAATTTTTAATAATAATTTCGGTAATGTTATAGCACAGTCACCAGACCTGAACCCAATAGAAAACTTGTGGTGTGACTTAAAGAAAGCAGTGGCGAACGCAAAGCCAACCAATAATAGACAGCTTTGGCAAGTAGTGCAAAGCGCGTGGCAGAATATTACAACCAAGAGATGCAAGGATTTGGTGGACTCCATGCCACGTCGGTGCAAATCAGTCCTAGTGAATAAGGGGTTTACAACCAAGTAATAAGGTTGTCTTTTGTTTAAGACCCATTTTTTTTGTTTGATGTCTAACAATTTCAATCAACGCTGCTAAATATTTTGAACAGGAAAATTCTGTTTGTAGTTTTTTGTTGCTTTATATTTTTAATTTCCAAGCTATAAATGTTTTCAATTAAGAAGGAATATTTTGTTAAAAATACACCTTTTATATCTATAATTAAGAATAAAAATTTTGTATGTGCATGAAATTCAAAAATAAGTTGTTGTCATTCGACAAAGCTTAAATATTTTGAACACAACTGTATATACAAAGAATTGCTTGACTAGCAATATTGCTGTCTCCTAAAAGTTCTATCACTCGCTTTTGAATTCGATCTAGTAAGTTCAGGGTGGTTTTGGGGGCACCAGACCAGATAGCCAAATCAGAAGGGGTGAAATATTTCTTGCATCGATTGAGGAAATCTAAACATTTCGCAGCACAACTTGAATTGAAAATACGAAAGGTAATTTCTAATGCATTGAAGAAGAGAAGAAGTCATGCGACTTCTTTAACATCATCCTGGAGAAGGTCGTGTAAAGACTAACACGCCAATACTAGAGTAGAGGCACATTGTGACGGATAAGGCTATCAATTACACAGCTAGGTTAGTTTGAGGTGGCTGACTGCTGCTATGGGTGACGGAGATTCGTCCCTTTTAGGGACGGGCTGGACAAATGCTGCTTTGGAAGCATTTGTCGGGCTCCGAAAGTCATCTAAAGTGTAGGATAGATGAAAAAGCTTACGCAGCGGTTTTGCCATCGCAAAGGAACAGAATAGGGGAAGAATAAGGGGAACACCATCCGGGCCAGCGGATTTGTGCACGTCGAGATCTTTAAGTACCCTTGCAACTGTACGCGTGCGGAAGTGGATGTGTCCCATGGTGAAATCAACGCTCTCAAGTACAGGTGGCGACATATTGGAATCTGGCAGTGTTGAGCTGGCTGCAAAATGCGCCGCAAGCAGATTCGCTTTCAGAATGTTCGCTGTCATTTGACAATCAATGTCATAGAAAGCAGAAAGCTATGAGATTGAATAAAAAAAATAGATTTATATATTACATATAAAAATGCATATTTACCTCTTAACAAAGCCAACTGTATAAAATCTGCGAGAGCTGAAGTGGCATCTGAGGAGAGTCGTAGCAGAAAATTGTTCGAACATTCATTTCGTCGAAGCTTAAAATACGAATTTTCTGCGACTCGTCCAGTTGCGTTGCTGCCGATAGAATCCTCATTACTGGTTCAATTATCCCAGGCGAAATGTCCAGCTTGTGTGTCCAATTTTGCAACGTTCGCACACCAAGAAGAGGAAGTTTTTCTTATATGCCTTTGCACTTGTTGAGTATAGCGTGATCGATTGAGCTATGTCCGCGTCAGACCACTTTAGACGTTTTAAGCCGCTCTTCAGTTTATTTACCTGACCTGAAGTTATAATAATATACATCATCTACTCACACACTTAATAAAATATAGTACCTGTAGTAAATATTTCTTTTATTTGCATCTCCATAGTAAGTTGTTCTTGTTCCGACTTTTCTAGTTTTTTTCTTAGAGAAGGGTTAATTTTTCATATGCCATTTAATTTTCCATAAGCAAAAATTTGTCTTTCTTTAAGTCTTCACTAAAAGTTCGTGTCATTATTATCTTCGTTATTTGTATTGTAATAATATAAAAGAACAATTACATCTCCTGTTTTAGCATTACAATTGTTTCCTTGAATGCGTTTCCATTTTCATTTTCTGGAATTAAATCATGGTTGTCTCGATAACCTCATCCGTGATATCCTCAGGTTCATCGATGGGCACTGGTTTCTCTTCCAATAGGCTTGCAATCATTTGTTTTTTTTTCGTTTGATTGCATCCTGATATCTCGAGATGAAGTGGAAGCTGTTAAGTGTGGTACAACCACGTTGGAACCTCTCCCATCTTCAACTTGAATACATTATTTTTGTAAAGTCCTGCAATCAATTGCGATTAACTATCATGTGTAAATGGAACAACGAAAACATTTCAAACAGTAAGTTCCTTTCGAAGTCATCTGGAGTAAAATGTGCAGAGCAAATCCGAGACGTATTTGGATTTAAATTGTCCTTCTCTCTACAAAAGTGAATCCATTGCTTTCGCAAGATGTTGTCTCTTGGAAAGACCTAAAACCGTAGATTCCTTGCTATTGTTTGCATTGCAATTAAACACTGCACACCTCATTTCGTAAAAATAGTCATTTTATTTAGCTCTTTACTTACATAATAAATTTTAAATTTTAAATTTGTCGCTCCGAAATCACAACCAATTTTCAGATCCGTATATATAGAAGCAAATATCCGCTCGTCCTTTATTGTCAAAAGCAATCAACACGAATGTACGGTATGTTTTTAATCTTCGAATATCTGATCATGTCTGGGAACAAAAAAAAAGAAATTAAGTGTGATTTTGAGGTATTTTTATTCTTTTTGGACGGAGCTAAAGCGCATAAGCCTATAGCCATAAGTAATAAACTTGGTGCAGCTTCGAATATTCGGCGATCTTTCGAAAATGAAATTCACACTAAACGACACAAAAGTCCAGCACAAGTTTTTCCAGTGTTCCTGTTTGGATAGAAAAGAGAATTCGCCGAAAATGCCCCCAAGCCTCACTATAATAAACACAAGAAGTGCCCCAAAGAATTTCACTTAAGTAAAGTTACCTTTTTGATGCAGTGTGTGTCATTTACTTACTTGTCCGGTCGGCGACTCATGGAGGATCCGAGCATGAGTGATTACTGCTCTCCATCGTTGGCGGTCCTGGGCACGCTGCTTCCAGGCATCAAGAACAAGCTATCTTATATCCGCGATTACTTGATCTTTTTTACTTGATTTTTACCGGTTCATCGTCTTCTTCTTGAACCAGGAAACTCGGTTTCGAAGACCCTATTAGCTGGGGCGTTGGTGCCTCGATGTGGACGAGCTAGTGCCGTCGACGGACTTTTGCCTTCCAAACTACATCCCCATCCAGACATGCAGACGGGGCCATATATACGATGCAGAATTTTTTTTGGAAGGTACCCAGAATCAGCTCTGCAGTTTGGATTGGATTGGGATTCAGGATTGGCAAATTTTTGTAGAGCATTATTTTGGTCCTTCGAGTTAGGAATTTTGAGCCTAGTTGTTTCGAGAAACCGAAGTTGCATCGGTTGCCAAGGGCGGTTCTACCTCGGATCTACAATGTGATGTCGTTTGTGGACTTCACGTTTTCCACGAGGTAGACAAATTCCTTTACTACCTCAAAATTGTAGCCGTCGATCGTGATGTTTTGTCCAAGGTGGTGTGCTACGGAACGTTTTGTGGTCGACAGCATATATCTGGTTGTGTCCTTATTGGTCGTGATACCAGTGCCTTTCTCCTGTTCTTCAATTGTAAAGCCTCTACAACGGTACGTTGGGAACGCGCGACTATGTCGATGTCATCTGCGTAACCCAACAGTGGGACTGGTGCCTTCCGTGTTTACAGCTGCTCGCCGCTTTATCTTCTCCAATACCAGATTGAAGAAATCACACGACAGCGCGTATCCTTGCCAAAATCCGGTGATTGCTTCAAATGGCTCACGACATGGATCAATCAATATCCCGCGATTCCGTATTCTGTCATTGCTTCGAAAGCTGTTGCGGCTTTAAAATCTATGAAGATTTGGTGCGTATCGATTTGAAACTATCTGGTCTTCTCCTGGATTTGCCTAAGTGTGAATATTTGGTGGTCGATTTGCATGTCGACTATTGCGGTTCAAAACGGATTTAGATGTTCACACAGTACCCTGGATAGGGCCTTGTAGGCGACGCTGAGCAGCAGACACCTCTATTGTTGTTGCAAGAGGTACGATCGCCTTTTTTGTGGATGGGGTATATGGAGCTGATATTCTGGTCGTCGGATATGATTTCGTCCTTCCATATTCTGAGCCTGCGACTTTGATGTTCTTCAGCCTTTTAATGACGTGCCGACTGAATGTGCCGACTTTTGCAAAGCTATGTGCAAGGACTACCAAATCGGCTGGTGGTGGGATTTCTTCACTCTCTATCACTGGTCAGGCCCGTCGAGCAGCTTTTGGTATGCCTCGTCAGTTGCAAGTTTCTTCGGCTCACACTCGCCATCATACTACGAGTTTCTTGTCGTGGGTGGTTGGCAGCCTAAGGCAGTTCCCGCTACTTCTTTGATGGGCAAGTGGCAATGCATTCTCATTGGTTTTTAAGTTTGACGTAGACATACTTGCAATCTCTCCTGTGCTTAGGCGTCCAATGTAAAAACTCCTCTTTTTTGGCTCCTTCGTCTTTGTGACATTGAATTTTGCTGCCACGAGGAAATGGTCAGCGTTGACATTTGCACCCCTTGGATGTGCGAACAATACAGGATATGGCATCAATGATTTTTTTTTTTTTGAGATTTAGTTGGCGATCGTCTAGTTACTGTGGGAATTTATTTGCAAGGGAATCCGCGCTATTTACTATAATAATACGTGAAACCGCAAAGTCTGTGAGTCGAAATCCGTCGTGGGTTGTCGTGTCGTGGAGGCAGTACTTTCCCATCACTCCGCCAAAGATGTTTCCGCTGGCCTTCGACCTTAACCGTTTTCCCACAACGAATCCGCATGCAAATATATGCAACTTTTTGTGAAAGATGTAATATATGTCTTTCTTTAGCATTATTGCTTGTCCTATCCAGCCCAGAGATAATGGAGGATAGAGTTAAATAGCGTTTTTTATACGGTGTTGCGATGCGTGGTGGAGTCAGGAACTTTGTAAGAGTAGTAAGGGGTAAGATGGCCGAAGTAGATGGGGTAAAAATGGCCGAAGTTGGATATCTCTATCCTCCATTCTCTCAGTTCCAGCTTATTTCCTGGATCGCAGAAATATCCACCGTGTACTGAGTGACTATATTTTCCAGTTTATGAGCGGCCCCTGGAGTATAGCATCAAAGCATTTTTCACACCGTGTCGTCGTTGTGATTCCGTCCGTAGGTCCAGTTTGGTTGTTTGTTTCTAGGTGGGTAACCACAAGGGAATCTCTGCATACATTAGTCCACCTCACAGCGGGTGTTCCGAAGGCTAAAAAGTCATTTCCAGTCGATCGAGTCGTAAAAAAAAACGTTGAACTTCTTGATTCGCCCTCACATTAATAGTTTAATAATTTTAATTCGTAATACGAAAGTTTATGTCACTTTGAGTTTCATTTATCCAGTGTTTGGCTTAAGCTCTGTTCTTCCAAAAGCCTAGAACATTCTTAATGTAGAGCGTTGTTTAGACAAGTAATGAGGATAAGATGGGGAGTATAATATACAAAGAATTTTTTGAATGAAAATCTCAATAATGAACTGGATGTGAACTATCACTGCACGTGTACTTCCTCTGTCTGCTAACTAATACTATTGATTCTTCTTATTCTTAGTTCAAATATAAAAAAATATATTTAATTAAAAAATTGTATTTTAATATCTAGGCTATATCTGTTTCCGGACGGCCAGTAGGGACGTCCGCTGGCTACTGAAAAAAAATATGCTAAAGCTTAAAACGCTTACTCACACCAAACGTTAATGGTCTTCTCACACTGGGTGCATCATCACAAAGCAATTATGACGATCCAAAACTCTCACGCGCCCTGATTACGTAGAATAAGTCAGGCGAATCTGAGTACTCTCATAGGATTCATAACCAGACACTGTTGCATTGGAGTCCAGACTAGGTATAAAGGCATGAGGAGGAAGAGGGAATTATTTCAACCATTTGTAATTTGCATTGCCCTCTCATCTCGCATATTTAATCACATGGACGCCCCATATTTCTATGACATGACAGATCTAAGTAATATTTGCATTATTCATTTTCATCGTTTTCTTATAAACTCCAGGTGGTTGGCAAAATAGGGTCTACTAGTTCGTTGTGGAAAAACTAAGGGATTACTAACTTACTTACTAGTTGCCCCGACTTTTGAAAGAATGTACCTAAGGTGTTGGCTTTTGAGTTTCGCTCAATTCGTTGAGTGGGGTTTCCATTCTTCTTTTAAACGATAATGAGATTCCATTCATTTGGTATGCACTCATCTGACCAAATCTTAGAAATGAGCTTGCGTATGCTTTTTACTAACTAAACTCGATCTGCTTTGAACAGCCTTTAGGCCACCAGTTCTGGCAGCCTTGCTGGATTGCTATCCTCACATCATTTTGGTCAGGAGGGCGGAAGTCATCGTCTATGTTCAATGGTCCATTCTCTCTGACAGCGAGATGTTGGTCTTCGTCACCGTTACACAGTCTGCAGAAGAGGTCTTCTCTAAGTTTCCTTCTTCACCTCTTCAGATCTATGTACGGGCTTTGGTGGCTTGACACGTTCTTTTTACCTTTTGGTAAAACTTTCGTACATTTTTCCTGGAGTATAATCTATCAATATCTACAATCGCGCGCAGGAGTCGTCAAGAGGTTTCGGGACAGGCGTTCGGCGAATATTCTCGTGGTCTCATGCAATTGCAGCTTCTCGACATCATATCTTCTTACAGTGATTCTTCTTTCTTGTGCCACTAGGGATATCCGCATCCGTAACTTAGCTCCCACAGCCTGGAGGACTGCCCGGAATGTTCGGACATCCAGAATACTGGAGGCATGCTTTATGTCGATCGCATTGTGATCAATTTGATTAATCGTTTGATGATTAAGAGACCGGTATGTCCAGTTATGAATATTGAGGTGAGGAAACCAAGTGCTTGTTATTGTGACGATAAGCCACGCGGCGAATTCAATGAACCTATAAGTCCGTTGAAGGTCGTGGTGTCGTGTAGGCTATGCTTCCCGGTTATCCTACCAAAGATGTCCTCCTTTCCGATCTTGGCGTTAAAAACCCCTAGCACGATTTTCGAGGTCCTTTCGAGGACCTCGTAAAAGAAAATCGTTGGTGTCGTTGTCCTTTTTTCTGGGGAGCGCATATAAGGCTTATGTTGGCGAATTTTGCCTATTATTTGCCCGACCCATTCCATCGCACTTGCTGGATGGCGGTAACATCTGCTTTGTAGCAGTCTAGGGTTTCTGCTTGTGCTTCAGCTGCCCGCGGCTTGTTAAGGGTCTGCACATTCCACGTGCATATCCGAAAATCATTGTCCTTTGTACGTTTTCCAGGGTCGTCGACAGTAGAATCATCCATATCTGTGGTTTGGAGTTGTTGCAGAACCATTAATTTTACCATTAACAGAAGGGGCCTAAGTGTGTATCCCTTTTCAGCCACTCCAACCTAACCTAACCTAGACTACATCTCCAACATAGCGACTGCAAAGGTCTTTCATTGTTACGAAATGCTGATAATAAAGAGCTGCAAAGTATAAGCAATTGGAAAAAAAATAAACGGCATCTTCATCGAAAAATTAGGAAAAACGTTAGTCTAGATAAGCCATATTTTAATGAGGTTCATACGCAATGAAAAAGTACAATTTGATAAAGAGTTCGTCTGATAATTGATGATTTAAATTGTCGAGTTTGGCCTCAGAGCACATTAAGGCCAGTGGTCGGATCCACAGCAGAATTACAGCTCCGCATGCTCCATTCACAAAACAGATCCCATCCCATGCATAACTGCATTGATTGAATTCAGAGGTTCTCCAGGAGATGGATCCAGTTGTGTAGCACAAAATTACACCTTTCAAGACTCACCGTGCAGTTCAGCTTAAGGACTTCTAAACCATATGAAATCTGCAGTGGATTTCCGTAAGGTGCGTACTGTGTTTCGTACTGTGATTTCATCAATCTGGTAGTGGGGCAAATAGTGCGGCGACAGCTCTGAACACGGTGGGAAGTTTTTAAACAAATCAATCGAGTCGTTGGGTTACGGAGACAACATATTTCCTTACTTCAACCGGTCTTCGTGTTTAGAGAGTGTAGTTATTCCTTTTATATACACCATAAGAGAGTACAATTTACTTGCAATTATCTGTGTATACACTATTATGTATTTGGTTAACTAATTTGAACAGAAACAGTTTGGCTCAAGCAGACAAAATAGAATAATCTCCTCCAGATTCTATGTACAAGAGAACAGACAGAGGTTGTGCACACCTGCGACATCGATGTCTCAAAGGGGAGGATTTGCCACACAATTAAAAAAGCCATCAGATTGGAATCTATTTCCAACAGTAACTTATTTTTGTATAAATTGCCTAGGTAATGTTATCAATATCAAAGTCAGTATGAATGGGAATACCTGAATTTATATTTTCGATAACATGCATGAGTTGAAAGTCGATGTATACGAAATAGAAATTAGATTAGTGACGAAATTTGTTTATTTAAGATACCATATAAATTCGTGGGTTTTCATAAAGAAAAGTCGAACATGCTCCAGCCCATTCCAGGCCTACTATTGCAATGTCAATCTTAACATTGTGGCATACAAATTGAAGAAGCCGATTAAGAGTTCTCTCTCGAGATCATCATCATCTAAAGGGCTAGCGGGGGTAAACCACTCACGAGAGATCTCCAGACTACTCGATCCTTTGCCACCGACTCTAAATCTTCAGGAGTTCTCACCTGGGTTTGCCAAGCGGTCGCCTACCTGATGGAATCGCATTCAATGCCGGCCTCGGAAGTCGTGATGATGGGGACATTCGTGCCACCGAAGCATAGCCCTTTCCGTTCGAAGAAGAAGCTTGTCAATGTTGAGTTCCTCGCGCACTGCCGTGTTTCTCACCCTATCCCGGCGAGTAATTCCCACAACAACACGAAGAGAATATCTAAACAAGGGTTGAGTTCATAATTGCAAATACTGCCGCCAGCATGTAGCATGTCAGGATTGTCAAAAAAATGTTCACAAATGCAACATAAGTAGGCTATACAAAAAGTGTTTGGTTGACGTTTGTATTGCAAAAATCAGAAATGAAGTTCGATAGAGATGGCCAACTTCACAGCTGATATAGTGTTTAATGTTTTTTTTTTTTTAAATAGTGTTTTTTTTTACTAAAAAATTTAATTTTATATATTTCTTACCATTATTTTTGAATAACATATTAGTTTTAATACATGAATCGGGCCCCTCCCATTCGTATCAAATTTCAAAATTGCATTACAATCGGGACATTGGTCTCGATTTTACAGAATTATATCCTCTGCTTCCTTGGAATGGAATTACTGTGCGTTGCTTGAATTGAAAGGGAGTGATACAGTCATACACCATCGTATATGAACATGCTGACATTTCTTTGGATTTAGGACAAGGACAGCGATGATAATTGCAGTGATTCGAATTTCCCATTTGGATTTATTATAAAAAGTAAAGTAAAGTAAAAAAAAATGTAAAATTAAAAAAGGAAAATGTAATATCAGATAAACTCATTTAAGACAATTTATAAGTTTTTTATTAGCTGCTGTCATTGTACGTCATTTCAGTATATGTCATTCATTTGAAGCGTAAACAACAATAATTTTTCACTCAAATATGTCGAACTTTGTGCCTGAAAAAGTGTTTTTGCGGGAGTTCTTCTTCATTACTTTAATATGAAGAAAACTGCTGCCGAAAGTCATCGTATTTTGGTGGAAGATTATGGTGAACATGCGCTGTGAACGTGCCAAAAGTGGTTTGCACGATTTATGGTGATTTTGGCTTGGTCAACTAATTTGAGCCGAATATCCATGGCGCCAAATATCCATAGCGAGAAGGTAATGCTCTGTATTTGGTGGGATCAGAAGGGTGTGCTGTATTATGAGCTGCTAAAACCGGATGAAATTATCAATGGACAACGCTACTGAAGGCAATAAATCCGTTTAAAAAGAGCAGTAGCCGAAAAACGCCCGGAATATGCGAGGCAATAATTTTCCATCCTGACAACGCTCGGCCCCACGTTGCTATTCCGGATAAGAAGTGTTTGGGAAACAGTGGATGAGAAATTTTACCCCACCCGCCTTAAGGTCAGACCTTGCCCCTTCTGACTACCATTTGTTCCGGTCGATGCAGAACGCCCTCACTGAAATACGCTTCACATCAGAGCGGGATATCAAAAATTGGCTTGATTCATTCTTGGTTGCCAAGCCGGCGCAGTTCTTTTGGGATGGGATCCACAAATTGCCAGAAAGATGGGAAAAGTCATAGCTTCAGATGGACAATACTTTGAATAATACTTTTGTACATGTTTTTCTTAAATAAACGTTAATAATGGAAACCCAATAATTAAAATAAGTGCTGCATTAACTGTAAAAGTTTATTAAAGATAAAATCTAGTTATACGCCTTCAACTGTCAAAATTTACGAGCATATTGCAACGAATTCAACGAAGACTTACTTACTTACTTACTTAAGGTGGCGCTACAGTCCGGGGTGGACCTGGGCCTCAACCAACAAGCGTCTCCAGCCAGCTCGATCTTTAGCTAGCTGTCTCCAGTTTCGCACGCATAGTTGGTTGAGGTCCCTTTCCACTTGCGTGCGCCACCTGAGTCGCGGTCTTCCTCTACTGCGCCGTCCCTCGGGGGTGGATTCGAAGACTTTTCGGGCCGGAGCATTGGTTTCCATCCGCTCTACATGACCTAGCCACCTCAATCGTTGGATCTTCACTCTTCTGGCTAAGTCGATGTCGCTAAACAGCCCGTATAGTTCGTCATTAAATCTCCTCCTCCACTCACGATCTATGCAGACGGGACCGAAAATCACACGAAGAATTTTCCTCTCGAAGCAACCAAGAGCAGCTTCATCCGCTTTTGATAAAGTCCATGCCTCCGCGCCATATAGCAGGACTGGGACGATTAAGGTCTTGTAAAGCGTTAGCTTGGTTGTTCGAGAGAGGGCTTTCTTAGCCCAAAGAAGCAGCGATTGGCAAGAGTTATTCTTCGTTTGATTTCAGCGCTGGTGTCGTTGTCTGAATTGATAGCGGTGCCTAGGTAGACAAAGTTTTTGACTATCTCAAAGTTATATCTGTCTGCTGTGACGTTCTGACCGAGACGTCGGTGTTGGGTGTCCTTTCTCGTTGACAGCATATACTTGGTCTTACCCTCGTTTACCGCTTAACCCATCTTCGCGGCCTCCGTTGCAATACCCACAAAAGCGCCATTGACATCAGGCTGCGTTCTTCCGATAATGTCAATATCGTCGGCATATGCGAGTAGTTGGACGGACTTCTGAAAGATTGTTCCTCTGGTGTTGGCGTTCGAGTTTTGAACAATTCTTTCAAGAACGATGTTGAAAAAGTCGCATGACAGCGCGTCGCCTTGTCTGAATCCTTTTTTGACATCAAAGGTCTCGGTTAGGTCTTTACCGACCTTGATCGAGCAGCGTGCATTCTCCATCGTCATCCTACACAAACGGACGAGTTTGGTAGGGATGCCAAAACTAGACATTGCTCTGTATAGCTCGTCTCTATAAATGCTATCTCTATAAATGCTATCTCTATAAATGCCACCTTAAAATCGATAAAAAGGTGGTGGGTATCGATTTGTTGCTCCTGGGTTTTCTCCAAAAATTCAACGAAGACGTAACGCAAAAATGGGCATGTACATTACTCATGCTCTCCGAGAAATGGGTTAATGATGAAGAGATCATTGACATTCCGAACTTAGGTTGCTATATCCAGCACAAGCGACCAGAAAGGCGCACTGGTGGTGTTGCTATTTATAAAAATGGACGCAGTTCTCATGTAATTACTCCAAATATGGAAATTAAATATTGCCAAGCCAAAGGATTGGGTATAGCAATTCGAGATATCGGGGATATATGAGCAGCTGAATACATTCTTCGAAATGGTTAGAGCATAATTTCTGTTGTTGTCTACATCTCTCCTAACCAGTCCTTGGATAAAACCATAGACTAAATTCACGTCGTACTTTTGCCATTCACGGAAGGGGGTGCAGCGCTACTGGGAAAGAACTATAATCTGTGACCAATGATTCTAAGAGGCGATTTTATTATAAATTACTGTACCCCCTGTCGAGTTTTTGAGAAATACTCTAAAGCTTCAAATGAACTCGAACTCTCAAAGTGGTACAGTCATCGACGCAGTATTCCAACGATATCTCAGTACATTGCAGTCTCAAGTACACGTTTCCTATTGCAGCTATCATAAGCCCATATTTTACACGTTACCATAAATTGAACCTGAGTAAATATTCGTCACCAAATCATTCACGAATCTTTTGTTAAATAAAATACTTTGATTGGGAGGACACTGTGATGATAAGATGTTTACACATAGACCTCGAGTTCGTCCACTGCTCGCTCCCTTTTTTATGTTGAAATTGTTTTACCATTTCGTCATTATTAAATTTGTCATCCTAGCTCACTCATTAAACTTCATGCGCAGGCTTTCCGGCGAGCCAATGTACTTTCATATCTTCGAAAGTTTTGCGCGAAGAATAGAAAAGGGCCTCATTCGCATCAGAATAACTCATATTGTTCATTTAAGGAAATGTTTTTATCCAAATAAATGTGCAAATACTGTCCATGACCACCTCTTTCAGGTAAAAGGCAAGAAAAAAAACATTGGCAAAATCATACCAGTCAACCATTACAGTACATCTTGCATATTGAATGTAAAGTGTTTTATAGTGTTTTTTATTATTAAATTGATGAGGCCAGTGCAAAGAATTAATTTATTCTTAACATTCTTTAAAATATCGTCCTTAAATAAACATGATATATTTACTACTCTACTAACTATATAGACATTTATTATTATTTCTTAACTTATAACTGAACAGACTGTATTATAATCAGCTTCTTTAATTAAAATATCTCTCAAGTATCATTTGTTGGAACAGAAAATTGCATGTGACATTCTTTCGCATTTCCTTCCGTCTTATCAAAACCAGAGTAATTACTAAAGCACACAGACAGAGTTATCTCAAGAAATTTATGAAGCTCATTTTCATCATAACAAACATCTGACTTAAGAGTTGCTTGACACACGTCTACACTTGGCAAACTGGTATTGCTCCATATTGTGATATTGTTGTCATCGGTTTCAGCATCAGCACGGTTTAAAAGGCTTTCGATTTCATCAACTGCACGTGTTTCTCGGTCTGTGGCGTTGGGTTGTAGTTGTTTTTGAAACTCCACGCGGTAGTAATCGTTGATAAGGTTGAGCATTCCTTTGGAGTACCAGTATATGATTCCCATAAGAAGCATTCCTTGCATAAACGGTCCAACCATGTCTCAAATTTTGTATGCACTTATGTAATTGGGAAAACTGACCTTAAATTCGAATTTAGAGGCTCTTGTAGTATAACCACTCTTCAAACATTGTGTACATTTCCTTCATATTTGGCCAAGCCATGGTGAGTATTATAACAATGGAATTTGCCATAACAAATAATTTCATCATTTCGATCGCTGTAAGAAAATAGATTATAAAATTAGAAAAAATACTGGCATGGTAATTTTAGATGTTGAAAAGGCTTTCGATACTGTTTGGCATGATGGATTGATTCATAAGTTAGTAACTGTTAATCTTTCGTTGTATCTTGTCAAAGTCATCCAGTCGTTTTTGTCTCACCGAAGTTTTAATGTTTCCATAAATGGATATTATTCTGTAAATGAACTGATTAATGCAGGAGTTCCACAAGGGTCCGTCCTTAGTCCAGTTTTATATAACATTTATACATCCGATTTCCTTAACTTGACAAACTGTAGTATCGCCCTTTTCGCTGACGATACTTGCATTTATTCATCAGATGTAATCGGTTTCAACATTGAAACTAATCTACAATCGGCTTTAAATGCATTCGAAACATGTATTAAGTGGAAAATTAAAATTAATGCTTCAAAGACACAAGCTCGTAAAAGAAAAGCTTGTTTACTTCCTAGCAACAGACTTATTGTCAATGAAATGGCGGTTGAATGGAACCCGAATGTAAAATATCTTCGTATTTATTTAGACAAGCGCTTAACATTCAATCTTCATGTGCAAGAAACAATAAAGAAGGTTAACACAACTACACGAATACTGTATCCATTTATATATAGACGTTCTAAACACAATGTTGCGAACAATCTACTCATTTTCAAAGCAATTATATTTTATGGGTCTCCTGTCTGGGGTAAATGTGCAAAGAGTAACTTACGCAAGCTCCAGATAGCTCAGAATAAACTGCTTAAAATGATTCTGAATTTTCCATGGTTTTTCCCAACAAAATAATTACATGAAATGGCCAACATTGAAATGGTAGCACAAAGGATTGAAAAAATTCTGTTAAACTACAATATTTCGTGTTTATCGTCTGACAATATTTATTTATTTATTTTTATTTATTTATTTATTTATTTATTCATTTATTTATTTATTTATTTATTATTTATTGCAATAGCTACACAAATCGCTTCAATACCATTTAATAATACAACCATTGTTTCATGACTGAGTTTCGCAACTTCATCTCTCTTCCCTCCAACCTTATATGTATTACTTTCTCTTTTTTTCGTTTTAATGAATGTTTTTAGTGGCTTTTCCTTCTAAATTTGAAAAATTATGTGATATTATTTTAAACAATTGTATTTATATTATAGTAGTAAGGTACTTTTACCATATATCTGTAATTCAAAATTTTAAAATTGTATGTATTGTAGATTTTATGCCACAATAAAATAAATTTTTGTTGTTTTTTAAAATTAGATTTGATTAAGATGGTAAATCAAGAGTTTAATAGCATCTGTCTATCCGGGGAAATAAGACTTTCTTCGAAAATATTGCTATCATAGGTACGCCCAGTTTTCGGTTTCTATATATCACCGATTTTTCTTCGAACAGAAAAATCTTTGGAACTCAATGATGGTACTGGAGGAGTAGAACACTAAATTGTCAATAATGCTGTCTGTGACACTTCAATTGACTGTTCTCTGTAGTTTTGATATTTTTTTTTTTTGGTATTATTTTATTGCATCATAAAAAAGAAAATTTGATCTACAAAAATGTCAGACGCAAGCCGCTGGCATGCACGAAATCATAATCTAACATTAATGCCGTAAAACTATCTGTGAAATATGGAAATTCAATTTTATGGTTATTGAAATCATTTTCTGTATTTAATTGCAAATTAAAGTTCTCCGCCTTTGAAAAAACATCCTTTATTTGTTGATGGAACGTTGCAAATTTTACTGAGATTTTCATGACTGCCAAGATAAAATATCTTTATTGTCATTTCGGGTCGCTATCAGTTTGACGATACACGTGTATCACGTAAAAGCAATAATTCCTAACTTCACTGTTTGTGCAGGTGTCTGAATTCTTGACAACACTGTTTCACTGTTTCACACGACTCACATTGTCAAGTGACAAATATGGTAATTGCAAGATTAACGGTATTTTGCTTCAAAGCTTCATCAGACGAAGTCGTAATAGGTTCACATTTCAAAAATTTATATTTCCCCCTTTTCTATACATCGCATTTTAAAGAAAAAATGTTGACGATCCAGTCCACATTGACAACAAATTCTTAGTGTGAATATTTCTTTGTGTAGACGGCTGTGAGTTATGTAGGCTAATTCGAAGTGTCTGAAGTATGGTAATTGCACACGATATCTGCATCGGCTTCAATCTTTGTGAGGGTTTTGCATTTATAATTAGTTATTGTGCTTCCCTACCCCAAGGGCATGTGCACTCAGGAAAAACACGTTGTTACTCTTTAAATTTTTTTTTATTTATTATCCATACAAAATCTATTCTACCAAATATATTGTTTTTCTTCTATCTAGACTTTCCCCGAAGTTAATCCGTTAAATGCTCAAATTCGGCCCTCTGAAATTACTATTCAATGAGCCAAGTGCCGCAAACAAAAACGTTGGTGTTCCCACTACGAGACCGTGCAATCCCTCCCTTAGTCACCCCAGACAGTTATCTGGCGCTGCTGACCTAGTTCAGTGCGAGGATCTTCGAAAGGTGGCTTTTGCACCTTCACTCTGGTGTCACACGGAGACGGGTAATTGACGACGCAAACGACTCTGTGACATAATACGTTACAATAATATGACACATATTATGTACCGACACTGAGAGGATATCGCCGGTGAATAACTGCAATCGCACTCCCATTGATGCCACACACGTAGCTCTATATGAGGACCCCCAAATTTGACATGGGCGCAACCGAGTGAGTTCTTGGAGAGGAAGTGAAATTGCATAATCTTGTCATATTGCACTTAATACATACGACATTGTATGTTATATGAATACTCAATCTTTGTGGATGGTTTTATGCCTGGACTTTTGGATTATTTTCCAACAACAGCTTTGCTTGTTGACATTGCTTCTGGGGCAAAAAAGGGGCCCCGTCTGAGAAGTTGATCTCCGGCCAACATTTGCCCAATCAACAAACTCTCGCAACTCCGCGCAACATAAGTAACCGTACACTACATTTATAAATATTAAATATATAAAAATTGTTCGAAATTTGCGTTCTCATGTAGAATCAAAAATACAATACAAAAAAATTCGAGTTCATGAGTGATAAAGGGTTAATTCAAATTCACCTACTGGAGTAATAAAATAAGAGGTACGATTTGTACAAATTGCCAAAAAACAACTAGGCAACAGTTGCACACTTAAGGAACAAGTATGTTTATTTAACATGAATAACATGAATAACATGAATCATGATCTGGATTTTATTATGGATTAAATTAAGAAGCGTCGATAAGGTGAATAATTGTGCTTGCAGAATATCATTATTATTGCGTTTAAGTTAGTATAACTCATGTTAGTATATATAGAATAGCTCATGTTAGTAGTTCCTTCAATCAATTGACAAAAAAATTAATCGGAGGAGTATTTATAATCGAACAGAAATGACTTGAAGGGATAACAAAGAAGAATCTCTAAAAGCAAAACAACATTTTAAATATATATATATACTGTATCTATTAAGAGCTTTTTTAATACAACATCCACTCAACCAAATTAACTGGGATCAAAGCTTAGATCTAAATTCCATCAAACACATTTTCAGATCTCGTGTTGTCCTTATGGCTTCTTTCCACACTCTATTACTTCATAATTTCATTACATCACAGCCTCGTTTAATTTCATTTTTAAATTTCATGTACAAATAATCACTTTTGTTCTTACCCTCGGGCGATCGTAAATAAGTTCCAAATCCAGAATTTAAGTCCGTATCATCGTCACCCACGATTTTCTCATTTGCAATTCCTTTGTGATCCTTTATGGTTGTAGTTTTGGCTGTGCTACAATTGCGATGTGATGCGTTCAATGAAGACTTTCCACTTCCAAGACCAGATGAGAGTCCTTTTTTAGGCTTGCCTTTCATTTTAATACGTACCACTACTGCCAGCTGTGGAAGTCATGCTTTAAAAGAAAAAAGTAGCGTGTCCTACTAAGGGAACCAACCGAGTACTACTGGTTGGGAAAAACAGATTGTGAACACTACAAATTCCGTCTTGTAACTTTTGAGGTTTCATTAGGGATTATTT
This sequence comes from Eristalis tenax, assembly GCA_905231855.2. Classification (NCBI taxonomy): domain Eukaryota; kingdom Metazoa; phylum Arthropoda; class Insecta; order Diptera; family Syrphidae; genus Eristalis; species Eristalis tenax. The sequence goes on along the minus strand of HG993124.1, from coordinate 102,782,675 downwards.
ATCCACGAGAAGAAATAGAATAAAAATCAATAAGAGGACGGCGGGTGAATACACCAAGTGCACATGAACATTGGGGTGAAGGTGAAAAAGTGCGTTAATCCAATAAATAACTAGGTCATTATGAAAAGAATTAATTTTCTTCAGAAATAAAACAAACTAACGACGCATAAGACTGGGTTGAAATTCAGAATTCGCTGGATTATTTTATATATCTGATATATTTTAACTGGATGAAGACCACTGTTGTCTTTATACCTAAGGCAGGCAAAAGATCTCAGGTTAATGCGTAGAATCAATGACCAAACAGGTCTACAGCCGCGAGTGGTTCACTGGCTATTCGTAGTCAGACTCATACTACAGTGCGGCGTCAAAAGAAATTATGTACAAAAAATTGCAAAGAATTGTTTTTAGTAACGACCGTGTTTCAAAAATCTGAACACATGGGAATGTAAGGAGCTATTTCATTTCATTTATGAAAGCGTTTACGTAGCAAGTGAAATTTCCTAGAAATTGAATAAACGAGATGTAAACGAGATCTTCCACGCTTTTTTTTTAAATCGACCACTCATTGAAAATTTCCCAACATTGTCCCCAACCTTCCGCCGATAGATGGGCCGGCCCTACCATTTATGTACAAATACGCTTTCTTTATTTCATCTATTTACATTTGTTTGTGCGAAAAAAGTCAAAATAAAAAAATTCCCCCCGTCTTCGCAGGAAAATTTTTTGCACAAGCACTCACAAATTTTCTTAAGAAAAAGTCTCAAATAATAATTCCTATGGAATCATTTGAGTAAAACGCGCTCAAATAAAGGGCTAGTGAGGGTAAACCACTCACGAGAGATCCCGTGCAACTCATTCCTCTGCCATCAAGTCTAACTCACCAGGAAATATGGCCAAGCGTAACCAGGCGAGTTTTTGGACTTGGTCCAACCATCTCGTCCTGGGTGTGACAAGCGTTCGCATACCTGATGGAATCCCGGCGAGTAATTCCCACAATAGCACGAAGAGGTCTCATCTCAGCAGCTTGTATTCGCGATCTTATTCTTTCGGTCATTACCCAAATTTAATGACTATAGGTGAGAGTCGGAATAAATACTGAGTTGAAAACCGCTAACTTGGCTTTGACACCAAGCTCGGCTCTCTTGATTACATATCTACCAAGCTGTTTCAAATTTGAATCTGCTTGACCAAACCTACAGGAAAGCTCAGCATTACTCCTTCCATCACTCGTGAAGAAGTCCACGAGATGCTTAAACTTCTCCGCCTGCTTTAATGGGACTCCACTAACATACATTGAGCAGGCTTTCTGGAAATGACCATTACCTCCGTTTTGTCCACGTTAACCTTCATTCCAGTATCAACACATGGAGTGCGCTCTGGAGTTCCGTCTGGGAAGATGTGAGGATAACTAAGTCATCTGCTAAAAGAAGATGACTTACCCATAATCCAGTCCATATATACAATGAAAAGGGGAGGTGACAAGACGCACCCTTGTCGAAGTCTAACGCCCAAGGTGAAAGGTGTTGATTTAGCGCAGGTAACTCGAACACAGCTGCTACAGGCTGTATATAGAGACCTCAGAAGACGACCATCAATTCCATGCTCCTCCAGAACAGTCCAGAGTTTAACTCGAGGAACTCGGTCGTATTCCTTTTTCAAACCACAAAACAGCTGTAGACGGGTTTGGCATACTCCCAAGCCTTCTCAAGTACCATTCTTATAGTGAGAAGCTGGTTGGTTATACTTTTACCGGGACGAAAGCCGCACTGTTCATTCCCCATTCTGTACTCGACGAGAACGCGCTTCCAACATCTGAGCGAAGAGGGGGGGGGGGGGAGAGACTTGCTTCTGTAGTTGGAACAATCTCTTTTGTCCCCCTTTTCAAAAAGTGTTACAATTACCCCAGTTTGCCAATCGTCAGGTGTCTTACCAGGCCACTTTAATGACACGAGAGAGCCATAAAACTCCCTCTTTACCCATTACCTTAAGCATTTCTAGCCGGATTTGATGCACACCGGCGGATTTGCAAACATTTAGCCATTCAATCGCCAAAGTGACTTCCCGCCGCTGTTGGACTATTTTCCGCCCCACTCAAGACTACAGGTCTGCTATCCTCAGTGCCCTCCGTAGGATGTCTACTTCATTGGAAAGCAACACACCACCTTTGGATTTGACTCCTTCGATGATGTTGAATTTCCTTCCTCTGAGTCGGCGAATGGCTTGCCAGATCACCTTTTTCGCAGATCTATGGTCGCTTTCCAACTTCTCGTCGAACTCCTTCTCAGTGTATCGATCACGAGAAGCGGAGTTCCCCAAGAGAATCCAGTCTCTGTAGGTCTTTTTCTTTCTGTGATAGCTTCTTGAACTCCGGGCGTTTTAAACCAAGCAGACCTTTACTCAAGACCAGCCGCCTCTCAAAGCCGCTTCACTCCACAAACATCCCGTGCAGAGGCAATGACAGCTGTTGAAAAGTCGTTCAAACCTTTCAGATATGTGCCGTGCAAAATTTAGCCGCAACTCACTGTTCTGTAGTTTCTCCCACCGTATGCGTGTAACCACTCTTGGTTTCCACATTGGCAGGAGATGTACCTTATCAGTCAGGTACAGAGTACACAACACCAAGTGATGATCGTTTGACAGTTCAGCCCCTCTCATAACGTCACAAACCATCCGCATTTTGGAATTAGCTGCTTGGGTGCGAATGCTATTTTGTGTGAAGATAGATGATGATTGTGTGAAGATAGAGATGATATAGTCTCTATGGTGCCTCTTTGGTATATTTTTCTCAAAACGTTACGCTCTATCTTCTGCGATTTGGATTCTGCGTAAAGGCTAACAGAATGCCTAAACTCTTTCTCAAATTTTGTGAAAATAAGTTCTGGGTCTTTTACAATTTCGTTTATCAATAAATCGCTTTTGGGGCAGGACCTAGTATGCCTATATTTATTTACGTGTAGAAAGTCGCGATTTCTTTATGCGTGGTAAGAATTTCTTATTATTTGGGGTTAGAACACAATTGACTAAGTTAAACTCAAGACTTAGTTTTTATTTTTGAAAAAAACAAAACCAGTAGACTCCTAAAATACATTACATATATATATGTTTTCCTATGAAGTACATTAATTTTTTCGAAATATGGAAGACACCAGTTAGGGCAAAAGGGCTTGCTTCGCTCCCTAACAGAACAACCCTGTTTTCCTATTTTTCATTTTTCAAGTCACCATTCTCAAGTCACACTGTTTATTGTAGGAACGGTGAAGTGAAATATAACCCAGCGTTATAAAGCCAAAAATGTTTACTTTTGTGATTCACTAGTGAACATTTTTTGCTGCTAAACACCGAGAGTAAATCTAATTAAACTTTAGCTCCATGCGCCTGACTGACAGTTGTTGACATACCCTTAGTGGGGCGACGAAGTCGCGTAAACTGGTTAAACTCTACGGAGTGGGCTTTAGTGTGAAGAGAGGTTCCGCATTCAAATTTAAGTTTCTTTGTTCGTGCTTTACACACTTTACCAAAATTTGCATTCATAGAAACTCGCACCTACCCCAAATCATATAGTGGCCCTAGAAGGATGGTCGCAGGGGGCAGTAAGCCCCACCCATATTCCCCTGCTTATGTTTGAGAATTGCTCGGTTAAATAAACCCCAATATTGGACTGAATTAAAATGACAAAATAATTCAAAATTCAAAGATATGTTCCATGTTGGAAGTTTATCCTAAATTTGAGTGTGTTCTTAGTTCCCATAAGAAAGTGGAGTACGTTTCCACCTTGTATGGGAACTAAGACCACCTAACCGAAGTGGACATAGTTCCCATTTAATGGGAACCCACCTCATACTTCATATTGGTCTGCATCAACATCCATATTATTTTTATTATTATGTATTTATTAATAGGTAATTAAAATTACAAGCTAATATACAGTTTACCGAGCCTAGCTGCGGAGTCTATTGGCTGTATGTTGTTATAAAATAAAATTGGCTTTTTATAACAAATAATTCATTTTAAGTCACAGATAGAGTAGTTTTGAAAAATATTATTGACTATGGGTACTGAGCAGTTTTCTAAAAGATGTTGTTTGTCTAGGCGGGTATTAGAGGTGGGGCAAGTTGGAGGCCAGTTTTGTCCAGCAAATGTTGGTGCATGACTACAGTTTGTCCAAGTCGTAGCCATACATAGTTGGAGATTTGTAGTTTGGAGCTGTTTATCGGGTACTTGGACTCGGTTTTTGCAGGGTTCATTTTTTTTGCAGTGGTGGTGGTATATGCTCCAGTCGTGGTTTATGATGGCATTTCAGGTTTTTTTCATGTGCTTGGTCAGATTTAGTTTGGTCTAGTTATTGGATTCCTGCATGGCCAGGGATCCGCATTACCTTCCTCGTATTTGGCGATTCCATGAGCTGGTGTCTGATTTCAGATATGAGGTCATTGTTGTTGTTGGGGTTGTTTTTTTATTGTATTAATAACTGATATCCTATCATTGCATACAATGCGTTTACTGTGTGTTTGGCTTGAAGAATAGCAAATGTTTCTGCTGTGAATACTGAGGCGAAATCCTGGATATTACCAATTTTGGCGATGGATCCATTTGCTAGTGTTACGGCGAATGCGGTATGTATATGTACCATATAAAGGGTGATTTTTTAGCTATTATCTTTTTGGCAACACTGGTTTAAACAGCTGACGCACGTTTCGTGTTTTGTTTCACTGTCAAACATCTTCAGTTTGGTCTATAATTTAACCATTAATCGTCTTACAAACGAACAACGCTTGCAAGTTATTGAATTTTATTATCAAAATGCGTGCTCTATTAAGAAAGTTCATCGAGCGCTTCTTCCACTTTATGGTTAGTTTAATACGAAGCTCATTTGGGTAAGTAAATAAGCAGAATTGTCGATTTTGGAGAAAAAGTCACAGTTTGGTTCGGTTTATGGGCTGGTGGCATCATTGGACCGTACTTCTTCAAAGATGATGCGAATCGTAACGTAACTGTGAATGGTGAGCGCTACCGTGGGATGATATCCAACTTTTTTTTTTTGCCCAAAATGCCTTTAGACTAATTTTTGTGGGGCTATGTTAGAACTCATGTCTATACAGACAAGCCCGCTTCAATTGACGCATTGGAAGACAACATTGAAGCATTTATTCGTGAGATGCCGGTCGAAATGTTGGAAAGAGTATGCCAAATTGGACAAAGCGGATGGACCATTTGAGGCGCAGTCAAGGTCAACATTTGCATGAAATAATCTTCAAACATTAAATTATATGGACCGTACTATCGATTCAAATAAAGATTTCATGCATTTTTCTGAATTTTATGTGTTTTTTTTTTTGAAAAACTTTCCTATAGCTTTTAAAAAATCACCCTTTACATATACAATTTTCGCGCGCACAAGGGATTGTTAAAACCCTTAAGCGTTCAAGACACAGCACGGCCGAAGGTGTAGAGGGAGACAGCGAGACGAGGTACCTCTGCACATTGGTTTTAAATATCTGCGGATTGTATTCTGGGGGAAATATTAGGCTGGGAAGAGCGTTCCATATTCGTGTCGTGCGGCTAATGAACGAGTCTCTAAATTTAACTGTGCGTCCGAAAGTAGGCTTAAACTGATCAGCATTCCTGGCGAGACGGGTATTGCGGGTGAATTCATGGAGAGGAGGAATGCAGTTGGCTACCTCACTTGAGCATCGTTTGTCAAAATATCGATGAAATACGAAAAGAGACGAGACGGTACGTCGATGTTCGAGCGAGTCTAATGACTCTGCAATATTGTTGTCTCCTATAAGTTTTATCGCTCGCTTTTAAATTCTATCTAGTAGGTGCAAGGTGGTTTTGGGGGCACCAGACCAGATATGAGCGTTGTACTCAAGTTTGGGGCGTATATACGCCTTATAAATTAAAGCCAAATCAGAAGGGGTGAAGTATTTCTTGCATCGATTGAGGAAACCTAAACATTTTGTAGCATTTTTGGCGACCTCAAATATGTGATCGTTCCAACTAAGTGTTGTGTTGATACATATACCAAGGATGGAAAGGTTTCCGGTTTCATCGACACAGGATAATGGCTGATTAACAAGGGTGCGTTTGAGTTTCGTTGAGTTGAGTTTTCGAAGCATTGAATTCCACTCGGTTGTTCTTTCCCCAATTAATTATGCTGTTAAGATAGGAATTCAATGTGCTTAACACACGTTGCCGTTTCAATTCTTTGGCCGAAGGGCGGGGTCGTGAGTCTCGGAACGAATATGAAAAGCTGAAGGTGCTGTCATCAGCGAAGGAATGGATTGGATTAGAAGTAGCAGACAAGAGATCATTTATAAAAATGAAAAAGAGTGTCAGAGACAGGACAGAGCCTTGGGGAACACCAGCATTTATTTGGTGGATATCAGACTTGAACCTATCCACAACAACTTCAATTGAACGGTTCGAAAGGTAATTTCTATTCTATTGAAGAAGAGATTCATTGACACCATAGGCACCCATTTTCGACAAGAGAGCTTGATGCCAAGTGCCTTAGAAATATCAAGCGCAACGTGCAATGATTGGTTCCACTTTTCAGTGAAATAAGCTATCAGATCACCAATGGACCTGTTGCTGCGAAAACCATACTGCCGGTCATTAAGAAGCTTTAGCGATACTATTAATACTAACATTTTAGTTATTTTTGTTAAGGTATTTATATGACCATTGCTTTTTTTTTTTGTTGCTAGATATTTTACAATATTTGTTCCATCCATATTCGTCTGTTTATTGTCCTCCTCGCACTGGCAGTTACATAGGAAAAAGCTAATATTTAAACCTCGATATTTCCAAAACTAAGTCATTAATAAATTTGTGCATTTCATGGAGAAAAAAATTGCGTCTTCAAAAGGCGTTTCTACGGAAACAGTAATTGTGCCGATGAGTTGATTCAACCACATTCAAACGCGATCGTTATCGGGTCGAGAGGTGTGGTTTTTGTTTGTGGTCACGGATAGGGAATCGCTCTGACTAATTCTATTCTATACAGACATGTCTGGTCCCCAGGTAATAAGCTGACAAATCCACAGTGGAGTAGTGAATTCATTTCATTTCATTCTTCATTTTTCATTTTCTTAATATCTCTGTACTTTAAGAATACACTATTCTTCAATACATCATTTCTAAAGGTTCATTGTACATTTATCGGCCCAGTCACGATACTGAGGATATTCATAACTGTCAAGGAAAGCATTTCGAATTTGCTTTCGGAATCGGCATAGAACTAATGGGTTAAATTTTAAGGGCCGATGTTAAATGTGAACCACACTTAAACGTCAAGTTTTTTTCTGCATTTCATTTGACATTTCTCAATTTCAGACTAACTCAATTTGAACCATGAAAAGATACACAATCGAGCAACGCGTTAATGTTATTCAGGCTTATTATGAAAATGGACGTTCAAATCAAAATGCATATCGTGCACTTTGTGATTTTTTCGGTCAATTTAATCATCCAAATGTGCGTACACTCGGAAAAATTGTGCAAAAATTTGAGCAAACCGGGTCTGTAGGAGATGTGAAAACACCAGTGCATGCTCGTACAGCTCGTACTGCAGAAAATATTGCTGCTGTTTGCGATAGTGTGGCTGAAGAGCCGTCCACCTCAACTCGTCGTAGTGCCCAACAATTGTACCTCTCACGCTCGTCGTTGATGAACATTATGCATAAAGACTTGCATTTACACGCTTACAAGGTGCAATTGACTCGAGAAGTCTCTTGACCATTTCAAGCGTCGTCAATGGTCAGAATGGTGGCAAGAAATGGCAACAGTGGATGATCAATTTTCGAAAAAAATCATCTTCAGTGATGAGGCACATTTTCACCTCAGTGGATTCGTCAATAAGGAGAATTGCCGCATTTGGGCGAATGATAATCCAAGAGTGATTGTCGAAAAACCAATGCACCCACAAAGAGTGACTGTTTGGTGCGGTTTATGGGCTGGCGGCATCATCGGGCTGTATTTTTTCCAAAATGAGGCCGGTCAGGCAGTTACTGTGAATGGTGTTCGCTATCGTGAAATGATAACGAACTTTTTATGGCCCGAATTTGAAGATATGAATGTGGACGATATGTGGTTTCAACAGGACGGCTAACGAAACAATGGCTCTTTTGCGCGACAAATTCAATGGCCGTGTTATCTCACGTGGTGGTGATGTCAATTGGCCGCCAAGATCATATGATTTGACACCGTTGGATTTTTTTCTTTGGGGTTATTTGAAAGAAAGGTGTACGTCGATAAGCCAACAACAATTCAAGAGAGAAAACAAATTTGGACCATCGGATGGAGGTCGCGGCGGGCATTTGGCCGATATTTTGTTCAATACATAATTGAACCATACCAATATTATCACAATCTAAAGAAATGACAATAATTTCCTAAATAATTTGTTCTATTCAAAATAAACATCGGCCCTTAAAATTGAACCACCCGCAAAAAGATTTAACGGACATCCCAGGAATCGAAACGCGTTAAAACTTTGTACAGAATCTCGGACTATAGATACCCATTTCCAGGGTAAAAAAGTTCGAATGCGATCATTCCCTGTCTATAATTGATAGTGCGCTGTGCAGTTTTGGTGTGCCGATTTTCTAAAATGATGTGTATACTTACTAACTTCTCGGGCCGAGTGGCCCATGAATCATCTGAGCCTAAGCTAATGCGGATTCCAGTATTCGAGACCAAACTGTAATACATCCGTGATGCATTGGTCTTTATAACTAAGGTTCAACTAAGGTTCTCGAACCAAGAGGATTCGACGTGCAACAACTCTCTGCGGCCGGGCAGGCGTGGTAGATTTCCAAACTACATACACCAAGATTCTGATGTGGCTTGTAGAGTTCCCGTTTGTCTTCTCCTTCATTCACCTTCTTCGCAGACAGGAACCTCTCCTTGCTATCTTATCTATCTTTCGGCTCCATTCTGACTGGCAAAATTATGGTTTAGTACTGCTTAATTTGTGTCCAAGTGTGGAAATTTGACCCCAGGAAGGAAAACTTCCCCCACGGCATGTATGGTGAGTGTTATCCAACAAGTGTTGGACTGGACTGATTTGTAGGCAGCCTTGTCGATATATGTGTGCATGCTTTGAGTTCGTTTGCGTTTTGCGTCATACCCGGATCAATTTTCCTAGGATTCAGAATTCGGCCTTCGCACCCAAAAGTTCCTTGTGATGAAAGGGTACATGGAATTCCCACAACCCAGCACTCGCTATACACAGTTTAAACAGTTGTTCGTTTACTTTAGTCATGTATTATTATTGTCGCTATTGTTGTAATCCGAAATAGTTATACTCAATTACTCTAAAATTAAATCACGATACCTAGATACTTTGTCACGAGTTCTAAATAACAAAATAAGAATTTGCCAGCATATCATATTGTATGTATGTATTTACAAAAATTTGTAATAGCCAATACAAAAACGTGAAGTTGTACACGTTCACGTACGCGTACAGCAATAAAAATAAGCTTTGCATATAGAAAACTAGTCTTAATTTATTTAAACGGTTAATCCCGAATCCCCATTCAATGATTTGGGAACCTAAAACTGCGTTGAAGCATTATACAATTTTTTATAGATATCACTTTTTATTTTGGTTGAAATTAAATGAGTAAGATCCGGATTCATCTTGTCGCATCTCGAAATTATTAGTTGATAGCCCAAATGGCTTGAGGATTATATTTCCTAGATCTTTAAGTTTGCCAAGCATCTCAGTTTTTAATTTCTCATTCCGTTCGTTGATAATTGGAGGCAATCGAATGAGGGCTTCATGTGCCTCTTTGTTTCCCTCATCTAGTTCAACAACTTTTTTGTAGTCCTCTAAAGCCTCGTCAAATTTGTCTGTATCTTCGTAAAGTTTCGCTCTTCTATTAAGGGAATTATAAATTAAACTCAATACGTATAAAGCAATCATTGACGATATCACATACCTTAGTGCAGCACGAACATATTCCGGGTTCAATTCCAATGCTTTGGTGCAATCTTCGATTGCGGCATTCTTAGAATCCAATTTGATTTTCGCAGCTGCTCGGTTTGCATAAAGCACAGCCCGTTCTTTGGTATACTCCAGAGGACAAACTTTCAAAGCAGTTGTGTACATTTCTATAGATTCGGTATATAGTTCTTTTTTAAATAGTTCATTGCTCTCCTGTTTCAGTTCATCTGCTTTTTCTTTGTTCTCTTTCTTCTCTTCTTCACTAAGGCCCTTTTCTAATTCCCTGAGGTGTTCTTCATCAATAAGATCGTCGTGGCAGTCGGAAAATATTTCAATATTCGATTTTTTGTAATCTTCATCGTTAGTTGTAAATGTTTCATTGTCGTCTAACGTGAGTTCACTTTGTTTGGAAACTATCTCATTGATGACTTCCTCGTTTGTTTTTGAAACGGCATCATGGAACTCCTCATCGTTGCTTGTTTGTTCTTCTGTCTTCTCATTATTATTTGACATTTTGCCGTTAATTTGTATTTATTTTTAAGTTATATTTATAAAATGATTTATCAGAAAAACATATATTACAAAAACGTTGACTTAGTTTCGGATATGAATATATGAATCCACTATCAAATGTCAGTTTGGCAGAGGCACTGTCATATTTTCGAGGAAATATCTAATATATTTTGGCAGTATATGAATGCGTTCAGTGATGTTTGCAGGATTTTCTACATTAAGACAGTTTGTTAATTGACATTTCAACCAGGTTGAATACATTTTTTACAATGGAACATGAATAAAAATTAAATTGTAGTCATCCTTACCTTTCCTTCAAGTAACACGCATATCATGTCAGTGTTTTCTAAAATTGGGCATGAGATGCAATCTGCTAATGAGGACTGATAATAATAACTTGAAATTAATTTGCATTTCAATCTCATTTGATTGTAGTTTTTCTTACAACGGCTGAACGCAACCCATTTGACAGTTTTATTTTTTGATATGCTGTCATCCACTTGTCAATTAGTTATGCAATGTCAGTCGGCCTAGGTAATTTAAAAAAGAATGATGGAAAAAATAGTGGTGTATAAATTGTTTTCTGATTATATCTATATTATTCCAGCACATTGTTCATCAAAGACTTAATTGCTGCATTTTGCGAAAAGAAAAAATGTTTCGAAAAATAGTTGTTGGGTCACCAATTCTTTTGGGAGCCACCGCTTTACAACAAGCAACCAAGGGTTCGTCTAGTCCAAATAATGAGGAAGAATTGGCTCATTTTAAATGCAAGCCATCGGAGTTACCTTTGTACACTCCGTTGTTCGCTGCGAACAAGTTAGTTGAACACTGTCTGGTGAAAGAAACTCAAGTTAACGTGTCATTGTTATAACCATGCTTTCAGACCGAAAAAGATCGAATGCCACACTCCGAAGCAGGGAGGGAATAAAGTTCGGGACACAATCGAAAGTGGTATAAGGACATTAAGAGTTGAAATTAAGTCAGGATACGATGTAGTATTGGAGCAAAAGAAAAATGTTGAACATTATGTATCAACAGGACTTGAACACTCAAAATGTAAATAATACATAATATCTAATTATACTCTAATTAATGCTTCTTTGTGGCTACATTTCAGCAACAATTGACTACTTAAATCAACCAGACAATACCTTTCCCCGAGTTGGTGCTATAGCGATCGGTGGTATATCTGGCTTAATTTTAGCCATTCGTGGTGGATTTATTAAAAAGATTATTTACACTGGCGTTGGAGCTGGAGGTATCGCCTCGCTGTGCTATCCTAAGGAAGCCGAACGATTCACACAGCAAGGCCTGACTGAAACTAAGAAGGGGATAACAATTGCATATAACTTTGTTAAAGGCGTCAAGCCGGGAGAGGAAGTAGCAATAGAATCTATTACAAATTTCCCAACTAGCTTGAATGAACTAAAAGACATCTTTGCTGATTGGCTGGAAAGCGTAAAGGATACTATTTTTAAATAGACCAACTAAGTGATATAAAGTGTAACAGCGGCAGTGGGGTTTGTAATCAAATGGCCCACTGTCAATTAACACTAAATTTATTGTTGTTTCGAGTGAAGCCGTCTATCTAGATGAACAATAAATTAAAATTTGAAATCTGGACAGAAGTTGTGTAATCATTTAGGTGTGTAAATACGAAAATCCCATATCAGCAGATTTTTGCGGACAAAAAAGGTACGACGATCGGATATACTTCTATACTGAATACTTAGCTGCATTATGTGCAATTAGATGAAATGTTCTTGTTAAGGTAGCGTTGAGTTGTAATCTTACTGTGACTCTTTGCGTTATCACTTCACATCGAGCATTTGGCGGCTCTATTTTCAGCATATTCTTTCTCAGACTATATATTGTTGACACTTTTTTATCACGTGAAAGTTCTGTCAAATGGTAGACCCTTGCAAAAGCTAATTTTTAAATATTTGACAGTTCAGTTCAAGGTGATTAATTCGGATGGACCCAAATTTTGACTTTGCGGTATTCGATATGGGGAATCGCTCGATAAGGAGCGGTAATATTCGTACTGGTTACCCTATTACGGTTAGCGAATCGAACGTTCGACATGAGATGTTCTCATTTTTGAACTAACGCATTCGTCATACACCGGTTGGCGAACTTTACAATTCGAGTAATCTCTAATTTTTCGAAAAAATGTTGACATTTAAGGCGAATCAAACGTCCTCAAAAAATAATATTTGGTCAATGGTGGATTTTCCAAGTATGGGGACCGACCAGGTTATTGACGAATGCCTGTACGCGATGTTCAGAAGACTGATGCTCTTTAGTGTAACTCAGATCCATGTAAAAACGAAACAAAATTAACAGTTCTCTCGTATTGACCGGCACTACAATAATACACCATTCTTCTTGTTTTATTTTGCTTTTATTAAAGTTTTTAAATCTTGTTTTGTTTGCTTTTGCGTTATGTTTAAATATATTCTTTTTTTATTTTATTTATATGGATTAATATTTACTTAATGTAAATTTTTTGTTTTTATTGTATTACATATATATATATAGTTCACATTAATATATGCCTTTAATTAATTCTGAACCTCTAAAAATTTAATAATTATTATAAGTTATACATGTTAATTTTTTTTTCATTTTTAACTCATAAACTATGTTACAGTATGCAAAAAATAACTAAATAAATTTTTTTGATATTTATTTACTTCATTACATTTGAGTTTGCGTGAAGGTATAACTTTTATAAAAAAAAAAATACAAGATGAAACATAAACAATGTAAGTAATTAAAACGTGTTTCTGTTCTTATTTAAATTACGATCTATGGATTCAGTAGAATAATTCTTTTAGAATAATTTCTTTAAATGTGGCTTTGCGGCTGATGTTTTTTTCTTTCATTCTTTTAGCGAACGGAATATGTTTGTTAAAACAAAAGTTCGCAACACATTTACTATATACATTATATTATCGCCCACATATGCAATTGATAACGAAACATAACATTAGTCACTAAAAAAATAGTAAAGTGCCACAAAGAATATAGACATTAGCAACAACTCAGATTGTAAAACTAAATTGTTTCCTTGTGGGTTTTCTTCTTTTATATACATTCAATTACACATTTAAATATTGTTTTGTTTTTATACACTGTTATTTGAAGATTTTATGAAAACCTTTCAATTCTCTTTTATAAGTGCAAAAAATATACTTATTCTGTTCGTTTTTTTTTTTTTGTTTTTATAATCAATAATCAAAACCAAACGTGATAATATTTTACAGACAGCTTAGCTCTCTTGTATTCGTTTTATTTGGTTTGTTTATGATTTTGTTGTGTTAATGAAGAAAATTATATGAAATTATAAAAATAAAAAATGAACGAAAATGAAATGAATGACTACAAAACAAAATGTTTCAACACTAAGCAGCAAGCGTATTTATTTTTCTCGATTAAATATAAAGTTGTGACCTAGTTTGGAAACGTCAACACTGATGAAGATGTTGCCTGTTAAGCTATGGAATTGTCCTTTACATACGAGAGGTAAGTGTTTATTGTAGATTGATTTTAACTGAGGGAAATTTAATATTCATGCAATCATGCAAAATTTAGTAATTATAATAAAAGTTCTAGCACATTTGACATTAAGCCAACGGAAAGGTAACAACTGAGTTTTTCAGACAAAATCGTGTTGAAACTGATACATTCTCCATGAATGAAACATCCAACTTCATCTTACACCCACCATGAATAACATAAGTGACCCTATAGATACGAAGTAAACTTAATAGTTGGAAAATGTCCGAGTTTAATAAGTATGTAACATGTACCACCTCTCATTTATTTACAGTACCGTAGTGCGCTTTGACCAAAGTTAATCGAGGTGTCAAGTATATCGATTTTCATATATTTTTACATTCGTACTATTCATTTTATGATATCAATTGACTCTTCAATACAGAACCAAACCTCAACTGCGAAGTAATCCTAACTCACTCTCAAATGGACTGTTTCTGAGGACATACATGATTCAGAAATAAACTCCTTTCTGAACTCTATAGAAAATTGTCGGGGAACATATAGTTTTTCGATTTCAATTACGCACATACTTCAAAAGTTGTGCAAGCAGAAATTAGATGCAACGGTTTTCCTATAGCCAGAATCATGGATACGCAACATAGAGTTAAAGAACATTTTCGAAACCGAATTTTACCCTTGAAATTACTTTGGTCTTTATAGTTAACAAACAGCGGATGTGATGGGGGGATGTTTACCCCGCTTAAAGCATATGACGACGGTTTTCTTGTAATTTATCCAACATATGATCTTGGAACATTGTTCACAAACACATTAAGAAGCTGTTTTTAAATCGTACAGTGAAGATGTATTATCCACAGTTAAGCTACAAAAGATGATACGCCATGTATCTGAATCGTCCCTGATTTACTACACAGTATAATTGGGCAAAGTGTTTGTTTTTGCACATATTATGTACTTATGTCTTTTAGAATCTGAAATTAAATTGTATCTCTTAATTGAATATTTAATGTAGGTTTTTTGATTTATAACGTTAGGCATTCTATATATGTTTCTACATCTACAATAATCACCTCACATATGTAGTTACAGTTTCCAAACAAAGCCTACGAATCTACATACATACATACATAATAAAGTACTCCCCTTAAATTCAGTTTTTCTGTGTTTCCATTTATATCATTTTCTTCTTAACCGTATATTCTTTTTCTTTTATAATTTTCTTGATTTGTTTTTTAAACGACACATTTGTATTTGATTCTTACAAAAATAGACAAGATAATTATATTGTTATTTAACATTTATTTTCCTCTATTTCCGTGCTATGTTAATTTATTAGATATATTTATTTCTAATTCAAAAAGCAAGAAGTTGAAAAAATGTATGCAAAAGAAAACATCAAGTACCCAGAGAGTAGTTTGGGTTTCTTTGTTGGTATCTATGTGGAGAATAATTCTGTGTAAAATCTTAGTTCATAACTGTACACCACATGTCGTCTTCAATTAACAATAAATCGATATCAAATTAAAGAGAATAAGAAGAAAAATCAATATGTTGTTACGAAAACAGAAAATTCAAAATTATAATATACTAAATGGATTCCTTCATTCAGGTTCTTCTGCCTTCCATTCTGGATCGTTTGGATCATCATCGCCTGCTTCGGATTCCACAGATTCTGTATCACTGCAACCGAGTAGATTATTTCGGCATATAAATGGTGAGTATTCACCCTCTTTGGCTATCGCTGGTGGAGCATTTTGAACAGGTGGCGGCGCAGCCATAATACCAATTACTTGATGTTCACTTATATCGCTACCACCATTGATTGGCCTGACGAAGTCACCTTCATCTTCCCCAGTGACATGCTCAATGCTCTTTTGTTTACTTGTTGTAAGAGAAGGATTTTTGTTATTATTTAGTTTTTGATCACAGACACTTTTTGAAGCGACACTCGTTGTGTGGCCCACATTATCATCGAAGCCGTTAGCGATTACAGCTGATACAGCCGATGTTGTTCTTATTGGTTCTTGGCAGTCTTCTTCTGGTGGGGGAAGATACTCATCAGGCATCATCCGTAACATGGAATCAAAGAGATCATTCGGAATAGGAAATACCAATGGTTCATATGGAGGAATTAGCTGAAATGAAATATATTTTGAATTCTATTATTATATATATCCCGACAATATCGAAGTTTATGTATAGAAAAACACGTATGAACAATGAAAATGGTACATTCCTACGACTAAGCACTAAAAATGCAGGTTCGTTCATAAAGATTATTGTCAAAAAGGAAGAATAAATAAAACCTGAACTGTGCGCCATTTGGCTATTTTATTTTTTGATACAAATAGTGATTTTCTCATATTCAAGCGGACCATAAACAAATGTGTGGGAAATGAGAACGAAGGAAAATGTACAGAAAGTTATAAGCCAACAAAATGTAAACATGTACACCCCTACTGCGAGTGTCAATTATCAATCAATTGATGATTGATAAATTTGTAACACTGTGTAACTCATGTCATAAAATGTATGACAATTGTGAATAGATTGTCTACTGTGAATGAGACATGATATTTGACAATGTGACAGGATATTTGAAAAATTCAATTGCGTTTTGTGGTACCTAAATTTAATTAAACGAATAAAATAGAAATGAGTTCAGTGGGAATGTGGTTTGACGATGAACATTCTTCAGATTTTATTGGCAACTCTTAGAAGAAAGCAGTTAATCCAATCCTATAAAATTAGAGGAAAGTATGTACAGTACCTCACAAAATTGAGCGTACACCCTTGCATGGATGTAATTACGCCTTTTTCGATGCAAAAAAATGTTTTTAAATATAATTTAGAAATGCAATTTGATTTATCCACATATTCTTTATTGTTATATGAAATAAAATCCAAAATTTTAAAGCATTAGCCTTCCAAAAACAACAATAGAACAAAAAAATCAACTCTTTCACTCACACAAAATTGAGCGTACACAAATAAAAATACTTGGGAAACACATGAATCCTATGAAAAAACAATGTTTACTGTGAAGTCAAGTTAACGAAAGGAAAAAAATGTGTCTATGGATCATTTGTGTTGCGACTTTTGTGTTAAGAAGTACTCGAAAGCATTTTCGTTCTGGCATGGAGAAAAAAAGGACAGAAACTGATATTTCAACACGAAAGCTTATCATTAAGCTATTTTGTGGGGGAGAATCTTGACGAAGGATTGGTAGGACTGTAGGGCGAACTCATTCGACTGTGCAGGAAAAATATGGAACAAACTATGGAACCGAAGGTACACTTAAAAATGCTCCTGGAAGAGGTAGGAAACAAATTTTATTGGAGCAAGACGAACGTTTAATTGTTCGTAAAGTTAAGTGTAGCCCAAAAATTGATATACCAAAGCTAGTGTCAGAAGTTTCTACAACGATACGGAAGCCTTTGTCAGTAGAAACCGTTCGTCGTGTGTGTTACGGAGAAAAAATTTAAATAGAAGAGTTGCTCTTAAGAAGCCTTTTATTTCAGCTGCCAACAAGAAGAGATTAGAGTTTGGGCAAAAATATTTAATCCCGAATTTTGGGAAACTGTCATGTTTACTGATGAGACAAAAATAAACTTATTTCGCTCAGATGGTAGGCAAATTGTGTGGCGTGAGCCTAATACGGCGTTGAAAACAAAAAATATGTGCCCAACAGTAAAACACGGAGGAGGATGTATTATGATTAATTTTTAATTAAATTATGTACTTAAACATTTTATAAAGAAACATGATTGCCTCTGCGAGGGAGCTAGGTTTGCCCACGGATTTATGGTTCCAACAGGACAATGATCCGAAGCATACCTCACATGTAGTTAGGGAGTGGTTACTATATCATGTTCCAAAACAGCTCAGAACTCCTCCACAATCACCGGATTTGAATTCTATTGAGCATTTGTGGCAGGAGATTAAAACCAGATTAAAAAAACGAATTCTTCTAATAAAGCCAAGCTAAAAAATAGAACTGAGGAGGCATGGAACAGTATCCCCCCTTCTTTTACAAAGAAATTGGCAGGTTCTATACCACGACGCTTGCAGGCGGTTATAGACGCTAAAGGTATCTGTAATTTTGAAGTCAGTTTTTGAGTTTTTTAAAAGTTTTTTTTTTTTTTTTTACTGTGTACGCTCAATTTTGTGTGATTAAATGTAGTTAATTTTGTTTGTTTTTTATTTTATGAATGAATTCATTATTTTTTGTTTGTTTTTTTCTTCTATTATTACTAGGAAATTGATATTAATCTAAACTACATTTAAATTTTTATTTTTTAAACAGTCCTTCCTTCCCATTGAAAAGGGAATAATTACGGCTGTTCCATGGGTGTACGCTCAAGTTTGTGAGGTACTGTACAAAAGTACATTTGCTTGCAAACTCCGCTTTCTACTACAAAATGGGAAATAAAAAAGTTACTATGCTATGAGGAAATTTTACGTGAGAAGGAGAAAAACTTAACTCGTTAGTCGACATGGTTAAAATATATGAAGCCTTCGACATCAAAATAACTTTGATTTACGTTATTTTATTCCTACTAATTGTTTTAATTGTCTAATATTTTTTTCAAACATGTTTCTTCTAAATTATAGTTTTCTTTAGACTCTGCTCCCGATTACACAAACTCTAAACGTATTTATATGCAAAGTTGAACCCCGGCATACGCGAATTCGACTATCTTTTGGTCCCAACCGATACGTAAGTAAAATTTGTAATATTTTAGTGCCCAGTAATACCCTAGACTGAGTTCTATTGTCAACAAAAATGCGATTGACTAAACAATCGATATTTATCAAAATATTGTCCTAAATTGACACTCAAATGACACTTTGGGTCCATTCACAAGTCAAAAATTGATAGCGATCAATCGTTCATCGGTTATTTTTGGCCGCTTTCGATCACGATCAAATTTCGTCGCATCAACTAACATGTTTTCACACTGTTAAGGGGTTTCAAAAAATCGATTTTTTTTAATTTAATTCGATTTTTATTTATTTCGAACCTTTAACTATCTAAGAATGTTCCTTGAAAATTTCAAAAATCCTTGAAGATATAGCCGATTTATGGTGGAAGCGTCAGGCGACGGCGAGAGCGCGCGTGCAGCACAGACCACCTCGCAGGTACTTAGCTCTCATTAGTGCCCCTGTCCCTTGATGGGTTCCCCTTGAAACATCTGCTTCTAGTCCCCCCCGACTTACCGAAATAAAGATTAGGAAAGAGAACACACAGCTACGTGAGATATAAGAATTAGGCAAGCAGGACAGGGATATAGAATACGTTGGCATGCTCAGTCCCACTGCGTCCCCTGCAAGAGTAGCATATTCAAAAATATGCTGTACAAAAGGATAGGAAACTTGGTAAACATGATACGACTAGGCCCAGTGTCAGTCGTAAACGGAGGTTCTCTGGAAATAGCCATACGGGTGAGCTTGACCAAAGTTTGAAGCCACTGGGACATTACAAGATTATAAACATTCATCGGAATTACACGATGACGTGCAGGAAGCCATCAGGCACATCTTTGTCAGCAGATAACTTCTTCACCGATGCCTGGGGAATAATGCGCAGAACAACAAAGAGTAGTTCAACAATTGTGTCTGGAATTTTGCCCCAAACTTATCTATAATGGTAGAAACATTGTTGAAATGGCTGCCCAAACAGTGGCATGTATATTTAACGAAGGTTTTGTCACAATTCTAAAAATAATAGAGGCAATGGGAGTCAATATTGGACGGGCAGCAGCCAAACTCCAACAGACTCGCGATCAGTAGCGCATCACGCAGGCTGAGGAGGACTGCACTGAGGCCAGAATTGCTCGGAGAGACCAACGAGCCTATGAAGAAACGGAAGGAATTTTATATGGATATTGTATAGCTGATTGACGTAGGTAGGTTTTATACCCAAGAATTTGCTTCTCAAAACATTAAATGCGTTTTTCTGGAAACAGTGTTTTTACGACTGGCGCTTGAGGTTACTCAAAAACTATTAATCCAATCGGTTCCAAATTTTAACACGTTACTCTTCATATATAGCTATGGTATGAACTAATGACTATAATCAAATCGGTGAAGATCTTCTTTACTTTTTAACTTGATTTGTGATTGAAAAAAGGTGATTTAAAAAAAAATTCAATGGAAATTTGTTAATTTTTGTGCGAAATTAATAATCCTAGTTCCTAGTTTAATAATCCTAGTTCCTAGTTCCTAGAGCCAAACGTGTACTCCCCGTTGGAATTTTTGGTTTCAGGTGTTCCAGTGAGCGGAAATCATGCGCGCCGCTAAAAAGAAGGGCTTTTATTTGATCACAAAAAACAAAAAAACATAAAATTATGTAAAATTTGTGTCTTCTTTTTTAAGTCTTCAAATAAATGTTTGCAAATTTTCAAGCCTAAACAATTATTTATGTTCATTTACCAGCCCATTGAAAATCGTCAACATTTATGGACAGGACAAATTTCGACAGCAAACCATATTTTTTTCTTTATATTTTCCACACATCTGTAACATGATTCCGATATCCAACGTTGAGAGCACAAGAATGAAGCAATTCAATGCAAATTCGAAAAAGTGTGCCAGCATACTCAAAGGCTCACACGCACATTTTTCGCTTCGTTATTCGCAATAAATTTTACGGATTTCGTTTGACAGTGGTTATTTAAAGAGCTTACTTCAATTTTCATCATAATACAATTTCCCACCAAACCGGGTGTGTTCGATGTAGTCGTTACGAAGCAGTAGTCGACTTTAACTTAACATTAATATTGTTACATAATGCAGGAACTTAGAATAGGTATGTTCCCGCACCCAAAACAAACAACACAAATCTACGAAAGTCTGTTCCCGTAGGCCAAAAATTCGAGTTTTATGTCAAATGAGCCCTCTCTCGAGGGAGTAAAAAATTTCCCCACCCTGCCCATTTTAACACAAGAAATTTCTGTGGGCAGTTTGTTGGTCTTCTGTCAAATCAGTTGATGTGTCAAATACTTAGATTTGTTTTCCTGTGCTTGTGAAACAGATGATAATGAAAGATCAAAACGGTCGGCTAAGTATCTGAAACTACATGCTTCATGACCAGCAAACCATAGGAAAACTGCAGTGTGCTTATGAGCCCTGCATCTTTTATCGGGCCATAGATCAGCATAAAAGTGCGATGTTTCAAACTTTTCCGAAAGGCTTTCAAATAAAGAACTTTTAATACGGAAATGTGTTATGAATTCCTTTTCAGAGTACAGTGGAACAGTCGTTTCTAAATAATCCATCACACACGTTCTTTTTGACTTAGATGAAGACACAACCGCTAGCAACAATTCTTTTTCATGTCCGGTTCATTAATAATTAGTTCCATCACGTCGTCGTCGTCAGTTATGACTTCCAAAAATAACTTTTTAGCAGAATTTTTTAATGTTTCCATTTTTTACACAGCACTTAGAAATCACAAATGTAATTTAATTCAAACCAGTATGTGCCATTTGTTATTTGACATTTCACAAGTGACATAATTTACACATTTGGTAAAACTGCGTTCCCGTACTTTCTTGAGATTTTGCTTCTCTCTGAGATTTTCCCCCCACTCCTTAAAAAATGACAGTCTTCACAACTTTGTGCAGAAAGTACGGGAACAGACCTAATGATTACAATTTATCGGCTTAGAATTGGCCTGACTAAACGAGAATATTTAGCAAATTTGATTTTAAAATGACAAATGAGACAATGAGTTATGAGAGGCAACCCTCTGTATTCAGCTAACTATTCAGAAAGAATTGTATCCGACCTGATCCTAGACGCATAGGCTTGAAATCTATTTTGGTATTTTGTAACTCAATCGACTGAGAATCGTATTATTGTGAACTAAAAACGTGCATATGACAAATTTGTATACGTCTGACAGTTGAGGGTGTCAAATTTCTTAATTCATGTTCACATGGACGTGGGAAGCACAGGAATATTAGATAGAGAGGGTGTGTGAGATCCCATGAGTTAGAGAGAGGGATGTGGGCTTCGCCGGTACAGTGCAAACCCTCGGATGCGTATCAAAACAAATCGTGTGTGCAAATACTTGAATGAAATAATACATTTCTGGACATTTTTTATTCGTTGATTTGTTCGATTTTTTATGTGCAACTATCTTTGGTTGGAATTGAAGTTACAATATAAATGTTTTAAGGACACAACAGAATAAATTAAATTACAATTGCAACACGAAAACAAAGTTTATTTCATGATTATTTGCCGCACGAAAACCGGCGATTAAGAATTTGTGAACGGCAAACATTGAAGGGAAAATCGAATAATATCGATCATAATCGACATTCATAATACCAAAGCGACAAATCGACAATCGACAATCGGTGTGTATCGACTATCGATTGATAATCGACACTCGCAATTTGGGCCGGTGACGCAGTGTACAATTTTGTTTCACTTAATCGGTTTTAAAACACGGTTTGGACTTTATTATAAAAAAAAGTTATAATTTGTTGGCTAGTAATAGTTGGACAGAATGCAGCCAGGACTGTCGCGGAAATAGAAAACCTCTGAGATATTCAATTTCTTAAACTAGGATCTTAATTGAGTACACCTTTGCAGGGGTGTTTTAATGTGTGGTGGGCTGTTTTAATGTGAAGCGTTTTTCTGAAAGCTGCAATCCATGGTGGGCGTATATTAGCCTACACACCAGAATTTGGCCGCACGAGACTTAAGTGCAAGAATATATTGAACTCAGCTGCACTTTAATTTTTGACCAAATTAAGATGTCATTCATGAAATGCTGATGTTATCGGATCTCTGGATCACAAATTTAAGGCCTGAACCAAAAACAAAGGATTCACTTTTTCGCATTAAATCAAAAGTAGAGAAAAATCGCATTAAATCAAAAAGTAGAGAGAACTTTCACTAAAACCTCACAGAGTTTGAAGTATTTTCAAATGTCATTAGCTGTCTATTTTGAAGTGGCCCGCAAAACAGCTGTTATTGCCAGGAAATAATAGAGTCAGCACCAAAATAACCACAAAAAAACTGAAGTTCACGCCGTAGACTTGTCCGGCACGACAACCCCTCACTAATTTTACCATTTTATTTTGTGTCGCAATAAATACCATTGTATTTTTAAAATATAAACGTATTTTGTACCACAAATAAAGTAATTTAAAATACCTAAAAAAACACAAGCCCACACATGTGATCGAGTAGAACAGTTGGCAATTGTATTCATTAAACTTATCCCAATCGACAAAATATGTACTCACTTCTCTTAAATCAGGTGTCGAGCTTCTGCGTTGATCATCCTTATCTTTTTTGGTAGAGACTGTTCTCCTTCGCTCTTGTCTTTTACTTACAGAATTTAAAATACTTGTTATTGATGGATGTGCAGTTGCAGGTCCTGTGTTACCTATAAAATCTGAAAAAAAAAAATATAATAATTAACTTTATTTCTGGGCGTAAAATATTAACTCTTCACTTACTATTCTCTCCAGTCTCGGCGACGGTATCAAGTGGCGTCGACGGTGCAAATGGTGATGGAATCGACTGGGTTTGAAGGTTGTACATATACGTATATATTTTGTAACACAATTTTTGTTAATGGTACTTTACCTCTTGATCGCCTCCTACACTAGGTGTATTCGGAGCTGGCGACGTTGGGTCTGGCGTATTCGCACCACTCGACTCTGCCCGGCTGTCGATGCGACGATTAGCTCGTGACCTAGTACTCCAAGGGAATTTCAGGAAAGTTTGGAATTTTCTGCGCTCTTCAGTTAGTGCACGCTCGTGACGTAGTATCATAGCTTCATCAGATATATCCTCCTCTTCGTCATCTTCTTCGACTCCACCGTTGCCATACTGAGACGATTGTGCATTTAGTGAGGTTCGTGCGCCCCCTTGCTTGCTATCGTCCTCAATACTGGCATCGGTTTGCATGCATTCCACAGGTGCAGGTTTTTTCTCTTCTGCGTTTCCTTCAGTGTCTTCGGCATCGTAATCTATTATTCGCCACCTGCAATATTTCCGAAAAATTTGAGTTCATTTTCTACACATATGCTGTATTTAGTGAACTTACTTTGGCGTGGGTATTTCTTTATAGGGGAGTATTTCAACTCGTGTCGCCGCGGCAACGCTGTACGGAATGACAATATTGTCTATGTCGTATGAACTACGACTTTTTCTCTCGAGGGATCTGTGTTGAAGTGAACAACAAACTTAAGTTGATTGAATACAGTTCATGATTACAAGAACCCTACCTTTCGTACTTGTAATGCCCACTGGTATGTATTGGCGACGAAGCTCTGCTGCGTCCTGCTGGCCCCATCAGCCCATTCGTCGTATTGGCTCCATCGAGGCTATCGCAGTGCAGAAAATTTAATTCGTTGTTGTAACTATGCTGCTGACTGTTGAGATGATGATGACTTAAATTTGTATTATTATTGTGATGATGGATTCCGCTCTGGTTAAGTGTTGCTGCTGCTGATGCTGATGACAGTTTGCGAATCTTATTATTTTTTGAGTGCTGGTAGATCGATGATGAATGTGCTTGGTGATGATTGAATTGCTCGGCACTTCGGGGATGAAACTGGTGAGATGGGGTCTGATGATGATTTTTGTTGCTGTTGTTTCTTCGATGACTGTAGTCCAGCGTCTGGTGTCGGTGATGCTTCTTTGAGCCTTTTCCCAGCTCTGCGGCCGCACACAGAGAGAAAGACACAAAAAAGGTAGGAAGATACCACAATGCAAAGAAAGAGAGAGAGAGAAGATGGCGAAATTGTTTTTGTTTTATGTTAATAAAATTTTTATCAGATTTTTATTGTTTACAATAATTTACTGTTGGCCACAAGTGGCGTTGTCGAATGACTGCCGCCGCCGTGGAGGTCCTGATGATTCCGCTTCGTGTACTTTCTTTTGCCAGTGCTCGTAATGTTTGAAGCATTCGCATTTTGCGACGGATTCGGTGTTATTCGTCCACTTGTGGCATAGACCCCACGTTGTTCTTCGCGTTCTGCTGCACGCTGAGCGGCAAGTGCACCCTTCATTACTGCTTTAGCCGTGCTACGTACGACACGATTTTGCCAGTCCACATCGCGCGATATTGCCTCAAAGAAAATCGAATTCGAAATGTCTTCAGAAGACAATAATATGATTAAAGTTCTGCTTATGCAAAAAATTATGAGCACCTACCTTCGGGGAAACTAAGGACTGGGTGAAAGCATGGATCCAATAGTGCTACTCTCTGAGGCATCATCATGGTATCCGGGAGATCCCGTGGTGCTGTCGGATCGGAGCGTCCTGTGCACAAGGCGCACGGGTGAAGGGGCCACTGACAACCGCATTTTATTGTGCTGCAAGAAGGCAACCCACATTCACAATTTTTTTTTTCTTCAAATATTTATGATTCTTACCTTGGCCGTGCCGCTTTTTTCGATATAGTATGTACATTAGCCGTTTGGAACAGCTTTCTTTTCTTAAAATAGTTGCTTTGGAAGGCTCGCGTTCGACAGGCACCTTGAGATGATTCTTGTTCCGCATCAATAGCTGCCTCTAAGTCAGTATCATCAACTGTTGTGTAGCCAGATGTTTTTGTATTTCCACCTGGCAAGACACCCCGGTACCCGTTAACTGATGATCCACTACTTCCAGATGAGGCGGTATTTGCATCTGCTGAATTCAACAGAACAACTTTACCTTTGAGCTGACGCAATTGCTGATGCAATTCAGTATGTTGGCGAATTTTGAACTCTAAATCAGAGATTTGCGATAGAAGCCAAGACCATCGAGCAGCAATAGATGCGCGATCTCTTGAGTAACGCCATGCTGCACGCTTGGATCTGTTTCATAAAGAAATAGTTAAGATAACTCCTGATAGAAACATTTTGCCTCTTTACTTACATTGGTAAGGGATCCTGAATTTGATTGTTGTATGTGACCATTTCATCGGCTGATTCTCCTCCAGAACTGGATGCCGTTGCATCCGAGTCTATAGCACTCTGTACTTCGCGCATTTCTGCTTGCAGCAATCCAGACACATGCGCTATTTCCTCCGCGACTTTGTCATCATACGTGGGAACTACCACTTCCATTTGATATGCTGACGGATCAGATTTGCTTGAATATAAGTGCTGTTGTTTTTTCACTGGAGACACATGCTGTATATTGCTTGCAACACTCTCGATCTTCTTGAGAACGTTTCTCATTGTGTTTGTGGAGACGGGATGGTACTTTTCTTCGGAAAAAGTAAGTTGCTGATGATCTGAATCGCTGTTCTTGCGTTTTGTTGTGCGTGCTGACCACTCGAACAAGCCAGAAATTTCCTCACTCGCTTGCTTACTCATGTAACGCGCTTGTAGTTTTCGCAAACGCCTCAAAAGAAAATCAATTTTCCGTTGCATTGTTTGCTGATTCTTTTCGATCTCAACCTGTACCTCCTTCAATGGGTTATCTTTCGTATTCGGTGGATTGACATCCTCGTAATTCATAGCGTATTCGCTTAGAAAACCAGCAAGGTCACAAATGTCACCCCCAGTTGCGCTGTCGAAACCCTTAAGCACCTGCAGGAGATCCTCCTCAATATCATGATCAATTTCAGTGTCCTTGAAATCTTTCTGGTGACCGCCACTTCCACCCATGGTTGATGTGGTGCTCTGTGGCGTCAGTGAAGAGACCGACACGGTTGTGGGAATATTTGCGTTGCTTGTAGGCGTAACCTGCGACATTATTTGTGCGGATGGAGTACGTGGAGGGGTGGCCGGTATCCCACTCTCCTGGCTAATGGGCATAGGACAATCATCTGTACTGTCCAGCTGTTTCAAACGTTCTGAAAGAATAGAAGCACAGGGATAAGATTAATTAACAAACAAAAATGCTCAAACTTACCCTCAATGTTGTCATCCTCTGATGCTGTTACAGTCGAATCCGTTTTGATTGGCGGCAGTTCCTGCACCGAAATTATATTCACCTTTAATTTACTACCATCTTCAGATTTCAAATCCTTTACAGTATATCCTTCACTTTCTTCGGTGCTTAATATTTCAACTCCTTCATTCTGATGCTCGGCCTCCTGCTTACTTCCTGCCTCATCATCCGCAGTCTGTTCATCCATGGACTGATTTTGAGTAGTATTTTCTTTTATACTCTCTCCCACGTTGACCTCTGCAACAACCTGCTCGTCTTCGAGCACGTCCAATTGTCGCGTTTCTACTTCTTCACTCAGTTTAATCCTATTTCTTAAATGAATCTCTGCTGTTATAACTTCTTCTATATCACTGGGAAAATTACTAAACTGCGAGGTTATTATTTTAGCCGCGGTCTCTGCGTCTATTTGTGATATCTTTGATTTGATTATCGGTGCCGAGTTAGCAGCTGAAGGCGGCGGTTGAGATGACTTGGTGTCACACATGGGGCCCATTTGAGAGGTATTCGCAGGTACTGCGTCCCCATTAACTACCAATGTACAATTTCGCACGGCAACGCTCTGCTCGAACGCCAACTGGAAGGCGCCTTTTGAAGCTACAGTAGTTGGAGTTGTCCCAACTACAGCCCCAACTGACTCTTCCTTGTTACTACTGTTGGCTATCGATATGCTACTTATATTCGAGTTTGCTTCAACAGAATCACTTCCAGCATTATTGCTGGTGTTGAGATTATGATTGCTATTATTATTGTTGTTGTTGTTGTTGTTTTGAAGCGGACTACCAGCTGCAGTTGGTCGTGGTGATGCCGAAGCTGCTGATGAAGATAGTTTATTCGTGGGGCTTAACGGCTCAGTGAGAGCTGGTGCCATTTTGCACACAAATTCGGCATCTGAATGTAGAGATACACTTGGCGTATTAAGTGATGCAAATGTCGACGAAGTGAATCGCGATTCACTGTCGGAATGATCCTTTGATGTCAATGATGGTGTTCTACTGGTAGTCTGTAGGCCCATTCATTGACTTTAGCGGCGAATTTTTATCGCACCGCTCGTTACAAGTTCCTCTTTTCTTTAATTTGTTCCTTTATCTTCTCAATGTGTGCCCCTTCCGGGTTGGTTAGTAAATCATTCACAAAATATGGATTATTCGTCCTAATATGGACGAATGTAAGCCACCTGGAAAGATAAAAAAAAAATCAAGTTTACTTCGAGTTTTATAAGCTTTTTGATTACGCAATTGAAACCACATGTGTACAATGTACCTTTGTGTAGGGTGATTTTCTCATTTGATTGGGAAAACTTTTTGCGAAACATGAAACACACGAGCAAATTTTCTAAAAATACTGTACAAACTACTATGATCGAAAAATAAGCTGAAATTTGAATTTTAGAGTTCGCATGCCCTTTTATTCTGGCAAATGTCTGTGAGGTTTGTAGTAAAATGTACTCTCCAATAAAACGACAGATTTTCAGAAACACGAACAAATATTCGGGCTCATTAATAAGCCTAGGAGGAGGCACTGTTCCCCGAAACGTTCCCCCCCAATTGAACGCTTTAGACTGTTTGAAAATATTCCTTTGTTGTAGTTTTCTATAAATTTCGACTGATTTTAATATACGAGAGAATCAATCAGTCAATCAACTAATCACTACTTATGAGAAATAGTAGTAAGCCATTTATTTGATCGGAAGCGAACGAAGGCCAGTACATTGTTGGTTATTCTTGGAAAATGCAGATTATACATTGTAGACGTTATTTTGTTAAGTTTCCATGTGATAGAAATTATTAACAATGATAGTGAAGAAAATGTGATTCTTTAGTAGTCAGGCTCCTCTTTAGATCCAGTTGTCAGCAACTTGAGTATCCAGTCTTCTGCCTTTCAATAATAGCTGGCCCCTAAGTGAGGCTGACTTCTGGGTAAGGAAGATGCGGGCAACTGCAGTAGTCAGCCGAGGGGGGATACGATATTTATTTTTTTTATAAATGGAAATTAATTGTAAATGACCTACAAATCATCACACAATGCGCTGAACTTTAATATTCTTGTAATTATAAATCTTTCTCCCAAACAACTAACCCAGCTAATTATTTTTTCCAAGTAGCAAAACCGGCACTTACGAATACCCGAACCAAGCTTTCATTTTTAACAAGATAACAAGCAGCTACATCGACAGACTTTTGCATCCAGACAGAAAAAAGTAATGTCACAATCGAACAATGGGTGACTTGCATTATCATATAAGAAGCTCTTGCTATTGCACACAAACGTCAAGTTTTTATACTGAAATATACAGCTCCATGAATACTTTCAACAACAATATCCTTATTTTTAAATCTGTCTAAGGTACTCAGACTAACTAGATGATAAACTTGCGCATAACGTACGAATAACCGCATTCACACCATACCACATAGGTGCCGTAACAAAAATATGTGCGTTCACACCAGAAATGAAGTATGATAGAGATACCCAACTTCACAGCTGTCCATCGACGAATTTGACGGATAATCATGAACATATTGACGGTTATTCATGAATTTTTGACAGTTATTCACGAAGTAACGTAAATGCGGTTCTCTGGTTGGTCAATTTGGCTTTAGAAAACAATACAAAAAATGGCTGTCAAAAATGTTAAGGGACAAGAGAGGTAGCCACTATATTGCGCCGTTGACAAACTTCGTGATGACAATTGGAGAATGAACATGGAAAACACGAATATGAAACGAAATACATTTTTATCCGTCAACCTATTATGAGAATGAAACGAAAAAATAAAACTGATAAAAAAAAAAAAAAACTCCCTTCCACACCCCCAACGACTATGTACATAATCGAGAAAATATGCATTATCGCCTCATTATGAGCGTTTATCTACAAAATTCATTGACGATACGTTTAAAAAAAAAATCCTAAACTGTGCATGAGAAATACATATCATTTTGCTTCTTCCGCTAATGTTTACTCGTTGAAGTCACAAACACAAAAATTTGTACTGCCGTCGTACAACAAGTGTTCACACTGTAAAATATGTGGAACGACCGAGCGAAAAAGTTGATATTTTCATACGATCGCAAATTGGCCCATCCCAGGCGGCTGTACGACCGGGCGGTACCACATGCAGAATAGTCTGATCGCGGCTAAAAAAAAATAGTAACAGTCGTAAATAAACACAACACATAACTACACAATAAAAAAAAAAAAAAAAAAAAAACAGGTTCAACTACAAAACTTAACTATTTCAAAAGAGAATAATAACATTAGTCATAATGCGCGGAATTAAAAAAAAAAAAAACGCCGAATTGTAGATACGTACTGTCCTCGGCAACTTTATGTACTCATGTAGACCACACTCACTCACTTCTTAGGTACCTATTGCATCATGATGACAAGAACTAGAATTTCACAACGCACTTTTGAAAATTACAGTTCAACGTTCTCAACGAATTCCTTTCAACACTCATTTATTAACCCAAAGGACAAATAAAAACACAAGTGTAAATATTCAGTGGTGATAATAAAGCCGCATAGATTTATCTATAAATACCTAGGTAGAGAGGAAGTCACCACGTGACACAAATATACTACGTATACAAGCATTATTGGAGGCACGACACATGATTCAGATCCCGCCAATGAAAATATGGTTAAAAAAAATCCGAATGACATTGACAGTTCACATCAAAAGTTTATCTTTTCGAACTCGAAAAATGCTTACGACACAAAAAACGCTTTTCCCTCCTTTTCTTCGGTTTTATTGCTGCTTGCTATTCGACGAAGTTTCGTTATTCTTACCGGCAACGTAACTTAAACGTTTATCACAAATAACCACTAAGCAATGTCTAACCCACATGGATCCATACACACGATGAAAAACATATAAGTGTATATGTACATCGGATGCAGCCACACATATATACGGTCTGTCATACTTTGTTCATTGGGTACACACACGCTCATGTGGCATATTAATCGTATCTCAAACACGTTTCTATTTGTTTTTGCAGATGTACCTTTGTTTTTTTTTTTGTTTCTTTGTTTTCCTTTGCTTGCGTGTGTATGAGGCAACCCATGCATATTTCGGCAGACGATTTTTTCAGATATTGTTTTTATGTTGGCTGTCGTTTCGATGCCTCCTCAACGAATCGATTGGCGGCATTTTATTAATGCATACCTATACAGTGATATGTGCATATTTTACCTTTTAGTTTTATTACTTTTCGAATTGCAGAAGTATGGAACTGATAAGAAAACACTAGTAGTCTTCTGTTTACACTGTTTGTGTTGGTGAATTTAAACAATCTACTCGTTTGCACAAGTAAAGAGTGATTTGGATGATTGGTTAGTTAGTTTGGCTTTTGACCGGGTCGTGATTTGCAATTCGATGGGGACAATAATCTAACACACACGGGAGATATTCGTCCGCAGCTGATATTGTTATTTGTTCGTTTATAGAATAAAATACTAGCCGTAAGTAATTATTTGTGAAGGGAACGTTTGTTCATGCTGAACTACACATTTGCACACATTCTTTATAAGATTCTGACTCATTTTGTGCATTATTTTTTAGCTTTTGTTAGTGCTTGGTGATGTTTTTTTTTTCATCGCAGAGCACACAAAGCACTATGTTCTCTAAGTGTAAACTCTCAGTATCTACCGATTTTGCATATCATAGACTACATCCAATAAACAGTATTAATTAAAGAATAGTGTATGGATAGATTGTTTAAACTCTAATCGAGACAAGCGTTGCAAAGCTATACAGCGACACTCGAACCGCGCAATTCCAATAAAATATCCATTTTCTTTAAACAAAAATTTGCCATATTCACTGTTTGTTCTGAAATTTAGTTTACAGATTCAAAAAAAATGTGTTCAACAATAACGATTTGTTTTGGTTTTAGAAATGCGTATTATCATTTGTCACATAAAAACATAAGGCCCGGTAAGTGCAACAACATGCAACTGCCTTAATTTCTTTTAGTTGCGTAAATCGAGATTGTACTGTACATACCTTGTAATAGGTCCATTGAAACTAAAGTGGCTTCTATTCCTCTTATCGTAGAGTACATTTCTCAACCGAAGAGATCTCTCGGGTGCCTATATGAGATATAATGTACATATCTTACATTCATGAGAAAAAATAATTCTGGTGAATAAAGCGATAGTTAATAATGTCACGAATGAACATAGCTGACGGTGCCTTACACCTGAAACTTAAGGTTTGAAAGGCAAGCCGTATATTTCACATCCATCGTCCGAAATTATGGAAGAGTATTCTAAATATGGAATGACTAACAAACAATAGACGGCCTTAAGACTAGTTATATCCCGAAAATCTTTACTATTTCTTTTCAGAAAACCTAACATATCGTTAGACTAAGCAATTGTATAATCATAAAGTAACGAAAAATGTACATACAAAGTTTTCATTCTAAACTATAGATATAAAAGGTGTATTTTTAACAAAATAATTCATTCTTAATTTACAACATTTATAGCTTGGAAATTAAAAATATAAAGCCACAAAAAACTACAAACAGAATTTTCCTGTTCAAAATAATAGTAGCGTTGATTGAAACTAAAAAAAAAATTGTTAGACATCAAACAAAAAAATGGGTCTTAAACAAAAGATAACCTTAATACTTGGTTGTAAACCCCTTATTCTCTAGGACTGATGTACACCCACGTGGCATGGAGTCCACCAAATCCTTGCATCTCTTGGTTGTAATATTCTGCCACGCACTTTACACTACTTGCCAAAGATCTCTATTATTGGTTGGCTTTGCGTTCGCCACTGCTTTCTTTAAGTCACACCACAAGTTTTCTATAGGGTTAAGGTCTGATGACTGTGCGGGCCACACAATAACATCAACCCCATTGACCCGAAATCATTCCTTGGCTTTTTTGCTGGTATGTTTCGGGTCATTATCTTGCTGATAGACCCAGATTAAAGGCATTTCATATTCTGCGTAAGGCAACATTACCCTTACAAGAATATCAACATATACAGTCTGGTCCATGATCCCAGAAATAAGATGGATAGGCCCAACACCTTGGTAGGAAAAACAGCCCCAAACCATTATTTTTGACCCGCCGTGTTTTATGGTCTTTAAAGTGTATTCGGTGTTTGGAAGACGACGAACATATTGACGGAACCCACATGCCCCAAAAATAACAATTTTGCTCTCATCAGTCCATAATATATTGCGCCATTTTTCCACAGGCCAAGTGATGTGTTCTTTGGCAAAAGCTATACGAGCTGCTATGTGCTTTTTAGAGAGTAATGGTACCTTGTGGGGACTCCGAGCGTATAGCCCTTCATTTAACAGCCGCCTGCGGACTGTGACAGGACTAATACTTAGTCCCAACTCCTTTTGGATGACATTTGAAGGTGCAGAGGGGTGCGTCTTGCTATATCTTACAATTCGCATGTCCTCCAATGCTGATGTTTTTTTTTTTTTCGTCCACGGGATTCGGGCTTAGGATGGTGCTTTATTGCGTTAGCAATAATTGGGGCTGTGCACCCTATGATTTCTTGAATTTCTTTATACGTTTTTCCATCTGCTCTTAATTTTAAAATTAATTTGCTCTCCTGCTCTGTGCAATGCTTATTGCGGCCCACTGTTTAATTAAAAGTTCAAGATTTTACTATAATCTAAATTAAAAATATTTATTTGTTCTTACTTTTATGTTTCTACCTTTAAATTTAATTTTTATCAAATTTGAAGTCAGTTAATTAGAACACTACTATTTTTTTGAACATCTGTATAAGCACTTCGCCAAACCTTTAACGACTGAATGACACTACAACCGACATGCAGTGGAAAATATGATGTTTTTTTTTTTTTTTTTCTGTCAATTACCGTTATACGTTTTTGCAGTCTGCATTCAGGACTAATACTTAGTCCCAACTCCTTTTGGATGACATTTGAAGGTGCAGAGGGGTGCGTCTTGCTATATCTTACAATTCGCATGTCCTCCAATGCTGATGTTTTTTTTTTTTCGTCCACGGGATTCGGGCTTAGGATGGTGCTTTATTGCGTTAGCAATAATTGGGGCTGTGCACCCTATGATTTCTTGAATTTCTTTATACGTTTTTCCATCTGCTCTTAATTTTAAAATTAATTTGCTCTCCTGCTCTGTGCAATGCTTATTGCGGCCCACTGTTTAATTAAAAGTTCAAGATTTTACTATAATCTAAATTAAAAATATTTATTTGTTCTTACTTTTATGTTTCTACCTTTAAATTTAATTTTTATCAAATTTGAAGTCAGTTAATTAGAACACTACTATTTTTTTGAACATCTGTATAAGCACTTCGCCAAACCTTTAACGACTGAATGACACTACAACCGACATGCAGTGGAAAATATGATGTTTTTTTTTTTTTTTTTCTGTCAATTACCGTTATACGTTTTTGCAGTCTGCATTCAGGGAAAATATAACAAAATTTGCCTGCAATTGCTCGGGATATAAAGGGAGAATATAAAAAATTGGCATGGAATTGCTTGGGATATGCAAATTAAAAGTGCACTACTATTATTTTGAACACAGCTGTACATATGTCTAATTCGACGACGATGCAATTCGTTGACGTGCAGTAAAAATAGATATTTGATAGAATGATGGAACTGCTAATGGCACAAACAATTTCCAATACGGACGAGGAAGTACTTTTGCTCTTCGAGGTGATATTTCCATCTCCACATCCATTCTTGGCTGTAGCGCCACACAAGGAATAACCGTATGCATTGAACCACTTGCAAATACTGAAGATAAGACAGTCAGATTTCGAATGAATAATATTTCCAAATTTTTGCTTCCTCAGCTCTGATAAATCATTGCCGATCTTAGACGTCAATCAGTGGTGTTTCGGACTACACACTTAGCGATGTTGTTCTTCTGAGACTTCTACAGCTACTTTTTTTTCGTCCGCTTAAGGTAAACATTTTTTCGAAAATTAAGAAATGTACTTCCCGGTCCCCTAAACAGATTTGTCCGTTATTGGGAAAATTATTTCCTCCATAGAAACAAATGTTCGACTTTCTGGTGTGTAAAATATGGGAACATTTAAGTCTAAGTTCTAAAAAATTTAATAAATTTTGTTCGACTTGAAATTCGTCTTAAGGATGATTGTCTAGAGGTTTAAAGAGGCCTAACTGTAGCGGGATTCTGTCATTGAAATTTATTTTGCCCCTTAATGCGAGTTGTCCGCTAAACAGAGTATCCGCCAATGAGAGTTCACTTTTTTATGAGAGCGTATGCACAATATCACATATTATTCCCTGATGTGAAAGCCATATGATCGATTGCATACGAATCTCGATTTTAGACGACATAATACGAAGAATGTCATTTCTAGGCTGTAGCAGAATTGAAGTGATTTAAAAAAAAATAAAAAGAATAAAATAAAAAGATATTCCCCCAGATTCGAATATTATTTTTCGATGTTCGATACCCAGCTGAGGGTCACCGAATTCACCAAGCCTGACTGATGCCATGTGTGCATTCACTAACAAGCAGCGATGTGAGAATGACGCATGCTATGTCTCATGCCTTTATTGCCGCTTAGTTATCAGTGAAAATGTGGATCGAGTGATTTTTTGACGGTTATTTACCAAATAATGTGAATGCCGTTCTCTGATTGGTCAATTGGTTTGAGGAATCAATATAAAAAATTGTTGTCAAAAATTTTAAGGGCAAGAGAGGTATACGTTGATTATCTTCTTATAATCAGATTTTTGGCTGGGACATACATATAAATTCCTACGGGAAAATTAACTGGAAAACAAAACTTTGTATTATCCCTTTTGCCTCACCACCCTCGTCATTAAGCCGGAAAAGTCACAGACAAATTTAGCGTATGTGAAAGAAAGGGGCCTTAGTCATTGTATTTTGAATCTTTAATAGACAAAACAACAACAATGCTGCGTGATAACTTAGAACCTAGTCACGTCGAAATTAAACAAATGATTCATTCGTCTTTCCAATGTTTCTACGTAATAACATTCCGGACACGTCCAGCCCAGAGGGCAGGCAAACGAACATTCATACATATGTGCCATATGCCGACCAGAGTTTCAGATCAGAAAGCATCCTAGTCTTAGGGCTCATTAATGACTATCTCTACATCAATCTACACAAACTGACTGAGAAATTGATATTAACAAGAGAGAGAGAGAGGGATAGTGTGAACAAATTCGGTAATGTTCTAAGCAGTGCAGCTGCCTAGTTGCGTTTTACTCCGTGATAATGCATACAAAACCATTTTATTGCGGTTAGATTCATGGCAATGAACGGAAAGGTTAGGTATTTGTACTAGTTTCATACGAATGGCAATTATGTAACCATTACAATGCACGATGAAGTTGTGAAATGCGAAAAGTTTATTTACGTTTGAGAAACAGTAATTTACGTTTGATGTCAATAGTTTTGAATATGTTTACACCCATTATTGTACTTCTTCGAATGGTGCTACAGTCCGGGGTGCACCTGGACCTCAACCAAGCAGCTGCCTTCAATTTCGCACTTTAAATTGGTTGAGGTTCTTCTCTAGTTGTGAGCGCCATCGGATAAGTGGGCGTCCTTTCTTGTGCTGTCCCACTGGTTCAGAGTCGGAGACTCTTCGGGCTTGCGCAGAGTTGTCCATGCCACCTTAGTTTGAACCCGTAGACGACTGGATAGGCTCATGTCACTGCACCATCAGCACAAACAGGACCAATGATTAAACGCAGAACTCCAAGGGCTTCTGCCTTTGAGATTGTCCAAGCTTTCGCGCCAGAGAGCATTACCTGGATGACCAAGGTGTTATATAATGTTAACATGGTCCTTGGAGAGAGAGCTCTACTAATCACTTGCCTTTTGAGCCCAAAGTAACAGCGATTGACGAAAGTTATTCTGCGTTTAATCTCGGTACTAATGTTGGTCGCACTGGTTACTTAGGAACCGAGTTAGACTAAGTATTTAACTATCTCGAAGTTATAGCGGCCTATGGTGACGTTCTGGCCGTGTCTTCGATGTTGATGATTTGTATACATATGTAGCTTATGTTTGTTTATTTATTCATTGTAATGAATTAAGTTTTGCTGTCGATGTGCTTTGTTGTTGACAATAGACCTATCTTCATATTTAGAATAATGGTAACATCGAGACTTAACTATTACACATTTGATAACGGAATGTACGGGATTGCTAGTCATTCAACAGATTGAGACACTAGAAAATAATTTTTTTTTTATTTTTTTTAAGGGTTTTTTTTATAAAGGGTTATTATAAAGGGTGATTTTTTAAAAGCTATACTAAAGTTTTTCAAGAAAAAAACACATAAAATTCAGGAAAATGCATGAAATCTTTATTTGAATCGATAGTACGGTCCATATAATTTAATGTTTGAAGATTATTTCGTGCAAATGTTGACCTTGACTGCGCCTCAAATGGTCCATCCGCTTAGTCCAATTTTGGCATACTCTTTCCAACATTTCGGCCGGTATCTCACGAATAAATGCTTCAATGTTGTCTTCCTGTGTCAACTGAAGCGGTCTTGTCTGTATAGATATTAGCTTTAACATAGCCCCACAAAAAATAGTCTAAAGACGGCTAATTGACCGGTCCCGAACGTGAAATAAAATGTTCACCGAACTCGCCTCTCAATAAGTCCATTGTTGCGCGTGCTGTGTGGCATGTGGCACCGTCTTGTTGAAACCACATGTCATGCAAGTCGTTACGTTACGTTACGATTCGCATCATCTTTGAAGAAGTACGGCCCAATGATGCCACCAGCCCATACCGCACCAAACTGTGACTTTTTCTGGATGCATTGGTAGCTCTTGCAATGCTTCTGGCTGTACCCATTGAGCCAAAAATGAGCTTTGTCGCTGAACACACCATAAAATGGAAAAAGCGCGCGATGAACTTTCTTAACAGAGCACGCATTTCGATAATAAAATTCAATAATTTGCAAGCGTTGTTCGTTTGTAAGACGATTCATGGTTAAATTATAGACCAAACTGAAGATGTTTGACAGTGAAACAAAACACGAAACGTGCGTCAGCTGTTTAAACCAGTTTTGCCAAAAAGATAATAGCTAAAAAATCACCCATTAGAAAGCATCATTTTTTTATAGATAAAAAGTTTTAAAATGATGATCAAAGGTTAGAAGATTGCCCTAATATTTTATTATAATCGACCTTCGCAAGCGTAAACTCTCTTGGTTTTTAATTAAATTAACGAGATACAGAAACTCGATAACTGCAACTACCCAAGTTTTTACTAGTTGCCCTTTTTTTGTAAATATTTGTTTATTTATATTTTAAATATATTTTATTAAAATATGAAGCATACTTTTCCCACTCAAAAATTGTAAAAAAAAAATGTTCTATAGAAAAGGGCTTTTCTACTGTACATTAAAAGCCCTTTAATTCGGAAAACTCGACTAAGAGATTCGGAATAAATGCGTCGGTTTTCAATTTTATGTAAACATTAAATTAAATTAGCAAAATTAAATAACACCATGTGTAAACAGGTATAGGTAGCAAATAGATCTCAAATATGTAGAAGATGGAACAAATCATCAAAATGTCTACTGGGAGAGTCTCTGTAATTCACATTCAGAAGTCGAGAAAAATGATTGAGGGTAATCCCAACAAATTAAGTCCTTGCTTTTTTCAATCAATAAGAACGCATAAAAACAAACGAGCAAACACCCTCATTAATTCCGAAAATTCGTTAATTCGGACTGACCTTGTCCCAATCATTCCAAATTGAGTAGCTTTTACTGTAATTTGTTTAACCATGTTTAAAAAACACTTGGGAAAAGAAACATTTTATCAAAAGACACCTGCGTGCAAAATTGGACCGGAAGAGCATGTTCCATCAGAAGTCACCTCTTACGTTGGTATTATTATTGCAACTTATTATTTTATAATATAATTCAGACTATTAAGTTAAAAAATATTGAAACGTTAGAGGCCTTCGCGTAACTTACAATAGTTTACATGTATGCCATACTAGGGAGTCTTTTTTATTCGTCAAGAGAGATCTCTGTTGTGCTCTGGATGAATGCAAGAGATTTGTTTGACTGTTAACTAACATACTAACCATCAGACCTTAATAACTTCCAGCTGTTGAATTCTAAAACAACCGATATAAGATATTGGGAGTGTTTTAAAGGAATATGCAAATATGACTATAGCGAAATATATTTGGGTTTTTACTTATCCAATCTTCGCTAAACATAAAACCGAACCATCATTTAGTAGGAAAGAAATTATTAAGTTGTATTGATTATTATAGTAACGAGAGAAAGTGAATGACCTTATTGGCTTAACGTTACCCTACATTTAAATTAATCATATGTGATGTTGCAATTTTATTTAAGTGATGTGAAATATCTCCAGCATTTATATAACACCAAAAAGGGGCGGGATAAATTTACACATTGCTTGCGGACAAGCACGAACACGTCATCGGTGCTAAAGTACCCGAGACTTCAGCCTCTTTTATAGAAACTCCCTCCGTCGGCCTTCCCTTTAACGACTCTTTAACTTCTACTGTACATTTTGTTGTTGCTGCCGCCGCCGACAGCCTTGGCACAATGTTTAGGATGAGAAATATTGCCAGTCTTGCGCACAGTCAGTATTAGGTAGTGTGTTGTATGGGAAACAAATAAATTCATAAAGGAAGTCGAGTACAATACTTTCCTACTCACTCCACTCTTTTCTTCTTTTTTTAACATTTTTAATTGCGTCTTTCTCCTCTCACGAGACTCGAAAGATATTTGCCTTTTTTTTTTTTTTCTTTTTTTTTATGCAAAATCTCTTCGTATTTATCGTTTTCTGTTCGCATCTCTCCCTCATTACATTCTGGTAGAGTAGAACACACAACAAAGGCGAAGGTATTTTAAAGGGGGTAAACTCTCTTTGCGTGAGCGGGATAGATGTATAAGCAGGCCGCATGCTACTGAATGCGATGACAGGCAGTAAAAAAAAAGAGAATAAATCGCATAAAATTCTATGACGAAATAAATAGTAAGTGTTGCCAGCTCAAACATATTCTCGCTCGTTTTACTCTAACCAAGATGAGAGTATTGAAAATTGATATAAGGCAATGGACGTTAATCTTTCTTTCGTTAAATTTTTTTTGTGTGGGTATGGCTTTTGGGTTCGCTTCACATATAAATTTGTAGGTCTTTGAGAAATCGTAAAACGTCATGTTTTAGTCGATTCGATGATATACTATTATTAGTATTCCTTTGCGAAAGATTTATAAAAAAGGCTGCGCTCACGGATAATACAAATATGTTCTATCATACCGATAATAAAACCTAGTGAAAGTGCCTTCAACACCCCGTCAGTCAATGGAATCATCGGTACATTTGCCATTTATAAGCAAAAATTACTAGCAAGTTGTTGTTAAAATTTCATTGTTGGATGAATGAGACCAAAAACGCTTGACTTTTTTTTCAATGTTTTTACAAAAGAATCAAGAATAAATCAGTAGTATTCCGTTAATGAAACATAAACGCAAGCTTTTTCTGACGAGTGTATAAGTACAAGCTATCGGATTGTTAACGCAGATAGATTGATGGTTTTTGGTTGGATTATAGGTATTCTTCTAAGGGAAGCGTGGAGGGCTTAAAATAGAGCGCATGATGGTAGATCCAGATTTTCAATTTTATATTATTTTGCGAGGCTTTGCGGCCAATTCATAATACAATACAGACATAAAATGTCTGGATACGTATGGATTAAAAATACATTCTAGGCTAACTCAGAAAAGAGCCGGAAAAGAATGATATTTTCAGGCTTAAGGAAATGAAGTTTTTCATTTTTTTGAATATATTTGTTCCTGTTACTGACGGAGATAAATTATTTCGCTTTGATGACCCTTACATGTACAGTACTCTTGAGGTTATCCATCATCGCAACCACCGACAACAAACGCAATTGAATTGAAATTGAATTGCAATTGGATTGCAACCTTCCTGCGAAACCCAGACTCGCAAAAACGACGTGGTTGTCAGTCGGATTATGAGAATTTAGAAAAGAATTTTATTTGTATGTGCAATTGAAGTAAACGAAGTATGCAAGCACCATGAGCGTACTCTTACTTGCGATTCTCTTTGGCTGATGACAAGCGAGGATTGTGGAGCACGAATTGATTATCTTTCGATATCTGTTTTTCGGTAACGACTATCATGAATAATTGTAATGGACACACTGTATCATTGTATCACACTGTATCATTCCGATAAATCATCTAGCTTCAGTTAAATGTGCAACCTACTTGTTGCCGGTAATTTTTAAGTTCACTTTTATTACAATTAAAAAAATGATAGCTGTCTTCTAATTTAAATTTTTTAATGCAAAGTGCTGTTACTAGTTTGATCTGAATACAACAAAAATCGAAACAGAAATAAGCCGTCCGTACAATACTTCCAAATGTTTTGCACAGATGCATCTTCGACATTGCGATCAAGACAAGAATTTTTTATAAGGAATATACAGTCAGTAACATATTTTTTAGAAATACGTATGTTATTTTTACCCTTTTAGAACGTCCAAAAATGTTGTAAATTCAACATACCTACATGATGAAAATAAGGATTACTGAGCACATTTATAAAGCACAAGAAAACCATCTGTACTTCTTAAAAACAAAATGAATTTGCCTTGAAAACAACTTAGGTTTGTAATTTTTCATACACAGAAATTCAAAACATATTTTTAGTCTCCTCGAACATGATAATGATATAATTATTGTTATAGCAAGGACTTTATATTAAATAAAACGTTTTTTGTTTTCTCAACAAAAATTATTGACAAACACAATTAATAAAATCAGTTTTATCACCAAGTGAACAAAACGCAAATTTGCGCATATATTCATTAGTGTGTACCACATGTTCGCGCTATTCTGAATTGCGCTTTATCTAAATAAAATGTTTTATGAATTCGATCTGTCTTACATAGAGCACAATGTTTCGTTGTTGTTTATAACAAATTGAGCTTAAGTAAACAATATAAATCAGCGGCAAAGAGGATGTTCGTTTTGTAGGAAGCGATTTCATTTGCCACCAAAGACTCAACAGGTTAGTTAGAAGGTTTGAGTGTGGATTGAATTCATATGATATGGAATCCACTTGTTATTTAAGCATTGCTTAATAGACCCAAAATTTAGCATTTCACCTCACTAGTATGGTTTTCAATAATCAAATCCCAGTGTACGGCTGAATAAATTAAGCAAATACTGTAAAAAATGTACCATGAAAGAATATAATTTAGCATGTATATTTTTACTTTACTGATAAGAGTTATACGAGACTTTCATTTAGCACCAAATTCGAAATTCCTTCGGAAGGAATAAGTCAGTCATTCTTTCACAGGCATGGCATCGATTTGGCTGTTTACATACAATTGTATTCGTCGCTATCATTGATCGAGCCTTCGAACAATGCCCAAGAAATGATCTGGCGGTATACTTCAAGTAAAACAACTAATGCTTGAAATCTCATATTTCCTCTACATATACACAATATGAACTACGGATAGTAAATATTCCTTTAAAATAAAAATAGACCAACACTAAGCTACCAACACTCAAAGGTAATTCATCATTATTTGTTGGTCGTCGTTGGTGCTTTTTTCACAAAGAGTACACTTCTAGTAAAATATTTTTAACGCGAACAATTGTATTATCACTGTTAGCTATTCGATTTCATACTTATTCACAAATGTCAATTTCTGCTTCAGTGATAAAAATAGGCAAAAACTACTAAACAAATAAGCCATTGACCCGCCCGATAGCTGGCATGCTCAATAAAAACTAAAATTTCTTTTCTGGCAACGTCATAAGCTAAAAATCTTTTTACGCGCCATTAAAATTTTCCCAACAAGACCATTCCTGTTTTTCATACGAAAACAAGGCTTTTAGTACAGCAATCTGCATCGTCACATAAAACCACAGCATCTTAAACATACACATATTATTCAATCAATTATTTAAAGAAATAATTAAATACATCGTTTTTATCGATGAATGTTTTAAAACATATTAAAATAAGACTTATAATCGGCATATTGCTTCTCAGTTTCCTAACAACTAAACCACCACGGCCAGGAAAAAGTATCGCCATCCTTTGCACACCAATTGCATTGTTAAAGCATGCTAGACAGAGATGCTACAAAAATGTCGGACACAGACAGCACTAAATAAACTCCCACTGTGTTAATTACATCTTAAAACATTTTACTTACACGCCATTAGAATAATCCAATAAATTACGCGTATTCCATTCGGCTGGGTTAATCCATACAAATAATCCAATGCAAAGAAGAAATTGCCTTGTTTTTTGTTTTTCTAAAAATTCCACTATAAAGCGGCTGCTATTGCTGCACTGACGCGACACAATCTTCTCTCGCACTTCTACTACTTTTCGTTTTCACTCTATTTTTTCTCTCTTGGGGTAACTTTTTTTTTCTTTTCACACAATTTTCCAATAAAAAAATTCATTACATACCTTTACTTCTCGTCAAGCAAGAGAAGAAAAAAGAAAAATGCTTTTCACAATTTATATCACAATTAATCTTCTTTCATTGTAGATGGGATTTATTCCATTCGTTTTTATATAATTTCACACACTTCGCTAAACGGAAATGCTATTTTTGTATTTCTCACTAGTGTTGCTCTTGTTTTCGTTATTTTTGAAAAAGAAAAAATGAAAATATAGAATAATTCTTTTCAATTATCTGGAGTTTAACTAGCACAGTTCACTGTTAAAAACATCAATTGCGGCTGCTGCTGGTGATAGTTTCGAAATTATTACTCGCTCTTGCTGGGAATTGCGAAAATCATCTCTACTCCGACGGAGAATCGAAAAAAATGCTCCGTTTTCAATTCACGCACAAAACAATGGCGGCCGAGATAGTATGATTTTTGTAGTGCCCGCTGTATACGGCTACTGCTCGCAAGTTCGCTTCACTGCTAGTGAATATTTTATTGTACTGTTTACTCTATTGCATATACGCATATGTTTATCTCGCTCTCACAGATTTCAGTGGGTAAGGTAGTTCAGGAATACTTGGTAATTCGTTATCGAATCGCGAGACTCGTTTGATAGCTGATTCAACTTCCACGTTTTTACGCGACTATTCGGTAGTGGTACAAATCTAGAACACTTCCGAGGGCTGTAACATTTTTAAAGTAACATTAATTTCCTAAGTTTGGGATTGATTGCGGATGTATTAACCGTTATTTCTCGACAATATAAAAGCACGCGCACTCTTTTAAGGCGTTAATTATTCGAAGATCGATTTCGAAGCAGCTCTGTTTGTTTATTTTGTTTAATATCGCGCA
Source organism: Eristalis tenax (assembly GCA_905231855.2). NCBI lineage: Eukaryota > Metazoa > Arthropoda > Insecta > Diptera > Syrphidae > Eristalis > Eristalis tenax. The sequence goes on along the minus strand of HG993124.1, from coordinate 102,738,406 downwards.
CTTTACCGACAGTCTACCGATGGAAGAACACATCCTTATCGACATCTTTTCAGAAATTTATTTAAACCCCATCGTTATCCCACCTTAACTAAGGTTGCCTAAAACGAAATTAAAATAATAAATTGGATTAATATTTAAAGTATGTGGGACCAGAATATAGTTATGAATTTTGGAAGCGAGATTCTGCGAAGCCTCTACTGATCTAACCACTCTTCAAGCGAATTGTGTATTATTGATCAATGAAAGGTTGGGAAGTACTAAAATCAGTCTAAGGCAAATATATAATCTAAGTAAAACAAAAGGAATAAACTAATATTAATCTTTCGAATTCCATGTCTATAGTTTCCAATTAGATTGGTACGCTCATATTCTAATTTTAATATTTGGTCGAGGTATAAGCGTATTTAAAATAAAATGGGGCATTATTGTGGACATCTTTAAAACATGGCCCGCGAAAGCAGAAAACATTTTATAATAATAGGTTCAATTCATTCATACAACATTCAATAATAAAAGTCTACGCATTATCTGATTGAAGAAATATCAGAAATTCAATTCGTGTTGACTAATCAAAAAAAAAAACCAAATATTTTAAAAACATTTGCAGTGCGAAAGAAGTCAAGCTTTTTTTTTTTTTGTGTTCAGGCTGAAGAATCATTAATATTGGATTCATAAAGCAATTAATTCTGCACGTAATTTAATGTAAAATAACTAAAGGTACCCATCAACACTACATTAACTATCAAATAATTATATTTTTTTTAAATAAACAATTTTCGAAAATTCTGTGTTCGAAAACCATAGACTAATTTTCCCAATCAACTCCCAATCACAATGAATACCTTTCTAATAATTTCTAATCCTTTCTAATAATGATGACATTAATATCACAATAGATTTCTTGTAAAGAACAAAACTGTACAACATGTCTAATTGTTATTTTAATATCTACATAGCCTTAGGCCTTTGGTATTCTGGCTACAGGTTACTTATAATTTTAAATATGTGATACTAGCGGATTTGCTACTAAGTGAACCTTAAACTATTACATACGTATTAACATTATTTTAACATGTTTCAAGGTTCTAAATAATGTGTATCAACCAAATGCTGAAAGCTGTAAATATAAAATAAATTAAGACTACACTTAAATTAAGACTACACTGCTTGGTCTTGGATCAACTTAGGAAAATTGAATTGAATTGCAACTCAAAATATAAATATGACGGGTAGTATTAGGCCTACATATGTAAAAAACAGAAATCAAACAAATTACGAAATCCAAAAAATTGCAGTGAAGAAATAACAGAGTAATACAGGAACCAACCTGTAGATATATTGAAGTATTAGAACTGAAATACGCTTAAGCGTATTGTTGAAATTAAAGCATATTCCAATTTCTCCGAAATAAATAATGTGATTGAAAAGCCATTCAAAGTTATACTAGGTACTTAAAATTAATTTTGTTGAATAAATTTCAAAGTCAATGCATACACATACAAACATACATACATAATAAACAATTAAACAGTAATTATATCTGCTTACCACTCTGTAATGCATGACATATAGAATTCAATAAGTTGATAAGTAAATGCATCAATTTTGTCCAGCCCGACTGTGGTTATCGAACACTCAATCAAACAGATGATTTCGAAACTTCGAACATAATCAAAACAAGCAAGATATCTATAGAAAAATATTAAGACACCAATGAATTTACATAAATAAAGTATATGTATAGTATATGTTTCACTTACCAATAATGCGACCAATGTCAGCTCAAAGGATGTTAAATTCTTTTGCCCAGATATATTTGCCTTCCATTTTGTTTGCCAATAATAAATCCATACGACTTGATACACTCCGAACGACCGATGCTTCTTTACTCTTGCAGCGGAGTCTCATATTTGTACTGTGTGCTCTGCAAGTGCGATGAAATATTCCCAAATCAATGTCAACCTCAAGAACCATTCACGAATCAAAAACATCCAAATCAATACCACCTCATCAAGCCAGATGCAACAAATGCTACGCATTGAAACCCAAATCTTGGGGCTTTCTTATGTGTCTGAATAATCGGAATAATGTAGCACAAGCGTGCTAGATTTGAATTGAATTAAGAAATATCCGTGTACGATTATTGATAAAAATTGTCTAAGGATTCTGAAAACTATGAGATTCAACTTACCACCACCCAAATGTCAGTTGCTATTTTGCTGACGATTTTTGCCTTCAGGAAATTAGTTTGTTAATCACAAGTGTGTTATTTTACTTTGTTTTTTGTTATTTCTTTTTAATACAAACGGAATAAATATTTAACTAGACAAAAGTTATTTGTGATCATCAGAGAAACAAAAACGCGTCCAACTTTCCTTCTAATTCGCTGCTTCTGTCAAAACAGATAAAAAGAATCGAATAAAGCAACTGACATCGAATTGGACTGAGTGCCCCATAGGTGGAGGTTTTCCCAAATAAAGAGTATGTAGTTTCTGAGAAGTATATTTTTGTTTTAAATTAGCATCAAATATGACCATTGTCTATATTTCGTATGTGCATAGATACGCATCAATCAAAATTAAGTTTACCTTAAATCCCGAAGATAGTCGCAAGACGTTGCAGACATTCCACATATGCCATTTTGACCAATTGGTCCGAACATTTGTGAATTTGCAAAATATATTTCCAAAACTTAGAATGATTCTTTTATAATGCTGATAAATAGCTACTGACATTGAATTGAGCATTTATCTTTGAACTTTAATGTAAAGTCTCCTCTTATAAAAGTATCCTTCCATCGGTTGACAGGTCTTAGTAAATGAATTGGAAATTTCTTTTACAAAATAATAATACTAAAAAACATAATGTTCATATGTGATATTTCAAATTACCTGCAAGTGTTTGGCGGTTAATGTCCACAGAATGTTTTTTTTGCGAAATTTATGAGAAGCTTTTGACTCCCGTGGGATAAAGATACAACCACAGCACAGTACAACACACTACCCGGTTGGATGCCCCAAAGGAAAAATGAAATTATGAGAGAGACGAGTAGAAATTTCAAAATGCAGTGACATCTACACGTTTTATTGAGATATATATTTTTGAGGGTTTGTGTCATTGAGATTCGATAATTATATTATTAGACTACAATGGATGATAGAGTTCAGTGAAGATCGTGGTAAATAATTAATGCAAGGCTGAAGTGAACGTCTTTCTATATGTAAGTGTCGCTTATAAATTATAGACGGCGAGATTTATATGGTATTAAAGACCTTCGATTTTTATGTATAGATCAATCAAATTTTACTAGTTTTATGAGTTACAATCAAAAAGTTGAAACACCATTGTCATGCCCAATTTTAGATTAATTTAATTGTAGTGTATATTAAATACGTTCTTAAGGTTACAGTTACATTTGTTTTTATTGAGTGCCCAATTAATATCCGCTCAATCATCTGGGAAATTGGTCCTTTGAATTAGAATAATGCAAACTTATTAATTTGAATTTACTTAATCATTAGATAAGTAAGCTAACAGGCTTTCGGGTAATTTTGAATGCAATCTAAATCTGGTATAATGCATTTATTATTTTGTATGACATCGTTTAATAGTTTGGAGAGACTTTTGTGAGACATGTTATTAAAACTATGTTATTTGATAGCAAAACGATGAAACTTCTGTATTTGCAGCAGAGATAGGCGAGAGGCGAGAGGTGAAGCTAATTGTATCATAATTTGATTATGCGTGGTGTCATTAGTTTGCATGCGTCAATAAGTTTTTTTTTTGTAGTAAACATTTAGAATTTTTGGAAGGTTGTTTTCTTTTATTTCTCTGGGCAAAGGGTTGTTCGAATTGAGCCTCTTGGATATGCAGGTTTTAGGCATGTGGATACATATATTACATATATGCTTACATATATATATACATATTTTTTTTATTGATGGCGTTAAAGCTTTCAATGTTCTATATATATTTAGGTGAGATATATAATAATGCTGAGAAACATACATACATGTGGATATTAATTGTTTTATGCCCTGCCCAGTGTGAAACTGGCAACTTTTTTCAATGTGTCATCTCTTTTGCCTCACCTCCCTTGCCAACAAAATGGAAAAGTCGCAGACAAATTTAGCGACTGTGAAAGCGGGCTTATCTATTCAACTTGGTTGCATTTATTCAATTTATAAGTCTGGCAGTCTAAAAAGCTTTGCAAACTAGCACAGAGAGGTGTTGGATTAATAATTGGGGCTCAACGCATACGCAAATTTAATAGATTTGTATTATTTATGAATGTACACTTTTTTATGATCATTATTGTTTGATTTTATTTGGCAAAGGGATGTTCAGTTCGATGCGTCCTTGTCGATCGTCTCGGCATTGCGTGGTGTTGATATTGCAACCAATTTAGACCGAATTGTGACTGCTATGATTAAGTGCTTCCCAGGTCCCTGATAGCCATGTTAAGATGGTTGTCCATGTCGAGGAATTGTCAGGAAAAGGATAATGCGGGCTTTTTCATAAAGTCTGCTGTTACTACTACTTTTCACGGTCATTGTCGAAGGTGATACCGGTATTTATTCGGAGTATCTTGAGTATCGAGATGTTCTCAAGATGATGCATTAATCCGATTATCACTCGAATTAGAAATCAAGTGAAATCTAAATCAAAAAGTTAGAAATAGAAACTGGTGAAGCACAATTTATCTTAGCAGGTAGTCTGCTTCATTTATTCATTGAACGTCGATGAGGAAAGATCCATGGGTGCCAAAAAACCACGTTTGTAACTTTTGTATTTCTGGTCTTCCACGTGAGAGATAGAGTGCTGATTTTTTTTTTAGAATACTTTTTTCTCTTTGACGAATTTCCTACTTCTGAGAGGAACAGTGTTTCTTCCTGCGCAACAAACGTGATAATAACACTGAATTCGAATACCAGACTATGGGATGTTTGTTAAGAGCGTAAACTTTAGTGTCCAATACAAAATTAATTTTAATGTTCAAATTGATTCCTCGGCACTAAATATAGCCACAAGTATGTGAATATGACATTATACTTAAAGAAAGTTGGCTTGTTCGCCCCATTCTAACATCATTAGTATGGTGGCCGGCCCTTAGGAAGATACATTAGACAATACATATCACAAAACTTCGCAAGGTAAAACAACAACATGCATAGGTACGCACCACTTGCGATCAACGGTAGACTCAATCAGACGATCTGACCGTAATGCTGCATCTTATACCATTGAACTTGCACATTTAAAATACAACAGCACACAGTGCCAACAGGCTCAGAGAGTCTAAGTGCTGGACATCAGAAGACTTGTTTGAAAACATCAGTACCCCACGAAAATGACGGCTCATTTAGGAATGTTTGCTCACAATAATCTCAAACATTCATGAATTGCACATTCATGCTCAACGCATACGCAAATTTAATAGATTTGTATTATTTATGAATGTACACTTTTTTATGATCATTATTGTTTGATTTTATTTGGCAAAGGGATGTTCAGTTCGATGCGTCCTTGTCGATCGTCTCGGCATTGCGTGGTGTTGATATTGCAACCAATTTAGACCGAATTGTGACTGCTATGATTAAGTGCTTCCCAGGTCCCTGATAGCCATGTTAAGATGGTTGTCCATGTCGAGGAATTGTCAGGAAAAGGATAATGCGGGCTTTTTCATAAAGTCTGCTGTTACTACTACTTTTCACGGTCATTGTCGAAGGTGATACCGGTATTTATTCGGAGTATCTTGAGTATCGAGATGTTCTCAAGATGATGCATTAATCCGATTATCACTCGAATTAGAAATCAAGTGAAATCTAAATCAAAAAGTTAGAAATAGAAACTGGTGAAGCACAATTTATCTTAGCAGGTAGTCTGCTTCATTTATTCATTGAACGTCGATGAGGAAAGATCCATGGGTGCCAAAAAACCACGTTTGTAACTTTTGTATTTCTGGTCTTCCACGTGAGAGATAGAGTGCTGATTTTTTTTTTAGAATACTTTTTTCTCTTTGACGAATTTCCTACTTCTGAGAGGAACAGTGTTTCTTCCTGCGCAACAAACGTGATAATAACACTGAATTCGAATACCAGACTATGGGATGTTTGTTAAGAGCGTAAACTTTAGTGTCCAATACAAAATTAATTTTAATGTTCAAATTGATTCCTCGGCACTAAATATAGCCACAAGTATGTGAATATGACATTATACTTAAAGAAAGTTGGCTTGTTCGCCCCATTCTAACATCATTAGTATGGTGGCCGGCCCTTAGGAAGATACATTAGACAATACATATCACAAAACTTCGCAAGGTAAAACAACAACATGCATAGGTACGCACCACTTGCGATCAACGGTAGACTCAATCAGACGATCTGACCGTAATGCTGCATCTTATACCATTGAACTTGCACATTTAAAATACAACAGCACACAGTGCCAACAGGCTCAGAGAGTCTAAGTGCTGGACATCAGAAGACTTGTTTGAAAACATCAGTACCCCACGAAAATGACGGCTCATTTAGGAATGTTTGCTCACAATAATCTCAAACATTCATGAATTGCACATTCATGAATTGTCCAGGCTTCCAGGACAGGGATGATCAAAGTCTTATATGATGTTAGTTTGGGCCTTCGAAAGAGGATTATACTACTCAATTGAATCTTGAACCCAAAGCAAAAGCGATTGGCAAGAGTTATTCTGTTTGCTTGGGAGCCGAGGTAAGCGAAGTACTTCACTACCTCGAAGTTATAGCTGCAAATGGTGACGTTCTTTCAGAGTCGTCGACGTCGTGCGCCCTTTCTCGATGACAACATATACTTCGTTTAGACCTCGTTCACCACTAAACCCATTTTGCCTGCCTCCATTTCCAGCAAATGCTTCATTGCTGTCTGCGTTCGATCAATCACGTCAATTTCGTCTACGTAAGCTAGGCTGTCTGCAGGGAAGGGAGATGCTAGTGAATATACACATAGACACACGTACACATAGACTATATTGGTCCATTGTGATACCCACAGTCAGACAACTACCACCAGTGATAGTGCCGTTAATTTGATCCCAATGACAAATGGGACAGATTTGGAAACCAGATAAAAACGTATTTATTTTGCTTTCACTGGGATTCGAACCGAGGATCGCACTAAATAAAGGCAGGTACTAAACTAACTGCGCCATTCAGTCGTCAACGTACGCGTATGCTAGTCATTGTACGGACTTTTGGAAAATTGTGGGTCTTGCTTTGGCCAGTGCGTCGCCTTGTGTAAAAACTTGTTTGACATTGAAAGTCTTGATGAGTTCGTTCCCCACCTCAATGAAGCAGCGAGAATTCTCCGTCATCCTGCATAAACTGACAAGTTTGGTAGGTATGATAAAACTAGACATAGCTCGCCTCTATACACGCTGTCATATGTGGGCTTGAAATCGAGGAATAGGTGGTGTGTGTCGATCTGAATCTCTTCGTTTTTTCTAGGATCTGCCGTAGTTGGATGATTTGGTCGATGGTGGACTTCCCCAGTCTGAGAACACACTGATAAGTTTATTGACGAATGGCTTCAGGCGCTCACACAAACCGGCAGCGAAAATCTCATAAACGATGTTAAGGAGACTTATCCGTCGGTAGTTGGCGCAGTTGAAAGGGTCTCCTTTCTTGTGGATCGGGCAAACGATGCTGAGGTTCCACTCGGCGACAGGCTTTCCCGACCATATTTTAAAGGTGAGTTGGTGCATGTACCCACCCTACCAGCTCATTTCCAGCTGCCTTAAAGAGTTCTGCAGACAGCCCGTGCGCACCAGCAGTTTATTTCGACTTAAGTCTCGATGTCCATTGTATGGAGTGGAACATTCGGAATAACATCGGTATTGGTGTCTTCCTTGCCGTTTAACAGTCTAGAGTGATCTTTTTAGATCCCGACAGGCAGATCCCCAAAGTTTATACCCATTGGATAGTTGTTTTACCCATCGGAAGAACTTTCGGACATAATTTCTTCACCTCTCCATTAGATGAAGAAGCCATTGGTCACGATCTGCGTTCAATGTTTGGTCCTGTTTGCGTTTTGTTATAACTGACGACTGTGTTACAAACTGCTCATTAACTAAAAAGAGCAGAGATATCGGCATCTCTTTAAAAATGTTAAGTCTCAACACCCCTTCTTGTCCGGTTGCAGTACGACGCACACATGTGAAGAACGACCCCATTAAGCAAAGAAAGAACATAATTCTGTTGGTTGCTTGGTTGAGACTCAGGACCTCCCAGAATGGAGCACCATAAAAAGAAGAACGAATTTATTAGATCTCGTCAGAGCATGAACATGTGATAGTATTAAAACAACATCTAATTGCACTTCAACTACGCAATTTTATTTCAATTTATGCAATTGGTTGATAAAAGTATGCAGAATGTTCCTTCTTACGGATCCTCTGATGACTCGTGTACTACATCTTGTTCTTCTTCAGTTGGCCACTCCCTTGGGCGAATCATCATCTTTGAGGACTTCAGCGAGTAATCACCATGCCATTGATCCCATATGATTCCAATGTGGTTATGCCCAAGCGGGGAGTATTGAAAGACTCCATTTAAATTCGCCTCACCGCAACTGAAAAGAAGCCGTGGCAACTGAAATGGAAGCTTGCGTGTTACGGACAGAACTTACTTATTAAACCACCATCCACTAGCGTAGCCAGTAGCACACGCACAGCATGCGTCAACACTCTTATCATTCCTTCTGTCGTATGTACTAAAATCTTGCTCGTTATGATGGGACATGGCGTCAGGGATTGCTCCCCGATATCCACCAATGATCAAATTGTAATTGTATTTCTCTCTGTCAATCCGGAACGTAGTGTACTCAACCCATGCTTTTACTTCCTCAAAGTCTTCAAGCTCAATACGCAGCTCATAATTATCATTGTACAACAGCTGGTGAAGGAGTTCATTCCCAAACCAAAAGTCTTTGTACAGACTTCCAAACCCATTTCTGTAATCGGCCCACGAACGATTGAAATTCTCCTGAACTGCGTATGGGCCTCGATTTTGAATGACTGTCCATGCTGGTCCATCGGTTGGAAATACACAATAACGCTCGTTTTTGTCCCGCCCAGTTGGACCCAGTTCAGTTGTGGAGAACTTGTAAATGCCATCGGCACGAACGGTCAGCTCATGACAGCCATACTTTGTCGGCTGAACAAATTCTGAAAATGCATAGTTAGAAACAAGAAATATGGAATATTTTACTTACGAATTTCATCTACAGGCTCTTCCACCTCGTTGCTGTCATTTTCATTTTCTTCGACAAGTTCTGTGGTCGTGGAAAATATCGAATCTGTCACAGATTCGGATTCTTCATTATCGTCGTTCCCACTCCTAGTAGCTGGTCGCCCGTGTTCGTCATTATCTGGCATCGGCTTTGAGACACAGCCTTCCTTCACTAACGTCTCAATTTTCACCCACACTTCTTGTACCAACTTCTCAACCTTTGTAAGTAAGATATCGGAGCTAGTCGTAAATGTTGATATCTTACTGGTGACCGATTGGCAGATATTTGAAAGCTTTTCGCGATTTTCTGACCCAACGTCATACAGACGAATCGTTCTTTCTTCGATTTTCTCCAAATAATCTAGGGCTTCTTCAAGTTTCTCAAAATTCCTCTGACCGTTGGTCGCAAGCTGTTTTACCTCCTTCTGTGGAATCATTCCCATTACTTTGTTGATCTTTCCTTCAATTACTTTGAGAGACAAATCAAAGTTGTCATTCGTTCGCGATCCATTACAAGTACTGATTGGATGCATTAAATTCGCCATTATTTTGTTTCCAGTGCCACCATTGGTCTTAAAACTGCGACAGTTCTCAGTTTCAATGTTCTGTACATGCCGTAATATGTTGCTCAAACGTTGACCAATCTCATTGCGCGTCCTCCGATCGCTACCCAAAATCTTTTTGATTTCTCCCAGACCACCATCCCGGATACGATTCATAGTGCTTTCAATTTCGCCAGCATTGCAACTGTCGCTCAAATATATAACTTTGCTAAGAATGTGGTTTAGGGTGAACTCATGGCTGGTCAGCTTCTGATTGATCATTTGATTTTCATCTTGGGTACGCCTGATTAGATCGATTTTATGTTCCAATGCTTTCATCTGATCATTCCACGAATCAATATGATGACGAAATATGGCCCAAGTGTGCGCTTTTTCTTGAAGCTGCTTGATTGATTCGTCCATACTAGTCAATGTCGTTGTCATGGTTTCGACCTTATGGTCCAGGCTGTTGAGATAATGACTTGCGAATGGTAGCTCATGTTTCGGCGGCGCATCGCCGTCGTCTGTGGAATCGACGTCTCCTATGTCAGGTACACGCAGTGGACAAATGGGACCAAAAAGTGTGAACAAAACAAGAACATAACACATCTGTCGCTCAGATAAAACTTTATTTCTAAGTACTGACACAACCCGAGCGCTCATGGTGAGGACTTACGAATAGTAAAAAATTTAATTGGTTTGAACTTCCCTATTGGCTCCGTGGCCAAACGCGACTGAATTCCGAATGTGACTGAAGATCAAACTAAATAACACTTCGAGTGGGTTTTCTAAAGAAGGGGAGATTTCTTGTGGTAACCCATATGGTTGAATTATACACACTCCAAAAAGTGATTTATGTTTGCTCCCACTGATACACTTGGCTGCTGACGTTTTGGTTAGAAATTATATGAATATGATTGAATCTTAGCCATAATAGTAAAACTAATACAATGGATATGTACTTTAAGCTACAAGCTACTAAATATAATCATAAAAATGTATGGCTGGTTCTATTTACCAGCGCAGTAGAACCTAGACGTTACCTTTGATCCCAAACTTATTTGGAAGCTAAAAGCAAGTTAAGAGTGCATACACAGCTTTTTAAACCTGCAGCAGAATCTTCGGCAAAAAGTGGGTTCTCCAATCAGAGTTGATCTTATGGATGTATGAGGCGGCTAGTTAGCCCGATTCTAACATGTGGATCGTATGTTCAAAGCGCTTCAAGGCTAATATCTCTACGCTCTTTCTTGAAATATATAAACTGAAATGGACGAGGCTGACAAGTGGTGCAACATCAAGGCAAGTATGGCCTGAGTAAATACAACCGATCCAAAATAAAAGATCTCGTGATGATATCGCTAGAATGGTGACTGTCTGTACGGGACACTGTTCGATAGGAGATCAGGTCGCCAAGCTAGGTATACCACACAACACGCATTGTGCCAGTTGCAACAACATAGCTGAGACGGATACCTGAACCCATTTCATTTGTGCCTGTCCAAAATTTGCTAGAGTAAGACAGCAATCGCTTTTGTCCATCATTAATACCTCCAGTTGGATACGCTTTATGTATAAATGGAACAAAGTGCTAATAAGGTTCTCCCCGAACTTCTACCTACTTACCTACCATGTGTGGTGCTACAGCCTGTAGAGGGCCATGACCTGGTCTCCACACTGTGACGTACAGTGAGACGTACAGTTTTATGCCGACTCTGAACGGCCAAGTTGGAAAAGCCTTTTATAGTCATTGTACTCTTTGAGCCTTGTCAGTGATTCGAAGGAAATGGCACCACGGAAATCGAACTTTGACACCATAGGTTCAATTGCGTAGGAGTCGACGCACAGTAGGTAATATTCTACAGAATCTTAATCCAAACACACATAGGTCAAGATTTTCTACAATAAATCGCAGCCAAGTGTATAGGATAGGATATGCGTTAAAAAGTCGTTATGATTTATGGATACAGTGGGTATGTGCGCCGTAGATAATAATCAGACTGTATAGTTCGCATATACCCTTTGGCAAGGAAACGAAACGTTGCAAGGATATACATTTGTAGCAATTACACAGCCCCGACCCATAGTGTAAGGAAAATGAAAGGAAACGAATATAGTAGAACTATGCTCTCACATTTAATTATTTGTTTTAAATTCAAACTTGAAATATGAAAATTAAGTACAGAGAAATTAAGAAAATAATGAATGAAATGAAAGGAAATGAAAATAAAGTGTGCTCGACAGTTACATTAAAGCCCTTGGGCCCCCGCCATCACGGTATTTTGCATTTTAACAGAAAATGAAAGGCGGGAACGAAAGAACATTTTTCACACACATAAAAAAGGACTACTTTCAACAACTCATTATAGCGTCAATTCACCGTAAAGATGCTCATACAATAACTTAATCGATTTAATGCTTCGCAACGTTACATCGATCCATAAGGCTGTCGAATAAAAACATCGAATTGTTGAAAAAGCACAAACAAGTCAGACATAAGCTGATACTAAAATGAAAAGAAGTACATCTTGACATGAATCTACTGCTACATGCGTTTATTCTTATTCGCATTAGATTATTTACTTCCCTCTTCTTGGATACATATAACCACAATCACAAAGTCTGTTGTCAGTGAGAACGTAGTCGTATTTTCTCGTCTTATTATATTTTGCCAAAAATATTTAAGTGGAAATTCAACGGCGGACAGTGAATGCTTTCAATCGACGCATCATATAAAAAAACTTCGAAAGCATCCAATACATCGAATAGAATTGTACATCGATGGTTTCGATGTATAATGAGCAATCCTAATAGCACATGTACACCGCACCTAAATTGAACATTTCGGGCCAAATGTCCAGCAATCGCCGTATATTTACCAACATTTCCAATGTTGGATTTCAGCTAGATGTTATGTCGTCGCTGCATTTATAAGTTTGCCAAATCGAACAAACCTCTTTACAAATACCGCATGTCATTTAATCATTAATTTCAAGTGATAATTGCAATAAGGATTTACCGAACAATTTAAAAATTCCTGAATTAGCACTTAAATTTATCTATTAATATAGCTAAATAAAAAAAGTTCAACCACTTCAGATCTCCAAACAGAAAAAAATATCAGTAATCAATTTTAACACTAGCTGTCATTTGTAATGCTGAAGTTTCAGTGGGAACGCAAAATTCGATATCGAAATTTTTTCCCCAAATGATGAATTTAGGTGATTTGTAAATGTATTATAATTCACTTCACTACGGCATTTTTCTATTTACCAATATTAATTAAATTATTTCATCTTATGTTACAAAACGAGGTCCGGATGAACTTTTACTGGAACCTCAATAGGCCATTCCCACCGAGTATATAAGTGGTTTCGCTCTCATTTATAAGTGCCTGCCAAACCAAATGTCCCTAGCTCTCAATTTTTAAATGGCCGCCACAACAGCTGTCTTTTGACATAAATAATAGTGTGAGAATGAGAACACCAACTTCTCATCTGCGGATAAATTCAAGGGGGTTAGATAAAGGTTTATCAGATAAAACCTCGCGGTTTCGTTCGGTGGGAATGTAGCATTAAGCAACACATGTGTCAACTATGAAAAAATGACCCTTTGCCCAATTTGAATATTTGTCTGTTAACAACTGAATTCTAGCATCCGAATCAGAAATGAAGTATGATAGAGATACCCAACTTCACAGCTGATTGACCCCTAGTCCATAGACGAATTTGACGGATAATTATGAACATTTTGACGGTTATTCATGAATTTTTGACAGTTATTCACGAAATAATGTAAATACCGTTCTCTTATTGGTCAATTTGGCTTTAGAAAACAATATAAAAATTAGTTTTCAAAAATGTTAAGGGGCAAGAGAGGTAGAAACTGGACATATCATACTTCATTTCTGATCCGAATATTCGAACAGTCGACTGCGCAAAAACTGCGAGGTTTAAGTTCTTGAAAGCATGAATGTAGCAAGTACATACCGATGATGTAGGAAGTTTTATTATTTAAAAATGCTTAGATATTTGAACTCGGCTCGAATAATACGAGTAATAAGAGTCTCAAAAATCGATTCTGTATCGGTCTCCTGATTTCTAGATATATTCCGTATTTATTAATTCACACACACACTTTTGTGATGCGAAAAAATTGTAAACAAAATATTAAATTCACTTTACCTTGTCAATCGCACATCGCACAACCCATGGTTTCTAAGGACTTGGTTGGAATGTGAAATCAATTTGTCCATCGCCACATGTGACACCTGACAAAGTCTATATTTGCCTTTGGGCATGCATGTATTTTTAAGATCCGGCCCGGCACATAATGAGATTGAGAATACTATTTCTTGTTTCATTGTCTATCAAAGTCACTAACGCTTTCACGTGTACCCAGTGAGCACTGCGAACTCGAAATATCCGAGTAACCAATTTTCAGTTGGGATGGGTCTCAACCAACAAACCCTTCCAGCTGACGCGATCTCGGGCTAGCTGTCTCCAGTTTCGGTCATAAAGTTAGTTGAGGTCAATCTCCACCTGGGTGCGCCAACTTGATGCGGGCGTCCTCTGTTGCGTTGCCCAACAGGTTCGGAATCGTGGACTCTTCGGGGAGGAGTTGTCTATGCGCTACTATTTCTGGTTCAATTTTCTCTAAAGATCGCACTCAGAAAGCAGAAAGGACTTCTTCATCCGTTTCTGAGATTGTCCATGCCTCTGTGGCGTACATTAGGACAGCTGTTGACAAGAGTTACTTTGCGTTTGATCTCGGTACGATACTTTAACGAATTTTCCTCAAACACACAACTGTTTTCCCTAATAAACGTCTTATAAAATTGAAAGCGAATGTTTTTGGCCCTTTTCTTTAAGTTCTTTATCAAAATGCAGTGCCCTCGCTCATGCCTCACAAAGAATAATGTAAATCTGAGAAGTTCCGTGCTCTAATTCGGTTATAAAACCGAAAAAAAAAATGTCCCCTCTTGGTGCTGCACACATGTACGCACTATATACCAAGTTATAAAGACTGGTTGCAATTAAAAGTCAGCCCCAAGAGATTTGTCTTTATAGCGCCACACATAAAAACTAAACTAAACCTCGTCCAAGCACTCGTACAATCTTGGAGGGTGACGATCCCTGAAGAAGGCGTTACAAAAAAATTAAACATCTGCGAATTCGCGAAGTTCCCGAATTACTGAAGGTTAAAGTTCATGGTGGATGCTCTGAAATAAATATATTTTTAGAATGAGTTATTGCCTCATTAATGCTCAACATGTGGACAATGAATTAAGATGCATGCCCATTCTGAGAATGTCTCAAAGTAAACCGATTTCAGTGCAATAGCTTCGTTATTTACAATGTACATATAAGGTTAAATATTTCCTGTGCCTGTTGAAAACAAGTTAAAGTTAATCTATCACACAAAACAAAAGAGTGTACATTTGATCCTCGCTTTCAGTGCTTCAAGGAATACTAATGCTGTATGATCACAGGAACTAGATTTTAGGTAAATGCTCTTGGTAATACATATCCGAATATACACATTATCCATACGAAGAAGAATATACAAAGCAGTATGTTTGGAATGGTTAGATTGAACGATTTCGATTCGATTGGTATGATCATACTACCAGGTCTGATACGAGGCCACATCTTACAGCCTGGTGCACTCTGAGATGTGTATGGACAAATAAACAAACTTTAGAAAATGGAAACGAATTTTTTTCGACTGTGATATGGCGATTGTGAATAATCACAAGTTGTTAATGGTTGGTGAAGAAAAGAAACTCAACGATTTACTTTGCGGTGAAGGACCACTATTTTAGCACTCTTTATTTTATTAATACTTTTTACTTTTTTTTTAATGAATTACTTCGATAATTAATTAATTGTACATTGCAATCGTTTGCTTAAAGACTAAGGTCTTCCCTTGGTTTGGCTTCTTTACTTCGAGCGATTCCAAGAGGTATGAAATTTTAAGAACCTTTATTTTAAAAGAATTTGTTCAGATTTCGGGACAAATGAAGTTGAACTAAAGTAGGCGCATTCAGCAAACCAAATAAAGGACAAAGCTGAGACTACATTAGTGTACTTATAATGTAGTGGTCACTGCATTAATGCAGTTGTTGTCACGAATTAAACTCTATTCGTATGTAGTTGTCAACGAAAGTTGAGTCACAAAGTCTGCAATGAGCCAACCTCTACGCAGGATATTGACGAACTGGTGCAAGATCACTGAACTCCGCTTTTGAGACTGCCTGCCCTCTGAGCAGACTAAAGAAAACCAGCAAGCCACCATGGCGGAATCGAGAACTAGCAGAGATACATAAAGCCAGTGTTTCAACAGAGCAACCTTCTTCAGAGACATGGTCAACTGGGATTTGTTCCAGCAAAGACTTAAAAGCTATAAAAAATTGGATTTAGAAGAGACAGAGAGAGAAAGTGAGAGAGAGATTCTGTGGAAGCATTGAAAATACAAAGGAATGAAGTCGTAAGGCTACTACTACCCAAAATCCTAACAATGCCAACATGCATAGAAAGGTGACCGGGGTTATGGACTGACTCGAGTGAGGAGATCATTATCTAATAGACACTCCATTCCCGGGAAAGCGTCAGCGTCATGTTCAGTACTATCGAGTCTAATAACGCCACGCAAACTACACTGGGCAGTGAGTATCTTTGATCCTTACAAAATCACCGGGTTCAGATGGTATAAAGCCGGAGGAACTACAACACTGTTTCGAGATAATAGCAACATGGCTGACAACCACATGCCTTAGATTCGGCTATACTCCAGTATTATGGAGAAAGAATAAAGTTATCTTTATCCTAAATGTGGTTAACAACGAATAGATTGATAGCTCTACACATTAAAAATGATACTCTATTCATGCCTAAATGCCTACCAAAGAGGCTACCCAAAAGGGATAGCATTACACTCTCTAGCCCGAACCATTGAAAAATCCCTTGATAACAAGGATTTCACGATGGTAGCTGTCCTGGATATAGATGGGCCTCAACAAACGGAAACGTATCGAAATATGTATCCGAAAGTCGATTTATAATGTCTTGAAGAATAGAAAAATATAATCTAAAATCAGCTAGGGAACTGCAGAAAGCAGGGTTTCAGAGTCACACCTCAAGGGGGAGTCCTATCTCCTCTTCTCTGGATTTTAGTACTCGTAGTTGGTGACGTCCTTAAGAGAATAAGTGCGGCGGGATACAAAATCATAGCACATGCAGATAATATTTCACCAGCTTTCACAGTTAAATTCACAGACACCATCACTGACATGATGGAATTAGGCCTGAAAACCTTAGCTAAATGGACGGACAGTGTCGGACTTGATGTAAGCCCATCCAAGACTGAGCTGGTCTTGTTCACAAGGGGGTATAAAATTCCAAACATCACTCCACCAAAGCTGATCTGGAAATAATTAAGTGTCACTGATCTAGCGAAGTTCTTGGGTGCAAACTAAACTGGAAACATAACATTCAGGAAAGGATCGATTGCAATTTACACCTGCGGACCCAGATGCGGAATCCAACCCAGCCAAACACACTGGCAGTAGTATGACCAGTACGGATTTACGGAGAATTAGTATAGTTGGATGAAGGGAAGATGTGCACCTCCACTGTCAAAGAAATTTCCATTGACGGCTTCAAGTCAGAGGAAGGCACAGCCTCCGGTATATACCCCAGTTCGCTAGACCTAGTAATAGCCATGCAGAGCTCGAAGTACTGCAGTATTTTCCAAGCAGAAGTAGCAGCTATTCAAGAGGCAGCCTTCCAGGTATCAATGACCCCAAAAGACGGAAGATCTATTGTCATTTACACAAATAGTCAGGCGGCCATAATGACTCTGGAAACGCCATCGATTAATTCCATTCCAATCGTAGATGGACGGAATTCTTCTAAAACGATGCGGCCTACATTATATTCATCAAGAGCTCTTCTATAATTTGACAGCAAGAATATTAGTAAATCCGTAGGCGTGTTTAGTGGTCATTGTCTAATTGGCAACCAGATGGATAGTAGCAACCAACACAGATAGTCAGGCGGTCATAATGGCTCTGGAAACACCATCGACCGCTGGGCACAAGGAAATTCCGTGCAAGACAGAGCCGACGCAAGAAGGAGGCCAGAAGACTTGGAGCGCCCTACAATGACTCCTGCAGAAACTGCAGGGATGAGGAGGAAGAGGAAACTGTGTTACACTACCTCGGAGCCTGCTCGGCCCTTGAAGAAACATATGGGCAATTATTTCCTCAGCAGTCTTGAGGACATAGCGAGTATAAGCATAAAGGACACATAAGTAGGTCAACGAAGTGTCGAGAAATGACAATGAAAGTGACAGCGTATCAAACCCGCTATCTTTTTTTTTTTCTGACCTCATTCTGGACCTCATTCTGACCTCATTCTGTTTTTTAATGTGTAAAAAAATTAATTTGTTTCCACTTTTTAATGCATGTTGACGTAAAAATTCCCGCGATGACATCGCGCATCGCACACCTTGTGTTCCTACACCACAGTTGCGGGCGTAAGCTTTGATATAATGTGAGTTAGAGCGTTACTTTCATGACTGGACGTTTGAGAATATTCGTGGGAATCTAAATTTCTAATCTAAATCAATAACATGAGAATGGTGAATCTCTGAATACACCAACTTCTTTTGTTCCTGTAGAGCAAACACAACTCATCAGCCACGAAACTATTGAGCAACTGCCAGCCACTATCTGATGGCAATTATGTACCTCAGCTGACAAGGATTGAGACCGGAGGGCATAACCCTTGCCTGGTAGCGGTACCAAAGCAGTTAACTTCAACATCCACTCCTACGAATACGTGCAGCGTTGTCGCAAAAAAATCTGGGTGTTCTTCCCATGGGAAGAGACTAGTCGAGCTGCGTTTTGTCCTTGGCGGTTTCCTCAAGCTCAATTGTGCCAAGAGAAGGCACTTTAATCACACAATTCACGGATGCGATACTACAAGGAAAAGGCTCTAGCTTTTTAAAGAACCCCTCGCACCAAAGAAGCCCCCAGGGTATGATAGAAGGATCATACACTCGGCGCACCAGCAGCTAATGAAGCCAAAGCAGGACCCATACTCAATGCTTCCACTTTGAGTCAAGTGGCCAATGCCGTTATGTTAGGCGTTGCAACGGTGGACTTAGAAAAATAATAACTGTCTACGGAGCAGATGGCTCTGTTCCGAGAGGCAGTGATTCAATAGAAGTATGGAAGATGAGGTGGACCTTACAAAACAAGGTATATAAGTAATTTTCTGTTTTTAAATTTGTAAAAAAGTTAATTTGGTTCAACTTTTAAATGAATGTCGACATGAAAATTACCGGGATGACGTCATGCATCGCCTCAATAAACCTGTCCAGCACACCTTGTGTCCCTGCACCCCAGTTGTGGGTGTAAACGTTGATATAATGAGTGTTAAATTCCTGACCAGACGCTGTAGAAGTGCTATATGACACCATGTTTTTTTTTTTAGTATTTTTTCATGAGTTCGTATTTTTTCATGAGTAAAATCAGAAATAGAGCCGTACGAAATTGTCATTGAGTGTAGTCTCATAAATTGGAAAAGTGTCAAACACAATTTATGTTTGTTGAACACAATTATGTAGCTTGTTTTCATCCGTTTTCGGGTTTCTGTGTTCGAAACCAATATATCTCGAAAATTCTTTGTCAAATCTTATTACAAGTATTTCTAACAAGAAACATTATGAATGTCGTGTCATTTTTACACTGTAGATTCTTCTGAGCACTACAGAATGAAATTAACGGAGGCAAGTGCATTTTCCACGCATCATATCAAAAGCAGAAGCGATAACTCGAAGTTCCAACACTAGTTTCAGACATCCCCCCACAGCCTTGCAGATGGTTATAGCATTGATCACTTTCACATTGAAAATACATTTTGTGCCTGATGACTGCGCAATCACTCATGTATCAATGAGGGGCATGCACCTTACTTTGGCATTCGTTAATCATTTGCGCACATACCCAGAAAATGACGAATAAACCCATATAACTTACGCAAATTTACTGTCCGTATATAAAAGTCAGCCCTTAGATTTTTTTTTTGCTTGGGTTGGAGAATATTTTCAACTAGACACTATGTGACCCATGTACATATGGTAGTATCAGATTTTTACTGACTTAAAATACCCTTCCCCTTTTGGTTTGTCTTAACTAAGCTTCCTTATTTAGTAGTGTTCATTTCAAGATGTTTTCGCGTGTTGCAGCTAGATTTTCGGTGAAAACAAATGCCATATAACCAACGTTACGTTGGTTTATTTATTTTGCGCCGAGTCCAACGGTTTTGTCCGTTAGAGCCGGCGCACTAAACGTCTCATGTCCCAATTTGGAGAATGGCATGGTTACAATGACCATTATATCGGATACTTAGCTTCCGGGTGGAGGTTGTTATTTCTTCTTTGACGGTTTTCGTCGAGAACATTTTTTTAGCACAGGAGATGTGTTAATATATAAGTCCAACTCTGATTGTTTGACGAATAAGAGGGGACCTTCTATATCCTTTCATCGGAAACAAATTTTAAACAATCGAGTAAAGCCAACCGCAGGCAATACCATTGTCGAATTTCTTCAACATTTCTATTTTTTGTTTTAAATTTAGTCGACACTGTTTTCGTTTGCCATTTTTTTTTGTCAACATTTTGTGCGACTGGATAATGCACGTAAGAAAAAGTCAGTAATTATCTAAAACAACTGTAACTGGCACGCAGTTACCATGGAAACATACATTTCTTCGAAATGCGTACCCACTGTGTTATGTACTTTACATCGTTTATTTAAATTTGAAACAGAATGCAAGTAAAAAAGAGTCACAAGTTGACCAAAAGTCGACTTTATGGTAACGTATAGGAACTAAAATTCGGCAACTTATCTGTTTAGTCAACTTTTCTGAGAGTCAACGTTTCCGAACTTCTACTGTATGATAGCCAACCATCAGAAGAGTGATCCTGTAAAGAAAAACATTACAACATTCTTATGTTAGTGGGCACTCGTGCAGCGGACATTATAATACTTTGTTTCCAGATGAAATACTTTTTGATTCAATGAGCCTAAGTGCAGTTAACAATGAACAACGGGAGGAGAATGAACGGAATGGGATATTGAAGACGAAATAACGGATAAAGCATACACAAAAAAACGAAAGACATTGGAAGCTTGACTGGATACACACTTTCGACATCACTACATCACGGAATGTGTCTGTCCGTGTCTCCAAAAGTGCCAAAAACTATTCTGATAGTGATCCGGAAATTAAAATCCTCACAAATTGCTAAAACGAGCATTTTATTTATGTATACAATTGAAGGGTAACGAAGACGAAGCCAGAATGTGATGAGACAGAATGTGATGGCCGACACAACTTGAGTGGAGCCTCCAACGATCTCTACTTGCCTAAAGAAAGTCAGCCAGAAAAAATATCATTTGAATTGAAAAAATAGTTGGATGGTTGGAGGTAATGTTCACCAAGGACTACACCACAGCAACAAACAAATTTCTTGCTTTCAGAATGGCCGGATAAGTTAATTGAGCTATTTTTGACCTGTAATCTTCTACTCTAAGAAATCAGATGGGACATTTCAATAAGCGCATAAGTTCGGTCTTAAAATTACCTTGGACTGATGTTGGCACTCAAGATATCGAAGAGTAATTTGCACAACGCATCGTATTCTGCGATCGCCACGCCCTGTCATGTAACGTGTTCTAAAAATCTTAGAGCTACATATCTACGACTTTTCTTTTTCGAAAGCTTGTGTATTTTAGCATCGTCGTGACCTTCAATACTTTTCATCGCGATTAATGCAGACGATCAATACGAAATAAATATTGTTTTTTCTCTAAATTGAAAACCAGATTACTGTATGTAGGTACTAAGTATTCGTCCGTGCCATTTTTTGTGTACAAATAGAACATACAATTTATCTTTGGCAGTTGAAAGTTTATTTGACTGTGGCGTCATTGAGAAGAGTAATATAAAAAAGGAATACTACTGAGAATTTGTATTTACTAGAGAGTAAGCTGTAGTCTTTTTTTTAATTTCATGTGCATGTGTTCTTTCCTGCTATTAAAGCTCCTAGATCTGAACACAGTTTACATCGACTTAAAAAAAGGTTAAATTCATATCATACTTCATAATCATTTAATTGTAATGTCTGTGTGAATGATGTCGAAACCAATATTGGAATTTGGACTTAGAAAAGGCGAAGAACTTTAAATTGGCAACATCCTTCTGTGACAGCTGATTTTACACTTCTCGATTGCTTTGATGTTAGTTTAGTGTGGCAATTCATCACGAATAGGCTTATACCCCAAAAGACATGGTTCTATTATAGAATGTGTGACGAAAGTGTCACGGTTTGGTGCACTCTATGGGTCGGTGGAATTATTCTTCAAAATTGATGATGGGCAAAACGCAACAGTACACCGTGAGCGGTACGCTGACATAATTCGAAGAAATACCGTGCACTGTGACGTATATGTGTAAATTTGCCCAACATATGCTATATATTTATTACTATAAAACATAAAATTCCAATTGCCTCTTGAGACTGAAGAAACAGCTGTGGGCAGGAGTTAGTCTGGGATTGATATCGGTACTTATGGTGTTCGTACAGTTTACTGCGGAGCCGAGGCAGACGAAGTCCTTAACTACCTCGAAGCTATAACTGCCCGTTGTGACATGCTGTCCAAAAACGTCAATAGGTTGTACCTTCTTGAGGACAGCATATACATACTTTTTTGCACAAATTCACCATAATTTTTGGCGTTTCGGTTTAACTTCCAGCCTCATGGTTTAACTTCCAGCCTCATGCCTCATTGACTGTGTTCTGCCAATAGCTGTGTTGGTTCAATCACGTCAATGTCATCCCCATATGCAAACAACTACCCCGGCGTAAAATTACCTTGCACGCTCTTCTCCAGGATTACGTTTACAGAAGTCACTTGACATTGCGACGCCTCGCCTTGTCTGAATCCTTTTTTGCCATTGTCTTCCTGTACAATTTGACGAGGTTGACAGGAATGTCAAAACTAAACGTGGCGTTGTATAGTTCGTCTCTATACAACCTGGTGGGTGTCGATTGGAACTTCTTGGTCTTTTCAAGGATCTGCCTAAGTGTGAATATCTGGTCGATGATGGACTTTATTGGCCTGAAGCCACACTGATGTTGACAAGTCAGATTCTTTGTGTATCGGGCAAACAAGACTGAGATTCCAATCGTCGGCCGTGACCATAACTTACAGACGAGCTAGATCAGGCTATCTTCATTTTTAAAAATATTATTTAAACTTTTGTTTTATTTTTTTTGCATTTTTTATCGACAATTTGAGTTTAAATGTGAAGTATTCAAAAACTATTCCCATGAATAATTTGATGTAAATTTAATATTAAAAAAAAATGTATAGCTTTTAAATTCGGTTTAGTACTTCATTGTTGGTGTTGCTGTTGTTGCTTAATTTTTTTTTCATTTCATGTAATTTTTTTCTAAAACAGTCCCTAACTTCTAAACGGGGCCAGAGTTGGGCAGAATATAACTAAAGTATAATGACTGAATTTTATTTTAGCGATTTATGCTGGACTGCTGTTAAGTCACATGATTGAAGTTCAATCATTTATGAGTATGACTAACTAAATTCATGACTAATCAATGCCATCTACTGATAGGAGTACAGTCCAGTGCGGCTGCACAAAAGGTCTGCGGACGGCACTTTTGTATTTTTTTTATTCTTCCTTCACTGCACTTCTTTACTGTCTCGCGAATGCCTGAAGTTTCAGTTTAAATTGGTCATAAATGGTCATTAATGACAGTGGAATTCGAAAGATGACGATGATGCCGATACAAATACTCAAATAAAGTCCACTTGCTACGATGATCAATTTTATTCTATAAAATCCAAAAACGTACATACTAGCTACAATATATTTGCACTTTACCTGACAAAATCGGGAACCTGCAGAAAGATAAAGTTATCCGGTTCTGACGGCTGTTTTATATCTGAACTCATTCGCTAACATTTTATTTTTATTGAGACAACAATATGACTTCACGAAATAGAAGTTTAACAAAAGATTTTACGTTATTTTTTTTAATTTAACGAAATATATGAAATTCTTATGAAATGGAACAAAAGTTAAATGTCGATACGATCAACGATCAATAGATATATTTACCGTACGCTTGTTGATTTTCTCTTTAAAGTATTTATTATTGCGACTAATAACTTCGAATGGTCCATCGTTGGCTGTTGGAGGGCTGTCTTGACAGCGTCTCTTTGAATGAAAATGTGGCTAGTTGTCAAAAGGCTAGGCTGAATGAAAACCTTTTCCTTGTTGTGATTCGATGTTGTATTTGTTTATTTATCCTTAACAAACTCCGTCTGATCTTGACGTAGGTTTGCTGGCGTAGATTTTATGTCATCCTTGAATGGTAAACGTAGCGCTAGCATTACAGAGGGCAATGTACTGCACCAATTTCGTAGCAGCGAATTGCTGTTCGGAAAGCGCGCTGCCATCGCTCAATGATCCCGTTACCTTGAGGATGATAGGGCTTTGTTTTGATGTGCTTTATGCCGAGACAGCAAGCAAGTTCTATGACTATACTCTCTTTATACTTTCAAATAGCCTTCCCAAATCTGTAGTAATTTTGAGTGAAACACCGTATCGTGAGATCCAGCCGTATACCGAGGACATCGTCACGGTTTCTGCTGTGATATCTGGCAGCGGGAACAGCTCTGGCCACCTAAAAAACCTGTCGATGCACGTCAGGATATAGCGAAAACTTTGTGACGTAGGCAACGGTCCAACCAAGTCGATGTTTGTTTGGTCAAATCGGGCCATGAAATATTGATATGAAATACAAGTTCTGACTGCCGCTGCGTCTGGCATTCCGGGCAAGACGTAGCGATGCTGAATCATTTTTAATCTTCTTTTCCTGCCGGGGTGTGTACAGTACTAGAGAAAACGCCTCTAAGTATTCTTGGGACTATTGGTCGAATTGGCGGTGAACGGTAAAGTAGTGTTTTACTCTCTGCAATTGTAAAAGGTTTGACGATTAATGATACGGGAGAAAATGTACCGTCTTTGACATTCTTTGGAGCTCCAAATCATTAGCATTACTGAGTTAAGGTCGCACTTAATTTATGGCTGTTATCATGGATAAAGTGTCAGCTGCAGTGTTGTAATTACCTTTAATATACCTCTGGTCCCTGCTAAATTACAAATAAAGTATAACTGCCTAAGCCGCTGTAGCTTTTTCAGACTTTTGTGTGAAAGCAAAAAGGAGCGACTTATGATCTGTGTATATGCTAAAGCTGTGCCAGTCAATAAGATGTCGGAAATGTTTTATTGCTTCGTACACCGCCAGTAGCTCGCGGTACGCGGTTATGTACTGTACCTTAGCTTCTTGGAGAAAAAGCCACTGTTCTGTTTTGACACTCCATCGAGCATCTGCTGTAAGAGATAAGGGTGCATTTATGTCGGGGGGAGCTAAGATTATCGCTTCCTTGAGATCGGTTTTGCCCCTTCGAAATGCTGTTTACACTTCAGGTGTCCAATGAATCGACGTTGCATCATTTCGTCTGCTTCCATGAATGAGGGATTGTAAAATCATCTGGTTGTCCACTGCCCGCGGCAAGAATGAACGATAGAAGTTCAGCCTTGCAATAAATCGCTTTAGTTCTTTTGCTACTAGTGGTTTCCTGAACACCTGAATGGCTTTTACCTTGCTGTCGAGCGACTTGATTCCTTCAGTATTGATTTGGTGTACGAGAACACACTTGGACGGATTGATTGTAAGTCCGTTGATCTCTAGAAGTTGGAAATGTAACCTCTTGCTCTCTCTGAGAGGTAGATGTCGTCAATGTATCCGAACGCGAAATCTTCAAACCCTCGCAAAACTTCGTGTAAGCGCCTCTGAAAAGTTTGTGCTGCGTTTTGAAGTCCAAAAGTCATATAAAAGAACTCAAATAATACGAAGCGAGTAGTTATGCGGTTTTGGAAACATCCCTTGCCTCGACGGGAATTTGATGGAATGCCCTTTCGTAGAAATCATAGTTTTCCCTTTTAAATTATCGCATAGATCTTACACAAATGTATCGGATATCCGTTTCTGTAATGGTGTTCAGACTTCGGTAGTCGCCGCATGGTCGTCACTCGCTATTCGTTTATTTTTGCATATGGAGCGGGCTAGCCCAATTACTTTTCAATGGACGGCAGATACCTTTCTCCATAAGGTACCGAAATTTGGATTGGGCAGCCTTTAACTTCTCAGAGGACGGGCAAGGATATGATGGGTCGTCGAGCTTTTAGACGCGGTATTCGGTGGATGTTTGTTTGTGCTAAACATTTTACTTCCACTTGCGGCATGGTTATTTTTGAAGAATTAAATCTGTCGCTGTACGTCGGTAATGTTCATTTCGATATCGAGTCGTAAACAACTAATCTAAATAACTGTTGACCAATGTGTAGTTTACAGTTGGAAGCATTGGTCAAAATTCTAGGGGCATGCTTATCCTTGTCTGTGTATCAACATGTGCATCGACATAGACGCATAACATTATATTTGTATTGAATAATCAGGGTAAAGGTAATCTGCTACATGGCTCTCATTTGGCCAATTATGGTGTACGGTTGTCCATTGAGGTTCAACGTGAGTCCTTCCCAGATAGAAAAGATAAGGTTGTTCGAGAGACAGTGTCTTTGGACATGTCTCCGTTTGCATCGTAAACCCGAGTCTGAGTACAAGAAGTACTATCCTAACGAGGTCCTTTCAAAGAGACAAACTTGAACATGATAGATAATTTTATTATTAAGCTGATCAGAAGGTTCATTGCACGAGCTATGATTTCTTCAAATAGTCTGATCTTTGGGGCTTACTGCCCAAACAGTTTGTACCATGAAAGAGTGCGTGTCGACGGCCTTGTTCCACCTGAAGCATTCCTCTATATCGATAAAATTGGCCTAATACAGGACTCCCTCCGTGTCCTCTGATCTTCCATGTCATACGCCGAACAGTGGACAGCGACTCCAATACGAGACGGATGTCGCTTGCAGCCACGAGGATCTCCTCCGGTTTAGTAGAGCAATCTCTGCTCGGGACAGGAGAGAGTGTGCCAAAGAACGGCACTTTTACTGGTGGTTGCACCAGAACCGGTCTCAGCCGACGCTGGCTATCCCAAACTTTAATTTAAGACAAAGTTAGTTAGTTTTAAGACAAAAGATTAAAAAATTTAAAAAAAGGCGCACCACGGCCTATAGATGTATATGTTAAGCATATACGTAAGATATAAGCACTGGTGCACACATCTGTCTCTTACGGACATAATTAAGTTAGTTTTAAGGTTTTTGTTAGGTTAAGTTAATTTAAGGTTTATGTTAGGTTAAGTTAGTTTTAAGGTATTTTAATGTTTTTTTAATTTAGTTAGTTTAAGCGAAGTTTTCCGAGTTTTCTTGGTGCTTCAAATGTAAAATTGATAGCCTGTAAAGACTTTTCAAAAAATGTAATATACGCTGAAAGGCACATTAAATATATTAATTAGATTAGCTCAAAGAACTCGCATAGAGTCAGTAAGTTAGGATTAAATACAATAAGTTATTGTTAAGATATTTAGGCTAGTTTTAAGTATATTTTGTCTAGCAAGTTAGTTACATAAATTACAATAAAAATCAAAAATACATTGAAAACAAAGTATTGAACAATCAAATCGACGAACACCAGATTAATTTTTAGAGATTTCTCTTTAATTGTTCATCCCTGATTTTTCGTACACCAGCAGTTGAAATACTTGAAATATTTCATTGTATAAGTGATTTGCATAATCGATCAATTCAGGGATCTTAAGTTCAAGGTACGAGGGGCGTTCAATATATTCTCGGCATCGGGGTGAAGCTGTGGTTGTATATATAAATTGACTTATTTATCAAGTAATACTATTATTTTAGTGCATTCATGTAAAATTTCATATAAATGTGATTATTAATTCGCGTTTTATCTCTAGTTGAACAGAATCATAATGGCAACTGAGACGATGATGGTGAAAATTGAGCATAGCGCTGTAATTAAATTTCTCACTAAGCAAGGAAAAACTATTCATGAAGAGATGGTGGCTGTTTACCAGGCTTCCGCACCTTCATTATCAACTGTGCAAAAGTGGTCAAGTGAGTTCAAGAGAGGCAGAGAGAGCATTGAAGGCGACCCCCGCTCCGGCGCCCCGGCTACTGCTTGTACGGGAGAAATCATCAAAGAAGTCGAAAAACTTGTTCTTGAGGATGCCCGAATAAAGGTGAAAATGATGGCAGAGATCACCAAGCTTTCAATTGGTACCATTCACACCATTCTTCATGACCATCTTAACCTTTCAAAGGTCAGTGCAAGGTGGGTGTCACGAATGCTCACAACGCCTCAGAAAAAAGTGAGAATCGCATGCTGTAGAGAGCTTTTGGAGATGTGTAGTGAGAACGCGGACGGTGTTATGGATCGAATTGTTACTGGTGACGAAACATGGGTCCACCACTATGAACCTGAAAGCAAACAAGAGTCCATGCAGTGGCATAAAAAAGGAGCAGACCCCCCGAAGAAGTTCAAAGTCACGCTTCCACTTTGCATAATTTGCAAAATTTGGAGGAAATTAAAAAGAAAAGACGGGGTAAACTCGCAGCGGGTGTGTTGCTTCTTCATGACAACCCGCCTGTTCACACGGCGGGAGTTTCCAAGGCTGCTGCGCAAGATTGTGGTTTCGAAGAAATCCAACACCCACCTGTTTCCGGATTTGAAAAAATGTCTTCGTGGAAAAAGATTTTCGGATGATGAAGAACTCAAGTCGGCAATAAATGGGTATTTTGCAGAGAAAGAGGAAATTTATAGTAAGAGTATTGCTATATTTATTTCCACCAAACTCAATCGCGAGGTTTCATCAAATTTCTCCAAACCTTCAAGATTTCGCAATACACTTTCGGTTCGAACATGGTTCGCGACACTTTTCCGCTATTTTTCGATATGTCACTACCCTTTTTTAGAATGTAAAGCAAAATTTGCTCGACAGCGAAGACTTCCTACTTATTTCATAGATTTGACGGTTGATTTGTTTAATTTCCCATTAGTGACAGATGATTGTCTATTGGTACTGATGTTTACTCTTTCTCTCGTTACATTGAGGTTACGTTGATTGAGTTGTGTGGAAAATCGCCGATATCCATTATTATATCGTCTAATTTTGATAGTGCTGCTATCTATATACCTCATCCGTTGATTGAAGAATGGCATGAACTTGGGGAGGTAGTCGTTGTAGACATAAGGACTTTGGGAAATCTATTTTGTTTCCCCCTAAAGGCCTTATTTCGTTCAGGCGTTTGGACGGTCTTTTATCTCCCCAGTGTTTTTTCTTCCCCTCTGCTCCGAATCACCAAATCGATCAAGTATAACAGCCCTTAGGTTCCCATACCTTTTTCCTCGGGGAAATTCAATACAGCGTCGGAAACCTGGGTTAGAACTTGAGATTCTATTGTGCCAACTATAGTCTTGAATTTTGCGGAGTTTCTGCAGTATGTATGATATTGTGCCTCAATTTGCGCAAACCCTATTATAGGCTATTCCTCACAAAATGGCGGAATTCGTATCGTCGGCGAAACATGTGCTGCCTCGCGAGGTGTTCCGGAAGTATTGCCTTTAGTTTCGTCGTCAATCGGCATTCTTAATTCTTCTTCATTATCGAAAGATGACGATGATGTCGATACAAATATTCAAATAAAATCCATTCAATCCAAATCCATAATCAATTTTATTCTATAAAATCCAAAAAACACAAATAAAATCCAAACGTACACACTAGGTGCAATATTTTTGCGGTTCAAGCCACAAGGCGAGAACTCGGAGAAAGAGAAAGTTTTCTGGTTCTGGCGGCTGTTTTATTGGGTCTACAACTTAATTCGCGCGGTTTGCTAAGGGATGGTGTAACATGTATTATTCCATTGGAACACGCGTTGGAAAGCTACTGTCCTTGTACGTCCTTTCAGTATATGTCATTCATTTGAAGCGTGAACAACAATAATATTTTTTCACTCAAATATGTCGAACTTTGTGCCTGTAAATGTGTCTTTGCGGGGAGTTCTTCTATATTACTTTAATATGGAGAAACCTGCCGACAAAAGTCATGTTATTTTTTGTGGAAGTTTATGGTGAACATGCTAGCTAGCTGAGCGAACGTACCAAAAGTGGTTTGCGTGATTTAAAAGTGAATAATGGTGATTTTGGCTTGGCCAACCAGCCAAATAAATGGCAAAGCCGAATATCTATTGTGCGAAGTTGATGCTCTGTATTTGGTGGGATCAGAATGGTGTGCTGTATTATGAGCTGTTAAAACCAGGTGAAGCCATCAATGGACATCACTACCGAACACAATAAATCCGTTTGAACGGAGCAGTAGCCGAAAAACGCCCGGAATATGCGATCAGACACGAGGCAATAATTTTCCATCATGACAACGCTCGTCCCCACGTTGCTATTCCGGTTAAGAACTATTTGGAAAACAGTGGATGGTAAGTTTCACCCCACCTGCCTTATAGCCCAGACCTTGCCCCTTTTGACTACCATTTGTTCCGGTCGATGCAGAACGCCCTCACTGAAATTCGGTTCACATCTGAGCAGAATATCAAAAATTGGCTTGGTTCATTCTTGGCTGCCAAGCCGGCGCAGGTCTTTTGAGATGGGATCCACAAATTGCCACAAATTGCAATTTTAACCAAAGATATGGAATTCTTATTGAATTAAAATACAAGTGCTCCATAAAAGTTTGCGTACAATGATGCAATTTGGAAAAAAATGGCTGTCATTCACCTAATATAAGCTAAAAATATTTTTGAAAGGTAAATTCCAATAAAACAACGTCTCAGGTTTCAGTGGGGAGTGTTACATAACAGCCACAGATGGGCATTATGTGCTGTATGTTTTGGGTCATTATCTTGCTGGAAATAGTAGTCGTTCGAAATACCCAACATTTCAGCACTTGCTCTTAAATTCCGTTTGAGAATATCAATGTACACATACTGGTTCATTATACCTTCTACTATTTCCAACTTTCCGACCCCTGAAGACGCCATACAGAACCATACCCTCAATTGATCGCTTTAGATACGACGGACGGGCCGAATCAAAGCTAAGATCAGGCCGCCCATCGAAGCTCACCGAAAGAGATAAACGTGTTATAAAGCGGATGGTGGACGAAGAACCATTCATAACTGCAAATAAAGTGAGTGCTAACCTTGAGAGAAGCAGTAACATCAAAGTCCACCCAGAAACTGTGAGGAGAACAATAGTTCAAAAGGGGTTCAAGTCATGCACACCCAGAAAAAAAACCATTGGGGAAGGAGTACGTGAATAAGTCTCCCTCTTCTGGCGTTCTGTTATATTCTCAGACGAATCCAAATATAACATTTTTGGGTCTGACGGCAGTTTGAGGGTATGGAGGCGACAAAACGATGCCCTTAATCCAAGGAACACGATAAAGACAATAAAGCACGGAGGTGGAAGTGTAATGTTGACCGGCTTCTTGATGTTTCTTTTGATATTTCCGTATAGGACATTCTTTTTTCCACGTACAAATTTGTAATAAACTGCCGCTCACTAACACTTTTTTGAAAAATCTTAAAAAAACAATACCTTTTTCTCGCATCAACAATGTCAATGCACAAATCAACAAGCACGCTGTGTCAAGAAACAATTACCGTTGCATATACAGTGTTTAAAGAAAGAGTATTACCAGCTGTACGCCAATTTTTGTGGAGTGAATTTCAGAACTTCTTTTGGTTTTTGTTATGGTTATTTTTAAATGAATAATAATTTTTTATTTATTTTGTTGGAAACTGAAACCTGAGACGTTGTTTTATTGGAATTTACCTTTCAAAAATATTTTTAGCTTGTATTAGGTGAATGACAGCCATTTTTTTTCCAAATTGCATCATTGTTCGCAAACTTTTGTGGAGCACTATATGTGTTGCAACATGACTAATGATTGATAGTTAATTGTGACTAATGAATAATGACCATTTTAGTCATGACCAATTTCTCAGGACCAATTTAGTCAATAGTCATTCTTGTTATGGTTAATGAATTAATTAGTCATTTGTGTTCAGGACTAACTACTAAACTAGTCATTAGTCATAATTTTACTAAAATATGTCCATCTCTGAATGGTAAAACAAATGATGATGGATCCCCACCCCACTCTACAAAATGCCGTTAACACTTCTTGGCGCCAAAGTTACCGTACTGTCCCCAAAAATATTATCAAAAGCGATATGTCGCATAATATTTCGCAATATTTATTTTCATTACGCGTTTTAGCGAGATATCAGGAGTTCTATCTTCCTACTGAATATAATATAATAAAAATTTATAATTGTATGCAAATATTTAAGAGAAGAAGAAACAAAGACGTGTGTAACTAGTTGTGTATGCAACTTTCAACGCATAACCAAATATAATAAATTTCATATTGAGATATCCAGTCAATAAATCTCTTTTTCGTACAGTAGGTAAAAAGTAACTAGTTTTCGATATATTCAAGGTGTTAATATCGGCGTTCACACTCAACAATTTGTCTACGATTTGCTTGGCGACAAAGTGGTGCACACAAAAAAATGTTTATATATAATGGCGGAGTGCGCTGTTTCTGTTTTACTTATTGGTGAAATAATGAAAAATGAGGAAAAAGCTGAGTTTGTTAGATAAAGCAAAGAAATAATTAATTTTCTGTATTGTGGTAAAGAGAATTAAATAAAAATTCACCCGATGATTTTCGCAATTATGTGCGTTTGGATGCAACGACGTAAGAAGAGTTATTGAGGAAAATAAGACCACACATTTTAAGAGACGCTATTATCTTGTTTGTCTGCAACTCTAAGATTCTTGGTAATAGGAAGAGTTGCTCAGATTTAGCATCCGTATTGCTATATCTGCAAAGACCACAAAATCCGTCCCTTTAACACTTTATTTTTGCGTTGTTCACTTTTTATTTCCCAACCTCTGGAAATAGTCTATATACAGAATTAAAAGAAACCGAGCGACATTATTTTTCGACATTTAAAGTCGTCGCCGATGTGCACGCACCACAATCGCATTCAGAAATGAAAAGTGTATAAATATATCTCATGGGTAAAAAAAAAGTTAATAAATAAATAACAAGAGAGGTGTGTGCTTATGAACATACTCGCACTACTTCATCCTCAATTTGTAAACAAACTGAAGAAGACAAAGAAATCAACGACTGCGAACAGCCATTTTTCGATGTCTGTCAAAACCCAACGAAACCACTGAAAGAGACGGCTAGCTTCATTGCAAATTCATTTCAATTCAATTCTTATTTTTATCAATCGCCAACCGTTCTTCGTCGGAGAAGTTTCGTCGCGTAGTTTTTCGTGTCGTCTTCCCCAAATTCGTTCTTGTGATATTCATTGCATTTAGTGTTTAGTTTTTTTCCCAATTCCTCAAAATTAATTGCAAGTGAATTTTTCGAATGGCATGTGTGCAAGCATTTCCTAATTAACTGGCCGATATCAGAATAATCTAGTGCCACTCCTACAAAAAAGGAGACATCTCCGTCTCCTGGTGTGTCTGTGTGTGATCAAGGAAAATCCAAATAAAAACACCAAAACGCGTCTAGAGAAAGTGAAAGTTCATCAACCGCGAAAATCTTGTATGAATTTGTGCTAATCAACTAATTACAAGTGCATTTCCCCAACGTTCGTGACCAGAAATCGTTTTCATGACTCTCGTCTTCCACTAGTAGTATATTATTTTGCTAAAGAAAGAGGTGACCATAAGAAACCCAAATAAAATCCCTTCACACTCATGATCTGAGTGCATCTGTGAGAGAAAAAAAGAGAAAAACATACACGTTGAGTGGGAAAGGTAAAGGTTGGCAACTGGCATTTGAGTGGAATTGATAGGATGACTCATGTCATTAATTAAGTGGAATTTTTCTGAGAATTTTTCAAGTATTTCGCGGTACATTCATTATTAAACCAGCACAAATATCAAAATGACTTCCTTCCACGGTATTAAGGGCTGGTTCAGGAAGAAGGATCAGATCTCAGAAATTGGCCGTCCAACGAATTTTATGCGTCACGTTCACGTGTCGCGAAATCAATTAACTGGCGATCTCGAAGGTCTACCAGCTCCATGGCTTCGTCTTATGAATTCACAAATCACACAAGATGAGCAGAACAAAAACCCCGATGCTGCGTATCAGGCTGTGAAGTTCTATAACTACTCGATCAAGAAGAAAGACCAACCCGAAGTGTTTAAGCCATTCATCACCGAGGAAGCGATTCACGAGGAATCGAAGGAAATCGATAACTATGTTAATTTTAAGAATGCACACAAAAGTCAAGACTCTCTGGGGGAATCCCTGGAGATATTAGATACGAGTAGCGAGGAGTCTTGCAGCAATACGAGTAGTAATGGAAGTATTCTTAACGAACAGCTGCAGCAGATGCCGTCCCCGAAATCGCCTGTCAGAGCTCTCTCTCCACCATCTTCCCCGCCTCCACTGCCAGCGAAGAAGAGCTCTACACTTCCTCCCAAGCCACAGATAATGCCAAAGCCCAGGATAACACAAAGCAATAAGAAACTCACAAAAGCTGTGGAAGATCTTCGGATAATATCTGAAAACATCAGTTCGCACATCAACACAGACACTATCATAATTAAGCCGGCTGAGCCAAATGCTAATCTAGATGATGTGCCGGACGATGAGAGCATCCTGCGCAGGTCGAAGGAAAAACGTGGTCAAAAGAGCGATGCAGAGATTTATGCCGAACTGCGGCTAATCTGTAACCTCGACGACCCACGGGATAGATACAAGACAACCTTGGAGGTGGGTAAAGGGGCCTCAGGGGTAGTGTTCATTGCAGCCGACAATATGAGCGAACAGCAGGTGGCTGTGAAAACTATTGACTTGAAAAATCAGTCCTCCAAGGATTTGATTCTGACTGAGATTCGTGTTCTAAAGGACTTCAATCACAAGAACTTAGTAAACTTCCTTGATGCATATCTGCTCGAGCCCGAAGATCAGCTGTGGGTCATCATGGAGTATATGGACGGTGGTCCGTTGACTGATGTAGTCACAGAGACTGTTATGAAGGAACGACAAATCGCATGCGTGTGTCGCGAAGTTCTCTACGCCATAAGTTTCCTACACTCAAAGGGCATCATTCATAGAGATATCAAATCAGACAACGTCCTCCTCGGCATGGATGGTGCTGTTAAGGTGACAGACTTTGGCTTCTGTGCCAACATTGAAGGCGATGAAAAGCGTCAGACGATGGTTGGCACACCCTACTGGATGGCTCCGGAGGTGGTAACTCGTAAGAAGTACGGCAAAAAAGTTGACATATGGTCCATCGGAATAATGGCCATTGAGATGATTGAAGGGCAACCTCCTTATCTGTATGAGACCCCCTTGCGTGCTCTGTATTTGATTGCCGCCAATGGTCGACCCGATGTCAAGAGTTGGGAAAAATTAACACCAAACCTGCAAGATTTCCTCGATCGATGTTTGCAGGTCGAAGTGGATAAACGGGCGACGGCCGATGAATTGCTAAAACATCCATTCCTGGATGACTGCAGTGAACTGAAGGCACTTGTGCCGAATATAAAGGCAGCCAAGAAAGTTCTGCGACGATTGTGTTAAGGAAAAGTGCATTTTATCTACTTTAAGTTATAGTTGATTAAACATACAGGGTGCTGCTGAATGGCTGGATATGCGGAGGAAAATGTGTGGAGGATTTAAAATAATGTTTGATGGTTTTTTCGATAATATGTGGATTTTCAATCGTCAATTAGCAAGGCTAAGAATTGTGGTGAGTAAATGTTTTTATCTATTTATGTATATGAAATTCTTTTTACATTGTAATGACTACGATTGGTTTGTGGAATGTTTGGCTCTTTTTCTTTAAGATGTGTTGGTTGTCTTGCCACAATACGTGTCAAGGCAGTTAAGCTCTTAATGAATTTTGTTTGTGTCGAAATCTTGATTAAATGTACTGCGTATATATTATTATTCTGAGTTCGGTAGGGAATTGTTTGGAAGGAAAGCGCATAGAT
Source organism: Eristalis tenax (assembly GCA_905231855.2). NCBI lineage: Eukaryota > Metazoa > Arthropoda > Insecta > Diptera > Syrphidae > Eristalis > Eristalis tenax. The sequence goes on along the minus strand of HG993124.1, from coordinate 102,702,465 downwards.
TATTGTAGGTGCCACGATTCAAGAGTTTTGCATGTGATATGTCAATAACTAATAACTACGATTAGTTTGTTTAGTAGTTACCTTGGATGTAAATACCATGTAGTGCAATAATTCACTATTATTTTTTATTCATGGGTTTTCAAAACACTGGTCTATGGCGAAGTTGATGATGAACGTCTTAACAGTGGCTAGGTATGCACATTACTATATAATCTAATACATTTTAATGGGTTTCACTAAATACCCATCAGAACAATAATTTAAGAAATGGCAATAACATTTTCTTTGTCATGAACATCGCCACCAGACTACCATCTAGGGGAGTGGCACTTTTAAGAATTTGTCTGTATGTAAGAACTATATACAAATGAACATTATTTATATTACCCTAAGCAGTGCCCATGCTGAAAACAGATGCACACATTTTAGATATTTACGTACTATATCCTGGCTACGTTCCTTATACAATTTACAACAAATTTTCATCCCTTTCTCCTTATTTCTACCCAAAACAGCTGATTACGACTAAATGAATTTTTATTGCTTAAAGCGCCGTACGCAGATGAAGAATTTACTGATCAGAGTGAAATTTTATTGTCCCAAAGGAAATATCATCCATTTTCTACTGAAATGTTGATTGCATGTGTAGAATGCATTTGTCCTCTGGTGCCTATGTGTCAATAAAATTTGCTTTAGGATAGGAACAGACACCTTTAATACCGTTTTATGACAGTACGATTGCTCTTCAGGAGAAACGGGAGGGCTAGTCGGGGAATTTGTTAATTGAAGTAGGTATTTGAAGAGATGAACGTAATGCGTCCACCGACACACACTCGTAAATATATCCAACAAGCCAAATGTATTATACATATATGTAGTGCACAATGTGTGCACAATGAGAGTCGTGAAATGGGTAATTAAGAAGTCATTTCGAATTGAGTTGACAACTGAAATATTCATGGTCTAGTCACTGTGACGGTAAAATATCTAAGATTAAGAATTGAAGTACCTAAATGTTTCAATCTGATATTGTGTTGTGTCTTTTTTGACCTCAGTCGTATGTCTATAATATATGTAATTATTATTATTAATCACTTTTTATTGTACATGCACATTTGCGAACACAAATAATACAGCCTTTCTTAAATCCTCATGTAAGTCGATCACCCAGATCCAGCACATACCTAGTCAGTAAACAAATCATGATTACACTTGACACCTATAAGGATGATTCATAGCTCAGCCTACTGGCGCATGCACACATTTAAGACCTTATCTAGCTGAAAAATGAATGAGTTGTGACTCATTTTGTGGATTATTTAACTTCCGTAGGAAGAAAGAATGGTGGAAAAATGCGGATATTTTTCTAAACTGTTGTAAATTTCGCGAAATTAAAATATAAATCCCATACTAATAAATAAGTAATACATTTACATTTGAGTGCTGTTTTTTTCTTATCTTGCCGGTTGCGGAACGAAACTTTTTTTGTTTGGTGACATTGTAGTGGTGTGTGTGTGGTCTGTCTATGTGCTTCAATACATATTTCTAAATAAAGTAAGTAATACAGTACCTCACAAAATTGAGCGTACACCCATGGAACAGCCGTAATTATTAAATGCAGTTTATGTCATACTAATAATAGAAGAAAAAAATAAACAAAAAATAATGAATTCATGCTTAAAAAAAAAAAAAAAAACAAACAAAATTAACTACATTTAATCACACAAAATTGAACAACAGTAAAATAAACCTTTAAAAAACTCAAAAACGGACTTCAAAATTACAGATACATATTATTTTTAATTTTGTTAATATTTGGTATGACCACCTTTAGCGTCTATAACCGCCTGCAAGCGTCGTGGTATAGAATCTACCAATTTCTTTGTAAAAGAAGGGGGATACTGTTCCATGCCTCCTCAGTTCTATTTTTTAGTTCGGCTTTATTAGAAGAATTCGTTTTTTTTAATCTGGTTTTAATCCTGCCACAAATGCTCAATAGGATTCAAATCCGGTGATTGTGAAGGAGTTCTGAGCTGTTTTGGAGCATGATATAGTAACCACTCCCTAACCACATGTGAGGTATGCTTCGAATCATTGTCCTGTTGGAACCAAAAATGGGCAAACCCAGCTTCCTCGCAGAGGCGATCATGTTTCTTTTTAAAATGTTTAAGTACATAATTTTGTCCATAGTTGTGTCAATAAATTCAAAATTGCCAGCGCCACTAGCTGCCATTGAACCCCACATCATAATACATCCTCCTCCGTGTTTCACTGTTGGGCACATATTTTTTGTTTTCAGCGCTGTATTAGGCTCACGCAACACAATTTGCCTACCATCTGAGCCAAATAAGTTTATTTTTGCCTCATCAGTAAACATGACAGTTGCCAAAAATCCTGGAGGCACGCTTAAATATTTTTGCGCAAACTCTAATCTCTTCTTCTTGTTGGCAGCTGAAATAAAAGGTTTCTTAAGAGCAACTCTTCCATTTAAATTTTTTCTCCGTAACACACGACGAACGGTTTCTACTGACAAAGGCTTCTGTATCGTTGTCGAAACTTCTGACGCTAGCTTTGGTATTCTAGTTTTTGGGCTACACTTAACTTTACGAACAATTAAACGTTTGTCTTGCTCCGATAAAATTTTGTTCCTACCTCTTCTCATGAGCATTTTTAAGTGTACCTTCGGTTGCATATTTTGTTATAATTTTCTGTACAGTCGAATGAGTTCGCCCTACAGTCCTACCAATCTTTCGTAAAGATTCTCCCTCACAAAATAGCTTAATGGTAAGCTTTCGTGTTGAAATATCAGTTTCTGTCCTTTTTTTCTCCATGCCAGAAAGGAAACGCTTTCGAGTACTTCTTAACACAAAAGTCGCAACACAAATTATCAATAAACACATTTTTCTCCTTTCTTAAACTTGACTTAACAGTAAACATTGTCTTTTTTTCATAGGATTCATGTTTTTTTATTTGTGTACGCTCAATTTTGTGTGAGTGAAAGGGGTGATTTTTTGGTTCTATTGCTGTTTTTGGAAGGATAATGCTTTAAAATTTTGGATTTTGTTTCATATAATAATAAAGAATATGTGGATAAATCAAATTGCATTTCTAAATTATATTTAAAAACATTACTTCTCATCGAAAAAGGCGAAATTACATCCATGCAAAGGGTGTACGCTCAATTTTGTGAGGTACTGTATATAAAATAAATTAATTAGTAGCCAGTAGTTCTAGGTGTACAAATACAAACACATTTTTTTCTTGTTCGCAGTTACTTTAAAAAACTGTGTCGAAAGAAGGGAGTTAAGGGGGCAATGACTTTTAACGAGTGTCGACATGTGTTATGAAGACAACAAGGCAATTATGAGCTTTTATCTATGAAGCACCATTGAGTACGCAATGCACCCAATTGGGTTGTGGGTCATCCGCCAGATTGAAAACCTTTGCCAATGCATTTTGTTCCAAAAATAAATGGTTGGAAGAACAGTGTATTGTCGTATATAATTGTTCCCTTCATTTGACTAGAAATATAAAGAGCAACAATCGCTGGTATGTATACATATGTACATCGTATGTCGTTAAGTCGATATTTTCTTATAATACACAATTGACCGAATTACACGTTCACATTTCAACGGCAATCAACAGTCATGTTTCCCTCTTGAATACCGGCAAAACATTTTCTATTTGATAACGTTCAGTTTGTAGTTACCACAGCGATTAATTTAAAGTAAAGTCTGAAAAGTTATATAAAAATGTGTATGCTGTCAATTTGACAGCTTTTGCTTATCTTTGTCATTGTGTCCTTAAAAACCACCGGTGACAAATTTGTCTTTTTCACTTCTTCTTTCACCAAAAACCCAAAACCGATAAACAGCTCTTTACTTTCATTTCGAGCAACTGATATCTGAGCAATAGATAAAGTAATAATTCCACTTAACCCCAAATAAATAAACGATAAAATACACGGCAAACGACAACATATTGGCTACGATTTCCTCATGAAACGAAAATTTACACTAGTTTTCTATTTTTACCACCATATGGAAAAAACTAGATATGCTCACAGATGCATTGCATGTTGTAATTGGGAAAGCAGAAAATATATATGTACCTCCCGGGGGGTCAATCAACTGTTTTTGCCGTCGTTGCTGTCGCTCAGCTGAAGACAACTGCTAGTCTGGAGTCCATTAACCGCCACTCAATGTCACTTGAGGGCATTTTACACACAACCAGAGTGAAGTATCAAGTTTTACTCCAGTGCAAGGTCAAAAACACTTGTATCGGAAAACGTTTGACGCAGAGCGTAGGAAGGCAACAACACTTTTGATGGTCAGTCACGTTTGGGTCTTCCTATGATCGCCTATCACAGTGTGTAAACAAAGTGACATTTGGTATGTTGTTCGTTTCTATTTGGTGTATTTCTTATTTGCATTCAAAGAGCAAGGAAAGTTGTCAGACATACTTAACGGTATCTGTCAGACAAATGAATTGGGGAAACAAATTCGACTGCAGGCAAAGCGATATTTTTGTGCAACCAAATGGTTTCCACTCATTGTGACGAATCGTAGGGACCGTAACTTGAAGAGGGATAATTTTGAAAAGTCACGTTTACGTTTTCGTCATGCTTGACAGCAGTAAAAGAGAAACGGAGTGACAGGAATGTATAACAAAAGAAGATAAAATCAATTGAAAATGCATTCTTGATTGATATGGTGCATTGCATAGTTTCCATTTCTTTTACGTGACCGATAGTTCGTTAATAGGAGTGTTAAATTAAATTAAATATCTGGCACGCATCTTAAGACACGTCGATAGAAGGGATACGGATGCAGTTTAAACGTGCCAACAACGAGTTTGACGTCTTATATTTTTGCAACCGCATCGAAATGGACTTTACACAAATGTGTACATATGTTTTCGCTGACTGAGAATATATTCTTATTGTCAAATCAACGTGTTGGTGGACCGGACATCTGTCACGTTATATATAATTGTTCATTGCAATTATGGTCCCTAGTTTAATCTGAAGCTCATTACTGGCCGTGCAATGACTTGATATTTTGTTTACCCAAATTCTTATTTAGGTGTTCAACGTAACCTCAGCAGTATGCAGTGCTTTCATTCCGATTTTAACAATAATTAAAAAAAATATTTCAGTTCCCCTTAATTTATAATTGAACGAGAGGGAAGTAAGCATGCCCTCTTTCTGTAGATAGATATTTCGGTTTAAGTTACTGACAGTGTACCTCATACGTTGCATGACCTTGTTCATTAGTTTCCATTTTTGTTTCTAAATTAGCTATCACATCCGACCCATTTCTTAGATTTTCTGATCATTAATATAGCTTAACGAAAGACAACCAAGTAACATTGAACAAGCAAATGTATATTTCATATAATAAGAAGAGTAAGGAATATGCAGCAGCTTAGAACATTATTTTCTAACTATTCTAAAGCATATATTTTTATCTAGTTTTATATATGGAAAAATAAGAACACACAGTTTAAACAGTATAGATGTTTAATGCGAAACCCATGACTCATAGCATTTAAGGACATTGTTCGTACTTAAAACACCGCTCCTGGAGTCTATATATTCTTCTTGCTCATTTCATTATCCTCCAACGAAACCTATTTCACAAATGGTTATTAATTGCCTAATGCACAAATCCGGCTGAGGGAAAGCCCAGCCCCTTTTTCGGTGGCATATGCAATAAACGTGTGAGTAATTGTAAGTAACTTCCTTTTCTTTTGTGCTTTAATTGGGTCGACATCATGATGCATTGCCATGGCTACTGAATTATAACTGACACCCACGTTGGATGTAGACTCTCCTACCTGTCCGTACATTTATCGTAGCTCAGGCGACGATGGCAGCAATGGTGTTATACAATTGTTAATACCCGCGATTCATATACATAGTCTTTAAAAATATATTTCAACAAAATAAAAATTCGTTCATAGTGTACGTATGATGTTGTCTGCATTCAGGGCGAAGTTCTTTGTTGACAGTTGGGTAATTAGTGGAGGCTTGTATGAATTTTATCGTCCAATGCAATGCATGCTGCCATTGCCTACCCAACAGCCACGGTCATTGTCTTCATCAATTCTCCGCGGCTTGTCCTTAATACAATCCAACAACAAGCCGTAGGCGGGAGGGTTATAACAGCGTTTGTCGTCTTTGGAGTGTAATTCTGTAATTAGGAGCATTCGAGTGTGGAAATTGAATTAAAAGGGGTACAACGGCAGATCGTAGGCAGGCTATACATGTACAGGCAGCTATACATGTATGTATACTGTTACTGGTTGCTCTGAATCTTTCACTAAAGCTCTTAACCAGCCACAGTAATTTAATTCAATGCAAACTCCATCCGCTTAGATTTACATAGATACACTATTCGCATGTATTTGCTTATTTTTCTTTACGTAACTTCAATTAGCTGAGTGGGAAGTCGAAATAAAGAAAGAAGACACGATGAAAGAAAGTGGTCGACGGAGGGAAGAAAGTGAAAATGCATTCCAGACGATTACTTCATCGAAAATTAAATAAAATATAAATCGGTTCATACATATCAGGCCAAACACACGCTCGTGGAACAAAGAGGATCCGGAAATTGCTGCGGAATGAGAGAACCGATCGCACGCTAGTGGTGGTATCAAAGAAGCTGTATTAAAGATATTGAAACCCATTGAAATAGACGCGCCCGAGTAGCATGCACCCTTTCACACACATATTTCCAATGAAAATGTAAAATCGATACAAAGTGAGCCTGCATATGAATACGAGAAGAAAAACTGAATAATTGACATTCAGCTTCTGACTTGGTTGACTTTCACTTACACGCTGTGTTTTAATTTCAATATGAATAGAGTTTACGTCTTTTGAAAGATGGCGTGAGCAGATCAGTGACTTATAGTTAAATTTTAATGGCTGACGTCTGCCTAACGACAGTGGCTTGGTTGTATTAACTTTATGGAGTGATTCTTGGTTTAATTAGTTATCGGGTGGAAGCATATTTTAAGCGGAACAAAAGATGATTAACGAGAAGCGTACAATGTAGAAATGGTGCATATTTGGTTGGTTATAGCCATTTAGTTATTCATTGTGTTTGTGTGCATCATTAATGGGATAGACATTGTTTCAGGGAAAATAATCTGCATGAGTCCCATTCAAATCAGCTCTGTTACTGAGGAAGATTCGTTGGAAAAATTATTGATGAAGGATATGCATTCCTGATCAGTTTGATGTATTTATAAATGAAATATTTTCATTTAAGAAAATAATAATACAGTGCTAACGCTGTGATCTGTAGAGAGTTGGCATTACTTTTTTACGCAGAGAACAAAAGAAAAAGCGCTTGTATCCCCGTCCTACAACTAACTAGTACTAGCAAAGATGTTGTTACATAAGTTTTATTCAGTAAAATGTATATATCTACAAAAACAATGAATGAATATTGAATATTTTTTCAAAATTAGTTCTTAATTTGAAATTATAAAACAAAGTATTTGTTGAAGCGACGACAAGCGACGTTCATGTGGCCATTGAATTGCAGAACGTAGCGCATCCGTGGCAAATTATCCACTGCTCGAATTCAAAGATTCAATAGTGTGTGTCCTCTAGAACAAGTCATTATCTCTAAGAACAATTATCAGTGGAAATGAAGTCCACCATGAAACAACGTGCGACTGAACACACGCACGTTGTGATGCCCGAGCATAAATCGTACATATTATTCTGTTTGCTGAACGACTTTCCATTGATAAATATTTTCTTATTATTAAAAAGGATTGACAATAGCTGGATGTTTTGAATAATGACAATGTATTCGTGACTTTGCCCACGATTTTGTGGGCGTTCGGAGGATGGTCAGACATTGACTAGTATTTTTAAGAGCATATACATACTTATTTTGTAATAGGTATGGACAGCGTTGCCGGACAAATATTTTCCAAAGTGCCACCACTGCTGCCAAAAAGTGTAATTTTAAGGCCCAGGGTGCTATTAACGGAAATACAATAGCAACATGTGTTTTGTGTATTTTAATCAACCTCATTAATTGAACTTAAATAGAACATGTAACAGAATATGAAACATGAATGCATATTTCCATATATTCAGCAAAACTTAACGAACATTCATCTCTTTCGGAAGGTGGATCTAAGCGATGATAAAAGATGCAATGCCATTTGCCCAATGTCCAACAAGGAACAATTTGTCAAATTGATTAACCGGAACTAGACGAAATGTTCAAATAAAGAGTGAATTTTTACATAAGAACCCTAATCCACCACTCTACTACGGTTGATATCAGCCTTTCGCCAGCTTTAACGTATGCAAAGACACGGGACGAAAAAGCGTATAAAAACGCTGTCAGATAAAATCAAAGGGCAACAGAGGTAGAAGTTGGATATCTCCTTGCTCTCTAAACTCTCTAAAAATTTCAATTGTCGAAATCGAGTAAGGTGCAAACGCACCTAGCGTTCAATGTTTTCAGAGAATTGATGAGTAAATTTAGTGACCCAAAATATTTTACATTCTACATGCAATGTAGGTATACATGAAAACTCTGCTAATTGTTAATTAATTAAAGCTATAAGGGAAAATTTGAACATGATTTCAAAACAGGAAGTGCAAATTCCAACTCTCTGGTCCACTGCTTGATTTCCTCTAATGTGAGAGAATATTTGCAGAAGTAAGTAAAGTATTTGTTGTGCCCCAGGAAGCATTTAAGGAGAGAGATAAATCATGCAGAAGATTGCGCTCAATTTATACCCCCTTCGTACACAGAGTCATCGTGCTTCTTTCTGAATTCATAGACTTAATCTTCCCATAGGCAGCAGCGGTGCAAGCTCATTTCGTTCTTTATTAGGCGATATCTAAAACTGGAGTTATCTGTGGTTTTATCTCTTGCAGGTAGAGAACATTTTTCTTGATCACGTTTTAATTCAATACTAGTGATTCGTTGCGATAAGTTACATAAGACGAATGACGTTTCGTTTTCTTAAACGAATCCGAATTTGACCATATTTCAATGTTTCTAGTCTGCATAAATAAAAATCTGCAAATGTCCCTTGCAAACCCAGTTATTGAGTTTAAGCTTCGAAAAAAGAAATAAGATCAAATTTAGAGGTCATTTTTATTATTATCATTGTACTCGTTCAATTTTCTTTAAAATAAATGCCCACTTATTGGATTTAAGAAAATCTTAATCATTAAATCAAGAAAACCATCAATGATTCAGCGTCATTGTTATTTGGAATTTAAAAACGAACTCAAGGAACAGCAATTCAACCGACTTCGTTGTCAACAACAAATAAAAGCCAAAAAGTCTACAAAACCTCAATATATTCAGCGCGCAAACCTAACAGAGAACGCGATTGTGGGGAGGTGGAATTGAAATAATAAAAACTCGTTATCAGAACCTGTGAGGAATTTTTATACACTTATTTTATCAAATAAAACGTCATGGTAACGTGTTTCTATCGGAACTGGTAATTGTGAACGTCTCTTTCGTCTCGAATGCCTCAGTGCACGTCACATATTTGCTCGTACAGCTAGTATCGTAGCGAATTTCGTTTTGTTGTTCTCATTTATCATCGGGTTACAGTAAAAGGCACGTACATCTCTGAATTCACATAAGAGTAGTTAACATTATCAATCTAATGCAATAAAGTATAATTAACTTTCATATTCAATAATTGACACTGTGTGAGACGGGTGGGATACTCACTCAAACCAGGCACGAGTAATACATAGGCGGAACGAAGATTGCGGAAAGAAGAGAAAACAAAAAAGTCTCAACGTAGTCGAATGCTTGACACAGAATTCGCTAGCTGATTGCAAAATATTCATTCTATGACCGGAGTTGGAAAGAACATGCTTCTATTGTGGCCGTTTTTGTTGACTAGCAGGTTGGATGTCGTTTGTGGAATTGAGTGCCAGCGCCAGTGTCAGGGTAAAAGTGCATTATTGAATGTTTTGTGCGATGGTAGTTGTTAGAACTACACGTCATGACAGCAAGCCCAGCCTCGGTGTAATTATCTTGCAACCCAGTCATTATGTGAGAAGAGTTGTCACAGTTTGGAAATGTGGGGTAACAGTATTGGTGGGAAGTTTCTATGCACTATACAACAAGTTCTCTGGGTTTATTCAATGATCATAAATAGTTAAAGTAGAAAATGTGTAATATAACATATATAACTATCAATTTCAAAACTAATCTGTTCAATTTGGGGTTCCAGACATACATTTAAATAAAGCACATGATTTATGATTTAGATTCTGAACTACATTGTTTTGATCTTGTCGCTATGAATGGAATTTATCATGACCCAAATGTTCCCGATGAAAGTTTTGACAGGTTTCTTCTGTGACAGGGTAATTTTCAACAAACTTGGCAATCATTTCACGGGTATTCCTAAGAGTTTTGTATGACCAAACACCATAATTTTTTGCTCAGCTTCACAACTATAAGTCCGCCGTCAACAAATCACATTTCCCCTATTTGACGATACAAGAAAAACTCAGAGCCTCTTTAGCTTTTATTTTATTGTTCTACGTTTAACCAGAAACCAGAACCAGAAATGAAGTATGACAGAGATACCCAACTTCACAGCTGATTGACCCCTAGTCCATCGACGAATTTGACGGATAATCATGAAAACTTTGACCGTTATTCACGAAATAACGTAAATGCCGTTCTCTTATTGGTCAATTTGGCTTTAAAAAATAATATAAAAAATGGTTGTCAAAAATTTTAAGGGGCAAGAGGGCATCTCTATCATACTTCATTTCTGCGTTCAACTATGAATGGCGTCCCCCTTCCTTCATTCCTTCAATATATTAAAAAGGTATCCACTTCAGTGCTGCCAAATCTCGGCAGATGTAGTTGTCTCTCTTAGTAGCGTCACATGTCACTGTGACAAATTTGAACTGCCTTCGTCACCTTATGTGACATTCAAGTGAATAATTGAAAACGAATTTGCCACAGTAACATGTGGCATGACTAAGAGAACAAATGTGTTTATTGAACTTGTTTTTAGTTGGACTTCAATTATAGACATTAGATCAAATATTGATCTAAGAAATTTAACAACACAACATTAATGTACGTATTTCCTTCAAATCAATCGAATTCGTGTTGTGTCGAAAAATAGTATATGCCGATTGCCGATCATCAACACATAAAATAAACAACTTCACTACTTCACTTTTTTTTATAAAGTTATGCCGTGAATGCAATTTTTTAGTGTGTAGTTTTCCTGTTGGCCGTCCTATTTATAAACAGACCATTCAAAACAACTAAGATAAAATAAAGCTTTACTATTCTTTAAATTGCCGTGTGAACTTTTTATTAAGATTCCTTAATTTCAACTTTAATTAGGTCTTTTGCGGAACGAAAAGGTAACAGCCCGTTAGCACGGCATAACGCTTAAAATGTGTGACATGCCTTTAGAAACGTCAAAACGAAAATCTGTGAAATTTCAGAAAGGAAATCGTATTAATCCTCCTCCGCTTCAGTGTAGGAGCATATGCAGGCATATACACATTGTGCTGCACTTGTGCCCATCTTAGCCATATCTTGACCCTGAAAATCTATTTAATTATTTCAATTAGAGAAAGACTGTCGGTACTGAAGAAATATGTGGGCTCAACGTTTTTTATGTTCCTTTTTATCTTCTTTGTAGCCGTAGCATAAAAATGTGGCAAAGGGGAAAGTATATATTTTTTAATTAACTTGATTATGCTGCTTGACTTTGGGCGGCATGACAAGATATATATATGTATAGCAACTCCTTACAGTTCCACATAAAAGTTTTTATGATCTTCCCTGTAATTTCCCACCTACCACTTAGATTTTCAGTATTTTTTTCACGCTCCTTCCACACAAATTAATCACTTGACTTGCATGCGATACGCACCTACGTTTGATTGACTAGGGATAGCATCGTAGCGTCGAATGCAGGACGCCTTTTGGAAAGAAAACGACACAAGCTGGTATATCGTGCCTCATGGCTCATGACAACTTGTCGCGTAGTAATGTCATTAGATGGATTGTTTTGATGTTTTTTGTTATTTGTCTCTGCCTTAGTTGGCTCCCTCTTTATAGCTTCGCCTGCTGCCATTGGCATGTGCGACTGTGTGCTTATGTATGCCGTCATTTAATATATTCAACCATGCGTTACAACAGACGACCCCTAAAAATTGTTTCCTTTTAGTGTTTTTGTTTTCTTTATTTCCATTCGTTTTGTCATGTGCTTTTGTTCGATGTTCCAGTGAATATGCAATTTTTTATTTCTATGGTGCGCGGTTGCGTGAGTCACTAACTATTATACACATATGTGTGTACTTTTTTTTTAAAACCGCACAGAAGTGCGTCAAATCGTAATCATATCGTGCGGCAGCAGCTCGAGATTGTTCCATAAGAGTGCAAGCAATTTGTGAGATTAGAATTCTGAAAGGGCTAACAACAATGGGCTAACTTGTGAAATATGTGTACGCAAACCAATTCTATTTGCGTTGTGAATCAAATCATGCCACGGGTGAACCATTAACGAGTAAATTAAAAATTCAAAGAGGAACTTTAACGACACATCACACTCACTCTTAATCGTATTCTGAATATTCGAAATGTGATGTCTTTTGTTCAAGGTCACTTATGGTCATTTGTTTCACTTATGGTCTGGTCAGAGCAAGTCGGAGTCTGACTGTAAACTTATTTGATTTCTTTTTTTTTTTTTATAATTTCGCAGTTTAGTTTATTGAACTGGATTTAGAAATATAAGTATGGGGATTTTGTGCACTTTAAGACCTTAATATAAATGATTTTGTGGTTTTATAGCCAAGATTTGTCTTATATGGTAATGAGAGAGAATACCTGACCCATATAAAACCAAAATATGCACGTTCATGCTTCTCATATCTTGGAGTCGGACCCATATTTTTAATTAATGGTCTTCTCAAATCAACATCTTTATATTAAAAAATTACTTATAAAAGCTAATCACCTCACAATTGTACTCAATTTTAAGGTTACCGCTTGCAACATTATGAACACAGCTGTTTTTAAAACAAAGTATAGATATCTTCCTGATGTCCATATCGCCCAGTATAGTCGTAAGAAACGATCGCCACAAAAATAAACAAACAATTGGTTCGCTGCTGCGAACTAGAATGCAAATAGGTTTAGGGCAGATGTTTTTTCATTCTTTTCATCTAAACTACATTTGATGTCCCTCAGTTTTGTGGAGTTATTTATTATTTTAGAATCCTGTTCAGTTTCACTGATTCCACGTTATGAGCATTGTGCGACAGCAGCTCCTACCCTCTCTAACAAAAGGATAGTTGTGTCTAATTGACACCAATTCTTTTCTTGGGTAATAAAGTACCTATGACAGTGACTAGAGAGACCCAATTGTCTGACTTTACTTCTTGGGGTGACTCGCTGGACTTCGCAGTGTGTGCTTAATTTACCCACAGTTTTATGCCATTGTACCTATTATTTTTGGTTTAAAAACTTAAGCTCCATAACCAGAATAGCCACGATGAGTTGTGCACATGATCTTGCAGTTGGTGGTCCGGACTTCAATTACATATTTTGCAGAAACATTTTGGTCAATATAATTTTTTTACATCTGAACGTTTACATAGGCAAAACTGTAAAAACAAAATGAAAGACGATGTAAGTTAAGGCAAACAATTAATCGAAATACACGCTCTACAGCGTTGAAAATGGTCCAAGTTTATCGATCCCACAACGAGCACAGCAATTGTACTTGTCTTTTGGTACATTTTCTCATAAAGTTCGTATAACCATTCTGAAATATCAGAGTTTCGAAAGCCAATTTATCACAAATTGTTTTTTTGCGATGAATTTTACCAGGTAGATACGTTAACCAAAAAAATCGGTGCAAAGTAACATAATCGGAAATTCTTATCACTACCGTCCAATGTTTACTTTATTTTATTTGGACTCAAACACCGAACGTGGAAGATTCGTTACATATACAATCGCTTCCAAGCATAATGTGGATGAATTAGCCAAAAATTGAGTAAATTGATCCGGTTTGGTTTCTTTGCCAAACAAGGTACACTGTATTCTCGACTATCGCAAGACTGGGGTAGTTGCAATTATCGAGATTCTGTCTATCGGAGCGATTACTGCGTCAATAGTGATAAAAAATTCAATTTAGCTGCTGCGTAAATCGAGAGTTACGGTAATCGAGAACAGTATAGCCACATTAAATATCAAAACTCTCGTTCTGTGAAAAATGATGAACAAATGTAATCACATCGAATTGGAAATAAGTTTGGTGAGCTATTTACTTCTCATTTTGGACAGATCAATTGCCCAGCTAGATCGTGCAACTTGACTCATTTTTAATGGGTTTAAAATCCATTTCGATAACCTAGCGATAATTCCAGGCTTGGTAGACAATTCCATACGTCCATATGGACAACTCACAACATAGTTGTGGTCAAAATGTGCATGAAATAATCTGTAAAGACTAAATGACAAGCATTGGTTAACAAATCATATTGTTGGGACAAAAACTGCACAAAAATAAAACACTAATGATGAAAATGCGTCGTCGCCTTCGAGAATTTATTTGTGTCATGATATGTTAAAGGGAAATGATAGTTTTATTGTTAATAAATATTCTAGTCTAATAAATATTATTTTTTCCTCTAGTGTGGGTGCATAAGCTTAGCTTATATTATTTGAAAATACTAGGTATTTCTCCCTATATTGATGTGGGCATTATTATTACTCAGAGTTATTTTTATTTGAATATAATAATACTTAATGTACTGGAAGTAAAGAACTTAGGAGCAATGATCTCCAGTACATAATAAAGGGTGATTTTTTAAAAGCTATAGGAAAGTTTTTCGAGAAGAAAAACACATAAAATTCAGAAAAATGCATGAAATCTTTATTCGAATCGATAGTACGGTCCACATAATTTAATGTTTGAAGATTATTTCATGCAAATGTTGACCTTGACAGCGCCTCAAATGGTCCATCCGCTTAGTCCAATTTTGGCCTACTCTTTCCAACATTTCGCCGGTGTCTCACGAATAAATGCTTCAATGTTGTCTTCCAATGCGTCAATTGAAGCGGGCTTATCTGTATAGACATGAGCTTTAACATAGCCCCACAAAAAATACGCACGACCGGTCCCGAACGCGAAACAAAATGTTCACCGAACTCGCCTCTCAATAAGTCCATTGTTGCGCGTGCTGTGTGGCATGTGGCACCGTCTTGTTGAAACCACATCTCATGCAAGTCAAGCTCTTGCATTTTGGGCAAAAAAAGTTGGATATCATCTCACGGTAACGCTCACCATTCACAGTTACGTTACGATTGGCATCATCTTTGAAGAAGTACGGTCCAATGATGCCACCAGCCCATAAACCGCAACAAACTGTGACTTTTTCTGGATGCATTGGTAGCTCTTGCAATGCTTCTGGCTGATATTCACTCTAAGATCGACAATTCTGGTGATTTACGTACCCATTGAGCCAAAAATGAGCTTCGTCTTAAACTGACCATAAAATGAAAGAAGCGCGCAATGAACTTTTTTAACAGAGCACGCATTTTGATAGTAAAATTCTATAATTTGCAAGCGTTATTCGTTTGTAAGACGATTCATGGTTAAATTATAGACCAATCTGAACATCTTCAGTTTGACAGTGAAACAAAACACGAAACGTGCGTCAGCTGTTTAAACCAGTGTTGCCAAAAAGATAATAGCTAAATTTTTATAAATTTTTTATATAAACAACAGCGGGTTAAGAGATGGAAGATTCGCTCGCAATAGTTAAGTAAATCTGAGAGGAAGTGTGGCTGAGCAATACATTTTTTAACGTGGAGGAATTTGTCGTGTTTTTTTATAATAAACCCAATCAGTTTAATTTCCAGCAACATACAAGTGGACTTTCAAACATCTTATTTCGTCCCCAACTCTATCCGACACACATAAAAATTGCATACTCTTCTCAAAAATACAAAACAAAAATTAAATACACTCCACTCCATCATAAACTTCTGTTTATGAATGAAATACGACGTAATCTTCTTAGAATTCCAAATATTTTCGCGAATTGATTGCAGTACATCGAAAACTATGGTAAGTAGGTGTCGTGGACCTGAATTTAATTTCACTTCTTCTCGGACCTAAACTTAATTTCACTTCACGATATCGCTACTTCCTAATTTTAAATGTCAACACAGAACAAGAATTCTTATCAATATTACATAAGTTGAAATGCTGCAGAAAAATGCGAAACGTTTCATTCATTTACCATCCGTACACAGGAACCACAAAATCAACACAAAAAATGGGCAAATATTTAAAAAAAAATGTACAACTTCCGTTGCGGCGATTCAGTCGAGCCAGTATACTCCGAACAAAGCCATACAATATTGCCCGTTGCGCATGCCACAGCAAAAAGAGGAACTAACACCGAGTAAATGAAACAAAATAAAACACAATCACACATTTGTACGGAATCAATTTTCTTATTTCTGAGACATACAGTCATTCCCTCCGCCAGTCTACCAAAGACATGCCAAAATGTTGTTTTATCGGCTAGACAGCTATGACACTGCACTAGAAGAATCTCAAATTTTCAAATAAAAACATTAAAAAAACCCGACTGAAGGGGGAGATGCAATGCCATGTTTTATCAATAGAAGTACTTGTGCACTAGGATTTATCGAAGAAGGTTGATAGTGTTGGTGTTGGCTGGAAATAAAGTGAAGAAAATAAATCGGTGGGATTATTTTTAGACCCCGAGCACTTTATACGAACACAAAGAATCCACTGAAAACTTCCATACACTCCGAGAAATGATTCCAGATAAACGAACAAATAATTGTTGTTTCCCTAGTCTCATGGCAGAAGTGAAATGCACGGTTTATTTGAAAATTTAATCTTCCAAACACTCACCACATGTGTATGGTTGTATGTATGTATACATGAATGCGGGAGGATGATTATGATGATGGTGGTGATGATCGTTTTCCTTCCTCGTTCCCGACACCACCAACCTTCCGCTGCACGCACGGATACGATCTTGTTTCGATTTTATTTGCCGAGATTACGTGCAGAGCTCGACTAATTGCTCTCATTAATTTTTCATTAGCTGCCGCTAAGGTCGTTGGAAAATTTGCATACACGTCTACGATTTACGATTAACATACCATAATAGAGGCGAAGGATATGCAAGGCAAATCAAAGAAGATGCACATAATTTTGGATAAACAAAGCCGTCCACCGACCAACGCCACATAAGGCATTACTTCTGTGTCTCTCTTCTTACATTGTTGGAGAGTTAATTTTGGACAAAAGAATTGAATAACAAAAAACACGTTCCTCCCGGTTCTTTGTTTACAGTCAATATCGTGAACCGTCGATATTGACTGGGTGTGACACTTAAGCTGGTCGCGGTTAGTAGGTGATTCATACCCTTCGCTCTTAGGTGTCACTCCTAGAGGTTTGATTTTCATTTATGTCAGGTGCAGTGCCCATGTCCAGCGATTCCTCACACGTAATTAAACGTTTTCCCTTGCACTGTAGAGCTTCACGGTGACGTCTCGAATTCAAATTCCCCCAACAGCACCGCACAACCGCCTATTTTCAATCGAAAGTCACAAACGGCGTGACTCATACCAATCAGTCGGTGTTTGTTTAATAAATTATTATAAATTCACGGTTTGGCTGATCAGCAATGAATCTCCCTGTCTGTGTCATCGTGTCGTGAACACTGTTTTGGTTTCGTTCACAACCGGGGTCTGTCGTTCGCTTCTCTTTACGCACACACGGCGACTACTGGCGCCTAGTCATGACGACTAAATTGAAAACAAGTGAAAGGCCGCTGAGGTATCCAAGGAAAGCATTCAACTTGAACAAATCATCAGGCAGCAGCAACGTAATGTGTCCGGTAGTTCACGAAAAATCTTTTATAGACTGATGCGTGTGCCAAAAGATGTGTGGGGAATTCCTGCGGAAGAATTATCCAACATTGATAAAGATGTGTAGGTCGGATTCATGAGAAAGATTCGCAATATGTGTATTGGAGGCAATAGCTTTTCATAGAATCTTACTAAATTTATCCCACGCGATTGTTTTTAATACGAAATGATTTCCAGTTAAAGTACTTCAGCCGAAATAAATTTGATTACTACCTGCTGAAATGGACGAAGGATGTATTAGTCATGTTAATTGAAAACTTTGTCATTTTATGGATGTGAATTGCACAATGAATCTGGATGTGTTATGTTATTTTTATCTCTTCTTTTATTGTGTATTACATTCGGAACCACATTTGAATGTTGAATTAAACTTCGGAATCAGTCATTACTTATTCAAAAGACCAAGAAAGAAAAGTAGCCTCGTTTCTCTCAATGGAATGAAGACAAAAACCTTGATATGACGTCAACTTGGTCGCCTTTCATAAATGACGATGAACAACAAAGATTTGGAACAGGCGACAAGCATGCTTTATCTTGGAAATTCACTTGTGTAATATTGGGTTTCAACAAAACACACTGCCTGCTGACAAGATAAATTTGTAAGAAATAATACGAGCGTTAGTCGTTAAGGGCTCATGTTCTTCTACAATTGCTACAGTGTCTGGAGATCAGAAAGCTTTGATCAAGTACAGTGGTTGGCAGATAATTGCGTTAGAATCTAACTTCTGTAGATAAGGGAACTATTAAGTAATCATTTTTTGTAGTTTTTACATAAGAATTCTTTTGTACAGTTGTGAACATGTTTTTTATTACTGTAAATGTAATGTAGTATAAATTCGATAAAGATACACATCATCACACACTTCATCTCCTGTGTACAAATAATTAAGTCCACTCAACCCAAAGCAATGAATCGATAATATGAATTACGATATGCATCATGAAGACATGGTAGGATGTGTCTCTATTGTTAATGTTGGAACCAGATTAGCATCAGTGTACCAGACTATTGTAGCAGCAATAACTTCAAACACTCTTCCAAAGGGTGGTAATAAATAAATGTGCCTTTTACACTTGTCTATGCAAAATCCTGACGGTAATGCAGAGAGAGCTTTGGTAGTTTATTAGGCAAGAGCACTTTTTTTTTCGTTTGCAACACACAGCTGTTAGTCGCAAACTATGCCACAAAGGATATCCATCGAAATAATAGTTTGTCAATGTGATACTTCGAAGAGGCACCACTAACATGAGGGCGCTGTTTTGCTTTGTTATCAAAATTGTTATCATTCCGCGAATTCACGAAAGTATAAACGATATATTATAAAGAACTGTACGACATTCTGTGACCGTCATTCTCTACTGAATAGAATTGCCAACGTTGGGTGTTTAGTGCCGGTTCTATCCACTGGCAATGCTTAGAGAGTAGTATATCTTGGACTTGAAAGGAACGATGTCCTTTTTACTTAATTATTACTTTTCTATAAACCAAATTGATAGATAGATATATGTTTATTTCGTTGTAAAATATTTACATTGATTATAGCTATCGCACAGTATCTAATACAGAGATTTGATATATCATATACCTTACTTCTGGAAAAAGGGTTTACATTATTGTGAAATCCATGAAAATAAGTATGAATTGGAACAAACAAATTTGAAGGAAAATACGAAAAAAAAACCTTCAATACAAGAGAAAAAAATAAATAAATAAAAAAGTAGATAAATAAATAAATAAATAAAAAATAAATATATTAATAAATAAATAAATAAATATATAGGACAATAAATACTAACAATGTTAAAGTTTAACAAATAAAACGTGTAGATTACAAAATATAAACATGTAATAATATTTATTCACTTTGAGGAATACAATTTGTTAGTTAATTTACTAGTGGATCTTATCTGTCAGCTTCAATATTCGTTTCTAGACCAGCTAAACGCCCGCTCTTGTGTGGAGTTTTAAGGTGGAATAATCCCGTGGTAGGTCTAACATCATTTTTAAAACTTTGTTTTGGGGTAATTGCAATCTTTTAATGTGACACTGTGCGGATTTTCCCCATACTGGGCAACCGTAAAGTATTATGGCTTAAATATAACCTTAAGTATGATTACTCTGTTGGAGGAAGACAAAAAAGATCTTCTATTAATGAGTTGATATTCCAGCAATTTTTATTTCAATTGTAATGATGCTCCGAACGTGTTGGGGATGGTTTGGATTTTGGGAATTACGATTGAAGTGTACGTTAAATTAACACACTAAATGTCGATTAGATTTCGCTAAAATGCGTGTGTAAAATAGCCGATCAACAATTTGTGTACTTTGTAACCTTTTGCAAAGAAAATTAAAAATCTCGTAAATTTCAAGCTGTCTTCATACATATTTAACATACTACGGATGTGCATATAGTTGCATTCATAATACAGTTGACTCTCGATAATTCGAAAATCAAGAGACCTTACAAAAAATTCAAATTAACGAGAGTTCGGTTCAATTATCGAATTGAAGCGAAGGACGAAAACGGAAAGACCATACCAGAAATGGAATATATCCCCATCATATTCCATTTCTGGTATGGTCATCTACCTCTCTTGCACCTTAAAATGTTTGACAACCAAAGCCAAATTGACCAATCAAAGAACGGCATTCACGCTTTTCTTGAATAACTGTCAGAACGCCTCAGAAATTCGTCGATGGGCTAGGGGTCAATCAGCTGTGAAGTTTTTTCTGGTATTCAAAGTAGTCGTGGCATGGTTTAGACGTCAAGATTCAATAGCATAAGAATTGTTCCTCCCTTTCTTTCATACAAATTCACACATTCGTTAAGTGCTACCGATATCCAGTCTTGAAAGCACAACACAATAACGAGTGCTCGTACAACGCGTACCACTTCTGCTCCTTTGACCACCTCTGACCACATTTGCCAACACATCCCCGTGTCATAGCATGTGGTTGCCAATGGCCCTATCATTTGGTCTTAGGTGTTGTTTGCTGTTCTGTGATAAATTCTGGCAATATTGAAATCACATGGGGGATCTTCTTCCTCAGGTGTCACCGCTGAAAGACGAACGGCTGAATATAAGCGCGGTCATACGCGCTTTGTGCTGACAGTTCGTAACGTTCGTTACGTGTGAATATCCAACGACAAGCTACCTTACTTGTCAATGTCAACTGACAAGGGTTAGTTAATTCAACTTTAGCTGTTGCATTATTTTGTAAGGAAATCAGTGATTTTTAAGTTTTAGAAACTTCCAACGTGCTTGGTCAAGAGTATTTTCTATGCCGGAGAGTGCCGAGAATACATCGTGTCAGGCACGTCCGTTCTTTTGCCTCCTTTCATGTGCGCAATTGGTGCTGCTCCCGATTCTTCTTCGTCTTCATTCTTGCTGCTTGAATGGGAAGCTGCCAAAATTTCGTCATCACACTGAGAACCGTAGACTTCCACATCGACGACGACGACGAAGACTTCCACAACGAGCGTACCAAAACACATAGGTTTTGTTCGATTTACCGAGGTTTTTCACAGAGTCCTAACAATCAGTTCGAATCATCGAGAATTTCAAATTATCGAGAGTCTACTGTACCAGAAAACTGGAGAAATATGTATGTAAACCTATAATATAACCAGAAAGATGCGTCTTTGAAATTAGTTCATTATGCGGGGAACTTTATTATATAGATGTTCACTATAGGGAAGTTCGACTGTATTAGAAGTACCACGTAAAGTCAATTAACCATTTTGGGCATCTGAAAGTAAATCTATCCTGTTTGATGGAACTGGTTCACGGCCGCACAAAATAATTTCTATAATATTCTGCAGAAAAAGCAAGGTTGAACTAATGTCATTTCCATGGCATGCTTCTCTCATTACGGAGAGAGAAACGATGTTGCATTATACCGAATTTGAGATGCCTCTTAGATCGGTGTTCCAGCAAGACAGCGTTTGGTTGGGAAAGGTTTTCAGGTCCTGGAGCAACCACCGCAGTTTCTTTCCCAGGATCCTATAGAAAATATGTGGTATGATATTAGAAAACATGTACCATACAAATCCGATAAATAGCCAGTAACTATGGAATGTCGTGCAAGAAGCCTGATAAAAGTGACATCTTGCAGACTCTTCTCAGGATCATGGTTATTAATAATTATTATTATGGGATCATTATATAAAAACGGTTAAATAACGCAATAAGTCTTTCTTAACTTAAGCTTAAACATTTTGAAAAAAAAAAAAAAGGTGAAAAGACCCTAAAATAATAACAGTATTGTTTAAGTCCCATTGGGTGTCTGGCTGTCTGTGTAAACAACAAAAATTTGCAGACAACACCTCTCGTAGCGTTTCACATGTGCCAGTGCCAGTGTTTGCTTGCTTGAGTACGATTGAATTCCAAATGAATTCGCGTAATAGATAACATTCGTGAAGTGTGTATTGAATTTGAATTTTGTTTTTCTTTAAATCGAGGCCAATGACAGAAAGGGTAAGGTATATCAAACCCATGTGTAGCGAGATTGAAATTTACCGACTTTGAATTAATAACTGTACGCCGCATTAGCTCACACGGCGAGACATATAATTGATTACAAAGTTCATGGGAGAATAAGAAACACGATAAGAAACAAACAAAAAGAATTATAATCGAGACAAGCTATTCATTACCAATGTTGGAGGAATCACCGCTAGATTACTTCTGATTTCTTTGTTTTGTACACACACACCACTGGGTAAGTGTCGTCATTTGAAGCTAGAGCTTATCCTCACTGATTGTCTGCCTGTACAATGTATGTCGGTGAATGTTTCTGTTGGCAACAGATAAGTTGTTTAACTGCATCTTTAAATTGATGTGTTCAAGTAAACATGTTAGCCGGTGTAATGGGCAGACACTCTACAGTAAGTAATTAAATATGTAAGCACATAACATATCGGTATTTTTTAGTCTTGTTATATCAAATTTAAAACTTTTTTTTACATGAACTCGTGATACTTGTTTCGAGCCGGCATTTGCTTTCAACGTTTCGTAATTAGTTTCATATCTTTCTCCTGGCAACCGACAAAGTTGACAAACATCTTTCTAAAACCTTTAAAGCGTGGTAAAATTTATACCTATTTGGCAGCGTCGAAGTTAAGCAAGAAAAGAAATTAGCAAAAAATAAAGCCCTATAAAGCTCTTACGTTGTAGGTACAGTAAAAGCTTGGAAAAGCTCGGAATTTGGTCAGTCCGAAATTCTTGTATGCAAAATGTGCTAGAACTTAAAACGAAAAAATGTTCTATTACAACCGTTGACAACTAATTAGAAACGATATTTTTAACTAAAGATGTTTTTTCTCATTTATTTCATAATTTTTTTCTTCATTGGAACTTAAAAAGACAAAAGAAACACAATTCATTCAGTTTCTTTTTGGAAAATATGGCCTTAGAGATGTGTTTACTCTAAAACTCCAAACTACGACAACTAATTAGAAACGCTTGAAAAATAATAACAAAAATGTAAGATAATCTTTAGAAATAATGTCGAAACTTACTATGGTGTCTTATTATGACTAGTACTTAGTCGGAAAGCCCCTCTGCTTCAACACAGCTCCGCAACGATTCTGCATCGACCTGATTAGGCCTCGGCATTTCTTCACTGGATCGCGTACCACGCTTCCTTCACCTTTACAAAACACACAAATTTGGAAATGTTTACTGACGGCATTCACATCACTCCAAAGGTGTTCTATAGGATTTAAGTCTGGACTTTGTGTTGGCCAGTCAAGTACACGCATGGAGTTTTGCTCAAAAATGCTTTTGTGAGCTTTGCGGTATGTTTCGGGTCATTGTCTTACTGTAATGACCAAATAACCGGCATATTTTCCTCCGCCCATGGTAGCATTACATTTTTCGATATGTCAACTTGCTGCTCCTTACTCATTGTTCCTATAATACGATGAATTTGTCCAACGCCGTTCCACGAAAAACATCCCCAAATAAAAATTGAACCGCCGCCATACTTAACTACTGGAGAGATGTACCTGGGATCGAGTTCTTTGCCTCTTGGTCGTCGGACGTACATTCTGCCATCCGGAGCAATCCTATTTATCTTCGTTCATCCATAGTTCAAATTTCCACTCATTTACGGTCCAAGTAGCATAGATTTTGGAAAAGTCCATACGACGTTTTCTTTGTGCCAATTTGACCATCGGTTTCATTCGCGCAAGTATTCCGTGAAGTCCGGCTGTCAAACGACGAGCAACAGTCCTCTTAGACACACTGATGCCCGTTTCATCCATTATTTCACACTGGATTGCTTTGGCACTTTTTTTGGGATCCGCTTGTGATAGCCGGACAATTTTTCTGTCAATATGCTGTGTAGTTTTGCGGGGTCTTTTTTGCGAGGAACATTTTCCGTGGTGCCATATTTACGAAAATGGGAAATTGCATCAAGTACCATCTTCTTGGAACAGTTTAACTGCGTTGCAGTGCGTTCATTTAACTAAACAATAGCCTTCCCCGTGTCAGGTGTACAGCTCTATCCTTTGCCATTTTTCTTTCTTATTTTTTTAATTTAAATATATTAATTTTCTTTATTTTTCTTATGTAAGCCAGTGTTATCTTACCAAAATATTTGAGTAAAAGTTTTAAATATTGATGTATTTTAGGTAATATAGAATGGTTTCTAATTAGCTGTCGACTCAAGAACTCCAATTCATCAACTAAAGTATGACTGTTATGCAAACCACCACAACCACAATCTGGTAAAATGGGAACGCATATTTTTTAAAGGGGAATGAAAACAGACATTACTCTAGCAAAAAGTTTACGCGTTAAGTTATTAACAGTAATCGGAATATGAGTAAACGCTGCAATATTCCTATCGTTTCTAATTAGTTGTCCGTGTGTTTTGTGAATTGCCGGTACTCCAATTCCTTTATGGAGTTTCCCGGCTTCTAAATTTGTATTGCCTTGATTTCCCCAAAAAAGTAAATTATATTTTGATGATCTTAATAAAGCTTTGCCAACTTAATTTAATTTTTACGTAAAAAAATTAAAACCAACTTTCATTTATTAGGAAAAATGATTAAGGAGGGGAATGGGGAGAAGATACAACCAATGAAACTATGAAATATTACTGTCGTCCGAAACGTAAAACTGCGCCGCTTCAAAGGGGATATAAAATGTATTGTATTGGGAAAACACCATTTCTTCTCATAAGTCAGACTTCAGCATAATAAAAAAAATCTATTGCAAAATGCGGGTTCTTAATTGAAAATAAGAGATTAGTACATTACACTAAAATTACATTCGTCAGGAATAATTGCATATCAAAAAACGAAAAGCCCAAATAACAGTTGCCTCTTTCTGATACCTTCCCAACATTTTGTTTATAAAATTACGAAAATAGATTTGTTCCTCGCAGGCATGCTTCTCTTCGGATTTGATTCTCTTCAATTGCCACATGCCCTCATTAGATACTCGTAAATCAAACTATAAACAATATTTAAGTTTAAGTTCGAGCAAATATTTACTTTGTAAAGAGAATGGATTATTACGCAACTATCAATATACAAAAGAGAATTGAACTTGCCCGTTACTGTGATTAACAATTAATTGCTTCGTATCCAAACAAACCATATAAATTATTCTTTTAAAGTTTTTCGCAATATGATGAGTATTAAATATATTTCACACAATGTATGCACATATAAAGGTGTTTTGGAGAAAATCACATAAAACTGATTATAATATCCCTGAAATTGATTAAGCATATATGATTTAAGCTGTGGTTTAAAATTCCCCATACTCGCAGTACATCAGGCTATATTTCGGAAATGACACGCCGTTCGTTCCATTAAATTGTTGTTCGGCGAACAAATTGTACAGAAACATGATTCTGTTCCGCTCAGTTTGTATGCCATCAATTTGTATGCCATATAAAGTGCACCAAATGGCGATCTTTTCTCGGTGTTGTGGTGTTTGGGCAGTGGCTCTCTCCAATTGAATATTTTCCAAAACAAATTTTTAACGTTTCTCCAGCGTATGAAAAAAGCGAGAACTGGCAAATCAGCTGTCCCAGAAAAACATGTTGCCAATATTAAGTCGCCGGCATCTAAAAATAAACACCCTCTATGTGATATGGAAAGGTTTTTTCGAATCGATTTTAAATTACTATTTTAATGTAAACAAGATATGCTTTCTTCAGCTGAGGTGAAATAAAGGCCGGGGATACGTGATGCCTTTTTTTCTAAAATCTGAATGAAGTATTTTTTTTTGGAGAAAAATTATTGCATTTATATGTATTTAAAAAAAAATGATTAACCCCAACTCCGAGTGTTTGGGTTCAATTCCGTTTACTTGCAAATTTACGAGTCACTGATATAGTAAGGCTGTAGGAAAACATCTTCGCATACTACAGTGCTCGAACGCTACAGCCCTTCACTCGAAAGATAACAATTACATGCACGCCACGAGTATCTGCTGTAAAAGCTCGGCCCAAGTCCACCTCAAATTAAAATTATAATTTTGCTTCTGAATACAGGTCGAACCCATTATGAAAGCGAAATGGTTCAGAATTTGCATGTTCGGGCTTTTATATAAAGAAATAACGCCGACCATTGCTTTTCAAATAAAGCTGAATTCAGAGAAGGCAATATAAGCCAACTGAACGTGTTAGAAAAATTGTTCACATAAGCGCCTGCCAGACAAAAAGCACCTTGCCATAAAGTCGAAAAACAAAATTCGCCGTTATT
The DNA here is from genome assembly GCA_905231855.2 of Eristalis tenax. Classification (NCBI taxonomy): domain Eukaryota; kingdom Metazoa; phylum Arthropoda; class Insecta; order Diptera; family Syrphidae; genus Eristalis; species Eristalis tenax. The sequence goes on along the minus strand of HG993124.1, from coordinate 102,675,755 downwards.
TCACGGTCCAGTGGAAAGAAAAATTAAATGTCAGTTGACTTTCGTAGGTACACGAACTTGGACACTGAATCCTATATTATTTTTTATGTTTTTTTTTTTATTTGTAGTCACAATGGTGTGCTGGGTAGGCACGTTTAATCACAAAAGAAATCTCCGGATTGGATTTCTCGGGGGACACATATTAACTTTCATTTAACTGCGCGAGTTTATACATTCATGGAAAATTACAATAATCATCACAGCAACATTAAATTGTGTCGTCGCACACGTGCGGGAATAAAATCATTCACAACAAAAGAGTGGCTGGAGAATGTCGCCAAATGTTCTTCATGAGCTCAGAGGTGAAGTGAAAATAATGTCCAGAAATGTCCATCTGTGCCATTTATTGAAGCTTCACTTTTTGTGTTTGGGCTGGTAATTTTAAATAAAGTATTTCCATCACTAACTACTTCATATGTGTGAACCTCAATGACGTTTAATGAAGTTTCCATTTCGTATCAGTGAATCAAAGGACTACAATACATACCCCAAGGCTTACACTTTATTGAATGGTTTTGGTACGAAAAGTAGAACAGGCGTGCTAAATTTAAAGGTACGAAACTCAGCGCAATCAATGTTATCTCGTCATAACGCAATGGAAGTGGTACAAGTCAACGAGCTTAGTAACCTAGTGACATTCACTCAAAATGGGTGTGTCAGCAAACAGGAAACATTTTGCAATCCGATTCTGTTGAAAGTAATAGGTTGTTTGCACATCTAACAGTCATACGAACATTTCGCCGGTTTTATGATTTACTCTAGGAAGGAAGAAATCTAGAGTATTTATTCGACCTAGAAGAATAATGGTTGATTTGGTTGGAATAAAAATGACGTTTGAACTAAAACCATATTTCAGTTTTAAAATATGCTAGTAGCTACCTGCAACTGTTACGCCTTATTATTCAAAGGTGCATGTGTTGATATGTCCATTAATTATTCAAGTAACGATCGAATTTTCAAATAGAAAACCCTTTTTCACCCCGTGTATAATCTGATTCACGCTTTCGTGTATTTACCATCACACTCAAATATCATCTAAAAAGGAATATTTTGGTAGTTTCGAATATTCAGTTAGTCGAGATCGGCTTTCATTTCATAGATACCCTAACCCTAAATATTTTTCAAAGAAGTTCTGAATATCATGCAACGACTTAAAATCTATTTATGTTCAAATTACCAAACGATACAAACGCACATGCTACTACACATACTTATTATATATAGCTCAATCCATGTCCTTGCCCCACTCGCACCCTACGCAATGCTATTCTGTGTACGATTTAGTGGCGTGTATAGGGGTTGAAATACGGCAGGACCATATGAAAAATGCATTTTTATTCCGCGCTTTCTCGGATTCTCCATAGACTACATATATTTTAACATGTTTTATTCTTTAATACTTTCACTGAGACCTTCCTCAGGTACGGCCTACTTTATATACATTTGTTATCAATGAGCAATATATATAAAAGGCGCTCACTATTTAAGATTTTTACGCAAATGGAAAGAAATTAACTACAAGAGTCATTTGTGACATGGACTTGGAATAAAACTGTCCATATCCTGTTTCTACAACAATGAACCCAACTTGTAATCAATGCAACATGTGTTAAAATCTACACAATTTGGTCAGGTTGCTGCGAAGATCTATCCTTAATCTTGGGTATGGATTTTCGAGCTCCTATCCCAAATGATTCCTGGAAGGAAATGTGTCTTTTAAGTTTTAAGGATACATAACACATATAAAGTATGTAACCCTAGATGACTATGCAGATTTAACTTACACTATATTTATGCTTGTCGAATCGATGAAGTCCATCTTTGAACTCATCTTCATCTTCTCACTGTGTTAGCCATGACCCTAGGATTTTTAATTTAATATCCAAGACGGAACCATCCAAAGTTAAATAAAAATGAAATTAATTATTCCTTACTTTAAAGTACAAAGACAATCATTTTTCTTTGATTTCGACTGTACACATTGTAACAATATATGAACCTTCGTTCAAAACTGTTCAGTAAATTGTGTAAGGGTGTGTTTAACCGAACTTTGTCTATGGGTCGGTTGTTTAAAAAAATGTGTCCATCAGAAGCTATGAACCCCACCATAAACCATGTGTTATCTTAAGTAAGCAAAATCAAACTGCATACATCTCAATTTGAAGTCATCTCAGTCAATTAGTGATTCAGTAAACAATCAAAAGCTCACTACATCTAGTTGACATATTACTCTTCTCATCCGTGCCCTTCCCACAAATCTGAAAACCCCCGGCTTGCATGCAAAGTCAGTCAACAACGTATCGAATGGCATTGAAAAGAATAAGCACTCCAATGTTTCATTGTTAGCGATGTCAACCGACACAAAACGATTGCAGACCATACAACATCAATGGCAGCATGATTTCCTCTTAAAAAATATCCTCTTGAGGCAAACAATACAGTTGAAATATCTCACAGTCACAATTTATATCCCCTTATAGAACATCTTATTCACATTATTTACGTAACAATTGTGCACACATTTGTAGATATGTATTGTGATCTTAAATCACTGTGCATACTTCCCTACGTTATTCTCTTCTCCCCGTGCTTGCTCCATTACATGTGATAAACTCATTGATTTTAATGATCATTTTAAGACTTTTACTTAAACCTTCCTAAGTCATCTCCATTACAGCGGTCTATATCAACGTTTTATGTGGACGTCATGTGCAGCAGGAATGTTCACACATTCTACCTTCACCACCGATAATTGAAAAGTATATTAAAAATTAGCTTAGCTATTTGACGTCGTCTGACACATGTCAAGTCAGCTCGAGAACGGGATAGTGGAACATTTTGTGATGCATGCCAAGGAGAATTGTTCAACGAAAGGCGTTGTCTCAGCAACGCCATTGCCGGTTTCTGTTTGAGTACATGGGAAAGTGCATTAATGGATAATGGGGAAAAATAGAGGGAACAAATTATATTCGTATCCATGATTCTGGATAATTTATGCTGCATGCGGAAAATGTTTTCCTTGTGAATCGATATTCCATTGTTTTTGTTCATTTTCTCATAAAACGAGATGTGACAGGCAAATTTGTCTCGGGGAGGTGTTGGTTACATGTATATTATTCTCTATTGAAGAAAAACGTAATGACTGCTATCTATTTGCGCTTACGGATGAAGGCTTTAGATGTGCCATTGTTTAGTGAGAATCTCTCAGGGGTAACTATGAGAATGCTAATAATCTGTTCTTAGAATATTTGAAATGTAATACAATGCATTTCCTTTTTAAAATATGCTGGAAGTATAAGCAATGCTATCGCTATACTGTAATGGAAATTGTGGAAACATGCTTTTATTTTTATATATAATATGGATGGCGCTACCGATTGTAGAGGGCCAGGGGCTAGCTACAGCTATTGATATACTCGATCTATTGATCTTTCACGAGTGGAAGAGACCTACAATGTTATGCCGACACCGAACGGCCAACTTGAGACAGTTTTACTCTTTGATCATTGTCCGAGACTCGAAAGATGTGGAGTATTATTGTTCGTACTGGGAATCGAACCTGGACTGTGGACCTGTGCTGTCTGGGATCAAGTAAATGGGGCTCGACGTGCAAACCCATAATGCCAGGGCCGCCAGATTTAATAATAAAGAAAACATTAATTGAAGGAATTAAAATGTTTTCAATCGTCATTTTTATATACATACCTAGTCATAATACAAATTGAGTCATCGATGTACTCAAACCAATAAACGTACTATAGTTACAAACTATTACAACTATTGTATCGAACTTTAGATATTTCCACTTCACAGCTTGACAGTCAAGTAATCAAAAATGTGCATGCATTTTTACTAAATCATGAACATTCTCCGATTAATCACTTCGATTCTAGAAGATGTTATAGAAATTGCTGAATTTTTCGTTTGAAAGGCCTTTCGCAAAAAAGTGACATTAATTATAAAAGATAAAAGATTTACACCTTGCATTGAATAAAATCGAATAAACTGTTCGTTAATCGAGAACGACGGTATCATTGTAAATTACATACACAATTTTACGATGGAATGAGAATAAAAACAACTTCACAGTTATTTTCAATGTGCGTATTTGATATTACATTTTTCCTTAAAGTTAAATTATTTTTCTGTAACGAAAAACGAAACAAATGGCAACACGGAAGAGAGAGAGAGAAGTAAATAAGAGAAAAAGAAGAAATGCGGGTATTCTGATGGTGGCTTTGCGTCAGAATAGTCAAGTTAGAGAGAGGTAAATTTAAAGTAAAACAAAGTGAAAGAAATTGTTAAAATTAATTAAAGAAAAGATTGTAAGTTATTACATTTCCTTTAAGTTTACACCATTTTTTACACTTTTATACAATGTCAGAATAGACAATTTGAAACGCTGCATTACCGTGGATTCATCATTCTTTTGTTGGTTTATTTAATTTGTTGAATTGTTCAATTACTTAAAACAGAAGATGACAAATAAATTTCGCTTTTCAATTTTGATGAGTTTGATAGCGCATCAATCTGATGATATGAAGATAATAAGATAGTAGATAATAATAATAATAATAGGCCACTTAGACTGTATCATACCACTTCCTTTTAATTCAAGTAACGTAAGTGAGAATTTGACGGGCAAAACTTGTGTTGCGAATAAACTAACCCCGAACACAGCTGGCACAATTGCTGTCGTTATATTTTTTTAACCGTATCGTCACATGATTGTTCTGTTCGTTTTAATTTTGCTCGTACTCAGCATAAATGACTTCTTTCGGTAACAGTAATTTTTATTTTACACTCTAAACACACTTCCTCAGTATAGTTTACTTCTGATTTTTTAATCCTATCTGTACTGGTTTCCGCCGCAAACCTGTTTGCGTCTGTTTGCGACAAACTTGCACTTATTTCGCGATTGCAAAATCCAAATAAAACACCATCGCCCATTTTCGCAATCCACAAGAATAATATTTTTAAATTTTGATCGTTGTAAAATTTCATTACAGCTGTTTTTGGACACATTTTCAGTTTTCCGATAAAAATGATAATATTACTAAAATGCTATCTACTAGCTTTTCAATTAACTTAGTTAGCTCTTGTAGTACGAATGTACTCATCAAAGCTGATGTTAATTTTATGTGGCCGTTAAATATAATAGCTAGACAATAGTGGCAACTGTCATTAGGTGTAATAGCATGTAGTTATTTAATTTTAACTGTTTTTTTTTTTTTTTTTACAAATGTACACATACGATTCATTGTATAACGTGATAACAATATGATTGTGCAACAGTTACTCAAGTACAATGAAAACGTTTTTGATAAAATATACCAGATATGGGGGGGGGGGCTTTTTTCTTAATTTGCCTTTCATACCTTTATCTTCAACTTAATATATTATTGTCTCTCCGCAAATATACACAGTTAATCTCAAAATTGATCACGCTGTGTCGAGTAACATAAAAATGTTCGGTTTAAACAAAATAAGGATCAAAATACTTGGGTTTTTTTTTGTTTTATTTTTAATTTGTTGTAAAAAAAAAAAAAAAAAAACACTATTCACCGTGCTTGAAATTTTGTGACTTTAAGAAAAAAGGAAGTTCTCTAGCACTCAATACATTGTATATCCACCACGGGCGTCGATAACTGCTTGTATTCGATTGGGCATGCTATCGACTAATTTTTACACGTCTCAGGCGTAATGTTTTCCCATGCAGTCCTGACTTTGGCCCAGAGATGGTCTAAATTTCCGATTTCGCCTGCAATGGATCTTTTTAAACCCCCCATAGGTGTTCAATGGGATTTAGATCCGGAGACTGCGGTGGCCATGACATCACTGTTAAATTGTTCTCTTTTAACCATTTTTGGGTTATTTTAGCTGTGTGCTTCGGGTCATTATCTTGCTGAAAGACAATGTCTGAAGCTTCAACACTGAATTTGGCTAGGGATTCCATTAAATTACTACTCAAAATCTCTATATAAGATGATGACGTCATACGTCCTTGGATCCTGTGAATGTTTCCAACATCATACAACCCCAAATCATAATGGATCCTCCTCCAAACTTCTAAGTGTGCTTAACGTGACGGGGTTGCGATTTTTCTTCAGAAGTTTTCCAAACCCACTCTCGCCCATCTGAGCCCAAACTTTCGCCAAATCTTCAGGCAACCAATCTGAGTGTTTCCCAGCAAATTTCAGCCTTAAGTCTTTATGACGTTTTGTCAACAAGGACTTTTTTACTTTGGCTCTTCCTCTTAAGCCAGCTGCTCTTAAAGTCCTGCGAATGGTTTCCGCAGAAACGATAATAGTTTGCTCACGTTTTAGTGCTTGCTTGATTTGAACCGCATTCTCAAATTTTGCATCCTCAAGTCTCGAACAATCTTGCGATCTTGAATTGCAGACAAGATCTTTTTGCGTCGGTTTGTACAAGGCAAATTTTCAAGAGCTTGAAGAAATTTGCTTATGGCACCAATGGATATTCCCGTTGCCTCCGAAATTTTCCGATGGGTCATACCCTTTCTTAAAAGGCCCTCAACTTGGTCCTTTTCTGCTGGTTTCAGAGGTTTGTTATTCGGACCCGTTTTTTCACGACTTTAATTAAAAATAGCAAAATGTTTATATCTCACTAAACTAGACAGCAGAACAGAGAATGTTGCACATTTGTTACCTTGCACTTCTCTTTTACTATTTGTAATACAGAAATTGTGTTCCTTTTACTTCCGTTTCAAACTCACAAAATTAATCACGATACCACTGCAATTGCATTCGTCCAAAAAAATGTTTGTTTGAGTGTGAAAAGAAAACAATCTACATGAACCGTTAGAAGGAACTTGGGGTGTAATCAAATCATAACACAATGGCCAAGCGCATCCAACTCCAACCCCTCTAAAGGTCATAATGCATTTTTAAAGAAAAATCGTGATCAATTTTGAGATTAACTGAATTTATTTCCACTAAACAACGTCTCGAAATCCCAGGAGGATGGACTAAGACCGTGTGTCAAATCGCTAATAATTGTATCTTCTATAACCCCAATTTTTTCCAAGTTTAAAAAAAAAAATAAATAGAACAATTGTCAAAATTTAGCCATGGAATATATTTGTTGCAGTCGCAAAGCAAGAGGTATAAAAGATAACCTCTATATTTACATGACGTGTGTGAAAACTTAACCTCAATTATTATCCTACAGAATTTTTGTTTGTTTTAATCGATTCCAAATCTGTTCAATTACACTTCTGCCAGAGAAGGACAATTCTCAATAGTAATAACGAAGAATGCAACAAACAAAAACATATTAATATTGTCTGAAACCATGTGCACGATTTGGTAACCATACTGATGAAATAGTAAGCACGCAAGCATATTAAAACTTAAATAAAAAACGCTTCTCATCCAGATCCATTAAAAAATATTGAAATCATATCAGTCCACGGCAGTATAATTTCCCAGTTCCATCCGCGTTGGTGAATTAATGTTTCCTTTTCTAAAATCAGAAATGTAATACCTAACCCAAATCAATAATTTCTTTATCAGTACTTGCTCAGGCAATAACATGATAAGCCTTGTCTCTATCATGGTGTACTTAAATTTCCTTTATTGTTCGACACAAACTTCTGATAAAAATGACAGAACAGCCCAGTGGCAATGGAAGAACCATATCACAATTTGATTCCGTGGAACAATAAAACTTATTTAATCGCTATCAACTTATTTATATCCTCCAATGCGTTCTGTGGCCATACAAAACCTGTTAAATACAGGCATACGCATTTCAATCTCATAAGAGATTGACACTTATCGCCTTTGTTAAAGAATTTCAATAGAAGGCTGCAACAAATCTCGTATTAAAGGAAGTAACTAATCCAACATGTTTTTTCTTTTCTTTTTACTTTCAGATTCCTCAGAAAACATAATAGAAGCCTATATTTACGGTGTGAATCGATATGTGTAATCGTCCGTGTTTTTCTTCAAAATAAACAAACGAAAAATTCTTCATTCTTCATTCAACGAAACTTTTTTCATAAGGAACTGCAAAGAACAATCAACAATCGCACAAACAAATCAACAAGGATTCTAAAACATCTTATGGAATGTTTATAAGCGTTTCGCTATTGCATAATTGTGTAGATATTTTTTATAAAAAAAAAAAAAAACTGAAACTGAAACTCATTGAGAGGTTAATTAATTTTAAAAAGTGCCATTAGGTTAATTCTGTTTGGAAAAATAATTCGTGTTCCTTTCTCGTTTTGTCTCAATCATTTGAAAACGATTGTAGTTTCCTTACTTAAATATTTTCCCAACCGACTGGAAGCTGTTAATTTATGAATCCGTCTTCCAAAAGAAAATATTTATATTACCAAGTCGTCGTAATTGTATTAATGGGGTTCAGAGCAGAGTTTTTTTTTTTTTTTTTTTCAAGACTAAATAAGATGTGCATCTATAACCAATTGCTCTTTTCGTCCCCACCGCAATATTCATATGAGATGAAAATTATTTTCTAGTGAAATTTGATCTTTGTCAGCATGAAGAAGACTCCCTTCTTGAGAAGAAAACATAACACAGTCTATTTGAGATTTCCCCCTATTTTTAAATCGAAGGAAAAACGACACAATCAATCATTCATTCACTCATTCAGAATTATCTGAACATTCATTCCCTTAACGCATTCTCCGGAACATTTTTTCCTTTATACCCTCGTCGACAGAGGAAAAAATAAAAATGGGAGGGCAAAAGATTGAGAATCAAATCAAATAATTTGAAAACCTACACGTTTGTTGGGTTTGAGATCCCTTGTCAGATTTTGAGAAATTATTTCACAGATGAAAAGAGGAAACAACGTTGACATAATTATTTGAACTTGAAAATACAATAGATTTTACTCCACACACATTTCACTTTAATTCCATATGGAGCGCACGGTGTGTGTGTAGTGTACGGGAAGCCATATCTGTACTAAAGAGAGAATGCAGAAATCGTTTTTTTAGTGAATTTTCATTTCGATTCCTTCATAAATCGTCTATAAAGCAAAATAAATTACAGTATGTCATCTGAACGGTATGCCCTTCTACTAATTTAGAGCTGATTTACATGAATTAGCCCCCCGATTTCTCGTCTATTCTCATATTACGTCAATGAAATAATTGTACTATTTTCAGTATTAGTTTTGCATCACAGATCTTCTTTAAGATTCATAACAAATTCACCTATTTTTCATTTGTCCATATTTATTTTTTGGTTTTCCATAAGTCTGAATCCAAAATGATCGTGTTTATTCTCATTCTTCAGTTCTAGTTTCTGGAGTTCTCCTCAAGTTGATTGTTTTTTCTATTGTAAACATTTAAAGAAAGTATTATATATTCCTTGTATGAATCAGTGGTGGTTTGCAACTAATATTCAATCGCGACAAATGTGTAGAACATTCCAAGGAATGATTGCCCACCATAAATATTCATAATAAATATAAAATCAGAATCGTTGGTGATTGATGTTCTACATTAGTCCACCTTATTGGACACTTAGATCAGTCCTTAAACTTGGATTAACGATTAGTACATATAATCATCTGATGAAGCTATCGGCGAGAAGAAAAAGACATTCCATCCAATAACAATAATTCTGCAATCTTCATTATCAAGATTTATTTTAAGAAACAGTATTTAAATCAAGCAATCTAGAATTAATACAGTAACAGTATTATCGAACTACAAGTGCAACTAAAATGTTCTTTTCTCCCCAAAGACTTCTAAGTATACACTCTAACCCCAATTAAGACAGTTTACGAACTTGAGTAACTAACACGAAGTATAACGTAGCCCAATAAAGAATAAAAATAAAAATAAAATGCTTGTCAATTAGCATGGCACAAATTTGTTAATTAAATTTCGGTTGTAGAATTCCATGTATGGTCTTCATATGCCTCCGTTCCGAGCTTAGAGTGAACTAAATAAAAGAAAAAGGAAATGATATATATTCATAACGAACTATTCTTATACTTAATTACATAAGTAAATAACGAATTAGTAAGTAGGTAAATATTTATGCAAAAATGAAACAAAACACACACAGAATGAAGTGCCCTGTAAAATATTTATTAGCATTTGTAACTTTTAAATTTACATACAATCGCATACGAATTCAACTATTCAACTAAATGCAAATTTTGTATGTAAAGATATTCATATAATCACAGTATACACAAACAACAACATTTTATAATATAAACGATGTAACCTTTTTGAAAACATTTTTACTGCTATAAGAGTTTCAATGAATTGTTAGAAATCACAAGTAAAATGAAAAAAAACAAGGAAATAGCCAAGATATGTGCAAATACTTTTGTATTTTTACACGAAATACCTAGAAATAAGATAAAAAGGAGAGCCCCTTAGTCATATTCGTAATTTAAAGTAACAAACAAAAATAAATGACTATTTTTCTTATAAAAAAATGAGAAAGAATTATCACATAATATTCAATTGAAAATATTCAACTACTGGCTAAAGTAACATTATATGGAACAATGTATTTTATTTTACAATTGTGTTTTGGCGTTTTGTTAAAGAAAAGAAATTATTTTTAATTTTCTTTTAATATTAAGTGTTTTGTTGTCAGTGCAAGAATGACTATTATTCTGAGCTGTTTTATTATTTTGTAATTTAGTATTTCCTTCTATCACTAATAGGAACTGTATATTTGATTGTATTATTTTAGGATAAGATGGAGTATGTTTTTGTCGAGTAGAGAATGATGCAGAAATCAAACATCAACGCACTGTGCATTTGGAAATAATTATTGTTTTATTTTATAACTCTTATGTAAACATTTTTGTTTGTTTTTTTTATAATAATTTCTACATAGAAGAAATTAATAAATCATACAACTTTTGTAAACAAATGATTTTGTGTTTTAATAGCAATTCGCTCAGTTGGCTTATACCCGATTAGTTTAAGCAAATAGGTAAAGGGTGAATTTTTAGCTATTATCTTTTTGGCAACACTGGCTTAAACAGCTGACGCACGTTTCGTGTTTTTTTTTTTTCACTGTCAGTTTGGTCTATAATTTAACCATGAATCGTCTTACAAACGAACAACGCTTGCAAATTATTGAATTTTATTATCAAAATGCGTGCTCTGTTAAGAAAGTTCATCGCGAGCTTCTTTCATTTTATGGTCAGTTTAAGACGAAGCTCATTTTTGGCTCAATGGGTACATAAATAATCAGAATTGTCGATTTTGGAGTGAATATCAGCCAGAAGCATTGCAAGAGCTACCAATGCATCCAGAAAAAGTCACAGTTTGGTGCGGTTTATGGGCTGGTGGCATCATTGTACCGTAATTCTTCAAAGATGCGAATCGTAACGTAACTGTGAATGGTGAGCGCTACCGTGAGATGATATCCAACTTTTTTTTGCCCAAAATGCAAGAGCTTGACTTGCATGACATGTGGTTTCAACAAGACGGTGCCACATGCCACACACCACGCGCAACGATGGCCTTATTGAGAGGCGAGTTCGGTGAACATTTTATTTCACGCTCGGGACCGGTCAATTGGCCGCCTAGATCGTGCGATTTAACGCCTTTAGACTATTTTTTGTGGGGCTATGTTAAAGCTCATGTCTATACAGACAAGCCCGCTTCAATTGACGGACAACATTGGAAGACAACATTGAAGCATTTATTCGTGAGATACCGGCCGAAATGTTGAAAAGAGTATGCCAAAATTGGACTAAGCGGATGGACCATTTGAGGCGCAGTCAAGGTCAAAATTTGCATGAAATAATCTTCAAACATTAAATTATATGTACCGTACTATCGATTCAAATAAAGATTTCATGCATTTTTCTGAATTGTATGTGTTTTTTTTTTTTTTTTTTCTCGAAAAACTTTCCTGTAGCTTTTAAAAAATCACCCTTTAGTTTAAAAGTAGTTTTATATTACAATCGCAATTTAAAAGATCTCTGAAGTCAGACACCGATTTAATATCACTGCCTAGATAAAATCTGGGCAATTCCTTAAGGACTGGACATCTACCAATAAAATGCACAATGTCTTCTCTCTCTGATAGGTTGCAAAGACTGCAGTAGATCGGCAAATCGGGACAATGTGGGGTATAATTTAAATTAACGAGTTCACCTCTCATCTTGAAAATGGTAGATATGAATTCTGAGGACTGTTACTGTTATTGAAATAATTTCGTTCACATAAATGATGGTTGAGGCAAGTGTATGTTGATCGATGTACGGAGGATGTAGCCATATTAATACAATCTTTTCTATATTGTTCGTCTCCTTTGGAAATAAGTTCGTAGAGCATAACTTTTAATAACCTCGGGTTAGTCGTCGTGAAATGGAATTGCATCCCACAGTAACCTGCAAGCTCTTCCACTTTCCTAAACCAAAGATTTATTTTTTGTATGGTTTTCATAGCGACAATTTTTGGCAGTCTTTCATCAGGCATCTCAAGAACTTTCAATATATAATCTATATGCAGCTTCAGTGTCAGTGCCGAATAATGGCGATATTCCTGTTTCTATCATTACCATATAGTTAGGCGTCGTTCTTGGTAAACCAAAGGTTCGTTTGATGTAATATCTTAGAAGTTTTTCTACAGTCTCATATTGCGTATGTCCCCAAGATTGAGCTGCGTACATCAATACCGATTCTGCAACACCAACGAAGACTTTATATTTAACGCTATGATCAACCAGATTATGTGAGAAACACATTTTCCAGGTAGTACATATTGCACTTTTCGCCTTAATAAGTTTGTCCTTCAAGTGCAAATCCATGTTAAGGTTATTAGTGATTGTCACTCCAAGGTATTTGTACTTTTTCTCCACTTCAATTGGTACTCCGTTGTAGTGCCTCCCTGTTTGAAAATCATCACTTTTGATTTTAATAGGTTAACCGTTAAGTTCCACCTTTGACAATACATGTAGAGACGGTTTATCATCAGTTGCAGCATTCCGGCTGAATTCGCTAATAAAATCACATCATCAGCAAACAGAAGCGCTTTTATTGTCACCCCAGCAAAGTCAATTCCTCCTGGTAGAAAGTCCGTTAGGCCATTGATATACAAGGTAAACAGTTGAGGGCTTAAAGGGCATCCTTGTCTTACTCCCATATTGGTCTCAAACCACTCTGAAACATATGACCCACACCAAACTGCTGCGCGGTTCCCCTCATACATATTTTCAAGAACTCTTCCCAATTTAAAACTCACTCCGATGGTGCAAAGTTTGTAGAATAGGGCTGTCCGACTTAATGACAAATCGTCCATTTTTACTGCCGAAGCCTTTCCTATCTTCCACAACACACGTTCTGACAGCCTTGGGGTTTTAAATGCGCCTAAAAACCCCAACCCAGATTAGAGACTACACTTCAGGAGTCTAAATAAAGTTAAACTTATGTAGATTCCCTGTCATGTGGGGTTTTCCAGATACTAAAGGGTGATTTTTTAAAAGCTATAGGAAAGTTTAAAAAAAAAAAACACATACAATTCAGAAAAATGCATGAAATCTTTATTTTAATCGATAGTACGATCCATATAATTTAATGTTTGAAGTGCAAATGTTGACCTTAACTGCGCCTCAAATTGTCCATCCGCTTAGTCCAATTTTGGCATACTCTTTCCAACATTTCGGCCGGTATCTCACGAATAAATGCTTCAATGGTGTCTTCCAATGTTGGCCGTCAATTGAAGCGGCCTTGTCTGTATAGACATGAGCTTTAACATAGCTTTAAAATAGTCTAAAGGCGTTAAATCGCACGATCTAGGCGGCCAATTGACCGGTCCCGAACGTGAAATAAAATGTTCACCGAACTCGCCCCCCAATAAGTTCATTGTTGCGAGTGCTGTTTGGCATGTGGCGACGTCTTGTTAAAACCACATGTCATGCAAGTCAAGCTCTTGCATTTTGGGCAAAAAAAAGTTGGATATCATCTCACGGTAGCGCTCACCATTCACAGTTACGTTACGATTCGCATCATCTTTGAAGAAGTACGGTCCAATGATGCCACCAACCCATAAACCGCACCAAACTGTGACTTTTTCTGGATGCATTGGTAGCTCTTGCAATGCTTCTGGCTGATATTCACTCTAAGATCGACAATTCTGCTTATATACGTACCCATTGAGCCAAAAATGAGCTTCGATTAAACTGACCATAAAATGGAAGAAGCGCGCGATGAACTTTCTTAACAGAGCACGCATTTTGATAATAAAATTCAATAATTTCCAAGCGTTGTTCGTTTGTGAGACGTTTCATGGTTAAATTATAGACCAAACTGAAGATGTTTGACAGTGAAACAAAACACGAAACGTGCGTCAGCTGTTTAAACCAGTGTTGCCAAAAAGATAATAGCTAAAAAATCACCCTTTATATACCTTATAATTATATATAGTCAACGATAGAGTCGTCTTCATTGGTAAATGCAAATGAAGTACTGCGTTTGGGTTTTGAACCGTCTGTAAGAGCAAATTTGTTACCTACCGGGTTTAGGGTGGCGCAATGCTCATACACGGAAGCCCTCTTTTGTGGTGTTATTCTTCGGAAAGTCTATCAAATTCATTATTAACGAAATATGTATTTGTATGCACCAAGGCGGGTATTGCCTTCGCAAATTTTTCGATCTTTTGATAGGTTCAGGGGTCTACACATTTCGCAGATGTCAAAGAATGGTCGATGGCGGATTGGATACGCTTCGAATTTCTTCTGTTAAATGCAGATCTTGCATGCTTTTCTATAAACGAGCCCCCTGAAGAACTTCAACTTTACAAATAGGTTTGTTCTGATGTAATTGGTGCGCTCTTCTATGGCAAATAATCAGACATCCATTAGAATAACCTTCATTGTACTTGTTGGAAAGGCGTTAAGTCTTCTGCAAGGGCCTTTTTTGCTAGATAAAAACAAGATGCTCTTCAGCTCTTTCAGATAAGTTCTTTTTTTAATTCCTAACAATGTAATGTCCAATTATATACACTATTAAATGCTAAACCTAGAATATTAAGACTATTTCACTGACAATGTTTATGTTATTCCAAGAAAGTGGCAGATTAGTGCACAACATTTTACGACATCAATGAAGAGTTATGTATTTGTCTTAACCTTGTCTAAAAGCGACCTGATTAGGTCTGATGGGATCATTGGATTCTGAAAATCAGAGCAACTGCTTTGCTTTGAGTTATTACGGAATATGGTCAGTGTTGAAAATATTGTTATAAAGCTGCCAGCTTCAAGTTGTTTAAAATTAATTAGAATCTTAATGTGCTTTCCTCTTGCATTCCTCAAGGATTGCCAAATGGACAAAATTGCGGTAAAAACTAAAATGAAATGTAAAAACCAACGCGTTTTTTTTTTTGTTGGAATTCGGATTAGAGTGTACAAAACTTCAGGTAGGTTTGGATTGTAGAGTACACAACCAGCGCTATTATGAACAAATTTCTCTAGTTTTCTCTTATTGGGAAACCCGATATTGTGAACAATGTTCTAAGAGAAAAGGCCGATTTAGCCTCCATGATGATTGCTGTCGCTGCTCTGGTAGAGTTATTGAAGCTCGTTGTTCGACGTCGTTGGAAAGTTCTCCTCGTTTAGCAGATTTAACGCGTTGAGGTAGCGTTGTCCGGGGATAGTGTTTCTCAGGATCCTGATTTCCTCGTTATGATGGTTGCTGATGTTTAGTAGCTGCTTTCTGAACAGTGTCACCATGTACTGTTGCAGGTGGATGATGCACCCTTGGTCGTAAAGCCTATTGTTGCTGTGGTGCCTTTGACGGTCCCTATCGAAGGTGAGTCCGGTACATATTCGCAGTATTTTTCTTTCGAAAATTGCGAGCCCCAACTGGTGCACTTTGTTTAATTTATGTTTATCATTTATATTGTCGGTTTATTGTTTATTTTTTATGACCTGCAATGGCTGGTGCTTACATCGAGTCCGTGTGTCCATGGTGGTCCTTTTGGGATGCTGTGCCATATTGGGAAGCCGTACGTTAAGTTCGGCCGCATAAGCTGCTTGTACAGCAATAGTTTTGTCCTCTGGCTTGATGTATTTTTCTTGCGCATCAAGGAATAGATGGCCTTCTTAAGAGTCAGTTTTGAATGACTGTTGAACTTCAACTTTTCGTTTGTTGATATTTCTGTACCGTCAGTGACCACATGCTTCGACATTTGGCTGCTGATCTGCCATTAATATAAACATTAAATTAAACAAAGTGCATCAGTTGGGTCCCTATGGGTCCATATGTTGGCTCAACAACACCATAACCTTTAGTTTGTAAATCTAGTTGTAAACTAAATTGTAAAAATATTTCCATTCAAATAAATTTTTAAATCACTAAAAAAACACACCTTAGACATTCGAATGCGCCCATGACTAATAAGGAAGCTGCCATCACGTAATTGTGTGATCTGTACGTATGCGGTGCTAATACCATGCATTTTCTTTTTCCAGCAACAACACACTAAAGGATATGAAGGCTTATACTGGTCGAAGAAGTCACAATATGGGGTATCGGTATCCAGTTCACTAAAACAGTTGCCCGTAGGCATACGTGGCCCAGCCATGGAACTCTTGTTTGTGGATGAGGGAATATGCGTGGTACGAAGAAGGATGATAAAAAAAGAGGAAGAGTGTTAGTCATTGACTACTTAAATATATGGAATGATATTGAGGAAGTGGTTACAAATTAGGACTTTCATAAATTAAATGACCTTCAAAGGTCGCACTCACATCTGAAAGTCATAAGAAAGGGATGAAAAGGAAGCTGGGAACTACTGATAGAATAAATTCAATAATACATGCAGGCACAGTAACGTCGGAAATTGCTAACACGTATTATGGGTTCCATCGAATCCATTTCATTACCATCGAATCAGGAGACAATCAGGCAAAAACTCTGACTTAACCCTTTCACACCCGTTGGGACACATAATTATGTCCCACTCAATGTCCGCATAGTGCCAACATTTTTTGCTGTAAATGCGCTAAAGATGAGTCATTTGAAGGATCAACATACCAAAAAAATAAGATAGCGATATACAAAATCAACATTTAAACTAAATAATTAATTTAGTATGACTTTTCTTTATTGCTCTACAATTTGTCTATGATTATATCCACAAGTCCTCTCTATATTTCCCATTTATTCTACAGTCCTTAATAAACGCTTCAGCGTCTTCTATTGAACACTTTAGAACATCCACAAGGCATTCTTTTATACAATTTTCTATACTTTTGGAGATCGCACTTCCATCAGCACAAACGTACAAAATTGTGTTATTTTTGCGAAGTTGCTTCACGAACTTTTCTGCATTCCCTTTTATCTGATCTTGAACGTATTTGAATTGTACACAATCCGTATCTCTTGAGAAACTTTCATACAGTTCCTGAAGGACACCTTTGTTCTGATAATCCTGTATCTCCTTTCTGTATACTGCATTTGCCTCGCATTTAGATCCGACGAAAAGCCACGACGATCCCAATTCCATTTGCTTTTGTTTCATAAGGTTATCCTTGTATTCTAAAAATCCTAAAAATGGCGAGACTCCGCATCCAACTCCTATCAGAATGTTATCGAATTTTGCTTCGTCATCATTGTATATAAATTTGTTAGATTCTCGAAAATATAAATTTATGGATGTTGGATATGTTGGATTTTCTCGAAACCTCTCAACTATATCTCCCAGATAACTTGTAGCGACACCAGGATTTGTTGGCAAAATGGAAAAAATAAATTTGATTTTGTTATCTATCGGGCTATTGGCTATGGAATATGGCCGAGGCCTTAGACGTGGCAAGTGCTCAATTAGAAGCGACAATGGAGGACAACAACTTGGACATAGCTTAAGGACATCTATAAACGTTAGTGGTTTTTCTAAAATCAGTTCGGTGTAGAACTTTGACCCTTCCTTCGAAGAAACTGAAGTTAAAAACGTCTTTTCATTAGGCGCCGAGGTGTACTCAGCTAAGGCGCGGAGAAAAAGTTTCTTTGGTACACTCCTCAGTTCAAGACAGTCACGAATAATTGCTCGGGTAGATGTCTGAAGAGGAATATAAGCTGGAACTTTAGCATTTTTCTTAGTCGTATTTGGCTTCACGTGTACTTCACATGCATTATCCTCATTGTTCAGCAAATTAAGAGAACTAAGCACTGTTTTCACATCTGCTTCTGTATTTGACGTCAGTATTCCTATGGTATCGCCTGGGAAGTAGGTGCAAGTAAAGCCATCAGGACATTGTACTGCAAGTTCCATGATTTTCTTTGATCCAGGCCCTCCATCATAAAGAACTTTGGATTCACACACGGCACCTGCTATCAAAGCGGATTTTGCAAATGGTAACAACAAATTCTTAATCTTGAGTTGTGCGTGTTCTGAGTCATCCTAATAAATATGCTGATGAAATTATATGCGAGTGAAAGTATTGTAAAAACACATACCTCATTTTTATCTTGGTGGACTTTCACTTCAATATATTCGGCTGCCAATGTGGCGAGTGTGTATTTATCTAAAGTAACATCAGTAATGCAGATGTTTTCATGATAATCAACTAGGGTTGGAGCCATTGTATGGCACGACTTATTCGAGAACTGTCAAAATGACAGCAATGCAACCACAAAAGTGTTGTTAGATTACTATGAGTGCTGAAATCATTCGAGATATGTCAAAATGGCAGAAATGCAACGTCATTATTTATAAGTACTGCCAAGTTCCCGGGGATATTACGATTTTCATGGTTTTAGGTTCTGAAAACTCATTTTGTAGATCTCGATGAAATATGAACAAAATATATTATTACAAAATGATCGTTTTTGCCTAGTTCAGGAGATATGGAGTTTTAAGCCTCCTGTATGTTTTCCTATGAAATTTCTCATGAAATTTTGCTTGCATAGTTATAGGCATGAATATTTTTCCGATGCCATATTGCATATTTTTAGGAGTATCAATATCAAAATTCCATGCATAAATCTTGATGAAAATTTAGGCATAATGTTAGGAGTAACCAGTAATTTTTGTTTCCGACTAGATGTCGAGGTTTAAATATTCATATACCGGCCTTATTTCGTTTTAATTCTGAGCGACGAAGTCGCGTGAGCGGGTTAAACCCTGCAACGGAGAAGGGTTAAAATACTGTTCGCGAGTAAAGTGAGCCAACCACGTCATACTTTATATAGGGCGTGTTTGCACGGAAAAATAAGCGCGCCCTTTTTAAACGACTTCGTAGTTATTTGACAGTTTAAGTGACAATTTAAGTGAAAGGTTCCCTATAATTCTCATAATTATTAACCAATTCAAATAAATGGAATGTTAGTTTCATATTGAAACTCCTAAAAGCATGCAACATTGTATTATAGCAAAAATGTTCATACACATAACTATGCAATCAAAATTCTGTCACGTGCTAAACAAATAATCTTGTATAAGAAATTCCATAGAAAAAAATGTATTTTGAAACATCGCTATCTCCTAAACTAGGCAAAAACGAGCATTTTGTAATAATATATTTTGTTCTTATTTCATCAAGATCTACAAAACTGTTCAGAACATAACACCAAGGAAATCGTAACAGTGCCAGTTTCCCGTACTACAATTCAAAAGCTAAACAGTGAAGATTCCATTTCGGTATATACAGTGAACTAAAAGTGATCATAATGCATAAAATATGTTGATTTACATCCACTGAATATAACATCGACACTTGTTATCCTTGTCCTTGTACAGCGCATACAAAATCCAAATTTCAAGATAAAATATTTCATAGTTTGGTTATGGATTTAAAAATCTGCAACAGGAAGTCCTGGTAAAACTCAAAGGCACAGACAATTATAGTACGGTTGTACTAAGTAAACATGTTGATGCTTCTTTACTTTTATCATTATCTTCAAAATAAGGTGTGTTGGGCAACTTGTCACAAAGGCCATCTTTTTGTTTTCTGACATCACTTAGGGTCCGTTCTTGACACAGAACAATTGTGTTGCATCACAATTCAATTAAGTATACAAAAAAGTAAAAAATGAAAAACACGAATTGAATCCCAATCAAAATCGAAAGAAAGTAGCAACTTTCATTGCATTTCAATGTGTTCAGAATTGTCTCTCTGAAATTTTGTCATTCATTTCGCGACCGTTTGAGTAAGCAAAAGTGAACTTACTTGTAGAAACAATAAGATGGTTAACAAGTTTTTGTTTGGGATTTTTGTCGATAAAAGTCTTGACAATTTAATCCGCATATTTTTGCAAACCAAGAAATATAAAGTTTATTTCTGCTTTATATAAAGGGAGTGGCAAAGTTTGCGAAGTTCGCAATTTGTGGTATGCTCATATAAATTGCATTTTATATCGAGTTTTTTTTTATCCAAAAAATTTCTAAAAAGAGTCTTGATTTAATAAATTGCCTGCACCGTAGTTTTCTGAAAGTGAGAAAACTCCATATGCTCGATATCAGAAATGAAATATGATAGAGACGCCCAACTACCTCTCTTGCCCTTTAAAATTTTCAACAATAATTTTTATATTGTTTTTTAAAGCCAAATTGACCAATAAGAGAACGGCATTTACGTTATTTTGTGAATAACTGTCAAAAATTCATGATTTTCCGTCAAATTCGTCGATGGGCTAGGGGTCAATCAGCTGTGAAGTTGGGTATTTCTAGCATACTTCATTTCTGCTCGATATGAATGAAGTGTCAGAGTTTATATGAACAACACTTTTTACATCCGAAAAATTTAGATTTTATGTTTGTAACGTACCTGCTTTAAAGAGAATCCAATTAGAACGCATTTATGTTCCATCGAATCAGCTGTTTTTGACACTTCTCTGTTCAACCTTCCACAACAAATTTTGTATCTGCTTCTCTGCCCCTTTCGGTGTTCAACCGCTAAAAAGCAGCAATGAAGAAAGCAAAAGACTGAAGAGTCGAGAAAAAATCGTGCAGGTGTTTGCTGTTGTGCGCTAGCTCAGTCACTGTCGAAAAAAAGAAGCAAATTATTGTCTTATCAACGCGAACGGCGGACAGCAAAGGCAAACAGTGTCACTTGGAAAATTCGTGCATTGAGTTTCGTTTTCAAAGAAAAGTATATCCCACACCTACATAAGTAAACAACAGAATGATCTGGTGAAATAAATGTAACTTGTGCTTCTTATATATTAAAAACGGGATCAAATGCAAAAGTGTGATTCATTTCTGTTTGCCTGTGTGTGGTTACATCCGTGAAATCCGCCTCCAGAAATCCATGCAATAATTTTTCGCTGGCTCTCTTTGCCTCTCTATACCCAACAGACCCATCGCGCTGTGTACCGGGATCGTGGAAAAGCAAATCAAAACGAATATAGTTGAGTGAAAGATAAAAATTAATAGGTGTTTAACTAGTTTTCATTCAATTTCCTTCTATGGCAGCAGCAAATTCCCAATTCAGGTGAGTTTTGTCTCGTTATATGGGTTGGGCAGAGTCTCATTGCCCCTTCGCGACTTGACTTTATTTAATGCATTCGCTTTTAGAATTGATAATTATTTTTAATCGTTCGTTCGATCAGAAGCTCGCTAATAAATTTGTACTTGCGTGAGTATGTAACGAAAAAAGTAGGTACCTGCTCTTCTCACTGCTTCTATTCACTCGTGTTCTCACTCGAATTCACGCAATCGATCTCAGGCGATGGAGTGGGATGTAAAAGGATAAACCTAAACCTTTTCTTTGGCATGAGAGCCACTCGCAAAAAGAACTCGAGAAGAGTGCAAAAAGAGCGAGAAGAAGAAAATTTCCTTTGTTTACATTTTTTACCGAAACACGCGCCGTGTATGGCGAGGGTTTATTGAATGAATGAACGAAATGTATTGTACTATAGGGAAATTTCTTGCTCTTTGACATTGGCACGTTATCACGTTTATTAATTTAGCTCCACAATTGGTATCTGATGGTTTAGTCCGTGGAAGGCGCAAAGGGATAACCTTGTTAGGTGTCTCTAGTAAATGACTGAATGACAAGTACTTTTCTGATAACCATAGGCATTACCTATAACAGAGACGCATCCATTCAGTTGGGGTACGATTTGTGTGTATCTTTGTTATCAATGGAAAATATTTAACCGCTCCGTGGAATTTATCTTATCTGCTTCAGCTACCTAATCGGACTCAATTAAGTCGACGGTTGATGTCGGGCAATCACATGCTCAATACTTCTTTCTTTTCTCTCTAAATTTGTTAGCTAAAAACATCCCTTTACTTATTATTCCTGCGAATTAATTCTTTAAGCTTTTTCGTGTTGCTCTCTAAACAGTTTTTTGTTGACGGTTGTCCCTGTCACTACACTTGAAATATGTAATATGTATATTCGACCTCCCTTCTCACTGTTTTATATGTTTGTGACGTTTTGAGAAACGACACTATTCGAGCGTCAAATATATACAATTTATCAAATCATAATAATGAAACATTTTGAAGATTTCATAACATGAAGCGTCTAAAAATGTTGGGTTGTATGTCTGCTGACCACTTTGTGGTTACTAGTTTAGAGCAAACACAATCGAAACATTGGAATTCATACTTACCTCGTAGCAAATCGATGCGTACGTGTATTTAAAACATCTCTTAAGATGATTTTAGTAAGATAATGTGAACCATGTTATTTAATATGATGTATATATAATACATTTAGTCAATTAAGT
Organism: Eristalis tenax; assembly: GCA_905231855.2. Classification (NCBI taxonomy): domain Eukaryota; kingdom Metazoa; phylum Arthropoda; class Insecta; order Diptera; family Syrphidae; genus Eristalis; species Eristalis tenax. Next base: position 102,653,060 of record HG993124.1, on the reverse strand, counting down.
CGGTTTTTTCAATGAAGTACGTATTGCATGCGTTACTTAGGTTGACTCTGCAATACCGCTCACAACGTTGTTGTTGTGTATATATATTTGCTGTTTTTATTTTACCGCGTTTCTTTATCTTTATGCAATTCTGCCACTAATTGATAAAATTGTACCTACCTCATTTTAAAATTAGAGACATTACTACGAAAGTACGGGACCCTACTTATTGAAAATAAATAAAATTGCAAGAAAAGGAATCAAGTTCATGTGTGGATTCTTTGGCGAATGTATCGTACATTAATCGTCATAAAATTACTGCTTGCGCTTAGTCCACGAGTGAGCGATATCCATTTTACATATATGTACAAAAATGTGAGAGTTAATCACAACGTTCTGTACCGTGTAACTATAAATATAATATTAACAATCTACGAAGTGATTTGCATTTGTAAGTGGTGTTGGCTTGGGTTCAGTGTGAATACATCAACTTACAATCTTGAGGTAGACTGTCACTAATTGTGTATGCATATGCGAGACTGCAAAAGGGCGCGCCTTCTTTAGAACATCATGATCATGATGCTGAGCATCTGAAGAGAGAGTTAAAATATAATATTTGATAGAACAGCGATTACGAAAAATCACGACGAGATACCGATTTGCAATTGAGAGTAAATTCATTATCTGTATAAGTTTAGTCCAACTAAAATTTTTTAAGAGGTCGCAGCAATATCAGAACTTGGATATGCTACCGTATCTAACAGACTCTGAATGAGAAAATGTGAACTAAAAACAAGCGTCTCATTTCATAAGAGCATGCCGGCATGAACAGTCCGGGGTAGACCTGCCTCCAATTACTAAGTTCAAGGGATGAACTCCGTTTTCACTGTGTCCGCTCTCGGTTGCATGTCCTTCCTCTATTGGGTACACATACGGAATCGAAGACCCTTCGAGCTGGAGCAGTGTTGTCCATGCGCTTAAATTAGGCATTGAATCCGACGTCTGTTAAGTTTGACGTCGTTGTACAGCTCTTAGAGTTCGTGGTTGAATCTTCTTCCCTTTTCTGCAAACGATTGAAAGCAGAACTTTTGTCTCGAAACGATTAAAGGCTCCTTCATTTACTCAGGACTGGGTTGATTAATCAAAACTAAAAGCTTGGTCCCACGAGCGATCTTGGTACTGATGGTGTCCGTACGATTACTCCTTGATTACCTTGAAGTCGTCAATTGTGTCTAACTTTCCGTGAAGACGGCGTTTATTTAATTTTGGGCTCATTCATGGGTAGTAGTTCATAACTAGTATGTAGGCACGCGGCCTTGAAAGCTAAGAATATGTGATGAGTGTCATTTTTTGGTTGCGTTTTTTCAGGATCTGGCGTAGTGTAAAGATTTTGTCGATGGTGGACTTCCACGGTCTGAATCCCCAATATGGACCTATCAAATTATTTTCCATTGGTTTCCGGCACAGGAGACGTATCCCCGAATTCAATTGGTTTCCCTTCTCCATTCTTGAGATTCTTCAGCTCATCTCCATCTCCATCTCCAGCTCATCTCGAGCGAAGAGTTCTAGTAAATGTTATTCTGAACTCTAATGTTTCGGCTTCTCACTCCGGCGTTACTGCCCACAGACTTGTAAATGACAGTTTGCACGGGTTTTATTATTCACTTGCAAATACTACTACTCGCGTGCAACTACTATTCGGAGGTATGCACACGTCTCGCACAATCAGTAAGGAAAACGAGTTGGGAATAGCCGCATTCGATATTAGCCGAGATAACGACTATTGAATTGTAGAAAATTCTACTATGGGGGAATATTCTATTACGGTCACGTGAAAACAAGCCAGGAAAGACATTAAACTCTTGTTAATTTTTATACAGTAGTGTTAGGGTCTGACGGACAGTTTTAGTACCTATGTACATACAGTATGGGAGAAAACTAAGCAGCACCCCCTATACGCAATCTGAGTATGTTTGAGTATTTTTCTTGTATCGTGTGACAGAAAGCAGTGACGAAACAGACATTTTTTCTTCAATTTTGAAGGTTTGTTAAATAAAACAAACACGCAAACATAGCATGAATTGCTACAAAAAAATACACAGATCATTAAACATAAAATTCACAGCAACAAAACTAAGTACCCCCGGTATAAAAACATTTCCCTATCAAATTTAAGGATTTATTCTAATTTTCTTTTATAATGTTCTTTATTTAACCGTTATACATGGGAGAAAAAAAAAAAAACAAGAAGGCACAGTTTAAGTCAACAATTTTAATAATTATTTGGTGCAAATTTTGTAGATAAGTCCAAGAATAACAAGCCAGCAAAATGACAATTTGATTCTTGGGACTATCCAAATTAAACCCACTGTCATTAGTGAAATAAAATAGCAAAATAAAATTTAGAACCAGCGGAGGACCGTCTGTCGAAAAGTTGTATGATGACAATCGGTTTAATTTATTTGTATAGTCCTAAGAAACAAATTGTCATTTTGCTGGCTTGTTATGTTGGAATTCCACCTCGGAGAAAGCACTTTAGTTTTGTTTTCGTAGTTCTGGGTTTTTTTTAGAGCTGTTGTGTACAATGACCCTTCTTCTTCTCGAAGTGGCAGTCTGAATGACAAGTAAATTTAAGTAAAGTTCTGATTTGTTTACAGTACAAGTGCCTGTAAACAATGCCTTCCTACTAATGCCATCCCATTTAAACAATTGACATATCGGGACACACAACAGACAAACGGACCTGTTATAAAAAAAAGCCAAAAGACTGGGAAGACATGCAGACTCTTTTTTGTTTTAGGGCATCTTTTTACCAATGCGCAGTGAACAGTGGATGTATTTAGGGCAGGTGGCGATGTTCTGATAAGGAACATGCACCAGATCATATGCAGAATTTTGGCGGACGAACGCATGCCCAACGACTGGAATATATTCTTCATTCACAAAAATGGTTATCCTACCTCCTGTAATAACTACAGAGATAACCCTGCTCTAGCCTATATCGCCCATTAGATCCTGCGGAGAGTACTGTATGAATGATTAAAGCAGTCCACAACCATTTGGGAAACAAAATTGAGGTTTTGAAAAAAAAGTCAACTCCACCATAAATGTCATTCACAAAAGCCACCGTTGCAACTTCATTTTGTCGAAACAACTAGGGTCGTATATACACACTCGGAATACTAATATGTTGCATAACAACACGAATATTTTGCGTTGCTATATGGAGCTAAAAGCTCTACTGTAACCAAAATAATAGCTGTGCCTTCGAATGAAAAATTCTTCTCGGGTGTTTGAGACATAATATTAAACTCTACGAGCTTCACAAAGATGTGAATATAGACGACAACACAGGCTTGGCGACATCGAGCTCATGCTAAGAGCGTCTTTGAATACGAGCCTCCTGGTTCGAGATGAAGGGGAGGACCGAATCTCCGGTATACAAACCAAGCTGTCGCGGTCTAGATGACTGGAAGTAGCTGGACCATCGACGTTGGATGGCAGCTATTGCTATGGCTCAGATACTTCATGGTCGTAAGCTTGATAAAATGCCAATAAAAACGTCACGTGACGTCAAATGAGCTTTATGATTTACAAATTTCAATGATATTGAAATATGTACTAGGTAATTAATGACTTCTTATAAAGGTTGGCCTAAGTGGCATTACCAATTATTGGGTCTATAACTTAATTCGTGCGGTTTGCTAAGAAATGGCGTAACTTGTATTATTCCATTGGAACATGCGTTGGAAAGCTACTGTCATTGTACGTCATTTCAGTATATCTCATTCATTTGAAGCGTAGACAACAATAATTTTTTTTCACTCAATTATGTCGAACCTAGTGCCTGAAAAGGGTTCTTCTTCGTTACTTTAATATGAAGAAAACTGCTGCCGAAAGTTATCGTATTTCGGTGGAAGTTTATGGTGAACATGCGCTGAGCGAACGTGCTAAAAGCGGTTTGCACGATTTAAAAGGGCTTGGCCAACTAGCCAAGTCAACGGCAAAGCCGAATATCCATGGCGCGAAGGTAATGCTCTGTATTTGGTGGGATCAGAAGGGTGTGCTGTATTATGAGCTGCTAAAACCGGGTGAAACCATCAATGGACAACGCTACCGAACACAATTAATCCGTTTGTAGAGAGCAGTAGAAGAAATCGCCCGGAATATGCGACCAGACATGAGGCAATAATTTTCCATCATGACAACGCTCAGTCCCACGTTGCTATTCCGGTTAAGAACTATTTGGAAAACCCCACACGCCTTATAGCACATACCTTGCCCCTTCTGACTACCATTTGTTCCGGGCGATGCAGAACGCCCTCACTGAAATACTTCTCACATCAGAGCAGAATATCAAAAATTGGTTTGATTCATTCTTGGCTGCAAGCCGGCGCCGTTTCATTTGGGATGGGATCCACAAATTGCCAGAAAGATGGGAAAAGTCATAGCTTCAGATGGGCAATACTTTGAATAATACTATTTTACATGTTTTTCTTAAATAAACATTCAAATTTTGCAAAAACAACCGCACGAATTAAGTTATAAGCCCGATACATTTCGCAGGAACTCGGCATAGGAAAAAATATAAGTCGTTCAATGCGCAATTCGATTAGCTTCACATGAAAAAAGTAGCAAACGAAACAATGCACATTGATTTTTGAATTGGCAAATAAATTTTGCACAATTATCTTAACCGTTAGCCTTTATAGGTATTTATGTTATACGAACAGAAAAAGCTATGACTGAAATAAGTGCATTAACACTCAAATTTACGATTTTTCAAGAAGTGGAGTTTACAAACGTACAAAACTGAAACGAACTGCATTGTATGCAAATTGTTTCTAATTTCCATATTTTATGTTGTCTCCAGTTGTATGTATGTTGCAGTTTTATTTGTATTTTCCTGCCGTATTAAGGCTCCGTCATAAAATCGAACCCCTTATAATTTTGATGTATCTGTCAGCAGTCGCCATAAAATGTTTGAATTTATATACTTAGACCTCGATATCAATTTATAAGCATGAACACTTAAAAAAGGGGCGTATTCGAGGGCGGCTATCATATGTACATGAAAATTTGACTCGAGGAAATTTACCCGCACCCCATCGCATGATACAAATATAAGTCCATTTAGAGTCTACATTGTTTCAAAGATATTAACCTTACAAAACATACGTTTTTTTTATCTGAAACTATGTACATATTTTGGGGGTTTACAGGATATTTAGTTTCAAAAATTTCCTTCGGACTAAAATTTCGCATTTTTTAATCTAAAATAAAAATCCATACGACTGAATATAGATTTTGCAGCTGCTACATATTTTCATGCGGTGCTCAGCGCAAATGTACATTTCCCATGTACAGCTTGTTGTCTTAATAGTTTTTCCTGTAGTCCTTGAACACAAAAAGCATTCAGAAGTTTTCATTGGGATTAATTTGTTCGTATATATAGTCCACACATTTGAAAAAATGCGTTAAAATAAAAATAAAAACACAAGATCATTGCACATTGGAAAAGTCGCCAACGTTTAAGTAAATCTAACACAGTTGTGGTAAAGTCACAAGACTCTTCTAGGGTTAAACTCCAAAATCGGTAATTGGTAGTCCCAATACCACAACAAAACTAAACTGTTCGTAAACTGGACTGTTATATTTTTTTATTTGTCAATTAAATCTCCAATAATGCAGATAAGTGCACTCACATTGGCAATAAAATACATCGTGTTGCCAGAACGGTTAATATCTAACCTACATTCCCACAGTGTGTAAGTTGGGTACCCTGACGGACGTCCTACTGGTCGCGACTCACTTATACCAGCCACTTAGCACAGTGCATAATTTTATCCAATTAATTTAGTTTTACAAAAACAATCGTTCTAATTTGGTTAAGACTAGTCACAGAATAACCAAGCATAGATTTTCTGTCTCTTAAGTGGTGTTAACTACAAAAAGTGGATCAAAGTTCTCACAATGAAATGACCTTCTAATTCTCATAGAGTAGTAATGGTTATTTACTCTTTTATCGCAACTAAAGTTCAGTGACCTAACTAGCCGGCAACGTGCTAGCGCACCGCAATTAGATATGTGCGTTTCCTCTGCGCCGTATAAGTGAGTTTCATACAAACACTCCGCGGGAAAACGTGACATCTGGTAGTATTTGTGAAGTGTTTTTTGTCATTTTGGATAAGACGCACCCTGTTGACCCTGCAGCAGTGAGCATTACTCACTGCCACACTACAATGCATTAGCTAACAACTTTGTGCCCAATTTGGTGGCACCCATAGCTCCCAAAACGTCAGACGGCTAGGTATGTACACTTGCACATTTAATTATGTGTAGTGTTGGCGCAAAAGGAAAGGTTGGTTACTCACCTAGATTGTGGGTTTTCTTGCCAAGAGAAAGCCTCCGTTGATTTGTGTAAGTGGAAATTAAGAAGTATATTTACCGCAAGTCTCTTCACTTGCCACCAACATCTTTAGAACAATGATAATTTACATTTAGGGGTGTCGTAAAGAATAAATTTATTCACTGCGAGTACAATAAGATTTCAAGTAAACGTCTCAACTAACAACTGTTATTCGGTGACTACCTTTTGGTTTGTGTGTAGAATTAAGCACAAATGGACAGATTTATATCTTCAGTGAGAATGGTTGTGTCAGCGTTTCTGGTAGTTAAATTGAAAGGGGGAGAACTGAACAATGGCCGCCTTAAGTCAAAAAGCTCAATGACCTGTTTTAATCATACCTTTGTGTTAAACGGCATAGCTTTTGCCTAACTAAATTTTAGTGTACATATTTTCTACTGGTGTTTACAGTGGTTTGAGAGCGGAAAAGGGTCTTTATAGAAAGTCATATGTCTAAGTATTCTTTCGGGCTTATGATTTCAAAGTATTTTTTAATATATATATTCTACGCATATTGAGTCATAAATCTTGCTGGGAAAGAGCCCTTCCACGCCTATACATTTCTTGCGCAGACACCTACGTTCTCAACAAAAAATAATGTTAAACAATGAACAGGGATAGTAATTTGCGAACTTTGCCTCTTTTTATTGGTTAATCGAAAGATGCTATCGACGTTATACAAACATGTTTCGTGTGCTCCTGATTCCAAATATATTTATTTTAGTTTGTCTTTTTATAGCGTTATTGTCGATTTTTGCCTTCTTATGTCGTTGTTGCCGTTTTCTGAATTTCTTTAAATTTTTGGTCATTCAAAAAATTGTAGAAAAATCCGCGTTTGCATGAATGTATGTCTGTGCAAACATCCTTCTTACTCACGCTACGAAATACGAAATACGAATACCTAAAGTCATAGACGTATACAGAAATGAGGACTGGCAAATTCGGGGATCGAACCTGGCACCCTCTGAGCAGGAGTCAACGCATAGGTGACTACTCTACATTTGAGTTTTTAATCGACAAAAAAGTTAAGACATACAATAACTGATTTTGATAGACTGTACTTATATTTTTAACTTGTATTGTTCTCATCAAGAATCATCAATTGCCGATGTGTTGCCGGTTTTTAAGGAATATTAAAAAAAAAAAAAAAAACGTTGTTGCTATATTCTGTAATGTAGGGTTCCACGACTTGGATTCCAAACTTTGAGGAAATATTGATATTTCATATTTCATACAAGATTATAACCACAAAATATCAAAAAGTTCTTGGTAGCTAGGTACACGCTACCATAACTTAATGTGCATTTACGTAATGACCTTTTCGTATTTTTTAATAAGTGCATTGTTGCCCATTTCAATTGTTTTGGACTGCCTTTGTTTAATTTTTTAGATCAACAAAATCCGGACCATGGTAATGAAGAATCACATAAAACCAAAAATGTATGGTATTCAAATCTATTACTTTTTCCCATCTCGCTGGCAATTTGCGGATCCCATCCCAAAAGAACTGGCTTGGCAGCCAAGAATGAATCAAGCCAATTTTTGATATTCCGCTCTGATGTGTTTCATAGCTAATAATACAGCACACCCTTCTGATCCCACCAAATACAGAGCATAAACTTCGCGCCATGGATATTCGGCTTTGTCGTTGATTTGGCTTTTTGGCCAAGCCAAAATCACCACCTTTTAAATCGTGCAAACCACTTTTGACACCTACACTTAACTAGCGCATGTTCACCATAAACTTCCACCAAAATACGATGACTTTCGGCAGCAGTTTTCTTCATATTCAAGTAATGAATAAGAACTCCCCGCAAAAACACCTTTTCAGGCACAAAGTTCGACATATTTTAGTGAACAAATTATTGTTGCTTACTGTTTAATGAATAACATATACTGAAATGTCTTACAATGGCAATAGCTTTCCAACGCATGTTTTAATGAAATAATACAAGTTACGCCATCCCTTAGCAAACCGCACGAATTACGTTACGAGTATAGACCCAATATAATAAAATTGACTCTAAATAAAATTTAAATATAATAACAACCTGTATATTTTAGTCAGGTATGTATATGTATATGCAAATGTATGAATCATTTAATCAATATTTGTCTAGCTCCCTTTTTGCTATAATAGTCTGAATAATTTTAAAACTTACAATGAGTTTGGTGCCCGATGGTTGGGTGTTGCGGGAATCGGGTAGGCACTGACTGGCGTCAACCTGGCGATGCCCAGTGTTGTAACTTTTTCTACACACCAATTGTGCTTATTTTACCTCCAAGTGGTAGCCATCGGGTACTGGTTGTAGTTCACCCGAGCTCAACTTGCCAAACTTATAAGTGCGACCTCTTGTCCTAGGGGTGACAAAAAAGGAACTGGCCCTCCAGGTTGGGGGTTGTGCCGTCGGGGTAACTGCCCGGCCACATAAAGAAAATATATAGTTACGAAGCAACAACAAGCCTCGGAAACGGAGGATTTTACTGATGACAACCCCAGCAAACGATATACGGACAACGATCTTCGGATCTGTACGTGGAATGTAAGGTCCCTTTATAGGCCACGTGCAGCCGAACAATTAGCGGAAGCCCTAGACTGCTGCAAAGCAGATATAACCGCCATCCAAGAAGTGCGATGGGATGGACCGGGCAAAAGAAGGCTGAAAAACTGTGATATATATTACGGTAACTGCTACAAACAGCAAAAACAGCGCCTATTTGGATGTGGATTTGTCGTTAGAGGCAGACTTAGGCAAGAAGTCTTATCGTTCAGATCCGTGAACGAGCGCCTCACGACAATTCGCATCCAGGCTAAATTTGCCAACATAAGCCTTATATGCGCACATGCCCCCACAGAGGAGAAAGATGACGACACCAAAGACAAGTTCTATGAGCTCCTGGACAAAACTTATGAGCAATGCCCTAGCTACGACATTAAAATTGTCCTTGGCGATTTTAACGCAAAGCTTGGAAAAGAGAACATCTTTGGTAGTACGGTCGGAAAGCACAGCCTACACGACACCACATCCGATAACGGATTTAGGCTGATCGACTTTGCTGCGGGGCGAAATGTTGTAGTAGCCAGTACAAGATTCCCACATCTCGATATCCACAAAGGAACATGGCGATCTCCTGATCAATCAACCGTCAATCAGATTGATCATATTGCGATCGACGCAAGGCACTCCTCCAGTATTATAGATGTTCGAACGTTCCGAGGCGCCAACATTGACTCGGACCACCACCTTGTTGTAGCCAAGATAAGGTTGCGGATATCCCGAACACCGCCAAGACAAAGAAATACTGTGAGGAAGTTTAACGTCAGCCGGCTACAATCGCAAGAGATTGCCAAATCCTTTTCCGATCGTGTCTCCCTTAACCTCTTAAGAAATCCTACGCCGCCAACATCAAGTATTGAAGATCAGTGGCAGCATTGCCAAAAAGCCATCAGAGATGCCGCCTCTGATGTGCTGGGTTTCAATCCGCCACCACAACGAAACCCCTGGTTTGACAACGAGTGTCGGCAGGCGAATGCAGCCAAGCAAGAAGCATACAAAGCGGCACTGCAAAGAAGGACAAGAGCTGCTCGGGAGCTCTACGAGCAGAAGAGGAGAGACGAACACCGGCTTCTCAGGAGAAAAAAGAAGGAGCATGAGAAGCGCGCGATCGGCAAACTAGAGGGATATTACTGCAGGAATGAGGTAAGGAAATTTTACCAAAGGGTAAAGTTAACCAGTCAAGGTTATAAAGTCCGAACCGAAGCCTGTAAGGATGATCAAGGGAACATCGTAGTAGAGTCACAGTCGATGCTGAGGATATGGAGAAACCATTTCTGCAGACTGTATAACGGCGACGAAGAACCAAATTCCGCTGTCAGGCAGAACGAACCATTCAACCCCAATGAAAGGGACGATGAAGATCAACAATTCCGTCCACCCGACCCAGATGAAGTGAGGATTGCCATATCCAAACTAAAATCCAACAAGGCTGCGGGAGCTGACGGCCTACCCGCCGAGCTTTTTAAGGCCGCTGGCGATGATTTGGTAAGGAGCATGCACCAACTCATCTGTAAAATATGGTCGGAGGAAAACATGCCCGATGAATGGAACCTCAGCATAGTCTGCCCGATCCATAAAAAAGGAGACCCTCTGAACTGCGCCAACTACAGAGGCATCAGTCTCCTAAGTATTGCATATAAAATCTTATCTGCCGTACTGTGTGAACGCCTAAAGCCATTCGTCAACAACCTGGTCGGTCCATACCAGTGTGGCTTTAGGCCAGGAAAATCCACCATCGACCAAATATTCACACTGCGGCAGATTTTGGAGAAAACCCAGGAGCAACAAATCGATACCCACCACCTTTTTATCGATTTTAAGGCCGCGTATGATAGCATTTATAGAGACGAGCTATACAGAGCAATGTCTAGTTTTGGCATCCCTACCAAACTCGTCCGTTTGTGTAGGATGACGATGGAGAATGCACGCTGCTCCATCAAGGTCGGTAAAGACCTAACCGAGACCTTTGATGTCAAAAAAGGATTCAGACAAGGCGACGCGCTGTCATGCGACTTTTTCAACATCGTTCTTGAAAGAATTGTTCAAAACTCGAACGCCAACACCAGAGGAACAATCTTTCAGAAGTCCGTCCAACTACTCGCATATGCCGACGATATTGACATTATCGGAAGAACGCAGCGTGATGTCAATGGCGCTTTTGTGGGTATTGCAACGGAGGCCGCGAAGATGGGTTTAGCGGTAAACGAGGGTAAGACCAAGTATATGCTGTCAACGAGAAAGGACACCCAACACCGACGTCTCGGTCAGAACGTCACAGCAGACAGATATAACTTTGAGGTAGTCAAAAACTTTGTCTACCTAGGCACCGCTATCAATTCAGACAACGACACCAGCGCTGAAATCAAACGAAGAATAACTCTTGCCAATCGCTGCTTCTTTGGGCTAAGAAAGCAATTGGTAAACAAAGCCCTCTCTCGAACAACTAAACTAACGCTTTACAAGACCTTAATCGTCCCAGTCCTGCTATATGGCGCGGAGGCATGGACATTATCAAAAGCGGATGAAGCTGCTCTTGGTTGCTTCGAGAGGAAAATTCTTCGTGTGATTTTCGGTCCCGTCTGCATAGATGGTGAGTGGAGGAGGAGATTTAATGACGAACTATACGGGCTGTTTAGCGACATCGACTTAGCCAGAAGAGTGAAGATCCAACGATTGAGGTGGCTAGGTCATGTAGAGCGGATGGAAACCAATGCTCCGGCCCGAAAAGTCTTCGAATCCACCCCCGAGGGACGGCGCAGTAGAGGAAGACCGCGACTCAGGTGGCGCACGCAAGTGGAAAGGGACCTCAACCAACTATGCGTGCGAAACTGGAGACAGCTAGCTAAAGATCGAGCTGGCTGGAGACGCTTGTTGGTTGAGGCCCAGGTCCACCCCGGACTGTAGCGCCACCTTAAGTAAGTAAGTAAGTAAGAGTTTGGTGCCCTTCATGCACTGATTATAATTTTCAGAATGATAAACTTTCTGAATAATTTCTGCTTCACTAACAGTTGCAAAACTCTCTATTCACTTTGCGGCGAGCAACAAATGTCCAAGACATTAAATTGCATTGCTAAGTTAGTATTTCATAATCTGCAGCATAATCATCTACCAGAAACGAAAAGGTGGAGTGTTCAGTTGAAAATTCAAATTCGTTCGTCCGCTGACTTTTTCATGCAAAAAAAAAAAATATATCTTTCAGCGGCATGCCACAATCTAGGTCATGTGATGTAGTCATAGTTCCACAGATTTCCATTTGGGATTTATGACATGCACCCATAGATTCGATTTCTTTTTTTAATTTATGTCTACACTCTATTGTTCTATGCCTCCGGCTTCAAGGTTTCGATGGCAACAACAAGAAAATGGACGACGCTATTTATAGACGCGCGTCCAGGCAAACCCTGGAGTTGCATCGCAACATGAAAAGGAAGTTCCTTTGGAATTTCTTTATTATCTGCATCTCCAGATTGGATCGGATTATGTGGTGAAATGCTATAGAAAAAGCTTGCACTAATGATCCACATAATATGTTGGTACATGGAAAAGAGCCTATGTGTCCTTTATTGTGAGAACTTGATCTGTGATTGAAAATCACAGATTCACAGAACAATGGTTACACTCACTGTTGCCAGTAAGAACGGTACATGAATTAAGGAGAGATTTCACATCGCTGTGGGCAGTCAGTTAATCGCGTTCAATGGAGTACGTACCACATGCTATTGTGGGGTAGCATGTGTTGTAAACTTTTTAAAAGAAATGTGTTTTTTTTAATAATAAATGAAAACCTAGTAATAGTTTTGTTCGTGTAAATAGAAAATACTTCCATATTACTTGTCGTTTAACCATGAGCTACGTTTCACATTGACACTACTGTATAGTATTCTTCTGCAATTTGTGATGCTATAATCAGGCGTGGACATCGACATGGACATCAACCGACAAGCCTCTTCAGCCAGCACGGTCCCTTAGATGCTGACCATAGTCCTTTATACCTTTGTCTCTTTCTTCGCGCCTGAGCTAAGTTTTTCATGCGCTCTACGTGTCGTAGCTCATCTCAAATCGGAATACCCACAAAAGAGCATTAATATGAATAACGTATTATTTATATTTTGACGGTGTTTGATAGTTTTTTTTTTTAATAAAATAATGGATCAGTTTCAAGTGAGAGGAGAGCAAGAGATGCAATAAAAGACAAGCCTTCAAATGGCTGACTTGACCGAATGTTTTTTTTCCTTTATTCTCTTTTTTATATAATCTTATACAAGTAGTTATAGCAATCCATGAAATATAAATTAAGAGGATAGTTAGTGACATTAATATTTAAACAAATAGGGGAAATGCCACTTCAAGTAAAATAAAGATATAGAGTGGGGTGGATAGAAATAGTGACATAAATTCAAATAAAATTTATTAAATTTAAAATAAAAATAATAACAATAATGGATGAAATAAAAAACTCGAAATACATCAATTTATAACAGATTCATTGTGATCGTAATTAAAAAGTCACTATTACACTTTCCTAATGATGTAATGATTCGTAGAGTACTAAATAGTTTACAAAAAGTGGTCGCATAAAAGTGTCTCATGCTTGAAAAGGGGGAATACAGACTACGGTTTCAGAGTTGCTTCGTAGGTCATAAACATCTGAAATACCGCTATCCAGCTCTCTTAAAGAATATTTTGAGTACTTTAAAGTAATACAAGTGCCTTACAGGTAATACATCTAATTTCCTGAATAATTCCATTAAATGAGCCAGCCAGTTTTACATATTTTTCTAAGTGTTTTTTTTTTTTTTTTTTTTAAATAATAGTCACCTGCTGAAGTTGACAACGAAAGGCACCGCCCAAAGTCCCAAATAGACTGTCTTTCATGTCTTCGTAGAACAATAATTCCTAAGGCGGTAAAAAATCCGTAAGGATGATAACAAATAGGATTTTAAACTTAAAATGTGGTCGTACCAACTTAAATTCCGGTCGATTATAACACCTAAGTATTTGTATTGTTTAACAATCCCTATATTGAAACAGTTTACATCACATCTCATATAATCATTAAATAGAACACTAGAGGTTTGTTCAGCACAAACGCAATTTAAGTTGTGTCTATGGTAGGTGGCTGTATGAAAGCAGATTTCAACATTTGGTGATTCTTTTACTGATACGCTGATCTTTTACTGAAGAACATTAACATCGATTTATTGCTTACTGCTAGCTTATGTATTTCAAACCAGAGTCGAAGCAAATGTACATCGTGGTTAATCTCCGCAACTAGGTTTAGATTGGTTGCTGCGCTGTAAGGAAAAGCAAAATCATCCGCAAAGGCTTTACCATTACCACAAAATGGAAGAGCAAATATGGAATTAACATGAATTAAGAATAGAATGGGACTGAGGACAGATCCTTGGGGTACGCCAATATTTACTGTTTTACTACTACTTAAAGTATCTCCAATGTCCAAATTTCTCAAAAATATCTCCAAATGTTCATTAGGTAGTATGTAATATAATAATGGGAAAATATTTTTTAAAGTTGCTGTAATTTTAAGGTACATGGTGTCATAAACGGAAATAGAAAAAAATGTGTATTTTTGGGTATTTTAACCAACTTCATTAATTGAACTTAATTAGAAAATGTTGCAGAATATTAAACATAAATGCATATTTCCATATATTCATCAAAACTTAACGAAAACTCTACTCTTTCGAGGGTAAGTTATATCGAAGCCATTAAGCGGTTGTTTTATAATCACTGATTTAAAAATATTATTTTTTTTAAATTTTTGCCAGAGTACCATATTCAAATTCAAAGTGTGGCATTTCAATGAAAAAGTGACATAATGGCACTATTGTGCCAAATTCGCAACGCTAGCATGGGTTCCAATGTGCTTTCAGTCCATCTCTTTTTTAAAAGGCCAGTACAATTCATGCACACACGAATGATGTGGAGGACTCTCAGTCTAAGTAGTTAGACCGTAATTGAAAATCGCTCAAGATTCAAAAGTAAATATTTGAATATTTTTAAATAAAAACAAGTGGCTAAAGAATTAAAAACTTTCGAATGTATTTTTTCTACTTTATTATCAAGAAAATACGTAAATTTTTCTATGAAAAAGAAACTATCGAAAATGATCGATAAAAGTCTTGCACAAACTATCAACTATTATCGATGGCAGGGACTATCGATAGTTCAATATGAATCCTAAAGTGTGCATATAAACATAATATTTGTGAGTTTCTTCAACCTGCACACGCAAGCGATAAATTCAACCAAAAATGCAACACAAAGCATAGTAACGCGAAAAATGTCGGGTTTCATATCGTTTTACTGCTTTATACGCACGACACACACACATTTTATATACACACATGATTGCATGTCTATTCGTCAACATCACATATACCATAATCCATAGCCTGAGAAATGTGAGGTTAGAAAATACCTGGCTGGTTAGAACAAATTGGTTTTCTTTGCTTGTTTTCACTTACACGCTTTCTCATGCAAAAAATAACCCGAGCTATGAATGTGAGTTAATGTAGCACCTATGCAACGATGAACGAAAACAAACCCCTTGGCTTCGTTGGCGGAGTGGGTGTTTTCAAATCCGACCGAGTTATTCGTTTTTGTTATAGCCAATACCACTTGTTTTTTTTGTTCTATTCTATTTGCAATGAATATAATGAAAATAATAATTTATAGTAGTTAATAAAATTGAGGGGATTTAGGGCCTCAGATTCGAATCCAAGTGAAAGCTAATACCCTTTTATCTGTTTTTTAAATCTGGTCCAGTCACCATTTTCTGTTGGGTTCAAATTAACGGCACTATCACTGGAGTGCTCAATCAGTGGTAGGAGTCAATGGACTAACATGGTCTAAGTGTGCTGGTGAATTCACTAGCAGGATCTGTACTTATGCTAGCATTGTTCAGTGCGGAACTGCTGTAGACGAAGAGTGTTTTCATAATCGTCGGAAATCGGTGCCAGTTCAATCGCATTCTTTTCTCATGAGCTTTTTAACACATACACTCTGCAGAATATTTGCAGGCCTGCTTTAGTCATCACATCAACCGTTAAGTATTCATAAACGTCAGAAATTGCCATGGTTTTTGGAATGGTTTGGAATGTCATTTTTGAGGTATTAGGTAATAGTACCAGCATTTTTTGCAAGTAAAAATGTTTTTTCCAATTGCAACCTTTTTTTGCAATCAAAAAATACTGCCATATCGACGTGTATGAACAGGTGTAAGTTATTAGTAAGTTAGTTTATAGGTTTTACTTAAAAAAGTTCTTTCATTTATTTTCTTTTGTAATTTATTTATACTTTTATTAGTTTTTACTTTTATTATTTTATTTACTATTATTAATACTTAAATGTACAGCTAAGATAATTAGTCTTAATCATATGAATTTTTAGTTTAAGCCGAAAGACATAGGATAAGTTTAAGTTTAGCTTAGAGTGCCCGCGGAGCGCCAGTAAGCTAGAAATAGTAACAATGCTCGTCCAACTAGTTTTAAGCATTTTTGTCTAGTATGTAAGTTTATCGGTAAAAAAACGTGTATGAACAGTATGTACTGCAGTTCTCCTAAGTTAGTACGATCGTCAATCTGCATTAATGAACATGTCTAACACAGGCCTTTGTTAGTCTGAGGTTTATGAAAACACCCAAAGTTCTTGACTACGTCTAAGTTATATCTGCCCAATACGGCCATCTGTACAATTCGTTGACGTTGCATAACCTTTATTGAGGACCGCATATATGTATGCACATATGTACTTCGTTTTTCAACAGGCCGCAGATATGTTCATACAAGAAATACATTGAAGTTTTATTCGATGTAATGCGTTGAAATTTTTCATCGATACAGAACGATGCATGGATGAAAAACATCGATGTTTTCGATACATTGAATACAAATATCGACGATGCTGAAAAGGGTCGAAATAAGATCGCTTTTACACACGCTAAATATCGTCGCGAATTTTCGATGAGTTGTTGGGCAATGTTGAGTATTGGGAGCATACTATGCATCAGACTCGGTGATTGTTTGTTTTCCCGCCTTTTCTCACTCCTATGTCAAAGGGGCGTGAAATCACAACATTTGTAAAAATCGTGAGTAAAATATCTCCCATGCAAAAGCGGTGAAAGTTTTTCGCAGCATGGCGTTCCTTAAATTGTCCGTAACATGTTAGCATCATTCGTACTAGGTATGTTTTATTGCGAATGGAAAAAAATCTCATTCTTAATATTGGGAATTCATTTAATCGAGTATTCGTTAAACCTGACGTCGACAGTATAGTTACCAAAAAAATATGATTTTGTGCATCTAAACAAGACGACGCACTATTTGTCAGAACCATTTTCGAGAGGATCGTCATTAACTCAGATGTCAACACTCGACGCACAAACTCCCGAAAATCTGTGCAAGTGCTTGCATATGTCCAGTACCACATATACCACAGAACCCACTTACTCTTGGGGATATAAACTATTTATATCATGCATCAGAATCGCACACCACCATGACAGTATAGACGTCTAAAACTAGATGATGCTTTAGCATTAATCTCGAACCATAAGCGCTATTTGGGTTTAATGCAAAACCTCTACGAATCTGCCAAAATGGGGCACCGCTTGCCAGGCTGTTATGTCCAAGGATTTTGACTTAACATGATGCCAGAATACGGTAGAGTTCATAATTGCAAAATTAAAAGGTACACAAAAAAAAACGATTATCGGCGCTTAACAATTCATTATAAAAACTTGGCAGCACAAACTGACATTTATGTCATATGAGACATAAAAAAAAATAGGAATTGAAAATAATTCAAATTGGAATAAATAATAATAGAAAATAAAGCATGGATTTCAAATGAATGATATCATGGTTGAATTTTGTGACGTTTCGAAGCTAATTATCCATAACAGAAAATAATGAATGGAAGCATTGTTTTTATCCGCTCTTATTTCACAGGCAGCGATAAATACATCGGGTAACTTAAGCGGATATAGGCTTTGTTGTTAGTGTATTTTACATGCAAATTGAAATTTAAGCGTATATATGCTTGGACAAAAACACGCCTATTGTTGCTCATGCACTGCACAAAATATTCTCTGGATGCATGTATGAACACAAGTACTGACTTGCAGCAGGTCAGGCTTGTCAAAAAAGTATTCAAAAAATGCCGTATAACCATAAGTAGGTGATACAAAATGTGTTTGGTTGCCGTTTGTATTGCTGAAAGAAGTATGATAGAGGTGCCCAACCATTTTTTCACGTTTTCTAAAGCCAAATTGACCATTGAGAGAACGACATTTGCGTTATTTCGTGAATAACTGTCAAAAATTCATCGATCACATCAAATTCGTCGATCACATCAGCTATGAAGTTGGTCATCTCTATAATACTTCATTTCTGTCTCCACCATTTCTAAAATACTAGGCGGAAGAAAAGAAACATTTGCTACTATTGAAACTGAAAATAATTGGAAGTGAAAACATGTTCGAATTAATAGAATTGCCGTATGATATTCTTAGGAAACATTTTTGCATGAAAAAGTCCGCTTTTCGGATTCTTTTCAATCCAATAACAAAACAAAAATCACTGCTAACGGAGTTGCGGTCTGCTCTCATACATAATCACTGCAGTTTATTTACATTTATTAACCCAAATCTGCAGGGCTTGCGCAGTGTGACATTTATGAGCATTGCCTACAGCATCAGAGGAAGCTTCACACTCTAGTAGTATGCGAAATGCCTGTCTTATGAAAATATATGAGCACTCAGTGAACCATAATGCATTGGAAGACTGGGCATTTGCCAGTGAATATGCTTCTAAGGTGTCGAAACTATTAATGTGGGAATTCAACTATGTATAGTGCTTGCTTAAATTCGATGCATCTCATAAAATATTCGTGCGGTTTATTTTTTTTTCAAAATTTTAATGCTTATTTAAGAAAAAGTATTATTCAAAGTATTGCCCATCTGAAGCTATGACTTTTTCCCATATTTCTGGCAATTTGTGGATCCCATCCCAAACGAACTGCGCCGTCTTGGCAGTCTAGAATGAATCAACCCAATTTTTGATATTCTGCTCTGATGAGAGAGGGTCAGTGAGGGCGTTCTGCATCGCCCGGAACAAATGGTAGTCAGAAGGGGCAAGGTCTGAGCTATAATGCGGGTTTGGTGAAACTTCCCATCCACTGCTTTCCAAATAGTTCTGAACCGGATAGCAACGTGGGGCCGAGCGTTGTCATGATGGCAAATTATTGCCTCATGTCTGGTCGCATATTCCGGGCGATTTTCGGCTACTGCTCTCTTCAAACGGAATAATTGTGTTCGGTAGCGTTGTCCATTGATCGTTTCGTCCGGTTTTAGCAGCTCATAATATAGCACACCCTTCTGATCCCACCAAATGCAGAACATTACCTTCGCGCCATGGATATTCGGCTTCGCCGTTGATTTGGCTTTTTGCACAAGCCAAAATCAACACTTTTGAATCGTGAAAACCACTTTTGACACCTTCGCTCAACTAGGGCATGTTCGCCATAAACGTCATCCAAAATACGATGACTTTCGGCAGCAGTTTCCTTCATATTCAAGTAATGAATTAGAACTCCTCGCAAAAACACTTTTTCAGGCACAAAGATCGACATATTTGAGTGAAAAAAATTATTGTTGTTTACGTTTCAAATGAATGACATATACTGAAATGACGTACAACGATAGTAGCTTTCCAATGAAATAATAACAATGGAATAATACAAGTTACGCCATCTCTTAGCAAACCGCACGAATTTAGTTATAGACCCAATACTTCAGTTTTTCAGCAAAATGCTTAAATAAAAAATTGGCGTACGGCAACGCTGCTAAGTATATATACGAAATCTTCAGTTTTTATATCAAACAGCTTGAAGTCACGGAAATCCACAAAAGACTAGACACTCACAAATAGGAATGTGCAAACCCCAAGCGGGTAGGTATTTAAAACAGGGTAAATGTCGGGTATATAACCAAAATTGTAAATACCTTCCCAAATTTGGGTATTTATAATTTCGATGTTAAAAGTCTACTTTTATTCAATTATCTCATGTTGAAATCACAAAATGAGATTTTACTAAACACTAAAACAGTTTTTTAACTAAACCAATAATTACTCGTTAGATCATGTAAAAACAAATAAATTAAGGAAATGGGTGAAAGTATGACAAAGCATGATAAAAAATAATTGTTTGGTACGCAGCAACAGCAACAAATCATAATGATATATACACACTCAGTTTTCAAATGACATTCCTAGAATGTTGAAGGGGGCGCATCCCCCATTTTGCATTTCCAAGAATTATCAATTGATATTGCGGCTGATTTTCTTAAGCCATCAAATCAAAGGTGCCATCTAAGTGATTCAGAGAAAAATATGAATATTGATATTATGTCAGATTTAGTTTTTTATCGATCAATAGAAGGTCTTTGGGGAAAGGAATTTATTTGGGCAGGTGCCTCCTCAAGAACCATTGGATTGGTGGAAATGTATTTGTGCAAACAAAAATTTATGTCGCAGCACGTTTAACAGCCAGAGAACGTTCATTCAACACATTTAGTTGGAATAAATAACAATTTAGAATAAATAACAAACACAGAAATCGTCTTACAACTTCCAGAGCCGGAAATTTAACATGCGCATAGTAACAGCCAGTGAAGATCATATCCTACCTAGTTACAGTAACAAGTTGAGCACTGACTTAACAAAATCTCCAGAATCCGGGACCCCGCTTCTCTTAATAAAACACCACATCTTCCATCACAGTCCAATAATTCATTTCAATTTCATATGTATTTTTAATTAAATAAATTTATTGCCGAAAATCCTTTCTTTATGATAATAAGTAAAAACAAGTAAATACCAATTTTGGTAAATAACAGGTATATGCCCAGGGCTTTTCCCTGAAAAGGTATGGGCAAATGTCAATAAAGTTATAGACCCAATATTATTATAAATGTTGACATTTTTATGTTGAAATGGCAGTTATGCGAAAAAAATGTGTTTCTATCATCCTTAACTTAAATTCAGACTAATCAGACTAATCACATGAAAAATAATTAATTAGGAGTTTTGTCGTATCTTAATAAACCATCTTTTGCCGGTACCCGTTTATATTTAGGAACAACACTCATAATCAATTTAATTTAGAAGGCAAAGAAAGCACCTACACTTCATGTAATCCTTTATAAATTCTGAATTATCAGAAAAATCTATCTGATAGGCCTCCAAATTGATTAAATTTATGTCGATAAAATTGCTTAGAACATTTTTAAAATGCAAATTTATAGACCTTAAAATAACTTGGAGGTGTGGGGATTCAGCCTGAAATTCTAAATTTATTTATAATTTAATAATTTAATTAAATGCTGTAATTAATATATAAACACAAAGTGAAACATTTGTAAACTTGTAGTTATCGAATAGATGCGTTGGAGTACCTATATGATTTTTGGTTACTTGATGGGAGAGTTCATGGATAACTAATGAAATTTTCCGATTGGAAGGTATTATAAAGTCTACAAAAACTGGAGCATTTTTGGGAAAGAGGAAGTTTCGAAGTATTGTCTATGAAAACGAAGTAAAAAACTTCGATTGCAGTATAAATGACAACGATTTTGTCTTCCTCATTTCCTGGCTCGGTACAGGACACTGTACAGGATGTCGTAGAAGAACTTACTTCGGACTCGGATCACAGTCCGGCGATGGTTAATTGGCATCAATAAACCATCAGTACAGCATTCGGACACTCCAATTGCACACTCACAAATCATTGCTCTTGTTTTTTTACATATGCTGCAATTCATACGGGTGGTGAACCCTTCAGGGCAAATATTCGCAGGACGCATACACTCTTCGCGCCACCCATAACATATCATTATAAGTAGGACAAATATGTGCCAAACGAATATATGCAGACCCTTTCTGAAATTACATTGTGTATTGCTATCGCTCCCATCTATCCTGTATTTCGCAGGATTATCCCTGTATTCTCATGGCAAACTATCAATAATGTAATTCAATGCAGGCATCATTTGAACTCACAACTCCCTTTTCAAGGTTCACAAAGCTTCAATTTATTTTATATTCATCTCATTAACATTACCATTACACTTTAAAATTCAGTGTTGAGGAAATTATGACACAATAGAACGAACAAAGCATTTAAAATGCCGTCCTCGTAGAACAAAGAATTTTGTTACATCCGAAATTATTGCCCAGCAACTCAAATTGCAAAACGGAAAGAAGGAAAAGTGCCAAAACAAAGCGATGAGTTGATCATTTGGACACTAAAAGGTGTGAATATGAGGAAATGGCGACTATTATCGGGTTCCAATGCTCCTGTTGGAAGAGTTTTTGAGTTCAGCAATGAATACAACGTGGACGAAAAAGAAAACAAATCTTAGAATTGAAACATTGAAAGCAAATCTTACTGCCAAAATAAATTTAAAAACGAGTTGCTTGGAATCGTTTATCTGGATAAAACCACAACCAGAAATGGTTGAAAAATTTAATCAAGTTCAACGAATTCGGAAGAGGTTGAATATTAATAAATTAACTATTCTGTATTTTTTTCTTTTTTAATCCAGATAAATGACATATTTTCCAATTTGTTTTGTACTTCAGCGAAAAACATGGGAACGTAATGTATAGAAAATCGCATATAAGAAAAGTAATTCAAGCCAATTTTATATATATAAAATATACATAATTATATTTCGTCTTTAAAGGTAAAATTAACAATGAATCTTATTTTATATATTGGGTTTATAACTTAATTCGTGCGGTTTGCTAAGAGATGGCGTAACTTGCATTATTCCATTGGAACATGCGTTGGAAAGCTACTTCATTCAGTATATGTCATTTGAAGAGTAAGCAACAAAATTTCTTTTCACTCAAATATGTCGAACCTTGTGCCTGAAAAAGTGTTTTTGGGGGGAGTTCTTCTTTATCCTGACTACCATTTGTTGACTGAAATACTTTTCACATCAGAGCAGAATATGAAAAATTGGCTTGATTCATTCTTGGCTGCCAAGCCGGCGCAGTTCTTTTGGGATGGGATCCACAAATTGCCAGAAAGATGGGAAAAAGTCTTAGCTTCAGATGGGCAATACTTTGAATAATACTGTTGTACATGTTTTTATTAAATAAACGTCCAAATTTTGAAAAAAAAAAACCGCACGAATTAAGTTATATACCCAATAGTATATTAAATAGTATTGCAATCTGCTTCACAGCTGAATTTTTCAAACAGAAATAATCTAAGAGATACATATACAACCCACCAAATAAGTCGAAGAAAAGCAGGTTACTCTCATCATTTTCTGAATCTATAGCATTTTTTAAATTTAAAACCAGTTTGGAGTTTCTTTTGCATTATCCCAATTGGCTATTTTTTATTTCATCCAATATCCAGACATACAATGTACTGCACATAATGTTGCATTTCCGTGCCATAATTATTCAGTCGGCTATCCCAGTGGTAAAGGAAGAGGAATATTTTTTCCTCTGGCTCATTCCTTTCACAAAACTTTTCTAGCCTGAAAATGATTATCCTAATTAGATTCAACTCATCTGTCATTCATCGATCCAATTGCGGAATGACGAGAGAAAAAAATGCAGGCACTCCCTCAATTATTGCTGATTCAATGCGCAAAAATGTACAATCGAGAAATTAATTAGATTGAAGCACAAGAGTGAAGTAGTTCTGGCAACCACTCATACACCCACCATTTGAAGCATAATTATCGGATAAATTTTCACCCCATCCGCCCATTAATGCTGTTTTTTTTTTTTTTACCTTCGAACAATCTACTGTTTCAATTGATAGCGAGAAAATTGAATTAATTCATTATCAAACGCTGATTTCATAATCAAACCGAAGACGATAAACAAGGAATCATAAAATCGTCTTTTTACTTATTACGTAAGCTCTAAATGGCAATTAGCACGATAAGTGTCAAATCGTTTTCTGCACACGAAGCACCACTAGAAGGAGGCACGTAAAGACGTAAACACGTTATATTTACACGCCCCAGAGAATTCATTCAGAAAAGCATGCAAAGTGTGTCATAGTGTCGTCGTCATCCAGAAGAGGCCTTCTTCAATGCGATGAACTGTTCAGTGGAAAGTTCGAGGTCAAGACTTGCGGTTTTTTATTTGTTTGTATGTCATCTGCGTTTTCATCTTCATGCGCTTGGTGGAATACTTCCGCCCACGGGGAGGTGGGTGTTTAGCTTGGCTTGCTTTTATTGTAAAATTTCCTTTGAAATCAGGTTTTTGCTTTCATTTTGTTGTGCCTTTCGCAAGTAGGTGCTCTTGGCGCCTTCCCTTTTCAATCGCCACAGCAGAGCTGATATGTTGGATTTGCAGATATTTTTAGATAAAGTTGACCCGAATAGAGTTTCTGTTGTTTTGGTATTTCTCATTTAGTATCTCGGTAGCGTGTGTCGAGGTGGCATACTCATTGTGATGCAAAACTTTTATGGATTGGTGCTCACAAAAAACGGTTTTCGTTAATTAAGATAAGCCTTGAATAAAGTGCCGATAAATACAGGTATGTCCAAAAAATAGAAGCACTTCTCCTTCCCCTCACTTCAATTAATACGAATAGTGAGCAGCAGAACATGCTTATAACATTTAGCTTAGATGAACTTTCAAATCGTTTTGAAACCAATCAAACCATTATGCCATCAATACGATACATAAGACCGATACCAAGCCAAGAAAAACAACCTCTTAACACTAAACTACCAGCACCATGCTCTCCGTGGTTTTGGTATAAATTGGAATTTGAACGATTGACCTTCAGGAACAAACTGTTAGTTGCCCATGCCAACTCGTCTCGTCGCTAAAAAGAAAAAAAAATCCACTGATGTTGTGTCCGTGAATACATAGTTGGATCTCGTAAAGACCTTACATAAGTTTTTCCAAATGTAACTTTTTTAATAACGGGACCTTTCTCGCAGCTCGAACTTACCATTTTTTGTCAATCAGAATATGACGAACAGTAGCACTTACAGGGACACCACTGTCTCAACTTGAAGCTCCATTGACAAATTGTAATTTTTGGCGGTGTTCTGGAACGTTTCCACTTAGGAAAGCCTATACAAATTGTTCTCATTTGCCCATTAATTATTCATAAACCATACAGGAGATACCAAGCAACTCGATCCCCCCCATCGACTCCAACTCAACAGGAGTTATGCCCAAGCGTTACCAGGTGAGTCCAATTATCTCGTCCTGGGTCTGCCAAGCGGTCGCCTACTTGATGGAATCGTATTCAACGCCCGCCTAGGAAGTCGTGATGGTTTTGATTTTAGATAGTAACAGCACAATTCAAATATCATTTCGAAAATCGGTAAGTTCGTTTCCCAGCTTGAAAAACCGGTGAAAACGGGTGTGGGGTAACACGACACATCGCGTTGTATAGCTCGCTTCTATGCATGCTTTCATAAGCCTAATTATCTAAACATGTGATGTGATGAAGTTGACTATTGTGATCTTCCCCGGATTAAGCTTCACAGGTAAAAGAACTTTCGATTCTTAAAACCTTTTAAATATTTATTTCTCGACTACTTCTAGATCGGTTTTCGTTATTTTCCCTCTTGTACAACCTATGCCGTGAAGGCATAGACAGACAAGACACCGCAACCAGGATAGATCTATTGCTGTGAAGGGTTGAAGTTAATTCAAATCTACTTCCCTTATGCCAATCGAAATCACTTCCCTCATGAAAGATAGCAAGTCTTTTGTAGTGGATTTTTTAAAATACAATGAAGTTGGTAGCTACCTATTGAAGATACGTTTCTTAAGCGAAATCTGTTTCTGAGCAAACCTATTGTCCAATAGACGGAATAGAAATTGTGACGCATTTTGCTCTTGGTCTCCCCCAAATGTAATTTGTGTTGACGGTTTGTAAAATATGGAATAACTTGCCGTAGCCGCGATGCTTTTTTACGTTCATGTTTCTGTGGCACAACTTGACTTATACTCCATAGATTGGATTAAATAAGAAAATGATTGGATTGAATAAAAAAAATTACTTTATTGTTCATAATAATACCAGCTGACCCGGCGAACATCGTACAACCAAATTGCTTTTTTTCCTGAATACTTTCGAAATTCTTGAAACACTTGTTCTATTATTTATGCCCACCCCACACATTTGGTATACACTGTGCAGTCGTGGACTAAGGAATGTAACACATCCCGGTTATTCAAATCCTTTGATATATTAATAATTCCATTTATTGGCACGTTTTTTTTTTAATTTGCGCGCGCTCAAGGCGTTCTAATACCCTTAAGAGTCCAGGGTTGAGACAGCATGGGCCGGAGGGAGAAATGAGAGTTGATACCTGAGCACATTGGTTTGCGGCTTGTAGTCTGTAGGAAATGTTAGGCTGGGAAGAGCATGCCATATTCGTGTGTTGCTGCGGCTAAATTGCTGCTTGCTGTGTTGCTGCTTAATTTTACTGTGCTTCCGAAAGTGGGTTTAAGGATAAACTGGTGAGAATTCCTGGCGAGACAAGTATTGCTCGAGAATTCAATGAGAGAAGGAATGCAATTAGCTTATCGGCTAGCTCGCTAGAACTCCGTTTGTTAAAATAGCGAGAAGAACAGACAAAGAAGACACTGTACTTCGGTGTTCGAGCGAGTCTAATAACTCCGCCATATTATTGCTTCCTTGTCTTGGGGGCATCAGTTAAGATACGAGCGTTGTACTCAAGTTAGGAGCGGGTTAACCGAGATACGCCGAAGTATACCATAGCCGCGGCGGTCACATGACCAAAATCGTATATGTAGCCAAAATCCAAAATCGTATATAACTCTTGAAAACTCAATTTTATGTCATACGATACATCCTTGTTTCACAAAACTCCGAACCCCTTTTAGGTCCGGACTATAAGATGGATGCATGAGGACATCCCAGCCAAGCTCTCAAAGCTTCTAGTGAGTCGCTATCGATATGTGTGCCTGGCGTTGTCTTGATGGAGCACAATTCCTCTCCTATGGGCTAAAGTTGGCCGTCCTTCACGGCCAATTGTGGACAATACACGTCTGAATTCAAAGTTTTGCCGCAGGAGCTCAGCTCATAGTAGATCATATCCTGCCAATCCCAACAAACTCACAGCAAGACCTGGGCAATCTGTCTGTCAATCCTGGGCAATCGAAATAGTACTTACTGACTTTCAGATTGGAAGATTTCCATAATTTTATCAACATTTACGACAAGTGCCTTCCTTAGCGTGGTGCATATTTGACATCGAAATAACCGCAACGTAATTGACGGAATCAAAGCTGCGCATGATTTACTGTTACAGTATCGATACTATAAGTATTATTCACATTTCCGCCGCCTGTTTTCGACTTTATTGACGAAAATCTGTCAATTATGGCATAATTACTCTTTGCTGGTATCCATTTTCGACGCGCGCTCAATCAGTACTGAGTCAAATCATAACTGTCCGGAGATACGAAATCGTATCTTTCTAACTTCATTTAGTTTGGTCCGATTGGACGTATACAGAGCAAGATATAGATTACTAACCACTACCTTCGGCTGCTACTTTTATTTACCGCACCTTTTATGAGTTACTTTAAATCCAATATAATCTCATTAAGGTTTTCTAAAACAATGATTGTTAATTTAAACAATTTATTTTTCTCTTCTAGCGATGTCGATGAATATGGGTTTAAGCGTGGGGATAATTTTGATTACAAAATGTATGAAAAGTTCATGTCGAGTTACCTGAAAACACTAACGAAGCGTCGTATACGATGGGAGACGCTACTCCAAAAGAACACAGACCTCACAAACATTGATTCGACTTTAAAACGATTCATCCGTAAGGGAATTCCGGGTAAGCTTACCAACCAACTGCTACCGCCATCAGAAATTAATTTTACATACTTGAATTTATTTATATTTTAGGTCCATACCGTCCTGATGTTTGGATGAAAATATCCGGGGCATATAAACTCCGCGAACGATCACCCGATCTATACCGAAATCTGTTGAATGTGCGCTATGATAAGGAAATAAGTGATTCTATAAAAATCGATCTACCTCGTACATTTCCAGACAATATATTCTTTGATACGAAAAAAGACAAACTGTATAATACCCTCATAGCCTATGCTCATCATAATCGTGAAATTGGCTACTGCCAGGGACTGAACTACATTGCAGGTAAGAAATTAACACATTCAAAGTCTTAATTTGAAGTGCATTCTTGATGACAAACGTTGCTTTTAGGTCTTTTAGTTATAGTCACTGACGATGAAGAGCAATCATTTTGGCTACTCAAAGTAATTGTAGAAAGCATCGTACCTCAATACCATACAAAGAACATGGCCAATCTTATACGAGATTTGGCTGTGTTCAAGGAATTGATTATTCGGCGGATACCTGAAGTAAATAGACATATCGAAAATTTAGGTGAATTTCAAATTGCTGCATATCTCAATGCTTTATTAGAAAACATATTTCTGTTGCAGGTCTGCCGTACGCTGTGATAGCCAGTAAGTGGTTCATTTGTATATTTGCTGAAGTACTGCCCGTAGAAACTGTTCTACGAATATGGGATTGCGTTTTTGCCGAAGGTTATAAGGTAAGTTCGGAGCCACTGTTTGGCACCTAACATTTTTTCTGAATCGTAAACACACTGCATCATATTTTAGCTCCTCATCTAGTATGGAGTTCTACTTCAACGAGTCTTAAGTCAGTCCCGGTATGCTTCAGTAGATCTAGAATAAAAAATCCTCCATTGTCATGTCCAAAAATAGTGGCTACACTTCTGGTTGGCCTTTTTTATTCACACTGCTTGTACATACCTTATACATTTAAAAGTACAGTTGCAGTCCTGTGCCATCCTCCGACGCGTGCACTTGTCTCCGTCGGTGCATTACGCGTAAAATAATATAAACCCGCCACCAACAACAACGTCGCGAGTGCCCCACAAGCGGAAAAATACGAGAATTTCACACGTCTTATAATTGCATTACAGTCATTTCTGGCGCGTTTAAACTTATTTCGGTTTTCCTCAGTTGGCTTTGTATATCCGGAGATTCAACTCTCTCAACCTGATAGCCTCTTTACAGCTCGAGTTATACCCTGCCTTTGCTTTGGGCTTGATACTCTTCACTCTATGAGGAATGAAGGATCTAATGCCCAGCAGAAGAATGCTTGTGATCATATGAGCAGCTGCATCCATGTCACTATCGAGGAGGCATAGTGACCAGTTAAAATTCCTAACCGCTCCAATCGGCTTTCTCGTACAGCCATACTGTTCTTTTAGGAATTTGTTCTCTAACTGTTTGTGGCGATAACGAGAAATTAGCTGAGACGACACAATGGTCAGGCGAGCCTACAGGTAACAGAATGTCAATAGAATATTGGTCAGGATGAGAGGTGAGAAACAGGTCCAGGATGTTGGCGGAATGACCTGCTATGTCAGGTATTCGTGTGGTCTCATTTACTAGCGCTGTGTCAGATTATTTACCTCAGCAAAGATTTCAACATACCTTCCTTCGGGTGTTGTCTGGCCCAATTAGAATTGTGTACATTGAAATCGCCCGCAATGGCAATTCCAGTGCGAGGATACTGGGATACAATTCTTGAGATGGAGTCGGATAGCGCATCAAATTCTTTAAAAGTTGAGTTGATAGCCAGTTTTAACCACAGAAAATTAGATTCCGGATGGGAGCAGAGGTTGAAGTGAAGAATTGAGGTTGAAGTTGGTAAGCAACATCACTACGCACGTAGAGGGCGAGACCGCGGTGTAAAAAAGAAAAGCGGCACCAAGCTATATCCAGGCAGGTTTAAAACCGAAAAAAAAGTTGAGGCAAAAAGTGCTAGAATCTCCCAAGAGTAGCAACAACTTTTGGTCATTTGTAAAAAACGTAAAGAATTCCAATGACATCCCAGCTGTCCTTTCTTTAGACAAAGCAAATCTGCTTGCGGCGCATTTTGCAACCAGCTCAGCACTGTCAGATTCCAATATGTTGCCACCTGTACTTGAGAGCGTTGATTTCACCAAAAGTACTTAAAGACTTCGACGTGCACAAATCCGCTGGCCCGGGTGGTATCCCCCCTATACTTCTGAAGAGGTGTTCTTCGCCGCTGGCAAAACCGCTGCGTAAGCTCTTTCATCCATCCTACTCTTTAGGTCTCTTTCCGAGCAGATGGAAAACAGCATTTGTCCAGCCCGTCCCTAAAAAGGGCGAATCTTCGTCACCCACCTCGTACCGACCCATAGCACTTACGCTGATAAATCGTCAGCTTATGAAATATCTTGAATCGCGGAAGCTTCTTAATGACCGACAGAATGGTTTCCGCAGCAACAGGTCCACTGGTGATCTGATAGCTTATCTCACCGAAAAGTGGAACCAATCTTTGCACAATGCAGGCGAAAGCAAGATCGTGGCGCTTGATATTTCTAAGGCAGCCTAATATTTCCCCCAGAATACAATCCGCAGATATTTAAAACCAATGTGCACAGGTACCTCCTCTCGCGTTCTCCCTCTACACCTTCGGCCCGTGCTGTGTCTTGAACCCGGACACTTAAGGCTATTAACAATCCCTTGTGCTCGCGCAAATTATAAAAAAAGCAGATTTATTTAAAGTCCTTTAAAATATGGAAGAAATTATATTCTCACCCTTAATAGCGTAGGTACGACGGGCCATGAAGTAAGCCTGATCCTGACTTAATACTAACTTCCATTGTTGCCGGTACCCGGTCTTATGTCTGCGATGACTTGGTGTTTACTTATTTGGTTACTTTTTCTAAGGCCGACGGTCCATGAGGTAAGCCTGATCCTGACTTAATACCAACTTCCATTGTTGCCGGCACCCGGTCTTATGTCTGCGATGACTTGGTGTTTTTAAATGCAGGTTCGGTATGTCTCTTTTTCCCGAACAAGGAGGCTCGGATTCTACGACTCTAAACCGGAACTATAGTGTCCGTGTGTTCGATGTGGCTGAGTTGCAGTGCATTTGACAGATTACTGCTTTCCGGACTACACTGAGATCTTGGTACAGCTCATGGTTATGTCTTCTCTCTATTCACACTCTTAGCAAATAGGACCATATACAAATATCAAACGTAGAGTTCTTCTTTCGAAGACACCTAGACTAAGCTCTTGAGTTTTCCCTTACGTCCAGAATTGCATGTCAGGACTGGTAAAATAAGAGGTTATAACATTGAGACGGTGCATAATATTGTCAAAACCTTTAGATTAGGTAGATTGCTCTGCGACCTATAGATCTGTAGTGCCCCCTATTCATACCGTTGCTTTCTTAAGAGCTCCCCTCTCATGCATCTCTTTTCAGAGTTGTATTGAGGGTTATCTGTTCCTGTAACGTGAAGGTGGAAGAGATTTGAAAGATCCTAGAGTATTCTCTCTAAGCCAGAATCCTTTAAGAATCTGCGGATGAGAGCAGTTTCCGATGCCTTCAATTCTTCTTCTGATATTAGGTGCTTACCTAAATATCATTGTCTTCTGTGGATAAGTGCCTCACCAAATCCCAGTATATGTTCTGGAATTTCTTTAGATTCCTCGCAGAATCTGCGAAGACCTTCTTCTGATGCTCCTACTTTCCTTAGGTGCTCCCTGAGTCTACAGTGCCGTGTTAGGAAGCCTTTTAAGATACGGAGGTTGTTTTTGCTCATTCTGATGCACGTTTCAAATCTCTTCCGGTTATGTTTGCCCAGGAAGTTATTGGCCTGCTTCATGCCATGAGCGTGGTTGCAGGTATCTGCCCGGTTCCTTCTTTCTATTTGCCTGAACTATTCCCTGAGGACTTGAACTTCTACAGCGCAGAATGATTTGGGAGCCTATGAAAGGTTCCGATGTCCCTTTCATAGCGACGGAGTCGGCCATTTCATTGCCTTCTATCCCTGTATGACCAGGTATCCAACAAAGTTTTACTCTGTTACTCATATTCAACTCCTTAAGCTTCTGTACACATTCCCACACGAGCTTGGATTTGATGATAAATGAGTCGGGAAGATTTGTCTGAGCTCATCTGTCTATGGCATAGACTTCAGCTTGAAAGATGCTAGTTTGCCCATGGGTTTGTAGTACTTTGCCCGGGGTCCAAATACTCCTGTCCCTGTTCCTTCATCCGTTCTTGATCCATCTGTATACCATTTCAGCGTATTGCTGCTCAGGCTGTGGATTATGGATTCATTGCTCCAGTCTGTTTTGGTGCTGAGCTTAATGGTGAACTCCTTTTGGAAGTTGAATTTCCTGATCTCGTCATCCTTCGGAATGACCAAGAGTGGAAGCTAGTCTTTTCCTATCCCTTCTTTTGCCATTCTCATCATTGTTTTATTTGCACATTCTGATGCAATGGAGTCAGTTCCAATAACAGCTCCATGGCGGCAGTTGGGCAAGTTCTCATGGCCCCTGTAATACAGAGGTATGCCAACCTTTGAACTTTGTTGAGTGCCTCTCTTGCACTGATCGGGTTAGTTCTTTTGGACCAAGCTGTTGCAGCATATGTAATTGTTGGACTAACTATAGCTATGTCCGTCCATCTTAGGATTGGGCATAAATAAGCCCAAAACTGTTAAAAGATGTGAGATCAATGAATTGAAAAAAATATGCCAAAACACAAAACCAGCTGCGGGATGACTTTTAAAAGGACACTGGGTAGAAAGAGAAAAAAACGATATTCAAACAAAATGTAAAAATATAGAAACAAAATATAAGCGCGCTCATAAAACCTGAAATATTGTGTCCAGTTTTGCTGGCCGCTGTCTGTGCTGACTATTTAGTTCATAATGTCGGGCTTTAAATAATAGGAAGCACATTTCTTATTGCTCGATAAGAGTAGTGATTCCGAGTAGATTGTAAAGTGATGTATTTCCACCTCCACTTCATAAACTATGATATGTGGCTCCAATTCTTAAATTCTTATGCTCATAAAGTTTGATACTCACTGTCGAAGATCTTTTTTTATTAACTTTCGGTCAAGAATCGCAGCCTTTTACTCATTTCCTCATGTTCAGGAAATTAATGCACGAGGAATAAGTCAATTGTCTATTCTGCATTATTCCTTCTTTTTTCTTATTGCAAAGACTGCATTTTGTGAGTTGAGTTAAACCATATAAAACCTTAGTTTCATATGCAATGAACATAAGAACTTATGACCGGGGACTGAAATGGAAAATGCGCTCCGAGGAAAGACCACTTCATTTTTAACTTAAACTAAACTATCGCTAATCCTTCTATAAGCAATCCAAACAAAGTAAAAACGTTATTCCATCACTGCTATACATTTTAAGCATAAAATTGATATTAATGGCATACATTTTCATTTCAGATCGTATTCCGTGCAGCTTTGGCTCTCTTCCTTACTCACAAAACTGCGATACTCGCATGTGATGATATCGCTGCACTAGCGAATTTATTCCGCGACGGAATGATCCGTGACGAGATAGTTACGAACTGTCATGGGTTTATTGAAGCAATGTTCAAACTACGACTACAACGACGGGAATTGGAAGCGCTACGCAAACTATGCATTGGACGGAATAATACATAAGTCACTGTATTGCACCTATACAGCAGGAAACAACGACTTTTAATCGCAAACTAACTCACCAAAAATATTCCTCTCAGAAAAATCAAACTGCTGCAACAAACTGCTACATTTGAAAGCAAAATATCAATAATAGCAATTAAGTAACAATTATATATGTGTACTATTTGATTAGTATGTAAAGTGTTAGTTTGTAATTTTTAGAGTGTTAAAACGTATCGTATTTCCGTTTAAGTTCTTAGCAAAGTATGGTGATCCATTGAGAGGGCTGAACTATCTTCAATTCATTTCAGGAAGATTCTGTATCTGGTCAGGAATTACATTAAGGTAAATATTGCCAAGTTATGGCAGCAATTGGATATTAAGAGGAATCGTAGTTGTAGCGATTTGATCGAAATGGCAGCAAATAATATAGTCTTCATCAATTTATTTATTATCGTGGATTTGGCCGAGACTTGGATGCTTTGGGTTGTTTGCTTCCTTGAGGTTTTCTTGTACGTTCTTGGTAGTAACTGTTGCTTCATGCCATGAGCGTTGTTGCAGGTATCTGCCTGGTTCATTCTTTCTATTTTCCCGAACTTTTCCCCCAGGACGTAAACCTCTACAGCGCAGAGTGGTTTGGGGCCTATGAAAGGTTCCGGTGTCCCTTTCCTAGCGAGGGAGTCGGCTATTTTATTGCCTTCTATCCCTATATGCTATTCTTGGTAGCAACTGTTGCGAAGCAGGTTTTCACATCTGAATTGGATTGATTACACAAAATCGGTCTTGTTTACATTTCCTTTATCTTGTTATTATTACATCGATGTACATAGACTGGGGTGAACCCAGGTCTCAACCGAGAGGTATGTAGCTAGCATGCACTCATGCACATCAAGCTTATTGAGGTCCATCTCCACCATAAACGCTGACGTTCCTTGTAAAATTATCAGATTTTCATCAGAGATCAATTCGCGCTGGTCTCCATTCAAGTGGTCTAAAATAAAAAGTCACCTTAGACGTTTCCACATGGAGGTCTGGTTACACACAAATCATGTATAGTTCGAAGTTGTATCTCTCCCTCCAAAAACATAAGCGAAGACAGATTCTTCATCCGCTCAGAAAGTGATGCTTCTTATTCGACTTACTTTCTGAATTGATTGACACATGCACTAACTGGTCACACATTTGATTTGTGTCAGCAATGATTTGTCAGCTTGTCGTTTTCGTACGAATGAATAAATCAAAGTGATTGGCTGCAAATTTGATGTCAATAACTTAAGATTATAGATAAATCCGCCAATGGGAACAGTCTACCAACATGGAATTTGCTCGTTCACGTACAAGATTTGGGAGAAACTCTGCGAAAAAATATGAATAACTTAGAGATGGGTCAGCTAGATTTGAAACAGTCTTGGAGTTTTGTGATTTTTATTAGTTTTCCTTTTGATATTGACACGGGAGGTGCATTCTATGTAGTTACATAACAATTGACTAGAACTCATACGTGAGTTAATAAAAAGCAATTTTTGGTATTGAGGTACATTAGTACAACCATTTGTCTTTTGTCTTTATTTTACATTTCCTAGTTGGTGACGGGATATTTCAACGGGAAACTTAAACATAGGTGCGCTATATTTAATGAACAGCAACTTGACTGCCTCTTCTGGATCTAGGCGATTTCGCAAAGCAATTTTTGGTATTGAGCTACATTAGTACAACCATTTGTCTTTGGGGTATTTCAGGCAAGCACCTACCATTAATTTATTTTACATTTCCTCGTTGGTGACAGGATTTTTCAGGCGTTGTTAAGCTGACATATTTGCATTTGTTGCCCATAAAATGATACTCTATTTATATAGACAAACCTTTGATTAACTATACGAATAAATTCGACGGTTCTGTCTGTCTACTTTCTGCGGAGTTTTGCTGACAATCACATGTCTCCATTCGTTAAGTACCAAGATATTATAACTTTTTAAAGCCGCTTAGTCTGATTTTTTTATTAGAAGCTCATTTTAGGTTTTTTTTATCATTTGTGTCTACAATTTGAAATCTATCTATACCATCAGGTGCTTATTCTGTATAATCTATAGAGTATACGCCAAGTCAGCTACCATATTCGCATTCAATCTAGGGAAATTGTGCTGGTGCGTCAAACATTCTCTGAAGCCCGTTAAAATCACTTATCGAAGCAATTTAAGTCACACTAAAACTGTTTGATGGCATGAAACGTACAAATGAATTGTTATTAGTTTCAAGTTTGTATGTTACTGGTCTTCATCCTTAAGGACATGTCGGACACGAAATATGCTTAGACAATTAGTGAGGTAAAACTGTTTTTCTGCTCACTTTCAATTAAATTATGCGTCATAGCCAGGGATGTTACGCATGCAGATTTTTTGACATCCCCGGACGCGGATGCTGCTGTTATAAGCCTCAAATCCGCGGACGCTGATGCGGATATAAGTTTTTTTTTTATATATTTAAGTAATTTTTTATTAAAATGAAAAGACACGTTCAATACTAAAACTTAAACATAGGTGCGTTATATTTAATGAACAGCAACTTGGCTGCCTCTTCTGGATCAAACACCACTAAACAATTGTCCACAGGAACACTGGCTGGTGGAGGTGAGAAATATCTTCTATTTTAAGGGCCGATGTTGATTTTGAATAAAACACAAATTGTTTAGGAAATTACTGTCATTTCTTTTTATTATGATAGTATTGGTATGGTTCAATTATGTATGGAATAAAATATCGGCCAAATGGCCGCCGCGACCTCGGCGGCACACCTCCATCCGATGGTTCAAATTTTCGATGACGCTGAAGCATAGTTGAGGTTCTATGCTATTGTTGCTGGCTTATCGACGTACACCTTTTCTTTCAAATAACCCCAGAGAAAAAAATCCAACGGTGTCAAATCACATGATCTTGGCGGCCAATTGACATCGCCACCACGTGAGATAACACGGCCATTGAATTTGTCGCGCAAAAGAGCCATTGTTTCGTTAGCTGTGTGGCAAGTGGCACCGTCCTGTTGAAACCACATATCGTCCACATTCATATCGCCATAAAAAGTTCGTTATCATTTCTCGTCAGCGAACACCATTCACAGTAACTGCCTGACCGGCCTCATTTTGGAAAAAATACGGCCTGATGATGCCGCCAGCCCATAAACCGCACCAAACAATCACTCTTTGTGGATGCATTGGTTTTTCGACAATCACTCTTGGATTATCATTCGCCCAAATGCGGCAATTATTGACGAATCCACTGAGGTGAAAATGTGCCTCATCACTGAAGATGATTGTCTAAGAAAGTTTTGATTTGAACGCCCATTTTCATAATAAGCCTGAATAACTTTAACGCGTTGCTCGATTGTGTATCTTTCCATGGTTCAAATAGAGTTAGTCTGAAATTGAGAAATGTCAAATGAAAGGCAGAAAAAAACTTGACGTTTAGGCGTGGTTCACATTCAACATCGGCCCTTAAAATTTAACCCTTTACAAAGAAAAATCAGTGTTCACGATAAAATTTCGACTTATGTAAGTGCCATTCATATGAGCCTCGAACTGCGAACACGAACTTTCAAAAACAAACAACTTTGTTTTGAATTAACAAAATTGCTGGATTGAACTATCGAGTTTTTTTATCGACTAAAATTTTGTCTCCACGAATCAATCATTCTATTTGTCAATTTGAGTTCGCAGTACACAAGATAGGCAAACGCGATTCACAAAATTTATGAGCAAAATATTTGCGATGAAGTGTCTGTTTGTAACCATTGTTCTCTGCGAATGAGAAAACTCCATATGAAGTCTGTCCGAGTCTGAGGAGTTCGCAATTCGTAGTGATCTTATAGGGATAGCTCATTAGGTAAATAGTTCGAGTAAGAGAAGTTCCAGTATTAAATACACTAGGTAATCTTTTAACTTCCTAGTAAGAATGAAAGTGCTGTTTTAAAAATAACTTCTGCATCGATCGATACAAGTAATAATGAGAACGGACCGATTTGTTTGGGCTTGGAACTGTTGAATACACATCTCAACGCTAGTAGCAGTTAAAACTCCTGAAATAGTGCTCCCTCGATGTTTCTACCTCTCAGATATATCCATATCAACTCCTCCAACTGATGTATCCATATCAACTCAGTTTCCCCACCTTTAGAACTTCCAGACGGCTTTTAAAACACCTATAATTTGTATCAAGTATTCCAAGTCTCATTCTTTTTTCAAGATTAACGACATGTTTTCACCACCTTGTCATGTGAAATGTGTACCAGCCTTTCAATCAAATCATTAGGCGAGTGATTTTAAAGTTTATATACAATTTATTTTAAATTAAAATAACTATAATTAATTTGAATGACTTTCTAGACGAATGTATTTGTTTATAATTTTTCGTTTGATTGGTATAAACAATTTCCTTTATAAAACAAGCAACAAACAATATGTACAGTGTGACAAAGAAACAGAATAAATAGATTGAGGAATTGAATTGAAGTAAACAAATTGTACAAAATCTGTCCAGTTCTTTATAACTTAAAAAGTGAGTACAGAGAAACAACTTCTTATACATGTGTTCGTTCATATACATATACCTACATGCATGTATATATTATATGAATAAAAAAATATTGAATAGTAGTCGTATTTATTTTTGTTATTGCATCTATCTTTCGCTCTGTATCACATTTTCCTCTCTGAATGTATAGAGTAGACTATAATCGTACAACAAAATCTTCTTGTAAGTTAAATTATAAATAATAATAATTTTGAAGACAAAACAAACTACAAAACTAATAAAATAAACAAAAGAAACGAAACATATATCAAAGGAAGACTTTTAATTTGATATGATTTAAATTGTTAAAACTAGTTTTGTCCACAATGTGGTCCGCATAATGGATCAGATGAGAGGGCCAATGACGTGAGGAGTGTTCGACGGCCTGGATGAACGCCTAGATTTTCCCAATTTATCCATGACAAGCGTGCAGTCAGATCTAAAAAATTGTTTTTAAAATTATTAGTTTAATTGGGACGAATATATGGATATATTTTTAAAATATAAACAAGCATTAACAATTTCATTGCGACCTTAGGTGCTAACGATATGGTAAATAAAATATTATTGCATTTTCAAACAATGAACAAAGCAACGAAACCTGGTAAGTAAAGTAGACTCAGAGCAAGATCACAGGACGGAAATTGTAAATATTGGTATAACTGATTGTGTTTGTGTGTACCGCACGCATCTAGTCGATCCTATTCCACAAACAGTTGGCTTTTTCGACAAAGCGATGAAGATGGCTGACTCCATTACTGGGGTGACAGCACGTAACTTGAAACAATCGAGCATTGTTCATCGCCATTGAATGGCAAATATTTTCTGGCAGTAACGATTTCATTGTGACTTCTACTTAAAAATGTCATTGTGAAGTAAAGGGTGATTTTTTAACTATTATCTTTTTGGCAACACTGGTTTAAACAGCTGACACACGTTTCGTGTTTTGTTTCACTGTCAAACATCTTCTGTTTGGTCTATAATTTAACCATGAATCGTCTTAAAAACGAACAACGCTTGCAGATTATTGAATTTTATTATCAAAACGCGTGCTCGTGAATATCAGCCAGAAGCATTGCAAGAGCTACCAATGCATCCAGAAAAATTCACAGTTTGGTGCGGCTTATGGGCTGGTGGCATCATTGGACCGTACTTTTCTTCAAAGTTGATGCGAATCGTAACGTAACTGTGAATGGTGAGCGCTACCGTGAGATGATATCCAACTTTTTTTGCCCAAAATGCAAGAGCTTGACTTGCATGACATGTGGTTCCAACAAGTCGGTGCCACATGCCACACAGCACGCGCAACAATGGACTTATTGAGAGGCGAGTTCGGTGAACATTTTATTTCATTTTATTCATACATTTTATATTGGCCGCCTAGATCGTGCGATTTAACGCCTTTAGACTATTTTTTGTGGGGCTATGTTAAAGCTCATGTCTATACAGACAAGCCCACTTCAATTGACGCATTGGAAGACAACATTGAAGCATTTATTCGTGAGACACCGGCGAAATGTTGGAAAGAGTATGCCAAAATTGGACTAAGCGGATGGACAAAAACTTTTTGTTGTTTAGTTTTGTACAGCAGTTTAGAGTGAATAAGGAATGTTTCGTGATGATACTAAGCTACTTAAATCTCCCAGACAGTGTTAGAAGCACATCGGCTCCACCAGTTCTCCAGCTTTGCTCAACTTTAAGTGTATTGGCCAGTGGGAGTTACCAAGCGAATGTAGGGAGAAATGTGCTACTACTACCTTTTGCCATGTCTTGATGACCACTCATATAATCGGTCAAAATTTGAATTTGTTTTTTGTGATGGACATATTTTGCTTCGCTTCCATAATGAGGACAACTTTTCATTAATTGATGACGATAACTTTTTTCTATCGGCTAAAAAATTTTGTTTCAAACGTCATATTCGAATTTGTATGCTGCCTACTTTGACGATGCAATCGAGGATGCTCAAAATAGTTGCTACCCATGTTCGATTGTACCGACTCAACTCGATTGTTCCAAGTTACGTGCTGGCACCCCTGCTTTATTCAACAAAATTGTTGAAGAATATACACCTCCTCACAAAACCTATTTTGCTGAAAAAAAGTTCTATTTTCCATATCCATATCTTTAAATTGTGTTTCTTTGCACAGAACAACTGCACCACTTGTATAGTTACAGTTAGGTTGCCTCGTCGTCGTGTAAGGCGAAAGATAACGGTAAGTTACTGATGTTTTTGTGCTACGACACAGAAAAGGGCAGACACAAAATTATTCGTACAAACATTTTATCAGCGTGAGGATCGAATAAGGTGCAGTTGTTTTGTAAAAATTTAATTGTGTCACGTTTGTGTGTCGAATTTTATAAACAACAAACATTTTATTTCGAAATTTGCAAAAATGTGTAGGAAAAAAGCGAAAAATCTCTGAAAGAGCGACAACTCATTCTAAAACACGTTTGTGAGGGCAAAACGTGCGTAGAGAAGTTGGTGATATTATCGGTAGATCACACACGGGCCCAGATTGCGAGTGTCCATTATCAATCGATAGTCGATACACACCGATTGTCGATTTGTCGCTTTGGTATTATGAATGTCGATTATGATCGATATTATTCGATTTTCCCTTCAAAGTTTTTTCCGTTCACAAATTTCTAATCGCCGGTTTTCGTGCGGCAAAAATAAACTTTGTTTTCGTGTTGCAATTGTAATTTATTTGTATTATTATTATTGTATTATATTATAATAATTTTGTTGTATCTTTGAAACATTTATATTGCAACTTCAATTTCAACCAAAGAGAGTTGCACATAAAAAATCGAACAAATCAACGAATAAAAAATGTCAATTTCATTCACCGCACCCGAGTGTCTGTTTACACTGTACCGGCGAAGCCCACATCCCTCTCTCTAACTCATGCGATCTCACACACGCTCTCTATCTAATATTCCTGTGCTTCCTACGTCCATGTGAACATGAATTAAGAAATTTGACACCCTCAACTGTCAGACGTATACAAATTTGTCATATGCACGTTTTTAATTCACAATAATACGATTCTCAGTCGACTGAGTTACACAATACCAAAATAGATTTCAAGCGATAGATTTGTCGACTATCGATTCAGTCGACAATCGACACTCGCAATCGGGCCACGATCGTAGGAGGTATTGTAAATAAGCACGGATATGAGGGAACATTGAAAAATTAGGACGGGATAGGGCGAACACGAATATTATCTGAGGTCAATGAAAGGTATATAATATCACAAATTAATAAAAAATCCTAGGACCCCTGTCAGATTGTTGACCACAGAAATGTCCAATATTATAAACAAGCCTCTATCTGTTGAAACCGTAAGACGTGTTCTTCGATCATAGAAAACAATTCATATCGAAAGTAAGCAAGAAAAAAAGACTTGACTTTGCAAAAGAACATGTGGGTAAGACGTCAGAGTTCTGGAAAACGGTTATTTTTTCTGACGAAAGTAAGTTTAACCTATTTGGAAACGATGGGAAGCAAAAGGTATGGCGGCAGCCAAATACAGCGCTGATGGAAACAAATCTGTGCGCAACGATCAAGAACGGTGGTGGAAATGTTATGATGTGGGGGAGTATATCTGCAAATGGAGTTCATTGAGACCACAATGAACCAATATGGTTATCTGGATATTTTAAAACGAAATCTCCAACAATGTGCTTCAAAAATGGGATTAATTCAGGGGTATATCTTTCAGAAAGATAATGACCCCAAACATACTGCTCATATGGTAAAGATGTGGTTGCTGTATAATGCACCGAAACAATTAAAAACACCTCCGAAATCGCCTGACATAAACCCAATAGAAGACCTCTGGGCAGAACTGGAAAACAAAATCAGAACCCGAACTATAACAAGCAAAAAAACGCTAAAGAAAGCTCTTCAGCAGGAGTGGGATATAATTAGCCCCGAATTTACAAAAAAAAAACTGGTTGATAGTATGCCAAGACGCTTGCAGGCTATTATAAAAGCCAAAGGAGGTGCAACTAGTTACTAGTTTATCAAAATATTGCACAATTCTTCCATTTTTTACTTTTTTTGCATTTTGTACGAATAATTTTGTGTTAGTTAGAATTGACGTTAACAACTTTTTTCTTTTCTAAATCATTAATTACTTAAGTTTTTTGACTTATTTTGTATGAATGAATTGAAAAAAAGATGAATTGAAAAACATTTTTCCGAACTACGGATACCTTTTTTACTTTATAATTTTCAGCGGTACGGGCTTTGTACGAAAATTGTTGTGAGGGTGTGTAAGTAGAACCATAGGTAACCTCAACTTCGGGAGGAGATGGCGCCGCAATTTTAGAGAAAGTGCACAATAGTTTACTTATCTATACAGCTTCTGTAAAAGCCGTTATTGGGCATACCAATTCGAAAGGAGGTGAGATCCAATGACGAAAGTCCTGAGATTGAGAGAAGGTCAT
Source organism: Eristalis tenax (assembly GCA_905231855.2). Lineage (NCBI taxonomy): Eukaryota > Metazoa > Arthropoda > Insecta > Diptera > Syrphidae > Eristalis > Eristalis tenax. Next base: position 102,610,524 of record HG993124.1, on the reverse strand, counting down.
AATTGTGCATGGATGCAAAAATCTCCACCGGAAAGACTATTCAACTGGTGACATTTCTAGCTAGTTCATCACATTCGCAGAAGGATGCCAACATGCCCAGTCAAATCTTTCAGAGAAATTCAGAGAAGTTACTGCATCCAGAGATTTACTCGCCACCTGGTTATCAGAACAGAATGAATATATCTGTCCTTGATATCACTTTGTTGTTTGCCAAGACAAAGCTACTTTCGTCGCTATAATCTATCATGACGCGAATTTCTTTGAAGTCGAGAAAGACAGTTACCCTTCTTCTGCATGTCGACTGTGTGCTAGTATCTGTATTCATAGAAAGAGTTGTATGGCATCTATTTTGCTATTCTACAAGTCGAATTATTGATGTGGGTACGAGTGTCACTCAATTTCAGAGCGCATATTTCATATGAAATGGCATTTAAACCAGATAATAGTCAACCTTTCTTTCCTTTCAGATGGTTATTAGCATCAGGTGGTTTGAATAAAAATAACCTCAATACCACGTGCAGCAGGGTTCGGCGTTTATTTCAGGAAATCGTAAGTACATACAGTGAACTCTCGATAATTCGAACCTCCATAATTCGAAACCATCTGTAAATAAAATCATTCTCACAGCCGAATGAACACAAAGCTCTGTAAATCGAGGAAGACCTTTGCAATTTATCCCTGTCGTTAATTCGAATTTACTATTGTGCAAAATAACATGAAATCCTGACTTTTTTACCTCTATAGTTCGAAGTAAAGTTAATTTGTTTTTCTTCAACGAAATGGGTACGGAAGGGAGCCATGAAAACAAATAGCTCGATAGCTTCCTGTGTGTATCTCATGTGTATTTATTGAACGGACATGTTTACAGATGGTTAGGAGTAGAGTTTCCAAATTTGGCTTTCTCCGAAGAATCACATGAAACTCAAGATGAAGGAAAAGGAAAGTTCGGATAGAATCAAGCCTCATTCGGAAGAAATATCAGTGTCATTCCAGAAGTTTGCCCACTTTAATGACAACTTAGCAGTCACTGGAGCCCCAACTAGTGTTGGGACTTTACCACAATTGCGGTAGATCGAACTCCATTTTTCAAAACTTTCAAATTTATTTCATCTACTAACCAAGGTGCAAAATCGACCACACATTGTAATTCTTCCTTTTTATGCTAATAGTTGTTGATTACTGTTTCTGAAACTATTCTCAAAACACACCAACGCGACCATCCGGGTATAGGAATCTGAGCGAGGCAGTGGCTCCCCGCTCAGTTCAGTGTGTATAAAAAAAATAAGCGAAATTAAAACTACGTACATTAGACCATCATTATAGCCTTTGTTTGAGAAAAATAATTTCGTCTTAAAACTGACCGTTATTCTATGATCGAATGCATTCATAAAACTAAAACCACATTTTTCGGCTAATTGGAATAGGTTCAATAGCAAACATTTAATGTACGAGTAGCAAAAATGAAGTATGCCAGAGATGCCAAAACTCTACCTCTCTTGTCTCTTAAAATGTTTGACAACCATTTTTTATATTATTTTCTAAAGCTAAATTGAACAATCAGAGAACTGCATTTAAGTTATTTCGTGAATAACTGTCAAAAACTCATGAATAACAGTCAAAAAGCCGGTGAAATTCGTCAATGGATCAGCTGTGAAGTTGGGCATCTCTATCATACTTCATTTCTGACGAGTAGTTGCGCCGAAAAGTCTTCGAATCCACCCCCGAGGGACGGCGCAGTAGAGGAAGACCGCGACTCAGGTGGCGCACGCAAGTGGAAAGGGACCTCAACCAACTATGCGTGCGAAACTGGAGACAGCTAGCTAAAGATCGAGCTGGCTGGAGACGCTTGTTGGTTGAGGCCCAGGTCCACCCCGGACTGTAGCGCCACCTTAAGTAAGTAAGTAAGTTGCGCCGGTCATATTTGCCGGTACTCAAATTTGTTTGTGCTAATAAAACTTATTGTGTTAATGTGGTAACGACGTAAATGGGTAAAATTTTTAAGTGAGGTAGAAAAGGACAAAATAATATCAAGTCGAGAATGCATCGCGAACAAAATTAACAGAAGTCAAAATGTAGTAAACAGTTATTTGCGAAATGCCGAACAAAATATGTGTGGCCACATCGAGTGCAATCATTGGAGCAGATTCTAATTCTCATCATTCGCATCAAAAACAAAGATAAAAGCAAAAACATTTAAAAAATACATGTCGTAGAAGTCGGAGTGACAAAAAGTTCAATCTATAGGGCTCGGACGGCTATAATTTGTATCTCCATGATATTCGGAAAGAGGAACATTATTTAAGCCGTCTGCATAGCTGTGAAGGTAGTGTCATGATGTAGGAAGCTATTTCCTTCTACGGAACCTTCGAACTCCAATTTCTTATAATATAATGTATCTTATAAATGTATGCTAGAAAAGGCTTTCCCACAGATGTTTAGACTATTTGGACCAATATCGTTGACATTACAACATGATAATGTAGGAAGCTCCCCCACACAGCGAGGACTGTAAAACAGTGGATTGAGAGCCAAAATGTTCAGATGCCTCCAAATTCCCCTGTCGCATATTCCGATGAATGTGTTTAGTTTTATGAATGCATTTGATCAAAGTAGAGTGTGAGACTTAAGACGAATTTCTTTTTCTCAAACAAAGCCAATAATGATGGTCTCCCATTACATATGTAACAAAGATGAGTCTATGTCTACTATATATGAGAGAGGCTAACAGTAAGGTGAAAAAAAGTTGAACCTATTCAGATGAGCGGCAGTGTATTTACAGTAGAGGCGCTAAGTTGCGATATGTTCACGGGTACAACTGCGATTGCGATTTATTTAGGTGTGTTCATATTCACCCGAATTACGAAAGTTGTTTTACCAAAACGACATAAGGCGTTTTGAGAGTCTAGTCACTTTATAGGTGTGTACGCAGTAACGAAAATTATAAGAACGAAAAATTGAAAGAATAGTGAAGAACAACCTCAAAAACAGTGCTCCAAAAATAGCTGCGGAACTTGCCACAAGTGATGGGGTAACGGTAAAGGCACAAACCGTTCGGAATTTTCTGCACACAGACCAAGGGATACCATGGTAGATTGGCAAGGGAAAAACCGTAAATATCCAATGCCAATGCAGCTAAGCGTTTAGCGTACACAAATGAATTTGTTAATAAATCTGGGAAAAGGTTATATTTGTAGACGAAAGCAAATTTTACGTCTTTGGGTCTGACGGTCTGACGGGGTGCTATGGGAGCTAATGGCGTGGGGAAACTGGTCTTTGTAGAAACAACAATGGACAAAAACGTTTACATACAGATACTTAAATAATACTTAAAGATAATTTGAGAGCTAGTGCAGATAAAATATCTTTATATGGCGACTTTTCTTTGGTGCAGAACAACGACCCAAGCATTCATCCAGGTTGGTGAAGGTATGCCTGCTATATAATGTAAAATCAGTGTTACCCCATCCACCACAAACCCCGGACTTAAATCCCACCGAGCATCTCTGGGACATTTTGGAGAAGAAACAACGAGAACATCAGGTCACAAGCAAAAGTTGCTTAAAAGAGCTACTTTTGGAAGAGAGGGATAAAATATCGACCGAAGTCATCAGAAAGCTTGGGTCTTCGATGAAATGTCGGCTAAGAGATGTCATCAATGCCAAAGGATACCACACAAAGATATATGTATGTGCAAAAATAAATGTATGTGCAATTTGTTGGTGTATGTGCATTTCTTTGATGTGGGTAGGGATTCATTTAAATGAAATAAAAATATTTTTTCTGCGCAAAAGTGTCCTATGGCTACTATCTTCTACATGATAGTAATAATCGGAAAAAATTACCAAACACAAGGCAGGTGTGACCTATGGGTTCCATCTTATAAAATATTGAAAACTGCACTCATTTTTATGCGGTGTATGTGCAATTTGTTGATGTAGTGTATATGAGAGAGGCTAACAGTAAGGTGAAAAAAAATTGAACCTATTCAGATGAGCGGCAGTGTATTTACAGTTGCTAAGTTGCGTTATTTTTCTGCGTACATATTCACCCGGACTACGAAAGTTTTGTTACTAAAACGATATAAGGCGTTTTGAGAGTCTGGTCACTTTATAGGCGTTTAACTATCAGCATAACGAACTTATATCGACTCGAGCTTATGTTCCACACACATTCCAGAGCTACCACTTAAAAGCTGATCAATTTGAAAGCCCAAATCAATTTTCTTGAGTGCATTGATGTTTAATAAATAAAATGACTACATACGTGGAATTTACGTATTTAAGTATATATGGACAACATTGATATGACATTTGATTTGAGTTTTATAGTAAGGAATTGATTCAAATAAGAAGGATTATATAGCAATTAATTTGATTTACTAGGTGCTAAGTAGATATAAAAAATACATATATGCTTTTTCACCCCTTACCGTAGACTTGCCGTAGACTATTCAGAATTACCCTATACCTCCTTGCAACCATATGTGTTGCAAATGTTTGAGGAACACCTCCTTTGAAATCTTGTTAAATTCATGTTTTCCTCTTCGGTTTATTTTGTTTTGCACTCGAAATTTTAATACTTAAGAAGTATATAATTAATACAAAATACATTTTTAAACAATTCCATTTAAAACCCCAAGAAAACTCACGTCATTACTTGCTTTACTATTAGGGGCACACAATTCAAATCACCTTCTTTTGTCGTGTTACTTGGCGTTTTGGTGTAGTAAATCGATTCTCAGAATACTGATACAAGGAATGAAGTATTATAGAAATATCCAACTTCTATCTCCCTTGCCTCTTTTTAACGTTTTTTAAAGCGAAATTGAGCAATTAGAGAACGGCATTCGTAAAAAACTGCGAAAAATGCATGAATAACTGTCAAAAACCTACTGAAATTCGACGATGGGCTAGGGGTTAATCAGATATGAAGTTGGCGATCTCAATAGTACTTCATTTCTGACCGATACACGACAAGTGTCACACAAAAAATACGTTCCACATGAGCTTATAGCCAGATGCCGTTTTATGGATAAGACGACTACCTTACCGACAATCGGTAGGAGGCGACACAAGGCGTTAAACGACTTTCGTAATCGGGGTGATTGTTTTTGTCCAATAACAGCACTTCAAAATTATTATTGGGAAGAACCATTTTCTTGGGTGGATCTTTTAGTTGTAAATTAACCTATTCTCTCTGAATTGGTAAATTTATTTCAATCCCATAGACAGTGGAGCCACAAATACAGCATCAGTTATATATAGACACATCCTTGCATAGTATTCGCGGCTACAAGCCGACGCGTATATGAAACCCCATATACAATGCTGATATGAAATCTTCAAGCAATGTTGGGTAACCTTCTTTCAAAAAATGTAATCAAGCGCCTGAGGAGGCTGGGCTATGTAGAAGACCTCACTCTCAACTAATTTGGCATGCGGAACTGAAGGTAGCTGCAGCTAGATCAGCTAGGGGGTGAGACCCAGGTTCAGCCCGGAATGTAACGCAGCGCATAGAAGATGCATGTGATTGGGGAATTGAATTGTTGATTTGATTATATATGCAATTCAATGTAATTGATTTAAATAAAAATATTTAAAGTAAAATCTTTTAGTTCCGCTTTACGTAAGTTAAATTATTAGAAGTTATGAAAAAGCCTCACCACTTGTATTCCAGTTGGCCCGGTCGGCTTTGATTTCCCCTCTCAAGCACTTCTCCACATAAGTCAGCGGATCGTATTCTGTCTGCAGGACTTCTCTCAGAAGTGCAATGTACGCAATAGCCAATCGCAGAGTATCGATTTTACTGAGACGTTTCTCATACGGAAACGTTGGCACGTGAACTCGTAGCTCATCAAATGCTGAGTTAATACTACTGCAGGGACACAAGTAGGGGTGAAAGTAAAATAGAAACATTTGGTTAGTATCCGGCCTGATTAACGGCATTTCTTTCAAATCAAACAAAATTGGTAAAATAAAAATTTCAAAATACCCAGTTGGAGCAGACCTCTGGATGCGTTTCCTTTCCCTAATGTTCGCCTGCTGTCGCTGGATTTTGTAGGGCGCAGTGTTGTAGTTCGATATGTTGGCTGGTAGATTCATATTCGATGTTGTTGGTGAGTCGAGACAGTCTGAAAAAAGCAAATGTATTTTTTGACTGATTTAGATGATCGTCAAAGAATTACCTGTGTGATGAAGATACTGCTGTTGGATCTGACGTATATTGGAGTTCAGTCTTATGTTGCCATTATTGTTGGAGTGATGTTGACTAGCATACACGCAAGAGGGCAGTTCATTTATCATGTCATCGTCGAAATTGTGGAACGATAAGTGACTGAAACGAATCAAATAAAGTATTTTCATCTATAATTATATTGGATGGAAATATGCACAGTGAAAACATTCTAATTTGGCCAAGCCATTGCGGGTGCAACAAGTTCGACACGAAAGGGTATCCGTTTTGTGATGTAAAGTAACTAAAAGTAAGTCAACAGAAACCAATTTCATCAACATTTTTTTTATTAAAACGAATATACCTAGTGCATTACGAATGAGTGTGGACTCGTCGTATTCGTCATAGCACTCACATTACTGCAAATGATGAAATTCATGATCGTCGAACAGCGGTGAATCCAATGCGTATGTTCATCCAAATGCTTTTTTCCATGCGTGCGTGCGGTGACGAAAAATGGAACATTTCTGTCCAAGTTCTAAGATATACGGGTTTCCAATATTACAAGCATTTTTAACTTTTTTATGTGGTATTTTCTTAGTGCAGAAGAATACAGTTCAACTTGACGGGCGGTCAAGTTAGAAAGGTTGCCAACTTCCCCGATTTTATTATATTTGCAAAGTATGGGCAATTGTTTCTTTCAAAAAATTGTGGGAATCACTTAAAGGACGCCCATGAGCTAAATATAATGCAATCAGTTTGTTATTAAAATGCGATCTAAAGCATTTTCAAAGCAATGTAAGTTCATACAAGCATACGTACAATTGAAACAATTCGAAATATGCTGTCAAAGTGAAATTGCTCCCAATATCCACGTCTCGGACAGTGCGTCACGAAAAACAGACATAGCTTTGAAGTAGTCAAAGACTTTGTCTACCTAGGACACGCTATCAATTCAGCACTGAAATCAAACGAAGAATACCTCTTGCCAACCGCTGCTTCTTTGGGCTAAGAAAGCAATTGATAAACGAAGTCCTCCCTTGAACAACCAAAGTGATCCTCTGCTATATGGCGCAGATGCATGGACTTTGGCAGAAGCGAACGAAGATGCTCTGGGTTGCTTTGAGAGGAAAATTCTTCGAGTGATTTTCGGTAACATCTGCATAGATGGTGAGTGAAGGAAGAGATATAATGACGATTGTTGGATGTGAAGATCCAACGACTGAGATGGCTAGGTCATCTAGAGCGGATGAGAACCAATGCTCTGGCCCGGGAAGTCTCCGAATCCATCCCAGAGGGACAGCGCAGTAGAGGAAAACAGCGACTCAGGTGGCGCACACTAGTTTAAAGGGATCTCAACCAACTGTGGGTGTGAAACTGGATGCTGCTAGCTAAAGTCGAACTGGCTGGAGACTGAGGTTGAGGCATACATAGTTCTGCGGTAACACTTGGAGTTGGAACAACTTAGTCTTAATGATTGGAAGCTTTGTACACGGGAGCGTTAAGGATGGAAGGAGTGCAGGGAACTAAGTCCACTTTGGATAAGATAAAATCCTGTTAGAGAGCGAGACGAGCCACCCACCTTATACTTTAAATGCACCAGACTTTCTTACCCTGGAGAATGTGTATGTGGGGGCATGCTGCCTCTCGCAACCTCCTACTTGGTTCATTATATGATTTTGGTATGTGCGATGTTCTTTTTCATTAAAAGTCTTTTTATTCGAGTTTTTTCGCACTTTACTTTACTTTAGAAACTCGCACCCTCCCCAAACGGGGTTGTAAGCAGGGAGTTGCAGGCGGCAGCTGCAGTTTACTCAAGGAACATTCTTTTAATGCATGTATTACAACAACATCAAAATAATCGATTAGGATTACAATCAAGCCTACACTCTATGGCTAGTCTATTCCCCACAGTATAGTAGCATTGGTTAACTTCTTCAGTGCGACAAAGTAGATTTGATGAATTTACGGAAACAAAATGACTTAATTTGAAATGTTTCACACTGACTTCATTAAGGAAAAATAAAACTCAAAGGATGACAAAAATGTGCAGTGTCTGCTCCTTATATGATCCCGTTTTGTGTTTCAGTCCCATCCAGATCAATACAGACACCGATTGGTTGGCTTATGTAATGCATATAAAACGCGGAAGAAAAGGAATTGGATAAGTCGTTTTCAATTATGGGATCTGTTGGATTCTTTCGATTTAATAAAAAATCAAATACACTAGATTAAATGAGAATAATTCGTAGCGATAATGCAGCGTGGAACGTTAATATTGCAACCTTTTATGTTTCAATTTGGCTTGCTGTGAATAAGTGGTTTTTTATCTAGTTTGTGAAAAAGTTGAAACTAATATTATGGCGGACTTTGAACAAGGTGTGTAATGCTACTATTAGTTTTAATAAATATGAATAGATAAAAATATAAAATATAAAAAATAGAAAAATATTTGTTTTACTTTAGGTAAGCTATTAAGAAATGGTGCCGTGCACGAAAGCCATTTGAATACAAGCCATAACGGCGTTAAATCTCATTTAAGTGAGACGTAAGACCATAAACCAATTATGGCTTTATTTCACTTTCGAATGAACTAAGCCCATGTGGCGTAAGTTGATTTCAGAAAGTGGCTTTAGTTCTCAATTGGATTTACAATCGAAATAAGATCAATTTGGGTTTATTTCGATATGTAAAAGGGAATAATGCCAGAACAAGTGAAATATGTATGGGAGGCATGCTGCCTACACTGCAACCCCGATGGGGAACTGGAACCATAGTTCAGGCAATGTTTCTTTCTATTCAGGCTTTCCATAGACTACCAAAATTTGCGTGCACAGAACGGTGATGTGAAGTAAGACACAACGAAATTAAGCCAAAAAATTAAAAAATAAAAATTGGCATTATTTCGTTTTATATCTGGAAAATTCTAAGTTAATTTGAAAAAAAAAATGTTACTCCTATTCATCAATTATGGATCGTTCGTACGGATACAAATCGTTACAACCCGTTGAAAAGTTTTAAAGTTTAATTTAGCCGAGCGATGAAGTCGCGTGAGCGAGTTAAACCCTGCGGAAAAAAGGGTTAAAATCCTGTTAGCGAGCTAAGTGACCGGGTGGGTTGGTCACACTTTAAGTACACCATACTTTCTTACAGGGAACATTTAAAATTTGGCCTTATTTTCAAATCAAAATTGGCATTATTTCGATTTTGAAATAAAACTACTTCAATTCATTTCCAAATCGAAATAAGCCAAATTTGAAATTTACTTTATAAGAAAGTGTAGGGTGTATTCAACGTGTGAGGTGGCTCACTTCGCACGCTAGACGCCTGGAGCTAGATCTATTTTTTGGAATGAGTTCATATGGGAATGTTAATTAACACCATACGGCAATAGTTCTCATTTAAAAGTGAAATAAAGCCACAATTGGATAATGGTGTAAGCTCTCACTTAAATGAAAATTAACGCCATTATGGCTTTAATTCAAATGGCTTTTGTTCACGGCACCTAAAAAATAGTACTCAAAATATCCTGTAAATTTAATGACATGTATCAAATTTTGTGCCTATGTATTATTTTGGCGTAAATTGCTACAATAATTATTTTCTAGTGCAATATTCAACGATTCGAAATTGTGATTTGCTCGACGATTGGATTTCAGATTCGAATTCAGAAAAATTGTAAGTTAAAGTTAATAATTAAGGTAAATTAAATTTCTTTTAAATTTAAAAGAGAGCTGTGATGATTTGAATTGCAAAATAAACACAGCCGCGAAGTTTATTTTTAGCATTGATCAAAAAGTGGACTACTCTAGAAACAGAAAATATTTATGCAAGCGGAACTCAGAGTGGTTACAAAAATGAATATTAATACCGATTGAAACAGCTAACGATGTGCAAGCAATAGTACAGCGAACAACTGGAAATGTGCAGGGAGAAACTCGTCACGGGAGTCCTTTAGTAAGGCCTGAAGAAGCATCAGTGAAGACGAAAAAACGTAGAGTTTAAGACATAAGGAGGTTTTGAGTTCTTTCTTCACATTTCTCATCATTTGCCATAGAAAATGTGGCAAGTAATAGGACCCGCGAATAAAGAGATATTTGCTCAAAATAAAAAAAAAAAATTAAGACCATTTTAAAATTCTCATAGGGCTGTTAGTGGATAAGCCAAAACCGGGAGCTATGGATCCACAAATGACGGTAATAGTGCTAGACGGTTTTTTAGCAATAGTGAAATTAATTCGGAAATCACAGGAATAGATTTAAATTTAATTAAAAACTCTCACCCGACTTTTAGGGTTTTATCCGCAGGTATAAAGGCCAAATCATAATGTCTCATTCGAGCGGTCGGGAATTGATAGGCGTGTGTCGGTGTGTTTTACCGAGTTTGCGAGAATGTTATGCTAAAGCGCGGCTCCCTCACATTTCCAAAACACAATGTAAGGCGCGCGTTTCACAAGTAAAATGGTCTAAAATCCGTTCCACCATAAAAAATGCAATTATTTCACATAAAATCTGTCCTCCTGTCTGAAATCTGAGATCTGTCAATGCCAAAACTGAAAAATCGCGACTAAATAAAAGAAAAGTGCTTCACAACTGCCCAAGGCTAGAGTTTGTAGAAGAAGCTCTACCTAGAAATTTGTGCTCGCTCTTACGATATTACGGTCTGTGAACTATCAAAGCGCGACCGCTGCATTGTGGCTTGTTTAATGCCGGAAACAGAAATGAAGTATGATAGAGATGCCCAACTTCTACCTCTCTTGTCCCTTAATATTTTTGACAACATTTTTCTCTAAAGCCAAATTGACCAATAACTGTCAAAAATTCATGAATAACCATCAAAATTTTCATGATTATCCGTCTAATTCGTCGATGGACTAGGGGTCAAACAGCTGTGAAGTTGGGTATCTCTACCATACTTAATTTCTGGCCTGAAACACAATAGTGCGTTGCTGCGTTGCGTCGTCTTTCAACGCACACAATTCAATGGCCATGCACAGAATACTGCGGCGACCTACGTAAGACACATGAGAGAGATGAGAGGATCGTAAAACGTAAGACTATCGCATGTGAAAATTTTTGACAGATTGGTGCGATAATAAACAGGTGACTACATTTTAACGACAAAATAAATTTGAATTCGGACCAAGGGGGAAAAAAAGTACAATTGTTTCAGCAGAATATTTTTTGATTTGATATATATTTTTCATCTGGTATTTGAGAGGGAGAGAGAGTGAACAGCTGATTATCGCAGCTGAAGTCGAACGCGGCAACGCACTTTTGTGTTTCAGGCATAATGAATTTACGTGTATCCTTTACGACATTGTGATATGAATAAAGAAATAAATGTTGAGCAGTTTAAAATTTTACTTACACACCCACACATCTAAGTTTTATAGCCAAGTAACGTCCATAAGATCTTAGTTGTGATGACATCGATTCTTTCGACTTGCCTATAAGTCTTCTATCAGAAGAGGCTTTAGAGGCTAAACAAGTGAGAAAAATTCGATGAAATCACACGCGTAAGATGAGTAGGAAGTGGACAAACACCGATCTTATGAATGTTTTATTACTTAGTTCTGAACCCTTAATTTCGACTCACATTTCTTCAAAATCAATTAAGAATATCTCAGAAATGAGTACGTACATGGAAACCGAATGTTTGTTAAATGATTCACAAAGTATATGTACAGAGCTTGAAGATAGTGATGACATTAGCTTGCTATCGGAATAGTGTAGCTTAACTCAATTGTTTTCTTGATTTGTGTGAACTTGTGTTTACGAAATAATATGTACTTTGTAATATTTTAACAGACAATCAAATTTCTACTCAGGACTACCGATTTTGTCCTAATTTCTATTCAAACGCCGCACTGTGCACTGTGGGAAACTTTGAACGTGAGCACATTTTTTGGACATGTTTTGACAGTGTGTTATATTGCGCATCTAGCGGAATTTAATTCTAAAATCAAAGTAGACAGAAAGACGCACCGTCGCTGCCAGTGTCGAAGAAGACCCGAAAGTGACTATTCGGCGGATCAGGTAAATTGAGCATCAACAGATCGACCGAATTTGTTTTGCGATTGGATTTGGGCCTATATCCCAAATATATAATAACAATATAATGCTACCAATATAATATTTAATATATAATGGTAGCTGGACGGCCAACAGAAAACGCCGCGAATTCCGAATGATGTGCTGTTCCATAAATAATGTCATGAATGTAGTTTCAAAATAAGGCCATAATAAATTTTCTATCTCACAATTTTCTTGTTGTATTTAAATTGTTTTCTTTCGTTCTCATCTGCTCACTATGTACTTAGATTTTAATTTTTTTGAAGTTTTAACTAAAGTACTTTAGAGCTATAATACGCTCGTTAACAGATTAAAGAGGAAATCAAAATGCAAAATTGCAAAAAAAAAAAAACACCTAGTTCTTCCTTATCTTCACAATTTATTGGTTTTTGTTGATAAGAACAAATCTTAAATTTTACAAACTTGAAAACCACTCAATGTTTCGGGCCGCAAAGATGTTTAATTAAGTTATTTTAGAAGAGCCCGAGAGATTTATGTTCGTACAATGATGAACAAATTGATACTGTTTTTTTAAGTTTATAAATCAATAATCAAGAGCAAATAGAGCAATCTCTGTTCTAGAATCTGAGCTTTAATTTAAGCTATAATTTATTTACATCACTAGATATTCACAACCACAATTGGTTGGTCTCTCCAAAGTTTCTTAAGTTCAGTCATTAATTTCTCTAGGAAACCACTGCTCAGTATTTGAACAAGAAATTACAGTTAAGTTACATATACATATTCAATTTGGTCACAATAACTAATTCACTGACTAAAGGCTCACCTTATCGGCGGTGAAGAGGAAGAATCTGGAAGTTGATTTCGCGACATTTTTCGGTTTCACACAATCTTTTTACTGCACCTCACTATTCCCAATTAAATTTCACAAAATTCCACTTAATCCAATTAGAATTCCAATTTCCGGATCAACCACACTTCTTGGATGCTGAGTCTGATTTGAATTTATTTCGCAGGATGCCAATGAATTTTATACCACCATCCAACCCTTCGAGAGACTCCGCCTTCGCTTGCGATTCTGGAGAGGTGAATGCGTTCATCCCTTGGCAGCATCCTTTGCAAGGGTGGAAGTGAAGTCAGCGTTGCTAGGGGTGGAGTTTGATACCAATTCATTTGTGCAAAGCTTTAAGTTCATGGTAACCAAGGACGCCATTTTTATTTTATGTTTTGGGTGTTGTCTGGAATTTATTTCGTTCGATATTTGGAAATACTTAAAAACAGACATACATACAATGTAAGTTGGGAGGAAAAGATTTAAGCAAATAATAACGAGGTAATGTACACACTAGTATCATGATGAAAATGATGAGTACATACGTTTTGGTAGTTGGATAGCTACAGTGAGTCAGGAAAATCTGCGATCTGCGGTATATCCGTCATTTTTAAATATACACATTCAAAAACGTGTGTACATTAACGTATTTACTATTTAGCATTGTAACTCTATTTTATTTACAATTGTTTATTTTTAATGACGAACAAATAGAACCAAAAAAAAAACACTATTAAGTGAAATGTCTCATTGGCGGACTGCATGTTCGGGCCTGACTTCTTGACAGAATAATTTTAAATTGCCGAATTCTACTATTTTCTATTGAAATGATTTTCTCAATAAAGGAGAAATCTGTTAAGGACAGTATATTTCTTTTTTTTTTTTTTGAAAAAATGGTTGCTTAAGCGAAGAGAAAAATGTTTGCAGTTTAAATTGCGCTTCAAAACACCACACCAATGATATATTGCTCGATATTGCTCTTTGTCTGACCGCTGTTCTTATTTGAAAGGAGAACTCAACAGTTTCAATGCATATCCAGTATAGTATATATCCATATAGTATAGGCTTTTCCGACAATGAGCAACGCAAGTCAAATGTTCGGCAAATACCAGTTGTTGTCTTTCGCTAGGACATGAAGCACTCAAATGAAGACTTTGATGCAGAAGATGATCTACCCTTGTCGGTAGCGAGGAACGGTCAGACTTTGTGGAATGTACATAGCCCATGTGTTGATGCCTCAAGTGAAGAGGATGCGGAAGAATTGCAACCGATGTGCTAAAGGATTGTTTTAAGGGCCGATGTTGAATGTGAACCACACCTAAACGTTAATATTTTTCCTGCATTTCATTTGACATTTCTCAATTTCAGACTAACTCAATTTGAACACAATCGAGCAACGCGTTAAAGTTATTCAGGCTTATTATGAAAATGGGCGTTCAAATCAAAATGCATATCCTGCACTTCGAAGCAAGGGCTCTTTTGCGCGACTATATTACTGACTGCGAAGCTCTTCGAAACTTTGTTTAAGATTTCATCCGATCTTCGATTACATTTTGAAAAAGTTGTGTGTTTTGATTGCGGAAGAGACAAATTCAAGATATTTTTCATTAAATATAAACGTGAAGCACACACGTGTTTACCTAGACATAACCGCTGTACATCTACTTTAATTTAATTATTATTTCGGGGTAAACATTTTTTGAATTCCCATGAAGCGGACACTCTCTTAAGCTAGGGTGTCCATATTGCGAGTCAAAGAAAGAGGACAGTTTTTGCTAAAACAATCCCCCTCCTATATTTATTTTATTAAAAATAGGCAATTAAACAGAAAAAAACTAATTATTTTTGTAATTCAGGTACATAGCAAATAAGTATTAGTTATCATATGCCAACATCTTCATCATTAGAAGGTTCGTACTTTTCTGAACTACTTATGTGCCTCAGATATTTTTTGTTATTTAACAAAACGTCATGAAATGTTTTGCAGTTTAGGTCCCTTAAGTTCTGCGCCACAATCAACAGATTTTAATCAATAGATTTTACTGTTCCTATTACTAACCGATTTTTTTCTTTTGTCCAATGTGAACCAAAGAGTGAAAAAACGCTCTCAACATTGGCATTTTGGCCTGGAATGCAAAAGAAAATTTCACACAATCGAAGAAGCTCTGAATATTATTCACCATTTTTTGAAGCTCCGAAATAATTTACCCATTTGTCAACAGAAATACTATCTTTAAATAAATCATCATTTAATTTGTTCATTAGAAAGTTTTGCAAATTACAAATCCTCCTTTGACTCCTAACTCCTTTTGAAGTTAGGAAGTTCACCATTTTTTCAACATCAGACGAAACTGGAACCCCGTTTAAATTCATCCAATCAAATGCATTGAACTCTTCAAATTGAACTGCCCATTTATCTAAATATTCTTAGCGCTTTCTATAACATTTGAAGCAGGCATGTCTAAAAGACTCCACTTCGCATTGAAAGCCACGTTGACGTGCCTCCGACAGAATGGATTTTGTGGTAAGGGGTAAAAGTTTTAAGGGATTGCATTGTAGCTGATACTTCCAAAAGTGAGTTTTTCATTTTTCTTTCGTTTTTTCAAAAAAAAGTATTAAAGAATGCGCAAAAAGCAAGAAAGCTTCTGGCAAATTCGAATCAAAAAAAGTTCTCAAAGGAACTGGACAGTTTTCGTTGGACAAAAAAAAATCTTTAAGTGCCGGAAATACTTGTAGCACTCTGTCAATATCAAGGTATAATGACAACCAACGAGTTGTGCAATGCCGAAGCAAATCCTTAAACTCCAAAGCCAATGTTGTGCAAAAACCTTTCAACTTCTCAGTTCTCACAGTATATATAGGAAGAGTGGATAGAAAGTATGTATTTGTAAGCCAAAAACCCAGCATCGCGTCGGTAAGTTGTTACAAATGGAAGGAGATCCATAAGAGCTTTTTCTGCACCTGCAGGGTATTCAACTCTTAGTTTAACACAAAATGTATTCAAATTAGGAGTTCCTTATTCACTTTTGTCAGTAGTTAAGTGTGTTATGATACGAATTAGGGCATTAATATTTACTTTTTTGTTGTAAGTAAGAATTGGCAAATTACGCTCAGTTTGTCGAATATATCGGCCAAATCACCAACCGTTGCTCATCGTGTAAGAGTTCGATAAGTGTACATAGACTTACGGATGCAGAAATGTGCTATTAGACGAAGAATATCTTTAGCTCGCTGCGCAAATTACGTAACTATTTGTACGGCTTGATCGACAACTTTTTTAAGCAGGATGAAATTTTCTTTGCGATAAGTTCGTGACGATGTAAAACGCGACG
Organism: Eristalis tenax; assembly: GCA_905231855.2. NCBI lineage: Eukaryota > Metazoa > Arthropoda > Insecta > Diptera > Syrphidae > Eristalis > Eristalis tenax. The sequence goes on along the minus strand of HG993124.1, from coordinate 102,594,154 downwards.
GCGATTATGTTTTCTCTACGGAACCTCCAAGAGTACCGCGGAACACCATTTGGGAAACGCTGGACTGCACGACTGTGAAATTTCTGCCATCAACATACAAGGGGCGTTCAATATATTCCTGGTATCGATATGAAGGAAAATGCGAATTCAATTTAAATTGTTTTTATTTTTCAATATAATCTCCCCTAACATCAATGCATTTGTTACATCTTGAGATAAGCTTTTTTAAACCCTAAAAAAAATAAATTTCCTCTTTCTCTGCAAAATACCCATTTATTGCCGACTTGAGTTCTTCATCATCCGAAAATCTTTTTCCACGAAAACATTTTTTCAAATCCGGAAACAGAAAATAATCACTAGGGGCAAGGTCTGGACTATAGGGTGGTTGTTGGATTTCTTCGAAACCACAATCTCGCGCAGCAGTCTTGGAAACTCGCGCCGTGTGAACTGGAGCGTTGTCATGAAGAAGCAACACACCCGCTGAGAGTTTACCCCGTCTTTTCTTTTTAATTTCCTCCCGCAAATTATGCAAAGTCGAAGCGTAGGTTGTGGCGTTGATGGTCTCACCTTTTTTTTTTTTGTACTCAATGAGCAAGATTCCCTTTGAGTCCCAAAAAACTGTGACTTTGAACTTCTCCGGGGGGTCTGTTCTTTTTTTATGCCACTGCATGGACTCTTGTTTGCTTTCAGGGTCATAGTGGTGGACCCATGTTTCATCACCAGTAACAATTCGATCCATATAATTTTTGACTTTTTCCTTGCTTAGTGAGAAATTTAATTACAGCGCGATGCTCAATTTTCACCATCATCGTCTCCGTTTCGAATTAATAATCACATTTATATGAAATACATGAATGCACTAAAATAATAATATTACTTGAAAAATAAGTCAATTTATATATACAACCACAGCTTCACCCCGATACCAAGAATATAGTAAACGGCCCTCGTATTTCCAATAAAAAAAAAATACATTAGAGCGTCGGTTATCCGAACTTATTGGGACCTAGGGTGGTTCGGGTGATCAAACTTGATAAGAAAAATTCGGATAATCGAACACATAAGCGAATCGAATAAAAGTCAGATGTGTAGTCGGTCCTCAAATATCCACTCCTTTTTACTTTTAATTTCAGAGACTGTAGATTTTCCAACATCAAACATCTTCGCCAGCGAAGATCCACTATCATATTTTTTCAGTTTTTTGATAATTTCTATCTTTGCTCCGATTGATAAAACGTTTCGGTTCCTTTTTGTTGTTGACGACATCGTTAAAAGAATCACAACTCACAAATTAAACTAACGATGTTCACGTGAAAACTAGGCACGAATACGCACTTATTGGAACCCCCCATTCTAGGTTTAAAATAATCGATTTTTTTATTTCGAACCTATAGCTATTCAAGAATGTTCCTTTTAAATTTCGTGAAAATTTCAAAAACTCTTGAAGATATAGCCGATTTATGGTGGAAACGACAGGCTACGGCGAGAGCGCGAGTGCAGCATGGGCCACCTCGCATGTACCTAGCTCTCATTAGGGCCTCCTCCTTTCATGTGTTACCCTTCGGCATATTTTAAATTTGAGCTTCATTTCATCATAAAATTAAATAAATCCTAAATAAATCTTGGTGCAAGTGCCGCGAGTCTGAAGCCGCTGAGACAATGCAAGATTATAAAAATTCACCAGAATAACACGATGATGTGCAGGAAGCCATCAAGCTCATCTTCATAAATTTGTCAGCAGATGAATAATACGCAGAACAACAACGAGTCGTTCAACAATTGTATCTGGAATTTTGCCCCAAAACACATCTATAATGGTAGAAACATTGTTGAAATTGCTGCCCAAACAGCGGCATGTATCATTAACGAAGTTTTTGTCACAATTTTAAATATATGGAGACAATGGGAGTTAAATTGGACGGGCAGCAGCCAAACTCCAAGAGACGCGCGATGAGCAGCGCATCCCGCAGGCTGAGGAAGACCTCGCTGAGGCTTCCAGAGAGGCCAGAATTGCTCGGAGAGACCAACGACCCAAAGAAAATCAAGCCTATGAAGAGACGGAAGGAGTTTCATATGGATACGGCATAGCTGATTGAACGTAGGTAGGTTTTCTACCCAAGAATTTGCTTCTCAAAACTTTAAACGCGTTTTTCTCGACTGGCGCATGATGTTACTAAAAACTATTGGATTAATAGTTTTTGAGTAACCTCATGCGCCAGTCGAGAAAAACGCGTTTCAATTTTTAATACGTCATTCTATACATATAGAGCTACGAACTAGTCCGGTCCGCCATTTTGTTAATTTCTGTGCTAAATTAATAATCCTAGTTCATACCAGAGGCAAACACGTACTCTTTCTAGTCCCGTTGGAATTTTTTGTTTCAGATGTTTAATTAAAAAATGTGAAAATTATGTAAACATTTTTTCTTCTTCTTTAAGTCTTTAATGTATGCAAAGTTACAAGCCTAAAAAATAGTTCATGTTCATTTACCAGCCCATTGAGAATCCTCAAAATTTGAAATCGAAATCGAGAATGGGGGGACAGTTAACTCAGAAACATTCAGTTAGTTTTGGTTTTCTCCTTCTAAGGGTTAGTTCGGATAAATGACTTTGCTGCTGATTGGAGTTCGGATAGCTGGCATCCATTTGCTTCCAATGTTGCGTTCTAATAATAACTTACGTTTTGGTTAATTGACGTTTGAAAAATCGAAGCTCTACTGTAGACGCATTGTGCGTTTAATGCCTATATGTGTGCGCACACTTGCCAAACAGCAAGCACACGTTTTTTACTTCTCTGCTTCCGAATGGATTTTTTTACTAAATTATTCCATTTTGCTGAACGTAAGAATATTAAATTTCTGAACGGATTGTCCGATTTAGATAAAGTTTGAGAGCTAGACAAAGGCTACTTTTGTTTGGTTTATGATGTTTGACTTCAATTCGCACAACATGTACACCACACACCTAGGTAGATGGAATTCCCAAGAACACTATTTTGCCATTAATGTCCCCGAACTCTCATTCACATCGGCCTACACACTGCAGAAAATACGATTTCTTTTTACAGTGACAACAACATCTCTTTGTCCGCCACTACAAAATTATGGGAAGTTAGTTATCTGTGCTGTTAGGATATGGAGGTTGTTTTTGTTCATCGTGATTCATGCTTCAAACCTCTTCTCTTTCGATTGTATTGACCCAAGAGTTTCTTGGCCTGGTTCACGCCGTGAGCGTTGTTCCATGTTTCTATCCGGTTCCGTCCTTCTTGTGCTCAGAACTCTTCTTTGAGGACTTGGTAGCCTACAGAGCAGATTGGTTTGGGTCCTGTGAACTGTTCCGATGCTCCCTTTCAGGTTTTTATTCTGTTCCTCTTGATCAACTCTTTCAGCTTCTGTAGGCATAACCACACAAGCTTGCATTTGGTGATTTACGAGTCTAGTATCCGACAATATTGCCGTGTCGTGTAGATCCTGTCAAGACTGATTTCGACGCATCTGTCTATGACATAGATTTCAGCTTGAAAGATGCTGGTGCGTTCGCCCATGGATTCGAAGTGATCCATCTGTGTACCATTTGCTGCTCAGTCTGTAGACTATAGATAAGATACATTGCTCCAGTCCTTTTTGGTGCGGAGATCAGTGGTAAAATTGTTTTTGAAATTGAATTTTTTGATCATGCTATGCTTTGGAATGTAAGTGTGAGTGAGTAAATGTCCATGCTATTGTCCTTAGTCCATGTATGCCCAGGATCTGCACGCCAAGATCAGACAAATCATTAGAGAACGCGTCGTATCCCTAGGCATCTCTTTTCTGTGTGTTTTCCAGATGAGTTTACTGTCTAGGATTACTCCTAGGTTTTCTTCTTTTACTGGAGCCAATGTTGTGTCTGACAGATTTATTGGTTTTAGTCGTTCCAGTTTTCGTTTTCTCATAAAGTGTACTATGGGTGTGTACCTGCTGACAAGCACCATTAATTAGTTATTGTTAAACCCCATTCTCCATCTTGCCCCTGGCTATGACGACAATGTCATCAGGGTGGACCTGACATGTGACATATGATCCCAAGATTTGTGAGAATATATAGAAACTCGTCTACAACTCGGCTCCTTCTTGCGGACATCTTCTTGTCGTTTTGACTTTCCTGACGTGTGACGCTCCACTGATGTCGTGCTCATGAGTTCATATTACGTCCTTTTCTATACTGAATGTTTTACTTTTTGCTTGTTGTTGATATGTTGCGCTATTCCTTTCGATTCAAGGACTCTTTCGACAGTATCCGTCAGTTGATAGGGTGCAGTTTCTGTGCATCTGCCTGACCTGTCTGTAGCACTTGCTCTCTTATGGATTGTTGCCCACGGATTTTTTCATCGTTTCATGGAGAAACGATGCTAGGGCATTGGTAGACATGGGTCTTTCTTACGCAGTTTTGGAATGACCACTATCTTTGCGAGTCTCCACTGGTTTGGTATGTAGCCCAGTGCTGGACTACTTTTTAATATTATTGATAAATATGCTAATTATTTCCCTTGTTTGGCTAGGACGGCGTCAGTCCATCCAACCCTGGTGATTTGAAGGGCTGAAATGAGATTATTGCCCATTCAAGACGTCCTTTGTAGAAAATCTTTCAAGTGACTTTTTCCAGTCCTCAACCCTTGGTCACGGCAAACTGATTTCACACGTAAAATTATAATACAAAAATTTCCAAAATCTATAAGTGAACGTAATAACTTATGCGAAACCTCGCTTGTTGACCTCTGGGAAATATTCATCCCACAGATTTAATTGTCATAATAAGCTAATTGTCCTCCTCAAGTCTGTCCATCCTATCGTGGTTAGGAAGCTCAGTAGGACTTCCGATGACTCTGAAAGGCGCCAACAGTTGAGGATCACCCATACTATACGGCCTTCAGATAGTGCTGCCAAAGCCAAGAGGCAGTCAACCCCAACATCCATTGGTGGTGTGAGCAAATAGCAAACCGTGCCAAAGGGTTAAATGGTTGAGGGTCAAATCAACCGCTTATGAGCTTGTTCAGGAGCACTGGCAGGGTTACCTTATTAGGTTTACTACCGGAAAGAATGGAAGGTCGACTGATAACCGGCCCGGATTGAAGGCCGCGTAGAAGGACCAACTAGGGACAGGATGACCGAAATCCACAAGACCCCAAAGAAGGCTAAGAACATTCGTACAGTGAACCAAACCTTCAGAGTTGTTGTCATGGGTGGCCTTCTGTAAGGGATCTTAAAAATGTGGGACGAAGAAGAAGGTAGAAGAGAAGGTAAGAGAAGGTAGACTCAGCGCGGAGAATTGGAGGGTCTTAACGACAGAGTTAGCAGACGAGATTTTAACGTTTATGACGGAAAAACAGGCAGGGACACTTTTACTGATGCCGGAATGCATGCTGGTGGCATTAAACTTACAGAGTGTCACACACACTCTGTAAGTTCACTGTGTAAGTGTTCAGTGTTCGGAGACTTTCTTGAGGAAGTCATATTTAAGGTCAAAAATGTATGGCCAAACGCCCGACTGGTGAAGAACCATTGGCCAGAAATTCCAGTAAGACCAGTAAGACCAATGGGGCAATGCAGACTCCGGGCTCTAGCGACCCTGATCAGAACTTCAGGGTTCTGGAAGCCAAAACCTGGCAACTGGAGGATTATTAAGGCGGAAGAACCGGAAATGGAGGTAGGCTGGCCTCCTTAATCATCAATGAGGAACCCATCAAGCTGATGAGGCGGAATGAGATCACCCTTAACTTTGGCGCAGGTTTCCTTGAAGTTGCAGGAAACCGATGAATCTCTCTGGGTTATCTAATCATTACTGTTGCAGAGATGAGAAAGTTAAAGTATATAATAGGAAAAATTTAATACATTAATAGGAAAAGTTGAGGGAAAAAACACTACAATCATAAACCCCCATTATGAGTCTTACAACTAATGACTCTTCTAGCTAAATTGCACCTAGGCCCAACTATGCAGCATGCAAGAACGATATAACTATGCATAATATTATAGCTTATTTTAAAGCTTGATTGATTTTTCCTTAATTTAAGATGTTGCGAATAAGCTCACTCTCAGAAAGAGAGCATTTGCCTAAAAAATTCTGGTGTAATTTATCAATGAGATGTGACATGGTATTTACATTTGTTTTTTCATGGAGCCTCATAGTAGAGAAATAGAAACATTTAGCTTTAGAAAAAACATTAGCTTTAGCACCTTGTTTTGACATATTTGTAGTTTTTTTATGTGAGATTTGGCACAATCGGCCCACACAAGTGCACCGTACGTTAAAACTGGTTGAAAAATCGTTTTGAAAATTAGTAGTTTGTTATCAATACTAAGTTTTGATTTATGATTGATAAAGGGGTATAGGATTTTAATGATTAGGTTCGCTTTCTGAACTGCACTCTATATATATATTTTAATGTGAGTTTTTTTATCGAAAGTATCTTCTAAATACTTACAGCTTTCAGATCACTCGATGTTGGTCGAGTTCAATTGTGGGTTTGTTTGAGGTAGGAATTGTTTTGTTCTGCGTCGAGTTAACCACATAGCCTGAGATTTATCTGCATTCGGTTTGATTTTCCATCTGAAGCAGAATAACTGAAACGCATCAAGTGCATTTTGAAGAGAAGTTAGCGTGCCCTGTGCTAAGATATTGGATGAGAACAGGGCTGTGTCATCAGCGAACAAAGCTAGGAAAGTGTTACCATTAGGTACTGGTATGTCGGACATGAAAATATTAAATAAATTGGGGGCCAATACCGAACCTTGAGTACTCCAGAGTGAGTGGTATATAATGATGAACAGATGAGAAAAAGATCTATAAGGAGAAGGATAGTAACGACTTGACTGGTGCAGGCTTTAACATTCTCCTTCCACAGTTCCCGACTTCACTTTTCTGGAGTTCAACATCGAAAGCGGGAGGCGGACTTGGGTTGCCTAGGCATACCTCCCATACGACGACGGGGAGGGAGCCGTACCGCAGCCCTCGCAGGAGGCTAATATCCCCTTAGTGATTGGTGCTGAAGCCAACGCACACCACATCAACGACGGAGGTGGGAAACAGTTTGAGTTTATTCTACAATCTTATCCAAACATCAGAGCCAACTTTTATCAATAGAATCTGATAGAAAGTATTAGATATAACCCTGATGTCCAATGACAATATACCCTGTTTCGAAATTGAAAGTATCGAATGACGATTCTCCGACCATCATCCAATTCTCGGTTAATTTTAACACCCCCAGCAGCCTTCCGAAACCCCAGGAAGAGTGAGTGGATAAGGTACAAGAATATCCTCAGCAAAAAATTAGAAAAAGGAGTCATGTCCGAACTAAGCTCGGTAATCACAAAGACTATGAAATCTGCCTTCCTAACAGAATGCCCTGTTAATAGACAGAAGAAGAAGGCCGCCATGGTGGAACTTGGACCTCTCAGCGCTACGCAAAAAAGCGGGAAACCGGACCTGATAAACAAAGTCTCAATGCCTGTAAAAAAAAGATTTTAAGTCTCAATGCCTATAAAAAGGAGGTTAAGACGGTGCAAAATGAAAGCTGGCAAGCTTTCTGGGCCCCATAGAAAGCAGCAAAGACAGCTGTGTTTACTCTCAAAAACTTCGACCATGCTAATGTACATTCAATAGTCGGAAGGAGTTTGGACGGAATAAGCTAAAAAGACATTTGAACTCCTTATCGACACTCATTTCCCTGGGAACGAAGACCCTAATGAAATAGATTGCAGCGATCAAAGGGTCGAATTGAATTAACCGTACCAGTTGGTCTCCTAACATATTTTTTTTTAATTGAGTGGGCGTTAAAAGTTTCAAGAATTTCATGTCACCGTGGCTAGTGGCTATATAATACAACTGTTTGAGATCGAGCTACACTCCAAAACCTTGGAGGAAAGCTAACGTCTTACAAAAGAGTGGAAAAGTCACACATAGCTTACCAACAGACTTCAGACACTGAAAATGATAGTGGTCCTAAACATTAGGGAGGTATAAACTTCAACTCCCCATCACCTACTCAACGTGCTTATCGCAAACGGTGTTCAGCAGAAACGACACTGCTCTCCATAGTCAGCACAATTTAAAAATAACATGACAAGGACTATACAATTCAATTTCTTTTAATAATGTCCAAAGTGACGCCTTAACTAGACTAAAAGCAACAGGCAGTATTCGAGACCGGAGAAAGAATGTCCCGTAGAAGTAACCAATCGGAACTTGAACTTTGCCTCGCAAGGGGAAGTACTGGTTACTAGTGGTAGGCGAAATTCTTAAAAAATAAACTTTGTCAAGGCGGCTGGAAGCCAATAGCCTAAGAGACGACATAGCTATAGTCATGCTCACCCATTCAAAATGGAGCTCGTAGTTTTCGTAGAAGAACAAGGAACTAAGTTTTACTAGCCGGGCCAAATACCTGAATTGCAGTAATCTAAGCTGGAAACCAAATATTCAGGATCATTTTAATAAGGTGGCGGTATTTGTTTATACTTCCAGGCTGTGTATACAGGAGTCGTTGAACAAGTTCTAACATATGTCATGTCATCCTTGTTTGGTGGCAAAAATTACAAAATAATGTTAAGTTACGTTTAAGTCAATCTTAAAACGATAAGTAGTGTACAAAGATCTGCGTGTAAGTTAACATGCTCTCAAAGTTACAAAGTGTGTGAACAGCCAGGCGCTAGCTCAGCGTTTTAAGCCCAGCATGCCAGACGCAGCGAAAGTATCCGACACCACTGTGGGAGCGTTGCCGACCATCCACCGTGGCACCGAATAACACCAAGGCCATCGTTCACCGACAACGAACGATTAGAATAAGTAGGGTAATTTTAGTTTTAAGTTGACTTCGGGCTGAGTAACGCCAGCAGTTTAATTTTAAGAAATAAAATCCCGAATAGAGGGAAACGAAAAAGAATACGTGTTTAATTTGTATTTGCATCGTGGGTGCACTTCTGTCCGCACCTCCAACCACCATGGACACAATGCTTCCTGCTGACAGAGACAGCCACCAAGACTTCCAGGTTTTCGTTCTAACCAGACTAGCATCTGTTCTCAAAAGTCTTTTATCGGAATTTAGTGATTCCTAAGGACAAGCGAATCGAATTGCATAATTGAATATTTAAATTCTATGTTATTTTTATCAATGCATTATAGAAGTGTATTCAGATCAGTTTTTCTAAGGTAGCTATGTGACATTATCTCCCCTCTTGAAAATACCACTCAAGTTCAAGTACATTCAGTAACACCGTAAAGCCCAAATCACCCACAAGCACGTAAATAACAGATTATTTATAGAAATTGCGACAGAATACGGAAAGCAACAGCACCCAGCCCGCTTGGCGTATTGCATGACTTGTATGTCCTTGATACAAAGACCCTGCTCAGTACCCGCAGATGACTTACGTCACCTGCTACTGACAAACAGCAGGGAGTATGTTGATAACTGCTAGGGGAATCTTTGAGACTCATATATGCATCTGACAACCAAGCAATTGTCGATTTCCGAATTTATGGGGTGAACACTATCACAGGCAGAAAGGTAGATAGAAAGGATGCGGTAGGATATGTGAATGTATTTTTACATTTGTGTTTAAAGAGATCAATTTTGAAATATAAACCGACGATGAGGGTGTTTTTCTTCTGTAGTTACATAAATCTGGCTTGCACCTGTTAGAAGATGTTTTTATCGACTGTACGCCAGACAATTGACTGGGATGGCGTATTTATGTAATGACTGATTTGTGCATGTTATGTCTGTGTCATTTGAAATGTAATACATAAGTGAACTGAGTACACTTTTGCATCATAAATCGAGATTGAATTTATTCCACTATTCAATAGCTTATTTGGTATAAAGAGCGGTTGCACATAGCTCTTTCCTGATAGCATTTTCCCTGTGCTTTTTTATGATGTTTGTTGTACAATTAGGGGACCAATAATGTACTCTAAAAAGAAGTTCCATTTTATGCTTCAACGAGGATAATTACATACGCCTTCTTCAGTGGTTCAAAATCAACTCTTTATATTTTGCATCTATTGCCGACAACTAAAAAAAGGAAACTGGAGAAAAGCGGCAGAATGAGTTGAATCGAAACGAAACATATTTACATATTAACTCAAAACTTGTACAAACTAAAAATGTAGTTAAATTATTCAATTTACAACCAAAATGAATAAGATGCTTCATTTAAAGTTCACAAAAAAAAATTTTTTTTTATAATTTGCTCGCGCACAAGGGATTGTTAATACCCTTAAATGTCCGGTGGTGTCTGACACAACACGGGCCGAAGGTGTAGAGGGAGAAAGGAAGAGGAGCTACCTGTGCACATTGGTTTGAAATATCTGCGGATTGTATTCTGGGGGAAATATTGGGCTGGGAAGGGCATTCCATATTCGTGTCGTGCGGCTTATGAACGAGTCTCTAAATTTAACTGTGCGTCCGAAAGTAGGCTTAAGGGTAAACTGATGAGCACGGCGAGACGGGTATTGCGGGTTGGAATTCATGGAAAGGAGGAATGCAGTTGGCAAGCTCATTTGAGCATCGTTTGCTAAAATAGCGATAAAATACGGATAGAGACGAGACGGTACGTCGATGTTCGAGCAAGTCAAGTGACTCTGCAATATTGTTGTCTCTTATAAGTTTTATCGCTCGCTTTTGGATTCCATCGAGTAGGTGGAGGGTGGTTTTGGGGGCGCCAGACCAGATATGAGCGTTGTACTCAAGTTTAGGGCGTATATACGCCTTATAAATTGAAGCCAAATCAGAAGGGGAGAAGTATTTCTTGCATCGATTGAGGAAACCTAAACATTTCGCAGCATTTCTGGCAACCGCAAACATGTGATCGTTCCAACTAAGTGTTGTGTTGATACACATACCAAGGATGGAGAGTTTTCCGGTTTCATCAACACAGGCGCCATTCATGGATAATGACTATCAAGGGTTCGCTTGAGTGACAGCAGGTAGCACGGTTGCTTGGAATTCAATGTGCTTAACATAAGCTGCCGTTCCAATTCTACGGCCGAAGGTCGTGGAAGGGTCATTTATAAAAATGAGAAAGAGTGTCGGAGACAGAACAGAACCTCGGGGGACACCAGCATTTATTTGGTGGATATCAGACTTGAACCCATCCAAAACAACTTGAATTGAACGGTTCGAAAGGTAATTTCTAATCCATTGAAGAAGAGATTCGTCGACACCATAGGCACGCATTTGCCACAAGAGAGCTTGTTGCCAAACTCTAACAAATGCCTTAGAAATATCAAGCGCAACGATCTTTTCGACTTTTCGGTATGATCAGCTATCAGATCACCAGGAGACCTGTTGCTGCGGAAACCATTCTGCCGGTCATTAAGAAGCTTTCGCGATTCAATATATTTCATATGCTGACGATTTATCAGAGTAAGTGCTATGGGTCGGTACGAGGTGGGTGACGAAGATCCGCCCTTTTTAGGGACGGGCTGGAAAAATGCTGTTTTCCATCTGCTCGGAAAGAGACCTAAAGAGTAGGATAGATAAAAAGCTTACGCAGTGGTTTTGCCAGCGTAGAAGAACACCTCTTCAGAAGTATAGGGGGATACCATCCGGGCCAGCGGATTTGTGCCCGTCGAGATCTTTATGTACTTTTGCAACTGTACGAGTGCGGAAGTGGATTCGTCCCATGGTGAAATCAACGCTCTCAAGTACAGGTGGCGACATATTGGAATCTGACAGTGCTGAGCTGGTTGCAAAATGCGCCGCAATCAGATTCGCTCTTTGTCTAAACAGCTGACAGGTGGGATGTCATTGTAACTGAGCGTGGGAATTGGAAACGAGGCGGAATTCTGTACGTTTTTTACAAATGACCAAACAAATTGTTTGCTACCCTTGGGACATTGTAGCACTTATTGTCTCAACTTTTGCTCATACGAGAATTTCACACGTCTTATAATTGCATTACAGTCATTTCAGGCGCGTTTAAACTTATTCCGGTTTTCCTCAGCAGGGTTGGCTTTGTATATCCGGAAATTCCACTCTCTCAAGCTGATAGCCTCTTTACAGCTCGAGTCATACCCTGCCTTTGCTTTGGGCTTGATACTCTTCACTCTATGATGAATGAAGGATCTCATGCCCAGCAGAAGAATGCTTGTGATCATATCAGCAGCGGCATCCATGTCACTATCGAGGAAGCACAGTGACCAGTTAAAATTCCTAACCGCTCCAATCGGCTTTCTCGTACAGCCATACTGTTCTTTTAGGAATTTGTACTCTAACTGTTTGTGGCGATAACGAGAAATTAGCTGATACGACACAATGGTCAGACGAGCCTAGAGGTGACAGAATGTCAATAGAATATTTGTCAGGATGAGAGGTGAGAAACAGGTCCAGGATGTTGGCGGAATGATCTGCAATGTCAGGTATTCGTGTGGTCTCATTTACCAGCTGTGTCAGTTTATTTACCTCAACAAAGATTTCAACATACCTTCCTCCGGATGTTGTCTGGCCCGAATGTCGAAGCCAATTAGAATTATGTACATGTGTTTGTAAAAATGAAGTACCTACATAGAAAAAAACGGTTATAAGTTAAATACCCTTCAAAAGAAAACAGTTTATGTACATATGCACAAAGTTAAAATAATGAGCAAAAAATTAAAAACTATCAAGGTGATGAAAATAACAGCTTTAATTGCTATCATCATCGTTCTAATCCAATGAAATCGTGTAAAAACGGAATCTTTTTTTTTCAGCCTGTTTTTAATCAAATCCGTGTAAAACAGAGTTTGAGAACAGGTTGAGTATGTATCTTTTTTAGATTTGCCATCATCTTTGTGCGTCAACTAGTACAATCCACTCATGTGAAAATAAAATGAATACAAAATACATAATCGTTTTTACTAAACTATCGAACATGCTGCTATTGCTCATTGAACGTCAAGGAGGAAAGATCTGCAATGGGTGCCTTAATAAGGCAGGTTTGTAAGATTTGATTGGTATTTTCGGTTTTCATTGGATGTTTCAATTTTCGGCAAAATTTGCAAGTCGTAACAGTTTTTTCGGGGTAAGTTGTAACATGTAACAACCTAGCCCCTTCGGTTTTTTTAACCGATTGCTATGAACATGATCCCTGTGTTCGGGCTACAAACAGCAGCTTACAAAATATGGGAAAATAGGACACTAGCCGAAAGCGGAACAAATAAAGAAGCACATTACTAGGAAATCTAGGGAATCAGCCATATTAGCCGACATACCAGATAACGAACCATTCTTAGAGGAAAAATTAAAGCATTATCTAAAGGAAATAATCAAACCGAAAAAACAGCAATCAGTAAAATAAAGTTTTTAGGGGGAATCTTTCTGAGTAATCTTTCTGTTTCTGCAAACCATTTTCTCAAAGTTTGTCAGCAGTTTGGTGGACGCACACCAAATGCACAAGATTTACACGTCTTCATAACGATTTACTTTCTTCTTTTCCAGAGCTCTAGTAATCGCATCATGTGATGTGTTCTTCAATATCTAAGAAAGCACATATAACTATTTCTTTCGCAGTCTCTATTGATCTGTTGATAATGCAGAGGAGATATAAAGGGTGGTTAAATTTTAAGGGCCGATGTTGATTTTGATTAAAACACAAATTATTTAGGAAATTACTGTCATTTCTTTTTATTATGATAATATTGGTATGGTTCAATTATGTATGGAACAAAATATCGGCCAAATGGCCGCCGCGACCTAGGCGGCACACCTCCATCCGATGGTGCAAATTGTCGATGACGCTGAAGCATAATTGAGGTTCTATGCCGTTATTATGCCGAATTATCTCATCCTTTAGCTCTTGAATTGTTGCTGGCTTATCGACGTACACCTTTTCTTTCAAATAACCCCAAAGAAAAAAATCCAACGGTGTCAATTCACAGTAACTGCCTGACCGGCCTCATTTTGGAAAAAATACGTCCCGATGATGCCGCCAGCTTATAAACCGCACCAAACAGTCACTCTTTGTGGGTACATTGGTTTTTCGACAATCACTCTTGGATTATCATTCGCCCAAATGCGGCAATTCTGCTTATTCACGAATCCACTGAGGTGAAAATATGCCTCATCACTGAAGATGATTTTCTTCGAAAATTGATCATCCACTGTTGCCATTTCTTGCCACCATTCTGACCATTGACGACGCTTGAAATGGTCAAGAGGCTTTAGTTCTTGAGTCAATTGCACCTTGTAAGCGTGTAAATGCAAGTCTTAATGCACAATGTTCATCAACGACGAGCGTGAGAGGTGCAATTGTTGGGCACGGCGAAGAGTTGAGGTGGATGGCTCTTTAGCCACACTATCGCGAACAGCTGATGAAACAATCTTCGACACAATAAAATATGACCGACCACATTTTGAAGAATCATTAGTCTGTATTCATTGCAATGACTATTTTGTCGATAGATAAAATGATAGCTCACAAATTAATTTGATATTGTAAGGCATGACCATAGGTGAGAGTTGGAACAAATACTGCGCTGGAAACCGCTAACTTGGCTTTGTCACCAAGCTCGGCCTTCCTGATTAAAGATCTACCAAGCCGTTTCAAAATTGACCCATACTGCCCCAAAGAAAGCTCAGCATTACCCTTCCATCACTCGTGAAAAAGACCATGAGATGCTTAAACTTCTCCACCTGCTTCAATGGGACTCCACTAACATGTAGAGTGCATTGAACAGGTGTGCTGGCAATGACCATAACATCCGATTTGTCCACGTTGACCTTCATTCCAGCATCAACACATACGGCCACAAACATATTGAGTGCGCGCTGGAGTTCAGTCTGCGAAGATGTGAGGATAACCCAGTCATCTGCAAAAAGAAGATGGCTTACCCTCAACTCTCCCAATGTGAAACATTACTCGCTTCGGCTGCGCCGCAACATTCAGCCCATATATATAATGAAAAGGAGAGGTGACAAGACGCACCCTTGGCGATGTGGTGGCGTCAATCCGAACACAGGCACACTCCCAAGCCTTCTCAAGCACAATTCTTAGAATGAAAATCTGGTCGATTGTACTTCTACCGTGACGAAAGCCGCACTGTTCATCCCCCATCCTGCGCTCGACCATAGGTCTAGAACGCGTTTCCAACACCTTAGCGTAGACTTTCCCGGGGAAACTTAAAAGAGATATGCTCCGATAGTTTAATCAATGTCTTTTGTCCCCCTTCTTGAATCGCCCTATCCAATCGCCAAAATGGCTTCCTCCACTGTTGGATCGCCTAACTCAAGACTACAGGTCCGCCATCCTCAGTGCCCTGTTCGGGATTGAGCAGCTCCGAAAAGTGCTAGCTCCATCTGTGTAAGATGTCATCAAAGCAACACACCATCTTTGGATTTGACTCCTTCGATGATGTTGAATTTCTTTCCTCTGAGTCGGCGAATGGTCTGCCAGAACACCTTTTGCGCAGATCTATTATCGCTTTCCAACTTCTTGCCGAACTCCTTCCAAGACTGCTCTTTAGCTGCTGGCACAGCCAATTTGCGAGTTCTTCGCGCCTCAATGTACCGGTCACGTGAAGCTAAGAGAATCCAGTTTCTGTAGGAGACTTCTCTCTGATGGCTTCTTGAACTCCGGGAGTTTTCAACCACGCAGTTCTTTTCTCACCACCAGCCGCCACTCCAAGCCAAACATCCCGTGTAGAGGCAATGACAGCTGCTGAAAACAGTCGCCATTCTTCCTCTACACGCAATGGAACAGTTGGAAGCTCTCTTGGTTTCCGCCTTGGCAGGAGAGGTACTTTATCAGTGAGGTACAGCGTACACAACACCTAGTGATGATCAGTTGACAGTTAAGCCCCTCTCATCACACAAACATCACAAACCATCCGTTTCATACACGATGGTACCAAAAAGAGATCTATCAACGACTTCTGTTGAAGATTCTGACGGAACCATGTGTATTTACGGATGCCTTTGTGTGGAAAGAAGGTGTTCATTACCGTATCACCATTCCTCCCAATTACACTCCCCCATGTCGTTACATCCACATCCACGTGAGTACTGAAATCGCCCATCAGGATATGGGAATCCATTTCCGCTACCCTTTCCAGGGCAGCATCAACGTCTTCCAGGAAAGCCGTGTACTCTGACTCTAGATTTGGTGCATACACCTGCCCTAGAGCCAAAGTTGACCTTTGAAGCTTGAGCTTTAAGATCCCGACTCTCTCTCCTAATGGTTTTCACTCCAATACACTGCCTGCCAACTTGGGACTTGTGAGTATCCCCACTCCTGGCTGTGCAGACATTTGATGTGCAACTCCCGACAGGAAGAGTTTCCACCCATTCAACGGCTCTAGATCTTCTTTGCTTCGTCGAGGAGAACCCCACGATATCCAAACGATACCTGGCAGCCTCCTCAACTAGCTCGAGATCCTTTCCGGAAATCGATGAGACTTTCCATGTGCCTATCCTATAGGGGGATATGTAGTTTTGAAGTATTCCCAATGAGAGGTTGATATTTTAGCCGATGCCATAATTTTACTATTCGTTTTGATTGCAATACCTTTCGTATCAGTTAGACAAAAAATACTGTCAGATGAGCGGTTCGTATGTTCCGTCCAAATCATAGGGCCTGCAGAAGGCATTTATCGAGATCTTCTCACTCATCCAGTAGGAAGACCACAACAGATGCGTGCAAGAAGCTTTGTGTTGCTATCCGATGGCAAAGCCAAAATACAAATTTAGTCGTTGAGCTTTAAAAAAATATTTGCCCCGAATTGTTTACATTTTCTTGACATTATTTAAGAATCACTTAGCTCAGAAAAAATACTAAAAACTGCGCTCTTCAAATACCTCAATTCTCTGAGGGCAAACGTTAAACAATAGCGTCTAGTTATCAATTTTGTGGGTGGTAGCTGTAACACGAAAACTAGACCTGATGGAATCAAAACAAAGATAGTCATAAAATGAGGGTAGGTAAGTAATTCAAAAATTGGAAGCACCTTTGTTGCTACACAATTTTGTTGACCGAACCTTTGAAGTCTTTAGCTTCTGAATTATCGGTATCGAAGCATTTTTGTCGAAAATTCCTCCATGTTTCCAAATAACTTCATTTGGTGCTGCAAATACTTTGAGAGAAGGTTGTATGACACATTTCTGTGAACCGATTTGATACAATATCTGGATGTTTGTCATCTGATCAGATTCAAAGCAGGCTCATCACAAAATTGGATCACTGTTACGTTCCACGATTCAAATTATCAATTTTAGCAAATGTATTATATGGGCAAAAAAAATGTTAGAAGGGAGATCATTGAAAGGCTTCAAAATTGTTCCGTGATAGCAATGAATTCGTTCGATTATTTGAATATATTCGTACGTTATTGTTCGAACCGAACCGATAAAGTACTAGATGGAATGCATGAATGAAGATTTACTGCTCCGACTCCCGGGGAAAGTCTACGCTAAGATGTTGGAAATGCGTTGGATGGGGGATGAACAGTGCGGCTTTCGTCAAGGTAGAAGTACAACCGCCAAGCTTTTCGCTCTAAGAATGGTACTTGAGAAGGCTTGGGAGTATGCCAAGCCCATCTACAGTTGTTTTGTGGATTTGGAAAAGACATACGACCGAGTTCCTCGAGGTAAATTCTGAAGTGTTCTGTAGGAGTATGGGATTGAAGGTCCTCTTCTGAGGGCCATTCAGTCTCTATACACTAACTGCAGCAGCTGCGTTCGGGTTAACGGCGCAACACCTTTCACCGTGGGGGTTGGACTTCGACAAGGGTGCGTCTTGTCACCTCTCCTTTTCAGTATATATATGGGCTGGATGTTGAGGTGCAGCCGAGGCGAGGAATGATTAACATTGGGAGAGTTGAGGGTAAGTCATCTTCCTTTTGCAGATGACTTGGTTATCCTCACATCATCCCAGACGGAACTCCAGCGCGCACTCGATAGGGCTGTGGCCGTATGTGCTGATGCTGTAATGAAGGGCAACGTGGACAAATCTGAGGTTATGGTCTTTGCCAGAACACCTGTTCAATGCACTTTACATGTTAGTGGAGTCCCATTGAAGCAGGTGGAGAAGTGCAAGTATCTCGTGGTCTTTTCCATGAATGATGGAAGGAGTAATGCTGAGCTATCCTGTAGGATTGGTCAAGCTGGGTCAATTTTGAAACAGCTTGGTAGATCTGTAATCAGGAAGGCGGAGCTTGGTGTCAAAGCCAAGTTAGCGGTTTTCAACTCAGTGTTTGTTCCAACTCTCGCCTGTGGTCATGAAATTTGGGTAATGGCGAAAGGGAAAAGATCGGGAATAGAAGGTGCTGAGTTGAATTACTCCCCGGGATATGGCGAGAAATATGGCAGTGCGGGAGGAACTCAACATTGGGGAGCTGCTTCTTCGAACGGAGATGGCTATGCGTCGGTGGTTTGGTCACGTGGCACGAATGTCCCCTTCATCACGACTTCTGAGGCTTGAATGCGATTCCATCAGGCAGGCGACCGCTTGGCAGACCCAGGACGAGATGGTTGGTTACGCTTGGGCATAACTCTTGATGAGTTAGAGTCGATGGCTGAGGATAGAGTTGCCTGGAGATCTCACGTGCGTGGTTTACCCCCGCGAACCCTTTAATGGAGCATGCGGGTCAGAAGATGATACTGATGATGATTTATTTTTGTTGTCAAATAAATTAATTTCACATAAGAATTTTGGAATGTTTGTAAGCAAATGATCGATAACAAATAGAAAATAATTGTTGGAGGCCTGGTTTTCATCGGCGCTTATTTCACAAGCAGCGATAATTATCCCGGCCAATTTGTTGTAAGTGTATTTTATGTGGAAATTAAAAGACGCCTATTGTCAAGTAACTAGCAGAGTGTTCTTACATTGTCAATTACAAGACAGACTAAGATCATTAACTTGTCTTGCTTAGGACGATATATTACATAATGTTATAGAAACGTATTTTAGAGGTTTTTATGAAACGCCAAACGGGATCGACAATAAAGTTTCAGAAATTCGTAAATGTACATTATTACTGTTTGTCATGTGAAACTAGAGTACCACGTTTTCACTCCACAAGCGTAACCACCAAAACCCTGTGTTCCCACCAAAAACCTTTTGCAAATGAACCCTTAACCAATTAATTACAAACAAAACGACTTTCCACTTCATTACCCGCCAAACACAGGCGTCGCCTCATCTCATCCATCTCATCTCAATCGTCACGCTGACACTGGAGAGGATTCAAAACGCAAAATCCGCCAACCAATGACCACAAATTTGTATCATCACAAACGAATCGTCCTTTGTATTCACCACCACCATGTCCCATTTTGTTCGCAGACCTTACGCAATGCCATCCAACAGCACAAGGGAGAAAGGGAGTGTCAACGACACACCATGGCAAACTCCACGAAATATAAATGAATTATTTTCCTTGAATGCAAAAACACTGAAATTAGCCACGTCAGTGGAGAATCCTTGCACTCGTTTCGTTCTTATGCGACACGCGACTGATCGACGTTCACATGAGTTACAGTCATCCACGTGCTTTCAATTGCCCGAGGCGAGAAAATCCACCTTTTCAATATGTCCCTGTGTTTCTACAGCCATTCTGTGATGACAGTTATCAGCCCTGGTAGGATCTAGATACCATCTAAGCAAACTAAGGGTGCGTGTCCGTTTGCCGGAAAGTGCAGAGGAAAGGATGAACTGTTTGGCGGCGCTTTGATTTGACATCCTTAAGTGCAATCTTGTTACAAAGCAATGTAAACAGGATTGTTAATTCGGGTGAGCGGTCCCCGGTGAACAATCAAATTATTGTTGTTAATTCGGTAGGGGTTGCTGGAGTTTCACGGGAAGGTATACGCGTCTTTCCGGGGTGCGATGCTGAGTGCAGTTTGTTTAAGGTGAATTGTATGTGAGAAAAAATAATATTTTCATTTTCAATTGACTTGATCCTAAGCGAGGGATTAATGGAATGCCTAGAGCCGGGGATGGCTCAATCGAATTGTGGCTGGTGGCGTGGTTTTAAAGTCTGCATCTATGAATATTTAATTTTGGATGTAAAATGTCCGTGGGAAGTGATTCGGGGTTGATACTTAGTTCGTTGTGTAAAACAAGTTTCTTTAGACGAAACGTCAGTCCGATCATTGTGCATATATTCCGATTCCGAACGAGGAAGTTCGAGAGGGAGGATCGATGGGTATTATGCCCGCCACAGGACTAGGTTTCCCCTATAACGACTTCAGCGGAAATTGCAGGAATGTAGATGAAGAGAAACCTCTCATCTCGTAGATTAAGTCATATGGGATGCCCCATATGTTTACGACTTGGCAGAACTAAGTAGTATTAGCATCAGTCAACTTCATCGCTTTATTCAAAGCTCCCGATGGTTCGCGGATTAGGAGCTATTAGAACTTTGCGGTACGATATCTGCTTTGGACCATGAATGTATCGCAGTCATCAGTTTTTTCATTTCAAATTTCTCGGTGAGTTCGTTGCCGACCTTGATGAAGCAGCGAGAGTTCTCCATTGTCATCCTTCACAACCGGAGTTTGACAGCAATGTCAAAACTAGACATGGCGCTGTATAGCTCGTCTCTATGCACGCTGTTATACGTGGCCTTGAAATCGACGAATAGGTGGTGGGGGTCGGTATCAATCTCTTGGGTCTTTTCCAGTATTTGCTGTAGTGTGAAGATTGGTTGTAGAGTGGAGTGTGGACTGTTTCTACTTATAATGTTATTATTTCTACTCATTGGCCCTCGGTGGGCACTCTAAGCCTAATAAGTATTGCATTAAATGGAAAGTAAAAGTGAAACAACGAATTTACAGAAATGTTAAAATGTTTATACTAACTTACAAACTACAAACTAAATATGAGGCTGTCAGTGCAAAAATCGAAATTATGCTGATCGTCACTAGAGACCTCTGTGGGCCCCAAAAATTGTTATTCTTGTAATTTTCGGGTTTTGTGGTGTTTTATGGTGTAACACAACATTTGCACTGATAGCATCATAAAAGAAAGAACAAAAATCGACAAAAATCATCAGGTTCGCGCTGTTATATAAGACCTCCTGAAAGAGAATTTTCTGTACTGGGACACTGGTATTTAGACAAAATTGTCTAACGAGACTCTTGTTTTACACAACGAATGATCAAGCTTCACCCGAATTGATCAAGCTCGCACTCACGTGGAACAGCCAAAGATGAGCATTGGGCGAATGAGACAATGTAGCAGATTGCCTTCAACTTTTCATGGATTTGGCTGTTATTAAACGATCTCTTTATAAGACCGAAAGTACTTCGGGCCTTAAAACATAGATATGGATCTAGCCAAATCCTCAGGTATCTGGATATAGTCCTTTGGGCCAGTGGTTACCCGTGTCGTCCGAGGTTCGTCGAGTATCCGCCGAGGCCTTATAGAGGGTGGTTAAGTTTTATTTATTATTTAACGGCCGATGTTGAATGTGAACCACACCTAAACGTCAAGTTTTTTTCTGCATTTCATTTGACATTTCTCAATTTCAGACTAACTCAATTCGAACCATGGAAAGATACACAATCGAGCAACGCGTTAAAGTTTTAATTCAGGCTTATTTTGAAAATGAGCGTTCAAATCAAAATGCATATCGTGCACTTCGTGATTTTTTCGGTCAATTTAGTCGTCCAAATGTGCGTACAATCGGAAAAATCGTGCAAAAATTTGAGCAAACCGGGTCTGTAGGAGATGTGGAAACACCAGTGCATGGTCGTACAGCTCGTACTGCAGAAAATATTGCTGCTGTTCGCTATAGTGTGGCTGAAGAGCCGTCCACCTCAACTCGTCGTCGTGCACAACAATTGCACCTCTCACGCTCGTCGTTGATGAACATTGTGCATTAAGACTTGCATTTACACGCTTACAAGGTGCAATAGACACAAGAACTAAAGCCTCTTGACCATTTCAAGCGTCGTCAATTGTGATGCCGCAATTGATCATCCACTGTTGCCATTTCTTGCCACCATTCTGACCATTGACGACTCTTGTATACCATTGACGACGCTTGTACAGTGGTTTGATCAATCATCTTCAGTGATGAGGCACATTTTCACCTCAGTGGATTCGTCTATAAGCAGAATTGCCGCATTTGGGCGAATCATAATCCAAGAGTGATTGTCGAAAAACCAGTGCACCCACAAAGAGTGACTGTTTGGTGCGGTTTATGGGCTGGCGGCATCATCGGGCCGTATTTTTTCCAAAATGAGGCCGGTCAGGCAGTTACTGTGAATGGTGTTCGCTATCGTGAAATGGTGGCGATGTCAATTGGCCTCCAATGTGATTTGGAGGTCATGTGATTTAACACCGTTGGATTTTTTTCTTTGGGGTTATTTGAAAGAAAAGGTGTACGTCGATAAGCCAGCAACAAAAAGAGCTAAAGGATGAGGTAATTCGCCACATTAACGGCATAGAACCTCAATTTTGCTACAGCGTCATCGAAAATTTGGACCATCGGATGGAGGTGTGCCGCCGAAGTCGCTTCGGCCATTTGGCCTATATTTTGTTCCATACATAATTGAACTATACCAATATTATCATAATAAAAAGAAATGGCAATTATTTCCTAAATAAGTTGTGTTTTATTCAAAATCAACAAGCTTTATAGTATGTTTCCACTTGACCCGAAATTACACAATTTTGAAATTGCGATGCCCACGTGTGGGATGCCAACTTGGTTTGACAGCGAAATGTCTTTACATCGATATTGTAAGGAAAATTTTAACAAAAAAAAATACAATGTGTCAAAAATCTTCTAGCTAACTGCCATAATGGTGAAAAATCTGCTAGTACGGAAACTGGGATAATCTGTTATAATATACAATTTGACTGAAATTGAAGTAATTGAGGCAATTATGAAATTGTGATATGAAATGTGGTAAATTGGGCAATTTGTAAACTGGTACGTTGTATGGGAAATTGCGAAATTTCGAAATTTCCGAAATTACTCAATTTCGTCTAGTGGGAACAAGCTATTAGTTTGTGAAATAAGTGTCAAATGTCATCTCTTTAAGCAGGTACCCGCATCTTAGGTTGATGTGGCTGACTGCTGTATGGAAAGACAGCAGCCTTTTTGTGGCTGGCGTATTGTGGTCTATTTGTGGCCAGCATAAAACCATTGTGTTACCACGCGGATCTATGAGTACCTATTCCGCAAACCAGTTACTGATTTAAATAAAGCGAAGAAGATGGCTGGCACTGGTTCGGCCAGGTTATGAAAATTGTAGGCTCTCCGAAGTCTAAATCTGCGCGATAAGAGAGTACTGCAGTATAGCATTTGTACAATGGATTCTTCCTCATTCTCGTCTTGGCAACTTCTGCAGAAGTTGTTGTAAAGGGAGGCCTAATCTGGAGGCGTGAGTTCCTATAGTTCCTTTGGCGCAATGACCTGTTGTAACGCCAAAGCGAGTTCTAAGATTCGGCCTGCTGAGGCGTTCGCTTAGGGTCGAGCGTGGGTCAGAGTTGTATGATAATGATGCATCCTGTGCCAGTTGACCATCTACTATTCTTAGACGTTTAATAGTAGCGCTAGGCATGGAGGGTCACCACCCACAAAATGTACAAACCTTGTACCCTTTCTAGCGAGTTTGTTCGCTTCTCAATTCTCTGAAAGGTCACAGTGTGTCGGCACCCACATAAGATGGATGTTAACATACTTGGCCATCTCGTTAAGAGATAGTCTTGTCACCCGTATATTGTACATTGTTTCTGGCTCTTGTTCCATTTGTTATTCGACATCAGTTTTTACGCGACATGAATTGGTTTTTCTTGTCCTTAGCCCAGTTGATGAGGGCTCTATTGATCAGAAATTGATCGA
Organism: Eristalis tenax; assembly: GCA_905231855.2. Lineage (NCBI taxonomy): Eukaryota > Metazoa > Arthropoda > Insecta > Diptera > Syrphidae > Eristalis > Eristalis tenax. Next base: position 102,570,347 of record HG993124.1, on the reverse strand, counting down.
AGGTTGTTGGAATATTTTCCTCGCTTGAGTATGGGTTGCACAATCCAATGCTCCGGATAATGTGTGTTATTCAGTGCGTTGTTAAACAGGATTGTGTACATATTAATACATTTATGGGGAAATGCTTTCGTACAATGTTCGAATATCCTGTAGATTTCGACTGACTTTTGCTTCTTTAGTGATTCGAAGACTGCGCGGAGGTTTGTCTTCGATATGAACGCGCATGAACCCATTCGTCTGCGATGGTAATATCTAGCCGATGTTCTCAGAACGCCACTGATGCAGATCTTCACGGCGTTGTCTGGATCGTGCAATAGATGATCTGCAGATTACTGTACAAGACTAAGTCAGTTGTGATGTGACAAGCAACTAATAAAGATGTGTAGAACCCAAATTATGAATTAAATTAGCATATTATATTTTGTTTGTGTTTCAATCTGTCGTCGCTTTGTGCAAGAACTTAACCCGAGCTAGTGTGCCTTTCATCTTATTTATCAATCTTTTCCAATATTTTGTTTTTTATCATTTCCACGAAGATTCATACATTTTTGTCTCTCTTAAAATTACGTTATACAAAAGTTGGCCGCCTAGCCATATGTCGCGTCTTCAGAAAAGCCAGTGTCATTGTAGACTGACTTTGGAGTACCAATAAAAAATTAGGGTATTTCTGGAAAGTCACTATAAATTAGGGCAAATGTTAGGTTACGCTAATGACATCGACATCGCCGAGTGTTCTCGAATGTAGTGGTGACAGCTTTCACGACGTTTCAAAAACAATATGAAGCCAAAAGCTAGAGAATGAATAGGACAGTTGAACTGACTTTTGAGTGTGTAGACTGCTTCATCTTAATTTCAAGTAAATATAGGTAAAATTACTGAAACGACTCGATGGAGCAGTTAGTTAAGTGCCTGTCCTTAGTTAGTGAGGTTCCTCGTTCGATTCCTAGTGAAACTAAAGTTAATACGCTTTTATCAGGTTTTCAAATCTGGTCCAGTCACCACTTGCCGTTGGGATCAAATCAACGGCACTAGTACTAGAGTCGATCAGTGCTAGAAGTCTGACTGTGCGCATCACAATGGACTAACATGGTCTAAGTGTGCAGGTGAATTCCCTAGTCAAGCTACATTGATCACATTTTTAATAACAATTCTGAAAAATATTACGTGTCTCCCATTATTAACTAGAGCAGATTGCAGATCACATTCACAGATCGTGTAATCCAATGAGATGTGGAAAATTCAATTCCCGAGTCACATCACATCCAACCCCTTCGCTTCAGTGCCCATGCCTTTGAAACAACCTACCATCTTCCGGGCAATTTATTAACATGTAATTTTCCATGCTAGTAATTTTCCGGTGATAATTGCCTGACAGCGTGTGGAAAGATAGTTCTGCAATAGTCACCCTCCGTGTGCCACTGACTGGTGCTCTAGCACCGCACCCCCTTCAGTTTAGTGTGGGCTCAATCACTCGCCGAGCACATTGTACGTCGTTAACCATTTTCGGTTGTTTTGTCGTATTTGTGCAAATGACATTGGCCACAACCGGCAATTGAAAACGTCATGCAACACGTGACCGAACGTATGTTCGACGAGTTTCCATCCCTTCGCCCTCGGGCAGGACAACACAAATTAACCCTCGGATGTGAGTTACAGAATGAGAGAGATAAATTCGATTGGACGAGGTCTCTTCAGTCAAATGCTGATACAATTTACTTGTGTCAGAGATGTTCGACCCGGAACTGATTGATTTGTAAATATTCAAGAAGGAACCTTTGGTTGGCTATTGAACGGCTTTACAAGGACGTTTGACTAAGCTAGTGGTTTCTGTGGCGAATGTTTGTTTTGATGACGCTTTAATCCGCGGTGAATTGATTTGTATGTTTACGTTTAAACAATCCTTCGCTGGATTGGGGTTGTTTCTGTGGGAAATACTTATTCGTAATCCCGTGGGATTTTAAACTTCTCAGTTTCGATTCTTACCAGCAATTTTCGCCGGGGTATTTGTGAAAGCGAAATACTTATGTGAACAAAAAGACATTTTTTTCTTGATTTTTCGGTGAGTTAGAAACTGTGTCGATGTCGCTGTAAAGGAATGGGCTCAAATTTGATTTGGCTTAGAACTATGATTTGTTATGGTTGTTAACTCTTAACTTTTGTGCTGTTGACAGCATTTTTTAATACTTTGACATTTCATAATACATAATACTTTGGCTAAATCATTTTGAATCGGTTGCTTTTCATATGAAAACGAATCAAAGAAAAATTAGAAAAAAGCAAATTGAAAAGTTCAATCGAAATTAAAACAAAAACGAGAAAAGAAATAAAAAATAAGAAGACAAACTATTGATGACGTTAGAAGACTGTGTCTCGGCAAGCAAGAGTATTTTGTTTTAAATTTAAATATACATTTCATTTAGACAACTCTGTTGAATACAGAAAAGAAACAAATTATACAAGCCGTCTGCAACAATCCTTGGCTATACGATAAGACTATTATGCACCAACATAGATACTCAGCCTAATCTATATAGTAGCCAGACCACGAATTCTACGTAAAATAAAAGTGTATGTGAATATACATGTATAGTTCTATGAAATGTAATTGTAAGATGGTACAGACCAGAAATCCAGATCGACGAATTTCAGAGGCTTTTTGACAGTTATTCATGAATTTTTGACGGTTATTCACGAAATAACTTAAATGCCGTTCTCTGATTGGTCAATTTGACTTTAGAAAACGATATAAAAAATGGTTGTCAAAAATTTTAAAGCGCAAGAGAGGTAGAAGTTGGCGGTCTCTATCATATTTCATTTCTGGTACAGACGAATAAAATGTCTATTCTCATTCTTTAATCGAGAGTCAATGGGGGATGTTGTGTTTTATTGAATCAAAAATTTTATTAATCAAGAGTAACTTAGCAAGACTAGCCATAGCTACATGAACAAACTTCATAAATTGAAGGCATGGGATAAGGTTGCAACTGGAGGAGAGGCACAGATGGTAACAATATATATCAATTGTTTTATGCTTTTTATATTTTTTACTTTTTTGCTTTCATTCGATTACTGGCAACAAAGATGGCAGTAATGTGAAAGGAGCATCTAAGAAAACAGATTCAGTTGAATGCTGTACAAAATGGGTATTTCTGGATTCAATGATTTGTGTTATTGTGCGGTTTGCTAAGAGATGGCGTAACTTGTATTATTACATTGGAACATGCGTTGGAAAGCTGCTGTCATTGTACATCATAAAAAAACGTAAACAACAATCATTTTTTTTTCACTCAAATATGTCGAACTTTGTGCCTGAAAAAGTGTTTTTGAGGAGGATGCCCTGTGATCTTCCATGTCGTACCCCGAACAGTGGACAGGAGACTCCATCACGAACCGGATGTCGCTCGCACCCACGAGGATATTCTTCGGTTCAGTGGAGCGATCCCCGCTCGAGATAGGAATGAGTCTGCCAAAGAACGGCAATTTTACTGGTGGTTACACCAAAACCAGCCTCCGCCACCGCTGGCTTTTCAAGGTGACCAGATACATAGTTTTAAGGTATTACGTAATAGAGAGAGAAAAAAAAATACGCCAAAAGGCACTTTGATATATTAGATTAACTTAGAGTACCCGCAAAGGGTCAGTATGTTAGTTAGTTAAGCTAGTTTTAAGTACTTTTGTCTAGCAAGTAAGTCAAATTAATATTAATAAAATAAAACTACATATAAAAAAAAAACATTTTTAGATGAGAAACAGGCTGACTATATCGCGATGTGTACAGTCGGCTAAATCATAACACGGGAGACAGGAACTGTTTTAATGATAACCATATAATTGAAGAAATTGCAATGATGTTTTGACTTCGGGGAGAACTTATGTAGCACAGTTACGTTCCACATAGAAATGATCTACTTATACTGTGTAGTATGTGCAATTTGGAGAAAAGGGAAGATGCTCTTCATGTCCTGGGTAAGTGCCCAATTCTCAAAGAAACAAGACAACATTTCTTTCGAAAGAATATCTTAGCGGAACTGGAAATAATAACATAACTTAATGAAATGGATAAAGAAAAACTATTTGGATATTGCAAGATTGCGCTGATATACAGGGAAAATATTTTAACTGGTAACTTCTAGATAAAATGATATTGGGTCTATAGCTTAATTCGTGCGGTTTGCTAACTTGTATTATTCCATTGGAACATGCGTTGGAAAGCTACTGTCATTGTATGTCATTTCAGTATATGTCAATCATTTGAAGCATAAACAACAACTTTTTTTTCACTCAAATATGTCAAACTTTGTGCCTGAAAAAGTGTTTTTGAGGGGAGTTCTTCTTCATTACTGCTGCCGAAAGTCATCGTATTTTGGTGGAATTTTATGGTGAACATGCGCTAGCTGAGCGAACGTGCCAAAAGTGGATTGCACGATTTAAATGTGGCGATTTTGGCTTGGAAGACGATGAATGTCCTGGGCAGCCAAAAAAGTTTGAAGATGAAGAACTGGAAGCATTACTCTATGAAGATTGTTGCCAAATACAAGAAGAGCTCGCAGAATCTTTAGGTGTCACTCAAGCAGCCATTTCAAAACATTTCAAAGCAGCTGGATATATTCAAAAGCAAGGAAATTGGATTCCACAAGCCGTCGAACGTCGACAGGCGGTTTTGCATGTCCGAAATGCTGATGGAACGCCACAAAAGGAAGTTATTTTTGTATCGGATAGTTACTGGTGATGACAAATGGATCCATTACGAAAACAAGTGCAAAAAGTCATATGTGAAACCCGGCCAACCAGCCTAATCAACCGCAAAGCCGAATATCCATAGCGCGAAGGTAATGCTCTGTATTTGGTGTGATCAGAAGGGTGTGCTGTGTTATGAGCTGATAAAACCGGGTGAAACCATCAATGGACAACGCTACCGAATACAATTAATCCGTTTGAAAAGAGCAGTAGTCGAAAAACGCCAGGAATATGCGACCAGACATAAGGCAATCATTTTCCATCATGACAACGCTTGGCCCCACGTAGTTTTCCCGGTTAAGAACTATTTGGAAAACAGTGGATGGGAAGTTTTACTCCACCCGTCTTAAAGCCCATACCTTGCTCCTTCTGACTACCATTTGTTCCGGTCGATGCAGAACGCCCTCACTGAAATACGGTTCACATCAGAGCAGAATATCAAAAATTGGCTTGATTGATTCTTGGCTGTCAAGCCGGCGCAGTTGTTTTGGGATGGGATCCATAAATTGCCAGAAAGATGGGAAAACGTCATAGCTTCAGATGGGCAATACTTTGAATAATGCTTTTGTAAAGGGTGATTTTTTAAGAGCTTTACGAGGGTCGTTCAATATATTCTTAGTATCGATATGAAGGAAAATGCGAATTCAATTTAAATTGTTTTTATTTTTCAATATAATAACATCAATGCATTTGTTACATCTTGAGATAAGCTTTTTTAAACCCTCAAAAAATAAATTTCCTCTTTCTCTGCAAAATACCCATTTATTGCCGACTTGAGTTCTTCATCATCCAAAAATATTTTTCCACGAAGATATTTTTTCAAATCCGGAAACAGGAAATAATCACTAGGGGCAAGGTCTGGACTATAGGGTGGGTGTTGGATTTCTTCGAAACCACAATCTCGCGCAGCAGCCTTGGAAACTCGCGCCGTGTGAACAGGAGCGTTGTCATGAAGAATCAACACACCCGCTGCGAGTTTACACCGTCTTTTCTTTTTAATTTCCTCCCGCAAATTATGCAAAGTGGAAGCGTAGGATGTGGCGTTGATGGTTTCACCTTTTTTTTGTACTCAATGAGCAAGATTCCCTTTGAGTCCCAAAAAACTGTGGCCATGAGCTTCCCGGCAGACGGAGTGACTTTGAACTTCTCCGGGGGGTCTGTTCCTTTTTTATGCCACTGCATGGACTCTTGTTTGCTTTCAGGGTCATAGTGGTGGACCCATGTTTCGTCACCAGTAACAATTCGATCCATAACACCGTCCGCGTTCTCACTACACATCTCCAAAAGCTCTCTACAGCATGCGATTCTCACTTTTTTCTGAGGTGGTGTGAGCATTCGTGGCACCCATTTGGCACTGACCTTTGAATGGTTAAGATGGTCATGAAGAATGGTGTCAATGGTTGAAAGCTTGGTGATCTCTGCCATCATTTTCACCTTTATTCGGTCATCCTCAAGAACAAGTTTTTCGACTTCTTTGATGCTTTCTCCCGTACAAGCAGTAGCCGGGGCGCCGCAGCGGGTATCGCCTTCAATGCTCTCTCTGCCTCTCTTGAACTCACTTGACCACTTTTGAACAGTTGATAATGAAGGTGCGGAACCCTGGTAAATAGCCACCATCTCTTCATGAAGAGTTTTTTTTTTGAGTTTTTCCTTGCTAAGTGAGAAATTTAATTACAGCGCGATGCTCAATTTTCACCATCATCGTCTCAGTTGCCATTATGATTCTGTTTAACTAGAGATAAAGCGCGAATTAATAATCACATTTATATGAAATTTTACATGTATGCACTAAAATAATAGTATTACTTGATAAATAAGTCAATTTTTATATACAACCACAGCTTCACCCTGATACCGAGAATATATTCAACGCCCCTCGTAGGAAAGTTTTTCAAAAAAAAAAACGTAATATTCAGAAAAATGCATGAAATCTTTAATTGAATCGATAGTACGGTCATATAATTTAATGTTTGAAGATTATTTCATGCAAATGTTGACCTTGACTGCGCCTCAAATGGTCCATCCGCTTAGTCCAATTTTGGCATACTCTTTCCAACATTTCGGCCGGTGTCTCACGAATAAATGCTTCAATGTTGTCTTCCAATGCGTCAATTGAAGCGGGCTCCCCAAAAAATTAGTCTAAAGGCGTGTTAAATCGCACGATCTAGGCGGCCAATTGACCGGTCCCGAACGTGAAATAAAATGTTCACCGAACTCGCCTCTCAATAAGTCCATTGTTGCGCGTGCTGTGTGGCATGTGGCACTGTCTGCAAGTCAAGCTCTTGCATTTTGGGCAAAAAAAAGTAAAAAAAAAAAGCGCTCACCATTCACAGTTACGTTACGATTCGCATCATCTTTGAAGAAGTACGGTCGAATGATGCCACCAGCCCATAAACCGCACCTTCTTCTTCTCTTAACAGAGCACTCATTTTGATAATAAAATTCAATAATTTGCAAGCGTTGTTCGTTTGTAAGACGGTTCATGGTTAAATTATAGACCAAACTGCGTCAGATGTTTAAACCAGTGTTGCCAAAAAGATAATAGCTAAAAATCACCCTTTACATGTTTTTCTTAAATAAACGTTAAAATTTTGAAAACGAATTAGGTTATAGACCCAATATAGGCTGCATAAAAAGGTTTTTCAAGTAAAGGCCCAGCCCTCTTTCCAGGTATAGTTGGATATAGGTGGATTTTAATAGAACGATTATGTTACAGAACACCATTTGGCATTCGTTTGCAAGTGTAACCGCTAACAGCTTTGTTCAATGTGTCCCCAACACCTTTACTTTTCTTGTAGTCTAGTATTATCTCGGGCTTTTTATGCTTACGATTACTAATTTTTGAATCATGATGTAGAGTACGAAGTGGTAGCCCAGATTATTCTTTTTAGATATGCACGAGTAATTTTGTTTGCTAAAAGCAAGGATTGATGAGTAAAGTGGTTTTCCTTTTCCTGATTCTGCTGGTTTGTTTCGCGTATTGTTCCTATCAGCGTTATTTGTTTCCCCAATAATATTTGCGCCAATTGTTGAGACGTGAACAAATTGTAGGTTGTGAAGTTATGACATTTTACCTCTACAATCAAGTCAAGAACAAGCATGCCTTGAGTTTTTCAGGGGTTCTTTCTATTTCCTTGTCAATAAGGTTGGATGTTCCAAGCATAGCTCGTTGCTGAATCATAAAGTACCCAAAACTTGATCACATGTACTGCTGGAATGGACACCTTCCTCTAAAAGCTACTAATTGGTCATCAATGGTCACGTTTTCGGATGGATTGTAGAGCTTCGGGAATATGTCAACCCATTGATTTCACAAATCACGTACAGGCGCAAATTTATCAAGCGATCTTCGTTGACTTCGAGTTTCCCTGTTGTCGAACCTTCTAACTCTTGATATTTGTTTGAAAGTCTTCAGAGGCATAGTTGCAGCGAATATTGGTCTTCCTGTTTTATAGTTCCAAAGACTTTTAGAGCTTTCGTTGTTAGATCGAAAAAAGCCAGCTAATATTAGCAATCCAATAAATGCAAATAGTTCGATGTTACCAATGTCCAGCTATTGGTCACCATATATTTGCTTTAGCTCAATGTTGGTAAAAGTATCAGAGGTGGTGAAAAAAATAGTTCAAAGCTGAAAATTTCTTCTTCACCAAGCTGATAATATTTTCTTTCGAAGCTCTTCTGACATTTTCTAGAATAGTTTACTTGACCATTTTTGGACGACATAATTTCAGATGGCACAAGAGCATTTATATTTTCACTTATATCACAGTCGGAAGAACCAGCAACTTCAACATGATCTTCGAATTCAGAAAATGATTCTTCTTCATTCGAAAACGCGATCAAAGACAACTCTCGCTACCACTCATCGCTACGAAATAAATTGTCGGATAACTAAACAAAGCACGTGTTTGTCACTTTATGTTAATGATGACCACCGTTGTAAAAAATCTCATATCAATGCGAATGATCTTGGACCAAACAGTCTATCATCCTTCCTACTTAAGCGTCTGGGCAAATTTATCGGTTTACACATAAGGAGCACAGTCTCGGTAAATAAAATTTAGATCTCTCAGCATGCCTGCAACAAGGGCAAATCCGTAGAAACAACTCCGCACTCGCTTGTTGGCATTATAGATAGATCCCTCGAGCATAAGGAACTCAACCTTACTGCTGTTGTTGACATTGACAGCATTTTAAACATCGTCGAATCAACACACAACACCTCAACTTCTCAACCGGCTCGGGATCGATAAGCTAAGTTTATTCACCAACTGCTTAATAACAGAGCAATATGCTCTTGGTGACACCACGATCTGCAGAGCGGTTAACAGGTTAACTCCTCAATGTGAAGTGCTCTCTCCTGTCATATGTCAATGAATGCTAGAAAGGATATCACGGCCTATGGTATATCCAGTATTAGGAATATCATGCACCCGGCTATCTAGAGAAATGGACTAATGTTTGCGGTCTAAGTGTTAAGCCGCGAAAAACGGAGTTCCAGTTCATCTTTACCAGGAAATGCAAAATTACTGTCTTCGATCTTCTCATTTTAGGAGAGTCCCCGCAAAGCCAAGCAACACGGCCAAATTCCACGAAATATGCTGTTGTGAAGAACTCATAGGATACGTGGCCGCGTGTGGTTTACTGGCTATTCGCATTAGTAGTCAGACCCATACTAGTGCACGGCGCGGCGTCGCTATCTGGTGGTATGCAAAGCCACCAAGCCACCAACTGAAACGCCGACATCATGATACATAAGCTCATCCCCCAGATTATACTGGACTTCTAAACACCAGACGCTGGACTGCGAATTTTCACAGAGGGATTGCCGATGGGTGAAGGAGTTAGTGGGAATCTATTAATTTATTATAAATTAAAAAAGCTTCCCAAACTGGCCGTGCGGAGTCGGAATAAAACTGTAGGTCCCATCCAGTCGTGAAAGAGCAACGCACGTACAACATGAGTGGTTGCTGAGAAGCTAGGCCCAGGCCCTTTGCAGGCTGTTACGCCACCCAAATCATAATCATTATTATTATACAAAGCTCGATGTAAGGGTACCTACTACACGCGTTACCTTAACGCTAAATAATCTCATAGTCCAAATAGTCCATTTGCGAATTGGAACATCATCGACCCAATTTGGAAGCGGATGGGGACGAAATTGTCATGTCACTCACGATAGTCATGATTGAATCGTGTTGAGTTAGCGCATTTGCCGTATGGCGGGGTTGTTAGGGAATCATTTACTGTAAGCTGATCTCCTATGGCAAAACTCATAATTCGGACTTTTAATGTCAACCAATTGATCCAAATCTTAAGAAATCGCTCAGAAGCGACCAGTTTTGTTCTATAGCTGAGGAATTGTGTTACATCAGGCCCACACCAGAAGTTCCGGGGGCTTGATTGGAAGGTCCTATTTCATCCACGATTTAAGTAGTTCGGCTTCAAGTGATTATCACCTGTTGTTCTCCATAGCGAACGATTTTATTATCTGTAGGGTATTCGCTAGCAGGGACGAGGGCTTTTATGAGAGAGGGGTGACGGCATTGCCATCAAAATGGCAACAAAATTTCAACAAAACCGGAGCATATTCGACCTAAAACGTACAATTTGTACTAGTAAATACAGTTAAACCTCGAAATTGGGACACTCTATAATTGGGGCACCTCCGAAATGAATCGCACTTCATGAATACACTCGGGTTGTTCATAGAAGTGAACCTTTGCAAACTGCGCACCTCCGAATCGGATCATGACAACGTTGCATGGTGGATGTAAGGTGTGCCTGACAGTTCTATAGAGGCTCTGCGCGACGTCATCGCGGGAATTTGTCGTGTCAATATAAATTTAAATGCGGAAATAACTGTGTTTTGACAATTTTATGTTACTGTTTTAATAATTTTACTTTTTAAGTTTTTTTTTCGTATCAAATTGATTTGTTAAAATGCTTCATTATAAAAACAATTCTTCAACTACTTTTCCGAAAGTGTCGTCAATAAAATTCAGGTTTTCATGGAGGATTGTTTGAAGATTCCGACTAGATACTGTATAAAAAACGCTATCAAATGAAACCGATGTGAGAGAGGTAGAAGTTACGTATCTCTCCAGTCCTTTATTTCTGGCATTAATCCATGTCCTTTACACGCCTGCGACATGAGATCAAAAATGTCCCGGTTATTCCAGATCTTTCAACTTCTGACTGCACAGTGCGACATCTGCATAATAAAATCACTAATGCCCGTTTTCAAAGTGCGACCTTAAGTGTCGATTCATGGATAAACTCAGAATCAAGAGACAATCGACGTTTTAAGATAAATACCACTAAGTAGTGGTCTCACTTAAACCACCGATTACCATGGTTTAAGTGTCAGTCCAGAGCGCACATAATTGCCATTCGTGTATTAAAATAATATTAACCCCAAAATACGTTAGAGAAAATGTACAGAAGCTTCCCCAATATTTTTTGTGGCAATGCTGTTAAAGAGAACAGAACGCATATAAATTTATAATAAATCTACTTTCATAATCTGAATTTTCAACTGCCATTCCGACTACCCTCTCACTGTGGTACATTAAAGAAGTTCGACCATGGCTAAAAAAATGTAATATAAGGTACATATATTGTGATCTGTTCTAACAGCCAGGCAGGGATCAACTCTCTGAGTGCAGTCACTTTTAACTCCAAGACATCCCTTAATTGCCGCCTATCTCTTAACGAGATGTCAATTATTTCAACATCCTTCTTACGTGGCTATGCTGAAATAGCGACGTCCGATAGAATTGCGAAGTAGACCAACTCGCTAGAAAGGGTACCACCTTAAGGCACATTCCGGACGGACCGCTGTCGCATAGTGGTTTTATTTTAAGGCAGGAGTGGAAATAATTCTGTATTTCAGTGAGGGCGTTCTGCATCGACCGCAACAAATGGTAGTCAGAAGGGGCAAGGTCTGGGCTATAAGGCGGGTGGGGTAAAACTTCCCATGCACTGTTTTCCAAATAGTTCTTAACCAGAATAGAAACGTGGGGGCGAGCGTTGTCATGATGGAAAATTATTGCCTCGTGTCTGGTCGCTTTTTCCGGGCGTTTTTCGGCTACTGCGGTTTTAGCAGCTCATAATACAGCACATCCTTCTGATCCCACCGAACACAGAGCATTACCTTCGCGCCATGGATATTCGGCTTTGCCGTTGATTTGGCTGATTGGCCAAGGCAAAATCACCACATTTAAATTGTGCAAACCACTTTTGGCACGTTCGCTCAGCTAGCGCATGTTCACCATAAACTTCCACCGAAATACGAAGACTTTCGGCAGCAGTTTTCTTCGTATTAAAATAATGAAGAAGAACTCCCCGAAAAACATTTTTTCAGGCAGAATGTTCGACATATTTGAGTGAAAAAAAAAATTGACGTACAATGACAACAGCTTTCCAACGCATGTTCCAATGGAATAATACAAGTGACGCCATATCTTAGCAAACCGCACGAACAATAAGGTATAGACCCAATAATTTACATTTTACATAGATTGTGGATTTATTTTCCAATAAGATAATTTTATATTATTTCAGTCAAATAAGGCATGCGCTTCTTCTCCTAATGGAAGTAGATCTTTTGTTTTTAGTTCAGGTCTTAAATTTGTAATCGATAGCAGCATTTGACGAATAACGTCTTCATTGGTTGGAATAGTATTTTGAGCTCTATAATACCTGTAGTCTTTGTTCTACTTTCTTGGGCTTCCTGTGATAGTGAGCCTACAGCATTTAGTACAACATACAACATATTATACCTAAGAGGCTGCCAAAGTGCCGTAAAGTGGGCAATGATTTCTACAATAAAAAAGAAAACGCTTTTAGCTGTCAGAAAAACTTGGTCCCCGGTGGAGTATTTCGGAGCTTTTTTTGCAGTCTAACACGTATTAAAACACCGCCTGCAAGGGTGTACTTAATGAAACGCATACTTTAACCCTTGTGTCAACACCCAGAAAATTATACATAAACATACACCCATTATACCCGGTTGAGTCATACGTTTTTGTGTCGATCGATGACAATTGTCATCAGTCAATTGTGTCTTAGAATTGTTTGAAGTGTTTATCCAGACAAGGACAGCGGAATTTTATACTCCAAAAGGAAGAGCAGTGGAAGAGCGATTGCGCTTCTTTCTTCTGGGAAGTGTCCCACTATGGTATACAAATTGATGATCCTAAAAGAAAGCCAAAAATGCAAATCGATTACAACAGAAGCAAACGAGGTACACTATGAAGAGAAGAACAAAGAGGTGGCCTTTGGCTTTGTTTTTATAACATTGTGGATGTGGCTGCATTTGCAACATTCGTGACACAGAAAAGTAATCCACACTTGAAGACTGTAACTATGCTCTACGGGACACAAGTCTGGGGTATAAAGCGTATGAAGAAGATGGAAAACTATTACGATATTATATCAAGCAAGTGTTTCATCTACCTATAAATGCGCCAAATTACATGCTTATGCTCGAGACAGGCTAAAAAACCCTTAAGCTGCACTCTGATTATATACAGATAATCGGCTAACGAAAATAGTTGCCCTCCATACAATACGAAACAAGACTGCATGGTTCCAAGAATGGGTAGAATTAGTTCATGGAGGTAGTGTTGAACTGAATTTTGAAGAAATGAATTGGAGAAAGAAGCTATATGGACTAATTGAACGAGTTGATCAAGATGCAAGAACGAAATTTCTAGATGAAGCGACAGGCTCACTATATCGCGTTGTGTACAATCGTCTAGATCATAACATGGGATATATATTTTAATGATAACCATGCAATTGAAAAAATTGCAATGATGTTTAGATTTCGGGGAGAACTTCTGAAGCTCAATTACGTTCCACATAGAAATGGTTTACCCATACTGTGTAGCATGTGCAATTTGGAGAAAAGGGACGATACTCTTCATGTCCTGGGTAAGTGGGAAAATATTTTAACTTGTAACTTCTAGATAAAATAATATTGGGTCTATTACTTAATTCGTGCGGTTTGCTAACTTGTTTTATTCCATTGGAACATGCGTTGGAAAGCTACTGTCATTGTGTGTCATTTCAGTATTTGTCAATTATTTGAAGCGTAAACAAAAACTTTTTTTTTACGTAAATATGTCAAACTTTGTGCCTGAAAAAGTGTTTTTGCGGGGAGTTCTTTTGGTGGAAGTTTATGGTGAACATGCGCTAGCTGAGCAAACGTGTCTAAAGTGGTTTGCATGATTTAAAAGTGGTGGTTTTGGCTTGGAAGACGATGAACGTCCAGGGCCACCAAAAAAATTTGAAGATGAAGAACTGGAAGCATTACTCTATAAAGATTGTTGCCAAACACAAGAAGAGCCCGCAGAATCTGTGGGTGTCACTCAAGCAGCCATTTCAAAACGTTTCAAAGCAGCTGAATATATTCAAAAGAAAGGAAATTGGGTTCCACAAGCCGTCGAACGTCGACAGACGGTTTTGCATGTCCGAAATGCTGCTGGAACGCCACAAAAGGAAGTTATTTTTGCATCGGATATTTCCTGGTGGTGAAAAATGGATCCATTAAGAAAACAAGTGCAAAAAGTCATATGTGAAACCCGGCCAACCAGCCTAATCAACCGCAAAGCCGAATATCCATAGCGCGAAGGTAATGCTCTGTATTTGGTGGGATCAGAAGGGTGTGCTGTATTATTAGCTATGAAACCATCAATGGATAATGCTACCGAACACAATTAATCCGTTTGAAAAGAGCAGTAGCCGAAAAACGCCCAGAATATGCGACCAGACATAAGGCAATAATTTTCCATCATGACAACGCTCGGCCCCACGTTGCTATCCCGGTTAAGAACTATTTGGAAAACAGTGGATGGGAAGTTTTATCCCACCCGCATTACAGCCCAGAACTTGCCCCTTCTGACTACCATTTGTTCCGGTCGATGCAGGACGCCCTCGCTAAAATACGGTTCACATCAGAGCAGAATATTAAAAATTGGCTTGATTCATTCTTGGCTGCCAAGCCGGCGCAGTTATTTTGGGATGGGATCCACAAATTGCCAGAAAGATGGGAAAACGTCATAGCTTCAGATGGGCAATACTTTGAATAATAGTATTGTACATGTTTTTCTTAAATAAACGTGCAAATTTTGAAAAAAAAAAAACCGCACGAATCAGATTATAGACCCAATTAAATACTAAAAAAACTTGAATTTTAAATATGTCAATCCGGCAGACGGCAAAGCCAGGCAAAACAGATTTTGTGTAATATCTGTAAAATGCAATTTATGGAAAGAATAAAATCTATTATATTCTATTCTAATCTATATTAATTTGAGAAGGAAAAACATATCCGGGTGTGTGGATGTTGACATAATGGTTAAGTGATTGGTAGCCAATACGAAAAAAAAAAAAAACGTTTAGGTAACTTGATGAACTTGATGATAAGACTTTCGTAATAAATATTAATCCATTCATTAAAGTAACAACTTCTTAAAAAAAAGACCTAACGGTACAATCTAAGATTTCTTAGTTTTCACATTTATAGAATCGAAAAATCATTTAATTTTAGGATTTGTCCTCAAAGGAACCACTGTGTGGCATCTTCGAAACGCTTATTTATACCAAAAGTAGATGGTCTACTGGCACTGAATGCCTTATCACAAAACAATCTCTTGAGGTCATAAGCGTTGATTCTAAACGCCAACAGATCAGTATGACGTCGAATCTCAGAACCCTCATTGGTGTCATAACCGGACATTGATCCATCGGTATACACGCATTCAGACTAGGTATCCCCTACAACGAGTTCTGCAGAAGTTGCGCAGATGACGAGAAGGAAGGACATTTTCTATGCAATTGCTGTGCCCTCTCCTCTCACAGATTTAGTCACTTATACGTCCTAACTACCAGAAGTTTACAGAACTGAGTAATATCAGCATTAGTCATTTTCATCGCTTCATTGAAAGCTTCCCTAGCGAGACCCTTGCGGTAACACAACGGGCCTACTCTGGCCTAAGTGTGACTACCAATAAAGGCAGTCAGCCACTCCAACCTAAATTAACCTATGGATCTGAACAGGACAGCATTTCATATTCAAAACATTTGAGGCAGGAGACTACTACTATATTTGTGAGTGAACAAATTTTCTAAATAAACAACTAATTTAAATTGGTGTTAACCACATAACACTCAAAATTAACTTTATGTACTAGTCAAATGTAATGTAACCCTGAAAACTCGAGACTATTTAAGTATTCAAAAACAAGATATCTATGCAAGACAACTTTCTTATTTTGTGATCTCATTCAGGATTCGCTTTCAGTACAATTCAGTTTCGAATATAAAAAATGAAATTGAAAAACAATAAATTAATTCAAGAAGAACGGATTCATGTAGTGTCATAACTACGTTTTTTTTTTCGTTTTTTTCATGAGTTAAAGGAGAAATAGAGCAGTGCGAAAAATCCACCATTGAAATTGTCACTAAGTGCGATTAAGTACGCACTTTATGACAATTCATGATGATTGATTAAAAACTGTAGCTCATCCATATTATTCAGCAGCAGGCAGCTTGTTTTTGGACATTGTATCCCTTGTCTTCCGGGTTAATCTGCTTGAAAACCAAATTCATACAGACCACGGTACAAAGCGATCAAATATTGCCAACCGACAAAATTGCATCACCAGATTCCCAATACCAGGAACAGTGCGCGTGGCACCGTCCAGACACCATTATATTGCACCATGTACATACGAGGCAGCACATCCAGCCGACAACCAGTGGGAACGCTTCACATTACCCCTGTAGAGCATGTACGGGAAGTGTCCAATCCCATGAGGCGATTCTTTAAAATTAAGTTAGGCAATAAGTAGAAGTGAATAATTTGTATGTTTCGTCTGTGAAGAACCACGATACAATCAGGTTTATATTTTTAAAGAACAAGTGGAAAAAGAATTTTTAACTTGCATGTACCTTGCACACAAACGGAGTATAATCCTTCGCAAATATAATTGCTGTCTCTTCTACAAATATCCGATTTAATGTATTAAAACAACTTAGTGTCACATGGGCCTTATTTTAGGCAATAAGTAGACAATGATGTTTAAGTAGACAATAATGTTTAGTCTGTGAAGAACCACGATACAATAAAGCTTATATTTTTTAAGAACAAGTGGAAAAAGAATTTTAACTTGCATGTAACTTGCACACAAACGGAGTATAATCCTTCGCAATATAATTGCTGTCTCTTCTACAAATAACCGATTTAATGTATTAAAACAACTTAGTGTCTTATTAAACTTTTTAATGGTATTATGTAAAAAATGGCAAAATGTGTCGCTGTTGTTGCGAAAGCTGAAATGTGCAGAGAATGATTTCTTTTTTTTAAGTGTGTACAATTTGTGTTGACATGCAAATTCCCGCGATGATGTCATGTATAGCTCAGGCAATGTTGTCCAGTACACCTTGTGTTCCTACACCGTGACTCATATTAAACAGTCATACATAGTCCTCAAGTTCTGACCAAACATGACATTGCGTTTGTGAAGATTTTCCGTGGTATTCACTTGCGTAGACTATACTTCCTTGTTCTGGTTTGGATTGTAATATCTTGGTGGTCATAAGATGGGACCAAGACGGAAAGTTGTCGTCCTGAAAATAATTAAATCTTTCTTGTATTCTAGTTCCTAGAATTGTATTATCATGTGGGTCTGTGCGTCGACTCCCTCGCAATTGAACGTCGCTGCCTGGGTTCGATTCCCGGTATGACCAAAATCATTTTCCACAGCCCTACCTCTTTCGAGTCACTGACAATGCGCAAGGAGTATAACACCACCCATGTTATCATTATTAAATGCAGATAATCTGAAAGAAACCAAATTACTTGTTGTATCAACTAGTTCAATTATCACTGTCGTAATAAAATTACCTGTGTGATGAATATACTGCTGTTGAAATTGATGTTCCAATTGTGTGTCACGTTGTCATTGTTGGTGGTGTGATGCTGGCTATCATAAACTCAAGAAGGTAATACTGATCATGTCATCCTCGAATTTCTGGTAAGAAAGCGGCTTAAATATACAAATGAAATTAGATAACATCCTGTTTAAATATATCGAATGAAATTAAATATTTAAAATTCAATCATTTGACGACAAACAAATAACTATCCATTAGAGCGTCCCTTAAATTAAATTTCAAAACGATAATCCGTGCCGACTTGCGATTTAAACTTCTCCATACAAGTTGCGCGCGAATTATGTTTGTGAAACCGAGGGGAAGGAAAAATAAATAAGACAAAGGTTTACATTTTAAAATTTATTGGAAATCATTCGTTATGCGGAGTGATCCGTACTACTCGACAGCTCGACAGCTCGTATACAACACATTCTGAGTTTTCCGAGGTGTCGGCCGTTCGGTGGAAGGCCGTTGACCGAGATGTCAAACGTGTGCGTTGGACTGATGATGGCCGTTGTTGGTTCCCCGTGGCGGTGTTAGGTATCGTAACTCGCGCAATGCGCTGCTACCTGTGACAACGTGTTTCATTTGTATGGTGCACAATTACCATCTAGTTGACAAGCGCTCTTGTCTTATTTTAAAATATTCTTGAAGTCAAGCTGCCAGTGAAAGCACGAGTTTTGTGAATATGGAGTACATCATATTTTGGGAAAGAACAATAGTTGCCAGAATTTCATTTTCAGATAGCGTGAAGAAGGTTTCTGATTTAAAACATGCGGCTTAGTCCCAAAATAGAAAATGAAATAAGTCCCCAATTTTTAAGTATTTATATTGTCGTGTGTGTTTAAAGGCAAACTCAAATTTTTAAATTATTTTCCGACTCTATTTGTTACTACCGCACTACACTGTTCACGACTGACTCGTCACGGTCTTACATTTTATTTTTTGCAGTCTGATATCATTTTTATTTGTTTCTCTTTAAATCTTGCCACAATATGAAAAAGGAAAAGGGCAATTGTTTTTATTTCTATTTCCAAATCGAAATAAGGCCAAATTTTAAATTTAGGAAAAAACAAGCATAAGTTCTGCAGCGGATAACCTGCTCACGCGACTTCGTCGTTCCGCTAAGAGTATGTCAACAACAGTCTGGAGCTAGATTACCAAGCGGCGTTTGTTTTTGAAACTGCAAAACGAAATAAGTCAAGATGGCCTCATGTTTCATTTTTCACGTCACCGTTCCCCTGTTTATTGTGGAAACGGTGAGGTGAAATAAGAACGAAAAGTTGGCATTATTTCGCTATAAATCTGGAAATAACGCCAAATTTCCGATTTGACTTTATTTTGCTTTAGAAAACGAAATAAGATTTTAGAAAAACGAAATAAGGACCATTTGGCTTAATTTCGTTTTTGCATAATATAAAATTCAGCTTTCTCTCTCTTCTTCTTCATTAATTTTGTCTTTTTTTGATATTTCCTTTTTTTATTGAGTGGAAATATTATTCTGCCAAATACGCTAGAGTAAATAAAATTAAACTTAAAATCCAGGCGCCTGCCAGACAGTTTGTTGACACACTCTTATCGGAGCGACGAAGTGAGCGGATTAAACCCTGTGGGAAAAGGGTTTAAATCCTGTTAGCGCGAGAAGCGAGCCAGCTACCACATTTTTTAAATACCCCAAACTTTCTTTTTGGCCTTATTTCAATTTTTCCGAAAACGACAAATTTCTACTTTTTTTTTTCAAATAACTTAAACCATTTCACAAAAATATCTAAGACAGACATTTAATCAAAAGCTAGCTGCCTATTCTTTTGCCACCGATAATATTACGAGTACCTTCCATGTTCGCAAATAGTAATAAAATTATGCCCAGATGTGCAGCTGGTGCTATTTTTCTACTCACCATGATGTTAACAGTTAAGGTCACTGTTAAAAAACAAGAAAATTGAATTTCGAACAAATAAAAGAAGAGTGAAATAAGTCCCCGTGTTGGGGGGACTTATAGATGAATTTGGGGACATCCTGCAATAACCCATTAACAAACCCATGAAAGATTCCACCTCCATACAAAGTTGGGTTAATTCATTTTCTTTTTCGGGGGGTTATTTCCCCGAGCCATATCATGCTTAGAGAGAGCTGAACATTTTTTAAGAAAACTGAGGTCACGTTCATGGACCGTGAACATAATTTTAAAATTAACCTCGGTAACTTATTTGATGCTGCACATGCTTTGAGTGAATGAGCTTAGAGGAAGACAATGTATTTTAAATAATTAATAAATTAATATAATTACTTAAATAATTAAATATATAACTAATAAAAATTAAATCAGAAATGAAACAAAGTACATGCACTCTTAAAACTATTGTAATCATACCATGAACTAGATAATAAATAAGTATTCATTTTGAGGTAAATAGTGGGTATATTATCTGAACTTCGCGCAGAAGCGGTCATATCTATTAAGCTTAACGAATTTGAATAAAATGTGTGTAAGCATGCATGTTATTTCGATCCCGAATCGCCGAAAGGTTATTGCAATTATAGTTAAACATAGTTCGCAGTAAATAGACGCGAATAATTTTTCATTTACAAAAGAGCTTGTAAGATTTTTCAGGGATGCTTAGGTGGTGTGGAACGACTGGATGGCGCCGTTGGTTTCCCTGCCCTTGGTTAGTGGGGTCTCCGGTTGGAGTAAAGTTAATACGCTTTTATCTGGTTTTCAAATCTGTCTGGTCCAGTCACCAAATGCCATTGGGATCAATCAACATATCACTGGAGTGGTCGATCAGTGGTGGTAATTTGACTGTGGGTATCACAATGGACCAATGGTCAAAGTGTACTGGTGAATTCACTAGCTGCCCCCTTCCCTACCCTACCCTATACAGGTGGCTTGGACAAAAGAAGCGCTTGGTCTAAACAGTGATAATTTCCCTATTAACAAATCCTAGATTCAACGAGTTCGTAGTCACAGTTGTTCCGGTCGATGCAGAACGGCCTCACTGAAATACAGTTCACATTAGAGCAGAATATCAAAAGTTGGCTTGATTCATTCTTGGCTGCCAAGCCGGCGCAGTTTTTTTGGGATGGGATCCACAAATTGCCAGAAAGATGGGAAAGAGTCATAGCTTCAGATGGGCAATACTTTGAATAATACTATTGTACCTCTTTTGTGCAGTTTAGTTAAGTTATGGATATAAGATATTTTAAATAAAGGGGGATTTTATAAAAGCTATAGGAAAGTTTTTCAAAAAAAAAAAAAAACACACACATAAAATTCAGAAAAATGCATGAAATCTTTATTTGAATCGATAGTACGGTCCATATAATTTAATGTTTGAAGATTATTTCATGCAAATGTTGACCTTGACTGCGCCTCAAATGGTCCATCCGCTTAGTCCAATTTTGGAATACTCTTTCCAACATTTCGGCCGGTATCTCATGAATAAATGCTTCAATGTTGTCTTCCAATGCGTCAATTGAATCGGGCTTGTCTGTATAGACATGAGCTTTAACATAGCCTCACAAAAATAGTAAATAGTCTAAAGGCGTTAAATCGCACGATCTAGGCGGCCAATTGACCGGTCCCGAACGTGAAATAAAATGTTCACCGAACTCGCCTCTCAATGAGACCATAGTTGCGCGTGCTGTTTGGCATGTGGCACCGTCTTGTTGAAACCACATATCATGCAAGTCAAGCTCTTACATTTTGAGTAAAAAAAAGTTGGATATCATCTCACGGTAGCGCTCACCATTCACAGTTACGTTACGATTCGCATCATCTTTGAAGAAGTACGGTCCAATGATGCCACCAGCCCATAAACCGCACCAAACTGTGACTTTTTCTGGATGCATTGGTAGCTCTTGCAATGCTTCTGGCTGATATTCACTCCAAAATCGACAATTCTACTTATTTACGTACCCATTGAGCCAAAAATGAGCATCGTCTTAAACTGACCATAAACTGGAAAGAACGCGCGATGAACTTTCTTCACAGAGCAAGCATTTTGATAATAAAATTCAATAATTTGCAAGCGTTGTTCGTTTGTAAGACGATTCATGGTTAAATTATAGACCAAACTGAAGATGTTTGACCAACCAACCAGTGAAACCAGTGTTGCCAAAAATATAATAGCTAAAAAATCATACTTTATAATAAATAGTAATAAAAGTCGTACCGAAATATCGAAACTAAGTCTAGGACGTTCTCTATTAACGCAAGTCCTCGATTTTCGTAACAGCTAAATTAAAATTTTTATTATTATCGACGCATCAAGTAGGTTTGTTGCCTTTTACCCTAATCACTCTCCATTTGAGCGGAATACAATCGGCTGGCAGGAATGATTAAACTAAAATGGCCTTCATTGGGGAATGTGCTGAAAGTCCAGAGCCCAGGTGCTTTGAATAGTTTAAAGCTACAGTAAAAGCTCGTAAATTGGAATGGTTGGGGAAAGGTTCCGAATAAACGAATTTTTCGAATTAATCAGAGTTTTTTTCTATGCATTAAAACGTATTGTTGAACATTTGCAAGAACTTAAAACGAAAAATTATTTTATTACCACAACAGACTACTCAAAGAGAATTGCCGGGATTCCCCCAACACATTTTTACGGATTTTTGCGACTTCTAAATGTGCATTACCAGAAATGTGATGCATACATATTTGAGATCGATCATTGCGTTATTCAAGTGTTGCTAATTGAATTCAATTTGTGTAGAAACCAAATTGAAAACCGACTCTCATTTATTCGGAAAAATCTCTTTTGAGCTTTTGGAATTAAATAATTCCGGCTTTTTACTCTATTTATGAGTATATCACAGTCGATTTTTGGGAGACCCTCAAAATATTGAAGCACAAAATTCCCATGTTTGGAAAAATCTCCAAATTTAAAATCCTCAAACAAAAAATCCCCAAAAACCAAATTCACAAATCCTACGTTCCTAACACATCGTCTCCACTGGACATATTTTTGCCCAGTATTACAATCACAATCTGAACAGCCATCCGCGATATTTTCTTTCGTGGGCAAGATGTCATGTCGCTTCACTTCAACGTTGGCTGCGAGAGCGTAAACATCAAGAAGCGAACAACCAACCACCAATCAACGAAGCAAATCTCACTAAAGAATATGCCAAAAAATGGTATTCACCAGCACTTCTACTTTTACTCTCAATATTTACCACTCCATGTGCTCATATGGGAAAACGTCAAATCTCATGTTTTGAACCAGAAATGAAGTATTATAGAGATACGAGTACATAACCAACTTCACAGTTCATTACGAGTTTTTGACAGTTATTCACGAAATAACGTGAATGACGTTGTCCGGTTTAGGTTTAAGAAAACGATATAAAAAATGGTTGTCAAAAACTTTAAGGCGTAAAAGCGTTAGAAGTTGGTTAGTTCTATAATACGTCATTTCTGTTTTGAACACAGCTCATACCGTGTAGTTAAATCAAGATCCTCCGGCAGGATGCAGGTTTGTACATGGATATTTCAGTCATGCAGTCATTCGGAAAAGAGAGCATACAGCATGCGTTCTCATGGACGCTGGAATCCAGGGAAACAACTGGAATAGAGGTTTTTTTATAGTAATTAGAATGTACACAAAACAAGCAAACATACAAGGATAGACCAACAATTACATCTACATACTGCTCAAATGGATGCGTTCACGCTTGTGCTAAGAGATTTCAGTTTCCCCCTGATGATGGGGATGGATGGTGTGGTGGGTGCAGTGAATGTTGGAAAGTATTATAGGTATTATAGTTTAACGAAGTCCCGTTGGCGGGTTAAGCCCTGCGGAAAACAGGGTTAAATCCAGTTATCCAGTACCCACCTCACACCTTAAATACTAAAATTTGGCCTTATTACGGTTTGGAAATGGAAATAAAACCTATGCCAAACTTAATTTCTTTGATAGGCGCGACTTATAGCGGATTTTGGACTTCGATTTGGAGATTTTGGTTTTGTAACTCGTGCACCTACCCCTCGATATGTTCATACGTTATGCATTTGCGTGGGCTGTGATTTCTTCTTGTTTGTGAATAATCTGTTGCAGCCTGGAGAGTGAGTCCTCAGAAATAACGGAGTAATCCGGAAAGCACCTTATGAACTCTAGCCGTTTCGGGTGATTCCTTTAGATTTTCGCAATAGTTTCTCCATGATTCTCCATGATTCTGTCTCAAATTCGTTGCCATAGTTGGTGTGCCCTCTTTATATGGCTGGCAGTTACCTGACATTTTGATCAGCTTAGAGTTACACCAGGGCACAGACATTGTGGTGTTCTTTACTTTCAAAGGACAGCTTTCATGATGAGATTATACAATTGTATTCGCTAGGAATTCAATAGAATTGTCAAGTTCTTCAGGACTGTTTGATGTTTCATTATATGACATGAACTCAATGATTCCCAAAACGCAACTTGACTGCTTCTGACAAGTGGCATTTATAAAACGTTTCTGTGTCAAAACCTGATTTGTCTGAGATCTAGGGATGGAGCAACCTTCGTACGGGAAAGCATGGAATAGAGTATGCTGTGCCAGAAAAATGTGAATAATATTGAAAAATGAAATAAATATTCACCACTGAAGAGGCGGTCTACAAACAGAATGATGGGACTTATCCGCGGTCATCACGACATGCATTTCAACTAATTCCCATGGTTGTCTATCCTATCTCCTCGTCATCGGCATGTTGCAATCGATATCATCCCTACTTCTAAGAAAACGCGGCTACTTACCATGCCAGAGGAATACACGCCATCACTGCTATCATCGTATTCTAGAGTGTTCTTTATCTCTCGCACTATTTTCTTTTTATGCTGACTAACCCACGTTATAGCAGTGATGAATCACTCACGCCACTGCTGGGGCAATGGACTGCACGCCCCAATAACAATTAACGTAGAATCGTCGATCACCATGAGTCTATCCACCCCCAAAAAAGCGCACTGCAGTTGAGACGTAAACAAAGTCGGTTGATAAACTGATGACGAGACGAACCTGTAATACTGACCTTGTTCGCGCTGATGTCGATATCTCCTCGCTCGGCGTTGCTTTCTCAGTCTTCAACCCCACGAGATGAAACACTAATACAATAGTAATAATGCTCTGACAAGATAAAGACATCGAATTAATATCCGATGGTATTTCTGAAGTTCAAATTGATACGGAATTCTTTTTAGAAAATCACTGACTAGTACTTAAAGTACAAATTATAGCAAAGACTCAAGTTATCGGAGGTGAAGACTGAAAGTTGTTAATCACTATTCCCAATTAAATTTCACTTATTCCACTTCGATGTCCGAATTGAACGACGAATTCATCCGCACTCCTCGGATGCTGAATCTTGAATGAGTTTATTTCACAGGATGAATCTACACCACCATCGACCACTGGAGAAAATACAACCGCCCCTTATAATTATCCCTTAGAAGGGTGGAAATCGACACAACGTTGCTAGGGGCGGAGTTTAATGCCATTTTTTTTTTGTAAATCTCTCAGTTCATTGCAACCAAGGAAGCCATTTTTATTTTGAATTTTAGGGGTTGTGTGGAATTCAATTTCTCCGGCATGTTTAGAAAAATAGAGTTAAGAAGTTATTCAGAATTCCATTCATTCAGATAGGAAAGGTCGTTTGTGTCGCGTTAAAGTTTGGCATTTTGTTACCTACCTCCGATATTGTTACATCGAAATCTATGTATAAATACTCGCTGTCCATTTTTGTCGTACGCTTACACACTGTTCTACTCAACCAAATGGCATGATACTAATTTCGCGTAGTGCACAATTGCCAAGCGGTTGAGTAGAACATTGGTAAGCAACTAAACTAAATTATCTGTGATTATACATAGTAGCAGAAAAGAAGTGTAAAGAAGAAAGAGCGTCCATAGAAGGGGAATAAATCATGCTGTGTGTATGTTATGCGCATACACGGTCACTGTTTAAGTGGGATAGAGACCAATCTATATGAATAGAAATGAATAGAAAGTGATGCCACTTTTTTGTGTATTGACTTAAGCTCACAAAGTTCATTACATTTTTAAACAAACGGCAACAGACGAACGATTACATTCCATCAGCCTAATAACTAGTTTGGTAGCCGTCAGCTTCGCGTAAATGTCTGTGGGAAGTAGGTATAGTTTCCATGACAGCTGGTGTGCTCGTAATGTAAATGCATGTCGATCTTTTTAAGATTAACAGTGTGTCGTAATGCTGGCCACCAAACAATTAAACCGTATGTTAGAATTGGTCTGACGACTGCTGTATATAATTATTGTGTCATTTTCGGTTTCAGTCCCCATTTGGCTTGGCCAACCCAATCAACGGTAAAGCCGAATATCCATGGCCCGAAGGTAATGCTCTGTATTTGGTGGGATCAGAAAGGTCCCTTGAAACCATCAATGGACAACGCTACCGAACACAATTAATCCGTTTGAAGAGAGCAGTAGCCGAAAAACGCCCGGAATATGCGACCAGACATAAGGCAATAATTTTCCATCATGACAACGCTCAGCCCCACGTTGCTATCCCGGTTAAGAACTATTTGGAAAACAGTGGATGGGAAGTTTTACCCCTTCCGCCTTATAGCCCAGACCTTGCCCCTCTGACTACCATTTGTTCCGGTCGAAGCAGAGCGCCCTCACTGAAATACGGTTCACTACCAAGCCGGTGCATTTCTTTTGGGATGGGATCCACAAATTGCCAGAAAGATGGGTAAATGTCACAGCTTCAGATGGGCAATACTTTGAATAATACTATTGTACATGTTTATCTCAAATAAACGTTCAATTTTTGAAAACAAAACCGCACGAATTAAGTTATAGACTTAATAAATATATATGTACAAACAAAGTTTTTTAAAACCCGACTTATGCAGGAAATGTTATTCAAAAGAGGTGTTGGAAGTCGAAAATGCTTTAGTTTTGACCGACAAATGAGAAATTTCTTGTAATTATAAAATTAATTCGTAAAAGTAATAATTTTGTTCTTTGATTTAAGTGATTAAGTCATTGATTTGCCTACAGAATGGTTTATCAATAATGAACTAACGCCACAAGGAAGTCAAACAGTGTGTATTTTTGATCATCTTCAACATAGGTATCTACAAGCCTCTAGCAAGATTGAATTTAGTTTCTCTATTATACCTAGCTATAAGCTACAAAATAAAAAAGAGCACTCAAACTAAATTTGCACAACTAACTACTACCATGCATGTTTTGATTTTACTAAATCATTTGTGTGCGAAATTATTATTATAAGACTGATAGTATCAGACAGAAAGTATTAGATATAACCCTAATGTCCAATGACTCTTTCCTTTCTGTTCCTAAGTGGGAAGTATCCGATGAGTTATCATTCTCCGACCGTCGATACATCCACTTCTCGATTAATTTCAATATACCCCCAGCCAGCAGTTACATGAATATCTGATTGGACAAGCTAAAAAAACACTTGTGGCACGTTCGCTCAGCTAGCGTAGTAGTAGCTTTCCAACGTATGTTCCAAACGGAATAATAACAGTGGAATAATACAAGTTACGCCATTTTTTAGCAAACCGCACGGATTAAGTTACAGACCCAATACTACTTAAGAAATACATCAATGAGAAACACGAACAAATCTGGTTTATGGGTTTGGTTTCCTTGCCATCATACAACAGCTCTGAAAGATGCCTTACAACCAGGGCCGGGCTGAACCACATGAGCGCTCTGTGCAAGCCATTCGCTTGGTGTCCAAGTCGATTTTTTTTATTTTTTTTTTCCTAAAGCAAAATAAATAAAATTACGCTCTCTTAATTCGTATGCTCGTACATATAACTATACGCTATGGCTGCCATCATCGTAAGTGCGTTGAGTTTCTACCTACCCTGCCCATTACAACTTGTCTGCTTTCGCACTTTTTAAACAATATTGTTTCAATGCGTGTGTGATTTCCTTTCTGTGATGATCACCTCTCTCGCGCACAACATTGAAAAGTGGGCGACTAAATTAGCAGTCCTTTGGATAAAAAGGGCCGCTTTTAATGGCACAAAAAAGACAATGTTTTCCTTTTCCTTGTGTTGTTCGTTAGAAGACTCGAATAGAAACAAATCTTGTTTTATCGAAATTCCAGTTGGAATTCGAAAATCAGTTAATGCTAGGCAGTTCAACAGAACAGATGCAGTTCTATTTAAAGAAAATCGTGAGAGAACAATAGCACCTACAACATAAGTCGTTACTGCTAGGCCCTGGCAATATATTATTAATAAATATATATTTGTGATGGGCACATTCGAATGATCACTCGAGCTATAATCGATTATTACAACATCTCGATTGATTGAGAATCGAGATGTTGTAATAATCGATTATCACTCGAATGAGTACTAATCATTCGAATGACTACTAATCATTCGAATTACTAATCATTCGAATTACTAATAATCATTCAAATGGCTACTAATCATTCGAACATGTATGTATGTATATCCAAAACAAATTTCGGACTATGCATTTTTCTGGGTGAATTGTGTTTGAGTAAATCTTGCGTATGGTGGACAGGGTTGGCATTTGTTACTGTGGTGTTTCTGTTATTCGGCTATTTCACATTTTCTTTAGAGTAGTACAGTTAAATTAAGTTTGGTTTTATTGTTTCTTCGCAATTTGAAATAAATTCACATAGTACAGTGCATCATTACTACATCAAATGCATATGTAGGATAGGTTTATTTGACAACATTTCAAAATGAAACAAGGAGCAAAACGTCAATATTAAGGAACTCTTCCCAGAAGAATACAGCTACAAATTTTGTGTTTTGTTATCCTTACGTGTACAAGAAATAAGTTTTTTTTGAATTGTTAATTTACGTCAATTTATTCCTTTTTGATTCTACCAAAATAAAATCTGTGTAAATAAAAATATATATTTATTGGAGTAATACTTGAGTTTTTCTGATTAGTATTTTTCGACGAGAACTATTTGTTACCATCATCATTCGATTATTAAAATATGAATGTAAAGTAATCATCAGAAGTTATACGATACTTGCATTTGTTCAACAGATGTATTCGGTTTCAACGTTGAAACTAATCTACAATCTGCTTTAAATGCATTCGAAACATATTGTTTTAAGTGGAAAATTAAAATGAATGCTTCTAAGACACAAGCTACTCGTAAAAGGAAAGCATGTTTACTTCCTAGCAACAGGCTTATTGTCAATGGAATTGCGGTTGAATAGAAACCGAATGTAAAATATCTTGCGATTTATTTAGACAAGCGCTTAACATTCAATCCTCATGTGCAAGAAACAATTAAGAAGGTTAACACAACTACACGAATACTGTATCCATTTATATGTAGACGTTCTAAACTCAATGTTGCGAACGAACTACTCATTTTCAAAGCTATTTTCAAGCTATTATATTTTATGGGTCTCCTGTCTGGGGTGAATGTGCAAAGAGTCACTTACACAATCTCCAGATAGCTCAAAATAAACTGCTTAAAATGATTCTGGATTTTCCATGGTTTTTCCCAACAAAAGAATTACATGAAATGGCCGACATTGAAATGGTAGCACAAAGGAGACGAGCTATACAGAGCAAAGTCTAGTTTTGGCATCCCTACCAAACTCGTCCGTTTGTGTAGGATGACGGTGGAGAATGCACGCTGCTCCATGAAGGTCGGTAAAGACCTAACCGAGACCTTTGATGTCAAAAAAGGATTCAGACAAGGCGACGCGCTGTCATGCGACTTTTTCAACATCGTTCTTGAAAGAATTGTTCAAAACTCGAACGCCATTTTCGGACATTATCGGAAGAACACAGCGTGATGTCAATGGCGCTTTTGTGGGTATTGCAACGGAGGCCGCGAAGATGGGTTTAGCGGTAAACGAGGGTAAGACCAAGTATATGCTGTCAAAGAGAAAAGATTCCCAACACCGACGTCTCGGACAGAACGTCACAGCAGACAGATATAACTTTGAGGTAGTCAAAAACTTTGTCCCGCTTTTTTCACACAATAAACCGTTTCAACATATACTTATTCACAAGGTTGAAGTGGCTGACTGCTGTACGGAAATACAGACAGGCAGGCATACTTAAGCCACCATAGGTCCATTGTGCTTCTAGGAATACCTATTCCGCAAACCCGTTGATGGTTTTAATAAAGCGGAAAATATGGCTCACTCTTATTAAGTTCAGCCAGGCTTTCAAAATAATAAGCTCCCAGCAGTCTAAATCTACGGGATGAGAGAGAATTGCTATTGCATAGCCTGTGCACAATGGTTTCTTTTTCATCCTTGTCTCTGCAGCTTCTGCAGAAGTCGTTGTAGGGGAGGCTTGGTCCAGAGGCGATAGCTCCTATGGCGCAATGCTTTGTTGTAACGCCAATGAGAGTTCTAAGACTCGGCCTGCTTAATCTAATCAGGCTGAGGGATATCTTAGGGCAGAGCGTAGGCCAGATTTGTTTGGTAATAAGGCATGTGTATGTATGCCAATAAACTTGGTGATCGTCTGTTCAGATACAGCAGCTTTAGTATTTCCAATAGAAGGACGCGAAGCTGAAGGTGTTATATTTGGAATATTATAGCATATTCCCATTAGGAGAAATTGAGTAATTTTGGCAATTTCCCCCGAAATTAGATTTGAAATTGCGATTATGACAGTTCCCTAGCAGATTTCTGACAGATTGTATTTTTTTGCTAAAATTATCCTTATAATGTCGACATAAAAACATAAAGACTGTGAACCCAAATTGCTTCAGGCAATTCCAAAAGAATAAAAGAATCTGGAACTTTGAATCGAAGTAAAAAAGAACCCACCCAGAACGTATTAAGAAAAATCAAGAGTCGATCTTTAAATATCCGCAACTTCCTATTTCTGAAACCCTAGCCTCGTCATCAAATGTAAAATCCCCAACAGATATTTTGACTGTTGACAATTCAAATTCTTAAGTATTACCAGAACTCAAGAAAGATATTCTGTCCTGAACTAAGCACTTTGTATTTGATATCAAGTACAAATCAAAGAATAACACGAACTAGTCCAAAAGAGCGTACCTGCAAAAAAGCAATTCTGTTGTTACTTAGAAAAGACTGGCAGCTTAGAGAAGAAACTCCAACGTTTAATTGTTGATACAATGTAGTTGCATTAGTGAGCAGCGTTCATTGGATGTTGTTGTTAGGCAACACAAGGAACGTCAGACATTCGATGTCTGATTACTTACTGTGAAGCAGTGTTAGTGCTGGTAAACTTTGTAAACACATTCGTTGGACTGAAAAAAGAAATATATTTTGTAAAAAAATTGTTTAACCGCTCCAAATTGCCGCCCTTGCCCCTCGCTATTCCACTGCCTCGGATCCCAAGTAAACAGTACAAACCATTGCAGATTGCACGGCATGTCGCTATGCTAAGGCATTATAAAGGTCAATGACCCTTGATAATTTATTCTCTATGACGAAATATGAAGCCAAGATGAAGCTATGACCTCCTCCTTCTACCCTGTGTATCCCGTCACTCCTCTCCGTTTCCATGGGATGGACTAAGGTGTATACCGTACACTGACAAGAGTCAACCATCCTGGGGGCCAAGTTTAAATATTGGCTCAGTCGCTACGATGTATAGAAGACACCAGGCGCCTTCCGGGATAATTTAGCCTTGAAAGTATGCTGCAGGGCTCTGTGCCGAATGATAATCTATATCGCGAGTCTCGTGGGAACAGAATTCTAATGAGGGTCTAACCGATCCAGGGACAGCGTAACCGGAATCTCCTTCAAAGACTACAAATTGGTACAGCTACTGACGATGAATCCTTGACTTCAGCACAGGTTAGCAACACCATTCAAATGGACTCTGAAACCGAGTCTTGACTTCGAACCTCTACTCACAGTCCCAAATTAGACCCAACAACAGCCAATACAGTCGGCCACTAGTGAAGAGAGTGAACAACAACCGAGCACCTCAAAAGGACACACTGCTTCAAGATCGAAGCAGAACGCCAAGAGAAGACGGTCTGGTGAAGAGATCCAAAGGGAAGCGAAAAAGGTGAAAACATCAGCCAGCTTCGCCCTCCGCATGAATCAACAAGTAGCCATTGTCGATCGTTCCAACCGCGATGAAGGAAGATAACATCCGATAACTGGCGTTGACGGTGCAGTCTGGCAGCAAAAGTTAAAGTCGTCGGTTATGCCAGAAGTCCTTTGTTTTCTTAAGGGGTACGATCGACAACTGCGGGGAAATTTGGCAGAACGCGAAACTCGAAGTCATCCCTATTTCAATTCCTTCACCGGTTCCCGAAAAGGACGAGTTCATATTGAAGCTGATAGACAATCAAAATAAGGAGCTCGCTCAAAGCTGGGGAATCATTTCTTCAGCCAAGAGTAAGAACGAGATGGAAAGGACGTCATGGTCACATAGACCTCACTGTGGTAATTTTCGAAAAACAGGATGGATCTACTTTGCTTCTGTCGTCCGCATACTTACCATAGGCTTACCAATGATGAAGCAGCAACATTAATAAAAGGAGTGAGTTAATTTTCGATTTTATTGTTTCTACTAGCCTTAGCATATAATGAGCCAAAGTTTTGTAACCGGGTTAGAGAAGATATCACTGACCTACTCTACTAACCCAGTCTAACTAAATCCTAGTAGAGAATTACAGAGTATCCACATGCTGTGCCTTCTCGGACCACAAACAAATACTCTTCAACCATAACGATATTAATTAATACAAACTAAGGCCTCTCAGACATTTTTTGTCAAGCCTAGTCGCCAACAGGATAGTATCGCCACCACTAACAACGATCCAATTTACATTCAGAGTTCAGTCTAAAACCTTGTGAAAGTTCTGAAAGCCCCTTTTAACAGATTTTGCCTTCTGCAATATGCAAGAAAACCAATACAGTCTAGTGGACTACAGAGCTGAATCAACTCAGGATCAATACTCGAACTCTACTTAACAGGGCAAAGATCACAAAAAGGTCCGAAGACTAGGAAAATTACAAATTTAGCATCAACGAATACGAGACTAAAAGAAGAGCAGCAGAGTCTAAATCCTGCCGTGAGTTTTGGGAATCAACAGAAGATCTCAACGAAGCTACGAGGCTCAGGAAAATTTTATCCGAGGACCCCTAGTTCCAGGATATATACCGGATGACTCTTGGAGAAAACCAGTCAGGAATCAATAGAGCTGCTGACTGAAACCCACTTCCCAAGATGTACCACCGGGAAGACGGTTTTAACGGTTCTCACAACTGAAGAAGTAGTTGAAGAAATTATTACCAATTCGTTCTAACATTTTAAATCTCCGGAGCAGGGCAATATTTTGCCAGCTATGCTTCAAAAATCAGAAACCTCACCTCGTAAGCATCTTCAACTGCTTGCGAGCAAGGTACATTCCAACAGTGTGGTAAAAGGAGTTTTCATACCGAAAGCAGGTAAACCAAGCCACACAGTCGCGAAGGACTACATGTCAATCAGTCTATCTAATCCTTGGAAATACTCCTTGACCAAGCATCATAAATCTTATCAATTCCCACAACGTATGCGATACCCAACACACCTACCTTAAAAGCAAATCAGTGGAAGGTGCACTGCATAGTGTTGTTCGAAAATTGGGATGAAATTCTGGATTCATTGCGTATTAAAGAATTTTCAATGCCAGCCTTCCTCGATATCAAAACACAGAAGCCCATAATAACAGCTCTAGAAGCCACAAAAGTAGACGCATCGATTGTATTCTGGATCGGTAATATGCTGAGCAGCAAAATTATCAATGCAGACATTGGGCAACGTTTTATAAGGATGGTGGCAACTAGAGGCATACCACAGGGTGGAGCTCTCTCCCCTACTGTCGCTTCTAACAGTTAACAAAATCTTTAAAATCTTCATTGAGAAGGGCACAAAAACCAAAGCATATGCAGATGACCTAGTTATCTTGATAAATTTGAACTAATCGAATCTGCATTGAACTCTCCTCGTGGGCAAGACACACCGGTCTGATAATAAACAAACCTGGTTTTGTTCACCAGGAAATTAAAGTCCCGATATTTTCTCCCCCCGAGTTAGGTGAAAGGAGGCAAAGTTTCTAAGCATCCTTATTGACTCCAAACTTTCCTGGAAGTGGAGGAAGGTGTGAAGAAGGGATTAAATGCTTTTTATGCTTGCAAAAAGACCTTCGGCAAAATATGGGGCTCTGCAACCGTACATCATGCATTGATGGACACAGCAATCATCAGTCCCATTATATCTTATGGGACCATCGTCTG
This sequence comes from Eristalis tenax, assembly GCA_905231855.2. NCBI lineage: Eukaryota > Metazoa > Arthropoda > Insecta > Diptera > Syrphidae > Eristalis > Eristalis tenax. The sequence continues at coordinate 102,536,422 of HG993124.1, read as the reverse complement.
GTGGAGGGCTAGAAACACAAAACGGTATATGAGCATGCTCAACAAAGTACAAAGGGCAGCCGCACGGCCTAGTGTTGAGTAGGACTCGTATTTGTAATGAGTTTGTATGAGGTACTCATTTCAGAAAGTGAAGTGGTACAATGTCACACACTCCACATCATCTGAGGAGTAAAATTTGTCACATAAGAATGACTTCCATACGCCATTATTTGGATGAAGTTGAAAGTGTTGTCACAAATTTTAATGAATGATTGGAAAATGATTCAATAATTTGCCAGTTAAATGTGCAATACATTCTCCTTTCTTGCTTCTATTACACAATTATACTGTCCTGCAAGTGTCCCATGAATGACAACAGAAACGAATATGTCCCAACTACACAGCAGTATGACAGTTGTAGTCAAGGGATAGGACACTTTGATTTTTGCTGATACTCCGTCTACTCAGAGGGAGAAATTATCTCTGAGTATGACAAAAATGAAGGTGTTACAAATACTTTTTTTGAGGTATTGGGACATTTCTGTAGTGATGTGTGGAACATTTGTGGTGCATCTTGTATGAGTAACACAACACTACAACACGCCACAATCAGGCTGCGCGGCATAAAAAGCTGCTTCGCAAAAAGCGCTCTCAGACTAAGGGAGTCATCTTTGTGGAAACAAAAGCCAACTACAACCGACTATCCATCTCCCCATAATGACTTCTTCCTCAAAGTATCAATCAAAACATACTTAACATCATCATCATCCTCTGACCCGCATGCTCCACTAAAAGGGTCGCAGGGGTAAACCACGCACGAGAGATCTTCAGGCAAGTCGATGCTCCGCCATCGACTCTAACTCATCAGGAGTTATGCGCAAGAGTAACCAGGCGAGTTTATGGACTTGGTCCAACCATCTCGTCCTGAGTCCAAGCGGTTGCCTACCGTTCGAAGAAGCAGCTTCCCAATGTTGAGTTCCTCTCGCACTGCCGTGTTTCTCATCATATCCCTTCGAGTAATTTCTACAACAGCACGAAGTAATCTCATCTCAGCAGCTTGTATTCCTTCGGTCATTACCCAAAGAGAGTTGGAACAAATACTGAGTTGAAAACCTCTAACTTGGCTTTGACACCAAGCTCGGCCTTCATGATTACAGATCTCTCAAGCTGTTTCAAAACTGACCCAGCTTGCCAATCAAGCAGGAAAGCTGAGCATTACTCCTTCCATCACTCGTGAAAAAGACCCCGAGACACTTACACTTCTCCACCTACTTGAATGGGACTCCACTAAACTGTAGAGTGCATTGAGCAGGCGTTCTGGAGATGACCCTAACCTCTGATTTGTCCACGTTGACCTTCATTCCAGCATCAACACATACGGCCAAATATATCGAGTGCGCGCTGGAGTTCTGTCTAGAGAGATGTGAGGATAACCAAGTCATCTGCAAAAAGAAGATGACTTACCCTCAACTCTCCCAATGTGAAACATTCACCGCTTCGGCTGCGCCTCAACATCCAGCCCATATATATAATGAAAAGGAGAGTTTGCAACACCGAAAATTCTGGTGGCTGGGGAGAGGGGGAACTCCCTTTAGACCCGGAAACCCTTTAGACCCGGGATAGAAAGGGAAGTACGTATCCCCGAAAGGGGGAGCAGTCGGCTACTGTCTTGCAGCAATTGGGATGCAAATCTATGAGCGGTAAGCCATGGCCGACCTACATAGCCTAGGGTAGTTTTTAAGGTAGCTTGTAAGTTGTAAATAAAAAAAAAAAAAAAAAAAAAAAAAAATGACGAGTATTCACATGGGTACACAAGCGTGTACCTTTGTGTATACACTGTATATATTAAGTACATATATATACACATGTATATATCATCATATATACATGTGTATATGTATGTAGTTTAGCTTAAGTTAGTTTAAGTTATTTTAGGTACTTATTTTTAAGGTAGTGTGTAAGTTATTAGTAAGTTAGTTTATAGGTTTTACTTAAAAACGTTCTTTAATTAAGTTTTTTTTTGTAATTTTCCTTAATACTTAAATGTACAGCTATAATAATTAGTCTTAATCATATGAATTTTTAGTTTAAGTCGAAAGACATAGGATAAGTTTAAGTTTAGCTTAGAGTGCCCGCGGAGGGCCAGTAAGTTAGAAATAGTAACAATGTTCGTCCAACTAGTTTTAAGCATTTTTGTCTAGTATGTAAGTTGTCGGATTATTGAAATAAAAATGAATTAAAAAAAAAAAAAAAATGAAAAGGAGAGGTGACAAGACGCACCCTTGGTGAAGTCCAACGCTCACGGTGAAAGGTGTTGACTTAGCATCGTCAACCCGAACACAGCTGCTGCAGTTAGTGTATAGAGACTGAATGGCCCTCAGAAGAGGACCTTCAATCCCATACTCCTGCAGAACAGTCCAGAGTTTACCTCGAGGGACTCGGTCGTATGTCTTTTCCAAATCCATAAACAACTGTAGATGGGCTTGGCATACTCCCGGGCCGTCTCAAGTACCATTCTTAGAGTGAGAAGTTGGTCGGTTGTACTTCTACCGGGACGAAAGACGCACTCTTCATCCCCCGTCCTGGGCTCTGTCATAGCTGTAGAACGCACTTCCAATCTTAGCGTGGACTTTCCCCGGAGGCTTAAAAGGGATATGCCCCTGTAGTTGGAGCAATCTCTTTTGTGCCCCTTTTTGAAAAGTGGGACAATCACCCCAGTTTGCCAATCGCCAGGTGTCTCACCACATTCTCAGGCCACTTTAATGACACGAGAGATCCACAAAACTCCAGCATTTCTAGTCGGATTACATCCACACCGGCGGATTTGCCATTCTGCGATTCAATCGCAAAAATGACTTCTTCCACTGTTGGACTAGTCTCCGCCTAACTCAACTCTCCGCCTAAAGGTCTGCCATCCTCAGTGCCCTGTTCGGGATTGAGCAGCTCCGAAAAGTGCTCGCTCCATCTGTGTAAGATGTCATCAAAGCAACTCACCATCTTTTGATTTGACTCCTTCGATGATGTTGAATTTCCTTCCTCTGAGTCGGCGAATGGTCTGCCAGAACACCTTTTTCGCCGAACTCCTTCCAAGACTGTTCTTTAGCTGCTCGCACAGTCAATTTGAAAGTTCTTCGCGCCTTAATGTACCGGTCATGAGAAGCAGAGTCTCCCAAGAGAATCCAGTCTCGGTAGGTATTTTTCTTCTCTCTGATGGCTTCTTGAACTCCGGGCGTTTCAAACCACGCAGTTCTTTTCTCACCACCAGTCGCCACTCCAAGCCGCTCCACTCCACAAACATCCTGTGTAGAGGCAATGACAGCTGCTGAAAACAGTCGCCATTCTTCCTCTACACGCGTTGGAACAGTTGGAAGTCGCTCAAACCTTTCATATAAAGGGTGATTTTTTAAAAGCTATAGGAAAGTTTTTCAAAAAAAAGAACACATAAAATTCAGAAAAATGCATGACGTCTTTATTTGAATCGATAGTACGGTTTGAAGATTATTTCATGCAAATGTTGACCTTGACTGCGCCTCAAATGGTCCATCCGCTTAGTCCAATTTTGGAATACTCTTTCCAACATTTCGGCCGGTATCTCATGAATAAATGCTTCAATGTTGTCTTCCAATGCGTCAATTGAATCGGGCTTGTCTGTATAGACATGAGCTTTAACATAGCCTCACAAAAATAGTAAATAGTCTAAAGGCGTTAAATCGCACGATCTAGGCGGCCAATTGACCGGTCCCGAACGTGAAATAAAATGTTCACCGAACTCGCCTCTCAATAAGTCCATCGTTGCGCGTGCTGTGTGGCATGTGGCACCGTCTTGTTGAAACCACATGTCATGCAAGTGAAGCTCTTGCATTTTGGGCAAAAAAAAATTGGATATCATCTCACGGTAGCGCTCACCATTCACAGTTACGTTACGATTCGCATCATCTTTGAAGAAGTACGGTGCAATGATGCCACCAGCCCATAAACCGCACCAAACTGTGACTTTTTCTGGATGCATTGTCTTGCAATGCTTCTGGCTGTTATTCGCTCCAAAATCGACAATTCTGCTTTTTTACGTACCCATTGAGCCAAAAATGAGCTTCGTCTTAAACTGACCATAAAATGGAAGAAGCGCGCGACGAACTTTCTTGACAGAGCACGCATTTTGTTAATAAAATTCAATAATTTGCAAGCGTTGTTCGTTTGTAAGACGATTCATGGTTAAATTATAGACCAAACTGAACATCTTCAGTTTGACAGTGAAACAAAACACGAAACGTCCGTCAGCTGTTAAAACCAGTGTTGCCAAAAAGATAATAGCTAAAAAATCATTTTTATGTGCCGCGCGAAGTTTAGCCACAACTCACCGTTCTGTACGTTCTCCCGCCGTATGCGTGTGGTTTCCGCCTTGGAAATAGAGGTACTTTATTAGTTCAGCCTCTCTCATCACACGAACATTACAAACCATCCGTTTCACACGCGATGGTACCACAAAGAGATCTATCAACGACTTCTGTTGAAGATTCTGACGGAAGCATGTGTATTTACTGATGCCTTTGTGTGGAAAGAAGGTGTTCATTACGGACAACTTCTCTCCGTTCGCGTTCTGGTGAGGATCACCATTGCTCCCATTCACACTCCCCATGTCGTTACATCCACACCAACGTGAGAATTGAAATCATTCATCAGGGTATAGGAATCCATTCCGTTATTCTATTCATCTAGGAAAGCCGTGTACTCTGACACTAGAGTTGGTGCATATACCTTCAGTAGAGCTAAAGTTCACCTTTCAAGCTTGAGCTTTAAGATCCCGACTCTCCCTCTCAATGGTATCGACTCCAATACTCTGCCTGCCAACATGGGACTTGATCCGCTGTGCAAACATTTGAGGTGCAAATCCCGACAAGAAGTGGTACATAGTTCTAGATCCTCTTTGCTTCGTCGAGGAGATATCCACAATATAGAAACGATACCTGGCAGCTTGCTCAACTAGCTCGAGATCCTTTCCTGTGAGCGATGAGACGTTTCATGTGCCTATCCTAATTCGAGGCCGTTGTTCGTTGCCTTTTGCCCCCCGTACGCACTGGTTTGTGCATGGCGTGACTGCCCCTCCACCACCATATCGGCTACCATATCGGCTACCATATCGGCTAGGTCGGGCTAAGCCCGACCGGCTGCCGAGCGGGACAGACCGGCCACCAAACGCTCGCATACAGCCACCATTCAGGCCTGGCTTCAAATGGGGCCCTGGCACACCAGGGTACGCAATATCCGAGGCCAATCGTCTTCTTCTTGTCATTTGGGGGGTTGCGCTTCGTTAGCCAGACTTGGGATGTATGAAGATAAACTCCTACACCCCAAACCTGTTGCCCGCCCCCCACCACTAGGATATCAGCTGCAGCGGGGCCCACAAATATTTATATTTCCATGATGGGCTATCCTTCAGTTTTCTAGTTAGTATTATATTTGCAGTTTAGAGCACGATATTTGCTTCGCGAACTAGCAGCTTTGAAGTATATTAAGTTTTTCAAACGTAACAATTCGTTACATAACATTCTCCACATTTCTAGAAAAGGTCTATTCTGAAACACCGTAAAACCAGATTTCGCAGAATATTTATAGAAATTGTGAACGAATATGGGTTATGGACACCATCTGTGTTCAGCTCTTTGCAGTTTGTATATTACATGACTCGTATTATGTCCTTGATACAAAGGGCCTACTCAGTAGTCAGCACCAGCAGTTGTCTTACATAACTGGTGAAACTGGTGAACGAATCGAATGAAGAGTGACAATCGGACAGTTGTCGATTTCTGAATTCATGGGGTGAATAATATCAGAGACAGGCAGGAATGCAAATTGAAAGGGAATTTTGCAATAGAAGAGATGCGAAAAGCTGTATGAATGTACATTTATATTTGCAAAGAGGGTCTTGAAAAGATATGATATCTGAAATATAAAACGATTATACGGGTGTTTGCTTTATTTGTGTAGTCAATTCTGCACCTGTTAGAATGTTCTTTTCCCTTCGGTTTGTCGACGGTATGTCTGGTAATTGAATATTAATTGGTTTATTTGGAATTGCTACCAAAATAAGACAAATCAACATAAAAGCTGTTCTTGTTTTTATCTTATCTCTTTTAAAAAACACAAAAGGTGTCCCCGTCAGAGATGGGCTACATTGTGTCACAGCTTTGTACAATTAAATCAGCAGTTGTATACCGTGTCTTGCACAAATATTTGAGCGTATCCATAACATATCGCGCCATCTGGGTGATTATACAGATTTATACAGAGTATCTGTGAATGGTACAGTTCAGACTTTCCATACGATGAACTCAGTCACACCTGTGAATGAAGACGATATTATATTTTTTATCAGTAATCTAGTAACGAGATAATCTGGTGGACAAGATTTAATAAGGAATGCTATTTAAAAGAATTACAGACAATTGGAATAAAGATGGTGGCATTTGTTGTAAATGCATGTTTGAAACTGCAATACTTTCCAACCAAATGGAAGTCAGGTAAAAGTATGCCTATTCTTAAAGCTGGTAAAACTCCAGATAGTCCCGATAGTTACAGGCCAATTAGTTTACTTAGCAGCCTTAGTAAACGCTATGAACGGGTATCAACAGAAGAGATAATGAAGATTGTTGATGATGAGATGAGAACATTTTTTCCCAAAGTACAGTTCGGGTTCAGGCGTTATGACAACATTCTCATCCAGTTAAGGGAATCTGCAATCATATTAGAAGTAATAGTATATCGACCGGCATGATTTTACTTGACGGAGAGAAGGCATTTGACACTGTCTGACATAATGGTCTCATATTCAAAATGAACAATCTCAACTTTCCTCCTTATTTGTGTAATATAGTTCTGAGTTTTCTGTCTGATCGTTGTTAATAGTGGTGTGTCAGAATTGATATTTTATAATGCAGGTATACCTCAAGGGTCTGTCTTGGTGCCAACCCTTTACAATTTGTGTACCTCGGATTTTCCAGAATGACTGACCCATGACACAGCTATACATGAGTTCGCTCTTAACATTGAGAGCAATCTTAAATATGCGAATGAATTTATTTTTAGTTACTGTGATTAATGGAAGATTAAGTACAACGAAGAAAAAGAAAAGCTTGTTTTCTGCCTAGCTCCAGCTTTCGGGTGAATGGAATCAACGTTGAGTGGAAGAACGCCGCTAGGTATCTTGGTATTCATCTTGATAGCAAATTAACTTTTCATGAGCACACCAAACTCTTATGAAAGTCAACATCGCAAAGAAAATTCTTTACCCATTCATTAATAGAAGATCTTTCTTGTCTTCCTCCAACAAAGTAATCATACTTAAGGTTATATTTCAAGCCATAATACTTTACGGTTGCCCAGTATGGGGAAAATCCGCACAGTGTCACATTAAAAGTTTGCAAATAGCCCAAAAGAAAGTTTTAAAAATGATGTTAGACCTACCACGGGATTATTCCACCTTAACAGTTCACAGAAGAGTGGATGTTGAGCTGGTCTATAAGAGAATATTGAAACTGACAGATAAGTTTAATTACTCATGTGTTTTTGCTGACAATCCACTAGTGAATGAACTAACAAATTGTATTCCTCAGAGTGAATAAATATTATTACATGTTTATATTTTGTAATCTACACGTATTATTTGCTAAACCATAATATTGTTTTTAATTGATTGTCCTTTATATTTATTTATTTATCTATTTATATATTTATTTATATTATTTTATTTTATTGCATGACATTTATATTAGATTGCATGACAAAACAAGTAACATGTAATAATAATTTTGCTCACTACTGTATCACTCCGAAATCTATTTATTGTCTAAAAAATATTACATATGGTAAATATGTATGCGATCATATTTTTTGCCATCACGCCATTCTTCATACCAACATTGGGAAAATTGTTTTTCTTTTTTGTATGCTGCCCACACGCGGTGCCCTTTTTGCATTTGAAATAAAAAAACAAAAATCCGTCCTCTGGATCACTTCTAATCGAGAACATCGTCTCGCATTTGCGTTTTTAATTCTTACATCATATATTTTGCAAATCATTCGCAGTTATTGGTTCAAAATGGCCTTGAATCAATTTATTTATTTAAAAAACGCAAAAGGTGTCCCTATCAGAGATGGGCTACATTTTGCCACAGGTATGTACAATTGAATCACTAGTTGGAAGAAGGCAATAATTCCCAAAATTTCCAAAAATGACATTTTGATTCAAATGTCATGTAGACGAATCTGTTAATTGGAAGGAAGAAACAAAAACCATTTTCATAACAGAAATAGCGTGATGACCACATTTATTGGCTCCCTTAAGGACACTTCAACATTGAACACTTATACATACTCATACTGCACGAGAATTAATTATTATCATTTCAGTTAGCGCCAATCCATGAATAATCAAAATTAACTAACTCATCAATTTCCGTGCAGGGAAAGCTAATTGCAACAATGATAAAAGTTATTTTTTAAATCAAATAGAAAAGCATTTAAAATCAAAAAGAAAAGCATTACATTGGCCTTTCTTAAGCAAGGAAAGAATGCTAAATAGAAATGTTAAAAGGAGTGCTGCTGTATCAAGTCGAAAGTAATATTTATAAAATAAAATAAGTTTTGTGCATTGATGAATTTATTGATCAATTCATTCAGTCAATGCGAATTATAATTGCACGCCGATATTCAATATAGCTCACATATAATGCGAAAAAAAAACTTCTATTTACTACTTTAATTAAAACAAAAGGTTTGACAACTAAGTTCACGCAGTATTTCTTTTATTCTTTTAAAAACAAAAACTCAATATTTTTAGTCACAAAAAATGCTTCTTTACTCTTTGATGCTTAATGAACGAATGAATCTTCTTTTTAAGTTTCTTGTTAAAAACGGCTATAGATTTGACGTTTCTTCATCTTCTCCTTTCTCTCGTTCTATTCTCGGGTAGCATTGCCAGCTGCCTCATATCCATATTTCTTCACAAATACTTACTGGGAAAGCAGTTTGTTTTGGAATAAGGCAAGCTAAGAGAGATAGCTTAAGGAGTTTCTGCGAGACAATACCCCTGTAACAGCCCTGTAAAGTGCTGTCAAAAACAGGGGAGATTCAGATTCTAATGGAAACCTACTCTCCGGGCAGTCATCGAAACACTGGCGGGTTTGGAACCAATTTGCCAAGACAAGGGGTTATGGACTGAAGAGTTGCGGAGAAATATTCTCTAAAGGACGCCTGGAATAGGCAATAAGCTCGTTTCAAGCATTCAAATCTCCAGAGGTTGATGACCTCACCATTATAACTTCCAGACCGATGTAAGGCTGTAGCAGACCAGAAGATGGATCAATTCTTTTTCGTCCTCATCCTTACAGCAGAAGTCGTTGTGCGGAATGCACAGTCGCTGTGGGGTATGGCGCAGTGCCCGGTGACTACTCCTATTAGCATGTGTACGTCCTTGCGACTAAGCCAATCAATGATGTTGTCCTCTTCTTGCTCGGCGTTGGCCATAGAGCCCTTGCCCTCCAATGTACAGTAAATGCCTTTGTTTTCTCGATTTGTCTTTGAAAAGATAAGCACACACCGCTCACATACCGGAGTGCTAGCTTTCTTCCATCGACGAGCCCTTTTTCACCTTTTCCTTGGATTCCAGTATGTTCCGATACCCAGCAGGGTGTCACACTCAGCCTAACCAGCTTCAATGTCAGTACGTCTGAGGGTATGGCCTTTGTTGCCGCTTTGATAACAGAAAGGGGTGATTCATTTGTTAAGTTTTGGTTTTTCAGGGCGAGTGCCGCCTCGTGTACTGCATCCACTTCGGCATGAAAAACTCTGATGTCCTCACAGAAGTCCCCTGCGTCTGTACCCCCGCTCGTCTTTAAGCCGCCGGTATATAGGTCGCCTCTGCTATTATCACTTCTTCCTTCCATTGTTCACGGTCCGGAAACATTTGATGGAAGTCTGCAAAGCGAGAACAAATGAACGGACTCTAAATACCATGACAATTCAAGCCACATAGAATAAAACAATGCTCTTCGCACATAAGGATTGTTTTGCCGTGTATTCTCATATTGCTGCAATATGTATTGGGGACTGTGAGACGCCGCCTAAGAAGATTAGGCTGGTAAATACTGATGAAGGTATATTTTAGTCTCCACAGTAGTAAATTTGAACATATTTTTTTTTTCATTGTCAAAAGATTACTCTCGAAACTGAAACGGTGATCCAAAGTCACCATTTTTACGGTCACCAATTTACGGTAAACGTATCAATGACGGTATTTAAAAAACTTGATTGTCCTCGTTTACACGATTTTGTTTTTTTTTTAAATTTTCTTTTATACACACCTTGTCCGGACAATTACGAACACAACAAAATAATTATTCAATTCGGTGCAGTCGTTCAACTCTAATGCGCATCCTGCTAGCATTCTACTGTATTGAATGGCAAAACTTAAGATTATTTTCCAGTCTAAGATCATGATACAAGTCCGGATGTAGAATATCTTTCGTCATTATCATAGCCATGCTGTCTTTTTTGTTTTTAATTTATTGGGTCTATAACTTACAAAAACACAAAGTATTGCCCATCTGAAGAATCTATGACTTTTTCCCATCTTTCTGGCAATTTGTGGATCCCATCCCAAAAGAACTGCGCCGACTTGGCGCCTAAGAATGAATGAAGCCAGTTTTTGATATTCTGCTCTGATGTGAACCGAATTTTAGTGAAGGCGTTCTGCATCGACCAGAACAAATGGTAGTCAGAAGGGGCAAGGTCTGGGCTATAAGGCGGAAGGGGTAAAACTTTCTATCCAATGTTTTCCAAATAGTTCTTAACCGGAAAAAGCAACGTGGGGCCGAGAGTGGGTCATGATGGAAAATTATTGCCTCGTTTTTCGGCTACTTCTCTCTTCAAAAGGATTAATTGTGTTCGTTGGCGTTGTCCATTGATGGACGCCCTCATGCTCCCACCAAATACAGAGCATTACCTTCGCGCCATGGATATACGGCTTTGCCGTTGATTTGGCTGGTTGGCCAAGCCAAATTCACCACTTTTAAATTGTGCAAACCACTTTTGGCACGTTCGCTCAGCTAGCGCATGTTCACCATAAACTTCCACCAAAATACGATGACTTTCGGCACCAGTTTTTTTTCATATTAAAGTAATGAAGAAAAACTCCCCGCAAAAACACTTTTTCAGGCACAAGGCTCGACATATTTGAGTGGAAAAAAAATATTGTTGTTTACGCTTCAAATGAATGACATATACTGAAATGACATACAATGACAGTAGCTTTCCAACGCATGCTCCAATGGAATACTACAAGTTACGCCATCTCTAAGCAAACCGCACGAATTAAGTTATAGATCCAATACTTTTGCACAACAGTATGCAGTGCTGTATTTAGGCAGAAGCCAGTTTAAAAGCATATGGCGCAGTGGGTATATTTAGATATTCTGTCTATTGTGGGTGCTTTTGCAGTTTCTCTACTGTGTGCTAAAGCCTAAATAGCACTATTAATAGAAAACGGAGTAGAGGAGTTAATTCGACTAAACTGTAAGATGGCGGCTGCTTCAACTTCAGCCAAGTTGTGTTCGCACGTCATGTAGAAGGACTCCAAAATTACACTGACATTGATATAAAGGGTGATTTTTTAAAAGCTATAGGAAAGTTTAAAAAAAAAAAAACACATAAAATTCAGAAAAATGCATGAAATCTTTATTTGAATCGATAGTACGGTCCATATAATTTAATGTTAGAAGATTATTCCATGCAAATGTTGACCTTGACTGCGCCTCAAATGGTCCGTCCGCTTAGTCCAATTTTGGCATACTCTTTCCAACATTTCGGCCGGTATCTCACGAATAAATGCTTTAATGTTGTCTTCCAATGCGTCAATTGAAGCGGGCTTGTCTGTATAGACACGAGCTTTAACATAGCCTCACAAAAATAGTAAATAGTCTAAAGGCGTTAAATCGCACGATCTAGGCGGCCAATTGACCGGTCCCGAACGTGAAATAAAATGTTCACCGAACTCGCCTCTCAATAAGTCCCTTGTGGCGCGTGCTGTGTGGCATGTGGCACCGTCTTGTTGAAACCACATGTCATGCAAGTCAAGCTCTTGCATTTTGGGCAAAAAAAAGTTGGATATCATCTCACGGTAGCGCTCACCATTCACAGTTACGTTACGATTCGCATCATCTTTGCAGAAGTACGGTCCAATGATGCCACCAGTCCATAAACCGCACCAAACTGTGACTTTTTCTGGATGCATTGGTAGCTCTTGCAATGCTTCTGGCTGATATTTACTCCAAAATCGTCAATTCTGCTTATTTACGTACCCATTGAGCCTGACCATAACTGGCCATAAAATGGAATAAGCGCACGACGAACTTTCTTGACAGAGCACGCATTTTGTTAATAAAATTCAATAATTTGCAAGCGTTGTTCGTTTGTACGACTCATGGTTAAATTATAGACCAAACTGAAGATGTTTGACAGGGAAACAAAACACGAAACGTCCGTCAGCTGTTAAAACCAGTGTTGCCAAAAAGATAATAGCTAAAAAATCACCCTTTATATTTGTTGTCGACTTTTCAATAAACATCCAGTATTTATAAGATATATCTCTCAACGAACCTCGAGAACTTTTTAGGCGTGTAAGAACCTGGGTATTTAATCTAATTCATTTTTATTTATCAATTTATTAAATACTTACAAACTAGACAAAATTGCTTAAAAGTAGTTAGACGAACAATGATTCTATTTTAACTTACTGGCCCTCAGCGGGCTACACATAGGTACACACATGTGTACGAGTGTGTATACTGTACTTCCTTTTTTTTGTATTTTTTTTTTGTCTATTAACATCTTAAAAACGCCCATCCACAGTTGAACTGGCGGTATGAAAGAGGAGCGGAACCGCATTTATGCCTTGTATCAGACCGTTCGAATCAAAATAGCGGAATGCTTCTGGGGGGACATATCCGTGGTGACGTACCCTTTCGTGGTATGATGAATTGGGGTACTCGGCCACCGAGATCAGGTTATTGACCAAGTTCATCGCTCTGGCAGTATGACCTCGAATCAACTTCGCTAGGAAATTATCCACTCGTATCAGGTTCGCCCTGTTGTATAAGATCTCATTAGAATAGATTTTTCTGTACTGGGACTCTGGAGATCGATAAATGCGAAGGCAATCCCTAAGACAAGCCCTATCGAACAACCTAATCTTTTCCATCAAGCTTGCACTCATATTCAACTACACGCGACAGCCATAGGTGAGTATTGGCCAGATGAGGGCCATGTAGCAAATTACCTTCACCCTCGCGTCGAGTTGGCTGTTGTAAAACAGTCTCTTTGTAAGAGCAAAAGCGCTTCGGGTCCTGGCCAGAGCAGCATCTACATGTTTGTTAAAATATAGATACTGGTCCAGCCAGATCCCCAGGTATCTGACTACAGTCCTTTGCGCCACTGGTTGCCGTGTTGTCCAACAATTGAGAACTTTCGCCAATTCTTTTTCGTATCCGCCGAGGTCTTATACAACGGCGTCCTGAACAGTATGGTTTCCGACTTCTGAAAGTTGATTTTCAACTTCCAGTAATCGCAATCTCTCATGAATGAATCGAAGTCACCCTGCACGAGAGAAGTGATGTCCTCGATCTTTTTGCCTGATCTGTACACGATCAAGTCGTCGGCGTACGCAATTACATGAGGGAGAGAACTTATCAGATCGCTCAAGTAAATGTTGAACAGGATCGGCGAACTAACGGCCAGTTGGAGACCATTTTTTACATCAAAAATACCTGTGGAGGTCACGTTGCCATTCTTGACGACGAACCGTCTACCCGTAAGCATGTTACACAGTAGGTACAGCAGTGGTTTACTAATGCTCAGCCGATTGAGCTTGTAAAAGAGACCTTCTGACCATACGGTGTCAAAGGCCTTCTCCAGATCAATCAGGCAGGCACCCGTACATTGTTTCTGGCTCTTGTTCCATTGGATATCCGACACAAGTTTCGACGCGGCATGAATAGTGTCACGACCCGCTTTGAAACCGAATTGGTTATCCGGAATTATATTTTTGTCCTTAGTCCAGTTGATCAGAGCTCTATTGATCACCTTCTCGAATACCTTGCTAATGTTCGGAAGGAGACTAATTGACCGGAGGTTGCACGAATTCGAAGAATCTTTTTCTCGGTTGGAAAGGGTTGCACAATCGCAGTCCAATGCTCCGCTCCAAATTGTTAATTAGCTTTTATATGAAAATTTAATAATAAACTAAACTTAACTAAACCTATTTTAGCAGCGCCATAAACCGTACGCCCAAAGCAGAATAGTGGAAATCTGTCGTCACACATCCATCTCAGATAGAAACCATTATTCTGCTAAAGACCCAGCGGATCTGAAAGCAAGATGTATATCCCGAGATAAGACTAAGTCATCCCTGGGTGCAAGGACCAAAGTCAAGGTTGATGGGGTGACCTGTTGGTACTAAAATTAGTACCAACAACTTAATCAGCCCACGTGTGTTCAGTTCATTAGCTTTTTGATAATCACCTGACACCATTCGAAAAGATTTGCTTGATGGTCTCATGTCATATCATTGAGTTTCCATTTTCTGGATAATCGCCTGCTAGTGCAACAGTACCTTTAAAACTTTTTTATTCCAACTTGAATTTGGAGCGAATATAATTGCAGGTAGAAAATAAATTAAATTTGTTCGTATCTCCAGGAATGTAAGAATTCATTCAAGCATTTGCACACAAGATCTTTTTCGATACTCACAGAAGTGCTTGATCGCTCTCTACCTAATATTCATGTGCTTCTCACGTTTATACAATCACGAATGAAGGGATTTGACACCCTCAATTGTTAGACGTGTAAACATTTGAAATATGCACTTTTTATTTCATGATAATGCGATTCTAGTCGACTGAGTTACTCAATACCATACAGTTTACACAATCGACACTTGAAACTCGTAATCGGGGTCTCTGTTCCCACCGAAGCCCTCTGCAAATGAGCCCTTACCCAATTAATTACAAACAAAACTACTTTCCAGTTCATTAACCCCTAAACATAAGCAACGCTTCATCTCATTTATCTCATCTCACTCGTCACGCTGACACTGGAGAAGATAGCAAACCTCTTAAGCAAAATCCACCAACCAATGACCACAAATTTGGATCATCACAAACGAATCGTCCTTTGTGTATATTCACCACCACCAGACGGTCCCCTTTTGTTCGCAGACCTTACGCAATGCAATCCAACAGCACAAGGGAGTAAGGGAGTGTCAACGACACACCATGGCAAACTCCACGAACTAGAAATGAATTATTTTCCTTGAATGCGAAAACACTGAAATTAGCCACGTCAGTGGAGTATCCTTGCACTCGTTTCGTTCTTATGCGACACGCGACTGATCGACGTTCACATGAGTCACAGTCATCCACGTGCTTTCAATTGCTCGAGGCGAGAAAATCCACCTTTTCATTATGTCCCTGCGTTTCTACAAACATCCGCGTTCCTGTGATGACAGTTATCAGCCCTGGTAGGATCTAGATACCATCTAAGCAAACTAAGGGTGCGTGTCGGTTTGCCGGAAAGTGCAGAGGAAAGGATGAACTGTTTGGTGGCGGCGCTCTGATTTGACATCCTTAAGTGAAATCTTGTTACAAAGCAATGTAAACAGGATTGTTAATTCGGGAGAGCGGTCCCCGGTGAACAATCAAATTATTGTTGTTAATTCGGTAGGGGTTGACGGAGTTCCATCCGAAGGTACACATGTCTTTCCGGGGTGCGATGCTGGGTGTAGTTTGTTTAAGGTGAATTGTATGTGAGAAAAAATAATATTTTCATTTTCAAATGAATTGATCCTGAGCGAAGGATTATTAGAATGCTTAGAACCGGGGATAGCTCAATCGAATTGTGGCTGGCGTAGTGGTTTTAAGGTCGGTGTCTATGAATATTTAATTGTCGGCGGAAGTATTCGTGGGAAGTGATTCGGGTGGACAGTGAATTCGTAGAAGCAAGTTTCTTTAGAGATTTTGGTTGAAATAGTACTTATTTAGTATAATATGGGTGTGGGCCCAACTTCTAATATTCATAATAAAGGCGATCCTACACCTTGCAACAACTATAGAATTGAATTCCTGCCCGGCGTACTGTGTGAAAGACTGTGGCAATGTGCCCCATACACACGACACTTGTTTTTTTTTTTGCTACGTCTAAGGATGTAGCAATCTTCGAAAGATACTATATAATAGCCCGGGCTATCACCATGCACGATTCGCAAACCAAAGTAATTGATTTTGGGAATACGCCTACGTACTAACCTACGCGATCACACTCACACGGTTTTTACCAGTCCGCAGGTGTCTAGCCAGTATTTCTCCGACTTCACCATTCTCTTAATTACCTCTAGTGGGTCCCATTCCACGAAGTGTCCGCAAAAGAAAATTGCGTGCTTCACGTCCTCCTTCTGGTTTGAAAACTCTATACAATTTGTTGTCATGCCCAAATCTGTACAGATATTTGCGGTACCCGCCGTGACCGGAGTTATGGGATAGTTGCATTTTCCCTCCGCTTCGTTCATCCATACAGCGATTTGTGGAATCAAGGTACCACCACCGATATTACCCTATGGAACTTCCTTCCTTTTCCGTCTCCTGATTTCCCTGGTCTCGTTTGGCATTGAGGTGTTTCTGCCGCAAATTCAGCTCATCTCCATTCCAGCGATGACAAATGCAGCTTCGTCCAAGATCGTCCGGTAGCCGCTTATCGTGCTTAGCGCACAGAGTCGGTGTACCGCGGACAGTTTATTGCATGTCTATTTCGTCTCATGGTAGCTGCCCAGACTGGTGCAGCGTATAGAATGACAGAGATTACCACTTTAGCTAGGAGGATCCTTTTGCGTGCGTGTGTTTTGCGACGACCATGAATAGCTATATTATCTGCGAAGCCGATGATATTGACTCCTTTGAATAACCTTAGTCGCAAAACTCCGTCGTATACTAGATGCCACAGGAGTGGATCAAACACTGACTCTTGTGGTACCCCGTCGGAGATGGTGTAGTACTTAACCCCTTCATCGGTGTCATACCGTAACTTCTTGTTTGTAAGATAGTTGGCCATTATCCTTAGCAGATAGTAAGGTGTTTTCAAACAACTTACGAGAATACCTGATTTCATCTCGCATTCCCAACAGCTTGTTTACGCGCACAGCGTTGGTGACAACCTGACACCCTCCTATATTCCCAACAGCAAGTCTTCTAGATACAACATACTCCGGAAGCATGATTCCCGAGCAACAAACAAGAGAGCCTCAGTGGCCGTAATTCAAACCTGGGCCATGTATGCAGCACTTACCATAGTTTCACTTTTCACTAATTTTAGCTTGTCAGTTTAATGTCATTTGAAAATGAGAGCGAGCATTGCATAATTTGAAAACATTCCACTTCATACAACGAAAATTACCCGATTCTGTGATACATCGGCTCAGCGATGCCTCCACCCTGCGATGTACTTTGCATGCGACGGTCTGGTCGCTGCTCAAATGCACGAATGACTCCTTTGCTCTTCCGACACAAGCTAGGTGTGTTCCACACATCCACACTAAACCATTTGTTAACAGACACCAGTGATGCCAGACTTTATGGTACTAATTACCCACAGCAATAACGAAAAAACCCTTTTTCCCCACACAGTTGTTTAAAAACACCCACACTATATTACCCACGAAAATATACACACAAAAAAAAACAAAACTATTGTATTGTAAATGTACATTTATAAATGTACAAGATGTAAGGAGTAGATTACAAATATATGGACAAAGGTATTTTACTTTTAGAGCTTAAGATTAAATTATAGATATTCAAGAATACACATTGCTTGAATTCTGTAACAACATGTGATCCTCATTCACAACTAAATTGAAGCAAGTAATGTCTTTTGATTGGAATGATGATCTTATTTGGCGAATACTGATTATCATATCATTTCCTAAACCGATTTCTCTTTTTGCATTTGACATCAGTTACAATTGAAAAAATTCGTTCTGCCTCCGCATTTGAGTGTGGTAAAGTCCACGCTATTTTGACAATCTTTCCAAAGTTAGAAAACAATAGATCTTCGTTAAAATTTTTTAAATTGCATACATCATGCCACATTTCGTCTTTTGGCATTTTTTTCAATGAGTGCTTTTTATCTTCGCTCAAAAGTATGGAAGGATTTCTTAACTCGTGAGTAGCTTCATTAGCTATTAAAGGATCAATTTTTTGTACAATAGCTGAAATTGGTGAATCGCCACTTTTCTGTACGCCAAATGCTATTTCCGGTTAAGAAATTCCATTTGTACCAGCGACTCATCATCAAATGCAAACGTTTAACCATTTCAGCAACGGCAAGTCTATAAAAGTTAAGACAGCTAACCTTAACCTCTATTTTATCATTAGCATCTAATCCAGTTAAGGTCTCTTCACATTCTTGACCTACAAATATGTTGTCTAAGTCGGTCATAACATGTGTATTTGGAATGTGCAATACACTAGGTTGAGCATCCCATTGAAGGGAAAAAAGTTTGGATTTATGAAATTTCGAGACAATTTTAAAACCAGGACTTCACATTCCTGCACAATACAGTGAACTAAGACCTTCCTGTGCTGAAATAGCTCGTTAAACTCGTTAAAAAACCGTAGGGAATATTTAAGGAAATAAAAATATGCCTTATATTTTTTTTGTTCTAGGTCTTCGTGAATTCTTCGATCTTCGAAACCAAACAATTTCGAATACAGGAGCAATTCACATTTCACATCTGAAGAAGCAGACAACGGTGTTTTTTTTTAAATGGAATTTGACATTTCTATATAAGCGCGTTCAGCAACCGCATTCGGGTGGGTTGCTTCAGAGTAAAGTTTTATTTTATCGTTATTTGCATTGATTTCTAGATAAAATAATGAAATATTTTGGAGAATTGAAAATACCCATTTTTTGTTCTGGTTAGTGTGAAAATACCCTTTCGCCCTTTCAGCTTTTTTTGCGATAGAAAATACCCAGAAAATGGGTAATTACCCACGATCTGGCATCACTGACAGACACCCGGACGACGTGATGTTTGGGTTTTGCTTGGATTTCATATGAATACAATAACAAAATAAAAAATTTGCGAAAATGGCAGAGGCAGAGAGAACTTCCACATAATTTCAACTAGAGTAGTGTCTACACCAGAGATAATGGAGGAAGAGATATTCGTCCTTCCAGTGGAAAACCCCCAGTCCAGCTTCGATTTTGACGGTTGTGCTTTTAAGTCACTTATACTACTTTATTTTCACTAACACTTGTTAGGAGTATAGAGCAACGCAATAGCTCTACACGTACTCACAGACGCCTGTCTGTGAAAAGGTTATAAGAAAAGCTGTCAGATGAATCTGGGGGCAAGAAACGTAGAAGTGGCACATCTTTTCCTCAATTATCTCTGGTGTACACTGTACACATAGCAGCAGGCCTGTGATTTCAGTGGATTGCAGAAAGGGTAGTTATATGGTTTATTTTTAGAACCTGGTTTTTCCAAACTGAAGTCAAACTTAATATTTTGTGAAACTTGTGTCTTAATCTAGACCATAAGCAGTCTATTCTTCATTTTTTAGAAGAAAAATTAATGATTTTATTTTCATCCATTTATTTCCATATAAAAAATCGACGAATTTGATAGGCTTTTTGACAATTATTCTGACATTGATTTGTCAATTTGGTTTGATTTGGAAAACGGTATAAAAAACTGCTGTCAAATATATCTACAATACTTTCATTTCTGGGCACAACAACAACTTGCGTCCGATTGTGCTCATTTGTTATTTTAATACGGAGAGGGGTATATTTATACTCTAATACGATTATTTCTTAAAATCGTACGAAACCTTGGGCGGGGTTGTAAGATAAAGTTTTTTGATGTGTCGAGTACACAGGGATTTGATACTAAATGGGACGGAAGTCGTTACAGGAATTGATATCAAAATACAGTTGCGCTCGCAGACGACCGTTGGTCTTGAGTGAGAATAGCCTTGTTACCGATGGTGGAAGTGTACTTGACGTTTTAATGATTATAATAAAACATTTTAATAATTCCATCCAATGCAAGCCGCAGAACGATGTCTATTTTATGTTTGAGTAGTAATGAGGATTATTTTGATATTTGCATGATTATAATTAATTGCTGAATTTTTTTTTATTGTGTTGTTCTAAGAGTCAGAAACATTCTTAAAAACATTAAAATTCTGAAACATTGGACAGAGATTACAGATCTAATACAGTGAGATTTGAAAATTCAATTCCCGAGTGCCCAGCGCCCACGTCCAAAAGCAACCTATCATCTTCCGAGCAATGAATTAACATGTAATTTTTCCGGTGACAATTGTCCGACGTGTGGAGGGATGGTTCTGCAATAAACCGAGCTAACAGCGATTCTAAAGACTTCTAATCTTAATTAGTGTGTGCCTTTCATCTTATTTATCAATCTTGACCAATATTTTTTTTTACCTTTTCCAAGAGGTTTCAGACATTTTTGTCTTTCTTAAAATGATGGTATACAAAAGTAAGGTGGCTGCCTGGCCTTATGTCACGGCATCAGAAAAGCCAGCGTCATTGGAGACTGATTTTGGAGTACCAATAAAAATACTCTCTTCTGTTGGGAGCAGAGATTGCTCTACTGAAGCGGAAGATACCCTCGTATATGCGAAAATAGGGTATTTCTGGAAAGTCACTATAAATCAGCGCAAATGTTGGGTTACGCTAATGACATCGACATCGCCGAGTGTTCTCAAAGTGCAGTGGTGAGAGCTTTCACGACGTTCGAAAAACAATATGAAGCCAAAAGCTGGAGAATGAATAGGACAGTTGAACTGATTCTTGAGTGTGTAGGCTGCTTCATCTTAATTTCAAGTAAATATAGGTAAAATTACTGAAACGACTGGATGGAGCAGTTACTTAAGTACCTGCCCTTGGTTAGTGAGGTCCCCGGTTCGATTCCCAGTGAAACTAAAGTTAATACGCTTTTATCTGGTTTTCAAATCTGGTCCAGTCAACATTTGCCGTTGGGACCAAATCAACGGCACTAGTACTAGAGTGGTCGATCATGTCCTAGCAGCCTGACTGTGCGCATCACAATGATTCACATGGTCTAAGTGTGCATGTGAATTCCCTAGTCAAGCTACATTGATCATTTTTAATAACAATTCTGAAAAATATTACGTATCTCCCATTTACAACTAGATTTACTTTCTTACCTACTTATGAAGCCAGCTATGGAGATCCTGAGACTGTGTCATAGGACATTTTCAAAAATTTTGCATTGCAATGACAACCATTCAAAAAAAAAACCCAGAGAAAAAAGGTTATGCCAATGCATACTATTCCAAAGCATGCATACTATTCCATTGTGAGCAATTTAAAGAAGTAAACTGAGAATCGGCAAATATCATGATGCCTGTTTTGAATTCAAAAGCACCGCTTACTTTGCTTAATAACATTTGCATCACTGTGCTTCCAGTGTGATTCGCAATTATTTCACGCCCTTAGTTTCACTTCATCGTTGAAGGTTCCTGGGAACTCTTCTTCCAGCCATTAAGATCGAGCTTTCTTGCGTCCGCTTTAACTTGGACATTAGATGAGATTCGGTCTCCCTCTTCTTCTCACACCCTAACCTACCCAAAGAAGTCGATGGTTTTTTGTCTTCCTAACTGCATCCACATCTTGGTACAGCTCGAAGAGTTCTCCTCCTAAATTCACCACAGGACCATATTATATTCGACACAGGTTTTTCTTTCGATGTCAACAAGAATCAGTTCTGTCGTTTTGATCATCCTACTCTTTCTAGAGTAGAGCAGATTGCAGATCACATTCACAGATCGTGTAATCCAATGAGATGTGGAAAATTCAATTCCCGAGTCACATCACATCCAACCCCTTCGCTTCAATGCCCATGCCTTTGAAACAACCTACCATCTTCCGGGCAATTTATTAACATGTAATTTTCCATGCTAGTAATTTCCCGGTGATAATTGCCTGACAGCGTGTGGAAAGATAGTTCTGCAATAGTCACCCTCCGTGTGCCACTGACTGGTGCTCTAGCACCGCACCCCCTTCAGTTTAGTGTGGGCTCAATCACTCGCCGAGCACATTGTACGTCGTTAACCATTTTCGGTTGTTTTGTCGTATTTGTGCAAATGACATTGGCCACAACCGGCAATTGAAAACGTCATGCAACACGTGACCGAACGTATGTTCGACGAGTTTCCATCCCTTCGCCCTCGGGCAGGACAACACAAATTAACCCTCGGATGTGAGTTACAGAATGAGAGAGATAAATTCGATTGGACGAGGGCTCTTCAGTCAAATGCTGATACAATTTACTTGTGTCAGAGATGTTCGACCCGGAACTGATTGATTTGTAAATATTCAAGAAGGAACCTTCGGTTAGCCAACATTGAATGGCTTTTCAAGGACTTTTGGCTAAGCTAGTGGTTTCTGTGGTAAATGTTTGTTTTGATGATGCCTGAATCCACAGCGAATTGATTTGTTTGTTTTCGTTTAGAAAATTCTTCACACGAATGGGGTTGTGGCTGTGGGAAATATTCGAATATCCCGTGGGATTTTAAATTGAAGATTTTGACGAGAGCTTCCTGGGCTTAACGGAAACACTTACTCGAACAAAAGCCATGGCATTGCTTTGTTTTGTGGAGCTTTCATTTGTACTTTTTCAAGTTTAGAGGGTGAGTTGGGAGTTACCGCCGCTGAGGAATACAGTAGCGTGGTTGTCTCATTGAAGCAACGGTTTTTTATTTGAATTTGATTAAAACGAATGTAACTTACAATGTATTCTGTGTCTTGTCTCTCTCGTATGTCTTGATAAAATAATGTAACCTTGACTTAGTTTCACGTCCATTCAGTGACAAGTTTACATGTTAGTTATGGACATTAGGTCTATAACTTAATTCGTGCTGTTTTTTTCGTCTGCTCTCTTTCAACGGATTAATTGTGTTTGGTAGCGTTGTGGATTGATAGTTTCACCCGGTTTTAGCAGCACACCCCCATGATCCCACCAAATGCAGAGCATTACCTTCGCGCCATGGATATTCGGCTTTGCCGTTGATTTGGCTGGTTGGCCGGGTTTCACATATGATTTCTTGCGCTTGGGGTTGTCGTAATGGATCCATTTTTCATCCGCAAAAACACTAAAGCGCCCCTTTTGCAGTGTTTTTTTAACGAGGCGTTTAAGTGGAGCAATGCCGTGCATTTTGCCGTATATTCAAACGATTTCCCGTGCAATGCATGTATTCTGCAAATGCTATGCGAAGGGCCGAGGAAGTGTTTACTTTTGCGAACTTTTGTACTTTTTTACTTTTGTACTTTTGTACTTTAAGTCATAAAATTGTTATAATTATGAATCTAATTGCTTTTAAATTATATAAATCATATAATGCATGTTCGGGTCACATGTCGTAATGGGCATAAAAGTTGGCTATTGGGGTGTTGTTGCCGACAATAGTAGATGACAAAGTGGCACAGGCTGTAACAAACACGTCTGCTGCGAGTTCTTGTGAGTTTGTGCGGTTTGCTAGGAGATGGCGTAACTTGTATTACTCCATTGTTATTATTCCATTGGAACATGCGTTGAAAGCTACGGTCATTGCACGTCATTTAAGTACACATCATTCATTTGAGGCGTACAACAATAATTTTTTTCACTCAAATATGTCGAACTGAAAAGGTGAAAGGTGTTTTTGCGGGGAGTTCTTCTTCTTTGCTTTAATATGAAGAAAACTGCTGCCGAAAGTCATTGTATTTTGGTGGAAGTTTGTGGTGAACATGCGCTAGCTGAGCGAACGTGCCAAAAGTGGTTTGCACGACTTAAAAGTGGTGATTTTGGATTGGAAGGTAAAGCTCTGTATTTGGTGGAATCAGAACAGTGTGCTGTATTATGAGCTGCTAAAACCGGGTGAAAACATCAATGGACAACGCTACAGAATACAATTAATATAATATCAATAATTTCCCATCATGACAACGCTCTGCCCCACCTTGCTATTCCGGTTAAGAACTATTTCGAAAACAGTGGATGGGAAGTTTTACCCCACCCGCCTTATAGCCCAGATCTTGCCTCTTCTGACTACCATTTGTTCCGGTCGATGCAGAACGCCCTCACTGAAATACGGTTCACATCAGAGCGGAATATCAAAAATTGGCTTGATCCATTATTGGCTGCCAAGTCAGCGCCGAGTAAGTAAAGTTTGTAAAATAACTGTAAAATACGGATAGAGACGAGACGGTATGTCGATGTTCGAGCGAGTCAATATTGTTGTCTCCTATAAGTTTTATCGCTCGCTTTTGGATTCCATATAGTAGGTGAAGGGTTGTTTGGGGGGCACCAGACCAGATATGAGCGTTGTACTCAAGTTTGGGGCGTATATGCGCCTTATAAATGAAAGCCAAATCAGAAGGGGTGAAGTGTTTCTTGCATCGATTGAGGAAACCTAAACATTTTGTAGCATTTTTGGCGACCTCAAATGTGTGATCGTTCTAACAAGTGTTGCGTTGATACACATACCAAGGATGGAAAGCTTTCCGGTTTCATCGAACCAGGTACCATTCATGGATAATGTCTGATTAAAAAGGGTTAGCTTGAGTGACAGCAGGCAGCATTGAGTTTTTGAAGCATTGAACTCCACACGGTTGTTCTTTTCCCAATTGATTATGCTGTCAAGATCGGAATTCAATGTGATTAACATAAGCTGCTGTTCCAATTCTACGGCCGAAGGGCGGGGTCGTGAGTCTTGGAACGAATATGAAAAGCTGAGGGTGCTGTCATCAGCGAAGGAATGTATTGGATTAGAAGTAGCAGACAAGAGATCATTTATAAAAATGAAAAAGAGTGTCGGAGACAGAATAGAGCCTTGGGGAACACCAGCATTTATTTGGTGGATATCAGACTTGAACCCATCCAAAACAACTTGAATTGAACGGTTCGAAAGGTAATTTCTAATCCATTGAAGAAGAGATTCGTCGACACCATAGGCACGCATTTTCGACAAGAGAGCTTGATGCCAAACTCTGACAAATTCTTTAGAAATATCAAGCGCAACGATATTGCTATCGCCTGCATTGTGTAAAGATTGGGTCCACTTTTCGGTGAGATATCAGATCACAAGTGGACCTGTTGCTGCGGAAACCATATTGCCGGTCATTAAGAAGCTTCCGCGACTCAAGATATTTCATAAGCTGCGTTTACATGACCTTAGAAAGAAGGGACGTAAGTGCTATGGGTCGGTACGAGGTGGGTGACGAAGATTCGCCCTTTTTAGGGACGAGCCGGACAAATGCTGTTTTCCATCTGCTCGGAAAGAGACCTAAAGAGTCGGATAGATGAAAAAGCTTACGCAGTGGTGTTGCCAGCGAAGAAGGATGGGGGGGATGCCATCCAGGCCAGCGGATTTGTGCACGTCGAGATCTGTAGGTACTCTTGAAACTGTACGAGTGCGGAAGTGGATCTGTCCCATGGCCAAACCAACGCTCTCAAGTACAGGTGGCGACTTATTGGAATCTGACAGTGTTGAGCTGGCTGCAAAATGCGCTGCAAGTAGATTCGCTTTGTCTAAAGAGCTGATAGCTGGGATATCATTGTAAATGAGCGAAGGTGGAATTCTTTACGATTTTTACAATTGACTAAAAGTTGTTGCTACCCTTGGGACATTGTACATACTTTTTGCCTCAACTTTTGCTCATACGAGAATTTTACACAATTTTACAGTGCTTTTAGGTTAGGGTCTACAAATTTCCAGAAAGATGGGAAAAAGTCATAGCTTCAGATGGGCAATACTTTGAATAATTGTACTATTGTACATGTTGCATGTTGCATGTTACACGTAGCCTACAATTTGGAGATTAAAGCTTGAAGAACAACACAAACCACACTGCCTATACACCAAGCAAGGAAGAGTCAAATTCAGCAGAAGTGTATACAAAAATGAGCCATTAAGCAAAGTAATTGAGATGTTCAAAACCTTTGAAGCAGCCAAAGAAAATAAGGTTATGTTGAAAGAAAATAAGAAAAAGAAAAAACTACCAACTCTCAGCAGCGGGGCTGAACATCAGTCAACGGAGACAATCAATGCTACAGCAAATCATTTACAATCATATAAAGCTAAGGATATAACTTGCCGGTCATGTGGGCCCAAGGGCCATTTCCAGCCTTTTTGTAAACCGAATAGCAAGCAAATGCACAACAATAATGGAAACCGTAGACCGACAACAACAGCAATGGAAAGCAACACCAACACTCACTCAACTGGGAGGGCACAGGTTATTTTGTACAAAACATTGATGGAACATTAAAGTAAAACGTATTTACAGAATAAATTTAAACAGCTTAGATAGTCATAAGAAGTGATCGACTGCATCCCGTCCAAAACATTTAGAACTTTGAAAACAAATTTAGAAAACAAAAATGAAAATTATTCGGTCTACGAGTATAACGGAAATAAAGGAAATGTTTTTGGTACAGTTGGATTAAATTGCATTGATTCACAGTCTAAAACGGAACATGTCTCTCATTTTATTGTTGTTGATGACGTCTGTAAACCGATAATCGGTCTTGAATCGAGCGAACGATATGGATTGGTTAGTTGCATTTTGTCACAAGGGATGAATTTTTGAAAAACAATCGTGATGTCTTTGAGGTTTTGGGCAAGTTTCCGGGAACGTTTTTGATAAAACACAATTCAAACCCAGTGCTTTGAAACGGATACTTGACCTGGTCAATAATTTGCAAATTGTTGAAAAGCCAAACTCAAGTGAACTTAGAATCCGAAGCCACTCAATGAATGCAGGCGTGAAAATCTGTTGACTCCAACAATCGAAATTCAGACGTTAATGGTTTGGCAGATAAACGCGATTCCGGTTTCAGACTTGAAATGCGCTTATTGGCAAAAGGAATTGGACGAAGAGAGCTCCGATTTAATAAAATTTATGACTCCGTTTGGGAGATATAAATTGAATCGCGTGCCATTTGGACTAACCGTACCGAAATTGTTTCAAGGTGAAATGTTTAAAATGTTGGGAGATATTGAAGGAGTTATAATTTATTTCGATGATGTAGGTATTTGAGAAGAAGAATATTATCAGATAATAAATAAAGTACTGGGAAGAAATTGTTGTGAAAAAGTTGTGAAACAATTTTCCTTTATTTACTCTTTATTTCATTCTTGGCAGGCAAAGGCAGCTATTTGTGTACCTATAATTTGTGTATTGTGTAGAGATTTTATGTGAAATAACTCTATTTGACTAAATGGATTTCAGACAATTTTACTTGTGAAACGCGCGCCTTTCATTGTGATTTGGAAAAGTGAGGGAGCTGCGCTTTGACATAACATTTTCGTAAAATCGATAAAACGCGAACTGGTGCCTATCAACGCCCGACTGCGCGAACTCGACGTTGTGATTTGGCCTCAACGCATTGCGTCATCGCAGAATGAATACGGCTGGAGCATACTATTGCGCCTCAGCCATTACGGTTCAAGTTTATTACGATCATCTCAATTCTCTCTTATTTTGAGATCGTTGTGGGTATTTTTCATAGAAAAATAAGGTAAAATGGCGAAAGGGTATTCTCCAAATAGTATTTGGAGGACATCACCTGCTTTACTTTAGTTGTGAATGAGGATTCCTTATTGCAACACATTTCAAGCAATGTGTATTCTTGAATATCAATAATAAAAACTTTTCGTGGGTAATCTAGTGGGTTTTTTTTTAAACAACGGCGTTTGGAAAAGATGTCACAGTAACGCAGGTGGCCGCAGTATTTTGTATTTTGGCCATTAAATTATGTGCGTTGAAAAACAACGCCAGCGCAAACGCACTATTGTGTTTCAGCGTTAAAACCGTTTTGCACCGCACTAATCGGCAAGTACCAGTGAGTCTTCCTAGACCTAGACCAAAACCTTCACACTAAAGAAAAGTCTCAAGAAGACCAATGACCACCAACCATTTTATCGATTTTAAAACCGCATACGACAGCATTTATCTCAAAGAGCTATTCGATGCTATGGCCGAATTCTTGATTCCGGGAAAACTGATCCGACTGTGTCGTACCATGCTTACACACAATGCACAGAGCTGTTTGAAACCTGCACCTTACACTTAATTTGGTCAATTTGGACTGTGGCAGGCAGTTGTAAACACGGAAGGTACATCTTTTACAAGTCAGTCCAACTGATGGGTTATGCAGATAATATCGACATTGACGCGCGCTCTCAACGTGCAGTCGTGGAAGCATTGACGGCAATTAAAGAACGAAACGTACTGGTCTCATGGTCCATGAGGGCAATGCGAAATATACACTGTCGACCAAGAAACGTTCCGTTCACCTAGGACAAAATATCACGATCGAGTATCTACCTCGGGGCAAACGTAAACTGCACAAACGACATAATAGTGGAGATCCGACGTAGAACCAATGTTACTTCGGATTGTCTTAACAACTGGGCTCAAAACTCCTGACTCGAAGGATAAAAACCATGCTAGACAAAACTCAAATTTTGCCAGTCCTGCTATATGAAGTCGAAAGCTGAATGCTAAGCAAAATTCTGCTAAGCTAAATTCTGCGTCAGATATAAGTTCCTCAATGGTATGTAGGAGAAAACACAACGGCTAAAACCAGGTTTGGATGTAGTCCGCAAAGTAAAAACACGCCGACTGTCCAGCTAATTCCAGCTGAGGTCTCTTCGAGTCCGAGCCTCCTGATTCGAGAAGGAGAGGATGACAAAATCTACTGTGTAAAGACCAAGTAATTACGGATGCAAGACAGCTTAGTCTTGATGACTGGATGCAGAGTGCCCAGGTCCGTCAGCCGTGGAAGGCAGAAGTATTTATTTTGTTTAGCATACAACAAAACTTTTGACTGCACAAATGAAGACATGCTGCAATAAGAGAGGAATAAAAATGGTTTCTTTCCAGAAAAAGTAATAATACATTTGCTATGAATATCGGTGTAATGCGGACAATATGAATGGCAGCGTTAGTGAACGTGTGTTTAAGACAAGAAGGATAAATTAATTGAAAGATTATACATGCATACCTCAATTTAATTCAGTAGACAGGGATATTTGGCTACTTGTGTCTATTTTCGCATTGTGTCTTGTGTGGTGGGTGTTCTCTTAAAACTTCTTTCAAGTTTAATGCTTAACAAAAGGTAAGATGAAATCTGAATTGAAGAGCTTGTTCTGAATTGACATTTGTAGCAGAAGATTCTTATTCATTCAACTCGAGTAGTAAAGGCGTTTCCATTATATGAATTGGCTTTTCTTTGATTGTGATATTCCTTTCTATATCCAATTTGTATGTTCTGCATTATTATGTTGTGTCCGAACTGTGAAGATGTGTAAGCATGAGTACACTCTTTCGGGACCAATTGGGAATAGGTGAGAAATGAAGAAAACATATCCGTCGTAGCGGCCACTATCGAAGAATGCCAAAAAATGACGAACGAAATGTTGTCCGCATGTCCAGATTTTGACCAACAAATCATCTACACAGCTATGTCAACAAGGGCAATTTTTGTTATTTAATCGAATACAATCCACATCTGTTAGACCAGGTATCAAGGGGTACAAACCTACAAAATACCATCTCCTACCTACTGCTTAAGACTAACGTGGATCTGTTGACCGAGTAGGGGCGGTATAGCATGGGCCTAACATGACCGGACTAAAAGCCGTAGCCTCAAAGGCTAGTGGCTTGAATATTTAAACCCCTTCTTTGGCCACAACGCCCTAGGCATTAAGATCGAATCCAGTATGGTCTTAATTATGGCATACTGGAAACAACGATTTCGTTTTTGGAAGCTGTGAGGGTTGACGTCAGTGTTCCCTCCCTTTTGGTGAGTTAGCGTACTCATTGCGTTGGAAAAACGCACTCAAATGTAGCCTAATGTAGTAAGTTTTATAATGAATCTAAAGCATCTACATTATGAAGTGAATTTTCGACAGCAAAATACACATAGTCAGTTGCAAATGTCTGAATACAGAGAGTCCCTCAATGGCCGGCCTGATAAGTGGGGAGCAAACCTGGATACATCATTCCAGTTATTGTGGTTTTTCAACCATAAAATTGTTGTCTTACTACGGATTTGATTGACATTTCCAGAGATGATTTCTTATTTAATTACTAGACGGCTGTTCCAAAGCATCAAGTTTTCCAAAACAGTCTGGAGCAATGAATCCATAGTCCACATACTGAGCAGCAATACGGTGAGATGGAATACAGATGGATCAAGAACTGATGAAGGAACAGGGGCAGAGGTCTGTGCAGATTATGCAGAGACTCAATGAAATTCCAGGACATATACGGGGATTTTGTGCGGCACTTACCCACAAAAGACAATGGTATCTAAGCAAGCACCTAAATTAGAGGAGGAATTGAAGTCATTGGAAACAGCTCTCATTCTCAGATTCCTAAATTAAACTATCTTAGAGGGAATGCTCTAGGACAAATCCAGATAACCCTCAATACAACTCTGAAAAGAGCTGCATGAGAGGGGAGCTCTTAAGATAGCAAAGATACGAATAGGGGCTTCCAAAACTATCGATTCTCACCTTATTGAGATATTTTAGAAATGTAATAAAAAAGAATTGTATTTATTATAGAAATGTAATAAAAAACGTAATGTTATGTAAACATTTTAAGACACGACCAATTTATTAAGTTTTTTATTCTACTTCTATCGTAAAATTTCCTAGGTAATAGAGTACCGTTTTTTTTAATCGATTTTTATTCGATTTTAATTCGTAACAACTTACATACTAGACAAATATGATTAAAACTAGTTGAGCGAACATTGTTAATTCTAACTTACTGGCCCTCGGCGGGCACTCTAAGCTAAACTTAATCTTTTCTATGTCTTTCGACCTAACCTAACACGAAACGTCAAGTTTTTTTTCTGCTTTTCATTTGACATTTCTCAATTTCAGACTAATTCAATTTGAACCATGGAAAGATGCACAAGTTATTCAGGCTTATTATGAAAATCGGCGTTCAAATCAAAATGTATATCGTGCACTTCGTGACTTTTTCAGCAATTTAATCGTCCAAATGTGCGTACAATCGGTAAAATCGTTTGCTTTGAGCATGTTTGATTGAAGCAAACCGGGTCTGTAGGAGATGTTAAAACATCAGTGCATGCTCGTACTGCAGAAAATATTGCTGCTGTTTGCTATAGTGTGGCTGAAGAGAACTCGTCGTCGTGTCCAACAATTGCACCTCTCACGCTCGTCGTTGATGACTATTATGGATAAAGACATGCATTTACACGCTTACAAGATGCAATTGACTCAAGAACTAAAGCCTCTTGATCATTTCAAGCTTCGTCAATGGTCTGAATGGTGGCAAGAAATGGCAACAGTGGATGATCAATTTTCGAAGAAAATCATCTTCAGTGATGAGGCACATTTTCACCTCAGTGGATTCGTCAATAAGCAGAATTGCCGCATTTGAGCAAATCATAATCCAAGAGTGATTGTCGAAAAACCAATGCACCCACAAAGAGTGACTGTTTGGTGCGGTTTATGGGCTGGCGGCATCATCGGGCCGTATTTTTTCCAAAATGAGGCCGGTCAGGCAGTTACTGTGAATGGTGTTCGCTATCGTGAAATGGTGGCGATGTCAATTGGTTTTTTTTCTTTGGGGTTATTTGAAAGAAAATATGTACATTGATAAGCCAGCAACAATTCAAGAGCTAAAGGATGAGATAATTCGACACATTAACGGCATAAAACCTCAATTATGCTTCAGCGTCATCGAAAATTTGGACCATCGGATGGAGGTGTGCCGCCGAGGTGCCGGCGGCCATTTGGCCGATATTTTACCAATAACCATACCAATATTATCATAATAAAAAACAATTACAATAATTTCCTAAATAATTTGGGACATATACGTTGTGACGTATGTGTTTGTTAAAATATAGATACTGGTCTAGCCAGATCCCCAGGTATATGACTACAGTCCTTTGCGCCAGTGGTTGCCCGTGTCGTCCAACAATTGAGAACTTTCGCCAATTCTGTTTCGTATCCGCTGAGACCTTATACAACGGCGTCCTGAACAATATGGTTTCCGACTTCTGAAAGTTGATTTTCAACTTCCAGTCATCGCAATCTCTCATGAATGACTCGAAGTCACCCTGCACGAGAGTAGTGATGTCATCGATCTTTTTGCCTGATCTGTGCACGATCAAGTCATCGGCGTACGCAATTACGTGAGGAAGAGAACTTACCAGATCGCGAAGTAAATGTTGAACAGCATCGGCGAATTGACGTCCATTTTTTACTTCAAAAATACTTGTGGAGGTCACGTTTCCATTCTTGACGACGAACCGTCTTTTGGTGAGCACGTTACACAGTAGGTACAGCAGTGGTTTGCTAATGCCAAAAAAGTGCTTCTAAACAAAAATGGTATCAAAGGCCTTCTCCAGGCCAATCAAGCAGGCACCCGTCAATTGTTCCTGGCTCTTGTTCCATTGGATATCCGACACCAGTTTCGACGCGGCTGAATTGGTTATCCGGAATTATATTTTTGTTCTTGGTCCAGTTGATCAGAGGTCTATTTATCACCTTATCGAATACCTTGCTGATGTTCGGAAGGAGACTAATTGACCGGAGATTGCACGGATTCGAAGAATCTTTTCCTCGCTTGGATATGGGTTGCACAATCGCAGTTTTCCAATGTTCCGTATAATGTGAATTATTCAAAGCATTGTTAAACAGAATTGTGTACATATTAACTACTGCCAGAGGGAGATGTCTTAACACAATGTTCCAGATCCCGTCGACTCCCACTGATTTTTTCTTCTTTATTCGAAACCGGTTGGAGCTCTGTCTTCGATATGAACGGGGGATAAACCCCTTCGTCGGCGATGACATTATCTGCCATGTTATAATTGTTATAAAATACCGTGGTTCGGGATCCATCGCAAAATCTGTTAATTTTTCAATTCAGACACATTTCTACTGTATACTCACTTTTGGGACTGATTGCAAAAACTGTACATATGTATATTAAAAATGACGCAACAAACACCACCCGAATGACCTAAGTTAGTCGTCGTTTGCTTGACATTTAGAATACTTACCGAAACTATTGAGAATTGGAGGGTCTTCAATAAGTGCGAATATTATAATTTCTTTTAACAAAAATACTTAAAAAAAGGAAGTATCCTTTTTAAAAACGTACTACGCGAGACTATGCCACCAACCTTGGATATGACAGGTTCAGGGGTTACTCACGTATCAAACCCAAGAGATAAGGATTCATAGTCCAAGATGACAATACAAGTCAATACGATCGTTAAATAAATGATGAATCGACTGGAGCTCGGATGGGAAAGTCAAAGAAAAGGAAATGGGCTGACCACTTCAGCTCAGGGTGCGATTATCGATGACGATCGGTTATGAAGGGGATGAGGTGCACATTGATAAAACAATAGTGGAAGTCTCCAGCAGGACGAGAACGAGGAAGGTTCTCTCAGCTACTGTTTAAGATTATCTTAAAATAAATGCTTGAATAGTGAAATTGTGCATTTTGTTTTACTTGATAATTATATTTTCTTCTTCTTCTTTGTATGGACAGATCGTTCAAAATAAATACATAATTTGCGCGGCTTTAACGTACTCAGCCCGTAAAATGTACTCAAAAACTACAGGGAACGCTGGCTGACGTCTGTAGCATTATGTTTCCCGAGTAAGTTGGAGTGAAATCCGGTTGAAACGGCTTTCAGGCAAATGCTATACATGCCTTCCTCCCGTTTAAACCTTGGCAGGAATCGAAGAATGCTCAACGTTATGTCACCATTAAGTTGGTGGTTTAGGTTCAGATGTAACATATCTGGTTACCATCGATCCGTATCTTGCATACGACCTCATAAGGGCGTATGTCACCCCTCGCATGGCCTCCCGTGGAAAACTGGAGGATAGCGTAGCTCAACAAGTATTGGCAACGTTGACAACAGAAGCAACCAGCACCCCCATCGACAAACTGGGGGAACAGATTAAAGTACGGGTTGCGATTGTGGAGGATGGCAAGAGACGCTCCATCCATCAACCAATGCGAGACGCCATCGAGAGCATCGAGGTGCTCTATGAACTGTAAGCTATTGAGACACACAATGATAAGGCTGAAGAAACGATAAGGAAGAACAACGTCCGCTTCATAAACAAGAAGAAGGCCGGGGACGAACGGCAAATACCCAAGCCCAAAACGGGGGCAAACTTAGCCAGAAGCGACGGGGAAGGAGTCTACTGACAAAAAACATATATCTAATAAAAGAAGAAGAAAGCGGAAGTCCAAACCCCAAAAAACTCGCCGAAATACACAAAAAAAAGAAGAATTCTCCGAGGAGAATCAACGATAAAACAAGACTCGACGTAATAGTGGTGGCAGCGAAGGATGACTTGTCCCACGCGGAAATTCAAACTGACCCAAAAAAAGGCGATCTTCTCTTCCAGATAAAAGGTCATGAGAAAAAGACGAGAAGTTTAAAGGTTTAATTGAAGAAACTCTGGGATAAGACGCAGAGGTCAGAACACTGACCCACTGAGTTAGAATTTAAATTAGGGATATAACAACCAAAGTGGAACCAAGTGGTGGCACGTCAACTACAAAGTGTTTTAGGTGCTTAGGTTTTGGACACACCTCACGTCAGTGCTAGAGTTAGCAGAGCCGAAAAATGTGTAGAAGATGTGGAACAGGGGGCCATATAGCGAAGAACTGCCGCCTCGAAGTGCTTTTAGTGCAAGACTACCGACCACCAACCCCGAGAACGCAGGACATATAGCTGGGAGTGCAAAGTGTACGGTTTTCAGGAGGGCCGTCACTTATAAGACGCGTTGAAGGTTATACAAATTTACCGCGTTGCTGTACGATCAGTGCTCGGCCGCACAAGAGCTTTTGGCACAAGTGGCAAAGCAAATGAAAGCGAATGTTGCCCTCATCAGCGATCCTTACAAATCCCTAGACAGAAGCTACTGGCCAGAGGATACAGCGAAGAAAGAAGCAATATGACCTGTGGAAGCCACGCCTTCCAAAACATCAGCAGGGTAACAAACCTTGTTGCCCGGTCATCATTGCTGGTGACTTCAACGTATGGGTCACGAAATGGGGCAGTAGATTTAACGATTCAAGGGGGGCTGCCTTAATAGAAGCATCCGTATCATTGGAGATTGACCTTGTAAATAAAGTTTTAGCACAAACCTTCCGCAAAGCAGGCAACCTGGAAAAGGCAATTAAGAAGACCAAAGCAAACTATTTCAAAACGCTATGCAACGAAGCAGACATTGATCCCTGGAGGGAGCACATACAATGCTAATGGAGAAACTGAAAGGTAGTAGGTCGCTATAACTAACCTGCCCATTGTTGCTCAGAACACTAGTAGAACATCTGTTCCCCAGTAAAAAACCTACAATGTTCGTCCTCACACAAGGAGCTGGTCCGAACAAATCCCACCAATCACGGTTGCAGAAAAATTGCTGACAAAAAAGCGCTTGGTCCAGAAGGCATCCCCAATAAGCGACGATACAAAAGGTGCATCAAAGAGGGAAACTCTAACACCTAGTGCTTATACACCTAGTGCTAATATGCTTTCCAGAGTGGTAAGTTCAATCCTTCTTTATGCCGCATCAGTATGGGCAGGAACTCTCCACACCAAGGAGACAGCAAAGAAGCCTTTGTCAACTTACCGCCAGGCAATAAGTACAATCAGCGGTTTCAGAACAATCTCTGACGAAGCAGCGTCCTATCGTGGTCCCTATCGATATTATCACCAACGAAATGCAAAGGGTCTACCTACAACGAACGGAAAGTCAAGCGGAGATTAGCTCAAAATGCCTGAAGAATTAAAAAAAAAGAAACATCAATGGCATCGTGGCAAGCTAGATGGGCACCATAAAAAAAGTAAGATGGACCCATAAATTGATGCCAGCGATAGAAGCCTGGACATCTAAAGCTCATGGGAAGTGCAACTACCATATCACAAAATTCTTGTCGGGCCATGGCGGTTACCGAACACATACTTCCATAGATTTGGTCACGATAGCACAAACTCCTGTCTAGTATGCGTGGGCGAAGAGGAAGACACAGAGCACACAATATTTCATTGCAGGTGCTTCGCAGTGGTAAGAACGAGTCTACCAACTCCCAAGCTCTTAGTTAGCCATATGACAGAGTCAGCTGACAAATGGTTGGAGATTTGCTTCTTTATAGCCAGCGTGCAGAACGAGCTAAGATAGGTCGAATGAGAAAGAAAAGCCGAATTGGCAAATATGGAGTAAATGGCGTGGTTTGTTAACCAGCCCAGCGAAGTTATACCTAACGCCAGTTCCGCGGTAAGAGTGGTAGAAGAGTGGAGAGGTGTGGTTTCGGACGTAGGCGCGAGGAAAAAGGAGAATAATATCCCACAAATCGTTCATGCTGGTAGCACGGGTTATTAGTATCTTCAAGAAGATTCCACTCCCATCTGCTTCTTCTTCTTTGTTTGGCGCTACAGTCCGGGGTGGACCTGGGCCTCAACCAACAAGCCTCTCCAGCCAGCACGATCTTTCGCCAGCTGCCTCCAGTTATGCACACCAAGTTGGTTGAGGTCCTTCTCCACTTGTGTGCGCCATCTTGTTCTAGGACGACCTCTTATGCGTTGTCCCAAAGGCTCGGAATCGAAGACTCTTCGGGCCGGAGCTGTGGTGTCAATCCGCTCTACGTGACCTAGCCATCTTAAGCGTTGGATCCGAAGACGCTTAACTAGGTGCATGCCGCTGTACAGCCCGTACAGTTCGTGGTTGAATCTCCTTCTC
This sequence comes from Eristalis tenax, assembly GCA_905231855.2. NCBI lineage: Eukaryota > Metazoa > Arthropoda > Insecta > Diptera > Syrphidae > Eristalis > Eristalis tenax. The sequence goes on along the minus strand of HG993124.1, from coordinate 102,499,544 downwards.
CAGACGCCATCAATACAAACAGGACCAACGATCGCACGCAGAACTTTTCTCTCAAAAAGACCAAGAGCTTCTTCATCCGCTTTCAATAGCGTCCATGTATCTGCGCCATAGAGCAGGACGGGGATGATTAGGGTGTTATATAAAGTCAACTTGGTGTTTCGAGAGATGGCTCTGTTAATCAATTGCCTCTTGAGCCCAAAGAAACAGCGATTGGCAAGAGTAATTCTGCGCTTGATCTCGGTACTGGTGTTATTGTCCCTGTTTACTGCAGAGCCAAGGTAGACGAAGTCCTTGACTACCTCAAAGTTTCTGCTGCCCATTATGACGCTCTGTCCGAGGCGTCGATGTTGTGCGTCCTTTCGTGATGACAGCATGTACTTTGTTTTGCCCTGATTAACTGCCAAACCCATTTTAGCCGCTTCCGCTTCAATGCTAGCAAAAGCCTCATTGACAGCTCGCTGTGTTCGTCCAATCACGTCAATGTCGTCCGCGTAGGCAAGCAGTTGAACGGACTTTTGGAAGATCGTGCCTCTGGTGTTGACATTTGAGTTTCGCACGATCTTCTCAAGTATGATGTTGAAGAAATCACATGCTGCGTGTCGCCTTGTCTAAAACCTTTTTTGATATTGAAGGTCTCGGTGAGTTCGTTACCGACCTTGATGGAGCAGCGAGAGTTCTCCATCGTCATCCTGCACAATCTGACGAGTTTGGCTGGAATGTCAAAACTAGACATGGCATTGGGTTGCACGCTGTCATATGCGGCCTTGAAATCGACGAATAGGTGGTGGGTATCGATCTGCATCTAGTGGGTTTTTCCCAGGATCTGCCGCAGTGTGAAAATTTGGTCGATAGTGGACTTTCCCGGTCTGAAACCGCACTGATAAGGACCTATCAGGTTATTGACGAATGGTTTCAGGCGTTCACACAAGACGGCAGAGAGGATCTTGTACGTTATGTTAAGGAGACTGATCCCTCGATAGTTGCCGCAGTCAAAAGGGTCTCCTTTCTTGTGGACCGGACAAAACGGACACTCCCATCTGCGCAAACCATAAAAAAAGACCAAGTATGAATGCATGCACAAAAATGCATTGTTTGGTGAGGTTCATGGTCGATAGTGTAGATCGATGTAAGCTCTGTTTTTCTGTGGTTGAGCTCTGGCCGCAGAATCGATGTATTCCAGTTGTGCTTACAATCCTACGTCCTACATCTTGGTGTAGCTCATACACGAAATTCGTGCTTATGTCACTGATTTTTTTCTCATATACCTCGACGTCAGATGGGTCGTTTAACGATCTATGAAAAATTGTGAAAACTGGAAATATTAGCACGTCTGGCACATTACGAGCAAATGGTAATGGTCGGCTACGAGCAGATCGATCCATCGGGCAATATAAAAAGAGACTGACATTAAGGCTTATCACCGTCGACATGCACAGTCAAGCTTGTAGACAAACCGACGTTGCAACAGTCGCCAATTGTGGTTCTGCTATGAATCTCCACTGGGGTCATATGCTGAGTTTACATTTGCTCCAAGACGGACAGACTTCTTAAGCAGCTGCCAATCACTGTACCAATCACATACTTTCACACAAGTTCGGAGCGTCGAATTGATTCTTGCTTCACGAGTGCATTCGGTTATTTACTCATTTCGTTACGTCTGTTCTTCAATAGGCCGAAAAGTTTCTATCACCCCACGTTGATTTCGATGTGATAGAAAAAGACTTGAATTTATGACTGCTTGTGATTAATGGTCAGCATTGATAGATAATTTCGACTTAAAGTCCTCTCTGTGCAGACATGCAGAACATGCATTTCTGCAGGGGATTCCCAACACTATACATGTTTTCACTCAGTTATTCCTGTAGGCTTGAGCGAAGCAATCAACTTTAATATCACTTTACTTTACCACCCCACATCAATCCATAAACTGACTTACACAACGTGGAGACCAGAAATCATTTTTGTGCTGCATTCATCAGTCACTGGTTGCAGTTTGCTGGCCAAATCTCCACAGGGGATTTCCTTTTTGTCAACTTATATTGATGGCAGCATCTAACAGGTTTTACATAGAAACTGCGACTGCAGTTTCGATGGGGAAACCCCAACTCACTTCTGTTGTGCAACATTACTTGGTTGCACATGTCCACCACATCGACTGGCTAATCCAATCGATTTAACGGAAAATCTTGTCCAATTTAAATCTAAAAATAATCTCCGCCAGTCCTCTTACACAATTGACGTGTGCGTACTTCATGACTAATGACTAGACCAAAGCAATCCCTGGGAAGGCGGAAAGCCGCTCTTCAAAGAGTCTAGAATCTGATTTGAGAATTTCGGTGCTGGGCCCAAGTCGCCGGAGGACTTAATTCGCTTTTCACTGCTGACCACATGGCTGTCACATGATAAGTGCGTATGCATAGGGGACTTGCTCAATGACTCGTAACCCCTACTGAACACAATAACTGTCATTTGGTGGAATCAATTCAATTTTGGACGAGTAAACGCGTGTAAAGAATTAATTTGAAAAGAATCCAGTGAATGACCGTCGGAGTTAGAATGAAATTTGTAAATCCGGATGGGAGAGGCAATTTCTTAATCATCCCAGTTTGCTTGACGTAGTACGACGAGTGGGGGGCAGTGTATAAATCACACTTACGTTTGAGTAGTTTAGTCAAGCATGTGGTTTGTGAACTTGTAGACATGGGTGGAATATGGGATTTGCTTGGTGCTCAGCGATGATGTATTTTTGATGTCATTTGCTTAATTGAACTTGTCTGTGTCGGTGTTGAATGCGTTGAATCCACGTGGCTGTTGTGAAGTTTACGGGAATTATGTGTGGTGTAATTTGTCAATTGTATTGTCAATATTGCATGACATCCGATTCAGATTTACTAATCAACAATGACTGCTACCACTAAATGCAATGATATATGGGTTGCACTCTGCACACATCTCTAAGTTGATGTGGTTTTTCGGGAATTTGTCACGATTGAGCGTATATAAGTAGTTAGTTTCATGGATTAGAAAAGAGTAGTCTAATAGTTAAGAGAGCTCAACCATATATCGGAGTGCCCATGCTTTTTTTATAATTTGCGCGCGCACAAGGGATTGTTAGTATCCCTAAGTGTCCGGGTTCAAGACACAGCACGGGCCGAAGGCGTAGAAGGAGAAAGGGAGAGGAGGTGCCTGTGCACATTAGTTTTAAATATCTGCGGATTGTATTCTGGGGGAAATAGTGGGCTGAGAAGAGCATTCCATATTCGTGTCGTGCGGCTGATGAACGAGTCTCTAAATTTAACTGTGCGTCCGAAAGTAGGCTTCTGTGTAAACTGATGAGCATTCCTGGCGAGACGGGTATTGCGGGTCGGAATTCATGGAGAGGAGGAATGCAGTTGGCAAGCTCACTTGAGCATCGTTTGTTAAAATAGTGATAAAATACGGTTAGAGACGAGACGGTACGTCGATGTTCGAGCGAGTCTAATGACTCTGCAATATTGCTGTCTCCTATATCGCTCGCTTTTGTATTCTATGTAATAGGTGCAGGGTGGTTTTGGGAGCACCATACCAGATATGAGCGTTGTACTCAAGTTTGGGGCGTATATACGCCTTATAAATGAAAGCCAAATCAGAAGGGGTGAAGTATTTCTTGCACCTAAACATTTCGCAGCATTTTTGGCGACCTCAAATATGTGATCGTTCCAACTAAGTGTTGTGTTGATACACATACCTAGGATGGAAAGCTTTCCGGTTTCATCGACACAGGTGCCATTATTGGATAATGGCTGATTAAAAAAGGTTCGCTTGAGTGACAGCAGGCAGCATTGAGTTTTTGAATCATTGAACTCCACACGGTTGTTCTTTTCCCAAGTGATTATGCTGTCAAGATCGGAATTCAATGTGATTAACATAAGCTGCTGTTCACGGCCGAAGGGCGGGGCCGAAGGGCGGGGTCGTGAGTCTTGGAACGAATATGAAAAGCTGAGGGTGCTGTCATCAGCGAAGGAATGTATTGGATTAGAAGTAGCAGACAAGAGATCATTTATAAAAATGAAAAATAGTGTTGGAGGCAGAACAGAGCCTTGGGGAGCACCAGCATTTATTTGGTGGATATCAGACTTGAACCCATCGAAAACAACTTGAATTGAGTGGTTCGAAAGGTAATTTCTAATCCATTGAAGAAGAGATTCGTCGACACACATAGGCACGCATTTTCGACAAGAGAGCTTGATGCCAAACTCTGACAAATGCTTTAGAAATATCAAGCGCAACGATATTGCTTTCGCCTGCATTGTGTAAAGATTGGGTCCACTTTTCGGTGAGATATCAGATCACAAGTGGACCTGTTGCTGCGGAAACCATATTGCCGAACCATATTGAGAAGCTTCCGCAACTCAACTGCGTTTCCATGACCTTAGAAAGAAGGGACGTAAGTGCTATGGGTCGGTACGAGATGGGTGACGAAGATTCGCCCTTTTTAGGGACGGGCTGGACAAATCCTGTTTTCCATCTGCTCGGAAAGAAACCTAATGCTTTGCGGTTGGATGTTGCATGCGGAATTAATGCGTTAAATAATAAATTTCGATAGTATAATAGATCAAAGTCGACTGGGACTGGAGATGGTAGCTTACATGCATTTTTGTACAACCAGTTTATATGTCTGTTTGATGATGCATTCCGTGAGTCAAATTCATCGCGTTCGTTCGTTTTTAATACATTTTTAAGTAAGTTCGCTTGTGTCACCTCAGCCAGTAGTAATTATCGTTTGGCTGGAAGGCCTCAGGCTTATCCGTTTCTTTTGTACATTGGGACTTTGCATAGAAGTTTAAAAATTTACTCGCTCGGAGATAAGGTTTAAAATGTTCGCATGGATGTTGGCATTCAGAATCCGTTTTCCGTTTTCACTTTTAGCTCTTACCTGGGTACCCTATACAATTTTTCATCAAGTTTTCCATTTCGTTTCCAATGATGGCAACACACTTCGAAAGTTTTTTCGAAACGCAGAAATGAGCTCTGGGATAACTGGTATTAATATCAAACATTGCCGAATTTAACTTGAAGTACTATCGAGTAAATGTAACTTGATACAGACAAGTTTGAATGTTATACCACTGAAGCGCAGGCCTTTAAGCAAAATTATAATTTCTATCATTTCCTGAGGCCGTACAAGGCAAAAGAATTTCCGTCAAGTAGCAGTCTAGAAGAACACGATGATGAGAGCGACTATTAAAAAATTGATAAAATTAAGAAATAAATAAAGTAATGTAAATTAATTGAAATTCCTTAACTTTTATTTAATAATCAAAATATAATATAAATGGCGCCACAGTCCCTAGAGGGCCAGGGCCTAGTTTCTCAGCAATCACTCGTGTTGTGAGTGCTATTGTTGTCTTACGAGTTGAAGGGACCTACAGTTTAATGTCGGCTCCGAACGGACATGTTTGGGAAGCTGTTTTTCCTAGATAGTTATGACTCGAAAGAGGTGAGTTTCATATGCTAAGGGGTCGACTCACATACGCACAACGCCACGGACGCCAATTTGTATTTAGGTTTTACCGTCTGAATCAAGAAAGTAAAACTGCTGGTTAAGTATAATACTTAGTTGTAGTTGTGATATATTTTACTTGAAGGGAGGTGTTTTTATTGATGGAAAACCCTTTCTCTATGTGGTATAGGTGCCCATAGTGCCTTTCGAAGATTCGAAAAAAAAAAATGGTTGTAGGTCCTAAAAACTTCATAGAATCGAATTTATACTCTTTCCGAACAAAAGCGCCAAAGGCCTTTTTACAGCGCCCCTTGATCCTTATTTCGTTCGCTGGTTCGTTGCTCCATATCTGTGGTTGTCTCCGAAAAACGTTTTTTTTGTTTTCCCTTAGTCTCCGACGCGCAACCCCAAACTGGTTGGCCACTGCCGGGCACATCTGGAGACTGCAATTTAACCTTGGCTGTTGCCGTAAGAGAATAGGAGTATCATGTCGTCGAATCTGTTCCATGGTCTCGACATGAGCTTGAAAACCCTAAGAGCCGTGTTCTTACACAGACTTACTTTTCCCTCTCTGTCGTTTCCAGCAATCTATCGTCGATCAGCTTCAACAGAATAAGGGGTTTCCAACTCCCGTGAAATGATCGGTTGCAGATTCTCGGCTCCCATTTTCATTAAAGTTTTGCAAAAAAAACATTTTCCCAAACAAAAAACATTTTTTAGCAAAAAAAAAAGTATGCAATTAGTTGCATTACGTCAGCCAAATTCATATTGTTCGTATGAAGTAATTAGCAACGCTATCCTTTTATTTTTTAATTTCGTGCCTGATATTTAAGCAATCTTTGAAGGAGGTAGGCAAGTTTAAGCCGTATACGGCTTCAAGAAATGTTAGCAATTATCATATAGCTTGAAGGCCATGCAGCTTTGTAAAGGCTTTTCAGAATGTATCCACCTTGAGGTACTATTCGAGTTGTCTTCGATAGACTTCTAGAACCCTTTAAGACCTTAGGTGCCCATCTTTTTTGATAATAAATCAATTTGCTCAAATAAATAACGATTATATATCTATCAAAGTTAAAAACGAATTCCCTCCTGGGGTTGAATTTCGGTCTACATAATGTAAAGATATATGTATGCTAGCACTATGCGATGCATTTGCATGGACGGTTGGAAGCGAGAAATGCTAGGGTTTCAGAGCGATAATGAGGAATGGTTCATATATCATAGAGTTCTATAATATAGTCCCAATATCAAGCCTGACATCAAATCCTGGACGGCCTTCGAAGGCATTAACCGAATGTACACCCAAAGTGTAAAACTGAAAACGAACAAATTGTGAACGATGAAATTGCTACTGCCTCACAAGTGTATTTTGAGTAGTAAGAGAGATGCAGCAAATCTGGTAAAGGAGCCTTTTGTTACGTTTTAGTTTATAGGGCTATCAATCTGAACAAATCTCAATCGAGACAAAAAAAGCTTGGTGAAATGATTACTCCTGAGGAAGCTCTTTTGCTGATGGTTGACATAAAATTAAGTACATGTCAGTCCTCATCAGCTTCATCAGATCCAAATCTTTCAAGCAGCATAGAAAAAACAACCAATCTACTACCTCAAGAAACTATTGCCTTGTTATCCATCTAGTAACAACTCCGATGTAACATCTAATAGCAACTTCAATTTCTTAGTTTTGGACAAGTTTTCACCATCACCAATCTAAAATGGATACCTGTTATAGCTATCTTCATACAAAACTATTCCAATTCCAATGATAGTTACACTACTTTTTATAGAGGTTCACATCAATAAAAATGTCAATCTTATGGGCGGAACAAGTTTTTCGTCATCACAGACATGTCGCAGTGGTATCGCGGATTGCATTGTTTATGCTCGTGTGAATATGAATACTGTTTCAAATTAAATTGCAGTGCACATGTTAGGCAAATGCAAAAAAACTAATTAAAAGTAATAACATTTAATAGCGTCAGTAGCTGATTAACTGGAACTTGCGTGCATTGTCGGAGCAGTATATTAAGGGTTTGACTTTGTAGATTTTTTTGTAGAGTTGTTGTTAAGATTTGGATCATATATTTTTTCATTTCATTTGAGAAACACGTGACAGTAATATAAGCGCCCCACAAGCATGTGTCAAGAAGAAAAAACAAGCTCGAATCATGTCGTGTCGTACTATGGTACATGTCAGCACAAAGGAAGGAAAGCTGAATATTCAAAAATGTAATATTTTTACGGCATATCGAATTATATCCCCGATTGTCAAGGATTATTTCATAAATGATCATAGACTGAGTCGCCTACAAAAGGGTAAAGATCTGGATGTAATTTTTGATACTAAATTAAATTTTTCAAAACGCTGTGTTATGTTTTCTGAAAGGAAATAAAGAGTGACTTTTTAGCTATTATCTTTTTGGCAACACTGGTTTAAACAGCTGACGCACGTTTCGTATTTTGTTTCACTGTCAAACATCTTCAGTTTGGTCTATAATTTAACCATGAATCGTCTTACAAACGAACAACGCTTGCAAATTATTGAATTTTATTATCAAAATGCGTGCTCTGTTAAGAAAGTTCGTCGCGACATCACATGTGTTCAGCGACGAAGCTCATTTTTGGCTCAATGGGTACGTAAAAAAGCAGAATTGTCGATTTTGGAGTGAATATCAGCCAGAAGCATTGCTAGAGCTACCAATGCAACCAGAAGAAGTCACAGTTTGGTGCGGTTTATGGGCTGGTGGCATCATTGGACCGTACTTCTTCAAAGATGATGCGAATCGTAACGTAACTGTGAATGGTGAGAATTTTTTTCTAATATACATGGTTCGAGATCACTGGACAATTCTTTTTAGAATTATCCTACCGACTGCGCCAGAAATGTTACTCACTTTGTATTGAAGAAAAAAAAAATATTAAACTTTATTTCACTAAGTTACTTTATTCGAAACGACTTAAACTACTTGGACGGGGGAGCGAACTACGTACCATTCACCTTCGGCTACCTGTATATTATGCTCTCAATGCTTATTCAGCGATCGGTTTGAAGAATCGATCGCACAATCAACTGCAGACTTTATGTCAGCATATTTTGTTGACCCACTTTGGTCAAGTGCTCGTGTCACTTTTTTGCTGATGCACTCGTTTGGATTTGTTTAATAAATTCTTCAATTGAATCCGTTGCTGAGTGATACGTAACTCGCGCGCAAATTATAAAGAAAAAGGAAATAGAGAAATCGACTTGTATTTGAGAAACATTTCCCGTCTATTTCATTTCGCGGTTGCGCTGAGCAAAAACTTTGTCGACCAAATACTTCTTTTGAAGCTTGTGCACAGTAAAATTGAGAGAATGTCTACTATTCTTCTCAAATGAGTTTGACGACAAAAGTTATGAAGAAAATGAAGATTTTGTTCCAAGATACTTATAACAAAATATATTTGTGACGATCAATGACGAGCAGTTGCTAAATACATTTCGATTCGGTTTTTTTGGATTTAGAGCCCAACTATAATGTGAAGGAGCATGAGTTAGTGTTAAACTTTTACGAAATGTTACGGCATGTTTGGACAAAACACATGACTAGCGATAATGAACACATGCGCGTACATCCATCTGTCAGAAATTCTTCGTATGTTTTGTTTTCCTTCAGTCGAAAAATATCATAAGACGACCAAATAGAGTTATTTGATCAATTAGAACTCATTCTTAAAGTCGTATGTGTTCTTGTATCCCATCTACTTCTGGAATCCAGTACATGGGATGTATCCAAGACTTCTGGAATTTATGGAGTATACCTAATTGTGTTGGGAGAATCGATGGCAAACATTTTGCTATAAAATGTCCACCAAATAGCGGAAGTACATATTTCATCTACAAGAAATACTTCAGCATTATGCTAATGGCAGGATGTGATGCGAAATATTGCTTCACATACGTTGACATCGGAACTTATGGGAGCCAGAATGAAGGAAGTGACAAATGAAAACGATTCTGAGAATCCATTTATAATCATACATATAACGTTTCTTATTTCAGGGATATTTCAAGTTAGTGGCTTTGGGAAAAAATGTTTCCAAATTCCATTTCATCAAGACAAAAACTTGCCTTCATCAGTAAAAGTTCTTCATTATTTTGTTGGTGATGCGGCTTTTCCTCAGTACCCTAACGCATGAGAGTCCACATCCTGGAGCTCTTCCCGCTACAAAAGAAGAACACTTTAATAAACGACTTTCTCGGGGCCTTCACCCAATTGAGAACTCGTTTGAGATATTGGTGGCCCTTTGGCGTATTTTGTTAACTACATTGAACATGGTTCCTAGTAATGCTCCGAAAATAATTCTAGCTTTTATTGCTCTATATAATGTATTGCTCTTGCTATACTCGATCACTCACCCATGCACGCTTGACACTAGCTCATGCTCCCTCGTGCGCATTATAGTTTTGGTTGCCCCGAAAAAAACAAAATTTTTTGTTGGCATGGTCATAAGCAACAATGAATGACAACTATGCCAAATTTCAAGATCCTAGCCGGTACGGTTGATTTGATGCCAGGTTTTAGGTAGTTAAGTGCGGCAGTGGAACCAATCCTGATATTTTGCAAGGCGCCTGTACCTCAAGCGATATTGTACGCCGCAATGTAAATATTGAGAATACTTTGATCTGGAATCATGTCAGTAATATTAAAATAATATCATCACACAATTATAACAAATTTGAGCTTGACTTGAGCGAAATGTCTCTAATAGTTTATTTTGAGATGTGGGAATTTTTAATATGAATTATTATGAATTAGATATTAATACAGTGATTTTTTTTTTCATCTATGATGTATTAAGTCATGCAATTGATAAATATATAGATATAATTTACGTTTGACATATTAAATGTATTACTTTTATTTTTCAGTAAAATTATGTCATACATACATTTTGTTTTGTTTTATAGCGGACCCGGCGAACTTCGTCTCGCTCCGTCTTCAGATAAACTCCATATTGATTATAATTTGAATGGAATCGAAATCAGTAGAGAGACTTTTGATAAGCAATGTTGTTCTATTTCTTTTTCGGCGGTTCAAAAACTCGCCTGGTTACGCTGGAGGATCGAGTTGCCTGGAGATCTCCTGCGTGGCCTACCCCCGCGACCCCTTTCCAAAACGAAAAGCAGGGAAATTCAAGATTAATTCCACAGAATTCTAGCGATGGCCTTGCGATTACATGATTGTCGCAAAAGTCCATCGAACGAGGAACTGAATCCGCTGAAAACATGAAAAGGGAATACCAATTTAAATTTTTAACGGCAGAAATAACAAATCAAACACGAAACCTCGATAATAAAAGGTTAAGTCAAACATTATCCGATTTTAAGTCTCAGTTTAAATCTCATTGGGCTACAGCAAATAGAGAAATCGATTTGTTTTTGAAACACAACAGTACTTGGCTGGGCGACGATTTCGAACGATTCAGACTCCGCAACATGATTATGATCGATCACCTTCAGCTGTAAATTATGCGGCAAAGTTGCTGGCACAACAATCGAATTCAAAAATTCCCTCGGATAGTTGGTCGCTTCATCCTCGTCCGTCACCCTATTAAGGGACTTGTTCGAATGCAGTTCTCCAGCGATTTGAATTTTAATAATGAAGTTCGATTAAATGCATTGCAATGTTTGCATACTACAGACAATGAGCCCATATCAACGCAGCCAATATCTCTGTATTCGAATGCAGTGCAATTCAAGTCTACATTTACGACTGCTCTTCTTCTAGTAACTTTTGTCGAATTTGAGGAGATGATTGACCAGTGCGTACCTGAGCAATATGGGCACGTCTCCATTCATTGACTTCTGCACGTTCCTCTTGCGGACATTCTGACTAACTACTGCACGTCGTCTACGTCGCCTAATAGGAGGCATTAGTGAAGCAAGTAAATCTCCCTGAAAAACAACAATGTATTTTCTCACAAAAACTATTCAGAACAAAATTCTCTTAAAATAAAACTTACGGAACGAATGTTTCACAATGAATGCCAGCAATCAAATCGGATAACCTCACTTCTTACACGCAAGAAAACAGTGTTTTGTTTCACTGTCAAACATCTTTAGTTTGGTCTATAATTTAACCATGAATCGTCTTACAAACGAACAACGCTTGCAAAATTATTGAATTTTATTATCAAAATGCGTGCTCTGTTAATAAAGTTCATCGCGACATCACATGTGTTCAGCGACGAAGCTAATTTTTGGCTCAATGGGTACGTAAATAAGCAGAATTGTCGATTTTGAAGTGAATATCAGAAGCATTGCAAGAGCGACCAATGCATACAGAAAAAGTCACAGTTTGGTGCGGTTTATGGGCTGGTGGCATCATTGGACCGTACTTCTTCAAAGATGATGCGAATCGTGACGTAACTGTGTATGGTAAGCGCTACCGTGAAATGATATCCAACTTTTTTTTGCAAGGGCTTGACTTACATGACATGTGGTTTCAACAAGACGGTGCCACATGCCACACAGCACGCGCAACAATGGACTTATTGAGAGGCGAGTCCGGTGAACATTTTATTTCACGTTCGGGACCGGTCAATTGGCCGCCTAGATCGTGCGATTAAACGCATGTAGACTATTTTTTGTGGGGTTATGTTAAAGCTCATGTCTATACAGACAAGCCCGCTTCAATTGACGTATTGGAAGACAACATTGAAGCATTTATTCGTGAGATACCGGTGGAAATGTTGGAAAGAGTATGCCAAAATTGGACTAAGAGGATGGACCATTTGAGGCGCAGTCAGAGTCAACATTTGAATTAAATAATCTTCAAACATTAAATTATATGGACCGTACTATCGATTCAAATAAAGATTTCATGCATATTTCTGAATTTTATGTGTTTTTTTTTTTTTTGAAAAACTTTCCTATAGCTTTGAAAAAGTCACCCTTTAGTAAATATTTTCGGTATATGACTACTCTTAAGTCCATCTATTGTTCGTTAGTCAGACCGTATTTAGAATACTCTTCCATCATTTGTAATTCCCCGTATAATACACAAGAACTCAGATTCGAAAGAGTACAAACAAATTTCACGTGATATGCTGGCTAAATTTAATTCCTTCGAAGAACTCCCTAAATATGACGATAAGTGTAAACTAATAGGCTTGCAAACCTTAAGTTTCAGGCGTAAGGCAGCGTCAGCCATGTTCATCCGCAATATTATTAAAAGCCGTGTAAATTCACCAGATTTACTTTTTCGCCTGAATATATATGCTCCCCAAAGATCTCTTCGGGTGAGAAATGTATACGATAAGAGGCATAGAACCAACTATGGTTGTCATGAACCTATTACAAGGTGTATAAACACTTTGAATGAACTTTGCAACGAAATTGATTTTAACTTGTCTCGATTGGAGCTTAAAAAATGTATCCATGCACTATTCTTTAATTAATATTGTTTATTTGATGTAATCTAAGCGATGCAAAATCGGTAGATGATCCTTAGTCGCGCAGCAAAAATCTGCTGTGTAAAGCGATACTGAGAGTTAACTCTTAGAGAACGTAGTGTTTTGTGTGCTCTGTGATGGAAAAATAAAAATATAAAAATATACTGAACAAATATGAAGCAAACAGATGCAAGTTACTACAATCCGGTATGATATCAAAATTCTGTCAGTGCTCTCTCTTGACGCATTACTGTCCGAAGCGCAATACATTTTGGATGGCGTTGACAACGATATTAAACGTTGCAAAGAAGCAGAATACCAATTATGGTATTCATACAGTGCTACGAATGAAAGTACACATTCTCATAAACAAGAGCGACTTCATTGAACTTTGTATTAGCATTTCGAATAGAATTCTTAACAAATGTACTGCTGCAATAAAAACCTGATCATTTCAAACAAAAGAGGCAAATTCCTGTCGCTTTTTCTTCCAAAACACAAAATTAATGCAACCATGATATCAGACCCGTAAATTTCAATTGAAATTGAAGTGAGGAAAAAACGGCTAACTTTGAATTATTGCTGCGCGCAGAGTGTTTCGCGTTGCTAATGATTTTTTGAAGAAGCAACTCTGAATATATTGCAAATAATCCATTTGCATTTTCTGAATTCACTAAGAACTCCAGTGGAAGCCATTACATGCTAAGATGTATGCGTACAGGCATTCATTCGCGCAAAGCTACTGGATATGTGAACGAATTTGTTTAAGGGGCATCTAAAAATCGTGTGACAACATCGGAGGGTACAGCTATCAACTCTGCCACACTATTCTATAACGAGTGCGTTTTCAGAAGAAAGTTAAGAAGTATTCGCTGCATTTAGGATAGTTTGCCAACTTCTCTGCGGTGGACATATTCGGAAGACAACGACACCAAATTTTTTTCTACAAGTGTTCGAATGTTCTAGAAGTCTGACCATCAGTCTGAAAGTCATCGACAAATTTACATAGGCAGTTCCAAACGGTGAAGAGGTGTGTCGGCTCTGTATATTCCAACGACCTCAACACTGCCCTTTTCTTGTAACACCTCAACTACTGTACAGTTTCCCACGCAGAAACACCTAATAGCCTATTTTTAAAATAAGTTGAGCGAGAAGTGGTAACATATTCAATTCCATCTTCACGTAGAAACACCTAATGGCCTACATTTTTAGTAACTTGAGCGAGCAGTGGTAACATATTCCATTCCATCTTATGACCCTAAATGGGCTAGTCTGCTTTTTGCAAACTTTTGGTGTTTTTACTTTTCTTTCACTTGTTCAGTCCCATGCAGGGACGATCAAGGTATTATAGAATGTGAGTTTGGTTCTTCGAGAGAGGGCTCTACTACTCAAAAGAAACAACGATTGGCAGCAGTAACTCTGGGTTTTAATTTCGGTGCTTGTGGTATTTACCGTTTACTTGGAAGCCGAGGTAGAGGAAGTCCTTAGCTACCTCGAAAGAATATCCACCTTTGGTGACGTTGTGGCCGAGTCGTCCTTCCTTGAAGACAGCATATACTTCGTTTTGCCCCCTTTCACCGTTAAACCTATTTCGGCTGCCTCCGTTTCAGTACCATCAAACGCTTCATCAACGGCTCGCTGTATGCGACCAAGCACGTCAATGTCGTCCGCATATGTTAGCTGTTGTACGAACTCTTGGAAGATCGTCCCTCTTGTGCTGGCTCGTGAGTTATATTTTCCAGGACAGTGTTAAAAATCACATGACCAGGCGTCGCCTTCCTTTTTTGACATTGAAGGACTAGGTGAGGTTGTTATCGACCTTGATGGAGCAGGGAGATTTCTCCATCGTCATCCTGCGCTATCTGACGAGTTCGTCAGGAATGACGAAACTAGAGTTGGCGTTGTATAGCTTGTCTCCATGGACGCTATCATATGTGGCCTTGAAATCGACGAATATGTCGAGAACAAATAACCACAAAAACAAGACAAGTAAATCGAGAACTTGCGTTTTTCCCTGTCTCTGCCGTAGTGTGAAGATCGGTTCTATTGTGGAGTTCTCCGGCCTGAAACCCCACTGATGGGGACATATCAGTTTATTCTCGGGTTTCTGGGCGCTTACACAAAATGGCAGGAAAGATCTTATAGAATTGTACAGACAGTACAGCGATTTAAAAATTTATTTGAGCAGAATTCTTTTTACATTTGGGATTACAACTAGACTTACAAACTAAAGGTTAGGGTGTTGGCTCAACAATAGGGGCCCAGCTGATGAAAGTTGGTACGACACGAGCAGCAACGACCTGCAGTAATTCGATCCACTAGCCTTGACAGTGGATTGCACGAGTAAAGTGTGGGAATGCGTTCCAGCGCAACTCGCATGTATTGCCGATCAAGTGACCACGCGAAGAGAGATGATCCACCAGAGGATTGCATCAGCCAGCAGAACACCTGTGTCAGCATGCCACCGGCAAATGAGGCAGGCAGTGACTGCCCTGTCGATCGGCGGAACAGTGTTTCGGACTTTGATTTTATTTTATTCGTAAGTCGAACAGTTGGGCCCGAGGGCTGGTGTTCGCGTTTTTTTTTTTTTTTTGAATCACCTTCAGGGACTTCTTTAGCTTGTACTTTTTTAAATTTAATGTTTATTATAATTGTCGATTTATTGTTTATTTTATCTCCTACAATGGCTGCTGCTTACATCGGGTTGTTCAAGTCCGAGTGTCCATGGTGGTCCTTTTGGAATGGGGTGGTGATGTGTTAGCCGACTTAGCCTAGCTGGTGATTGCTACCGCTGCTCTGGTAGAATCCATGCAGCTCGTTGTTCGACGTCGTTGGAAAGTTCTGCTCGCTTAGCAGATTTAACGCGCTGAGGTAGCGTTGTCCGGGGATAGTGTTTCGCAGGTTCCTGATTTAATCGTTAGGATGGTTGTTCATGTTTGGTAGCTGCTTTCTGAACAGTGTCACCATGTACTGTTGCAGGAGGGTGATGCTTGGCCGTAAAGCATATTGTTGCTGTGGTGTCTTTGACGGTCCCTGTCCAAGTTGAGTCCGGTACATATTCGCAGCATTTTTCTTTCGAAAATTGGGAAGCCGTGTGATAGGCCGTATAAGCTGCTTGTATAGCAGCAGTTTTGTCCTCTGGCTTAATCCATTTTGCTTGCGCATCACGGGATAGAGGCGATGGAAGCCTAAGTTGGCCTTCTTAAGGGTCAGTTTCGAATGACTGTTGAACTTCAAACTTTCCGTGAAGTTAATTACAAGATACTTGACCTTCTCATTTTTTGGTATTTCTGTTCCGTTAGGTTACATTTATGCTTCGACATTTGACCTCTGGATGGTCTTCTTAAGCACATAAGTACCGATTTCCCAGCATTGATACGAATACCCCATGTGGTATAGCAGTCAAATTTGTTTGCTCTTTGGATTTCGACCCCTCGCACGGCGATCTGTGGTGACGTCGAGCTGGCATAAGTCAGCGAGTCATCTGCAAATAGACAGCATTTCACTGTGTCAGTTGGGTACGGTTGATCTGCCGTTTAGGTGTTGAAAAGCCACGGTCCCAGCTTTGATCCTTGTGCAACTCCCGCCTTGGTGCTCTGCTTTGTTGACTTGCTGCTTTCAATTGAAACGACAATCTCCTGGAATGCAGAATGCTATAAGTTATTCTTATGAAGTTGAAGGGGAATCCCATCTGGTTCATCTTGTAGATGAGACCCTCAATCCAGACCGTACGAAGACGTTTTCTACGTCCAGGAATCAAGCGACGATGACCTAGTTATTGTGCAGCTACAACACCGTAGTGGAACTTTATTAGAGGATGTAGCGTCGAATGTTTTTCCCAAAATCCGTACTGGATATCCGGAAGGATGTTTAGGTCGATAGACCATCGCTTTAGTTTTTGCACTACCACGTTCTCCATGATCTTACTGATATTGCTCAAGAGCGATATAGGCCTGTATCCTAAAACACTGGCAGGTTTCCCCTTTTTGGTATTGCGACAATTTTTGCTATTATCCACTTGCTAGAAAAGTAGTAATTGTTGATGCAGTTGTTCATGATGATTGTGAGAAGTCTCATCACCGTTTGTGGCATTCGCTTCAGGACGAAATTCGAAATATTGTCAGCCCCGGCTGCTTTCCTCTTTGGGCTACGTTGAATAATGCCTGCAGTTTCTTCGGCCGTTGTGAGGTCATCATTTCCAGTCGGGTCGTCTGTTGGGTTGGTTTCGCTGACCATGATGTCTGGTGCGGATGAATTCTCAAGTGCATTGACGTAGGTGTTGATTTCTGTGACGAATTCCGGGTCATCGAAAGACCAGCACCCTTATTCGACTTTAGTCTCGATATCGCTATCTTCACTTCGTCTAGGTCTTGGGGACGGAATTCTATTCTGTCATCGTCATCATCGTCCATTGTGGAGTGGAGCATTCTGGCTGACAGTGGTATTGGTGTCTTTATCACCGGTTAGCAGTCTAGAGAATGATTCTTTTCCGATTTTCCGTATCGGCTGCGATTCTACCAGAAATTGTCCCTCTTCTTCCCGATATGCTTCCGTCCAAGGCTTGTATCCATTAGGTATTTGTTTCACCCTTTGGTAGTACCGTGAAAGTACTTTCTGTGAAACTCGATCGACAAAGCTCCTAGAGGCGATTGCCATTGCAACGACGTAAAACGGATGTGGTCTTGCTCTATTCCGTTGCCCCATCGATATGCGTCTTCTGCACCATTCAATCCTCTCGAAGTTAATCGTCCACTTGTCGGTAATGTGAATGACTTTCCACGTGATTAGTCAAAACGAACTCATCGGATTTCTTCATACAATCAGATCCAAATCACACAGTGTGTTGTTTTGCACATCTAACGGAATTTTACTAACCCAACGAACGGTTAAATCGTAGTCTTCCACATTTCTCCCCCTCCAGTGACTTTGTTACGATGTGATAAGAGTTGCCCTAAGTCTATCTGGTCTTTTGGTTATAAAGTCATCAGATGTTGCTGGAAGGACTGACAGAGGTGATGGTTGTTCTGAGCTGGGAAGTTTGTTGTTTTGTTATTCTCAACAACAGAGAAATTAGAAAAGGCGGTTTCAATCCTTCGATTAGGGAGGATTGACGTCGTTTCTTCGAATCCGGAAAAATTTGTCTGTTCTCTTCACGACTGGAAATGGACCTTCGTATGGCTGTTCTAGTGCACTTCTGACTGCTTCTCTGCGGATGAATACTTGCGATGCGGTAGAAAGTTCTTTGAATACGAATGCCAAATGACGTGAAGGTGGAATTAGCGATAATTAAGTCGGAGTTGATTAACAAAAATTGTCGGATCGCTGACGTTGTCAGTTCATGCCGACAAAAACTCACCGGGGAGCCTGATGGGTTCTCCGTACAACATTTCGGCTGCTGTATAATTGAAGGACTCTGATTCCGAGCAGTACAATAGGCAGTTCGTCGACCCATGCAGGTGATTCATGGCATTCTATGGCGGCTTTTAGTTGACGATGGGACCTTTCGACCATCAGACAAAAATTGTCAGCCGCTTTTGGATGTAATTTTGATTGGCACTCCAAAACGTATCCAATTTGCGATAAGAGTTCTTGCAAGTGTTGTGCAGTAAAATCGGTTAAGCATATCGGTATCGGTATCGGGAGGTCGTCCTAGAACAAGATGGCGCACACAAGTGGAGAAGGACCTCAACCAACTTGGTGTGCACAACTGGAGGCAGCTGGCGAAAGATCGTGCTGGCTGGAGAGGCTTGTTGGTTGAGGCCCAGGTCCACCCCGGACTGTAGCGCCAAACAAAGAAGAAGAAGAAGAAGCCTTAATTAGCCTGGTCAGCTGTTCCACTTTTTGTTTTTGACTCGATAACGCGGATTCTGTTTGAGAATATGTGCTGGCAAGTTCCTGTTGTGGGCCTGGGATAAGGCCAAGATTGCTCAGATTTGTAGGACTATCGTTTGTACCAGGAGGATGTGCAGCAAATTGCCTTTAAAGCATCGTCAGTCATGGTGCCTCCAGCTATATCGTCGAAGAAACTGAGATGGTTTTCCTGTCACCTAGCTTTTCTCGGTAAAGCATTTGCCCAATCTGTTTGTCTCGAGATGGTGCCTATCGAGAGTTGGTGATGATTTGATGGATTGATGATGACGTCTTGTATTTCCATACCTGTAGTCTGGTCGAGATATGCAATGACGATGTTGAATTTTCGGGCATCAGATCGCAAATTCTCAAGTCTGAATTGAGCCTCGAGTTATGGGAACCATAGTTTAAGATTTCCTCGCCAAAATTGTGGTGGTCGCACACGAGCCTGGTTAGATTCAGTCTCCGCATAGTTGTTGCTGCAGTTCTTGCATATCTTCAATGCCTTGCGGGGCACCAACTTCAGATGTTGTTTTGGCAGTTGTGTGCTGTTCTCGTTGTCTTGAGGCATTGTATTTAAAAGCACAAGAAATAAAGAGAACTTTCTAACTGTTGTAATTTGTATAACTATTAATACTTTATGTTAAAATTTGTTAACATAATTTATTTTTTTTATTTCCGAAACTGCTACTTGGTGGAAATAGTCTTTTACATGGCATTACTTTCTTGAGGTAGTGGCTTCCTTTCCTATGGAGCGCCTACTAGAAGGACATGGCTCAAATGGAGTCTCGTTCATACATAATGCTGTGTAATGCATCCCTACACACTCGGAGTAATCTTTATAAATTGCCACTCATTCGTTAAAAGCCTTCGAGGGTCGTCCAGTATTCGACTCTACCGGTAATTCAATTTCCTGATTCTACTATTCCGCATTATCGTTCCGTCACTTTGCATTTCTCACCTTGTATGTTTCTTGCAAATCATAGGGCTTACTTATGTAGGAGGATTCACCGCGATAGAAAATAAGACCAACTGCGTACAGTGGCAAAACGTTACTCTTTATTTTTATTCTTCGTAGTGAATGCACCGCCGTTGAAGGTCAGCGCATTCATACATTATCATCACAAAAAGCTTTTCTGAATTCAGGTCATCCACCTGACTGGATGATCGGCTATTTTTTAAATATTTGCGAACAAATTAACTGTCCGCGCAGCATTTTGCACATAAGCACAGTGTGTTGCACAAGAATGTGCACACCTAATATTTATTTCTCTACACTTGTATATCTGTAGAACCCTATGAATTTCGAAAATGCCAAAACCTTCCATTATGTGGGCGGAAATTCGCCTATTTCGGTAATCAACCCCAGCTGGGGAGTTGTTTTAGTCGTAGATATAGGGTCATTAACCCGTTCGTGTGGTTCCTTTCTTTCTTTCTTTGATCGTTTATTTAAGTAAAACATGTACAATAGTATTATTCAAAGTATTGCCCATCTGAAGCTATGACTTTTTCCCATCTTTCTGGCAATTTGTGGGTCCCATCCCAAAACAACTGCGCCGGCTGGGCAGCCAAGAATGGTTTTAGCAGCTCATAATACAGCACACCTTTCTGATCCCACCAAATACAGAGCATTACCTTCGCGCCATGGATATTCGGCTTTGCCGTTGATTTGGCTGGTTGGCCAAGCCAAATTTATTATCGTGCAAACCACATTCTTATAATGTTCTCTCAGCTAGGGCATGTTCACCATAAACTTCCACCAAAATACGATGACTTTCGGCAGCAGTTTTCTTCATATTAAAGTAATGAAGAAGAACTCCCCGCAAAAACACATTTTCAGGCACAATGTTCGCCATATTTGAGTGAAAAAAAATAATTGTTGCTTACGCTTCAAATGAATGACATATACTGAAATGACCTACAAGGACAGTAGCTTTCCAACGCATTGTTACAATGGAATAATAACAATCGAATAGTAAAAGTTACGCCATCTCTTAGCAAACCGCACGAATTAAGTTATATACTCAATAGATAAATACTTGTAATTTATCTGACCGACAAATTTCAAAATTTACAATTCAAAGTGCTTATTGAGGAAATAAAAAATAATATCCCGACATAGAGAAAAACATACCCGCTGTTATTTAAAATTTGCGATGAAGCTTAAACGGAAGGACAGAAATACAGGTTTTCTTGAAAAAATACAATTTTATTTATTCGCTACTATAAACTTTCCATTATGTATATCGTTTCTGAACCATCGAACACCTGCTGCGTAGCTGCAGTGCTCTCTCTTCCCGCAGATTCAGTCATCTGGAGGCCCACAACTTCGATAATCTGGCTGAACTGGGCAACATAAGAGTTAACCATCTCCTTCGCTTTATTAAAAGCATTAATTGGTTTGTGGAATAGGTATTTCCAGATCTGCGTGGTAGCACAATGGGCCTATATTGGACTTCAACCTAACCTAACTACATAGTTTCTTATCCGAATTGCTCATGAGCCAGTCTGCTCACATTCAGTTCCTGCAGAAATCAAAAAAATGTTTAAATCAAGCGTCAAGTCCGGGAGCTGCTGATTTCGAAAAAGAGAGAAGTATTGTCGGTCCAACAATGAATCTGGTGGATACAATGATCAGGCAAAAAGTGAACGCGGATCGAATAGGTGAAGGGAATATATCTGTCGGATTCAATGCTACCGGTGATTATATTGAAAATTAGAAAGTTTGGGTGTTTATGGAGATCTAGTTCCTAAACACTTCATCGATTTGTTTTCATTAACAAATATATATTCCTCATGTTCTGGATGTGGGTCGCGGTGGCGTAGTGGGTTGGTGCGTCGACCACTACGCACATCCGCGTATCCCCGAATGCACCCACATTCATAATTCACGGCTAGCCCACATTCGAATCACTGACAGTGCTCAAAAAGTATTCCTGCCTAGAAAAAACTTCTCAGACTTAGTTCGTGTATGAAGTTTGAATTCAAAACAGTACCCATCTGCTCAAAAAATCGTAATATTCTTTCGTTGCCACACAAATCATCACGGTAAATGTTAAATTTGAATTGATGAAATGCAATTGTTGCTCTGCCTTCTTGTGTCTATTTTCGTGTGTATGTCATAGGAATCAATAAATCGTTGGCTAATAAAATAGAAAAAATTGTATGGGTTTAGCCAAAGCGGATGTAAACATATGGAATAGCCTACAGCGTCACCAGAAACAGTTCTTTTTCACCATTTGATTAAAATACAGTGAACTCCCTCCTAATGTACAGCCTCTTAAGTGGACGATTCTCTTAAGCGTACAGATGTAGTGATATGATTTTGGTTGTGTATTTTTTCCTATTAACACTTATGTGGACAAAAACATCGGTTCCATGGCTGTCCACTTAAGAAAGGGTTCACTGTATAAGACAGACAATTCTAAAGAAGTCGCATAAATCAAAATATTAAATCCATTGTGTTCCCAAAGGAACCAGTTCACGCAAATATTATATACATATATATAGCATTTGTATCTGTATTCATTCGAGTTCAAAAAACCTCCCCGGAATCGGAATGAAACGTGCGCCAATAAACTGAATATGTACATACTCACAATTCGAATTTCGAAATGCAAGGCTATTTGTGCGTGAGAGTGATCTGCGTCATAAGTACTTAATGCTAAACAAGAAGTGCTGAAGCACCCTTAACTCCGTCCAAATAGCAACTAATACTAATGTTTGTATCGAAACCAACGGATTAAGTAGCAGTACGAGTCCGGTAGCCGAACCATGGGTATCATTCCGCCAACCTGGGTGCTTGCAAAGGATCAGCATTCCACTATTAAGTGATCACAATAGCTGTCCGACAAGCGGCTATATCCAAACGGAATGTCGTTGAAAATTATTTCTCATTCTTTCCATTATTTTTCCGGCTTTAATTCTCTGTACAAGTTGTTAAATTTTAAAACGAAGAATAAGTCTACATATACAATTATTTCTTCTAAACAAATTAAATGAATCCATGAACGACTTTAATTAAGTACACCTTTGCGGGGGGATATTTTAGTGTTTGTTGAACTGTAAAAGAAAAGCTCCAAAACGGGAGAACTAGTTTTTCTTAAATCTGGAAGCTTGCTCTATTCATAGTGTAAAAATAATACGTACGCCTACAGACCAGTTTGGAACATTGTGTTAGTCTCAGAATGTTCCTTAAATTGACATAATGAAAATAAAATTACGAAAAATGAAATTAAAATTACAAATTCAAGATTTGCCCCAAAATTAAAAGATTAAATTTCATTAAGCAATGAAGCGCAGAGCTTATTCTACTATCTATATATATAAAAATGGTGTGAACAATTTATAGTAATTCATCACTTGAGAAAGGCGGGGCCGATTTGGCTCCAGCTTTTATATAACACTGTAGTACAAGATTACGATCAATTGCAAATTTCAATGTGATATTTATCAATTCAAAAAATATTAAAAAATAAGCTTGCGTGTAAGAAGTGAGGTTATCCGATTTGATTGCTGGCATTCATTGTGAAACATTCGTTCCGTAAGTTTTATTTTCAGAGAATTTTCTTTTGAATAGTTTTAGTGAGAAAATACTTCGTTGTTTTTAGGGGAGATTTATTTGTTTCACTTATGCCTCCTATCGCCTCAAATCGCTGGAGAACTGCATTCGAACATGTCACTTAATAGCGTGACGGACGAGGATGAAGCGACCAACTATCCGAGGGAATTTTTGAATTCGATTGTTGTGCCAGCAAATTTGCCGCATAATTTACAGCTGAAGGTGGGATCTAATCATGTTGCGGTGTCTGAATCCTCGATCATCGCAACGATCATCAAAGGCAAATTCAAAGGAGGGAAAGTCCTCATCCCACGTTATTTCAACCGATCTTCCACTCCAATTGAACACGTTTAACACCACTTTTTTGCTCAGGGCAACGGCGAAATGAAATGGTCGTCCCCAGCCAAGTACTGTTGTGTTTCAAAAACAAATCGATTTCTCTATTTGCTGTAGCCCAATGAGATTTAAACTGAGACTTAAAATAAGATAATGTTTGACTTAACCTTTTATTATCGAGGTTTCGTGTTTGATTTGTTATTTCTGCCGTTAAAAATTTAAATTGGTGGTTCGATGGACTTTTGCGACAATCATGTAATCGCAAGGCCAATCGCTAGAATTCTATGGAATTAATCTTGAATTTCCCAGCTTTTCGTTTTGGAAAGGGGTCGCGGGAGTAGGCCACGCAGGAGATCTCCAGGCAACTCGATCCTCCGCAATCGACTCTAACTCAGCAGGAGTTATGCCCAAGCGTAACCAGGCGAGTTTTTGAACCGCCGAAAAAGAAATAGAACAACATTGCTTATCAAAAGTCTCTCTACTGATTTCGATTTCATTCAAATTATAATCAATATGGAGTTTATCTGAAGACGGAGCGAGACGAAGTTCGCCGGGTCCGCTATAAAACAAAACAAAATGTATGTATGACATAATTTTACTGAAAAATAAAAGTAATACATTTAATATGTCAAACCTAAATTATATCTATATATTTATCAATTGCAGGACTTAATACATCATTGATTATTAAATTATAAATTAAAGTAAATATCGCTTATAGTGACCTCTGTTATGAAGACATTTCTGTTATAAGGACGAAGTTAAATGCTAAAGTTTGGCTTCTATAATGAATAACGTCTTTTTCATTCCAATATAGCGACATCCGCTTGTAACGGTGTGAAAAATGAAAAAAATCTACTGTATTAATATCTAATTCATAATAATTCATATTAAAAATTCCCACATCTCAAAATAAACTATTAGAGACATTTCGCTCAAGTCAAGCTCAAATTTGTTATAATTGTGTGATGATATTATTTTAATATTACTGACATGATTCCAGATCAAAGTATTCTCAATAGTTGCATTCCGGCGAACAATATCGCTTAAGGTAAGCGCTAAGTGTAAGGTACCTACAAAATATCACGATAGGTTCCACTGCCGCACTTTACCTAAAACCTGGAATCAAATCAACCGTACTTTCTAGGATCTTGAAATTTGGCATAGTTGTCATTCATTGTTGCTTATGACCACGCCAACAAAAAATTTTGTTTTTTTCGGGGCAACCAAAACTATAATGCGCACGAGGGAGCATGAGCTAGTGTCAAGCGTGCATGGGTGAGTGATCGAGTATAGCAAGAGCAATACATTATATAGAGCAATAAAAGCTAGAATTATTTTCGGAGCATTACTAGGAACCATGTTCAATGTAGTTAACAAAATACGCCAAAGGGCCACCAATATCTCAAACGAGTTCTCAATTGGGTGAAGGGCCCGAGAAAGTCGTTTATTAAAGTGTTCTTCTTTTGTAGCGGGAAGAGCTCCAGGATGTGGACTCTCATGCGTTAGGGTACTGAGGAAAAGCCGCATCACCAACAAAATAATGAAGAACTTTTACTGATGAAGGCAAGTTTTTGTCTTGATGAAATGGAATTTGGAAACATTTTTTCCCAAAGCCACTAACTTGAAATATCCCTGAAATAAGAAACGTTATATGTATGATTATAAATGGATTCTCAGAATCGTTTTCATTTGTCACTTCCTTCATTCTGGCTCATATAAGTTCCGATGTCAACGTATGTGAAGCAATATTTCGCATCACATCCTGCCATTAGCATAATGCTGAAGTATTTCTTGTAGATGAAATATGTACTTCCGCTATTTGGTGGACATTTTATAGCAAAATGTTTGCCATCGATTCTCCCAACACAATTAGGTATACTCCATAAATTCCAGAAGTCTTGGATACATCCCATGTACTGGATTCCAGAAGTAGATGGGATATAAGAACACATACGACTTTAAGAATGAGTTCTAATTGATCAAATAACTCTATTTGGTCGTCTTATGATATTTTTCGACTGAACAAAAACAAAACATACGAAGAATTTCTGACAGATGGATGTACGCGCATGTGTTCATTATCGCTAGTCATGTGTTTTGTCCAAACATGCCGTAACATTTCGTAAAAGTTTAACATTAACTCATGCTCCTTCACATTATAGTTGGGCTCTAAATCCAAAAAAACCTAATCGAAATGTATTTAGCAACTGCTCGTCATTGATCGTCACAAATATATTTTGTTATAAGTATCTTGGAACAAAATCTTCATTTTTTTCATAACTTTTGTCGTCAAACTCATTTGAGAAGAATAGTACACATTCTCTCAATTTTACTGTGCACAAGCTTCAAAAGAAGTGTTTGGTCGACAAAGTTTTTGCTCAGCGCAACCGCGAAATGAAATAGACGGGAAATGTTTCTCAAATACAAATCGATTTCTCTATTTCCTTTTTCTTTATAATTTGCGCGCGAGTTACGTATCACTCAGCAACGGATTCAATTGAAGAATTTATTAAACAAATCCAAACGAGTGCATCAGCAAAAAAGTGACACGAGCACTTGACCAAAGTGGGTCAACAAAATATGCTGACATAAAGTCTGCAGTTGATTGTGCGATCGATTCTTCAAACCGATCGCTGAATAAGCATTGAGAGCATAATATACAGGTAGCCGAAGGTGAATGGTACGTAGTTCGCTCCCCCGTCCAAGTAGTTTAAGTCGTTTCGAATAAAGTAACTTAATGAAATAAAGTTTGATATTTTTTTTTCTTCAATACAAAGTGAGTAACATTTCTGGCGCAGTCGGTAGGATAATTCTAAAAAGAATTGTCCAGTGATCTCGAACCGTGTATATTAGAAAAAAATTCTCACCATTCACAGTTACGTTACGATTCGCATCATCTTTGAAGAAGTACGGTCCAATGATGCCACCAGCCCATAAACCGCACCAAACTGTGACTTTTTCTGGATGCATTGGTAGCTCTAGCAATGCTTCTGGCTGATATTCACTCCAAAATCGACAATTCTGCTTATTTACGTACCCATTGAGCCAAAAATGAGCTTCGTCGCTGAACACATGTGATGTCGCGATGAACTTTTTTAACAGAGCACGCATTTTGATAATAAAATTCAATAATTTGCAAGCGTTGTTCGTTTGTAAGACGATTCATGGTTAAATTATAGACCAAACTGAAGATGTTTGACAGTGAAAGAAAATACGAAACGTGCGTCAGCTGTTTAAACCAGTGTTGCCAACAAGATAATAGCTAAAAATCACCCTTTAGAAAACTACACTTTGAGAGGAAATACTGGAAATTTTGTAGCAGTTCCTGTTGTTCACAAAGTTCTACCTTACCACGGCACTCCGCCTGACTGCCAGATAACTGACTGTTTAACTGACTGCCAGATATTATAACATGCGAAAGAGTGGAAAATGCATTTCCTGATGGAATTGAAAGATGGATCTTGTCTTTTGATTATCCGACCATAAATAGATTTTTTGTCAATGAATTTCGTTCTTTGAATATTATTTTTTTAAAAAAATGATAACTCTAAATTTGTTTTGTTTTTTTTTTTCTTATATTTACATACAAACTCTCCTTCTTACTGACTTATGGTGACACTACAGTCCTGGGACCTGGACCTGGGCCTCAACAACCAAGCATGTCCAGCCAGCTCGATCTTTAGCTGGCTGCCTTCAGTTTCCCACGCATAGTTGGTTGAGGTCCCTTTACACTTGCGTGCGCCACCTGAGTCGTGATCTTCCTCTACTGCACTGCCGCTCTGGCCTGGATTCGATTACTTTCCGGGCCAGAGCATTGGTTTCCATCCGCTCTACATGACCTAGCCATCTCAATCGTTGGATCTTCACTCTTCTGGCTAAGTTGATGCCGCTGAACAGTCTGTACAGTTCGTTGTTGTATCTTCTCCTCCATTCACCATCTATGCAGACGGGACCGAAAATCAGACGACGAATTTTCCTCTCAAAGTAACCAAGAGCACCTTCGTCCGCTTTTGACAAAGTCCATGCCTCTGCGCCATATGGCAGGACTGGGACGGATAGTATTCGCGTGAGGGCTTTGTTTATCAGTTGCTTTCTTAGCCAAAGCAAGAGTAATTCTTCCTTTGATTTCAGCGCTGGAGACCTTGTCTGAATTTATAGCGGTTCCTAGGTAGACAATGTCTTTGACTCCCTCAAAGTTATACCTGTCTACTGTGACGTTCTGTCCGAGCCGTCGGTGTTGGGAATCCTTTCTCGTTGACAGCATATACTCTTGCCCTCATTTACCGTTAAACCCATTTTCGCGGCTTCCGTCGCAATACTCAGGAGCAATACAAAGGTGCCATTGACAACACGCTGAGTTCTTCCGATAGTATCAATATCGTCGGCATATGCGAGTAGTTGAACGGACTTCTGAAAAATTGTTCCTCTGGTGTTGGTGTGCGAGTTTTTTTTTAGGCGTTTACACAACACGGCAGATAGTATCTTGTATGCGATGTTCAGAAGACTGATGCCTCTATAGTTGGCGGAATTCAGAGGGTCTCCGTTTTTGTGAATTGGGCAAACAATACTGCTTGCTTTCCTCCGACCATATTTTACAGATGAGTTGGTGCATTCTCCTTACCAAATCATCGCCTGCCGCTTTGAAAAGATCAGCCGGTAGAACGTCAGCCCCAGCAGCCCCCTTCTTATGCTCCTTCTTTTTTTTTTCCTGAGAAGCCGGTGTTCGTCTCTCCTCTTCTGCTCGTAGAGCCGGCGAGCAGCTCTTGTCCTCCTTTGCAATGCCGTTTTATAAGCCTCTTGCTTAGCTGCATTCGCCTGCC
Source organism: Eristalis tenax (assembly GCA_905231855.2). Classification (NCBI taxonomy): domain Eukaryota; kingdom Metazoa; phylum Arthropoda; class Insecta; order Diptera; family Syrphidae; genus Eristalis; species Eristalis tenax. The sequence continues at coordinate 102,471,058 of HG993124.1, read as the reverse complement.
GACACTCGTCGTCAAACCAGGTGTTTCGTTGCTGTAGTCTAGTGAAACGCAGCACGTCTGAGGCGGCGTCTTAGATGGCTTTTTGGCAATGTTGCCACTGGTCTTGAATACTTGGTGTTATTGGTAGGACTACTTAGAAGATTAAGGGAGACACGATCGGAAAAGGATTTGGCGATCTCTTGCCATTGCAGCCCGTCCGATGTCAAACTTCCTCACAGTCTTGCCTGTGTTCGGGATATCCGCAACCTGACCTTGAGTACAATAAGGTGGTGGTCCGAGTCAATGTTGGGGCCTCGAAACGTTCGGACTTCAATAATGCTGGAGTCCTTGCGTCGATCGCAATGTGATCAATCTGGTCGATATCGAGATGTGGAAACTGTGTACTGGCTACTACAAAATTTCGCGCCGCAGCAAAGTCGATCAGCCTAAACCGTTATCAGAGATGGTGTCCTGTAGGCTGTACTTTCCGGTAGTGCTACCAAAGGCGCTATCTCTTCCTAGCTTTGCGTTGAAATCGCCTAAGACAATTTTAGTGTCGTAGCTAGGGCACTGCTCGTATGTTTTGTGCAAGAGCTCGTAGAAGATGCATGTGCGCATATCAGGCTTATGTTGGTGAACTTAGCCTTGATGCGAATTGTCGTGAGGCGCTTGTTCACAAATTTTAACGATAGTACTTCTTGCCTAAGTTTGCCTCTAACGATGAATCTACATCCAAACAAGCGCTTGTTTTGTTGATTGTAGCAATCACAAAGACTTGAAGCAGTCTAGAGCTACCGCTAATTTATCGGCTGCACGTGGCCTATAAAGGGACCTTACGTTCCACGTACATATCCGAAGATCGTTGTCCTTATTTCGTATGCAATGTTCGTCATCAGTGATTCCGTCCGTATCCGAGGTTTGTTGTTGCTTCGTAACCAGCGTTTTTGCGTGGCCGGGTAGTTACCATGACGACACAACCCCCAACCTGGAGGGCCAGTTCCTTTTTCTAACACCAAGGACAAGAGCCCACACTTATTAGTTTAGCAAGTTGAGTTCGGGTGAACTGAAAGCAATACCCGATGGCTACCACTTAGAGGTAAAATAAGCACAATTGATGTGTAGGAGAAGTTACAACACTGTGCATCGCCAGTTTGACGCCAATCAGCGCCTACGTGATTCCCACAACACCCAACCATCACATACTCCCCTTCAAGTATGTCAATATTGTCTTTGCAAAATATAGTATGCTTTCAACTGCCATTTGGACCATAGATTGTACTGTAATAATTGCATTTTTGATATCAATTAAATTTTGTAAATACACTTGTACTTAAAATGAAATAAATAAAAAAAAAATAAATTCTTACTGTCATTTACAACTAATGTGCTGTCTCTCACAAACAATTTTTTTTTAGTTTAATACATACCTCAGCTTGATGGCTCCATACCGAATATTTCAATAATCTACACGATTTCAGAAAATTTTCATTTCAAAATTGACTTTAGACTTTCTTCAATTTAGACATGTGCTATCAGTGGTGGTACTGACGCATTTTTCGTGGAATGTGACTAAGATAACGGCTTAGGACGGTTAGTTTATGAGGAGTGGGATATTTGAGTGTTCGAACATAAACGGACCTCGCGAGAGAATTTGATTTTTTAATTTTATGCCGCCCCACAGTGCTCCGTGGCGCCGTCGTGCCGTGACATACTAACAAGATATAACTTTTCTGACGTGTGTGAGAACTTTTCTAAATGTCTCATTTATTTTCTGCAACATACTCAGCTGCAAAATTTGATAGCTTGAAATTCATTATCGGAAAGCAAACTGCTCTCTTGCAATCACAATGACAGCTTTTTTACTTTCCAGATTGCTCAAGTCAGTGTCTTTATCTCCACGCCTGTTCATGTCCATCAACTTTGCGCAGTGATTTGAAACGCGAAAGCGGAGACACTTTTGGGTATAGTTCAGCGCAGTGTTCTCCACTGAGGTGCTCGAAGATCGTTTAAATTGATGCTATAGTACAACTTCCTATTCGTAATTTTATCTATACTAGGTACATATTTGCATCCTGACGATACCTATACTTGATCTGCAAAAGAATGTTTATTTAATTTCTGTGAGGTAAGGTTTAAGCGGCTGCCTTAGCCTAAAATAATCAAGAGCGGTGCCATAGTGGGCAATAATCTCTTTAGACCAGCTAGATATAAAGTCATTCACTTGACCATTACTGTCAATTGTAGACACATCTATTAGTGAATAAATGGAGCATCAACAAATTGCCCCTTCTTATTTTAGCCAGTGCTGGGCAGACTAATACAAAATGGTCCGATGTTTCATTCCGCTACTCTCCGCTGCTATACAGTCTTATCAGGTGTTACTCCAGACAAGTGATATTGTTTATACAAGATACCTAATATCTCGTGAAAATAACGAATATTTAGTGACATACCACTCGAGAGAACACATTTAATGTTGGTGCCATAATAGTTTGATCAGATGAAACTGGAAGTAGCCAGTAAGGTTCATACTATTGGAACCAATTGGGGCTAGCGGAAATAAGCCCACAAAATGCAAAAATGAAATAAGTCCCGAAAAACTTATGAAATAAGACCCCAAAAAGGAATGAATAATTAAAGTTTGGAAAACGGGAGACATTGAATTCAGCAGAACCTCGCACCTACCCCAAATCCTACACTGACCCGGACAGGGGGTCCTCCATACATATTCCTCTGTTTGGTGTACAAAATTGTGAGTTACCAAAAACGCGTTTCCACGGAAATCATAATCTGGGTATTTTTATTTACAAAAAGTACATTTCAGAAGGTGACGTGAAATAAGACGGAGGAAAGGAAAGTGAGGAGTATTTAAAGTATAAAGTGGGTGGATCGCTTCGCTCGCAAACCCAAGCAACTTCGTCGCTCCGATAAGGGTATGTCCATAACTGACAGGGAGGTGCCTGGAGCTAAATTAATTATACAAAAACTACTTACCGGATTGTAAACATTTGTGTCCGCGGGAACGATGCCTAATTGATGAATAGGAGTAATAAATAGAAATAAAAACCAAATTGGGCTAATTTCGTTTTCTAAAGAAAGACAAGGTCAAAGCGGATGTTTGGCATTATTTCCAGATTAAAAATGTAATAAGGCTAAGGTTTAAATTTTTGACTTTATATCCTCGGGTCTTATTTCACGTCACTATTTCAAAATAAAAAAACAGATTTCATCATGATATAACACCTTAATTTGAAGTATGGAATACGAAATAAATCCCCACCTCCATACAAACTTCGGGGGGTTATTCATCTTGCTTTTTGGGGGGTTATTTCTTGGAATTTATTTCCGTGAGATCCAATTGGGACAAATATGGGGTGACTCTCAACAATCTTCTATCAGGTACTGAAAATGCCTCACAACTAGATTCCTCAGTGCTATCCTAGGTACTGGTCAGGTCCTGTCCTTTTCCTCCTATTTAAGACCGGACTGTCGAAGGCAGTTCATCGCAGCTTTCCAGAAAGATGTGGCAATGGAATCAATCTAGTCCGAACAGTATGCAGCTCACACAGAGTGACGAGGAATACTATCATGTGAGCCATAGACACTTTCAACAGAAACAGATTGACACATGTACTTATCAGACATACAGTAACACCCAACCAACTATGGACCTCCTTACATGCCTACAGGATTATACGGTCTAAGCTCATTGATACCAGAATAGAGAATAGAGAGAACAACGTAGTTTATATATGGAAATAACTCCGCTCTGGCCACTCTACTATTCTCGAGAGATTCAGATCTGTACCGGGAGAAATCGATCCGCTTACACCTACGCTCGTCTTCGAGACGAACCAACATTCCTTTCAGATCATACTGGAGTCAGACAATCAGACTATCGTCTTTTAGGCAGACTGTATAGCGATAAGGAAGCTTTGTCTTGACTAAAATTTACTACAGTACGGTACTAAAATCGATTTGTCAGAAGCATATCTCCAGATTCCCCTGGACGGTGAATCAAAGAAAAATGCGTTATAAGTACCGAATTTTGATTGTTCTCATTTCAGCGGTTACCTTTTGGAACATCCAGCTGCAGTGGTATTTTGCAGCGGTACATGTTCTTAGAAGGGCTGGATAGTCATAATCTACGTTGCCGTTTTCAAAAATGTAAATTTGCGGAACCTGAAATTGAGTACCTTGGTCACATAATCGAAGGTACAGGATTTCGATCTTCGGAGACTCGGGTTAAAGCCATCTCATGTTTACCTGCAGCAAAAGACCTCAAAGAGCTAGATTAATTTATCGGGAAACTCAGCTACTACAACAAGTTTATCGACAACTTTGCCCAAATAGGTGAACCGCTGAACAAACCCGCGTAAAAGGCGAATCTTTCAAATGGGGAAAAGAGCAACAGAAGGCTTTCCATCAGCTTAAGGAGAAAATAGCTCATGTTTGCAGGATAACGCACTTCAGAGATGATTTGCGAATAAGTCTAGCTGTAGACTTAACCGAAAAGCCTATTGTTTTCGCGTCAAAAACTTTGAATACTGCTAAAAGAGATACCATCATTTTCAGTGTAACCATATTCCACCTGTATTTATATGGCCGCCAATTCGAGTCACAGATCATCAGCCGTAAGTGACAATTTTCAACCCCAACAAGAAGTTACCCCTGCCAGTTACCCCAAGTTACCCCAGTTACCACCCTTCAGAGGCTGCATGAGACTAGACCATGTTCCCAACTCTTGGAAGAGGGTAAAAGTAGTCTTTATCCCAAAAGCAGGGAAATGCTCTCTTGTCAGACCTAAAGACCTCAGACCTATTAGTCTCTCTTTATTTCTCCTGAAGACCCTGGAGAAACTAATAAGTCAATATATCAAGCAAACTATCCCTTCATGCAGACTCTCTTCTGCGGAGAATGCCTACAATAAGCGCAAGTCTGTAGAGACAGCCCTGCATTCCTTAATCGGAACAATTGAAAATCTCTCCATTATAAAGAATATACCCTTGTGGCATTTCTTGACATATAAGGTGCATTCAACATCGAACCAAAGGCAATCTATCTTGTGCTAAACTACATCGGGAAGTCCTTAGTGGCTTCCATCAATCACCTACTCACTAGCAGGGTAATCCACTCTAATCTGAGAGATGCTACGATCCGCAGATGAGTTAATAGCGGAACCCCACAAGGTGGTTTACTTTCGCCCCTTCTTTGGAACGTAGCGGTTAATGAGCTGCTATTAATACTGGAAGAGGCTGGATGTGAAGCTGTTGCCATAGCTACAACTGGTAAATTTGTCTCTACCTTAAGAGACATAATGCTGAATGCCCTCAATAAGCTAGAAGCATGGATACAAATATGCGGCCTGGTTCTATTCACCAGAAGGTTCTGTGCGAAATTTCTGGGTCTCATCATCGACAACAAGCTAAGCTGGAAACTCAATATTCAGGAGAGAGTCAAGAAGGCTTCTTCTGCCCTGTCAACTGCACGCTACTCAAAACGGGTGCAAAGACTGGCCTGCATGTGTATCAACGGGGCTCTGAAAAGCACTCCGACGGAAGCAATCAATATACTCCTCCATCTTCCACCACTGGAAACCTTCAGTAAACAGGTGGGAGCCAACACAGCCCTGAGACTCAAAACGCTCCGACTGTGGTCCGAACTCTCCTTTGTCCACTCAACCGTTCTACACGAATTCAACTTTCTCCCCAAAGACACCGACCACCTACTACCCCAAGTTATCTTCGAGAAGAAATTCTCCACCAGCATCCCCTCCAGATTGGACTAGATATCTGATTATCAGGCGCTGGCTGATCCCCTGCGCATCTTTACTGATGGCACGAAGACAGACGAGGGTGTAGGTGCTGGTGTATATTCTCAAGACCTAAACATACTCGTAGCTATGAAGCTCCCTGATCACTGCAGCGTATTCCAGGCACAAAACCATTGTGATAAAGGAGACGTTGTCCTGGCTCAAGAACAACGTAATATCCAAAACGGATATCACCATCTGTCCGGACAGCAAGCAAGTCCCTGGACAGTGTTATGTTTAATTCGAAAACATCCCTTAATTGCAGGCTATCTCTTAACGAGATGGCTGAGCATTTTAACATACACCTCATGTGGGTGCCGGGACACTGTGAAATACCGGGTAATTGCAAGGCCGACGAACTCGCTAGGTGAGGCACATCCCCACTTGTCTTAAAACAAAGGAAAAATGGCCATCGCCTAATATCAAACGATCACTCATTCTGCTTAAACTCTGCAGATCTTCACTCATGACGCTCACCGGCGTCTTAATAGGGCACTGCACAATTGGCACCCATGCCCGTAAGTTGGGGGTCCCTTATAAAGACTTCTGTAGAAGCTGCATGAATGAAGAGGAGGTTGAAACCACAGATCACCTACACTGCTCGTGTAACGCGCTGGCAGGTCGTAGATACTTACACCTAGGGACCTACTACTTCAACAACCTCAATGAGCTAAATAGCGTCAGTATTAGCCAGCTAAATCGCTTCGTCACAAGCACCAACTGGTTTTAATTTTTAGGAGGAATCAATTTGCGTGGTATCACAATGGGCCTACTTTGCCGAAGTGTGACTGCCTTCTGCAGCCATCCACTATAATCTAACCTAACCCAAATTACGTACATACAATTCATGATCGTGCAACTAGTAAGCATGGGAATGCAGACTGCTTATTACGGTTGCCTATGGGACTTGGGGAAGAGTTTGATCAAGCAGAGGAGTTGTGTCATCAAACCGAAGATGCAACAATGCTAATGTGCTTAGTGAATGACACCCATAATCTAAGAGTTATCGTAACAGGTGCATTGCAATCGAAAGTCTAACCCCTTCTTCATCAAGGACACTGGGGAATAATGCGCATGAAACAGATGGTACGTCGATACTGCTGGTGGGCGAATATTGATGACCAAATTGAGAAGATTGTTGGCAGATGCAAAACATGCCAGTCTAATGCTAGCAGTGCATCGAGAGAATATACCTGCTGGCCAATCCCTGAAAACTTCTGTGAGCGCATTAACGTGAATTTCGTGGGCCCTTTCCAAGGAGCTACTTGGTCAATTGTGTCAATCCACGCGCTACGCGCCATATTTGCTTTATAGGGGCTTCCACAAACAATTGTGTCCCACAATGGGACTCAGTTAACGTCCAAAGATTTTCAACAATTTTGTCGAGACAATTGAATTCGACACATGGCGTCAGCAGCGTTCAATCCTGAATCTAATGGCATAGTCGAGGGGATGGTGAGAACATTTAAATGAGCCTTTCTCAAGGCTATGGAAGAGAATCGGAGAAGTGAAGATGCGCTTGTTACATTGCTAGCTACCTTTCGCACAACTCCGGATGTATTTGGCGTATCGCCGGCGGAGCATTGAACTCTCATGTCCGCTATTCTGCCTCATTCACTAAGGTGAGGCCAAATGCAAGTTTGTCGTCAGTCAAAATGTCAAAACGACGGCACCAGATCCGTCCTAATGAAGGAAGCCAAGAATTCCATCAGGAAAATCGGCCGTTCGATGAATTTAACTTTTTAACATTTTAAAACTTCTTTCGTTTTCAACAGGTTCAACTAAAGATTCAAAACACCAGAAGGACAACCCAATATTTGCCAACGAGAAGGGCTCACCGATAGACAATCCGATACCCGAACGAGAACTAGCAACCGAAAGTAAAAGAGCATCATCAAATTCGGATCTCCAACGAAATCAACCCGCTGATGAAGATCGGAACGCCTTTTAAACAAAAACTATTCGTTTCCGTTCAACTAGAAACAAGGGGATAAATGATACATTCTATACCTTGTAATAACAAACAAACTGTACTTAATTGTATTTAAAGCACACATAGTATGATAAAGACGGCAAACTTTTCCTCTCTTGTCCCTTAAAATTTTTGACAACCATTTTTTATATTGTTTTCTAAAGCCAAATTGACCAATCAGAGAACAGCAATTACGTTATTTCGAGAATAACTGCCAAAAATTAATGAATAACTGCCAAAAAGCCTCTGAAATTTCTCAATGGAATAGGGGTCAATCAGCTGTTAAGTTGGGCAACGCTATCATTCTTCTTTTCTGATTTGAAGCTTAAGATAAGTGACATCTGTCAAATATTGAAGTTTGACATGAATTTGGTCATCAATATTCGGCCACCAGCAGTATCCACGTGCCATCTGTTCCATGATGAAGAAGGCTAAGTAAGGCTTTCGATTGTATTGCACCTGGTACGATAACTCCTGGACTATGGCTGTGAAGGAGAATATCATTAGCATTGTTGCATCTTCGGTTTGATGACACAACTCCGTTGCTTGATCAAACTCCCATAGGCGGGCACTGAAGTAATCATTCCGCTCAAAATCGTATCCTAAAATATGTGAATTCCATCTTTTATGAATCATTAGCTAATAACACGTTGAATAATAAAGGCTTATTGAAATTCCTAAAATTATAACACTTTTTTTTGTTTTTTCTGCAGTAGGTTGTGACTGTATTAGGCACTCACTTTGATATAGAACTATAAAGAATATGTAGTAATAGTTAAAAAATGAGCAAAAAACGAGTAAGCTTCTGACAAATTTTAATCCGCAAAAGTCCTCAAATCGAATGGACAGTTCTCGTTGGACACAAAATAGGTTGTGTCCTGACACACTCTGTTAATAGCAGTCATGTCTCAGTTCTCACGTCATATACTGAAAAGTAGTTGTAATTTTTTTTATTTGAACCGAACCTGACTGCATTTGAAATCGTATGATCTAGACAACCAATTTCTATTAGTTCGATTTGCGCCTATGGGGAACGTTATTAATCCCTGTTCTATTCACTCCTCCAAAGTTCATGTTACAACTGTCGGCTGAAAACGCTTTATGCCTGAAACACAATAGTGCGTTGCTGCGTTCGACTTCAATGTTACGGAGGGGTGCGATGACGCACTTCGATAATCAGCTGTTCACTCTCTCTCTCTCTCTAATAACAGATGAAAAATATTGTGTCAGCTGTTTTCGTTTGTGAAATGTCAAATCAAAACTCATTCTGCTCAAGCAATTGTACTTTTTTTCTTCCTTGGTCCGAGTTCAAATTGCTGTTTATCATCGCACCAATCTGTCAAAAAATTTCCAACATATTTGATAATGACATGCGATGGCCTTACGTCTTACGGTCCTCTCATCTCTCTCATTTTGTACTTACGTAGGTCGCCGCAGTATTCTGTGCATGGTCATTGAATTGTGTGCGTTGAAAGACGTCGCAACGCAGCAACGCACTATTGTGTTTCAGGCATTACATCTTGAAGTTATATCATATTTATGTGAATATTTGAAAAGAAAATTGCATGCTGTGTCGAAAGTTTCGCTTGGTAAATTGTGTAAATGTGTTAACTTTTGTCCTTATCAAAATATTGAACTAATATTAGCCGTGGTTACCGTGGTTACTGCCATCGGTAAGGGTTGGTATGAAAGGAGTTTTAGAAACATAATCAAAAATCATTACGGCGGCATAACGGCGCTATTACATATTTTTGTTGTACGGAAAGAAAACCGTTTTGTTATTTCAGAGTCCTTGAACACATTTTTGTATAACTTGTTCGAGCAATCCCTAGATCGAAAACTATAAAGATGTTTTAAAGCATGAAAAGCTAACGTCCCTTCTGCCGCAGCTATTTTTTACTTCAGCTTTGTTAACATCGAAGACACTTTTGAACCAATCACCTGTGAGCACCTAATTGTGCGTTTCATTGACGTAATATGTTGCTTCAGGTAATCACGCATCAGCACTTCCTTTTGCTCATCGTCTGTCAAATAATTACATATTAATTGTAATAAAATAAAAAAAAAAACGTCTAAACTGACAAAAAGTTATGCAAGCGGGGCCAACGGATTGACAAAGAGATCAAAAAATGGAGTATATATAAAATCACCGGCAGAAAAGAGGACATGCTCTCTTTAAAAGATTTGTTCTGGAAGCCCTACCTTACCAGCTATAGTACCATATGAATACATATTCATATATATATACAGACGAAGGACATACAATTCAATACAGGATGAAAGAACCTTGAGTAATACATAGAGACAATTTGCGAAAACATACGTAAGTAAGAAAGCTAAAGATGAGAAAGGCCACAGAGGGATAATATTTTGCAATCTCTTCAAGGAGTGCCAGTAAATCTGGAGGCAAATTCACGTGCTTGGTTATTTTGCTTAAGGAGGAGAATTGCAGTCAGTCTTATAGAATGTTTATACCGTTTCTGCATTCCAGTCCAAATTTTCCTGCATTCTGAAATGTTGAATTTCGACGCTGTATTTGTAAGTTCGTCAAATCGAACTACTCCCTTACAGATTTAGCATGTCATTTAATGAGTTTGCAGTCTGTTGACATAAACAAAAACAGCTTTCAACAAAACAATCAATCATTTCAATTGATAATTACAATATATTGTCATTTCTATTTGACTCATTTTCAAAAAAATATTCAAGTAACATTGAGCAAATCCGGCACTCAAATTGCATTTGTTTTATTTATTAAAAATGAAGACGGCGAGGATCGGATGTATAGGGGAAGGATAATGAATGGATTTCATCCATTTGAACAGAGATAATGGAGGGATAGAGATTTCTCTGACAGCGTTTTTCATATGCTTTTTGTCCCGCGTCTGTGAATACATGTGAGCTCTTGAGATCAGCTGGCGAACAGCTGATACCCTTCCCCAACCTAGTAGAGGTTGGAATACTTATTTGAAAATTCGCTTCTTACTTGGACGTTGTTTCAAAGCTTGGTGTTAAATTTCAGCACAGTATGGAGGGGTAAACGGACGAACAAAGCTTATGTTCATAAAGTCGATTCCTAAAGCTTCCATTTGAGCAAGTTATAGTCTGAGATACTAGGATAAAATTAATGCACTACTAGTGTATGAATTATGCATATAAAGAGCATTCACACGAATCATGCGTACAGATAACTAATAATAACAATATATAATAAAAAAAATAAAAAATAATAATAAAAAAAATATGAAAAGTTTGCATGCATGAATCACTTAAAAAAAAGTTTTTTGCTCATTTCGCTTTTTGCAAAATATTGATTGAAAGAAATTAACTTTTTTGACAACCTTTTTTATGCGTTGGGTATAATTGGAATATCTTGTCATAGTTGCTACCAAATGTAATTTGAATGTATGAGTCTTCTCAATTCGTTAATCAAGGGTATAGAGTGGAACCAACTTTTGAGACAGTTTGTCAGATAGGCTGTAGGTATATAATCTAAGAATCAAATTGAGGTCCAATAGTTCTAGTTCAGTGGGCATTGCATTACATTGCATATATGCTCTTAAGAATACGAGTCAACTTTTGAACACCCTCCACACACAATACATGGATCGTGGGCAAATTCTGCAATCTGTCGCCAGTTTTTTTCCCACTAAAATCCACAAATCTGCGACATTCCCACTAAAATCCACGAATCGGCGGCCATTGCTTGGTGCATCCATGGTTTGTGTAAGAGTATGTGTGAAATACAAGGAAACACCACTTCATCCCCGGTGTGGCAAGCGGCAAAAATGGCCGAAGATGGATATCTCTATCCCTCCATTATCTCTGCATTTGAAGCTGACACAATATATGTATGTAAATTCACTTATATATTAAGTAATACTATTATTTTAGTGCATTCGTGTAAAATTTCATATACATGTGTTTATTAATTCGGGTTTTATCTCTAGTTAAACAGAATCATAATGGCAACTGAGACGATGATGGTGAAAATTGAGCATCGCGCTGTAACTAAATTTCTCACTAAGCAAGGAAAAAGTCAAAAAACTATTCATGAAGAGATGGTGGCTGTTTACCAGGGTTCCGCAACTTCATTATCAACTGTGCAAAAGTGGTCAAGTGAGTTCAAGAGAGGCAGAGAGAGCATTGAAGACGACCCCCGCTCCGGCGCCCCGGCTGCTGCTTGTACGGGAGAAAGCATCAAAGAAGTCGAAAAACTTGTTTTCAGGATGCCCGAATAAAGGTGAAAATGATGGCAGAGATCACCAAGCTTTCAATTGGTACCATTCACACCAGTCTTCATGACCATCTTAACCTTTCAAAGGTCAGTGCAAGGTGGGTGCCACGAATGCTCACAGCGCCTCAGAAAAAGGTGAGAATCACATGCTGTAGAGAGCTTTTGAAGATGTGTAGTGAGAACGCGGACGGTGTTATGATCGAATTGTTACTGGTGACGAAACATGGGTCCACCACTATGACCCTGAAAGCAAACAAGAGTCCATGCAGTGGCATAAAAAAGGAACAGACCCCCCGAAGAAGTTCAAAGTCACTCCGTCTGCCGGGAAGCTCATGGCCACAGTTTTTTGGGACTCAAAGGGAAACTTTCTCATTGAGTACAAAAAAAAAGGTGACATTTAAAAGAAAAGACGGGGTAAACTCGCAGCGGGTGTGTTGCTTCTTCATGACAACGCTCCTGTTCTCACGGCGCGAGTTTCCAAGGCTGCTGCGCGAGATTGTGGTTTCGAAGAAATCCAACACCCACCCTATAGTCCAGACCTTGCCCCTAGTGATTATTTCCTGTTTCCGGATTTGAAAAAATGTCTTCGTGGAAAAATATTTTTGGATGATGAAGAACTCAAATCGGCAATAAATGGGTATTTTGCGGAGAAAGAGGAAATTTATTTTTTTGAGGGTTTAAAAAAGCTTATCTCAAGATGTAACAAATGCATTGATGTTAGGGGATATTATATTGAAAAATAAAAACAATTTAAATTGAATTCGCATTTTCCTTCATATCGATACTGAGAATATATTGAACGCCCCTCGTATGTGTTTGTTCTCTTTAATTTGTCAGAATACCACAATGTTTTCTTCAAGAAAGGCATAACTTATTGTTATCTTATATATATATACTTATCTTAATGCTGTTGCATGATAATGGTCCAAAGCACACAGCAGGTATAACAAAAGATTGGTGTATTTGGAACATAAAAAAGGTGTTGCCGCATCCCCCCCCCAAAGTCCAGGTCTTAATCCCATAGAGCACCTTTGGGCTGTTTTAGAAAAGGAAGTTCGAAAAAGAACCATTTGTACCAGAGAAGAGTTAAAGACAGCATTGTATGAAGAATGGCAAACAATTTCATTGGCTGTAACAAAAAACCTGGTCGGATCGATGAACAGAAGATTGCAGGAAGTTATAAAAGCAAAAGGACAACACACAAAATATTAAAAAAAATAATTATTTTCATTTTTTGTAATCGTCCCAGTTTTTTTTGGCCGATGAATTTGCACTATTTTTGATTTAAACCTTTAGTTGCTAAAATTAAAAAATTAACAATAAATGTGTTTGCATTACTGAAACCGTATTAAACTGCAGTTTCATATGCAATTTATTTCGTTTTAATATATTAAAAAATGGCTGAGATATTTCAAGCTGAATTTGAAGGTAATAAGTGTCCCAGTTTTTTTTTGGTTCACTGTATATTTGTGTAAAATAAGATCCCTTTTCAATGCCTGATACATATTCTATTTGCTTGTAGATTTGTTCAAAATGTTCGCCTAAATAAAAGTAATTTCAAGTCTTACAGTCTTTAGGAAATCCAAAAGCGATCTGCATCAACACGGTTTGTTGTTCTTTAGCTAACTCGGGATTTTCCATCAATCTGCACTCTTTGCTCTCTATTGGTGCAACTGGAATGTGATTTTGATCTACATATATTAATACAGTCAACACATACAGCCAACATTCATAAATATAAAATTCCAAGAAAAATCTCTGAACATGTACATGTTAAGCAAATCTAATCACCAGCAAAAAACCGAGCGACAAGGAAATGACGTTCGATGATGAATGAATGAAATGATTCGAATTTCAGAATAAGCTCGAAAATTAATTCAAGTGTGAATCGTCGAAAGTCAGAGTACGATCTATTCGAATTGTACTCACTGTAGAATGAAAGCGAATTTCAGAATATGGCTGAGTCTGTAGAATAAACAGTCAGTCAGTGTCAACAGTGGCTTACGTCCCACAGTGAATCTTTTGAATTTACGGAATCTCTACTTATACGAAGCAAACTTAAAATAAACCGGCTTTCGATCCATTTCATTTACCTGGCAATTGAGGAAGTGCGCTCGCCAGTGTCGGTTGTTCTCCAGAAAAAGACTTTTACTCTTAAGTAAATGAGAAACCGTGCCTTTTATTGTTGTACCATTTCAGAAAATAATGTGCTTAGTGAGGTTTCTGGGATACAGTGTTGATTATTATTATACATTTAAATTATTGTGTCAATAAAATTTGTGATTTGTTAACAAATACTTTTGTACACATACACAGTGACTGTCCAACAGTTAACAAAATCATAGTAGAGCGTATGCAACAGGAGATATCCCCGACTAATGCCAGATCGACGCGACTAAGAAACGGAGTTGTTCTTAGGTTTTGTGGTTTTTACTTTTACTCACCAAATACTGTCGCCGATCGTCCGATCCCCGAGGACGAAGAAAATGTTGATCCAAATGAAAATGCTACCGCAGCAATTTCACAAACAAATTCCGAAGAATATTTTTCAGGGAATGAAAAATTTCGAACGTCTTTAAAAGCGTCACCAAGGAAATTTAGTCGAAAAAAACAGGAAAATGGGAAGGAGTCGGGTTGCGATATACGGCAGAAGTCTGCGCACAAGCAAAAAACGGACACTCTAGCCAAAAAAATACTGTTAAAAGGGACAAAAAACCAGTGCGACAAGAATTGCATGACAGTATTCGATAGTATTCGATAGTATTCGAATCAGATTTATCTGTTGTCTTTGAAAGCGATTATGCTATGACGGATGTAGATTCAGAGGAAGATTATATTCAAAATGGTGTTGAAAACTTGGAAGAGTACTTTAGTTGAATTTGAAGCAAAAAGGTATTTGGTGCACTACGTCGCAAAGGTTTTAAAAGCCGAAGACAACGAGTATCAAGTTGGCTATTTGAGAAAGAAGTCTGAAAAAAGTTGGATATTCCTTTGCCGGATGTGTCAGATGTGGCTTCTGTGTTCAAGGGTGATATAAAAATGCTATTAACAAAGCCACTTGAACAGGCTAGTGTGTCTAGGCTTCAAAGTTCCGTATTTTCATTAAGCAGCGAGCTATTACCATTTAACATTTGTTAATGGTTCCGTCGTTTTTTTATTATTTCATATTACTATTGTTTCGATAGTAACAGGTTTTGTGGTATTATTGAAGTCCTTGAAAATCATTTTTGATAATGTTGTGTTATTTTTTATTATTTTTATTACCTACGTTTTCGTATTGCTTACTTGTTTTAATGTAAAATTGAGTTCTATCAATTGCTACTGGTTCACTGTGGACTACCCGATGGCTCACTGTGTTCACCCCTGGTACACAGTGAACCAATTGAAGTGCGTTTTAAAACCTCAAAATTGTATATTTTCTATGATCTTTCTAAAGCTCCACTTGGTGAAATATAAAGCTAATGAAGCAAATACATAGTACCTCTAAGCAATAGTTTAGAAACCGCGTCAAGTCAAACGTAAATTGGTCCACTGTGCGACAGTTTACCTTATACCTTGCTTACGTCTGCAAAAGTCGAAAGGCAGTGCTGTCAAACCTAAACTTATTTTGATGTAAACTAATTAATGGAATGGCATATAAATCGAATAGTGCTAAAGCCGTTTATCACTTATTCTCATGCATTTTTAGCCACACCACCACCACTCACAACGTGTACCGGGCTAAAGTGGAGACTGCCGGAACGGTGACACTAAGAATACAATGCCTTATTAAAGAAGATTATCTAAATGACAAAGCGTGCCGGTGAGTTACAGTATGTAGTAGCCATTACTTTCATCAAATACCCAGTCTATGTTGTTAATGTCTTCCACAAACTGAGAGAAAGTGTTGTTTACTCTCATCATCATCAGTCAGCTGAAGTCTTTTATGCGAATATTGCCAACGTATCTTTTTGGTTAATATATCTTGTACAAACACTCCTATCTCTGGCAGTCTCAAGTTATTACCTTGAAGCACATACCGTTTATGAATTTATGACGGTATTAAGCGTGGTTTTACTTACCGAAAATGAGAACAAATTGTATTTACTTTTTAATGCGGAATATAGTTAATTGTGTTATGCGTTGCAAAACCAAAAAAAAAACATAATGAATCGTGACATCTCGACGCCTAGTGCATTTTGCAATGTTACTCGTATCTGTCTTATCAGCATTGGACTGTGTTCAGTTTTCAGTCATCTGCCGTCCGTCAGTATGATTATTACCCTAAGGTCAGGCAAGCACGTTCGCTTTTTTCGATTCGTACTCGTTTTTAAAAGAGAATCATCCCCTCCTTATCCGCCCAACGGGTCAACCTTGTCATTCATCAACTCGATCCAAGAGGATCATTGGATCATTCCATTACCGCACTCAATTACCCGAGATTAAATGAAACAATCTCCATCAGTAGGCACAAATTCGGTAATCACGAGATAAATTGTTAAAAATTGAATGAAATCTCTGTCCAAAAAGTATCTACACCTACTCAATCACACTAAATACATACACTTCAAGGGGAATTACTATTTCCACTGACTGAAACCTGCCCCCAGCCCGGTCGGTTTCCTTCTCCTGATCCCGATAGATCATCACTATTCGCGCACGCAGTGCAATGATCCATGCTGCGACAAGTGTGAGATCCCCGCACTAGCTGTTGTCCGAAAGACAGAGGATAGTTTCTTCTTAAATTGCGGTACCAAGTGCGGATCGCATTCAGTCGAGAATTCGCTGTGGTGCCGTTGAGATACATCGGCTGCTGTTCGTGTTTGGCTCGCTGTTCGTTTCGTGTTATCGTTGTGTCAGTTGCATCGTCACATTCGGTTGAACGCGTATGCACGTGTGTGTGTTCATGTGTACCAAGCTATGGAGGGTGTATATATCTAGCGACAGTCAAGTATACGTTCATCTTGTCTAATCACAGTTTGCAATCGGTTACCGACGTAGCCGGATCACTCGCGATTTGAAATAGGTTCTTCCTATTGAAACATCAAACGAGATAACCGAAATAGAGAGAGAGAGAGAGAGAGCAAAACGTGGACATTGATTGATTATTGGGATTTCCTTAAGCGCATTAATACAAAACGATTTGTTGGCTTTCACTGGAAATAATAGCGAAATGCCGGAATCCGAGTCAACTGGAATCGAAATGACTATGTCACGGAAGGAGCGCGAAGAAAAAGGTAATTTGGAAAACACAATTCACAATTTCCCATTACATCGATTGTGGGAAAGGTATTCGATTTAATTTGAATTGACTCCACTAAGGATTTGTCATCAGAAAATTAACGCAAACGACAAAAACACATCACTACATTTGTGTTATTGTACCGCCAGTGGTCTTAAATGAGACTTTCGCGAGTGAATTTGTTCTTAATAAGTTTTTTGCTGGGAGGTTTGATTCAAAGAAAAAGTTTATAGAAACCCAGCAACTGCCATTTCATTAACATTTGATGTGCTGTGATGAATAAATAATAAAGACTGCTTCAATTAACTATTTCGACTTTGTGGACACATATTCTAGTGCTGAATGGGAATTCTTGGGGCTAGATGTCCTTAACTACATGATTGAATTATGTCACATAGTGTGTGCCATCACTCTCTCCATGGTTGCCTGCAGTGTTACTTCATAATTAATAATTGTTATTAATAGCGTGTGTCTTGGATATTATCTGACTGTGGATGTTCTTACGATCTTCACGTAGTCCGTACTCTTCGTAGGGCATCCATTAAATTCATTCAGTTTGCCTTAGAACTCCCTATTACGTCAGAGCACCTGATATGATTCTGTCGTTAATCAGGACTTGGTAACTTTAATTGATTAATGACTGGTGTTTGCATGCTTATTCTGTTGATCTTGGAAAGCGATAATCGGATGTACGAGCAACTTATCATTCTCTTAGTAACTAGAATTAGCTAAGCTAGCATCAATCTGCTATCTGTTGGGGCGTATAGACATTCATTACCGACAAAGGGAAATTTTGACACATTTATTAGTTTTTCGTTCACTTTGTGGTGGCAGAGGCGTTGTGGGTTATTGCGTCGACCCCTATGCACTTGAGCCTACTCAGGCCAGGCTCGATTTCCGTTACGAGGAGAATGCTTTTCATGGCCCCACCTTTTTCGAGTTACTGACAATGTTCAAAGAGTATAGCCGTTCGGAGTCGGCATAAAACTGAAGGACTCTTCCACTTGTGAGAGAACAATAGCACGCACAACACGAGTGGATGCTAACAGGCTAGGCCTTACCCCTCTAAGGGCTGCAGCGCCACCCATATTATTATTATTTCTTAATTTTGTCATATTACATCATATTTCAGGAAGGTTCATAAATTTGTTCGTCTATCTGCCTCTAGCCATGAAATCAAAACACTTTATGTTCCTGTTCTTGCATAAAAGTGTTTGGACGGTTCATTTATGACATAATCTTCTTTCCAGTTGTCTTCCGATTATTAATGCATTTTCTTTAAATAATATCCCTAATCCGATTCGAGTACATCGATTTCGGTTTCTCTTTTCCTGGAACATTAAGTAAAAGTAAGGTAGGTTGTGTAAGAAGTTACTTTGATTAGTCAGTGCCGTCTGACTTTATTTCGGCAAATAAGCATTTCATTTCTCAAAATAGTATCTTTTCATTTAGATGCATTCACAGTATTTTTTTTTTTCAAATTTGTGTATTCTTTTCAAATAATAAGGTCCTCAAGGCGGTTGCATCATAGATCAGCTCTTCATTCGACAAAAAGCTGCCAATTCATTTCGTTAGATTTGGAAACAGAAAACATTTGTAAAGGTCTCAGTCTGGAGTAAATGCTATATCATATTGATCAGTTCGTCGGTAATTTATGAATTTTTGAAACTCCTTTGTGAAGGCCACACGGTTACACTTCAGGAAACCGTCACTCACCAACCGAATAAGTTGTTGTTATCTCCTGGATGGTGCAGTCAGTTAAGTGCCTGCCCTTTGTTAGTGGCATCCCCGGTTCAAATCTGGTCCAGTCACCATTTGCCGTTGGGATCAAATTAGCGGCACTGGCACAATGATAATAGTTTGACTGTGGGTATCACAATGGCTCAACGTGGTCTAAGTTTGCTGGTGATTTCTCTAAAAGCCCCCTTCCCTATCCTACCCTAAGTGACAAAATCTGCTAGATGAGAAAGCACTGCAATTGTAAAGAAGGTGTGAAATGGTTTCTTCTTTTCCTCTTTATCTCTGCAACTTCTAGAGAAATCGTTGTAGGGGATACCTAGTCTAGAGGTGTGAGTAAAAATGGCGCAGTGCACAGTTATAACACCAAGGAGGGTTCTGAGATTCGACCTCCTCATACTGATCAGGTCGCATGAGCGTTTAGGACCAATAGTTTGCCATAATTGTTTTGTGATGAGGCATCCGCTGTCGACTGTCTACGTTTGGTGTGAGTAAGCGTTGCAATAGCGTTAAGCATGGTTGGCTGTGCTCCGTACAGAAAGAGTATTGACGTCGTACCCATTCTAGTGAGTTCGTCTGCTTCGCCAAAGTATGGGATGTCACAGTGTCAGTTGAGATGCATTCTGTCTCAACCTCATTCTCCGACCTAATATCCTTCCATTGTTCCATTTCCATTTGACGACTTCTTTTGTGTGACTTCATGGTTCGACATTACTTGTTCTGCGCTAATGCCATTATGAACTGAATAAGACGTCCATCAATATGCTGCTTTTGAAAACTTAGTACACAATCAGTTATTGCGTTAATTCCGGTGCACGTTCGCTTTTCCTTCAATTCAAAGTGGCCATACCAGTTGTCCCAAAGTTGTATGAATATGGAATAGTTGGTACAAAACTGGGCATAGTCTCAGTCGTCTGAAATGACCAGATTAATCCTTCGAGGCATCCTTTTCGATTTCCTATAGATTCAAAACTATTTCATAGCACATTTACTATTTGATAACTAGCTCAGTTATTTTGACCATATTCATATTCTGATTATGGCTGGGGTTTGTGTTCTAAGCGCGGTATTTCCAAATTTAAATGAAATTTTTAAAATTAAATGGGCAGATTATAATAAATTTGCTATACAAGATCACTAACAGAAACCACCATCATTGCATCCCGTTAAAAAAAATACGAATTTAAAGTACTCAGGCTCTTAAACATCGAATCAGAGTAGGTTTCACATTGCTAATTCATCGTTTAAGTCAGTCCAATTTCCGGTTAAACAGAATCGAATGCTTTGTGTGCAGTATTTTTACGGATATTCATTCTAAAATTAATAAGCTGTTTTGTTAGCCTTTTATTTTTTGGTTTTGATTTGAGTCAAATTTGAGTTGATAACTCATTGCTTGCCATTTTCTTTGTCTGAATCTTGGCCACAAACAAACCACTTTAGTGAGTCCATTTTTGAGCCATTTTTTGACTTCATTGGTTTCCTACAAGCATGTGGAATGTTGTGATCAAAGATTTTGAAAAAAAAAAAAAATAGTTAAGAGACCATCAAAATAATCTGTCCGGCATTAATTGAACGACCGCTATTGGCTGTGTTTTCACGGTCATCATTGAAAATAGTTCCTCCGGATTATAAATCGGAACAAACAGTGCATTTTTTGGGTACATTGTTCTTGTATTGCCTGAAGTTGCCCATCGGACCAAATACGGCAGTCCAGTTTCCTTGTCTTTATTTGGCACTACAGTCCTGGATGGAACTGGACTCAACCAACAAGCCTCTCCAGCTCGATCTCTGGCTAGCTGCCTCCAGCGTCGCACACCAAGTTGGTTGAGGTCCTTCTCAACCTGGGTGCGCCACATTAAAGGAGGTCTCCCTCTGTTGCATTGTCCCGTAGGTTCGGAGTTGAAGACTCTTCGGGCCGGAGCTGAGTTGTCCATGCTCTGTGTACAGACCGGCCACCTTAGAGGTTGGATTCGTAGACGTCTGACTAGGTTCACGTAGCTATACAGCCTAGTGGTTGAATCTTCTCCTTCAACTTATTCTTGACAGCTTCAACGCAAGCAGGACAAAAGTTTGAAAGCAGAACTTTTCTCTGGAAGATACCGAGGACTTCCTCCTCCGCCTTTGAGATTGTCCATGTCTCCACAGGAGGACTGGGATGATCAAGGTCTTATATAAAGTCAGCTTGGTCCAACTAGAGATGGCTCTATTTCTCAATTGCCTCTAGAACCCGTAGAATCAGCGATTGGCAAGAGCTACTCTGCGTTTGATTAAGGTGCTGATGTTGTTCGCACTATTTACATCGGAGCTTAAGCAGACGAAGTTTTTGATTACATCGAATTTATAGCTGCCCATTTTAGCGCTCTATAAAAGACGTGGATGTTGTATGTCCTTGAGGACAGCTATACTTCGTTTTGCTGTCTTTCACCGCAAGATCCATTTTAACCACTTCCGTCTCAAAGCCAGCAAACGCCTCATTGACGCCTCTCTGTGTTCTGTCAGTCACGTGAATGTCAACCGCGTATACACAGTCGTACGGACTTCTGGCATCTTAGTTTATTTACCAGAAATTAATGAAGGCCTTAAAATATTTTTCAAAGAGTACGGATTTTGATAATATGCGTAATTCAATAATTTTCTAGCGTTATTCATATTTTCATTATAAAAATGTTTGGCTTTGACATATCTCAAGAGTGAGGACCGAACTGTCAAAACTAAAACACTGACGGTAGAAATATAAAACATTAGATGTTTAAAATATCAAACATTATATGCATTTATTAAAATGCTCTGGCGCTATATAGAATTCATCATGTGGCAATTTTTGTTATAGGCGTGGACTGGCGTGCCTTCGATATGAATTACGAGTAGGTTATGTATTTCAAAGCCTTCAAGTATCCCCAATTCATTACCCTGAGACAATTTTCCAGGAATTTCTGCAAAGAATGGTTAAAGGCAGGAACTGTCTCTTTTTCTCTATGCAATTTTACGTGAGGTCATAACTCTAGTGTGGGTATTATGCCGACTTTTGGTATATCTTGTCTAGAATTTGTTGGCAGAGAAGCATTTAAGTCACCTTAAATAAATAAATTGTTGCGCCCTTATTGTTATTTTTGTATGTTTCCTGTAAAGGAATTTATTGCCGTGGCATTAAAAAACTTTTGATTTTTCTTGTAGCACCTCCCTAAGTTATTGTCACGCTCTGGATGTATAACTTTCAAGAAAAAAGCTCCTTTAACTCTATCGTTTTAAGTTGGCTTGGCAACCCAACTGTTTCTGCAAAAATTAAGACTTTGTTAGCAAATGCAAAATGTTTGTAAAAGTCGTACGAACCCATGAACATTTCTGCATTTTACAGAGTTCGGTATCAATGAGTCTCTTCATCTACGTATTAAAAATTATGTTTCCAGCTTCTCAATTCAAGTTGTTTTGTATGCTTTCAAGACTATTATCCACCACATAAGAGCTGGCATCCCACAAGGCCCTGTTCTGTCTCCGACACTTCTTTCATTTTTAAAGGGTGATTTTTTAAAAGCTATAGGAAAGTTTTTCAAAGAAAAATACATACAATTCAGAAAAATGCATAAAATCTTTATTCGAATCGATAGTACGGTCCATATAATTTAATGTTTGAAGATTATTTCATGCAAATGTTGACCGTGACTGCGCCTCAAATGTTCCGTCCGCTTAGTCCAATTTTGGCATACTCTTTCCAACATTTCGGCCGGTGTCTCACGAATAAATGCTTCAATGTTGTCTTCCAATGCGTCAATTGAAGTGGCCTTGTCTGTATAGACATGAGCTTTAACATAGCAAAAAATAGTCTAAAGGCGTTAAATCGCACAATCTATGCAAGATGTCATGCAAGTCAAGCTCTTGCATTTTGGGCAAAAAAAGTTGGATATCATCTCACGGTAGCGCTCACCATTCACAGTTACGTTACGATTCGCATCATCTTTGAAGAAGTACGGTCCAATGATGCCACCAGTCCATAAACCGCACCAAACTGTGACTTTTTCTGGATGCATTGGTAGCTCTTGCAATGCTTCTGGCTGATATTTACTCCAAAATCGACAATTCTGCTTATTTACGTACCCATTGAGCCAAAAATGAGCTTTGTCGCTGAACACATGTGATGTCGCGATGAACTTTCATAACAGAGCACGCATTTTGATAATAAAATTCAATAATTTGCAAGCGTTGTAAAATTATAGACCAAACAGAAGATGTTTGACAGTGAAACAAAACACGAAACGTACGTCAGCTGTTTAAACCAGTGTTGCCAAAAAGATAATAGCTAAGAATCACCCTTTATAAATGATGTCTTCTCGGCTATCCAGTTAACTTTTTCGCTGATGACAGTGGCTCGTCTTAATTTTTCATATTCCTTTTAAAACTCATCAGGTTGTAAATGGGAAAAGCAGCGTATGTTAAGCAGAATGAGTTTCGATCTTGGCAGTATACATAATAATCAATTTGTGTAAAAAAATGGAATTCAGTGTCCTAGTTGTTGTTATTCAAGCCAAACCGCGATCATTTTCTATGAATGACGCTTGTAATGAAACCGAAACTTAGATTATCAGTACAACACTTAGCTGCCAAATTTCTACAAACTTTGTAAGAAATATCCAGCCCCATTTGATTTAGTTTCAAATTATCTCTACAGTACAACTCCTATATCTGGCCTGGTGCCTAGAAAATCGCCCTAGACCTACTAGGATCGTACTACAAGCATTTAGAAAGAGCAACATTGAGATTCCTTGTTTGCACAGTCATATTGACCCCAGCCATTGGATGCGTTAAACGCAAAAAATCAATTGAAATGGAACTGCTTTTTTCCCCAGACGACTAAAAAACCGCCGAAAATTAGTATCGTCACGGCCCTATACGAGAACTTTGAGAACCTTAAACTGAGGAATAAACGTACCTGTGCTTTGCCCAAAGTAATGTCCCCCAAATATGCGAAATTCAATGTGACTGTAACGGGGAAAACCAAACTGTAGTCGAATTTTATCAACAGTGAATTGCGTTTTTCGCACGTCACTGTAATAAGTACATGAACTTCATTTACATCATTATCGGTTCATCTAATCGGATGATTTTTCCGAAAAGTCTGCACATCATCACAGGCACATATTTCAAATATTATGTGCTATAAAATGGTATTTATTATTAAACGAGAAGACGTTGTTTTTTCCTTCCTCAAGTTCTCCTACAAAACCGAGGAGCGTAAACATAAATCATTTCTTCTGCCTTGAGAATGAAATCGAAAGTGGCTTTCTTCTTTATGCACCGTACACGGCAGGTTATTTCATTTGTACAAACAAAATTACATTTATTTACACTCTCTCGTTACTGCTAATCCATTATGCTCACACTTATTGAAATTTGCGGCCAAAGCAAAAAACATGGTCAATGTCGCAAGTCTTGAACACACACTTATGACCTTGTAAAATGACATTATGCCGGTAATAGGTGCCTAAATACATAAAAATTTCATTTGTAAGCGGAATCTGCGTACTTGGGTTACATAAAGTTTTGTACAGACATCCACCATTTGCGTATGTATACACATTATTTTTTAGTTGTGACTCGTCAGATTGTCTATCGTATGCAGCTGCTCCGTTTGCTATAATCTCTGCATGACTTTCTTACGGTAGGTATCTTCTTATCCGGTGAGCGAAATTGTGAAATGCCATTTCATGACTTTCTGTTCACCATCAGCCGATCGCTGTTGGAAGGTGGCTCTGTATAATATGTGTATAAATCGAAACGAAGTGAACGCAATTGATTGCATACCAATCCACCATAATGTGGCACGAGCTCTGTTGGCCACAATTGGATCTGAAGTGTGGAGCAGTACATATATAGAAATGGTACTCAATTAACGACAATGAGAGGGTAATCTCAGACTCAGATGCACTGGGTTACTGAATTGATCGAGCGTGGAGAGAGGAAACGGCAGCTGGTGATGTTGTTCTCGGTTTTGCCTTAACGGTAGTTGATTGAAAGCTGATGGAAGAAAATTGCAATCCTCTGCAACATGTGTGATTCGCGAAATAAGTTTCTCCGCTGATTGATGTGAATAGGTGACTTTCTTAAGCGGGCAGTTATTTGTAAAGTTCAGAGCGATTTAATAGACAACCGGAACATGAAAAGAGTTGGTTTTAACTAAGGAAAAAATGTAGACGTTGATAAGCTTTAATTAGATCATGTATGTGTCATGATATCATATTGTTATGAAAATGCCATGAATATGAAAACCAAAGCCTAACAGCCATACCTGTGCCCTTGACTCCAACTTTAGAAACAAGTTAACACAGAGAATGCACGCAGCGACAAATGAAACTTATAATAAGCAAAATAGGTACCGTATTACATGCGTCCCGATCATTGTTTGATTGAATTCCGACGTCAGAATATGATCAGGTTTTTGATGAGAATCAATTTTTTAAGATCCACAAATTAGTTTGAATACTAACCGCTTCGCGTATTCTTTGTATTGCGCTACAACCCAGAGTGAAAGTGTGCCTAACCAACCACGTATTCTTTTCGAGTTGACGTATTCTCGTTCTTCTTTGGCTGGCGTTACAGTCCGGGGTGGGACAGGGCGTCAGCAAATATGCCTCTCCATCTAGCACGGTCTTGTGCTAGTTGCTTCCAGCCACGCACGTTGAACTGATTGAGTGACCTTTCCACGTTGTCTTCCTTTACTGCGGTGTCTCTCAGGGTTGGAGTCGAAGACTTTCCGGAGCATTGGTGTTCATTCGCTCGACTTGACCTAGTCATCTGAGACGAGAGACTCGAACTGGTCTGACCAGATTCCAAACACCAAATACGAAGGCCTTCCCTTGCGAAGCAACCAAGAATCTCCTCTTCAGATTTTTTTGTCAGAGGTTATTAAACTCTATACTGGAGCACTCAGACAACGATTAGTGTCCATTGTACTGCCAGGCAACAACCCCCGGTCAGTGCCCTTAATTTGATCCCAACGGCAAATGGTGATTGGACCAGATTTGAAAACCCGATAAATACATTTTGACTTTGCTTTTACTGGGATTCGAACTGGGGAATCCCCTCGAATGAAGGGCAGGCACTTAACCAACAGCGCCATCCAGCACTATGTCGTCAGCTTTGGTTAGTGTCCATTCTCTTCTGCGCCGGACATCACGACTGTGGACTATGAAGGTCTTATGTAGGGATATCTTGATTCTTCGGGAGGGGGCTTCCTTCCGAGCCCAGGAACATAGCGATTGGCAAGCGTGATCCCCTTCGTTTTATTTCCTCGATGGTGTCATTACTTGCGTTAAAAAGGTGGTGGATGTTGGTTGGTGGATGTTTATTGTTATGTTTATGATAAATACTTTATAAGACAAAAAGACCTCATTGACCGCAAGACCCATCTTAGCTGCTTACTTCTCTATGTCCACAAACGCTCCCATTGAGAGCCCTTTATGTTGTTGAATAGTCCACCCAAAAAGTAGCTTTGCTTCCTTTGAACTGCTAATATGGTGAAAGGCTCGAGTCTCCACGCAAGAGGTAACGTTGTTCCATTGTTGTTTCCTATGGTCTTTCTGAAAATACACCTAATCTCTATAGAGTGTGCATTGACCCTCTAACTTTGGATATTGAAATAAATGTAACTTGAGCCAATACTGAATTTTGTGCACGGCTGTTAGCATCCAAAGCTTTTCTCATTCTCATTCGTCCAAGCGGATTCTGTAACTGAGTTATTCTCAGATCTGACTGACATCCAGACGATCGACAAGAACAGTTTAGGTTGCAACTGTGAGAACCAATTTGTAAATTTTGTTGTGTTGCGTGAAAGTTTTAGCCGTTGGTAGCAATGCAAGAAACAATTCAAGCAGAATATATTTATTTGAAGCAGAATGTGGAATACATTAGCCATTTGAATGCTACTTATCACTACTGCTAGGGCCAGTGTTTCGCTCAAGTGTTGAACCTAATCTAAAGATCACCTCAGTTTCGGACACCATACTTCTTGTGTTGTCTTGCATCCGTGATTACTTGGTCTTATACCCCTCGTTCTGTATTCTTCTCATTCTCGATCCAATATGCAGGAGAATTGGTATTCAGTAAGATTTTCTTCATTTACATTATTGGCGTGCTACAACCAGTGTGCTTGGATTCGACGACCCATTTAGCTGAATCATTAGCACCCATGCTCTCCGTGTGGACAGATAGTAAAGACAACGAATTCCTACCAAGTAAAAGTTTACATGACAATGGACAAAATGTAGTTTGCTCATTTTGTCAGAAAAATCAATTACTGAATTGATTACACAATTACAATTTTTTCACGAAAATCAAACCATTAATTCATATAAGTTGAGATTTAGTTGTAATGTGTGTCAGCAATTTTTTGACATAATGAGCAAAATGGGTTTCCTGCAGCTGAATTATCATCAGCATTAATTATCCGCAGCTTCGGCTAATTAATGTCTGAACACAACAACTTACTGGTTAATACATGTTGGGTACTGTTTAGGTTGGTAGAGTGTAGGGCAGGGGGCTGCTAGTGAATTCACAAGTACACTTGGACCATGTTAGTCCATTGTGATACCCACAGTCAGACTACCACCACCGATAGACCACAGCAGTAATAGTGTCATTAATTTGATGATGACTCGACCAGATTTGAATACCAGATAAAAGCATATAAACATAGCTTTCACTGGGATTCGAACCGGGGATCCCACTAACCTAGAGCAGGCACTTACCCACCTGCTACATCCAGACGTCTGGGTACTAGTTGATTCTTGTGAAAATTCTCAAGTTTAATAATTGATTTTTTTTCAATGTTTTACATTTTTGATAAGTTCCTCCTTATTGAGGTTAAAGCTGGAGGCATGTATGTACTTTGCTTGAAAGCCATTTTTTCAACCCGTGGAATACATTGTTTAATACATATTTGACTTATTTAAAGCAGAAATGAAGTACTATAGGGATGGCCAACTTCACAGCTGATTGCCCCCTAGTCCATCGACGAATTTGAGGAGCTTTTTGACAGTTATTCCCGAAATAATGTGAACGGCGCTCTCTGATTGGTCAATTTGGCTTTAGAAAACGGTATAAGACGATATAACACACTTCTTCTCATTTTATTTGTTTATGTCAATAGCTGGTGCGGGTCTTTAGTTTCATGATATTAAATGTAAAAATACGATTAGAGCGCCTCTATATATCATTTCTTGTCAGTTGTGTTTTATAATAATCGTGTTTTATAGAGAACTCAGTACTCAGCTCAGCATTGATCCTCAAAAATACGCTCTGCTTCTCATTTTTTGTGTGTCAAAAGTTGGTATGTCTCCTTACTTTCATGGCATTAAATATTAAAACACGAATGGAGCGCCCCTATATTTAATTTTTTTGTCAAATGTGTTTTATAATGTTAGTACAATTATGTATTTATTCACTAGAATTTTTTGTATATTCAATAAAGTATGAATTTCAATTTGGTGTACTAACGTACCCCAATTTGATATCGAACTATAGAACACCAGTGCATATAATTCTGCTGTATATTCAAAAAGTCTTGTCAGCGGCAGGGTGTCATCTGAATCGTAGGTGAGGCCCCACCTGTGATTAAGATACTTCAACGCGATCCAGTCAGTGTTGAATGTCAAATATGACTGAGTGGTTTAAATTTCTTTTATATTTCAATTCAAAATTATTTTTTAATAATTTGTTTTGTTGTTCCTTCGCGTGTAAAAGTAATACTGAACTGAGTACAAATTCACAATAAAACACGCCGATAATAAATAGTTTTTTCAAAAGTGTTAAGGGGCAAAAGAGGTATCTCATATCAAACTTAATTTCTCATTCAACGTATATATCAGTCAGGCATTGTTTTTTCAAATTATTTTTTCTTATGTGGAGCTTTTTTTATAGTATTCGGTGACTTTCGGTAACATTTTGAATGCAAGGTTTTAGCGAAAGATGTCTGCCCCTCTAGATTTTATCGGCCCTGATGACTGTCTAGTCTAATGCCTAAAACCGCCTCTAGGCTTTATTTTGCAGCTTTTAAAGTTCTAAGTCAGGTTTAAGCATCGCATTTCCGTTGCAATTTATTTCATGGCTGTAGTGCGTTTTGTTTCCAGGCTAAGTTCATTGAAAGTCGGTATTACCAACTATTTGCTTCAAAAAGCGTCTTGAACGGAAGAAAAGTAATGATTTTTAGCTTAAAAATTTAGTTTCCCTAAATTTGACAGAAATAAGCTTAAAACCAGAAATGAAGTATTACCGAGATGGCAGACTTCTACCTCCCTTGCCTATAAAAATGTTTGATACCTGTTTGCTCAAACTAAATTGACCCAGCAGAGATCGTCATACACATTATTATGTGAATAACTCTCAAAATGCATGAATAACTGTCAAAAATTCTTTCAAATTCGTCCATGAGCAAGATGTCAATCAGCTGTTAAGGCGGTCATCTCGGCAGTACTTCATTTAAGCTTAAAACACTTTTAGAGTTGATTCAGGCAAGTATCACCTCATTGGGATAGATAAATAATTTTGGTTTTTCGAAGAAACTACCCCTATATGCAGCATCACAAGGAGGTCTATAGAAATGGCCTTCTTCCATTGCCAATGAGAATGGTCTTAAGCAAAGAGGAAGATACTTTGCAGACCATTTATTTATTCGAAATAATTCACCTTAGTGTCAACATTCGCGTCAAGAATTCAGTCGACTGCCTAATAGATGTAGGGTTTAATAAGCATTTTATATATTTTTTTTTTGTTTTTATTTTTTTTTTTGCTTTTTTGCTTGAACGTGTTTCGCTCATTTAATCAATTTCATTTCAATAAAAATTCATCATTTGATTTTTCCCATTTTGCCTTTGTCTGAGCCTGGTGTTGGAATATTCACTTGTAGGCCCTGTCAAAATGATGCTAACGCAAATAATTTGCTTCATGAGCGTAGCGCTGTTGCCTTAATTAACAAACTCACACTTGATGTCCGACATTTGTCAATTCCTACATGCTTTAGGAGTCACCAATTAAATTTGCTTGTATTCAGTTATCAATGAATCCTCATATTCCTTATTGTGTGTTCCATCATCATATTGTTCAAACCCTTCTAATCTCAACTCGATCCTGTCCCATCAACTCTAACTCATCAGCATATATTCCCAAGCGTAACCAGTCTAGTTTCTGGACGTGGGCCAACCTCCTCGACCTGGGTCTGCAAAGCTGTCGCCTACCTGATGGAATCGCATTCAAAGCCCGTGAGTCGTGATGATGGAGACATTCTGGACTTGAACAATCCACCACATCATAGCCATTTCCATTCGAAGAAGCAGCTGCTCAATGTCGAGTTCCTCTCGAACTGCCGTGTTTCTCACCATATCCCGGAGAGCAATTCCCACAACAGCACGAAGAAATCTCATCTCAGCAGCTTCTACTCCCGATCGTACTCTTTCGGTTATTACCCAAATTTCATGACCATAGGTGAGAGTTGGAACAAACACTGAGTTGAATACCGCTAACATCGCTTTGACACAAAGCTCGGCCTTCCTGATTACAGATCGACCAAGCTGTTTCAAAACTGACCATTGTCCTACAAAAGTTCAGAATTACTCCTCCCATCACTCGTGAAAAAAACCGCGGGATATATAAACTTTTCCACCTTCTTTAATGGGATTATACTAACATGTAGAGTGGATTGAACAGGAGTTATTGAACGGAAGTTACCATAACCTCCCATTTGCCCACATTAACCTTCATTTAAGCATCAGCACATACATAAATCTGTTTTTTCATATATTTTGACATACATATAAAACGTAGTTCTTTTTGGAATCTTACTTAACTTCACTATCTATACCGACGAAAAAAAAAACACGGGTATTGCTTACAAGCGAATGAAATGTTATCATAAGTGCTGCCGGGGCATTGTCCTACTGCATCGAGGGAGACATACGACCTTACGAGTATGCGTCTTAGAGTTGCTTATCGATATGTCGCTATTGGGTCTTGTACAACAATCAGCGATGAATGTAACTAAAAATGTACAGTCCGGCAATAATGGTACCGTGGACACTATGATTGAGTAAAATTAATTTAATTACAAGCCGTTCCGACCACACCCACTTTGAATTGAGCTTAATAAGTGTCCACATGTGATTAACTAATCATTCCGACTTGTTGATGAGTCGACTAATTCGATTGTCTGAAATGCACGGGCTAACGGGGACAGAAAAACGGTTAATTCAATTGAAATGACATCCGTAGTACTTGTACTGTGTAGTTAGTGTGTAGGTTGGCTAGTGTTGTCTATCTTTTAATGAATTCCCAGACATGCCTTGTGTAGTTGGTTTTAGTTTTCGCATTATTTTATGATTTTCTAAGATTTATCTTTTCGTTGTCAGTGAGCACTTGACGTTTTATTGGATTTTTTATGGTAAGCAATTAATCTTTCTTTATGACAGTTTTAATGTAATGAAATATGATTTATGAAGGATATTATATAAGTCGTTCAATGTGAGCAATTAAGGGTTCTGTAAAATTTATGAAACAGGTACCTTCACGACTCGTATATACATATATTTTTGAATAATTAAAAATATTTTTATTCAACTGTTCATCGGTGCTTTGTTTAAACATATCCAACCACAGCAAATGTCATATGAATATAATATAATTGTTTTCTTTAATTAGCAAGTATTTGTATTACAAAGAATCCTTTGTGTGTATCTATGTGTATAGATAAGATAGCTTTCCATATTTTGCCAATATTGCCGACGTAAACCACCTAATTTATATCAAAATACCAAAATTCAAAAATTCTTAAAAAGTGCTATAATGCCCCAAGGGTAGCAAAAACTTTTGGTCATTTGTAAAAAACAACACTGCCAGATTCCAATATGTCGCCACCTGTGCTTGAGAGCGTTGATTTCACCACGGGACAAATCCACTTCCGCACTCGTACAGTTGAAAGAGTACTTAAAGATCTCGACGTAGACAAATCCGCTGGCCCGGATGGTATTCCCTCTATTCTTCTGAAGAGGTGTTCTTCTGCGCTGGCAAAACCACTGCGTAAGCTTTTTCATCCATCCTACTCTTTAGGTCTCTTTCCGAGCAAATGGAAAACAGCCGTCCTAAAAAGGGCGAATCTTCGTCACCTACGTCGCACCGACCCATAGCACTTACGCTGATAAATCGTCAGCTTATGAAATATCTTGAATCGCGGAAGCTTCTTAATGACCGGCGGTATGGTTTTTGCAGCAACAGGTCCACTGGTGAACTGGTAGCTTATCTCACCGAAAAGTGGAGCCAATCTTTGCGCGAAAGCAGGCGAAATCATATTTCCCCCAGAATACAATCCGCAGATATTTAAAACCAATGTGTACAGGTACCTCCTCTCCATTTCTCCCTCTACACCTTCGGCTCGTGCTGTGTCTTGAACCCGGACATTTAAGGATTTATGCTTTTCGACTGTTCAAACTATACCAGGTATTATGTATGCTGACGACATTGAGTTCCTAGCAGATTTAATAACTTACCTGCAGCTTAAAATAAACAAGCGGGAATGATACTGCAAATCTTGGAATCTGGCGGTTAAACAAAACTTTTGGTATTTGGAAGCAATGAAAGCTGGACATGCCAAGTGCAACCAGTGGAAGTTGTGAGAGAGTATAAGTACCTCGGAGTTCTATTAAACGCAACATGGAAAAACATCTCAAAACAAAACTGTCCGAAGCAAAAAGAGCAATCAGTTCAATCTGGAATACTTTACTTACTACAGTTCTAAGCAAAAACTGACTAGACAATTCATTTGTATGCAGCACAAGCTTGGGGATATTCTGCATCAAACACAGTGGAAAATTCTTAAAATTCTTCATAAAGCGCACATTTAACACTCCAAACTACATGATATACCTGGAATGGCCGTTCTCCACTTATATTAACAACACTAAAACTTCACTTTGACTCTATAATGAAAGTTATGGATATGAAAGAAGAACGCCTACCGATAATCATCTTGAAGTATATGATACGCAAAAACGATCATGTTAAAAAATGGCAAGAACTGGCAATTAGTTATGATTGTGACGTTAGGTTCAGTCCTGGTGACAGAACAACTTTATTGAAGAATTAATTTAAAAGAATCTTCTCAAGTGCAGTAGCCAGCATCTACAACACGTATGTAAGAGAAGTACAATAGTCTCAACACAGGATGTACTACGTAATAATACGGAAATGATAAGCACTATCTTCAAGGTGAATTGGCTGGGTTGAATTACATGCCTCACAGACCAAATCTGTAAACTATGTAATCTGAATGTGAGGGAGGATATATTTGATTTTATTGCTGTTATTATTTATTATGTGAAATTCGAAGTATACATTTTGGAACAAGTTCGCTTGGGAGCATGGAGTTTAAGAAGATTCTGAATGGTGAACGTGGATGGGACGTACTTTGTATACGAATGTATACAAAAACTGCTCTTGGTAACAGAAAGGAATTTTTTAAAAAACATCAAGATTTAATTATTATATTTTTTAATTAATTATTAAATTTAATTATTATATATTTTTCTTCATAATTTAACTGAAAAATTCTTCAAATTGTAAAAATTAATACAAAAAAATCAATTTAGTAGATGGCCTTTTTGCCCTACTTAAACAATATCAAAAAAATTAAAACAACAGTTATATATTGTATTATCTAATTATGAAAAAAGTCATTAAACTAAAAATAAAACTAACTAACTCCTTTTCGAGTGACACAATGAGTCTATATGGCATAAGTGCGACTGCTCTCGTCAGGCATCCACTAAAAGCTAATACAACCTAACTTAATTGTATATGAACGGAGTATGCTAATATCTTTTAAATGGGTTTTTAAGAGAGCATAACAATTTGTATCTATACAAAGTAATATGTCTATGTCGAAACGTAATCTTAATTTAATACACACATATTGGTCAAAAACACGTTACTACCGAAAAACTGAGTCAGGTGATGCAACTTAAATGAAATTTAATCCAATTGTATGCCCTTATTGTATATTTATTGTCCCTAAGCAACGTACGTACGTATCGAGTCGTTTAGTCCATCCTTACAATATGGATTTGACCCTGACGGTTATTCTCTATGTTCTACAAAGAATCCCGAAATTTAATGACTAAGCACATTTATCAAAAAGGGTACATTCATAAGCATACATGCGTTTTTAGACACCAAACCCCTAACTTCAAACCTTTTCAATTGCATCTACAAAAATTCACTGCGTAGAGTGGATTTCATGCTAGTGGTCTGGCTGGTCCGAATTTTTTTCTCTGGGACGTATCCATGCTACGGTATGTTCTTATTGGGAACGTAGGACTAGTACTATTATTATGTTCTTATGTCAAGGAATTTTTGTATGAAGCAAAGGGAGCAGTAAATCAATAGAAATATTCAAGGAGGAATTGAGAAAAAGAATCCATAATAATCTTGACTTCCAGCAGTCATGTGCTAGCCAAGTTTTTCTTACGCATTAGCTGTGGTCACTGTAGTCACGAAGAACGTATATTGAAGGGGTTACTGCGGTTGTTACTAAAACATGACTCTTTGCACTAACTACTGACTCGTAACATTTACAATGAAGTACTATAGCGAATTTGAAAGCTATATGATATGTATACAATTTACATCAAAGTATTAGCGTGAATCGATTTTGAATAATTCGCATACAAACTCAAATTGTTGATCAAAAATGAAAAAAAAAAAAAAATGTTGACTTTTCGCAGTCAATGTTATCTCAGAAAACTGTTGATATAGGCGCCTGCCACGGAAGAAGCAGCTACCCTGACCACGGAGAATCGAAGCTGTGTGAGCGCGACCTGCCACCTGCAGGAAGGGAGTCTAAATCTCTTAAGCCTACCTTGTACAAAGTTAATGAAATTTGTAATATAATTAGGGTGAATAGAAACATGTTTAGTAAGTTTGTGAGGAATATGTTGTTGTTATTGAAAAACCAAAAATGTACATGAAAAAGGTTCTCAGAGATCATTAACGCTGGTTTAACTGGATTCCTATCATAGTTGCACATATTGCAAATAATGCAGTTATTTATGTATTTATGAATTTCTAATTTAAGGTTTAGATAATAGTACACATTTTTCAGTACTAAATATGTCTGATCTATTCCTCTATGATTTCTTTTAAAGTGAGTTTTGTCAATAAGTTCTAACAACTTTTCATTGGATAACACATCTTCTAAGCGCTTTGTAAAGGGTGGTTAAATTTTAATGGCCGATGTTGATTTTGAATAAACACACAAATTATTAAGGAAATTATTGTCATCTCTTTTATTATGATAATATTGGTATGGTTCAATTATGTATGGAACAAAATATCGGCCAAATGGCCGCCGCGACCTCGGCGGCACACTTCCATCCGATGGTCCAAATTTTCGATGACACTGAAGCATAATTGAGGTTATATGCCGTTAATGTGCCGAATTATCTCATCCTTTAGCTTTTGAATTGTTGCTGGCTTATCGACGTACACCTTTTCTTTCAAATAACCCCAAAGAAAAAAATCCAACGGTGTCAATTCACAGTAACTGCCTGACCGGCCTCATTTTGGAAAAAATACGGCCCGATGATGCGGTACGAGCTGTACGAGCATGCACTGGTGTTTTCACCAGTTTCTCCTCACAGTTTTCTCCTACAGACCCAGTTTGTTCAAATTTTTGCACGATTTTTCCGATTGTACGCAATTTGGACGATTAAATTGACCGAAAAAATCACGAAGTGCACGATATGCATTTTGATTTGAACGCCGATTTTCATAATAAGCCTGAATAACTTTAACAATCTTGCCGGCCAAAAAGAATGTATGATGAAGAATGTCCCGAAACTATTTCAGGACCAAAGAAAAGATTTTGGACCGAGTTTTTGGACATTTTTAATAATTGTGTCACTCCTTGGGCCAATTTTTTCTTTTTAGATTACCAACGCAATGGTAATCGACGAAACGATAGAAACTACTGTCTGTGCAAGTTGTCACCACGGTGTGTGCCAAAGGGGTGTTTTTGCACATTCTTACGGTTTGCATCGACAGGTATGTGTCATGTATGGGCCCTAAAAAATCCTATAATCACTTTCAATGATGAAATTACTTTACTGTAGATTCGTGTATAATGTTAACAGAAATAGAGTTAGTCTTTAGGCTACGATGACCATATAACAGAATTTGTTAAAGCGTATGCTAGAAAATATAGTTTCTCAAATTTAACTGCAAGAACTGATGAATTGGGCGCTATACGCAGAGCTTCCACAGGGCCCTATTTTTCCCGAATCGGCCCTGGGCCCTCGAGCAACTCTCATAATTCACGTCTCATACTTTTTCGAATCACTGATAATGCTCAAAAGTGCTCCCTTCTCTAATTACGTATATAACGACAATCGCCGGGCGTTATCGTTTGGACGATAGAAAAAACTATGTCGACGACTTTAGGACGACTGTACATCACTCAAGAATAATGACATAATGAAGCTATGCGGACACGTGTCCACCAGCACCTAAGCGAGATGTGGCTAAAGCCTGTTTAATCATTGATCTAATTTCTGATGCTCGGTATACAGTCGACTCTCGATAATTAAAAATTCTCGATAACCCAAACTGATAGTTAGTCCCTTGAAAAAACCCTTGAAAATCTATGTGTTTTGGTACGCCCGGTAATTAGAAGTGATTGCTCAGTCGGGATGCCAGCAAACATCCTGCAATTCGAAGTCAGTAGCTAGTTTCCCCTCAGTTTTCTCTTCTCCTGTCTTTGTCCAGCTGTATACATACATGTTTTCGAAGCTTTGGTCCCATTAATTCGTGACCGTTAGAAAAAACACAATTCAGTGTGTGTTGTATTGAAGAGTGTCAAATAATTGTTGCATATGTAAGCGTGCTTATTTCGTGTACATTCTCCGAACCAACTCGACAATGTTTCGTTAAGTTAAACCCTCCGTAATTCGAGGAGTCGACTGTCGAGAGTCGTCTGTAATTGTGACCACCATTGATGAAGAGTAAATGGTCTTCACGACGTCTTTCACATTTTCTAGAAAAGCTGATCATATTTTTCACATCAGAAAATCCGTTTTGTTCTTTGGAATCAGGCCTTACAAGCATACATTCACACATTTCAAATGCGTTTGCGTTCATTGGTATTGGCATCTGGCCATTCCAGAGTCTAAATATAGAGCTCTGTGGAAACAATCGCCTTCCGACTAGTTCCGATGAGTCGCTTGCATGATAATGAATTAATTGATTTACTCATGCGCTATGCGTCATGACATGCAGTAATTAAATGTGGCCTAAGAC
Organism: Eristalis tenax; assembly: GCA_905231855.2. NCBI lineage: Eukaryota > Metazoa > Arthropoda > Insecta > Diptera > Syrphidae > Eristalis > Eristalis tenax. The sequence continues at coordinate 102,433,776 of HG993124.1, read as the reverse complement.
ACCTTCGTACATTTGTTTACAATTTGCCGCCAATACGTTTGTTCATGCACATACAAAGTAGATCTGCACATTATCGTTGTATACCTTGGGAAGTGAAGACTTTCTAATCTCTTTGCTCGTAGAAGCCACTCTAATGTTTAATTTGTTGTCTATTTACAGAAAAAGCCGAGTATGAAGACCGCGTTACCGATCCGATCGCAGGATCTATCGGAGATCTTGGACCATGGCAAATCTGGATTTGTCTTGTTATCTTCATGATGAAGTTTCCCGTTGGTTGGCATCAGCTGGCCACAGTATTTCTAGCACCACCAGCAAATTTTGAGTGTGCAGTTCCTAACAATCTCACGGACAAATGCTCAGAGGAGTGCACAGAGATTGCCTTTGACCGCAGCATCTTCAAAGAGACTATCGTCACTGAATGGGGACTGGTTTGCAGTCGTCGCTATCTTGCCAGCCTGGTGCAGACTATCTTCATGTTTGGTATTCTGGTTGGAAATATCGGCTTCGGAGTATGGTCAGATAAGTATGTCACCTCATGTTTCCAGATGACAATTTCTTCCATTTTGTCCTTCTTACCTACAGAGCTGGCCGACGACCTCCACTGGTGTTTTCCGTCCTGATGCAGTTGGTATGCGGTGTCCTCGATGCCTTCGTTCCCTGGTTCTGGGTCTTCTGTGTCTTCAGATTTTTGTTAGCCGTTGCGACCGGAGGAAGTATGTTGACAAGGTGAGGAACGTTAGCTCTGTCTTCATTAAGTACTCATGAAATATTGTCGCTTTCAGTTTTGTGCTCGTTATGGAAATCACTGGCGCTAAGAAGCGAGAAGTCATGTCCATATTGTACCAGATCCCATTCAACCTAGGTCACACATCATTGCCTTTGTTTGCGTACTATTTGCGCGACTGGAGGTGGTTCCAATTCGCCATATCCATTGTGTCCGTGATTTTCATCTCTTACTACTGGCTGATCCCCGAATCTCCACGTTGGCTTCTTTCTGCTGGACGCCTTGACCAGGCAGCGAAAATCTTGGAGAAGGCTGCCATTACGAACAATCGACCAATCCACAACATCCGCAGTGACTTGGAGGAGTCTGCTCGCCGAAAGCAGACCAAACAGGAGGTGAAGAAGGGGACACTGATCGATCTGTTCCGCTATCCGAATCTTCGGCTCAAGACCATTTGCATGGTCATCAACTGGTTCGTTTGTGGACTGACTTATTTCGGCGTCTCACAATACGTTGGTGAACTAAGTGGTGATATTTTCACAAACGTTGCCATCGCTGGAACCCTTGGAATACCCGGAACACTAATCTCCATCTTGACAGGCAGGTACTGGGGCAGGAAAATCTCGCTGATGGTTTCAAATACCCTAGCCGGCTGCTGTATGTTAGCTATCGCATTTGTGTCCGAGGACAATGCCTTCCTTAAAGTTGTTCTGGCTTCGATTGGTGTCTTTGGCATGGCAGTGTCATTCCCAATAGTGTACCTCTATGGCGGAGAGATGTTCCCGACTGTTGTACGTAACGCTGGCATGGGTTTCGCATCGGTCCTAGCACGTGTCGGTTCAATGTCGGCTCCGTTTGTTTCGCAAACCGCCAACATTGCTGCCTGGATGCCACCAGTCATCTTCGGTGTTATTCCACTTATTGGCACTGTGCTAGTTCTCTTCCTACCCGAGACCAAGGGTTCACCACTACCAGAAACCATCGAGGACGGTGAGAACTTCGGAAAGAAGACAAAGAAGTCTGACACCGTTGCACCGAAACTTTGAAGTTGACCGATTTAGTGAATTTATTTAGTTGCCATAGGTTGTAGACTAAAGACAATCCCACAAAAGCTATGTTTGTTAATTGTGCCTTTTTTGTATACCAAAGATAATTAATTATGTTTTTTGTTTTTGTAAATAAATGTTTTGAGAAACCCCTAGTAAGGAAATGAGTATTGTTTCAATATTGGGAGAAGAGGCCACTGTTTGGAAAGTATGTAAATTAGATTGTTCTCTTGCTTTCATCCAAGAAGGATATTTTAAGAATTTCATTTTGATTAGAATATACGTTCATTCACTGGTACATCATTCACTGATAAAGTGAATGGTTGCTGAAGCAGTTATCCTTATCGGTAATTGAACCGTAGATCGCGACCGATTTCAGCATTTCTGTCACGCAACTTGAAGGAATGCAATGGGCATCGCACGTCCTGGCACGGGAATGATTTTTGGGAGTTTTCTGATATTTCCAGTCCTGGGCAGATAAAGCGGAGACATACCTAACCTTCGTCTAAGTCTTGATATAATAAGACAGAAAAAAGGCTAATATTTTCGAATTAGCCAGGAGTGACTGACAGCAGAGACCATTCAAGCTTAGACATGCATATGACCAAGTACGGATACTTTCAATTTCTGGGCCGATGGTATTAACCTTACCTTACCCTATTGACAATTCAACATTAACCTATCAATGGAATAGATCTGGCTATGTCCATACGTTTTGTATGAAAATTGGTGGAACTCGATGAAATAATTGAAGTTTTTTTCTTCATATTTCAGACATGTTGTGAATTTTATTTTTAAGTTGAACTTTTAGCATTGATGTTACGAATTGTTTTCTTGATCAACAGATTTATGGCATTTATGTAACAGAATACTGTGTTGCTAACAGACAAGCATGGTTGCCACTTTGGTAATTTTTAACCAAATTTAGAAGCAATTTTTTGTTTTATTTTGGGATTTTTGGCAATTTTTATCTTGCTTTTGTAAATAAAAACAAATTTGAGAAATTCATTAATTTTACTTTCAAAGTTTTGCCTACCAAAGTTAGAGTGGATCAGTTTTTACCTATTGCGCCGTTGAGATCGCATTTATAAAAACTGGCATATTTTCCACAGCCTTTTCAAGGTTTTATTTACATTCTAAGCACGAAATACCGACGGTTTATTAATACTGAGATAATGAAAAAATTATTTGAAATTTGCCATGTGATCCACTGTGTACAATGGGTGTACAAGTTAACACGAGTGCCCCAAATACGTTTCGTACTGTGGGAACTACATGTTCTCACAGTAGCGCATAGACATAACGTCAGCAAGACGCAGTCGACACCTGTGTGCGAACCGAACGTGGAAGTAATGCTGATGCAGCGTCTGGGCAGCACATAGGTTTAAGTTACATTTAAGGTAATTGTATGTTAGATGAAACTTTGAGGTAGTCAAGGACTTCGTCTACCTTGGCTCTGCAGTAAACAGGGACAATAACACCAGTACCGAGATCAAGCGCAGAATTACTCTTGCCAATCGCTGTTTCTTTGGGCTCAAGAGGCAATTGAGTAACAGAGCCATCTCTCGAAACACCAAGTTGACATTATATAACACCCTAATCATCCCCGTCCTGCTCTATGGCGCAGAGACATGGACGCTATTGAAAGCGGATGAAGAAGCTCTTGGTCTTTTTGAGAGAAAAGTCTGCGTGCGATCTTTGGTCCTGTTTGTATTGATGGCGTCTGGAGAAGGAGATTCAACCACGAACTGTATGGGCTGTACAGCGGCATGCACCTAGTTAAGCGTCTTCGGATCCAACGCTTAAGATGGCTAGGTCACGTAGAGCGGATTGACACCACAGCTCCGGCCCGAAGAGTCTTCGTTTCCGAGCCTTTGGGACAACGCATAAGAGGTCGTCCTAGAACAAGATGGCGCACACAAGTGGAGAAGGACCTCAGCCAACTTGGTGTGCACAACTGGAGGCAGCTGGCGAAAGATCGTGCTGGCTGTAGAGGCTTGTTGGTTGAGGCCCAGGTCCACCCCGGACTGTAGCGCCAAACTAAGAAGAAGAAGAAGTATGTTAGATGCAAGGTAGAAATATATTTCAATAAACGGGGGATCACTAGTTGTTTAGCCTCCAAAGGAAGAGACCGTGTTTTAATAATTAACTTACACAGTGAATCAGTGCACGGTACACAGTGAAACATGAATTTAAAATCAATTGATTCTGTGAAAATATAAGCCTTTATTCAAAACAATAAATTGAAAATTTGTCATAAATAAAAAATGATTTAGTAGGGATAAAGGAACTGCTACCAAAGGAACTGCTACCATGTGCAATAGGTAAACCATGTTAACGTCCCATTTCAACGTCCCATTTTAAAACGGATGTCCAGAACATTTGCACCAAAAAATATCTCCTGAGTGATTGATTTTTTCGTAGATCTTGGTGTCCATTTTCTTCCAATGACATGACCTTGTTATTGATTTATTGTGTACCACTTTTAACTGAATCACTGTATGCAACCACTGTACACTTACCTATACAAATAACACAAAAACACTAGGATAACCAACTTCGACGGCACGATCGCGCAGAGGCGAAAATGTGTTATTTTCTCTTTTCCAGATTAATTTTAAAATAGGAAGAGATATAATGCGAGCTGGTTATTCACTGGTACCCTGATTCACTATTGACACTTTTACCCTACGAGCATCACGTAACTGCATGAGATCCACTGTTATAATTACTATTATTGTTGACGGTATGATGTACCGAGACCTTTAGATGTGTTGTGCCCCGAGTTCCCTTCTTTATCCGGTTCTTGTAAATAAAAAATAGCTCTATATTCTTCGTCTTCTTCTTCGCTTGGTGCTACAGTCCGGTGAACCTGGGCCTCAACCCACAAACCTCTCTAGCCAGCACGATCTTACTCCAGTGCCTCCAGTTGCGCACACCAAGTTGGTCGAGGTCATTCCCCACTTGCGTGCGCCATGTCGTTAGAGGACATCCCACAGTGGTCTCACAGTGGAAATAAATGCCTAAAGTGACATATTTTTCTCGGCCAAATGGGATATGTTGTTCTATTCTACAAATATGAAACCTAGAAAGCTTTGGCGTTAGCTCAAATTTGGGACTGGGATATTTATAGAAATAGACGTATTTTTTAAGCTATTTTGATATGACATATTTCCTAAAATTATGTGCTTTGAAGTTATACTTTTTTTAAAGCGCAGACATTTGGTCTTCAAGCTGCATCAACCGTTGTTTCATATTGCTTACCAGTTTTTTATACGAAGCTTTTAAGTAAATGCACCTTTTGGAGGGGGCCATTTTAATGTTGGACGGGCTGTAAAAAAATGAATCCAAGAAGCTCCAACGGAAAAATAACACCCCCGCTTCCATACTAAAAAAAATCTAGTTTTGAACCCCTCTAACATTTCTTGGCGCCAAAGATATCGCCTTCTCCCCAATTGTCTGTTTACGGATTTGAGGTGAAGGTTGTAGTTGAAATTTAATAATATAATTGTTGAGGGTATATTGCGCCTCGACTTTTAGATCTATTGTGCCCCATTTTCATACCTTTGCTTTCTTAAGAGTTCCCCTAACATGCATCCAGAGTTGTGTTGAGGGTTATGGACTCTTGTTGCGCTGAAGTGGAAGCCAGTTTACTTTAGGGATCTGAGCACGAGATATGGTTCCAGTAAGTTTATTTTTACTTCTGATAGTAGGTGCTTGTCCAGATAACTTTGCCTTTTGTGGGCTAGTGCCTCACAGAATCTCAGTGCATGTTCTGGAATTTCATTAGATTGTAAAAAGAATGTTAGGGAAACCTTCTTCCGCTATCCCTTATTTCCCTTGATGCCCTGAGTCTGCAGTGCAATTTTAGGAAGCCTGTAAGGATAAAGAAGTTGTGGTTGCTCATATTAAAAAAAAAAGTAATGACACCACTTTTTTATACTTTTGGGATAATACCAAAAGATGCTTGCATTACTTCATACCATGAGCTTTGCTCCACGTTCCTGTCCAGATCCTTCTTTCCAAGGTCCCTTTGAGGACTTGGTTTCCTACAACACAGAATGGTTCGGTTCTGTGAAAGGTTCCGATGTTCCTAGCTAGGTAGCCGGTATTTTGATTTCTTATATTCCCATATGGCCAGGTATGCAGTAGAGTATTACTCTGTTTCCCCTGCTCAATTCCTTAAGTTCCTGTAGGCATTCCTGTAGGCACACATCCACACAAGCTTGGACTTAATGATATAGGAGTCTTGTGCCAAGATAGCTGCACGACTGTCAGACATAATTACTATGTCGAAGTTGGTTAGTCCCCGTCAAGATTGATTTGAACGCTGTCTATGGTAAAGATTTCTTGCTTGATATGCTGGTGTGAATACTTGTTTTTTAAATCTATATATACAAAAATAGAGTATCAAATGTTTGTCGCCGATTCATGCATTAACGCATTTTTCGTTCACACTATATATGGTTTGTGTGAAGTTTGGTGAACATTTTTTTAAGGATTTTCCATACATTAGTCGTTTTTTTTTTGGGACGGTATATGTAGAGATGTCACGACCAGTTGCTTTGATCTTTTGTGTGTCAAGATATAGGACAATATGTTGCTTTTTACACTGCTCATCGCCTGCTGCTTTGGAGCACATCACAACACATCATCATAGAAGCATCATCTGGATATCTGACATAAAAAGTGACTGATCTCTTAAGTCTCAGTATTTATCAAGACTGAGAATTGAAAGAATTCTACGCTATTGGGTCCATAACGTAATTCGTGCGGTTTGCTAAGAGATGGCGTAATTTGTATTATTCCATTGGAACATGCGTGGGAAGGCTACTGTCGTTGTACGTCATTTCAGTATATGTCATTCATTTGAAGCGTAAACAACAATAATTTTTTTCTCTCAATTATGTCAAACTTTGTGCGTGAAAATGTGTTTTTGTGGGGAGTTCTTCTTCATTACTTTAATATGAAGAAAACTGCTGCCAAAAGTCACAGTATTTTGGTGTAAGTTTATGGTGAATATGCGCTAGCTGAGCGAACGTGCCAAAAGTGGTTTGCACGATTTAAGTTGGTGATTTAGGCTTGGCCAACCAGCCAAATCAACAGCAAAGCTGAATATCCATGGCGCAAATGTAATGCTCGGAGTTTGGTGGCATCAAAAGGGTGTGCTGTATTATGAGCTGCTAAAACCGGGTGAAACCATAAATGGACAACGCTACCGAACACAATTAATCCGTTTGAAGGGAGCAGTAGCCGAAAAACGCCTGGAATATGCGACAAGACACGAGGCAATAATTTTCCATCATGATAACGCTGGGCCCCACATTGCTACTCCGGTGAAGAACTATTTGGAAAACAGTGGATCGGAAGTTTTACGCCACCCGCCTTATAGCCCAGACCTTGCCCCTTCTGACTACCATTTGTTCTGGTCGATGCAAAGCGCCCTCACTGAAATATGGTTCACATCAGAGCAGAATATCAAAAATTAACTTCATTCATTCGTGGCAGCCAGGCGCAGTTCTTAGGGATGGGATCCACAAATTGCCAGAAAGATGGGAAAAAGTCATAGCTTCAAATGGGCAATACTTTGAATAATACTATTGTAATGTTTTTTCTTTAATAAAAGCGCAAATTTTGAAAAAAAAAAAAACCGCACGGATTATGTTAGGAAACTGCATTTTTTGAGAAGCGGCTTGGAAATGTGCTCTGCGAAGCGGGTATGGGTTTGCGTGACTTCAAAAGATCGTAATTTCTAATACGCCTTGCGTTTGCTATAACAATACACAAGGCGCAAAGACAGCCGTTGAAAATGCGGAATAGACTGCAAATATCCATGCTTGGGTTAATACATATTCACGGGGTCACATCGAATTAAAGGGAGTTTCTGAAAAATTGGAGCATTTTTTTATTGGTTTAATTTGCCATAATGCCGTTAGATCAGCTCTGTTGACTGATTTTCGAATTCCAATTGGAATTTCATTAAAACAAGATCTTTTTTTAAGTAGGTTTCCATTGCTTTCAACAAAGGCCCGCTAAATTCGTCGCTGACTTTTCATTGCTGTTGGAAAGGGATTTGAGGCAAAAGGAAACACAGAAAGGAAATCGTACCCACATTGAAACAATATTATAAATTGTATATTTTCAAGTTTTATGGTTATGTGTGTATTTTGGATATGAGTACTCAGCAAAAAAAGTAAGGCTATGCAAGGCTTAAATAATCCTTAATCCTTAATACAACTTATTCCTTTGTCATAATAAGAAATATTCGCTCGTCATTTGTAAGAAATATTACTTTGCATTCGATATTCCTTATTTTGTTCCTTACTCCAACATAGGCCATGTATTATACGGTCATGTATACTCCTGGATGTCTTATATATTCCTTATAATAAGCGTCAGCTCAGAATTTATGTGGGTATTAACTAATTAGTGATGCATACTTATTCATTCATTTATTTACTGTAATCTACAATCTACATAAGTGTTAACAGATTTGTTTTAGGTGAACTATTTTCAAAATGTATTAAATACAATATAAAATAAATATTTCTATAATTTAATAAATTATTAAAAGATAAAAAGGCTTAAAGTACTTTTAAAGAGCGATCTTGTAAGAGACAGATCCAAATCTTGTGAATTTTCTTTGAAAACTCGAATTATTCTCGTTACTGGTTAATTTTTATCGTAGTGTGTACTGTACGGAGTGATCTAAATGACATATGAAATTTAATCATGCTCTAAACCTAAAAACATTTTATATAGCTGCAAAGTATATCTCTTACAAACATTACATTGTAACGTATGAAACGAGCGAGGAGTTAAACATAATACCGTAGTCTTTGACACTACATATTAGTGTTCGAAAGATGTGTATTTTCAATAGAATAATTAAATTGGATTGGAAAAGTTAGTCGCGTGAAAGAAATTGAATGCTGATTATTTATATTAAGCTTAAGATAATTATTTTCGCACCACTCCAGGATACTGTTAATATCCGACTGTAGCAGAAGACAGTCATTAACGTCTTTAATACTTTTGAATATTTACATATCATCAGCTTAGAACAAAGATTCACTATATTTAATTGAGAAAATAATATCATTAATGAATATAATAAATAATAGTGGACCTAGGTGACTACCTTGCTGTACACCCGAGCTAAATTTAGTTGGTTTGGATAAGGAGTTTCCAATGTTAACTCTTTGGGTTCTGTTTAAGAGGAAAGAAGATCTCCAACTTAGGAAATTGAATGAAACCCAAATGCTTTAAGTTTGTTTGTCAGTACAGAGTGGTTGACGGAATCAAACGCTTTACGCTTTTTTGCTTTCTAACTCATTGATAATGAAGGAAAAGTAAATTGATAGATTAGTAGAAGTCGAGCGTCCTGATAAGAAACCGTGCTGTGCTTCCAATACGTAGCCCCTAATTAAAAATTCAGTTTTAAATTTTACAAAACTTTGAAATAATTTTCGAATCGCTGAGAGCTTGCAAATTCCTCTGTAATTATCAATATTATTTTTAGAACCCGATTTAAGAATGGGAATTGAGTGAGTTTTTGAGTTTTTCCAATGATCTAGAAAAACACCTTCTATTAGAAGGAAAGATTGAATATGTGATTTAGCACAGTATTTAAGAATCCGGCTTTAAATTGTGAAGTGGAAAAATTACTCCAGTAGAGTTTAAAGCTAACGTGTCTACTAAAGTGCAGCTAAACGAAGAAGATATACTGGGATATGAATTGGAAGTAGTAAATTAGGAGTTCTAACGGAATTTCTGTTTGAATTTATAAATTACCAAAATGATTGGCTATTAGCTTTAATATTTTGTTCGACGGAAAGGATGAAGAACTACATCCAAGCTTATTAAGAATGAAAAAACTCTTTTCATAATTTCATAAATTACTAAAATTTAAATAACAGGAAGGATTTTTGGATTTTTAAAGTTTTTGACAGCCTCATACTTTTGGTTTTTAAGAGTTGATAATTCTTTGCTATACCTTTCGGGCTTATTTGAGATACGCATCTGAGACAGTGGAACGGACCTTGAGAATCCTGTTCAAAAATTAATATTACAATGAAACGACAATACGTGGATGTTAGATTCAAATTGTTTAACTTCAAATTCATTGAGGTTAATTTATCTAGAAAACTCTATTCAAATTTCTGCTTAATATTTATTGGAACAAACAACTTTTTGAATTAGAACTAACCCAATTAAATAATAAAAAAAAAAATAATCATAAAAATATAAAAATTCAGAATCCTTACACATATCGGATCTATTGTTACCCTGTTGAGAAATGAGTCTATGTAAGATCATTCAAATTGTCCACACAACAGGGTTCGATCACGGGCTTGTGACGAATGAAACACAGAAGATTACTATTCACGATATACACGAATTTATTTACAAACTCTGGTTTACTTCTAGTACTGTACTACAATTTAACGACTATTATTGCTTTACTACAAAACTCTTTGCTGCCTTTCATGCTGAAGCGATTAACACTTTGAACACGAACTACTGTAATAATTATGTAACTAAACTGACTCTCATCGACCACCGTGCTGATATTTATACTCCCAGTTTTGGTTCTAGATCCTATTGTCGCCACGAGTCTTATACATAACCATTTTAATCTATCCGTGTATAGGTGGCATTTCAGCAGTGTGTACAACAATTTCGGGAATACTCTTCGGTGTTTATCGTTCTGTTTTTTTTCAATGTAATTTTATTTTTATTGAAATGTATTTTTACTTACTTGCTATAACTATAAAACTATAACTATAACTTAAAACTAGCTTAACTAACTTAAGAATTCACAATTGTTCTCAATACTAACCTACTGACCCTATGCGGGTACTCTAAGCTAATCTAATCTACATTATACAGGTGTCTTTCGGCTTAATCTATGTGTTTTTATTAAGTCTTTGACGACAAACTGTTAATAATTTTTTATGTACCAAGAAAACCGATAAAAAAATTGGCTAAACTTAACTTAACTACTTAACCTACCTTATCCTAACTTACCCTAACATAAAACTTAAGAATATCTTAACTACTTCCGTAACAGTTCGGACGCGTGCACCAGGGCGTATATGTTATGTATATTTTTTTTTTTGTATTTTTTGTTTTATAATTTTCTTTTTTTTTTAATAATTACCCTAAAACCTATGTACAACTACCGGGTCGTTTAAAAAGCCAGCGGTTGCGGAGACTGGTTTTGGTGTAACCACCAGTAAAATTGCCGATCTTTGGCAGACTGCTTCCTATCTCGAGCGGGGATCGCTCAACTGAACCGAAGAAGATCCTCGTGGGTGCGAACGACATCCGGTTCGAATTGGAGTCGCCTGTCCACTGTTCGGCGTACGACATGGAAGATTTCAGGTTATCCGTCTGTATCCTGTATTAGGCCAACCGTGTCTAAATAGAGGAATGCTTCGTTAGGAATAAAGCCGTTAAGGCGCACCCTTTCGTGGTACATAATATTGGGGTAGTAAGCCCCGAAGATCAGACTGTTGGAAGAAGTCATAGCTCGTGCAATGTGTCTTCTGATCAGCCTAATAATAAAATTATCTATCCTGTTCACGTTTGCCTCGTTGTACAGGACCTCGTTAGGATAGTACTTCTTGTACTCAGACTCGGGTGTACGATACAACCGGAGACAAGACCGAAGACACTGTCTCTCGAACAACCTCATCTTTTCCATCTGGGAAGAACTCACGTTGAACCACAACGGACAACCGTACCTTCACCCTGGAATCAAGTTGGCTGCAGTAAAACAACCCCCTTGCCCTTTTAGCTTTCGTCAGAGCAATATCTATATGTTTGTCAAAATACAGATATTGATCCTACCAAATGCCAAGATATCTGACTACACTTTTCACATCTAACAGCCGTCCCCGTTGGTCCAAAATGCCGAACGCCAGTTTGTGCGCGTATCCCATGATGCCATGTACAACGGGGTTCTGAAAAGGATAGTTTCGCACTTCAGGAAATTGATAATCAACTTCCATTCGTCGCAAAATCGCTGAATTTGTTCGAAGTCACGTTGCAACAAGATATTTATTACTTCGACCTTCGGACGCAATTAAGTGCGGCATTGAACCTCTAAGATCTGCAGTGAATATTGAAAACAAGATCGGCGAACCAACCGCTCCCTGTTGTAGGCCGTTTTTGGTGTCAAAGACCGTGAAAGAAGTTACATCGCTACTTTTCACGACAAACTTGACATGTTATAGATTATTGTTTTTTGCATTGTTTTTTGTCTTTATTCCACTGAATGTCGGACACCAGTTTATACGCGGCATGTATGGTTTCATGCCCCGTCCTGAATCCGAATTTGTTGACCGGTATGATATTATTTTCCTCAACCCATTGTTTCAGAACTCGATGACAATCTTTTCAAAAACCTTGCTTTTGCAAGGAAGAAGACTGATCGACCGAAGGTTCGTCGGGATTGATCTGTCTTTGTCCAGTTTAGAATTGGTTGCACCACAGCTGTTTTCCGACGTTTTGGGTAATATGCATTCTTCTTCTTCTTTGTTTGGCGCTACAGTCCGGGGTGGACCTGGGCCTCAACCAACAAGCCTCTCCAGCCAGCACGATCTTTCGCCAGCTGCCTCCAGTTGTGCACACCAAGTTGGTTGAGGTCCTTCTCCACTTGTGTGCGCCATCTTGTTCTAGGACGACCTCTTATGCGTTGTCCCAAAGGCTCGGAATCGAAGACTCTTCGGGCCGGAGCTGTGGTGTCAGTCCGCTCTACGTGACCTAGCCATCTTAAGCGTTGGATCCGAAGACGCTTAACTAGGTGCATGCCGCTGTACAGCCCGTACAGTTCGTGGTTGAATCTCCTTCTCCAGACGCCATCAATACAAACAGGACCAAAGATCGCACGCAGAACTTTTCTCTCAAAGAGACCAAGAGCTTCTTCATCCGCTTTCAATAGCGTCCATGTCTCTGCGCCATAGAGCAGGACGGGGATGATTAGGGTGTTATATAATGTCAACTTGGTGTTTGGAGAGATGGCTCTGTTACTCAATTGCCTCTTGAGCCCAAAGAAACAGCGATGGGCAAGAGTAATTCTGCGCTTGATCTCGGTACTGGTGTTATTGTCCCTGTTTACTGCAGAGCCAAGGTAGACGAAGTCCTTGACTACCTCAAAGTTTCTGCTGCCCATTATGACGCTCTGTCCGAGGCGTCGATGTTGTGCGTCCTTTCGTGATGACAGCATGTACTTTGTTTTGCCCTGATTAACTGCCAAGCCCATTTTAGCCGCTTCCGCTTCAATGCTAGCAAAAGCCTCATTGACAGCTCGCTGTGTTCGTCCAATCACGTCAATGTCGTCCGCGTAGGCAAGCAGTTGAACGGACTTTTGGAAGATCGTGCCTCTGGTGTTGACATTTGAGTTTCGCACGATCTTCTCAAGTATGATGTTGAAGAAATCACATGACAGCGTGTCGCCTTGTCTAAAACCTTTTTTGACATTGAAGGTCTCGGTGAGTTCGTTACCGACCTTGATGGAGCAGCGAGAGTTCTCCATCGTCATCCTGCACAATCTGACGAGTTTGGATGGAATGTCAAAACTAGACATGGCATTGTATAGCTCGTCTCTATGTACGCTGTCATATGCGGCCTTAAAATCGACGAATAGGTGGTGGGTGTCGATCTGCATCTCGTGGGTTTTTTCCAGGATCTGCCGCAGTGTGAAAATTTGGTCTATGGTGGACTTTCCCGGCCTGAAACCGCACTGATAAGGACCTATCAGGTTATTGACGAATGGTTTCAGGCGTTCACACAAGACGGCAGAGAGGATCTTGTACGATATGTTAAGGAGACTGATCCCTCGATAGTTGGCGCAGTCAAAAGGGTCTCCTTTCTTGTGGACCGGACAAACGACGCTGAGATTCCACTCATCGGGCATGCTTTCCTCCGACCATATCTTACAGATGAGCTGGTGCATGCGCCCAACCAGATCATCTCCAGCTGCTTTAAACAGTTCCGCGGACAGTCCGTCCGCTCCAGCAGCTTTGTTCGACTTTAGCCTAGATATCGCTATCTTGACCTCGCCTAAATCGGGGGGACGGAATTCTTGGTCATCCTCGTCCAAATTAAGTGGAATATTCTGCCTGACAGCGGAATTCGTGTCGTCATCGCCGTTTAACAGTCTGCAGAAGTGATTTTTCCAAATTCTCAGCATCGACTGCGATTCTACTACTAGTTGTCCATTTTCATCCCTGCAGGCTTCTGTCCGAGGTCTATACCCTCCGGATAACTGTTTTACCTTTTGGTAAAACTTTCGGACCTCCTTCCTGCCGTAACATCTCTCCATCTCTTCGACCGCGCGCTTCTCGTGCTCTTTCTTTTTCCTTCTGAGAAGCCGGTTCTCTTCCCTTCTCTTCTGCTCGTAGAGCTCACGAACAGCTCTCGTTGTTCGATGCAGAGTTGCCTTGTAGGCCTCCTGTTTGGCTGCATGTGCCTGCCTGCACTCGTCGTCAAACCATGGGTTCTTCTTTGGTGGTGTCGTAAAACCCAGCACATCAGTGGCAGCTTCTTTGATGGCTTCTTGACAACGTTTCCATTCCTGGTCTATTGTGGTTGTAGGCAGGGTCGAACTTTCGGAGAGTTTCAGGGAGACTCGGTCGGCAAAGTTCCTAACGATCGATTGCGATTGTAGCTTTCCAACGTCAAAACGAGGTGTCCTGTCTCGACTCCGTATTTCTCTCGATATCCTCATTCTTATCTTGGCTACAACAAGGAAATGATCCGAGTCAATATTGGCTCCTCGGAAAGTTCGGACATCGAGAATATTGGAGGAGTGTCTGACGTCGATCGCAATGTGATCAATCTGGTTGACGGTTGATTGATCAGGTGACCGCCAGGTCCCTTTATGGATGTTGAGGTGTGGGAACCGTGTGCTCACTACAGAGAGGTTACGCCCCGAGGCGAAATCCACCAGCCTTAGTCCGTTTCCGGATGTGTTGTCGTGCAGGCTGTGTTTTCCGATAACTTTAGCAAAGATTTCTTCCTTTCCCAGCTGTGCGTGGAGATCTCCTAGAACGATCTTGGTATCATAGCTGGGGCATTGATCGTATGTTCTTTCTAGGAGATCATAGAAATCGTCCTTGCTATTGTCATCCTTCTCCTCTGTCGGGGCGTGGGCGCAAATCAGGCTGATGTTCCCGAGCTTAGCCTTGATGCGGATTGTTATGAGGCGCTCGCTTACATACTTATAGCTTAAGACTTTTTGCCTAAGTCTGCCTCGAACAACAAAACCACATCCAAATAAGCGCTGCCCTCCTTCTCCGTAGCAGTCGCCGTAGTAGAGGTCGCAGTTTCTCATCCTCTTTTTGCCCGGCCCGTTCCACCGCACTTCCTGGATAGCGGTTATGTCTGCTCTATAGCAGTCTAGGGCCTCCGCTAGTTCATCGGCTGCACGTGGTCTGTTAAGGGACCTCACATTCCACGTGCAGAACCGAAAGTCATTGTCCTTTTTCCGTTTGCAAGGGTCGTCAACAGTAGATCCGTCCGTATCCGAGGCAGGTTGTTGTTTCTGAACTCGTATTTTTTTTTACGTGGTGAGGAAGTTAATCTCACGCACAACCTCCAAACTGGGAGGACAGGCCCATTAATTTAACCCTCGGGCAGAGGGTTCGCTGCGTATATTAGTTCACCACACAACGGCTGTTATGATGGCTATCCAGGGGCGCCGCGAGGAGGCTGTACGTCAACTTGACTTATGAACAAGCAGGGATCGCGCTGGCATCCTACCAGGTTGGATGCAGTCAACAACTTTACCCTGTGTACATAAGCCCATGCCACCAATATGCATTACCCAGCGCATTGTTAAACAATGTTATTACGCAACCTAGCGGGCCTTATTATAATTATAAGGGTATCTCTGGTCATATTTCCCCAGTTCTTCCAGTTTATCGTTCTTCTTGCGCATAGATGGCGTTCTTGTGGTGGTTGCTCTCTTGATTATATCATCTTATACACGTTATACTATTCTCATCACACTATGTTTAAGAAATGTTTGTCATACATGTGCGGCACACTTCTAGGCGGTATATAGTTAGAAAAGGAAAAATAAATGATTTTTTGAAGATTGAAATGCACATTTGTTCAACGTCATTAATTGGTAAGGAAGTTTCTTAACACGGAAAACATGTACGAACTGCAACAATAATACCGCCACGCCGTTCTTCTGCTGTTTCTCATCGGCCGATTCTAAATGAATTGTAGAGTTTTGAGTTGAAAATCTCATTCGATGAAATCCCTGGGTATAACAATTACGATCACATCGTAGAATATATGCGACGTATTGTTGAATAGAGCTGTTGTTTTCGACCGCATTCTGCTTGCGTTGTGATAGAAGATTATGAAATGGTGAAGGGATGAGGAAGAACACTTTTCACCGACACAGAAGCCACGTCCACGTAGATATTCAATAAGACATGACGTTTACCTTTCCTTAATATAAGCCTTACATAGAACCTTATTTATGACTGATTATAAATTTAAGAAAAGGCGTGATTTTGTTTTACAACGTTGATTATTAATGCAAATATATGAAAATAAACAGGAATACAATATATTTATCAATTCTTAAGAAATGCTGTACCTTTAGTCTGCTTACATGTTCTTTCATGATCGGGTTATTCAATAAGATTTACCATTGCATACACAACTTTATTTAATTCTTGGCCAACCTTATACGATTTTCTGCTGGGTAGGTAGAAACTCAACGCACTTACGATGATGGCATACGCGATTAATAGTCATCCATGTATGTATACTTAAATACGAATTGTGGGACGGTAACTTCTTTATTTCGTTTTATGCCAAACAAATAAATAAAATTCGACTTAAGGGATAAAAAAAGAAGTCAAGGAACTAGAGAATGTGTACGAGTTAGAGGGAGTTTCGACATAGGGAAAGTGTTTTTGAATTCAGGGGAATACGCATAAGAGGGCGTCCTAGAACAAGATGGCGCACACAAGTGGAGAAGGACCTCAACCAACTTGGTGTGCACAACTGGAGGCAGCTGGCGAAAGATCGTGCTGGCTGGAGAGGCTTGTTGGTTGAGGCCCAGGTCCACCCCGGACTGTAGCGCCAAACTAAGAGGAAGAAGAAGAATACTAAAAAGTGGCCAACTGAAGTTAAAGTGAAAGTGAAATTCTTTTAATTTCAAACTCTCTGTTTACGATTATTTTCCATCAACTGCTATATTTCATTGAAACTAAATGTTTTGCGATGTCTCCTGCTATTATATTAAGCTCGTGGCTGTATTTTTTTGTATTATTGTTTCCAGTTTTAGAATTTTTTGTTAATTTTTTTATATCGCTTGGTAACTTTTTCAAAATTTTGGTGCCAAATTCTTTCAGAATTGCAGACAGGTTCTTCGCAGGCAGAGCATGCAGATCTATTTTTTCTTTGTATTTGTCGGTTATTCTGCAAATTCTACATGTCTTTTTTCTGTCCGAAATCGTGAAACTTCATAAACCGAAGTGTAGCCAAAAATCAGTTTATGGACATCGTTGCTCTGAATATGGGATCCAGGTTGGTTTTCCAGAAATATTATGTATGCAGCATGGTGGCGTGATTTACACCAGCGTTCCTTAACAGTGACAGATTGCTGTGTCGGATTTTCGTTGCATTTCACAATTTTCTATTAAGCCCATCTATTAGTTTCTCCCATGATGACAACAACCATATCTTCTGTTCAGTGTCTTGAAGATACCAAGGTGACTTAGCCCGGACTTCTCGAATTACATTGTGTGCTCCTAGACGACCTGTTCCTGGGGGTTTTTGGCCCTATTTTGTTACATCACGGCGCAAATACTATTCCTCGGGGAACTCTCCTTTTTACTTGGCGAACTGGATAGTTTTCTACTTGTAACTCTTCCAGCATCTCGTCATCATCAACATCTTCTATATTCGATATTGCCCCTACTACCAAGTTTGTTTCCGCATCAGAATTGTCTCCATCGGGAACTTAGTTCTCTTAGTAATCGCTACTAAACTCTTCTACCATTATATCGACCTTCTATATGTTGAATATTACTCCTTTTGAATGCATTCATTTCGTCAGCCATAATAACTTACATTCGTATAAGTATGTTGTTATCAATTTGCTTCTAATTCGTTTAAGTAATGATTACTGATTAACAACTGATTGACACCTTCACTCTTATACCCATGAAGTCAACAAAACGGAAAACTGTAAAATTCACAAATGATCTAAATATCCGGAAGTCATAACTAATAAACGATTTACAAACAAATACGTAATATTCAAACATATACAACATGTAGCAAGGTCTGGCCAGACCTACTCCATTGATTCCTCACCCACGTAGATTTCCAATGTGTGGTAAGCACTGAAGCATTTGTTCAAGATATCTAAACAATCAGGTAGGAAAATATGCTTTCGAAAATGAAAATGTCCCTCCAGACCTACTTACGGACAGAAGGGTTAGGGCGAAAATATACATTCTAAATTCCTTCTGATATCACAGCAGTTTTCAATATATCCCCAGAGATCTATATATATTACAGAGTTCCCAAAAGAATGTACTAGCCAAAGTCTGAGTGAGTATTAAAATCAAGGTTCCGCAAAACTCCCTAATCTCTCTCGTCTATCAAAAAACTTGGATAGATTAAACTTACTTACTTGGATGAACTTAAAACTTACAAACAAGGACATCGAATTAGGATAGGCACACGGAATGTCTCATCACTTACAGGAAAGGATCTCGAGTTAGTTGAAGAAGTTGGTGTAGTGTGGATATCGTGGGTATCTCTTCAACGAAGTATAGGGGATCTAGAACTCTGGAACTTTTGGACGGGTGGAAACTCTTCCTGTCGGGAGTTGCACCTCAATTGCACAAGTGGGAGTGGGGATACTCACAAGTCCCACGTTGGCTGGCAGGGTATTGGAGGGGATACCATTGGGAGGTAGAGTCGGTATCTTTAAGCTCAAGCTTGGAAGGTCAACTTTGGCTCTGGTGCAGGTATATGCACCAAATCTAGAGTCAGAGTACGCAGCTTTCCTGGAGGAAGTTGATGCTGCGCTTGATATGGTAGCGGGAATGGTTTCCTATATCCTGATGAGTGATTTCAATGCTCACGTGGGTGTGGATGTAATGACATGGGGGAGTGTGATTGGGAGGAATGGTGAACTGCATTCAACAGAAGTCGTGATTAGATCTCTTTGTGGTACCATAGTTTGTGAAACGGATGGTTTGAGACGTTCGTGTTTCGAGGGGTGCTGAACTGTGAACTTGGTGTTATGTACGCTGTACCTCACCGACAAAGTACATCTCGTGCCAAGGCGGAAACCAAGAGTGGCGGCATGTGGTGAGAAAATAACTGCATTGTTTAAGACGCCCGGGGTTCAGGAAACCATCAGAGAGAAGAAGGAGACCTACATAGACTGGATTCTCCTGGGGGGCTCTCGTGAGTGGTACACTGAGGCGAAAATAACTTTATAAAAATTTCTCATTCAGTCAAATCCAAAAATGGTGTGATGCTTTGCAATGAGTCAAGGAAGTCAGGAAGTTGAGGAAGTCAAGGTTAGAAATCTGGCCAGAGTTGCAATGGACAATGGGTAAGGAGGGAGCTTTATGAATTCCTCTTGCAACTAAAGTGGCCTGGCAACGTGGTTCTATATCAGGAAGACCGAGCTTGGTGTCAAAGCCAAGTTAGCGGTTTCAACTCAGTATTTGTTCCAACTCTTACCTATAGTCATTAAATTTGGGTAATTACTGAAAGAATAAGTTAAGACAAACTGTTGAGATAAGATTTCTTCGTTCTGTTGTGGGAATTTCTCGCCATGGTAGGGTGAGAAACACTAGGAGCGCGAGAAACTCAACATTAAGAAGCTGCTTCGTAGAACGAAGAGGGCAAGAATTTCCAGACCATCACGATTTCCGAGGCGATCGTTAAATGCGATTCCATTAGGTAGGCTACCGCTTGGCAAGCCCAGGACGAGGTATTTTGAACAAGTTCAAAAACTCGCCTGGTTACGCTTGGGTGTAACTCCTGATGAGTTAGAGTCGATGGCGGAGGATCGAGTTGCCTGGAGATCACTCATACTCAAACCTTTAGTGGAGCATGCAGGTCGGGTTCCAACTCGAATATTAACTTGCAGTCGGCTATCGGTTGCCGATGTTATTGGAAGTGTAGGTTATTGCACGTGAGTAAAATCGCACTTCACTCACAGGCCAACCACTAGTGTTCTGCGTGCTATTGTTCTCTTTGAGTGTAAGGGTCTTACAACTTTATGCACACTCCGAACGGCCAATTTTGAGATTTTTTCTATACAGTTATTACAGCATTTTCAGTGACTCGAAAGAGGTGGAGCCAGGAATCGAACCCTGGTACTGTAGGTTCTAGCGCGTATGAGTCGACACACATACAAACAGCGCCACGGCCGCCACTATTACAACTTTCCAAAGTAAACACGAGTAATTCGAACCCTACTGGATTCTGGCAAATTATGTACTTCAAGGGAAAGAGCGTTTTATGAAGACAGGGAAGACAAAAGTGTTAAGTTTTTGTGAGGAGGAAAAAGAAACACACTTCCTTACTGTTTGATGGTTTATTTGAGAAGAATGAGAAATACATGAGATGATGTCCTGGACACCAATTAAGGTATCAATGTAGTGGCATATAGTGTAAAGTGTGTTTATACAAATGTGCGAAAATATACAGTCAGCGTCAAAATTCAGTGTACTATATAAAGGTGCTAGCTGTCTCACTCTAAGAAAAAAAACCTTAGACGCAATTTTCTAAGGTAATTAATAACGTACATAAAGGACAAATTATCAAGTTACTGTATCAAGAACTGTAGGCACAGCGAGTCAAAAACCAACAAAATTAAGCGAAATTCACATCTCAAAAGTAAGTGTACCGCATCTAACGTGGTGAGTTTAGTGGCTACTTATAAAAAATTGGCTGTGTTTGGATAGTTGAACTATCTAAAGAGTATAATGAGTAAATGAGTCTAAAGAGTAAATGAGTTCTATTTTGAAGATGGTCCGATAAGCATAAACACTTCGGAAGCCCGCATTTTTTAATTTTCGTAACAGAAGATTGTGAAAAAGCTGCGGTAATGTCAATTGAAAAAGCAGCAGTACACTTTTAATTCTCAAGATTGGCCATTGTTTGCGTACAGACTTGAATTAGAGCACATTCAGAGGATTTAACTTCCCTAAAGCCGAACTGATATGGACTAAAGTAATTGTTTTTATTGAAAAACTGCAATCTTCTCATTTTTATAAGTTTTTAAAAAATCTTACTTAATGAAAGAAGAAGTGGAATCTGCCTATGGTCAACTCACTTGAGGGCATCAGGAAAGGCTCCAAAAAAAAAAATTAAACTATTGAAGATGTCAGTTAGGAAATAGTCACGAAATATGCAACATTCTCAGCTCGGTTGGATTTGTTATATTTTAGACCGTGAATATGTTTTAACATTTCACAGGTTTTATGGGATTAAAAAAGAAAGAAGAAGTTATTGCTTTTTAAAAGTTCATCAAAATTAAAGTTGAAAGAACAGCCACAAGAGGAGCTGTTGGAACATGGTTGTAAACTACCAGCTATAGCTACTTGTGAAGTGATCATTCAAAGCAGCGGCAACTATACAATTATTGAGACGATACATAAACGACAGTTCACTAATTTCCATTCATTTCTAAAGTTTCCAAATGTTGGTGCCTCAAGAAGTTCACCCATTCAATTACATCAATTCAATGATTCCTAAACATTATGTATGTGGAAGGTAAATTACTCCGAAATTGAAAATTAATTGAAATGTTCCGGTTAACATACTTTTAGGCGCTACGCCACGCAGCCAAGGACAGACAATTAGAATCATGTATTTATAAAGATACAGAATTCATTTTGTGAAACTTGGGAGAAAGACAAGTTAGCTTTAGTCGCAATTATGAGTCACAACTTGAGGCTTGTAAATAAGTGTATAGGGTATAAAAAAGGCTTGGAAATCATAAGCTCGGGTTATCTAAGAGTAATTAAACATAAACTAAGAAGGCTACAGAGGACTTTCTGTTCCGCTGTGCGCCGTTCTGTTTAAAATAAACCGAAATCACTTCATTAGTTACTCTACACAAAGAAAGGAGTGTGTTTCATTTTTATAATTTCTATAATCATCAATATCAATAGTAAGCTAACAATTTATTGTGTATGCATATTATTACTTAGTTCACAAAGAAAAATAACTTTTTCGAAGTAGTTTTGAGTTTTTTTTTTTTTTGAGAGTGTGACCGTACAGTCACGTTAGCACTGCGCGGTGTACGTCTTCAATTTGTTTACCGATGTGACTGTACGGTGACGTTACCACTAAATGAATGCTTTTCAAATTTAGTGGAACGCGATCCTGAAAATGTGGTTATGTGTTAAGACTTTCAAATAACAATCTAAGCGATGAAATAGACATTGCTGAATTTTGAGGTTGCATTAAAAACGGATTAGGTGAATATTGCCTTGCAAATATAACCAGTTTTGATTTCAATTTAATGTCTTTGCCACATGGCTCAGCGAGCGGAAATTGTTCGACTTCAGCTTAATTAAAGTTAAGTTACGGAATAAATGCGGCATACGCGGACTGCATATTTTTTTTATAAATATATATTCATGAATTAATGATAATTATATTGATAATATTGAATAATTATTATCGAAGTATTTTGTGAACGACTGCATTGTGAGGTCTACACTCTCGTTGAAGCGTTGCTCGCAATCTAGGTAAGGTTAGGTTGAAGTGGCTGCAGCGCAGAAGGATAACAGACACACTTAGGCCAAGCAAAGGCCCATTGTGTTAGCACGCAGATCTAAGGGTAACTATTCCTCAAACCCATTTTTGTTTTTAACAAAGCGAGGAAGAAGGCAGATTCTATTGTTGCTCAGTTCAGCCCGATTATGAAGGAAGTGTACTCAGAAGTCTATATTTACGGGATGTGAGTGCACTGCAGCTGCATAGCAAGTGTTCAATGGTTCCTTCCTCGTCCATGTTCATGCAGATTCTGCAAAAATCATTATAAGGAGGTCCTAGTATAGAGGCTTGAGTTTCGATTGCACAAAGCCCCGTACGCCAAAGCATGTCGTCAATCTAAGCGATCATTTGGGATCGATCATAGGCCAGAGTGGCATCAGGCAATGTGCCTGATGTCCATCGGCGGTTTGTTGGAGCAACCGTTTCCAGCTTTAGGAGATGTTTTATAGTAGCGATAGGTGTAGAGGGTGAATCTCCATCCGGAAAGAGTACAGAATTTGTGCTCTTTCTAGTGAGTTCGTCCGCTTCGCAATTCTCTGGAATGTCACAGTATTCCGACACTCACATAAGATGGATGTCAACATACCATCTCGTTAAGAGATAGGCGGCAATTGAGGAAAGTCTTGGAGTTGAAAGTGACAGAGGCCAGAGATTTGATCTCTGCTTGGCTATGGGAACAGATGACAATATATGTGCTCGATATTACATTGCTTTTAAGTAATGACAGAGCTTCCTCATTCGCTATAGTTTCAGCAAAACAACTACACCTGCGTAGGATCGTTGAATGTCCAGACCTATGTTCTTTCCAGCTATTCAGCTTAAATTAATCTGATCGCCTTGCCAGTTGCTGTCTGTTTGACAATTAGTTCTATAGGGGGTTAATTAGTATGTTCAGTGCTTCGGAGGAGGTTGTCTCTAACGGTCTGCTAATGCATCCGCAGGCCATCATCTGCACTCCAGCGAGGGATTTGATGTTGATTTTCTTTTCGAGTGTAGTCCTCCAAATTGCGACGCCATACAACTGTATGCGTCTGACTACTGATATAAATAGCCAATGAACCATCAGGGGCTGTAGTAGACCTTTAGCCCTTTTGCAGCAGTAAAGGGCTGTGGATGCCTACTTGACACTTTCCTGGATATATAACTTCCAGCTTAACCTTGTGTCTCATATAAGACCTAAGAAGTGTGGGAGGGTTGAATTTAGGAATTTAGGCCTAGGCCACTTACGCTAGTCCATTTCACTACCTTGGAGAGAGCAGACTGCATAATGTCCATGATCGTGGGTATGTATATTCCAGAAACTGCAATGGCAATATCATCTGCATAGGCAGTGACCTTGCACCCAGTCCCTTTACGTGCCAAAAGCAGTTCGTTTACCACTACGTTGCAGAGTAGAGGGGAGAATGAAAACAAGTTCTTGCATTTTGAAGTTTATTATAACCGTAAGGTACTGTACCTGGAATAAAAAACGGATTTGTTGAAGATCTTGGAAATGTTGCAGTGAGTTCAGGCTTAAGCAAATTTTGTGTGGGTTCGATTGAGGCATCGACGGCTCGTGCCTAGACACTCACTAAAGCAAAGAATCAAAAATTGTAATACGGTACGCCCGGGCAACGACCTCTGCATCTGTGCACCACTATGTTGTGCATCGCGAGAAGCATTTTTCTTTGTTCGATCAGCTGCGAGTTTCTGCCATCGATCAGCTGCGGAGAAGGGACGAGCCAGTACGGTACATACGGGCGACGAGATATGAGGTTTGGGTTTTCTGCACCATTGTTTGCGTGCGTGTGGAATCGTGAGAGATATGTTGTTGCTCTCAATCAGCTGGTGAGATGAGCGAGATGGAAGCGGAGCACGAATCGGTGACTCGGGATGAGCTGCGAGATGTGCCCAGGGAGAGGGAGTTGCGACGAGCGGAAATCCTCCAGCTTCCTGGGCTGCTCCAGCATCTAGCTAGGAGCTGAGGCAGAAGAATTCCGGCGAAAGCACGCAGAACTGCTACGCTTAAGGCAGATGGTAGCGAATCTCGAGAAAACCCGCTCTTAATCACCTGCGATGGACAAGAGATAGAGACGACTCGTAAGTGACGAGGAAATCGCCTAGTAAGTCAGTGGTGGAGGATGGAAAGTGCTGCCACCCAAACAATTGTTATGTCAATAACGTTGCTTAGATGATACGGGTGTTCGACCCCGAGGCGTACGCCGGCCCGTCTTCCGAAGCGTGGAAGAAGAAGGTCCCCTACATCCAGAGAGTCTATGCCTTGGACGAAAAGCTGGTGCATATGGCAGCGACTACCCGACTGGTGGGAGCGCCAGGCTTGTGGAGCCTTAGTGGAACGGCCGAATCTTTGGGAAGGGTTCTTCTCAAGGCTATGTTGCAGCTTCCCGACGCTGCTGATGAGGCTGATGATGAGGCAAGAATCCACGACCGGCTGCGAGAGCGACGACAACGCCCCGGGGAAGATACCGCGGTGTACGTTTTCGAGTTGAAGATGATCACCTAGCGGGAAAACGTACGAGACACCACCCTGGCCAATTACATTAACTAGGAGGCCTTTAGAGCAATAAGGCCAATTTCTATAAATGATGTGGTGGACATGGTCCGGTGGATCGCTGGACTGATGGGGAGCGGAAGTTGTGCGGCAGATAAGCCGTGACGAGGAGAGGCAGGGGCCTAGCGAGCGAGCGGTGGGGGACCGGCAGGACGAGGGGTAAAGTGCTTCGGGTGCCAACAAACGGGACATTACAAAAGCCCAGGGTCAATGTTCGGGTGGAGGGCAGCAAACACGGAAGGAAACCGACCCGAAAGACCGACTCAGCTGCTGCTGAAAACGAGTCGAACGGAGTGCGTCAACAACAGTGAACTGGTATCCAGTCTGTCTGTGCATCTATTGCGCAACTTTCATCTGGTGCTCCAACGTTGAGCTGCTGCACTTCCCCATGGCTCTGCACTCCCCATGGCTTATTGCGGTCCCTGTACGCAGATATCACTTGCCTTGATCCCTTCTCTCACTGACTGTTGGCGTGCAACTGCATGGGACCCCTGTTCCGCTTTCTCAGCTCTCATTGTGATGTCCAGATGTGCTCCACTTGATCCCTTGTGATTTCCCTCTGCACTCTCATATACACTCTTCCCTGGGACCCTAATCAAGTTTCCTGTTGCGTCGCTCTCTTTGCTTTCCCAGAAGCGATGCAGCCAACGAAACGGACTCAGCTTCTCAGCCCAGTATGCTTTGACGACAGCACTTTCATTTGCCATTCCTTCTTGCGTCGGTTTGGCTCCATGTTCTACGCTCTCGAAAGTTGTCGATAGATCCGGATCGTTCTCCTGCTCCTTTCGAATCCGTTCCAACGAGCACTGCTTCCCACAATCGTACTCTGTCTTTTCCCAGATGTCATACTCTGAATTCGGCGGAATCCTGGTGTCCCTTTCCGCCACGACTTGGTTGATCCTCGTAGACTTGATCTCCCCGACATTCAAAGGTATCTCAGAATTCTTGTATCTTAGAATTTTCCACTCAAGGTCCAAAGTAATGACGGTCCTAATCATAAGTCCGCTCCCTGAATCAACTCGGCAACTATATCCGCCACTAGGAACGTTTGCTCAACTGTCGTATCGACTCTTGTGATTGTCTCGGTTCACTTCTCAAGTACTTCCGCATCATCACTCGTAGCAGTTCGTAGCCGTATCCCGTACAACGGCTCCACTTCTTCCACCAGATCCCTCCTTTGGATCGAATCTGATGCTCCCGTGTCCAATGTGACCGTTAACCGTCTACCTCCAACGATGCCACCGACAGTGAGATTCTTCGCGTTCCTTCCTATCCGGGGCACAAAGATTGTGGGGCAACTCGTTGTGGGAGCCAGCTTATGCTCCTCTAGACTGACTCCGTTTAGTTTGACGACGGCATATAGCCGTCATTACCTCTCATCGAATCCGACTGTCGTCCTTCGATGTTGCATCGAATTGAACGTTTTCGATGCAACAAATGAAGTAACGGCCCTTAAATGTTTGTCGAGTAAATTCCAGCCAGAAGACATACACGCCAATCCCACTGGCTAGCAGGACAGAGCAGTAGCAACCGTTTCCTGGAAGGTCAGGAGACTGAGTTTCTGACAAAGTTGTTCGCTTCGTCTCAAGATCCCTTATACCGTCCACAAACGTGTCCGTTTTGGCGCTTTCGATGAGCTCCATCGTTGAGCCGTCACAATATGAATGCATGATTTTTAACTAATTACTCAAATGAGCGAAGTAATAATATATTGCGATCATATATTTCGAAAGGAGTCCGCTGGAAAGAGATGAGTCCATACTCATTTTCCATCTGTCTTTAGCCTACACGATTGTATTTGCATTACCCCCAATGTCAACGCATCGCATTTCCGTTGAAATATAATTTAAATCAATCAACAATCAAATATAATTTAAACACTCAAACAATCAAGTTCTGAGTATGAAAGTTTGCTATCGTAATAGCTGGGTTTCATACGGCTAGCTTTTGGAGAAACTGGAATAATTATTATTGTCAAAATAAAATATAAGCAAATACGGAAATTCTCAAAAGTGCATTGGCGAATAAGGGGAAACAGCATACAATGTGTAAGTTTATAAATGCCATTTACTACAAGTATTGCAAAGGTTGTGCGTAGCATTAGAACAACGACACTAGTGGTCCGTCACTCTCTAGTTGTCGACCACTCTTTAGTGGTACAATAGCCTTCGGCAGGTCAGCCCCATGTCTTTGGGTTAGCTCCAAAAAAAGCTGCAGGTACACTCGGATCTCTTTGCCATGGTTCAAAATATCCTCTGTTTCCACAACGGGTGTTGCCTGTATGGAAAATAGAACTTTCAACATTGGTTAGATTGTTAATGAAGCTAGGCCTAAGTGCATCCAAGACTGTAGCGCCACCTGAAGAAGCCTGATTGTTAACATCTTCTGGAAACTGTGAGTTGTAAGTTTGGTCAATTTCTCCAGGATGTGGACTGATCCATATTCATTTTAATGATTTTTTATTTACATATACAAGTATGCTGTATGCCTTTCATTCCATCTGTTTTTTTTTTTCATTCCAGCGGATTTGACAGGTGATTTTGTTTTTGACTCCGTCGGTTCATTTGGAAAATGGCAATTTTGTATTTTATTAATAATGTGCATCGGTAAAGTACCCGTGGGAATGCATCAATTGGCCACAGTGTTTCTGGCCCCACCCGCAACAGTGACCTGTGCTGACCCAGGCAATAAAACAGATAGTTGCTCATCCGAGTGCAAAAAGTACGAATACGACAAAAAAACATTCAAAAATACCATCATCATGGAGTGGGATTTGGTTTGTGACAAGAGTATATACGCCGAAATTGGACAAGCTGTCTTTATGTTTGGAATTTTGACCGGAAACATTCTCTTCGGCATTTGGTCCGACAAGTGTGTGACACAGCGGTAAATGCGCCAAACGGATTCACATATTTTACTTACAGAAAAGGAAGAAAACCCCCACTCATGTTCTCAGCAATCCTACAGCTGAGCTCCGGTGTCGGGGCTGCATTTGCTCCATATTATTGGTTGTTCGTTGTCCTACGTTTCCTTTGCGCAGTAGCTACCGGAGGCAACATGCTCACAAGGTGAGGACATGTCCACACAACTGGGAATGCTTCATAATTAAAAATTTATTACAGTTTTGTTGTTCTTATGGAGACGATCGGACCAAAGTATCGTGAGATTATTAATGGCGTGGTTTTTCATTTGCCGTTCAATATAGGTCACCTGTCTCTTTCTCTCACATCATACTTCCTGAGAGATTTCCGGCAATTCCAACTTGTAATCTCGCTCTATTCAATCTTCACATTTCTTTACTTCGTTACGCCAGAATCTCCGCGTTGGCTCATGAATGCTAATCGAGTCGAAGAATCTATTGATATACTGGAAAAAGCCGCCTTATGGAATAAAAGGCCCACGGAAGGCATTCGCGCTGCGGTGTTAAAGGCCAGGGCTGTTGCTGATACATCGACACCGGCGAAAAAAGGTCGATTAAGTGACCTTCTACGTACACCGAACCTAAGAAAAAAGACGCTTTGCCTCTTCTTCAACTGGTTCGCGGTTGGCTTCAATTACTTCGGAATATCGCAGTATGTCAGCAAACTAGGTGGTAATATATTCATGAATGTAGCTGTGAGTGCGGCATTCGGTATTCCCGGCCTAATTATGGCTGCACCTTCTTGTAAATACCTGGGTCGTGTTCGAGCTATTGCCTTATCTAACGCATGCACACTTCTGCCCATGTTCATATTCATTTTCGTCCCAGAGTCGCTGCATGGAGTGAGAGTATTTTTGGCATCATTAGGCGTTTTTGGTGGCATGTGGTTTTTCGCAGCAATATACATTATCGCTGCTGAGGTGTTCCCGACTGTTGCACGGAATTCAGGCATAGGAGCCTGTTCAATGTTGGCACGAATTGGCGCCATGCTCTCAGGGTTTTCAGCTTCATTTGGCAAAACTCACAAATGGGCTCCACCAATATTGTTTTGTACCACATCATTCATCTCCATAGTCTTGATTTATATGATTCCGGAAACAAAAGGCCATCCTTTGCCTGAGACGCTCGAAGAAGCGGAGAATTTCGGAAAGAAAGATCGTTAAGCATAATCTCAACTGACATCAATTTCCTACGATTCGTATATCTGATTATTTTGATTTGCATAAAATAAAGATGTACATACATAACATATTTATCATAAATAATTGTTGTTTCATGTTGTTAAAAGAGGATTATCAACCAATTTACATTTTCCTTGATGACTTTGGAAGTATCTTCATAATTTCTTAGTTTCTGTAAGGAGATGTTTCCAATTGAGGCAGGTGTGCCCCAAGGTTCAGTACTTGCGCCAATACTATATAACATCTTCACTTATGATTTTCCGCTATCAAATAGTTATGAAGCTGCTATTTTTGCAGACGATACTTGTATTTTTGTGTCAGATAATTTGGGTTGCAATATTGTAACCAAACTACAATCTGGCGCAAAAGATAATGAAACATATTTTGATAAATGGAAAATCAAATTAAATGCTTCAAAGACTCAGACTATCTTTTTTACCAGAAAGAGAAAAGCATGTTTCTTACCAAGCAACAGAATAACATTAAATAACATTGAAGTTGATTAGAAGGCAAGTACTAAGTACCTTGGGGTATATCTTGACAAGACACTGACATTCAATCTACATATTCAGAACATAATTAAAAAAGTTAACCTAACTATAAAAACTCTATGTCCCCTTATAAATCAAAAATCTAAAGTAAGCAATTCAAATAAACTAACGATTTTCAAAACGATATGGTTCACCAGTATGGGGTAAATGTGCTAAAACCCACATACAAAAACTACAAATTGCACAAAATAAACTGTTAAAAATGATGCTTAACTTGCCATGGCATTTTTCAACCAACGAATTACATGAAATTAGTAATATTGAAAAAGTTTCAACAAGACTAAATAAATTAATTGACCGGTATTCCGCGTCTTGCATTCAGTCTGAAAATCCTTTGATTTCGAGTTTGATTAACGAAAGCTGATGTAAATTGCAATTTAAATAACCAGAATTATTCATCTGTGATATCCTTTTCCTGATTATTTATTTATTTACTTATTTATTGAATCATTTATTTATTTATCTATCTATTTATTTATTTATTTATCTATTTATCTATATTCATTTATTTATATCTGTATACTTCCCATCTGATTTCAGTATTTTTCCAAGCATTTACCTGTTTATTTATTTATTTAAATTTATATATTACGTTATGAATCTATCTATATCGTGTCCCTATATACAGTTTATTTAATATTTTTTATCTTAGTTTTTTTTTCAGTAGAGGTTTTCATATTCAACTTTTCCTCTTCAATAATTGATGGCATGAACATATTAAGCTTGCAAATAAATATATAGATTGTCAGTAGTAAGGTATTTGAACCAAATCTCTGTAAATTGTGCAATAGTGAAACTTGATGTAAAAACAAAATTTTTGGGCTGAATAAATAAATCTAAATCTAAATCTGTAAGGCTGAAGTGGCTGAGAGTAGTGACACTTAGGCAAAAAAGGTCCAGTGGAGTACCTTCCGGATTGCACATCGTCTACTTCTAAGCCAAATCGGTTCTACCAATGGATTTAGCTATCTGATGCTGTTGTTATTCAACTCGGTATGTACACAATGTTTTGTGAACATCGATCATCCGTATCGTGACACGAAAATAATATCTGCTGGGCCTAAAGGGGGACGGTTTGTGTTACTTCACAACCACTAGACAGGAAAGTACTTCCACCACAGCTGCAGACACATTGGGGGTGACCGTAAGAGGATTATTATAATAGACGTGTTTTTTGAGGATCTATACTCATCTCAAAACGGGAATTGACCGATGCAGGAAAACCCGCCAAAGGAAAAAAAGCGCGGACTGAAATCATCTTGAGTCTAACAAAGTATTTATCACTTCCAATGTGCACAGAGAAAAATCGACCACATAAAATAGAACAAAAACAATAAGATTTCTCTATGGTTTTTTTCCAAGAAGAATATATTATTAAAACAACGAAGAAAATCTTATTGGAATCATGATGAACGTTTTATGTATCATATCATATCATGTTTTATGTATTATATCTTATAAGAAAACTCCTAGAAATATGAAGAAAAACGTATTAAAAGAATGTGAAATCCTCCTCGATATAAGAAGAAAAACCACTAAATGTGTTAATATTTAATAAGATTTCCGGATTGTTTTTAAAAGATTTTTCTTATTGTCTTAAAAAGTATACCAAATCATTTCAAAACGATTCCCTTATTGTTTGAAGAAGGTGTTCGCATTATTTTAAAACGATTTCCATATTGTTTTAAGTCGCTAATCGCTTACCTTTTTATTTTTGTCTTTCTTATTGTTACCAATAGTTTTCCATATCTTCATATTTTTATTGTATCCACACTTTTTAAATAGATAACTAACATACACTTTAGTTAACAGTATATTGTAGGCTTTTTTTGTACACTACTGTAAGTGCTCCCGTATAACACATACTTAAGATTGTCAGAAGTAAATATTAACCGAAAGTAAGAAACTATTGTCATATCGTATGATGCTCACACTATCACATTTCTTTTACATAAGTGTACCGCTTCATATGAAAGTATAAATACAACCCGTCATGTCAATTTTCTTCCTTCTCAATAAACTGTCGTAAGTAGTACATCTCCTCTCAAGTTGTTTCATTTTGACTCGCTCGCCTATCCTACAATATTTTATTACGTTTATTGATATTTATATTATATTTCCGTTAATTCAACTACATAGGTACAAAAATGAAATAGGCAGCACTTTTTCTCAATAAATTCATCTAAAGTAATATCAATATATAAAAACATCAAACTTCTTTTTGCTATGTGAATTGAAATACAAACCATCTGAAATATCTTCTCGTAAGTCCTCATAGTCAACTATTTTCTCCTCAGTAAAAGGGCAATTATGAACATTTGACCAACGAGAAAACAGTTTCCCTGAGGGATTTTTTTGTTCAACCTTGCGGGCCAAAAAGTATGTGTCCTAAACAATTTTAACCGAACGTTTACGATGTAAAGAATTATAAAACACATTGAACTTACCTTATTTTCAGTGGGAAAAGTTTCTGTTATAGCATTCGCCCAAGAATCCATGTCATCTTTATGTCATCTTTCTTCCAACATGTCTTTCAACTATGCAGTGCGTTAGATCCTTTTGTTTTTTTGAATTTAAATTACCATATTTTCGATAATGATCCAATGTCAGTTGTCCTTTTATAGTAGATTTTAAAATGTCTTGATGAATTTCAGCTTTTTTTTCGGATACTAGGGACATTGCAGAGATGGACGCCTTTGAAGAAGCGCCTGAAGACAAATTATTTGAAATATTTTGAAGCCATTCAAGGACTTTTCGAGTCGTTGGTATTGACATAGTTCCTTGATCAGAAATGAACGGTTTGTCCTGAAAAATAATCACTAAACAAGTTTACAGGGTTATATTAAACTAGTTCAAGTATGAAAAACATGTACCTTTGTATAAATATACATAATTTAATTACCCTTTTCTTTCTCCACTTCCTTAAACCTGCCTTAAATTTTATTCGCTCACCAAAATATCCAACTGTGTCAAAATTGCCGACAATCTTGCCGACGTCTTCAATTTCTATTTTTTCCAATATATCAACTGAATTGATACCGTACATTTTTAAGATTTCTACGGTTCCGGCATTAAGTCCCCAAGAAATATAAATGGTTTCTGTTTGCAACAAATCTTCACTATTCCACTTTAAAATTGGGACACTTATAACTCCGCTTATTGTTGCACTTATTGTTTCACAAATGTTTTCCCTTAAATTTCCATCCATTTTGATAAAACACACAGAAATCACGAAAGGGAATGGAAATTATCAAGCCACCGCACCGGAGAAAACGCCGACGTGGCGCGGCAAAACGGATACCAAGCAACTGTATGATTTGATTTAAGGGGGAATTCCTTTTGATTTTATCAGATATTCTCTTGAAGTTTCTAAAATACGAGATAACTTCTTGTTTTAAGAAGGGGCTCCTCTTCAGTTTTTACTGTTATGCGTAGAATTCAAAGGGGAATTAAAGGGAAACCCTGATTGTTCTGAGAAAGTTATCATATTAGACTAAGAATTTCTCATTATTTACGTATATTTACTAGGTGATCTTTTTAAAATGAAGGAGAAAATCTTTTAAATCGGTTAATAAGATTTTCTCCATAGAATTAATAAGATTTCTTATTCACACATTTTAATGAGATTTCTGAGTAAAACATTGAGGTGTTTAGCAATCTTCTTGATTTTATGGGGTACTTTTTTTCTCTGTGTGCAATAGTTTGTGAATACGAGATGCGATCATTTGAAGTGGCTGTAGATTGCGTCTGGAAGGTAGTAGATGTCGTATCAGTAGGGATCAGGTAGCTTTTGGAATTGAATTCAGGTTGTGTTAGGCCGAGTATTATATTTACTTAGCAGAAGAGAATGTCATAGGCAGAACGTTATGCGTTGCTGCCATATGTATACTTTGTTTCTACTACACATTTCATTTTATTCGTTGGAAATAAAATACTTCAGAAAACAGACTATGGAATATTTATTCAAAAAAAAAAAACAACAAAATAAACAAAATTGGTATTACCTTTAAAAAAAATCATCAGCCAAATTTGAACACAGAACATGCAAAAAGCGTAAGCAACGCACCAACCTTTGTTATCGATGAGCTGTAAAGCAAATTCCCTTTGTAGAAAAACGAATCCTTAGCAGGAAACCACTGCATGCCTAGTAGTTTTACAGAACTACATTCCTCAAGCTGGCTTGGAGAAAGCTCGCGTTAGTCTTCTGGTAAGCTCAAAAGAAAAAGTCGTTGATTAGCACACTTGAAGCGCGCGGATATGTTTCGCGAGAATCCTGGGCGAATGATGTTTCGTAAGTGACAGTTAGCAACCGATAGTGTGTCAGAGGCTGATCACTTGACTCTCTCCAAAGTATGCGTTGGAAGTTTGTGTGGGTTGGTGATACCATTATTTGCAAATACATTTGCTATATATCACCCGAAATTGTGTAGAGATGTCTTCGAAATGACGTACAAATTGAAAAAAGATCTCGTTGATGTGAATGGCCTATTAACAGCGAGTCTTTGAGTGAAAGATTGCCTTCTGACTTAGCGGAAGCATCGAAAACTTGGTTGTGCTGCTATCGTTTTTAAACACAGCATGGTGCGGTAAATAACACCAATCAGTTGATGGTAGGAGTAATTCGTTCGCTGGAACTTCTTCCATGTGACTTAATCTTAAATATTCGTTCATGAAATCGACGTATTTCTGCTTTGAATCTGGGTCAGCTGCGATCTTACGTTCCAAGGCAAGAAAACGTTTAAATGCGACACTAAAGCTTCCCCTAAAATCTACCTTTTCAGCACTTTTGAAAGGTAATTCTACAATGTACCTGCTATCTGGTGACCGTTTATGCTTTTGAACGTATAAATCTTCTGCACGTTTATCCTCAAGCGACAAAACAGGTGGCTGTTGAATTTCCTCGATGCGCTAAATCCGCTCAAGGTCGAACGATAGATAGAGTGTAAAATGTTGTGACAGGATGGTCTGATGAAAGACTCTCCATTTTATTTTACCACAAACTACTAGACCAAAAAGTGTGGGAATAAGATCAGGTCCACTTGATTGGCCTCTTACAGGAACACCATTGACCACACTAAAGAATTGTTCGGCCCCAATCAAAACGTCAATATGACCTGGTAAATAGAATCTAGGATCTGCTAATGAAGGCGAGTTAATTGATGAGTCGATGATTATAGGTGCAAAAGCAGGTACCAGCGAAGTGAGCCTTGATACGATGTAACATGACATTTCAATGCATTGATTGACAAAGCGAGAATAAAGCTTAAGTGTGACAATTCCGTTTGTCACGCCTGCTGAAGTCGATCCTACACCACCACGGGAATGCGAGCAGATTTCCGAACAAGACCCAGCTGGACCATGTCTTCCGTAATAAAAGAGACCTGTGATCCGGAGTCCAGCAACAACCGAATGTTTTTGCGAGTACCACAGCTACGGCAGTAGGCAATATTGTACGAATGTGACGAGGGGAATTTGTTGAACTACTCCCGGCGGAAATCGATAGCGTCAATGAAGATGTTGTTGCGGGCGATGGATTGGTTGATGATACTGCTGCCGAGGATTTTGACGAGGAGGTTGTAAGTTTTAGATCAGGCGACAATGTTTGATTATGCACCAATGTGTGGTGCCGAGAATGACACACTCCACATTTAAAGTTTGAGCGACATTTAGATGTGGAGTGACCCAACCGTAAGCAATTGAAGTATAACGAGTTTTGCTTGACGAACGTTTATGTTAATCTTGTTTATGAAAATCTTGGACATTTGGTCAAGAGATGGTCTAATTTACAAAGAGGACACGACACGGCTGTTTCCATCAAATGGTTTTGAATGCCTTTAGGCTTATTTCGAGATTGATTAGAACGAGAGAGTAATAAACAAGCTTCTAAAGCATTACAACGTGCTTGTAAGAAGGATAGAAATTCATCTATCGCGGATACCGCTTTCTTTGGCCTACGCCTGCCGCGTATCTTGGTCAAGTTTTTGCAACAAGATGAATATTACCCACGGATCGAGGCTGGTAGATATGAGCGCATCTAATGGTTGATTATGTCTGATGGTTTCATCTGTACAGTCCGTTAATTTGCGAAGAAGATGAACATTTTCAGAATTCATTGAAGGCAATGACAAAAACGCTTGAATATGCGATTGTATTATCACATTTGACCGATCGTACCGCAGATCTAAACGTCCCCAAGCGTTGGTATAGTTAGCGCCCGTTATACTTATGCGACGAATCAAAACGGCTGCTTCATCACGAAGGAAGGATTTCGAATAATGGAACTTCTGCGTGTAGTTTAAACTCGGATTCGCGTCTATGGAACCCATAAAAAAATTACGAAAAGTTGGCCACTGTTTGTAGTCCCCAGAAAACATAGGTATATCCAATTTTGGCAATGAAACTGAGTTTTAACCCGATTGATGAATTTTTAATAGCGAACTTTGCTGTTTGGTTAATTTATCAATCGCGGATTCACTATCGACAGGTTTTTCAGAACGTTGTCTTTCACGAAGTGCCTTTGTAGTGGTTGACTGGGCCATTAAATATTTTGTTTCATATTTGCGAAAATCGTCCTGTGAATCTGAGTGATCATCAACAGACTCTATTAATTGGTTCTGCAGAGATAAGAATTCCACCCACGAAAATTCGAGTCTTTTTGAATGACCTTCAAGGAGTTCGATAGTGACATCTTGATTTATACTATTCGCAAATGTTTCCGACCGCGTTATGCATCCTTTCAAATGTCCACGTTTCACTCTTGAGGTATTCATATTTTACGAAATCGTATGGAAACCACCAACGCAAATGGAACGAGAAAAATACCAATTATTGAACAGGTATAACACAATTTATGTCTCCACGTGGTTGTATACGCATATATGTATGCACAATCAATGTATGTACAAAATTTAACAAAAAAAAAAAAAAAAAAAAAATACGAAAAATTTCGATAACTCAATTGTTTCAATAATACACAATTATTGTTCAAAATTCGGTTCACGAAGGACCAAAAAATGTTATAAAATACAGCGAGGATAAATCCAGCGATGACGAATGAAATTAATCCAAATTGCTTACCACGCTATAGTTTAAATCTTTATTCCTTCTTCCTTGGTGGTCCACAACAAAAAGAGAACGAATCATTTTTCAAATTTACCAAAAGTCTAATTTTACTGAGAACATTGAATTGATAATATAAATTGTGATATTCAATAATTATGCATTAGTGTACCAAGATCAACTATCAGAGAGTCAACATAGACCTTATCTTATCTAATGAGAATAGAGCTTTCAACAAGAAAATAACATAGAAAGCTTTTGCATATTCAGAATTAATTTGACAAGTGGATGAGAGTTCAAAACATAGAATTTGTGAGAAATGAAAAGTAAACATGAGCAAAATGAATGAGTGTAAGTTAAATGATAAGAGAGACGCAGATTTCTGCAGGAACTATACGTGATTTCTCAACAATAGTATTATTCAAAGTATTGCCCATCTGAAACTATGACTTTTTTTCCCTCTTTCTGGCAATTTGTGGATCCCATCCCAAAAGAACTGCGACGGCTTGGCAGCCATGAATGAATCAAGCCACTTTTTGATATTCTGCTCTGATGTGTACCATATTTCAGTGAGGACGTTCTGCATCGAACGGAATAAATGGTAGTCAGAAGGGGCAAGGTCTGGGCTGTAAGGTCTATAAGGTTTCAGAGTTATGGGACCTAAGACAAGCCGTGGATGGAACGATGGGATTTTTCAAAGCGAAGAAAAATGAAACTGTCCTCAACATAGATCAACACCAAAACAATAGCAAGTGTCGCTCCTACACTATCACAGATGGCGCACTAACATTTTCTTCGAGCGATAGTACTATTAGTTTCATATATGTACATTGGGTTCGGTTAAAAAGAGTCTTAAGATAAAATATGAATTTGATTGACTGTATATACATAAATATGAATTACGAGTATCTTATTCTTCTGATTCACGAACGATCGCAAATTTTCCTTTATTTATTTACAGTTGATCAAAAAATCGGACACACACCTATTTTCACCTACAAACCACAAAATACAACAAAAAAATAACTCATTCAATTAATGTTTATACTTTTTTTTAAAGCTTTTATTATGAGGTCTTAATAAACAATAAACAAAAATTAATTCACAGTTTGAAAATATGTCTCTTAAAATACACATCAAAAAAGAAATCGGTAATATAGAACTCCCATCCAATTTTCCCATATTTATTATTAAAAATGAGCTTTTTTATTTGTCGTTACTCATTTGTTATCTCAGTTCCAACTAAAATATATGCAATTTGCAAAACTTAATCAACATGGATAGACGTCGTGGTTATACATCCATAGAATTACGGGAAACAGTTGTTAAACATTTTAAAGAAGGTAAATCTGTGCGCGATATTGCGAAAATAGTAAATAGAAGTCACTCTACAGTAGGCGACATCATAAAAAGATATAAAACCTTTGATAACATCGAAAATTTACCGAAGTCCGGAAGACCAAAAATATTTACTGCAGCAGATGAGTGCTGGATTGTACAGCAGGTTAAGTGCACTTAAACTGTAGAGGTAAAAAACTATTTACAAAAAGATGTTCATCCGAAAACCGTGAGAATCGTGTTGAGAAAAAATAATCTCCATGGAAGAAGACTTTGTTAGGCAACATCAAAACAAAGATTTGTCTTTTTGGAAACGTGTTTTGCTCTAAGACGAAAGTAAATTTCATTTATTTCGATCTGGTGGACAAACATATGTGTTCGGAGAAAACCAAACGAGGAGCTAAGGGAAAGAAATCTACGACCAACTGTCAAGCATGTCCGCGGCTGGACCAGGGAATCTTGTTTTTATCAATGGAAACATGGATCCATACAAGTACATAAACATTTTAAAAGATAATCTGGACCAAAGTGCTCACAAATTGGGAATAAGGAATGAATACCACTTTTACCATGACAATGACCCCAAGCATAAAGTCTTAGCCCACGTCTGTGGCTCTTGTATAACTGTCCGAATGTGCTCGAGACCCCAACACTATCACCAGACTTAAATGTCATTGAACACCTGTGGAGCTACTTAAAGATTCAGTTGAAGAACTACTCTATTTCAAGCAAAAGGGACTTAGAATACGCCTTAGAATGGGAACAAAATACCAGCATACCAATACAAGCTTTAAAAAAAGTATAAACAATAATTGATTGATTTATTTTGTTGTTGTATTTTGTAGTTTGTAGGTGATAATAGGTGTGTGTTCGATTTCTTTTTTGATCAACTGTATGAATTATTTCGTTATGAATTATAAATAAAAATATTTAAAAAAAAAATGGCATTCGAGGAATGTTATTGCAAAACGAGGGAGATGTCGTGCGCAGCGACAAGGATCAGTTGTGAAAGTGTGGCGTTGAATATTTCAGTGAAACAATAGATTTCCTTCAGTTTATATGTAGAAGATTCTTCCCAAAATTAAATAATGAACACAAAAAAAAATGTTGCAAGTGGAGGTCGCCTTAGCCGGTAAGAGCCCATCACTACCTAAATCGTTACATACATGAGAAAATCTTTACTTATCTATACTTCTTAAATTCCGTACACAACCTATGCTGTGTGGACAACGACACCACGACCAGGATAGATCTATTGTATCGAAGGGTTAAAGTTAAATCATAAAACAAACCACATCCTTCGGAATTTGTCAATTCCCCTGAAACATACGTTTCCTTTACCAGATTAGTGCCGGGCATTCGCACAAAATGTGCTGAGAGGTCTTGTCTTCTTCGAGGCAAAGCCGACAAACCGTGTCTTGGCACAGGTTTAATTTGATAAGGTGACATTTCTGGACGCAATGTCTCGTAAGAAAGCTTGTTAGCAATCTTAAGCTATGTTTATTAATGGAGTATTTCCTCATATGAATAAGGCCTGATTAATAATTTGGATTGCCTAAGACCATGACCATATGTCCACTGGGCCTAGGCGAAGTTTGTTTTCCCATTCGTTAATCAGAGTTGTAGCTGATGTCCAGCTGACGTTGCATTGCGGTTCTGGGCCGATGAACACAGATTCTGAGCCATCTCCCGGAGCTCATCTGCCTATTCGTTGCATGCAATCCCTTTAGTCCAGAGACCAATTCAAGCTTTACTTTGTTCTGTATGGCAGGGGATTACAAAACGTCGAAGGAATATTTGACTGTTTTGGAGTCCATTAGATTGGACGAAAGTGCTTTTAGTGCTGCTTGGCTGTCTGAGAATATCTGAATTATTGCGCCCTCCGTAAAGGTATCAATTGCGGAGGTTTTCTCGGGCGATCTTGATGGCGTGTATCTCGTCTTTTAACACTGTAGGGCTCTACCCATTGGTACGAAAATCCTAGTGTTGGGTCCAAAGACTCCTGCTCCTACTCCAGAATTCATCTTCGATCCGTCTGTGTACCAAACCAGACTTCTAGGGTCTAGTGCTGGGACACCATGGTTCCAATTTCCGCGGTCTAATATGTCAACTTCAAGAAGTCTGCCGAAACAATCTTGCCTGACCATGATACTCGGCATTGTACAAAACATGTCTCTATTAGGGATTAAGTGGTTACCAGGTTTTTAATTATGCACTAGCTGCAGTTTGATGTCGTATCCGACAGCAATCTTCCCGACGAAGGTAAGGAAGTAAGCCCGTCGATAGCTTCTACAGCGGTTGTGGGGCAAGTGCGCATGGCACCTGTTATTTCAGGGCAGGCAATTAGTTGCACCTTCTGAAACCTGTTTACCATTGACTGTTGGAATGTTTTTGGACACCAGCGAATGTGATAATGGGTCTTGCTAACATTGTATACAACCAATGTATTGAAAGCAAGACCCCAAGACCTGCCGAATAGACGTCTGCTGACCCACAGTGCTCTGGTAGCACGCTCTACAACTGACTTGATGTGTAAATTCCAGTTGAGTCTTTTGTCGAGAATTACCCCAAGATATTCGACTTCACTGGAATAGACTAGAGTGGTGCTATGAATTTTTATTGGTTCAAGGTTGATACGTAACCTCCTTGAGAATGGCAGGGATTAATAGATAATCATTCTGTTAATCTGCATTTTGCATTACTATCTTCTTGACGACATAGTGAAGGGCATTTGTTGTAGAGTTTTCTTTCCTATATGCGAAGTGGTTTGAGTTTAGGAGATTGGACGACTCTAACCAGTGTCTGATAGTATCTCCATTGTCTTGAATAAAATGATGTTATACTGATGTAACGTATAGTATAGCTTGCTCTAAATAAAGCTGTCAGTTGCGGTGGAATTAGGTCAATAGATCATGGCAGGAGCGAAAGGGGGAGACTATCACCACCGGGGGCCTTGAAGGATTCGGAGGTGCTCACAGCCCATTCTATTGGTATCGTTACTTCCCCATACCTCAATAGTCGCGTTTACATCGCAACCGATAACATAGTGCAGGTTGATTATACGACAGTAGGTGATGAGGTCGTGGACGTCCAGGACCTACCTACTTCAGTGGTATTTCGTTTTTGTCGTCGATAAAATACGCAGAGGCGCACGCGATGTTTTGTGATCCCCTTTCTGTTGGGACTTCCAGGAGTAGTGCGACTAGGTTTCTTGTGATAAATTCTGGGATGGGAAGGAAGTTATTATTATTATTAATAAAACAGGCCACTCTAGGCACAGGTTCTCCACACTTGGTGATTAACTTACATGTCCCATTCCGTTGTTCCTGGATAAGACCGAGGGTTATGTTTTCCTCGGCGAACCTGTTACTAAGGGTTGCGGACGTGCCCTTAGCATGGTGCAGATTCGCCTGGAGCACCTTGATTGTGCTTATTTATCCTCTAATGAGGCTCGGGGTCGCCGCATTAGTTGAGCTATTTGGGACCCATTTCTTTGCGACAACCAGCTTGTCTGGGATGACCCATAGGCTTCTTACTCCGTGCGTTGAGCCCCTTGGCATCTGCATCGCCAGCCTTGACAGTTTTAGTTGTGATCCTGCTCTTTGTACTAGATGTACTAATGATATGCCCAGTGTTACTGCCAATTGAAGCGGAGGAAGAAGGGTTTTCAGTATGTGATGTTGTTACACTAACCTCGTTCACCTTTTTGGCTGCAGTGATCAGTTTTATCTG
This sequence comes from Eristalis tenax, assembly GCA_905231855.2. NCBI lineage: Eukaryota > Metazoa > Arthropoda > Insecta > Diptera > Syrphidae > Eristalis > Eristalis tenax. The sequence goes on along the minus strand of HG993124.1, from coordinate 102,391,878 downwards.
ACCAAAGCAGCGTATTCTGAAGGACGCTTAAAACTATGGCTATGGAGAATTTGGAGATGTGTGCCTTCAAAGACTCTGCAGCGCCTTTCATGTGGTTGCCTTAAGACCCTAATTTTGGGCTTTTAAAGTATCCAAAATTTTGCTGTTCGGTAGCTCGAGGCTTTTGTGCTAATGGCTTTCTTAGCTGCAGGTGCTGTTGGTGTATAATCCTCTGACTTAACCCTTTCGGCGAGAGGTGTTCTGGGAAAAGCTAGGACCTTCTCCCTAGTATCGCCTATGCGAATTGCTTGCTTGAACCGCCTTTTCTCAGCGTAATTGAGCATTCCCCTGCGTTTGTAAGAGTTAGATTCTGTACCGCGACTTTTGGGTTACAGAATGAAGTAGTATAGTGTGGGCAATGATAACGTGATCAAGTTGACAACATGAGGCCAATTGCTGAAGTGCAGTCAACGAGGGCTTTGTATCGATCTATTGACAGTGAATCTTCGCGGAGCTCTATCGCATTCCATCGGATCTTTATAGCATATCGGACATTTTTTATGTCTTCGTACCGTAATACATACCGGTCATACCGAAAGATAAGGGACACATAAATCAAGCCAACTTAATCAAGCGAATGTTTCTTGCGGTTTATAAAAGTGCAGAACATTGCAACTAAAATCCCGGCTACAGAATTAACTCCAAGTAAACCCGAGCATTGGAATTTGTGAATGTTTCCTATAGTGACCGATTTTGAGAGATGAAGGAAGATTCAACTAACGTTTGTTTATCGGAGTTAACTCAACCATACCATACCCCAAAGATGTATTGATACAGAGTGAATTATTGTGAAATATTGTACTGTTAAAATTTCTTTCCTATATCGTTTTCTCTTCACCAGTGTTTTCTTATCGTTCAATACCGAATATCGTTTCATTAATATTGTAATATTAATCACTTCGTAATATTTAATTATAATATTTGTGGTAAAAGAAGAAGAAATCGAAATATTTGTCCGACCAAAACAAAACAAAAACGTAATATAGTAAAACATAGGTTCAGTGTGTGTTTCAGAAGTCGGAAACCATTCTGTTCAGGACGCCGAAAGTGCTGAATTGTTGGACGACACGGGCTGGCTACAAGGACTGTACACTGGCGCAAAGGACTGTAGTCAGATACCTGTGGATCTGGCTAGATCAGTATCTATATTTTAACAAACATGTAGATGCTGCTCTGGCCAGGGCCCGAGGCGCTTTTGCCTTTACAAAGAGACTGTTTTACAACAACCAACTCGATGCGAGGGTGAAGGTTATCTGCTACGTGGCTGTCCCGTGTGGTTCAACGTGGGTGCAAGTTTGATGGAAAAGATTCGGTTGTTTGGGAGGGCCTGTCTTAGGGCTTGCCATCGCCTTTATCAAACTCCAGAGTGTAAGTAGAAAAAATCCTATTCCAACAATTTCCTGCTGAAGTTGATTCGAGTTCATACTACCAGAGCGATGAACTCGGTCAATAACCTGAACTCGGAGGCTTCCTACCCCAATACACTATACGACGATATGGTATGGCAAAACGTCTTCGTCCCCCCAGAAGCCTTTCTCCATTTAGACAAGAACGGACTGTTACAGGATACAAATGCGGTACCGCTCATCTTGCACTGTGGAGAGATGTTCGGGATTTTGCAATACAACACCGAAAATTCTGGTGGCTGGTGAGAGAGGGGAACTCTCTCGTCGAACCCTTTAGACCCGGGATAGAAAGGGTAGTACGTATCCCCGAAAGGGGGAGTAGTCGGTCACTGTCTTGCAGCGAATGAGATGCAAAACTATGAGTGGTAATCTATGGCCGACCTACATAGCCTAGGGTAGTTTTTAAGGTAGTTTGTAAGTTGTAAATAAATAAGTGCAAAAACAAAACAAAAAATTAATAAAACATAAATAAAAAACAAGAGTACCTTTTTATATACATATTAAGTACATATAAAGGGTTATTTTTTAGTTATTATTTTTTTGGCAGCATTGGTTTAAACAGCTGACATATTTGACTCGATGGGTACGTAAATAAGCAGAATTGTCGATTTTGGAGTGAATATCAGCAGAAGCATTGCAAGAGCTACCAATTCATCCAGAAGAAGTCACAGTTTGGTGCGGTTTATGGGCGGTTATAGACTATTTTTTGTGGGGTTATGTGAAAGCTCATGTCTATACAGACAAGCCCGCAATATTGGAAAGAGTATGCCAAAATTTGACTAAGCGGATGGACCATTTGAGGCGCAGTCAAGGTCAACATTTGCATGAAATAATCTTCAAACATTAAATTATATGGACCGTACTATCGATTTAAATAAAGATTTCATGCATTTTTCTGAATTTTATATGTTTTTTTTTTTAAAACTTTCCTACAGCTTTTAAAAAATCACCCTTTATATACAAATATTTTAAGGGCCGATGTTGATGATTTTGAATAAAACAAATTTTTTAGGAAACTATTGTCATCTCTTTTTATTATGATAATATTGGCATGGTTCTATTATGTCTGAAAAGAAATATCGGCCAAATGACCGCCGCGACCTCGACGGCACACCTCCATCCGATGGTCCAAATTTTCGATGACGCTGAAGCATAATTGAGGTTCTATGCCGTTATGTGCCGAATTATCTCATTCTTTAGCTCTTGAATTGTTGCTGGCTTATCGACGTACACCTTTTCTTTTAAATATCCCCAAATAAAAAAATCAAACGGTGTCAGATCACATGATCTTGGCGGCCAATTGACATCGCCACCACGTGAGATAACACGGCCATTGAATTTGTCGCGCAAAAGAGCCATTGTTTCGTTAGCTGTGTGGCAAGTGGCACCGTCCTGTTGAAACCACATATCGTCCACACTCATATCTTCCAATTCGGGCCATACAAAGTTCGTTATCATTTCACGATAGCGAACACCATTCACAGTAACTGCCTGACCGGCCTTTTGGGAAAAAATACGGCCCGATAATGCCGCCAACCCACAAACCGCACCAAACTGTCACTCTTTGTGGGTGCATTGGTTTTTCGACAATCACTCTTGGATTATCATTCGCCCAAATGCGGCAATTCTGCTTATTGACGAATCCACTGAGGTGAAAATGTGCCTCATCACTGAAGATGTTTTTCTTCGAAACTTTATCATCCACTGTTGCGATTTCTTGCCACAATTCTGACCACTGACGACGCTTGAAATGGTCAAGAGGCTATAGTTCTTGAGTAAATTGCACCTTGTAAGCGTGTAAATGCAAGTCTTTATGCATAATGGTCAACAACGACGAGCGTGAGAGGTGCAATTGTTTGGCACGACGACGAGTTGAGGTGGACGGCTCTTCAGACACACTATCGCGAAAAGCAGCAATATTTTCTGCAGTACGAGCTGTACGACCATGCACTGGTGTTTTAAACTTCTCCTACAAACCCGGTTTGCTCAAATTTTTGCACGATTTTTCCGATTGTACGCACATTTGGACGATCAAATTGACCGAAAAAATCATGAAGTGCACGATATGCATTTTGATTTGAACGCCCATTTTCACAATAAGCCTGAATAACTTTAACGCGTTGCTCGATTGTGTATCTTATTTTCCATGGTTCAAATTGAGTTAGTCTGAAATTGAGAAATCAAGAGAAATCAAATGAAATGCAGAAAAAAACTTGACGTTTAGGTGTGGTTCACATTCAATATCGGCCCTTAACCATTTATGTATAAAACTTAACGTTTAGGTGTGGTTCACATTCAATATCGGCCCTTAACCATTTATGTATATGTAGTTTAGCTTAAGTTAGTTTAAGTTATTTTGATGGTAGTGTGTAAGTTAGTATTCAGGTTTTACTTAAAAAAGTTCAGTTATTTTTTAACAATTTTTCTTAGTTATATGAATTTTTAGTTTAAGTCGATAGACACATGTTGTGGATAAGATTAAGCTTAGTTTAGAGTGCCTGCGAACGGCCAGTCAGTTAGATATAATAATTCCGTCCTAGTTTTAATCATTTTTTTCTAGTAATCAATTCTAGTATATCAAAATAAAAATGAATATAAAAAAAAGGTTCTGTGTGTGTGAATGTAAGTAAAATAAATACTTGTATTCGGAATAAATCGAATACGAGAACAACATGATAATTGTCAAACTTGGCAGCAGTTCCCATCGACAGGTCTAATGATGCGGATCCAAAGGTAATTTTTGCATGCATACTCGTACTTAATGTTCTCACATCTCTTTTCCTACCTGTCAAAACGGTATTGAGATACACACCGCACACCGTGTTTTGTGTTTGTGGAATTAGACAATGTCAAAATTACACGTTATGAAAAAACTTTCGATTTAGCAGTATGTTACCTAATTTCGGATTTTACTCGTATAATTTTGAGTCAGTGCATGGGGTACATACATACGTATTATGGATTCTAAAGTAATGAAGTAATGAAGAAGAATAAAGCTTGTTAAAATGGACTAAGGCTTTAAATTTGCGCGTCTTTTTTCATTGGGTTTGTTATCAGTAAAATCCTCCGTTTCCGAGGCTTGTTGTTGCTTCGTAACTACATATTTTTTATGTGGCCGGGCAGTTACCTCGACGGCACAACCCCCAACCTGGAGGGCCAGTTCCTTTTTTGTCACCCCTAGGACAAGAGGTCGCACTTATAAGTTTGGCAAGTTGAGCTCGGTTGAACTACAACCAGTACCCGATGGCTACCACTTTGAGGTAAAAAAGCACAATTGGTGTGTAGAAAAAGTTACAACACTGGGCATCGCCAGGTTGACGCCAGTCAGTGCCTACCCGATTCCCACAACACCCAACCACCGACGCTTGTTGGTTGAGGCCCAGGTCCACCTCGGACTGTAGCGCCACCTTAAGTAAGTAAGTAAGTACTTCATTGGAGAGTTTGTTTTTCCACTTGGTAGTAAGAAATGGATTGACGTTTCTTTTTTGGTGCCATGCTAAATCCAGCGGCACATGATAGGGTGGGTGATAACCCGGGGGGAGGACAAAAAAAGACACCCGTTCCTCCCCTGTTATTGACAGATAGTCCAGTTTAGATTTTTCGGTTTCTCTTCTATCAGCTTAACGTTTTATTTCTGAGTTTACCCTATATTATAACACATGCAATATTTTTGTGTAGTGGTGACCTCGTAGGCTCTGGTGAAAGAACCTTTCCCAATGCGGCGAGCTTAAGCGGAAACCTGCAAGGCATGCATCTGCACTAGAGGTACGAATGTTCCTAATCCTACACCACTATCTGCCAAGCTTCTTCTGTCTCTTGTTCTCACTTTCCTCTCCCCTCCCTCCGCTAATTTTCTAATATTCGTTACACTTTACCATTACACGTTGGAACTACCAGCGGGCAAGAGTCGTGCCCTCCTGGTTCCTCCCATGCCAGCTGAAGTTGTGGGCCGATCAGTAGACGTCGAAGTTGTATTGGCCGTCGGATGCAGAATGGCTTCACGACTGATCGTTTCAGTCTGATCAATAGCAGAAACAGAAGTGGGTCTAATGAGCGAAACACCATTTTCATCTCTTTTAATATTTGGTGGATTTTGGGTGTATTTTCGAGTATTCGAGAAAGGAAAGTGGGCAGAGCTCGATATACCAAGGGAGGGCTAGATTGAAACCGAAGGTCAACTGGTGTTCATAGTTCGCATACTAACAGCTAAGCACTCTCTTAACCATGCATCCCTTGGCGTATGCTATTCCAACATTAGATTAGAGATTATTTCCAAAAGGTTTACCCCTTCTTCTACAGTCGAATTGATTGACCTTTTATCTGGCTATAACATTCGTTGCCCAGTGGTCGGCCCGATGTATGACTTTGCCCTATGAATCCAGACCAAATTCTGCTTAATCAGCGGTCAGTCTTGTTTGTTTCTATTGAATGCTTAAGTATGAATATCTTAGATCAGTCTCAATGGAAACGTGCATCTGCTTCGTTATATAAAGCTTAACGAATTCAAGAAATGACATATCGGACAAAATTTGTAGAAAAGCTGTCATGTCATGCAGTATTCATGTGTGCGAATTTGGCACAACACAAAATGTACACTCAAAGACAAAAAAATAAGTCCACTATGCGTCTGGATTAAGGTTTTCATTCCCTCTCATTCATCTCTCTCAGCGAAAGCAATTATATGGAATTATTGATATGGTTTTGTTAAACATAATATCCAGACTGTATGGCGCCTTCGCTTTTGCTAAGGTGGTCACGTCTAGTCACCTACAACAATTGAGAGCTTTCGATGGCTGGGTGACGATGATTCGAAACGAGTTTATTTTTATATAAACCCAGATATTTTATTGACACTTAATGTGTGTCTCTTGCAATGTGATTTATATGTTTGGGTACATATTCACTAACCAGTTTTTGCAATCGATTGCATTGAATGAAGGCAACGAGAGATCTTATGGCGTGTAGTAATTAAGACTTTTTTGCGAATGTTGTTCTACATAGAATTTGAAAATTAGATTCGTTTGGAAAGTTGAATACTTGAATCAAGGTACTCCACGTTCTGCACTAGTTTTAGCTTTACATTTATACCATGATTCAACTAGTCCGTCTGCTGCTTTCAAGATCATAATCTGTGCTCTCACTTCCAGCTAAGGCGACTTTTAGACGATGGGGTTTTTAGGTAAAGGAAGCGTTAAGTGCGGGAGGCTCCAGCGTAGGTTGAGCGCGTGGCTTTCGAGTCTGTTTTCGTTCTTTTTTATCTCATTCTTGACGTCGGGTATCTAACGCTTGGGTGTGAATGAAATAACGTGTGTGTGGAATAGAGAGAGAAATATCAACAAATTTGAGCGGTGACCGTGTAAAAGCGACGTAAGAGAGTTCTGAAGCCACTCAATTGTATTGGTTCTTAGTAATCTTATCATGTCAGTCACCAGGTCGCTCCACGAATTTATACATAATATTATTTTCCCTCCTTCTGCAAGTACTGGGCACATGTCGATATAATAGAGTGCGCTCTCATCGCTATAAAGACCTATTCTCTGGTGTTGAACTTTCACTGATGTGGATTCTTGTGTTGTTGTCATGAGGGGTGTCAGCTCAAGCTGGGAAAAGTTTGAGTTAGAAGTTGTTGAGAGGTATTAAGACGGATTGACACTAGAAAGACGGCAAGGGTCATTTGACCCACACAATCCTTTTTTTGATTTTGATCCAGTAAACATCAATCAGTGAACAAATATTTCAACTGGCATATTTCATGTTTTCATTTTCATTTCATTTCATTTATTGATATTTATCTCTGTACATTAAGAACGTTATGTTCTTTTACTAGTGCAGGAGCAATATAATATAATGTACAATTTTAAGTGACATGCTTGAAGTTAAGTGATATCGAATTTTTGCAATTATTAATTTTGAATAGTAAATTTAGCAATTTTAAAATTCAATGCGATTAATAATACAAATGCGTAGAAAAAAGGTAAAAATAAAAAAAAAAATATTGTGGGATTTATTTCAGTTCAATGAGAAAAAGGAGAAACAAGCGGTACAAAATTGTATGTACTCGGACCTGTGAAGGTTGCCGATTCCAGAGATGAACAGCATGAAGGAAGAAGTGCCTGCGTGACATTAAACAGGTAGGGTCTTAAGGTAATATTACGACTCGATCGACAGAAGGTGATCTTTTCACATAAATAATTTGGCTGTTTCTTGTGAATAATTTTGAAGAGTAATATGCACGATCTGTAACATAGGAATGCTTCCAATTCGCATCCTAGGAGATTCCGACGTTGTTCCGAGACATGGTCAAATCTGCGAAGATTAAAAACAAACCGTGCAGCCGCGTTGATTGCTTTTCTCAACTTTTGCGAAGAAGAATAATCACAGCCAGCCAACAACTCTGATCCATATGTCAAGATTGGCACTGTAAGTGCATCGACAAGTTTTAATTTAACGTTGATAAGGAGAATATATTTGCTGATTGACAAGCCTCTTAGGGACGCTATCAATGTGGTCTGTCCATGTCAGTTCACTACTGCACATTATTCCAAGGTTTTATTTTTTACACATGTAACATATTCAATTGCGGTCGAGTTCAATTGGCGGGAAATTGGATAGGGAAGACGCTTGTTTCGAGAACGAGATGGATTTGGTTTTGTCTGGATTGTGCATTAGGCCATTTTTCGTAGCCCAGTTGGCCATAGAGCCTAAATCCTTGTTTATATTAGCAACTGAGTCTTCAACCATACCAAGGGGGAAACATAAGTAGGTTTGAACATCGTCTGCACAGATATGGAATTTACAGTGGGACAAAACCATTGGAAGGTCATTGATAAACATTGAAAATAATAACGGACCGAGAATTGAACCTTGAGGAACACCACAGCTTACTTCACAAAAAGATGACAGTTTTGAATTATGGAAAACAGCTTGGACTCGGTTAGTAAGATAAGAAAGAATTAATTTATTAGTGGGATTGCAGAAGTTGAATTGGGTGGACAGTTTACGACAGAGTATCCTCGGGTCAACGCAGTCAAATGCTTTCGAAAAGTCAAGTAAGGTTAATATGGTCGTTTTGCCTTCGTCAATAGCTTTTAATAAGGCTGTGTTTACAGCTATGTCCTTTACGAAAACCTGCCTGCAATGGGTTTAATAGATTGTGTCGCTCAACAATGTCTTGGCTAACAAGAGACTCAAACACTTTTGATAAAAACGGAAGAATAGCAATAGGTCTATATTCAGATGGATTACTTTTCTTGGAAATTGGGATTATCTTGGCTTTTTTCCACAATGTAAGATACGTCGAAGTCATGATTATTGTGTTAATAATGTGAGTGATGTGAGGAAGTATTAGTGGAAGCAACACTTCAATGAAGTCGGGGTGTATATTATCTAGACCAGCCGATTTTGACTTGATGGAGAGCACAGTCGACTAAGTATGAATCGACTGTTCTCAAACAGTCGACAAAGCATTTATTCGAGTGTTATTTGAAAGTGTTGGAGACAGTCTTTCGGAGGCTGCAGGGCCAGTAGAAGCAAATCGAATATTTAAGTTGTCAAGGTTAATGTCATCAACGTTTATCCTTTTTTTTACTTTGCTCAGTCCAATATCGCGAACTCGTTTCCATAGGAAACTGGAAGATCGATTGGTGTTGAAGTTTGTTTTGTAATACCTCAGCTTAGCTGATCTTATCCACAATGTTAGATGGTTTCTACAGTCCTTGTACTCATTTTGCAATCTTCTCAATCGTCTGAAAAGAAAGTCCCTCTTTCTCATCGCGAGAAGAATTCTCTCGGTTAACCACGGAGATGTTTCGCTCCTAATGACTCGTGTCCGAAGTGGTACATGTTTTTCGAAGAGATAGTTAATATTAGAGATAGTTAAATAACGCAATTTGTTCATCAACATAAGACGACATTTACAGAGTTCACCACTCTACATCACAACAATCCGAAAACAGGTTATCAACATTAATACTACGGAAATCACGTAGTTTGAAGCATTGTCTCATTGCTTCAGAGTCGAAGATTCTTCGAGCTGGAGCAGTGTTATCCATGCTTTACCTGGCCTAGCCATCTTAATCGATGAATCCGAAGACGCCTGCCTAGACTCATGTCGCTACACAGTCCTTACATTTCACGATTGAATCTTCTTCTCCAAAAACTAACAACGCAAACAGGACCAAAGATTGAACGCAGAACTTGAAGCGACCAAGGGCTTCTTCATCTGTCTTTGAGACTGTCCAGGAAAAGGGATTATAAAGGTGCTGTATAATGTTAGTATGGTTCTTCTAGAGAGGGCTGTACTACTCATTTGCAGCGATGGGCAAGGATTTTCTGCGTTTAATGTCGATACTGGTGTTGTAGTGCTATTTACTGCGTAGCAAAAGTAGACGAAGACAGCGAGGCACGCTATCATAGGCGGCCTGGAAATCGACGAATAGATGGTGTGATCTGCATCTGCATGGTGTGATCTTGCTCGCACAAAACGGCAGAAAAGAGCTTATAAGAGATGTTCAGGAGACTTATCCCTTGGTAGTTGGCACCGTTGAAGGGGTCTCCTGTTTTGTTTATTGGTCAACCGATACTGAGGTACCACTCACCGGGAATGCTTGCCTCCGATCATATCCTACGAATGAGTTGTTGAACAGTCTACAGAAGTTAGCCTTCTCAGTATCGACCGCGACTATACTACGAGTCGCCCCTCGCAGCCACTCCGTTGGATATTTGTTTTACCCGATGCTTTCTTCGCTGAACGCGCCTGCCTGCACTTGTTTTCAAACAAGGGGATTTTTCTGGGCGACGTTTTAAGCACATTAGAGGCAGGCTACTTAGATGTTACGTCCAGTTAGAAAGTGAGTTCGTTCTCGGACGTGTTGTAATAAGGCATGCAATGATTGTACCCACTACAAGTACACATAAATACGGCAACAACCTGCTATCAATTAAATCTGAGTTACTGATCTTCCTCTGGATCATATTCGTTCACAATTTTATATTAAATTGTAGCACCATATATTATACAACGGTTGCTAATAAATACTGAATATTCATCTTGCCATTATCATTTGCATTTACTTTTACCTGGCGAAGGGAGGTGCCTGATTTCGTATCGTATTCATAGCAGCAACGAATATTCATTATATCAGGCATTAGTATGCAAAAGCTTCCAACTGCTAAACGCCTGCATTTTTCATTGAATTGAAATGTGTTTCAATAAACCCTGACTAAACATCAATTTTCAAAGAAAATGTCTTCAGCATAATGCCGAAAGAAAAGGATATCTTTAGTTTTACAAAAGGCAATACGCTTAGGAAAGGAATATGAAGTTGGGAACATAAAGCACTTAGCAAAAAATATGGAAGAACCATATAAGTCCTATATTGGAATAGGAGGAAGGTGAACGAGTCGAGTCGATTATACGGATAAGGTTTCAAAAGAGTCGAAACCACCTCTAGCATTAGTCTGTGGAACCTGTGGATGATCTTAACAGGCCAACAACATCATATGAATTGTCGCTGTTGGATTTGTTTTACAGAGCTAAGCATAATATGTTCGCTTATGAACACAATCTACAAATAGTTCGCCACAATCGTTATGTTATGGCCAAGATGTTGCCCGATAAATTTCGAAAAGTCGTCGAAAATTACTTTAGCAATTTCAGTCTTAACAATCCTTGGGTGGGTGCAAAAAAGTTGCTGCTGGAAGATTTTTTGGTCATTTCACGAAGACTTAACTGCAAATTATATTCAGCAAACATTTTCACAAGTAGCTCAGTGATTGCTATTTATTTGTTTTACTTTCGTAAACAAAAGCGGGAGCTGTTCTTTCAAACGCGATCAATCTAAATGTCTTTAGATTTAGATACAAGAAAAATTGTTTATGAGTTAACATAAGCAATACAAAGAACAGTACTTGGCTATTAATGATGTAAACCCCTGAGTGCACTTGATGTTTTCGAATACATGTGTTAGCAATAGAAAATAGTTTGATGAAATATGTGTGCTTTTAAATTGGCTCACCAATATTGTTGTATCCGTGAATTCTTTCTACACCCAACATGATGTAAAGGGAATAATGTTTGTTATGAAGCTCCATCCTCTGGGGAGATTCATGGGATAAATATACCCTGCAGTCAAGAATCTGTTAACCTTCATCTCATCCTCAAAAAATATTGTCTACCTTTGTGTGTAGATTTCTAAGCATATGGGATTTTAGTGTGTTTTCCCTGATTACTCTTTTTCAAACCATTTGTTTAATTAGGTCTGTTCCAGTACTTTCTGCACCAAATTGGGAAGTCTGTAATTTTTAAAGAGTGGAGGTAAAAATCTCTGAGAGAAAGAGGCAAAACCTCAACAACGAACGGGAACGCAGTTTTACCAATTGTGTAAATTGTCATTTATGAAATGAAATCTGAAATCTTACATACATTTGTTTGAATTAAATTACACTTGTGAGTGTATTGGTGTACATCAATTGATTTGACAGAAGAATAACACACTACCCCCACAAATTTATTTTGTTAAAATGGACAGGGTGGGAACACTTTTTAATCTCTTTCGAGAAAGCGCTCTTTTGACATAAAAACCATATTTTTGGCATACGGGAACAGACTTTCGTAGATTTTCGTTGCTTTGTACTGTTTATTTTGAGTACGGGAACACACCTATACTAATGCCCTATAATCGATAGCAATTCTTTTTTCATCAGATCTAATTGCAATAGTTACGGTACATTTATTTTTCCTTCCAATGTACGAAACAAGTGCTGTGTTTTGTCCAAATTTCAACGACATCGTCCTTCACATCGTCCTCGAAAACCAGGTTATTGCTCGTTAACTGAAACACATTCATGTGGATTGAAATAATTTCAATAACTTCTATTCAATAAGTTATACCAGTTATACCCTATGATGTTGCAATGATTGTGGTTGCCACACATCACTTCTTTTGAAACAAGCAATGGATCCATATTTTCACCTTCAGCAACTTATACGATTGCTTTATTTGATTCAGAATCCCTGCCGTCTAAATATGTAAAGGGTGATTTTTTAAAAGCTCTAGGAGAGTTTTTCAAAGAAAACACATAAAATTCAGAAGAATGCATGAAATCTTTATTTGAATCGATAGTACGGTCCATATAATTTAATGTTTGAAGATTATTTCATGCAAATGTTGACCTTGACTGCGCCTCGAATGGTCCATCCGCTTAGTCCAATTTTGGCATACTCTTTCCATCATTTCGGCCGGTATCTCACGAATAAATGCTTCAATGTTGCCTTCCAATGCGTCCATTGAAGCGGGTTTGTCTGTTTAGACATGAGCTTTTACATAGCCCCACAAAAGATAGTCTAAAGGCGTTAAATCGCACGATCTAGGCGGCCAATTGACCGGTCCCGAACGTGAAATAAAATGTTCACCGAACTCGCCTCTCAATTAGTCCATTGTTGCGCGTGCTGTGTGGCATGTGACACCGTCTTGTTGAAATCACATGTCATGCAAGTCAAGCTCTTGCATTTTGGGCAAAAAAAAGTTGGATATCATCTCACGGTAGCGCTCACCATTCACAGTTACGTTACGATTCGCATAATCTTTGAAGAAGTACGGTCCAATGATGCCACCAGCCCATAAACCGCACCAAAAAGATAATAGCTAAGAAATCACCCTTTATAAGCTATTGGAATCACCAACATTTTCCGTCGGTACAAATTCGTTATCACTGTCTCCAGAAATATCACAATCGTTACCAGCATTTTTATTCATATCTTTGTCACGACTTATTATTAATCATAGTATATTCAATGCACGGCTGCATCTCTTTCGAGGCGCTGACAACACTCAAAGAGTATTTCTGTCTAGAAAAATCTTTTCAAACTTCCCGTTCGGAATCAGCACGAAACTGTAGGTTCCATCCACTTGTGTTGGAAAAATGGAACGCACAACACGAGTGAGTTCCCAGTCCCAGGTCCCCCTCGGACTGTCGCGGCACCCATATTGCTGTTATTCTTATATATATATAGTCGGTCCAAAGGTAAAAGTCAATAACTATAAAATTTTCGAAAATTAGTTTTTTATGAAACCCGTGTAACTTTCTACATTTACTTACACCCCTATTCTGGCAAACCTCAGTGATGTCTCATAAGTCACAATTGTGCGGTTTTCCTATTCTAAGCAAAGCCTCACAGCTTGTGAGCATCACAAGAACCATCAAAATTGTGATGTTCTCATGGGCACATAACATTTTGCTTTACATTTTTCTTCTCCCACATTGAGAGTACTTCACATTGAAAAAAAAGAAAGAGAATTCACCACAAAATGGTAACTATTCTTGTGTGTTTTCTTGTGAGTGATTAGTCAGAATACCAAAAGCTGACACCTCACAAGGTAGGCATCACAATCGTTCGTGCGTTGTGACCATATCACAACCAGAATAGTTAGTTTCTCTTTAGAGCTAAAGTCACTATATCACTTAGTTATTTTTAGGAAGCAAAATCTAGTGGACATAGGGACCACTACTTTTGATAATATTCATTTAGCCTTTCAATTTAAAATCCGTTTCATTAATTGCACAATTTTGCCAATATCTCCCACAACAAACCAGGATTTTTAAAAGCTGTCGGCTCTGAAAACTCACCCAAAGCGTGTGTATTATGTATCTAATGTATTATGGTATAATGGTGGCGTGGGACCTGGGCCTCAACCAAAAAGCGTCTCCAGCCAGCTCGATCTTTAGCTAGCTGCCTCCATTTTCGCGCGCATATTTGGTAGAGGTCCCTTGCCACTTGCGGTCTTCCTCTACTGCGCCGTTCCTCTGGAGTGGATTCGAAGACTTTCCGGTCCGGAACATGGGTTCCTTCCACTCTACATGACCTAGCCATCTCAATCGTTGGATATTCACTCTTCTGGCTAACTCGATGTCGCTGAACAGCCTGTACAGTTCGTCGTTGTATCTCCTCCTCCACTATTTCCCATTCTATGCAGACGGGACCGAAAATCACCCCGAGAACTTTTCTCGCAAAGTAACCAAGAGCAACTTCGTCCGCTTTTGACAAAGTCCATACCTCTGCGCCATTTTAGGTCATATAGAGGATCACTTTGGTTGTTCGAGCGAGGCTTTTGTTTATCAGTTGCTTTCTTAGCCCAAAGAAACAGCTATTTGCAAGAGTTATTCTTCATTTGATTTCAGCGCTGGTGTCGTTGTCTGAATTTATAGCGGTTCCTGGGTAGACAAAGTCTTTGACTACCTCAAAGTTATACGTGTCTACTGTGACGTTCTGTACGAGACGTCGGTGTTGGGAGTCCTTTCTCGTTGACTGCATATACTTAGTCTTGCCCACAATTACCGTTAAACCCATTTTCGTGGCTTCAGTCGCAATGCTCACAAAGGTGGCATTGACATCAAGCTGCGTTCTTCCGATAATATCAATATCGTCGGCATATGCGAGTAGTTGAACGGACTTCTGAAAGATTGTTCCTCTGGGGTTGGCGTGCGAGTTTTGAACAATTCTTTCAAGGATGATGTTGAAGAAGTCGCATGACTGCGCGTCTGAATCTTTTTTTGACGTCAAAGGTCTGGTGCATTCTCCATCGTCATTCTACACAATCGGGTGAGTTTGCTAGGGATGCCAAAACTAGACATTTCTCTGTATAGCTCGTCTCTATAAATGCTGCCATACGCGGCCTTGAAATCGATGAAGAGGTGATGGGTATCGATGTATCTAATGTAATAGCAAACATTCTATATTTATCTTATTTTATAGATTTCAAGTAGCTTTATTAAACTTGTAGACTATCCAATAGAAACTGATGAGGAGGTAAGAAGGGTAGGAACGAAATAGGATGAATATTGTTCAAGTTCTTTCCGAAATCTCTTTATTTTGTGGCGCCTGTGGTGGACAAAACAGAAACCAACAAGTTGCAGCTATATTGCTATATGCGGTTGGAAATATACGCCATTAACAAAAAATTGAGTTCTTGGGGTCTGGGCATTCGCAAATGGAATGCGATTGTACGCATACTGCCATTGAAAACGTTAACAAAAAAATACTTTCCAAATATCTGACTGGGTCAAAATTTGTAAGTCCGGACGTTCTGCACGTGTCAAAGAAAAAGATTCAAAAAAATCCTATTTTTTAAAATATCACGACCTTCAAAAGTTAGCTTTTCAAACAAATAAAAATCGCACAAAAGACCAGGGGAAACAAAGTTTCTAAAAATTAAATTGTTGAAATTTTAAAATAATTTTTACAATATTGGTATGAACACACATCGCATTATAAGAATATAGCTCTTGGGGGGAGAGGTCGGAAAAGGAGATCTCTTGTGATCCTTGATAGCACTTACCAAAGTATTTTACTTATATCTGAACAAAAAGAAACAAGCGGATTTGGTAAAACATGCTACATCAGGTCATATACCTGAAGAACTTGTACCGTGGTAAAAGAACCCTCCAAGCCACCGTATTAAAGATCCAGAGCGCTTGTCTGAACCTGATCAAAATGAGAATGATTTCAATGTAACTACTAAACTAGCATCTTGGCGTCTTTTTTTTTTTTTTGTTTGAAATAAACTTGTTAGTTATTCTAAAAACAAATTAAGTTTTCCCATTACGTGTTGTTTGAAATTCATTTCTCATAAAATCCTCTGAAGTACCTATTTTCGGTCCATAAAAGCTATGATATTAGTTACGTAAAAGTAAACAACAGGCTGGGAGTAAAAATCAAATTTGTATCCGTACGATTGGAATTTTGAGAAACAAATTTATCCTTAAATCGAATTATTTCCTTTACTGTATTTTGTTATACTGTTTCTGTTATACTGTATATAGTTAATGAGTTTTACCTTTGAACCAACGATACATAAATATTACGGCCGTGGCGTTGTGTATGAGCGATCCCTACGTAACTGAAAGTCGGCGCCTGGTTCCGATTCCCAGCCGGAACGACTAAGAATAATTTTCACGACCCCACCTCTTTCGAGACATCGACAATGCTCTAAGAGTAATAAGTCTCAAGAAAAAGATTCTCAAACTTGGCCGTTCGGAGTCTACATAAAACTGTAGGTTCCTGCCACTCGTGAGAGATCAATAGCATGCACAACATGTGTGGTTGCTGAGAAGCTGGGCTAGGCCCTTATTATTCTGTTTTCCGAAGTATTCTATTTGCAACGATAATTAGGAAAATTAGAATTATTATTCTTTCTGTCGTATGACAGGTTTCTACTAGTTCAGTTATGAAGCAGATTGCGGTGCCTAACTTAAAGGAATGTTGAGTGTAATTATTGTTGTGATTTAGGTTCATTGTAAATTTTATGTTGATTTTTTCTTTAATGACGTTGGTATACAAAATATACATGAAAAAAGATGAAAATGTTTATTCATATAAAAAATGATATTATTGCCTATAAAAAAGAAAAAAATAATAATAATTCCATTCAGATATGACTGGACTTGCAGGTTCTGCCCCTTGGAGGTGCACGAGCAACCAGCAACACCGCCCTCGGAGCAGTCAATGTTTTGTTTTCGTTCACATTGGGTATAGGTATTACATTCATAGCGCTTGATTGTAGTGATTTTTGAAACTCAATTAAAGGGATAAATACAAAATTCACAAAATAAGTCGAAGGAAAGGGGGTTATTTTTTTTTTTTTCTATAAGAAATCGTGTATGTATTAGACAGAGAGGAGTCAAGCTCAGTGAACGATAAAGGGAAAGCAAGAAAAAAAAAACAATTCGTTTTAACCACCCAGATATTTTATTGTATAATCCGACATGTTCGGGTTACTAATTTAAATTTTGGGGCTTAAAATTTTCAAAGTTTGGTAGATCCCGAGGTCTTACATACTTATTTTCTAAGAAATTTCCATTCTAAGTGAACGATTTCATAAATGAAACAGCGCCTTACTGTGTTCAGTTTTTTGAAACACAGGCGTTTCTAATAATATTTCTTAGTCATTCCTAGCACATAATTTCCTTTTAAAGGATTATAATATGTGGTAGATTTACCAGTTTAGGTGGTATATGTGTTAGATTTAAAATTTTCGTAAAATGGCTGTAGATCTACTACAATTGTGGTATCACTAGCAGTGATGTGACATGTGTAGAGCAGTAGAACGATGTGAAACCCGACATGTTTCGGGTTACATATGTTACAGGTGTAGGAAACGCACAAATATTATGTTTACATTCACATATTGATCTTCATATTGCTTCATATATTTATACATTGTTGAAAAGTAGAATTTTAAAGTATGGACTCCACGCCCCTGATATATACCCATGAAGTTCACTTCCGAAAGGACTAAGTGCAATGGAGTTTTTATATTAATGGAACTAATTATAAATATGAGTAGAAATCTACGCAAGACAATATTTACAATAACAAGCGGTATAAACATTATACGTAGATCTACGCATTTTTACTTTTTTTTCGTAAAATGAGGATTGTAATACAGCAAGAAGTTCTCGGAAGTTGTCAATAATTAGTTTTTGAGAAAAACGAGAAAACTTAGTAGTTTTCTACGCAAGGAGGAGATGAAGGTTAAGCCGCAATTTGATCAAAAAAGCATGTGTTTTAGTTTTCCACTGGCAAGAATTAAGAACAGTGCGGAAAATCTATCTTTAAGACATCTCTCAGAAACTGTTGATACTTAGTCATCCAAGAGTAACTAACACGGCGTAACCGCCAACGTATGTATGAGTTTATCATTCATTTTAAACTCCAACATAATACTCATTGGTCGATAGGACACATTGATCGACAGTTCGTAAGGCTTGAGTGAAAAGATTTAAGAAGTTGTACTTTTCACGACTTCCATTATACAATGCGTTGCATACTATCGAGTAAAGGTTACTGACCCATGGACTTTTTTAAATTCATCCATTCGTCGTTAAATGCAAACAGAAATATCAACAATTGGCTGAAGCATCAGTTTTTTTTGTATAGCCTTAGGGTCATGGAGCTAGACTTGTACCTTGTCAAATAATTTTTCAGTGAATGTGAGTTGGGTTACAAACCGTATTCCAAATAGTATGTGTTTTGTATAATTCACATGTAAACATAGACGCGTATCAAGAATGGTTGGCAAATAAACTACTTGTTCTCATCAGATGCCCTCAACTCCATTGTTACCGCGGGCAACCATCTGATCCCTACCCTCGACAACCTTCTCTTAAATTCTTTCACGCGCAACAAAACATCACGACAAAAACTCTGTATTCTTCAACTTTCCAAAGAATGACTTTGTTATACTCAACAACTTACTAAACGACATTGACCTTAGCAATTTAACATCGCCCACTCTTTACAATTTTTGTAAAGTCTAGTCTTCGCATTCGTTTGTCGTAATACCAGCTCTTCTTCTATACCAGCTCCAATGCTACAACAACAACTTCGCCCTCTCCGTAACATTACAAACAAACATTGGAAAAAAATACTTGATATTTAGCTCTGCATCCGATTACGCGTCTTATCAAGACGTTTTCCTCCGCTTCTTCTTTCTCTGTGAATTCCTCTATTCCTATATCGAAGAAATGCAATCCTTTTTAATAAACGTTCCCACACGATTCCATCAATTCATTAACACCCAAAAAAGTCAGACTTGTTCCCATCCACTCTAAAATTGAATAATATTTCCTCTGACGACCACCAAACTGTTGCTAATCTATTTGCTTCTTTCTCTAGCCAATCTTTTAGCAGTCAAAACTATATTCAACACCCAGAATTTTTTAGCTATATGCAAAACTGCAGCCATCTATTACCGAAATCGATATTGATGAAGGCCAGGTCCTGATGGCATATCATCTACATTCCTTAAAAATGTATAAACTCGCTCTAAGAACCGTCTTGTATGCTCTTTCACCGTCTTTGTAGACGCTTTCATCTTCCGACTCTCAAAAAAGACCGATGGCTAAATAATGTTCTATCCCCAAACTCTTGGAATCTATCGTGTATGACGCAATGTAAAATACTTCTATTATAAACCCATATTTTCCCCACGCCAGCATGGATTCCCTAAGGGCAGATCTACCACAACTAACCTACCACAACACCTTTTCAACTTTGGTGCAAGGTCATGAAGTGGACGTTGTCACTACAGTCTTCAGTAAAGCCTTTGACAAAATCAATCACAGAATAATAAAATAAATTGTTACGCTGCAGGTAAAGTTGGTTGCTTTGTTAAATAATGTTTGTCGATCTTTTATGTATCTAGGGAAAATCTACAAAATTAATTATTGTGGGGGATTTCAATATCGACATTCTGGATGGTAGTACTGGTAACCGCATGGACTTGCTTGTTCTATAACAGACCATGACAGGTCTCTTAGCTACTACCTCTAGGTCTAGAAGTCGTGGATGTACTACTTCCTTTCAAAGTAGAGTGAAAATTGACTTTGGTGACTAAGGTGAGGGTCGTGGGAAAATGTTTACGGTTTTAGCAGTCCATCTCACGCTTTAAATATATTTATTGAATAACTCAGTAAACTTATTTCATCTTGTTTCTTACTTCTGCCCTCCAACAAATCATTTAATAGACTTAAACCTTGGATATCAAGGTTCTTACTAAACAAAGTTACTGCTTAAAAGCAAGTTTAAAAAAAGCAAGCTCTAAAAAAAAGGTATAAGAAATTATGTGATGAATTAAAAAAGGGGAGTCCTAAATGTCGTGATAACTACTACAGGCCTCAATTCAGCACTGCACGTTTTAATCTGAAAGATGAATGGTGTATAGTAAAATTCTAATAAATTCTAATAACTCTGACGTTTATGACAATCTCGCCATTGCTAGTGCTTGCTTAACTGTTATTTTGTTAATGTTGGCTGCAATATACAACCCAGTCATGTCTGGTTCATTCGTCTGGCTGTACTTGTCCTTCCATAAGTGAGTGTGCTGAGCCGTTAAATAGTAGTATTTCTGTCATTCAGCCCATAATCTTTGCGAATTGGCACTTTGCGAATACTCTTGTGGAGCTGATGATATCTCTAATAATTAGATAAATAAAAAATAAAACTGAAAATAAAGCACAAAGTGAAAAGTCATTTATTGAGAATTTTCTTGTACCGTTTAACTCTAACTATTCTTCTCTTTCTCCTCAGCCGCTTCAGTAGTAGGCCAGGTCAAAATGTTCATGTAAGACTCCTTTTTATCGTCCACTATATACTGAAAAATTTTACGAATATCTTCCATCTTTTTGTAGTTTAGTGGTATCTTATCCAAATGTGCAGGTGCTGCCTACCAGTGCAGGTGCTACGCCATTCATCTTAGCAAGAAAGTTTCTTTAACAGGTCTATCAACATAGTCCAAGGCTTCCAAGCAGCCCTTAGATTCTGAACAGTATGTCAGATGTCTGTACTTTAAAATCATCTACATGGAATTCTTAGAAACTGACTTGCAAGTATTTTTTTTTGTAAAGGCTTGGGTATGTGACAAGCCGTTTCGCTGTCCCAAAATTTCGATCGCAATGTAAGACCGATCTACCTCGTCTTAAAGCGGCCAAGTGAAACGGAAGAACTTTATGAGGGTATTATTTCTGTTTTGCCACCCACAAGCGTCACAGCATATTTGGAGTTCCTGAGAATGACGGGATTAAGATTCTGAATGTTTTTCTATAACAAAACTGCACACGTAGCCAGGACTTCGCTTAGCTTCACCATCATGGTACGTATAAAAATCTGCATTGCTTCAGATTATGAACGCAAAAGACATAAAGCCATAGTTTTCTGAGGTAAAACATTTCCTGCACTGGGATCTTTGGCAAGCAGTAATAATGTATGTAATAATGCATGTAATAAATCCGACATCTGGTCTTTCACTACACTAGGCTTTTACTTCTTGTCGTTTATTGTAGAATTTTTTGGCACGTCTGATGTGTACATTTTTTTTCGCGGTCGCTATACGTTTAGCACTATTTATTTTTGCATTGAGATTTTGCTCTAAGTTTGTATGGAAATACTTTTGGTAGAAATCATACATCACGATGCTAGTATGCTCAGGGTACTTACTGCAGCTCATGCATTATGTCGCAATAGTGCGACTTTTTCAGTGGGAAGGATCGAATATGCTCATTGATTGCTACGAATGCATTGAAGGCAAATAATTTTGACGTGTAAGATGTTTTGCACGCTGATCTATAGGCAGTCTTCCTCCAACAACGAGTGATGATAGCTGGAAAATAGATTTACTTGAAACGGTGTACATTCTGTCAGAAACATTCTGTGGAGAAACCTTGCCTGCAAACTCTATTCTTTTCATTTACCAGCAAGACGTAATACCACGTTTTGTCCGGTTGTTGTCCACTGATCGATGTTCTATAAGGCCCATTAAAAATGTGTCCAGCTCATTCTGTGGACGCCCCGTGCGCACGCTCTGATGTAGTTCTTGTTTCTGTTCTACGGCTAAGTTTTTTTGTGTAGTTAAGCTTACAAGCTTTCCCCACGTAAACGATGATTTCTTTGCACTTCCTTTTGATACAAATGTATATTCCTTACCCCTCTCTTCTTTTTCCTCGGAGATTCTGTTTCTCCGTTACTCAAGTCCGAGTCACTCGAAATTATAAAATTACCGTAAAAAAAATTAACATAATCCTAGCTAATAATGCTAACCTCTTGCTTATACGAATTTTAAAGATTGACAACTTCCAAACAGCCTGTAGGTTTCGTTGAGTGCTCGAACAAAACTGAGTATATCAAGCAATTCAAGAGCATCATCATCATCTTCTGACCCCCATGCTCCACTAAAGGGGCCGGGGCTAAACCACGCACGAAGCTCGGCCTTCCTGATTACAGTTCTACCAAGCTGTTTCAAAATGGACCCCACTCCTTCCATCACTCGTATAAGAGACCCCGAGATACATAAACTTTTCCACCTGCTTCAATGGGGCTCCACAAACCTGTAGAGAGCATTGAACAGGCGTACTGAAGATGACCATAACCTCCGATTTGTCCAAGTTGACCTTCAATCCAGCAACGGCACATACGTCACCAAACCTATCAAATGCGCGCTGGAGTTTCGTCTGGGAAGATGTGAGGATAACCAAGTCATCTGCAAAAAGGAGATGACTTACCCTCAACTCTTATCCTCCTCTCCTCGGCTGCGCTGCAACATCCAGTCCATATATACAATGAAAAGGAGAGGTGACAAGACGCACACAAAGTCCAACGCCCACTGTGAAAGGTGTTATTTAGCACCTTTAACCCGAACACAGCTGCTACAGTTTGTGCATAGAGACTGAATGGTCTTCAGAAGGGAACCATCAATCCCATACCCCAGCAGAACAATCCAGAGTTTACCTCGAGGAACTCCGTCTCATGTTCTGTGCACCTAGCGAAATTGCTCACAGATAAACAAATATGAGCGAATTGTTTTTGAAAGTATGAGATTGTTGCAAAAGTCAACCCGGAAGAAAATAATCCTTGAGATATATATAGTCTAAGGCAAGCCCCAGAAGATCCAGAAGAAGAAAAATTAAACAAAATTAGTATTTAATAATAAAATCCTATTGTGTGTTGAATGAATTATGAGTTCTTGGCTCGTATTACATTTTCCATATTGGATCATCGCTCCAGGCACACCTCATTCGAAATGCTTTTTATTTCTTCTATATCTGTCACTCAATATTCCTCGGTTATCCTCGGTATAGGTGTAGGTGTGCCCTTTTAAATTGGATTGGTTTCTGTAAGCTTTCTTTTATGCCTAGTATGTCTGCTTCAACTTATGTGCAGATTTCGAGAATACTTCTTCTTTGGCACTTCACCATTCTGACGCACTCTGTGATCTTTAGTGCTGCTTTTTTGATTGCGACTTTCACCTTGTCTCAGTCTCTATTTTGTCTGTCGTCTAGGTAAGCAAACAATGTCTTTAGAAGTGCTGTTAACACGCTTGGTATCAGAAGTATGCACATAGTGGATAAATCATCTTATAGTTCTCTAGAAGTAGATGATTCCATTGCACCTACATTCTACGTCTTACTTTGGACACTTTCCTAAAAGTCTGTGATCTTCTTTATCTACCTTGAATGTCTACGTCATTACCATACCGTCGATACTTGTTATTTTTTGTATCCATTTGTCTGCATTTTTCTTGTTTGTTTTACACTTTTTCTGTACACCGAACCATGGTCCTAAATGTATAAACAACAGCCCATACGGATATAGGTGCCGCGTCAGTGACTGATTGAATAATTTAATAATAAACTTTCGAACATGCGGGTATCATCATAATTCGACACATGCAATGCATGTACACTGGAATTTAAAAATAACGTTCAAGCTTTAACTGAGGCTCGATTGTAGAAGGAATAGTACTCTGAACCCTTGACACATTATTTGAAATAATATGCCAATTCTTGAGACAAATCATATTTGAACAAAGTACAATAAAGAATGATGACGAATGAATGCTGGGGCATCTTGCTCTAGACACATATCCCGACACCTGGCGATGAGGTGTTGATAGGTAATGGAAAATTTCACATGGATCTGTTCAATCTGAATTGTAACTTCTTACGTCACTAAGTGGCGATGGTGCCAAGATCAAATCATTCAATCGCCTTCAGAAATATGGTACACATTGTATAATTGAATGTAT
Organism: Eristalis tenax; assembly: GCA_905231855.2. NCBI lineage: Eukaryota > Metazoa > Arthropoda > Insecta > Diptera > Syrphidae > Eristalis > Eristalis tenax. Next base: position 102,367,856 of record HG993124.1, on the reverse strand, counting down.
GGGTATAAATAAACAACACGAACTATGCCTATTTTAATATCTCCAAATCTTGTTTATTTGAGAACAGGCATGGTCAACGAGTGATTCAGTTGTTGCGAAGAAATCTAGTTTTACATACATATGTGCAAGTGAACATTTCACCGCCACTAGTTGTAGCAGCCGAACTGTGGGAATTACTACAACAAAGGTTGTACCGCAGTACTGACCCCCAGAATTGAGTAGGCAGGCAATGGGCACATTCATGGTGGATTGTTAAACGCCGCATACGAAGTTGTGTGAAGTTCAGTATGAAAGAAAGCACCGCTTGAGGTGGATCGTGGCTGTAATCGAATTCTTGAATTCTTCCGCCTGCACAGAAAGAGACGGTCGCGGGATCGTCGTTGTGAAGTTTCTTGTTGGCTTATGGCAATCCGTAGAGTGCAATTTGAGAAAATATGGTAATAGTGACGTGTGTTTGAGTGAAAGAGAATAACCAGTGCTGGCACATTTTCTACGAAATTTATAAACTGGTCTTATCAAATTAGATTGGAACCATATAGTCGAATTTAAGTGCACCGTTAATATGAAGAAAATAGTATTAATTTCTTTTTAACACGATCTATAAAGTAACTTCAATTATAAGCTATATTTAATAACCTCAAGCTGAAATGGATATCAGTGTGCCCGAAAAGGAGAAACAGCAAGGTAATACGCAGTTCTTTTATATGCCTTATTTCTAGTTATGGTGTTATGGTGAGGAAGTCTGCAACCGCTGTGGAACCACTGTTAAAGGTCCTCAATAGGTCCTGTCTTGGCCACAAAGTTAAACTTATTAAGGAACAACCCGTGAAAACAAAAGCATCTCTCTGTTCAATGTTCTCAGATTCTTTTCATGAATGGAGGAAGGTCTGTCGTCTGCTGTGGATAAAACTACGCCCCTACGTCATGGAATGCTTTTAGAACTTTCCCTACCAAGCGCCATCTCTGGCTGTCTGAATAAAAGCGCACGCATGAAGTTGGTTGAAATCACGCATGCGTTACCTGGTAGTATAAGAGACCACACCATATTTTGGATGTGACGCTTCAATGCTTATCAATTTTAAGCGATGCAGTATGTGATCAAAAGTCTTGCAGGAGCTTGTTGCTCCCCTCTTCTTTATCTCTAGCTTAGTTAAAATCAATCTTTTATTCCGGCGCTCTTTTTACCACTATTTCGTCGTCGTATTACTAGTTCGTCTTCACACTTCTTCGTCGCCAAATCAGAAATCCAGTCGATGGAGTCGCCTACGTTTTCACGAACACCGAAAATAGTTTGACAACATCAGCAAGAATAGATCTGGAGAGGTGTCTTTTCCGTCTTTCTCTCTCTCTCTCTTGTTTAGCCTCCTGTCGGCGGCATGTACCTGCCTGCACTCGTCGTCAAGCCATAGGTTTATTCTTTGTGGTGTCGTTAAACCTAGCGCATCAGTGGCATCTTTTTTGATGGCTTCTTGACAACGTTTCCATTCCTTATGCATTGTGAGTGTAGGCAGCGTGCTCATCACAGAGAGGTTACGCCCCGAGGCGAAATCCACCAGCCTGAATTCGTTTCCGGTGGTGTTGTCGCGTAGGCTGTTTTTTCCGATAACTTTAGCAAAGATTTCTTCCTTGCCAAGCTGTTCGTTGAGATCTCCTAGAACGATCTAGGTGTCATAGCCAGGGCATTAATCGTATGTTCTCTCTAGGATATCGTAGAAGTCATCCTTGCTGTCGTTATCCTCCTCCTCTGCCGGGGCGTGGGCGCAAATCAGGCTGATGTTTCCGAGTTTAGCCTTGGTGCGGATTGTTATGAGGGGCTCGCTTACATATTTCAAGCTTAAGACCTTTTGCCTAAGTCTGCTTAGAACAACAAATCCACATCCAAATAAGCGCTGCTATCCTTCCAGGTAGTAATCGCCATAGAAGAGGTCGCAGTTTCAAATCCCCCTTTTGCCCGGCCCATTTCACCACACAATCAAGAGCCCCCTTGAGTTTATCGGCTACACGTAGTCTATTAGGCGAGCTCACATTCCACGTGCAAAATCGAAAGTCAAATGGAAAAAATTCTATATTTCGTGTTTTGTTTGAGTACAGTTAAGTACTTTTAAGAGCCTTGTAATTCACATTCCAAGCAATCAAAGCGAAGCTGGAAACCTCAAATAGCCGAACAGAGATATGCATCTTCCTCGTCTCTTGTCCCTGAAATTGTTGTGACTGCTTGTTGTTTTTGCAGCGACTCTTAATACATGAGAGGCGTTTCGAACAACTGAATGTGTTCCCTTCCGACATAATGAGTTTAACTAAAGCTCAGTCTTCACATTTATATAAATTCATGTTCATTTCAATACTGTACTCTATCACTCTCATTCCACTCTATCTCTCTCAATCCCACCCAAAATACTCACAAGGAATTCTTATATTTGGTGCTTTTATCACACCTTTGAGCTTCTCCCATTTCGCAGTGTACTTATGATTATACTATATGATTTTGTTCAATTCCATTAAATTTACTAACAGAATAAAGAGTAACACGTATTCGTTTAACGCAGCCTCGGTCTAATATTAATTACATTTTCGTTTTACACGGAAAAAAGCTCGTTCTAACGCGGTTTCAAAAATGTTCGTTCCGCGGAACATGTTCTTTCAAGCAATCAGATGAAACAAGTGTGGTCATTATGTCGTGTGCGTGTCTATTCTCTGATAACGGGCCGCTTTTTTATTTGTTTATATGATCATATTTATGCATATGGGATTGCATCACTGTCTATTAAGGACCTACCTCAACTCTCTCTACTGCAAAAAAGGAGGAGTATCTCCTTTTTTTGTTTTTCATGTTCTAGGTTTGTTTTTGTATAGTGCTGATAATTTACATCGTATCACGTGGGCTACGGCGCACAGTGTCCCGCACAAAAAATAATAAAATTATTATATTTTATTGTCAATGATCCGTATTTATAAAAATAAATTACACTGTACAAGTACACACATACATATACTCTATTTAGAATTAAAGAAACTAAGCAATTTAGTATAATAAGGCTACTTTCACTTCAGTACTAAGTGGAAGTGAATTTTTTGGTTCGGGCCTTAAATTTGATGAATAACATCTTCATTTGTTGCCGCGCGAGACGGAAGCGAGTGTGCAAGAGTGAAATTCCTTATTTTAGAGCCTCTTGATTTCTTGGCTTTACTCTCAGTAATGTCAAATCATTCATCTCTGATGGTTTCACGCCACATGTAACACATGAACTCGCCGAAGCCTGTGCTACTTCGTCATCTATCATTGTAAAATGCAATTCGTGCATTATTTTAAGAAGAGTGGATTTAACTTTTATAATTGTTTCACTCAAATTTTGAACCTCCTTTTCAATTCCTGTTTTTTCTTATCGTACAAGGTCCATACTCTCTTTTTTAAGCTCTAACTTCACAGGTCTACAGTAACGCGTTGAGGAAGGTCGAGGATTTTTCCAAACTTCATGTCAACCGGACGTGCATATTGTGACAATGGAACCAAAATAAGATAAAAGCAATTATTTTCGCAATTATGACCTAAAATATTCCAATTCACAAAAATAAACACTTCCTCGGCCTTCCGCATAGCATTTACACAATACATGTATTGCAGGGGAAATCGTTTGGTTTTGGTTTAAAGTGGTTTCCAGTTTTTGCAGCATCGATAGATAATTCTTAGTATAGCTGTCAGAAAAAGTTGGTCTCCCTTTGGAGACATTGGGAAAAGGTGGCTTTACTTAAAACCTAGTTTAAAAAACGGGTAGGCAATATGGAAAAACCGAATATGCAGTTTGAAGGCCAAATGTATGCCCTTTAAAAAAATATTACTTTAGATTACAAAGCAGACAATTCTAGGAAATATGCCACGCTTAAAAAATACGTCTATTTTTGTAAAATTCAAAGTCCCAACTTTGAGCTAACGGTACAGCCAAACGGAACATCAAAAGTCAACAAAATTATGCCTTTCTAGGGCCTCATATTTGTAGAATCGAAGAACATATACCATTTGCCCGAGAAAAATATGTCGCTTCGGCTATTTATTTCCACTGCGGGACCACTGTGCGAATCAACCCTAAATCTGTGTACATAAATATATATGTAAGCCTATGTAGATATTATGTCTAGTATCACATTAGTAATTCTCCGAAAGTAATGAAGACCTTTCCAAGTGACGTGGAGTCTCATCAGATTCTTCTGATATAAGCGTGAATTGCATAACATTCTTTATTTTCGCTGATTCATACAAAGTTAGTAAAACTTGTATGGCATGTATATTATTTCTCCCACATACTCTTGTTGTAACTCAGTCCGATTCGTTTAAGCAAATCCCACTTTTTTAAATTAATTGTTTTTTGTCGTTGGTTACTCACACCAGGAACTTAAACAAATCCATACCTATTTCTTTTATGCACAAATGCACAAAAAAGTAGTGCGCTAAAAAGTAGTGCGCTTATAAGGAATTTGCATTTAGCACTTATCCGTTCTCGACTGAACTCTCATTTACTTTAAAAGGAAACTTCTTTTTCCGTGTTATAATTTCCATTTACACTGCAAATAATATAAATATAATTGACGTACATAACCCATGGAATATTTCCAGATTGTGGGTGAGTTAGCCAAATTGGAAATTTATTTGACACTATCAGGAGCAAAAGTGATTAGTAGTTGCGAACAACTGCTCAGAAGATATCACTTGTAAAAGTCTGCATAGAATAAAGCTTCCAAATAAATTAGTCTGGAATCCGAGTATTTCTATAAGCTTTTTTTGCTGGAAACCCAACATAAAGACGTCCTATGCGGCTCTATATTTCTGTGGGTCACAGGCTACATGTACCGAACATACCTGACCTATACTACGATATAGCGTCATGGTCTGGTGGATCGCCTTCAATTGCAAACCGCTCGAAATGGTGCACCCCTTGCATACACTTAAATATACTCCTCAGCCACTTCTCAGGTCGCCGACAGATCTCTTCGGCAGGCAGATCGCTGCTAGCACTGCGATCAGACTGAAATCGATGCTTATGTGGAAAGAGCTAAGCTTCGAACACTTTACCATCTGCGAATTTGCACAGATGGATCGAAAGTGGATGAAGGTTTGGGTGCTCTAAGGACCTGAATTTTCAACTGTTATTCAGAGCGTTTTTCAATCAGAAACTATAGGGATAAAGAAAACTCTGTCCTGTCTTAAAACAGTATATTTAACAGCAATATTAGACACAGATGTTGTCATCTGTTCGGAGAGACATTTCACTCAAAAGACGTCCCTTAATTGTCGCCTTTCTATTAACGAGATAGGCAAGTCTTTCAACATCCACCTTATGTGGTCGCCAGGACACTGTGACATCCAGAAAATTGTGAAGCGAACGAACTCGCTAGAAAGGGTACGAAGTCAAGACCACCCATGCCTATCCTATCGCTATTGCAACTCTTACTCACCCCAAACGTTCGTCGACACTGGATGCCTCATCACAAAACAACGCTCACGCAACCTGATCAGTATGAAGAGGTCGAAACTCAGAACCCTCATTGGTGGTATAACCGTGCACTGCTCCATTGATACTCACGCCTCCAGAGTAGGTATCCCCTACAACGACTTCTGCAGAAGTTGCAGAGATAACGACTAAAAGAAGAGACCATTCTTCCTTCTTCTACAATTGCAGTGCCCTCTCATCTACCAGATTTAGTCACATAGGGTAGTAGACTGCTAGTGAATTTACACTTAGACCATATTGATTCATTGTGATACCCACACTCAGTCTACTACCACTGATCGACCACTGCAGTGATAGTGCCGTTTATTTGATCCCAACGGCAAAAGTTGATTGGACCAGATTTGAAATCCAGAGAAAAGGGTATTAACTTTGCTTTCACTTTGATTCGAACCGGGGACCCCACTAATCAGTGGCAGGCACTTAAACAACTGCACCATCCAATTTTAAATTTTGTCACTTAGTTGCCCTATATTTCAACGGCCTGATATAACTAAGTAATGTCAGCATTAGGTCACCTTCATCGCTTCATTAAAAGCCCTAAACGGTTTGCGGATTAGGATATGTGTTGTGGTAACACAATGGCCCTACTTTGATTACCATTCAAGGTAGTTAACCTAAGTCAAATATCAATATTCTGGGGGTAGAGAGTCGTTGGTGACGTTATGATTACTTTTAATACCGGAGCAAATTTACATAGCCAAGTTAACCCATTCCTACTAAAATTGTTTTCCGTTTGTGTTTACTTTGTTGAATAGTTACATATTTGTATTCTAAATTGCCACGCTCCACAGCCGTTGCTGGTACCAAAATGATACTTATCAGCAAGACCATGGTAATTACAAATTTAAATATTGATTCTGTTTGGGACAAATATTCTGATTAAGTATTTTGGTTAATTATTTCCAATAAAAATGTGAAAAGTAATTATTGCTACAGTTGCAACTAAGGTGATTTTCAGAACTGGTTTGTTTAGACAATTTTTATATTCAACAAGCTCTTTTCGGAAATTTTAAGAATTATGATTGAAGATAAATGTGATATCCTTCGCGTGTGCACTTATAGTACATATATACCACACCAGAATTCAACATTTCAGACCAAATGTTCATACATTTTCTACCTTTTCCAAAGGTTGGATTTCATCGAAATGTTGTATAGAAAAAAAAAAGATTCTCAAACTTGGCAGTTTGGAGTCAGTATATAACTGTAGGTCCCTTCCACTCGTGAGAGAACAATAGCACGCACGCACATCACGAGTGGTTGCTGAGAAGCTAGGCCCTAGCGCTAAACGGACAATAGCGCCACCCATGTTATTATTATTTCTAAGCCAATCAAATCGAACAAACCTCTTTACAAACTCCACACGTCATTTAATAAATCTTCAGTTAGCTGAAGAAACCAAAAAACAGCAACAAAAAAAAAACAACAAAACAAACAATCATTTCAAGTGATAATTGCAATAAGGATGGACCGAAAATTGATGTCGGAATCAGCATTTAAATTAATCTTAAATTAATATATTAGGTCTATAATTTTGTTATTCGTGCGGTTTTTTTTTCAAAATTTTAACGTTTATTTAAGAAAAACATGTACATGTATTTTTCAAAGTATTGCCTATCTGAGCCTATGACTTTTTCCCATCTTTCTGGCAATTTGTAGATCACATCCCAAAAGAACTGCTCCGGCTTGGCAGCCAAGAGTGATTCAAGCCAATTTTTGATATTCTGCTCTGATGTGAACCGTATTTCAGTGAGGGCGTTCTGCATCGACGGGAACAAGTGTTAGTCAGAAGGGGCAAGGTCTGGGCTATAAGGCGGGTGGGGTAAGACTTCCCATCCACTGCTTTCCAAATAGTTCTTAACCGGAATAGCAACTTGGGGCGAGCGTTGTCATGATGGAAAATTATTGCCTCGTGTCTGGTCGCATATTCCGGGCGTTTTTCGGCTACTACTCTCTTCAAACGGATTAATTGTGTTCGGTAGCGTTGTCCATTACTGGTTTCACCAGGCTTTAGCAGCTCATAATATAGCACACCCTTCTGATCCCACCAAATACAGAGGTTGGCCAAGCCAAAGGACCTAAAAAAGATTTATATAAGGATAAAGATTCAGTGAAAACGCAAAATTGGATTTCAATTTTTTTCCCCGAAATGTTGAATTTAAGTGCAGTGTAAATGACTATTGGATTCACACCTTTAGAACCTCTGATGGCTAGAGTTTGGTCACTGCGGACGTATATAGCTCCTGGGCCTATGTCAACTGTTGCAACTACATATTTCCTATCGTTTCGCATACTTCAATTAAACATGTTCATTTCATCTAAATAGTTCCCAGTTCACAGAGATGTGTATGAATGAAAAGGAACATATGTGTGTTTAGACATGTCAAATTGAAAATAAAATCCAAACATATTCTGACAAGGATGGTGGTAAGGAAATAAACTTCTCTACTATGTACTGCTACGAATTTCGATATAAGTTAGACATACGAGTATGTACATGTTCTTCGTGGTTGTAGTAGATCTTATACTGACAAGAGTTGAAAGCGGATCACACCGATTAGAATGAACATTTCGTCCGCGGCCAACATTTAAAGCATAACTGCCTTTTTCTTTGTGGCATGTTTTAATTGTGTACTATTTGTACAATGAATGTTAATATTATATTGTCGTTTAATTTTTTTTTTGAAATTTGAGTACATTTTTGGATGTCGATTTGAACAAAGCGAAATGCAATTATTGTTCTCAAATAATCCCCCTTATTCTCTCAGACGATATGACAAATTGTTGCCTCACGTTTTTCTCTCACCTCACATCAAAGTCTGTGTTCTTGAATTCAAGTGAGGTGACAAAAAAATCATTCAAATTCTTATTCCAAATGTATTGAACAGAGTTTGAATCAAATGATTGTGTCTTCAAGTAGGATCAATTTCCTTTAGATGTTTGCATTTTATAATTTTTCGATTTCTTGGATGCCTTTGGTTCAGAACTCGGATATATTGGTGCGCATATGTAATAGATTACATTTCAATTTCGCCACTGGTACAGCACCCAGAAGGACCGACATGAACACTCGGACTAAAACAACCCGATGTAAGCACCAGCCATTGTAGGACATACACAATAAGCAATACACCGACAATAATAATAAACATTAAATAAGTCGAACTCAGCGAGTGAAACTGAAAAACGTATACAGTGCCGAATTAGAAATATGTATTGGAGTACCTCAGGGATCAGTTCAAGTCCAACACTTTTTCTAATTTATATGTATTCGTTATTTTTTCAAAATCTTTACAGTCACCTGTCCTGTACAAATGACTACTTATCTAATTCCTTTATAAATATTCTTAAGGATATACATATACTGCGACAATGGTTTGCCATGCATGACCTGCTGATAAGTAAAAAAACAAAATTAATGTTTTCCAACTTAAAAGGCCCTTGAAGTAATGACTTTGTCACCTCGTTTCACTCTGCTGCATGTAAAAAACTGTATTTATCTATTCACACATGTGGAAAACCCAATTATTTAGAAGAATATGAATGTTGTTGTAGTTCTTTTATAAAGGGTGATTTTTTAAAAGCTATAGGAAAATACATAAAATTCAGAAAAATGCATGAAATCTTTATTTGAATCGATAGTGCGGTCCATATAATTTAATGTTTGAAGATTATTTCATGCAAATGTTGACCTTGACTGCGCCTCAAAAGGTCCATCCGCTTAGTCCAATTTTGGCATACTCTTTCCAACATTTCGGCCGATATGTCACGAATAAATGCTTCAATGTTGTCTTCCAATGCGTCAATTGAAGCGGGTTTGTCTGTATAGACATGAGCTTTAACATAGCCCCACAAGAAATAGTCTAAAGGCGTTAAATCGCACTATCTAGGCGGCCAATTGACCGGTCCCGAACGTGAAATAAAATGTTCACCGAACTCGCCTCTCAATAAGTCCATTGTTGCGCGTGCTGTGTGGCATGTGGCACCGTCTTGTTGAAACCACATGTCATGCAATTCAAGCTCTTGCATTTTGGGCAAAAAAAAAGTTGGATATCATCTCACGCTCACCATTCACAGTTACGTTACAATGATGCCACCAGCCCAAAAAAGTGGATCTGAACTTTCTTAATAGAGCAAGCATTTTGATAACAAAATTCAATAATTTGCAAGCGTTGTTCGTTTGTAAGACGATTCATGGTTAAATTATAGACCAAACTGAAGATGTTTGACAGTGAAACAAAACACGAAACGTGCGTCAGCTGTTTAAACCAGTGTTGCCAAAAAGATAATAGCTAAAAAATCACCCTTTAATTGAAAACGTCGATAGTTTTAATATGTGGGAGTACTAATTGAAAGGAATTTCAACTGGAAGGAACATGTTGAGGATTAAAAAAATGCTAGCTTTTACACGCAAAATGTACCTACTCAAACCACATTGTTCAACAAGGATTTTGCTGATGACAGACTATGGACTTGCACACTCCAATTTACAATAACAAGTTGGGGAGGTGCCAACAACTCAACACAAAATTACTGCTGTAGCTCAAAAGCATTTATCGAGAATAATTTTGAGGGTAGACAGATTTACAACAAGTAGGCCTCTTTTTTTGGTAATCTTAGTTTATTTCCAATAAATCATCTTTTAGTCTGTAAAGTACTTAAGGTTTTCTTCTTTCTTCTTTCTTACGGATTGAGAGTAAATAATATGGCATTGCAAACATCCCGGCAGCTTGAAACACATTTTCAGAGGCCTTTTATTGTGACAGCTCCCAGACTTTTTAATAATCTACCGCTTGAAATATGACAAATATTTTACTAACTCTATTTTTAAAAAAAGTAAAGAAATGGCTTTTTTAATTAGTAAGATATATAAAATGTAAATGTAACAATATTAAGAAAAAACAAAAAAAAAAACAAAGTACATCATTTGAGCCCCTATTGTTGAGCCAACGCCCTAACCTTTAGTTTATTGTAAGCTCAATTGTAAAAATAATTCCGTTCAAATAAATTTTTAAATCGCTTTTAATTACATTTCAATGACAGCACAAGAAACACAAAATTGCAAACGTTTCGTTTCTTAAAAAATGGATTTCTGGGTGTAATTGAAATTATCCTCAATTAAAGCTACTCTCAGGCACTCACTTTTATACCTATAATACAAAATTTGGGTTAAAGCTTATATATATTTATTCTACGTCGTTGGGTGTCAATTTGAAATTGATAATCAATTGTTGTTATTAATATTGCTAAGGAATATCACCCCTTGCGACTTCTGGATGAGGTTGAGTTTAGCGGTGTTGTGACCATCTAGGTTTGCCGACTATTAAAACACTAACTGAATAATAACTCTACCCCAACCAACCGATGCTTGGACATCCATCAACAATTAAAGTTTCATAGCTGCTACAGCTCACTTCATAAATGTTGATTTTTATAAGAACATAAGCAACGTATGTTGAAATGGTATATCTTACATTCTTATCGAGATGCGAACTTGCTGATAACTCACTCATACAGGCACTTAATTTGACAACAGAGTTGGAACCTCAATTGCCTTATTATAAATATAAAACCAGCAATTTTAATAGTTTTTGTAAGAAGTGAGCAAACTGCGAAAAGTGCAATAGCCTTTTCATATCTGTTCTACCACCGCGGTGACCGATACACACAGTCGACGAGCTGTCTGTGATTGTACACGGGTACATACCCGCGTGCATATTGTTATTTATTTATTTTGTTTTAGTTTTTTTTATTTATTTATATACTTATTAGTTTGTTTGTGTATTACTGTGGCGACTCACTGTAACACTTTTCATTAAGGTCTTTAACCTTTTTTCTCTTCAAGCCATCTATAACAATTCAAACCTTAATAACAATATTCCAGAAGTAATCTCTGCATAAACAATTTAAAATGTATGAACTTTTATGCTGGAAATAAATTTATATTTTTATTTTATTGAATTGTGTTCGCTCTTCGATTCGAGGAAAAAGTTGGGGCAATAAAAAGCGCATACCTTCTATCTGCGAGAGGCTAATCATTTTAAAACAGCGTTCGAGACGCTAAAGTACACAAAGTAGCTTAGCCTAAGGAATCTATACTTATTGTCTCCGCTGTTATAGTAGAAAATGAATTTGACTACTTCATATGCCAAATCGAAAGCAACATCGTTTAGCGACGATTTCGATAGTGAGATATCGACTCTACTTCACACAAATAATACTGCCACTGGAATAGTCGAATTGCAGAAATATATGAATGATCCGATAATCAAAAGATCGGAAAACCCATGAAATGGTGGAATGTAAGAAGACTTGCATACCCAATATTATTTGAATTGGTTTCAAAAAGGCTGAAGTAACAACCTCCATTCCATGTGAACGGTATTTCTCTAAACAGGTTTAATTCAAAATGATAAAAGGAGAACGTTGCCGACAGAAAAAAGTTTCACAATTACTCTTTGTAATATTATAATATGTTTTATTGTGTGACCAAGAAGTTTTTCATACTACTTCAAACTTTTACTCACTTTGCCCTTAATGGAAAAGTCGTTGGGAAAGCCTTTAAAACTATGGAAATGCCCCTTCAAAGGGAAGAATTAAGATACTCCATTCAAGCTTAGAAGAGGACAGAGGAACTTTCTCCGTAATTGAGCTACAATCATGGGTTGACTGACGAATGAATTTTAACAGTGATGATGACTGATTTCGTGTATTCCTTTTATTTTATTTTATTTAACAGAAATCCATTTTGTTTTTAATATTTGTTTTTAATATTCAAATATAATAATTTTAATATAAAAAAAACAATTTGAATTTCCTTATAAGTTCATGATATTTATATCTTATTTTTGTACATAATATCATTTAAGTTTTTACTTTAAATATTACAAGAAATAAAAATTGAAATTTGGTTTTTCTTTATATAAAAAAGTATAGATTATTTATCAGGAAAATATTCCTCGTCTCAATAGTTTCGTAATCTCTTAACAATGTTGCTCTAGCCCTTTAAGCGTGGACACAGTTACGCAAAGTTTCGGATGGAGCAAAGTAACCCCATCTCTCGAATAATCCTTAATATTGAGTTCTTCGCGCACTGCCGTGTTTCCCATCCTATCAATCCTGCACTAAAGCTCAGCATTACTTCTTCCATCACTCGTGGAAAAACTTCTCCACCTGCTTCAATGAAAGAGAAGATAACTTACCCTCAACTCTCCAAATGTGAAACATTCCTCGCCTCGGCTGCGCTCCAACATTAAGTCCATATACACAATGAAAAGGAGAGGCGTCAAGACGCAACCTTGGCGAAGTCCAACGCCCACGGTGTGTTAACCCGAACACAGCTGCTGCAGTTTGCGTATAGAGACTAAATGGCCCTCAGAAGTGGACCATCAATCCCATGCCTTTTCCAAATCCACAAAACAGCTGTAGATGGGCTTGGCATACTCCCAAGTCTTCTCAAGTACCATTGTTACAGTGAAAAGCTGGTCGGTTGAACTTCTACTGGAACGAAAGCCGCACTGTTCATCCCACATCCTGAGATCGACCATATTTCTAGAACGCGCTTCCAACACCTTAATGTAGACTTTCCCGGGGAGACTTAGTTGAATAACTTCTCCCCGTTCGTGTTCTGGTGAGGATCACCGTTCCTCCCAATCAAACTCCCACATTTCATTACATCTGTGGGCATTACACATGAGAATTGAACAGGATATAGGAATCCATTTCCTCCATCCTATTAAGGCCAGCATCAACTTCATACAGATCCCCTTTGCTTCGGCGAAGAGATACAAACGATATCTAAACGATACCTGGCCGCCCCTCAACTAAATCGAGACGTTCCATGTACCAATCCGAATTCGATGCCGTTGTATTTTGCTCCAGATGTCGCATACTGCCACCATTCAGGCCTGGCTCCAAATGGGGCCCTGGCACACCAGTGTAGGCAAGATCCGAGGCAAATCGCCTTCTTCTTGTCATTTGGGGGGTTGCAGGAAAAATTAGTTTCAGCAAGATTTTAACAGTCTAATAATACGTTTATACAATGAAAGACATCGCACAAAGTAAAATTTGTTTAGCAATTGAATTATAAGATTTCGAAATTTGGTGTTCGAATTAGTAGAGCATGAGTTGTTCTTTTTTAAAATACATTAAATTATTTTTTTTATTATAATAGAGAATATGAAGTTTTTTTGTCTTTTATTTGAATGTACTCCAAATATTTGTGAATTAAAAATGTATGTTTTCCTCGTGTTTCCTTGATATAAATGTACTTTTCCTTAACATTTTATTTAGCTGAGAACACATTAAAACTACAACTTCATTCCAACCAAAAATGTCGGAACTATCAAATCTTCCAATTCGTATCCATCCGCATACACATAGATGGTTGAATTGTTGATGGTATACTCCTTCTAGGTTGGGAAATAGCTCCGGAAGAGAATTTCGACAACAAGGTGTGGACCAGTCTAGTCGCTTTGGACTTCGGCAATTTGAAGTCGGTCCAGTATGCTTGCATGACCAGTTGAACTTGGGAGCCAGCTACGGGATCCTTATGGCATGTAGAGGCGACCAAATTGGGTAACGACTGCACCTACCAACCTTCAAATACCCTCCAAATGAAATAAAACAGGGCTGTGATGGATTTGTTTTTCTGTTAAGAATGCATTATAGAGATGTACAATTCAAAGTAGTTAAACATACAGTATTGTTCTTAATTTGTCTGATGACAGATTTGTAACTTACCCATTTATTCTCTTTTTTTTTTTTTGTTAAGTTCTGTCCTTGAACAATTTTATTTCTCTGTCACGGAATTTCGAGCAAAAACTAGTGCCAGACTGTTTCAAAAAAACATTTTATTTTATATTTGTTTTTTTTTTTTCGAAAGCTTTTGGTTCCACTTTAAGTGAATCTTGAGTCATAAATCTTTATATCCACATGTGTTGACTTCGTACTTTAAACGATCATGAGGCCATAAATATGCTTAATTGTGACCAGTCGGAGACACAGGCATCTAATCTATTCCACACTGAGTATTTGACATGGAAGCTTTGGTACTTGTTTGCTACATTTGAGTCTTTTGCGCCTATCATGATCGTTTGCATGCAATATATTTAGAGTGTATATATTTTCCTGTTCTCTACTGTATTAGTAATTATGAGCTTTTAAATACATTTGACGCTTTGCCGACTCATCGACAACTCGCTCGTTAGTCAATGGTTGATCAACTCCATCGAATCTGGTCATTTAGTATCTAATCGTGTCAACGGTAAAGTCAGCGCTGTTTCAATTCATTTCTTTTCGACTGCTATTCTCCCTTCGGTGTACAATTAATTCCTTCAACCTATCAGGGTGGGTTCCGTCTTATAAATCACATTCGCAACACTTCAAGCACTATTGATAAAAATACACTCCCTCGTCGGCGTCAGACTGTTTTTTACATAAAAAATAATCTTAATTTTAATTCATCTCTTGCCTCTAGGCATATTATTTGAATTTTTAAATAGTTTCTCTCGCGAGAAGATAAGAAAGTGATAACCTTCATGGGACAGTGAAGGCCCGGCTACTCTGCAGTTCAGTCGCCAGCGTGAAGCAAGATTCAGTTCGGTTTCGAGCTTAGCAGACAGCTGAAGTCTGTTCAGAAGGCCGCCTCGAGATGTCAGGTAAATTGATCATACTTCGATCTAAATTCACGTAAATACCTACCGGTTCTATTTTATTTTTCACTTTTATCGAATACAATTTGTGAATAGTCTCGTGTGCTAATTTGTGTAATGCCTGAGTGGGAATGTTAAATTTGATGTTATTATTGCGTTTTTACCTCGACACCTACCTGGTGGAGTATTACTGTTACCAACTGAACACCTATCTTGTTTATTCCGATTGGATGGCAATTGATGGATGTTCGGTGGCACTTGTATTTGTGTTTAAATCAAAATGTACCGTGTCTCCATAAAAATGATGATTATACCGTGAGTTCAACAGACAAAGTCCACACGAAGAGTATAAAAGTCAATGGCCCCAATATTTTTATTTTAATCTTTTCATTGGGATAAAACCTATGTGTGTAGACAGTTTCCTGAGATATCTGTGTTGTGAATTTAATGATTCTATTATTGAACTTTTGAAGGTTAAATTGTGAAAAGAAATAGCTACGTATGTGACATTGCTAAGAAAATGAAAATTTATCATGGCGCCGAATGCGGAGGTGTTGACCGTACTCGCTTGACAAAGAAGCATGCTTGTGTGTCGCATTTTTTTCGAAATTTTTATGCATCCCCGTCGTTTATCCATGTTTTTGGAAAGATGTCTGAAAATGACTGCACAGTTACTTTCAAACGACTCATCATGTATATATGGTTCCCAATTGTAATGTATCAGGAAAATCGTAAGCCACATCTGTAATACCAAATGCATTTTTGTCAAACTAATCTCCAGAAAAGATCTAGATCTTTGTGATTGCAATCTGTTCATGGCTTGAGGTGTGTGATTTTTGTAGATGTTTTAAATCCATTATTCCGTCGGAAGAGGGTCACCCTCTCGGTCTAAAGTACATTTACTTAGCAAAATTCCAGACATTTCAAAAACACTCAACATTAACATCAAACTGACCACCGACGGTTCAATGTTCTCTTCGCACCAAGAAATGGAATTAAGATGATCTGCTTCAAATTATTTTAATGAGAGGCACAGTTTGTCCAATTGCCTTTGCGACCCCATTAAAGAAATAGCGATTACTAGAAGCATTTTTGCTTTTTATCGGTATGTTGCTCATGCTTGGCATTTTTATTTTCGAACATATTTATATTCGGAGAATTGAGCTTTGTTCATAACGTCGTTTCAATACATTGCTAATCAATTTTCCTGAACTACCTATCTGTATTAACTTTGACCTTAACTGTACCGATTTTGTTTACGCGAATACATATTTACTTTTTTTGCGGAACAAATAAAACCGCAATTCACATCGTTCAATGATTCAAGTGTGATTTCCTTCGCTGAATATCTGTTTAGGCTATTCCATCCATTTTTATCCAGTATTCTTCTTTGGTTTTGCGTTCCCTGCGCGCACTGTATGGTGCATGGTGTGCTTCCCCCCATCTCCCATAACGGCTCACGGGGGCAGCTGCTTCTTCGAACGGTAGGGGATATGCTTTCATGGTTTGTTCACATGACACGAATGTCCACACCATCACGGCTTCCTAGATGGGCTTTGAATGCGGTGGTTGAATCAATTTCAAAAACTTGTCTCGTTACCCTTGGGCATAAGTCATGATGAGTTAGAGTCGATGGCGGAGGATCGAATGGGCTGGAGATCTCTCGTCATCAGATGATCATGCGGGTCAGAAAATGATTATGGTGATAATTTCTTCTTTGTACGTTCTTTCTAAAGCTCGTCAAATGTTTTCAAGTATGATACCCACCAAATGAATGCTGGAGTTGTCCAAGGCGTAGCTTTTGTCTTCTAATTTTTGGAAAAGATCTCCTGTAGTCCAATCCACTCCTTCGCCGGTGATAATCTCTCATACTCGTTCCGAGATTCCCCACCGTGCCCTGCCCTTCTGCTGAATAATTGAATCGACAGCATATGCTAAGATCAATGAATTCCGACCTTGATAATTGTATTAAAAGCAATAGAAATGATTCTATAACTCATCGCTGACTACTATCAAATTAACAAGCACTTAATAAAAGGCAGTTAACCGCGAGTTGCGCTTGTGTCGATGATGTCGGCAGGCTTTTTATCTTTAATGTCTGTTTGTGAGTGAATACAATATTTTATTGAAATGACCGAAAAACGGCACACAGCAGCAGATTTTCTCAAAACATGCAAAACGTACGCAGGTCTTGTTTGAACACCGACCCAATTAGTTCACTCTTGAACATACTTTTATACGCGTAGTTGAGAGACTCGTTTATATTCCCACCACGACAATGTTGAATGAAATTTCCAGCCAACAATTTCCAAAGCATTATAATCGATAGGGACTTGGGACCATGTATCTTGGACAATTGTGACGCTGCCGATTTAGCCAGGAACATGACAACTCTGCCCCTGCCTCTGATCACAACCAGTGCACTACAACACTGCTTTCTCTGATTAGGCACTTGAGACCATGTATTTTAGACAATTGTGATGCTGTCGATTTAGCCAGGAACGTGACAACACTGCCCCTGCCTCTGATCAAAACCAGTGCACTACAACACTGCTTTCTCTGATTAGGCACTTGAGACCATGTATTTTGGACAATTGTGACGCTGCCGATTTAGCCAGGAACATGACCCTGCCTCTGATCACAACCAGTGCACTACAACACTGCTTTCTCTGATTAGGCACTTGAGACCATGTATTTTAGACAATTGTGATGCTGTCGATTTAGCCAGGAACATGACTCTGCCCCTGCCTCTGATCACAACTCTAACTCTTCGAACTTATAAATATTTTCCATTGAGATACCCACAGTCAGCCGTTAATTTGATTCCAACGATAAATGGTGACTGGACCAGATTTGAAAACCGGGTAAAATCGTATGGACTTGAGCTGGGGACCACACTAACCAAGAACAGGTATTTAACTAACTGCAGCATTCAGTCGTCTTTATCATTACCTTACACTGTCTCATTAACGCCAAAACACCAAACGGCAGCGCATTGGACCATGCATGCCCATATGAATCCTCAATTCCTAGCAGATACTCGAACTTACCTGCCTATCTTAGAACATTGACGATGACTGACTCTACACAACTTTCAAAAATCTCAATAATTCCCCCAAGAGATTTCTGAGGAGCGGAGAGTAACCCTTCGATAAAATCGTGAATATTTACATTGGTGACTTTGAAGCTTCAACCGTGCGGCATCGTAGGAAGGATATTCCAATGAATCCAAAACAAATTTGTTTCTGTTCGTTCTAATCATTGTGAGTTATGGCACTTAGTCTTAACTAAGGTGGAACGCAATTTCCACACGTATGAGAATTATTCATTTTCTTTTTGCCGCCCATGGATAAATACGAGCGTCTATAAATAACTGGAATCAGACTAAGCAAACTCTCAGTTTATCTCTTCATGAGATGACAGAACGGTTCTATATTCGCCTAAGCCATTGGGCGAGGCATACAAACATTCCATGTAATTTTAGAATGGAATTGCGAGGCTAAGCAACACAATGCTTCTATCGGTTATGAGTTGCAGCATGAGGGTGCTGTTAGAGCTTCGTTTCGGGAACGTCCAGCCATGTGCTACACAACCAGAATGATCTGACTAATGCTGGATACAAGCGGCTCAAAAACTCTGCTTACTGTCAAGTGTAGAGCCAAAAGAAAATAAGAGGATGAAAGAGGAAGGGGAAAACGGCATTGAGTCAAAGACAAGAATTCAGTGAATCTCAATGGCAAATCGGTTACGGGTATGTCAACGTAATCTGCGTGTAATACTCTGAATATAGTGAAGCTCAGCTCAGCTAAGTGGGTGATAGTACATGGAGCGGAAAATATACTTACGTATAACATAATTGGGTGTCATGGCGATATTGGAATTCAATACGGACATTTACTAATTGTCTAAACCACCCAATTAATTGAGGTTTATTTTCATTTCGCTCCCGCCAGAGATGAGTCATGATCAAATTCAAAAGCATAGAGCTTTACTTCGGTTGCTTATACTCGTGCAACCAGCATATATAGTTCTACAGGAGTTACGCAACATTAATTGAGAAAGAGCTTTAAAGAATTGGTTGCTTGACCTTTTTGAAAGATTATTTTATGGCGGTTATTTGTGATGCACAAGGAAATTGTATACATATGTTCCGTCCGGTTTTATCAACTGATTTCAGCAATTAGACTATTGTTTTCGAAGCTAATTTGGTTATGTGAATAGGGATGATTCGCGTCAGCAATTTGTTAACGCATTTTTGGTTTATCCAGTTGCTATAAGCAGCAAATTAGAAACGGTACTATCTTTTGAAGTTTTTAACAAACTAATATATTTACACTCATTTTATTTTCCTTAGACTTTCCTTAGACTCCTTATTAGCTAGTAGAAAATATACATACAGTCAGCGTCAAAAAGTGAGCGTACAGCATAAAGGTACTTGCGTTCTCAATGAAAAATCAATGTCAAACGCGACACGAAAAAACCGTAAATGCATTTTTCTATGGTAATTAGTAACGTGCTTTATATAAAAAAAAAAACAAATCAAGATATCTCAAAAACTATAGGCACAGCGAGTCATAAACCAAAAAAAATCAGCGAAATACACATCTAAAAAGTAAGTGTACACCATGTAAATCACATAAGGAAACTTGCCCTAACCTCTGCAACCCGAGGCAAAGTGGTTTGCTTTGCATGGGAGCTCGGAAATAAATATGCAACTTTTGAACCAGTAGATATTGACTAAACTTAAAATGGTCTTGCGAAATTGGTTTGTAGGCGGATATGATTTTGACAACGCGAATAGAGCACGCTTCTAGATTTAAAACCAACAACGTCTCCTGTTGGAGCATTTTGGACCTTTGTGTCTAGGCTAAACCCTAGAATACGAAATTGAATATATTAGAGATCTGTCAATGTACTCACTACATTTTTTGTAAGGCAAAGATTTCTATATAGTACTGCGAGAAAATACATACATTTCAAAATTAAAGGAAATGACAACTTTAGTGCTCTGCATCTAGCATATCCCTTGGCATGACTGCCCAAAATACATAATTTTCAAAACTAAACGAAAGGGTAATTTTAGAGCTCTGTATCTCGCACATCTCTTGGATCAGTAATATCTACAAATAAAAATATATATATCAAAATGATCTATACGAAACAAGAACATGTATTTAAAACAACAACAAACAAAAAATCCCAAATTTAATTTTTGGTGCGAGAGAGATATCTTCACTTTATTTTTGTTTTATGCACATAACTAATTGCTTTAGAAAACTGCATTTAAGTTTTTCTTTTCTTTCTTCTTTCTCTTCTTCTGAATTAAATATTAATTAAAACGCAGAACACCTTTATGTCCTACACTCACTGTTGACTCTGACTGTATATATGAGGCTATCAGTGCAAAAATGGCGTAACCCACAAAAATTAGAGAGAGAGAGCTCCATGGACCTAAAAATTGTTGTTTTATAATTTTCGGGTTTTGTGGGTTACACCACTTTTACACTGATAGCGTCATATATATTTGTTAAGAATTTGGAAACCAAGGATTGAACTTCATAAAGTTGTTGGAAATATTATGAAATGTATTTGCAAGAGCAATTTTAAGATTTTAGACCAATGTGAATGAGAGCTTCGGCAACTTACCATCGATCGCGCAACCGTCACTTTTTCAGCGATTCCAGTGATTTAAGCTCAACCCCGAATAGTTCCAAATAATCTGAGTGGCAGTACTTTGGGCCTACCGACCTTTAGTCAACATGTTGCATTGTAAATACCCGAATAACCCCAATTCCTCATTCACCTCAGATCACTGTAATCGCATTCCCTCCTCTTGCCTCACCACAAATGCAGTCATGATATTTAAATATCATTTTTAATAATCTAAGGCATTTACGTGTTTAGTTTTTAAAGTAGTAAAAGGAAACTCCAAAGATATCTGCAGCCGGATGTCTTGAATTTCCACCTAAGCGTGTGTACCTGGGGGTTGCATGCGACGGGTTATTCTCATTGCGTGTATCTTTATAAGATTTTAAGCACTTGTGATGGAGTGGGTTGACAGGGATGAGTCCGTAACTAGCATTAGTGACCCCATCAAGAAACTATGACATTGTCTTGACTTCTATTCCCAACTTGGCTATGTGAACAAACAAATGATATCATTTTTGTAAGCCACATTGTTCTTCAGCCAGGACCATACAAATATACCTTTGGATAAGGCACCACAACCACTATTCTGCCAAAGTCTAATTTCGCTTGACAGGAGTACCCAATCCTGAACTGAAATTTGAACACCATTTTACATCAAAGCCACTGACTTATCGAATATGTAGTTGTCATAGCTACCAAGCTTACTTACTTATTTACTTATCAGGCTGACGACCCTTGAAGGGTCTGAGCCTGAGCAATAGCTGCCTTCCATCGATGACGGTCCTGAGCACGCTGCTCCAGTCATCAATTGCATCCACGATTACTTGTTCTTTGTAACAGACATTCGGTGTTCCTCTTCTCGAATCATTAGGCTCGGATTCGAAGACTCTCTTAGCTGGAGCGTTGGTCGCTCGATGTGGCCGAGCCAGTGCAGTCGACGGATTTTTGCCTTCTGAACTACATCCACATCCTGGTACAGCTCGTAGAGTTCGCGGTTTTGGCTTTTTATTGATACAATGGTAGTTTACAATAGTTTACCTGCAAAGCTAAATGCTTCTCTGTAGGTGGTTGTAAATAGATCGTTACACATTTTTAAGTGACTTTGAATTACATTTTTTTTAAGTTAACATTACTCCAGTTGCTTTTTTAAATGTGAAGATTATTTCATTAAGATTAATATTTATGAACCAAACAATTTATGATACAGAGAGAATTCTCATTAAAAATCTTTTTAGCTCTTTTTTTTCAATTTTAAAAATTCGAAATTACTGTTAGACACTGTGGCAGCGAATTCGTAATTTTGGGGATGGTGCAACGTAGTTCTCGGTCTCCATATAAGTTATATGCTCTCGGAAAATCAAGCATCCCTTGGGCACGTCTTCTGGTGTTAAGCGTGTGACTTAATGGTTGCTGGAACCGTGGGTCTGATATCTTATTCAGGTGGGATTTTGCTGCGTTTCCCCGTAAAGAATAATACACCTGCTTAAGCACTTCTACGTTTGTGTAACGTTTAAGATACGTCATAACGAAAACTGTGCTTTTCAGTTTGCAGGCGCAGGACGTTGATACTTCACACAACTCCGATTTCGTTGCTGTTGGTTGATTGCGGACAGCGGGCAAATCGATGGAAAATTTGGAAGACTTCTGCAGGTGTTGATGGAGTGCAAATGTGTATCGCCTTTGTTTTCGTAGCATTTATGACTAGGCCATTATCATGGCACCATTCGGATACAGCGTTGAATTCGTCATGCATTATCTGCACACCTGAATACAAGTTTTGGTGTTTCAGCACGATTGCTATGTCGTCGGCATACGCATAAGCAGTAGATTTTTTCAATAACTTCAGTAGCTCATTCGTGAAAAGGATGAATAAAATGGGACTCAATTTTGAGCCTTGTGGCACACCGCATTTGACTTCCTTTTTAGTACGCAATATATCAGCTACCTTGACTTGGATAGTTCTGTCAGTCAGATAACTTTTGAGTTTGCCAGGACTCCTCTCAGCCTCTTTCTGCTGACACTTTCTACGAGCTTTTCATGCGTCAAATTATCGAATGCTTTGCTGAAGTCGATAAATAGCACAATTACGTGATGATTCTTGTTAAGGCCTTCATTTGTATACTATCCTTCATTAACCTTCCACACAGACGGGACCATATATCCGACGCAGAATATCCGAATACTTTCGTAGGTACCAAGAATCAGCTCTGCGGTTTTACTTAGTTTTTGTAGAGCATGATTTTGGCCCTTCGAGTTAGGAGTCTTGAGCCTAGTTGTTTCGATAAACCGAAGTAGTACCGGTTGCCAGGGGCGATTCCACGTCGGATCTCCACTATGATGTCGTTTGTTGAGTTCACGTTTGCCCCGAAGTGGACAAACTCCTTTAGTAACTTGAAATTCTAGCTGTCGATTGTGATGTTTTGTCCAGGGTGGTGTGCAATGGTCGACAGCACATATTTGGTTTTGTAATCATTGACCTTGAGGCCAGTTCGTTTCGCCTGTTCTTCAATCGCCGTAAAAGCCTCTACTACTGTACGTTGGGAATGCGTCACGATGTCGATGTCATCTGCGAACCCCAACATTTGGGCCGACTTGTGAAGAAGATAGTGCTTCCAGTGTTTACAGGTGCCCGCAGCACTATGTTCTCCAGTACCAAATTGAAGAAATCACAGGTTTCAAACGGCTCGGAAATCCTTGAGCCGAACTGCACGGTGCATCGCGTGTGTGATAGCTTGGTGCTTGATATAACCGGATCAGTTTCCCGGAATCCCGAATTCGGTCATCGCATCGAATAGCTCCTTGCGACGAATGCTGTCATATGCGGCCGATTAGTGCAGTGCAAAAGGGCTTTAGACGTTCACACAGTACGCTGGAGAGGATCGTGGAGGCGAAGTTGAACAGGGATATACCTCAAAGGTTGTTGCAAGAGGTAGGATCGACTTTTTTGTGGATGAGGTATATGGAGCCGATATTCCAGTCGGTGCATGCTCAATACCAGAACATAGCCACCGGCCTTGAAGAGCTCCCACCTAGCTTTGAAGAACGGCTTCAGGACTACTTCAATCTCTCCCGGTCAGGCCCGATAAGCAGCTGTTGGAAGGTTAACCTCACAAGGTTACCCTCACAGTTTCGAAGAGTCTGGGTGCCTTTCCTAAAGCCAGTAGCAAGGCTTTTGGATTTTTTATAAAAGGCCAGTATTTTCTGTCTGTCCCTAGATTCTTCGATATCCTTGATAGAGAGACGTCTTTGTTTTTTTGAGGCGAAGAAGCTACTTCTCCTCCCGTCTTCTAGCCCGGTACTCATCTTGGGCTGCTCTTGTTCCCCTTGCTGCGCTTCTTGGTATGCCTTGTCAGTTGCACGTTTCTTGTCCACGGTTTCTTTACCACGGGTTTCTTGTGGGGGGTGGTCAGTAGTCTAAGGTAGTACCTCTTTGATGGCCGAGAGGCAATGCAACCACATCTCGTTGGAGGGTCTCTCACGTAATTGCTCTTCCTAGGCTCTGGCAATCTCTGGTGTGCTCAGGCCTTCAATGTCTAAACTCCTCTTAGATGGCTGGTGCTTGGCTGAGAATGGACAGCGGACTCTGAATCTTGCTGCTACGAGGAAATGGTCAAAGTCGACGTTTGCCCCTGAATGTTCGCACATCCAGGATATGCATGTCTTGCGTCAATGAGCACATGACAGATTTTTTTAGCGGTTCGACCGTCTGGATATTGCCAGGTTGCTGTGTGGATTCTTTTGCGAGGGAACCTCGTGGTTTTTATGACCATATTACATGCTGCCGCAAGGTTATGTCTATCCTGCAGAAATGAAATGACTTCAAAATTGGCCCAGAGTCAGACATCGCTTTTATTTTAGATTTCGGTGAGAGCATGAAGAACTAAAAATATTTTCTATGTTGCATGTGCCTCCAATAACACACGTCAAGTTGGCTGAAGACCTTGCTCACTTGTGTGCAATTCAAACCAGCATTCCAAACCAACCCAATGAAAGGAAAGTGGTGGTTATAAACAAAACGCACGTACCTTAAACAACACAGCACTCAAGATTAATCAGTTTTACGGTGAAAAAATACCCCCAAATGCTTAATTGTTTTTGCTATTTCTTCGAACACATTTTCCTTATCTTTTTGGGTCGCTTTGTAGACGAACGAAAAGTGGGAGGTATACAAACTACACAATAATCTAATAAAAAGTGTCAAGCGGTCAGACGATAGATAATCTGAAATCACACAAACAAGCTAATCCACTGAATTTTTTTGTAATTATTTCTAAATGACAATGCAACATAATTAAAAAATACAAATTTAAAAAAGCCTAATGCCACTAGTTTTTGATAGGCTCCAGCCTATGAAATGATAAAGAGCCTATAACACATCAGGTTTCAATTAAATTGAGCCTAGATCCGTCCCATTGTGTTCCTATTCAATTTTGGGGAAGATCAGTGGTCAGAATATGTATACTTTTATTTTGTATGTATGTGTCCAATATTGCTCAAGTATTGTACTTTGCGCCAACTCTTTCAACTCAGTCATGAAGAAGATGTTATGAATCTAAAAAGACAGAGTAAGAGTAATGGCAAACTAGAGTAAAGGCTGTATCTTGTGAGTCTTTGGGTAGTCGTTGGAAAGACCACTTTTACATCCTAATCATGAAATGCGGCCGTGAAGTTGTGGATATGTGCGTCGACCCCTACGCCACCGAACCTCACTGCTTGGGTCGATTGCCAGTACAACCAATATCATTTTTCACGGATCCCACTTCTCTCGAGCCACTGACAATGCTCAAAGAGTAATAACTATCTAGAAAAAACTTAAGTAAGTAAAGATAAAATTGAAGGTCCCTTCCACTCGTGAGAGATCAATAGCACGCATAACACTGATAAGCTTGGCCCTGGCCGTCTACAGGCTCTAGCGCCACCCATATTATTTATTTATCATTATTATTTACTTGAGATGATTGTGAGTAGCAGTGACCATATCAATTGCCTTTGTTCTGTCGCGACGAAGGGTTTGTTGGCTTTCACGCTGTTGTACGTAGGCCAGAGCATCTAAGTGATCTTGCAAGACTGTAGGATAGTGCTCATCTTTTATGGGATTACATTGTCTGCTCCTTTCCAGGCAAATCCATTCATTTCACTTTCACTCGGACTAAACCGCCACCCTTAAATTTTGCACCCTAGCAAACAGAATTGTGAAAAATGTCCTTCATCTTGGGGAATAGGATCAACTGCGACTTGTGGTTAATGGTCACCAAACCATATTTTCATCCATTTTACAAACTATTTCCTTTTTACTAATTTAGGTCATACCATCCTAGACGACACTAATAGATAGCAATTCTTCTTATTTTTACTTATAGGAAAGGTATCGACTGACTTTGTGTTCGATAACATCGGTCAATTCGGCAAATGGCAGTTTGAGATCCTCTTCATCATCTGTCTGTCGAAATTTCCAGTAGGATGGCATCAGCTAGCAACAGTCTTTCTAGCACCACCAGTCTCGTACACATGTGCAGACCCGGGCAACACAACCGATGCCTGCTCACCCGACTGCAAGAGGGTTGAGTATGATCGAAGCGTTTTCAAAAATACTGTCATCATGGAATGGGACCTAATATGCGACAAGTCAACATGGGCTGACACTGGTCAATCAGTGTTCATGTTCGGCGTCCTGACAGGAAATGTCATCTTCGGCATTTGGGCAGACAAGTAAGTCACAAACTATTTCTGCTACACGCTCAAACTTATCATTTATTTAATTTTCCAGGAAAGGACGACGACCTCCGTTATTGTTCTCGGTGGTCCTTCAGCTAGTAGCGGGTGTGGCTGCTGCCCTAGCTCCGAGCTATTGGATGTTCGTGGTTTGCAGGTACTTCCTCGCTGTGGCTATCGGAGGCAATATGCTGACAACGTAAGTTTCTGACTTAATGACATGCCTTACAATGTTTATCATCGAAAATCAACTTGCAGGTTCTGTGTCCTGATGGAAATCATTGGGCCCAAGCACCGAGAGCTTATTAATGGCGTCATATTCCAGATTCCATTCAATTTCGGTCACTTACTGCTCGCTCCTGTAGCGTACTTCATCCGGGATTTCAGAACACTGCAGTTTGTTCTGTCTAGTTTCTCCGTACTCCTGTTGTCATTCTTCTGGATTTGTCCAGAGTCCCCTCGCTGGCTAGTGAATGCCGGCCGAGTAGATGAATCCATAGAAGTCCTCAAAAAGGCAGCAAAGAAGAACAAGCTACCAACAGACAATATTTCCAGCGATGTCATCTCAGCCAGGGCAGTGGTCGAAGCGCAGCCAACCCAATCGAAAGGCAACGTTACGGATCTTCTTAAGACACCAAATTTAAGGAAAAAGACATTATGCATCTTCTACAATTGGCTAGCCATCGGATTCAACTTCTTCGGGGTTTCGACGTACATTGGCAAGCTCAGCGGCAACATATTCGTGAACGTTGCTGTAAGTGCTTCCTTTAGCATTCCAGGACTCATGATGGCTGCGCCGTCTTGCAAATATCTAGGAAGGACGAGAGCTATAGCTCTTGCCAATGCAGTGTGCATTCTCGGCATGGGGACATTTATTGTCATGCCTCCCCATTTAGGAACCGTTCGACTTATCATGGCATCGTTAGCGGTCTTCGGTGGTATGTGGGCATTTGCATCGATTTACATAGTCGCTGCCGAGGTATTCCCTACAGTGGGTCGTAACGCTGGCATTGGAGTATGTTCCATGTTGGCGCGAATCGGTGCAATGTTAACCCCATATGCGGCTGGTTTGTCCAAGCACGCCGAATGGGTGCCACCCGCCTTCTTCTGTGTAAGTTCTTTTCTAGCCATAATATGCATTCTAATGGTGCCGGAGACAAAGGGCGCTCCCTTACCAGAGACTTTAGAGGATGCTGAAAACTTTGGAAAGAAGAAAAAGTAATCTTAATCTTATCTTATCGTAGTGTTTGATTGTTGAAATAAATATAAGAGTGTTTGATTGTTATGCGAAGTTTTAGTTTCCTTTTTACTGAATTTTTAGGGTTGTTTCCTGTTTATTTTAAGAAAATTCTTAAAATTGATAGGTCACTAAGTCGTTGTGTGGTGAAAACACAAGGAAGCTATCTATGGGGCAATCTGCCGATACAATTCTGCTGTACTTTGTGGACAGCTTAGACGTTGAAAAATGGGAAAGCTTCTGTGATTTGGGTTCAAGGGGTTTTGTATTGAAAATAGCGCAAAGAGGGAAGACATCGGAAATTGCCAAGAGCAAGAGTGGGAAACTCCTCAATGTCGATATCGCGCACATTTCAACGATATGCGTTGTGAATAGAAAAGACATGCAACCAGTGTTGTCAAATGTAGCGACTTATCGCCAAACTAACGATTTTAAATTTCATTTGGCGACACAAAGACCAGTACCTCATCCCAAAAAAGGCGATTTTTTGTATCGAAAACTTAAAACGGCATTCATTTTTTTCTCATTTAAAATTGAGAAAATGCATTTCTTATAAACAAGTGAAGTCAACGAATTTTCTGAATCTTGAATCTACCTTTTGTTAATTACTATAAGCAAGCAGTTTTTCAATAAGATGTTCCTCAATTAGTTACTGTTGAACTGTTGACGTGCATTAAGTTCGGGATACGTCGGCAAACTTCTTTTTCACTCCCACACTTCAATTTCGTTTCTCTCGTCATTCATAGTCTCTTTTCGCAAGTTGTATTTTGATGCATTTTGTGTGTAGATACGAGTAACACACAGGAAGTGAACAGCGATCCCCTTTGGTATCTAAAAACAGTCGATGAAACAAGAAGTTCTCATCGACACCCACCACCAATTCGATTTCAAGGCTGCATATGACAGCGTACATCGAGACGAGCAATTCAACTCGGGGTGGTGCAGGATGGTAATGGAGAATTATCATTGCTCCATCAAGGTCGGAAACGAACTCCCCAACGCCAATTTCAAAAAGGATTTAGACAAGGCGATACACTGTCACTGTAAGTCATTCAACAACTCCTGGAGAAGATCTTGCTTTGAGACGGAAGTGGCCAAAACGGTCTCTGCTGTTCTCTGCTGTTTCTACGGCAGCTCAAGTTCAGATAGCTAGAGATCGCGCTGAATGATGGAGCTTGTTTGCTTGAGCTCCAGCGCCAGATCAAGAAGAAGAGGATTTGTTTACATTTACTTTAACTTGAACACTTCAATAAAAACCAAATAAAACATATTCTTTTCTTCAAAAAATTAAATTTTTGTATGTATTTCCTTTAAATATTTACGATAAGATTTTTAACGTACGCGTTTACGATAATTGAAACCTGACAAGGCTTCATGCAACCTACAAGACGTAGTAAGAAGGCAGGGCAGGACAAGAGGAGTATGGGACTAAAGGCGAGAAAAAAAAGCTTCTAAGCTAAAAGAATTAACATCAAGTACAAAATACAAGATTTCAATTCTAATGAGAAAATTGTCGAGTGCAAATCAGATGCTTGCATTAATTCGATTCCAGTGTTTCGCGGCATTCTGCGGTCTTGGGAACGACTCATAGTCGATACGATGGTTACCGTACGAGTTTTATATATTTGTTCTGAAAATTACCTAATCCCAGACGTAAACACAGCCCGTATTGAAAAAAGTAGGGCATTTATGATTTAAAATAAAACACCATGACTGTACGAAGGTTGGAGTACACTGTAAGTAACTAAATGCTAGGGCGCCTTACAGCTATGTGCCAGTGTATACGAAAATAATATAAGACTTTCAGTATATCAAAGGGGTCGCTGGGGTAAACCACGCACGAGATATCTCCAGGCAACTAGACCCTTCGCCACTCTTACTCATCAGGAGATATGCCCAAGCTTAATCAGATTTTGGACTTGGTCTAACCATTTCGTCCTGGTTCTGCCAATTGATCGCCTACCTGATGGAATCACATTCAACGCACGTGACCAAACCACCATGTCATACCCCTTTCCATTCGAAGAAGCAGCTGCTCAATGTTGAGCTCCTCGCGCATCCCTTCGAGTACTTCCCACAACAGCACGAAGAAATCACATCTCTGCAGCTTGTATTCGCGATCTTGTTCTTTCGGTCATTACCGAAATTTCATGACCACAGGTGAGAGTTGGGATAAATACTGAGTCCTTGGTGTTGACACCAGGCAGAGTGTTATCCAGTTCCTGATAACAGATCTACCAGGCTTTTTCGGACCCAGCTTGACCAATCCTACAGGAAAGCTCCTTCCATCACTCGAACAAAAGACGCCGAGATACTTAATCTTCTCCATCTTCTTAAATGGGACTCCACTTACATGTCGAGTGCATTGAACAGGCGTTCTGGAAATTACCCCAACCTCCGATTTGTGACGTTACCCTTTATTCCAGCATCAGCACATACGGCTGGTTACTCGATATATTTAACCCTAGGATGGGCAGCTGGGCCCAATCAGGCGCAATTTGAGTTTGAACATGAATAACATATTTTTCCCAAATCAATCGGACTGAAACTTGGACTTCTTGCGCTGATTTTAGCTGAGCACAACGAGCTCATATACGGGACGTTACGGGCCCAGTTCGCGGAAAAAAAATATATTTTTGTGCGCGGACATCGTAAAGTAACAGCAGATCTTAATTAAGCCCAATGAAAATGTTACAGTATCCTGCCATATAAAAAGCATAAGGAATAAAAAAAATAATAATGTAATGCACCCCAACAACCGCCACCCTTTTCAAACACATGACTATTTGTTTATTGAGGTCATGATCGCCTGTGAAAGTATGTAGTACCATTATGAAGTAATGATGTGGGATAATGTTAGTCCTAGGATAAATTGCGAAAAATATATTTTATCATATGTACATATAAGTAAACAAGTGCTCCATTCATTATAAATTAACTATTATTTTTGGTGCTTGTGTACTGAAAAATGGCAGAACAAAGTGATAAAGTTCCGAATCGGGAAACCAGATCTTTACGGCTAACTGCAGAACACATAGCGACATTGTTGGCGGAAGAAATTATTGACGAAGATTATCAATGTGTTGATGATGATCCAGATTATGTGCCGGATAATGATGCTGCTGATGCGTCTGATATTGGGGTCGAGTTGGAAGTCGAAGAGTCGGAATCTGATTACGATGATGATAATGTTGGTGATGATGAGATGAACAATTGTCTGATGGATTTTATTTATTGTGGATGAAATCTCCACCATGAACAACCAGGCCGCAGGCGCATAATGTGCCAGTTGCTGCAAGAGCTGCACCAAGTAGTAATTTCGTACAAAGCCCCATTTATAAACACTTCGTGACACCAAAGATGGCTGATATCATTTGCCGTGAAATAAATCGTAAAGCAAACTATATAGTGCGCGCTTGGAGCGAAGCACATCCAACAGAAAATCCAAAGACAGCCAACGAATGAAAATGAATTGTATGGCCTGGCCTCTTCAACTCCAACACACAGCCAACCAAGGAATTTTGGGAGCCTTTTCATCACGACATTTACGCAGCAACAATGTCTCTAAGGCGTGTATTTTTTCCCATGAATATATGTGCCTCACACACGGAAAAGTAGAAACAATTTCTTCATGCAATGCCTGTTTTGTATGCTCTTAACACATTTTATATCCGCTATATACAGATAGGTGCAGCATGTATTTAACATGGCTTAAATGACGAAATCCGTTTATTTCATTTATTCTCATGCATGTTCCATACAATATTCATATGGGCCCGATGAGGCCCAGCTAGCTATGTTACCGCCTCAGAAACAGCTGCCCATCCTAGGATTAAAGGTTAAATCGGCCGATATCTGTGGGAAGTTTGAAGTCAAAGAATGTCATTGCCTATGTTCGTTTTTCTTCAGGATGCTAAAAATAAGTTAATTGATGTATGCTAAAATGAAAGTGAAATTACTCTCAGATGTTGCTTTTCGTTGACGTTCGAGTGTTAGCTGATCGTTAACTTAACCGGTCTACTTGAATTTTACTGCAGATTTAGTCCAAATTGGAATAGTTGCCATAAAAGAACATACATTTTAATAGTACCTATAGATATATTATTGGCTGGATATTATTTCTACTGGATATTATATTCAACCAGTAGAAAAGCCTCTCGTACGACAGGGAGTATGTTATGTGTCGCATAATGTATCGGCATAATGTATATTTTCTTTCTAAATTTTGTTATATTTATTGTAAATGGAATACTTCGGAAAGCAGAATAGGAAATGTTTATTCATACAGAACAAAACAATAGTGGCGTTACCGATAAAAAATAAGGAGAATATTTCAAGCCAGATGTGATTAAAGACCCCAAATAGCGAACCGCGATTGAATTTTCACTCTCAAGATTCCTCATTAATAGTGTTTTTTCCGACGAATGCTACGCAAGATTACTATGAAGACTCTTTCTCAAATCATCCTATTTTTGTCTTGTCGGTCGATCTGCTAAAATCTTTGTCGATTGACTCTCCTTAAAACTCTCTCCGTCTGCACAAACAAAATAAGAATATTCGATGAGTTTGCTATTAACGAAGTTTCCAGTGATGTGCTTCGTTATACGACGTGACGCCATCGAGGAAATCCAGAACGATTACATGTGTGCATGCAGTGAAGCTAAAAGCTTACCAAAGTAACTCTCTTCGAATAGAAAAGAGGAGCAAAGGAAAAACCATGTGTTCGTAGATAAAGTTCTGACAATAGTGTCCCGGTACAATAATACTGATGCAGATATTGAGATTTATTGATTTGTAGGATTCGCTTCAGGCAGTTCAAAGTCGATGATATACTTTGGTCAGGCAGAATGTTTAACTTAAGCTGGATTATGATGGATGAGAATTCCGACCAAAACTAAAATCAGTTCAAGAGACGGGACTGAAGTCTAACAAATCTGCTTGTGCCGCTGCTGGGAGGTGGTTGGGGGAGAACATTTTGCCAGGTACATTTCTGACAGCGTCAACTATCGAGGGATATCGTTCCATAACATCGCATACAATACGAGTGCCTCTATACGCGAGTAACAACGACGGGTTGGGGCGAACGCAGAAGAGTACCACTAGAAAACCGAACGCAGAATAGTACCACTACCAGAACCCACAATAACGTCTGCCAACCGCTGTTACTTTGGATTAAATAATAAATTAATCTAAAGTCCTTTTTGGGCGGATCACTTCTATTCCTGACATTGGTGAACCCAGTCTTTCTTCATTGAAAATTTCAAAAGCCGATAAACTAGTCCTTGTCCTCTTCGGTAGAAGTTTGGTGGTCATGTTTGCATTGATGGAATCTGGAAGACGTGATTCAACCATGAACTGTTTGTGTTGTACAGCGACGTGTGCTTAGTCAAGCGTCTATAGATGCAACGGCCAGTCTTTACGACATCGCGACAATGGTCGCCACTGTCTAAGACAATACTCATGAACTGAACTGAAGCATGGACTTCGATTAAACATAATACAGTCGACTCGCGATAATTCGAAACTCAAGGAACCCTACAAAAGATCCGAACTAACGATAGTTCGAATTAAAAAAAAATTGTCGAGTTGTAGCAAGGACGAAAACGAAATAATTGCATACACACGCTTAATTTTGTAAAAAAAATCAGTAATATTTGTGATTTAATAACATCCATCGTGCTTGGCCAGGAGCAATGGCAGTACCGACATGACAGCCAGTATCGATAATATCCCGTCGACCATTCTGATGTGAAGTGCGGAATTGGTTCTGCTTCCGATTCTTCTTGATAGTCCTCTTCATTGTTGTTGGTTGTATTGCAAGTTGCCAAAATTTCGTCATCATACAGAGTACCGCAGGTACTGTGTCATCGTCAAAATGTACACCATCAACGAAAGTCGCAAATCCAATAATGTCCTTTCTGTGAGGTCATATTTTTTACTCACGTCGTTCATGTCGCATGCATCACAATGAAACACGTTCAAGGCATTTGAAGCAATAGCTGGGCAAAGAACAGAAAGCAAAAAAACTAAAACGACAAAAAAATGTGGAAATAGATTACAGCTAATTGCTTCGAATTAATGAGCGTACCAAAGCACATAGGATTTTTTCGATGAGTTCGAATTATCGAGAGTCAACTGTAGAAAAGATATTGTCTCATTTGACATCTGACGCCACAAATGTAAGCAAATAATTCAAAAACAACAACGCAGGTATGTTGAAGAATTTCACGTTAGAGCCTCTTCATGAGATAATAGCTGACTACAAATCACTTTGGAATGCGCAATAAGCTCAGAGTACAAAATGCACAAATAATCAAAGCAACTAACGTGCGCTCTCCGTGCGATTTGTTATCTCACCCGACGGTGCTTGTCACTTGAACGACGTCTTTAATCGACGGGGGAATGTGTTGTTCAGCCGGGGGTACAAAATTCAATTTGAAATCGTTTTTTGAGTTCATCCTTGGGTTCTTGATACTTTTCTTAATCTGTTTAATAGCTATTTAAGAAGCAACAATTTCTTATTGTAAACTGAACCTTAACCGTCGCAAACCAAATCGTAAATATCTGGTTTATACCACTTTACTGTGTGGGGAATTGAACTTTTCACGGCGGTTGTCTGCCTCTCACTTTGCCTAGATAGCGAACAAAATATTTTCTAGGAGCGTCATAATGGGTGTAAGGCCTGACTGGGGACGTTGACAAACATATACAAAGTCATTTAATGTAAAGCTTTCTGTGAGCTACCTTCGTGACTAGAGTGACCTCAAGTCCATCTGTGGTGAGGCAGCATCAACGCCGCCGCAGGCGAATAACACAAATTGAAGCGCATAAAAGCCTAAGCTATGCTTTCTAGTCTTCTACCATCCGCAACAATCTCTCCTCCCAAAGATATAAATTTGTTCTTGTTCTCTGTGATGACGACGCACTGACACGCAATGTTTCTAACTGGACAAAATTATATTTGAATGTTTATTGCTTATTATGCTCATAACCTATTTAAATGTTTGACCTTTTACAAAATTCAATCAATATTTTAGAGTTCTTTAATATTTGAAGGAAAAAATTAGGTTATACAATAAAAGCCCTATAGTTGTATATATCATCATCTTTTTGTTCTGACCAGCATGCTCCACTAAAGGGTTCGCGGGGGTAAACCACGCACGAGAGATCTCTAGGTAACTCGATCCTCCGCCATCGACTCTAACTCATCAGGAGTTATGCCCAAGCGGAACCAGGCGAGTTTTTGGACTTGGTCCAACCATGTCGCCCTGTGTCTACCAAGCGGTCGCCTATCTGATGGAATTGCATTCAACGCCCTCCTCGGAAGTCGTGATGGTTGTGGACATTCGTGCCAAGTGACCAAGCCAACGAAGCATAGCCCTCTCCGTTCGACGGAGCAGCTCCTCAGTGTTGAGTACCTTTCGCACTCCCGTGTTTCTTACACTATCCCGCCGAGTTATTTTCACAACAGCCAACAGCACGGAGATCTTCACGATCTTTAGGTAATTACCAAAATTTCATGCCCATAGGCGAGAGTTGGAAGAAATACTGAGTTTAAAACAACTAACTTGAGCTCGACCATCCTAATTACAAATATACCAAGCTGTTTCAAAATTTATCCAGCTTGACCAATCCTACAGGAAAGCTCAGCATTACTCCTTCCATCACTCGAACAAAAGACCCCGAGATACTTAAACTTCTCCACCTGCTTCAATGGGACTCCAATAACCTGTAGAGTGCATTGAACAGGCGTTGTCGAGATACCCATAGCAACCGATTTGTCCACGTTGACCTTCATTCCAGCATCCGCACATACGGCCACAAACCTATCGAATGCGCGCTGGAGTTTCGTCTGGGAAAATGTGAGGATAACCAAGTCAACTTCAAAAAGAAGATGACTTACAACCAACTCTCCCAATGTTAAGCATTCCTCGCCTCGGCTGCGCTGCAACATCCACTCCACATACACAATGAAAAGGAGAGGCTACAGGACACACCCTTGGCGAAGTCCAACGCCCACGAATAAAGGTGTTGATTTAGCACCATTATCCTGAACACGACTGCTACAGTTTGTGTATAGGGACTGAATAACCGTCAGAAGAGGACCATAGATCCCATACTCCTGCAGAACACTCCAGAGTTTGCCTCAAGAAACTCGGTCGTATGCCTTTTCCAAATCTACAAAACAGCTGTAGATGGGTTTGGCATATTCCCAAGGCTTCTCATGTACCATTCTTAGAGTGAAAAGCTTTTCGGTTGAATTTCTACCGGGACGAAAGCCGCACTGTTCATCCCCCATCCTGGGCTCGACCATAGCTCTAGAACGCGCTTCCAACACCTTAGCGTAGACTTTCCCGGGGAGACTTAAAAGAGATATGACCCTGTAAATGGAGCAATCTCCTTTGTCCACCTTCTTGAAAAGTGGGACAATCACCCCAGTTTGCCAATCGCCAGGTGTCTCACCACGTTCCCAGCCCACTTTTATGACACGAAAGGGCCATAAAACTCCCTCCTTACCCATTGTCTTAAGCATTTCTGGCCGGATCTCATCCACACCGGCGTATTTGCCAACTTTTAGCGATTCAATCGC
This sequence comes from Eristalis tenax, assembly GCA_905231855.2. Taxonomy (NCBI): domain Eukaryota; kingdom Metazoa; phylum Arthropoda; class Insecta; order Diptera; family Syrphidae; genus Eristalis; species Eristalis tenax. The sequence goes on along the minus strand of HG993124.1, from coordinate 102,331,511 downwards.
CAAAATGACTTCCTCCACCCTTGGACTATTCTGCGCCCCAGTCAAGACTACAGGTCTGCCATCCTCAGTGCCCTGTTCGGGATTGAGCAGCTCCGAAAAGTGCTCGCTCCATCTGCGTAAGATGTCCACCTCATTGGAAAGCAACACACCATCTTTGGATTTGACTCCTTCGATGATGTTGAATTTCCTTCCTCTGAGTCAGCGAATGATTTGCCAGAACACCTTTTTCGCAGATTTATGGTCGCTTTCCAACTCCTTCCAGGACTGCTCTTTGATGCGGGCACAGCCAATTTGCAAGTTCTTCCGGCCTCAGTGTACCGCTCACGAGAAGCAGAGTCCCTCAAGAGGATCGAGTCTCTGTATGTCTTTTTGTTCTCTCTTATGGCTTCTTGAACTCCGGGCGTTTTATACCACGCAGTTCTTTTCTCACCACCTGCCGCCACTCCAAGCCGCTTCACTTCACAAACATTCCGTGCAGAGGCAATGATTGCTGCTGAAAACAGTCGCCATTCTTCCTCTGCATGCGCTGGAAAAGTTGGAAGTCGCTCAAACATTTCATATAAAGGGTGATGCCATTCATTTGAAGCGTAAACAACAATAATTTTTTTTCACTAAAAAATGTTGAACTTTGTGCCAAAAAGTGTTTTTGCGGGGAGTTCTTCTTCATTACTTTAATATGAAGAAAACTGCAGCGGACAGTCATCGTATTTTGGTTTATGGTGAACATGCGCTAGCTGAGCGAACGTGCCAAAAGTGGTTTGCACGATTTAAGAGTGGTGATTTAGGCTTTATATCCATGGCGCGAAGGTAATGCTCTGTATTTGGTGGGATCAGAAGGGTGTGCTGTATTATGAGCTGCTCAAACCGGGTGAAACCATCAATGGACAACGCACGGAATATGCGACCAGACACGAGGCAATAATCATGACAACGCTTGGCCCCAGGTTGCTATTCCGGTTAAGAACTATTTGGAAAACAGTGGATGGGAAGTCTTACCCCACCCGCCTTACAGCCCAAACATTGCCACTTCTGACAACCATTTGTTCCGGTCGATGCAGAACGCCCTCACTGAAATACAGTTCAGATCAGAGCAGAATATCAAAAATTTGCTTGATTCATTCTTGGCTGCCAAGCCGGCACAGTTCTTTTGGGATGGGATCCACAAATTTCCAGAACGATGGGAAAAAGTAATAGCTTCAGATGAGTAATACTTTGAATAATACTTTTGCACATGCTTTTTTAAATAAACGTCCAAATTTTGGAAAAAAAACCAAACGAATAATAAAATATATACCCAATAAATTAGCAAAAACTAAATTACGCAGTGACTGAACTCGTATAGAACAAGTCATCAAATTGTTTATTGGGGGAGAAACTATACAAAAAATGTTTATTAGTGGAATCTCGGCAACTGACTTGAGGGAATCACGACCAAATAAGTTCTTGCATTTTTCCATCAATATGAACGCCTTTTATGGCTATATGACACTACTTTTTTGTACTTACTACTCATGACTTAAATGAGAAATAGAGCAGTCAGAAAAATGCACTATTGAAATTGTCATTAAGTGCAAGTGCGTACGCACTAGCCTCATAGAATTGGAAAAAGAGAACACACAATTGATTAAAATTGACAATTGTTAAATCATCCATATTATTCAGACGCAAGCAGCATTTGTTTGGACATTTCATCTGTTTGAAACCGAAATACATACAGACCACGGTACAGATAACACACATATACATACCTTGCACACAGACAATGTATGATCCTTCACAATACAATTGGTGCCCCTTTTAAAAAAAAATCGATTTAATTTAATGAAAAGAAACCTAGTCATATGGGCATTAGTGCATAAAAAAATCTCTGATAAAATCGGAAATTTCGTTTATTCGGACTGAGTTTCCGCCCAACGAAAAATGCATTCAAAAATTTGAAATTTTTTATTCCAATTAAAGTTAAAATTCCATTCTAAGTACGTACAAAATAATAAAAAAAAACTTCATAACAGGCTTTGAAGTTTCTAGAATCGAGTTTGTGGCGAGCACCTTGGGCTTCTTCAGAAAGCTGTCCAGTTAGTAGACACAAATTCTTGAACAATAAAGACGTTATATAGATGAGGTCAAATGTGTGCAAATATACTTCCACCGTTGAACAACTTTGTATACGATTTTCCCCGAAATAACAGATCTTTGGTACTTTTTTTTTGTAATCTTGCTACATAGGGTATTGTTACCAATTTCAAATCAATATCAGATAGAATCACGACATTGAATTTTTTGGTAGAGAAGAGAAACCAACACGGTTCTGTTTATACTAAGATCATATTAAAAAGTGTTTTAATAAAACGACTGTCGCAACACAAACTTCTTAAGGCCCAAATCCATAGATTCCAAAATGAACGTTCCAACAATTGTTTTCAGCCAAACAAAACACATCCATTCATTCATAAAATATCGAAAAGACAAACACATAAAGAGCACTCGAATGAATTTCCAATTCCAACATCTGTCAACGCACAAAAAGTTAAATGTTGAACATTTTCCTCCGGCGCGATGTATTCCACTTCTGGGCCGCATTTACTGTCTCTCTCCCTCTCATTAGGGGGCTAACGAGTTTTCATCTTTGTGACATTACGCAAAGTACGCAACGGATTCTATGGGTTTTGGCCTTTGGGTGAAAAGAGAACGCCAGTGGTGAGCGCTACACATTTTCAGGCATGCACATCAGCATTATCTACACCCTGCACTATATAATTTATATGAATGAGCAGTGAACACTTATCGAATATCTTGGACAAACCATACGTTATCATTTAACACCAAAATAACACATTTCAATTATTTGGTTGCCTTATCAAAACAGATTGTTAAGTGTTGTGCTATAAAATAAATGTACATTCCGGTCATTATGAGGTTGACTTGGAATTCGGACAAATAAGCTATTGGCTGACAAGCGGCTTTGCTGTGTGGGCTGAGTGAGTAATTGGGAGTATTTTTTGAAAACATTGTTAACGAGGTTCATATCGTGGCGAGCACAATTGTTGAGCGAATCCATGTTTTTAATTCCTCACAACATAAGTACACACATAAACGCCTATCGCAAGCAATTCAACCAGTGACAACACATGCACATACATATTTGTATTTTTTTACTAGACCTTTAGCTCTCAACACATGTGACGTTCATTCACACACGCGCAAAGTTCACTTCTTACATCTCTAAATAAAATGTAAAGTCAGTCACTCAGTAACTATCCGTTGAAACCAATCACAAAGTTTCAGTGACAAGTCTGCTGCAAAATCATTTGGAAAAGCAAATTAAGCTTTCGTTCGTAATAACTCCGAATCATACTTTACAGTACTTCATCGGTAATTCGAAATATTTGAGACCACCCTAATTCGAAGTATGGAGGTTTTCGAATTACTGGAAAATTTAATTTAAAGAAAAAGCTCTTTACAATAAAAAAAAGTTTATTCAAAGAAAGTTTTCGGACAAAGAAACAAACGATAATTACATAAATAAAATGAAATCTGTTCAGCAAAACACAAAATAAAGTAGATTTTTGAATTATAAGATATGTACTCGTAACGTACTAAATTTGTTGTTCGAATTAGTGGAGCTTTCGAATTATCGAGTGTTTGAAGTAGAGAGGCTGTATTGTATCCAATTTGATCTCGAAATCTGACAATTCATAATCTGTTGGGTGGCCTGACAATAATCTGTCGCATGGGTGCAGAAATCGTTCTTTAGAGTAAGCTTTCTCTAATTTCCCTATAGTTTGTATTTTTACTATCAGCGTTGGGTATAGGAACATATGTGAGTAATTGGTGTGAGAACCGATTTTGTAAAAGCGGCTTTTGCCGTGGAGGGTGAACTGCCACACAAACGTTGAAGTGCCATCTTCGTGGTGAACAGAAAATGCTATTGCAAATAGTTATTCCTTTCGACGCTAATGGCAATCGACTCAAAGACCATTCTCTCAACAGCAAAGGTGACTTTATACAATGCATTGACGACCCCTGGAATAGAACAAGCTTCCTCGGTATGGAAAAAGGCCACAGAAAAATTATTTTAACTAATGAGAAAATATATAACTGTCTATTATTTTATAAACATAAACAAAATGCTAGGATTTGCGCTCGATAGTCAGGATATGCGTCTCAATTGAAATATGAAAGTTCAACGTGGACACCACCCAGGCTCTGTTATAGTTTGTTGGAGAGTAGCATATACTAGAGGGACTAAACTCCATTTCTGCAATTAAGGTTCAGGAACATGTTCAAAACTCCTAACAAAATCTTTCCGAAACTAAACCGCGAGGTTTTATCCATTTTCTCCGAACCTGCCAGATTCCGTAACACATTTTCGAGGTCTGAAAACCTTGCGGTTTCTGATAAGCCTTGTTGCAGCAATCTTGAATCCGCTGTCAAACCGATCAAGCCTACAGCGTGATTTCAGTTTATTTTGGTAACATTCTTATTCATTTTCTCATTTGATGAGTCTCTATTTTCTGGTGTTCTCGCTCTGTTATTTCCTGTGAACGAAAATTGAGAGCGAGTGACATATTATGAAGCACGAGTTCAGTATCTTTACTGATTTCAATAAAAACACTCTTTGGTACTTTCTTGTATGTATACTTTATTGTCGACTTTACATTTCAAAATATTCCAATCAAAGAACGCCTTAATGACCTCGGCGATTCTCGTTTATTCCCGCTTCTGCTTGTTCACCTCGTCACCAGGTGTTGCTGACGAAGACATTTCAATTGTTGATGAATGAACTCTGTTCAACTCGTTGCGAGTTGTTGTTGAGGATGTCGGTCTCATGTTACTACATGTAACTCGCGCGAGTAATGTTAGCGATAATGAACAATAAGCAGCACGACGAAATACCCTCGCTGCTCATAAACATCCGGAGGGTATTGCTAGGACGCCATGAAGATTTCCACATATTTCAAGTATTAATAGCCGAAGGAATTTGCGTAACACAAGAAAGGGGATCGATAATTCACATCGATCTTCTGAAACCGAATATGTATTAATTTTACTTTTTAGTAAGTTATAATTCAGCAGCGTACCATACTACGTTGTCGTCTTAGCTCCTCAATTCATTCCCATTATTCGAGTATTGGATAATTTTCCGGTGCAAATGCTGTGTACTCCAATTAATGAGTGGCCTGATGGACTTCGCTGTAGGTGTAAATCAGATGGAGGAAATTTTGAATAATTTGTTTCACGATTTGTAGCTTCTAAGTGAAATAGAAAAAAATATATGGTTTTAAAATATTAAATCGTATTAATTTTATTGCGTAAGTACAGGGTTGTTACTTTGCAAAAGCTACGTATATCAGCATCTTCCCTAAATTCGAAATTTCCTTGGAATGGGTGTTTTTAAATTACTGTCCAAATGATTACAAGAATTGTTCCATTTTCACTGATACTACAACTATATAAAATCCCTGCCACATTTCGAGTTCATCGAGTTTTGGACTCTAAACGAATCAAACCGGCGAGCAGTGTTTCAAGCACTGTCGTCCCAAATTGTTCGTATAGTGAGGTACTGAAGAATGGCCCCACTCACGCTGTGATCGATATAAGGTATGGACGTCGTGGTGTCCTAGAAGGCCAAATGTCAATCGACCTTTTGAACAAAAACCATAAGCAGGCAACGGAACATTTTTAGTGGTTCACAACTCGAAGTTGGGCATAACCGACCGGAAGAACAAGAAGGGGACTCCAGAGCGGCTGCCATTGTCATCAAGAAGGAATCTCTAGTCCCACTTGCAGAAACCAATAGTGCCATGAACCAATAGTGCCATGAACTCTGGTTTGGGAGTGGTCACATTGAAGGTGTAGGAGAATGCTGTGGAAGAACCTGTAAGGACGCAGGCGCTGGTTTGGGAGTGGTCACATTGAAGGTGTAGGAGAATGCTGTGGAAAAACCTGTAAGGACGCAGGCGCGCCCCTGTTACACCCAGTCCTCTGCTACAAGTGATTTTCAAATCAGTGTAAAAAAGGTTTACCTTTTTTATGTTTTAGTGGGTAAGGCACGCGTAAATAAGTATAAACAACGTAAAAATCTCGTAAAACGGTAAAAAAAAAGTCTTAAAATATGTAAATAAGACGTAAATAAAGTAAATTACTGAGCAGAAATAGAGAAAATGAGAGTCAAAACTGCAGATGGATTAGAGAGCTTGAACTGTCCTGAACTGCTTCTTGCAGCACGGCGAGCGTTCAGTCTCAATTCTCATCTTCAATTTTGAAGCTCTGAAGTTTGAATTATTTTCGTATATTTTTTGTCTTCCTTTCTCTATTTTTTACAAAAGCATAGTCAAAATTCAGCATCTAAAAACTAATGTAAAAAATAGTAATAATAAAAGGCAAAAAAAGCCGAACAAGACTGGCTACAACGGCCGGCACTAAGCTAGCTACGGAGGCTAAGTTCATGGAGTGATGCCCCTCCACGGATGGGAATCATCTTCCTCCGTTGATAATGAGAAGTCTTTGTCTGCCATTATGACACCGATGGAGGTTGATATGCAGGAAGTCGGCAACACTCCAACTTGACAACACGCCAACCAGTCGTCATTCGAACTCTCGGACTAAGAAAACACGACTGTGGTAGAGAAGATATCCGTCATGGAAACGATAGATGCCAAGCCATGCTTCGGGTGAACCAAATTAAGCTTCACCACTACCTCCCGGCTTCGGCTGCCTTACAACTCCGTCTCCAGCAAAGGGAGAAGCCCTGATTCAAGAACATTGGATGGTTAAAGATCTGATCTGTGCGCGACTGCTATCCTGTATTTTTGCGAAAGCTCCAGAGATCAAAAACTGCACTCATCTATTTGGTGCGAATGTGCGATGCAAACGCACACAATACGATCTGGAGATGAACGGACAATAAGAGGTGAGTCATACAAAATAGACAGGAGCTCGTCTCAGACAATATATCAGATGATTAAAAAGTGGAGGGTTTCAAAAGATCAATCAATCTCTGATCACAGATATATTAGTTTTAGCATAGCCAGTAACGCTCACAAGTGATACTACTACTCTATTCCAGAACATTCTTCATTACAGAAACTCACTGATTTTTTGAATCAAGTCAATTCTTGTCCCATCAGTAAAGAAATGATGAAAAAGCCAAGAGGTCTCCTTGGAGACTTATGGGAAAATCGAGAAAAGTACCGGCATCATCTCCAGAAATGAGAGATCCTGAGCTACCGCTAGAGTTGCAACTGGTCGCAAAATACATATATCCTTGGGGGGTCTTGGTAAATCTGTGAAAAGCATTTACTTTACTTACTGCATTTGTGGACATTGAAGGAGCTTTTAAAAACAACGAACCTAATGTTATAACTCTAGCAATCAAGAGGATCGGGTTCGAAAAGTCCACAATTTCTTTTATACACCACCATCTTAATAATAGCGCGACAAGCTCCAAACTTGGTGACAAACATCTGCAGAGCGGTCTGTAGCGATACTGTGCTCTCAACTCTATTGCGAAATTGAGCGGCGAGTAAACTTCTACTGACCCTCGAAATCACCGGTCGCAAAGTTATTCAGAATACTGTCGATGTTGCCGTTGTGGTCTTTGGGAATGTATATCCAAGATCAAGAATGCAGTCGACCATAGTGACATTGACTAAAGAATGCGGCCTAAATGTCAATCCGCAGAAAACTCAGTTAGTTCTGCTTGTCAGGATATACAAGATCCATATCCTTGATCCTACATCAACGACATCGTATATGTATATATAGTTATATAGTTTATATATATGTATATATATATAGTTTCTTGTCAAATTTTTGACATAAAACTAAGCTGGAAACCCAACATCTAGGAACGCGTCAAAAAGGCCTCCATGTCACTATACCGCCGTAAAAAAGTTATAATGTATACAAAATATTACTTCAACCGATATATTGAAAGATCAATAATTTTTCTTTATTTTTTAATCTTTTGATCTTTTTTCATTTCTTCCTCTTTTTTCAATCACTTTTTTTATAGTCATTTCTTTTACTTCTTGTCTCGATCGACTAACCGTCAGAATGCCCGCCTTTTTCCCGGATTATTTATTAATAATGGTCGACCGATTTCGAAGGTACAGCGTTTACATAGGATGTTACATATGTTACATTTCTCGGAAGGAATGAGTTCAAAAATTAGACTTTACAAAAGTGTATCGTGTGAAACTATTATATCAGCTATTAATATCAGTGTCGCGATTTGAAGGACCACACTGGATAAATTTTAAACAGCTCGCAACGTATGGTGTGTGCATGTTTTAGTGGAGCAGTAGGAAAAAGCCTCTCCATCTCCCTCTGAACATACTACTGAGTTTCCCGCCGATTATTAGTACGGCAGACAGTATTGCAATCACTACTTATTTCGAATGAACATAGCGCCGGACACTGTACTGTCTTTGGCAGATATAGATCCATTCCGGAAAACAGCCTCATGATACCCAAGCTCCTCTCCGAGAAGAATTGCTCAACCAGCATACCCCCAGAACATACCGCAAATCTGACCACCAGACGCTCTGTCAGAGATAATAGAGGATAGAGATATCCATATTCGGCCATTTTTGCCCTTTGTCCACACCGGGGATGGTGTCGTGTTCCTTTGTATTTCACGCATACTTTTACACAACCCATGGATCCACCACGCAATTGCGGCCGATTCGTGGATTTTAGTGGGGAAAATGGCGACAGATTGCCGAATTTGCCCACGATCCATGTGTTGTTGTGCGGAGAGTGTTCAAAAGTTTGCTCGTTTTCTTAAGAGCATATACATATAGGTATTGTTGAATGGAATTTCATGAATAAAAATGTAACACAATGCCCACTGAACTAGTCCTATTTGACCTTAATTTAATTCTTAGGTTATGTTCCTACAGCCTAATCATAAACTATATCTGACAAACTGTCTCAAAAATTAGTTGCACTATATACCCTTAATTATTGAATTCTGAAAACTCATAAATTCAAATTACATGGTTTGATAGACACAATGACAAGATATTGCAATTATAACTAATGCATAAAAATAGTTGCGGTGCAATAATATTGTTATTACTACTTATCTGTACACATGATTCTTGTGAATGCATTTTATATGTATTATTTTAAAAAATACGTTCATTCATTAAGTTCATACTGTGTTGAAATGTCAACAGCTGCAAATACTCAACGTTCCCAATAACAGCCGGAGTACCGCAAGGCTGGTAATCAAAGGTCCCAACAACCACTGCACAAGGAACACCCTGAAGCACCACACAAGAGTTCGCATAATGATCAACAACGAATCGGTATAACCAGGCAAGGAGATGAAGTACCTAGGAGTTACTTTCTCCTTCGGAAAGAACATCACCAACCGCATCCAGAAGGCCAAGATTCAACTCAGCTACTGCAGGAAAGTCATGTGGAAACCCAACACTCTTTCCACCAAAATATAGAAGATCCTGTACAAGCAGATCATTAGACCATCACTGACATACGCGTGTCCAGTATGGTTATACCTAACACCATCCCAAATTGAGAAACTCCGACTCTTCGAGCATAAATGCTTCAGCACCATCACCAACCTCCACCGCCAACAAAATTCCTACAAAGACGTAAGGTCATCCATCTTCTACAACAGTGCCGAGGTAGACCGAATCGATAGACGCATATTCCAACTCACCAGCAACTTCTGCAAGAGCCTCGAGAACATCCCGAATAGCCTAATAACTGAACTGGCTACAACACGACCTGACCCAAGCGACATCTTCCGCACAACAAGCCACATCAGAAACCTGCTCGAGTTGAGCAGAATTGTAGACAACAGCAACAACATTATCTACCACAATCTAAGAACGGGCAGCAACACATTTAAGTTCGACAACACTCAATACCAGGATAGAGAGCTAAGTCTCTAAAATCCGGATTCTTTTTAATTTTGTATAATAACCTATTTATTAGTTATTTTTAAGCTAAGTTAAAAGTATAAAAACAACAAGCAGGTTTTTGTCAACCTTTTCCTGCAATTTCTTACTTATCTAAAAATGTATGTAATCCACCAAAATATCCAGAGACATGTAAAGCAACACATGCTAGATATAACTCTATAATTCAAGATTTGTTAAGTATTTTCATTATCTAAAAATTTATAAACAATTCGTTCAATAAAGAAAATGAATTTAAAAAAAATAAAAATCAAGGGGCAAGAGAGGTAGAAGATGGATATCGCTATCCTCCATTATGTCTGCGCTAGATGCTGCTCTACGAATTTTCACAGATGGACCGAAGATGGGTGAAGGAGTGAGTGTTGATTTGAATTTCTTGTAGCATCTTTCAGGTTGAAAGTGTAGCGATTAAAAAAGCTCTGACAGCTCTGACAGCCCGGTTGTCATTTTTAATTCAAAGACCGCATTTTATCAACGGGTTGACCAAGTATTTCATCATACAACTTATGTAGGTGCCGGGATTATGTGGTATTCCAGAAAACTGTGAAACGGACAAGCTCGCTAAAAATAGAGACTTTCCAACTTCCAAGGCCTATTGCTACTGTGAAGCATCTACTGAAGCGTAAAGTGCTTACGCATATATTAGACTACTGGTTACCTCACTACAAAAAACCCTACGTCCGATCCAAAATGCTCACATACACTTACCAAAATGAGTAAGTGGAATCTTACAACCATTATCGGCGTTAAAACCGTGTACTGTGTCATTGGAACACACGTCTCAGGATTAGGCCTTCCTTACAATAATTTCTGTCGAATTTGCGGAGCAGTGGGAGGAAGAAACTTTACCATCATGACGGTACTTAGTAGAAGGAAAACGCATAGCGTTTTATAAAGTAAATAAAGAAATAGCGAAAGTAATGAATTAGGAAGCAAGGTTGGCTTTTGAAAAAAGGAGTTACACGATTTTTTCTTCGGTGTATAAAGATCAAAGAAATATGACCCTTTTTTTAAGGAACAAAATTCTCCTGAGCCCAATCCTTTTCGCAGTGCCAACAAGATGTATATTTTACACTTGTGATGTTGTATATTGTTAGCTATGAATTAGGCATGGGCAGCCTGGTCAGGATTTATCGTAAAGTGTACATTTGTTAACATCATATGTAGTTAAGTTATAAAATATATCAAGATTTAGTGATGGGTAACCCCGAAAGTTAACAAACTCTCACAAACATTTTTTCATCATCATCCAGGCAACTCGATCCTTTGCCACGAATCTAACTCATCATGAGTTATGCCCAAGCGCAACCAGACGAGTTTTTGGACTTGGTCCAACTGCATCGACCTAGGTCAGCCAAGCGGTCGCCTACCTGATGGGTTCACATTCAACACCCGCCTCGGAAGTCGTGATGAAGGGGACATTCGTTCCACGTGACCAAACCACCGAAGCATAGCCCTTTCCATTCGAAGAAGCAGCTCTTCAATGTTGAGCTGCTCTCGTACTGCCGTGTTTCTCTCCCTACCCCGGCGAGTAATTCCCACAAAAGCACCAAGAAATCTCATCTCAGCAGCTTGTATTTGTATTTTCGGTACCCAAGTTTCATGATCATAGATGAGAGTTGGAATAAATACTGAATTGCAAATCGCTAACTTGGCTTTGACACCAAGCACAGCCTTCCTGATTACAGATCTACCAAGCTGTTTCAAAACTGACCCAGGTTGACAATCATACAGGGAAGCTCGGCATTATTTATCTCATCACTCGTGAATAAGACCCCAAATACTTAAACTTCTCCACCTGCTACAACGGGACTCCACTAATATGTAGAGTGTATTGAACAGGCGTTACGGAAATGCCCATGACATTTGATTTGTCCACGTTACAACTCACATACGCACTCGATACAAAACTATTGAGTACGTTCTGGGGATCCATCTGGGAAGAACGTCTGCCGTAGATTTTCCTTTGGAGACTTACGAATTTGCAATATATTGCTACGTTTTGCAGAAATGAGTCTACGTAATCACAATTAAATTGTCTATGAAAAGGGTTCGAACACCAGCGTTGTGCGACGTAGACGACACCGGTTCGACAACAGAGTTAATTTCAAATTCACGACGACAACAAACTAAAAAAACAAACTGTTTCTGAGGCGAATTGATATGATTAAAAGTTTTTTTTGCAAGTATTGCAACAAGCAGCGTGTTTGTTGTAAATATTGACCAATTCATACCGAAATATATGATAGGCTTTCTTTCTTGACGTCCAGACATTCAATTTTAGCTTTAAAATTCCCTTATTATTCCGGTGTTGTTCCACGACCGCGACGTGCCGTATTCAATTTAATAACAGCTGTTCTAAACGTTAACGACATTGATCAAATTAACGACTTTTACTTTAACTTTAAAATTAATTTTTATTTAAAAAAAAAATCCATGATCCTTAAAACACGACAAAAATGATTAAATCTATCTTACTATCTAAACAATTCATGTTCTTAAAAAACTATCCTATTGACCCTCACAGGTACTCTAAAATAATCTAAACTTGCTTATCTATTTGCCTTTCGGCGCCTACACTACTATATGTTTTGTTCAATCCATGTGGACAACCTTTATTATTTGTTCTTACTGGCCAGGAAACTTGGAAAAAACTTGGCGCTCTAAACTTAAACCTAAGCTAATATGTATTAAACCCTAACCCTAATAAAACCTAAACTACCTTACTCTATATCCGTGACATTGCAGACGTGTGTACAAGGGCGTGTACGGTGTTTATATGCTTGACATATATAATTTACGCGGGTTTGCTCACTTTTTTTTATTTTATATTGGTTTCTTTTTTTTCTTTGTTATTTTTTATATTCTTTGTTTTATTATTTTTTTTTTTTTCGTCTGACTTAACCTAGCTGAAACCTACGTATGTGGGGACCGACTATCACTGACATTAATGTCGCGCTGTCAAAGGCGGAGACTGGTTCTGGTGTAACCACCAAAAGAAGTGCCGCTCCTTTGCACTCTCTCTCCTATCTCGAGCGGGGATCGCTCTACTGAACCGGAGTTGATCCTCGTGTTCACGAGCGATATCCGATTCATAGAGAAGTCGCCTGTCAACTGTTCGGCGTACAGCGTGGAAGATTATAGGACTCATGCCCTGAATCAGATTTAACGAATCTGAATAGAGAAAAGCCTCAGGTGGAATAAAGCCGGTGTGGGGTACCCTCTCATGATACATAAAGTTCGGGTAATAAGCCCCGAAGATCAGACTGTTGGTAGACATCATTCACCTTGCAATGTGTCGTCGTGTTGGTGAAATTATAAAATTGTCTACTCTATTCACGTTAGCCCTGTTGTACAGGACCTAGTTGGGATAGTACTTCTTGTACTCGGACTCAGGTGTCCGATACAACCGGAGACAGGTCCTAAGACATCGTCTCTCGAACACCCTCATCTTTTCCATCTGGGAAGGGCTCACACCGAACCAAAGGGGACAACTATACACCATGATCGGCCGTATAAGGGCCATGTAGCAGATCACTTGTACCCTGGTATCACGTTGGCTGCTGTAAAACAACCCACTTGCCACAGCGAAGGCTTTTCTAGCATTGGGCAGAGTCCTTTCTATATGTTTGTGAAAATACAGAATATGATCTAACCAAATGTCGAAATATCTGACTACACTTTTCACGATTAACGGCTGGCCCTGAGGGTTAACAATCTCATATATCACTAGAAGCCCTGTCAACCGGGGCACGGAATATAATAGTTTCACATTTCAGGAAGTTGACAAGCAACTTCCAGGCATAACAAAATCCAGTTATTTTATTTGCATCCCGTTGCAACAGGGTGCTTATGACTACCTTCGGTGCTAATCTGTAAGCCACTAGATTATCGGCATACGCGATTAGGTGCGGCATAGACCTTAGAAGATCTGCAGTAAATCAAATTAACGATGCATTGTCGACATCACAGTGCCGTGGATAAAAAAATGACAAAAAAGCTCCAACAGCAAAACCATCACAATGTCAATACATACTGTGAAGTCAACGTGAACGCTTTCTGTTGAAAGCCAAATAACAAAAAACACATTGCATACTTTTAGGAAATACATGGAAATCCCATTTCTGCTCCTAAAAGTATGTTATAGTTTATAGTTGAGTGGCCACAATTTTGATTGAGCGAATGCAAAGGCTGAGAATTATTTTCGAAATTACTAGGTATCTGGTTCACAGTACAGTCAACATCGTTTTTGGTCGTTCACTTCAACGACATTGTTCGTTATGTCGACAGATTATTCGTACCATTTTTTATAAAATTGATTAAAATATTTACAAAACATACAGTATATTCAGTGTTCTTTCAGTGAACCACATATACATACTCAAAGCATATTTATTTAGAAGAACAATATTGCTTGAAATAAGAATAGACGTGAAAGAAATCATTTAGTTAATCGTTAGCTGGTTACCTATGTATATGGGATTGGAGTTCGAACGTTCGGTATTGTCGCAGTGTAATTTCAATAAATATTCGTTAGGTATATCGTAATTCGCGTTTTCTGTACTCGTTGTACTGGACGTCCACTGTTATTCTCTTGTTATTCTGTTCTCTTCTCTTATTATCTTCTTCAAGACACTGTCACCCCGATTACGACAGTCGTTTTAGTAAACCGACACAAGGCGTCTTGAGAGTCGAGTCACTTTATAGCCGTTTAAGTATCAGTATTATCAAACTATATCCACTCGAGCTTATGTTCCACTCACATTCCAAAGCTACCACTCAAAAGCTGCTTGTCAATTTAAAAGCTCAAATTGTGAAATGGTAGTTCTCATAAATTTTGTAAGAATTACAATTTTTAAACTGCTTTTTTTCGCGTGACATTTGTATTTGCTTAAAAAATATTAGTATGCGGAGTTTAAGTAAATATTTACAACATTGGTATGGAAATTGATATGAGTACTCATAGGGACGACGATCAAGAATTTCATATAAGGGAATTGATTCAAATTAGAAGTATTAAATCAAAATACAATTCATTTGATTCACCAGGTGCTAAGTACATATAAAAAACATGCTTTCTAAGGATGAACTATTCAGTAATACTCCTATCTCCTTGTAACTATTTTTGGTTGCATATGTTTGAGGAGCACCTTTGAAATTCGTTACTAAATTCGTCTCTATATGTATTGTCAAAGGTGGAACTTAACGGTTAACCTATTAAAGTCAAAAGTGATGATTTTCAAACAGGGAGGTGGTAGACTGTGTCGAAATGAATGTTGGCACTACAACGGGGAACCAATTGAAGTGGTGAAAAAGTACAAATACCTTGGAGTGACAATCACTAATAACCTTAACATGGATTTTCACTTGAAGGACAAACTAATTAAGGCGAAAAGTGCAATATGTGCTACCTGGAAAAGGTGTTTCTCACATAATCTGGTTGATCATAGCGTTAAATATAAAGTCTTCGTTGGTGTTGCAGATTCGGTATTGATGTACGCAGCTCAATCTTGGGGACATACGCAATATGAGACTGTAGAACAACTTCTAAGATGTTACATCAAACGAACCTTTGGTTTACCAAGAACGACGCCTAACTATGTGGTAATAATAGAAACAGGAATATCGCCATTATTCGTCACTGACACTGAAGCTGCATATTGATTATATATTGAATGTTCTTGAGATGCCTGATGAAAGACTGCCAAAAATTGTCGCTATGAAAACCATACAAAAAAGAAATCTTTGATTTGGAAACTGGAAGAGCTTGCAGGTTACTGTGGGATGCAATTTCATTTCACGACGACTAACCTCAGGTTATTAAAAGTTATGATCTACGAACTTATCTCCAAAGTAGACGAACAATATAGAAAAGATTGTATTAATATGGCTACATCCTCCGTACATCGATCAACCTACAGTTGTCTCAAACATAATTTATGTGAACGAAATTATTTCAATAACAGTAACAGTCAAGAACTCATATCTACCATTTTCAAGATGAGAGGAGAACTCGTTAATTTAAATTATATCCCACATCGTCCCGATTTGCCGATCTGCTGCAGTCTCTGCAACCTATCAGAGAGAGAAGACATTGTGCATTTTATTGGTAGATGTCCAGTCCTTAAGGAATTGCTCAGATTTTATCTAGGCAGGGATATTAAATCGGTATCTGAGGTCAGAGACCTTTTAAAATGCGATTGTGATATAAAACTAATGTTAAATTATTATAAAAAGTCAATCAAATATAGAAAAAATATTATAAACGAAGAGTTTTAAAATTCATACATGTATATTAACTTGTTATATGTACCTTAATTATTCGATTACAAACTTATTTCTTTTTTGATTATCATATTAATGTCAATCAGGCAGACGGCAAAAGCCATGCTCGTACAATTTATGTAAGAAAAACAAAACCACAACTTGTAATGATGAATAGGTACAATTAATCAGTCTCTATCTATCTATCTATCTATGTATCTACTAAATTCATGTCTTCCCGTTTCAGAATACCGATTCCAGAAATGGAGTTTTATAGAGAAACCCAACTTCACAGCTGATTGACCCCTAGTCTAACGAAGAATTTCAGAGGCTTGATAGTTATTCATGAATTTTTCACAAATTGTTTTTTAATGTTTGCTAACCAGTAGGAAACAGTTAAGTACAGATTTGTAAAAACCATTGTTCCAATTCGTAGTATAATCAAATAAATAAAATACAAATGTTTTATATTTATGCTTGTGTTGGATATTATTTCACATTTAATTTTTCAACTGATTCGGCGTTTTTATATATCTCGTTGTTTCTCCATAATTTGCCTCTATTAGTACATAACGGTAACGCTCGAGTCAAAATGACAGACCTCACTAATTTCCACACAGGAAATGCTTTTAGAGGTGAAAAACAAATTTTAAATCTGATTTAAATCTTTGAATGTGGAATTTTAAAAAAATCGTTACAGTGCAATTATTTTTTGATTAATTAATCGAAAAGAAATTAAAACATTTACACGTTAATGGCTTCGAAGTCTGTTTTTGGATGTTTGAGCTATCACCATACTTACGGCATACGAGACGTGACAATGTAAGTACATTTTTTGACTTGTATTTATGCAATTGAAATGTTATGTGTATGATGTGTTATTAAAATTAAGCCATTAGTATCTTTTAAAGCCCTTTATAGAAGATATGTGAAATACACAAATACTGACGTATTTCATGCTATTGTCTGTTAATAATCTGTGTTGTGTTCTTTCTAATACTGTAATGCAGTAAACGACGGAAGTAAGGCAGTCTAAAATGCCAATATTTGCCAATGATGGCAAATATTGACCTATATTGCACATCTTTCATAATAGTAGCTTAGTACGAGTAGCTTCAATTTGAATTATATTTTGTTAACATGGGTGTTGAACATACAGTGCCGTCTGGTTAGCGTGAACTAATTATTGCACAAGCCGTTCACGTTATCCAAACGTGTTTTTTTAGCCATAAAATACACTTGGGCAGTCGTTTTATTGATATTACTTAAGCTTTAATTCCATTCTCTTATTTATTTAAAAAACATCTTTAAAACTAGTCTGCTTTTTTTTTGTTTGGCAGTACTTTCTTTTTCGTATGTCGGAATAATCTATGGTTAGCTTCAGCCCATTCTATTGCATTATCAAAAATTTGACTAGCTTCAACCGGTATTGTCGTTGATCCAGGTTGATTGTGCGATTCTTCCTACAATTCATCTTCATCAGAAATAATCTCTTGGCATTCAGCGTCGTCTGACATTTGTGGTAATGTGTTTTCAATTGAATTGCATATGTTAATATTTGCTGCAAAATGTGTCACCTAAATAAAATCAAGTGGTATGTATGTATTATATTCATAATCAAATAAAACTTACTTCTGGGATAATAATGTGCAGCAAATCTTGCAATTCATCAGTGTATTCAAATCGCTGATGCCTCAATTTATGAAGATGAGATACTATCCCCTTCGCCTGGGCAAATGTGAGGCAAAATATTGCGCCAACATTTTTCTATGACGTCTGATTTTAACCGACTCCACGCTATTGCGAATAAAGAAACTGCGTCTTTTATTTTTCCAACAGCCAATCTTAACTGACTTTTTCTTTAGTAGTACTTTCTAATACGGATCGCGTTCTGATCCATTGACTGAATCAATGGTGTCACATTTGGTGGCATATATACAGTGAAAATATAACCATCATCTGTTTTTAATAAAAGCTCGGGCGGATGCAATGGTGCGTTATCCAGGAGAAAAACTGCTTTTATTGGGAAACCTTCTTTTTGTAAAAAATCTTGAAATGTATGAATCTACATGGAACAAACAGCTTGTGTAACCACTCTTTGAAAATATCTGCAGTCATCCAAGGGTTCTTCGAGCTGGGGCAATCGACTGGAATATCAAAGTTTTTGAAGGACCGAAGTTTTTTTGCTTTGCCAATAATCAGTGGCTTTACTTTGTGAAGGCCAGGAGCGTTTGTACACGCTAAAAACGTAATACTGGCCTTCTCTACTTTTCTATTTTTTCCCCACAGATTTTTAACAGCCGAACAGCATAACGTAACTTGAACCCACTTAGCCATCCAGAACTGGCATTAAAGGCCCACTCTTTCTCCTTGAGATTGCAATTGCTTGGCTTTTTCTTTCAGTATTTCTCCACCAACTTTCATATTTTTACCATGCTGCATCACAACCATTTGTATAATGCTCATTCCATACTAGGAGACTCGCCCTGCTTCAAGGTTTTACTTCTCAATGAACTTAGTTGTCTAGTGGTGACTAGTTTAAAGGTTTTGTCGATGCGCTTTTCTTCGCAATTTTTTAATAACTTCACTTTTTTCTTATACAATTACGGCTTTTTGAATGACAGCTGTACAAAGATACACTTATTTACACTGCACTGTTTTAACTGTATGCAAAAAATAATGTTTTTAAGCTTGTGCAATTTGAATGCAGTTACTCACTACTACACAGTTACAATATTGTATCGAATCAAAAATATTTCCGATTTATGCTCTGTGACGTACAACTCAGAACTGAATTATTAAATTATCCCTAGTTTACAGATAATCTACCAATGCTATGTGATGAGTCCAACTTTACAGGTATCGGTCCCTTGTTCTTTGTTTATTGCCCAATCCTTCCGGACTCGAGCATTTAATTTTATTTTTTCCTTAACAAAAACATATTTAAATAAGTCAGTGACTTTAGTGCTTTTACCTAGTCATAAGCCTAGGTTTTAAGTCTAAGTTTGGACAAAATATGATTCTGTTATATTTGCCGAGCTCACAAAAATTAGATAAGAAGAAAAAACAGCATCTTTTTCCCTCAATTATATTCCTCTTAATCGATCCTGTTTTTGCAAATATAACGGCAGTTAGTAATCTTCCCCTAGTTTTGATTTAAGGAACACCTCTTGTCGCAGTAGAATGATCATTTCCGAGTTAAGTACTTTAAAGAACGGTCAAAATGGGACGTGGTCCCGAAATTCCTATTGAAGTGCACTAAACTATGATCAAATTGTACTTGAAAAAAAATCATTGGTAAACCACATTTCAGTGTGCAAGCAATTATTAATTCATACGGTAACAACGGTAATTTAATTTCCAAACCTCGGTTTGGTCGACCGAAGAAGTTATCTTATACAGAAGAACGCCAAATTTTGATGCGGATCCGACAAATCAGCCCCTATATTAAAAGAAGAACTTTTACAGAGCTCAGGAAAAAATGTTCATCCCCAAACGGTAAGAAATGTGCTACACAGACATGGCCCGAACACCACGCAAGAAACCTTTGATATAAAAAGTGAATCGGGAAAAGAGGTTAGTTTTCGCATTACAATTTATGGATGAGCCAGATTAATTTTGGTGCTCGAAAAGTGTTGTGCAAGCCCAATGCAGCTCTAAATGTGAAAAATATAACTCCTACAGTGAAGCATGGTGGTGGTAGCGTGATGGTTTGGGTGTGTATGGCACCTGCTGGAGTAGGGAATCTTGTCTTTATTGATATGGTGATGGACAAGCAACTGTACTTAAGCATTCTAAAACAACATCTTATTCGACTGGAGAAACTGGGGCTTGACGTTGAAACGTTCTTGTTTCAGCTGGACAACGAGAACAAACACACCTCATATCTCGTCAAAGAGTGCCTACTATTCAACTGTAAGCAGCTAAAAACACCAACGCAATTACCGGACATCAATCCCATCGACAGGAGAATCAGAAAAAATAACATCACTTCGAAAGATACACTGAAATCAGCTCTAGCAACAGAATGGGCAAAAATAGAACAGTTATCGTTGCTTTTTTGGCCTGAAATATAGCCATTTGTTTAGTTTATATTATTGTACTCTCTTAGTATATACAAAAAATTTAAATGTAGGTATAATTATGTGATCTCTAATAAATACTCTATCATATTATATTATATATAATGATATTTATATTTCACAATATCATAATTTTCAAGCATTTTGATGAGAAACTAGAGCGTACGTAAAGTTATTTTGCTCACTGTATCTTTAAATCTCTTATTATTGTAATTCTAAATAAACAATATATTCATTCATCTCTCATCCCCATTTCATACTCTACAGCTTCCTGGTATCTTATATTTTTACCGTTATTCTCGAAATATAATTTTATTAATTTTGTCTTGCAGCACTAGTTGGACTACGGTGGTGATACGCTCCATTTGGAGCAAATTTAAGCGAACAAACGGCAATGTTTTCTTAAGTCTTACAATGTAACAAATGCATGTACATATGTATAAAAAAAAAGTTAGAATTAAGAACGAATTCATTTAATAAAAAACATAGATAAGACAGTTTTTTTTAATAATAATTTAGGTAATCGTTTGAAAATTAATGTGATTTTAATACTATAAATAAAAGTGTCTAAGTAAGACCGATACTATGGTTGAGATGAACTCATCTTTCCCCCACTTTTGCCCTTTCCCCTTGGCTGATTCACCCTTATTATATTCTATAGTCCTACTTTTTTATAATATTACAATTCATTTACTTATATACTAACAGTAGGGAGATATGACGAAAACGTTTGGGATTGAAAAAGATGTTCAAAACCGACAGACTGCGATAAACATTTGGCAGATGAAATGTTTGCCAATACCCTGAAGAGACATTAGAAAACATCAGCAGTTCCAAACGTGCTGCGCGACGACGTCGTCAAGAAGAACGATGAAGAATAGATGCAACTTGCGGACATATAGCAGGAAGATGTGTCAGTGATGGTGAAGCAAGAAGAGGCCGTAAATATCAGTACTGATGTTAACACGGAAAACGCGGGGCCAAGTGGTATTGATCTGGTGTGCGAAACTTCAAACGTAGTCGTTCAAACATGTTAGTATTTAAGAAATCGAACTCCAAAAATTTGTTAAAAATGGAAGACATATGCCCCGAGAAACAGAAAGTGATTGACTTTCAACAATCGCAAATCTTATTTTTGGAAGCCCAGCTTAGAACATTACAAGAAACCAATTCTCGTAAGAATGAGGAGATTATTTGCCAAAGTAATTAGTCGGTAACATTAGGCTTCTCAAATGGATTGCAAATTTTGGCGCTTTCGATACATTTCACATCTCCAGTGACATAGAGATTACTACGGCCTTCATTAAATCTTCCATCGGTCAGCGCTTCACGTAACTACATTGCTACGTGGCCAAAATCCCCGGGCAAAATTGATTTCAATATGAATGCACTTCAGTTGAAAACGAATCAGCTACCCAGTATCTACAAGTACTGCTCCATTTCAGCTGATGAAATGTCTTTAAAAGCTCACGTAGATTATTGTAGGAAAAGTGATGTCCTTATAGATTTGGAAGATTTCTTTTTTTGGCAGGCCGGTTTCTAAGGTTTTAGTGTTTATGGCATTGCAAAGAGATGGAAATCCAATTGCATATTATTTTGTAAGAAACATTTGTACATCTTTGTTTAAAAAAAATGTGTTCGAAGTCATCCGTGCTCTTTGTTGGAGTAACTTAATTTCAGTGCAATTCGTTTGTGATCAGGAAGCGAACTTTCGAGGCTACAAAAATATTAGATGTAGACGCTGATAAGCCTTATATCTTTGTCGACAAAAGTAGATTAATTTCTTTTTCAATGCTCCTCATCTTATAAAGAGTAGACGCAACTGCCTACTCAAATGTGACATAATATTTGATAACACATCACGTCCTTCATGGGGTGATATTTTGTTTTTATATAAAAAAGATTCCAAATTAGGAATTCGCATTGCACCAAAGCTAACAGAGGCACATGCATGGCCAAGCAGTTTTCAAAAAATTGAAGTCAAATTTCCCTCTCATGTCTTTAGCAACACTGTTTCAGTGGCTTGTTTTGGTCTAGCACCTAGAACAATGGTAAACACTGGAGAATTATTCGAATTCTTCAGCAACCAGTTTGATGTATACAATTCGTCATCTCTATTTTCTTCAAATCAGTATAGGCAGGATTATTCGCAAAATGAAATGCAGTTGCAGTTCTTGCAGGACGCCAGACAGCGTTTGAATTCCATCCATGTGCTCAATCCTGAAGGTACTTATGTGACGAACCAGTTTAATTTTTTAAAGAGCTGGCTCCTGAACATTTCATCACTAATGTCATTGTGGGAATTTCTAACACCATGCCAGTTTAGATTAATTCGAACACGACACTTTAACCAGGATTGTTTGGAACAATTTTTTGGTAAGCAAGGAGTGCGGGAGGTAATCAATGTGGTCTCGCTGCTTTACAATTTATAAGCGCTTTCAAGAAGCTATTAAAAAATTGTAAGAACAGGCAACTGCAACAGCTTTGAAGCAGATCAATTGCAACAATTATGCTCGTAAATCAGGCATCCTGGTTAACAGAAAAAATTATTCATAGAGCGAAGTTTACATTAACGGAAAACTTGACTTCAAATATGTATGTGAATGACCTCATAGAAGAGAATAGTTTCATTTATGTGGTTATGGTTGGCTTTTTTGAAAGTGTTATGACAGTTATTTATTTGGTTTGCCTAGGCAAAATCTAGACGAAGCACCATCATCGTCCGGCCTAATATATTAAAATTTTAAACAATTTGCGGAATGCGATCTCGCGGCTGCACCCACAGATTTCGTGGACTATAATCGCGAACAAAATGATCTATTTTCATATCATTTCCAGGATTGCTACCACATCAGGGGTGTGGCCACCTGCCTATTTGAATTGCGTCACTCAGACAATGAATATAGGTGTTGCGAGAATTTGCTCAGAATTTCAATTTGCATTATTTAATAAGAATACGTATTTACTTTTTAGTCAAATTTTGGAATAGGGAATTGTCCGCACGGTAATTATTAGCATACTATATTTTTTGGGCAGAAATATTTAAATAAATTTACTTTTATAACGGATGCAACAGGCCTCTTGGGGAAACCGAACACCTGATAAAACAAAATTTGGTTGACGAGCCAAAAAGCATACCTCAAGGGTGGTGCGGAAATGCTTGAAAACAGAACAAAGAACTGAACAGAAGATATTCTTATCCCACCGGGAGCAATATTGTCTTCACATCACATCCTTTAGAAACATAAACATTATTTAAAACTTATTTGACTTATTTATTATTACTTTAGCACAACTCTTCTTTCGCATTTCTTAAACTTTTCTGTCCTTCATTGTCTTTAGATCTGATTAAGTTATTCACTCGGTATTCTGACCAACGCACTTTATCCATAAAATGTTTTGAGCATAGATTCACAAACTGGTAAAATTTTCAGTAAATCCAGAGCCTTGAACATGAAAGAAAACTTCAACTTTGATTAACTTTACTTAAATGATAATCCAACAAAACTGTTCAAGGCACTGACTGTGCGTTTGATTGCACGGTCATTCGCACTTTTTATCTAGGAAGAACCGATTAATTGTAAGGATTGTTTATATTGGAAATGACTGAAAATTGCCTCGAAATATTCTCCTTGCCCTACGTCAATTTAAGCATATTCCCGGTCCCCAAGGCGCGAGCTGACCAGCAATCTAACATTGGCACCGAAACAAAACCGCTCAGTTTGTGAAATGCTTTAAAATAATAACATTAACAATAATTATATAAATAAGAACACTACATAAATGAGCCTCAATTGCCAGCAAACGACTGAAAGCGAATAAATTAAACGTCAAATAATTCACCTCTGTAGATTGTAGGTGAAGGTAATCAGCTGTTCGGAAGAATTCACCTGTATTCTCATACTTCATTTCTGGTCGTATCGGTGAAAACGTTATAAAAAATGGTTGTCAAAAAATATAAGGGGCAAGAGATGTTGAAGTTGGGCATCTCTATCATACTTCATTTCTGGCCGATTCAGGAGATTACTGCCAGATGTCATTTTATGACGTAGCACAACTACTTTCACGACAGTCGTAACACCGACATAATAGAGGCGTTTCGAGACAATGCGGTAAACGAAATTCGCAACCGAGGTGTGTGTTCCGATTTTAATGAATGACGTTGCCTCTTGGCAAAGGCTTTGCGGATCCGATCCATTATCAGCTGATACAATACTCCCACGACGAATCGTGCAGCAATTTAAAATTTAACTCTAACTTGAGTGGTAGCGTGTCCCTCTACTGGGCACCGAGGTAAACTGGCATCCAAAGAAATGAAAAATTAGATAGTGTTGCAAAAGAGAGCTCAGAAGTGTTGAAATATCCAGCAACCCCGTTTGCGCGCACACACACCGCTAAACTCTATAACACACAGTCTCCACTGGTCATATTTCTGCCCAACATCACAACCACAATCTGAATAGCCATCCGCGATATTTTCTTTCGTGGGCAAGATATGCCATGTCGCTTCATTTCGATGTTGGCTGCGAGAGTGTCAACATTACAGATAATGGAAGATAGAGATATCCAACACCTTGTCCATGTCGGTACTGTACCGTAAAGAATATTTACAAAACACTACCTTCTCCAAGTATTAACTCTCAGTATCGCTTTACTCAGCAGATTTTTGCTGCGCGACTAAGGGTCGTCTACCGATTTTGCATCTCATAGATTACATCAAATAAACAGTATTAATTAAAGAATAGTGTATGGATAAATTCTTAAACCTCCAAACAAGCTAAAATCAAATCCTTTGCAAAGTTCATTAAAAGTGTTTATACACCTTGTAATAGGTTCATTACAACAATAGTTGGTTCTATGCCTCTTATCGGACAGTAAATTCCTCACCCGAAGAATGATCTCTTCGGGGAGCATATATATTCATGAGAAAAAGTAAATCTGGTGAATTTACACGGCAATTAATAATATCGCGGATGAACATGGCTGACGATGCCTTACGTTTGAAACTTAAGGTTTGCAAGTTTTTTTTTACATCTATCGTCATATTTAGGGAGTTCTCGAAGAAATATAATTTACTTACAGCATATCTCGTGAAAGTGTGTGCACTCTTTCGAATCTGAATTTTTGTGCTTCATATGGGGAATCCCAAATGATGGAGGAGTCTTCTAAATACGAACAATAGATGAACTTAAGACTAGTTATTTCCCGAAAATCTTTACTGTTTCTTTTCAGAAAACCTAACATAGCATTAGACTTCGCAATTGTATAATCATAATGTAATGAAAAATTTAATTTAGTATCAAAAATTACATCCAGGTCTTTAATCTCTTCTAGGCGACTAATTCTATGATTATTTATAAAATAATTAAATTTTTGAACGTTCAGCTCTAGTTCATTGTGCTTGCACCGTTCCACTAGTGCATGGATGTAAAACTGGAAATTATTACAATCAGTTAAACTGTTTACAGATAAATACAATTGAAAGTCGTCTTTTAAAGTCATCGTTTACAATATTTGAAAATTTCGTGAACATCGTTTATGAACAAAAGAAAGAGTAATGGCCCCACATGGCTACCTTGTGGAACTGCGGATGTTCTCGAGATCTAAAACTATCGATATTTGCCAATTGCTTCCTGTCCTTTAAGTAATTGGAAAAGCACTCTAACATTTACCAATGGAATCCCAAAGACTTTAGCTGTTAAAAAACAAATTGCGATGTACTTCATCGAAGGCTTTCGAGAATTCGGTGTAAAGAACATCAACTTTTAAATTATTTTCTAAATTTGTATAAATGTAATTCGAAAATAATGATAAATTAGTTGTACATGACCTGCCCCGCCTACAGCCATACTGGTTATTAGAAATAATTTCTTTTAACAATGAAATATAATTTTTCTTTTACAATACTTTCAAATAGCTTTGGAATAGATGAAAGCTTTGATATTGGTCGATAGTTTTCTACTTATTGCCTTAAACCGCTTTTATATATAGGCGTCAGAAAATAATACTTCCATTTATTTAAAAATTCACCCATTTTTAAGGATTGATTAGAGATAATTTTAAGTGGAAAATCCGATTTTTTTTTTAAATTCCAGCCGGAACGCCATTGGTGCCTGGACTGTAATATACTTTAAGATTTTTTAAGGATTATATCCGTAAATTCCAATACACCTACATCCAGAACCTCGGTATATTAGATTAATGGTTCATCGTTGTCTGGACTGGAGACCCATTATAGACCGACTTAAAAAAGTTGGCAAATAGGTCACAGGTTCCATCCAAGTTTGATGAAGTTACGTTACCAAATTTCATTATCTTGGGCAAAAGCAAGGAATTTCTTTTTGAATTAACTTAATTCCAAAATGATGCAACATTGCTCCTTGCTGAAGATTCTACAGACAAGACGTATTGTTTAAATAAAAATCTGTTCAAGAACTCATATTCTTTCCTCAACCTCAAAAATCGTTCACGATTTAAACTCTTTTTTTTCGAAACAGAGTATGAATATGCTTTGCTTTTAACATTTCTTAGATTTACTAATCTTTTGTTTGTCCATGGAATTCTAAATCGATTTCTACGACGCGTTCTAGGAACAAATGACTCTAAACCAGAATTAATTTGATTCACAAATATGCCATAGTTACCTTCCAAATTAGGGGAATCCAACAAGTCATCCCAATTGAATTGATTTAGGTATTTATTCAGTGCAACAAATTTATAAAACCGATATTATTATTACTACAATTTCCGTAACAAAAGAATTCAAAATCCAAAAGTAAGGCTTTGTGATGAATTTTATTAGAAGCAATCACATTCAAGTCTTCTGACATTTTAAAGTTAACTTCATTATTTAAAAATACTAAATCTAAAATTCGATCTAAACTATTTCGATTATTGTTTATTTGAAATAAGCTCAAAGATAAAAGACCATCTACTAACAAACGCTCCCATTCATGAATAACATTAAATGCGATTAATTTATTATAACCATCCACGTTCCACGAAAACCAGCTGCGTAAATCTCTTGGAAGCAGACGCGTCGTTGCCCACGATTTGTTTATGTTTGAGGATTTGTGCGGCATATTTGAGTGTAGTGGAAGTCCCTTTGCATTTCACACATTCTTTTACAAAGTTCCCGGCTCCACCACTCATCGCAACACCATATAAAAAACGCTATCAGGTGAAATCAAGGGGCAAGGGAGGTAGAAGTTGGGTATCTCTATCCTCCATTATCTCTGGTCAACATCGAGAAGTGGACAACCAATCACCAATCAACGAAGTTGATCTTACTAAAAAATAATGCCAAACAATTAAATTCACTAAAACTTTTACTTTTACTCTCAATATTTACCACACCATTCAATCACGCACATATACACTTAACCAAAAAGGTACGTAGATACAGCGAATATGTACATTGAGCCAACGAAAAGTTCATTAATTCTTGTCCGTTGAACTTGTTGGTTGAGCCAACGAATGGCAATTCGTTAAAACATTATTATTATATATTCAATGAATTGTTCGTTGATTCACTGATCAAAATTCTTTGATTCAATGTACATGCATGATCCGACGTACATAGTACATTCACCAATCGAAGGACTTCATTGAATCATTAATTTTATTCTTATTTTTAAAGAATGAAAATAATTTTGAATGAAATTCCAAAATATGGTGCTAGCAGACTGGTACTCCAAATTATATAAATAAAAAACTTTGAAACATATATTGACAGAAGACATAGATTGACTGAAAGTCTTAAATGCGAATTTTATACCGTCAAATAAATCATACAAATCTTGGATGTTCATTATGTTGGATCCAGTCACTGCGATGAAAGGTTGCCGTTGTCCAAAAAACTTTTTTGATGCAGTATGTGTTCTTCAATAACTTGGTAGCCATGCAACGACCTCAAAATTGTTGCTTCTCGACAATCTGTAAGTAAAATATAATACTAAATATAATATAATACTCATTATTATATATTATGAGTGGAAATATTAAAATACTTACTTTAATTTTTACTAGCCAGGTTAATGTCAGAAATGATATTTTTAATTTGCTTTTTCCTTTATGTTCTTTTCATCCACCAACAATTTGTATAGCTTCTCATGTTCCATTTCGCACTGCTCAAGGAAGTTTCCCGAATCATACAAATTACTAAAATCCATTTCAATCTAAGAATGCTAATGATATGAATTATATGTTATAATCTTTTAAAAAAAGTTAATTACCAATCTTTGACCAGCAGGGAATATATATTGCTGACATTTTTGCAAAATATCGGAGGTGTATGTCGTCGATTTTATTTGGCTGAACCGCAAATACAATTGGCTTCCAGCAATGGTCAAGTTCGTCAGATGACAAATTGTCATACATTATTGACCGCAAGCACTGCTCAGCATTTTCTTCTGGAACTTAGTGTAAAAAATAATTTTATATTAAAATGTGTCATTGATGAATGATGCTTTCAATTTTTCGAGTTAACTATAGTCCATACTTAATATTCCTGTTCCGTCAATAATAGAGAGTTATTCTGTTTCGATGGGTCCAACAAAGGCCACGGATTTAAATGATATATATAAATAATCTTGAATTGTTTTTTTAATTTTTTGTGATGATCTAGAAGAAGTGGGTGTTGATGGATGGGTTTCAGAATTGAACAGCGATGGTTGTGAAACATTTGACAGAAGTTTTTGAATGGAATTCCGCTATTCACTCAAAAACTATTAATGATCCGAATTCAAAAGGTTGAAGCAGCTTTTTTAAGTGGTGTAGGCTGTGCTTCATTACATTTGAATATATTGTGTGTACCTAAATAATGTACAATGAGCAAATCTACTGTGGACACAAAACAAATCATATTGAACACTTCTTTATAGGTATTAAAATATTTATAGGTATTCTTCTTTCAATACTCACTATACACGTCACAGCACAGGGCTCTTGATTTTGTCTCCAGCAAAACATAGACTATAATGCAAGAAATCGATGGCTCAACGAACTGAAGCTTACTGAATGGATTTTTATTTCGATTGTATTGTCTCGAGCAAAACATAGAGTTCAATAAAAGAATTCGTTGTCTCAACGTACATATTCGTTGAAGCAATGCATCATCTCGTTGACACAACGAACGTTCTTAGAACCAATAAAAAATGTCGTTGCCTTAAAAAACACTTTCATAGAAGCAACGTTTTATTTCATTGACACGAGGAAGTATACAGAAATTTCTTAGAAGAAAAATGTGGTTGGCTCAATGAACACTTTCGTTGGCAGAACGAATATTTTCGTTGAAGGGGACCCCCCAATCTCGATTTAAAATTTTGGTAAATGCACATAAATTATTTTTTAGGCTTGTAACTTTGCATTCATTTATTTGAAGACTTAAAAAAGAAGACAAAATGTGTATATAATTTTGTGTTCAAACAAGAGCCATTCTTTTCTGCGGCGCATGTGATTTCCGCTCACTGGAACATCTGAAAAAAAAAAATTCCAACGGGATTAGACAGAGTACATGTTTGGCTCTGATATGAAATAGGATTATTAATTTCGCACAAAAATTAACAAAATGGCGGACATTTAAATTTTTGCCAGTCATACCATAGCTGTATGTGTATAGAATGACGTATTAAAATTTGGAGCCGATTGGATTAATAGTTTTTGAGTAACCTCATATGCCAGTCGTAAAAACACAGATTCGAGAAAAACGCGTTTAAAGTTTTGAAAAGCAAATTCTTGGGTATAAAACCTACCTACGTTCAATCAGCTATGCCATATCCATATAAAATTCCTTCCGTTTCCTCATAGACTTGATTTTCTTCGGCTCGTTGGTCTCTTTCTTGCAATTCTGGGCTCTATGGAAGCGTGATGCGCTGCTCATCGCGAATTTCTTGGAATTTGGCTGCTGCCTGTCCAATTTTGACTCCTATGGTCTCCATTATTTTGAAAATTGTGACAAAAACTTCGTTAAATATACATGCCGCTGTTAGGGCAGAAATTTCAACTATGTTTCCACTATTACAGGTGTGTTTGGGGGCAAAATTCCAGACACAATTGTTGAACGACTCGCTGTTGTTCTGCGTATTATTCCCCAGACATCGGTGAAGAAGTTCACCTGCTGACAAATTTATGAAGATGGGCTTGATGGCTTCCTGCACGTCATCGTGTAATTCCGGTGGATGTTTATAATCTTGCAATGTCCCTTGCACCAAGAGTCAGGTCCGGGAGGCCAATTCATTTGCTGCGGATTTTCATCAGTTGAAATTTTATGATAAAATTAAGCCCAAATTTAATTTTTCATATCTTACATGTAATCGGAATTACGTCGAGTCGCTAATCCATAATAAAAAGCTATTTCTGTCATAAGTTTTTCCGTTAGTTGAGTTTTTTTAGGAGGCTGATTTTTACTTCTTTTCGATGGTGCGGTTGGCTCTTTACTCTGTTTTCTTATCTGCGTTATAAATTTGTTGGCTTCTTTCAATCGTCGGAACATTCTGTTCACGTATAGTATATACACGTATAGTACATACTTTCTTTTCAATAATAAAGTCAGGTCCATAAGGTTGCTTGTTCACAACTGAAGTGAATGTTTTTGTATGGCCGTCGCCTATTCATTTTGTTCATTTTGTTAATTTTGTGTTTAATTTGTCATAGTTTGGCACGGAATAGCCCGTACAAATTATTTTTTTTTACATTCCAAAGATCGGAGGACTATAACCCCATCCTGTTAGCTGTTTATTGGCTTTGTATACATTTCTAGTTGCACCAGTGAGGTTCGTCTGTAATGTCGCCTGAATTCTTCCATTTCGTTACAAAGAAAGGCCTCTTATCTGCGAAAACTTTTTTTCCTCTCTATATTTTTTCATGCAATGAAAGGGTGTCCGAATCTTAGAAAAATGGTCCGCCTATTTTATTGTATATTCAAACGTTAAACGTGAGTATTTCTTCGGAGTTCCGCATTGAGCAGGTGGTGGTCTTGAATCATCAATTCGCTAATTTTTCGTGAGAGCGAAATAAGAAAAGTTTCCACAGTCGCTCAGCAGTTACCAGCCCATGTCAACGTCTTCACACCCATGGCGCCAACATTGCTATCCTACATTGATTGTCATAAGGCGATAGAGAGAGTGAGGGTGAGCTTAGTAATTAAATCGAATTTGCGTTTCTTCGAAAGCTATTAACAAATAGAATTGCGGACTCAAATTTCGTTGAAACCTGCATTTGACAATCAAGGAAATCTTTTTACAAATTCGAATAGAGTCAGAAAATTCCAAGCAACACGGTTGCCCAAATCCTTTCAAATCAAGTCCCTTTTGTCACGTCTTGCTGGTTGCGAATCCTTCATCGAGGACAATGTCAGACGATACCGAAAAGGGATACTTGATGGTGGATTTTTTCTTGGGAAAATTGTGGAAGTGTATTCATCATATTGAAATAAAATTAAATACCGTTATCAATTCCCTAATGGATTCCTTAGCCGAAATGTAGCAACATTTCTATTTTAGATGTGTCACCGTAGTTTCGTCGACGACGAATTGTGACTGTTCGCGTCAGAGTTTTTGTGCGAAAACTGTGCTGGGAAAACGTAGATTTATTCATTTCAATGATGATAATAGAATTGTATTAGTGGAACAGAAACACGTTGGTGAAACACTGGAAATGATTTACTATCGCACGTTGCTCTCCGAGTACGTCACAATTTTTGTTGTGCTGTCGCAGCAACAATACATACATATGTCGCAAGCATGACTCTTCTGACCTTATATTTATTCTCAATGATCATATTAGAAAGTAATTAAGCGTAAACTGTGACAAGTTGAAGTGATAAGCAGCTCTATGAAATTAACAGTGTGCTCTAGTTTAAGACAGCATTGTGAAGCTGATTGCGAAATAATTTGTGGGAATGACATTTGAAGTCAGATAAGGGGATGATATTTATCTGTCGAAACTTTTGAAATTTGACTATGAAAACAGCTTAATTATTGTTTTTTTGAATCAAGATAGTTGAATACTTTCAAATCCTCGATTGCAAAATGAAAGGTACGTTGGATAAAGTTCCAGACTGGAAAGCGAAAGAAGCACATAAGCAAAAATGTTCATTTCATAACGCCTATACGGAGAAGGCAAAGGAAGGACATGTTCGGCGATATCGCACCCCTAGGCCATGGCCTTCGTTCGTCTTAGAACCGTCTCAAAGCCCAAGTATACTTCTTGACCAACTCATTTGTCCGGTCCTATCTATTTCTCCTCTTGGTTTTTTTCTTTATGCTGCTAAACGAGGCTGCCGTTTTTGTCTGACAACTGCTATTTACATACAGTGTGCCATTTTCGATTTTAGTCCCTGTTTGGGTCTGAGGACCTCTCCTGCAAGTATAAACAGCTACCACTGCTACTTAATTTATTACGCCAAAGTATATGGCCAAGCTAATAAAACTTAGTTCCCGATTATTCAGCTTTGGTGGACATATTTTATATAGTCTTGAGAACTTTACGAGCTCTGTTTTGAGTGGATTTGCATCTAAACCTGGGATGGAATTGTCTAGGATAATAAGACCATCACACTGTTGATGGTCAACATTGGC
This sequence comes from Eristalis tenax, assembly GCA_905231855.2. NCBI lineage: Eukaryota > Metazoa > Arthropoda > Insecta > Diptera > Syrphidae > Eristalis > Eristalis tenax. The sequence goes on along the minus strand of HG993124.1, from coordinate 102,298,634 downwards.
TAATCAAATACACTTTCGACTGTTTTTTTTATCAATATCATCTTCTTCTGACCCACATAATCCACTTACGGAAGATCACCAGGCAACTCGATCCTCCACCGTCGACAGTAACTCATCAGGAGTTATGCCCAAGCGTAACCAAGCGAGTTGTTGGACTTTGTCCAACCACCTCGTCTTGGGCCTACAAAGCGGTCTCCTACCTGAAGAAATCGCATTCAACTCAAGCCTTAGAAGTTGTGATGCTGGGGATATTCGTGCCACGTGACTAAACCATCGAAGCATATCCCTTTACGTTAGTAGAAGAATCTGCTGAACGTTGAGTTCCTCAGGTGTTTCTTACCCTATCCCGGCGAGTAATTCCCACAACAGCACGAAGAAGTCTCAGCAGATATCATGGCCATAGATGAGTGTTGGTTGGCTTTGAGCCCACGATCGGCTTTCTTGATTCATTATCTTCCAAAATTGATCCAGCTTGACCAATCATACAGGAAAGCCTATCACAGGATCTACCATCAGCAACGACCGACATGTCCTCAGACGGTCGATACAGATATCATCACTCCTGTCCTAAAAGACAAGCAGTTTGCACTCACATAATGTCCGCCTGGAGGGGAGTTAAATTTCTAAAGCAGGCAAGGCCAGTCACTGCACAGCGAAAGATTTTAGACCCATTAGCCTTGAATCATTAGTCGTAAAGGCGTTTGAAAAACTCATAAAACGCATTCATAAGACACAGCTTTGAGCACGACACCATCTCCAGTGCACAACTTGCGTTTATGAAAGGCAAAAGCGTATAAACCGCACTACACGACGTTGTTAGTGTTATTGAGAGATCTTTCATCGTCAAGGAATACGCCCTAGCTGCTTTCTTAGACATAGAGGGAGCCTGCAATAATATAGAAACCGAGACAATCGGAGTCACACTTGTAAAAGCTATGGTTGAGCAATCAGTGACGTCAGTAGTAGTAAGCTTGCAATATAAGAGGTTCATTAATGTAAATATAGATGACTCGACCATCAAAGTCATAGCCTCAAGGGGCACCCCTCAAGGTAGTGTCATATCCCCCCTTCTGTGGGTGTTAGCTATCAATGACACCCTCGAAAAACTCAGACTCACGGCAACCAATGCTATTGCATACGCTGACGACGTAGCCATAATAGCCTGTGCGAAATTTCTCCCGCCCCTCAGTAAGTTAATTGAACCGTCAATAAACTCTCTCCTCAGAGGGGCTAAATATTGCGGTCTCGGGATTAACCCACGAATGACAGAGTTGGTAATTTTTACCAATAAGAGAGTCTTTCCGCCTTTCAACCTCCCATCCATTAAGGGTACAACCCTCACCTTAAAAGAAAGCGCGAAATATCTGGGTCTTATTCTAGACAGGAAACTAAATTGGAAACTCAACGTAGATGAAAGGACAAAGAAGGCGGCCTGCGCCCTATACCTGTGTAATAGGATCTACGACAAAACTGTACACAAACTATGACAAATAAATGTACACAGCCATTGTCTGGCCTTGACATACGGTAGCGTAGTTTCGTGGCAAGCTTGTCTTAAAGCCTCCAACTTAAACCTGCTAACAAGTATACAGAGGTGCTCATGCCTAGGTTCGACTGGAGCGATCTCCACTACCCCAACAGCAGGCACAGAGATTCTTTGGATCTCCTGACTCGGGACCTCTTTATGCAGAAGACTAAGGATTATGCAACACAAGAGCTGGCAAACAAGTCCCAATGGTCATGCGAGTATTTTAGACAAGCTACGTTTAGAACAAACTACGAGTGACTACCTCCTGCCGTCCGTTGACTTCGTTATACCATTCTGGTGTTATCTACCAACAAGGGAAGAGTGTACAATGAACCCATCAATAATTCGGCATCCATACATGTCCACAGGGATGGGTCAAAGATGAAAAAATGAACAGGCGCGGGCATTTTCTCCGAATTGTTAAACATGCACTGCTCCATGGGATTACTAGGCTACGACAGTGTTTTTCAAGAAGAGGTCCTTGGGCTCAAATAAACGGCCAAAATGATATCATTATTGCAAATACCAGCGGCTGGTTTTACCATTCTAATTGACAATCAAGCGGCCATTAAAGCAATTTCGGCTACACAAATCAAGTCCAAACTAGTCGCTTGCTGTCGCGAAGAGCTCAAGGTTCTTGACGCGCAGCATTCGATCACTCTACTTTGGGTCCCAGGTCATACGGACATAACCGGCAATGAGGTAGCAGATGAACTTGCCAGGAAAGGGGCCGAAATCGACCCATCCGAAGCAATCCCATGTATTGTTCCACCGCTAGCAAATGTTAAGAAGAAAGTGGATAACACAATCATGGAGTTAGCTAATAGAAAGTGGAACTCCCTTCCCACATGTGAGACCTCACGATTATAATGGCCTAGGTACAATAGTGCAAAAACCGAAAAACTTCTGCAATGCAACAAAAAGCTGCTGCGGATGGTAGTTGGTGTGCTAACTAGGCATAATCACCTGAAATACCACGAACAAAGAATGGCGTTCACCCATGATACAAAATGCAGAGGCTGCGGGGACGAAGAGGAAATTGAAGACACCACTCATTATCTTTGTCAAAGCGCCAAACTCTGTGTAGTGAGATAAAGAACACTGGGAGAATTCTTCTTCCAGAACCAATATGAGTTAAAAGATATCTCGCTAACATCCATTTCCAGGTTTGTCAAGATCTCTGGATGGCTGGACATAACAACACTACAACGACACCAGTAGGAACATCAACAACACAAATGTACACGAGTCAGACCAGAAAATTAAATCCTCCTTGGGCATCACAATGGGTGGTCCAACTGGACCTCAGTGTGGCATGGCTCTGCCACGTCTACCCACCGATCTAACCTATCCTAACCTGATGTGTCCACGTCAACCTTCATCCCAGCACGAGCACATTCGACCACAAGCCAATCGAGTGCGCTTTGGAGGTCCGCCTGGGAAGATGTGGGGACAACTAGGTCACCTACAAATAGAAGGTGACTTACCCTCAACTCTCCCATTTTGAATCATCACCCCGACTGTGCTGCAACATCCAGTGAAAAGTAGAGGTGACAAGACGCACCCTTGGCGAAATCCAAAGCACACTGTGAGTGGTGTTAATTTAGCGCGGTTAACCCGAACACAGCTCCTACGGTTTATGTATAAAAACTGAATGGCCGTCAAAAGAGGACCATCAACTATACTCCACACTCCAGAGAGAGTATGCCTTTCCAAATCTACAAAAAAATTGGTCGGTTGTACTTCTACCGGGGCGAAAGCCGCACTGTTCATCCTCCATCCTGCGCTCCTACCTCTACACCTTAGCGTAGACTTTTCCGGGAGACTTAATGACAATCACTACAGTTTGCCAATCGCCAGGCCACTTCAATGACACGAGAGAGCTATAAAACTCCCTCTTTATCCATTGCCTTAAGCATGTCTGTGCTAGATTTCATTCACACCACAGGGAAACCAACCTGGGCTGCGTAGGCTCAAGTCAGTAGGTGTCGACACAGAAACCCACAAGGCCGCCGCGCCGAGAACTGTGCAAGTTACTACTAGGGCTATGTCGACTGCGCATGTCAATCAAGTGCTATATCAAGACAAGTGCTAAATCTGCTGTTGAAACTTATCCAGACACCATGAGCAGAAGTATCCGTTCTTCAAATCTGCAAAATGCTTCAGTTATTGATTTATTGCGATCCAGCAGGGATATATGCCACGATCGTTCCGCAAACTCAGACACAATTGGACACTGAGTAAAACTAAATTCCTGAATTGGCTCATTTTACACTAAAGTACTTGAGGCTGTGTTTTTGTCGATATTCGATAGGTGGGTAGTCTCAACAACACATAAACATTCGATAGTGAATACGTTAGCTCTAATTTATCCACTACAGCTTAAAGTTGGAGCCACCGACTGAAATTTTATATTAAAATGTCATAAAAAAGCGAAAGGTTACGTGTATACTAAAACTTAAAGCGGCAACTGTTGTGGTCGTCGTTCTTATTATTATAATGTTTGTTTTATGTAAGTTCTTATCAAATCCTAGAAAAAAACACAAGAAGTGCATTTCGACATGCCCACTTTTTCATCGTTTTCAAGAACGCCATGTCTAGCTGGAGATTTCTGCCGAACCTGTCAGGTCATGAAGCATAACGATAGAGAATTATCGCTGTTCTATCAAGGAGCGTAACGCACTCATCGAGACATTAAATATCAGAATATGTTTAAGATAATGTGACTTATTTAATACCATCCTGGAGAAGATGTGGAAAACTAACACACCAACAGCAGATGTTCGATCTTCTAGAACCCCACTCCATGCTAAAAGGTAAGTTACGCGTCTAAAATTGACGTGCTTGGCATAACACAGAGAGCATGGAGATTGTTGGCATTGAGGGGGATTCGGCTAAAATGAGTCTGGCGGTGTACTTGCGAAAAAAAGTCCATGCTGTCCTTAGTGTCAAAGAATATAAGCATCACAATGGCATCAGATCAAAAACAGCAGTTTCCTTGATCTCAAGAGGCGACTGAGTAATCGAGCTCTGTCTTGAAAGATCAAACTGTCTTTATGTGAGACAGTAACAATCCCAATCCTGATGTAAAGCGCAGAGGTCTCTTCAATGATGCCTTTGACAACCGTTTAAACCGTTTAAATATTTCAAAATCCGCATTAGACCAAAACCTGTTTAGTTTTCTGTACCACTACAATCCGTGTTTCGATGGGTTTCGCTTCTTTAATATGCACACTAAACAACGAAATCTGAAATGTTTTTACTTGGCTGGTACAGTTTCTGAGCATTGTCGGTGATTCGGTAGAGATGGTGGAAACAATATGGAAATGTGTGCACCCGGAATTGAACCATCGCCCTTCAGCAGATAAAATGTACTTACACCACGGTCTTCACTACACCACGGTGACAGCTTTCAACAACGAAATCTGTCCATACGCACCACACTTATGTGCACACTTTGGTGTGAACATCGGTGTCTATATTCGCCACGCAAACTTCGAGCGATACCGTCAGTTAAAATTAAAACATTCGTACTTTCTTTACATATTGTGCTGAAAAAAGCGGTGCACAGACTAGTTCACATACAGATGGGTCGCTTACTGCAGTTTAGCACCGCACATGCCAGAGCTGTTTCGATGCCCTCAGACAAGTAGATAGGACCAAAGCAGTAAATTAACTGGTATTAATACAGGATGAAAATAGATGCAAAGTTATTGCTAAACGATTTCGGTCTTTGATAAGTTGCAAGCATGGAACCAAACGTGTGAACTTAGTTAAACCACAAGAAACGGAAATTGTCACCAGAAGATACATAATCGCCCAGTTTAACTCCTTCGTTGTGCTGCACAGATGGTTGGGTGTTGCGGGAATCGGGTAGGCACTGACTGGCGTCAACCTGGCGATGCCCAGTGTTGTAACTTTTTCTACACACCAATTGTGCTTATTTTACCTCCAAGTGGTAGCCATCGGGTACTGGTTGTAGTTCACCCGAGCTCAACTTGCCAAACTTATAAGTGCGACCTCTTGTCCTAGGGGTGACAAAAAAGGAACTGGCCCTCCAGGTTGGGGGTTGTGCCGTCGGGGTAACTGCCCGGCCACATAAAGAAAATATATAGTTACGAAGCAACAACAAGCCTCGGAAACGGAGGATTTTACTGATGACAACCCCAGCAAACGATATACGGACAACGATCTTCGGATCTGTACGTGGAATGTAAGGTCCCTTTATAGGCCACGTGCAGCCGAATAATTAGCGGAAGCCCTAGACTGCTGCAAAGCAGATATAACCGCCATCCAAGAAGTGCGATGGGATGGACCGGGCAAAAGAAGGCTGAAAAACTGTGATATATATTACGGTGACTGCTACAAACAGCAAAAACAGCGCCTATTTGGATGTGGATTTGTCGTTAGAGGCAGACTTAGGCAAGAAGTCTTATCGTTCAGATCCGTGAACGAACGCCTCACGACAATTCGCATCCAGGCTAAATTTGCCAACATAAGCCTTATATGCGCACATGCCCCCACAGAGGAGAAAGATGACGACACCAAAGACAAGTTCTATGAGCTCCTGGACAAAACTTATGAGCAATGCCCTAGCTACGACATTAAAATTGTCCTTGGCGATTTTAACGCAAAGCTTGGAAAAGAGAACATCTTTGGTAGTACGGTCGGAAAGCACAGCCTACACGACACCACATCCGATAACGGATTTAGGCTGATCGACTTTGCTGCGGGGCGAAATGTTGTAGTAGCCAGTACAAGATTCCCACATCTCGATATCCACAAAGGAACATGGCGATCTCCTGATCAATCAACCGTCAATCAGATTGATCATATTGCGATCGACGCAAGGCACTCCTCCAGTATTATAGATGTTCGAACGTTCCGAGGCGCCAACATTGACTCGGACCACCACCTTGTTGTAGCCAAGATAAGGTTGCGGATATCCCGAACACCGCCAAGACAAAGAAATACTGTGAGGAAGTTTAACGTCAGCCGGCTACAATCGCAAGAGATTGCCAAATCCTTTTCCGATCGTGTCTCCCTTAACCTCTTAAGAAATCCTACGCCGCCAACATCAAGTATTGAAGATCAGTGGCAGCATTGCCAAAAAGCCATCAGAGATGCCGCCTCTGATGTGCTGGGTTTCAATCCGCCACCACAACGAAACCCCTGGTTTGACAACGAGTGTCGGCAGGCGAATGCAGCCAAGCAAGAAGCATACAAAGCGGCACTGCAAAGAAGGACAAGAGCTGCTCGGGAGCTCTACGAGCAGAAGAGGAGAAACGAACACCGGCTTCTCAGGAGAAAAAAGAAGGAGCATGAGAAGCGCGCGATCGGCAAACTAGAGGGATATTACTGCAGGAATGAGGTAAGGAAATTTTACCAAAGGGTAAAGTTAACCAGTCAAGGTTATAAAGTCCGAACCGAAGCCTGTAAGGATGATCAAGGGAACATCGTAGTAGAGTCACAGTCGATGCTGAGGATATGGAGAAACCATTTCTGCAGACTGTATAACGGCGACGAAGAACCAAATTCCGCTGTCAGGCAGAACGAACCATTCAACCCCAATGAAAGGGACGATGAAGATCAACAATTCCGTCCACCCGACCCAGATGAAGTGAGGATTGCCATATCCAAACTAAAATCCAACAAGGCTGCGGGAGCTGACGGCCTACCCGCCGAGCTTTTTAAGGCCGCAGGCGATGATTTGGTAAGGAGCATGCACCAACTCATCTGTAAAATATGGTCGGAGGAAAACATGCCCGATGAATGGAACCTCAGCATAGTCTGCCCGATCCATAAAAAAGGAGACCCTCTGAACTGCGCCAACTACAGAGGCATCAGTCTCCTAAGTATTGCATATAAAATCTTATCTGCCGTACTGTGTGAACGCCTAAAGCCATTCGTCAACAACCTGGTCGGTCCATACCAGTGTGGCTTTAGGCCAGGAAAATCCACCATCGACCAAATATTCACACTGCGGCAGATTTTGGAGAAAACCCAGGAGCAACAAATCGATACCCACCACCTTTTTATCGATTTTAAGGCCGCGTATGATAGCATTTATAGAGACGAGCTATACAGAGCAATGTCTAGTTTTGGCATCCCTACCAAACTCGTCCGTTTGTGTAGGATGATGATGGAGAATGCACGCTGCTCCATCAAGGTCGGTAAAGACCTAACCGAGACCTTTGATGTCAAAAAAGGATTCAGACAAGGCGACGCGCTGTCATGCGACTTTTTCAACATCGTTCTTGAAAGAATTGTTCAAAACTCGAACGCCAACACCAGAGGAACAATCTTTCAGAAGTCCGTCCAACTACTCGCATATGCCGACGATATTGACATTATCGGAAGAACGCAGCGTGATGTCAATGGCGCTTTTGTGGGTATTGCAACGGAGGCCGCGAAGATGGGTTTAGCGGTAAACGAGGGTAAGACCAAGTATATGCTGTCAACGAGAAAGGACACCCAACACTGACGTCTCGGTCAGAACGTCACAGCAGACAGATATAACTTTGAGGTAGTCAAAAACTTTGTCTACCTAGGCACCGCTATCAATTCAGACAACGACACCAGCGCTGAAATCAAACGAAGAATAACTCTTGCCAATCGCTGCTTCTTTGTGCATAAGAAAGCAATTGGTAAACAAAGCCCTCTCTCGAACAACCAAGCTAACGCTTTACAAGACCTTAATCGTCCCAGTCCTGCTATATGGCGCGGAGGCATGGACTTTATCAAAAGCGGATGAAGCTGCTCTTGGTTGCTTCGAGAGGAAAATTCTTCGTGTGATTTTCGGTCCCGTCTGCATAGATGGTGAGTGGAGGAGGAGATTTAATGACGAACTATACGGGCTGTTTAGCGACATCGACTTAGCCAGAAGAGTGAAGATCCAACGATTGAGGTGGCTAGGTCATGTAGAGCGGATGGAAACCAATGCTCCGGCCCGAAAAGTCTTCGAATCCACCCCCGAGGGACGGCGCAGTAGAGGAAGACCGCGACTCAGGTGGCGCACGCAAGTGGAAAGGGACCTCAACCAACTATGCGTGCGAAACTGGAGACAGCTAGCTAAAGATCGAGCTGGCTGGAGACGCTTGTTGGTTGAGGCCCAGGTCCACCCCGGACTGTAGCGCCACCTTAAGTAAGTAAGTAAGTTGTGCTGCACAGTGGGAGATGTCTAGATCTCATGATTGATAGCAACCTAAGCTGGAAAGCTGGAAATATCCTGGCGATGGTTAGAAAGGCTTCTTCTGCCATATACAACTGTAAAACTTGGATGCAAAGAGGACTAAAGCCACGCATCGCTTAATGAATTTTCACCACCATTGTCAAACCGACACTAATATACGGGAACTCAGCTTATTTTCTCCACTGGAACTTTTTGGCAAGCAAGTCGCAATCCAGTACAGAGACTCCTAAACTTAAGCATGGCAGTCCGAATTCACCTTCACTTAACTCTTATGAATGAACACAAGTTCCGTCTGACATTCTACTTCTCCAATCTAACTAATCCAGATCGGTTTGCATGTCTGACAACCTGACATTGGATGATCCCCGGCGAATACACAAATACAGGTCGGCGACGGACGAAGGGGTGGGTATAGGTGCATATTCTAAAGACCTCAATATTGCTGTCTCCTTGCAGTTCCTTAATCAATGGAAAGTTTTCAATTGACTGCAATTAAGTCCATTTCACGTTAAATTCAAAAACATCCCTAAATTACAGGATGTCTCATGTTTCTGCCGAAATACTACTACAATTGCAAGCCGATAAAATCGCTAGGACATCTTCTCTAACACCAGAAGAAGTTCCATCCTCCATACGGACCGCTGCAGGTCAGCATCCTTTTAAGATACACACAATTAAAACAAAAAACCATACTCGTAAGTGGCTTGCCTTAAATATAAATATGACCAGAACTTAGTCTTAAACGAAGCTCATCGACTGTAACTGTATGCAATGGGCATACACGCCAGCAGGATGTGTGTCCCATACAATGATTTCTGAAGAAGCTACATGAATGAAGAGGATGTATAAACCGCAAATCACCTCCTCTGCTCGTGTCGCGCTCCATACTTACATACTCTTATATTTAATCTAAGAACAACCATCAGAAAGATTATCAAGTCAAGTCACTCCAGCCAAATTTCTATCTATATCATTGTTGTGATACTAGCTGCTAATTGCCATACGCTTCCTCTTTTAGTGCTGTAATCTGTTTATTGTGCGTTATCAATTTGCTATCATAAATGCTACATGTTTGCTTATTTTAATAACATTTTTTGCTTCGGAGTGCTTGGTTTTTTATTCTTAGACACTACCACAGATAATATTGTTTACATAGATATCACACGCCGAAGGAAAAGATATGACACATTTTCAGTCGAATTGGATTTACAAATGTGATTGAACTCGTTCGAATAGGGCCTCAGCGAAGATGTTCATTCACATTTTGTTGGATCAACAAATTGATTGTTGCTGAGTGAGTACAGAGTAAACTGTTTTACTTTTGATGCCTTTTGTTGTTTTTTTTGCTTTTAATTCCTTACCTGCTAAGCTAAAATGCTTAAAACTAGATTAATTATCTTAACACAAGTTCTTACTCCTAACCCATTGAGACTATACGGCTACTCTAAGCTATTCTAATTTGATTTTAATTGTCAGCTTAAACTATGTTTTTGTTTGTCTTAATGGACAACCTTTGGCCAAGAAAACTCTTTTGTATGGCTAAGTGGTCTAAAAAACATGGCCTTATGTATTTGTCTGACTTTACCAATCTAAACAACAAATCTGTACGTAACTGTACGGGCAAGTGCACCAGGGCGTATATGCTTAACATGTATAATGTATACGCCGTGGTGCACCTTTCTTTTGGTTTTCTGTTATTTATTGGTAATTTTTTTGGTTTTTTTCCTTAAAAATTACCTTAAAAGCTATGTATGTTGGCTACCATGGTCAACTACTGTGTTATTTTGAAAACCCATGGACGCCAGGGACTGGTTTTGGTGTAACCGCCAATAAAATTGCAGATCATTGGAAGACTCTTTCCTATCTCGGGCAGAGGATCCTCGGGCCTGCGAGAGACGTCCCGTTCTTATTGGAGTCATTATCCTTAAGATAAATAATAAGGTCAATCCTAGACACGATTAAAGAATTTGCTTCGGGAGGGTTAAAGACATTGAAGCGCACCCTGTCATGGTACATAATATTGGGGTAACCCCAAAGATCAGACTGTTGGAAGAAATCATAGCTCGCGCTGCATGTCTCCTGATTAACTTAATAACAAAATGTTCAACCCAGTTCAAGTTTGCCTCGTTGTATAGGACCTCGATAGGATAGTACTTCTTGTACTCAGATTTGGGGGTATGATACAACTGGAGACAGGCACCACTGATGCCAATCTCTCATTCCTACTCATTAAACAATTTGTTGAGCGCGTGCATACGCTTGTGTGTTTCAGCAAACTTAAGGAAAAAACGATTCAATTTGATTGGGCAAGAGAGCCAACAACAATCTTTACACAGCGCGGTTAGGGATATCAGAGAAATCATAAAAAAGAGTTCCTGGAAATTCCATCCAACTATGTTTATCTTGTTGTGCGAATTGAAGCCAAAATTCATGAACCAACGAAAAAAAAAATTAGCCAATGTTGTAACACAATATGTGATTAATCTAGTTCTCAAGTGTTATCTAAATCCGCCAATCCCTTCAGAAGTTTGATATTCATAAGCAGATATAATGAAATAATTTGTGTTTGCCCACATCCACAGCTATGCTTGTGTACATCCATAGAAAGGCTGAGTATGAGAAGAAAAAAAGTGAATATGTTTGGCGTCCCGTTTTCCTGAAGTGACTTCAAATTGTTGTGGTCCGAAGATCCCAAAGATTTGTAAGAGCGTGGTAGATCTCGTTTACATACACAATTTCTATATATATCGAAAAAAGCCAATGAAAACTACGAACTGTATGAGACGGATATCTCATCATACATTTAACTAATTTATAATATTGATAAAATTACAACAGTGGAATTCTATTGCTCTGATCGCTGGCTAAAATCAAGCGACCAATATAACAGCTGCCTGACGTCTTCTAACATTTAAAATGGATTTGTGTAAACAGTGTTGCCAATATTGTACTCCATATTCCAACATACTGCGTGAGCGCTTTCATAAATTAAATTAAAGGGCTCCTTACTTTTCCATGTGTTCATATTTTTGAAGCACAGTCGTTACTAATAAAACTTCTTTGTAATTTTTTTTCACATGATTTCCTTTGAAATTATGTTTTGAGAAGTTTTTTCAGAAACAAGCAACAACAACAAATGGAATAAAAATGAAGAATTAAAATGTGTGATAGATCTTTCACTTTGGGTAGTAGATGTGGCAGACATGAAAATTTCGCAAAATATTGGTAGATCTACCAATTGACGTTAAGTCCCAAAACAAGTGGTGACCCAGAGAGTCGTTCGTATATGTTCGATTGAAACGGGAAACAAAATATAGGGCTGCAGTTAATTGGAATATGAAAAAAATGTGTTTATGTCGTTAAGTTACAACTGAAGGATGGTTGATATCCATGACTACACAACTTTAAATTGTTTGATACCGGATCGATGCAACAACCCTCCGTTTGAGAATATTCTTGTCCTTAAGTGGTAATTTATTTGCATGCGATTTCTATATAAACTATATTATCAAACTATATCTACAAAAATGATGACATTGTTAATGCTTTGACCGTCGTGCTCTTACCTGTGATTGTACCTAAATAATACTATTCTCTAGGGCACACTTCTCATCCAAGTGAAACTTCACATCTGAGCACTAACGTAAGCAGTGAAGCAAAAATTAGAGAAAGTAGTTGAACAACGATTCCCTCAGGTTCTTGAGAAACGTCCAGTTGTACACATTTCAAATCACCAGGGAGGAATATGTGCGTCAATCAAAACGTGTAATTGTTAATTTCGAAAGAGTCTCCCAAATTGATTTAGTTTACGACTTGAGCGAATGTCGCGGTTCATTTAAAATGTTCAGTAGTAGTAATAGTAGTCGATGGATGTTTTGCTTACCGAGTCATCGAATAACTAGGCTCGAAAATATCGTTTTCTACTTATTAAGAAACTTCGTGACGGGGATCATAAGTTCTGGCCGGTCTTAGGATAAAGGCGCAGCTGGACAGTCTTAACTTTAACTTCTTTTTTCTTGAGCTATTAAAGCTTCAAAGAAAAGGTTTGGATATAAAGGATGATTTTTTAAAAGCTATAGGAAAGTTTTTCGAAAAAAACACATAAAATTCAGAAAAATGCATGAAATCTTTATTTGAATCGATAGTACGGTCCATATAATTTAATGTTTGAAGATTATTTCATGCAAATGTTCACCTTGACTGCGCCTCAAATGGTCCATCCGCTTAGTCCCATTTTGGCATACTCTTTCCAACATTTCGGCCGGTATCTCACGAATAAATGCTTCAATGTTGTCTTCCAATGCGTCAATCCAATAGGCGGCCAATTGACCGGTCCCGAACGTGAAATAAAATGTTCACCGAACTCGCCTCTCAATCCATTGCTGCGCGTGCTGTGTGACATGTGGCACCGTCTTGTTGAAACCACATGTCATGCAAGTCAAGCTCTTGCATTTTGGGCAAAAGAAAGTTGGATATCATCTCACGGTAGCGCTCCCATTCACAGTTACGTTACGATTCGCATCATCTTTGAAGAAGTACGGTCCAATGATGCCACCAGCCCATTAACCGCACCAAACTGTGACTTTGTCTGGATGCATTGGTAGCTCTTGCAATGCTTCTGGCTGATATTCACTCCAAAATCGACAATACTGCTTATTTACATACCCATTGCGCCAAAAATGAGCTTTGTCTAAACTGACCATAAAATGGAAGAAGCGCGCGATGAACTTTCTTAACAGAGCACGCATTTTGATAATAAAATTCAATAATTTGCAAGCGTTGTTCGTTTGTAAGACGATTCATGGTTAAATTATAGACCAAACTGAAGATGTTTGACAGTGAAACGAAACACGAAACGTGCGTCAGCTGTTTAAGCCAGTGTTGCCAAAAAGATAATAGCTAAAAAATCACCCTTTATTATTTGTATGTTTCCGCTGTTCTGAAAGTTGCCAATGTCACCCAGCTGTCAAAATAATAATTAAGGCTGGTCATTTCAATATCATTTCACTTTCGCCGTATGTACGAAAATTAACAAAAAATATATGTATCCAAATTTCGGCTCATTTGCAAATACACAACGTGATCATCGTGATCATCATATCATAATCATATGCTACGTTTCCACTGAACCGAAACCCGAGATCCGGATGAACTTTTATTAAAACCTCAATTAAAACCGTCATCACCGAGCTTCAAGTGGTTTCGCTCTCAATTTCTTGAATGGCCGTTAGATCAGCTGTTTGTTATCAGGACACAATACTGTGAGAACACCAGAAAATATTGATACCTTCGCGCCATGGATATTCGACTTTGCCGTTGATTTGGCTAGTTGGCCAGGCTTCACATATGATTTTTTGTGGTTGGGGTTGTCGTAATGGATCCATTTTTCATAACCGGTAACAATCCGATGCAAAAATGTCTTCCTTTTGTGGCATTACAACTGCATTTCGGACATGCAAAACCCCCTTTCGACGTTTCTCGGCTTGAGTTCATGTGGAACCCCAATTTTATGCGAGCTCTGCTTGTGTTTGGCAGTAATCCACAGCCCAGGACGTTCATTTTCTAAGCCAAAATTACCACTTTTAAATCATGAAAGCCACTTTTGGCACGTTCGCTCAGCTAGCGCAGGTTCACCATAAACTCCCACCAAAATACGACTTTCGGCAGCAGTTTTCTTCATATTAAAGTAATGAAGAGGAACTCCCCGGAAAAACACTATTTCAGGCACAAAGTTCGACATATTTGAGTGAAAAAAAATTATTGTTGTTTACGCTTCAAGTGAATGACATATACTGAAATGACGTACAATGACAGCTACTGCGTCTAACGCATGTTTAATGGAATAATACAAGTTACGCCATTTCGTAGCAAAACGCACGAAAGTTATAGACCCAATAGAAACCGACAAAATGAAAAAATGAACTCCAAGTTAAACTGAAATTCACGAAGTAGGTTTGTTCTGTAAGGCAACCTCTGATGGACGGATGAAATCAAGGGGGCTGTAACGAGGTTTGTCAAAATCCGCGAGGTTTCCAGACTCCGAAAATGTACGGCGGAGCCTGGTAGGTTCAGAGAAAATTGGTGGAACCTAGCGGTTTCATTCGGTTGATGAAATGATATAGGTCATTCCTTTTTCAGAGACAGAGAATTGTGAAACTTGAGTTTTTGACACATATAATTGAATTGAAAAAAACTGGTCAATTGCGACTAGTTCCGTGCACTAAAAATATTGTAGAAGCAATATTAAAAAGGACATTGAATCAATTCCAGTTCAAATTACTGAATTTTGTACGTTTGTATGTATTGCCGCTCAAATAAAAATTGCATGAAAATGACTGTCATGCGGTTGCAATAAAAAACAGACTTACGTACATGCATACGTACCCACATACAATTGCCAATGCAAACTACACTCTTCTATTTTCTACACTGCATCAAACTCAATCACTATAGCGATGGTATACTCATTTATACTGCCTATTACACGGAACATTTTCTTCATCCCATCAACTGCGAGGTCTCGCCGCTTTTATACGGTCAAAGTCCGTCTGCATTACTTCGAGATCTGCAGACAAGGGAGTCGAAAGGTTCGGGGATGCTCCAGCAAGTGCCTCGAAAAAGCACCAGGAAAATGAGTTCAATTTTATGACATATTTTTGGCATTAACGTTTGATTTGAGTCATATTCCAGCTGTTGCGTATAGCGTAATCTGCTCTACAAATTTTGCTGTTTGTATGTGGTTTCTAAGTTCAAGTCTTAAGCGAAAAAGAGAGAACTCAGGCCACTGTTAAACATGTGGACCAATGATTCCACCGTCCCAGGATACACACCAAACGTTGAAATTTCTTGGACGCGATGGTGCTTTGGCAATGGCTTTATCATATTCCATATTCTTCTCACACAATTTTCACAAACTGGAGACACAAACTCCAGCTCAGACTTCCCAAAACAACCGAAAAGTGTGTAAAAGTCAGGTGTCACAGAAATTAATGCTACCAATTGAATGTTTCCTCTCCTAAAAACACTCCCTATGAAGCCTTTTTATTCAGAATTTATTCAGATTTTGGAAGACGGAACCGTAAAAATATGTTATTCCACAATTGCTCGAGAATTTGTCTCAGTACTTCTAAAGGCACCAACACCTTTTAAGCAAGAATAGCCTTCAACATCTCTCCCACAGCAACCTGTTCTAATCAAAATGTGTATGAAAATTCTTGTCTGATGTTATTTGAATAAATGTTGCTGTATAGCATATCTGCCTTCATACTCGTAATAATATAATACAAAATGTATACAATTATGCACGTCTTCCAGTCTGAGAGGAAACATTTAAAAGAATGAAAGGTCTTACACAGAGGTCTTACTGCGGGAAATGAGGTAAAATTGTATGCAGATACTTTGGCCGATTAAAGTCAACATAAATTGACACACAAATTCTTTGAAAGCGCTGATGCTGACAGGCGATTTATGATACAATCGTGAGCCTGCAAGGTTGACACTTGGCTCCAGTGGGAATGGCCTCGTCCAACGCAAACATGCATAATTAAACATTGGAATGCATTAGAAGGACTATATAATCGAAACAATCTTGCATAAACAATCTAGCAGATACTGAACAGAATTCCTTTATCTTAGCGACAGACGAACCTTAAAAACAGTCAGGCATGACAAGACATAAATAAACCAAAGCATTGTATATTACACAATTGACATTCGAAAACAATGCAATAAAGCCAAAGCCGCGTCTCTCTTTGATATCCATTCACACCTTTTTCCCCCACAAACATCCATATCCGCAGAGTACATGAAATAATAAACACAACAAATATAAAACATAAAATAATCACATTACCACGAGAGGACACAGTCGCAGAACCGGCGAGTAACCCTCAACTCTTGACTTGCTCGCCGTTCACACCGTCTCCACACAGCCACATAGAAGTGTCAGCGTCTGGCGCGGGGGTGCACCGTTCTCTGAACTGATCAAAAACAAAACAACCGCGACGACAACCATTGCCATCAATTTGAAGCACTTTACATTGCAAAACAACCGGCCACCGAAATTCCACTTGTCTCTTGGAGTGTCTGTACACTTGAAGACACCGAGCGCGAGCATGTAGCCTTTAATGGACGAGAGTATAGCAAGCAGAAGAGGTCGTAGAAGTAGGCGACTAATTCAAAAAACAAAAATCAGCCAGAGTTACGATATACTTCTCACTATGTTTGTTTTATCGCCAGTGGCGGCGGCGGTGGGCCAAGCCTTTTTTATTCATATTTTGCGCTGCCGGCAGCTCTAAGTGTATCGCCGCTAACTGCTATTAGTCGCGCGCTAATCAATGCGCTTTCCAGTGAGCTCTGACTGTTTGTGAGGACCATCGGTACCGTCTCTCCAGTATCACGCTTGTGTGATCATAGTGCGGTTGGTCGTCGTCGTGGTATCGGTTGAAGTGTTGAGCTCTAAATTGAATCGATTGCGCTCACTCCCCTATTAACGAAGTCAAAGAATTTTCGGTCTTAGTTTGTCGTTTCCGGTGGTGGTAGTGGTTTGCTAGTTTTATTTCAAATATTTGTACATCTATCCAGTATTCAGCACGATTCACCGGACTTTATCTTGCTCGAAGTCAAATACGACATACTTATGGTATGTAAGTAGGTTTGTCTTTTCGCAATCATTTAGGGTGCACAAATTGGGAAAGTGCAGTTTTGTTTCTGTAAGCACATGTATGTGCATGAAAAAAGGTCAAAAAGATTACGTGAACGTGTTTAGCCGGTAAAACAAAAATCGATTGTGTAGTTTCATTCGGTGTTCATACGTCATTAATATTGATAATTTATTCTTAACAAAAGAAACAAAAATGCGAATAAAAGTTTAGAAAAAAAAGTGAACCAACGACTTGCGCACGGTAAAAGATTTAGTTTCAGATGCTAATTAAGGTATTTGAATTTGCAAAGTCCACATGGCTATTGGATTTATTAAAAACAAATTATGTATTTTTGTCAGAAGATATATGGCACGGGAAGACCTGTATTTTACCACTGCTTAGATGTCTGTGTGGTAAATATCCTGATGGTAAAATCTTGCAGTATCTTATATTTCATTTAATACGAAATTTGTAACTGAGTGCAGACTGTAGTATGTGATATCAGTTGTAAAGCAAATATATTTATATTCGGAAAGGAGGTTAAGTTATGGAAGGCTTATAGGATCCCCGCGTACCGGCACACGACTGACGCTTCAGTTTCCTTCTCAGTGTCTTAGTCCCCTTTTGATATCTGCAGGTTACTTGACTGTGAGGTCATGTCGGCTTAATAAATGCATAGAATAAACTCCATCATTGGGGAAGCTAAACATTGCCTGTGGGCCAAGAACTTTGTCTCTGAAGGTCTTATTGCAACTATTGACAAAATATTTTGAATTTAATAATTTGTAATTTAATACAGCGATAATTCAGCTGGTTTAACATCCGCTGATACATCTTAAAGACAACCCAAAGGGCATGTGGTTACTTCTTGCATATGAAGTGCTTCATAAAATATCTTGTAGCCTCTCCAGTCAAAGAACTGCCCCAACTTAACACTTCCTGTTCGAAATGGCAATCTTAAAGTCTCGTGCGTCCTCCTTTGTCTTTATGACTAGAACCAAACTCAAATATTTATTAGTTATTTTATAGCTTTTGCTTGAATGGCGCTCATCAAATTGGCAAACGCTTTATGCGGACAGATCGTTTCAAATTAATTGTCTCTTTAAAATGTATTTACAGACCGTACGCAGAGTGTAAGGTTCAATAAGACCGCCTGTACACGTGTTTAATTCTCAAGTAAAATTAAGTAACAAATCCCAACAAAAGTGTTAATTCAATTAAGTATCTATCGCATTATCTGATCGGAGTTCTCGCCAAATAGATAGCCATACAACTACAGTAAGATAATTGTACCTATTTATAAAGACATACATAATTCAAGATTGACACATGAAATAAAGACTAAGAAGTGTGTGCGATTAGATATGAAACTTATATCGTGAATCTCCTTTGTTCTTCGCAAATAACCTAACGCAACACGGGCAGTACCTTGATGGTGACACGGTGACGGCTATCAAAGGTAAAAACAGTGAAAATTAAGTGGAAAATTTATGAGTATACGAGTGACTGTGTTTGGGTAGATAGCAAATTGCTTAACGCATTCGGTGCGAAGAAATTGAAGGCGGAAGTTTGATAGCCATCTATTGAGCAGGTGGAAGCTTGACAAGCAGTTATGGCTAAGAAATGTGAATTGAACGGTGGTGGTGGAGATAAAGGTGAACTCTTCGAATATTTTCCTTTTCGTAAAAGTTGGAGGAAAATTGGTGTCACAACGGATGATGAATATGAAGCGAGCCAGCAATTGTTACAGCAGACAAATCTGCTTAATAAAGGTAAGCTTACAAAGACGAAAATTTAGCAAAATTAAACTATAAACTAGTGAGTATTCCCTTTAAAACGATCCAATCGCTGTTGTGTTACTTCTTTACATATCCCTCTTAAATGGATGCAGTGTAACAATGAAAAGACTTGGTGGATAGATCCACTGTAAGCGAAAAGCAGAGCAGAGCACAAGTTCAGTCCTATCTGCGCATATATAATAAGGAGAGTAGGAAACTATTGTGCACCTCCTCTGCAATTCCAACTTCCTCTGCTCTCGAAAGAAATTACCTCGTGAGTTTGTTCTTCAATAACCTAAGCAATATTAGTGTCAGTCATCATCGCTTTTTCAAAATCACCAATGGTTTGCTGAGTACAATTGACTGGATCTGAGTGAATACACTGGCCTAAGTGTGACTGCTGTCTGTTGGCAGTCAACTCTAATCTGACCTAATATGATGGGATGTGTGAATGAATGAATTGCGGAAGCTATTTGATGATTGCCATTAGATGCAAACTTAGCGAAGGTATATCAACATTGTATTATATTAAATCTGTGCCGAATAGGTTCATAAACGTCACACTTTGGCAGCCCTGCAAGAATTGCGTTCTGACTATGCATGAGAGCCGTCGGCAACTGCGTTCATAAAAGCTATGTTTGTTGTGTTGTAGGATTGCAGGGATATCCAACTTCGCAGCAGATTGACCCCTAATCCATCGACGATTCATGAATTTTTGACAGTCATTTACGAAATAACGTAAATGCCTCTCTCTGATTGGTCAATTTGGCTTTATAAAAAATGGTTGTCAAACATTTTAAAGAGCAGGAGAGATAGAAGTTGGGCGTCTCTATCATACTTCATTTCTGATTAAAAACGTGCATATGACAAATTTGTATACGTCTGACAGTTGAGAGTGTCAAATTTCTTAATTCATGTTCACATTTACGTGGGATGCACAGGAATATTAGATAGAGAGGGTGTGTGAGATCCCATGAGTTAGAGAGAGAGATGTGGGCTTCGCCGGTAAAGTGTAAACACGCACTAGGGTCAAACAAAATTGTGTGTTCAAATACTTGTGGACATTTTTTATTCATTGATTAGTTCGATTTTGTATGTGCAACTCTCTTCGGTTGAAATTGAAGTTACAATATAAATGTTTTAAGGACACAACAGAATAAATTAAATTACAATTGCAACACGAAAACAAAGTTTATTTCATGATTCTTTGCCGCACGAAAACCGGCGATTAGAAATTTGTGAACGGCAAACATTGAAGGGAAAATCGAATAATATCGATCATAATCGACATTCATAATACCAAAGCGACAAATCGACAATCGATAATCGGTGAGTATCGACTATCGATTGATAATCAACACTCGCAATCTGGGTCTTTATTTAAAAGCTTGGCCCTTTTGCTGCGTATTTTGCTACTGTGTCTTTCTTTAATATTTTTAAAGTTGGTCAGTTTATACTTTTCTTAAATTTGATCATCAAATCCAACAATTAAGAAGTGCTTTACTGAGTTCCGTTGCCGGCGTATCAGTACACGAGAGGTCAGAGTTCATCATGCCAGAAATGGACGATCATAGAGATGAACGATCACGGTATTAAGGAGCATGGCTGGATGAGGCTGAGCTCATCTCAACCGAGCGAGTAGATCACATGCCATCACGAATGTTTGGGTAGCAACATCCGCGATAGCTCAAGCTCGACCAACAAGTGCAAGCGTTGGTTAACAAAATTAAAAATTCCTAGAAAAATACAACACGAAACTTGACTTCGTACAACTTTATTCGTCCACTATTGAAACAAGACTCTCTCATTAAATTTCTACAATCTAACTTATGACCAGAAATGAAGTATGATAGAGACGCCCAACTTCAACCAACTTCTCATTTGCTAAGGCCAAATTGACCAATCAGAGAACGGTATTTTCGTTATTTCGTGAATAAGCGTCAAAAATTCATGAATGGTTGTCAAAAATCCGCTCACATTCGTCGATGGTCTAGGGGTCAGTCAGCTGTGAAGTTGGGCCTCTCTATAATATAATGTTGCAAGGAAACGAACAACAGGATGTAAAATTGAAATGAATTTATTTATAGAAAGAACAACGCTGTTCGAGAAGGAATAAGTAAGTGACTACAAACCAGAAATGAAGTATGATAAAGATACTTAATTTCTGCTACAAACCATGATTTAAAGTTTTAAGAAAAATAATAAGCTAAACGTAGTTAGAATCGATTCAACCGCTTCCACACTTAGCTCGACTTAATTTAATTATTACTACTTTAATAATTTAATGTGGATATTTGAAAAATAAATTTCAGTCAACTTCAGTCGCCCTAAGAACAACAAATTCGTTACATTTTTCGCGGTAAAGCATCTAAAGTGCACCGAAGCTATTTTACAAACTGTTACAACTTCCCCATTTTAACTTGTTTTTCACCTTGATTGTCTTAAAAAAATAAAGCAGGGAGAATATATTCAAAATAATGTTAAACAGCTGAGACATTTTAAATCGACTTCAGAAACATACGAGAGGCGTTCAATATATTCTCGGTATCGATATGAAGGAAAATGCGAATTCAATTTAAATTGTTTTTCCTTAAAATCAATGCATTTGTTACATATTGAGATAAGCTTTTTTAAACCCTCAAAAAAATAAATTTCCTCTTTCTCTGCAAATTACCCATTTATTGCCGACTTGAGTTCTTCATCATCCGAAAATCTTTTTCCACGAAGACATTTTTTCAAATCCGGAAACAGGAAATAATCACTAGGGGCAAGGTCTGGACTATAGGGTGGGTGTTGGATTTCTTCGAAACCACAATCTCGCGCAGCAGCCTTGGAAACTCGCGCCGTGTGAACAGGAGCGTTGTCATGAAGAAGCAACACACCCGCTGCGAGTTTACCCCGTCTTTTCTTTTTAATTTTCTCCCGCAAATTATGCAAAGTGGAAGCGTAGGATGTGGCGTTGATGGTTTCACCTTGTTTTATTGTACTCAATGAGCAAGATTCCCTTTGAGTCCCAAAAAACTGTGGCCATGAGCTTCCCGGCAGACAGAGTGACTTTGAACTTCTTCGGGGGGTCTGTTCCTTTTTTATGCCACTGCATGGACTCATGTTTGCTTTCAAGGTCATAGTGGTGGACTCATGCTTCGTCACCAGTCACAATTCGATCCATAACACCGTCCGCGTTCTCACTACACATCTCCAAAAGCTCTCTACAGCATGCGATTCTCACTTTTTCTGAGGCGCTGTGAGCATTCGTGGCACCTACCTTGCACTGACCTTTGAAAGGTTTAGATGGTCATGAAGAATGGTGTGAATTGTACCAATTGAAAGCTTAGTGATCGTTTTTCGACTTCTTCGATGCTTTCTCCCGTACAAGCAGTAGCCGGGGCGCCGGAGCGGGGGTCGTTTTCTATGCTCTCTCTGCCTCTCTTGAACTCACTTGAATGAAGGTGCGGAACACTGGCAAACAGCCACCATCTCTTCATGAATAGTTTTTTGACTTTTTCCTTGCTTAGTGAGAAATTTAATTACAGCGCGATGCTCAATTTTCACCATCTCAGTTGTCATTATGATTCTATTTAACTAGAAAACGCGAATTAATAATCACATTTATATGAAATTTTACATGAATGCACTAAAATAATAGTATTACTTAATAAATAAGTCAATTTATATATACAACCACAGCTTCACCCCGATACTATATTGAACGCCCCTCCTATATAATATTAGGGATTTTCCGTTTATATCTATAAATATACTAGCAGACACTGTGCCTGCTTCGCTAGGCAAATACACGTTTTACTGTCGGTTTTTCCTATATTTATGTTGTGTGTTCTTCTTTGAATTGAATGCTATGTTTTTAGTTAAATTATAGCAGAGCCCTTTCGTAAGCCACATTTATTGTTTTGCCCGGAATTGTGTGAACGTGGCGGCCTGGGTTCGATTCCCGGTACGACCGAAATCATTTTTCAATGCCCCACCTCTTTCGAGTCGCTGACAATGTTCAAAGAGTATAACTGTCTAGAAAAAGATTCTCGAATTCGCCGTTCAGAGGCGGCATTAAACTGTAGGTCCCGTCCACTGAGAACAAAAGCACGCACAACATGAGTCGTTGTTGTAGAAGCTAGGTCCTGGCCCTCTACAGGCTGTAGTCAATTCCGAAGAATTCCAATGGTTGTCCTTGCAGCATGACCATTGTCATAGCAAACGCAAGATGAATTGGAAGTTGCAATCTCTCTGAGAACATTTCCAAGGGGCTGGTACATCTTAAGAAAAAAGCGGTTTACGTCTTCAAATACGTCTTATTCGTTCTTCGTTCTTAAAATATTGTGCATTTACACAATATATTTTATATATTCAAAGAAACTTGACATTTTGATCTCAAGAACTGTTAATTCTTTCTGCAAAATTCTTTTTTAGGTATGATAGCAGATGCCAATACGATGGTTTATACATTTTCTTAAGATAGATTTGCAGGTGATGCTTCTATGATGATGTGTTGTTCCTCCAAAGCAGCATGCGATGATCAGCAAGCAGTGTAAAGATCTTGACACACAAAAAACTAATGCAACTGCTAATCGCTTTTTTGAAAACTTGTGACATATCTATACATATACCGACTCAAAGAAAACGGCTAATGTGTGGAAAAAAAACCTAAATAAACTGAAATTCATGTGTTTTTTCACACACGCATAGCTTCACCTACTTTAACCAAACTTTAAACATATATAGACCAATACCACAGATGTGTGAAAGCTTGGTTAAAATCGGTAAATGCGTTAAGGCGTGAATCAGTGACACAGATTTTATGCTCAGCTTTTATTTATATGGACTACAGAAATATTGATCTACAGTAAATGACGGACATAAGAACGTGTAAAATGCCAGAGAATTTTAATCTTCTCTATACAGTCTTATTTAATACCAGAAATAAGCTCTTATAAAACTCACGGAATGAAAATTTCTTAAAAAAAATATATCAATTAAAGTAAGGACATTTGTCATATAGATTCATAGGTTCAAATTTTTTTTCTTTTTTATGCGGTAAACGACTAACAAATACCTCGTAGGGGCAGCATACCGATAGCTTCTGGGTCGCTAAATAACAAGGAACAGCCACTGTAGCCCAAAACCCTGCATTTCTGTTAGTAGACCCTACTCAAACGTTCACTTGGTTACGGCCTTGGATACCACAATGACAATGGTGAACAGATTGTGGACGTCCGCAATGAGAATCGCCTGGTCATTAGAGGTACGTTTTTTAAGCACAACACCTGCCACAAGATCGGCTGGGCGTCAACTAAATAATAGGCAACGAACATCCAACCAGATTGATCATATTGCATACTTCGTTTTGTCCTCATTCACATTAAGACCAGCTCGCTTCGAACCTTCTTCCATTGCTGAATTACAGAAGTTTCAAATGGCTCGGAAATCCTTGATGAATACTGTCGTATGCCTCTGCGAAATCGATAAAAAGGTGGCATGTATCGATTTGAAACCCACTGGTCTTCCCCAGGATTTTCCTTAGTGTGAACATTTTGGCTTTAGCCGATTTTCTGTGCCAGAAGCCGCACTGATACGTGTCGTTTAGTGCCAAAAGGCTTAAGACGCCCACACAGTACGCTGGACAGGATCTTATAGGCATATGAATGGAGCATATGGATTTGATATTCCAGTCGTCGGACATGCTTTCGTTTTCCCGAATTGTACGGATGATATGGTGCTTGCTCCCTGTGGTCCGCACTGTTTTACTTTTGTATGTTTTAAAGAGAGAGAGAGAGAGAGAGAGAGAGAGAGAGAGAGAGAGAGAGACATAACAATACACAACACGGCTTTTTTGCTCTTCAGCTTTCTATTTGCTGAGCCGACTTCTTCAAAGCTAGGTTCGAGGACTACTTCTTCGGCTGGGTTTTCTTAATTGATTTTCTATAAGCTTTTTCTCCTCCCGCCAACTCCACTTGCGCTGCTCTAGTGTTTCGTTGCAAAGCCTTTTGGCATGCCTTGTCGGTTGCTCCTTTTGTTCACACTCGCCATAATACCACGATTTTCTTGACGGAGGTGGTAGGAAGCCTAATGATGGCCTAATTGATGGCCGAGCAGCAATACAACCAAATCTCGTTGCTGTTGGGATACGACGTGGGCATACCGGAGAGTCTCTCACGTAATTGCTCTTCGTAGGCTCTTGCAATCTCTGATGTGTTCAGGCGTCCAATGTCAGTGTCCTCTTTGTTGGCTGATGCAGCTTTCTGACATTGGAAAATCGAGCTCTGCGAATCGTCGAATCTTGCTGCTACGTGGAAATGGTCAGAGACGTTTGCTCCCTGAATGTTCGCCCACCCAGGATATTTGACATGTTTTGCGTCTATACTCAACGAGCACTTAATCGATTTGGTTGGCGCTTCGACCACCATGTCGTGTCATGGAGGTTGTGTTTTCCGATCACTCTGAAAAAGATGACCTCCTTACTGATTTGACATCGTACTCTGGGCAGCCTCCGTGGGCAGAGCCCTCTTCGACTGAGTCATCAGCCTCCTCAGTAGGGGCGTGTTGGATGCGGGTCACATCCAGGCGATCACCGTCGTTTTAAAGTCGTTGATTTTCGACCTTAAACGTTTACGAGTCCGCATCCAAATATGTGCAACCTTTTTTGTCAGCTGTAATATATGTCGTTTCTTCCTTTTTCATGATCCCTTGTCCTATCTCCCGTATTTCCGAGATAGCAGAAATATGCGAATTATACTACGTGAGGTTATTTTCCAGTTTATAAGTAGCCCCTGGAGTGTAGAGGGTTCTTACTTTCCAGGAGCACGCTCGCAAATCATGGGCCTTTATCGTGTAGTGTTGTTGTTGTTGTGTCCGTTGCTCTGAGACTGCTTGCTCTCTCGTAACAATGCTTTTTTATGTGGGAGGGTTGTTAGCTCTCCACACAATCGAAAGGGGATCGCTGCAGACACATTTCAGGGTGCATCATACTTGATCTTTGCATCGACAAGGATCGTTGCTGGCATCCAGCGATCAACAACTTTGCCCTTTGTACATAACCCCTGTCCCAGATTTGCTTAATACCAGGTGCTATATTGACAGGCTCAAGGCTCGCCAACAGATTAGGGACCATCTTGCCTTAGAAGCAGAAGCAATCAGCAGCTCAAGACAGGTATGCGTAGATGAGCACTGGTATGCCGTGACTTTTGTGACTAGGGTCAACACATAAAACAAAAGACAGAAACGTTATTGCACATGGCTTACTACTGATACCTGGAGACGGATGAGCTTATAGCAATAAAGGGGGATTAGGCTTCCGAAAAATGGAAATCTGGTGGGATGTGGAAACTGGAAAGGTATTCGTGTCCGTCCGGCAGTATCCAAAATAATAGCTGGAATAGTTCTTGAACGGAGCAAATATCATTTAAGTTCAACGCTCGACATCGAACGGACGAGATTTCGCTGGATGCACATGTATCGACTATACAAACACCTTACGGATCATCATTGAGCAATGCGTTGAGTATAGGACTCCGATAGAATGGTAAGTTGTCAGATTCGTTTGAGGTCCAAGTGGAGTTCGCAAGGGTGCATACTGTCACCACTATTGTAACTATGGTCATCAATATTGGTGTACTCTATGTAGCATTGACGGACGGAAATTATGGCGTTCGATGGACTATGACATCTTACCTTAAACACTTAGACTACACTGACAATGTTTGTCTACTTTCGCATCTAATAATGGATCCTCACTTCATGACCAATGTTCTCGAAGCTGATGCACACAATGTAGGACTCAAAATAAATACAGCAGTCATTGCGGGTCTGAAAGTCCAGAAAGTTAACAGTGATCTATACTTAGGAAGTGTGATATCCACTATCTTGAAAAGCAAAGTTATCAGCTTGAGAACTAAGCTGTGACGTTGAGTCGGTGCTGCTATATGCGTGCAGAAATTAAAAGTGGCCACCATTGCCACACGAAACCTGCAATCTTTTTTTTTTTGCCAACAAGCAATTGCACCTGAGAACGGGCCAGTATCACATAAGCATCACAGTACAAAGGAGAAAGTGGCAAAATGGCCTACAGAGCGAAGAAAGCTCCATGCCGAGGTATGCTATTCAGTGGGATCAGCTTACCCAGGCAGGCAGAACAGCGGGACGCCCGCTCTAGGCAAAAGTGGCGCGGAACAGTTGAAGGGGTATCGAGTCCTTTAAGAATGAGTTGGACAGACTACGAACGAGGTGCTTCAAGAACAAAAGGAGTCAAGGGGTTCAAGAACAAAAGGAGAATTATTTAGAGAGAAAGAGAGAGAGACCTACTTCAAAGAAGAATGTAAGTGATTAAGAGGTAAAAATTAAGTAAGAAAAGGGGTTGAGAATAATGAGCCAATATTACTAGCAGTTGAATTAGGGGTTGGCGGCTCAGCCCCACATAGACCTGCTGGTCCATAGTGCTACCACTAAACAGTATAAAACTAGTTGTAGTTCACTGTAGGTTTATTTAAGCAGAATATTCCAGTAGTTTTTGCGGAATGTATAAGATGTTGTATCAGTGGCAATCAGACCAAGTCTCATGGTGACCCACTAGGCAGTGGCCTGTAATGATCCCTACAAGTTTACTGCAGTTATCTCTCGGTAACGAAATTATTCATTTTGTTTTGGCGACGTTTTATTTGGGCCACAAGGTTTTAGTCGTGTGGCATGAATTTCTACTACTCCAGGCATTATTTGCTGTAGTTAATAAAGGGTGTTTTTTTAAAAGCTGTAGGAAAGTATAAGATTCAGAAAAATGCATGAAATCTTTATTTGAATCGATAGTACGGTCCATATAATTTAATGTTTAAAGATTATTTCATGCAAATGTTGACCTTGACTGCGCCTCAAATGATCCATCCGCTTAGTCCAATTTTGACATACTCTTTCCAACATTTCAGCCGGTATCTCACGAATAAATACTTCAATGTTGTCTTCCAATGCGTTAATTGAAGCGGGCTTGTCTGTATAGACATGCGCTTTAACATAACCCCACAAAAAATATTCTAAAGGCTTAACGCCTTAGACCCTTAGCACGATCTAGACGGCCAATTGACCGTTCCCGAACGTGAAATAAAATGTTCACCGAACTCGCCTTTCAATAAGTCCATTGTTGCGCGTGCTGTGTGGCATGTGGCACCGTCTTGTTGAAACCACATGTCATGCAAGTCAAGCTCTTGCATTTTGGGCAAAAAAAAAGTTACTTTACGATTCGCATTGTCTTTGAAGAAGTACAGTCCAATGATGCCAGCAGCCCATAAACCGCACCAAACTGTGACTTTTTCTGGATGAATTGTCAATCGACAATCAAAATTCAAAAATGAGCTTCGTCGCTGAACACAATTTTTTGCGCGATGAACTTTCTTAACAGAGCACGCGTTTTGATAATAAAATTCAATAATTTGCAAGCGTTATTCGTTTGTAAGACGATTCATGGTTAAATTATAGACCAAACTGAAGATGTTTGACAGTGCAACAAAACACGAAACGTGCGTCAGCTGTTTAAGCCAGTGTTGCCAAAAAGATAATAGCTAAAAAATCACCCTTTAGTTCATTGTCGAGTTCACTGAAGAACAATTTTATCGGAGCTGCAAAGCTTAGTTTGTCAGATGACATTGTGACAACACACTGCTGCTTTGAGCCGTCTGTATATACATTAATAGAGCTTTCGGCTCAGCAGAGGGTTCCGATCATTGCTGGTCGGAGCGGGTGATGCTTTTGGTAATCTGTATTAATGTTACCAATATTTATAAAGTTACAAAAGTTATAAATTCGAAACTTCAACTTCTTTAGTCCTAGTGCCGATTTAGGCTAATAGGAAGTAGGTGCAGAATCATGTCCAGTGACGCTGCAGGTGTAGTTTTTAGAGCTCCTGTTATTCCATTGCACATGAGCAGCATTTTAAGCTTTGCCTCAGTGGATTTTTTTCCAGGGCTTTCCACCATACCACGACCCCGTACAATAAAACTAGTCTTACTATGGAGGTGTAGATCCAGTGAGTTACTTCCGGCTGTAATCTCCACTTCGAACCGAACATACGTTTGCAAGCGTTGTAAGCATTTTGAGCTTTTTTCGCTTTTTCTTCAACGTTATATTTCCAGCAAAGCTCTCTATCGAAGATTATACCAAGAAACTTAGCTTGATACGAGATCGACAGAGTTATGTTTTTATTTTTTATGCTTCTAAATGTAGGGACTGTGTGTCTCATGGTGAAAGCCACAGTTTCTGTTTTGTTCGAGTTAATGTTGAGACCCTTAAGTGCCGCCCATTTGCTAATTGACGATACACGTCTTTCCATCAAATCACTCATAATGTTTAACTATTTGTTTGATACAAGTAGAACAATGTCATCACCATATGCTACTACTTTGATATCTGACTTATTGAGTGTGTGTAGTGGTTGATCCAATGTTAGGATCTATAGAAGGGGTGAAAGGACCACTCCTTGGGGTGACCCCTCGTGGCAAATTTTGTTAGTGCAGTGTTACCCCATGTGATGTTGATGGTACGATTTCTCAGTAGGATTACAATCCACCTAATCGAATGTTGATTCACCCCTGTTCTCCTTAGTGCATTTGAGATAGCTTCGTTAGTTACATTGTTAAAGGCTCCTTCAATGTCCAGGAAAGTGCCCATTGTGAAATCTCTGTATTGCAGGGAGGCTTCTATTGTGCGAGTTAACTCGTGCACAGCAGTCTCGATGAACTTACCATTTTGGTACGCGTGCTGAGAGTCGGAGAGGCAATTTCTAAGAACTGACAGTTCTAGTGTTCAACAATTCTCTCTAGTGTTTTGACAATGTCAGACAAAGCGGTCTATACTCCTTGGCTTTCACATGACTGGGTTTGTCCCCTTTGGGGGCGATGACAGTCCGTGAGATACGCAATGAGATACGAAAGTTTTGAGGACTATATTGAGCTTTATGCATCCTTTTAAAATGAGACGTAGTGCGGAGAGGATCGATCCGTGTGCTTTTTGAAGCATAGCAGGGATGATGCTATGCGGACCAGGTGATTTGTGTGGGCTGAAAGAATGTATAGCTCATTTGATTCTGTTCTTTGTGAACCTTTCTGGAGACTCATCTTGTACAACCGATTCATAATGTTGCGGATAAGCCATAGGGCTGTCTGTGCAACCAGGGAAGTGGGTGTTTAGAAGAGTTTCCACAGTTTTATTTTTCACCCGCTGTCCAATCACCATTTGCATTGTGTATAAGAGAAGGTACAACTGATTAAAGCCTCTGAGGTACTCTCTATTTTAGCACAAAAAGTCTTCCATACCACTTTCTTGGCCTTTCTCAGTGCTTTTTGAACATTTTTTGGTTCAGACCTCAAGGTGTCCTGGGTGTGGTCGTATATTTGTGCAGTTTTGAATTTTATATGTATTTTATTTCTAGCTATTGATAGTTCTTTATTCCACCATGGAGGTTGTGGTTTCTGCTTGGTTTTTGATATAGAACAAGTAACCTGAAAGCGTTTTACAAGACTAAAGATGAGTCTGTCATTCAACTACTATATTTGACTATCCAGATCATTAGCACTGTAATTGGGTACGAGATTGAAATTAACTATTTTACGAACAAAAATTTCTGCAAGTTTTTTATCATCGGTTTGGCAGTTGAGTAGATGCAAACAAATTTGTTAGGTATACCGTAAGCTATTTCTCTACATGAAAGCTTAACTTGTTGGGAGCTCCCCAACGTTAAGTGGACGAATAAGGTTGCGTTTTTTCTTTATGGCTTTTGCCCTGAAACTTTTCATTCCATGGCTGGTTTCGAAAATTGTTAATTGCTTATTTAAATAGAGCATTCATTTTTCTTTTATACCGGACTTTGTTTAGTTTAATGTTTATTTTTATTGCCGGTTTATTGTTTATTTTGTATGTCCTACAATGGCTGGTGATTACTTCGAGTTATTCCAGTCCGTGTGTTCATAGCGGTCCTTTTGGGTGCTGGATCTATAACAGTGGCGAGGAGCCCATATAACCCGATTCTTACCAAGCTAAATTCTGCGTATGAACATAATATTTGTGGTTGTTCCTACACCCTTACACGCAAGTGACAAATTCTGTCAAACCCACAAGCCGACAACCTGCTAGTCATTCGCATTAGCTTTCATATCACATATACATACACACATGTATGTATTCGTTACTGAGCAACGAGTATTCAACAAAGTACCATATATCGAAACGTTGCTCCTCAATAAATTTCGTTACTATTACGGTATCGTTACTTACTTCACTTTCCGCGCTGTGTGGATATGGTATCAGCATGTGTCTCTTGAATGCGTACTGAATGTTGTATGTGGATTGTATCTAGTATCCTTGTTTAGGTATGTTAGGTATGGCATGGTGTAGAACTTATTTATTGGTATTTTACAAAAAAATGGTCTGGTAAAATATCTGTCTGGTTGGGACAAATTGGGTTTCTTTTCTTGTTGTCCCTTCACCGTTCACTGTGCTTGACTCCTCTCTGTCTAATACTAAAACCTGTATTGTTATGCACGATATCCCTTGACTTCTTTTGCATGTATCTCTTTATTTCTGTTTGAAAAACCTCTACAAAAAATGCTACGCATAAAGAGAGGTGAAAGGAGAGGAGAGCTGAAAAGATTAGTAATGTTTATTAGGAATATATCTAATGTCGGTTGATGCCGTTTATTTACTGGAATGTACGAAGGACTAGGGGGATAGAGAGTATCAAATGGGTGTCTTGGAGTTTACCCAGGTACCCAGGGTCATATGAGTTCAACCATGTTTCAAAAGAGATATATTCCAATTGTTTCCCTCGAATGCTTCTAGCACTCCAAGCAATTATGTTTAAGCAATTTATGGGGTAGAGTTATATTAAAACAGCGGACTCATCCTAAATAAAATTTTCACAGGATACCATGAATGATTTGTTCGAGTTACAGGGAGTTTAGGATAAATCCGAGTTAAAGAGATAAAACATTTTTTTTCGGCTTATTTTGCCATTTGCCATAACATGTAACTTAGAATTTTTTAATTGATCCTATTGCCAACTTGCTCAAAAAAACTGCACCAGCTCTGTGGAATTGCCTAGAATCAACTGATTTTCGAATTCCACCTTTTCTATAAAGATGACTGTTGTTTTGAAATTAAAACTGATTTAATCCAACGAACAACACAAGGAATCAAATTGTTTGTTTTGCTTCTGAAGGCGGACTCTTTTGTACAAAGGCCGGCCAAATTCGTAGCCGACTTTTCATTGCTTTGGGCAAAGGAGGTGAGGCAAAAGGAATCTCATAACGAAAATGAGAAAAACGACTAAAGGGTAAAAACAGAGTTCGAAAATCAAGAGAATGAGTATGACTTAGACGAAGATTCGACTTATAGGAATTTTGACTTAAACACTCTATTTTTGTATGGATAATTGAGGAGAATGCTAAAATATGGCGAAAAAGTTCGCCTAAGTCGATAGAAATTCGACTTAGGCAGAGTCTACTGTATTTAATTGCCAATTGAATGATGGAGTGTCTGGATAATGGAGAATCTGGAGTGAGTGCGTTAATCTCTTCTTGGTTGTACGTTTTTAACACGATGGTCTTAGTTTTTGGCCGAAAGCTTTTTCCGTAATTTCTAGAAAGCTTTGCGGACTAACAGAATTACAATCGGTAGATTATTTGAGTTACATTTAGTAGCCTTGCGACACTCGGATTAAATAGCACAATGAGTCTTGATGTGACAATTTTGGGTCTGGCAGTTATAGCACTGCGCATTATCATCCTCTTCTGACCAAATGGATCACGGGGGTAAACCACACATGAGAGATCTCCAGGCAACTCGGTCCTTCGCCATTGTCTGTAACTCATCAGGAGTAATGCCCAAGCGTAGCCAGGAGAGTTTTAGGACTTGGTCTAACCACCTCGTCCTGGGTTTACCAAGCTGTCGCCTACCTAAAGGAAGGCAGAGAGGCATGTTGCCTTCTTGACAAATTTAATTTTACCTTAGTTTTTAACTCATATGCAAAGTTTTTTTAAGTTCTGCTAGACATACAGAACCGACTTCAAGCAACACTGAGGCTAAAAACACACCGTATAAAACAAAACGTGTTTGATTCGTGAAACAGGAAAACATTCTTACTACACACACCAAAGAAAACGGAACCAAAACACACATTTTAGTTTTGAAGTGTTTTGGTGGCGGTTGTTGAAAATTGAAGCCATTGTTTGCAAACAACACACACCGAATGCAACAAAAATGTTTCGAACCAGCGTCGGCGATGGTAATAGCAATCTTTCTTCTTTCTTTCATTTGTGGCGCAGAAACGAAACATAAAAACCAAAGCAAAACAAAAAACCTTTTGTTTTTTTGCAAAACAACAAAATTTAGAGTTAAAAATTATCTTTTAGCTGAAGCTATGCATTTGCGATAGTTTTTGTCATGTTTTCAGATAGCATTTTCGATTAATCCCCTAAGATTCAATCGGCCTACTGTGAAAATTCAAAATTTTTCAGCATAATATCTTATCTTTCGTTTAAGTTTATATGGATGCATGCTCCACTCTCTGCAATTTGCTCTCTTTTTTCTCAATCAAATGAGTCATCAGCCTCCTCAGTAGGGGCGTGTTGGATGCGGGTCACATCCAGGCGATCACCGTCGTTTTAAAGTCGTTGATTTTCGACCTTAAACGTTTACGAGTCCGCATCCAAATATGTGCAACCTTTTTTGTCAGCTGTAATATATGTCGTTTCTTCCTTTTTCATGATCCCTTGTCCTATCTCCCGTATTTCCGAGATAGCAGAAATATGCGAATTATACTACGTGAGGTTATTTTCCAGTTTATAAGTAGCCCCTGGAGTGTAGAGGGTTCTTACTTTCCAGGAGCACGCTCGCAAATCATGGGCCTTTATCGTGTAGTGTTGTTGTTGTTGTGTCCGTTGCTCTGAGACTGCTTGCTCTCTCGTAACAATGCTTTTTTATGTGGGAGGGTTGTTAGCTCTCCACACAATCGAAAGGGGATCGCTGCAGACACATTTCAGGGTGCATCATACTTGATCTTTGCATCGACAAGGATCGTTGCTGGCATCCAGCGATCAACAACTTTGCCCTTTGTACATAACCCCTGTCCCAGATTTGCTTAATACCAGGTGCTATATTGACAGGCTCAAGGCTCGCCAACAGATTAGGGACCATCTTGCCTTAGAAGCAGAAGCAATCAGCAGCTCAAGACAGGTATGCGTAGATGAGCACTGGTATGCCGTGACTTTTGTGACTAGGGTCAACACATAAAACAAAAGACAGAAACGTTATTGCACATGGCTTACTACTGATACCTGGAGACGGATGAGCTTATAGCAATAAAGGGGGATTAGGCTTCCGAAAAATGGAAATCTGGTGGGATGTGGAAACTGGAAAGGTATTCGTGTCCGTCCGGCAGTATCCAAAATAATAGCTGGAATAGTTCTTGAACGGAGCAAATATCATTTAAGTTCAACGCTCGACATCGAACGGACGAGATTTCGCTGGATGCACATGTATCGACTATACAAACACCTTACGGATCATCATTGAGCAATGCGTTGAGTATAGGACTCCGATAGAATGGTAAGTTGTCAGATTCGTTTGAGGTCCAAGTGGAGTTCGCAAGGGTGCATACTGTCACCACTATTGTAACTATGGTCATCAATATTGGTGTACTCTATGTAGCATTGACGGACGGAAATTATGGCGTTCGATGGACTATGACATCTTACCTTAAACACTTAGACTACACTGACAATGTTTGTCTACTTTCGCATCTAATAATGGATCCTCACTTCATGACCAATGTTCTCGAAGCTGATGCACACAATGTAGGACTCAAAATAAATACAGCAGTCATTGCGGGTCTGAAAGTCCAGAAAGTTAACAGTGATCTATACTTAGGAAGTGTGATATCCACTATCTTGAAAAGCAATGTTATCAGCTTGAGAACTAAGCTGTGACGTTGAGTCGGTGCTGCTATATGCGTGCAGAAATTAAAAGTGGCCACCATTGCCACACGAAACCTGCAATCTTTTTTTTTTTGCCAACAAGCAATTGCACCTGAGAACGGGCCAGTATCACATAAGCATCACAGTACAAAGGAGAAAGTGGCAAAATGGCCTACAGAGCGAAGAAAGCTCCATGCCGAGGTATGCTATTCAGTGGGATCAGCTTACCCAGGCAGGCAGAACAGCGGGACGCCCGCTCTAGGCAAAAGTGGCGCGGAACAGTTGAAGGGGTATCGAGTCCTTTAAGAATGAGTTGGACAGACTACGAACGAGGTGCTTCAAGAACAAAAGGAGTCAAGGGGTTCAAGAACAAAAGGAGAATTATTTAGAGAGAAAGAGAGAGAGACCTACTTCAAAGAAGAATGTAAGTGATTAAGAGGTAAAAATTAAGTAAGAAAAGGGGTTGAGAATAATGAGCCAATATTACTAGCAGTTGAATTAGGGGTTGGCGGCTCAGCCCCACATAGACCTGCTGGTCCATAGTGCTACCACTAAACAGTATAAAACTAGTTGTAGTTCACTGTAGGTTTATTTAAGCAGAATATTCCAGTAGTTTTTGCGGAATGTATAAGATGTTGTATCAGTGGCAATCAGACCAAGTCTCATGGTGACCCACTAGGCAGTGGCCTGTAATGATCCCTACAAGTTTACTGCAGTTATCTCTCGGTAACGAAATTATTCATTTTGTTTTGGCGACGTTTTATTTGGGCCACAAGGTTTTAGTCGTGTGGCATGAATTTCTACTACTCCAGGCATTATTTGCTGTAGTTAATAAAGGGTGTTTTTTTAAAAGCTGTAGGAAAGTATAAGATTCAGAAAAATGCATGAAATCTTTATTTGAATCGATAGTACGGTCCATATAATTTAATGTTTAAAGATTATTTCATGCAAATGTTGACCTTGACTGCGCCTCAAATGATCCATCCGCTTAGTCCAATTTTGACATACTCTTTCCAACATTTCAGCCGGTATCTCACGAATAAATACTTCAATGTTGTCTTCCAATGCGTTAATTGAAGCGGGCTTGTCTGTATAGACATGCGCTTTAACATAACCCCACAAAAAATATTCTAAAGGCTTAACGCCTTAGACCCTTAGCACGATCTAGACGGCCAATTGACCGTTCCCGAACGTGAAATAAAATGTTCACCGAACTCGCCTTTCAATAAGTCCATTGTTGCGCGTGCTGTGTGGCATGTGGCACCGTCTTGTTGAAACCACATGTCATGCAAGTCAAGCTCTTGCATTTTGGGCAAAAAAAAAGTTACTTTACGATTCGCATTGTCTTTGAAGAAGTACAGTCCAATGATGCCAGCAGCCCATAAACCGCACCAAACTGTGACTTTTTCTGGATGAATTGTCAATCGACAATCAAAATTCAAAAATGAGCTTCGTCGCTGAACACAATTTTTTGCGCGATGAACTTTCTTAACAGAGCACGCGTTTTGATAATAAAATTCAATAATTTGCAAGCGTTATTCGTTTGTAAGACGATTCATGGTTAAATTATAGACCAAACTGAAGATGTTTGACAGTGCAACAAAACACGAAACGTGCGTCAGCTGTTTAAGCCAGTGTTGCCAAAAAGATAATAGCTAAAAAATCACC
The DNA here is from genome assembly GCA_905231855.2 of Eristalis tenax. Classification (NCBI taxonomy): domain Eukaryota; kingdom Metazoa; phylum Arthropoda; class Insecta; order Diptera; family Syrphidae; genus Eristalis; species Eristalis tenax. The sequence continues at coordinate 102,261,867 of HG993124.1, read as the reverse complement.
CTTTAGTTCATTGTCGAGTTCACTGAAGAACAATTTTATCGGAGCTGCAAAGCTTAGTTTGTCAGATGACATTGTGACAACACACTGCTGCTTTGAGCCGTCTGTATATACATTAATAGAGCTTTCGGCTCAGCAGAGGGTTCCGATCATTGCTGGTCGGAGCGGGTGATGCTTTTGGTAATCTGTATTAATGTTACCAATATTTATAAAGTTACAAAAGTTATAAATTCGAAACTTCAACTTCTTTAGTCCTAGTGCCGATTTAGGCTAATAGGAAGTAGGTGCAGAATCATGTCCAGTGACGCTGCAGGTGTAGTTTTTAGAGCTCCTGTTATTCCATTGCACATGAGCAGCATTTTAAGCTTTGCCTCAGTGGATTTTTTTCCAGGGCTTTCCACCATACCACGACCCCGTACAATAAAAGTAGTCTTACTATGGAGGTGTAGATCCAGTGAGTTACTTCCGGCTGTAATCTCCACTTCGAACCGAACATACGTTTGCAAGCGTTGTAAGCATTTTGAGCTTTTTTCGCTTTTTCTTCAACGTTGGATTTCCAGCAAAGCTCTCTATCGAAGATTATACCAAGAAACTTAGCTTGATACGAGATCGACAGAGTTATGTTTTTATTTTTTATGCTTCTAAATGTAGGGACTGTGTGTCTCATGGTGAAAGCCACAGTTTCTGTTTTGTTCGAGTTAATGTTGAGACCCTTAAGTGCCGCCCATTTGCTAATTGACGATACACGTCTTTCCGTCAAATCACTCATAATGTTTAACTATTTGTTTGATACAAGTAGAACAATGTCATCACCATATGCTACTACTTTGATATCTGACTTATTGAGTGTGTGTAGTGGTTGATCCAATGTTAGGATCTATAGAAGGGGTGAAAGGACCACTCCTTGGGGTGACCCCTCGTGGCAAATTTTGTTAGTGCAGTGTTACCCCATGTGATGTTGATGGTACGATTTCTCAGTAGGATTACAATCCACCTAATCGAATGTTGATTCACCCCTGTTCTCCTTAGTGCATTTGAGATAGCTTCGTTAGTTACATTGTTAAAGGCTCCTTCAATGTCCAGGAAAGTGCCCATTGTGAAATCTCTGTATTGCAGGGAGGCTTCTATTGTGCGAGTTAACTCGTGCACAGCAGTCTCGATGAACTTACCATTTTGGTACGCGTGCTGAGAGTCGGAGAGGCAATTTCTAAGAACTGACAGTTCTAGTGTTCAACAATTCTCTCTAGTGTTTTGACAATGTCAGACAAAGCGGTCTATACTCCTTGGCTTTCACATGACTGGGTTTGTCCCCTTTGGGGGCGATGACAGTCCGTGAGATACGCAATGAGATACGAAAGTTTTGAGGACTATATTGAGCTTTATGCATCCTTTTAAAATGAGACGTAGTGCGGAGAGGATCGATCCGTGTGCTTTTTGAAGCATAGCAGGGATGATGCTATGCGGACCAGGTGATTTGTGTGGGCTGAAAGAATGTATAGCTCATTTGATTCTGTTCTTTGTGAACCTTTCTGGAGACTCATCTTGTACAACCGATTCATAATGTTGCGGATAAGCCATAGGGCTGTCTGTGCAACCAGGGAAGTGGGTGTTTAGAAGAGTTTCCACAGTTTTATTTTTCACCCGCTGTCCAATCACCATTTGCATTGTGTATAAGAGAAGGTACAACTGATTAAAGCCTCTGAGGTACTCTCTATTTTAGCACAAAAAGTCTTCCATACCACTTTCTTGGCCTTTCTCAGTGCTTTTTGAACATTTTTTGGTTCAGACCTCAAGGTGTCCTGGGTGTGGTCGTATATTTGTGCAGTTTTGAATTTTATATGTATTTTATTTCTAGCTATTGATAGTTCTTTATTCCACCATGGAGGTTGTGGTTTCTGCTTGGTTTTTGATATAGAACAAGTAACCTGAAAGCGTTTTACAAGACTAAAGATGAGTCTGTCATTCAACTACTATATTTGACTATCCAGATCATTAGCACTGTAATTGGGTACGAGATTGAAATTAACTATTTTACGAACAAAAATTTCTGCAAGTTTTTTATCATCGGTTTGGCAGTTGAGTAGATGCAAACAAATTTGTTAGGTATACCGTAAGCTATTTCTCTACATGAAAGCTTAACTTGTTGGGAGCTCCCCAACGTTAAGTGGACGAATAAGGTTGCGTTTTTTCTTTATGGCTTTTGCCCTGAAACTTTTCATTCCATGGCTGGTTTCGAAAATTGTTAATTGCTTATTTAAATAGAGCATTCATTTTTCTTTTATACCGGACTTTGTTTAGTTTAATGTTTATTTTTATTGCCGGTTTATTGTTTATTTTGTATGTCCTACAATGGCTGGTGATTACTTCGAGTTATTCCAGTCCGTGTGTTCATAGCGGTCCTTTTGGGTGCTGGATCTATAACAGTGGCGAGGAGCCCATATAACCCGATTCTTACCAAGCTAAATTCTGCGTATGAACATAATATTTGTGGTTGTTCCTACACCCTTACACGCAAGTGACAAATTCTGTCAAACCCACAAGCCGACAACCTGCTAGTCATTCGCATTAGCTTTCATATCACATATACATACACACATGTATGTATTCGTTACTGAGCAACGAGTATTCAACAAAGTATCATATATCGAAACGTTGCTCCTCAATAAATTTCGTTACTATTACGGTATCGTTACTTACTTCACTTTCCGCGCTGTGTGGATATGGTATCAGCATGTGTCTCTTGAATGCGTACTGAATGTTGTATGTGGATTGTATCTAGTATCCTTGTTTAGGTATGTTAGGTATGGCATGGTGTAGAACTTATTTATTGGTATTTTACAAAAAAAATGGTCTGGTAAAATATCTGTCTGGTTGGGACAAATTGGGTTTCTTTTCTTGTTGTCCCTTCACCGTTCACTGTGCTTGACTCCTCTCTGTCTAATACTAAAACCTGTATTGTTATGCACGATATCCCTTGACTTCTTTTGCATGTATCTCTTTATTTCTGTTTGAAAAACCTCTACAAAAAATGCTACGCATAAAGAGAGGTGAAAGGAGAGGAGAGCTGAAAAGATTAGTAATGTTTATTAGGAATATATCTAATGTCGGTTGATGCCGTTTATTTACTGGAATGTACGAAGGACTAGGGGGATAGAGAGTATCAAATGGGTGTCTTGGAGTTTACCCAGGTACCCAGGGTCATATGAGTTCAACCATGTTTCAAAAGAGATATATTCCAATTGTTTCCCTCGAATGCTTCTAGCACTCCAAGCAATTATGTTTAAGCAATTTATGGGGTAGAGTTATATTAAAACAGCGGACTCATCCTAAATAAAATTTTCACAGGATACCATGAATGATTTGTTCGAGTTACAGGGAGTTTAGGATAAATCCGAGTTAAAGAGATAAAACATTTTTTTTCGGCTTATTTTGCCATTTGCCATAACATGTAACTTAGAATTTTTTAATTGATCCTATTGCCAACTTGCTCAAAAAAACTGCACCAGCTCTGTGGAATTGCCTAGAATCAACTGATTTTCGAATTCCACCTTTTCTATAAAGATGACTGTTGTTTTGAAATTAAAACTGATTTAATCCAACGAACAACACAAGGAATCAAATTGTTTGTTTTGCTTCTGAAGGCGGACTCTTTTGTACAAAGGCCGGCCAAATTCGTAGCCGACTTTTCATTGCTTTGGGCAAAGGAGGTGAGGCAAAAGGAATCTCATAACGAAAATGAGAAAAACGACTAAAGGGTAAAAACAGAGTTCGAAAATCAAGAGAATGAGTATGACTTAGACGAAGATTCGACTTATAGGAATTTTGACTTAAACACTCTATTTTTGTATGGATAATTGAGGAGAATGCTAAAATATGGCGAAAAAGTTCGCCTAAGTCGATAGAAATTCGACTTAGGCAGAGTCTACTGTATTTAATTGCCAATTGAATGATGGAGTGTCTGGATAATGGAGAATCTGGAGTGAGTGCGTTAATCTCTTCTTGGTTGTACGTTTTTAACACGATGGTCTTAGTTTTTGGCCGAAAGCTTTTTCCGTAATTTCTAGAAAGCTTTGCGGACTAACAGAATTACAATCGGTAGATTATTTGAGTTACATTTAGTAGCCTTGCGACACTCGGATTAAATAGCACAATGAGTCTTGATGTGACAATTTTGGGTCTGGCAGTTATAGCACTGCGCATTATCATCCTCTTCTGACCAAATGGATCACGGGGGTAAACCACACATGAGAGATCTCCAGGCAACTCGGTCCTTCGCCATTGTCTGTAACTCATCAGGAGTAATGCCCAAGCGTAGCCAGGAGAGTTTTAGGACTTGGTCTAACCACCTCGTCCTGGGTTTACCAAGCTGTCGCCTACCTAAAGGAAGGCAGAGAGGCATGTTGCCTTCTTGACAAATTTAATTTTACCTTAGTTTTTAACTCATATGCAAAGTTTTTTTAAGTTCTGCTAGACATACAGAACCGACTTCAAGCAACACTGAGGCTAAAAACACACCGTATAAAACAAAACGTGTTTGATTCGTGAAACAGGAAAACATTCTTACTACACACACCAAAGAAAACGGAACCAAAACACACATTTTAGTTTTGAAGTGTTTTGGTGGCGGTTGTTGAAAATTGAAGCCATTGTTTGCAAACAACACACACCGAATGCAACAAAAATGTTTCGAACCAGCGTCGGCGATGGTAATAGCAATCTTTCTTCTTTCTTTCATTTGTGGCGCAGAAACGAAACATAAAAACCAAAGCAAAACAAAAAACCTTTTGTTTTTTTGCAAAACAACAAAATTTAGAGTTAAAAATTATCTTTTAGCTGAAGCTATGCATTTGCGATAGTTTTTGTCATGTTTTCAGATAGCATTTTCGATTAATCCCCTAAGATTCAATCGGCCTACTGTGAAAATTCAAAATTTTTCAGCATAATATCTTATCTTTCGTTTAAGTTTATATGGATGCATGCTCCACTCTCTGCAATTTGCTCTCTTTTTTCTCAATCGCTGGAAGGATTGTGTGTAAAAATGACAATTTTTTTTTATTTCAACGCAGACCAAACGAAACAAGAAAACAAAACGGTTTGTCTTGTTACAGTTTGTCTCTGAAACGCTTTTTTGACTATCGAATCAGTCAAAATACTCTAGGATCTCTTAAGAGATGTTTTGTATTGGAAGACCCCCGTCAGACACTGCGTTAAAAAAGTCCACCAAAATAGTAAATGCCTGAGATTATTCTCCATGAGTTTTATTTTTTCTACAAGCCTTAATGTTCTTCTGTCTGAGTGCAACATTCTGAGTCGTTTCAGCTGCTGGTTATCTTGTTAATAATGAAAGGTTAGTTCAAGTTTCGGTAAGTCTCGGTTTTGTGACTTTTCAGCAAAGCAAAAATTACTGGGAATGTTTGGGAAAAATAACTATATATCACAAAAATATGGAAGAAAAGTGTATTTATCTTTAATTTTTTTTTAAATAATATATAATTAATATATAAAAAAAATAAATATATATAATATATAAAATAATATATAAAAAAAAATTATTAATTTGTACAGGGGGACTAGCCTTAGAAGATAGAGTTTTTACAATTCTTATAAAGTCACCCCCTCCCGGCAGACTACTGAAAAGTTGACTACCACAGTTGTCAACCACTTGAGTATCCATTAGCCAGCCTCAATTAGGGGCCAGTTATAGTTATCATTGGAATTCTGACAACTGGATCTGAAGGAGCTGACTACTTCTTTTTTTTTGCGTAGGGGCTTAACTAAATACGGCTAAAATGTATAATCTATATATTTCAACTAATTAGATAATGTAAATTCTCTATTTTAAATTCGTATGACGATGTCTTCCGTTTTTGGCTAATGTGTGCAAAACCTATACGTTCAAAATATGTATTCAGGCAAATTTAAATGGTCATATCAACTTCACTTATGTATTTTTATGAGAGCCACCCTCAAATACTCCCCTATTTCAAAAACATAAATGCATATAAATTGATATCTAGGCTCAAAGTTCGACATTCAAAAAGTGCATGCCAATCTTTTAAAAATATAATCGCTTTGAAAGTGTCAAAGACATGGCGGCCCGACCAGCATTTGGACTTCGGGTTGGAAGACAAAATGTTTGTTTTTTACATTTTGAGTATTTCAGTCAGTTCTTCCCGAACAACAACAAGTACGTGTTTACGGATGGATAATATAACATAACAAGTAGAAAAACCTGTCGTACGACAGGCGTCACTGCTATTTGTTTCTGCTATGAATTTTATTATATTTATTGGATATAGAATACTTCGGAAAACAGAATATGCTATTTATGCAAACAAAAAAAAAAACAAAAATTGGTATTGCCTATAAAAAAAGAAAAGAAAATAGCATCAGCCACACACAGAACTTGCAAAAAGCGTGAGCAACGCACCAACCCACTCCAAAGAGAAACCCGATAACTTCCAAGCGTTGCTTTTCGTTCACATTTGGTGGACATACTTACATACATAGCGATTTATTATAAAGGGTGGTTATTGGAAGGTTGGAATTTATTATAAAAGGTTGAATTTTAAGGGCCGATGTTGAATGAATGTGAACCACACCTAAACGTCAAGTTTTTTTTCTGCATTTCATTTGACATTTCTCGATTGCAGACTAACTCAATTTGAACTATGGAAATATACACAATTGAGCAACTCGTTAAAGTTATTCAGGCTTATTATAAAAATGGGCGTTCAAATGAAAACGCATATCGTGCACTTCGTGATTTTGTCGGTCAATTTAATCGTCGAAATGTGCGTACAATCGGAAAAATCGTGCAAAAATTTGAGCAAACCGGGTCTGTAGGAGATGTGAAAACATCAGTGCATGCTCGTACAGCGCGTACTGCAGAAAATATTGCTGCTGTTCGCGATAGTGTGGCTGAAGAGCCGTCCACCTCAACTTGTCGTCGTGCCCAACAATTGCACCTCTCACGCTCGTCATTGATGAACATTATACATAAAGACTTGCATTTACACGCTTACAAGGTGCAAGTGACTAGAACTAAAGCCTCTTGACCATTTCAAGCGTCGTCAATGGACAGAATGGTGCCTAGAAATGGCAACAGTGGATGATCAATTTTCGAAGAAAAACATCTTCAGTGATGAGGCACATTTTCACCTCAGTGGATTCGCCAATAAGCAGAATTGCCGCATTTGGGCGAATGATAATCAAAGAGTGATTGCCGAAAAACCAATGCACCCACAAAGAGTGACTGTTTGGTGCGGTTTATGGGTTGGCGGCATCATCGGGCCGTATTTTTTCCAAAATGACGCCGGTCAGGTAGCTGTGTAATGGTACAGTAACTGTGAATGGTGTTCGCTATCGTGAAATGATAACGAACTTTTTATGGCCCGAATTGGAAGGTATGAATGTGGACGATATGTGGTTTCAACAGGACGGTGCCACTTGCCACACAGCTAACGAAACAATGGCGCGACAAATTCAATGGCCGTGTTATCTCACGTGGTGGCGATGTCAATTGGCCGCCAAGATCATGTGATTTGACACAGTTGGATTTTTTTCTTTGGGGTTATTTGAAAGAAAAGGTGTACGTCGATAAGCCAGCAACAATTCAAGAGCTAAAGGATGAGATAATTCGGCACATTAACGGCATAGAACCTCAATTATGCTTCAGCGTCATCGAAAATTTGGACCATCAGATGGAGGTGTGCCGCCTAGGTCGCGGCTGCCATTTGGTCGATATTATGTTCCATACATAATTGAACCATACCAATATTATCATAATAAAAAAAAATGCCAATAATTTGTTTAATCAAAATCAACATCGGCTTAAAATTTAACCGCCCTTTATTATTCTTACAAAAATACATACAACATGTGTGACAAACGTCTGCATATTTTCAAATTACACATAAATAAATGTGTACATATGTAGAGCCAAAAATGAAAATTATTTGTATCAAACTGTAGACGAAGTATAATACCTGAAATTTGATATGTATTCATTTCATAAAGTCAGTCATTTACCTGTTGTAATATAATCCAAATATTGTTTTATAAACATGGAAAGACCTATGTATTTTTTAATTCAATATTCAATATACTTTGTGGTTCCGAAAAATATGTCATTTCTTATGGCCGAAAGATACTTTGGTTTCTCTCTAGTCACTACCATGATGGGAGTACCATCCATCGCATTCGAAGAAAAAGATTATGCCATCGCAAGGTCGAATTTTATGACAAAAATTATGGGTTGGAGTTTTTTCCTTGTGTATTAATCATGAGGCTTGATCTTAGTGCCTCTGTACCCTCTGTACCCCAAACTCGCTTATTTTCGCACTAGGTTTTCCCTCATTTGCATCAATAAGTAAAACAGAAAGCAGTGCACGCTCTTCCATTATATGCAAACACCTCGAAGTTTCTCTCAAAACTGAAGTCTGCCAATATCTTTTGTGTGTGAACGCTAAGCATACATTTGTCGCGACAAATTGTTGAGTGTGAACGCCGCTATTCGGTGTAGATGCGACGACCATAGCTTAGTTTATGTACATCCATTCGTTTGATGACCCAATCAGTCGTTTGTATATGTTCGTTTGCAAGATCGATGGAGACGAATAAAAATAAAGGGTTGCAGCAAAATGAACAAAATGCTTGTATAAGTTAAAGACGGATATGTTGAAACTAAATATCAACGCCACACATAAGCATCCGGTCCATTTCAAAACTATTTGATTGCGCAAGCAATAAACCACCATACCCATAAGTGACCAAAAGCCCAGAACTCATAAATCGACAGCCCATAAACAAACATTTCGACAAACGACATCCGCCATCATCCGATGATCCACTTCAACGGAGTCATCCAAGAAAACGTCGATGCAGCAATAAACCAAAAGAAGAAAATTATACTCAAGATCTTTCGTAGATATTCTTAAGCTCAGTTCATTTCAACCAACCAATAAAGCAAGACGCCTCAGAATAAAATCCTCAGAAATAAAAAATATTTTTTTATTAAATTAAAATCTTTAAAAGTTTAACTTATATCAAGGTTACAATACACAGCAGGATGGTTAATATCCATGACTACACAACTTGAAATGGTTTGATACCTGATTGTTTTTTTAAATGCATTTTCTTTATTGAACTATAATGTTTATAAAATTTATAGATATCGAAAATACTTAATATATCTTATCTTGTTTGTTTACATTTTTCAAGATATTTTCTAAATTGCCTAAGTTTATGGTGACTTATACGTTTTATGATTATTAATAGCAGGAAAAGGTTAATAAAAGCTCTGTTGTTTTATTAAACACTTAACTTAACTTAAAAATAACTTATACTAACTTAAGAAATAACTTAAACTAACCTAATCTCGGTATAAAAAATTAAAATACAAAATTTTAGGAGGAAGTCTAGAGACTTACCTCTCTATCTCCTGGTATAGTGAGTTGTGGTATAGCCGTCCGTTCTTATGTTGTGATGTATGGTTTTGTTCCCGTTGACTACAATTCTGCTCATCTCGTACAGATTTCTGATGTGGCTTGAAGTTAGAAAGATGTCGCTGGGATCTGGTCGTATTGTAGTCAGATCGGGATGTGCTCGAGGTTGTTGCGGAAATTCATATGAAAATATATGAAGAAGGAATGTGGCGTGGGAGTAGATTAACATACGTGATAGTGAAAATTATCCTGACATGGTGGGTTGGGGAATATCCGCTGTAGATAAAAGATCCTAACATGGAGCCTTGCGGTACTCGGGCTGTGGTTGGAAACGTTAAGGATTTGGAAGAGATGACATTCACCATAAATTTTCTGTCGGTTAGATAGGACTCCTTAAGCAGCTGGTGTTCCGGTCTACATTCTGAGTATAGTGGAATTTACAGATTAGCCCTCCTATCCGGACGGAGTCAACAACGTTTGAGATGTTGAGAGATAAGCATAGTGTGGGATGTTTAGGGTTCAGGTTAGAGGTGACGTCTTCTGTTAGTTTCAGGAGGGCATGACAGGTGGAATGTTTTGGCTTGAAGACAAATTGGAACTCGGGGATGATACAGTTATCGGGAGTATGGTTTCTTAATCTGTTTCAGATTTTCCATTCAAGTAGTTTACTTATGGTATTTAGTGCTGAAATTGGTCTGTAGTTGGAGGGGTCATGCGATGTTCCAGGATTTTTGACTGGTATCAGGATAGCAGTCTTCCAAGGTGTCGGAAAATGGGAAGTGTTTATGTAGTGGTTGAGTAGAGTTACAACTGGCACGAGGTTGGTAGGGATAAGTTTCTTATTCAGGACATTGGGGATCTTATCAAGATCAGTACATTTCTTGTCTTTTCTGCTGTTAATGAAGTGTTGGACAGTTGGCGCATTACTCACTGCTCCCTTTTTTGTGCAGGTTATGTGTACCGGATTAATGCAACAACAATTTGCTTGCCAATGTTTTTTATTTTTGCTCCGCATGCGATATCTGTAACTATGTTGTGGAGTGGAGTGATGTTTATTCATACAAATAATTGCCTACAAAAAAGAAAAAAAGGGATAGCTCCAGCCAGATTTGAGAACAGAACCTGCACGAAAGAGTAAACAGGGAGTAAGGCACCATAACATGTATGTGTTGTAAGTAACACATACTTACAAACTTGCATACATAGCGCCTTATTATAGAATGATAATAAACAAAGTTTGTCGATGCCATCCCCTTTTGTTCCTGTTACCAAAATCATCATTTATCTCGCAGTTCATGCGTATTTTAATCTCGCAAGCAATGAAGTCAATAAGTAGTTTACGACTTCAGTGCTAAAGGCCTAGTTTGGACGACTTTGAGTGTTTCTAAGCGGGGAATGAAAGTAATGCAATTTTAATAATCCAAATGTGTAAATGTTTGTTTATGCGTGTGTATGCGATGTAATTTGAGCATTTCGTAAAGTAAGAGTTTGATTTCACTTGATTTGGACGTCCTATTGAACAGTGTTGTGTACAACTGAGCACTTCCTAAGTTGACCACGACAGCGGTGCAAACATTTCTGACCAAGCAAACAGTTGGCCATTTTCTAAGAGTGGCTGTATCTAAAAAAAAAGAAAAATTAAGTACAACAAACACAGAACAATTTTCTTAAATATTTTTTTTTTACTTACAATTATAGTAAATAAGGAATAATATAGCATCATCAGATTTGTCATAGCGGCATATTGTTGCAAATGTTGAAATACATGTTTTGTACCGCTACTCCCCGGAATTACTGTCCTACAAATATTAATGTGCATCCAAAAGTGCCAGTCAGCATTATCTGTGGGGAACTTACGCAGTTTTTTTCATGCGTGTGGTGACAAAAAATGCAAAATTTGAGCCCGAGCACCCTTCCAAGGTAGACAGGTTTCCTTACTTTCTTTTTTCGATTCTTGAGGAGACCTTGAGCTCTGTACTTTGTGAGAAATGAGTACCTGCATACGACATTTTTTTCGTTCGATTACGATTGCTCATTGAACGTCGAGGAGGAATAATCTACTTTCGATCCTCTCCAAACGAAAGAGATACACTGCTGAGTGTATTTGTTTGCTGACAATTTGGTTGCAAAATTCCCGCCGGGGCGAGATGTTACATTAAGTAGGTAATGTGTTCACTGCACACTAGCTTTTTATCCTAAAAAATATTGACATTTCCACTATTCTTTTTGATAAATTTTAGTTGAAAAAAATGTTGCTTAAATTATCTCCAAAATTGTAGCAGTACCACTGTCTCCTACTTGCATAATGATTAGCACACTGATATTGTAATATTTCAAGAGGACCGTCTAAATATGCCCTAAATCCTCCCCTCACAGATAAATTTCATTATTTGGAAGGTCATTATTCCCAAACAATTAATTACCTCATTGTCGCCGATCTCATCCAAAGTCTTAATTTGGTATCAATGAAAGTAACTAATTTGTGACATAAGCGCAAAGAATCTGTGATCATTGTAATAAACTATGATTCCTTATTCTATTTCTCCAATTCCATTATTCATGCTAATTAATACTAATACCTTCTGCCTTAATAAGTGGTAATAGAAAAATAATGTCTGTATGGGACATTAACATTATGGATATAAATTTAAAAATAAGCATGACTCATTAAACATAAACAAATCTGTACAATCTTTATACAGGCGAACGTTTGTATATTAAAGTGTCGAGCTTTATCGAATTTGTTTCACTGTACTATGGTACAGCAAACGTGATTGTAAGTGAATGAGTGTTTGGTTGGGAAAATGTTTAAATTTATAATTAGATATTAGAGCAAGAAAGAATTCTACCGCTATGCAGTGAAGACTTTTAAAAAACGACACACTGCAACAAACTATTGGGTCTACAACGTAATTGCGTGTGGTTTTTTTTTTAATTTGAACGTTTATTTAAGAAAAACATGTACAATACTATTATTCAAAGTATTGCCCATCTGAAGCTTTGACTTTTTCCCATCTTTCTGGCGCTGGCTTAGCAGCCAAGAATGAATCAAGTCAATTTTGGAACAAATGGTAGTAAGAAGTGGAAAGGTCTAGGCTATAAGGCAGGTTGGTTCAAACTTCCCATCCTCTGTCCACTGGCTAGCGCATGTTCACCGTAAACTTCCACCAAAATACTATGACTTTCAGCAGCAGTTTTCTTCATATTAAAATAATGAAGAAGAACTCCTCGCAAAACACTTCCTCAGACACAAAGTTCGACACATTTCTTCAAATAAATGGCAAGTACTAAAATGACGTACAATGACAGTAGCTTTCCAACATATGTTCCAATGGAATAATAATAATGGAATAATACAAGTTACAACATCTCTTAGCAAACCGCAACAACGAATTAAGTCATAGACCTAATACAAAGAATTGACTAAATTGAATACAGCAATTAAAAGAAGGTAGGTTCAGGGAAACATAGTCATTTTGACAGAAATCTATTAGTCAATCGGCCTCCGACACTATTTATCGAAATCAATGTTTGCAACGACAATTATACGCGATTCGAAGAACAAATTATTAGAAGTCAAACAGGGCTTAGCTCTCAGATTTCAGACTTTCTTTGTTTCTTTATAATATAGTAATATGGGTGGCGCTACAACCCGTGGGGGGCAAGGGCCCACCACTCGTGTTGTGCTGCGTGCCGAGCATAAGGGAACCACAGTTTTATGCCGACTCCGAACGGCCAAGTTTGAGAAGGTTCTTCTAGAATATAGGCAGTTATTACTCATTGAGCATTGACTCAGACTATTGGGTAGCGAAACTTAGAAATTTCATACATGAATAAAATAAAGCTCCTAGCCGATGAAATCCACCCGTTCGTTGTCAGCAGCCAAATGTAAGAATTATTGATAAAATCCGAAAAATAGCGCAGAAAATTAAAATAGCACGAAAATAACCCGATCATTAGTGGTCTAAGAACAGTTTATTTGACTGATTTTATTTGGACATGGAACCCTGGCTCTTCAAGCAAATATTTGTTTTAGTTTCTAGTTTAACGACGGTAAGCTCTTTTTATATAGAGAGTACCTAATGAGAGCCATATTATGTCAAGCAATTGAAAAGTTGCTAATAAAGAGAAAGAATATCTGTATCACTTCCCCGTTTTAAAATGTACTCAAATCGGGAACTTTTTTATTTGTCTGCTAAGTTGAATTTTTTCATGAGAAGTTTAAAAATCGAATCATAATAAAAGCAAAGACAAAATGTATTTATCGGGATTTCAAATCTGATCCAGTTACCCATTTGCCTTTGGGATCAAATTAACGGCACATAACTGGAGTGGTCAATCCATAGTAGTAGTCTGATCGGGGGTTGCTGCTTGGCACAATGGACACTAATCATTGCCTGAGTTTCCCAGTATAGAGATTAATAACTTCTGACAAAAAAGAATGTATTGAAACCTACCTAATTTTGAGTGAAGATCAAAGTGAATAATTATTTTTTTCTTAATACGTATATTTCATTTACGTTGATTAGGTTCTCACATAAATCGGTAGAGGGCTTTATACAAAACATAGTCCTCCATGTTTGACGTCTTTCTTTCGAGTTTTATTTAACGGCAAAATGACGCATCTGTTCAATGCTTAGTAACAAATAATATACTGAATGACTTGGCTATGGTGTAGTGGATTGGTGCATCGATCCCTACGCACTTGAGCCTAGGCAGCTCAGGGTCGATTCCCGGTGATAAAAAAATACTTTTCACGGACCCACTTCTTTTGAGTGTGTATGAGTGTTTTGACAAAAGCTTTTCGAATTGTCCCTTTGGAGTTGGCATGAAACTGTAGGTCCCACAATACGAATTTGTTACTGCGAAGCTAGGTCCTGGTCCTCTACGGGCTGTAGCGCCACCCATATTATTATTATTATGATCGACTTCTGATAAGTTTTCTGAAATGTTAGGAGCTACTTAATGAATGAATCAATGAATGAAATAATCAATGAAAATGATCGGTTTAAATTTTTTATATACTTTTATAATAATGTACATAAGCAAAGTAAGACTAATATTTTATTTAAATACTTAAAACTTTTTATTCATCTTTACAACCTGCACAAACACGACTAATGGGCAGGAGTTTTCCTTCTGTATGCTTTACTATAGCCATAATTCATTCATTTTAGTGAAGTCAGTAAATGCAATCACTCTTGATTTCAGTCATTTCATTCAGAAGTCATTTTGAAGTCACTGAAATTATTCGAAAAATACGTCTTAATTTAATTTAGTTTAAATGTAACAGATTGAGTGACTGATATCGATTTTCTTCAAACAAGTAAAAAGTTGATGTTAAGCAAATTATACAATCGAATTTGCCCAGTTGCATTCCAATTATCTACAAAAAGCTATTATAAAACAAATATTTTGCACTCATGGAACCTCATTGACCGATGTTAGCTGTACTTGCTTTGTAAAGGGTGGTTTTTTAAAAGCTATTATTCCAATTCAGAAAAATGCATGAAATCTTTATTTGAATCGATAGTACGGTCCATATATTATTGTATTAATGTTTGAAGATTATTTCATGCAAATGTTGACCTTGACTGTGCCTCAAATGGTCCATCCGCTTAGTCCAATTTTGGCATACTCTTTCCAACATTTGTTGTTGTCTTCCAATGCGTCAATTGCGGGCTTGTCTGTATAGACATGAGCTTTAACATAGCCCCACAACAAATAGTCTAAAGGCTTTAAATCGCACGATCTAGGCGGCCAATTGACCGGTCCCGAACCGGTTGAAACCACATGTCATGCAAGTCAAGCTCTTGCATTTTGGGCAAAAAAAAGTTGGATATCATCTCACGGTTGCGCTCACCATTCACAGTTACGTTACGACTCCCACCATCTTCGAAGAAGTACGGTCCAATGATGCCACCAGCCCATAAATCGCACCAAACTGTGACTTTTTCTGGATGCATTGGTAGCTCTTGCAATGCTTCTGGCTGATATTCACTCCTAAATTGACAATTCTGCTTATTTACGTACCCATTGACACAAAAATGAGCTTCGTCGCTGAGCAAAAGAAGCGCGCGATGAACTTTCTTAACAGAGCACGCATTTTGATAATAAAATTCAATAATTTGCAAGCGTTGTTCGTTTGTAAGACGATTCATGGTTAAATTATAGGCCAAACTGAAGATGTTTGACAGTGAGACAAAACACGAAACGTGCGTCAGCTGTTTAAACCAGTGTTGCCAAAAAGATAATAGCTAAAAAATCACCCTTTATAATTGCTTATGATATTTTCGTAAAAATGTTCAATGATATCTGAAAAGATAATGCAAACATGTTCCCCTTTGTGGAGCAAGGTCAACAGACCGAAGACATCCAAACAAATTGTCACCCCCTTGGAATCGCACGATCCCATAACGGATATAATAAATCATAAAGACAGCATTTATGCAGCTTGCAGAATGCTGGAGATACACACATTTCTTCAAACGGACTTTGACTTCTTAGAGGACTATTACTGCTGAGACCTATTTCGGAAGCTTTAGATGTTCTTCAAAGGGAGAAGGGAATGATGTATGGCTATCTTCTTCCCACTTTGGCAACGATAACGATAAAATATAGGAAAATTGGCCTTAATAGCCCTAAATGAATGTAGTTTTCCTTCTTAAGAGATTCCCGCAGCACTTCAATTTAACAAGAAGAGTAAATGATGCACTTGTGTCATACATCGGTCTTTTGAAGAGTGCAACATATCGGAAATAAGTGCATTGGGAAGACATATAATTCAAGCAGAAACAAGAGTCAATTCTGAAGAAAATTATAGAACTTCGTTTTGCGATTTTTCCACTCAAGGCACTTAATTACAAATACATTTAATTTGTTTGAATCCTCCTTCGGCAGATGAGCAATTTGAGACATCTAATCCTTCTCATACTTAGCATTTCATACATCCCCAAAACTGGAAAGATCTCGAGCAATGTCCTGCAATAAAGAAAATATCGATGATGTATAACACACCTCCACCCTCATTAGCTGCAGTCCAGCTCCCATTTTCGTTTGCTGACCTAATAACAATCCCTTCACATAGAGCACTGTCAGATGCAAGCTACGAAAAATTGCTTCTACTAAAAGCCAATAGTTTTGACGATGTCTGAAAAAATTACTTCCTAAGTAGTAAGTTCTACACTTTATGTAATATTGCATTTTTAATTTCGTTCAACATTTTGCAGCGATCGAGGATATGCAACATATTTAAGTAAAGAAGATATGGTTTTTTCTTGTATTTTTTTGTTGTGCTGAAATGTTTTTATTTTATTATATTTTATCGCGAACAATAATAAAAACATATCCGTACTCGGCAAAATATTTATTAAGAGCTCTGCCACACCATTCTGCTGAGGTGAATGTGCGACCGTTCATTTAAGGCTTGACCATGTTAATTAAAAAAATCACTGAATTGTTTGGACATATATTCGCCACTATTGTCCCTGAGTAATATTTCTGTGGTCTTTGTTCGAACAACAAACGCTTGAATGCCGCTGTCATTCTCTGCCATATCTCCATTTTCGTGTTGCCTCGCTCCTTCTTCAAGCAGTTTAATCTTCACCATTTTTAAAGATGGTAAGGCGTCGCATGTTTCTATGGCCACAACGAACGTATTTGAATGTCTGTGGGACAACAAAATTATGACTGCCATCTCGTCCGACACTTCAACTTCAACTTCATTCAGTTTCTCGAGAGAAAATCGGCAAACTTGTTCACATGCTCCGTCACGTTGGCATCCTCAGAAAGTTTAAATGCCAAGAGCTTGAACAAGGTAATTTTACAAGCTGGCTCACTCGGCTGATGATTTCTCTTGTTCCAGGCCATCGACAACGTTTTACAGTGCCTTACATGATTTATTTGCGATGGTTTAATGCAAAGCATTATGCTTGCCAACGCTTTCTCGTCCCTTGCGACAGGTTTAACAAGCATTCCGCTTACTACTCCCCACAACTCAGAGTGTACAAAGACACTTTTCAGTAGCGCTGACCACGATGCGTAATTTGTCCCTATGCGTAAATTGTTCCCTATGCTGTACAAACCCGCGGCACTCATTTTCGCGAAAGTTTTTATTTTTTACTAAAAAAAAAAATAAAGCCCCGAATTAATTAAATAGACTTTTACTCTATAAATTATTCGGTGACCTGGGCCCATAACTTATTGCATTAAATATTCCATATGGTTCTTGCATCGCACACAATAATAAAAACACATCCGTACTCTACAAAGGATTTTGTGAGTGAAAATATACATGATGGATATGATAAAAGATATGGACGTGGGAGGGACTAATCAAACAAACAAGAAATACAAACAAATGCATACACAGGAACATATGTTGTGTTGCAACTATATTTAGATTTGAACAGCTTTGTTAATTTTTTGTTATAATAAAAGTATTTAACTACATTCAAATAAATTTAATTTGTATTGTATTATATTTAATCCCGAAAGGTTCTTGTGAATGAAATTTACTTCAAAAATACTTCAATAATTAAAATAAATCAATTAAACTAAAATAAATTATCTGTCACAGATTCAAAATGAATGCTGATTTCGAAATTTCAAGTTGAAGTCTTTATATGACTTCAATGATTGAAATCCGGAATGATTGCATTCTTTTACAACTCTGATTCAATAAGGTTTAAAGTTAAGTTTATGCCATATTTAAGCCTATGCCTGACATGCTTAACATAATTCTAAGATAGGATAATACGAGAATGTTGTGTATTTACTCAGTTGTATACACTGGACACACATTTGTTGCGAGCATTTGTTGTTTGTGCACTTGCTTTTTTTTCCAAGGACACGGCATGTAAATTCCATTTTGTTGTGATGTCGACTCGGATTTGGTCGGTATTATTATTATTTTGTAAAAATTATGATTATTTATAAAATTAAAGTGAAACTCAGTAAGTTAATTTGTCTTAAAACCCCATGCGACGCCACTGGTATTTATTCAACTCTCGCGGGAAATCAATTGGAGCATTGTCCTAACCATTATCAAGCGTAAACATTGTAATTCATATTTACATATCAGCAAATGTAATGATGATTAGAGGGTCCTCTATTAGACATCACTCTATCATGGTTTTGATAGAGTGATGTCTAATAGAGGATAGTTTGGAACCCCTTTAAAACTAAAAAAAATTCCTGTGATTTTTGATTTTCAACCTCTACATGTATTAAAACCAATCTTAGGGTATCTCACTTGACATTTGTGACATCCATCAGATGTCCACAGGCTCGTTAATTTATTAATGGCAACACATCAGTAGCCACTGACAAAGGCACAAAGACTTTGCTTCTAGACATAACCCGCAAGACCTCAGAACCAGGAAATTTAGAGCGAATTAAGAAAAATTGATGCGCGTCCATATCGTTTATGTGAGGGAGGGTGCGATGCTCTTGGTACCGGCCATACGAGTACGCATCGGTTCAAGCATTTAAACTCAATTCACACATGACGACGCCATATGGGACGATCACCGGGCATCGTTGAGCTAATGACTGAGTGACTAACGCTCGTATCTGCTGGCTGGCTCAGCGATTGACTAAGCCACTTAAAGTGATATCTCCTGCTATTCATTTGAATAATCCCATCTGCATGTCGACTTAAATGGATAAAACAATTTACCCTCAGATGGTCACGCCGCAAATAATGAAAAGGGAGGTGATGTGAAGCTCGCGGCTGGCTACTGAAGTGACTGTGATGTGATGTGATTCAAATTACATTTATTACGTTACACAACTGATTCTACTGGTCATGCTCATTGTTTGAAATTCTAAGAAGTAAGTGCAATGAAGCTACTGTCTAAGTGTTCATGGAATTGAATAAATCATCAATATTAGAGAAAGACAAGATATAACACAGGAACGGTTTGGCGATTTCCCACAATGAACGCTTAATTTTTTTCATTGAAATGTGGAAATATTTTTGACTTTAAAGGGTGATGTAAATCAGCACTCTCAGTTATTGTGTTATTGTGCCATTGCCAGTTTATAATGGAAAACCAGAATTCAAGAAAAGACAATGAAATTAAAGCAATTGTAAAAGCGGTTAGGGTGCACATTTTTTTGCAAAATTATGCAATTTTCAAATTATTTAAATTTATTATCAAAATTCGTGATCCGTGAAAAATATTTTTCTCGCACTTGGACCATTTTATAGTCGTCATAATCGCCCTACTGTGCAAATAATTCACCCCACAGTAACAACATTTTGCATCAATTTCTGGCAATTGCAGAACAAACCGACTATCAATATGTGTGGAGTGTCTATAGCAAAAAATATTGCTGCTTCATCCGCTAGTGTCAATGAAGACAGTGACAAGTATCTATACATACAAAGCAGTTTGTTGTTGTTTTGTTTATCCATCACATTCACAAAGCAGTATCGCTTAATAAAGGGTGGTTAAAGATAAGAAAGTATCGGCCAAATGGGCGCCGCGACCTCGGCGGCACACCTCCACCGATGGTCCAAATTTTCGATGACAACAAATATTTGTGCGACTATCGATTACATCTCAATGATTATGTCAATATGCTACGATAAGTTTTGCGCATGCACCTAGTTACAGTCTCATTGGTACCATAGTTAGATCCAATTCGCAAAAATGCATACACATATTAATATCGATCGCCTAATTCCAAAAAAGAAATAACTTTTCACCTGCAAATCACCGTTCGCCTACAATGAGGTGATTTCATATAGGACCATCGGCTTGACGTGCTACAAAACGACCGAAAAGGTTTTTACTTGTATTTTGTATCGGCATTTTCTTAGAATTTGTTTGGTAAATAATGAAAGGCGAATGCAATTTTTTACTCATTTATTTAAAAAAAACCAGCTGATCAGACTATTTTTATGGTACATTATTCTTGACGAATAACGTGACCATTTTTGAAGCAAGAATTTTTCACATTTTACTCTTGATCTTCTGCTACAACTTGGTCCTGACATCGTCTCTTAGTAGAATCATACGGATAATGGTCAATTCCGTCATAACGATCATTCATTGGTATTATTTGACGCAGTACGCACTGCAATAATGTTGCAATAATGCGTTGCAAGGCATCCAGGCTGCACGTTTTAACAACCCGTTGTTCCCTCAAGTAAACAAAGTATTTCGGATTAAAGATCAAAAAACATTCAGACCGTTAGACTTCCTAGGACCACAAATAACGAACAGTTACTGACTTCTGTTGGTCCAGATGGGGCAGTGCTAGACAATGCCTTCGTGGCTGAAGATCTTCAGGAAGGTGAAAGCAATCGGTGCTGTGTTTCAGCGAGTGTATACGGTTAACGAGGTTAGTAAGCCGAATCGCGAACTGGAGAACGAAGCCCTGCTGAATCACAAAAATCTTAAGACAGTGGCGATCTGAGAACCCAGGCTTCACCAGGTTCAGTGACGATTACATGGCAAATAGTGCCGGCGCCAATGATAGAAATCCTCCAAAGCTGTGCAGATTTTCCAAACATTGTTTAACAATGCGCTGAGTAATGCATAATACCCAAAACATTGAAAAACAGCTGTGGTGCAACCAATTCTAAACGGGACAAAGACAGATCAATCCCGACGAACCTTAGGTCGATCAGTCTTCTTCCTTGCATAAGCAAGGTTTTTGAAAAGATTGTCATTCGAGTTCTGAAAAAATGGGCTGAGGAAAATAATATCATACCGGACAACCAATTCGGATTCAGGACGGGGCATGAAACCATACATACTTTGACATCAAAAACGGCCTACAACAGGGAGCGGTTGGTACGCCGATCTTGTTTTCTATATTCACTGCAGATTTTATAGGTTTAAGTTCGAAATTATAAATATCTTGTTGCAACGTGACTTCGAACAAATTCACAGATTTTGCGCTGGAAGTTGGTTATCAACTTCCTGAAGTGTGAAACTATCCTTTTCAGGGCCCCTTTGTACATGGCATAATGAGATACGCTCACAAACTGGAGTAAGTTCGGCATTTTGGACCCACAGGGACCGTAGTCAGATATCTTGGCATTTGTTTGAATCAATATCTGTATTTTGACAAACATATAGATATTGTTCTGACGAAAGCTTAAAAGGCATTTGCTGTGGCAATAGGGTTGTTTTACAGCAGCCAACTTGATTCTAGGGTGAAGGTAATCTGATACATGGCCCTCATCCGGCCAGTTATGGCATACGGTTGTCCATTGTAGTTCAACGTGAGTCCTTCCCAGATGGAAAAGTTGAGGTTGTTCGAGAGACAGTGTTTTCGGACATGTCTCCGGTTGTATCGTACAATTCTTGTACTCAGAAGTACTATCCCAACGAGGTCCTGTACAACTTGAACAGGATTGATAATTTTATTATTTTTATTAGAAGGCATATTGCACGAGCTATGACTTCTAAGAGTCTGATCTTTGGGGCTTACTACCCCAACGTAATGTATTATGAGAGAGTACGCCGTAATGGCTTTATTCCCTCCGAGGCGTTCCTCTACCTCGACACAATTGACCATATATAGGATCCACATGGATGTCCTGTAATCTTCCATGTTGGCGACTTCAATATGAACGGGATGTCGCTCACAGACCTCCTCCGGTTCAGTAGAGCGATCTCTGCTCGAGCGAGGAGAGAGTCTGCCAAAGAACGGCAATTTTACTGGTGGTCGTAAGGAAAAATTAAACAAAAAACAAGTAAAAATAAAAATTAAAAAAAGTGCACCACGGCATATAAATTGTATATGTTCGGCGTACACATCACATATACGTACTGGTGCACGCGTTCGTATTGTTACGGACATAGTTAAGATTGTCTTAAGTTTTAATGTTAGGTTAAGTTAGTGTAAGTTACGATTAAATTAGATATAAAGGATGGTTAAATTTTAAGGGCGGATGTTGATTATAAATAAAACACAAAGTATTTAGGAAATTATTGTTCTTTCTTTTTATTATGGTATGGGTCAATTATGTATGGAACAAAATATCGGCCAAATGGCCGCCGCGACCTCTGCGGCACACCTCCATCCGATGGTCCAAATTTTCGACGGCGCTGAAGCATAATTGAGGTTCTATGCCCTTAATGTGCCGAATTATTTCATCCTTTAGCTCTTGAATTGTTGCTGGCTTATCGACGTACACCTTTTCTTTCAAATAACCCCACAGAAAAAAATCCAACTGTGTCAAATCACATGATCTTGGCGGCCAATTGACATCGCCACCACGTGAGAATTTGTCCGGCCATTGAATTTGTCGCGCAAAAGAGCCATTGTTTCGTTAACTGTGGGGCAAGTGGCACTGTCCTGTTGAAACCACATATCGTCCACATGCATATCTTCCAATTCGGGCCATAGAAAGTTCGTTATCATTTCACGATAGCGAACACCATTCACAGTAACTGCCTGACCGGCCTCATTTGGGAAAAAATACGGCCCGATAATGCCGCCAACCCACAAACCGCACCAAACTGTCACTCTTTGTGGGTGCATTGGTTTTTCGACAATCACTCTTGGATTATCATTCGCCCAAATGCGGCAATTCTGCTTATTGACGAATCCACAGAGGTGAAAATGTGCCTCAT
This sequence comes from Eristalis tenax, assembly GCA_905231855.2. Classification (NCBI taxonomy): domain Eukaryota; kingdom Metazoa; phylum Arthropoda; class Insecta; order Diptera; family Syrphidae; genus Eristalis; species Eristalis tenax. The sequence goes on along the minus strand of HG993124.1, from coordinate 102,238,826 downwards.
CACTGAAGATGTTTTTCTTCGAAAATTTATCATCCACTGTTGCAATGTCTTGCCACCATTCTGACCATTGACGACGCTTGAAATGGTCAAGAGGCTTTAGTTCTTGAGTAAATTGCACCCTGTAAGCGTGTAAGTGCAAGTCTTTATGCATAATGTTCATCAACGACGAGCGTGAGAGGTGCAATTGTTGGGCACGACGACGAGAAAGCAGCAATATTTTCTGCAGTACGAGCTGTACGATCATGCACTGGTGTTTTAAACACCTCCTACAGACCCGGTTTGCTCAAATTTTTGCACGATTTTTCCGATTGTACGCACATTTGGACGATTAAATTGACCGAAAAAATCAAGACGTGCACGATATGCATTTTGATTTGAACGCCCATTTTCATAATAAGCCTGAATAACTTTAACGCGTTGCTCGATTGTGTATATTTCCATGGTTCAAATTGTGTTAGTCTGAAATTGGGAAATGTCAAACGAAATGCAGAAAAAAACTTGACGTTTAGGTGTGGTTCACATTCAACACCGGCCCTTAAAATAAACACCCTTTATATATAGCCAGGTTTTTTTTACCAGTTTTCTTGGCCAAACAAATGAAACAAAAACAGCGTGTCCGTTAAGACAAAAAAAAAAAAAAAAAAAAAAAGCGTAAGCCAAAAGGCATAGACAAATTATGATTAGAATAGCTTGGGGTACCCGTTTAGGGTGAGTAGGTTCGATGTAAGAGCATTTGTTAAGTTAGTTGAGCTAGTTTTAAGCATTTCTGTCTAGCATGTGAGTAAATGGATTAAACATAAAACAAAAATGAAGAAAAAAAGATGCGTTGCAAGGTTTCGTGGAAATTGTAGCTGGGATATATTGTAATCTGCATTCTCTCTCGTTTACTACCGAAACATCAATCAACCAAGTAAAAAAAAAACGACCATCACCATTTATTCTTTCGTACTCCTGTGAACAAAATGTAAATTGTTCGATAAGTGGTCACTAAACAACATGCTTGATAAAGTATGATAACTTACCGCATCTATAATACTAATATGTTGATCCATTCGATCCGTACCACCCACGTTTTTATTGTAGCTCTCAACAGAATGTGCTCGATCATGTTGAACTCGCCTCCTTTCCTATCGGTTGAACCCTGTTGCCTTACTAACTGGGTCCTTACCACAAACTGTTGAGGCAACACACACGCATTTGTTGTCACGCCATTTGGTGATCTAAATGTTGTAATCCTTCAGGACAACACTTTCAATTTGTCCTCGTTCAGATTTCTTTATGATCTGATTACTCGGTAATGGGCAATTGTGTGGGATGTGTACTTCCCTTATGGTTCCGGTACCATGGTGGACAAGTTTCTTCAAGTAATCAAGCACAGGAATACCGATGAAAAGGCTGTCGAAATGAAAAGAATAACTCAATTTCTGCATAAGCTTATGAAACTCGTGAATAAATTGAACCATAGTTCGTAGCCAAAAGGCAATGGTTTGCCTTTGATGATTTGTTTACAACAATGTCGACCGAAATAATTAATCATTGATTCGTCGTATGAAAGATTCCCTTCTGGGTCAACATTTTTGAAGAAGTTAGCCTTCAATTTATCCATCAGCGTTCGCAATTTTCACATTTTATCGTTCCGATCGATCATACTTTTGGGAGCAAATGGTGTGAAGGGTTCAATTGTACTGATGCGATTACGAGCCATGGCCCTAGAGACCATTTCATTATGAAAGTCACTATCACGCATCCAGTATGATCGTTTGCTTGAAACATTATTGCAACCTGTGACAAGCATGATACCGAAGAATATTTTCAATTCGTCTTTTATGATTTCTGGATTCTTTTGCGAGACCAATACACCATATTGGTTGCTTCCAACGCACATCATTTGCAAAATGTCGTCATCAAAGAATCACAGTCCACAAAATTTGCAGTTTTGTGCAGCTAAGACATTTCTTTGACCATTTGAATTTGTTAAATTTGTTGAAGACGTCGGAATGTCGATAGCTGGATTATGTGAATTATTGGCATTTTCAGCTTCACTTTGATCGTTGGTTGCAATCAGCCGATCATTAATTGAAATAATACGAGAGCGTATTCGTATTACCTTTGAAGGAATTAGAGCCATGAAAACGGAGTTATAAAAAGTGGTTTCGTTTGAAAGCGTCGGCTTGAATTGTGGCACACCCAGGTGTATAAAGACATCAACCAACTTGTCATGCGGACTGCAGTGCCAAAGTTATTTCTGTTAGGTTATGATAGTTTTTTCGATTTACTTCAATATTTTTGTTGTTTTGTTCGGTTTCAAAGACAACGATTTACGTCTTCTTTGTCCTTAGGGACATCCATTAATGACTTAGTGTTCCTCTTAAAAACATGGAAATCAATGTTTTTTATATGTTCGCCTTACTTCCATCGTTTAATGCTTTATTTCCATCTCTTGATGATTTATTTTCAAGAGATCCCCGGCAACATACGGTCTTGAGTAACTCGAGACTTATTAACCAGCTATTATCAAGAATAGCTGTGGCGTAGTGGGTTCATGCCACGTTGTAGGTCCCCAGCCACCACAATAGAACAATAGCACGCACAGCATGTGTGATTGTTGTCGAAGCTAGACCAACTGGGACTGTAATGACACCCATATTGTCGGTCCAAAGGTAAAAGTCATTAAGTACAACATTTTAATATTGAAAACGAGTTTTTTAGGAAACCAGTGTAACATCAAAAAGGCATAATTATTGTTTGTAAAGGGAGTTACTAAATGGTAAAACTCATTAAGTGCGTTTAATTTCTTTTTAGGGGGAAAAATCACAAATCTCACTCAAGTTATTTTTATAAAGCATAATCTAGTGGACACATACGTGGACCACTACTTTTGATAATTTTCCTTTAGCCTCTCAATTTAAAACCCATTCCATTATTTCCTGAATTTTGCCAATATGCCCACAACAAACCAGGATTTTTAAATGTTTGTGGGCTCTGAAAAGGAAGCCCAAAGCGTGTGTATTATGTACCTAATGTAATAGCTAACATTTTAAATTTATCTTATTTTATAGCTTCCAAGTATCTTTATTAAACTTGTAGACTATCCAATGGAAACTGATGAAGACGAAGACTTTATCGTTCTTCTAAATCTACATTTTCGATTTCTGACTTCTCAGACTATGAGGACCGAAATAAAAGCTCTAGCAATTTGACACGACGAAGAAAGAGAAACGCAGAAAATTTTAAGATAAACAAACGTCGAATGGACTCCATGGTAAGAGTGGTAGCAATGAAATTGGGTCAATATTGTTCACGTTCTTAAGAGCGTTGTAAAACAGAAACCAACAAGTTCCAGGTATATTGCTATATGCTGTTGAAAATATACGCCATTTACAAAAAATTGAGTTAAAGTTCTTGAAGTCTGGGCATTCGCAAATGGAATGCGATTCTATGCATGCTGCTATTGAAGGTACGAACAATAATAAAACTGCTTTCTTCATTCAAATGTTTGACTTGGTCGAAATTTTTAAGTTTGCACGTTCTCCACTTGTCAAAGAAAAAAACCATACAAAGTCCATATTTTGAAATATCATGACCTTCAAAATTTAGCTTTCAAACAATTAAAAATCGCACAAAAGACAAGGACGGAAATAAAGTTTTAATAAAGTATTAAATCGTTGAATTTTGAAAATGAATCTGTCGGATTTATACAATATAAGTATGATCACACTTCGAATTATAAGAATATGGCTGTTGAGGAAAGAGGTCGGAGATCTCCAGATGTAGGTAAAATACTACATCGGAACCAAAAAAGCGGTTTTGGCAAAACTTGCAACATCAGGTTATATACCTAAAGAATTTGTACCGAGGAATAACAACCTTCCAACCCACCATATTAAAGATCCAGAGCGCTTGCCTAATCCTGATCAAAATGAGAGTGAGGCCAATGATAACTATTAACTAAGCTATCATCTTGGCTTCTCTCTTTGTTTGAAAACTTGTTATAAACTTGTTATTTATTCTGAAAACAAATTTTTGTTTTCTTATTATATACAATATTGTTTGGAATTTCCTCTGAAGTATCTATTTTTGGTCCATACAAGTTATAGTATTAATAACGTGAAAGTAAACAACAGGCTGGGAGTAAACATCAAATTTGTATCTGTACAATTGGAATTTTGAGAAACAAATTTATCTTTAAATCGAATTATCTCCTTTGGTGTATTTCGTTAGCCAACGAGTTTTACCTTTGAACCGACGATATCTTCTTATCTTATCTCACTAATATTATAAATGCGAAAGTTTGGATATTAGATCTAAGCTCACGGCTAAACAGTTGGGCGAGTTTTGATGACATTTGTTATGTAGTTAGCTTACGGTCTGACTTGAGCTATAGGCTACTTTCATCGCTATGGAAGAAGTCAATTCGCAGATCATGATAACTCAGAAAAAAGTAACTTATTGCGGTCGTACTATAGGCGATCACGCTGTGTGTCAGGTGTCGTGCAAACAGTCAAGCGTTGAAATGGGTTCAAAAATATCCAGACATTCAAACACTAACTCTGCCATCTATATAAATGGCTTGTAGTGTTGTAGACGCTGGATATAGTGAACGCACAATATTTTATACGGGCTATTCTAATTGAATAGCAAAACACTTCATGGCAGGTTTAAGTATCCATAAGTTTACACCGCCTAAATAAAGAACTGAACAATTATAAAACACCGATGAAACAGGCCTAAATTGGAAGCTTCTTCCGTAAAAGTGCATATGTAGAAAACCAAGGAAAAACAAAGGATCACATTATGTCCATTATGCCCGAGTTACCTTAAAGTGAAACCACTTGTCATACTGTCATACTTCGTTTTTTTAAACATGTGTTCTTGCCTGCTCGTTACAGGAACCAAGTCGGCGTGGATATGAAGTCATCCCGATGCTCCCATTATTTGAGATAGCATTTAAATGGGCAACTAAGTTTAGTGTAATATTTACATGGGTGTTTTGGCCCTTAATATGTTGCAAGAAAGGGCGATATTAATTGCCATAGGTAAGTTCAAAGAAAATGCGAGAAACGGAAGCTACTACCTATTTTAGCACAGCTCAGGTTTGTTGTAGCTTTTATTTTAAGTTCATGGAGTGCATTATTTTTGTTGTCCTTTTTTACGAATGAGTTCCTTTTTATAAATATCGTCTTGTAATTATATTCAAATTTTGATGAATTATGCGTAAAAGCACGCCCATTGCAGTGAACAGTCTCTATACAGTGAACAATCCTGGTTTTTATTTGTACACTGATACGAATGAAGCACGGTCTGCTAGCGCAAGCCACATCCACCAGGCGGTGGGGTTAGGTTAGGTAAGGTTAGGTCAGTGGGTAGACATGGTGGGACAACTCCTCACTTAGGTCCATCTGGACTCATTGTGATGCCCAGAAGGGGGCATTTGTAACCCGCCATTTGGAGATCACAAGGTCTTTCACAAGGTAGTTCAGGTTTTGAGGAGTTGATTATTCTAGCCATCCCGAAATCTCGAAGAAACTGCACATAGATGTTAGTGGAATCTTTGTATATTCTTAGAGATCTTGGAAGAACTCTCGCAGAGTTCCTTGTCTCAGTGCGCAAAGCCTGGGGCATTAGAAAAGGTAGTGAGGGGTATACTCTACTTCCTCTCCGTCCCCCTGCATATGGTAGCCTGGGTAAGTCTCATTGTATTTTCATGATTATCTTAAATGATTATGACTGGTTAGCACGCCGACTACCATAATGCCCGGTTATGACCCAGCATATAATATGCTGCATACCAAGAACCTTGAGGTCTACGCAGCAGCTTGCGATTAGCTTGGTCATGATTTCCAAAGAGTGATTTTTTAAAAGCTATAGGAGAGTTTTTCAAAAAAAAAAAACACATAAAATTCAGAAAAATGCATAAAATCTTTGTTTGAATCGATAGAACGGTCGATATAATTTAATGTTTGATGATTATTTCATGCAAATGTTGACCTTGACTGCGCCTCAAATGGTCCATCCGCTTAGTCCCATTTTGGCATACTCTTTCCAACATTTCGGCCGGTATCTCACGAATAAATGCTTCAATGTTGTCTTCCAATGCTTCAATTGAAGCGGGCTTGTCTGTATAGACATGAGCTTTAACATAGCCCCACAAAAAATAGTCTAAAGGCGTTAAGTCGCGCGATCTAGGCGGCCAATTGACCGGTTCCGAACGTGAAATAAAATGTTCACCGAACTCGCCTCTCAATAAGTCCATTGTGGCATGTGGCACCGTCTTGTTGAAACCACGTGCCATGCAAGTCAAGCTCTTGCATTTTGGGCAAAAAAAAAAAAGCTGGATATCATGTCACGGTAGCGCTCACCATTCTCAGTTACCTTACGATTCGCATCTTCTTTGAAGAAGTACGTTCCAATGATGCCACCAGCCCATAAACCGCACCAAACTGTGACTTTTTATGGATGCACTGGTAGCTCTTGCAATGCTTCTGGCTGATATTCACTCCAAAATCGACAATTCTGCTTATTTACGTACCTATTGAGCCAAAATTGAGCTTCGTCTTAAACTGACCATAAAATGGAAGAAGCGCGCGATGAACTTTCTTAACAGAGCACGCATTTAAATTTTTATTTAATAAAATTCAATAATTTGCAAGCGTTGTTCGTTTGTAAGACGATTCATGGTTAAATTATAGACCAAACTGAAGATGTTTGACAGTGAAGCAAAACACGAAACGTGCGTCAGCTGTTTAAACCAGTGTTGCCAAAAAGATAATAGCTAAAAAATCACCCTTTATAACAGAAATAGCTTTAATGGCCGCATGACTTTCAATTAGAATGTTAATATCATAATAATATCAGCCGGTGGTGACATCATTTTGCCAGCTTCTTTGACCTCCAGGAGTCAGTCTGATAGAGCAGTGAAAGTTTAAAACTTCCGAGATTCCGATACCTATTTCCATATTCGATCCATCCGTACAGACGTGGACTGAAGTCGAGTTGCTGATGGGTTCTTTGGAGTTCCATTCCTCCCTTGTTGAGAAATGACATCTAAACGGTCGTTCAAAATCTAGGGAGGGCAGGGAATAGTCACTCTCGTTCTGTTCCATTTGTAGTCTATTAAGAATACAATTTAACACGCTCTCACATTACAAATGTGTACGAACAGCCAGATGCCAGAAGGTGTGAATGCAGCAGACAACAACAGGTGTGCCAAAAGCCAGCGTTTCAAGCCGAGCAAACCGTTGCCCCCGGCGTCGCTGATCATACCCCGTGGGACGGAATTGTGTCAAGGCCATTACTTATCGACATTAGGAAGTTAAAGTAAGGTAGTTTTAAGAAAGCAGCGATAGAGGCAAAATTGGATTAAAATTTAAATAAAGGCCCTGAAATAAAAATTGTAGTTGTCTTTAATTTACATGCGTGACACTGGGGGCTGGATCGCCAGCCTTTGGATTGGAGAATCCTATTGGCTCTCATAGCAGCAGTCATCTGCAAATAGAGGTGAAGTGGAAGAAGACCCAGTAGAACCTCTAAGACCTCCTTTGGGGTGCTGGAGATTGCTCCTGTCACACAAAGGCATGCTCGCCTTTGTAAGCTGGTCAGCAGTTTTGAGTTGGTGGCTTTGAGGCAAGTCTGCCACCATATCACGCCGCCGTATGTCAGAATGGCCTTGAAAAGTTTTGGGGCTTGGACACCAATTTTGCCGAATATCCTACTGCTCCTACTGCGGCCTTCTTCACTCTTTCATTAACGCTTAGTTACCAGTTGAGTTTCCTGTCTAGGATTACACCAAGGTGCTTCACGCTTTCTTTCAGAGTATTGTCGTGCCCTCGTTAACTGGAAGACCGAAAGGTGAAATTACAATTTGAAGGGAAGAGTGAAGAGGACCAGCTCTGTCTTTTGAGGGTAGATCCCTACACCGATCCCTTGTCCACCTTAGAAGGGTGTTTATTGAGCGTTCAGCAGCTCACTAATGGTTGGAAGAAATTTACCACAGGCAAAATGACAACGTCATTGGCCGCTGACTCAGTGAGTCGAAGTTTTTCAAGTAAATCATTGACGACTAGTACCCATAGAAGTGGAGATATGATCCCACCTTTTGGAGTTCCCCTCGATGCCATCACTTTGATAGTCGAATCGCCTAGGGTTGCATTAATGATTCTTTTGCTGGGCTGGCTTACAGTATGACTTACTTTGGTCTTTTTAAGCGTAGTCTTGATTGCATAGGCTTCTACATTGTTGAAGGCTCCTTTGATGTTTAAAAACGCGGCAAAGGCATATTCTTCGACATTCAGACACCTTCCCATGACAATGACTACTTGCCGTGACAGTGCAGTTTCGACTTAACGACTTAAGGCTTATTGGTCTTTAATCTATAGCCGTGGCTAGTCATACCTACCTTAGGGATGTAAACAACTGTCGGAATGTCGCGTGCTTGATTAGGTGTCGTCTGAGGTCACTCGTCAAGGGATAGTCCTGCGTACACCCCGGAAAGTGGATATCCATGACTGTACGGAGTGTTTCGCCTGATGATTGTGTCCAGTTCCCATTTGTATCCTTATTCAGGCCAGGAACAGTATGACTTTCTCAATCTAGCAGTTTCCATAGTCTCATTACAGTGAGATTTCCATGTGCCGCTTTTTTAGCTGTTGTGACTGCTTTTCAAAAATCCCAAGACTGTCTTTGTACGCAAGCCAGTCTTCTGCTAGTCTGAATGCCTTGGCCGCAATGAAGAGATATCGGGATCTCTTCCTCAGAACAAGGAGGTCTTTACTCCACCATGGAAGAGATGTTTTGTTTGTTGTGGTCCGTAGGGGACACAGCTGGTAGACAGTTTGTTGGCGTTTCTTTCTAGGTCTCTGACACGGGTTATTGTGTTAACAGCGAGGTGTCTCGTATGTCGTAGGCGGAGAGGTTACTCATTTGTCAACTCCATGGGATTGGGATGTCATAGTTACAGGGGACGAAGCGGTAATACGTTGGCTAAATGAAACGATCACTAAGGAAACCACTTAAGATCGGAGAGGGCAGAGATAAGAGAACTGACTAACCGCTTGAGCTTATTGATTATTACTGTATCAGTGCTAGCAAAAGTGTCAAGTATATGAAATTTAAGAAAATGACTTGCATTGCTCATATTTTTGGTACCTGCTGCCAATTAATTTATTTTCTGTAAGATATTGATTCCTAAACCTATAGTTTCTATGAGCGGTTAAGTCGAAGCTAAAAACTCCATGCAATAAAAAGCACATTAAAGTATCCTTCAAGATATAATACACACTTTTCATTCACGTTTATATATACTTGAAAAACCAACCAGTTTGCTCCATCTAGCCACCCTCTTCCTAGAACCACTTAATCAACAACAACTAAAGCTGATTTGTCACGAAGGTATGCTTAGTCTTGACCACGTTAACTACAACTGATTGAATCTGATTGACAGCCTCAAAACACAAATTAATTCAAACGCAAACTCTCAGCAAACACAAGTGCGTCAGAGGTAGCGCATCCACCTTCTGATGAAATGCTTTTAAATCCAAAGTCAATCACGTCTCGCCTAATGGCAGGAGGCCCTCCGCGCATCATGCACACATCCCCGCTTACCTTCCAAAACCCCAGTGGCAATTCACTTTCAATTTCCACAACGTCAACTTCGTTTTCCCGATTATACAGGTGACATGTCGCGTTTTGCTGCCTGTTCTCTTGTGACAACTCCCCCAGACAGAAATCTAACGAATGAGGCAGAGGATGACGATGGCAACACTGTTTGCCGCTCCAGTCGTACATACATATGTACACACACTCACTCATACCAGAATGAATTCACGCAATTTCACGCTCTCGTGACTTGAATTCGTGACTGTTCTGAGTTGCGGTAGGTCAGGGTCGCTTGGGAGGGTACGTTTGCCATAGTAATGGGTTTTTACTCACACCCGCCACCGCGTCATGTTGGCGGTTGATTCAATCAGTGAAGAAATGTGGGAAAGCGAATGAAATGCAACAGGGTTTAGTTTTAAGGAATGCAAAATCACTTGCATAATGGTTTTTGCTTCGACTTGCGGCAAGCGAACTTGACGCACCGCCAACATGTGCCCCAAACACTAACAGCTATAGAATAGGAAGACGATTCCTCTTCTATAGCGGAACTCCCTCGGGTGAGGAAAGTTAGTTTCTAATGTGTATTATCAAGGCGGCCCGATGTGTTCGTAGAGGTCTTTGACCTCACCAGCAGTGATCCACCTGCTGAACATTTTTTTGTTTGCTCCGTGACCTCTTTCGCAAAATGCGTAGATATGAATTCCAGTTTTCCTGAAGTCCATAATGCCTCGCTTAGCAGATTTCGATTAATCGCGGCGTGTAAACATGGAATCGTGTCTGGAATCAGTGAATTAGATTAGCGATAAATAAATCGTGTTTGGAATATCACGGGTGTATCAATCAGTGTATATATTCGAGTGCGTGGTAGCGAATGCTAGTGGCGTCTGCTAGAGCTGGTGCGCAGGCAGGGGTGATTGGAATGTGTACAGGGAGGGTTGGCTCGTGTGCTAATTGTTTATTTAGCTTACGATTTCAAATACTTGTGTGAGAGAATATTTATGTGAAATGAAAATATTTGCTTTGGGTTTTTTTTTTTGTGCTACTAATACGTTTTGAGAACCTGTCAAATAATTGTGGGGGTGGTGGGTATTGATGGGAGCCGTCTTGATCGGGAATTTCGCTGTCTCGCTAGAGAGTGGCCGACCACTAGTGACGTTACCCTATTTGGTTATATCGAATAAAGTACTTGGGAGCTTGAGTGAATTGATACGTCCAAAGAATTTAAGAGAATTTGAAATTGAGTGATTGGAGTTTTCTGATGTGAATTGTTTGCACGGCGGATGAAATATCTACTTACTTACTTAAGGTGGCGCTTCCATCCGGGGAGGACCTCGGCCTCAACCAGAAGCGTATCCAGCCAGCTCTATCTTTAGCTAGCTGCCTCCAGTTTTGCACGCATAGTTGTTTCAGGTCCCTTTCCATTTGTCTCCTAAAGAGGACCACTTTGGTTGTTCGATACAGGGCTTTTTTGTATCAATTGCTTTCTTAGCCTAAAAAAGCAGCGATTGGCAAGAGTTATTTTTCGTTTTATTTCAGCGCTGCTGTTATTATTGGAGTTGATAGCGGTTGCTATGTAGACAAAGTCTATATATCGTGACGCTACGTCCGGGACGTCGATGTTGGGAGTCCCGCTTACAGCATATACTTGGTCTTGACCTCATTTACCGTTAAACCCATCTTGGCGGCCTCCTTTAAGATACTCACAAAAGTTCCATTGACTTTACGCAGTGTTCTTCCGGTAGTGTCAGTATCGTCGACATAGACGTGTAATTGGACGGACTTTTGAAAAATTGTTCCTCTGATGTTGGCGAGCAAGTTTTGAACCATTATTTCAGGAAAGATGTTGTGGCATAACAGCGCGTAGCCTTGTTTAAATCCTTTTTTGACATCAAAGGTTTCGATTAGATCTTTACCGACCTTGATGGAGCAGCGTGCATTCTCCATCGTGAACCTACACAACCGGAGGAGATTGGTAGGGATGCCAAAAGTAGACCTTGCTCTGTATAGCTCGTCTCTATAAGTACTGGTGGCCTTGAAATCGATGAAAAGGTGGTAGGTATCTATATGTTGCTCCTAGGTTTTCTCTAGAGTTTGCGTATTGTGAATCGATGGTGGATCTTCCTAGCCTAAAGCCACACTGGTATCGGCCGAACATTTTGTTGACGACTAGTTTTAGGCGTTCACACAACACGGCAGATAATACCTTGTAGGCAATGTTTCGAAGACTAATGCCTCTATAGTTGGCGCAAATCAGACATTCAACTTTTTTTTTTTTGGATTGGGGAAACAATGCTGATGCTCCACTCATTGAGCATGTATTCCTCCGATCATATTTTACAGATAAGTCGGTGTATGCTCCTGCACGAAGGCATCGACTGCCGCTAGGCCGTAAGTTCCAGCAGCTTTGTTGGATTTCAGTTTAGATATGTCTATCTCCACTTCATCGGGGTTGTTGATCCGCATCGTCCCTTTCATTGGTTTGGAATCGTTCAGACGTCAGGAAGATGACAGCGGAATTTGATTCTTCGTCGTCGTAATACAGTCTGCGGAAATGGTTCCTCCGTGTCCTCAGCATCGACTACGATTCGACTACGATGTTCCCGAGATCATCCTTGCAGGCTCCAGTTCGGGCTTTATAACCTTGCCGCCCGAATTTTATAAAAAAAGCTTTATAACATCGCCGCCTTGCTCTACCCTTTGGTAAAACTTCCTTACCTCATTCCTGCAGTAGTATCCCTCCATTCTACCAATCGCTCGCTGAAAATACACTTTGAGTAATTTTTGTGATTCTGAGCCGACGGACAACTAAGAGTAATCACAACACTACCATTATTTGCACGTTCTATAGCTGGAATTGTTATGTGTTGTGCCGTTCGCGTTAACATCAAAATATTTTTTACCTCAATTTTTCACTTCCACTTCTATTCTGAACGATGGGCAAAGTTGTTGATTGCTGAAAACTGGGCGGGATGGCAGCAACAATTCCTGTGAATTGCTGAGGTCAAGTTGACATATAGCCTCCTTCCGACGCCCCCAGATAGCCACTGCAGCAAAAGCTGTGAAGTGAACCACAGACAGACAAGAGGGCGAGCACCCACCTCGTCAAGTCTGTCTCTGTTATGCGGAGAGCTATTAACCCGCCTGTTATCAGTGAAGTGAAGCTGCCTCGAACGAAATCACAACTACACGGCGCGAAAAAGGACAACGATTGGCAAGTGGGCTGCTGGAATGTAAAGTGGATATTATTGCGATCCAGGAAATACGATGGACAGGACAGGCAATGATAAGGAAAAAAAGTGCGGCATATATTACAGATGTCAGAAAAGGTTGTACATATGAGGATGCGGGTTGTTGTGGGAAAACGGTAAGATCAAAGGTGTCATTACCAATAAATTATTTTAATTTAAACCAATAAATGAACGGCCGACTGTGATCCGTATTCAAGCATATTTTACAACAACAGCCTTACATGTACACGCGCTCGTACTGACGAAGCTGATAACTCAATCAACGAGGTCTATTACGACATCTTGGATGGATCTTTCGAAGGGAAACATCATTGACGGATAGGAAGGCATATCCTCACAGCAACACAGGACTGGATCTTCGAACATTCAGAGGAGCAAACGAATTCCACGTCGGACTATGCACAGCTCGACTGTTTAATGTCAGAAAAGTAGGAAAAACATGCAACCGACTTGGCATACCAAAAGATGCTCGAAAGGAAAACAAGAGCAGTACAAGACGACTACCGGGCTAGAAGGCAACCCCCTTGAAGAGTTTATGCCATTTACAGATGCGCATAGATCAATATTCACATAAACTATACCAACTGCAACATAGCAAAACTGTCGCACAGTCATGTATCTATCGTGGCTATACACTCCTATATCATCAAATCCAAGCTTAAGTGGGAATGTCTACAGAAGCTTAAGAAGCTGAGCAAGAGTAAGAGAGTAAAACTCTGCTAGATACCTGTCTAAACAGGGATAAAAGGCAATGAAATGGCTGCCGCTGGGAAAAGAGCATCGGAACCATTTATCAACCATTCTGCACGGAAACAACACTCATGGCATGAGGCAGGGAAAAGTATTAGAATAAGCTTAAACAATCTCCGTACAGGATTCCTAACAGGTCACTGTAGACTCAGGGAGCACCTTAGGAGGCTAGGAGTGTCTGAAGATAGTCTCTGCACAACACGTAGAAATTCCAGAACATATAGTTTGACTTTGTGAGGCGCTACTTACAAGAGACAAATATATCTGGGCAAGCACCTAATATATGAGGAAGAATTGAAGTCATTCGAACCAGCTCTCATTCTCAGATTCCTAAAGGAAACTGGCTTAGAGGGAATAATAATACCCTAGGATCTACCCTAGGATCTACAACTCTGAAAACAACTACATGGGAGGGGAGGTCTTAAGAAAGCAAAGGTAAGAATAGGGGCACAGTAGATCTAAAGGTCGCAATTCAATATACCCTCAACAATAGTAATAATAATAATAAAACCTGCCAGCTCAAGGAAATTTCGGAATCTACGAGTATTTTATAAAAAATATCAATATACTGACCTCAATGTTTGGAAAGGGATGCATGCTCTTCAAAATTGTGGAGGAATGCATGCTTAAAAAATTGTAAGATTAAGAAGCTGTTGAACTAGTGCTCTGATCTTACCCGGGTAGTTACCTTTTCGACAAGTTTGAACAGTTTCCATAGATTATTTAGCCGCATACGACAACATCCATCGCAAGTTACTATTCGCTGTGGACGAGATCGGGATCCTGGGAAAATTGATCCGGTAGCGTCGCACCATGGTAACACATACTCGATGCACCGTACAATTTGGTTCAAGAATTTGCTAGCCGTTCGATATTAAGAAGAAGATGCGCTGCCGTGTGAGTTCCTTAATCTGGTAGTGAAGACGACAGAAGCGGGCAGTTGTAAGTCTTCTGTAAGTCAGTTCAACTTTTGGGTTACGTCGATGACGTTAATTAGATTCTGACCATATTCTGGTAATACCCGTTTCGTCAATGATATACCCAAGTTATTGGGTACTTGGTACTCTCTAAATCAATATAAAAATTAAACAGCGACGAAAACATCGGTCGTTTGTGGAGTGCCTACCAAAAGTAAAAGCAAAATGTCATTTTAGCATGTATTTAGTAAGAATTGCACTTAAACTCATTATAAGTAGCTGATTGATTTTGTCTAAATATACGGCTCCAATGAACATAGTTCACGCGTTGAAAGCCGCAAACACAACCTCACGTGAGTCGGTAAACTGTTACAAATGGAATAAGAACCATGCGTGCTTTTTCTCTTAGGGAACACTTTCAGTCCGATCACAAAATAGATTCAAATTAGAACCTTCTGATTCAAAATTTAATTTAAGGGGATGGACATTTGATGTCAATAAAATGTGTATACTCTGGCACAGCATCGATGTCTTGCTATAATTTGCAAACAGGTTCTGTATCCAGTCGATGGCGTCCATTTTCATCAAATCTCTAGGAAATACTCCACCCAAATTTTGATGCTCACATGGATGCTTCTATTATATCATCTGAAGTACCTACGTTTCGTTACAAAGAGTCGAGCCCAGGATGGGAGATGCACAGTGCGGCTTACGTAAACTCTAGAAAGTTCTGCAGGAGTATGGGATTGAAGTTCTCTATACACAAACTGTAGCAGCTGTGTTCGTGTTAACGGTGCTAAATCAACACCTTTCACGGTGCGCGTTGGACTTCGCCAAGGGTGCGTCTTGTCACCTCTCCTTTTCATTGTATATATGGACTAGATGTTGCAGCGCAGCCGAGGCGGGCAATGTTTCACATTGGGAGAGTTAAGTCATTTTCTTTTTGCAGATGACTTAGCGATCCTCACATCTTCCCAGAAAGAACTCCAGCGCGCACTCAGTAGGTTTGTGGCCGTTTGTGCTGATGTTGAAATAAGGGTCAACGGGGACAAATAGGTTTTTATGGTCATCTCCAGAACGCCTGTTAGAGGCCTACAGGTTAGTGGAGTCTAATTGAAGCAGGTGGAGACGTTTAAGTATATCGGGGTCTTTTTCACGAGTGATGGAAGGAGTAATGCTGAACTTTACTGTAGGATTGGTCAAGCTGGGTCAATTTTGTATCAGCTGGTAGGTCTGTAATCAGGAAGGCCGAGCTTGGTGTCAAAGCCAAGTTAGCGGTTTTCAGTGCAGTATTTGAATACAACCTGCTGAGATGAGATTTCTCCGTGCTGTTGTGGGAATTACTCGTCGGTATAGAGTGAGAAACACGGCAGTGCGAGAGAGGGCTATACTTCTGTGGTTTGGTACGTGGCACGAATGTCCCCTTCCTCACGACTTCCGATTCCATCAGGTAGGCGATCGCTTGGCAGACCCAGGACGAGATAGTTGGACCAAGTCCAAACAGTTATGCTTGGGCTCCTGATGAGTTAGAGTCGATGAGTCGATGGCGGAGGATCTAGTTGCCAGCAGATAAATCGCGCGTTTCGTTTACTACTAGACTTCGAGTTTGGATACAAAACACTCAACACACTTTAGTAAGGAAATCTGGCAACTTTGAAATCGACAAAGATGCTTCAAAAACAGAGGAGGGCACCTCTCTCCTCCCTGTCTCTTCGACTGCCTAACCGTTGCAGTGTACTCCAGGCAGAAGTAAAAGCTATCCAAAAGCCTGCCCGCTTACTGTCAATGAACCCTATAGACCGGTTATCTATTGCTAAGTTCATAGAAAGTCAGGCAGCCATTTATGCTCTGGATACACCATCAATTAAATCTAAGATGGTAAAACTTCACCATTTATCTCTTAAGGTGATAGAGGTTAGATGCAAATTAACCCTATGCTGGGTCCAGGGACATAGTGGTTTTCCAGCCAACGGTCGACGAGTTAGCAAGAGCAGAGTCAATAATCAGGACATCCCATATCCCTCACTTAAAGTAATAAATACCTTGTTACTTGCTGATGCCATCAACACCGCCGTTCGGGGATGGACGGAACTAGATACTTATAGGAAAACAAAAAAACTCCTAAAACTAACAGGAGTGAAATATGAAATGTTGGGGGAATCGTTGCCGGCCAGTGTCTTCTCGGCAGAAGCTGTAGAGCCGAAGAGGAAGAAAAAGCAACGCTTGAATTTCTCGGCACTTGTTCCCTTTAAAGAACCAGAATTACTTTTTCAGCAATCTAGAGGAAATGCCACACTTGAAGATTCAAGGCTTAGCTAAGTTTATCAGGAAAACAGATTGGCTGTAAACCAGCACAAGAGTGGATTATCCAAAATAGGTCACACTTACCGCCACCATTAGCTAGCTATCAGGTGTTAGTGTAGTCCCTTTGAATAGAAAAAGTACTGGTGCAAATCACCGGGCAGATATCACAATGGATCAAACCAGGATCTAAGTGGGCCTACAGGTGCTGCTGTAACAGCTGTAACAATCACCATAACCTAACCTAACGTACATGTGTACATCAGAAATAAAGATATTTTTTGAATTGTAACAATAACTAATAATTGAACTGATCTCGAAGACTGAAATTGAGGTGATCTTTAATAAATGTGGGATTGGATTCGCGGTATTTCCTTCTTCATAGCCGGATTTATTTTTTCTATCACTGTTTAGCTCATTAATGCGAGAGTGGCGGCAAAAACAACTCTAGACACCAACGCTCACACTAACAAATAAAGACTCACAACTGGCGCTATTTCCCCTAGCACCCATTGAAGGTGTAACATTTCAATTCTCATTCCAAAGATGCGCCCCATTCGACACATAACTTGTGTCTGCCTTTCGCATCTGCCAAGATTTCCCAACCCCCGCCCGCTGATTGCAAATCCTTAACCCCGAGAGAAGCCACTAACAGCTTGGCGTGACCATTTGCAGCAGTACTCACTTAAATTAAGGGAGTCTCCCCCCAATATGAGCTTGCGCTCCCACAACGAGAGCTTTCACATTTTCTCTTTACTCTTTTGTATCACTTATCAATCATGTCTCTTAACTGCCCAAGCCATCCATAACGTAAACAACAGGTGATGCCTTTACAGGATGGACGAAAACACTTTGACAGTTTTCCCAATTAATACCATGTGGTCATGGCCAATGGAATGGTCGATGGCCAGCAGGGAGTCTTCGCTTCTCTTCTCAAGAGAATCTGTTTCCTGAGGAAGAGCGACAGACTGAGAGAGGAAGCTGTGTGTATCTTTGAAATTCACAGAGACACTCGACTTCGGTTTAGCACGAGTATTTTTATTATAAAAGTACCGTAAGATATTTTCAAATGTTCAGTTACACTTTGAATTTCGTCGTGTCGAAATATGTTCTGGCTGCTCCACCCACACTCGTGGCGTTGAGATACATTTTGTATCCTCATTCATACAACTTTTGACGGGAGTTTGTGAGAATTGTCTTCAAATCGTTTTGGTTTTGTTTTGGCTTTCTCGTGACATTCTTGTGATCGAGTTCGTGAGTGAGACACGGTTGTGTGTGACATATCTGATGGATTTGTGTACCTAAGGGATATTAAAAAAGTTATTCCAGCATCTGCATTAAACGTTTGCCGTAGCACGTACGCTGGTAGCGGGTGTTTGTGTGTGCATTCATTGGAACGGAAGGACTAGGTGTATCTTGTCGTGTGACTGCTGCGTTTAATTGCAAGCCACTACGGCGAGGACTACACAACGATAACTGCTGCGACAGACCACAGAGACTTTGTTCTGCACGGAAGTGTTGCGCTTTTTTGTAGTTTCGTTTTCATAGGTCCCCGTGTTAGGTACGAGGGGGCTGGTAACTTGATGCGCGGTGAATCTTTTTGCAGTGGGTAGTGGTCTCTATCACAGCGGGAATAGTAAATTGGCTGAAGTCATCCTTTCCTATTCCGCGTTCTCCTGGTGGGGTTTTATTGTGTGTGCAACGTCGGACTATTGCAATCACTGCCAGTGTGTCTGGGTGGGGGGTTTATTGTTGGAACGTTTGAAGAGTGTGAGAAAGGAAAGCAAAAAAAAAAATCCCTTTCATAGGGAGTGCGGTGCCTGCTGTGGGTTGCTGGTTGCGTGCTGCATTTGTGTGTCCCAGTGAATGTGCCATGATAGTGAAAGGATATCATTGCATTTAGTTTGCGTCGAAGTTATTGTTGCTATTGTAGTTGTTGAATCATTTAAATAATGAATCCTTGCGAATAAAAGGATCTAAAATATTAATAAAAAAGAGAATAATTATAAAAAGTGGTCCTTTGATTGTTGATTTACAACAGCACAGCAGTTGGAGGCATATAAATTATTCAACAGCTATCCGGAAGCACATCAGCCTTTCGTCCTAGATAGAACAGCAAAAAACAAAAAAAACAGCACACTCTTTAAATACATCCATTTTAAGGTGAGTTTCAATCAACTTGAGCGGAATTTAAATTTGGGTAATTTTTTTGAGAAAAAAAATGATAAGTGACTGGATTTAGTCCCTGTTTGTTTTTAAATGTGAGTTATGGATTAGATGCAATTTAATTATAATAACTGTTTGACGTAAACATTGACAAATGAATTTTTAAAGTGAGGAGTATTTTTGAACTGTATCATTTGCAGAGTATTGTAAATTAACCGCTGTCGTAGAAGAAAGTGTTGTCTTTTGCTGTCGGCATTGGGAATTTCTTTTAACAGGTTGGGAAACATTTCTCTGTAAAGAATTGAAAACTTAACTGTGCAAAGAGCATTCACTCAAATCAAGCACAAGTTATGTTCTTATACTGCACTCTAGACAGTGCTTTGATTGGTCTGTTAGCTCACCTGATATGGTGACCAATTATCCTTTTAATTTAAACAAAGGCAATCAAATAATAAACCGACTTCCACAAAAACTTCACTGAAACTTTCAGACCTACATATGCACATATACGCAGGAACGAATTTTGTGAAATAAGAATGTACACACAGAACGGACGACGTGTGATGATATGGGTCGATTCCAAATTGGTGTCGGCATTCTTTCGTTATTTGGTTTGTTATTTTCCTCATATGAACTTCATATTTTGGGATCAGTACCCAAATGCAGAACGTAAATTATGCATCTGCCAGGTTTTTTTTTTTTCAATTCAGAACAGTGGGTTAAGAGTTAGATCACCACAACCATCCAATCTTTCTAAGTTATAATATTGATTGATTCATAAATAAATGGTTATAAGAAGGTAGCTATCCTCGACATTATAATGTGATAGGACTTAGGTGAAGAGAAGTAACTTTTACTGTCCGTGGGGGGCGTGGGTGTTGGGTTGGTTCGTCCACCCATACGCACGTGAACCTAAAGTTCGATTCCTGATTCGAGCAAAATACATTTCACGTCCCACCTCTTTCGAGTTAGGTTTAGAGGTGCCATCCCATGCATTTACATACACATTTCACAGCAAACAGTGGCACGGTGCGTTGTGTTCCGCAACATAATTTTTCGACACACTCGGTGATGGTTGAGGTAATTTTTGTATGCTCTGCCTCCATAACTTCCATAAACGCGTATTTCCGTGCGTGGTCAACGGTCTTCGGTTTGTGATAGTTTTGCATATTCGGTGCTTGAAGGGAAAGCTTCGAAAATGTCCAAATCCTGCCCATGGCAAGAATCACTCTTATTGCATGTCTGAATTACGTCTTAAAGTCCAGTGAGTTGTTAAAGGACGAACAGAGAGATAGACTAAGTTAGTCTAATATGGGATAGCCCTGTTCCTCCGTAAATTCTTCAGCTACGGTTACTGAAAATGTTTAAGCAATATAGTAGTCAATTCCAAGTAGCTGACAAACTAACAGCAGAAGAAATAAAATTCGTTGCAACCAGAAATGAAGTATGATAGAGAAGCCAAATTTCTACCTTCTTACCCCTTAACATTCTTGACAACCATTTTTTATATTGTTTTCTAAAGCCGAATTGACCAATAAGAATATTTACGTTATTTCGTGAAAAACTGTCAAATTCGTCGATGGACTATTGGTCAATCAGCTGTGAAGTTGAAGTAGTCTATCATACTTCATTTCTGGTTGCAACTAAAGGGTGATTTTTTAGCTATTATCTTTTTGGCAACACTGGTTTAAACAGCTGACGCACGTTTCGTGTTTTGTTTCACTGTCAAACATCTTCAGTTTGGTCTATAATTTAACCATGAATCGTCTTACAAACGAACAACGCTTGCAAATTATTGAATTTTATCATCAAAATGCGCGCTCTGTTAAGAAAGTTCACGCGCTTCTTCCATTTCATGATGAACAAATTGTGTTCAGCGACGAAGCTCATTTTTGGCTCAATGGGTACGTAAATAAGCAGAATTGTCGTTTTTGGAGTGAATATCAGCCAGAAGCATTGCAAGAGCTACCAATGCATCCAGAAAAAGTCACAGTTTGGTGCGGTTTATGGGCTGCTGGCATCATTGGACCGTACTCCTTCATAGATGATGCGAATCGTAACGTAACTTTGAATGGTGAGCGCTACCGTGAGATGATATCCAACTTTTGCCCAAAATGCAAGAGCTTGACTTGCATGACATGTTGTTTCAACAAGACGGTGCCACATGCCACAAGGTACGCGCAACAATGGGCTTATTGAGAGGCGAGTTCGGTGAACATTTTATTTCACGTTCGGGACCGCTCAATTGGCCGCCTAATGGATTGACGCATTGGAAGACAACATTGAAGCATTTATTCGTGAGGTACCGGCCGAAATGTTGGAAAGAGTATGCCAAAATTGGACTAAGCGGATGGACCATTTGAGGCGCAGTCAAGGTCAACATTTTTCATGAAATAATCTTCAAACATTAAATTATATGGACCGTACTATCAATTCAAATAAAGATTTCATTTTTCTGAATTTTATGTGTTTTCCTTTGAAAAACTTTCCTATAGCTTTTAAAAAATCACCCTTTATAAGTCTTTGAGATGTGAAGTTTTTATTTGAAAAAAAATTAAGTTTCCTTCGATCAAAGTGAGACGGTGTATATCGTAAGCAGTTTTATTGTATTTACGTCTGATGCTGGCAGTGTAAGTGTCTTTTAACTTCATTTCTGAAAAGGGTAAAATTTTGGCAATAAGGAATTCAAGGGTATATGTAGGTTAAATGAAATAGTATTCTATATTAACTAAAACCCGAATTCTTCACAAAAAGACTCAAAGTGCATCAAAGCGCAAACAATGAAAACCAGAGGACATTGAACAGCCCATTATGGTCAATGTCCCCCGCGGAACTCTGTTTAGATTGGCCACTTCTGCGAAAACTTCAACCGAATCATTTAACATTCCTCTTGGAAGAAAACCCATCTTAACAAATGAAATGGAGTCTGAGCTATGCCAAAGAGAGGGAATCACGTAACTTTGAGTTAACCCAATCACATGTCTGTTAAGTTTCTGGCTTTTTAATTTTCAATGAGGAATAACATTCCAAACAAATTTTCGGTTTTAAAGCAATGTGATGGACATCATTGTCTCAAAGGCTTTGTAAAAAGGCATGAAAAAGAGCTATCAATCCGGAAACCGACAGGTACGTCTATGGTTAAAGTCACTGGCTTACTAGAACAAAACTTTTTTTGATCATACAACGATCAGTATAATTTTCCGGCATATCGCATATATAATGTGCACGAGACCGGTTTTTTGACAGTTCAGAGTAAACGACCAAAACTATTGGCCAGCAAAGGCAAACGGCGGATTGGTATTTTGGCATGTGCTGGAATGGGATCTCTGGTAATAGATATAAGTGCCAGCGGACAATTGCTGCCGCCACTCTTCGTCTTCAATTAATGAAGAGTGCTCCACCGGGTTCTATCGCTGTATTGCATGCTTCGGGAGGGATTCAACTTAATCGCTTTACAAAATGGTGTCCTCATTTCGTTGAAAAGTTAAGCCCTCAGCCGTCACCAGTCTTATTAACTTTAGACGGCCATTTTAGTCACATTCGGAACATTGATGTGATTGAAATGGAAAATGACTCAGTCCATAATATAGAGCCTCTTCATATATACGAGATATAT
Organism: Eristalis tenax; assembly: GCA_905231855.2. NCBI lineage: Eukaryota > Metazoa > Arthropoda > Insecta > Diptera > Syrphidae > Eristalis > Eristalis tenax. Next base: position 102,216,234 of record HG993124.1, on the reverse strand, counting down.
ATATCGAGATATACATATAATGGCGGCTTTTAAATTTTTTCTACACTGAAGCCATTAGCTTGTTTTTACGTAGGCAGGGCAGACAAGTCACGTTGCGGAACTATTCTCCCAAGCGTATTCGCCTGAAATGTACTTCGTAATTTTTTTCGGTCAATTTAATCGTCCAAATGTGCGTACCAACAATTGCGCCTCTCACGCTCGTCGTTGATGAACATTATGCATAAAGTCTTGCATTTACACGCTTACAAGGTGCAATTGACCCAAGAACTAAATCCTCTTGACCACTTCAAGCGTCGTCAATGCTCAGAATGGTGGCAAGAAATGGCAACCGTGGGTGATCAATTTTCGAAGAAAATCATCTTCAGTGATGAGGTACATTTTCACCTCAGTGGATTCGTCAATAAGCAGAATTGCCGCATTTGGGCGAATGATAATCCAAGAGTGATTGTCGAAAAACCAATGCACCCACAAAGAGTGACTGTTTGGTGGGGTTTATGGGCTGGCGGCATCATCGGGCCGTATTTTTTCCAAAATGAAGCCGGTCAGGCAGTTACTGTGAATGGTGTTCGCTATCGTGAAATGATAACGAACTTTCTATGGCCCGAATTGGAAGATATGACTGTGGACGATATGTGGTTTCAACAGGACGGTGCCACTTGCCACACAGCTAACGAAACAATGGCTCTTTTGCGCGACAAATTCAATGGCCGTGTTATCTCACGTGGTGGCCATGTGTCAATTGGCCGCCAAGATCATGTGATCTGACACCGTTTGAGTTTTTTATTTGGGGTTATTTGAAAGAAAAGGTGTACGTCGATAAGCCAGCAACAATTCAAGAGCTAAAGAATGAGATAATTCGGCACATAACGGCATAGAACCTCAATTATGCTTCTGCGTCATCGAAAATTTGGACCATCAGATGGAGGTGTGCCGCCGAGGTAGCGGCGGCCATTTGGCCGATATTTTGTTCAATACATAGTTGACCCATACCATAATAAAAAGAAGGAACAATAATTTCCTAAATACTTTGTGTTTTATTCATAATCAACATCCGCCCTTAAAATTTAATTTACAATGTCTGTGAAGAATCCTACCCTGATGGTCTTTTATAGGACCGATGAATTCAATGTAACATGTGGTTACATACGAAATGTTTCGAAACATTGTATCTATGTAAATATTTTGAAAATCCATTTATATAATTTAAAGAACTAAATCCAAAAAAATAAAAAAACTGCGTTTGATTATATGGAATACAGTCGAACCCGGATAATAGCTCATCGCTTAATAGAACAAACCGTTTAATAGCACACTATTGCGAAGGCATTTGTCTCTCTTTTGTCTCATCTTTTGTACATGTTGTACTGACGCAAAACCTTTTAATAGCACATCGCTTAATGGCATAACCCGCTTTATATCACACCAAAAATATGACAAAACATATAGTCCATGTACAATCGAGCCCGTTTATTAACACATCCTACACGGACCCATTATTCTCTTGATTTCCAAAAGAAAATGTTTGTTTTGAAATTGACTTAAAACATAGGTATCTACGTATGAGTTATACCTTACACTGCATTTGACTTCCTACCTATCCTTTAAGTTCCCCACTATTTTTATTTGTGTGCATGTATGCAAGCGTGCTAGAATTTTGGAAGTCTACCCGTTTATTGCATTTTCGTATTTTTAAAACAGATCGGATAAAAGCACAACCCGCTTAATGTCACAATATTTCTTTGCACGTTTGCTGTGTCATTATCCTGGTTCGAATGTATCCCATAGTACATCTCATTCTTGGTAATATGGAATATTCTATGTAACCCTTTTTTACGTAAAAAATCATTACCAAAAATGGTACGTTTTCATTTTGTTGCACTTTTAACGTGGGTACCTGAATTAATATTAGTCTTTTTGAAATATTTGACAACAATTATGGTCAAAAAATGTATGCGCGACCTCAAAATAAAAATGCTGTATTCCATATTACCCTAACTTACTCAACCACTTTTTTGCATTAACAACTTTGCTTTTTACGAAGTTCTATGTTCCCTATGACTGTTGAAATTCCGGCACTCTCATCTGACGAACATTTCCAACAGTAACCCGACAGTAATACGTAGTTGGTCCCATATACATATGTAACATTGGGATGCATTTTAGAATTTTGTCTCTACTCATCCGCTTTCATTCCGATTTGCATTTTTGGTGCAAAGAGGTTGTGGTTGAGGATAATTGCTGTCATATCCAAATGGATACTTCTTCTGGTGCTACAATTCGGTGTGGACCTGGGCTTCAGCAGATTCCACCTGATCTTAGGCCAAATGCCTCCAATTACATTACCACGTCCACTTATGTGTGACATCGGTTCTGTGGGCCTCATTTTTTTCGTTACCGAAGACACATCAAACAGGAGTAGAGTTGCTCATGTGCTTTACACGGCATAGCCAGCTTAAGTGTAGGGGTAAAGTGTTATATAATGTCGGCTTGTCCTTTGAGAGAAGGCTCTCCTACTTAATTGCCTCTTGGGCCCATTCATTTGCAAGAGTTATTCTGCAGTCAATTTAAGCACTGATTCCTTCTGTTTACTTAAGAGACAAGCTGGGCGACGTCCTTTATTGTCTCAAAAGTATATTTTCAAAAATATATTTTATGCTGACGTTGTGACGAAGTCGATGATGGTATACGTTCTTCCAAGAAAACTGCAGCATATACATAATTTTGCTTGCATTCGCCGCAAAACTTATTGTAGCCTCCTCACTTTCAAACGCCTTATTGAGTGTTCGGTGTGTTCGACCAATTACCCCCGCGTATGCCAGCAATTGCACTGACTTTTGGAGGATCGTGCCTCGTATGTTGGCGAGTGAGAGGGTTTTTATAAAAGGCTTCAAATAAAAATTAAAATTAGCACAATTAAGGATTTATCAAATAACAAATGTATTATTGCGTGGTTGCATTTAAACAAGGGAAATGCACACACATTGCGTTTAATAAGCAAAATCATTGTTTAGACATTTGTATTTAGAGCAAAGTCCACATAATGTTAATAAATGTAGGGTAGGGTAGGGGGGCTGCTTGTGAATTCACCAGTACACTAAAACCATATTGGTCCATTGTGATATCCACAGTCAGACAACTACCACTGATCGACCACTCCAGTGATGAAATGGTAACTGGACCAGATTTGAAACCCAGAGAAAGGCGAAGTAACTTTGCTTTCACTGGGATTCCAACCGGGGATCCCACTAGCCAAGGGCAGGCACTTAACCAACTGCGCCATCCAGTCGATGTTAATAAATGTATTTTGCTTCCTCTGTGTTTGACAGATCTAAATGACTTCCAATCCTAATTGGCATAAAGGAAGCCCCTGCCCCCTCCCCTCCCACCCGTCCTCTTTCAAGTCACTGGCAATAAGACCTAAGGGTATAACTGCCTAGGAAAAGGTTAATTAATTGGGAATTCGGAATCGGCATAAAACTGTAGGTCCCTTCCACTTGTGAACAATAGAATGCACAACACTGGCCACAACCTGGCCCTCTACGGGCTGTAGCAGCATCCATATTATATAATATGACAACCGTAAAATTGGTAACAAAGCTTTGATCACTGGTGACCATTGTATACTTAAACATGCATTTACGAGTAGATGATCAGATCTAAACCATTCCCAACAGAACAAGACGACTGGATGGCGCAGTTGGTTAGGTGCCTGCCGTTTGTTAGCGGTTTGAATTCCAGTAAGAGCAAAGTTTATACATTTCTATCTGGTTTTCAAATCTGGTCCAGACACCATTAGCCATTTTGATCATATTGTGGTTGATTGGTGGTAGTAGTCTGACTGTGGGTATCACAATCAACCAACATGGCCTAAGCCCCCTTCCCTACTCTACCTAACAGAAGAAGATGTGAATTTCGAATTGTTAATACTCATTATAAGAACGTGTGTATGTATCACATAAAATATGAAACAAGTACAAGTGCAAAAGTGAGGTGACCTTGAGACTAGCGTCTATACGAAGTCAAGGGAGGCTTGGATTCGAAGATACTCTTAGCTGAAACAGTGGTGTTTATATGCACGTTGTAGCTAGTATAGGCAACGAGTTTTGCCTTCCGGGCCACAGGAAGAACTTGCGTTTGTATCTTCTTCGATTTGCAGAGTCGGAAACGACTCTGGCAGGATGGTGGTACATAGTAAATGCTACCTGGTACACACTACATACCACCGACTAGACTACAGATCATACAGTTTTGTTGATAGCGGTGTCGTCATTGTTGTCGTTTCGATCACTAGCTATCTATTACCTTATTACGCGTTGTCACAACGTTCAGGATCACAAGCTGTTGTTGTATGGTGAAGAGTGTTCTTTCTGATAGCTACTCTCTCCATGATTACGATCTAAACATCGTACGCGACAGTTCTTGTATGGACCATCCAGAGATCCTCAAGCCACTGACTTTAAGTATCTTCCTAGTGTCTACAGTTTAACATGAAATGCAGTCTGACTCACCGCACTTTTTATATATTTAAACTTTTTACTTTATATATGGGTGTATATATACATTTATATATCAATGTTTATATTTATACGTATTTAATATATGTAACTTATCATAATTATCGATGTTTTAGCACTAATAATCCTTTCATGCCCGATGTTGAGTGCACGCCATTCCCATATTTTGTACTCCGATGTTTTTTTTTTCTATTTTTATATATTATTATTAAAATTTTTTAATTAAACATTAATAACGGTGTCAAAGGGATCAAGAAAAAATTAAAATTACATTTGCCTAGAACTCTGTATGTTAAATATCCCATTTAATGATTAGTCTTTGACTGACAAGCTAGGAGTCAAACAAGTGGATACGAGTAGCGTAGGACCGGAAGCCCCTTTGCGCTCGTAACTGTAGGCAGCTAACCAGAGACTGCGCCAGGCTGGTGCAGCTTGTTGGTTGAGGCCCGGGTTCATCCCGGACTGCAGCACCACACAGAAAAAGATCAAAAAGAATTAACAATTTAAAATTTAAATCTATTTCCTCGAGTCCATCTCATACCTCAAGTAAATAGAGCTGCACTTTCACAAAGCAACATAAATCGTGGAAGTGAACTCTTCAAATTCATATTTAAAAAATGTAATATCTAACCACGAACAATTTAAGTGTCATCTTCCTACGACTAACGAAAATTTCATTTGAGTGAAATGTCAAAATCTCCGATTTGGGGAACGCGGCCCATGTATCTAAGATAGTTTAGAGAGTCATTCCAAATACAAAATAGTACTGTCAAGACGTACCAACTATTAATTAACAACTAATAAAAACCGTGATTAGATTTTTCAATTCGCTGGGCAAGCAGTAGTGCTCATGTCTGATGATTGTAATTGCTATAAGTGACTTAATGTATGGGTTTTCATTATTATCTCCTTTGATCTATACGCTGGAAGTAAGCAGTTCTCTTCGATATTAATTTACGAAGGTGCATTCTAATAATATGCCACTCCTTTGGAGTGAACAGTTTTTTTTTCTGTTATTGATTAAAAACTAGTAAAGCTGTCATACCCCATATCTTTACTTAGAATATTCATTGTAGTCTTAATTTATGCGAGTGTAAAAAAGATGTACGGTTGTACTACCTTTCAGTTGTGTAACTTTCAGCGGTAAAATAAGTTACCGAGGTTATGGCTCTTTTGAGTGGCAAGGTAATCATCTTTAATTGACGATTTTGATGGATGTGATTAGCCAATGAAATAGCTTGGAGTGCGAATTTGTATTTAATTTTAGTTAAATTTTAGTTGTGGCCCAAAGCAAAAGTCGGTGTTAAGCTGGAACTGTGGATTATATTTGTTGACCGGTTGTATCTTTCAGAGCTTGAATGCAGTAAAACTAGGCTGACCTAAGCTAGACCCTCCAATGAGGGTATGGGTCTGGTCAGACCAAAATTGTGCTTAAGTTTTTATCTGTATGCATATACCTGCGAAGCAGCGGTACGTGACTTCTTTAAATATGCTGAGGTGAACATAATGGCAAATTACGCGATACGTTTTCGATATATTTAAGGAGGATCAAATGAATTTTAAACGAATTTCGTGATTCATGCACACATGGGTTTGATTAGACCCACACGACATTCTTAGTGCGAATATCGAACTAAAATTGGTTCGTTAGATTTTTAAGGATTTTTCAGGTTAGTAAGATTGGTTCATTGAATTTTGCCTCTAGTTCACTAGTTTTATAAATATTTTAGGAGATATTTTGCTGCCGGTTTTGAATAGTGTTTGGCTCGTGTGTCAAAAATTGGTTGTGTATTTCGTTTGTAAAATGGAGCGAGAAGGCAGTGAGGGACATATTGTTACAAGTATGTTTCGTAAACAAAAACTGTATAAACACATTACACTGTACATCTCCATGTCATTGTTTGGAAATAATAATAATATAATATTGGTGGCTCTACAGCCGCAGGGCCTAGCTTCTCAGCAACCCCTCGTTGCAGGCAAGCGACTGTACGAAATCTGTGTTTATTTCTCTGTGTCGAGAGAGCGGACCGATGCAAACGACGTTCAGGCAAGCGAACGAAGTATTTAAAATAAGGTTTGATTAAATACTAAGGATCAAGTAACAAATATGAAATTTTATAAAGAAAAAAAGAATATGGATATTAAACAATATCATATGAATTCAAAGAATTATCAAACATTTTTAGGCGCAGAATCTCGTGGTCTACTTTTCGAAGGCAGTATGGTAACCGTCGCTAAGAGAAATACCAAACGAGTGACTTGCGAGGTTAAGAATCTTATGTGTCATTTTCCAAAAGGCGGTAGCATAAACGTCGCTAAGCAAAATCCCAAGTGAGAGTGATTTGCAACAAAATTGGGTCGTTCTTTTAGTCTGCTATATGAGCTTTTTCAGCACTAATAAAGCTCTTGTACCGTAATTTTATTTTACAAAGCTTGGTTTTGAGTAGAAAAGGTTTTACGAATGTATTATAATTTGGATTGATGACGGCTATTTACATTTATATAATAACAAAATTATTAATAAAAAATAATACAGAATTGTGGTCTACAGAATTGGTCTTACATATGCGGTGTTAGATATTTTACAGTTGCATGTGGATCGAAATATCTAGTCAAAATCTATTAGTTTGGACTTCGCTCAGGAGTTGTTTTTATCTAGAATCAGCACTCCATGATAGGACACTGCATTGCAGTGACTTTTGCTGAGGGACATAGGGTCGAAGAGATCATAACATTACTCCTCTACTCGTCCAGCAATCTCGCCAGTGTTGCCGGTGGAAAGAAACGGGAGATCTGCTGGACATAAGAGGAGATCTTAGATTTATTTTATAAGCAATTAATTTAATAAACAATTGTTTAATTTTATTAATATCGATAAGTAAAAAAAGACACAAAAATAAGAAGCAATTTTAAACAGATTTTTAAAAAGGAGGATCGTCTAGACCCTCTTTTCTACACTCATACTTTGCTTTCTTCCCTTTATTTGACCTGAAATGGAATAGGATGCACAGTATGGCTTTGTAATATATATATGACACCACAGTATTAAATTAATATAGAAATAAATAGACATAATAAAAAATTCTGTAGTCAGTAAATTAAAGCGAATAAATATTAAACTTAGTAATGAATAAATATATAGATGTAATTAGATTAATTATTAGCTATTCTAAGAGACTTGGGATGGACTGTTTAAATTTTCGACTCTCATTACATAGGTCTAGACAAACAGAATTAAATTGACTAATACATTTACTTTGCGTTGCATTAAGGCCATACTTATGCAAGTGGCTTGATTGTAGTAAAAAAAACGTTCTTCTTCTTTCCGGTGCATAAAACCTAACATTTCGGAGAATCTCAGGCCAATTCACACTATACGAGAAAATGTCATGAATGACATTATGCAATGAACACTTCGTTTTTTTCCTAAAGCATCTAAACCAATTAATGCACATCTTGTTAGATTTGATTTCAAATGAATTTCGTAACTGATTTTTGAACTTTTTATTGACGTACCACTGCTCACATGTGTAACGCATCATACAACAGAAGTACAACAGAAGACAGATTGAAAATTTAGCACATGTCCTTTTAAGAAATCCAAGCATTGACTTAGCTTTAACAACGATGTAGTCAATATGAATTGAGAATGTAAGTTAAGTGTCGAAAATAACGCCAGGGTCTTCATTTCAGTTTGCTTAGAAATATAAGTCCCGCATATATAATAGTTACAGATTCCGGGTAACATGACATGGTAAACAGAAAAGAAATGACATTTGCATATATTTAGCAGATCACACCAAGTAAATAAAACATTTAAGTCATTTTGAATTTGTACACTGTCTTGAGAAGGGTTAATGTTATTTCTGTTAGTTCTGCGTTCCGAGTTATGATTTTGATTAAATTGAGGTAACAGGCGAAATGTGTTAAAAATTGTCTGAGAACAGGAAACAGTAGATTTCACTTTAACGGAGTTAAATAACAATAGACGGCAACGCTGATCCTCGCTTTACTCATCCGAGAGCTTTTACTACAAGTGAGTTGAATAACAACGCCAGTCAACTATAACTATTGAACCCCTTGACTTTTGTTTGTACATCTTGTTTTTTGTTTTTAAATTTTATTGCTGAAATCAACATATTGTGAACATTGCACACTACTATTGATCATGTCCCTATTCATCTGAAAATATGTTCTTCTGCTTTTTCATCTATACTACTCTTTCCGAGCTGATGGAAAACAGCATGTGTCCATCCCGTCCCTAAAAATGGCGAATCTTTGTCACCCACCTAGTACCGACCCATAGCACTTACGTCCCTTCTTTCTAAGGTCATGGAAACGATGGAATCGTCAGCTTATGAAATATCTTGAATCGCGGAAGCTTCTTAATGACCGGCAGTTTGGCTTCCGCAGCAACAGATCCACTGGTGATCTGATAGCCTATCTCACCGAAAAGTGGAACCAATCCTTGCACAATACAGGCGAAAGCAAGATCGTTGCGCTTGATGTTTCTAAGGCATTTGACAGAGTTTTTCATCAAGCTCTCTTGTCGAAAATACGTGCCTATGGTGTCGATGAATCTCTTCTTCAATGGATTAGAAATTACCTTTCGAGCCGTTCCATTCAAGTTGTCTTGGGTGGGTCTGATATCCAAGAAATAAATGTTACTCTTCACCAAGGCTCTGTCTGCAACTTCTAATCCAATCCTTTCTTCGCTGATGACAGCACCCTGAGCTGTTCAAATTCGTTCCAAGACTCACGATCACTCCCTTCGGCAGTAGAATTAGAACGGCAGCTTATGTTAAGCACATTGAATTCCGTTCTTGACAGCATAATCAACTGGGGAAAGAACAACCGTGTGGAATTCAATGCTTCAAAAACGCAATGCTGTCTGCTGTCACTCAAGCGAACCCTTGGTCATCAGCCATTATCCAGGAATGACACCTGTGTCGATGAAACCGGACAAATTTCCATCCTTGGTATGTGTATCAACACAACACTTAGTTGGAACGATCACATATTTGAGGTCGCCAAAAATATTGCGAAACGTTTAGGTTTCCTCAATCGATGCAAGAAATACTTCACCCCTTCTGATTTGGCTTCAATTTATAAGGCGTATATACGCCTTAAACTTGAGTACAACGATCATATCTGATGCAACCAAAACCACCTTGAATAGAACATAGATAGAATCCAAAAGCGAGCGATAAAACTTATAGGAGACAACCATATTGCAGAGTCATTGGACTCGCTCGAATATCGGCGTACCTTCTCGTCTCTATCCGTATTTTATCGCTATTTTAACAAACGATGCTCAAGTGAGCTTGCCAACTGCATTCCTCTTCTCCATGAATTCACCCACAATACCAGTTTAACCTTAAGCTTACTTTCGGACCCACAGTTAGATTTAGAGACTCGTTCATCAGCCGCACGACACGAATATGGAATGCTCTTCCCAGCTCAATATTTCCCCCAGAATACAATCCGCAGATATTTAAAACAATTGTGCACAGGTACCTCCTCCCCTTTCTCCCTCTACACCTTCGGCCCGTGCTGTGTCTTGAACCCGGACAGGATATTAAGAATCCCTTGTGGGCGTGCAAATTCTTAAAGAAACGAAAATGTATCAATATCGACAAGAAAGAATATATCATTACCAATATATGCAGATAAAATTTAAATACTCTACTCGTTTACGCCGTTCGTTGGTAGAAACCTGTGAGCGTTTACGCTTACATGACCCAATGAAAAATATTGACATGGTAATATGCAATCCTTGGTAAAAGGACTCTCGTCAAAGAGGACGAGAGAAAATTGCAATTTTAACACATCGACTGCCATGCCTATCACATTTTTAATAGTCAGGTATGTCGCTGACAGGTGTCGTTTATAGCAAAATGCATGAAAATTCAAAACCCGGGCAACTGTACCTACATTTTAGTCTGTACGCACTCAACGCATACGGGTTTGTAGTGGTTTGGTGACACAAGTGGATCATTAGGCACTCTAGGATGTTCTTTCAAAATAACAACCCCAAAGAAACTCTAAAACTGCTGTCCTAAAGTTGCAATGAAGAGTTTAGTGCTCCAGGGCTCGGAGCATCTAACTACAAGTTGATGTGTCTTATGAGTACAGAAATCTGTTGGCATTGTGGCCAGGCGAAGGATGGAACAATTGTTTATCGACTGCCCAAACCATGTCCGAGAAAGAGTCAAAATGATAAACACAACATCCGTAACAGGGAGAGACCTTCAAGCAATCCCAACCAGGAAAGTTGTCAAATTTCTGAAGGCAGCACTTAAATCCTAGATCAAATAGTCGCAGTACTAATGTCTGTATGACACACCCTAAGTTCTTCAATTCAATTCAAGTGGTTCGATGACCAATTTTGTCAGTAGATCGATCATTGATTATAATTTGAAAACGACCGTAAAATGTCGAAATAGTTGGCAATTCGCGAGTTCTGTCTAGAAGAAAGAACTATTCTTTCTTGTGTCAAAATTTCTGATCGCAGCGCATGAGCACAATATCAATTTTTTTACACAGATTAATGCCTATGAATAGAACAACCGCAGAGTCGTTGGTGTTTAGATATTCATTAACCGGCGTTGCGGTACTGTAAATTAATATAACCAAGCACATACACGATATCAAAATAAAAAAAAGTGGTATACTTTCTTTTAAGTAAAACGAATTTTGAAAACTTGATAAATGCAAAATAATGTGAATTATACTAAAACGTACGTTGTCGCAACAAACTTCTCTTTTTCTTCTAATTATGTACCTCATTCTTACATCTAAAGGGTGATTTTTTAGCTATTATTATTTTGGCAACACTGGTTTAAACAGCTGACGCAAGTTTCGTGTTTTGCTTCTCTGTCAAACATCATCAGTTTGGTCTATAATTTAACCATGAATCGTCTTACAAACGAACAACGCTTGCAAATTATTGAATTTTGTTATCAAAATGCGTGCTCTGTTAAGAAAGTTCATCGCGCGCTTCTTCCATTTTATGGTCAGTTTAAGACGAAGCTCATGTTTGGCTCAATGGGTACGTAAATAAGCAGAATTGTCGATTTTGGAGTGAATATCAGCCAGAAGCATTGCTACCAATTCATCCAGAAAAAGTCACAGTTTGGTGCGGTTTATGGGCTGCTGGCATCATTGGACCTTACTTCTTCAAAGATGGTGCGAATCGTAACGTAACTGTAAATGGTGAGCGCTACCGTGAGATGATATCCAACTTTTTTTTTGCCCAAAATGCAAGAGCTTGACTTGCATGGCATGTGGTTTCAACAAGACGGTGCCACATGCCACACAGCACGCGCAACAATGGACTTATTGAGAGGCGAGTTCGGTGAACATTTTATTTCACGTTCGGGACCGGTCAATTGGCCGCCTAGATCGTGCGATTTAACGCCTTTAGACTATTTTTTATTGGGCTATGTTAAAGTTTATGTCTATACAGACAAGCCCGCTTCAATTGACGTATTGGAAGACAACGTTGAAGCATTTATTCGTGAGATACCGGCCGAAATGTTGGAAATTTACATTTACATTATATGCATTATATGGACCATACATTATATGGACCGTACTATCGATTCAAATAAATTACATTATATGGACATTACATTATATGGACCGTACTATCGATTCAAATAAATTCTTGCAGTTTCTGAATTTTATGTGCTTTTTTTTTTTTTTTGAAAAACTTTCCTATAGCTTTTAAAAAATCACCCTTTATATTAACAATATTGCCATACCCTAAATCTATTTGCATATATTTACTAAGAAGTGAATTGTGTTAACTTATACACTTTCCAGTTATGTCGATATTCGATGATTATATATGATTATAGTGATTCAAGTCACTGGTCTCAATTTTTCAACACCTTTTATAAAAAAAATCAAAACTACTGGCTCCGATACAGAAGTCTTATTGGCTCCTATACGTAATCACGCACGCTCTGCAGAAATCATAGCTGCCATTGGTGAATGTATTGAAGAATTTCCAAATCCTTTCATTCACTGCTTGTTTTGCAACTTGAGCTCCATTTACACCCAGATAAAGCTGAAATCATTCAAGAGTTGGATGCTTGAACATCAGCGTTTGCTCGAACAATATTCACACAAGACCTTTTTCAACGATGGGTCTCTGTTGAATTCCATAGGCGGACCCAAAGCAAAATAAAGAAAAACTAAACAACTATAATCGTAACTTAACTAAACTATATTTAGAAACAGCAACAAAACAAAAAAAAGAATATAAATTGCGTTTAATCTTTTGTTACGCTCTAAAAAAGGTCTAACCGCTTCGATCTTTCTAATTCAATATTCTTCCTATTCTCTGGCCAATTAGAGTGTATCTTTGAAATTTTTAGAGTCATTGCAGCGCCATCTACTCGCTGGACGTGATGTCACGCTCAGGAAGGTTTTCATTTTCAACAGGTCTCATTGGTGGATTCGTGAACAAACAAAGTTGTCGCTTATGGGAGTATCAGAAGTAAAAATACACACGTTCCCGTCGAAGTAAAAATCTATCAAAGGTCAAAGGTGGTCTGGGCAATATGGTTAAAGTTGAGTGTACAATCATGTCTCAATCTAATCTTCCCCCAAACCTTGATCTATGATAGACATGAATATATCTAACTAAAGTTATAAAATTATAATTCAAAATGCACTATATGTTCTTGAATGAAACTGAAAGCATGCAATTAATTCAATTCGCAAAACATACTATAAGAAAGCGTCAACCTTGGGAACTTGCGATGATGTTGGCGTCATTTTCGTAACCAACAGTTAAACTAATAATTCGTTTTTTTTTACCTGATTGAATAAATCACGTGACCATTCTTGTCGGAATACGACGAACTCAACTATACGATACCCAAGTGCGTGATCCCCAAAACGCAAATACCAACCTTTTGAAAAAAGACATTATTTCGATAATCCCAAAATACGAAATTATCGGTGCAGGTTCATAAGTAACCTAACCATAAGTCCACAATGGACTTGGGTTATTAGTCCATAATTCAATACCTGACAGTAAATATAATCAAACTGTACTCTTAGCGGAGCGACGAAATCGCGTGAGTGGGTTAAACCCTGTGGAAAAAAAGAATTAAAATCCTGTTACCGATCCAAGCGAGTCACCCACTTCATACTTGAAATACAGCAAACTTTCTTTTTGGCCTTGTGCTTATTACTTTTTGGAAATGGAAATGGAACCAGTGCCAAACTTGATTTCATTGATGGACTCGGACTATAGAGGATTTTGTTTTGGATTTCTATGCTAAAAATCCCGCGTTTTTCAAAAACCTCGAGATTTTGGAAATCTAGATTTGAATTTGTTGCGATATTAACTTTTCTAGATTCAAAGCTTCGAGATTTTGGTTTTTAGTTTTTGTTTCCGAGATTTTGGGAGTCGAGATTTCATGACCACCCCTGCATAAATTTCCCTGAGAAACCGAATTCATGTATCTTTGGTACCCATGTTATAAGTAGATGGTCCCCATTGCTTGGGAGACGTACACAAAGATTGTAAACATTCATTGATCGCTGTTTTGTTCATGCGCCATATGGAGGTAATATTCCAAACGGTGTTTCGTCTAGTACATGCTAGCTGGACAAAAGTAAAAAATTCAGTATCATGATTCTAGTTGATATTGATTGGAAATTGTAAACAATACCCATGTACCAAGATTACACAAAAAAAAAATTGTTTACCAAAGCTCTGTTAATTTGAAAAAAAACATACTCAAAGTCGTGCAATGAAGGAAGTTAGTTTGCACACATTTGTTAGCTTAATTTGCATCTTAGATTTATTATTAGATTTATTTTCGAAATTTTTACAGTGAACAAAGTCCTTCGAATTTACAAAAAAAAAACCGTAAAATAAGAAACACAACAAACAAGTTTTGGAAAAGTATAGAATTCGGGAGAGTTTTAACTAAATGTACCTAGATTTGTTAGTGAAATAAATTTTAAAACCTGACCCAGCCTGCACAACGCGGGACAAATACAAAATGTCTTTTTCTAAATTTTCTAAAATTGCATTTTTTAGCGAATGAGTTAAAATTCGAAAGATGGAAGGCAGACTAAACTATTTTCAGTACGTTTCAACAATATTTGACTTGTTGATGTCAGAAGAAGTAACATTTGGTTGAAAAATGGAGGTATTAATTAATTTAAGTTTAACTCTATTTAAGTTAAATTAAAAGCTGCAATATTAATTGAATTATTTAAAAAGTTCAAAATTTAAATAAACTTTGAGCATAATAAGTAATAAACATTAAAAATATGTGTTGGTGCCCAGTTAGCATGTACTAAACGAAACACTCCGCTGCTGGGTACATACCGTGTGCGTAGACTGTTTTAGGCCAAATTCTTTGGAAATATTTAATAAGTCAAGTGTGTCTAAGAGAAAGGCTAACTAGTTCCAACATAGAAGCACGAAGCACTATGCAACGAAGCAACTATGAAAGTATACACAAAAATAATTCATTTAAAAATTGTCTGCATACTAGAATTTATCATAAACGTAGTGTGTCGCCATAAAAATCAATTTAAATAATTCTACGCACAATCACTGCGTTCTAGCACTTCCACACTAACCACTCAAAAGACGTAAATAGACGAAGAACGTCTACGTCGACTACATTCTGCGTACAACTACCAGTGAGAAAGCAATAATAAATTGAAGTCAACAACATACCACCTAAGCCTGGTATCTAAAAATACCTCATCTCGACAACAAGCATCGTTTTCAAAGGCGCCAAGATCAACCACCCCCGACACAAGGAAGAGGGCTATAAGCTCGGTTCACTCTCCGATATGTGTATATGTACATTGTTTTGACATTTGACACAATTAAATTGGAAAGAATTATGAAAAACGATTGTCGTCATTAATTGAGCAACAACGTGCTTCCACAAAATTCCTCCCTCAATTCTGCGCTTCACACCCGTACTCAACTACTTCGGCTAATGCCACCCACAAATTGTGTCTGATAAATGTGTTCAACTTCAACATGCTTCCTGAACTAGCGTGTCCATATTCTCTCGCATAGCCGAGCTTTTACACTTCCCAGCAAATGGACAAGAAAACATGAAATCCATGTTATTTGAATAAAGAGACAAGAAAACAGTGGCGCTGAGTTTAGAGCGTGTCGCACAAAATAATGTTCACTCCCTATCACATTTTTTTGAATTTTGTTTTGTAGGTGCAAGCGGCGAAAGTGTCTCTGGATGCTGGATGTGTGTTGACATGAAACAAATTAAATATATGACACACTAAATACGCTTCAACGGGCGGTGCGGTGGCGCTGCGGTGAACTGTGAAGATGGGTAATAATAATAACGAACAGGAAAAAAAGAGAAATGGAAAAATTGAAAAATTACGAATTAATTGCAAAGAAAATGAGAGGCTGCGACTACGACGCTGACGACGCATCCAGTGTTGCCACAAAAAATTTGAAATTCAATACGAACTGATGGGGGTCGTGCTAAAATTGAACGGATACACTACCGTACTGCAGATAATAGACATAACGACTTTGAACAAGTTTATTGACGTCGACGTTGTTGTAAAGAACTGTGACTGTGGACTTATTTCTCACAGAGATCTGTTTGCCTCTATATTTCATATGAAATTGAAAGTCTATGGTGTCACAAGGTTGACTGCCGTGCGTGGCTTTGCCTACGAGAGGATATTTACTCATGCATACATCGACTTTAAAGGCTAATTTTGTGGTTGTGTTTACTATAAACAAGCATTCAGTTTCCCCTTTATTGCCAGTCGCTAACAAAAAATTGCAGTTTCTGACTGACTGACTTTTAATGAAGGTGTTAGTGATGATGTCTGGTAGTGAAAAATGTCAAGACAGTCAGTCACATTTTTAATTTAATTATCACTTGCTCTTGTGACTCTTGTTTGAAATGCCGTGTTTATCTTCCGACTTGACCACTGAGACTGCAACTACCCGCGACGTTAATATATCCTCACTCCCTCCCTACAGTGACGTAGAATTGACTTATTAGTATGTAATTCTGCAACTATGTGTGTGCGCTGTTGTCTGTAGTTGAACATTTTTTCAATGAACAAGTTCAATTTAATTGACACAGCTTTTTTGGTAACACTGACTTGGATTAGGTATGTACATTTTGTTGGCAATTCATCAATAATAGACTTACGCCGGAGCAACTTTTACAAATTGTTTAAACGTATGTACATATTTTGAAAAACATGGTTCAATTCGAGACACCCAAACTAAAGCCGATGTCGAGAAACCAAGTGGTGTGGTGCGTATTATGTGCTAGTGGAAACACTGATCCACATTTTCAACACTAGCGTTATTGCCGAAGTACAGACTGGTGTACGTACTGCGAAGAGTATGTGGAAAGTTGAGCTTAATCAATAGGTACGCGCCGCACAGTGGGATTGCTTGTATGGGAGCGCGTAAAGATAACGGATCAGTATTATACGTATTTTGTCAAAATTTGGTTAAGAAAAAATGGCCTGAAAAAAAGTTATTCACAATTTTCTAAAATTTGTTGTATTGAAAAAATTTTGTTTTCTGTAAAATTTTAACATTCCATACCAGTACACAGGGTCTTAGCGTCAGTGCTCATTGGTTGTCTTTTCTTTTTTGCCTGTGCGCTTAAACCTGTTATTACTGGATCCGAGGATATGCGGATACGATGCATCACATCTACATTCTTAACAATTCGACTGCAGTTAAAAGTGCAGTACAATTTATAATCCTTTTTCCGACATTCTTGGGCTTCCTCAGACAGTAATCCAACAGGAAATGCACAATTTTAATGGTTTCTTCTCTATGGATCTAAATTTCTCTTTAATCTCTTCTTGCGGAAATATATTTCTAACTTTGTCTCTATTATATCTTTAAGCTCAATTACGGCATTCTTCATACCTCTCTTTCGCGGTCTTCCAGTATTAATTGACGTTGTGGGCAGTTTATTTTGGACGCATTCTACTTCGAAAACACCTTGGAGCCAATCCTTGTATTTTTCTTCAAACTTACTTTTGATTCTTTGAACTGAGGTCTAGCGAAATGAAAATTTAGAAATAAAACGTTTATGTACTTCTGTTGTAGCGGTTTATATTTGCTCAGAAGTTAAGTTGGTGTTCCCTTTCAAAATACATATCGATCAAATAAGTAACGACTATCTATCAATCCCCGGCTGGGACTGAGGGCCGAAGTAGGCGAATTTCTGATTTCAAATTTCTAAAGCTTAACAGGCATATGTATGCTTTATGAGTTGAAAGATGCGTGCAAGGTGGGAGCGAAGTAAGCGAGAAATGCTAAGTTTTCGGAACGATAATGCGGAATGGTTGGATAAGGAAATTGGATAGAGTAGAGTTCTATGATCTGCAACATCAAGCACGACATCGAATTCTGGAAGATCTTCGCAGGCATTTAGATAGAATGGAAAATAAAATAATAATAAAATAAAAACACACGTTTTTATTATAAAATAAAAACAAGTGTCTTTAAGATTGAGTGGCAAGAGAGGTGCAGTAAATCCAGTAAAGGAGCTTGAATTTAGTTCTTCTGCCTGAGCTGCCCATCTAAAAAATCTCTGCCAAATCAAGATAAGCATAAAAAAATATTGCTCCGGAGGAAACTCTTTTGCTGACGGTTAATGTAAATTTAAGTACTCTTAAGTATAAAAACATACAGAATCAGCTTAGAAATATAAATTCGAGTGTGTAGCAACATATTTTTAATATCATCAGATCCATACAATTCGATTGGTAGCACAGCTCTCTATAAAAAAAGAAACCAATACCTCAAGACAGTATAAGGGGGCTCCCGAAGTATTATCACGTAATTTCAAATAAAAAAAACACAAAATAAGGCAATAAAACAATAATTATTATATTAAATTTGCAAAGCTGTTCTTAAAGTTTTACTTGAAAATGATACAGGTCATGAAAAACGTATAAAGTGCTTTTTTCGTCGGAGTCTTTTAACACTAACCAAGAGCTCTCAGACTCAAAAACTGGTCCATTGTACCCCCAGGCAGCCCTCTACTGTAGTTTATTCGTCTCACGAAGGAAGACCAGCAGGCACTTCTGTGATGAGGAGCCTATCATCAGCTCTCACCATTTCAGCACCGAGAACCTGCCACCTGACCCGAGCAATGGCGGGACAGTCACAGAGAAAGTGCTCTGCAGTGTCGTCGAACCCTTCATAGGCATCGCTTCCCAGGGTTTCATAGCTTAGGCCAAGCACTCTTACTTGTTTGCCGAAGTTGTAGTGTCCTGTTTGTACGCTTGTAAGTCGTCTGCCGTCTTTTCTGCCAAGAGATAACAAGAGTGCCGCGGATTTCTTACAGACGTGGGGGAGCATGCGCTTGGTCTGTCTGCATCCTGAAGAGTCATCCCATCTCCGATTGCGCTCTCGAGAAGCCCAACCATCAATGACACCGGTAGACTCACCGCAGGTTCAGGTCCTGAGAATGTCTCATCTGATCCTTGTCTAGTACGTTCATCGGCGATCTCATTTCCAGCGATCCTGTGGTGACTCGGGACCCAAACAAGTCATAGTGAATTATGAGTGCCGATCAAATTCAGAGAGGACTTGCATCCCTAAACTATCCTGGAAGTGGTTAAAGGGTTGAGCAAGCCCTTAAGTACAGCTTGGCTCTCACTACGGTCACATATACTTTTCCCCTTACCCCTGTTCTTCACAATATAGTTCGTGACCATTAGGATCGCATAGGTTTCTTGGAAAAAACCAACGCAAATTTACCTAATGAGGTATACAGTCAATGTTGTGGCTTAGTGAAAGCAGCAATCACGTATTTGCGTAAAAGCTTCTTCCACCAAACGACCGATGCATAAGAGAGAAGGGGGCTTGTTACAGCCGTATAAATCCAGATAGATCTTTTCGGTGATAGACCCCAAGGCTACACTGCCAGAAAACTGACAGCGCCTTGGCGATTTTCGACGCTATGTGTTTTCTCCAGAGAAGTTTTCTATCTAGAGCCACACCCAGATATTTGGCTTCATCGGAGAAAGTGATGGTGACCCTTTTTAGTTTAGGTTGAGCCTGACCAGTCAATTTCTTTCTCTTGTTGAAAAGAACAGAGCATTGACTGAAAGCCCATTCTCTCCAGTCGTCGATCACTACCTGCCATTTTGAGCACACATCCGCTAGGCACGATCCGACAGACATCACAGCTACGTCATCCGCATAAGTCTGGGCGGAGGTATTAGAGCCATTGAGAGCAGCAAGCAGAGTGTCAACCAGCATGCACCATAGCAGAGGAGATAGGACACCGCCTTGCGGGCAACCTGATAACTGGTCAATACCTTTTTGCAGCAGCGCTGAGTATATGCCAGCGGTACCTGGAGACTTGAAACTATCAAAGGACATCATCCGTTACTACCAGTGATGAACGATACCAGCCTCGGCGAGTAATATTTACCGGCTCATCTCGAGTTCCAGGGATGGGAGCTGGGTGTGAGGTGATTGTTCTTTTAAAGGACTTTAACCAGTCTACTGGTTTCACTGGGTGTTTCGATCTTGCCACAAAAGTCTTTATAGGAAGTATTTTTCGATATACAAATTAACTTCTAATATTTTTTTTATTTTGATCGGTACAGGTCCTCCTCCAAAGGTACACAGGCACAGTGCTCCTCCAAATTGGTCTTGAGGGACCTATTTTCCTAATTCTCTGCTGTTGCCACTGAACCGGTGATTTGCATGGGGGTGTTTCTGGCTTTACAGGAGGGTTCGAAACATGTGGTGAGAACATCGTTCAGATCTTGGACTGCTTTCTCAACTCAGCCTAGGGAGAGGTTCGATGCGATTATCTACCTCATCCCCAAACCGCATCCAGTTGGTTTTTCTGGGATTCCTCCTCTTCAGCAAGGTTATGTCTCAGCGTCCAAATCGGAAGTCTATATACCAGTGGTGTGACAGGGACACTTCCGACAGGACAATCCTGCGTACAATTGTTAAGTCGATTAGCGTGAAGTCGGTTACTGCCTGTCTTCTTGTTGAAACAAACATTGGTTGGGAACCAACGTTTATTTATAAATCAGATGATAATATGAAATCAGGAAGACTGTTTGCTCTCTTATTGCATTTGCTGCTGGCCCAGAAGAAGTTCTGAGCATTAGCCCGCAACAAATGACAAGGCTGCTGTCTGATATCGCAGTACTGTACGAGTTCCGGTATCTTTTTATGGGGTGGCGGCTGAACAGAGCCGTAGGGGAAGTAAGCTGAATCAACAGCGAAGCTATGCCACCCTCCGTTTGCTTTGTAGCTAATAACAGCAGCAACCATATCTTGTTCGCAGAACTGTCCAAGCGTATTTGCTTAGAGAATTTTCGACAGGTTCTTGGTCTGGGGGGTTAGGAGTATGATGAGTGGGGCCTAAAGAATCCTTGCCCCCGACGCAGCAGAAGAGACAACGGATGGATTTTCGATTGCGTGTACTACCTGGAGTAGTGAAACCTTTTTGCTTGTATGTTATACTAATTATTTGACCTATTTAGCGTCCTATTTTAGTCGCCTTTTATGGCATACATGACAACCTCGGATATATTCTAGCCCCTACCCGAAGAAATATAATGTTGTAGTTTGAGCAAAATATTTTGGGGGGTATGTGAAGGAAATTGGTAAAGATCTTAACAAAATCGTCCTGTTGTCTTATAGTAGAGACATTTGATTTGTGGTATGCGTTTAAAATCAAAACCATGCAGGCAATTTTCACCTGAAAAGGGTATTGACTTTATTGAATAAATGTGGTAGATTTAACAAAAAAAAAACTTTTTTAAAAAAAGTTAAAAAAGAAGTTAAAAAAGTTTTTCAAAAAAAAAGCACATAAAATTCAGAAAAGTGCATGAAATCTTTGTTTGAATCGATAGTACGGTCCATATAATTTAATGTTTGAAGATTATTTCATGCAAATGTTGACCTTGACTGCGCCTCAAATGGTCCATCCGCTTAGTCCAATTTTGGCATACTCTTTCCAACATTTCGGCCGGTGTCTCACGAATAAATGCTTCAATGTTGTCTTCCAATGCGTCAATCCAATAGGCGGCTAATTGACCTTTCCCGAACGTGAAATAAAATGTTCACCGAACTCGCCTCTCAATAAGTCCACTGTTGCGCGTACCTTGTGGCATGTGGCACCGTCTTGTTGAAACAACATGTCATGCAAGTCAAGCTCTTGCATTTTGGGCAAAAAAAAGTTGGATATCATCTCACGGTAGCGCTCACCATTCAAAGTTACGTTACGATTCGCATCATCTATGAAGGAGTACGGTCCAATGATGCCACCAGCCCATAAACCGCACCAAACTGTGACTTTTTCTGGATGCATTGGTAGCTCTTGCAATGCTTCTGGCTGATATTCACTCCAAAAACGACAATTCTGCTTATTTACGTACCCATTGAGCCAAAAATGAGCTTCGTCGCTGAACACAATTTGTTCATCATGAAATGGAAGAAGCGCGTGAACTTTCTTAACAGAGCGCGCATTTTGATGATAAAATTCAATAATTTGCAAGCGTTTTTCGTTTGTAAGTCGATTCATGGTTAAATTATAGACCAAACTGAAGATGTTTGACAGTGAAACAAAACACGAAACGTGCGTCAGCTGTTTAAACCAGTGTTGCCAAAAAGATAATAGCTAAAAAATCACCCTTTAAATGATTTAAAAAGACACAACTGACAAGGAACCTAAGTGAATTCAGTGCTATAAACAAGGCGACAAGCCTCAGTATTTACATCATCTGAACAAATAAGTCCACTTAGATCTGCTCTAAACAGCAAAGCGTCTTGTGGGTCATATCAAATCTCAAATTTCATCCCGAGTAATGGTTATCATTCTATTGAATGGGTCTTATCATTAATTTTCAATCACCGCATTAACAATTCTTGTATTCCTCGAATTTGGAAGGAAGCAAAAATTATTTCAATAGCAAAGTCTAAAGCTGGTTGTTCAAAATGTTTGTCCCATTTCACTCCTCTCTGATATTGGAAAATTGCTTTCAAGTGTTCGCGCGTAACACAGGCAGAAGTTCTACCAAAAAATAACATTGGTTTCAAAAAAGGTAATTCAACCCAACATGCAAATGCACAGTCGACAGTCGACTCAATCTGGTACGCCGAAGTTTTATTTTAAGCTTTTTTGGCAGCAAAACTTCATCTATTTCGATGGGACCAGAAAAATCGGAACCCTTTCTCGTCTTATCCGGTGTTCCGCAAGCATCCATCCTCGGCCCACACTTGTTCAACATGTACTTTCACGACTTTCCTCTCTTTCATCCGATCATGGATGAGGCCGGATCTATGCTGACTGCACAGCAATCTTATCCACTGTTCGGCGCCCAAGTATGGCGCTTAGTAAAATTAAACAAATACTTCCACATGTCGAAAACTATTTCAAGAAATAGAGACATAAAATCAATACTGAAAAGTTTAGTTCAACGTGCTTCAGGAATTCTAGCTGTAAGGGACATTGAGGAGAGGCCAAGGACAGCAAGTCACTTTCTTTAAAAATAAAGAACACTGTGTTGTGAAACTGAAGTTTTAGGTTTAAATTGTCACAGCAAATTTCTATTTTATAAGCATACTTGAATGGCTCTTAAGAGATCAAAAATATTTAATTCTAAACACTGTTATTGAAAACAAAATCTCTTTAGCACGTACATCTAAAGACGACTGGATGGCGCAGTTGGTTAAGTGCTTGCCCTCGGCTAGTGGGCTCCTCACTTCGAACCCCTGTGAAAGCAAAGTTTATGCGCCTTTATCTGGTTTTCAAATCGGCAATAACACTGGAGTGGTCGATCGGTGGAAGTAGTCTGACTGTGGGTATCAATGGAGCAGCACGGTGAATAATATCTACATATGGATTTCCAATCTGGTTCACAATTTCACCGTCTGTAACACTGGAGTGGTCGATCGGTGGAAGTAGTCTGACTGTGGGTATCAATGGAGCAGCACGGTGAATAATATCTACATATGGATTTCCAATCTGGTTCACAATTTCACCGTCTGTAGCTAAAGAAAAGAAAACCTTTGAAATGAAAAGTTGTATGGTACTGCTGAAGCAAATTCAGAAAGCATGATCAAAATATTGAATCTCATGTCGACCAAAATTTAAATGTCAATTACTACCTATTCGCCATTAAATATATTAACACTGGGTCAAGATACAAGTGATACTGTGTCGTCGCCTTTCTTATAAAAAAGCACTCACGAACAATATCTGTAAGTCGACCAATGTGTTAATTCGTATGAATTTAAAAGTAATTTGTACTAATTTTTATAAAGTCTCAATAAATAAGAAAAAATTAACTGTCATTGCGGTCAATTGTCAAAATACTGACACATAAAATGTTGACACCTGTCAAGTGAAATTTTCAAATGTGATACATTGCAGCTGTGAAGACAAATTGCAATAAACTATGCTCAACAGATGAAGCTATCTGTAAAACAATTTTAGAGATTCAAGCGGAACGTTTGATGTCACAGCCGCCAGCGTCAACAAGGCACGCACACCGTGTAGGCGATCATCTTAATTATTTCATTTTTTGCATGTTAGTCCGGCGAGCGGCGACAAGCAATAACCGACAACGAATATCTAGCGACACAAAGTGCAGTCGGGATTTATAACGTTGTTACCGCAAACGAATTCTAATTGAAAGAAAAGGAATCTGTTGGATGCATAATAATTAGCTAGAATCGCGACGTGTGGGCCTGAACGGATTTAAGTGTCTATCATAAAGTAAAGCACTGGCAACACGGATACCTGCGAATGCGGTGAGACTGATAAAACTAACTTTAATAAGTCGCGACTCCTTGTCAGCGTAAATTTAATTTCAAAACATTAATGACCACATGACAGCGATAAATCGAAAACGGACCACTTGATAGTTTTGTCAGACTAATTAGTGCGCCCTTAAGTCAACCCGAATGGCGCTTTCATAAGTGCTGCCACGGGTGAACTATTTCGGTTTACAGAATCTTGGTGGTTATTCGAAATGTTCACAGCTCAATGACGAAGGTCTCTGTAGCAGCCTCCACAGAATCGATTACATAAACCTGTTCGTCGTTGTCTTTTTTGTTGAAAGTGTACGCGTGCCAATTTGAATTAACCCCTCATAGGATCATAGATCTCACGCAGACGATTCATTTGTCTCCCCGAGAAATATGTACGTGAATCTACGAGTGTGTGGGCTTTTTGCTACCGCACAATTTAATCAGATCTAAATATATATTTTCTCGATGAAATGTGTTTTTTAAGCGAGCACGTCTGGAGAGTTTTCAAATTGGCCTTTGTTTATTCCCACGGAGGAGCGCACTATTTTTAGGAAACCGAGCAAATTTGTATTTGACGGCGCAGCCCAATGAGAATTTACAAAGGCATAATCCGTTTGGGAATAGTTTATTGAAACTGAAATTTTCTTGGCGAGTGTATTTTAATTGTGCAAACTTTGCCGCACCGGGTGCTAGGGATAAATATTTGAAAATTTATTGATGAAAGCGTAACGTTGATCGTAAAACATCGACTTTTTAGATGTTTGTGTACGTTAACATTGTGCGAAAATGTGGTGGCGGTTCACTGATGATTAGTTTACGCATGAAAATTCCGCGAGAAACAAGTCGATGTATACAAAAGCAGAACAGACGCCCAACACAAGATACTCGGCTATTGAAAAACATAAAACTCACATCCGTTGAACACCTTTCAATATGTGAACGATTATTTGAAATAAAACAAGACGTTGTATTGAATCAGGACATTCATCAAATTTCGCGGTATTTTTATCGGCTTTGCCAAAAGCAATTTGCTTTTATGAGCCAGACCAACATCAAAGACTATGTTCTGGCGGAACTTGAATATGCTTTTTGTATAATCTTATTTTTCATTAGACCCAGGAGGATTAAGTATAATAAATGGTTGGTTAAATTTTAATCTGAGCTATATACATTGAGTGGGACTGCCGCCGCACAGAGGTCCCGTTGTATGGGAGAGTTGGAAATTAATCTGTAACTTTTGATCCGCGTGGACCGATCGTAATGAAACATTGTACAAGTGCCACGAGATCTTATAATGGCTGAAAAATGTTTGCTGTAGCTCAAAGGTTAACGGAGTAATCTTAAGTTTAAAAAAAGGAGCGAGCAGTGGACGTACTCGAGGTCCATTTGTAAACATCTTATCACCGCAGTGTCCCCCCAATCGATGACATCCGAACAGAAAAGGAACCTTCACGGGATACAAAGGGATACAAAGGGCTTATGATAGCTGAAATAGGAACTGTATACTTGAGACTGCTATGTACTGAAACATCGTTGACGTCCAGAAACTATTCACAGTGGAATGTAGATTTTTAGGTTAAATGTGCTGGTGAAGCAAAATATCAAGTACTTACCGTAAACCACTGCACTCTACGTAAACCACAATTTAGTTTGTCCAGCTCTACTTTGTCGAGTGATTTATACCCCCAAATATCACAATTGATGCTTTTGCACTTTTCAACACTTCACTTAATTATAATCATGCAAATATTAAAATAGTCCTAATTACTACTCAAACATAAAATAGACGTCGTTCTACTGCTTGCATTGGATATAATTATTAAAATGTTCTATTATAATCATTAAAACGCCACATTACATTCCCACCATCGGTAATAGGGGTATTCTCACTCATGACAAACGGTCGGCTGCACGCTCAACTATGGCCGATTTCATGAACGTCACACTGCGGCAGCCCTGCAAGGTTTGTGTTAATAAATGTAAATAAGCTGCAGTGACTATGCATGAGAGCAGTTGGCAAATACGTTCATAAAAGCAATTACAGTCAAACTGCTATCAAATTGACAGTGTTTTTTGGTTTGTTGCAGGATTGCAGGGAAACCGAACAGTGGACTTTTTCATGCGAAAATGGTTCCTAAGACCATCAAACGGAAATTCTCTTAAAGAAATTTCTGTTATTTGTAACACGTTTTGACATGGCCCTTTTGCTGCGTATTTTGCTATGGTCTCATTATTTAATATTTTTGAAAGTTATCAGACAGTGTATTATATTTATTAAAAATTAAACCTAATATCATACTCTTCTTAGACATAATGTAGACTTTCATTTTATCAATACAATTGCCAACCAAACACTTTTTGTGTCTCCCACTTGTGTTGCATTTATGAATACTGTTTTGACAATGCTGACAGTATTCGTGTTCATAAATGTTTTAAGAGAATATTTTGTGCAGTGCAGGGGCAGGCGCAACAATGTTGCAATTATGAACTCAGCCTATATTCTGATGTCATTTCCGGTAACGACTCCCGTCCCATTTAGTTTCAAATCCCTCCGTACTCGTGTGTCAGTGGCGACCTTTTTTGCTTAAATGCATAAAATAATTACTTATTGTAGCCAATGACTCTAAGTTGGGACTTAAAACCAAGCTGAAATCAGTATTTATATAAATAATTTAAAATTTACAAGTAGTGGTAACATACATTTCAATTATTATTCAAAATTAAAGAATTTAAGCAATTTCGTATAATAAGGCTTGCGCTTCAGTACTAAGTAGAAGCAAATCTTTTGTTTTTGGTTCAGACCTTAAATACGCAGTCCATATTGATGAATAACGGTTTCATTTGTTTATGAACGAGAACAGTTCTACTATTATTAAGTCGATAGTACATATAATCTTTATTCCGCCTTTCCTGAGACTCCTCTGACAATGGTCCGACGGGCAAAGCTGCTGATGATATTATCTCTGCTCAGTGGAACAGAATTTTCTGTACAGTTGCTAACATAAAATAGTAGGGATATAAATTTGTATGCATTGTAGCTGTTTCCAGGGGCATAAGCTCCAAATTTGTCGGGGTCAATCCAAAAGTTGCTACATACTGCTTCAGTGTAACACTGCATCTTTTTTATTAGTTGTATATATAGCAGAACTCCATCTTCCTAATTGAAAACAATATTTTCTGAATCAGAAACTAATTCCCGATTCCCCCCTCAGAAATCAATATTTCGACAATAGAGCTTTGAATCGGACATGCATTATACGACACCGCGAATCAAATAGGATTAAAGCTATACGTTTCATTATTACAGCAATTTTCCGACCTAAAGAATTCTAACTCACAATAATACAGACATCATGCATACAGACAGGAAATCGATTCAAAATGCCGAAAAATGCCCGACATTGCTACACTTAAACGTCTCATTCTCCCAAAGTGGCTTCTAGTTTTTGCAGCATCGAAAGGCAATACCTGTAGCTTAGAAAAAGTTGGTCTCCCGTAAGAAACTCTTGGCGGTTTTTTCATAGTTCATAGTTCATCAAACTTTGAAATTACCCCTCAAAATGTGGCAATATTTAAAGCCCTGGCTTTTAAAATTTGAAAGCAAAATGAAAAAACTGTAGACGCTTAAAGAAAATAACTCCACGTTCCGTAAAAAACACGACAATTTTTATAAATTTCAAAGTTTTGGTGAGAACCTAGAAATTCTCATATTTGTAGAATTGAAAAACATATAACATTTGGGGGAGAAAAATATGTCCCTTCATTTATTTATTAGACTGTGCGCCGTGCAGTCTTGTACTGATTGTGTGTGTCGTCTCTTACGATGGATGTCTATGTTCTATTCTCAATACGAATAATAATCGTACTTCACGGCTCCACATCTCTCGAATTCCTTATAATGCCCCTTCTCAAAAAAGCTTTTCACACATCGCCTTTCGGACTCTAAATAAAATTGTAGGTACCTTCCACTCGTGACAGAACAACAGCAGGCAGAACACTTTGGTCACTGTATAAGCTAGGCCTAGAGCCACACATATTATTTTATTAGATCAACCGCTGATTGTTGCTCCATCCGTAGCAAGGACGGCCGACTTGACATCTCTCAACAGAAAATAAAGGCACATTTTCATTATGCCAATTTTAAGCACTTGAGCATGCTATGTCACAACATCTAGGCCATTTTTTACGAGTTATGAAAATATTTGTTTTAAGTTCGTATTAAATATTGCGCTCTAAGAATGCTTTACTGCTTGAAAAGTGGCCGTGTGTCAGGTTAGGTCACACAAGGTTGTGAATCGTTAGACATCTGTCTGGATTTATATCGGTGTTGCTTTCTTAATATTCTACTTTGCGTGCAATCTTTGATTCCGAATAGATAACACAATCCGTTTTGAGAGATTCTGATATTGTTTATACTGTTTTCTACCGAGCCGATATAGACGAAGTCTCTGATCACTGCTCCTCAATGTCATAGCTGCTCATTGTCCTAGGAGACTTTATGGAAGACACCATACACTTCTTTATACTTTATTCTTGTTTAACACTTAAGACGTTTCCATCTCAAAGCCAGCAAATGAGGTCAAGTGTGCAATTGTTGCGTTTGACCGATTAATGTAATGTATTGTGTCTATAACTTAATTCGTGCGGTTCGCTAAAAGACGGCATAACTTGTATTATTCCATTGGAACATGCGTTGGAAAGCTACTATCATTGTGGTAAACATTTTAATTCGTGCGGTTTTTTTTTTTTTCAAAATTTGAACGTTAATTTAAGAAAAACATATGCAATAGTATTATTCAAACTATTGCCCATCTGAAGCTATGACTTTTCCCCATCTTTCTGGCAATTTGTGGATCCCATCCCAAAAGTATTGCGGTGGCTTGGCAGCCAAGAATGAATCAAGCCAATTTTTAATATTCTGATCTGATGTGAACTGTATTTCAGTGTGGGCGTTCTCCATCGACCGGAACAAATGGTAGTCAGAAGGGGCATGGTCTAGGGGCCGAGCGTTGTCATGATGGAAAATTATTGCCTCGTGTCTGGTCGCCCCGTCCGGGCTTTTTTCGGCTACAGCTCTCTTCAAACGGATAAATTGTGTTCGGTAGCGTTGTCCATTGATGGTTTCACCCGGTTTTAGCAGCTCATAATACAGCTCACCCTTCTGATCCCACCAAATACAGAGCATAACCTTCGCGCCATAGATATTCGGGTTTGCCGTTGATTTGGCTGGTTGGCCAAGCCAAAATCACCTTTAATCGTGTTTTGGTAGACGAGTTTTTGCTTTTGTTTGCAACAGCTGTCATTGCCTCTGCACGGGACAATTGTGGAGTAAAGCGGATACTAGTGAGAAAAGAACTGCATGGTTTTACACACCCGGAGATCAATAAGCTATCAGAGAGAGTAGAAGTAGACGTACAGTGTGTGAATTCTCTTGGAGGTTTTGCTCGTGAAGGGTACGCAAAGGCGCGAAGAGCTTTTGCAAAATTTTATGTGAGATCTGCTTATGAGTAGTATTGGAAGGAGTTCGGTGATTAGTTGGAAAGCGACCATAGATTTGCGAAAAAGGTCTTCTGACAAACCATTCGCCGACTCAGAAGAACAAACTTCGGGGGCTTTCGTCGCTGCAGAAGTACAACCGACCAGCATTTCACTCCAAGAGAGGTAGTTGAGAAGGCTTGGGAGTATGCCAAACCTATCCACAGTTGTTTTGTGCATTTGGAAAAGGCATACGACCGAGTACCTCGAGGTAAACTCTGGAGTGTTCTGCAGGAGTATGGGATTGATGGTCCCCTTCTGAGGGCCATTCAGTCTCTACTACACAATCCGTGACAGCTATGTTTGGGATTGCACAGAGGGCGTTGGAATACGCCAACACTGTCACCTCTCCTTTTCATAATATATTTGGACTGGATGTTCAGTGTTTAGGATAAGTCTTTTTTTTTTGTGCAGATGACTTAGTAATCCGTCCTCACATCTTCGCAGATGGAATTCCAGCGCGCACTCTATAGTATTGTGGTCATATGTGCTGATGCTGGGATGAAGGTTAATATGGACAAATCGGAGGTTGTGGTAACTTCCAGAACGTCTGTTCAGTGCGCTCTAAATGAAGTTTAAGTATCTTATTTTCCACGAGCAATTTTGAAACAATTTGGAAGATTTCAAGAGTTTCATGCCGACTCCGAACGGCCAAGTTTGAGAAGCATTTTTCCAGACTCTTTGAGCATTGTCAGTGACTCGAAAATAATTTTTGGTCGTACCGGTTGGGAATGGAACCCAAACAGCGAGTTTCCGTTGACTTTTGCTCCCTGTACACACTGCTTTGTGCATGGCCACTGCTGGGTTGCTGGTAGTTTCTTCGGACTAAGCCCGACCGGCTGCCGAGGGAGACAGACCGGCGACCAGACGCTCGCATACTGTCACCAGTCAGGCCTGGCTCCAAATGGAACCCTGGCACAATAGTGTAGGCAATAT
This sequence comes from Eristalis tenax, assembly GCA_905231855.2. Taxonomy (NCBI): domain Eukaryota; kingdom Metazoa; phylum Arthropoda; class Insecta; order Diptera; family Syrphidae; genus Eristalis; species Eristalis tenax. Next base: position 102,185,442 of record HG993124.1, on the reverse strand, counting down.
CCGAGGTCATTCGTCGCTACCGGGTTGGGACTAAGATCGCGAATACAAGCTGCTGCGATGCATTCCTCCCTGCTGTTGTGGGAATTAATCGCCGGGATAGGGTGAGAAACACGGCCGAGCGCGAGGTACTCAACATTGAGGAGCTGCTTCTTCGAACGAAGAGGGCTATACTTCGGTGGTTTGGTCACGAGGCACGAATGTCCCCTTCATCATGACTTCCGAGGCGTGCGTTGAATACAATGCCATCAGGTAGTCGACTGCTTGGCAGACCCAGGACGAGATGGGTGGACCAAGTCCAAAAACTCCCCTGATTACGCTTGCCATAACTCCTGATGAGTTAGTGTCGATGGCGGAGGATGGAGTTGCTTGGAGATCTCTCGTGCGTGGTTTAACCCCGCGACCCCTTTATTGGAGTATGCGGGTCAGAAGATGATGATGATGAGGGGTCGACTCAGAAACCCACGGCCGCCAACAGAAACATACGTAACCTTGCAAATCTTAATGGCACTATTTCTAGACTCTTGCAGTCGGCTCGCAAGGGACTGGTAGGGGAATTCCCAAAATTTATGATCATACGTATGTATGTACATTTTAATACTCTGACCTCTGGAGGTAACATTTTGAAAGTGTTCGAAACACAGAGGTGTTCGCATGTCGGAAGTGTCCGGACGTTGCACATTAATAAACTTTATTTAATATTAAATTCTTTAAATCGTTCTCTTGACCAGTATCAACTGCTAAAACACAGATGTTCTTAACCGATCTTCTTAAAACGTGTGAAGGGGTGGAACGTATAAATGATATCTGAATGGTAATTAATCGCACTAGATTATCCTTGCTCAGATGCAGTTTAATGGTGGGTATTTTTACTATCTACTTACTATTCACATGCACACATACACATTTATTTCGTATTGAAAACATTGTTTCAATGTTTCTCTTTTGTTAAAACAGACTTCTCTCTCATAATCACATCACCATGTGTTCTCACTGAAAGCATATTGCATTTTCTTATCTGAACGATTTGTATGCCTCGCAAACGAATGTTCCATCACAGATACAAGGAATCTACCACTCTTTCGCAAAAAGGAAAAAATTCTCTGAAATGCTCACTTAACCACCGTTGCACCGTTGTATGTTGTTGTTGTTTTTTTTTTTTTGGGTTAGACTCGTTGAAAAATGTGGAAGGAACTCGTTCTGGTATCCTTGGCAGAATGCAATCCATACCTGGAGACACCCATCTCATGCCACCTAAGTTTCTCTTCAAGAACAACTTCTCAAGCAGCATCCTCTTCAGACATTACTGGAAGTTTGACTACCAGACGCTGGATGGTCCTCTGTGAATCATCACACCTGGATGGAAAAGGAGCAAATGTGTGTGTGCGGGCTTATACTTTAAGGATTTAAGTATACAATTATCATCCAAACTACTGCAGCGTCTAGATCCAGCATCCACACCTCTCGCTTCTGCAAACATCTTAGAGTAAAGAGGAGGAAACCCTTGTGCCTCTTTCCAACAGTCTCCTAAAAAAGAAAAAAGAACCTAAATTCTTATTTCTTCGTTAACCTGGCCGAAGTAAGCAACTTTAGACGCAGGAAAGCAAAGACTTATAGCACTGAAGTAAATGCTGTGGAACGGAAGAAAACGATCATGAAATAAATTGCATTCTATAACTCTTCAAATGCCCTTTTTACAGGGTAACCTGATAAGAACGATAGGTAAAGAAAATCTTTATTTTGAGGCTGCAATCATTTCCACATTTTGTATGAATTTGAAAGCGCTCCTTCGGCCTTGCTGGTGCTCCTTCAAGTGATCAGTCAAATTTTTCATGACTTTATATCTTGGCCTCATGACTTCGACTGGATCGAGTGGTGCCAAGTCACATGATCACAGCGGCCAATTGATGAACGCTCGCCCTGATAAGACCCAAATCTCTCCTTCGTAACTTTGAGAGTTGCATGTCTTATAGGACATGTATCACCGTCTCGTTAAAACCCCAGCTCAGATATATCGATGTTCTATACCCGAGATCATCGACGGTAACGGTGTCTCGAATATCCAATAAAGACAATTTAGCTTGTTGACATAGCCGCTGAGTCAGAAATGGGCCCGTCCAAGAAGACTTTTGTCCAAGGCTACTGAAATATTACATAATTGGTAAAGCTACCACTTTGCTAAACCTCCTCTGCATTCTTAAGCTGACTGTCCTTCATGTTCAAAAGTTCACATTTAATATGCTGTCCAGGTTCCAAATGTCTATGTGTCAAACTCACACTTAAAAACCAAACCAACAGTGTTCCAATAGTTTCTGTTGTCATGGTTTGGGTTGATTATGTTCATGGCCTATTCGCATCAAGTCAAATGCATCTGTTGCAGTTAATCAGGAAAACGAAAATTTCCGCACGACGGCAGGATGCTTGTTAGCGCGGCTAATGACTGTGGAGGCACACAACGTTTATGCACTCATTCCAAGCCCGCTGGTGGTATTGATGCATTTAAACACAGAATTAAAACCGAATTAAAGCAGTCCCTAATTATTTCGGGTCAACACAAAAAACATACAGTCAAGCCACGTATATTGCATCCACAGGAATAATTCAGGACCACATTGCATGTGCCATTCATCTTTTATTTGACGCGGTTTTACTGACGAATTTCAACACGCTCAACTGAGCTTCCAGCACCACCCAGCTACCACCTCAAGCATGCATCAGGGGCAAAATTCAAAATTCGTAACAAAATTCAGAGGACAATCAGGGCTGACCCTTTATGGCGCATCATTCATTCGTCCTCCAATGATGTAACCGGAGTTGTGGAACATTCAGTCATCGACAATGCCACGCTGGCAGAAGTGCGAGATGAGTTGCTGCCCCATGGGGATGAATTGGTGTCAAACAGATCTGTCCACTTTGTTGCAGGGCCACATAGGTGACCTCGGAATAATTAATTGATGCCTGAAATTTTATCAGCCGTAAACCACGGTGAGTACGGAACCAACAGAGTACGGTGCGGTTTCGTGATGGTGCTGTTACACATGATTAACTTTGTACGCGCGACAGATTCGATTGTCGATACGGTGTGGATGTGGGTGTACGGCTGTATAGCTGATGAAGTGTGCGAGGGAGGATAGTGAAGGTGAGGGTGGCAATGGCGCCTCGTGTACCCGCGAGGATGTCGGAAATACTGTACGAGAATGCACGAGTGAGTTTTGCATGTGGATAATTCAAGAGAACAACATTTATATAAGCGCAGCAGCAAGAATTTATATTTTATTAAAGGGGAAATGTGTCTGGAATATGGTTTAAGTGCCTGCACGGGATGGAATCGAATTTCATTGTCGACCCGATAATGTCGCAAGGTTGACTGCAAGCCCAAGCATATATGCTTAAATGTTGTCTATGATTGATATGGTATATGTATTTTATAACAGAATATGCTTTGGAATATTGTCCATCAATCGAAGAGAGTTTCCAATGGACAAGTAGTGGTTGATTTCAAAATTCTTGTGCATGTTCCCACTAGACGCGAAAGTGCCAAAAGTGCTCACACTACTATTGAAGCAATTTGGTTTGCAAGCGAAATGTCTGTCTCCGTCAGAAATCTGCTAGTTAGCTGGCATAGTGGTGAAAAATCACTAAACTTTATTACTCGGTGGTGGAATCAAGAGTGTCCTGTCATAAGTGACAGGTTTCACGGTATGTGCAGCTTCTTCTGTCAAACTTCAGCCGGGAGCGTTAGTAAATGCGTTACAATACATTTCAATTTGCTCAAATCCTTCAACAATCGCAATTAACCATCTGTCTGATCAATTGCGGTGTAGGTAGGTTAGGTTGGGTTAGAGTGGCTGACTACCTTAAGGGTAACACAAGAATAATTTGGAGCTCTTAATAAAGCGATGGAGCTGCAAGTCGTAGAAATATGGGGCGTCCAAGTGACTAAGTCTGCGAGATTAGAGGGCATTGCAATTGCAAGGAAGGTGTGAAATAGGTTCTTCTTCCTCTGTATCCCTACAACTTCTTCAGAAGTCGTTATAGGTGGTACCCAGTCTTAAGACGTGAATTCCAATGGCGCAATGCCCGGCTATAACGCCGATGAGAGTTGTGGGATTCTGTCTGCTCATTCTGATCTTCATCTTCATCATGATAATGAGCGCGAGTGTTTTGGATCGATGGTAGGACGTAATTGATTTGTTATGAGGCATCCAGTGCCGAAAGACCATCTACGTTTTGGGTGCGTAAGCGTTTCAAGCTTTTGTAGATGTTTTGTAGTAGCGATAGGCTTGGACGGCAGATCTCCGTCCGGAAAGAGTGTTGAGGTGGTGCTCTTTCTGGCGAGTTTGTCCGCTTCGCAATTCTCTGGGATATCACTGTGTTCCGGCCCTCATAAGTTTGATGCTGATATACTTGGCCACTTAATTAAGAGATTATGGACGTCTTGGAGTTAAATGTGACTGCAGTCAGAGATTTGATCGCTGCTTCACTGTCAACAGATGATAATATCTGCATGACAGACCGTCTTTAATCGCTACAGTCTATGCCTGGGTGAAGTTACAGTGAGAGGGTGGTCGGAAGTTGGAGTCCTGTGAGTAGACTCAGACACCTATTGCTTCACCCAGCTTCGCTCCATCTGTGAAAATTCGCAGAGGACCGTCCAGCGTCTGGTGTTCAGACGTCCAGTAAGATCTGGCGGCAGTGCGGGTTGAGTAGTTTTTTTTTTCTATGGATCCAAATTTATCAAGTATCGTAGAGTGTCCGGATCTGAGATCATTCCTGAGATCCTTCCATCCATTTAAATCTAAACGCCGTGTATGTGTATTTAAAGCTTGAAAGAGGGTAGTGCGCATCGCTCCGCTAATGCAAATGCATGCCATCCGCTGCACCCTTTTAAGTTGTTTGCAGTAGACGTCTTTGTCTAACTCAGTCCACCAGATCGCGACGCCTTACACTAGTTTGGGTCTGACTACCGATACGATGTAGGGTTCGGTGTAGGTGAATATAATTGCAATAGTGGTGAAAGTTAAATCAAAAATTAAATCAAAACGAAAAACAAATAAAATATAAGAGGAAAACTACTGAATAAGATCAATTCCTTCAATATAGTAGTTAAACGTTTTTAAATAAGCTGCTTAAATGAAGCAAGTGTAAAATATTAAAGTCATTACAAGTACGTTACAATCTTTTGTAAGTCAGAAGGATGTAATTACAAAAATTACATACTTCTGCTTGCATTATATCGACTATAAGACTCCTTGTGCTTATCTGGTCAAACTTATTATTCTAAGTAAACGTTGTGGTCTGTGAGTGGAGTGTCGGTTACCGGAGCTCGATCACATCTCATTACTGTGCAGACTTAGTGCGCCAATTTTATAAACAGGTTGCCGCTGACATTTTAGTATATTTATTCTCCATCATATCTTACCTCCGTACATGACTAGAGGGCTGAATGTAGTTATGAATAGAAAGTGTACAATGCGCGGCTGTAGACTTTATTTACATTCAATGTTATTTCAGGACAGTTTTATTCTTAAATTACTTTGCAAAAATCAAATCAGCTCAAATGTTTGCATTAGATGGAATATTGACGGATGCGCCTGTTTTGAATTTTGTAATATTACTCCTATTAGAAGCCTACGTATAAACACAAATGTGCGAGTTCAGAAGTTTAGGAGAATTGAAACAAGAGCATATCAGTCACCATTATAAGTCACCCCGGGAAAGTCCATGCTCAAGTGTTGCAAGCGCGTTCTAGAGCTATGGTCAAGCCCAGGATGAGGGATAAACGTTCCGGCAGAAGTACAACCAACCAGCTTTTCACTCTAATAATGGTACACGAGAGTGTGCCAAACCCAACTACATCTGTTTCGTAGATTTGGAAAAAGCATACGACCGAGTCCTTCGAGGTAAACTCTGGAGTATTCTGCAGGAGTATGGGATGGGACACAAGCTGTTGCAGTCGTGTTCGGGTTCACGGTGCTACATTAAAGCCATTCACCGTGGACTTTGGACTTCGCTCCTTTTCATTGTATATATGGACTGGATGTTGCAGCGCAGCCGAGGGGTGGAATGTTTCACATTGGGAGAGTTGAGGGTAAGTCATTTTCTTTTTGCAGATGACTTAGCGATCCTCACTTCTTCCAGCGCGCACTCGATAGGTTTCTGCCCGTATGTGCTGATGCTGAAATAAAGGTCAACATGGACAAATAGGTTGTTATAGTAATCTCCAGAACGCCTGCACTCTACATGTTAGTGGAGACCAATTGATGCAGGCGGAGCAGTTTAAGTATCTCGGGGTTTTTGCACTAGTAATGGGAAGAGTAAAGCTAAGCTTTCCTGTATGATTAGTCAAGCTGGGTCAGTTTTGAAACAGCTTGGAAGGTCTGTAATCAGGAAGGCCGAACTTGGTGTCAAAGCTAAGTTAGCGGTTTCAACTCAGTATTTGTTCCACCTCTTTGGGTAATGACCGAAAGAATAAAATCGCATACTCAGATAAGGTTTCTTCGTGCTGTTGTGGGAATTACTCGCCGGGATAGGGTGAGAAACACTGCAGTACGGGAGCAACTCAACATTGAGCAGCAACTTCTTCGAAGGGAAAGGACTATGCTTTGATGGTTTGGTCACGTGGCACGAATGTCCCCTTCATCACGACTTCCGAGGCGGGCGTTGGCGACCGCTTGGTAGAACCAGGACCAGGTGGTTGGACCAAGTCCAAAAATTCGCCTGAATACGCTTGGGCATAACTCCTGATGAGTTAGAGTCGATGGCGGAGGACCGAGTTGCCTGGAGATCTCTCGTGCGTGGCTTACCCCCGCGACCCCTTTAGTGGATCATGCATGAAAACTAATTTAAACAAACAGGCGACGAACTGCAACCCTGTGGGTGCGGTTACGGACAAAAAACCACCTTTAAAGCAATATGTATTCACGTTAACTGTAATCAATTGAATTTGACATATTTTAGTTTAGTGGAAAAACGGATAACTTAGCAGAGCAGTAGTCTCCGTATATAAGGCTCATACATGACACAGACACGTCGCTGCGAACCTTAAGTCTGCGCAAACAACCCTTAGCCACTCACAGTACAGACAATTTGCACAGACTTTGATTTGTATCGTTACGCCGTGGTCGTCAGGTCCGAAATATGACTGACGCTGCTTTGGCAATTAAAAAAAAAGAAAATAATAATTTAGACTAAGGAGTGTTAAAGCTTTTTTAATTTTCCAATCGAGTTTTTGTCTGTCGTTAGTTTTTTAAAGTTAATTGTCTATCCGTGCTTTTATTCATGTTTACGATATGAATTCTCTCGGGCTGTGCAAATTCACTGGACACGACATGTGTTGTGTATGGGCCCTATTAGTTGTGTTGATTGTTTGACGCTTTGAAAACTGCTGCGCTGAACTGAGTCAAAAAGTTTTGCAATTGACGCAAGCAAAATCCACCGCACACCGACTTCTACGTGCTATCATAATATATACTGAATACTATTGCATATTTTAGTCATTAAATCATCATGGGTAGCAGACGCTACCTCCCCGGAGTGTACCATTGGTGTACTGTTTTTTTTTTTTTAATTTTACGTTTGCTGGATATAAATTTACCATAGATAGGAACATGGTATATGATTACTGCTAGTAAATATTCTGCACTGGGAAAAACATGTTATGCTTCTCTAGACATAACTCACTAAAATGGAAAAACCGTTATACCCACGATTTGCAAGCTAATTTAATTTATCAATTGATTGGTTATAATGTCAACATTAATAATAAAGCCTAAGAACATCAATCATTTTCCAGTCGGTATCCTTAAGCATATAAATTTATGGACAAATGATAAGTTGGCACGGTACAGACCAACATGTCCTTAAAGTCACGCATTATCCGTTCACATTAGAAGAGATCGATATCCAGATAAATGACTCACCTAAGTGTTCGTCCCAAAGTGGTGTTTCTCGTGTAAATATGACCATGGCAATGACGACGTATTTCGACACTCACTCCCGCGCACACAACTCGCCACCGAAAGTACTCATTAAAATTCCCTTTAAACAAATAAATTAATTTTCCTTCAGCGCGCTGCTGAATCGCGCATAGGCTTTGCTCCTACCCCGTTGCGGAGTATGCCAATCACATGCAAATTTGTCACCTGTCACGCGTTCAATGGGTTCTGAATCGAAAATAGAAGGAAACTGCATAAATAATTTATATCATCGCATTTTTAATTCATGAAAATACATTTCCTATTTTCGATGGGGCGCGCATTCGTTGCAGGCGATGGTGGTTAAGTGAAAGCTGCGCACAGCTGCATGCTTTCAAATGTTTCCAACCGCAAGATACACCTCGTTTGGATTCACAGATGCAATTTCAAGCTAATTTGCCGTCAGACCAGGGTGTGCATGTCGTCACTGCGTCTATGATTGATGTGCCCAGTGATTCATTGCGAATATAAAACCAATCGAATTGAACGAGGGTCTGAACTGGTCTGGGGGAAAAATGAATTGTTTGAATTGATGCCGGCCTGATTGATTTGCTGCGATATTTGAATCTCTGTGGCCGGTAACTACAATAATTTTATATTTTATTGCACTGGGTGCCTGATATAATTTTTATAGATTTATAGTAGATACTAGGATGTTTCGCAAAAATTTTGTTACATTTGCTGACTGGAAATATTGCCTTCTGCATCATCAAGTTAAACGCAGTCAAGTGCATTTTAAGAAACAGACTCATGCTGATGTACAGTGGAGTGTATGTGTTCGGTTACTGGAAATGAGTTTCTTTATCTTCAATATTCAGATGAATCAATTTATTCGAGAAACCAACAGCATTGCCCGTGGAAAGATAAATAAAAGCGATAGATGACGTACAGAAACATTGAATCTAATAAAAACTAACTGAGATACCACTTGTGTTTTCTGTTATTGATAACAATAACGATTATCGGGTCTTAACAAAAAATGTTCTTACGTTAAGCCAAGATCGTCCGAGAAAATAGTCCTTCTGATTTAAATTGGCACGCTTACGCGGTAATGCGTAATAGATCTTTATGCCTCCAAGTTGAACACTTCACTACCACCAAAGCAACTTTGGAATAATCTACGTAGCATCGGAGTTTCCGACAGCAGACTAAATGATAAATGTGAAGTTGACCCAGATATCCTAAACAATTTCTATCTTGAATGTCAGTCTGAGGAGTGTGGTTTTAACTTTGATGGAAGACCTTTTTCGAGTATCAGACAATTTGAAGTGGAAACGGTTAGCGAAATTTAAGTAATTAATTCAATTAGGTAAATAAAATCAAACGCAATTGGGGAGGATGGAGTCTATGAAATTTGTTAAGTTAATCCTTCCTTTAATAGTATCTCACCTAACCCATATTACCATATTACCTTTCCTCGATCATGGAAAGTGGGCCGTGTAATATCAGTCGCAAAACCATCAAGTCCAACATCCCCCCAGATTTTAGACCTATCAGTGTCCTTCCATGCTTATCAAGCGTCTTAGAAAAAAGCGTAGCGAAACAGCTTCTAAAACACCTGTGTCTTAATAATCTAATGTACTAAGTTCAGCCTGGTTTCCGAGATAACGATAGTACATCCACTGCTATGGCCAACATCCTGGAAGCTATCAGGAATAATTTTGATAAAAAACACGTCACACTTCCATGTCTACTTGATTTCTCCAAGGCTTTTCACAAAGTTAATCACAGAATATTTGGCTGAAAGTTGTGAAATCTCTTCTCGTTTAGTGACAGTGCAGTGAGGCTAATTTATAGCTTCCTGTCAGACAGATTTTCAAGAGTTGTTGTTAACCCTGACCGTTTTTTGGCACTTTCACCAGTTAACCAAGGCGTACCACAAGGTTCAAGTCTGGGACCTATCCTATTTTCCTTGTTTATTAATGATCCTCCATCGGTGTGTAAACATTCCACAGTTCATCTATATGCAGATGATGTTCAACTGCACTCATCCAAAAATCTCATCAATATAAGGGTTTTGATAAATCTGATGAATCAGGAGCTTGCCAATATTTATAGATGGGCTATAATAAATGCATTTAGTTATAATTTGAAGAAGTCATAGGTAATTCCTATTTCTAATTCTCTAATGTCCTTTCATTCCCCGTCGAATATCGTACTTTCTGGAGAGAAACTGGAAATAGTTGATACGGTGACAAGTCTAGGTTTTGTAATCAATAGCAAAGTGTCCGGCTGTGACCACACAAATTACGTAATTAAACGTATTTATGGGTGCCTGCGGATGTGGTTGACCACAAGTTACACTCCAATGGTTACTAGAAGAAAACTTGATACCACCCTAATTCTACCTTTGATAACTTATGCTGAAGTTGTCTATAGTCAAGTTGACTCTTCGTCACAGCAGAAGCTACAGGTAGCATTTATGGTATGCTATCAGGTATGTTCATGGCTTACGCAGATTTGATCATGTATCTCAATGCACTAAAAGCTTACTCGGAACTTCTCTAGACCACTACATGGATGCTAGAAATCTTATATTCTTGCATAATATTAAAGTCAATAAGTCTCCCATGTATCTGTTTAAGAAACTCTTTTTTTTATAATTTGCGCGCGCACAAGTAATTGTTAGTATCCTTAAGTGTCCGGGTTCAAGACACAGCACTGGCCGAAGGTGTAGAGTGAGAAAGGGAGAGGAGGTACCTGTGTACATTGGTTTTAAATATCTGCGGATTGTATTCTGGGGGAAATATTGGGCTGGGAAGAGCATTCCATATTCGTGTCGTGAGGCTGATGAACTAGTCTCTAAATTTAACTGTGCGTCCGAAAGAAGGCTTAAGGGTAAGCTGATGAGCATTCCTGGCGAGACGGGTATTGCGGGTGAATTCATGGAGAAGAGCAATGCAGTTGGCAAGCTCACTTGAGCATCGTTTGTTAAAATAGCGATAAAATACGGATAGAGACGAGACGGTACATCGATGCTCGAGCGAGTCAAGTGACTCTGCAATAGTGTTGTGTCCTATAAGTTTTATCGCTCGCTTTTGTATTCTGTCTAATAGGTGCAGGGTGGTTTTGGGTGCACCAGACCAGATATGAGCGTTGTACCCAAGTTTGGGGCTTATATACGCCTTCAAAATTAAAGCCAAGTCAGAAGGGGTGAAGTATTTCATGCATCGATTGAGGAAACCTAAATATTTCGCAGCATTTTTGGCGACCTCAAATATGTGATCGTTCCAACTATGTGTTGTGTTGATACACATACCAAGGATGGAAATTTGTCCGGTTTCATCGACACAGGTGTCATTCCTGGATAATGGCTGATTAACAAGGGTTCGCTTGAGTGACAGCAGACAGCATTGCGTTTTTGAAGCATTGATTTCCACTCGATTGTTCCTTCCCCAGTTAATTATGCTGTCAAGATCGAAATTCAATGTGCTTTACATAAGCTGCCGTTCCAATTCTACGGCCGAAGGGCGGGGTCGTGAGTCTTGGAACGAATACGAAAAGCTGAGGGTGCTGTCATCAGCGAAGGAATGGATTGGATTAGAAGAAGCAGACAGGAGATCATTTATAAAAATGAGAAAGAGCGGCGGAGACAGAACAGAGCCGGGGGGACACCAGCATTTATTTGGTGAATATCAGACTTGAACCCATCCACGACAACTTGAATTGAACGGTTCGCAAGGTAATTTCTAATCCATTGAAGAAGAGATTCATCGTCACAAACTCTGTCAATTGCCTTAGAAATATCAAGCGCAACGATCTTGTTTGCGCCTGCATTGTGCAAAGATTGGGTCCACTTTTCGGTGAGATAAGCTATCAGATCACAAGTGGACCTGTTGCTACGGAAACAATACTGCCGGTCATTAAGAAGTTTCCGCGATTTGAGATATTTCATAAGCTGACGATTTATCAGCGTTTCCATGGCCTTAGAAAGAAGGGACGTAAGTGCTATGGGTCGGTACGAGGCGCGTGACGAAGATGCGCCCTTTTTAGGGACGGGCTGGACAAATGCATCTGCTCGGAAAGAGACCTAAAGAGTAGGATAGATGAAAAAGCTTACCCAGTGCTTTTGCCAGCGCAGAAGAACACCGCTTCAGAAGAATATTGGAAATACCATCCAGGCCAGTGGATTTGTGCACGTCGAGATCTTTAAGTACTCTTGCAACTGTACGAGTGCGGAAGTGGATTTGTCCCATGGTGAATTCAAAGCTCTCAAGTACAGGTGGCGACATATTGGAATCTGGTAGTTTTGAGCTTGCTGCAAGCAGATTCGCTTTGTCTAAAGAGCTGACAGCTGGGATGTCCTGAGCGTGGGAATTGAACACGAGGCGGAATTCTTTAGCTTTTTTCCAAATGACCAAACGTTTTTGCTACCCTTGGGACATTGTAGCACTGCACAGTTTGCCTCAACTTTTGCTCATACGAGAATTTCACACGTCTTATAATTGCATTACAGTCATTTTTGGCCCGTTTAAACTTATTCCGGCTTTCCTCAATAGGGTTTGCTTTGTATTTCCGGAAATTCAACTTTCTCAACCTGATAGCCTCTTTACAGCTCGAGGCGTACCATGCGTTTGCTTTGGGCTTAATACACTTCACTCTATGAGGAATGAAGGATCTCATGCCCAGCAGAAGAATGTTTGTGATCATATCAGCAGCGGCACCCACGTCACTATCGATCTTAATCTTAATCACTTAATCTGACTCGATCTGTCAGAACACATGCTCTAATACCATCTCTTCATCGCTTTACTAATTCATGGCGCCTTTTTCCACATACATGCTATTAAACTTTGGAACTCTTTACCGTTAACGAGACGAACAATCGTTAATGCCAAACGCTTTAAGTCTACCGTCTATTCGAGACCTGCAGTAGTAGAAAAACACTTTACTAACGCATGGGAAATTGAAAAGTTTGGTGTGCTTACTTGAATATTTGAACAAACTAAGGCGTCTGGTCATCGAGGGTCATCCTCATGAATGAATAAGAGGCCTAAGTGGTTTCTATATTAGCATATGCTCCATGGACCTGAAAGAGAGCAGCACGTGATTCCTTTAGCAAAAGTAATGACATTTCTTATGTCTACGCTGTGCTGAATTACCGTACGATGCTAGTTGCTTTTGCACAAGGAAATGTGGTTTTGTTTATATTTCCAGGTGGTGATCAATATGTGTTATTTAAAACAACGTTTGCTAAGACTTTAATCATATCAACAGGACATTGGGAATAAAGATTTTTTTTTTATCTAATGAATAACGATCTATATATATACGGTTGGCGCTGCAGCGCGTAGAAGGCCAGGGCCTGGCTTCTCAGCAACCACTCGTGTTACGCGTGCTATTGTTCTCTCACGATTGGAGGGACCAGTTTTATGCAAATAATTTTTGGTCGTACCGTCCGAGAATCGAACCCAGGCAGCAAGTGTCAGTTGCGTAGAACGCCACGGCCTCCACTGTATGTATGTAGAATATCAAAAAGTAACGTATCCCTGTGATACGCTTATAACAAGCATTCGTTCATTCTGTGAGTACACGTAAGCGTGTAATTAAAAATAGTTAACAATCCATACAGGTCTCATTTCTAATTACACAACGCAGACAGTAATTTATTAATTTGTGAAGAACATTTTATTTACCGCCTGTGATCACCTTCTCATCGTATTCAGACATTTCTTTTGTGCGCACTCAAACACCACCCGTCATTGAATTTCGAAATTCCGAAAAGTTCCCTCTTCAAGTATCCCATTTCACATTTATTTGAAGGAGCAATTAAAACCAAGTAAAACATCATGTTATCCTCTTTAGAGCCCGCATTCGTCTGGATACCACTTCCCTCTGTAGCACCAAGCGGATCGCTGGTCCCGCATCTAACTGTCAAAATCAGCTTAATTCGTTCAATTCAATTTGTCCGTCTAAACTTAATATTCAGCTTTACAACACCGCCAGTCCCTCTTATTTCCCTTGTGCTTCCATTTTTCTATGAACTTTTCTAATCGTCAGCTTAAAAGTATCTCATTCACTCGTAGAACGAATAAAGAGATTCCAACTTAGCAACACACGTACACATACGCAAAAAGGACGAAGGATTAATATCATTCTTGGATGCATACACATCAAGTGAAGACAACATAAGAGAAAAAACAATAAACGAGCAAAAAAACTTCAGTTGACCACCGAACAATAAATAACAGACCTTCCCGCTCCACAGAATAGCTCCAGCCATCCCTGAGCTAAACGATACCAGTCAATCACATTAACGGATTAAACAATTCTTCCGAGCCAAACAAAAGAGGACAACAAATAAATAAAAAGAAGGGAGAGAGAAAACTAGAAATCAAATGACGGCAAATGGTAGAAGCAATAAAAGCCAAAGGCAAAACAAAAGAGCGAAAGGACGCAAGAACGAGATGAAAAAGAAGTGAGTTCGTTATTCCTCTTGATTGAACTGCAGTGCACGGTGAACCTGTTCCATCGTGGCCATGTATACTTCTGGATCTTATTGATCTCCATCGATTTGTATGCTTCCTTGGCGGCTAATGGCTTGTGTTGGAGGTCGCATGTGGTCACTAAATAATCCCCTTCCGTTAGGGATCTACTTCGTGTTTCACCTGTGCCCCAGTATGTGGATGTGTGAATGTTCAAATTGCAATCAATTTAGGGAACACCAAGCGAAATCGACTTTAGTTTCCCCATCATGCCGCCACAAACGAAACTTTCCAACTGAGTGAGTGATCACAATGGAAGGTTAGTCGATGGGGATTTGTCTGTACGTCGTGGCTAAAGAATATGATTATAGACTTATAATTCGGAAACTCAAACCGATTGGGGAGAGAGAGAATAGGATAACTTGAGGAAAAAGTCTTTTCTGTACAGGATTATGCGATTAGAAAGTTGTCTGCGTTCGGTGTAACACAGATTAGATGGCTTTGCGAACGAATATGAGTCCTGAATTGAAATGAATAATGGTTACAACTTGTGGTTGGTTGCGTGAGAGTCGATTGACTATAGGACGATGTAGACGAAAATGCATGCTCAGGTGACATAAAAAAGATGTGTGCAACTTATGGTCAAGTCTATACCCTGCAAAAGAACATTTCGCATTGCAACCAATATGGGCACGCTTGACAGCTGTCTTCTCTGACTGAGGATTCATCAATATCAGAAGCATGAAGACGATGTTTGGTACAATCAAATGAGAAAGTAGTTGCACTAGAAAAAGCAAGCGCTACTCGCAGACGACGCCTATTGGTTCAACGAACTGTTGATGTCTTTAAACACAACCACAGTATCGGATGTATGGATTAGGACTCAGGGAATAATTGCTTTTGATTTTTCCTTAATGTACTCAGACTATGGATCGAACTTATCATTGCTGTCGATGTAGATGCAATTGGCAGAATGCATTTCGCTAGTGCTCTTTGTACGCATCTTCTGAAAAATAATCTCGGAAACATGAGCGGTTCTATAAGACAAACAATTCGGAAAGATGAACTAATTTTTTTCTATTACCACAGTCTACCAAAGACCAGATTTCTAAGAAATGTCTAAATAGGTCTGTTACAAACAAAGCTTCTTTTCTGTTGCATTTGCTCGTTTTTAAAATAAAACGAATTCTTGATTTGATATATTTAATGTTTTGTGGAAGATATACATTTTTTTTAACTGAGTTTGATTCTCGAAAATGTAAACAATTTGAAAAGATGAACGGAGCCTGTTTTTTTTCTATGCAACTTTCTAAGATTTACTGTATTCTTAAAATTTTTAAACGACCGATTTTGGAATAGAATTCTATGTGAGCTGCCTGATCCACTAACGAACTCATCGTGGTCTTTAATTTCAGAAAACGTTTTGAACATTATTGAACAATGCTTAAGTTAAGCCACGATTTTGCATATGAATCATACATTTATATTTATATGTATTATAAAGGGTGATTTTTTTAAAGCTTTAGGAAAGTTTTTAAAAAAAAGAACACATGAAGTTCAGACAAATGCATGAAATCTTTATTTGAATCGATAGTACGGTCCATATAATTTAATGTTTGAAGATTATTTCATGCAAATGTTGACCTTGACTGCGCCTCAAATGGTCCATCGGCTCAGTCCAATTTTGACATACTCCTTCCAACATTTCGGCCGGTATCTCACGAATAAATGCTTCAATTTTGTCTTCCAATTCCAATGCGTCAATTGAAGCGGGCTTGTCTGTGTAGACATGAGCTTTAACATAGCCCCACAAAAAATAGTCTAAAGGCGTCAAATCCCACGATCTAGCCGGCCAATTGACCGGTCCCGAACCTGAAATAAAATGTTCACCGAAGTCGCCTCTCAATAAGTCCATTGTTGCGCGTGCTGTGTGGCATGTGGCATGTGGCACCGTCTTGTTGAAACCGCATGTCATGCAAGTCAAGCTCTTGCATTTTGTGCAAAAAAAAGTTGGATATCATCTCACGGTAGCGCTCACCATTCACAGTTACGTTACGATTCGCATCATCTTTGAATCAATGATGCCACCAGCCCATAAACCGCACCAAACTGTGACTTTTTCTGGATGCATTGGTAGCTCTTACAATGCTTCTGGCTGATATTCTGCTTATTTACGTACCCATTGAGCCAAAAATGAGCTTCGTAGCTGAACACAATTTTTCGCGCGATGAACTTTCTTAACAGAGCACGCATTTTGATAATAAAATTCAATAATTTGCAAGCTTTGTTCGTTTGTAAGACGATTCGTGGTTAAATTATAGATCAAACTGAAGATGTTTGACAGTGAAACGAAACACGAAACGTGCGTCAGCTGTTTAAACCAGTGTTGCCAAAAAGATTTACTAGCTGAATCGGCCACGCCTTGCTGCGTCTCCGGTCGGTACATATACGACGATGGACAAAAACTGGTTAATGAAGCAATTTTGTTTTAAATGTACATTTTGTTACAAAATACTGAATTGAAGGAAAAGTAAAAAATGATATTTCAACGATATCAGAAATCTTACACAGGTCCATGAAAATAATACGTCACGTTTAGCATCAATAGTCAGCTTAATCCGATTATAAATATTTGTTTGCACTGCTTTCAGTAAAGGCTCATTAATCGCAATAAGTGTAGCTTAGTCAATACTGTTCTATTGTTCGTCTCGTTGCAAATCACTGTGCATACCATAATGACTAAGTGGCGAATTTTAAATTAAGATACATAACACTAATGTTTCATTATACATCTTTGTGTGAAACCCAGATTTGGAAATAAGTTTGATTGTTTAACTCGGTGTAATATATCTTCAATTATATAGCTTTTATGTTTTTCCGATGCGTCTGTTGGATAACATGTTGTCAAAATAATTGAAAACAGTTGGAGAATACTATTCGGCGTGGTTGTCATCGCTACATCAGCAAGTGTCAGGCCGAAATGATTGTCGTTTTCCAGCAATTGCAACTCGTTACATGCATCGACCATTAACTGCGCTTAAAAATTCGAAAGAAGTTGGTCTGAGAACATTCAACAACAAACGCAAAGAAAAGCATTTTTAGGATGTACTGTGTAAAGTTGCTCAATGTCGTGGCTTTGACTATGCCTGCAATAGTGAGATGCAGCTTTCCCCGTTTACGTGGTTCCAAGTTTTTACATGCAAAATAGCGTGAAACATCTGTATGTAATATTTATTTATTTTTTTTTAATCGGCCAAACATTTCTTATTTTTCAAGCAATATTTTTGATGGCTCATGTGCTTTTTAGGGAATACTTTCTTCGCTTTTTGCATCTTCTTCGTTTTTAAGATGCACTTTAAGGTGCTGGATAGAAAGGTATATTTTGTGTATGGGAAAATTAAAAATATGTCCTATAGCTCCGATACTGTTGACCCATCTGGTATTCTATTATTTCTTTTTTTACACTTATATATACGTCCAAATAACTGTCTTTATTAAGGACAGGCATATTTATAGTTAGACAGTATAATTAGCTATATTATTCAGTTCGAACAGGAATAAATAATAAAAAAAGGTATAAAAATATTATTTATGTAATGCTTTTAGATACACAACATTGCTAGTTTTCTTTAAGTAACTGCCCTTGCGATTTATTAATCGACATTGTAAATGCAAGCCGCATTGGAAATTATATTATATTAAGGCGTAGTATTAAAACGTCTTCGGCCTTGTACTTCCCTTTTAAAAATGTGGCTTCGATAACGTGTTTCAATAATTTCTTCATCGCAAGCCGGGTGCGGTTAACAAAGACGTGACTAGTTTATGTTCTGCAATATAGTGGTTGCAGCTCCGGCTTTTAATAGTAGATTATGAGGTGGTATGTTAATGACAACGATGAAAAACAGTTTAAAAAAGAATCACTTAGCAAACTCAAAACTGAATAACACTGATTACCACGCGAACAGTAGTCGTTGAGTTTTCTGAATTTATCATATTTTCTGTGCAATTTAATTAATGTTTATTCCGTACTATAAAACAGAAATGAAGTATGATGGAGATGCCCAACGTCTACCTGTATTGCCCCTTAAAATTTTTAACAACCATTGTGTCGTTTTCTAAAGCCAAATTGACAAAGCACAGAACGGCATTTACGTTATTTCGTGAATAACTGTCAAAAAGTCTCTTAAATTCGTCGATGGACTAGGGGTCAATCAGCTGTGAAGTTGGGCATCTCTATAATGTTTCATTTCTGCGATAAAGTATAAAATATCTTTAAAAGAATTAATGAAACCAAGGGAAATGGGGATTCATTTGTACATACACTGATTGACAAACATTTTTCGGCATATGGGTGTTGTAGGTTTAAAAGGTCAATAAAATCCAAAACCCACAAAACATTCCAACCGATTAATGTAATTAATATTTTTATTCATCTAAAGCCACGCTTTTGCTTACATTAAGTCCACTTTATCCAGCTTTCGCAATCTAATTCAAAAGAGATAAAAATAACAAACTTCAATTTCTTATGGGCAAAAGTGTTCATCATAAACTAAACACACTCACTGTGGCTTCATGTGTGCAGTGCAACGAATGTAATTAAATCGGTTATGCTACTTGGACTTTATTACAAATTAAGCCGAATACTTCTGTCAATCAGAGTAAATACATTTTATTTGTTTAAAAAAAAAACAGAGTCTACTGACAAAATCACATTCATCAAAGATGAACAAGTGGTTTTCTGAAATTACCCAATTTCCTGCAGAAAGATTTTTGTGTTCTTGTAATCTTTTCATGAGTCTCGAACATACAGTGCTCCACAAAAGTACAATGATGCAATTTGGAAAAAAGAGTTGTCATTCACAGCATATAAAAATATTTTTGAAAGGTAAATTCCAATTAAGCAAGGTTTCAGTTTAATTGAGAATAGAGATATCCAACACCTATCTCTGATTCCATCTGTCAGGAAATGCAAAGCCAATTCCACTGTACTCTTATTCTTTACGGCTCAATGCCGACATGGACAAGGGGTGAAAATGACCGAAGTTGGTTTTGTCTACCCTCCATTATCTCTGGTTGCAGCCTGTGAGAAGCAAGTGTTGTGTTGAATGTTGCAAATAAATGCAAAGAGCTTTAATTTAAGTCGATGAAATATCACCTCATCTTATTTCTTTTCTTTCTTACCAATTCGGTGTTCGGTGTACAAAATGCTTATATTTGTCCGCTCAACTAATAAAGCTTCTTTTCTATATTGCGGGTACCTAACTTTCATCCCAGTGTTTCCGACGCGTGCTCAATGGGATTGAGATCGGGGCTCTGTTGTGGGGCTCGTAGCATGTTGACAGTGTTATATAACAACCAAAAACGCGCATTTTGTGCGGTGCTACTGGGGTAGCTATCTTGCTGAAAATAATAACCAATAGTAATCCCCAACATTTCAGCACTTGCTTTTAAATTTCTTTTAAGAATATTAATGTACACGAACGACTGGTCCTTCGATTAGTTCCATCTTTCCAACCTCGGATGACGCCATAAAGCCACACACAATAACACTTCCACCACTGTACTTCACTGTTTCTCCTTTCCATCAAACGGTTGTCAGACTTAAAGACGCTTCATTTTGATTCGTTCGGAGAAGATACGATTGCACCAGAAGTCTGGCGACTTATTAAAATGCGACCAGTTTTTGTCGATTGAACTTGTGGACCAACAGTTTTTTCCTGGGTGTCAATGACCTCCTTTAGAACTATTGTTGTCCTTATTATTTCTGGATCTGGATTAGGTATTATAAAATTCTTTATATTGAGCGCCCATCGTATTAGCCATTAAATACGGTAATTTAACCACCATTCGCTTGATGGCACGCTTATCTCTTGCAGTGAGCTTTGTTCGATTGTCGCAATATCTTAAATAAGCAATCTTTGCTATGAAACTAACCACAGTTTCATTAACTGCATTTAAAGAAAGATTATTATGGCCTGTGCGTACACTTTTGTTGACTGAATTTTGGAACTTTTGTAATTTTTTTCGAGCAAATTCATAGTCAGCTCATTAACAGTGGCGATTTTATTTACAACCGGCTCTAAATCAAGAAGCCGACTTTTACTTCTCGTTATTCATAGAATCAAATCACAAATATCTTAAAATCATTCATAAATTCAAATCGAATCTGACAATCGCATAAAGCCAACCAGAAATGAAGTATGATAGAGATGCCTATTTCTAACTCTCTTTCCCCTTAACATTTTTGACAATATTTTATATTATTTTCTTAAGCCAAATTGGCCAATCAGAGAACGGCATTTACGTTATTTCGTGAAAAACTGTCAAAAATTCATGAATAACTGTCAAAAAGCCTCTGAAATTCGTCGATGGACTAGGGGTCAATCCGCTGTGAAGTTGGGCATCTCTATAATACTTCATTTCTGAAGTCTACTTTACGTTCAGCTCATTCTAAATTTAATGTCGACTTTGAGTACTACAAGATAACTATGAATTACAAAATGTCTACCTCAAGTTATGTAAGTGAATAAATTCTCTTATAATCGCCTTTATGCCTGAAACACAATAGTGCGTTGCTGCGTTCGACTTCAATGTTACGGAGGGGTGCGATGACGCACTGCGATAATCAGCTGTTTGCAAACTCTCTCTCTCTCTCAAATACAATATTGTGTCAGCTGTTTTCGTTTGTGAAATGTCAAACCAAAAAATATTCTGCTCAAACAATTGTACTTTTTTTCCTCCTTGGTCCGAATTCGTTTGTCGTTAAAATGTAGTCAGCTGTTTATCATCGGACCAATCTGTCAAAAAATTTCCAACATGTTCGATAATGACATGCGATGGTCTTACGTTTTACGATCCTCTCATCTCCCTCATTTTGTACTTACGTAGGTCGCCGCATTCTGTGCATGGCCATTGAATTGTGTGGGTTGTAAGACGACGCAACGCAGCAGCTAACTATTGTGTTTCAGGCATTATGCCCGTTTCACAATGCAGCGTTGCTGCCTCGACGAAGTGCTGGTTACATATGTCGCATAAATATAAATCATCTGTTTTTTTCATTTCAAACATTGTTAATTTCCGTTAAACTTTTCCGTCCAATGAAAATGTGGAGGAACGCAGGGAAATGTCAAAATGTTTGATCATGTTAAAAACAATTTGGTGAGAGAGTGCGTCACTTACGTTGCTCTCACATTTTTCTAATAAAAGTCAAAACGTAGCACGACGCAGTAAATGGCAGACGACGCACCAACGCAGTATTGTGAAATGGGCATTAAAGGACTCTGAATTTACGCATTGCATTTTTTGTTTTAGCATGTGTTATTGAACTATGTATATCTTTACAAGAAAACTATCGCTAATGGTTTGGAAATAAGAGCTATTTTCTTTCAAATTTCTACGCCGTACACAGACTTTTGTGGGGCACTGTATTACGTTTCTTGCATTTGGCCATAAGGTGTATTGTTGATAATTACTTCGCAATGGCTAAATGAATTGAATACAAATATTCTTAGTTTCTGCAACTTCTGAAAGTAATTTTAAAATTGAGAAGAGAAATGAGGTTGTAATGGGACTCAATTGCTATGAGACAATTGAGTTATTTGGAATTGACTTCTGTCAACATACTTCTGTCCGTTTCTTCTGATACGATTTTACAAAGCCTCGTTGCCCACTGATTTTTTAAGCGTTGGATATTTAATAGAAGTAAACAATTTTTGTTTGAGTTGGTAAATCAACGCCTGCGGGGGCCGTGGCGTTGTGGGTCTATTTGTCGACTCCTACGCAATTGAACCTCGCTTCCTGGTTCCTGGTCCTGGAATCTCTTTCGAGCGTAGGTCCCTTCCCTTCCATTGATAGCAGACACAGCACGAGTGGTTGCTGTAAAAGCTAGGCCCTGAACCTCGACGGACTGTGGCGCCTCCAATATTATGTATTATTTTTAATTATTAAAACAATGCTTTCTTTTCGACGACATGTGAACATATAAATGACATGTAGATATTGACCACGATTAAGTTTCTGTTGTGCTTTCCCTGAAGGCACCCTGGAAAACACTATATTGAGCTCTAAATAATCATTTTGCACAAATTAAGTGTAAAATTCGTTAGTTTACTACAGCTACATTCTATAGCTTTGTTTATAGCTATTAAGACTGTATCACATATGCGTTCCATTCGATATTCATGCCAAAGACATATCGCTTCTCTCGCCTAACAAGTGCTACAAAAATGCCAGAATGCCCAGACATCAATAATAAGGTCAAGCTATAAAGTTTCTTCATGTTTTTCGCACAAATGTCTTTCAGCAGATATCATGTTCGGTCCATCTGAAATCAATGCTGGCTCGGATTTACACACTATCATGTAATAGAATTTCAATGTTATAAAATTCAGCCACTAGTGCGCATTTACAAAATCATCTACACCGTATCACAGGGCTTTAGACACGTTCGCATCAATAAATCCAACACTGACATGATTCCATGTAATCCCTTAAAATCGCAGCACGTGCTCAAAGTGTCCGTCAATAAAATAACACATATATACCACTGGCATTGAGCAACACATGCACTGTGATAATGGCAGTTAAGTTACACCCTCCAACCTTGGAGCTACAGCAGTAAAAGACTATAAAATGTCACCAATAGTTCAACGTCAAGGCAAATACAAGATGTAAGTCAATTTCAATGACTGCTTCATTCGACCGTGCTTAGTTTCCGGTCGTGTTTCCTTCACATTGATTGCTGATAATTAGGATGACAACGTCCTCGGCAACATCGATGTGCACAAAATGCATATTTGCTGACTTCAATTTAAAAATGAATTATCTGTCGTCGCTGCTCATATACTGTTACATACGAGTACATGGATAGGCCACTTCCACCATTGCATGTCCACGTAAGCGGAAGGATGAAGAAAACTCAACATGACATCAACAACAACAGCATCCAAGCAGCAACTGGTTGAATCCTTGAACTTCGACGTGTACCTTTGTAATGTCATCAGCGAGGTACATACGATGTGAATCATCCTATGAATGGATGTGTTTTAACTTGCACATGTTTTTCAGAATGTGTATGTGTGTATGTATCTAAGGCTGCTTCATTCATGTCCTTTGACTATGCCGACAGGTAACATTGCGATTTTTATTTAATTAACCCTTGACCTGTGTGTGTTGGTTTTGTCGGAGAAGGTTATATCCTTCGCCTTGGGGAGTCGTTAAATTTTATTGTCAGTTAATTTTGCGGTTGATTTTCTGAGAATTTGTGATGTGTGCAAGCGAACAAGGGCATGGCCTTAGCAATGATTTTCACACAATCTGTGGTTTGATAGATAATTGGCACTTCGATTGGTAATTAAATGATAAATACATACTTGAAGCACTTGATCTGCTCTAAGAGTTCTTATGTTCACTTGAAAGGATTAAACTTAAGCAAGAAATGAACGTCAAAAACTATTTTTGATGAAAACATTTCGTATACAATTTGAAACGATTATGATGGTTGTGTGTTTAAAGATGTGATGGCTCGGTTTACTTAAAATTGTAGGAAATACAATTTTGTGAATGAATTGCCATTTCCTTGCTTCAGATTAATTCATGTAAATGTTGACCACAATTGCTTTAAAGTTGTCCGTACGGAGAAACCAATTTTGAGTCACTTGCTATGTGTATGGCTTGTATTTCGCTGGCTTGTCGGCATAGAAGTCAGTTTGTCGTATACCTACACAAAATCGGTTTAAGGAGTCTTAAGATCCATCGAAATTTGACCAGAGTCACTTGGACGTATGCTCAATTGGTCGTTTATAACGACCGTAAAATGAAAAGGGCGGTGCTTTGAACCAAAATGGATTCCCACCGTAGCACAGTGGTCGATTTATGGTTGCTATCTGGACTTTAATATGAAATGAACATTTTTTTTTAATTTTTGTAATGCAAAAGTTATTTATTTATGCTTCTAACAGCATATCCAGGAAAGCTTCAGGAAAAAAACGATTTCTTTTTGAAGATGCCTTATATCGCTTACGATGGGATCGGACGAAATTAAAAACTTATGGAGAACGTCCTCGTTGGTTGTTATCCGTGACATTTTTCTTGAAAAGCTATCACGGTACAGCCTATAATCTTTTTGGCGGGCTTCTAAAACGTCTTCCGACAGTTGGCCAATAACGTCAACACCATGAAGAAGTATTTTATGGACGCTCACAGGCATTTTATGCTAATTATATTTGCTGACAAATAGTTTGGCTGTATATATACTTTCGAAATTTTTGTGTTGTCAATTTTCAATCCTGATGAAAGAGTAATCAGCACTATGCCAAAACGCTGAACGATCTCATGGTCAATTCCTATGAAAGCGGCTGTTTTTGTTGGGTCCTTAAGAAACGTACGTGCAGTGTTTCTATCATTCGTGTTACCTCATCCTTGCTTCTGAAAATCGATCAGTATTCCCAACTCATTCCTGAGCTGGTTTTGAAGATGAACTTTTTTGTCTTTAACCAGTTTTTTGACCTCCTCTCCCCTTGCCGGCCAACATTTGGTATCAAGCTTGTACGACAAAGGTAACAATGATTCCATGAATCGTGTGTGTGTGTGTGTGAAGAGCTCGTAAGCCATGTCCGAATGCGTTACTATCGCAGGGTTTATTTAAACACTTCTCCAAGTCATTCATATCCTTTGGAGATGCTTTGCATATGTAGCAAACTGCACTAGCCTTATTTTTCATAACTGCGTTACAAGTTTTACCGTCAACCATTGTCTTCAACAGCACGTGAGATATGCTTATGGTTTTTGCGTTTATATTCAAACTAGTGGGCTGCAACATATTGATTTCAGATTCCATTCGACTGAATTCCATTATAGTGGTTTCTGAACTCTCTTTAGCAACTTCAAGCCTTACTGGCCGGCAGTATATTGGTGATGAAGTTCTTGCATTTAACCATAACTTTGTACTTTCGTTATCTGATTTCTTCTTAATTTCTAAAGGCACAATGCATGTTAACAATATGTCGGAATCACTTGCGGCAGGATTAACCAAAATGTTTTGATTACAGCGGGAGTGTCCCCCACTACCATCAACTCCCCACTTCCAAATACATTCAAAAGTATCGCCATTTTCACATCCAGAATCAAATACTTCACTTTGTGCTTCTGAAAGATGCTGTACAGTAAAATCCAGTAAGGGCTGTAGCTTGATTTCAGACAAAGTTTCTGTTATCGTGATTGATGTTCTAGGATGGATAACACTTTTTTTTTTTGTTCCAGTATAGAGTAATAGCTAGGGTATATGTTCGCATTTCTTTCATTAGCATTTAGTTGAAGATGTTTATACTGATGCTTCGTTAATTTTAATTCTGTCACTAGAGCTAAGGCTTCTTCAGCTGTATACGGTTTTACTGACTTCGTTATTTCAGGTACCTTAAGTTACTTTAAACTTTTGGGTGAGCTGCCAACAGCATAGAACGTTTACCTTCTTGTCTTAACTTCGATTCCAAGGCAAAGGACTTATTCATGAGTTCACGAATTTTTCTTTTTTTATACAGACTTTATTGAAATGTTTTCTCTGGTCTTCCGAGTTGAGATTTCTCCGTTTTTTCTTCTACTTGAATGGGTATTCGAAATTCTTTGGATATCCAACTGTCTTCTGAATTTAAGAACACATTAAGCGTAAGTTTGCTTGCAGACCACTTTTGAAAAATGAGTGACACAAACGTTTTGCTGTAACTTACGCATTTTGTATGCTGATTCTCATTTATCTCCAATATGGAAAGCTTTGTTAAAACAAACTTTATTACTTCACCCACACAATCAGAGATAGAACATTTGAAAAGTCCGCTCTCGCGCATAAATAAGAATACTTCTTTTCTTGTTACTGATGGCATTTCTGTTGGAAGGGCATTGCTACCTTAAAAAAGGAAAAAAACATATTTTATGGCGGGTCTTGGCATCAAACTCTTACTTTTAATTGAAGTGAAAGATTCAAACTTAATAATAAAATAACTTTTGTGATCAGACTATGTCGGACTTTTTTTTGTATCGACCTTTATACAAACAAAATTGATTCATTTAGATAGCATTAAATTACTGAATAGAGACACCACTTTCACACCTTAATTTTTATAACTGCTTGACAAAATTTATATTTTTTGAAAGAACTTACAATGGGGATCTTGCAACATATTAGCTTTTGGACATTCATTTTTAGTCGGTAAAAACTTGTACTTGCAAATTCTCAACTAAAACACACAATGACAAAGTGATCTTAAACTGCATCATTGCGGTATTAGTACAGTTGCAATTTAAGTGCTGGCCTCATTTGTTGTTCTGAACTAGTTCTTTGGATATTTCTCTCTAGATTAAACGGTAAAAGAGCTAAAAAAAAAGTTCATTTTTGGCTTATGACCAGCTTATGATATATGAAATCGACCACTGTGCGTAGGTGTGAGTTCTGTTCATAACCCTTTTAAGTACCACTGGAGTTGCAGAAATTTACGAATTGTGACACCTGAATCGCATGGAATATTCTTCGACGTCGATCGGTTTCCTAAGATGACTGTTACCTAACACAGACGTATTTTGAACTGAAAAGCTGTCGCTAGGGAGATGAGCGACTTCTGATTTGAGGCCGGCCCGCCCTGACATTTCTGGTCTGTGGAGCAAAAAGGCAAACTCTTGGAAAACTAAGCTACTGGTGCTCATATACCTGTGACCTACCTTTGGGTCAGAGTCTAATAAAATGGGTTTTAGTTTTAGATTTTTGAAATAGTTGAAAATAATAACTATACAGTACAGTCTGGATTGTGTGAACGAATTACTGCCCGAGTCTCTGAAAGAAATGTTGCAGACAAGAATGTTATCACATTATTTACAGTCCTTTGACTTGACAGTTTTTTAAGAATAAGTTTGTGATCATCCGTACTCACATATTCTTGTATGGGAACACTGCCTTTCCACGATTTGCAATATGTGTTTGTTTAAAAAATTGACTGTTCGCAGTCGATAATTCACCTGTGACCTCTTCTCATGAAACCACCACTGCTTCGCGAACGTATGCCACTACCCGTGCTCCTTATTTTTACATGTTCAGATTCGACGTGAGATCCATCTGAAGAAACGCACATATGCAAATTGTAGATGTATATAACCATACTCAGAAGTGTTGCATTGCAATTTCTCACTCTATTACTGTTCGTAATCAAAATGCAGATTATATCTTTTTCTGCAATATCAACTTTCGTATCCATACGAACGTGAACGTTAAGCAACAATAATAAATATAACATAGATGCCAGTATGTAAGGTTGCTTACGTGGAAGATTTAAATGTCTTTCATTTAAATGAAAAATGTCTAACAAATGATGAGTGTAACCGGTTATTTCTACCCGACTCAACATTCCTACATAAGTTGTGCATTGCATTCGAATTGCAACATCATCTGGTAAATAATTTTAGTTACTTTATGGACCTATATTTCTTACCGAATGTCAGAAGAATCAATTTTAATGTTTGATATTAACTGAAAATGCAATTAAGTTTATAATTAATTGGACTAAATGTCTGAATGTTACAATATGTATTACTGGGTCTCATGCACATGCATGTATGCAGGTTTATTATTTATTATTGTACATTGACTTATTTATATTACTATTACTATTATATATATTATTCTCCTCAGTACGATAACTTTGGTGCCAAGAATTGATAACGGTATTTTGTAGAGGGGTTAAAGATTAGCATTTGTTACCATGGGAGGGTGGATGGGTCCATTTCGTTGCGGTTCGTGCGGGTTTTTTTTTTTCAAACTTGATCCAAGTATTACCCATTTGAAGCTATGACTTTTTCATCTTTCTGGCAATTTGTGGATCCCATCCCAAAAGAACTGCGCCGGCTTGGCAGCCAAGAATGAATCAAGCCAATTTTTGATATTCTGCTGTGATGTGTACCGTATTTCAGTGAGGGCTTTCTGCATCGACCCGAACAAATGGTAGTCAGAAGGGGCAAGGTCTGGGCTATAAGGCGGGTGGGGTAAATCTTTCCAACCGGATTAGAAACGTAGCCCGAGCTTTGTCATGATGGAAAATTATTGTCTCGTGTCAGGTTGCATATTCCGGGCGTTTTTCGGCTACTGCTCTCTTCAAACAGATTGATTGCGTTCGATAGCGTTGTCCATTGATGGTTTCACCCGGGTTTAGCAGCTCATAATACAGCACACCCTTCTGGCTTTGCCGTTGATTTCGCTGGTTGGCCAAGCCAAAATCAAACCACTTTTGGCAAGTTCGCGCATGTTCACCATAAACTTCCACCAAAATACGATGCCTTTCGGCAGCAGTTTTCTTCATATTAAAGTAATGAGAAGGAACTCCCCGCAAAAACACTTTTTCAGACACGCTTCAAATGAATGACATATACTAAAATGACGTACAATGACAGTAGCTTTCCAACGCATGTTCCAATGGAATAATACAAGTTACGCCATCTCTTAGTAAACCGCTCGAATTAAGTTATATACCCAATATATCCGAATTAATGTTTTTAAAAACAGTAGTGTCAAATGGGCATACATAGAGACTGGCACATTGACAAAGATAGTGAGGAGTAATCATCATTTCTCATCGTTCCCGCAGGCCCCGCATATGGTGTAATGGGTAAGTCGCATCTTATGCTCATGATATCTCATGTGATTGTGACCAGTGCTCCGACTACCATCCGCAACAGACATTTGCGGGCTTTGCTCTATTGAACTTAGGCCATAACATTTTGTCATCCACTTTTTTCCTGATATCAGCAAGAGGTGGATGAATATATGGGATTGCCTGGGATGTATCAGTTTTGGGACCTTTCTTGGTGAGTTCATCTGCTACCCCATTGCCGACTTTGTCCCATGACATGGGACCCAGCATAGAGTAACTGAATGGTGCGACTAGCTAGAACTTGTTCTGTATAGGCGAAGCGGCTTTAATGGCTGGTAGTATCAGCCTGTATTCTAACAATGATATTATTTTGGCTGTTTGAAAACACTGTCAAAGTCAGATAATCTGATAGAGCAGTGCATGTTTAAGAATTCGGAGGAAATACCTGCGCCCGTTACCTTTTCCATCTTCTACCCATCCATATAAACGTGTATCGATATCCGAGTTATTGATGGGTTCCATAGAGTTCCACTCCTCTCTTGTTGGGAAATAGCACCGGAAGGGTATATCGAAGTCAAGGGAAGGGAGGCAGTAGTCGCCTACGAC
Organism: Eristalis tenax; assembly: GCA_905231855.2. Classification (NCBI taxonomy): domain Eukaryota; kingdom Metazoa; phylum Arthropoda; class Insecta; order Diptera; family Syrphidae; genus Eristalis; species Eristalis tenax. The sequence continues at coordinate 102,155,811 of HG993124.1, read as the reverse complement.
TTGTTCAATTCGTAGTATGTCTAGAACACTCACGTGAACATTGGGGTTTGTGTAGCACCTTTTGGATTGAATAATCCTTATGACGATCTTTGTATCAGTCTTCTGCTTACAGAGGTCAAGTGCAAGAAGATACAGTAGAACAGGGCCGACTGTAGGAGATCGCTCCAGTCACACCTAGACATGCACTCTGTGTGCTTATTAATAACTTCAAGCAAACGTGACTTCATACTAAGCTGTCGTTTGTCAAGATCGGCCTGACAATCTACTGTGGATGTACACAGTATTGTTCTTGGGTGTATACCCAGGCAATTATGGCAATCTCATCGGCGTCTTCAATTGCCTTGGTCCTCATGTATCTGAGTTTTTCAAAAACAGCGTCGTGTAATGCAGTTTCAACTCCCTCTCCCTTCATATACGCATGTGATTGTATCGTGCTTCAAGTTATGCCAATGTATAATAGTCTTTCGCTGCGCAGTGACTAGCTTTACCAGCTTTAGGGATAAAAGCACTTTGCCGTCCCGCTAGGTGAACGGTGTATGACCGTGAATTAGCTTGCTTGGAAACAGGTATTTTAGGATAGGAGTGATAATATCATTGGTCTTCTAAATCATGAATGCCATCAACTCCGTAATTGTGCATGCCGAAGGAGTCAAATGTCCATCTGATTTTGCTTTCGCTGATATTTCGGAATGTTGAGTTTAATGACTGAGGACATCTTAGTCCTCGATGGTTTTACTTGCGTACACAGTAGACGTAGTTTACGTAGTTAGTTTTCGCCTGACGAGATTCTGGCAGTCTGTGATGTGCACATGATCTCACTACTGTGAGATCCTTCTAATCGCATTTAGCCCTGGCAACTGCTTTTTTAAAGATCATAAGGCTTTCTTTGTAGGCAGTACAGTCTTCTGGAAGTCTGGAAGCCGTGGCTGCGTTGAAAAGGGATCTAGACGATAGGGGAGATCTTTTATTTAATGAGGGTCGTAAAGGACACACTTTTCCACTGATTCTTGGCAATTTCTTCGCAGTTTGCTCAAGGTCATTAACACTGGTTGTTTCCTTTTAAGCTTAGTACCTTGTTAGCCTCTTAACCTCTTTTGTGTATCTACTCGAGTCAGTATTTCTGGGTCCTTCTCTCGATAGTAACAGTGAAGGTAATCAATCTGCTGTCCGAATAGGACGACGTTCCTGAAACATTCCGGTGATTGAGAGAGAGACAGAATTGGAGCTACTGCTTGACTTTAAGTCGACGACTTCTTGCGTATTACTGGTGACGACTGTGGCATCCTTATCAATATTTTCTACACAAAGGTTGATCGGTAGAACTTCTGTGGTATGAATCCGAGATTCCCCAGACTGTGTAATGTGAATTGAAGTCACAGCTTAAGATGAGATGCAACGCATCTTGGCTTCCACCACGAGACTCGCAATAAGTCGGTCTGGCGTCATCGTATGGCATGTAAGTTGATGCCAGTACTTGCGATTTGTTACTCATCAGCAGGTATTGCGCTGTGGTCTGATTGTCATCTCTGAAAGTAGGTAGATAAAACGAGCCTAGTTCTTTCCTAGCTACAATACAGGTTCTTATCCAACTTAAGTCTCCGTTCGAGCTGGTTAAGTAGGTGGTCAAATTTCTCTCGTTAAGTCCCCGTACGCATATGTTTTTCGCTGTTGATAGGAGAAAGGCCAGACTTGCGCTGTTATGGAGATTAATCTGTACCACCTACAGGCGACCAGCGGGATCGATTGTGTTCTTGTCGCCCATTGCTGCCAGGATTGTTAGTTTGTAAATTGAAATTGCACATGTATTTTCAATTCCTGTTTGTGCAGCAGTGCCTTGTGGTCAAGAAGGATGTCGACACTCATGCAGTTGTCGGTGTTCCCATCGCAATGACGTTCCAGTCCTGACTAAGCAGTTCCGAGCTGAGGTACCAATGAGGTTTATCCTTTCCTTCGAGAGGTATATAATAAGACCTTTTGGCCTTGGGTAGTTAAGGACTTTATCTTTATCTACTACATGTAAGTCGGCATAATGCTGGCGGCTGCCGTCTTGGCTATAAAGTTTACCGGCCATTTAAGGATCTTCTTAGTTTTTCGCACTCCATGAGCATGAAGCCCCTGGAAAGTTGTCAGCGAGGGACTACTTTCAAGTTCTTCTACTATTTAGGACTCAGAATTCCGAAAGCCAACAGCAGCGGCTTTCAGACTTATTTTGTCTACTGCCAAGTACTTAAGCCTCTTTGCCGTTCCTGTTTTGGGGGAGAGCTACTCGTCGTAGCGACGAGTCTACGAATTGTCTGCTTCCAGTTTCGTACCTTGCTGCGTAGGGAAATCATAGACGATATGCGTAGGGTTTTTGTATGAGGCAACGGATCATCTACTCTTCGTTACCAGTTACACCCGAATACTGTCTAGCTCGGGATTGGAGAACGATTTCCTCCTCCTCTTCCGTCGAAATTTCGGATTGTTTGGAGTAGGTTTTTTTTTGAAAAACCACTGCCGCCGTTCCTGCAGCTTTTGTTTACTTTTTATATTGAGTTAATTTTGTTCCCACGGGTAAAGGGGAAGAAAAAGTTGCACCGCACTCACTCCCTGTATACAGTGAAGAGGACTGTATTAGAAATGAATAGCCCCATGGTATCGGGAGTTCACGGTTAGAAGACGGGCATGGCAGTTACGCATATATTCAGTATATTATATCGCTATATTCAGTAAAAGCACCTAAAACTTAAAATGATTTTAGCCTTAACAGACATAATACTGCATTTTTACTTGACAGATCATAATAGTCTCAAAGATGCGTCTTTAATAAACGGACTGTGACTTCAAATCTTCAAAGTTTCTTCAATCGTTTCAAATACGATTTTTATTAAAAACAGAACTTTTTTCTATTACACTTTGATAGCTTCTAATGAATAGACAAGACTCATCTTCAGCATATGACTAGATGTAGTTTTATTTGATAGTTATAGTTTGAAGTCATTGCTTCATTGCTGATAAGTAAGTTAGTAAGATTTCTATAAATTATTCTTACCGTACGGAACCTTCAGAATACTATTTCCTTTCACACGATTCAGCCCTAATTAGTCATACATACGAACATAAGTTTCGATGGCGGTTGGGTTTCCCGAGTTCTAAATATTGTGAGATTGATTCGTAGTGAGAAGGCATAGTCTAATTTGGTGAGATTTTCACGTGAGTTCAATATATGCTTCGCAATTTTTCCATCTTCAGCAGTCGTTGCATGACAAATTTTTTGTTTCAAACTGACCTTGTGTAGACAGGTTGACAGTTCCATTTGACGTATGTTATTGAGGCAGGAAATGCCCATGCCGTGCTCAATTCAGATTACAATTCGAAAACATTTAACACGAACTAAATTTAGGCGAGTCGCTAATAGTAATACCAAGCATTCGAAGTCAAAGTAAGGTCTTTCGTTCTCCTACATTATATAGTACGCTTGAGAAGTTGAACATACTCTAGACATTAGACCATGACATTGTATAAGTCTAGATTAACATTAATAATTTACAAGGGACATCATATTGTTAACATCGCTTAGCAGCTGTATCAGTAGTTTTTAATTGCGATTAGGTTGTTTTTTGAGAGAATGTCAATAATTGTTGGGTGTGAACGCTAAGTATCCAATTATTGTCAAGAAAATTGAATTTGAGGGCAAGAAATGTTTATTTTAGACTCTTTGTTCAACCTTGCCCAATCAGCTGAGATTGGTCAATTGCTCTGCATCACAAATTAAAAATGTATACATAAACAAAATACAATGAATAAGTAAAATCACGATGATATCGATCGTTGAATGGGCCCGCATTTCTGCTGGAAAGTATCCGGATAGACCCAGCGCTGATACCGATAGTCCGAATGCCACGACGTAATAATGTATTACAAGCTATCTCTAAACGGTGGAGCCTAAAAGTAATTGTACGTGTTTTAATAAAATCTTATTAGAGTTGGTTAAAGCAAGAAGGTTTTTATGAGCAGGGTTAAAATTTACTCTATTACTGCATGGAATATTAATCATATTTACTACAGAGCAATATGTGTGCAAAAAATGAGCACAAAATTTCACCATTTATGTACAGTTTAATGAGTTTTGAGCATTGAGAAATTCATTTGTCAAATCTTTCATCTATCAAATTCACCCTAGAACTCATTCACAGTCAGTTTCAACATCGCCACTGAATTCGCTATATCTTCCCGTTCATCGTGGCCGAGGTCGCAATCGCAATTAATCAATCAACAGCGTTATTACGATGCGATCAATATAGAAATAACTCACCGCCCGCCATAATCGATAAGTGACACATCCTCCATGTAAGTAATCATCGGATGCTGTTCCAAAGAGATTGCAGTCGAGTGGGAGTGGGAGGCAATGCGACTATACGAGATATCTGGGAACTTCAGCTACTGCTTTAGGGGCGCTCTGTATCTCGTGTTTGATAGATGGGTAATGTAATCATTTATGACACCACCATGAGTGTCGCCGGGAATGAGAGCGAGACTGGCGATGGGGGCTATTAACTTGGGATCTTCCGCGCGTGCATATCAGATTAACTTTTATTCGAAGATAATTAAAAAAGAAATTGTCCTCGTTAATTGACAAGTCAGATGGATTATCTTGTATAAATCAATGAACTGTCAATAGAACACGTAAATGTGTTCGCCATTTGTCATTTCTTCTGAAGTATCACTTCACAGTGATTTGTTAGGTCATCTTGTAGCAAATAAGTAGCGAGGCCTGTGGCAATTCAATTAAGTGTTGACATGCTTTGCGTTAAGTGCTCTTCAGACTCCCTATTCAACCGTTGTTTTTTCATTCTTATGATTTCAGTGAAATTCCACAAGATGCCAACGAATGAACCGTCCCCAGAAAATGACAGCACAAGATTGCCCACAACAGTGCAGATGACGGCGAAGATTAAATCAACATCCCCATCACTGACGATCAATTCGACGGGTGGAGGAACCTCGCCAGACACTGGCGCCACTCCTACAAGTAATAAGACTAATTTGCCGGCACCGCAAGAACCAGAGAAACATCATCGCCGGGGCCATGGGATGCATGGTGAGGATGGCGAGGAGACTGATGCTATTGGTGATCTGGTTGGTCACTTTGGTAAATGGCAGTTTTTGATGACGATATTGCTGTCGCTGTTTCAAGTACCAAATACGTTTCACATATCTTCACCAGTCTATCAGGTAATTAACTTTGATACAAATCGTATGTTACACATCGCTTGCTTGTAGGAACCTATTGAGTGTTACGTCAAACAACGAATTTGCTACAAAATATACCCTTCAACTAAAAACAAACCTTAAATTTACTTTATGAGAATATATTGTTGGTTAAGTGGTAATTGTGATGTACAGACACATTTTTAAAATGGGGATAACTGGAAGTGTCTTCTATAAACCGTAGATTTTTGGGTGGATATGTATATTCCAGAGACACGTATTAAGTACCAAAATAGGACAGAGTGTGGATTCCGACAATGACCGGTGACAGTTAAGCCATTACTTGCGTCATAGTTTTACTATGACTAACATTCATTCTTCCTGTTCGACATTTGTAACTCATCCAAGTGAATTTCTCGTCACTGAAATGTATTTCTTCCCGTGATCGGTCCGTGAGCAACCCCCGCATTATTCTGATATTTTCTTAAGATATACTTAGCTTAATATTTTGTCCAATCAAGGCTATCAGGAACTAAGTCTCCCGTCATTGAAAATCATGATGGAAAGATAATGAGGTGTGCTTGGTGTCAAAACCGCCATATTTTTGTTTTGTGACTTATGTGTTTGGACCCTAAGTGACGTGTCCGTTTTTGATATTCGATAGTTGTGTCTCTTAAGCATTGATCGCAATTTCAATTTCTTTGATAAAATAATGTACATTAAAAATAAGAGAGTAAATTCAAAAAGTTGAGAGAATGAATTTCATGTAGTGCTATTATTTTATAGAAAAATTACGCACTGTGCAGGTTGCAAAAGCTGTGAAAACTTTGGAAAAACAATATTTTTTTTATATTGCATGCATGCATTACAGCGTGCAACATAAAAAATGCCTTCATTTCACTGACGATGATAAGTGCATTAAGGATAAGCTATTGAATATATACGAAAGAAAGTGTTAATTAGACAAAAATACAGTACCGCTTCAAAATCTTGCAACAATGGTCGACGGAAATCAGAATTATTTTGACAACACTTCCAGACAATTAGTTGAGGAATTATATTTTAGAAAAAAGGATTTTAACAAATTAATTAGATACGAAAAGAACTGAAGAAGAAAAACTATTAATATAGTGACATAAAACTTATTGTAATTTTTTTTTCTTGTCTATGTAAGTTGGTCACTATGGTCTGATTTTGATGTAACCACCAATAAGTAGAAGATTCTCGTCGCTGCTAGAGACAACCGGTTCATAATCAAACACCTATAAAATTGTCGTTCTTTGGCAGACTCGTTCCTGTCTCCAGCAGAGATCGCTCTACTGAATCGGAGGAGATCCTCGTGGCTGGAGTCGCCTGTCCACTGTTCAGCGTACGACATGGACGATAAGAGGAGATCCTTGTGGATCCTGTATGAGGCCAATCGTGTCTAGATTGTGGAATGCTTCGGGAGGAAAAAAGTCGTTAAGACGCACCCTTTCATGGTACATAATATTGGGGTAGGAAGCCCCAGGGATTCTTCCTTCTGATCAATTTAATAATAAAATTATTGTGCTATTCAAGTTTGCCTCTTTGTACAGAACGTCGATAGGATAGTACTTCTTGTACTCAGACTCGGGTGTACGATGCAATCGGAGACAGGTCCGAAGACACTGTCTCTCGAACAACATCATCTTTTCCATCTGGAATTGACTCACGTTGAACTACAGGGGACAACCATGCAAACACCCCTTAGCCACACACGGTGCAGACAATCTGCACAGACTTTAGTTTCTATCATTTCATCGTTGTCGTCGGGTCGTTCATTGCTTTGGCAATGAAAACAAACAAAAAAAGAAAAAGAATTTTGGAGTAAGGAGTCGTACAATTTTTATAATTTTCCAAAAATTCGATCCGAAATTATCTATCCGCGTTCTTATTCATGTTTACGATATGAACTTTCCATCTGGTCTGTGCAAAATTCACAATACACGACACAGATAAGACGTTGCAGACCATGCAAAATTCACGTGCGACAAGAGTCCACACCACACAGACCGTCTGCGCAGACATGTGCACAACAATAAAATGTATTGGGCTGCAGCGACGTGTCTGTGTCGTCTACACATTTCTTACTTTAAGTTTGAAAATTTTAAATACTTTAACCACATGAAATGGTACCAGGAAATAGTTGCAGAAATCGGAGTTTTTCTTATAAGTTCCTTGTAACTAGATTTTTTTCGATGAGTTCAAGCTTTCGATGTCACAATTCCTGTTCAAGAGGTGGAGCCTGAATTATGAATGTTTGCATATTCAGGGATCGAGCCTCGCTCCCTTCTTATCCTCACACCACGATTTTCTCCATTGTGGCGTTGTGAGTTTGTGCGTCGCCCCCTACGCAATTGTAACTCGCTGCCTGGGTTCGATTCCAGGCCGGTACGATAAAAAATATGTTCCCGGCCCCACCTCTTTCGAGTCACAATGCTGGAGTATTCTTGTGTAAAGAGCTTCTCAAATTGGCCGTTCGCAGTCGGAGTAAAACTGTGGTCCCTTCCACTCGTGAAGGAACAATAGCACGCACAACACGAGTGTTTGTTAAATAGCTATGTTCTGACCCTCTACGGGCTGCAGCGCCATCATCATCATCATCTTCTGATCCGCATGCTTCACTAAAGGAGTCGCTGGGGTAAACCACGTACGAGAGATCTCCAGGCAACTCGATCCTCCGCCATCGATTCTTACTCATCAGGAGTTATGTCCAAACGTAACCAGGCGAGTTTTTGGTCTTGGTCCATCCACCTCGTCCAGGGTCTGCTAAGCGGTCACCTACATGATGGAATCGCTTTTAACGCCTGCCTCGGAAGTCGTGATGAAGGGGACATCCGTGCCACGTGACCAAAACCACCGAAGCATAGCCCTCTCCGTTCGAAGAAGCAGCTCCTAGATGTTGAGTTCCTCGCGTACTGCCGTGTTTCTCAACCATCACAGCGAGTAATTCAAACAACAGCAGGGAGGAATCTCATCTCAGCAGCTTGTATTCACGATCTTATTCATTTGGTCATTACAGAATTTCATGACCATAGGTGAGAGTTGGAATAAATACTGTGTTGAGAACCGCTAGCTTGGCTTTGACACCAAGCTCGGCCTTCCTGATTGCGGACCTACCAGCTGATTCAAAACTGACCCAGCTTGTAAAATCCTACAGGAAAGCTCAGCTTTACTCCTTCCATCACTCGTGAACAAGATCCCGAGGTACTTAAACTTCTCCACCTGCTTCAATGGGACTCCACTAACCTGTATAGTACATTGAACAGGCGTTCCGGAGATGACCATAACCTCTGATTTGTCCACTTTGACATTCATTCCAGTATCAGCACATACGCCCACAAACCTATTGAGTGAGCGCTGGAGTTTCGTCTGGGAAGATATGAGGATAACCAAGTCATCTGCAAAAAGGAGATGAGTTACCCTCAACTCTTATCCTCCTCTCCTCGGCTGCGCTGCAACATCCAGTCCATATATACAATGAAAAGGAGAGGTGACAAGACGCACCTTTGGCGAAGTCCAACGCCCACGGAGGAAGGTGTTGATTTGGCACCGTTAACCCGAACAGGAACTCGGTCATATGGGTTTTCCAAATCCACAAAACAACTGTAGATGGCATTGGCATACTCCCAAGCCTTCTCAAGTACCATTCTTAGAGTGAAAAGCTGGTCGGATGTACTTCCATCGGGACGAAAGCCGCACTATTCATCCCGCATCCTGGGCTCGACCATAGCTCTAGAACGCGTTTCCAACACCTTAGCGTAGACTTTCTCAGGGAGACTTAAAAAAGGTATACAGGGTATATCTGGAGCAATCTCTTTTGCCCCCAGCCGGAAAAGTGCGACAATCACCCCAGTTGCCAATCGCCAGGTGTCTCACCACGTTCCGAGGCCACTTTAATGACACGAGCGAGCCATTAAACTCCCTCTTTACCCATTGCCTTAAGCCCCACTCAAGACTAGGTCTGCCATCTTCAGTGCTCTGTTCGGGATTGAACAGCTCGGAAAAGTGCTCGCTCCATCTGCGTAAGATGTCTGCCTGATTGCAAAGCAACAAACTGTCTTTGGATTTGACTCCTTCGATGATGTTGAATTTCCTTCCTCTGAGCCGGCGAATGGTTTGCCAGAACACCTTTTTCGCAGATCTATGTATGTTGGCTTTCCAATCTCGGGCCGAACTCGTTCCAAGATTGCTTTTTAGCTGCTCGCACAGCATGTTCTTCGCGCCTCAGTACATGTTCTTCGCTACCAATATTACAAATAATCTTCAACCCGAATAAAAAAAAAAACACAAAGGACGCATAAAGTCCTTAATATTGCCACTCAATCCTTACCGAATAACAGTTTACACAGCTAAAAAGTTAAACATTCCGATTTAATTCGCTTACACATCAATTTCTTCCAAATCACAATATTCTCAAGCCAGGTTGTATGCGGAAATGACACATGTCAAGCACAATCATCGACGTACGATGCCAACTCAGTTGCTTTTTGTGAGCAATGTCGTTTCCCCTTCTTCGGAACAGTTTGCATCAGTTGCCGTTTATGTACCATTCGTAAGCAGAAAAAAAATATAATTCTGTGGCTCCTAGTCGTCAGGCCGTGCATACTCAAGGCACACTCGAACCTACCCATTTTCAAATCATTTCAACTCAAGGGAAGAAGTTAAACTCTTCTTCCACACACCCGTCTGTGCTCGTTTTTGACTCCTTTTGCTCGTCTCCATTCCGGATTCGGATCATTACAAAACAAAGAATCTGCTTCAACTCTTCTAAACGCCTCTAATTTTCCTCAATCTCAGTCACTCACTCTCTTTGTTGAATTTACATGCATCCCTTGTTGAGTCGTTCCCATTTCATCTGTGCTTACAAACAGGAAACACCGGCAGTACCTAACAGCAACGTAGGCACCTTCGCCATCGTCGGAAGCTGGCAATTTTCTTACTCAGCCATTCGAAAGTAATAACTCTCGCCCCGACATCGGTGGGGAACTCTCAACTACTGAAGACAACATTGGATGAAGCATCAAATTCTGGTTCATGTGAAGGTATCATTTTATCTCAGTGTCCTTGAATTGATTTATCTTCTCCTAGAGGGTGTGCATTTCACGTTACAGGAACTCCCTATCCACCCAACGCCACCCCTCAATTGAAACAGATAATAATCCAAGCTGAGGGAATTATATTTGATGTGTGCGGGACACCCTGCCACAAACGTAAAAATCGCATCAATAGATCTCAGGCATACGAAATTGTTTTTCGTTTACAGGAGAAGGGAATCCTCAAAGGATTCAATTATGTGAAGTTATGCAAAGTCAACGTGATCATGAGGCATGTGCCCCTACGTGTGGGCGGATGATAGGCGGTGCATAGAAGAGTACAGATCCGCAGGAGCACAAGACCATGGTTGACAGACATACATACGTTGAGGCGCATACAACCTGAAGAAAGGAAATCGAATTTTGTCCCCAGTTCTTCACTCCAGTGAAATCGGAAATTCCCTCCTGATTTGCCACTGAGCCGAATTGCCGGAGAGTGTGAGAAAAAGTGGGGCTTCCGATTAGCATGTTGTATTGTTTTGTCAAAACTTTTTATGCCAATTGTTTGTTTATTGCCTCAAGTGGCGACTGGGGAAGTCGAAAGAGGGTTCCCTTCTTAGATGGCTTAGCATAAATTTCAAAAGAATGATGTTTGATGGTTGAATGGTTAGCTAAGATGGCTTTAAAGGCTTTTCAGATGAGCTTGCATTTGAATGAGATTCCGGCGGGGCATGCATGTAAGGGATTTTTACATCGATAAATGAAGGTTAAATAAGTAGATAAAAATGCACTGAAGCATGATTTCTTTGTGGAAACCTATCGTTCCAATAAATCAATCATGAATTTGAGAAAAGATAGAAGTAAGTAGTGCAATGAAACTTCTCTAAAGCGGACAGCAGCGGGACCATAATCATTGTCCGTTATGTAGAGGTGTCCGTTCTGATGAGTTTGAAATACACCAATATCTTGGTGAAGGGGCCATGACGAATTGCCTGTAAAGAGAGGTGTCCCTTTAAGAGGGGTGTCCGTAAGGAGAGTTTCCACTGTATTTAACATCGGTACTTATCACCCAGATTTAAATCATACGCCTGGACATGTGTTACCGTTACACGTAATCGCCCTAAATGCAAACGCAATTGGTCAGAGATTTGACCAATTGAACCCTGAAAAGTATAATTATATTTGTTAAGACGACTGTTTAGACGTCGTCTGTCGCCACAGTGCCACGAAACACATATGTATTTAATACATTATAAATTACTTGTTCACAGTTAGATTAACACAAATGAATGTGTACTGTACACATTTTAAATAAAAGTAGGAAATGAATGTAGTAGCTTTGTAATGTCAACCGAAACAGTCGCCTAGAATAACATATTTCGTATCTTGAGCCAGATGTTTATCATTTGAAGTCTGCCATTCAAATTTGTAATAGTCAGGGACGGAGATCCTGGATAAAAGGTACTAGCACTTCCCTAGCTATTAATATCTTACTAGGCGATTCTAACGCAAAGCTAGGAAAAGGGAGCGTCTTTCGTAGTACGGTCGGGAAGTACAGCATACTCGACACCACCTCCGATATCGGATTTAGGCTGATCAACTTTCCGGAACGTTGTAGTAGCTAGTACACGGTCCCCACATGTGAGTATTCACAAAGAAACATGCTGATCTTCTGATCAAGCAATAGTCAACCTGATTGATCTTCCAGTAATATAGATGTCCGAACATTTCGGGGCGCCAACAGGGCCTTGTTTGTTGCGGTCTCGCAAGATACCGAGAACCAAATACCTCTATCAGGCAGAATGAACCTTGCATTGAAAGAGAGGGTGTAGATCAACAATCCTGGATGAAGTGAAGATAGACATATCTAAACTGAAATCAAATAAAGGTGCTGGAGCTGAGGCCTAGTTGAAGAGCTTTTCAAAGCGAAAGCCGACAACCTGAAAGTATGTCCGAAGAATGGACCTTCAGCAATGATCCAAAAAAAAGGGTAGAGGGTCTCCTGGCCCAATTATAGGGGTCAGTCAGTCTTCTGAACATAGTCTAGAAAAAAATTATCTGCTGTGCTGTATGAATGCCTAAAGCCGTTTGTCAACAACCTGGTCGGTCCATATCAATGTGGCTTTAGGCCAGAATAATCCAACACCGATCAAATATTCAGACTACTACATATTTTGAAGACATCGATTTTAAGGCGATAAGAGCCATGTTTAGTTTTGGCATCCCTAGCAAACTCTGCTGCTTTGGGCTAAGCAAGCAATTCGTAAATAAAGCCCTCTCTCGAACAACCAAAGTAACTCCCTATAAGCTCTTGATCCTCCCAGTCCTGCTATATGGAGCAGTGGAATGGACTTTGTTAAAAGCGGACGAAGTTGCTCTTGGTTGCTTTGAGAAGGGAAACTCTTCGGGTGACTTTCGGTCCCATCTGCATGTGAGGAGGTGTGGGTGAGTGGAGAAGGAGATATGACGACGAACTATACCAGCTGTTCAGCGACAGCGACTTAGCCAGAACAGTGAATGTCCAACGATTGAGATGGCTATGTATTGTAGATCGTATGGAAACCAATGCTCCGACCCGGACAACCTTCGAATCCACCGCCGAGTTCACTCCGGACTGAAGCGCCACCTAAAGGTCATGCAGATCGGATAGAAACTAATGCTCCGGCTCGGACAGTCTTCGAATCCGAGAAACCGGGTCCACTCCGGACTGTAGCAACACCTCCAGTAAGTCTAAAGAATATAGCATAACGACAGTCGTGGCCAAACAATATATACGCCAAACCAAAACATCCGCCACTAATGTTTCAGAGGAAGGGGATAAAAGTGAGTTTTGTGAAGAACTCCACATAGCTCTTGTCGAGGGTTCGAAACTCGTTTTAATGGCGCCACCTTCGTCTTAGTTGAAATAAGAACGACATTGCATTGGTTTGCAGCGGATTTACAGGGAGCGTAGACTTTACAGCCGTGTAGGCTCCTGACGATGCATCTGAGAGACCATGTTAGTTAAATTTCCTCAATCGATGAAAAGATATGACGTTTGACATGAATTTGTTCAAAGTATTTCAACTCACTTCGATACGCTGTCCAACGATTAGCTAAATTGGATGTAATTGGCCGTCCCAATTTAAATACGACTGTGATGCCCTTAACTTGAAAGAGAAGTTTGAAGAGAATTACAGAAGGAGCCAAAAAAACACAATGGATCGAATATTCGAGCGATTTCGGAGAGAAGAGTTCATCCAGTAGAAGTAGTACAAGAACGAATGTCTATCTGGAATGAATACTCGTCAGATGGAGGATTACAGGTTATTCCAAGCAACTTGATTGCCCCATCCGAATGTTCCTGGTCCACCAAAGTGTATTCGCAATGCTTCCTATGTAACTGGGCAAGCAATGCGAACAATTTGATTTGCACTTACGTAGTTCGAATTTGGAGTGAGATAATATAATAATGTCTTTACATCATCAACCTAAACATCGCGTGTCATTGTGACAAATTTGTATTCTCTTATTCACTTCAAGTTTTGGGGAATGGCTGTTTTAGGATATTCACTTTGATAGTCAGTTGCTAACTGTTCAAGCAGTCTCGTATATGACTGTCCGCGGACGAAAGTGTGAAATCTCCTCAGATGAGTTATATTGTCACACTAACCCTTGAAAATCTACATTTCGGTCATCAATCCATACTTAACGAAACATTCACGCCAGTGGTGAAACCATAGTATATATTGAAGGAACCGCAAACGAACTCCAAAGAGATCCCATTGTATGGGAGGTCCTATGAGCAATTGGCCATTGAGAGAGTTACCTCATGGGTCATGAGCTGAACCGTCGAACACTACTCGTAGTTTGGTCGTCGAACTATCTGGTTTGAGTACAGCATGATGTCGTAAGTAGAACTGCTGCCCAGAACTGGGATCTATTTCGTCATATGAACAAGGTTGAGAAATAATCTAAGATTCCTGTACATCTCCTGCAGTACAGTATCTTTTCGAAACCAACGTTCCATGGATTACATCTACTTACTGCAGATTTTAATGATGGACCGAACACAGGCGTTGGCGAATCAAAGGCAATTCACTACGTACCTGCCAGCCGACGTCGGCAAAACCGTTATTCGCAAATGTTGTCCAGCTTCATCATTATCGAACTGATCGATACATAATGGTGGTACCTCCTCTTGCTCCCAAACATTTGGAGCAGTGTATCAATATCTAATGTTGAATGGACAACTGAGACGGCAGACGGATGTTCGTTGTGCTATGCGCATTCCAGTTGGTCTTGTTCCACCAATTGGTCTAGTTCCAGTCCAGAAGAACATCAATGGGACTTGACATATTGATGTTAGGATCGCCCAGCTCAAGGTTATGTAAATACGACCAGTCAGATACTTCGATGGACAGAGTGGTAATTTATTACTCTCTTTATAACAAATGCTTCGACCAAAATAGATGTAAAATTAAAGCGAGAATGTAATTTGAATGTAATACAACCTGCTTCAGTTGACTACATTTCAAGGATTGGAATTCGAGCATGCTTGCAAGGGAGTCCTAGACTTTGCACCAACGATTCCGATATGAATGAAATCTGCGACCCAGTGTCTCTAAAACTTTAAAGTTGAAGGCTTTTCTCTGGGTATCAAGAATCGTTGCAAGGATTGTGGGCTGGATAGTTTGTTTTGAATATCCAGCGTAAGCGTAATTGTTGATCAATGTTGTTAACGACGGAGGTATATGGTGACTAGGTTGAGGCTGATGTGATGATTGTGACACTGGTTTCGAAGGTTGCAACGTCGAAGTAGATTGAGGTTCAGTTGGATGAACTAAAGCATGATGACGATAACAACATGAGCGACAGAGAAATGACTAATAGCACACATTGAAGACAATTTTGAAGACTTTACTAATGCGACCAAACTTGGATTGCTAGCTTGGACTCACGAGCAAATATGGCAGAGTGGACTACATGACGGTATCTACACGATTATTTACGCGTAGTTATTCGAATAAACTACATGCCCGATTTATTTCATTTATTATCTACATTTGTTACGTGTGGATTTTGCAGTGTTTTTAGAATGCTTTCACATTTTTCGGATACAAGCATAGTTGAACTGACGTCAAATTGACATACCAACTACATTTTGACATTTTTTTTACGTCTACTACATTTTCTTATGCATACTACATTAACTACAACAATGAGTAGTAGACATAAGAAATGTAGTTATTCAAAAAAAAGTGTAATTTCTGCCATCTCTGCGCAAGTGCATTGCATCGACCTTGAACAAACTCTAGATGTTCGTTAGATGTGCAATAGAGATGGGCAATAGAACTCTGCTTCGTATCAAGATCGAGTTTATTCGGTAGCAAAAGTATTAACCAGCGATCACTGTTATTTGATCCAAGTGCAGTTAACACCCCGAATAACTTCATCGGCATCATCTGTTACCTTCCGTAATGCATGTGAGTTACCACTCACTACTGTGGGAAGCGACAAAAATTATTGGAAAAACAATTGAACAATCATGTGTACACGATCGTAGCGCTTTTCTAAATAAATGGACTCAAGAACTTTCATCAGCTTTTATCTATTCTTTTCGTGTAAAAAAATATCGTTTCACAACGTCTCGTTCTACTGTGCGATTCCTACTGCGACTGCGTCTACTGCTCCCGACGATCTCCATCACTCACACAGTAGACATCGTGCTGCTATGTTGATGTCTACGCCGTCGGGACCCGGCGCGCCATGTTGTCGCCACCAGAGGTAACGGAGGAAGAGATATTCGTCGTATTCGTCTTTCCATGCTACCACAAAATTTACATCCGAAATGGGGAGCTATTTAATATGATTCTCAGCATCTTCTCTCAAAGATGATTTTAAATATTTGCAGTTTCGCACTTAGGGTGTTGTTCGCCAATCGCTATATGAAATTATGACAGCACATCTTTATAGTTGCCCGTAAACAGCGATGTGGTTAATTTTGGCAAATAAACAAGTAGGCGATGAATTAAGTTGTTCAACGCTGGCACTTTGTTTCTTATAGCTTGTCTTTCACCCGAATCCTCACTCTAAAATATTTCTTCGTTATTGCGTACAGTTTTTCAAATTGATTGTACTCGTCCACATTTTCGGTTCATTCCAATAGGACTCGCTGTAGAGCTGTGAAGTCGGTCCATGCTTCAGTAAGATCAGGTAGCTTAATTTCAAGCAACTGCAATGATGTCTTTGGAGCGGTAGTTTGCTACGAAATGTACAGCACGTGCCAATCTACTCCACGAACACGCTTTAGACTATCTGCCATCACTACGAACAATATAATTTAATATTGGCACTTTAAACGCTTATTTGAATTAATTATTATTAATTATCCGAAGGACCAATTTGATTTACGGTCAACGTCCTGTAGACCGACGATCCTTGATTACAATGCACCAAAGACTGTTTTTCCTTTCTCCATAGTTTCTCTGTATTACAGCATAAATTACACATTTCCACTATTGCACAATTAACTGACATTTGGTTATTGTAACATTGCTACTGACACGAAAGGGTGATTTTTTAGCTATTATCTTTTTGGCAACACTGGTTTAAACAGCTGACGCACGTTTCGTGTTTTGTTTCACTGTCAAACATCTTCAGTTTGGTCTATAATTTAACCATGAATCGTCTTACAAACGAACAACGCTTGCAAGTTATTGAATTTTATTATCAAAATGCGTGCTCTGTTAAGAAAGAAAAAAATTTCATCGCGACATCACATGTGTTCAGCGACGAAGCTCATTTTTGGCTCAATGGGTACGTAAATAAGCATAATTGTCTATTTTGGAGTGAATATCAGCCAGAAGCATTGCAAGAGCTACCAATGCATCCAGAAAAAGTCACAGTTTGGTGCGGTTTATGGGCTGCTGGCATCATTGGACCGTACTTCTTCAAAGATAATGCGAATCGTAAAGTAACTGTGAATGGTGAGCGCTACCGTGAGATGATATCCAACTTTTTTTTTGCCCAAAATGCAAGAGCTTGGCTTGCATGACATGTGGTTTCAACAAGATGGTGCCACATGCCACACAGCACGCGCAACAATGGACTTATTGAGAGGCGAGTTCGGATTCGGTCGATTGGCCGCCTAGATCGTGCGATTTAACGCCTTTAGACTATTTTTGGTGGGGCTATGTTAAAGCTCATGTCTATACAGACAATCCCGCTTCAATTGGAAGACAACATTGAAGCATTTATTCGTGAGATACCGTCCGAAATGTTGGAAAGAGTATGCCAAAATTGGACTAAGTGGATGGACCATTTGAGGCGCAGTCAAGGTCAACATTTGTGTGTTTTTTTTTTGGAAAAACTTTAAAAAATTAAAACTTTTAAATAGTCACCCTTTACATATACTTCTGAAAAAATATTGTAAGAGTGTGGTCTCTCTGCCAACGTATCGGTAGTTGCCGTAACCCAGTGGCGACCAGAGACAATGGAGGAAGAGATGTGCCACTTCTACGTTTCTTGCTCCTCAGATTCATCTGACAGCGTTTTTTCTAACCTTTTCACAGACAGGCATCTGTGAATACATGTGAGCTAAGCGAAGCTGTTTACACCCGCCTAACACTATTGCGTTGCTCTATACTTCTAACAAGGGTTAGTGAAAATGAAGTAGTATGAGTGACTTAAGAGCACAACCGTCAAAATCTGAGGCGGACTGGGGGTTTTCCACTGGAAACACGAATATCTCTTCCTCCATTATCTCTGGTGGCGACAATATGGCGCCCCGGCGAGCATTCAGCAGGGACACGACGGCGTAGACACATCAACACAAAAGCTCGATGTCTACTGTGTGAGTGATGGAGATCGACGGGAGCAATAGGCGCAGTCGCAGTAGGAATCGCACAGTAGATCGACACGTTGTGAAACGACAGTTTTGTAAACGAAAATAACAGAAAGAAGAGTGACGATAAAAAGCTGGTGAAAGTTCTTGAGTCCATTATTATTCATACTGAAGTTTACAATATGAAATAGAAACACATGTGGAATAAGGCACATGTGGTAAGTCAACTAGTATATCTCATTTTTTCTAACGACTGTCGTGGCCAAACTCTCGTTAAATGTAACACACAACACACACTCGTTAAAGGAGTCACACACTATGTAGCTGCTCATATACACATAACCCTAACAGCCAGTGAAATATCATTGGAAGAGGCAAAAAATCAGTAAAACTTAATAAAATAGACAACAAAAATGTACATATATATAGGAAAATAAAAACGCAAGATCATACATTAAAAAAAATTACGGAAAATAAATTCTATCCAAATGAAAATACTTAACTGAAGGAAATGACAAAACTAATTGAGCCTTTATCGGCATAAAAAAAAAATTCGCCATCTTTTTTATTTGGCGCTACAGTCCGCGGTGCACCTTGCCTCAGCTAATAAGCACTATCTTTGGCTAGCTACCTCAAGTGCCGCCTGACTGGCTGAGTTGGCTGAGGTCCTTCTCCACATGCGTGCGCCACCTAAAACGCCGGTGCCCTCTGTTGCGTTGTCCCACAAGTCTGGAGTCGAAGACTCTACGGGCCGGTGCTGAGTTGTCCATACGATCTGCTTGTCCCAGCCATCTTTGGCGTTGGATACGCAGACGGGTGGCTATATATCTTTACTGATTTCAATAAAAACACTCTTTGGTAATTTGTTGTATGAATACTTTATTGTCGACTTTACACTTCAAAATATGCCAATCAAAGAACGCCTTGGTGACCTCGGCGATTCTCTTTTATTCCCGCTTTCTGCTTGTCGCCAGGTGTTGCTGACGAAGACATTTCAATTGTTGAGGAATGAACTCTGTTCAACTCGTTGCGAGTTGCTGTTGAGGATGTCGGTCTCATGTTACTACATGTAACTCGCGTCATGTAGCCAGTACAACAGGACCGCAAACAGGACGAAAGATCGAACGTAGAACTTTTCTCTCGAAGAGGCTGTCATATGTGGCATCTTTTGGGTCCACTCATTGCATTCACCATCAATAAAATTACTGTCGGATAAATCAGCTGCCTCAATATTATCTTCGAATTCAGACGATGATACTTCTTCATCGGAAAATACAGCCAAACAGAATTCACTTTCACTATCCCCCATCACGGCGTAATAAATAGACCAATATGCAAAAAAAATAACGTGCTTATGATTAAATAATAAAAGTAATATGGGTGGCGCTACAGCCTCTAGATTGCCAGAGCCAAGCTTTACTGCAGCCAGACAGTTCAGGACCTACAGTTTTATGCCGACTCTGAACGGCCACGTTTTTAGACAATTATTACTCTTTGAGCATTGTCAGTGACGAAAAAGACGTGTCTGGTGGGCATCATTAAATGCTTACTGTAATAATATAAAAGCGCGGTGATAAACAGTGTAACTGCAGAACTAATAATGAGTGATACGAAATCACGGCCGGTCAAATTAGATGCGAGGGCGGTAGACGTAAAAAATGTTGTGCCTCTCAAAGTTCGGAAATCAGTAAACATCAAGTGTCCACAGAATTTAATTTTTGGATTAACATCATTTCTTCCCCAAACAAACTTTACTGCTTTTTATACAGCTCACTAACAAAATCATCTAAATCCATGTCATTTTCACATACGACTTCCTGGTGGATAATGCACTGATACGGAAATAGTGTTCCGCAACAAAAACTAGGGCAAAAGGTTGTTCATTGTTTCCAACTTGGTAAGATTCCAGGAACGATCCATGTAAGTCCACAGGTCAAATTAACACACAGCCTACTTGAAGCCTACTGTAAAGTATCATCGTCTCCAGTCTAAGTCCAGTCCAATTCTATGACAAAGGTACGCAATCTTTGTTTTTCCCAGTCATTGCAGGTGCACCATCAGTGCAAATGGATATCATGTCGTGCCATGATGAAAACTTTTTTCAAAGCATCTTTAGTATTAAAAAATATGTCTTTTCTTTGGGTAGTATTTTTAGCAGACTCAATTCTAGAAGATCTTCCGATACACTCCATTGTTCATCAACGCAAAAGTGCCAACTCGGACCGTTGATATCAGCAGCCTCCACCCGTCTTGCAACAGTGTGGCGTTTGAGTTAAACAAAGTTTGCTTTAGATTTGACGTTTTTATCATAAGTTGAGGCGTGATGTGCACTCTGGACAGGAAATTTTAAAACTTCTTGCACGGGTCACGGAATATTCGTTCTGGTTCTGGGCTTAAACAGCGGTGAAGTACACTACTAAGCGATTTTTCAGTTTTTTTAATTTGATAGCCGTTAACAGCTTGTCATCTTCATTTCTACCTCACCCTTATCTTCATTATTATAAATTATTATAGGACTATAAAATGTCCGAAAAGCTTATGGTAAGCAATTGTCTTAAGCTCATACAATTCAAATCAAATGATTCAACAAAAACTCTTATATCGTATTTTGTCATGCGAATTATATTTTTTTATGCACACTTAGATACTATACTACGTACTTCGCTAAATTTTGTTTGCATATTACTGACACTTGAGTTGACACAAGTTCTTCTATAAAAAATTCGAAAATGCAAATTAGAAAAGCTAAGCTGATTAGAATCACTTATATCTTACATTAGATCTTTCATCCGATATCTTTTCCTTGAAATTTAAATTGTTAAACCAAATCTTTATTTTATAAAAGTTATAAACAAAATTAAATGTCTCTAAACTAAGACGAACTACTGTCAGTAAATTCCTCGTGTTGTATATCACTTTTATCACTTCGGAAAATTTGGTGTGAAAATTAGTTCTCAAAAGACTAGCAGCATCGCTAGAAGGGAAAAAAGTTTGTTTTATTTTATTCTTAAGCTTTTGGGGGGGGAGGGTGTCATTCTGTACCCATTCAACCTCCTAGTTCCTACTTGGAGATACTCGTGTGCGTCATCATGCTGCTGTACCTGGTTGATCCAGCCATCCGGAAACCCTGATGAACCCGAAAGAAGATGGTAGTGGGATTTCTGACAGTTTCTGAAAGAAGTATTCTGCCAGTGTTCTATGTCTCATTAGGCAGACCCCAGGCATTGACAAAGTATGGCAGGAAAGGGGGCTGCTAGTGAATTCATCAGCACACTTGTTCATCCATTGGATTACATTGGACATGACAGTCTATGATAATGCTCCAATGATAGCGCGGTTCATTTGATCATCATCACCATCTCCTGATCCGCATGCTCCAATAAAGGGGTCGAGGGGGTAAGCCACCCACGAGAGATCTCCAGCCAACTCGATCCGCCATCGACTCTAACTCATCAGGAGTTTTGCCCAAGCGCGATCAGGAGATTTTTTGGACCTGGTCCAACCACCTCGCCCTGGGTCTGCCAAGCGGTCTCCTACCTGAGGGAATTGCATTCAACGCCCGTCTCGGAAGTCTTGATGAAGGGGACAATCGTGTCACGTGACCAGACCAACGATGCATAGCCCTCTCCGTAGGAAGAAGCAGCTCCTCAATGTTGACTTCCTCCCGCATTGCCGTGTTTCTCACCCTATCCCGGCGAGTAATTCACCCAACAACACGGAGAGATCTGATCTTAGAAGCTTGTTTTCACGATTTTATTCTTTCTGTCATTACCCGTTGATTTGATCCCAACGGCAAAATGTGTCTTGACCAGATTCGACAATCAGATTAAAGCGTATTCACTTGACTTTCACTAGGATTTGAACCGGGGACACTTACTAATCAAGGGCAGGCACATAACCAACTGCGTCATCCAGTCGTCATTGACAAAGTTAGTGAGGAGTGCCCTTTGTGTCCACAGCGTCTGCTATGCTGTCATGTAGAAGTCCCATTTTGTTTCCATGATATACTAGATGTTTATTATCAGGTAGCACTCGCATTACCAGCCGCAATGCGATGTACTATTGAACTTGAGCCATAGCATCCGAATGGTCTCGCACGTGGGTAGAGATGTCCAATTTTCGTTTGCTAAGTCTATGATTGATGTCTACTTCGTTGCCGGCCATATCCTTTCAGCATGGGACCAAGCATAGAGTAATCGGTTACTGTATACTAAGAACCTTAATATGCGAACCCTTGATATGGGACCAGCTTGGACTGAATTTCGTTTGCTGAAATCGCTTCAATGGCCTCGCGACTGTCAATTGGGGTGCTTTTATTAGCCGGTAGTATTTCCAACAATGACATCATTTTGGCCTCTTCCTTGACCGTCAGGACCCCCGCCTGAAAAACACTGCCGTGATCAATGACTCTAATGGAACAGTGCATGATTAAAAATGGGTTTATCTATGACGTGGATGGTTGTTGATGGGTGCATTTGAGTTCCAGTCCTCTCATGCTGTGAAATTATACCGAAAGGGTATTTTGAACTCGAGGAATAGGATAGAGTAATCATTTAACTCAACTTGTGCGGTTTGTAGTTTATCCAGTATATTTGCCTGACCAGAGGGGCTTGTGAGCCAACCTATGGATTGGTATATAGTGGCATCTAGAGGTGGCATATAGAGATCAAGACGAAGAAGATTAATAAGAACTTGTAAACTTGCGTTAAACTTGAAGTTTTGCAGAATATATTCGTTGCAAGAAGTATGCCTAGCTTTTAATACTTTAGGGATAAACACAACTTTGACTTAACTCAAGGTAACTCAAGGTAGACGGTAAATGTCTGTGGACTAAGCTGCAGAGAAAGAGATATTCCTTTATAGAAGTAATAACATCTTTGGTCTTCTGCAGTACGAAATGCCATCAACTCCGGGAGATTTATAGGAATCGCTGACAATTCCATTTGAGTTCAGAGTTTGCGGATGCCTCAGTCGCCGATACGGGAAATTGGTTACTTCGAGGAGTCGTATTGTTTCGCTTGACGACTGTGTCCATTTGCCTTCTTTATCTTTAATAAAGCCAGAAACCGACGAATAAAGCCAGAAACCGACGACTTTTTGACAAGATTTTTATTAATCTGGCCGTCTCTGATGTACTTGTCATCGCATTACTGTGAGATCTCCACATATCGCGTTTATCCCTGGTCCTGAGGTAGATGTCTTTGTAGGCAGTCCAGGCTACTGCAAGTCTGGATGCCGTGGTCGCGTGAAAATGGATCTAGATGTTTTTCCATAGAACAAGTAGTTCCTTACTCCAGCATGGGGAAGACTTTTGTTTGAGAAGGTCCGAAAAGGACACGCTTTCTCAAGGAATTCTTGAAAGGTGGAGCACCTTCCGGCTTGCTCTTCTTCTGACTTCCTGCATATTACTGGGGACGAAAATGAGATCGTTACCAATATGTTCAAAACAATGGCACGAGATGGTAGTACTGCATTACTTTACTGTAATACATAACTTTTTCATTAATATCAAATGTTGTAATGGTCATGTAAAAAATCTGCTTGTGGCATTCGCTTCAGGATGATGTTCGAGATGCGCTGCGTTGAATAATTGCTACGACTTTTGCTGATGTTGTAAGTACTTCATATTCTTCTGGTTTCTTCGCTGAAGATGACGATAGGTGGGATGTCCAACGGTATAGAATTCCAGTTCATTGGATGGCGATGGTTTGAAGTTGCCTTCAAAGGATCTTGGAAACGCTTCAGCTTTTTTGGGCTGTAGTCGTTATGTCCGCACAAATGAAGGGGACGAGTAGGAGTTTCTGGCAGGCTATTGCTTTTACCGAGTAAAGGGACCAACCACTTGAGCTCAGAGTGCAATAATGGATAACAATCGATAATGCAAGGGCATGGAAGCATGGAATAATGCCTAAGCCTATATCAATTAAATGAAAGATTTTTCGTTTATGTTTAGGTGCCGTAGTCACCAGCAAAAAAATCTAGTGGAGGCACAAAAACCATGTCCAAACCAGAAATGAATTATGATAGAAACTTCTACCTCTCTTGCCCCTTAAATTTTTTGCCCACCATTTTTTTATATCGCTTTCTAAAGCCAAATTGACCAATCAAAGAACGGCATCTACGTTATTTAGTGAATAACTGGTAATAATTCATGAATAACTGTCAAATGGACTAGGGGTCAGTCAGCAGTGAAGGTGGGCATCTCTATAATACTTCATTTCTGGTCCAAACCTACATCGTGTCGGAGAATCTCGATTTTACGAAAGGGCATGAGCTCTGTTCAGAAGTTAGACATTCGATTTGGCGTTTTCCTATATGTACACGATTTTGTTTGAATGTAGTGGTAAATATTGAGAATAAGAGTAGAAGTGTTAGTGAATATATTTTTTGAAATTATTTGGTTTAGTTGTTGGTTTCCCGCTTCTTTATGTTGACTCTCTGTCCAGTGGAGACGGTGTGTAACGTCAGCACTCCAATCTTAAAGCATTCTTAACTTTTTAATTTTTCGTCGTTTTAACAAATATTTCCCTCCCAATCGAACGATTTTCTTTGGATTTTCTAATGGTTGGTTTAAAGTCGTTGAAATTCGGCGTTTCACCTAGTTCAGTTATGCTCCTCAACAAACAATCTCCAAGAAAATACTAATGTTTGGCGTACACTCCAATCCTAAAAATATTATTTGAAAACGAACCCGAATTAATGAAATTATTCCATTCCAGGCAGCAAATAAAAACTTTTGGTGCAGACGACCGGACAATCTGCAATACATTCCCATCGAGGTATGGCGGAATATAAGCTATTCAACAGATAACTGCTTTCAGGCGGGTTACGACTACAATCAGTTGTCGTTTCCTTCGAACTCAGACATCAAGGTAAAAATGATACACACTTTTCTCACAAATTCATGGTTCACAATTCTCTATTCCTGATTTAAATTTATGTAATTTTTTTCCTCTCAAAAGGACAATCTACCAGACATTCCATACAATACAACAAGGATCGCGTGTTCCTCCTGGGAGTACGATATGGATGATAACTTAGGCAACACATGGACATCCGAATGGAATTTGGTGTGTGACAAAGAGTATCTGAAGAATGTCGCCGAGATGTTCTTTCTGTTGGGGGTTGCAACAGGTGGCATTATTTCTGGATTTTTGTCTGATAAATTTGGAAGGAAAACGATGTTATTCATATCAGCGGTGTTGCAGACAATCTTTGGTGAGTAATGGTTTTTTGTTATGTTGTATCATAAGGGTTATTATGTATCTACCATCATAATATTGGTCATCATGGTGTCGTTCATCCGATTTGTTGAACTTTTGCTTTCAGAGTGAATTATTGTTCGTCATTTACAATGATGTACTGGTAATTGAGTCCTTTTTCCGAAAGCTTGATGTTTGGGTGTGATTAAATTAAAATATGTTACATTTCAAATATCACTTTTTTTATTTAGTAGTAATTATAACAAGGGCGGAATAGGTTAAAAAACTAACCATATTCAACATATCAACAAATATTAGGCTGGGAAGAGAATTCCATATTCGGTTCGTGAGGCTAATGAAAGAGTCTCTAAATTGAACTGTGCGTCCGAAAGTAGGCTTAAGGGTAAACTGATGAGCATTCCTGGCGAGATGGGTATTGCGGGTGAATTCATGGAGAGGAGGAATGCAGTTGGCAAGCTAACTTGAGCATCGTTTGTTAAAATAGCGATACAATACGGATAGAGACGAGACGGTACGTCGATGTTCGAGCGAGTCTAATGACTCAGCAATATTGTTATCTCCTATAAGTTTTATCGCTCGCTTTTGGATTCTGTCTAATAGGTGCAGGGTGGTTTTGGGTGCACCAGACCAGATATGAGCGTTGTACCCAAGTTTGGGGCTTATATACGCCTTCTAAATTAAAGCCAAGTCAGAAGGGGTGAAGTATTTCTTGCATCGATTGAGGAAACCTAAACATTTCGTAGCATTTTTGGCGGCCTCAAACATGTGATCGTCACAGGTGTCATTAATGGATAATGGCTGATTAACAAATTTCCGCTTGAGTGACAGCAGACAGCATTAAGTTTTTGAAGCATTGAATTCCACTCGATTGTTCTTTCCCCAGTTAATTATGCTGTCAAGATCGGAATTTAATGTGATTACCATAAGCTGCCGTTCCAATTCCACAGCCAAAGGGCGGGGTCGTGAGTCTTGGAACGAATGTGAAAAGCTGAGTTTGCTGTCATCACTGAAGGAATGGAATGGATTAGAAGTAGCAGACAAGAGATCATTTATAAAAAGGAGAAAGAGTGTCGGAGACAGAACAGAGCCTTGGGGAACACCAGCAATTATTTGATGGATATCAGACTTGAACCCATCCACGACAACTTGAATTGAACGGTTCGAATGGTAATTTCCATTCCAATCCATTGAGGAAGAGATTCATCGACAGCATAGGCACGTATTTTCGACAAGAGAGCTTGATGCCAAACTCGAGAAATATGTAACTCTAGAAATATCGAGAGCAACGATCTTGCTTTCGACTGCATTGTGCAAAGATTGGTTCCACTTTTCGGTGAGATATGCTATCAGATCATCAGTGGATCTGTTGCTGCGGAAACCACACTGCCGGTCATTTAGAAGCTTCCGCGATTCAAGATATTTCATAAGCTGACGATTTATTAGCGTTTACATGACCTTAGAAAGAATGGGACATAAGTGCTATGGGTCGGTACGAGGTTGGTGACGAAGATTTGCCCTTTTTAGGTACGGTCTGGACAAATGCTATTTTCCATCTGCTTGGAAAGAGACCTAAAGAGTAAGATATATGAAAGAGCTTACGCAGTATTTTTGCCAGCGCAGAAGAACACCTCTTGAGAATAATAGGGGGAATACCATCCGGACCAGCGGATTTGTGCACGTCGAGCAACTGTACGAGTGCGGAAGTGGATTTGTCCCATGGTGAAATCAACGCTCTTTCTTTTAGCTCTTGAATTGTTGCTGGCTTATCAACGTACACCTTTTCTTACAAATAACCCCAAAGAAAAAAATCCAACGGTGTCAAATCACATGATCTTGGCGGCCAATTGATCGCCACCACGTGAGATAACACGGCCATTGAATTTGTCGCGCAAAAGAGCCAATGTTTCGTTAGCTGTGTGGCAAGTGGCACCGTCCTGTTAAAACCACATATCGCATTCATATCTTCCAATTCGGGCCATAAAAAGATCGTTATCATTTCACGATAGCGAACACCATTCACAGTACCTGCCTGACCGTCCCATTTTGGAAAAAATACGGCCCCATTATGTCGCCAGCCCATAAACCGCACCAAACAGTCACTCTTTGTGGGTGCATTGGTTTTTCGACAATCACTCTTGGATTATCCTTCTGCGGCAATTCTGCTTATTGACGAATAAACTGAGGTGAATATGTGCCTCATCACTGAAGATGATTTTCTTCGAAGTGCACGATATGCATTTTGATTTGAACTCCCATTTTCTTACTGAGCCTGAATAACTTTAACGCGTTGCTCGGTTGTGTATCTTTCCATGGTTCAAATTGAGTTAGTCAGAAATTGAGAAATGTCAAATGAAATGCAGAAAAAAACTTGACGTTTAGGTGTGGTTCACATTCAACATCGGCCCTTAAAATTTATATATGGGTAGAGGAAAAAATGTCATTCTGTGCAATTACAGAAAAAACTTCGAGAAGTAAGTCAATAATTGAAAGAACAATATAACGTTTTATGATGGACAGGTCGAAGCAAAGGCAATATCTGGTCGACCACCGAAGCTCTCTGCAAGATCAACCAACGCGTTCGATCTAGCGTCGAAGATCTAGCCATGAAGACAGACAAACATGGTGGGGAAAGTGCTGTGGTATGGGGCTGTATGGCATCATCGGGCGTCGGAAAGTTGGGAATAATCGAAGATAAATTGTATCAGTTCGTGTACATTGATATTCTCAAAATAAATCTAAGAGCAAGTGCTGAAATGTTGGGAATATCAAACGTCTATACTTTCAGCGAGACAATCACCCTGATTCCTTATACCGACAATTTTCCTCGCTGTGACTTGAGTGGACGACAGCAAAACAACAACAATCAGAACATGGCAGAAAATAGCTTAAGTGATCAATTATAGTGCGAAATAAATGTATAACAATACACATAATATTTACTTGAAAAAATGTGATATGAAAGTAAAGAATCAAATTTATTTTGGGCTTTTGATTACATTTATCATCCAGCCCGTGGATTTCACATGAGAATAAGAGGCTCAACATTCTTATGTCAATAGGAAATATTGTGATAATTTAAATATGACGATCAAACGTTTTTTATTACTCAAGCAGTATTTACTAAATTCAGTAGTTTTAAGTAGATCGTAATGAAGTTCGAAACTCCGGACAGTTTCTAAATTTCATTTCTTGGCCTTGAGCATTCCGCACAGTGTTTTATTTTCACACATCTTGCGGAACTGTATTCCTGTTCCTCTTGGTAAAGCTAAACTATGGAGTTTCCTATTCGGTGACAAAAAAAATTCTGTCAAGTTTTAAATCCTATATCCATATGTGGTCACCGATAGGGGGCGTATAGCCCACGCCATCCATCCTCCGTAAACCTCATGAATACAAACGTCTCTAACTAAAATTTCACTGGATCCATTGTGTCCAAAAAAGACAGTAGAAAAATCAGTTCTTTTACTCCAACTCATTACCTTAAATACGTCCCAAGATATTTATTGCAACACATTATTTGAAAGTAACACATTACGTCCATCAATACATTCATCATTTGTAAGCAACATTTTGGTTTGTTTATTTGCTTAACATTAGTCGCTCTCTTCAAGCCATCATCGGCACTGCTACTGGGTGGTGCTACTCGTACTTCGGGAGCCAGGATTCGATGTCGTGCTTAATGTTGGGACTAGATCATAAAACAATACCGGAAGTTCAATTTCCTGATCCAACCATTCCGCATTATCGTTCTGAAACTTCAGTATTTTCCGATTACTTCTTTCCCACCTTGCATGTATCTTGCAACTCATGGAGCTTACATGTCTGTAGCACTCTAGGAATTTCTTTGGTATCCGAAATGCAGAAACTTTGCATTATGTGAACCGAAATACGCATTTTTCGGAATTTCTTTGGTATCCGGAATGCCGAAACTTTCCTTTATGTGAACCGAAATACGCACTTTTCGGTCCAGATCCTTAATATAATAAATTGTCTGTGTGCACGATTTTATTTTTAAACCTTAAAGTCTGTTTAACAAAATTATTGGGGAAATATTATCAGTGACGGACAGCTCAAAACTGAACTTTTAAATTCGAGCTAGCTCACAGAAAACCTTATCTATTTTGTGTAAAGACTGCAGCGTTGCAGATAACAGATAGAGATTTATCCTTTATCTTAGGGAAGTAAAAAGAGAATTATCAAATGAATTCTTTCTTGGGAATGATGGAAAATAGCCCTAATTGAAGTGCTAAGAAATGATATTCTAGGAATGTAATTGAAAAAAAAACTGATAGTGTGTAGCCTTCTTTCAAATAATCGTTAATTACTTGAACCATGTTAATTCAAAAAATAAGATAAAATTGTACGGGGTGGGCGGCTGAGTGAAAAATGT
This sequence comes from Eristalis tenax, assembly GCA_905231855.2. NCBI lineage: Eukaryota > Metazoa > Arthropoda > Insecta > Diptera > Syrphidae > Eristalis > Eristalis tenax. Next base: position 102,126,126 of record HG993124.1, on the reverse strand, counting down.
TTTAACGGATTCTAAAAGTATATAGTCCGGAGAAATTAATAAATAACACCTCGAGGTGGCTTAATTTTGAAAACTCTGCACAATGTTACAATAAAGTAAACCGAATTATTCTAAGGCCTTCAAGCAAATCGGTAATTAGTACCATTGGCTGAGGTCGTACCAAGGACGGATAGCGTTGCTACTTACTTCACACGAGCACAATGAATTTGAGCCACATAATGCAACTAAAGTTTTGCAATTCTCTTGCTGAAAAATGTTTTCTGTTTACGATGTCACACAACGGTAAATACCGTTTCCATTAAACGGAGCGAAACGTTAATACCTGGGGTTATGCCTGTCGTTTGATATCAAACTTTTGTCATTCGGACGACTTTGATTTTTGATTGAAGTTCGACTAGATTCGCAAAATAACACACCGTGCCCCGTATTAAAAATACTTTCTGGACTTCCTTGTTGTGTTGATCTATTAAGGGCTATAAGATACAATATTATTTGTAGTTAGATATTTATATATGTACGCATACGTATGCTTGAAATTAACTGGAATTTGTTTCCATTTTTGGGAAGCTTATGGAAACATCAGCCCGGTTCGTAATGATTATCACCTTGATTTTTGCAATTGAAAATGCAAATGCACACCCAGGTATGTTGACGAAAATACCTTTACTGCAGTTTTTTTTTAGCGCTCTGCCTCTGGTTGTTCATGACAGTTTGTCGTCCGTAGTAGAAACTCAGCCTTCAATGTATCCCAAGCCAAATTTCTGTTTTAAAATTTAAAAATTCTTTCGTTAAATTTTGATTTGCTTTTGCCGAGTATGGCTCGCAAACACCTACGCGACATTTTCAAATATGATGGCCGATTAATGAAATGACGCAGCTTCGAAATGGACCTACTGAAACTGCATAGAGGAATGACCTAGCGGTCTTATATGGTGTGATTTACTAGCGCTGCTAGCAGCACCAGAAGAGAATGTTATCTACAAAGTTACAGTCAACCAGGAGGCTCGGATTCGAAGCCCCTTTTAGCTGGAGCGTTTGTTCGCGGTTGTGTCTTCTACTCCAATCATCTTCCTCGCAGATCATCTATATCGCAATCAATCATCCTATATCCGACGCAGAATTTTTCTTTCGAAGGTACCAAGAATCAGCTCTGCAGTTTTGGTTAACGTCCAACGGCTCCATAGAGCAGGACTACCAAATGAGAGTTTTGTGGAGCATGATTTTGGTCATTCGGGTCAGGAGTTTTGAGCCCTGTTCCGACAAAACGAAGTAGCACCGGTTTCCAAGGGCGATTCTACGTCGGATCTCCACTGTGATGTCGTTTCTGTGAACTCCGCACAAACGAAATCACCCGAGGTAGACAAACTACTTTACTACCTCGAATTGTAGCTGTCGATCGTGATGTTTTGTCCAAGTTGGTGGAACACGCGCCGATATCAATGCCATCTGCGTACCCCAACAGTTGGACCGACTTGTTGAAGATTCCCGCCGCACTGCCCGCCGCACTATCTTCTTCAGTACCAGATTGAAGAAATCACATCTCACATCAGAAATCAATCTCATCATCACATGCATCTCTTTGCTGAAATCCGGTGCAGATTTCAAACGGCTTGGAAATCCTTGGACCGAACTGCACGCATGTGTTAGCGTGGTGCGACACAACCGGATCAGTTTTCCCGAGATCCCGAATTCGTCCATCGCATAGTTCCTTGCGATGAATGTTGTCGTATGCGGCTTTAAATTGAGGAAAATATGGTGCATATCGATTTGAAACTCGGTGTGCGCTGCAAAACGGCTTTAGACGTTCACACAGTACGTTGGACTGGATCTTGTAGGCGACGTTGAGCAGATATATACCACTATAGTTGTTGCGAGAAGTAGGGTCGACTTTTTTGTGGATGGGGCATGTGGAGCTGATATCCAGTCGTCGGGCATGCTTTCGTTTTCCCAAATTCTACAGATGATCTGGTGCATGCTCCCTACCAGAACATCGCCACCGGTCTTGAAGAAATCTGATGGTAAGCCATCTGAAACTTCTACAAGGCTGTAATGGCGGTTCCGACTTCTTCAAAGCTAGGTGGGGGACTATTTCATCGACTGGAGTTGGGGTTTCTTGATTCCCTATCACTCTATCCCGGTCTTCCCCGCTAAGCAAGTAACAAGACTTTTGACTTTTTCATAAAAGGGCTGTATTTTCTGTCTGGTCCTAGACTCTTCGATATCCTTGAGCTGGGAGGTTGCGAGAGACCTTTTCTTCAGGCGTAGAAGTTTTTTCTTTTCCTGTCTTCTGATCGTTACTCCTCTAGCGCTGCTCTTGTTGTCCATGCCACTGCCTTTTAGTATGATTATACTCCAACTCTCCATCATACCACGCGTTTCTTGTCGGTGGCATTCGGTAGCCGAAGGTAGTTTAAGCTACCCCCGGTCCACAATGCAACCACATTTCGTTGGCGTTGGTTTTCAAAGTAGGCATTCCGGAGAGTCTCTCACGTAATTGCTCTTCGTAGGCTCTGGCAGTCTCTGGTGTGCTCATTGGACGTAGATATAAACATATAATAAAAAACTAGGTATGTTAAGATTTATATCCATTTTTTTTTTATTTATTTGTCATTCACTGGTCGCACCGGGGTGGCAAGATTTATTCTGCGTTTGATCTCGGTACTATGTTGTTCGTACTGTTTACCTTAGAGCCAGGGAAGACGAGTTTCAGTACCTCGAAGTTTTAGCTACCTATTGTGACGTTCCGACCGGGTCGTCGATGTTGTGCAAATACTTCGTTTTATCCTCGTTCACCGCTAAACCCATTTTGTCCGCCTCCGTTTCAATGCCAGCAAACGCTTCATCGACAGCTCGCTGTGTTCGACCAATCACGTCAATGTTGTCAGCGTATGCTAGCAGTTGTACACACTTTTGGAAGATCGTGTCTCTTGTGTTGGCGAGTGAGTTTTGCATGACCTTCAAGATTGATGCTTAAACGTCTCATGACAGCGAATCGCCTTGTCTAAACCTTTTGTTGATATCAAAGGTCTCGGTGAGTTCGTTACCGACCTTGAGGGAGCAGCGAAAATTCCAGGAATGTCAAAACTAGACATGGCATTGTATAGCTCGCTTTTGTATAGCCTGGTGTCTGTGGATCTGCTCTCCCAGGATCTGTCGCAGAGATCTTTACGATGTGGGACTTTTCTGGCCTTAAGGCACACTGATAATGACCTTTCAGATTGCTTATAAAGGCCTTCAGGCAGTAGGCTTCAGGAAAGGATCCTGTGTACGATGTTAAGGAGACTTATGCCTCTGTAGTTGGAGCAGTCAAAGTGGTCTGCCTTCTTGTGGTTCCGGCAAGGGATACTGAGTTTCCAGTCGTCAGTCGTCCAGAGCTAGTGCACGGACCCTACCAGGTCATCTCCAGCTGCCTTAAGGAGTTCCACAGACAGTGTCCGCTCCAGCAGCTTTGTTCAGTCTAGATATCGCTATCTTGACTTCGTCTAGTTCGGGGGACGGAATTCTTTACTTCGCGTTATCCCCCTTCGTCCCGACAGCTCCGAATTTAATCCCCATTGAATAGTTCTTTTACCCGTTGGTATAACTTTCGGACATCAGTTCTGCCGTAACAAATCTCCATTTCCTCGCTCGCCTTCTTCTCGTACCTTTCCTTTTTCCCTTCGAGAAGCCGGTGCTCTTCCCATCTCTTAAGTTCGTAGAGCTCTTGAACCGCTTTCGTGCTTTTGTCCAGCGTTGCCTTATATGCTGCTTGCTTCGCTGAATGCGCCTGCATGCACTCGTTGGCGAACCAGGGATTTTTTTCTGGGTGGCGCTTTAAAACCCAACACATCAGAAGCAGCTTCTATGATGGAATTTTGACAACAGTTTGATTGTTCTTCGATTGTTTCGCCTGGCAGGGTTGGACTGAGAGCTTCAGAGAGACTCGATCGTTATTCCTGATAATACGTAATAAATAAATAAATAAAATGCGCCAACTCTGGACATAGCATACTCAGATTTTATACACGAACATACCATTTCATCAAATTTCCTTTGTTAGGTTTTCTCACAGTTTTTCCTCACTTTTAAACATATAAAGTACATGCGAACAAGAAATACGTTTTTTTTTTCAAAATTTTGTCATATTCTGTAATTTATCATATCTCTGTTTAAGCTGTGTGGTTGGATGGTTCCAAACTATTCAACTTTACTGGCAAAATAGCCCTTTAAAAGGGAATTCATTTCCAGATGTACCCACTGAAGCTGAACATTTCAGTCAAATCCGTTGTAATGCAGTGCATTCCCATTTTTTCAATTTTATTTAATTCATACATTGCTGATATTACTCTTGAATCTACTTCATAGCCAAGTTAACCTTAAAAATTATGTTCAACTTTGACTATTTTTCGTTTCTCATAAATATTTAGGTCGGGCTTAGGTTAGGTTTGTTTTAAATACTACCAAGTTGTTAATGGATGAATGTGCATTTGAGTGTGGGTTCGATATATGGCGCTGGTGGAAGCCTAGCTGTTTGAAATAAATGTGTCTTCCTAAATGCCATTTTTGATGCCTTGCTTCGGTCATTTCATGTTGTTTTAAAAGGGATGTTATCGGTTCCGAAACCCTGCAAATAATCCTACACTCAAAACGTCTAGATCGTTTTTGATTCTAGATGCATTGATTGATTGGGCTGATTAATTGAGGATGAAATAGCCCCCAAAGTTTGTATGGCGGTGGGGATTTTCTTCATATGAAAAAGTGCCCCGAAATTGGGAATTTATGTCATAGTTCATACTTCAAATTCCGAGATGGGGACGTGAAAAAAGTCCCAACGATAAAAGTCAAATATGACAAACTTGGCCTTAATACTGTAATTTACGCCAAAGTTCCGATTTTTAACGAAATAAGACCAATCTGACTTTACTTGCGGTGTTTGTTACTCCTATTCATCAATTACATTAAGTTCGGACCGGTAAAATCCGTTAAAAAGTCTTAAGTTTAGGTCTAGGCGCCTGCCTGGCAGCTGTTGACATACCTTTAGCTGAACCACAAAGCCCCCTGAGCGGGTTAAATCCTGCGGAAAAGGGCTTAAAATCCGATAAACGAGCGAAGCGAGCCACCCTCTCCGTACTTTGAATACAACATACTTTTTTTGGCCTTATTTTCAAATAAAATTTGGTCTTGTTTCGATTTGGAAATGGAAATGAATCCAATGCCAAACAAAATTTCTCTGATAGTCTCTAACTGTAGAGGGTTTTGTGCTTGGGCTGATTTTGGATCATGGTCTTGTAACTCGTGTCCATTTCTTAGAACTATAGCTGACATGATAATTCGGACTCAAATCAATGTCCCCAAATTATTGTGGCTCCTACAGTTCTAACAACACATCTACCCCCACAGTCTTAACCAGCTCTGCTTTCATAAAAACTCTCGGAAAGTGCATTCTTATGTGAGGTTAAATTCAAGAAGAAAATCGACCAACAATTTCATGTCATTCATTTCGGATTTCGCAAATGCCACGCTCTTCAAATATTCATTTGAAATGAAAATCTCCGATCTAGACGTAGATAAAGGACAAATGCAATGACATTTTGTCCTTTATAGATTGACAAACTAATTCATGTGGAACAAGATCAAATGAGTCTTAATGAAACTGATACAACATTCAATGCTTTAATATGAATGAAGTGCATACAAAAGCAGTGGTCGCTTCAATCTATCTATACCCCAATCATCCTTGTGGAAAAAAATACACCGCAATGAATGAGTTACTAATTATAGCACTGGTCATCTTGAACCTAAAGGCCACGACCTTAACCCAAGGGTATTGTTGAATAGCGTGCAACCCCATTCGCAGTGACATTGACATTTGATTCCTTACTCAATCCGGACACTCATTACCTGACTGTAGTGCAGTTCAATTCATATCTAATGCATCTTTTATTCTCTCTCTCTTCCTCTTTCAGGTCTCGCCCTATACTTTGCCAATTCCTTTGAATTGTACTTAACGTTGAGGACGTTGCTGGGTATAGTATCTGTTTCGGTGACCTATGCGGGATTGATTTTAGCGATTGAGTACGTCGACGGAAAATGGCGCACTATTGCCGGCATGTACAACCTGTTTCCACTGCCACTATCCTACATGCTGATATCAGGCATCGCCTACTTGACGCAGGACTACCAGAAGCTCCAGCTTTGCATCGGTTTACCCGGGATCTTCTTGTGTTTCCTATGGTAAGATTGTATATGAGAATCTACATGTGTGCTGTCATCAATGGTTTGATTAATGGCTGTCCCGCGAAAATGGTCGCGATACATATTATTTTCCTACTTTTTTTTAAGAAAAATATTTATTGCAAGAAAAATGTGTTTTCTTTTGTTATTCGGACACAACGGACAGACGAGACGTAAAAAACAAAGATTTGGAACGTGCGTGGGTGCGAGCCACCCGCGTTCACTCTCCACAAGGTCGACGCATGTTTCTGTCGGAACTTGAAGCTACAAAAAATATTTGAAAGAAAATAATATATCTGTTTTATTTCCAATTGTTTGTCTTCCTTAATGCTTTCGCTATTTCGCCGACAGGTTCGTTGTTCCAGAATCACCTCGTTGGCTGTTGTGCAAAGGTCGTGTGGCTGAGGTTAAGAAAATCGTCGAGAGCATTGCCGCATTTAATGGTCGTGAGCTGCCACAAAATTATGAGAAAATTTTGACGCCACCTGTACAGGAGGAGAGTTCTCAGGATTTCTTGTGTCTCTTCCGATCGAAGTACCTCAGACGAATAACAATTTGCTTCCTACTCATCTGGTTTACCATGAACCTGGTCTACTATGGGCTGATATTGAATATGAACACATTCGGGGGAAACGTTTATTTAAATTCGGTGAGTATTGTTTGTCTTGCCTGCCAATGATGACATGTCTTGTCAAATATTATGCGCCACTGATCGCCTGGGCGTGTTTATGGGTGGTCTTTGCTCATTAGAGATAATTTATGATGATTATAAAATGGATTTTGTCGCTGGTCTCGACGACAGACGTCACTGGTTGAGTTTTTGCAAATGAATTCACGCCTGCAACCTACACTCTCTGCTGGGACACGAGCTAATAATTTTACGAGACAATATAATCTTTTAGAAATTTTATTGGCCACTCAAAGATGGCACGAATGATGCCAAAATCGAATAGACTTTAAAGTCTAGCGTTGACACTTTACTCTGACCGCAGTGGCGCTGTGTTTATGCGTACATATTTCATCATGGCGATGGCGCTGCTGCGTCAAGAGGAAGAGACTCAATACGTCGTCGATCGAAAACGTCACGACTACTTATTATAGAGATGCTTATTATTGGCAGCTTGCCTAGATTGTGTTAGAAGTGCTATTTTGTCGCTGTGTCGTAAATTTAAAATACACTCTAATGAAACTGACTGAAATGATTGGTTGTTCCAGGCTCTAGCTGGTCTAGTCGAAATTCCTGCGATTGCCATTGCTATGTACATTATCATGAAAGTGGGCAAGAAGTGGCTTTTCTGTGGAACACTTCTGTGCGCCGGGGTTGCTTGCTTGTGTGCGGCTATTACTGAGGGACAGGACGAAATACTTTGGCTGAAGATCACATTCCTGATGATTGGTATGTGACACTTAAATTCTATTGTTGTGAATGCTTTCTTTGATTTTCTTAAATTACAGGCAAATTTACGATCAGTGCTGGCAACACTATTATGCCGGTCTACACAGCCGAGCTGTATCCCACGGCGATACGTAATGTCGGAGTGGGAGCATGTAATGTAGCTGCTGGCTTGGCACTTATCCTTACACCATACCTATCCTTACTGGTATGATTTAAAGTGCGGTCCATTAAAGTACAGCAACTAATTTTATTGCACGTGTTCTCTTTTGTTTTTTAGACGAAAATCGAAAGTCATCTGCTGATGACATTATTAACCGCTTGGAGCTTATTCGGCGGACTGGTTGTTTTATTCCTGCCCGAAACCATGAATCAACACAATAAGCAACATCCACCGGAAGAGAAGTAAGTCATATGTCAGGTAAATTTGTTGACTGTATAACTGTTCTGTGGGCCAAGATCAAGAACCCTAATAAAATGGTTATACAATACTCCGTAACACACCTGGCGTTTTGAACACAAAATTGGACATTTTTGTATGGTTTACGGCGGAAAACTTCTGTTCTTGATGATCTTCTTATGAGGCACGTTTGGAAAGCCTTTTGGGTGACTGCTCTTTGGATGGAATTTCAGTTGATAAAGGAACAGTTTTGTGTTCTGGCCTCAAACGTGAAACGGGATCAAGAAGATACCAACAATTTGTAAAGTCAATGCATTGGCACTTAGCTAGCACCTAGCTTTTAAAGAAAGTGCCTCATCTGGTAATGAGGCAGACATAGAGGATGTATATTCAATAGATAGATATCTTAAATAGTTGTCTGTAAATATGTGGCCTGTGAAACTGAGGTGGCGAGATTTATGGTGGGAATGCCTTGTGAGTCAGCGACAAGGAAAGCCTGGGAGTGCGAATTGCTACAATGTATATTTATCAACCTTTTTTCCGTTGTTTCGAGCAAGCAGCCACGGAGCAATGGACGCGAACAAACGGCGCGAAACAGGACAATGATTTGCGAGCGTGTTCCTGGAATGTAAGAAAACTCTTCACTCCCGGGGCCATTCATAAACTGCAAAATGTCCTCACACAGTAGAGAGCATAGAGCTGCGAAATACACTGGATAGCACGGTAATGATAGGGAAAAAAGAATGCGACATATATTACTGATGTTACAAAAGTTTGCACCTATTTGGATACGGGTTCGTTATGAATAACGGCTAGACCCCAAGGTCATCAAATGACCGACAAATGATCGATTTTACACATTCTAAAACACCACGCTCAAAATATGTGCACACGCCCCTACCTGCGAGGCAGAAAACTCTGTCAATGAGAACTATTACGACCTCCTGGATGGTCCGGAATAGCATGTAAAAATCGTGCTGAAAGACTTCAATGCTAAGATATGTAAGGAAAACATCTTTGACGGATTGATGGGGAAGCAAAGATTTCACCACAGGACGATATAGGCGAAAAATCAGGGGAGCAATTGAAGAGCTAACTGAGAGCGACTGTCCAATGTCAGAGAGCAGAAAAAACATGCAACCTATGTGGTATACCAAAAGGCGCTGCAACGGAAGACAAAGGCAATGCACAACTAGTACCGGGCTAGAAAACGGAGGAGTAGAAATTTATGCCTGAAAATAAGGTCTTGCGCAACCTCCCAGCTCAAGGATATTGAAGAGTCGCACAAAATACGGGCCTTTTATACGACAGCAGCAAGGTACTGTTCGAAGCGATGGCTATCCGATAGTTATTCTGGGGAAATTGATGTATTGTCGCACCAAGCTAACACATACGCGATGCTCTCTGCAGTTAGGCTCAAGGAATTCCGAGCCGTTTGACACCTGTACCGGATTTCGGCAAGAAGGTGCGCTGTCCTCTGATTTCTTCAATTTGGTAGTGGAGTGCGGTGTTCAGCTGTAAACACGAAAGCGACTATCTTTAACAAGTCAATCCAACTGTTGCGTCACTCGATAACATCGATATTAGTGCTATTCATCAAACTCTGGTAATACCCGTTTCGATAATTACAAGAGTACCCGTTACTCTGGTAATGAGGATAATGTCCAAGTTTGTGGGTACCCGGTATTGTCGACTAACAAATTGTTTAATAATTCAATACAAAAGTTTAATATTACTAGACACAGCGATGAAAACATAAACTATTGGTAAAGTCACCAAGATTAATAGAAGATACTGGGTGGTGTGAACAATAATTTATTTCGTGTAGTTTTAGAAACCCCTCCACTCGCATATTATTACAGTGTTGAGCCCTCCATTCTGGTGTGAATAAAGATGGAATGTATTGAGTGTTCGCTTGAAAAAAACCGATGATTTTATAAAATGTTGCATTTTTATTCGTGCTTGCTTTAGAAAAACCAAACTCCAGACATACAAATTAAAAAGCATGGAGGAACAAATTAAAAAAAAAAAAAACAACGCATGGCATTTGAACACCTCGCAAATTCGAAAGATAATTGCAATTATGTAAAAACCCTTGCTATTGAGGTACTCATAGCCATGTAAATGAGGTTTTGGTATTTCAATATGAGTACAATCGAGAGTGCCAATTGCACTGGAATATACTTGGGTTGTCGTTCTTGCTTCTCTCAATTCCTCGATAGATGAGGGGAATTTCAACTATAGATTTGCTTTTGAACATACATATAGCACAACACTTGCCAAACTGTGAAACTATGAATCCCATTGTCCTCGCCAAATCCAATCCCGCCATACCAATGTGTCGAAGGAATATTTTCATCTTCTCAATTCTTGGTATGACACCATCAAGGTTTTCTTCGGGAATATCGAAAAGAAACTGGTTTCTTAACCATGACATGTAATGACTCTCGAATCACTAGAGGTTCCAGAAATTATAGTCTGTGTCCCTGAAACGCCGTGAATTGCAGTGCTTTAGTTTTCGAGTTTGTATGTTTACAAGCATTATTGCATATACTTTGCACCCACCTTTTCCCGTCCTTGCAGGCACCTTTAAAGAATGTAGTTTTCAAACGTAAACTTGAGGCAGAGAATTTACTTTGAGGAAATTTTTTATTCTCAACAAATTGAGTGTTCCGTTTAAAGGTTCCCTTACTTTTTATTCTCACCAAATTGTTGTCATTTTAGCTTGCATTTAGTACGAATTGCATTTGAATTCATCGTAAGGAGATGAATAGTTTTGTCTAAACTTAGGGGTACCCGATAATTTGGTACCCGCCTTAAGTGGGTATCAAGGGCTCCGGCGACACCGTCGCCCGTTTCCAACGTGGCGCAGTGAAAGCTTTTACGGGGATTAAAGAACACGTTAATCGATGCATGTTAGTCAATGCGGTCAAAACGAAATATACCAAGTCAACCAGGAAACGGTTCAGCACACACCACGTTTGGAAAGCTTTAACTCAACAAACGAAATCACTGTGCAGATCCGATGTAGAACCGCCCTTGGCTACCGGTTTTACTTCGGTTTGTCGAAACAACTGTGTTTAAACTCTTGACTCGAAGGACCAAAATCATGCTCTACAAAGCTACTCTTTTGCCAGTCCTTCTCTATAGGCCGAAAGCAAACCGGTAGGGTTGGTTTCTGGAGCCTTCGAATGAAAAATATGGTCCCGTCTGCGAGGAAGGAGAATGGAGTAGGAAACACAACCGCCAACTCTATAAGCTGGACCAGGATGTAGTCCGGAAGACAAAAGAAAGGAAGGACAACCGAATCTCCAATATAAAGACCAAGTAATCACGGATGCAAGACAGCTTGGTCATGGCATGGAAGTCAGTGAGTGTTCATGCTCTGACCATCCATGGGCCGCCTGCGTGATAAGTAAGCAAGTAAAATACCCAAATCCCCTCGTAGAACGAAAGTTGAGTGTTTGAAATTGGTTAGTGAACTTGTAAGCTACCTAGTTGGATTGGTCTAGCTCACGAAACGGGCTAATTTTCTTAATATAAAACATGACAGGCAACCGAAACGATTAAAGCACTTAAACGAAAAAAACAGAATGCATTTTTTGTATGGCAAACCAATGGTCGGGTTGAAGTGACATCTACAAACAAAAATCTTGCATTAGTCGTGTTATGCTATAAGACCATTGAGAAATGATCCATCAAGCACATTATTGTGCTTTGGAAAATTTGGTAATTCCGTCGAATATGCGACGGCACCAGGTTAAAAAGAGAAAGAACAGATATGAACGGATTGGAATATGTATCATAATTCAAGCTGCTTCCAAGGTCAAAGGTTTCAATTTACAGGAGAAACCCAAATAAAATACCCTGACCGTACTTACACATAGAATTCCAAATACAATATAAAAGCAACGCAACAACGTCGAAAACGCAAGTATTACTAGACTCAACTAGGACTATGCCGAAATATCGTCTTCCTGATGAACAAGTCAACATTTCGACTGATTCAATAAACATGACAGTCCCGATTGGGTTGAGGCAATCTATGGAATCGGAGTACTTATTTTCATATATCTAAATAAATCATCTGACCAAATAGATGAGCTCGTTGCCAAGACTGCACTATTGGGTCGGAGTGGGACATTATGCTCGTAAACTTGACACCAATACTTTGCCCAACTTTTCCTGGAAATAGATTAGTCATTAAAATAGATTAGATTAGTCCTGGAAATAGATAAGACACAACTAGTCAAGGATTGTTGATGATGTGACTGACGTTAAAACCTTTCACTGAGTTGATGCCTCAGACAATTTGTTTTTAGTAAGAATATTGATGGCAAATAAAAGACTTACTCGGTGATATTTATCACTACGAATTAAAGACGTTGTATGTGGGGCTTAGTCGAATCCATCTATACAAAAATGTAATAGAAATAACGATATGCAATATGTTGGGCAATGCGTCACCCAGGAAAACAAGTAAATTAGAAGACATTCAAATTCTTTTCGCATCAGTGGAATTCGATGGCACTCACTTCATTATCTCAGCGATTTCTAAGCTCTCAGAATCTGCAGATCAAGTTTTGCTTCTGTATCCTCATACAATTGTCGATAGGATATTCAAACAAAAACATTAACTGGGACATGGACAGATGGATAGATAGTCTTGTAGTGCCAATCTTTTTGGAATGTCCTGTAATGAATCCTTTGTCCTCATCAATAACTTTAACCATTCACTCTCTAATGTTTGATATTTGAAATGTTAATTTCTTCCCTTCGTTTTTTCAGGTGCTAAGCAGCTCATAACCGGAAAATTGTTTAGCTTAAAGTTCAATAAAATCATATCCCAATCGAATGTGAGTCTTCAAATTTGATAATAATAACTTAACATAATTTAATAAGAATCCAGAAAAACAAAAAAAAAACAAATCTCAATTATTATGATTTTTCGTTTATTACGAGTATAGAATTCTTTACAATTGAGAAGGACAATGAAAACACAAAAAATATAAATAAAAATATAAACTATTTAGATAAATGTTGTTTAATGAATCTTAGACTCGTAAATTGTAACCCTAACGGTCTATTCTTAGTTTTAACAGTTCAAAATGTACTACCATTTGCAAGATACATGCACATGTGCTTGTCGAATGAAAACATGACACAACTAGACAATTTTGATGAAACATAGAAAACTGTGTCAAGTAAAACGTCAGACTATGAATGAAAAACAAAAATATCTCCTTTCTATAGATGTCCTAGCAGATTATTGTTTTTGGCTGGTCCAAAAATATTTCTTAGCTAATAAGTTGTTTTATAACGTAACCGTTATGTAGAATAAGATATACATGAACAAACAGAAACTACATAGTATTTGTATTTGAACAGCTTCAAACATGTTCAGTGAAAAAGATTATGTTTATCCATAATGTTGTATAGGGTATTTTTATGAAGCAATCGAAGTGGAATATATTGAAGATTAAATGTTTTGGTGGCATTTATCGACTGTCCTTCGTTTGACTGATCATTAAGTTGTTCTCGAAAAATTACGTTAGTCTTAGGAATTTTTATTTTCAACCGGCCAATCTATCAAACTTGATTTTATTTCAAGATTTCTGCAGCTTTAAACCTGAAAATACACAACAGAAGAATTTGTGTAGTTCTCATCATCTTAAATATTATTTTTTATTTTTGATTTTAGATGTCGTCTTTGACGTCAAACATTTTACGTACACGAAAAATACGTTCTTAGTCCAATTAAACTTTGTACGGTGAAAGGAGCAATACGGGTACTGGTCAAAAATATATTTATTTTCAATTCGAGAAATGTGTGTTAATTAGGATATTTAAAAAAAAATGTCCATTACGGGAGGTATAAATAAACAACAACTCAACTAACACGTACAATTTTTGAGTCGCTTCCGACTTATGAGAGGAAAAATCATCAACATTGTTTTTAAGGCTCCGACATCACATATGGAGCTCTCGTTATTTCGGAGTGTCCGTCCGTTGGAAGTTGCTATTCCAATTTGTTGATCTGGAGATTCAGAGATATCAAACTCAGTAAATGTATGAGCCTGGCAAGTTATAATTTAAGGTGTTTAAAAATCTGAACAAATTAAGGAAAAACTGTCTTCGACGAGTGCATTCAATTAAAACCCTTCCGCGTATTTTGCTACGAACATTGGAGATATGGATTCGTCGCGAATATTTTTAGGATTCAAAGAAATATATTCCGTCGGAAGTTTGAAGCCGTAATCAGAATTTGTATTTTGAAATAATGCCTACGGTACGGGACCTTTGGAGTCCGAGTAGCACTCCGTTTATCTATTCAAACTCACGGTATCTCGTTTATTTCAAAGATTTCAGAATTAATGTCAACTTCTCATTTATCAATCTCAAACGTTTTAAAGTTAAAATCCAGTCATAAATTCTCCACATTGTGCATGTCATTTCATTAATCACCCTTACTTTCTGTAAAGAATCAGCCTGCCGTAAATTTACTGCATCTACAACTTGTCTATATTCCAGTTTTTAATTTCATAGTCCGAAAATGGAACCAAAATTTAATTGATGCCGATACATGAAAGCCCTCTAAGTCATCTCACGCAAATCACCAACACGGCGATGGCATGGATATGGGTCTTGATATGATTGCTTATAAAAGTACCGCTTATAACATTTTTTACATTAGTTATTTTAACTAAGTCACAAAGTGTTGCAACAAAGTAATCCATTGCAGCAGTCAGTATCTTGAACATCTAATCAGTATTTGTTGCCTGATTTATTATTTCGAATAACCTATGCAACACTCTATGACTAAGTCATTTCCATAGATAACCACATCGCATACTTATCAGAAATACCTACAATAGCTGAAATAAAACAAATAGAAAAATATAAGATTTAAAAGATTAATAGATTAGAATTAATGCAAAACAGGCAGGTCCTTTTTTGTTCAAAGAGAATTTTTTTATGCAAACCAATAATTGAAAAATACTGAAACAACATAATTTTAAACTGAACTAATATATACAGAATGAAAAAAAAAATATACAAAATATATATATAATTGTTGCAAAGGAAATGAAAAACAAAAACTTAGTAAAATTATATACATAGTTAATATATCAATGTGTAAGTGTCAAAGTGTAGTCAATTAAAAAAAAAAAAAACAAAAATTGAGGTTAGATTTGTATTGTCAATTAACTGAACAAAACAGAGAAAAATGCATTTATTTAATGTTGAAAATGTAAGCAGAGCAAATTTGCATCGTTTTCCGAAGGAATATATTTATTAGTGTACTTATTTTCAGCGTGTTTCTTATTTTATATGTTGTATATACATACATGTATGTACATAAATATATATGTGTATTTATATGCATATGTGTATGCATGCGTACTTAATTTAGGTTGTTTAAGTTTATGGTTTTCTATGCAAACGAAGAAACAAATTTCGAGTATAATAGTGAAATAATGTTATATGAAGTAAAATGTTATAGAAGCATAAAAAATAAGAAAAATGAAAATTATGATAATCTTTAAATGTACAACTTTATTGACAAATAAAATCAAATAATGCGAGTAATGTTCAAGAGTATTTTATTGCGCACTGACGAATATACATGACTTCCTCACATTTTGGAAACAATTTGGTAAGTTTCAAATTCACAAATTCAAATGGGATTACGAGAATGATATTTTTAATTTCCTTTATTACATTGGGTGATGTCTTTCAGAATAGAACAGTTAATGAAGGCGGATGACATTTAAACTAAATATGGACTGACGTATTTTAATTCGTTCTCGAAAAAAATGGTTCATAAAGGGTTGGCCGACGTTGATTTTGAATAAAACACAAATTATTTAGGAAATTATTGTCATTTTTTTTATTATGATAAAATTGATATGGTTCAATTATGTATGGAAACGCGTATGAACGCGACCTTGGCGGCACACCTCCATCCGATGAAGCATAATAGAGGTTCTATGCCGTTAATGTACCGAATTATCTCATCCTTTAGCTCTTGAATTGTTGCTGGCTTATCGACGTACACCTTTTCTTTCAAATAACCC
Organism: Eristalis tenax; assembly: GCA_905231855.2. Taxonomy (NCBI): domain Eukaryota; kingdom Metazoa; phylum Arthropoda; class Insecta; order Diptera; family Syrphidae; genus Eristalis; species Eristalis tenax. The sequence continues at coordinate 102,110,042 of HG993124.1, read as the reverse complement.
CAAAGAAAAAAATCCAAAGATGTCAAATCACATGATCTTGGCGGCCAATTGACATCGCCACCACGTGAGATAACACGGCCATTGAATTTGTCGCGCAAAAGAGCCATTGTTTCGTTAGCTGTGTGGCAAGTGGCACGGTTCATATCTTCCAATTCGGACCATAAAAAGTTCGTTATCATTTCACGATAGCGAACACCATTCACAGTACCTGCCTGACCGCCCTCATTTTGCAAAAAATACGGCCCGATGATGCCGCCAGCCCATAAACCGCACCAAACAGTCACCCTTTGTGGGTCCATTGGTTTTTCGACATTCACTCCTGGATTATCATTCGCCCAAATGCGGCAATTCTGCTTATTGACGAATACACTGATGTGAAAATGTGCCTCATCACTGAAGATGATTTTCTTCGAAGTGCACGATAAGCATTTTGATTTAAACGCCCATTTTCATACTGAGCCTGAATAACTTTAACGCCTTGCTCGATTATGTATCTTTCCATGGTTCAAATTGAGTTAGTCTGAAATTGAGAAATGTCAAATGAAATGCAGAAAAAAACCTGACGTTTAGGTGTGGTTCACATTCAATATCGGCCTTTACAATTTAACCCTTTATATGCACTTATATGCAATTCCAAGTTATATGTTTCCCACACCCTTTATCATTCTTGAACACCTCGTTTGATTAATGGAAACAGTTATTGGTTAAGGAGGAAGCAGATTAGACTATTCACTCAAAGTCCAGGATGAAACAGGCCTTAACCAACGAATTATTTACACTCAGGCCAATATTGGGCAAACTGGTGCCAATTGTGCACACCATTTTGGAAAATGATTCTTAATGACCGGCAGTATGGTTTCCAACAGCAACACTGCTGATCTGATAGCCAATCCTTGCACAATGCAGGCGAAAGCAAGATCGTTGCGCTTGATATTTCTAAGGCATTTGACAGAGTTTGGTATCAAGCTCTCTGGTCGAAAATGCGTGCCTATGGTGTCGATGAGTCTCTTCTTCAATGGATTCGAAATTACCTTTCGAACCGTTCAATTCAAGTTGTTTTGGATGGGTTCAAGTCTGATATCCACCAAATAAATGCTGGTGTTCGCCAAGGCTCTGTCCTGTCTCCGACACTCTTTCTCACTTTTATAAATGATCTCTTGTGTGCTACTTCTAATCCAATCCATTCATCCGCTGATGACAGCACCCTCAGCTTTTCAAATTCGTTCCAAGACTCACGACCCCGCCCTTCGGCCGTAGTATTGGAACGGCAGCTTATGTAAAGCACATTGAATTCCGATCTTGCCAGCATAATTACCTGGGAAGTGTTATTGTGTGTGTTATCGAGTGGAATTCAATCCTTCAAAAACGGAATGCTGTCTGCTGTCACTGAAGCGAACCCTTGTTAATCAGCCGTTATGAGCACTTGAGTACAAGGTTCAAATCTGGTATCGTGCCCCAAAACCACCCTGCGCCTACTAGATAGAATCCAAAAGCGAGCGATAAAACTTATAGGAGACAACAATATTACAGAGTCACTTGACTCGCTCGAACATCGACGTACCGTCTCCTCTTTGTCCGTATGTTATCGCTATTTTAACAAACGATGCTCAAGTGAGCTTGCCAACAGCGTTCCTTCTCTCCTTGAATTCACCCGCAATACCCATCTCGCCAGGAATGTTCATCAGTTTACCCTTAAGCCTACTTTCGGACGCACAGTTAAATTTAGAGACTAGTTCATCAGCCTCACGACACGAATATGGAATGCTCTTCCCAGCCCAATATTTCCCCCAGAATACAATCCGCAGATATTTAAAACCAATGTGCACAGGTACCTCCTCTCCCTTTCTCACTCTACACCTTCGGCCAGTGCTGTGTCTTGAACCCAGACACTGAAGGGTACTAAAAAAATACATGTCCAACATTTCTCATAAAGAGATCAAAATTAAATATTGTTCACACCTCGCCGCCGTAGAACAGTACTGTGATGACGAGTCCCTTGTATGAAGTCACCTTTATTCTTCGAGAGAGGCCCTCTTTGAGCCCAAAGAAATGGCGTGGTCACACGAGTTTTATATATTAACGAATAGGTAGAAAATAAACAATACTGCTTTGGTGTCCCCACAAATAAGGAATTGGGTCAGCTCCTCTTTCTCGCCGGAAAGCTCCTTTATGTATGATAAAATTTTCTCTGTGGGTTCTGGTCTCCTCTGATTAAGTTGTTGGTGGAAGTCCTGTTGTTGCTCATCTAAAAGCCGTTCTAGATAACCAAAAGGGTGAGGTATTTAGGGCGATATACAACATTAAGATCGTGGGGATAGCAAAGAGTCTGGATCCGGACGACACGAAACGCAGTATTGTTTCTTTTCTACCTATTCGTTAATAAACTTAACTCGATTTATCAGAAGTTACTCTCCATTTGAACTGGGTAAATGTTGTTAGCACTATTCACCTGTTCCTGCTGTGTTACGAAAGTAAAGTTAGATCTTGTGACGCTACGACAAAGACGTCGATGTTGTCTGTCCATTATTATGGGCAACATACACTCTGTTTTTCTCTCATTCACCACGAGACCCATTTCAGGCACTTAAGTTACAATGCTGGCAAAAACCTCATAGATGGCTCCCTGCATTTGCTTAGTCACGTTCATTTAATCTGTGTATTTTAAAAGCTGAACGTCGTGTTCCTCGTGTTTACATGTGAGTTTTGCATGAGCTTATTAGATAAATCGTATGACAGCGCATTGCATCGCTTCAGGCGCCCACACAAAGCCTCGGAGAAGATACTGGAGGCGATGCTAAAGTGTATCCTGCCTTCAAGGTCAATCAAATAATACTGAGATTCCGTTCATCCTTGACCTTTACCTTTTGATATGCAACAATATAGCCTGCCTGCACGAAGAGTTTACTGCACTGAGAAAGAGTCTTAATTTCACTCTGTGCAACGGTATGTACTTATTTTTTGACTACAATTAATTATTATTGATTTTGTTAAAAACATTCAATACAATTTCTTTAAACATATTTCTATTCATTTGAAGGTCGACTTTATGATAAATTGAGTTAAATACTATAGTCGAAAAAAATAATTTAAATATTTTGGTTGCATACTTTGTTGCGAGACTGTATTTGTTCTCTTTTTGCATCACACTATATTTGGCCACCTGATCGTATGATTCACCCGAAATGATTCCAAAGATTTTAATAATATTCAATTTACTGTAATTAGCATATCTAACGAGCGTATAAATGTCTCAGCGGAAACACATTCTTTCTTCTGTTAATAAACGACACACAAGCGGAGAGTTGTTTGTCCTTGGCTTTTCTTCTTCTTCGATCAATTGTCCGGTTCGGCTATTACAATAGTAATGAACAACGGGTTATGGCTTCGTTTAAACCATAAATCGTTCTATGATATGGAAAAAATAAGAGAACATTCCTATTTCTTGGGCATCTCTCTGGGCCATGAAGAGGCATAAGAGCTAGTAAATCCGGGGACTTAATCCTACCATAGAGTAGGTCCTTAAAAAAAGGAACGCTATGAGCTTGAATTCGACTTTCTAAAGTTTTTAGATCAATTAATGCACATCTAGATCTATAATTAGGTAAATCTTCGGACCATATCAGTTTCCTTAATGCAAAGCACGCAAAACTTTTTTGCATGTTTTCAATCCTGTTAGAAGAATTATGATAAGAAGGAAACCAAATAAAGCTGCAATTTGATTTAGATCTTATATAATCCAAATGTGCTGAGAAAGACAGCTTTGAATCAAATACAACACCTAGATCTTTAATTTCACTTACTAATAAAAGTCTCTCGTTACAAAGAATATAATCAAACGAAGTTCTTGATAATGATCGGAAACCACTAAAAATCGTACACTTGGAAATATTTATTTATTTATTTATTTATTTACAAAGCTAACATATAATTATTAAAATTAGAAATTAGCTGTTAAGCCAGAGCGATAAAGCCTTAGGCTAATTGGAAATATTTAACTCCAGATATTCATCTACGTGCACCATTCAAAAAATTAATCTATGTCCTTTCGAAAATTTAAGCAATCAGTAGTTGTAGAAATTTGTGGAAATACTTTCATAATCTCTGCGAACATTAGACAGTTAGAAAACCGCAAGGAGTACGGGATGTCATTGACAAAAGGATTGAAAAGGAGAGACTCCAAATGACTGCCTTGAGACAGACTCGATAGAACATCTATAAAGAAGGATTGCGCTCCTTCAATTTAGACAATTTGTTGACAAGTAGACAAATAAGATTTTAGATTTAATTGATTTTAAACCCCATTTTTCTCAGCTTTTCAACTAAAAGTCTATGCTGAACTCTATCGAAAGCTTTAACGAAATCTGTATAAAGAACATAAACCTGCATTCTGCTTTCTAATTAGTGAAAAGACATAAATTCGTTGCAGTGGAGCGACCATTTACAAATCCATGCTGTATAGGCTTATAATTCTTAATTAAATGCTTGAGGCCACTTTTATAGATTGGAGTAATGGATGATAGTTTCCACTCCTCTAGAAAGACGCCACTAAGAAGTGATTCATTGAAAATTGTTTTTAATGTAGTATTCGGCTTAGGAGTAGCTCTGCCTTGTATGTGATTGATTAAAACTGCGATAAAATTGGGAGGAAGTGGGAAAAGCGACGAAAATGGTTAACGAAAAAATATACCCCTATTAACAATTGTTGAATACAAACCGTTATTATTATTATTATTGTTGAGGGTATGTTGCAGAGCGACCTTAAGATCTATTCTGCCCCTCGAGTTACCTCATATATACGTCTTTCCAGATATATATTGAAGGGTTTGGACTCCTGTTGTGCATAGATGCAAGAGATTGGTTCTAGATCAATCTCTCTAAGCCAGTTTCCTTCAGGAATCTGAGAATGAGAGATGGTTCTAGTGATCTCATCGCTTCTGATAATAGGCGCTTGCCCCAATGCCTTTTTTTTGTGTGCCAATGCAATTGCTCACTTGGAAGAGGTTTGTCGGCCATTTCAATGGAAGATATCGCTGTACGGTCAGGTATCCAGAAGTTTTTCACTCTATATCTCCTGCTCAATCCCTTGAGCTTCTGTAAGCATTCTTACACAAGCTTGGATTTAATGATGTAGGAGTCTAGTGCCAAGATGACAGCACAACTTTCCGACATTATTGCTATGTTGCAGTTGGTGTAGTCCCTATAAAGATGGATTTGAACGCATCTGTCTATGGCATAGATTTCTGCCTGGAAGATGCTGGTGCGTTTTCTTTGGTACGGTCCAAATACCCCTGCTCCCGTGTCTTCATCAGTTGTTGATCTATCTGTGTACCATTTGATCGTGTGAATGCTCCGTCTGTAGGCTTTGGATTCATTGCACATTCCTTTCTAGTGTTGAGCTTGATGGTAAACTTCTTTTGGAAATTGAATTTCCTAATAACGTCATCCAACGGAATGGCCAGGTAGCTTTTTGTCCAGTGCATCGAATTGTCTCTATGTAATCCTATTCCTTCTTTTACCAACCTGTAGGGAAATTGGCTATACTTCGAAGCAGACCACAGCCATGGATTTGATGTAGCATTGCCAAAACTTATCTTGCATATCGTTTTTATATCAGAATGTGAAGAATAAAAGGCTGCAAAGGAATCTGTAGAAAGGCTGACGGATTTAAGTAAGCAGTTATAAATTAATTGAGTTGTAAAGTAAGTCATGAACCTTGTCGATGCATGTTAAATTTCTAAGGAGAGTGTTGAAATCTGTGTTGGTGAGTATGTAATAGAACTTAACTAAATTGGCTTTACGGTTTCTACAACTAAGTGGTTTGAAGTTGATTATAATTAATTCGTTTTCATATAAGAAAGATATTGAGAGGAATTTAATAACGAGCAATAGTGGAGAGAAAGTGACCACTTGCAGTTACAAATGAATAAAGTGCATCGGAGGAGCAATAATTCTTGAAAAATGTTCTATGGTTGTGCCAGGGCGATACAGCAAACATAATACCACGGAGTAATTTGTGAAAAGCTGGTTAGCTCGCCATACGTTGAAATCGGAAGTGAATAATACGATTCTGCTGATTTAATAGATAACCCTCCAGTGGGAGTTCGGGAAAAGGTTATACGATCTTCCATCATTTTGTTTGTTTCTCATAATATTTTAGTTATGTTCACATTGTAGAGAATATGTATTACATAACATTCATAATTCAGGGACAACTGAACAAAAATAGCTTACAATTTTCGCATTTTCAAAAGGTACAGAAAAAAAATCATACATAACACCTACCTACAGTGTATCAATCTCATATTCGTACTCCTAGTATGCAATGTCTCATTGTATCCAAGTTAAGAATCCAGGAACGGGGAAGCCACTCGTGTCATTCGTTGGACACTGGTGGACATTGAAGTTATTAACTCTAGGATGGGGATTTGTTTGTGAGGTGGTAGCATAGCCTACTGGGCCTCGATGGGACCATGTGAATATTGTATTGAACATAGATGAAAAAAAAAACAGATTTTGTCATAGATTTTATACAATGTAACGGATATACATATATGCATGTGTGAAAAGTATACAAAATTCAATTATTTGCAGCACATGCATTGCATGAAGCCATTTGTCCTTTTCCGTGTGTGAGGCACATAAATTCATGGCAAAAAATACATTTAGAAGAAACACAATCCTTCCGTTCTTTTTTCGATTGCCCAGCAGCGGTTAAGGCAGATGCAGCTAATGCATAGGTCGTGGGTGATGCTACCTGTAATGGTGTAGTCGAAATTGATGCCTGAAAAGAGAGAGCATGCAAGAATTAATGAGAATAAAAGTGTGAAATTTTTATAGATGTACTGTAGAAGATATCTACATACAACACGGAATTTTGCCATTGCTTGTTCGATACGAGTTGGCGTGAAACATGGCCATCCCTCGCTCTAACCTCCATATGTGGAGTAACCAGTTGTATGGCCCAATAAGTTAAAACCTTTCGTCTTTTTGGCTTTGCTGGCTGCAAATGGTTGTAAATAATAAACGGAGCTAAACCAGCAATATCCAATACATTGTAAAACGATTGGTTCCAAGTTTGCGGAAATATCGGGAGATCATTTGGTGCATGGTGTTAATCCTTCCCTTGTTGGCCTTATGGTTCAAGATTTGATTCGGTTTTTTGGATGTATTTTCTTGGTCGGTAGCACAGGTACAATGTTTTGTCGACAACACAAAGACGGCTTTATTTAGGTTTGACACGAACTGTTTGCAAATGGAAATGGGATTTTGAATTAAATTACTACATGGCTCAGCTCTTGCAGCGCTAATGGCATGTCAGCTTTCATCCCAATAATTCCATCTTTGCACACCAATCATCAGACTATTGTTCGGGCCCAAAAACTCTCTCTTGATCATTCCCCTCTTCATCACCATTAGCGTAATCAGTTTCCGCCTCTTCCATTTGCAACTCCTCCTCAACATCAGACACATAATTTTCTGCTACATAATCATCATCAGCAAATTGATCCTCTCCCTCAGTAATATCCTCTACCAACAATGTCGCAGTTAGCCATCTAGATATGGTTTCCCGATTCAGTACAGTATCGACACTATCATACAATTCACTTTGTTCCGCCCTTTTTCCCTACACAAGCACCACAAATAATTAATAATTTATATTGTCTCTAACTTAATTCGAGCGGTTTGCTAAGAAATGGCGTAACTTGTTCATTATTATTATTCCATTGGAACATACGTTGGAAGGCTACTGTTATTGTACGTCATTTCAGTATATGTCATTCATTTGAAGCTTAAACAGCAATCATTGTTTTTCACTTAAATATGTCGAACTTTGTGCCTGAAAAAGTGTTTTTGCGGGGAGTTCTTCTTCATTACTTTAATGAAGAAAACTGGTGCCGAAAATCATCGTAGTGGAGGTTTATGGTGAACCTGCGCTAGCTGAGCGAACGTGCCAAAAATGGTTTGCACGATTTAAAAGTGGTGATTTTGACTTGGCCAACCAGCCAAATCAACTGCAAAGCCGAAGATCCACGGTGCGACGGTAATGCTCTGTATTTGGTGGGATCAGAGCTGTATTAGGAGCTGCTAAAGTAGTAGCCAAAAAACGCCCGGAATGTTCGACCAGACACGAAGCAATAATTTTACATCATGTCAACCCTCGACCCACGTTATTCCGGTTAAGAACTATTTGGAAAACAGTGGATGGGAAGTTTTACCCCACCCGCTTTATAGACCAGACCTTGCCCCTTATGACAGTCATTTGTTCCGCCCTCACTGAAATATGGTTCACATCGAGCAGAATATCAAAAACTGGCTTGATTCATTTTTGGCAGCCAATGCGGCACAGTTCTTTTGGGATGAGATCCATAAATTGTCATAGCTTCAGATGGGCAATACTTTGAATAATACTATTGTACATGTTTTTCTTAAATAAACGTTAAAAAAAACGGCGGGAATAACTTAAAGTTTCATAAAAAAAGTTGTTAGAAATCCAACTATCTGCATGCGATGTGGATTTTGTTGTGCGAATTAAAGGCAAACTTCATGAAGCAAGAAAAAAAGTAGTCTATGTTGTGACGCATCATGTGTTTAGTCTATCTCGCCAGTTTGATCAAAATCGGCTAATCAGTTCAGAAATTTGATATACAATTTCACCTGCATTTAATGATTTTGTTGAAAAAACCCCCCAAAGCAGAGAAATAAAATATTCTGTCTGCTTTTCGGTATACCTATCTGCAAATAGTGGGCACGCACGACAACTATGTTTGTGTACACATGCATGGGTATCAATAGATGGGCATGAAACGTTCGAGCCGCATGTCGTACAGACTTCAAATGGTCACATTCAGCATCTACATTTTTGAACGATTTTTGTTGAAAATTTCAGAGCTCTGCGACTTGTAGTTTCGGAACCTTTGTGTGTCAGACGTACAAAATAAAAAAAAATCGGGTGTACATAACATTATGGCAGGATACTGTAAGATTTACATCTAGGCTTACTTTAGTGCACCTGTTACTTTTTGATGTTAACACACAAAAATACTTTTTTCCGCGATCTGGGCCTGGAACGTCCCGGATATGGTTTCGTTGTGCTCAGCAAACATCAGCCCAAGAAGTCAGGGAGTTTCTGAGTCCTTTTCAGATGGAGAGGCAATGTCTTCGGACATGTCTCCGGTTGTATCGTACACCTGAGTCTGAGTACAAGAAGTACTATCCTAACGCGGTCCTGTACAACGAGGCAAACGTGAACATGGTAGATAGTTTTATTATTAAGCTGATCAGAAGGCACATTGTACGAGCTATGACTTTTTTCAACATTCTGGTCTTTGGGGCTTACTACCCCATTATTATGTACCATGAATAGGAGCGCCTTAAAGGCTTTATTCCTTCCGAAGCATTCCTTTATTTAGACACGAGAGACTTAATACAGGATAAAGACAGGTGCCCTGTGATCTTCCACGTCGTATGCCGGACTGTGGACAAGCGAACAAAAAACAAAAAAAAGTGCACCTATACGTCCTGCACGCGTCCGTACTGTTACCGACATAGTTAGGCTTAAGTTTTATGGGAGGGTAAGTTAGTATAAGGTAGATTCTGTGTGCAGTTAAGCTTAGCCATGGTTTTTAACAATTTCTTGGTAAATGAAAAATCAATCAAAGTTTGTCATTAAGGACTAAAAAAAAATTTAGTCTACGCCGAAGGGCACATTTTGTTTGTTACGGCTGGCGTATAAGTAATGAGAAAAAATGTTTTTGGTGTTTTCGACGGGATTTTGTCACGAGTATTTCCGTATCTTCGTTTAAGTGATCGCCCCGCAGAAATACTACAAGCAAACGATAACCGAAAAAGAATCCAAAAAGAAAATATTCAGTTTCTTATGCTTAGTGTATTTTTCTTATGCTTATATTATTTTTTATTAAATATACAGATTGCAAAGTTCAATCAGCGCGCTGTTATGGTTTCGATGATAAAAAAAACTCTGGTGCGAGTCTCCCTTGCATCTCTATTTGTATTGTTTTCTGATGGTCGTAGTACAGCGTCAGCGTATGGCAATTCCATGGGAATTGCATGCACTGAGATTTACTTGATACCTGGGGGTTTGTGGGAACATTCTGATGCTTCACTGGTGCGGTATCGAGCTCGGTTACAATATATTAATCAAATTAACCTAAATAGTACTCGCATAGAGTCAATAGGTTAGTAAAGGGTGATTTTTAAGAGCTATAGGAAAGTTTTTAAAAAAAAAAAAAAAACACATAAAATTCAGAAAAATTACTGCGCCTCAAATGGTACATCCGCTTAGTCCAATTTTGGCATACTCTTTCCAACATTTCGGCCGGTATCTCACGAATAAATGCTTCAACGTTGTCTTCCAATGCGTCAATTGAAGCGGGCTTGTCTGTATAGACATGAGCTTTAACATAGCCCCACAAAAAATAGTATAAAGGCGTTAAATCGCACGATCTAGGCGGTAAATTGACCGGTCCCGAACGTGAAATAAAATGTTCACCGAAGTCGCCTCTCAATAAGTCCATTGTTGCGCGTGCTGTGTGGCATGTGGCACCGTCTTGTTGAAACCACATGTCATGCAAGTCAAGCTCTTGCATTTTAGGCAAAAAAAAAGTGGTTATCATCTCACGGTAACCAAACTGAAGATGTTTGACAGTGAAGCAAAACACGAAACGTGCGTCAGCTGTTTAAACCAGTGTTGCCAAAAAGATAATAGCTAAAAAATCACCACCAGTAAGAAAGATTGTGAGTTGTTGAGTTAGTTAAGCTAGTTTTAAGTACTTTTTTCTAGCAAGTAAGTCATATAAATTCTAATAAAACAAAATTGCGTGAAAAAATGTCAGGGAGTTTCTGTCCTATTGATTTGGACAGGGCCTGATTCGGCCGAGCTGACCATCCTAGAGCTAAGTAGTCAGTCACTTGATTAGATTACTTCCAGCTGCGAATAGTACTTTGGGGGTACATTGAATTCAATTGAAGTGAAGAGAATGAATAGTGACTATACAGCTAGGATATATCTGGTGTGGCCCTTTTCTTTATCTAGAATCTAGAGCTACCTTGAAAAAATGATCATACATCTCTCTTTATTTGAAATGCCCTGATGGTCTGTTCCTGTTAGTTATTTTATATCTGCTTGGTGTCAGATTTTGAAATTAGACTAGTATGTGTTCCACGGCCTCCATTGATTGTCCATAGTGTCTACAGTTTTCTGAGCTTCGGGCCCCATTTATATTTTATATTTATATTTATAGAGAGAATTTCATAAGAAATAGAGAAAATTTCTTAGAGAGGATAAACTGCAGTGAAAGTCAAGGGAATTATGAGCATTGTTAGCCAGCCGCATCATTCTGGAGTTGGTTCAGACAGAGGTTAACAGACCTTAAGTTACGTGGTTTGTATGAAATCATTCTTAGTAATGCAGGGCAATCAATCAAACCAGTTAAAATCTGGTGCACAAGGAGTCAGCAAAGTCACGATGTGTTTCTAGAGTTTGTGTGAGTTTGACGTGTTTCTGTCGGTCCATGGGAGACCGCGTATAGCAAAACGGATGAACCTGCAGTCAGTTAATTGAAATGATGGCCAAACTTAGCTGGCTGTTCAAGCATGGGTCTGACAAAGGCAATGAATAGGGATTTTGTAACGTAGGTGCTTCAGAATTCCCTAGACCAACGCTTTATGAAACCAAGAGAATTGTGGCTTTCACAAATGACACCCAAATCATGTATATATAATATACTCGTTGAGAAGGTAATAGGTTCTCTGGGGAGGGGAGAGGCGTTTGATGGAAAAAGTTATGGATTGCCATTTGTTGACATTTAGTTTTCAATAGTTTGATGATGAAGTAGAATGAGTTTAAGTCACTTTGAAAACAGAGAGATTCATTGAGGGTATGCATGATCATTATGGGTTTCTGTTCTTTTGTCCTTTCGCTTTGAGTTTCAGGTAAATTGAAAGGCGGCAGACTTTATCAAATGCCTTGCAGATGTCGGTGGTAATAATATCCACTTCCTTGACTTCTTGTAAAGATTTCAGGGTCTTAGAGACGAACTCGGTTAGGTTAGTCGTGTGGATCTTCTCGAGAGATCGACGATAGTTTAGCTATGGGTCGGTAGTTCAAAGTAAAAATTAATGAGTCCGTGAATGTTTGCAAAAATAACTTGGGGGAACGAGAGTCAAAAGAGGGTAGTAAGTGAAATATGGTATCTAATCTATCTAAAATCGACTTTCAGTGGTGGTCGACTTTTAATTTTATCTAAGAATGCTTGAATTATTTGCTTTTGAATCCCATACAGCATACGCAGTGTACCAATCACTTCATCTAACATCGATGGTAAGACTAGATGTGCTCGTACGGCTTCCAGAGCTTTTCCTTTTAATGCCCTTTGTAGACGCCATATATTCCTTTCCGGTGTAAAACTGCATAGGTTCGAAATAGTTTCAAGCTGTTTACAAATAATGGCCACTCTTCGGATTTACCAATAAATAAAGTTAGCTCCTTTGCAAATAATTGTCTCGATGCAATCTCCTTCGTACTCAGTCTTAAAACTTTTTTCTTCTCTGCAGACTTCCAAACCCATTCGTTGATACAAGTAGTTGCCAGACTTTCTTTTTCCTCGTCTCTATCATCCACTTGCAATGCCAAAAGATCATACTTTTTCCTCGGGAACTATCTATTTTCTTTTGTTCCTGCAGGCGCTTGAGTTGTAATTTTTGCAATGATCGTTTACTCCGACTTGATGAAGCAACCGAACGCCAAGTCCTTGTGTGACGTTGCGTTTGGAAATAAAACCATAAACTGTTGTTTCCTGATCACCATTTACTACTGCTACACACGTAACCCCTATAAGTTTGCACGTTCCATTCGTTTTTACTCCCTATGAAAGTGTCCTTCCACAAATTTGGAAAAATGACTTGGGAGAGTGAGAGTCGAATGAGAGTAGTAAGTGGATGATACCTAACATTGACACAGTTCTTAAGGAATATGGCGGGCAGACCATCGGGACCGGGGCAGAAGCCATCCTTGAGCTGATTAGTCTTTTCGCGTACCGTACCACTACCTATATTTATTGAGATAAAAGTAGTCTGTGGGCAGTTGTCCAGGTAGCTGAAGTAATCAAGGCTAGGTTCTTGAGAATGGTCACTAAACGATTGGCTAAGAAAGCTTGCAAAAAGGCTGGCGACCGTTTTAGGGTCGGCAGGTGATGTATTAAATAATTTCAAAGTGGAATGGAAACCCTCGGGTTTTATTTCCGCGTTAATAAAGTGAAAGCGCCTAGAATCAGTAAATGGATAGTAGATAAAGTGGCTCGCAGAGAGTGGAAAAGCGGAAGTAAGCATGTTGGCAGAGAGTGAAATCCAGATCTGGTTCTCAAGTAACTTTTCCAAGTTCTTTTTCTGATATTGCAAAGAGTGCGGAATTTTTCATTGTGCCAAGGAGTCAGATAAGGGACAGAAATGAAAAGACAGTCAAAGATTACTGTGTAGAAAAATTCGCAGAGTGATATCGATGGAGGTAATATTGTTAAAAAAGAGGCCGAAGTTTATATTATCGACTAGTTTGGAACTTTTCAGAATCATCAGCAGGTGATAGTGGTCAAGTGTGGTGAGAAGACCGGAGTCAGAAAAACGACCGGTAAGCACAATTTCTTTGACTAAGGAGGGATCACTTCATTTTGGTCAGGCGGACCTAAGTTGTGGCTGTCATCGTCTATTTTGAGCGGGATGTTAGTCTTCGTCATCGTTATACAGTCTGCAGAAGAAGTCTTTCCATATTCTCAGCAATGATCAAGCTTAAATCCATCAAGGCTGAAGGAGCTGAAAGCCTACATGCTGAACAGTTCAAAGCAGCTGGAGATGAGTTAGTAAAAAGCATACACCAACTCAGTTCTAAGATTTTGTCAGATGAGTGTATGTCAAATGAATTGAATCTCAGTATCGTTTGCCCGATCGCCAAGTGGTGACCCCCCAAGTGCGCCAGACAGAAGCATCAGTCTCCTGAACATCGGATATAAAATCCTATCTTCGTATCAAACCCTTCGTCAACAACCTGATAGGCCCATATCGAGAAAGGAAAGTCCACGGCATATCCTGAAGAAACCCCTAGAAGTCAAAATCGATACCCACCACCTTTTCATCGATTTTAAAAACGCATATAGCAGCGTGCATAGAGACGAGCTATATAGAGCCATGTCTAGTTTTAATATCCCTTCCAAAATCGACCGGTTATGCAGGATGACGATGGAGAAAGCTCGCTGCTCTATTAAGGTCGGTAAAGACAACATCGAGACCTTCGATGTCAAAAGACAAGGTGCCGCGCTGTCATGTAAATTCTTTGACATCGTACTTGAACTAAATGGGCGAAACTTAAACGCCAACACCGGGGGCACAATCTCTCAAAAGTCGGTGCAACTACTAGCGCACGATATCGATATAAGGGATACACAACATCGACGAATTGAACAGAACATCACAATCGACAGCTTTAACATTGAGGTTTCTTTTTCTACCTTGGCTCTGCTATAAACTCTTGCAACAACACCTCGGCAGAGATACAACGAATAATTACTCTTGTCAATCGATGTTTCTTTGGGCTGAGAAGGCAATTAAGTAGTAAGGCCGCGATTGAGTAGTATCCCGAACAAATGAGGAGATCCTATATAATACCTTGATTATCCGAGTCCTACTTTACGGGGCTGAAGAATGGACTCTGTCAAGAGCGGATGAGGATATCCTCGGTCGTTGCGAGAGTAAGATTCTTCGGAAAATATGAGGTCCCGTATGCGTTGACTGACTCTGGAGTCGGAGATTCAACGACGAACTATATGAGCTGTACAGAGACATCGACCTGGTCAAAAAACTGCGCATCAGTTGCTTAAGATAGGTAGCTTTTGTAGCTAGCATCTCTCACAGTTTCACCATGGTACCGATTTATTAGTGAACAGCTTGTTTGGAAGGATGATAGGTCTGTTAAATAATCAACAGATTTGTCCAAGTCTTCTGGAGTATTTGTGTTTAGATTTTAGTTCGCAAATAATCATTAAAACGGAGTCATTACAAATCAAATCAAGGCTCGAATTATCTTCAGACCATTCTCCTATTCAACTTAACTATTCTACTGAATTAACCCCTACGAGTGAATCCTACAAACTCTTCTACAAAAAGACGGATTGGGATGTTTACAGAGAATTCATAGACCAGAATCTGTAGTTAAACGTACCTACGATCGCAAAATGACACAGAAAGAGCTATAGTGCACTTTAATGACGTAATAACCACTGTCGTGATTAAGACCACTCGCGCATATAAACCCTCAAATTCTACTCAAAATTCCATTACTCAAACACCAATCCGACCACAAATAGAGGAGAAAAGGAAATTAAAGAAACTATGGTAAACTACTGCACTGCCCGAAGACAAGAGAAAACACAACAACGCAGTCAAAACACTGAAAGAAACACGAATACAAAATAATCAATATAATGACAATTTAAAAAACCTCACACCAACATCTAGTATGAACTATTCACTCTGGAAAGCCAATAAAAGTTCAAAACCAGTATCCCACACCAGACACCTATTCGCAAGGTAGATGGATCTTGGGCCAGGGTGAATAAAGCAAACGTATTAGCAGGGTACTTCGAAAAAGTATTTACTAATAAAAAAAACCATTATTCAGACCCGCCTACACTGGCCGTCCAACCAAACTCAACAACCACTAACCAAAGAATAAGGATAAATAAGTGCATCAAAAATAGAATTCTTACGAAATATTTACAACGAGCTACTCAGGCTACAATATTTTACTAAATAATGTCGCACAAATAATAGCTATACCAAAGCCTGGCAAGATTCCAAAAATTGTCTCATCATACCGACCAATAAGCCTGCTCCCTATACTAGGGAATATATTTGAAAAAGTAATATATGATCGACTACAGCCAATATTAACTGACAACAAAATTATGCCAATACCATCAATTCGGCTTCCGGAGAGAACACTCAACTATACAACAAATACACAGGGTTGTCAAAATCACGACTGACTTTGAAGAAAAGAAGTACTGCATTAGCATTTTTCGTGACGTACCAAAAGCGTTTGGCATAAAGGACTACTGCGTAAACTACATAACCTAGTTCCACGGACCTTTTCTCACATTATTTAAAGCTACCTTAGTCATCGATACTTCTTTGCAAAATATACTGACAAGCATTCGAAGTTATTGCAAGCAAATGCAGGCGTGGCTCAAGGATCTGTACTAGGACTACTGCTTACTTACTTACTTAAGGTGGCGCTACAGTCCGAGGTGGACCTGGGCCTCAACCAACAAGCGTCTCCAGCCAGCTCGATCTTTAGCTAGCTGTCTCCAGTTTCGCACGCATAGTTGGTTGAAGTCCCTTTCCACTTGCGTGCGCCACCTGAGTCGCGGTCTTCCTCTACTGCGCCGTCCCTCGGGGGTGGATTCGAAGACTTTTCGGGCCGGAGCATTGGTTTCCATCCGCTCTACATGACCTCAATCGTTGGATCTTCACTCTTCTGGCTAAGTCGATTCCGCTAAACAGCCCGTATAGTTCGTCATTAAATCTCCTCCTCCACTCACCATCTATGCAGACGGGACCGAAAATCACACGAAGAATTTTCCTCTCGAAGCAACCAAGAGCAGCTTCATCCGCTTTTGATAAAGTCCATGCCTCCGCGCCATATAGCAGGACTGGGACGATTAAGGTCTTGTAAAGCGTTAGCTTGGTTGTTCGAGAGAGGGCTTTGTTTACCAATTGCTTTCTTAGCCCAAAGAAGCAGCGATTGGCAAGAGTTATTCTTCGTTTGATTTCAGCGCTGGTGTCGTTGTCTGAATTGATAGCGGTGCCTAGGTAGACAACGTTTTTGACTACCTCAAAGTTATACCTGTCTGCTGTGACGTTCTGACCGAGACGTCGGTGTTGGGTGTCCTTTCTCGTTGACAGCATATACTTGGTCTTACCCTCGTTTACCGCTAAACCCATCTTCGCGGCCTCCGTTGCAATACCCACAAAAGCGCCATTGACATCACGCTGCGTTCTTCCGATAATGTCAATATCGTCGGCATATGCGAGTAGTTGGACGGACTTCTGAAAGATTGTTCCTCTGGTGTTGGCGTTCGAGTTTTGAACAATTCTTTCAAGAACGATGTTGAAAAAGTCGCATGACAGCGCGTCGCCTTGTCTGAATCCTTTTTTGACATCAAAGGTCTCGGTTAGGTCTTTACCGACCTTGATGGAGCAGCGTGCATTCTCCATCGTCATCCTACACAAACGGACGAGTTTGGTAGGGATGCCAAAACTAGACATTGCTCTGTATAGCTCGTCTCTATAAATGCTATCATACGCGGCCTTAAAATCGATAAAAAGGTGGTGGGTATCAATTTGTTGCTCCTGGGTTTTCTCCAAAATCTGCCGCAGTGTGAATATTTGGTCTATGGTGGATTTTCCTGGCCTAAAGCCACACTGGTATGGACCGACCAGGTTGTTGACAAATGGCTTTAGGCGTTCACACAGTACGGCAGATAAGATTTTATATGCAATACTTAGGAGACTGATGCCTCTGTAGTTGGCGCAGTTCAAAGGGTCTCCTTTTTTATGGATCGGGCAGACTATGCTGAGGTTCCATTCATCGGGCATGTTTTCCTCCGACCATATTTTACAGATGAGTTGGTGCATACTCCTTACCAAATCATCGCCTGCGGCCTTAAAAGGCTCGGCGGGTAGGCCGTCAGCTCCCGCAGCCTTGTTGGATTTTAGTTTAGATATGGCAATCCTCACTTCATCTGGGTCGGGTGGACGGAATTGTTGATCTTCATCGTCCCTTTCATTGGGGTTGAATGGTTCGTTCTGCCTGACATCGGGATTTGGTTCTTCGTCGCCGTTATACAGTCTGCAGAAATGGTTTCTCCATATCCTCAGCATCGACTGTGACTCTACTACGATGTTCCCTTGATCATCCTTACAGGCTTCGGTTCGGACTTTATAACCTTGACTGGTTAACTTAGCCCTTTGGTAAAACTTCCTTACCTCATTCCTGCAGTAATATCCCTCTACTTTGCCGATCGCGCGCTCCTCATGCTCCTTCATTTTTCTCCTGAGAAGCCGGTGTTCGTCTCTCCTCTTCTGCTCGTAGAGCTCCCGAGCAGCTCTTGTCCTTCTTTGCAGTGCCGCTTTGTATGCTTCTTGCTGGGCTGCATTCGCCTGCCGACACTCGTTGTCAAACCAGGGGTTTCGTTGTGGTGGCGGATTGAAACCCAGCACATCAGAGGCGGCATCTCTGATGGCTTTTTGGCAATGCTGCCACTGACTTGATGTTGGCGGCGTAGGATTTCTTAAGAGGTTAAGGGAGACACGATCGGAAAAGGATTTGGCAATCTCTTGCGATTGTAGCCGGCTGACGTTAAACTTCCTCACAGTATTTCTTTGTCTTGGCGGTCTTCGGGATATCCGCAACCTTATCTTGGCTACAACAAGGTGGTGGTCCGAGTCAATGTTGGCGCGGAACGTTCGAACATCTATAATACTGGAGGAGTGCCTTGCGTCGATCGCAATATGATCAATCTGATTGACGGTTGATTGATCAGGAGATCGCCATTTTCCTTTGTGGATATCGAGATGTGGGAATCTTGTTCTGGCTACTACAACATTTCACCCCGCAGCAAAGTCGATCAGCCTAAATCCGTTATCGGATGTGGTGTCGTGTAGGCTGTGCTTCCCGACCGTACTACCAAAGATGTTCTCTTTTCCTAGCTTTGCGTTAAAATCGCCAAGGACAATTTTAATGTCGTAGCTAGGGCATTGCTCATAAGTTTTGTCCAGGAGCTCATGGAACTTGTCTTTGGTGTCATCATCTTTCTCCTCTGTGGAGGCATGTGCGCATATAAGGCTTATGTTGACAAATTTAGCCTGGATGCGAATTGTTGTGAGGCGCTCGTTCACGGATCTGAACTTCTTGCCTAAGTCTGCCTCGAACGACAAATCAATAGGCGCTGTTTTTGCTGTTTGTAGCAGTCACCGTAATATATATCACAGTTTTTCAGCCTTCTTTTGCCCGGTCCATCCCATCGCACTTCTTGGATGGCGGTTATATCTGCTTTGCAGCAGTCTAGGGCTTCCACTAATTGTTCGGCTGCACGTGGCCTATAAAGGGACCTTACATTCCACGTACAGATCCGAAGATCGTTGTCCGTATATCGTTTGCAGGGTTTGTCATCAGTAAAATCCTCCATTTCCGAGGCTTGTTGTTGCTTCGTAACTACATATTTTTTATGTGGCCGGGCAGTTACCCCGACCTGGAGGGCCAGTTCCCTTTTTTGTCATCCCTAGGACAAGAGGTCGCACTTATAAGTTTGGCAAGTTGAGCTCGGGTGAACTACAACCAGTACCCGATGGCTACCACTTGGAGGTAAAATAAGCACAATTTGGTGTGTAGAAAAAGTTACAACACTGGGCATCACCAGGTTGGGGCCAGTCAGTGCCTACCCGATTCCCACAACACCCAACCATCACTGGACTACTGCTGAATGTACTATATACTGCTGACATTCCTCTCCCAAGCGGACTAACAAGTGCTACTATGTTAAGTACATTTGCAGACGATACAATTCTACTAACGTCTGATGTAAATTTAGATAATGCAACTACTCGTGCCCAGCCATTCCTTGACCGGACAATGCAATGGTTTGACGACTGGATCAATGCAATTAACAAAGACAAAACTCAACAAGTTATATTCACCACTAAATCTAACTTCTCCCCAATAAAAATTGAGGGAAAAATTATTCCAGTCGAAAAAGTATCAAAATGTCTGCACATGGACAAAAAGCTCACGACTTGAAAATCCCAACAATAGAAGAAGGGATTACTCAAATAAGCAGGAAACATCTCATAAAATTAATATCGCA
Organism: Eristalis tenax; assembly: GCA_905231855.2. Taxonomy (NCBI): domain Eukaryota; kingdom Metazoa; phylum Arthropoda; class Insecta; order Diptera; family Syrphidae; genus Eristalis; species Eristalis tenax. Next base: position 102,090,111 of record HG993124.1, on the reverse strand, counting down.
CTCTAACAATGAAATAAACTCAATACCAATGAAAGAATTCTTCGCCAGACGACGACTAAAGAGAAATATAATTGTTATTTAATTATATGCATTGCAAAGGGTGGTTAAATTTTAAGCGCCGATGTTGATTTTGAATAAAACACAAATTGGTTAGGAAATTATTGTTATTTCTTTTTATTATGATAATATTGTATTAATTGTGATAATAAGTAACAATTATACAAGAAAGATTTAGAACATTGGTCACTAAGTCTGCCATTTAAACCCCACACAAATTGTAACAACATGTACCAGGTGGTTTGTAAGACATTTGGGAAATAAAAAATAAATAAAAAATAAGCAATGGCATTGTACTGTCCCAATTAGCAGCTTCTCCTTCCACTTAGTGAACTCGGTTTCAGCTCAAAGTTGATGTTGATGTTACTATGGTCTGAGAAGGATGCTTCTTCCAGTTTCTTTGTACAGTTTTGGATAAAGTGAGTCAATTTGTTAGGTGCTCTTGTCAGGTCAAGGACCTCCTTCCTTGGTGAATTTTAGAAGGTCGGTTCTATGCCTTTATTAACTACTTCAAGGTTAGTACGACCGAGATATTCTATCAGGGACTCACCTCTCCTCAGAGTTCACTGTAAGCGTTTGCATTACATCCTATGAAGAGGTTCCTGCTGTTCTTCCTACATTGTTTTATTGACCTTCTGATCAGGTTCAGCGAGGCAATGGTATCTTCCCCAGGGAAGTGTGCTGAGGTAAAAACTACATCTGTGCTCTCTTCTCCAAGCAAATTCACAAGGATTGTCACCGTGCTCTTATCAGGCATAAGAAGGAATTTAATACCACATCTAATAATCACATCTGTTGCACAGTCATAAATTCACTTATGCCCGGTTGCACAGTGCAAGCTTATCTGCAGGTTTAGCTAAGCGTAGGATCGAACATAATCTGCACTCAAGAAAATTTCGTTGCCACAGCCAATATTTAAGGGTGGTTTAGGTAACTCATTGAGTGGCATTGTGAACTATTGAATCCACTAACCATGTGAACAATAAAAAAATAGTGATCGTGATTTAACACGAAAAGCACCCAACTGAATAGATGAAAAGATAAAATGTGTATGTGTATGTGTATATATAATCGTACATTTATGTGCCTTCTGTTCAGTGTTGCCACTGAAATTTAAAAAAGATCGCAAAAAAGCTCCTGTGTCCGAAATCGCTACTGATTTTAAGATTTATCATGCTTAAAGTCTTGCAGTATTTTTGTTACATATTCTTATGTTAGTGTTGAATTTATTGCTTGTGAAGAAAATTAACCGCGTGTTTCGAGGGAAAAATATGACTTACATAAAATAGTCTCCGAAGTTGTTTCATGGTCTCTCGTGGTGCCACGGCTCCAAAAAAAGGGGTCAAATTGCTCCTAAAGTCGCATAGCGGCTGCTTCTGTTCTCTTCAGCTGCACAGCCAGACAAAAAATTTTGTTGTTTATGTGTGTTCTCTGTGTATTTTGGGGTTAATATTAATTTAATACTCAAATGGCAATTCTGGATTGAAATTTAAAACATGGCACTCGTTGGCATAAGTTAAACCACTACTTAAGTGGAACTTGTCGTTATATGTCCACTGTGAAAACGGGCATTGCAGTTTTTGATAGGTTCTACAGTGTTCCTATATAGCCCTGTGTTGAAGATAGATCCAGTCTGTTTTTTTCATATTTCAGACGATGCAGCTTCATGATGTTGAGGTTGGCATTCTTATTGCGAAGATTTTTAGCTTGTATTTTCACCATAACTATCCTCTTTGGAGCTCTGGTCTGGCTCATTGAATGAAACAACATAGCTGAGGTATTCTTCTTTATTATTTTTCGGGTTGTCCAAGTTTAAAACTCTTTTCTTGTCCATCAACTAGGTTCATGACCATTTCGGTGGTGGTAGCATTCGGGAAGTAGCCAACCAGAGAACAAGGTTGCTGAACAGATACCTCATTTGTTGCCCATAGTTGCCCTTCACTGGAGGCTTCAGTAGCGGCCTTTTGGGCAATCACCCTGTTCAGGTGTGTCTCTTGTTAAGAAGACATTTGTGCCGTTGTAAACGCTGCTTTAGGAATAAAACACTGGCTCACGCAAACACTGGCTTACTCTTATACTTTACAACATTTTATTACCTTACTACAAAACAATTTGCTGCCTTTGAGGCTGACTCGATTAACACTTTGGACACCCTGCATTCATTCTGAATTGTCCTGCTTCAGCCGCCGTTCCGATATTTATACATGCTTGCTTATCAGGCCGGCGACTCATGGAGAGTCCAAGCCAGAGCAATGGCTGCCTTCCATCGCTGACGGTCCTCGGCACGCTGCCTCCTGTCATCAACACCAAGCTGTCTTGGGATTACTTGGCCTTTATGCCGGGGATTCGGTCTTCCTTTTCTTCCTGAACCAGGAGACTCGGATTCGAAGACCACTTAAATGGCGCGTTGGTATCCATCCGCTCAATGTGTCCGGAATACATCCACATCCTTGTACAGCTAGTAGAGTTCGCGGTTGTGTTTTCTTCTCCATTCATCTTCTTCTCAAACGGGACCATATGTCCGACTTTTGAAACAAATTCAGCTCTTTAATTTTCCTTAGCGTACAGTTTTACGCTCCATAGAGTAGGAGTGGCAGAATAAGAGTTTGATCTTGGTCCATGGAGTCAGGAGTTTTGTGCGCAGTTGTTTCGACAATCCGAAGTAACATCGGTTGCCAAGGGCGATTCTACGTAGGATCTCCACTGTGCTGTAGTGTGTGGAGTTCATTCAGTTCATTCAGTCGTAATGTTTTGTCTAAGGTGGTGTGCGATGGAACGATTTTCGTTCGACAGCATATGTTTCGTTTTGCCCATATTGACCTTGAACTGGTCGTTTCTCCTGTTCTTCAAAAAACAGCCTCCACTATGGTACGTTGGGAACGCGCGGCTATGTCGATGTCCTCTGCGTACCCCAGCCGACTTATAGCAGATAATACGTTCCGTGTTTACAGCTGCCCACCAGATTGAAGAAATCACTCGACAAAAATGTGCTGCGCATCGGTGCCGATTAGTGATTAGCTGTGAAAAACGGCCTTAAACGTTCCTTGCACTATTCTCTGCTGGTCAGTAACAAGGTTACCCTCACGGTTTCGAAGAGCCCGGATGCCGTTCCTGAAGTCAGCAGCAAGGATTTTGGTTTGTTTTTTATAAAAGGCCTGTATTTTCTGCTTATCTCTCCTTGAGTTGGGACTTTTAGGGAGACCTTTCCTACAGACGTAGGTCTTCTGGCTGGTACTCCTTTAGCCCTGCTCTTGTTGTCCGTTGCAGCGCGTTTTAGTATGTCTTGTCAGTTTCACGCTTCTTCTGCTCACACCAGCCATCATACCACGGGTTTCTTGTCGGCGGTGACCTGTAGCCTAAGGTTTTTTACACTTACCTCTTTGGCAATGCAACCACATCTCGTTGACGTTGGCATACCGAAGAGTCTTTCACGTAATTGATCTTCGCGGCTCTGGCAAGATCTGGTGTGCTCGGGCGTCCAATGTCAAAACTACTCTTTGTTATCTGGTGCAGCCTTCTGACATTGTATAGTCTAGCACTGAATCTAGCTGCTACGAAGAAATGGTCATTGTTCAGACATCCATGATATTCGACGCATGCTTTGCGTCAACGAACACATGGTCGATTTGGTTGGCGGTTCGACCGTCCCGAGATCGGCAGATTGTTGTGTGGATTCATATCGGCATTCCTTACCGATTTGATCATTGAAGTCTCCGAGTACTATTTTGTGTACAATATTTATACTTCCCAGTAATCTTCCTGGAACATACTGCAGCGAGGTGGGTGTGGAATTTCGATTCCGTTTCTAGGTGGACTGTGGTGGCTCACTGATTTGTATACTGTGGTGGTGGACTGATTTACTATTCAAAAATTATCCTAACGAGGCAATCAGGAACCTAAGCAACATCATCCCTGAACAACGCTACCTCAACGCCTTAAGTATACACGTCACAAAATACACGCATTAGTCACATTGAACAGTACGTTTGTGTTAATAAATCCATTATGGTGCGACGATCAAGAATATATTCTAATTGAATGTGCAGATTAGTTTATAAATCTAATTAATTGACATTCATTGCGCCATCTCTTAGAATATCAAAATCAGCAGCAGGATAGAATGTGTATAAAAATACAAATTGAGCTATTAGACAACTCAACGTGATAGTTTTTTTTAATTAGCACAAGCTCATGCAACATTTAAACAAACGCTCACGGCACATACCTACTACTATAATACCACACTTCAATCACAATATATGACACTACAAAAAATCAATTAATCACCCTGTTATATTGGAATAAATGTATGCCTACAAGTATGCAATGCATAATAATTTTGTGTTTTTCCAATATTGATACAAATTACACTAAATACATAATTATATGTACGTATGCGGTGAACATATCAAAACTGTATACGTTTAAGCTTTTCTCCATATACAGACAGGCTGAGGGACCATACTTGTACCAGAAATGAAGAATGATAGAGATGCCGAACTTCTACCTCTCCTGCCCTCAAATTTTTGACAAATATTTTTCATATATACGGCAATTTCTTTCTTCAGTGAATAACTCTGAAAATGCATGAACAACTGTCAAGATGCCTCTGCATTTTGTCGATGGACTAGGGGTCAATCAGCTGTGAAGTTGGGCATCTCTATCATACTGCATTTCTGACTAGTACTAACCACACTTCACGTTCATATTGCTTTTACTGGGGCACGATAAAACAGATTTCTGACATGGGAAATTTATTCGGGGATGTAGCTCAGTGGTAGAGCGTTCGCTTTGCATGTGAAAGGCCCCGGGTTCGATCCCCGGCATCTCCAGTTACATTTTTTTAATTTTCGTGTACAGAAATATTGCATAATGCTATATTTGATTAAGAAGATGATTCGTTTTTATCGCTGACTTCAATTAATTATCTTATCGTCAAAGTTCTTAGCATATTTGTACATACCTATGTATGTTTGTGCTGTACTTATCCACTTATCGTATAGATACAAAAAGTGTTCTAAAACGTGCCCTTTTTAACATTCTTTCTCGATTTATTTCATCCAGTATTCGTCAGTCAATCTTTCCAAATCAATATGAGAATGGGGAACTTAATAAACAATTGCTAGCCTAATTCGTTCTCACCTCACGAAAATTGGAACACCGTAACGATTTATTGGCAAATCAAGAAATTTTGCCTGTGATCCTTGGTAACTAAATTTATTGACAAAACAATTGTTTTCTTTTTACTTAGAACGAATAAGTTAGCTATTATGGTGAACTCGACTAAAATAATTCGCCGTAAATATTCTGGTTCGTATTCTTGTATTTCTTTCAAATAATTCGTAATGTTATCCCCACATTAAAAAAAAAAAACAGATTTTTTGAATACCGATGACTGCTTGGAAGGACGCCGAATTCAGAGAAATATTTTGGTAACCGATTTGGATAAGGTACACTTAACAATACATATTTTCCAATTTATTGCCAACTTCGTTATGTGTATACAAATTCTTTAAATACAGAAAGGTCGTGTTCTCAATCCTAAAGCCCCATGCGTTGTTACTATAATCGATGATAAGTACACGACTGCTGTAAATAACAACAAAACGACTCGCAAATTTAATGTGAAGAGGTACATATATGTGAATAATAGATAGCAACAGAATAATATTTAAAAGTTGTGATATTTCCAACACAATCAGCGATGTTCTCAAGCTTCGAGATATTACAAGGCATAAATTCTTCATTTATGTTACACAACAGCGAGCACTGGAAAAGGCTAGAGAGCAGCAACTACACTCGGTTATGTACAAGCAAACACGGCGATTTCTTAGAGTAATAAACAATGATAATGTTAATACAAAATCTAAGATCTTTTTTTTCGTGCAGATGTCGTCAAAACATCTCGATACTTTAAAGAACGATTTATTTTGTTCGATGATAGCTGAAAATAAAGTAAATGAGACTTTCCTTCAGTTGGACATATCAGAAGAAGTTAAGAAACACATCACCATACATCAGAGATTGTCAATAGAAGTTACGGATGCCCATCAAGTTTTCTTGTTTCTGTTGAAGTTAATAGTAAGGGAAGTCTGAGGTTTTTCTATGTAAATCCATTCATACTGTATTCGGAGCAGGATTACTTTAGTATTAACAACGAAGGTGTGGGTCTTCTGGAGTTAACAAAAAGTGACTTAAAACTCGAAAATATTAATGATATTCAAACGGAAAAACTGAAGGAGTTCGTAGCCAACTCTGTTAAACCTTACTTAAGTGAGCAAACATATTTGAATGTGGAATTTTGGATGCAAGTAAGTTGTATTAAAATTATGCTATATTTCTTCTTATTTCAATCATTTTAGGGCTATACAAACACACGCCTCAAACTGTTTGACTACTACAAACAATTTACAATGCTTGCGATCCATTATCATCTATTTTCAATCGTGCATGACAAATTTGTAGGTTAAACATTTATAAATGCAATTATCTCATGAAGATCTTCTTTAGATTAAGGATCATAGCTGCCGCATGGTCAAGCCAGTAGCTCGCAATACCCCGCAACATTTCCTTAATCGAACAAAATACTTGCAAGCCAAAACATCACAATTACTTGAGATGTCTGAAAAACAGCATACGAGAAGGTACTTCGGTTTTACAAATACCATTGTTTGTATAACTCCACACAATTTATTTCAGCAACATCACTTTGCATGTTAAGGGACTCGCGCCAGTGATCCTTGAAAAAATCGGTCGTGAAGAAAACTCCGAAGAAGTAAGGGATAAAAACAATGAAGTTAGCAAATTGGAAGAAATACATTCAATTTTAATGGTAGTGATTTTGATATATTGGTGGATTTGAATAATAATTATTTTTTTTTTTAAATGAAGCATTTTCTCGGCGAACTTGATGATTTGGACGCTGGTGTGTGCATGGCAAAAGAGAAGGAAATCCGCAAAACAATTGCCAGGGAAAGGGAACTGTCGCGAAAAGTTCTTGTCAAGGTTAACCGCTTCCAAAACTGGATTGAACACTATACAAAACATATGAAAATGAACATTTGAATTTTGATGTTTTTTTTAAGACAAACATATTGTATTGTAAATGACATTCTTTTTCATTTATTGTATTTTTTTTAAAACTAAAAATCTTGATGATTTCATGTAAAAACATCAGCTTAGAATGTGAAACTTACTTCGAATTTATTCCTCAAATTTTCAAATGCTCATTAAGTGAAATAAGAGAACGCTTAACACTAAATTAACAACATTAATTGAAATTCGGGAGGTTATAGACTTCCCCTTGTTATATTTTCTTCCCAACTATTTTAGATGCTTCCATGAAACTACTTGCGTTTCACTTAAACAAACTGGTTTAAAAATGTATATTGCCGATCATAATAATTCTGTATCCCAATTTTGAATAAGAAATGTTGTGGCGGTACTTCTGGTAAATCAATTTTGTACGCCATTTTGAAACTGTCTTGTTTTATGTTACCAACTGCTCCCCTATGTTATTTCAAATTGTGAGACTTGTTATTATGTACATACGTATACGAATTTCCATTGAATCATCTCCTTAATGCATTATTTGATATGTCAAATAGTGATCTAAATGGAAAGGGGTGTGCTAATTTTAATAGTTGCTGGAATTGAATAAATACATAGGATTTACATACCACTAAAGCACAATGTTCATCAGTAACAACTTGATGATATTTTTTAAAAGCCAATCAAGTGGAAGGACGCTATTATAAACGTCACACTGCTGCAGCCCTGCAAGATTTGCGTTCACAAATGTAAATAAACTGCAGTGACTGTGCATGAGAGCAGTCGGCAATGCGTTCATAAAAGCAATGTGACAGTCAAAATGCGATCAAATTGGCAGTGATTTTTGTTTTGTTGCAGGATTGCAGGGAAACCGAAAAGTGGACTTTTTCATGCGAAAATGGTTCCTAAGAACAGAAATTCTCTTTTTTTTTTTTTCATGTTTTGACTTTCAATTCTTTTTAGTTAAAAGATGGCCCTTTTACTGCGTATTCTGCTACGGTTTCATTATGTAATATTTTTGAGAGTTGGTCAGATTATCATATTTATTAAACATTAAACCTAGAAGCATACTCTTCTTAGACATGATGGAGACTTTTATTTTATCAATACAAATGTCAACCAAACACGAGTCGCCCTCTTATGTTGCATTTATGAATACTTTTTTGACAATGCTGACCTGCTGCAAACCCGCGGCAGTATTCGTGTTTATAAATGTATTGAGCGAATATTTTGTGCAGTGCAGGGACAATAATGTTCCATTTATGAACTCAACCGAAGTGATTACTGAGAAGATGGCCTTTATGGCTGCTTTACTTTCAATGCAGATCGCTTTACCATAATGACAGGCAGTACTATGAAATCTATACTGATCGCTAGTACTTCAGGCTCGAGTGTCATCAAGAGTCAAGGTACTCGCGTGATCTGGGAGGCGGTAAGAATTAGAGACGTTGAATTCCGTCGAGAAGACCGCCTACATGGTGTTCCGGCTTAGACCCATCTGTGTAGATCAGAAAAAAATGGTGACTGTTTAGGTTTTCCAGTCCTCTCTCGATGGGAATCGTTATTGTACCGAGTTGTCGAAGTCAATGTAATGTAGTCCATGGGAGCTTGGGTTAGGCTCTCAAGCAGAAGTTGCAGAGCTCTGCTATGGCCATACGGTCTCGCTGACTTACATCCCGATTCTCTGAGTCTAATGACGCTTCAAGTGACTACAGAATTGATGTCAAGGTACAGTGTGAAGAGATATAGGAGCACGTTCAGTGCTGCGGTGGGGCATGATCTCGTAGGATTCCACCTTCAGGCCACAGTCTATAGCCCAACAGTGAATTCTAGATAAATCCCTCTCCGTGAAATCCCTGAGGGAAACATAACCGATACTAAGATTACCACGTTGTCCACATACGCACCTACTTTCATTTTCTTGCTTTCTAACTCAACGAGAATTTTATTTTTTTTTATCAGCCATAAGAGTGGCGAGATAACCCCACCTTGAGATGTACCCCGGTTGACCGATTTATTAATTTGGGAGTTGCATTCAATCCACTTGCGGACGAAACCTCCTGTTCCGAAAGCAGCGAGAGAACTATTGATGGAGTTGGTTAGGATATTGTTAAAGGTTCCTTCGATGTCTAAGAATGCAGAAAGGGTGTATGTTTGAAGTATATAGATCTGTCTCCGGTACGCACCAACTCGTGCAGTGCTGTTTCTGTGGACTTGCCCTTGAGGTAGGCGTGTTGAGAGTTTGTTAGAGGGTCAATAAAATGCCTGTTATTGAAACATTTCTATCATTTCCACGTGAAATATCATCGAGTACTCGTAAAAATGTAATTAAATTGAAATAATACACAGAGAAATAAATTGAATGTCCTTAAATTAATTATTTGCAGACATTTATGACATTAATGTTTGAACAAGGTTTCGAGTATGTGACCGACGTGGTTGCGCGTACATGAGGTAAACTGTTATGCAATCATATCTCTGTACCGGTCTGTACTAATTGCTGGTATTGTTAATCATCCCTGTGATCTGGCTATAGTTGAAATATCTAGTCATTCTTTGGATTGTATTTATTTATATACCAAAATTGGGGGGAAAGAAATACTCAAGCCTACCTAAGTCTTACAGACCGATCAGCCTTACATCATGTCTGCTGAAAATGAGAGAAGTTGTAGACAACTACATAAGAATAAAAGTGTTAACTATATCTCCTTTGCATTGCTGTCAACCCGCGTACAGAACATGCAGATCAACAGAGACTGATCCATATCAACTGACAAAAAGTATCTGGATGCGAAAGAAATAGTTATAGATGCTTTCTTAGATGGGATAGATTATTAGAGTTCTGGAGAAGAACAAATTAAACCGATGTAGGATGTATTGAAATGGATGTATGAACTTCTGAGTACAAAAATTGCTGAGACGCATACATCAGAAGGTTTAATAATGTCAACGCAACAAGAGGATGTCCTCACGGACGAGTTTTGAATGTGGAGTCTAGTCGTTGACGAACTTCTGGTGTCAGGCATATGCTGATGACATAGCCATTATAGCCAGAGGCAGGATGGAGGAGACCCTGTGAGAAATCATCGAATGGGGACTAAAAATTACTGAAGAGTGTTGCTAGTCAACTGGACTAAATCTAAATCCTGCTTAAACCACCAAACACAAACTTGAGCTACTAAAACAAATTAGTCCGTCAGGCAGAATGCTGTCTCCAGTACAAGAGGTAAAATATCTAGGAGTTATCATAGACAGCCAACTCAACTGGACACGACACACAGAAGAGATCACCAGGAAGGTTACGCGTGCTTTAATGATTTGTAGAAGCTTATCGGGCAAATCCTGGGATTGCAGTCGAAGCATCCTAAGATGTATGGATACATAGTTATTGTTACGCCAATTACTTATGGTACAATAGCTTGGTCCAAAAGGACAAACCTGATCAGTGCAAGAGAGACACTCAACAAAGTTCATAGGTTGCCATGCCTCTGTGTTACAGGGAACTAGCCCAACTGCCGGCATGGACGTATTATTTGAACTGACTCCATTGAAACTGGTGGTTGCAGATGGTGCAAATAAAACAATCATGAGAATGGCAAAAGAAGGGATAGAAAAAGACAGGTGGAAAAAGCCATTCCGAAGGATGACGCGATCAGGAAATTGAACTTCCAAAAAGAGTTCACTTCAAAAGCATTAAAACAGACTGGAGCAATGACTCCGTTATCCACAGACTGAGCAGCAATACGGTGAAATGGTGTACAAATGGATCAAGAATTGATGAAGGAACAGGGGCAGGAGTTTTTCGACCCCGGACAAAGTACTACGAACTCATGGACAAACGCACCAGCATCTTTCAAGCAGAAGTCTATGCCGTAGACAGATGCGCTCAAATAAATCTTGACAGGAACTATACGGACATAGCAATGATGTCGTATAGTCGTGCCGGTATCCTGGCACTAGACTCCTTTATCATCAAATCCAAGCTCGAGTGGGTGTGTCTATGGAAGCTTAACGAGCTGAGCAGGAATAACAGAGTAAAACTTTGTTGGATACCTGGCCACATGGGGATAGAAGGCAGTGAAATGGCCGACTCCCTAGCTAGGAAAAGGGCATCGGAACCTTTCCGAGCCATTCTGCGCTGTAGGCGATCCTCAGGGAAGAGTCCAGGGAACTAGCAAGAAGGAACCGGGCAGATACCTGGAGCAACGCTCATGACATGAAATAATCCAAGAAGTTCTTGGGCCAACATAACTGGAAGAGATTTGATGCGTGCATCAGAATGAGCAAAAATAACCTCCGTATCCTAACAGGGCACCGTAGACTTAGGAGTCACCTAAGGAAACTAGGGTTATCGGAAGAAGGTCTATGCAGATTCTGCGGAGAATCTAATGAAATTCCAGAACATATCCTTGGATTTTGTGAGGCACCTGCCCTCATAGGTCAGGATATATAGGCAAGCACCTAATATCACAAAAAGAATTGAAGTCACTGGAACCAAATCTCATCCTCAGATTCCTAAAGTAAACTGGCTTAGAGAGAATACTCTAGGACAACTCTCTTCCAAATTGTTGTAACAGGAGCAGATAACCCTCAATACAACTCTGAACAGAGCTGCATGAGGGGAGCTCTTAAGAAAGCAAAGTTATGAATAGGGGACACGATAGATCTATAGGTCGCGGTGCAATTCACCCTTAACATTAATAAAAATAAGAATAATGTTGTACAATATATTAATTATCCTTTTTCAATGAACGGTATTAAATTGAGTAATCTTTTTTATATTGCCATGTATGATTTATAAATCAAGTACATTATTCTAAAGAATTTCATTGAGACAAAATTATTGCTATTTTTGTGCATGCTTGCCTATTGTAGATTATTTTGTGCACTTTTATTCATCTTCGCCAGCCATTTAGTATCGACTCCTAGTTCTCGGATATCGCGAGAACAATCTTGCTGCATACAAAGTCGTATATATAAATAGACACTTAGCACATGTTGATATTATTTAGCATGAACTTAATATTAACTTCAGTACATTGCATTGAGTGTAATAGATAGATATCAAGGTAATTACACGGTTTTCCTAATTTATTAACATTATTAGTCTTCTAAATTTATTTCAACGCCTTCAAATCACATCACACAAGTGGGGCCGTTTTCCTGTTTTTTTGAAATAATTGCAATACAAATATATTTCTGGAATGACTTTTATTTTGTGAATAATATTAAAACAGTGACAGTAGAGCGTTGTCTTCAACTAATAACATAGAAACCTGGCGAGTAGATGTGTTACGATACAATTTTAGTTTTTCAGCACTTTTTTGTGACATATGAACAGTACACAGATATTAGGTCACTTTAACAGACAAACGTAAACAAAAAGTGTCCCGAAAGCGAATCCTTATAAAAAAACTTCGAATTCCCCTTCAGATAATCTGTTCGAGTTATCAAGACAGTCGAGTAATCGAAGTTCGAGTTGGCAAATACAAATTGCATGTTAGTTTGTGTCTTGGCGCTATTGCCAACAAATTTCGTACGAGTGATCGAAGTTCGGCCTATCGAAGCTCAACTGTAATTGCTCTTACAAACTTGTACAAATTACTAAACAGTCTACCAAACATCACGCATTGCATTTTTATTCTTAAAAGCAAGAAAAAACGAAATAAACATTCACAATACCACAGTACACTTAATGATTCATCAGAAACAAACGTCACGCCTCCATTCAATCAAGAAAATCGAAAGTTAATGACCGACCTACCGCAAAACTTTAAGTGTCATAGTCCACAGATCAACACAAAGGCCCGTCAACCTGAAGATATACTGACACACAATTCAACAATCCGAGTGACACAAATGGTTATGCGAAAAATCATTCTCGGTTCATCGCACGATGATTACACAATGTTTACGAATAAGCGAGCAAGAAGTAGCACCGATAGAGTCTCAACTAACACTCTCACGTGACAGACCAGGAAACTACGAGCATGCTTATCGTTGACGTAATTTTCATTTGTACACACTGCAGATCAAAAGCTTTTAGCTTTTGCAAAAAAGGTTCATCAATGCCACCTGAAAGCTGTTGGCAGCTACCTTAGCAGGTATCCGGTATGATCACCTCGTATGGAGGGAGCTTCCAAATGTTTTGAAGCTTTGCAAAACAACAGTTAAATTAAAATCAAAGTGTAAGGCAATGAATCTGAAGCAAGCTTTGCAGGCTACAAAGCTGGCGCGAACGTAATCGTAAATCAGTTTCAGTCAATAAGATTGCGGGATCGTTATAAGCCTTGCCTCGGCCTGGTAAAGATTTCAGATTGACTTCAATCGTCCGTAGTGGCAAAACAAAAATAGATTCGATTGCCGATTTAATATTTTTTTTGTTTCAATCGATTTTCAATTATAAAGAAAAAACATTTACTATACAATGAGTGGTGTTCTACGACGCGGTACACTCTCGTTCAATACCGGTCAACGGGCCCGTCCTTCTTGTTGCGATCACCGGAAAAAACCGAAAACTCCAGAAATCAGTGTAATTTCCATTGATTTCCGTCGGAACTCGGAAGATTTGTGTAAAAGTGAAAAAGTGCAAACTACCGAAGTGGTGAAGGATCTTAGCCAGGATGTGGACAGTGATATCATATCCAATTACATTGGACATTATGGCTTGTGGCAGTTTGTGTGGACATGCCTGTTGTGTCTGTTTGAAGTGCCAACGACTTTTCACATTTTTGCCTTCGTTTTTCAGGTAAGTTAAAAAAACATCTTTTCAACATTTTAATATAATGTGCACATATACGAGTATTTCGAGTTTTTTAACCATTCCTTTAATTTAATAAATGGTGTAATTAAGAGTTGAACCTTGTGGGATTTAAGGTGACTTTGTTTATCCTGACCCATTTACAGGACTGATATAATCCGATTTATTATATTCAGCCTAACTAGGTTTATGTCTGGGTAACATGTGACAAATGCGTCGTTTAATAAGTGAACTTCCGAAATAGGGGAATTTAAATCGATGCTCTTGCCTTGCTGTTGTTTCGCGATAAGCAGAAGTGGTGTGGTATTTTTGGCAATATTGTGAATTAAAAATCAACTTGAACGCGGTAAAGGTTATCTCTGTAAATGTGTTTCGCGTGTTTTGCTTTTCTGAGGCCATCAGTTAAAATGGAAAAGAAAACAAGAAGTACGTAATTCTTCAAGCAAAGTCCATAGATGTATCTCCACCAAAACTCATTCTGTTTCGCCATCAAATTGGTGAATGGCATAATAAAAGCTCCGTGTTTTAAAATAATAGTTTATCCATAAGAAAAGCAATGTACTTATTTTAATTTTGAGAATTTTATGTGATAATCTGGCAATCCCGTATCATGAGACTGAAATGTCAAAAGTTTTTTCAACGGTCGCTTTTGTTTCATTTCACAAATTGTTACATTCCCATAAGAAGTTGAAAATAACTTTATTTCAACAGTTCATCGGATCCGGACGACATCCAATGATAACAGAAAAACATAAATGGATAAAAACTTGACGTTTAGGTGTGGTTCACATTCAACATCGGCCCTTAAAATTGAACCACACTTTATATATCCGGCATCACTGAAATATTAAGTGGATGATAGGATTTCTTCTGAATTCTTAGAATTGAGACGAAAGAGGATAGTTTTTCCACCATTGTACAGACGATGCGTTTGTTTATTGCTCATAATCCCACCCTGATTCTCTTTGTCTTAGATTTCTACTGTATTGGTTGCTTTATGTGGCATTTAAGTGACTAATTGAAGGGACTAATTGACATGTGACAGGAATTAGACGTGACGACATTTTTTAACATTTTTTCTGTCCGTCTCTTCCTTTCCCCTTTTGGTTAAAAAGTTGAAGTAATTTCAAGTAAAGTTACAAGAGAGTCAATGTGTCTCAGTGAGTATGGTTGCACGTCCGTTCCCGGTATGACAAAACAAAACAAATAATTTCCACGGACCTACCCCTTTCGGGTCTTTGACATTTCTTAAAGAATAATAACTGTCTAGAAAACCTTCTCAAATTGTACGTTCGGAGTCAGCATAAGACTGTAGGTCCCTTCGACTCGTGAGAGAACTATAGCACACACAACACGAGTGGTTGCTGAGAAGCTAGCCCTGTAGCGCCAGTCATATTATTATTGTAATATGGTTGCACGTCCATCAGTCTTCTTTAATCCTGTGTCAAGTATGTAGGTACCCGCCCATTTCCGATGTTACTAATTACTAACATTTTCATTTAATGCCAATTTTTGTTTTACATTAAGTCACTTGAGTTTTCCCAACATATCCCAAATATATTCTAGGTTTTTGAGTTTTGACAAAAACACCATATTGGCATATAAACATACGCTGAATACGGGTGTATTTTTCAACAAAAATATTAAAATCTCAATTGTTGACAAAAACACCATATTGGCATATAAACATACGCTGAATACGGGTGTATTTTTCAACAAAAATAATAAAATCTCAATTGTTGAAGTCTTAAAACATTGAAGAATTGCTGACACAGCTCAGATGTTAAATCAGTTGGTTAGCGAGGACGGCATTCCTTTCATGTTCTTTTACAAAATTCAAATTAGCTACATTCTTGTATGTACATTTTCAAATGGTCTTGCAACTGCTTTCCAATATTTTATTCAATTGTCTGTTTACTTTGTAGCCTGACCACTCTCCTAACTCTTTTCTTACAAAAATACTCGACACATTCATTACCGAATATACTGCTCTGAATCTATTCACAGTCTTTCCCTGACGCATCTTCAGAACTCACTTTAGTCGATTTTTTGTAGGCTTTGGTTTTTAATTGTCACAGAAACGCGAGAAAATTGCAAATATGTACTTAATTTTTATTTGGTCTGCTAAATCAATGTTTATCATTTTCTCATATATCATCTTTGATATAAATGTCTTTCATAAAAATGTTGTGTGTGTTAAGGACGACTATGTTAAGGGAAAATCCAATTTTGAGTAAAATGTACGAGCAAAATTTTCCACAGATCACACATTTGGCACTAGAAGAAGAATTTGTTTAACTAACTTTTCTTTGAATTTAAATTTCAATTAAAATGTATGTGTTTTTAACAGAAAATTAGCAACAACAGTCGTATTCCCTAGAATGCATACGATTTTTATGGCTGCAGAGACCAGCCTCCCCTACGTGAAATGTTTCCTTTACGCATGATAAAAGTGGCAAAGTTCTCACATTGAATAGTGGAAGTTTCTCCGATAAAACAAGATGTATTTTATATTTTTTTTTTTGTTCAGCTTTCAAAACCCTGCAGCTTTTGATGTTTTGATAATCAAAATTTGTTTCTCCTTAATTGTTTATCCCCCATCTCACTAGCACTTGAAATCCTAAAATACATTTATTTTATGCTATACATATTAATTGTATTTATACAAATAAATCCTGTTAGAATAAACTTCTGCAGTTGTGTGCTATATGTACAAACCCGTTCACATGGACGTGGAAACATGCGATTATCCGAGTCGTATGAATGAGGATGGTAGCTTTACACCCAAAGTTAAGCTCGAAGTAAGGAGATCAAGTACTGGACGGCGCAGTTGGTTAAGTGCCTGCCCTTCATTCGAGGGGTGTTCGAATCCCAGTCAATGTTTCCAAATCTGACCAAGTCACCATTTGCCGTTGGGATCAAATTAACTGCATCACTGGAGTGGGTCGATCCGTGGTAGTAGGCTGACCGGGGTTTGCTGCCTGGCAATACAATGAGCACGAATCGTTGTCTGGGTGCTCCAGTATAGTGTTTAATAACGTCTGGCAACAAAAAACGGAGATCAAGAGATGCAAATGATTCGATTCAAGTGCTGTCAATATGACAGAAACTGTGTAGACTGTCACTTTTTCTTGTCTTCTTGTCTTATAAATATTCATGGCCTCACGTATAAAATTTCGTTACTACGAAGCTTCGTCTTTAATTTGATCGTTCGATTGCAATTAGCAAACATGAAAAATTACAATGTCAAAGTCAAATAATTTTGCTGTTTATGTAAATATTCCTTGCCGTTCCGGGAAAACGTATGTGTGTTTATTTTTTTACGAATACATATCGGAACTGACATTCTTGGAATACTTACCTAGAAGCAAATGTCTAATTCAAAATCAAGTGACTTACGCCCTACCAACAAGAGACTACATTTTGTCCATGGTACGTCACTTAACCGAATCCACAGCTCTTTGTTATTGCTCATTATTACTTCAAATTATTTTTATTTTACGCATCTTCAATCCTCTAGTTGCCTCTTGTATATTCTAGAAATGTGTCAATCGGCTTGTTTCAATACTAGACCCTGGTGCAATGTATTGCATTCACATGTACTATCCTTATACAGGCGCACCATTTAAGGCGTATGTGAACATTGAATTACTGTAAAAAAAATAATCGCATATGATGTATTTTTTTCATTATGTAATTTATATAAGGTAAATTATTTTTTTTGTCTAGCTGTTGAATACAACAGCAATTTATTGGCCACGTCTATTGAACAAAACAAAATGTTCAGGGTCACCCATAGCTTTTTCGAGGACCTAGAGAGGTATGGAGACGATTTCGGCACGAATTTTGCTTTGGTATTGCAACGTAAATGAGACAGATCAATTCTTTGAGCCAAAATGTATTAAATTAGTAACAATTATATGTCAATTCGATGCCTCTACGTACATTGATTCCAGCCGCTTGTCTTCCACTTCCACGGCACCGAATATAGCCTGATCCTATAAAAACTGAGATTATATTTATTTTCTATTTCGATTGTCCAATTACTTACTTACGTGCCTTTCAGTATGGACTCGTTATTGCCGCTTACAAAAAATAAGGGCATTAGCGATTTTTCTAATTTGCTCCCTTTTGAATTCAAGCCAGTGTCAGTCCATATTATCATTGTATTGACCAAATTGCAAGCAGTTATTTTCTGTTTGGTCGATTCGCCTCAATCTTCTCATTATGTGCATAGAAAAATAATTCTGCCTATATTTATCCTAAGGCTTCATCGCTCTGGCTTAACAGCTATTTTCTAATTTTAATAATTATATGTTAGTTTTGTAAATAAATAGATAAATAAATTCTGCTTACAAATCTGTCTGGGCGTTGTAGAAATTAATTTTATAGTATATGAGGCTTGTATGATGTTAAATACGCATGCATAGGAAGTGGTAGTTCTTACTACTTTTGTAATAAAAAAAAGCAATATGCCCTTTGACACACTAAAGTGCAAATTTTCCGTTGATTGAGATATATAACCAAGTTATTTATTAAGACCTTACATAACTTCCTGAGTCATCTACGCATTGCAAGGCTTTCCAAGACACATAGTATAAACTGTAATAAAATGAAATTATTGCAGTTGAACATGAACTTGCATGTGAAATAAGATCTCAGGGACTGCATCATATTTCAATCCTATAATTATTGCCCTAGTAATAAAATTAAGTTAATACGAATCGAATAATAAAGCGATTTGAGAAGTTTTCCAAAGCCCATTTTAAGTCAAAACAGTTTAGTTGCCGTTCTGAAGTAAGTGAATCTGTTGAAAATTTTATAGATGTGATTTAATTCTTTACTGCCCAAATAGCTAATTAAATGCGTATATTCCTTTCTTCTTACTTTAATTGAATAATATCAATTAAATTTCGGCTTTCTTGATTTCTATATGTTCGGTTCTAAAGTAAAGATGAGCCAGCTGAACATTTACTAAAAAATTAAACTCATACCTAATTTATATAGGGACCGTGTGTGACTTTTAAGAAAATGGTTACCTAATTTTTACTTATTTTTATTGTTTGACAACCGATAAAATATAATTCATCACCAAGTTCCATGACGCAGTGTCAAGACCCCTGTCCCTGTAGAGCGTGCATAGTTCGTGGTTGAATGTTACCCTCCAGATGCCCTCTATGCAAAAATTATCACAATTTTATTTCAGGAGTGATCAATGTCACGTACAAATCAGCTTTGCTTTTCGACTATTACTCAATTGCTTCTTTAGCCTAATGAAACAGCAGTTGGGAAGGGTTAGCTATACTAGCCGCGTTTGACCTCAATATCGATGTTGCTATTACCATTGAGTAGAGGTGGACAACGACAAATAAAAACTACATTTTGTCTAAGACGTATCTAGATGGGAGTGGATATATATTGCCCTTGTTCACCGCCATACTCACTCAGTGATGATTCCTGGTAGGTCAGCTACGAGTTCTAGGGACGTTTAAAATCGCATTATTTGATTTGTATTAACACAGGCTCCGTGTATTTACTCCTATTTCCTATTTCCTTAAAACATACCAGGGAATATGAAGTTATATAAACATTGCATCCCATGAAAAGAACCAATTTTTTATGCACATATATAACCCATAAGCCATGGGTGCTAGCATTCAAACGCACTCTCTTTTGTTCTCTTCCCTGGCGTATGTCATGCAAGATGCAACACTCCCAAATGCACTGCTTACCTACATCCCACTTTGAAGCTGTGTTCGGACTTTAGAAATCGCATTTCGGAATAGATGAAATGTAAAAGCGGAGTAAAACCAGAAAATATAGATTATCAGTTTCAATTAAACGAACCATGTTTTATTAAAAAAAAAGTAGTCTTGTAGTAGAAATAGTAGTTATGCCAACGATGTGCTGTGTATTGTGTTGTTTAAGTGAGAGTTTTACTGCTTATTATTTGCCATTAAAATATTGTAACAATCGAATTGATTCTACTCCTTTTCGAGTAAAGTCTGAGCACTGCTTGGAAGTTGCGACCTAACTTCCTTAAGTTTGGCGAAATTAAACACAAATACACAAAGCACAAGTTTCTGCTATAATCACTATTTCAAGGAAACATTGATATCTGAGTTTTCTTTATTTAGTGGCGGTAAACTAGATAACTGAGAGGAACTGTCTCTGCACTGACTACTAATGAAGCATCCACCTCAATAAGCAAATGACAATTTATTGTTTACACTTTGCTACTGCATTTACGCCTTGTCTAAAATCTTTTTTTACGTTGAACTCTTTGTTGAGTTCTTAACCGACCTTGATGCAAGGATTGCGCGATAATCATTCTGCACAACCTGGCGGGTTTGGCAAGAATGTCGAAACCATATATGATGACGCATACACATAGCTCATAGTTGCAAAATTCGGTCTTATCAAATACGAAATGTTCACAATTTACATATGTATATTAAAAGCGTTTAAAACGGAATGAAGCACTTCTAGCTTCTAGTCATCAATCAATTCTATAGCTTTATGCACTCAAAATTGACGAGACCAAATCTCACCAGTACCACTTCGCCGAAATAGACTTTGATAATTATCTGTAAGCCCACTCTCGATATAAAAATGGGTAATTTAAGTAGTTTCTGCTTTTAATGATTTGCATATTTGACTCCAAATTGTTTAGTGGTCAAACGCAACATTAGTTGGTTGGTTAGTTTATACTCTAAGTGTATGTATCTAGCGAAAGGTAAGTTACATTTTCACAAATGCATCAAGCCTAAGGTAGTAAAAAATAAATGTAATAGCTGGTTATAACGATCACTCAATCAAATGTGAAAGTGTATAGGTAAGCAAGGTTATTATGGGGGTGTGGAAGAATTAACACTTTATGAGCCATAAGAGCGCAAATCGCCAACTTGTGGCAATTATGTGTATACACCAGAATTAATATTGTGTTACTTCTAACAGCGTTTTAATGCGACAACTACTTAGCAATAATTTATAGTTCTAAGCGCAAAAAAGAGCTTAACAATACAACTTAAGACTAGATCACTGAACCACTTTTTACGATCATTACTGTCTTATTTTCGTATAGAAACTTAACGACTAACTCATATCTAGACTGAGACTTTATATACAGACTGAAACTCAGTGATGTTGTGCATTCACGTGAGCTTGTGTTACATGGCGCCGTTTATAGACTTAGGTACCTATATACTTACTGAGAGCCACGGGTACCATGTACGTTGATGGTGTTTTGGGTTTTCAGATTTGGCCGACTTGGGCATATATGTATATCATCTATTTAACAACCTTTATCGGATCAGTCCTTTGGGGACTATCGTAGGAGCGTAACAAGCAGTCAATGTTTGTAGAAGCAAAAAAAAAAAATTTACCGGGTTCAAGATCATTTGTTGGCCAAAACTTACAGCCAACTGACGGCTTTGTCTATGGTTCTGCAGCTTCAAATCTTGCGTCAGCACAATCTTATA
Organism: Eristalis tenax; assembly: GCA_905231855.2. Taxonomy (NCBI): domain Eukaryota; kingdom Metazoa; phylum Arthropoda; class Insecta; order Diptera; family Syrphidae; genus Eristalis; species Eristalis tenax. The sequence goes on along the minus strand of HG993124.1, from coordinate 102,068,763 downwards.
CAATCTATACAAACCGGGTCGACTCTATCTATGCCCAATACAGCTGCTTGTTCACAATCCGACATTTCCTGGGTCTTGTTCGACATCTACGACCGCTACGGCGGCTATTGGACTTTCTTTAACTTTTATGATGTCGATTATTGTCCATTCCATGATATACTTCATCATCATCACCATCTTCTGACCCGGATGCTCCACTAAAGGGTTCGCGGTTATACTTTAAAGACAATAAATAAAATAACAACAGTTTGTCTTTAGCTCACAATTCTTTGAGCATCCTTCATGCATTTTCAGTTGTGCTTTAATCAGAATTCAGCTGTGAAACTGTAATGACTCAAATTAAGACTGTAGTATTTTGTGGTTTATTCTAGACAGCTTTATTAAATGTTATCTAGCCAATAATGCTTACTTAAACTTTCAATTCCATCGACACGACCCTGCGCGTGGACATTTATTGCTTGAACATCGCGCGAGATTGCACTACAAAACTGTATGAGTTTTGTACCCTTTTGGGACCAGTTTGCACTTAATTGCTTGTCAAATATCTCAATTGAATGATCTCCATTTGCGGTATAATGCGATATTTAAAGGATACCGGAGCTTCTTAAATGTCACATACATCTCTGGTTCTGATTGAGTTGTTTAGCACATAAGATTAAGTTTAAAACATTCTTAAATTTAGCCTGACACAATCATCCAGTTACTTAACTTATTGGGGTTATAAAATAAGTAGAGCCAATTTAAACCGACACTTCTGATTGAGATAGTCTTGTGCAAACAACTTTAATAGTCATGCAAGATTTGGGGGACTTTAACTCACACTCGGGACAGAAAAAAGTATGACCTGAACTATAATAGTCTATCACTCGAAATTTACAATTCTTATGTTACACTTTGTCGCTTAACATAAGAATGAACTAGTCAACATCCATACAACTGTTTGTTTTGAATTATCAGTAAGTAAGGAAAGAAATTCAAGGAAATGAAAGGCTAGCAAACATACATACGTCGCAGGTACAAAATTGCTAATCTCTAAAAAGTTACACAGCTAAATCGTACTTTAACATATACTTTGATATATTATTAGTTTTATAACTTAATTCGTGCGGTTTGCTAAGAGATGGTGCAACTTGTATTATACCATTGGAACATGTTGGAAAGCTACTGTCATTGTACGTCATTTCAGTATATGCCATTAATTTCAAGCGTAAACAACAATAATTTTTGTTCACTCAAATATGTCGAACTTTGTGCCTGAAAAAGTGTTTTTGCGGGGAGTTCTTCTTCATTACTTTAATATGAAGAAAACTGCTGCCGAAAGTCATCGTTTATGGTGAACATGCACTAGCTGAGCGAACGTGCCAAAAGTGGTTTGCACTATTTAGAAGTAGTGATTTTGGCTTGGCCAACCAGCCAAATCAACGGCAAACCCGAATATTCACAGCGCGAAGGTAATGCTATATATTTGGTGGGATCAGAAGGGTGTGCTGTATTATGAGCTGCTAAAACCGGGTGAAACCAGTAATGGACAACGCTACAGAACACAATTAATCCGTTTGAAGAGAGTAGTAGCCGAAAAACGCCCGGAATATGCGACCAGACACGAGGCAATAATTCTCCATCATGACAACGTTTGGCCCCCCGTTGCTATTCCGGTTAAGAACTATTTGGAAAACAGTGGATGGGAAGTTTTCCCCCACCCGCTTTATATCCCAGACCTTGCCCCTTCTGACTACCACTTGTTCCGGTCGATGCAGACCGCCCTCACTGAAATACGGTTCACATCAGAGCAGAATTTCAAAAACTGGATTGATTCATTCTTGGCTTCCAAGCCGGCGCAGTTCTTTTGGAATGGGATATACAAATTGCCAGAAAGATGGAAAAAAGTCATAGCTTCAGATGGGGAATACTTTGAAAAATATGTGTGTTTTTCTTAAATAAACTTTAAAATTTTGAAAAAAACGCACGAATTAAATTAAAGACGCAATACATTTTTCAATAAAAATAAAACTTGAGAGTTATGCGAAAGCTGGTGTTTTACCTTTGGTTGGACATCATTGCTGACAAAATCGAATGTCTATTTACGATTATCAATAATGAATTAACAAATTAAATTTTTTTATTTCTTGTTTTCTTATAATTTTTTTTATTAATGTTTGTTCATCATTATAAATGTAACATATATATATATATGAAATAAAATAGGTAGCAAGCATATACAAAATTACGAAAATTTAAATCAAACACGAGTACTCAAGCAAACATTTTTAACTAGTTTTTCTGGTTCAAAAATGAAATCCAGAACTTAAAGTTAAATAAATCTTCTCTAAATTGACCTACAATTAACTGACACTGAGAAATGGTATTATGCCATGTTCATACAAAATTGATTGTAATTATCAGAAATTTATTATTAAAATTTACTTAACATTTTTGTGTACAAAGATTCCGTATGTTTGTATGCATTTTGTATTTTTCATACGATAATTGTCCATTTGATGTTCATTAAAGAAAGAACGTTTCATCGCTTAACGTTTAGCGTACTCACACCCAAAGTATTATACAAAATTCATAAGAATTTAATAAAACAAACTTGATGTCAACGAAAGGTTATCTCAAAGATTTGTTTATGTCCAGGAACTCTGTGGAATATCCCAATTGAGTACTGTCACATCTAAGATGACGCATTCTAAGGAAATTGTACATAAACAAACTCGACACGCGGTGCTCTTATCTCAATGTGGAGCTCTCTTGACCCATTGGCCAATGGCATCTGTACTTGGAACTAAAAATTCAGTTTATTATTCAGGTTATTGAATGCAAGCAAAATTTGGATAAGATAATTACATGCAAGACTTACTGAGCTCATGAAATGAAACGATAAGGGATTTCTCATCTCACTCTCTAATAAACATCGTCTAATCTTTTTGCAAAAATAGGCAAACAGTTTCAATGACAAAGAAAACATAACAAAAAACAGATAACGACTTCGTAAGTCAATGTTGCGACACTAGTAATTAAAACGATGTATCAAACTTGTTGGCTTTGACATCTCATTGCTTTGTACACCTAATTCTGTTTTTACACGGTAGAACGTTCCAAATAAAACCGTGTAAAAAAAGACATGCACGAACTACGTAGAAAAGAAGCGAATTGGTTCCATAGCGTTTAACACTATTACAATGTATGTTCGCCCTTCATAGAATGCACATGCTAGTGTGCCAATTTGCTTGGTTTTTCTTAATCTGAAACGCAATGAGAAAGTTATGGGCCCATTAACAATTAGTTGTGGACCCGATAGGTGGCGTTGCTGTTGACGTTGTTTTTATTAACATTCGTGTTTTTCACTTTTTGCTGGGGATTTACCTCAATTTGCCTGCACTCTCACCAAATAGATCTAAATTTCATTTATACAACTATGTAGAGCTTTCTTTAAGGAATCCATTGATATGTATATCGTCGAACCCGGATAATAGCACACTATCGCTATTTGTCTTTTTTGTACATGTTGTACTGACGCAAAACCCTTTAATAGCACATCGCTTAATGGCACAATCCGCTTTATATCACACCAAAAATATGACCAAACATACAGTCCACGTTCAATCAAAATAGCACATCCTACACGGACCCATAATTCAGTTCATTTCCAAGAAAAGATTATTGTTTCGAAATTGAGTTAAAACATAGGTATCTACATATGAGTGATACTTTACACTGCATTTGACTTAATACCCATCTTGGATGTTTCCCACTATTTTTATGTGTGTGCATGTATGCGAGCTTGCTAGAATTTGGGATGTCAACCATTTTATTGCATTTTTAAAACAGTTTGTAAGAAAGGTCGGTTAAAAGCACAACCCGCTTAATATCATAATATTTCATTGCTCGGCTGGTGTACTATTATCCGGGTTCGACTGTATATACAAATGTTACAACATAAAACAAAAACGATTTGCATTCTATTGCGAACAGAATCTGTGGAGACCATTTGCTTTATCGGTCCTCCACTGGAGATTTTTTTCGCTTTCTTTGGTGTTCTCCTATCGCCGATAAATACAGCGGAGAACCTACAACAAAAAAAAGTTTGACGCGTTGTGTGTATTTTCGTGTGAGTTAGCGCCACTGTTGAAACACACGAACAAATGACGGCGGGAATGGTGAGGGCTGAAATTGTTTGTGGATTTCGGTGGATTGATGGAGAATGATGCATACGAACTGGGAAAATGTGAGAGAAAAAAATGCCAATATTACGCCATATCGTAGTTCTCACCAGTTTTTTTCTTGGAAATTACAACGATAGAATTATGAAATTGATCAACGGTGCTCCATCTCTCCGAACGTACTAAGGGAAATAATTGCTGACTTACAAGCATTAAGATCATTGGAGGCATTCAATCCTACAATGAAGGATGTGGGAGAAAAACAACGGCTTGGTGGAGCCTTAATATTATTAGCTCGTAATTTTTAGCAAACGTTGGCAGTAATTCCAGAATCAGTCGCTGCTGATGAGCATAAAACGTGTTTAAACAAAAAAGAATGTACAAATTTAAAAGAGATACCAAGAGATGTGTGCATATTCCATTGTGAATGGAGATGAGGTGGTCAATTATCCAACAGAATTTATAAAATTCTCTTAGCAAGGCCGTCACCGCACATATTCCAATTGAAAGTTGGAGTACAAATTACAATAATGCTTCGTAATATCAACCAACCAAAATTGTGCAATGGCAAGAGTTGCGGTTAACAAACTAATGACCAACGTCATTGAAGACATTATTCTTAATGTTTGGAAAGTCATGTGTAGTTAATCCTGCTGTTTTGTTTGTGTTCTCACAGGAAAGAAAAACTAAAAAAAAATAAATTCATGTACAGTCAACTTCCCCTAAGTTGAATTTTCATTTTTTTAATGCGTTTATTTAATAAAGAAAAAAAGATCAACATAGATTAAAAAGTTAACGAAACGTAAATAAATAACAGCAGCTTGGTCTAAATTAAATAAAAACACAGAAGTTCATCAAAGTATGAAAATAATAAAATAAATTAAACAAAAAGCATTTCTTGCTAAATTAATTGTTATATCGTGATAATAGGTCCGCAAATAACTTTACTTAAAAAAATTTGTTATTTTTGATTTGCTTATCAGAGGTGGAGGATTTGTTTTTTTTTAAATTACTCTAGTTTAAAAAGACAGTTTTGAACTTCATCCTACCCTTCATCAGCCAATTCTATTACAGATTGGAGAACTTCAATAGCGTTCTCAATTTCGTTTTTTTTTTTTCCTGGCATCTCAATACTAATTAATAAGGGTTCTTTATCATCATCACAATCGCTTGCGTTATTTTCAGCATTTATTATTTCTTCCAAAACAGACTGATTTTTTCAGGTACTTCGGTAGCCACGATACCGTCATCGACTTCCATGAAGTCCTTCCAAGTAAAATCTGTGACATTAAAACTCGCCTCTGTGAACTTCTTCCACATTTGCTCGATTTCATGCCCGCCCTCGTTCTCAGATCTTAGTAAGTTGAGCGGAATGTCATCTTCTTCATCCCACGTCTCGTCTCTAAAACCGGTATTTTTAAAACAATTTTTAATAGTAAATTCTTCCACGCTCTTGAAATTTTCCGTACACAGTCTAGAAGCGATATTTTGTACTCTTCTTTTTTGGATTCCCAAATCCTTAAAGTTCTTGTAAGTATACGGCGCTTGTAGTGTACTTTTCAATTTTGTTTATACCCATGTCCATTGGTTGAAAAATTTATGTCATATTGGATGAGAAGTACTCGAACTTATATTTTTGTATGCTGAGCTGGGCAGTTATCCATAGTAAATAAGACCTTTCGCTTTGATCTTGCAAATTTTGCGTCGAGCTTCAAAAGCCAGCTCGTAACAAGATCCAAGACCGTTGGTTGGCTACATAATCCACCGGCAAAGATTTAATTTTTTGAAAACATCGTGGATTTTTCCTCTTGCCAGTAATTAAGAGTATCATTTTTTCTGATCCTGTCATGTTGGATCCCACAAGACATGTGACTCTTTCCTTGCTGTGTTTGCCTCCAAAACACTTTTCGCCCTTAAAAGCTAAGGTACGTGAAGGTAAACATTTAAAAAAAAATTCCATTTCATCGAAATTAAAAATGTCTTCCGGCTTGAATCGTCTGACAACAATCGTCTGTTTTTGTTTTGTCAACAGAAGGGCTTTCACCTGATAAAACTTTGCCACGAATGCTGTCGGTTTTGAATTGGTTCAGCCAACTTTCACTTGCCTTGAAATCACGAAAACCTAATCTGCTTGCAAATTCCAGAGCTTGTATTTTTATGTTTGGACCACTTACTGGTAAATTATTCGCACTCATACTCTCAAACCACTTGAAAATGGCTTTTTCAGCACTCTCATACACACAGACTTTGTTTCGCTTAATTTGACCACTTGTATTGTCATAACCATACCGCAGTCTTAACTCTTCTCTATCATTTTTTTTTGTTTTTATGTCCCTTCTCAATTTCTTCAATTAGGCGAATCTTAGTCCCAAGATCTAATGTTTTCATTTTTCTTTTTACCATAACTTATCTGTAAAAGTTTGTTCGTATTCATTGTAAAAAAAATATGTGCTCCCTCACTCATAGAATAGAAACACCTACCTTCCAATCTGATGATGAAATCCCTTAAAAGTTTAATATACTGTTGTCAATCTTCTTTTGCAACTAAACGTCTTTTGTCTTCAAACTAAACACATTACCTTTTACATAAACAAGACTTTTGACGTAAACTAATAACTTACAATTTTTTGTATATGATCTTAAAACCAACTTGCACTGCTTCATTTCACTAAAAAAGATCTTTTTCTCTACATATAGATGGATTTCTTAAATAGAAACCGTTTTACATCCAAGGAACAACACAAGGAAAAGGAAAATATTTTTTTTCTGCCTTGAAATATTTGTACAAATTATATCCTTTTATGTGGGTATGTAAAACTGTTTTGAATCCGACGAAGAACACAAGGAAAAGGATTACATTGTTTTTGCTTGCATATTCGAAACTGAAAGTCATAATAGAATGAATCGCCTAGTGCAACCTTCAAACAACTTGATTAAGAGTACCTTGTATAATTCAGACAACAAAACTTAGCCTTTTCGAAACCCAAGCAAAACATCAGCAATTCTTCCCTGCAAGGCAAGCCAGACTGTTGAGGTAACAACCTTTTCTTAAATGTACATACTTCATAGTCTGACTTGAATTTACACTTAAACACTTACTGACTTAACGATAATTATCGGGAAAGCTTCCCAGATCACTCTAAGTATATGTTATCAATTCACATCAAAGTCTGCCAGAAGAGCTGGTTGTTAAGATAACATTGAGGCGATAAAATACAAACAAACTGATACTGAAATTAAACAAGCTTAAATGAGCGAAAAAAACTTGGTCAAGGTCAATGAATGATAGTAAACATCATTCCCCTGCATTCAACTATTATTAACTATTTAGCAATTTTAATGAAATTCGAGAAATAAATTAATATAACATACCATATATAGATTATTACGAAAATACAAACATTCTTCTGTCAGTCATTCAAATATATTAGAATAACACGCATGTCTCCTAATCACAACACGACTACCAACATAAGAGGATGGAAGCTATTAGCTGCAGGAAGCTTTTAGCTTCGCAATCGTAACTACCGTTGAACGGAACAGAACAATTGCGCCTATGTCATGTGTAGGTAGACCAGTTTTTGGGGCAATGCACTTCGGTTATGGCAATAAGACCAGGTATATTAGATTATGTGTGAGTTGAGCAATTTGGTTCAAGTTAAGTGAGCATGTATTGTACACATTTCCAGTCAATGGGCAACAGTTGCAATCTGCGATATGCTTTTGATTATCAAGCTAATGTAAGAAGAAGTTGATTTCTATCAAGCGGAACTAAGATGATCTACTTATGTAGGCATGCATAAGCAACTAGGTTTTTTTTTTAATTTTTGAGAATAAACCCGCAGTAGGGGGAAGTAGTGAATTACACAGAGATTCAAGGATTTCTTGATTCCAGGATTTTTTCCATTTGTAGATCAGCCTTGTGTCGTTGAACTTTCACTGTCCACACTTGTCATTACCATATATTAAGTTACTTGTTTACACACAGACAAATAAATGCTAGAGTCTAGTCTCTAGCTCTATAGTGTAGAGTACTTTTTAGTGTTCTCTACTGACATAAATTCAAGCCGACATTAGTACACGGTTGAGAGGGTTAAAGAATATGATGATGAATGTTATTGCTAAATGCCTCCAAAGATCGCACGATGACCGATTCCGTAGAGAACACCAACTTGATTAGCCTTAGATATTATGAAAATCTAAAGTGAAGACATAGGGCTGAGATATTTTATTGTATACAGTGAGGGTGGACCTTTTAGAGTTACTCCATTGCCTCTCGAGATAAAACAAAACAGCTATAGAAAATTAACGGGTGATTTTTTAAAAGCTATAGGAAAGTTTTTCAAAAAAAAAAAACACATCAAATTCAGAAAAATGCATGAAATATTTATTTGAATCGAGAGTACGGTCCATATAATTTAATGTTTGAAGATTATTTCATGCAAATGTTGACCTTGACTGCGCCTCAAATGGTCCATCCGCTTAGTCCAATTTTGTCATACTCTTTCCAACATTTCGGCCGGTATCTCACGAATAAATGCTTCAAAGTTGTCTTCCAATGCGTCACTTGAAGCGAGCTTTTCTGTATAGACATGAACTTTAACATAGCCCCACAAAAAATAGTCTAAAGGCGTTAAATCGCACGATCTAGGTGGCCAATTGACTGGTCCCGAACGTGAAATAAAATGTTCACCGAACTCGCCTCTCAATAAGTCCATTGTTGCGCGTGCTGTGTGGCATGTGGCACCGTCTTGTTGGAACCACATGTCATGCAAGTCGAGCTCTTGCATTTTGGGCAAGAAAAAATTTGGATATCATTTCACGGTAGCGCTCCCATTCACAGTTACGTTACGATTCGCATCATCTTTGAAGAAGTACGGTCCAATGATGCCAGCAGCCCATAAACCGCACCAAACTGTGTCTTTTTCTGGATGCATTGGTAGCTCTTGCAATGCTTCTGGCTGATATTCACTCCAAAATCGACAATACTGCTTATTTACGTACCCATTGAGCCAAAAATGAGCTTCGATTAAACGGACCATAAAGTGGAAGAAGCGCGCGATGAACTTTCTTAACAGAGCACGCATTTTGATAATAAAATTCCATAATTTGCAAGCTTTGTTCGTTTGTAAGACGATTCATTGTTAAATTATAGACCAAACTGAAGATGTTTGCCAGTCCATATAATTTAATGCTGGAAGATTATTTCATGCAAATTTTGAAACACGAAACGTGCGAAAAAATCACTCTTTACAAGCAAATATATTATAAAAATTAAACAAAGACTTTCTCACCGATACATACCTGTTGAATAGTATAGACGAGTGATGACTATAGTCCAGCTGAGATCAGAGCATCAAGGTCTTTATTAATAATCAGTCAAAATCAATGTCATGTTCCTAAAGCTATTTGCAAAACGTAGTTTCAAGGCTTAGAAGTGAGTAGAATGAGCAGCCTTAGTATAGCGCTGACTTTAAAACTCATAAATATTTATCAGCGCGAATGCCTACACACTTAACAGAAGGAGGGTAAACGGGTTAAATTTTTAAAATTCTCACTCCAATTTATTCTTAATTTCTTTTATCCAGTGGCAAAACAAAAAAATGCATACCCCTACGAACATACAAATAGCACTGCGAACTTCAAATCGTTCTGCAGATATGGTTGAAGTCGACCATCGAAATCAAAGCGTTCGAAAATAGTGTCTGCATGGAAGAAGTTTCTGTGGCTTGTATTGAGATTAATTCCGGAACAAGTCTTGCCAAAACATGTTTCAATGGATTGTATGAAGCTGACTTAATACAAGACATTGATTCTGCTTTAGGGTGTATAAACAATTTCAAGAGAAGAGAAGAGAGAAGAAAGTTGAACGTACGTTTGATCGCATCCGGGGAAGTGATTCAACCAGAAAGTACGGACAGTACAGTCGTCTACGGTTTGTTGTTGATTTCTGCTCGAAAAGACTTCGACTGTCACTGGGCACGACAATATCTACGGTGGCGCACACAATTGGGGAATGACTTCAACCAACTTGGTGTGTGCAACTGGACGCAGTTAGCCTGAGATCGGCCTGGCTTCAAAGTCTTCTTCGCTGACGCCGAAGTCCTAATCGGCCTCACGCTCTGCACAAAAGGAAACAATTCCTGATCACAACAGTTGTTGTTTGTTGTGAAGTAAATTTTTTGTTTTTAGAGTTTTATTGAGGGTTATAGGATCGGGTTGCGCGAAGTTGGAAGAGATTCATTCTAGAGTATTCTCTCTAAGCCAGTTTCCTTTAGGAATTTAAGAATGTGAGCTGGTTCTAGTAACTTCGATTCATGCTGTTATATTAGGTGCTTGCCTAATAACATTGCCTGTTGTGGGCAAGTGCCCCACAAAATCCTAGTATATCTTCTGGAATTTCATTAGATTCCCCGTAGAATCTGCAGAGACCTTATTCTGTTGCTCCTAATTTATCTTGAGTCTACCTCCTGAGCCCTACAGTGCAGAATGGTCCCTGTATGGTATCAACAGGTATCCAACAGAGTTCTACTCTGTTGCTCCTGTTCGCCCCTTAAGCTTCTGTAGACATTTACAGAAAAGCTTGGATTTGATGATATACGAGTCCAGTCCAGGATAGGTGTTATGTCGCAGTTGTATAGTTTCTGTCAAGATTGATTTAAGCCCATCTGTTTCTGGCATAGACAGATACTAGTGCGTTTGCCAGTACAGTAAGTACAAGCCTATGCTATCCTTTTTTCACTTATCTCGCTTGATTTTTTTTACCAATATCTAATTGTCGCCAATTCACAAACGGCAACGTAAAGCCAACTTTGAATTCGAAGTACACATCGATAATAAGGGAAAAAGTGAGTCTCAGACATGGCGTATTCTACGATAGGTTTAGGGATGATTAACTCTTCGTTTTTATTTCAAAATTCTACTACCTACTAGCTTCTTCATCTAAGCTAGTAGGCATATTTGCGAGATACATCAAATCCAGTGTAGTGAACCAAATCAGATATTTCATAAGCCCATTGACATAATCACACATATTATTCAGTCACATGCCTTCGGCTTAATCTGCCATCACCGACTCCATCCGTCACCGGCAATAGCATTTATGTAATAAATCTACCAAAACTAATGTGCGTCAACAAGTAATTTTATCGAAACGTACACGCTAATTGGTGTCAACTAACGACGACACTTTAAACACAATGGAACTTGGTCAAGGCCTTGCAAATTGAATCTACTCTTTCTGATCGAAAACCCGAAAAGAGAACCGCAAAGGAGACATAACAAGCACCTACCTACGTGAAATGTCTGCAATGCGCGAAAATGAACAGATATTTGTTTCCGGTATCGCCGAACGCACCCATTGAAGATACATACACATATGGGTATGAACGTAATAGCTTACAAAATGTGAAACTTGTTACTGCTCAAACATTTGTTTACTGCAAAACTGCAAAAATGACTTATCCATATCTGAAAAACTAGGTATTGCATTTAAGTGACCAATCGTTTAGACATTCATGTGGCACTCGCCGCTCATTCGGCTCGAATAAGGTCAATGGCACTCGAGAAACTAGTAATCGCCCGCAGATAACATTAGATTCGGCTTTAAGCAGATAACAGCTGAAAGGTACCCATTTAAGGTGGAAAGTTTTAACATTGAAACTGTCAAGTCTTGCCAATTCACTTCCAATATAAGTGGCATGCTTTTTATTTTGTCAACATGCAACACGTAATGATAACTGGTAATTCGATAATTCATAACTAGCGATGAGCAATTGACAGGCTAATTGTATGCTGTTATGACCCATCTGTCCCCCCAGCCATTTTGTTGTGGCTTGCTGAAATTGATTAGAAGATTATGCCAGCTAATAGATCGAGTTAATCAAACAGTTATAATTTGAGAACATGAACAATTTGATTACATGTTGGATAAATGTACATAGCGTGAGCCAACTCATTTTACAGTGGAATGCTTGTAAAGAGTAGTTTAAGTCACTGCGGAGGGGTACTTTTAGGTTTAATGCAATACGATAATTACAAATACAATACGAATTAAACAAAACACGTCAACAGATACTTAACAAACGAATAGATGTGAGCTTACTTCCTTTTTTCCGGCATAATATTTTTGTGATCTCTTATTTCGCTTGACAGTACTCATTATAAAGTGATTTATCTCATAAGCAGTACAAAATATGATGACAGTATTTTTGTGCTGAAAGGTAAGGCGACCGGGGCTGAGTTAAGTCAACTTCTGCTGAGGTAATCTTGTTCTTCCAGAGGGCTCACTTTTCAGGGAAACTATGTATACAATTTGTTCGCAAAGGATTGAGGTCTGAGCTTTCAGATGGCCACTTATGCGTGAAAATTAAGTTGGTTGTTAGCCTTTTAAAGAGTATTGTTGGATTATATACAAGGATTATTTTTAAAACGTTCTCTAAAACACCCATTTGATAGCTTTTCTTTGGGGTTGGAACATCTTTTTTGCAGAAATGCAGCTTAGTAAGTCCAGAATATGATCACAGAGACTATCGTTTACCACGTTCAGTTTAAGGGGCAGCCTTCCACGTCCTTCGGGAATGGAAAAGCGCCCTGGCTTCGTTCTTGAAACGGAGGTTAGGTCTTCATTTTCTTCTCGAATCTGTGGGCTGTGATTCGAAGATCATCTTTATTGGAGTGTTATTGTATATTCGCTCGATGTGGCCGAGTAGTTTTTTTGTCTTTTTATACCACATTGTACATACATCCACATTTTGGTACAGCTCGTAAAGTTCGAGGTTGTATATTTTCCTCCATGTAGGTAGGTAGATGTGACGGGCAAAATTCCTCAGAGAAATTCCTTTCTCCCTTAGACCTTTGATTTTCATTGTGTTGTCACTTTATCGACTTCTTCCCGACACTTGACCGCTGTGAGTGTATGTTGAAAGAAATTTAAGAATGTCCTTAAATATAATAGCTTATCCCCCCTATTACGGTTGGCGAGTTGAACGAATAAAGATGTGATTTCCGATTCGAGAAACTCTAATTCGAGTCAAATGTCAAATATTTTTCGAAGTTTAATCTCACCCTATCATAAATGAAGTATGATAGAGATACCCAACTTCACAGCTGATTGACCCCGATCTGATCGACGGATTCGACAGATAATCATGAAAATGTTGAAGGTTATTCATGAATTTTTGACAGTTATTCACGAAATAACGTAAATGCCGTTCTGTTATTGGTCAATTTGGATTTAGAAAACAATATATAAAAATGTTTGTCAAACATTTTAAGGGGCAAGAGAGGTAGAAGCTTGGCGTCTCTATCATACTTCATTTTTGCACCCTACTGTGGTTGTCGAATGTTCGCCAAGTTGAGCGTGAGTGAGAATCAAGACATAAATTATCAAACACATAAATCCGTTTTGTATTTTGGATCTGTAATTCGGTATCTCGGTATATAGCCATTTTTTGTTCAAGGATATTTTGACTCAACATATCGTATCCAAACGCCTGATCACTATGCATTAAAAAACAAAAGAATTCAATCTCAAGGAAGAAACTCACTACCATATCGTTTAAACTGTAAAGTGCTTTCCTGCTTAGATATTGATTAAAAACATGCAATTACTCCTGGTAACATATCCGTGGATAAGAAGTCCTTTTGGACGTTTTGTTTTTCATCCGGTGACAGTCCCAATTGATCTGGGATGGACATTTTTCGTTCAACTGCAAAAAGGAAACCAAGTTTTGTTACAATCCTAGGTCAAGATCGTTTCCTACGCTGCTCTGATGACACGCACAAGCAAAATTCCTATGTATCTTAGGACACGAGCTGATTTCAGAATGGCAGGAATTGTTTGAGTTGAGTAGTTTGAGACGAAGTGAAACGCTTCTTCATTCAGTCGAAAGACCAACAACTTAAAAAATTAAGCTTAAAAACAATTTTCAGAACAAATTGTTTCAACTTACGGATGATTAGTGTGTTCCAAGGTGTGTCGAGTACTCTTGCACAGTCGAAGCATTCTTACTTTTTTTGTAGATTTCATTTTCTTCACAAATCTTGTCACTTATCATTTTTTTAATTTTATAATTTTAATGACCACGGAAGTTATTAATTAATGAACACCATTAAAATTAAAATTCAAATGCCCATGATTTGACGTTTATTTATTCCAACTTTCCTTAATTGTTTTAATGGCAGCACTGATTTTCGAACTTACATTGTGAAGTTCACCAACCGTAACAGGTCGAAAGCGTTAGTTCGCCAATGAGAATAACTCACATCGAACGTTCGATTCGCCAACCGTAATAGGGGGATATATCTTTTTATTATAATGTAGCACAGTTTTTTCCTCCTCCTCATCCATACATTGTCTACAGAAGTCAGTATAGGCCGCTCCAAGTCTTCTGGCCTGATTGTCAAAGCAATAGCCAGTAAAATACGCTTTACTAATTTGTCTCCTATCAAATTCTAGAAGAGCCTTAGTTTTCGATGGATGTACTATAGGCCACATCGTTTTCCATATACTATATGTGCCCAATTCCGCTCATCTGCGACTGTTTTTTTTTTATGATATCTGCCATTGGCATTGATTTTAAAGCTAACAACTGGGAGTGAAGTGTCTCTTCATTTTGTGCCAGTGTCCCCTTCTTGCTAATTTGTCTCATCTTTCGTTGCCCGGAAGCCTCTTGTGCCCAGGAACCCATAGAGATAGGCGGAAGACTTTTGTAATCTTGGAATTAATCGATGGTGTTTCTAGAGCCTTAACATCATCGCCTGACTATATATGTAAATAACAGTCCATTTTTCGTCTATCGCGGTCATTGACAGCCCGAGGGATGCTTCTTGAATAGCAGCTACTTCTGTATGGAAAACACTGTAGTGGTTTGGGACACGCATAGCTATTGATAGCTCACGCGATACAGCCGCCTCAGACTTGGAGCCGTCAGTGTTGATTTCCGTGACAGCGAATTTGCACACCTTTCCTCCAGCCCACTCTGTTCTTGTGGGGATCGTGCATAATTTCGAAGTCCTCAAAAGGTGTCATATAGTCCAATTGTTTACGAATCTTCGAGTTTTGAAGTAGTTCCATATGCCCTTTGATGTGAGCATTTCCCCATTGCTTATATTCCCAGTCTTATTGATGCATGCGTGGCAATAAGCTTCCCGAAAATGTCCATGACATGGAGATTAAGGTTAATTAAGATTTTTTTTTCCGCTATGGGTGTTGATTTGAAAGTACCCGTAATCCGCATTACTGCAACCTGATACTTGTATCCTGCTTATTCTCTTGAGATTTTGGTTTGTTTGTAGTGCCTTCCAACACACTGATAGAGCCAGTGGGTTGGATTCCCCATTCAACCCCAGAGTGTATTCGATACTTTCCTGATGCGCTCCTAAATGTTATGCCTCCAGTTTCAGTTGCTGTAGACAATAACGCCCAAGTACTTCGCTCGATCAGTGAAAGTTAATACTTTCTCTTGGTGGAGTAATTCTTGTACTTTATATCTCCTTGTGAACAGGACCAGCTCAGTCTAGGTTGGGTTTACATCAAGTTCAACACTGTCCGACCATTAGGGCTGGTTCCATCATGTCAATTATGGTGTCAGAGAATTTACCTGCGATAACTAGTGTAATATCATCTGCGTAGGCTATGGGTTTGCATCCCGTCACACTTATTCTCTTAAGGATGTCATCAACTACTATGATCCAACTAGAAAGTGGGGATAGGACTCCCCCTTGACTCTCCTTACCGCACAGTAGTTGCCTAGCAGTAGCTGCTTTTTTTGAGAACGATATTTACCCACTCTCGGATACATTTTTCAACATCTAGGTTTCGTAAAGCGGTTCCTATCGCTTCGAATTTGAAGGGCCCTCTATGTCCTAGAAAGCGACCACTGCGAATTCTCTGTCATGAAGGGATTTATCAATGGTGTTTATCAGAAAGCATTGAATAGAGTACTTCATCCAACATGTAGATCTATCAATTTCTCCAAATCTGTACTATTTGTTGTTTTCCTACCTGTTATCTACTGACCTAATATAACTTCCGAAGATAGTTGTCAGCCAAGGTGCTATTAGCATAAAACCTTTTTATAACTCCACTATCCGGACCCGGTAATTTGTAAGGGTCCAAGCCATTCACTGTTCGTGGTCCCAGCGAGAACCTGCACCAACTTTTTGTGATAGCATTAACGTTGAAGAGTCTCCTCATACCTTAACCAGCCAGCCTTCCTAGGGTTTCTAAAGCTGGTGCCTGGTGGTGTAGTATGGTTGATGATTAATTGGATGTATCTATGATCCGAAAATGATACTCTTTTTGAAATCATCAATTTGCTTACTGTGATTTCTGGACTATTTGTCACCAGTGTGACGTCCAGAACTGCCTGTCGTATTTTGTTCATAAAAGTTGGCTCTGAGCCGACATTACACACAGAGAGACTTGAATCTACCTACTTTGTAATCAAAAAGCTTCCAACCTCTACTGTTGATGTCCGTGCTTCCCCAAAGAGTGTGGTGACCATTGGCGTCTGCAACTATTATTAGGGGCATGTTTGCTTTCTGAGCGGCTGCCCATAGGCTTTCTCATAGGTTCCGCTGAAACTGAGCATTGGTCATCGTAAGACAAGTAGGCCGAGAACGTTTTTAGCTCGAACATTTTTAGCAAGAATAAAAATTCTTATTTTACCTGATTTTGTGGTGTATAGGGTGTCCCAGTCCAGAGATGTGATTATCTATTGTAATCCACGGTTTCGGGCTGAGGACGATGGCTTCCCCATCCTTGAGTAGACGCAGAGTAAGGTTGGCAGATGTTGCCTTTGTTGTCACTCGCATGCGAGCAAGTTATTTTCACAGTGACGTCACCATCAGAATCAAAAGATTGGTCACTGTATTTCTCCTCAAGGAGCGCATCTTCCTCCTTCTCCTTATGTTTTAGCTTGACGTTTGCCCTTAGGAGCCTCTTTAGTTTTTCGACCTACACAAAAAATGGCTCCATACCGTACAACGCGTCGTGCTAAGTTTTGAATTTTATAAGAAAAAATTAGGGCGGCGTAATCTCAGGTAAGCGAAACACTCTCCCACCAAAATTGTTTCTAGATGCTGAAGCATTTAGCTGATTTTTGACATTTCCCTGTGTTACTAGACATTTTCATTAAGCGGAAAAGTTTAACGGAAATTAAAAAAGTTTGTAATGAAAAAAAACAGATGATTGTGACTTGTTTATGGGTCCAAGCAGACATCATAACCAGCACTTAAGGGAGGCACCAACGCGACACTTTGAAATGGGCATAATGGTGACTAGCGTCATGTCGTAGTTCAGCTAGTAAGTCTCTGTCCTGAAGAATAGGAATCTTTACTTGGTATATAACGAAAGGGATCAGCCTTCTATTTTCTTTAGGTTTATCGACGATCTTCCAGTTGTCTGTAGACACTTCTGGATTCTGCTCTTTAACCAGTCTCAGAATTTGGATTGGCTTGGGATTATTTGGGCCTGGTAGTATCCATGCTCTGGCACGAGGTTTCATGCATCTGAGAATAATGGTTGAAAGCCAACTTCGCATTTGGCCATGGGTTCGTTGGTTTTCCTTTAGAAACGAAACTAATCTCTGGTTGTGACATTTAACTAACTTAGAGCCATCGGAAAACCATCCTTATTTATTATATACCCCTGTATGACATCATCTAATAGAGTCATTAAGGATCTCTTTTATCCACTGACTTTGAACTCTTCGATACTTAAGCCAGATCCCATGGACGTTCTTTTACGGCTTCACTGAAGGGTCATTTCGTATCGGCGCTCCTCATCTTCTTAGGAATCTTATGGCCTCATCATGGGACCTGTGTCTCTTGAACGTTCTGTTATTGAGAGCTCCAACCTCCAACAGGCTTGACATTTGGCTTGCAGACTGTATTGTCCTTGTTAGCTGTTAACAAAAGTTAGATGTCACAGTGAATAATGTCGCGGATGCACCTCAGTGAGTAGTATTTTATTACATTTTCGAAGGAACACCCGAACATTTGTTTAGCATAGGATGAAATATTGTCGTATCTACCCAAGTTATACACCATTGTAGACCACAGTTTATTTTCTTTAACACCAGTAATCCAATTTACCGAATAATTCATAAAAGTATTTAAAGATCGGCAGTAGCAGGGTTTGGTTTTTGAGGGAGTAAATGTACGTAAGGCCCAGAGAAGACAGAGCTAACCATAGACTTTCCAATTTTAGCAATAATGTGGGTATCTCATGATAAGGTACTCTTGAAGGTGATGCCCAGATTTCACATCACCAGCATGCATATGAACCTCGCAGTGTTGCGCTATATTAGAAAGCCGGTTAACGTATATCGAAAAAAGTACGGGCCCAAATATAGACCCTTGCGGTACATGACAAGAGATTGCTGTCTACCAGTTAGGTATGAATATACAAGTAAAATAATGAAAATTGCTTATCAGTTTGGAGCAGCGTAGCGTGTGGTTGGCAGTATTGAAAGCCTTTGAGAAATCGAGAAAACAACTTTCTTTACTATCAAAACCCTTCCGAATCTGGTCGCCAGTAAATAAGCAGCTCCGCTTTCGTCGATTGAGACGAGCTAAGACCATATTCCGCAATATGGGGAGGTAGTTGTGTCAGCAGAGCTTTTTTCAAAAACCTTAGAAAAGCAAAATTGTTATTGGTAGGTATTCAGATAAATTGTCATTACTCTTTTTTGGTATGAGTTCGATTTTAGCCTTCGAAGTCGGGAGAATGACCAGCAATACTAATTTAACGAATTTAGGGTATATTCCATCTAATCCAATTGCCTTTGACTCTACTGGCAACAACGCTTCTGCTACATCAGGATCATCGTTGAAAGGAGAAACATCCTGCATTGTTGCTGATGCCAATAGGCTCCACTAAAGGCGAGTGGAGTGAACATCGGGTGAGGGGCATGCCGTAAACGTTTTACTTAGTGCGTCGCAATTTAAGTCATCTGAAAGAGTATCTTGTTTTTCCAGAGGTCTTCATTCCGGATGACTCTACTCGTGATGATGGCAGTTTCTTTTTCTTGCTGGACGTTGAGGCCGAGTAGTGTGCAAAAGTGCAAACTGATCTGAATCCGATAGGAGGTCGATGCTAGTATCCATGTAATCAAGTATACCATTCATTTCTTTCGTCGATGTTGTTGGTGTTACGTTTGATATTGTTTGAAGAGTTCATAACACGATTCAAACCATTACCTCACGGCCCAGAAGAAAGTCATATTTCAAATTAATATTGTTTTTTTTTTTTTATTAAATTGATCAGGTTGTGTAGCACCACACCGTGCAATACGCTTAGAAGACTTTGGAGGCTGCACCGGTTATTGGCAAGGAAATACACCATCCTGTGATCTCCAATCATTCCAACTGTTCGATTATGCAGATGACAGATCGTTGACCGTTCTGAACGTATCTTAGCCTTAATCTATTAAAGAGCAAGCGAAACAAATTGTTTTATTGTCAATGAGGACAAAAATATGCCGAGCAAGAATCGAAAACCACAAAATAAAATATCACGATCGGCTGAAGCAACTTTGAAGTAGTAAAGGAGTGAGCAACGCGAACACCACAAATGACATCTTAATACAGCTCCGACGCGGAACCACCTTTGACAACCGGTACTTCTTCGAAGCAACTGTGCTCACAACTAGGCGCTCGTCGGACGACGAAAATAATCCTATACAAAACTCTTGTTTGACCAGTCCTTCTATAAAGAGGCGTTATATATTCCAGAATTGAGTCATTTATAAAAAAATTGTGCAGCTTCCGCATACGCTGCATTCGCGTTTCTTCGTTCGATTTGCATGCTCCAGAAGATACGATAATAGTTTTTTAAATCGATCCAAGTTTCATTATGGTTGTATATCATGTTCACCTTCATGACATAGCCACGAAAGAGAGACTATTTCATTTTGTGATTTCACAATGTGATGAAAAGCATAAAACACTAATCTATGTATACTTCTGCTGGATTAAGCTGCTTGAAAGAACAACAGGTTCGGCATCCGGTGATGTTGAGTGAACTGGTTTCAGAAAACTACAACGTCCGCTTGCAGATCTGCTAAAGATCAACTAGCTGACTATTACCTCCACCTGTGAGGGCTGTGGATAATTGGACTTATTTTCTAAACCTTTTTACCTCCTTCGGATGCCGCTATACAGGGTGACCAGATACGATCGATATTAAAGCGATAAAAATTTAGATAAAATAACATCGGTATGAGATATTAAATTTATTCTAACTTTATGCCGAAGTTTCATTACGTGTCGCCAAATTTCTGCTTTACACTTTCGGTTCGAAGCCCAGTGAAAAAAAGTGAATACGCTTTTATCTGTTTTTCAGATCTGTTCCAGTCACCATTCGTTTAAAGGTGTTTCCCGCCTAATTTCGAAAGAACTAACGTCTGATTATTCGACTGGATGGCACAGTTGCTTAAGTGCCCGCCCTTGGTTGGTGTAGTGGGGTCCAAGGTTCGAAACCCAGTGAAAAAAAAGTGAATACGCTTTTATCTGGTTTTCAGATCTGTTCCAGTCACCATTCGCCGTCGGGATCAAATTAACGGCACTATCACTGATATGGTCGATCAGTGGTAGTGGTCTGACTGTGGGCACCACAATGGTCTAAGTGGCTGTCGAATTCACTAGCAACCCCCTTCCCTAAACTACCATAATGTCTGGTTATGCCACCATGCCATAAAACGCACCAAATAAATTCAATGTGAACACATATGGAGTAAATGTACATAAATATATATATTTTTGCAACGACTCTAAACGGCGAAGCTTGTCTTTAGAGTTTTACTATCTGAGCATTGTCATTGACTCGAGAGAGAGAGTGCAGTTGGGGGCGTGCGTATTTAAACAAATTCAACGTTGGAATCAATGAATTTACCCATTATGTCATGGGAACAACAAATATGTCTAGCTTTCTCTTGTATATCATTTGGCACTTCCCTATCGGGGCCTGGCGTCAAGCAACAACTCTACCCGTCTATCGTGATTTCAGGCTGACGAATGTCGTTGATTGAGGTCCCTCTCCCCATATTTTCTTCACCTTAAACGCTGACGTCCTCTGCTGCATTGTGGAGTCTAGGTCGGGCATTTTTATCATGAGGATTACACAGGTAAACACGCAACTTCCTATCCAATGAAGGCTGTAAAATCAATTTATTTTGCAGGTTTTACTTCGAAACGTCTTTTGCTTTATCCTCATGATCAGCAAATAGATCTTCTTCAACGCTTCTTTAAACGATTTCTACATTCCATGGTCCTCATTAGGCAAAATGGCATTTCTATAGGTAATACGACTATTTTGCATTTTTTTATAATTTCCTGGAGTGTAAAGTACATATGACAAATGTATGTTCGGATTCAAACGAAAAAAGACTCATGATGACACTCATGATTACGACGTAATAAACTTCATCCAATCTTGTGTAACCTTCGGGCGTTCGTATGTGCTATCGAGTCTCAAAATGCACATCTCAAAATTAACGCACGTTAGGTTATCAGCATTGCAAACATCCTTGCTAACCGGTCGTTGATCATTCATTCAGTCGATCAGTGTACTACGTTTGTTCGAACAAATTGTCGCTTTGCCACCTGTTCTTCATACAAATCATTCACCAATTATACCCCATTGTCGCTTCTACTTCATGTAGACACATCACAGTATCTAAGTATCAGTATCAACGAATTCCGGATAAAATGCAATGTATCGTAACTGGCACTCCTTAAACCATTAAAATGGGTATCCACTCGGACTTTAGTTGATCTGTGTTACGGGTTCAGAGCGGTCGCATAATACAACAAATTCGCGAAAGTTATGTCTGGAAAATGTTGCTATGAGTCTGTTGTAGACGAAGAGAAAGACGAAGCACTTCCTTCCGGACGCAAATACGATAAAATTTCCTATTTACTCGGTGACTGCGGCACCTGGCAAGTCTGCTGGGCAGTAATTTTATCGCTGTTTCAAGTTGCATGCACCTTTCACATCTTCACGTTTGTATTTCAGGTAAGTGAGTAATCGCTTGAATCGTGTGAAATTGCTTTCTATTCGTTTTGAATGATTGGATCAATCTTTAATTGATTTGCTCCTCGGGAATTGAGTTCAAATGCATATTAGAATCGCGGACACAAATGCATCGCCAGAGTTAAATACTGTAATTGAAGTGTTAAGATTTCTACTTTAAAGCGAGATCAGTGAGAGTTAATATTGTTAGATAAGACATTCAATTCAAGTTAATATGCATAAGAAGTTTTGCTAGAAGGAAAATAAACGTTTGGCGTCATCAGTGCAAGTGTGTATGGGTCCATTCGTTGTTTCCTACATCTAGTTTTTCAAGGACACAAGAATTGTATTAGGAAAATGTTTTTAATATTTTCTGTGCGTGCACACATGTATAAATGACAAGTGTTCAATCATTTCAGCGAGAAATAATTGTGATATACATTTAACAAAGAGTACACTTCCAAATTATCGATAACTTCCATAGTCACGAGACTATGTATACTACCGGGGGATTACATATTATCTCATTATTCTTTTCTTCCATTTCGAGTGAATTTTATATGAGCAGGCATGAGCAATGCATTATATTTTAATGCAACTTAAGACTGTGAATCAGTGTGATTTATTCTTTAAACTACATTCAAAAAACCTACGTTCAATATATGGTAGATCGTGCGAAGGTGCGGTTTCAGAAAAGAGGGTTACTAACAGAAGTATAGTGGAAAAGGTTCGACTGCCTACAATCCCGGTTTATGTCAGTTGTATTGATAGGACTAGAGCTGAAAATTGGTGGGGCAATAAAACACAATAATACAATATTTCATTTTATTCATTGATATAATGTACATTAAGATAAAGACCTCTTTTTGTGCTTGGACCATTTTTAGGGGCCGATGTTGATTTTGAATAAAACACAAATTATTTAGGAAATTATTGTCGTTTCTTTTTATTATGATAATGTTGGTATGATTCAATTGTGTATGGAACAAAACATCGGCCAAATGGCCGCCGCGACCTCGGCGGCACACCTCCATCCGATGGTCTAAATTTTCGATGACGCTGAAGCATAATTCAGGTTCTATGCCGTTAATGTGCCGAATTATCTCATCCTTTAGCTCTTAAATTGTTGCTGGCTTATCGACGTACGTTCTTTCAAATAACCCCACAGAAAAAAATCGAACGGTGTCAAATCACATGATCTTGGCGGCCAATTGACATCGCCACCAGATAACACGGCCATTGAATTTGTCGCGCAAAAGAGCTATTGTTTCGTTTGCTGTGTGGCAAGTGGCACCGTCCTGTTGAAACCACATATCGTCCACATTCATATCTTCCAATTCGGGCCATAAAAAGTTCGTTATCATTTCACGATAGCTAACACCATTCACAGTAACTGCCTGACCGGCCTCATTTTGGAAAAAATACGGCCCGATGATGCTGCCGGCCCATAAACCGCACCAAACAGTCACTCTTTGTGGGTGGATTTATTCTTGGATTATCATTCGCCCAAATGCGGCAATTCTGCTTATTGACGAATCCACTGAGGTGAAAATGTGCCTCTTCACTGAAGATGATTTTTTTTTTCGAAAATTGATCATCCACTGTTGCCATTTCTTGCCACCATTCTGACCATTGAAGACGCTTGAAATGGTCAAGAGGCTTTAGTTCTTGAGTCAATTGCACCTTGTAAGCGTGTAAATGCAATTCTTTATGCATAATGTTCATCAACGACGAGCGTGAGAGGTGCAATTGTTGGGCACGACGACGAATTGAGGTGGACGGCTCTTCAGCCACACTATCGCGAACAGCAGCACTATTTTCTGCAGTACGAGCTGTACGAGCATGCACTGGTGTTTTCACATCTCCTACAGACCCGGTTTGCTCAAATTTTTGCAAGATTTTTCCGATTGTACGCACATCAAAAATCAAAAAATCACGAAGTGCACGATATGCATTTTGATTTGAACGCCCATTTTCATAATAAGCCTGAATAACTTTAACGCGTTGCTCGATTGTGTATCTTTCCATGGTTCAAATTGAGTTAGTCTGAAATTGAGAAATGTCAAATGAAATGCAGAAAAAAACCTGACGTTTAGGTGTGGTTCACATTCAACATCGGCCCATAAAATTTAACCATAACCGTTATATCTGCATAATATTATATAATGCTAAAATTCTAAGTATTAATGTAATTTTTACTGGGGAAGTGTGACACAATGATGTAGTACTGCACTTTTAAATTGAGAATAGTATGGACCTGACTGATTATGGCAATGAGTCCCATGACCTAACAGTGTGAATAACAGTGGCGATCGTGAAAAATTGAGTCGGCTAGATTATTACGGGACAATAAAGTGGAAACCGGAGATTGCAGATCAAGAGTTGGTTATTAGGAGTTGTTCCAAAAATTGTCACATCCCGTGAGATGTTCTACAATCATTAAAAGCAACGAACAAAAATGCAACGATGTTTGCCAATTCATGGTATTGACAAAAACTTTGTTGAAACTGTTGTTTGAAAAAAAAATATTGCCTTTTATGATAAATACTCCAAGTTGCACAAATATTAAATAAATTTACAAAATGAACCAGGGCCCTATTGCACCAATCAGTTATAAGTGAATCACTAAGCAAATAATCAAATTAGTATTTGTTTACTTAGTGCAAGTGATAAGCGTTGCACGAGAGTATGTTACATTTCACTCAATTATCATTTTTGAAATTATCATGCTTAGTGATAATGATAACTGTTTCTCAAAAACAAAAACCAACTTTGCATTATTGTCATCGCTAAGCACAGAAATTGGCTTTGTGAAAGCCAATAACTCTGCATACACTTGACTTGTGGATTCCGTGCATTGTGCCTATTCCGCTCCATTTCCGATCCAGTGAAGAGTTGTTAAAAGCTGCTGCAAGGGAGTTTAGGCACTGTTTCGTCTGCTGCTATGCTGTAACTCTCTTCCAATTTTGCAAAAGGACATACTCAATTTGTGGACGCGATAAACGAAATTGTTCGATTATGTTCGCTGAATTTATGTTGAAATTAATACGCGGATTTATTACACGCCTTCCTCACGATTCACCATTTGATTCTTCCCAATTTTCTTCAAATAACCTCTCGAAACGCAACATTTTGAATTCTTCTTCTTTGTTTAGCGCTACAGTCCGGGGTGGACCTGGGCCTCAACCAACAAGCCTCTCCAGCCAGCATGATCTTTCGCCAGCTGCCTCCAGTTGTGCACACCAAGTTGGTTGAGGTCCTTCTCCACTTGTGTGCGCCATCTTGTTTTAGGACGCCCTCTTATGCGTTGTCCCAAAGGCTCGGACTCGAAGACTCTTCGGGCCGGAGCTGTGGTGTCAATCCGCTCTACGTGACGTAGCCATCTTAAGCGTTGGATCCGAAGACGCTTAACTAGGTGCATGCTGCTGTACAGCCCGTACAGTTCGTGGTTGAATCTCCTTCTCCAGATCCTTCTCCAGATGTTCATCTGGAGAACATTTTGAATTACTATTATTAATAATATTTCTTCACCAAAAAACACGACCGACGACTTTGAAAATCGACTTGCAAAGAGAATTTTTTCTTAGCTTATTTCCGCTAACGTTATCGAAATGTTTAATGTCAATTGAAAAGCAAAAAAAGTGGTGCAAGAGAAATTGAAAAAAGGGTATATTTTGCGAAAGTTATCATTCTTTTAATTGAACATTAACCACTCACTCAATAAGAGCACTATTCACTTTTCAGTACTCAATTAAATTCTTTTCAAATTTATTTTTGGTGCGACAGAAATTAATCAAAATTCTTATCTTCTCAGCAACCACTAATGTTGTGAGCGCAATTGTACTTTCTGCAAGATAACTACAATTTTCTGCCGACTCCGAACGAAAATTCATATACTTATACTCTTTAAGCATTGTCATTGACTAGAAAGAGTTGGGGCCGTGCCGGGAATCGAGCCAGGGCTGCGTAGGATCAAGTGCGTAGAGGTCAACGAACCAACCGTATATTTCTGAGATCAAATACATATACAGTGAAATGCCTCTTAAGTGGACAGCAGCGGGACCATTATAATTGTTCGTTATGAAGGGATGTACGTTCTCAAGGGGTAGAAATACATGAATTTCTTCACAATAATATTGTAAAATTTCTCTATGCCCATTTTCACAGTGCAAATTTACACTTTTGGTTTAAACTTGAGCTCAACGATTTAGTCGGTATCACAGATTCGTTTAAGCCTTAAACTGAGTTCTATTTGTAGATTGAGTACAACGAGAATATACTCCAGTTTACGCCTGAAGAGCTGCTGAACTGCTCATTTGAGAGCGAGTTGATTTTGCTCTCAACACAACTGATGTTCGATAATGGAATGCAATTCCCTTCCCTTCCCTTAATTTTTCCTTCCATTTTACTTTTTTTTATTTCTGACATTCGATGAAAAATTATTCCTTTTATACACAGCTACTAGGTATTTTCTTACTTCCATTTTTTATTTGCCTTTCACTGGTCAGACTCAGAAACGTATTGTCCGAAGTGATTTCTTTTTGTTTCCTTTATTTGTCATCTATCTCCCTTTACTGATAACAGCACGAACGAACTACAAAAGCTCCAAATGACTGCACCAAAGGCATTTGAAACTTACAAAGTGAGGCAAATACAGAGCAGCCTCGCTAGTCCGGACACTCGCTAGGCCGGGCACTTCTGTAGTCCGGACACTTCTATTTCGAACACATTCAAAATATTTGCTCTACAGCCCGGACAGAGCATTAAGATGCGTTCATATTTTAACTCTGTGAATTCGTCTACTAGTTGTGTCGGCTCTTGAGCCTAGGGCTTGTGCCGTTGCATCAAAATATTTGCTCTACAGCCCGGACAGAGCATTAAGATGCGTTCATATTTTAACTCTGTGAATTCGTCTACTAGTTGTGTCGGCTCTTGAGCCTAGGGCTTGTGCCGTTGCGATTAGCAAGTATGTATGTGTCTGTTGATTTTCCATGCTCTGTTCTATATATTTCCGGCCGAGCCTTCACGGTTATGTTAAGTTTTCATTGTTTTGAAGTTTTTTTAAGGATAAGGCTTATTTTTTGTGCTTCAGGCTTGAATTTCTCACTGAAAGTTTTCACAAAACTAACAAAAATAATACCTAGTACCTTTTATAATATATTATGGTCTGCAAAGAAAATGATCTATATGTAAAGAGAGGTGTTCGTGAAGTTGTCGGTTACGCACTTTATTTGTTTGTTTTTTTTTCTCTAAAATCCGGACACTTTATGAGTTTTTATTAGAGATGATGCTGTACATCAAGAAAATATGAATAATTCATTCATTGTAGTAAGTACACATACCAATTGGAGGTGCATTTGTTCAGATCGCATTTTAACTCGGTTTAAGGTTCATTTAGAACGTCCGAGTTATGGAGTACAAAATAAGGGATTATTATATGAATTAAGTCTTGGTCTCTTTAAGTCCTCAAACATTTGTTCGACTTGCATTCGACTTAAATTCGTTAACCATGTTCGACTTTCTGAGGTTTGACTGTATATGTTAAAAAAAGTGTTATAACATGAACTATTAAAATAAATTAAAAAATTATCGAGACCAAAATTTTTAAAACATGCAAATAATGCATTTTATTAAATAAAATTAGTAAAGGAAGAATGAACTGCAGTTTTTTTGGAATTAAAACAAATAAGCTTAAATAAAATTTAGTTGTAATTATTTTTTTGTAAGTCAAGTATTTAACATTTTTTAACATAATTAACATAAAAGTATTTAACATTTTATCATTAAAATGGCATTACTGCATAACGTTTTGGGGTTTTTCGATTTAGCCACTAGGTCGGATCTCATTCCCACTCCCATGTCACCTGCAAGTTCACTGAAGTTGTCGCTTTTATTTTCCCGACGATAATATCTTATAATGTAGCACATCACCGATTTCACATCGATATCCTGAACTCTACCGGGATAAACAATTTTAACAGACCAAAGTCACCAATTCCAGCTTTAACATCCTGAGAAATCGTGACACAATTAGTAGGCTCAATGTCTGTGTCTGTATCACCATCAACACCGAATTCAAAAGATTAATATGAGTTCCTAAATCTTCCGGAAGGAAACAATGATGCAAGAACTTTTTTACTTGTTTCGGCTTTAGTAAAATTTTCACCCTCGTTTGTTTAGTTTTTTGTCCAGTTCCATGGGCCTGCTGTTTTGGGTGTGTGTGTGTATTAATCTGTGATTTAGAAACACTATTTACTTTTCCTTTCTGCTTCTAGATTTTTCAGCACGGATGAATTGCTTCTGAATTTTTCGAGGCAGGTTTTGTATCGATAGTTCTTAACCGGAATAGCAACTTGGTGCCGAGCGTTGTCATGATGGAAAATTATTGACTCGTGTCTATGCGACCAGACCGGGCGTTTTTCGGCTACTGCTCTCTTTAAATGGATTAATTGTGTTCGGTAGCGTTGTGCATTGATGGTTTCACACGGTTTTAGCAGCTCATAATACAGCACACCCTTCTGATCCCACCAATTACAGAGTATTACCTTCGCGCCATGGACATTCGGCTTTGCCGTTGATTTGGCTGGTTGGGCAACCCAAAATCACCACTTTTAAATCGTACAAACCAATTTTGGCACGTTCACTCAGCTAGTGCATGTTCACCATAAACTTCCACCAAGATACGATGACTTTCGGCAGCAGTTTTTTCATATTAAAGTAATGAGAACTCCCCGCAAAAACAATTTTTCATGCACAAAGTTCGACATATTTGAGTGAAAAAAAGAAATTGTTGTTTACGCTTCAAATGAATGACATATACTGAAATGACGTACAATGACAGTAGCTTTCCAATACATGTTCCAA
Source organism: Eristalis tenax (assembly GCA_905231855.2). Taxonomy (NCBI): domain Eukaryota; kingdom Metazoa; phylum Arthropoda; class Insecta; order Diptera; family Syrphidae; genus Eristalis; species Eristalis tenax. Next base: position 102,039,717 of record HG993124.1, on the reverse strand, counting down.
CGCTATTTTTTTTTTTTTAAGCTCGATTAACAATATTGAATAACTGAAATTTCTTGACTGTAAAATGCCTTTATGTGCGGTTATGCTCAAATATAAATTTTTTTTTATTTCCATATTTGTTGATCACATGATTATCTTTCTTTTAAAACATAAATATTTTCTTTCTTATTTTAATTATAATAGTATGTTTATGCAGCTTCCTACATTAAACTATACATAAATTGTAGAATGGGTAATTTTAAAATGTATGCATTATAATATAGTTTATTGATAACACTGTACAACAGCATTTCTGATGATTGGGCTATGTTATATGATATAAGACGATTTCAAATCGGTGACTATATTATAATGTAATAATAATATTGGTTGGGGCTACAGCCTGTGGAGGGCAAGGGCCTAGCTTCTCAGAAACCACTCGTGTTGTGCTTGCTATTGTCCTTTCACGAGTCAATTTGAGCCAATTTGAGACGCTTTTCTAGACAGTCATACTCATTTAGTATCGTCAGTGACTCGAACCAGCGTATGCTCAAGTACGTAGGTCGACGAACCAACCCACAATGTCACGGCCGCCACAGTATATTGATCAAACCCCCCTTTTAATCCAATCAGATCGACAACAAGTCTAAAAGTGCCAAAGTGCGGGACACCTTGAATTTTCATTCAGTATTATATTTTCATTCACCAATAAAATCAGTTGGTGGATGTTCATGTTCCTAAATATTTTTCCCCGACGAATTTTCTTTCGTTTTTTCTGTGGATTAGGCTCTCAATGTTAATTCGTTTGGCAAAATGTTACATTTGCTAAATTAAAATAAATTAACAATTATCCATGATTACAATTTTTCATTTACAACAGATCACACCGAAGTGCTAACAGGTTTTAAAAGTGTTTCTTAAGCAGGGCATAACTTCGATCTGTAGTGCCACCTACAAATGGTGTCCACTTGTGAAACAAACACTCAGAGATATGTTTACGAATAATTACTGACTTCTGTCTAATAATACGACAGACCTTACTTGTTTTGCTGTACACCAAAACCAGTTAGTTGGCTTCATTTCTTAACCTCTTTCTCACAAGGACGACGAGAAGGTTTATCAAAGGGTTCAAAGTGTACAAACTAAAGTTAATTATTGACGATATTTCATCATTCGTGCTATGCAAGATGTTTATTGTTATCAATCAATAATGTCCACTATGTAATTGATTTGCATATGCTATTTCTCGAAGACTGCAGTTCAATAATTATCCGATTAACAGACGTTCAAAAAGAAAGACATGACTACTCCTACCGACTATCTTACTAATTGTTTATATGACTTCCATATTTACATGTATAAATAAGTACTTACAGAACTGACATCTGGCCATTATTTATTTATGCAACCTTTAACTTGAATATTAAACAGAATTCACATTATTTATAAAACTGACTACAGTTAGTTCAGTTTCAGTAGCATTCCTTGCAGACAATTTATTCAATTTTAGTAATGACTTTACAAACGGTTTGAGTAATTTTAATTGTATAAATAATCTACAAAAACAGTTTTCACACTATTTTTGCTGTTCGATTTATGACTCGATATCCCAATAGCAGGTATCGCGTGCAATTAAGAAACAAACTGCCGAACAATTTCGTAGAATCACACTAATGTCAGATGCGTTTGATAATAATTACATAGGAAGTGTCAGAATGGGTTTGTAAGGTAATGTTTAAACTGTTTAATATGTAATTGAACAAAACTTTTTTCAGACAGCTTGAATAGCCCGAATCGCTTAGAGAATATCAAATGAGCTGTTTTGTGTCGCCGAAACAATGATTATGTTCTGAAGGTCTTAATTAATTACAAACTTTCCATTGAGCTGTCTTGTACGATGACAGAGAAAATCGGCACTGATCCTGACTCAACACGTGTAACTTCATTAAACGCTTTCGGCGGAATAAAATTATAAAGAGCCCGTGCGTGGTTTGAATTCATCGACGCAAAATGTATTGTTAACATAAAACTTCTCTTTGAAGTAACAAAATATATTTAAATGTGCTGTAAAATTAAGTATCCACTTAAATGGCATTAAGAATATAAACAATGGTCTGGACTATAGTTACGATTACCTGCCAAGAGGTTAATTGTTGTCTTCATGTTTGTACCTAATGTAAAACGCTTAAATCAACTTTCTTAAGAAATTAGTGTTTAGAAAATATTATAGACCTATTCGTTGATTTTTATCGAGGTGAAAAACATTCCATGTCTTGACAAATGACAAATGGCAAATGTTAAATTTTTCAGAGGACCTTATAAAGTTGTATTCTATCGATATCGCGCCGCCATTTTATACAGTGACTAAATTTTTCATAAAAATCTAACGAAGTTTGAAGCAAATGTTATTGAAAACAATCAAAAAACTCTGCCAAACTGTTCTTGATTAGCAAAGGCAGATCAACCACATCACGCCAAACCGGCATCTTAGACTGTAATTTTTTAGTTTACGATTTCAAAGAAATGTAATTCTGTTGTAGAAACGGTTCTGCGTATACCCATCGGATTATGGTCGACGTAATCGATCTGAGCGTACTACAAAGTAAAAATGTAAACTGAGATGAGACTGACACTGCTGTCGATGTCTTAAGGTCTATTCATCATAAAATGATGAAAATATGACTGCCATTAGAGAAAGTTTTACCATTAGAGATCGAAACAAAGGGTGTTCTAGCTTTGGGCAGCTTTGAACAACTTCAGTGTGAACCCATTCTTTCCCGTCCTGACCAACTTGTCAACGTCAAGACATTCAGTAAAGTATTCAACATTTTTATTATGTTGAAGTTCGAGAACTAGAACGTTAACATTAAGTTCGTTAACGACAATTTTTGTTGGTAATTCTACGCCCAGTAGACAATTTCGGTAAACATGTTCGCTGTTCCCGTGTCAGTAAGATATTAAATAGTTTTAACAAGACGGTGCCACGAGCGACATAGCGGGTGTAACAAAAAGCCGCCCAGATCGCGCAATTTAATCATTTTAGACTTTTTTAATGGGGCTGCTGCGCGAACTGCTGGCGCTGTCGGCGCTCAGAGGTAATATTCCGTCGAAATGTGTGGTCGCTTCAAGCGAGCTTGTGCTGGACACAAATGCTGAACGCCACAGCGAGGCGTATTTTACACGTGAACTTGCATCTGTATATTTGAACATACGCCGTTTGGGGATAGACCGTCAGCTTTTCGATGAATTACTGTTTGCGATCATCATGCAAATTGTGCCATCCACACAAGACGCAAATTCTTGACGCATTCAAAGCGGATATTCGTGACGTAATGACCGAGTTATTGGCCGAAATGTGTCAAAAAGATTCTAAAAATTATATATGTACATAATAATTACGTAACATTCAATTGATTATGACAAGATGTAAACAATATATCCATATACAGCCTGCACAGTAATTGTTTTGACATACTAGAAAAAACCAAAATTGCAACTTTGGTCTTTAAGAAAGAATACTTAATGTTGAAATACCATTGCCTTGTAGTAAATGTTTGGAAAAAATGTCAATAAAAAGAACTCATAAGAATGGAATAGATTAAGAATTCATAATAAACTTACATACTAGACAAAAATGCTTAAGACTAGTTAAACGGACATTGTTACTATTTCTAACTTACTGGCCCTCAGCGGGCAAAGCTAAACCTAATCATATCCTATGTCTTTCGACTTAAACTAAAAATTCATATCATTCAAGATTAATTATCATAACTGTACATTTACGTATTAAGAAAAATTGTTAAAAAAAACATCAAAATAAGTAAAGATGACGACATGGGAGCATTGTTTTCGAAGATCAAAGATGCAATTTGGACTTTTTACAATGTCACAACAATTACCAAAAAGACCCTATATAAAAAATGAGCCTCAAATGTTTGTCGCCGATTCACGCCTTAACGCATTTCCCCATTTCAACCAAACTTTCACACATATTTTGCCTATTTTTAAATTTTTAAAAATTTGGTTAAAATCGGTAAACGTATGTGTGCATTGTGCGTGTTGTTGTTATAACACAGTAGTAGTACCATTTAAAATATAAAATATTTCAAAAACGAATTTTATTCTGATCTCAGCACTCCTCAAGCCTGACGAATTGAAAGAATTTTACGCTTCTTAACTAAATTGCATTTTTAAGAAGGAACAACCCCTTGGAAATGTGCTCAGCAAAGCTGGTATGGTTTTGTTTTTCCAATACGTTTGCGTTTGCTATGACAATAGACAAGGCGCAAAGACAACCGTTGGAATTGTGAGGAATTGACTTCAAATATACATGCTTCTCCCAAAGACAATAATGTTCACATGTAGTTAAGCTATTAGTTCTATTTATTTATACCACAATTTGGGGCAAAACAAAAAATTTAGCTTACGAACGGTCTCTGTGATAATTTAAGTAAAAACATAGCATTAGACAAAAAGAAGAAGATAGAAAATAAATATAGAAAAAGCGAGTATTTTTCATTCTAATATTCCGCCAGTCTGGTGGTCAGTGGTTCTGTTTTAAGTGTATTTTTCTCTTCCTATAATGAGTTTCTATACAGTGAATTGTTCTCTACAGTGAATAAATTTTCTAGTTGGAAATTTTATTTTCATACGTTTTGTGTCTCCTTATAATGAATCTTTTTCATACTACTTTCTCATGTCCAAACGTTTTAACATCTGCACAAATATCGACCGTAACCGTAATTTCACCCGTTAGTTTTTAGTTTGTTCGATGTCTCCTTGTCTGTTTCATTCATTTTGAATGCACACAAATATCTTGAACTTCGACGGTGATTATAGTAAAAATGTCGCAGCGAAATAGTATTTCTCTTGAAAAAAAGGTGTTTAATAAAGTTGAGGAGGGAGTAACGAGAAAGAAAGATAGCAAATATCGATGCATCATTTGAAGACTACGTTAATATAGATACTGATGTGCAGACGAGAGAAAACCCATTCGATGAAGATATTCTTAGTAGTGTTTTGGAAAATCGTGGAGTTTAGGATTCCCAATGTTTTTATTGCAAAATAAATGTTTGACAAATATTACATTAATATTATATTACATTAACAAATTCAGAAATTGATGAAGATTTGGCCAGTGAAGAAGATATGGTAGAGGCGGTGTTACCTACAATATGTCGAGTTTCTTCATCTCTTAATGAACTACGAACCTTCGTCGAGATGAAAAGCAATATACCGGATAATGTGTTTAAGTCTTTAAATATATTAGAAAACTTTGTTGAGGAAGAAAAATGGAAAAGTGTAATCCAAACTAAAATACCTCATTATTTTAAATACAATTATATATGCATATAATTTCTGTATAATGAAATTTCTATATAGTGAAGTTTTTTTTTTTGGTCCCGTGAGAATTCATTATAGGAAAGTTCTTCATCTTGTATCTTCAAAATGTACTGATAGATCTGGCGCAGTGATTCATTTCTGCTACAATTTCGTAAGCTAGCCACTATTGCCTGGCATTCATGCCGGCCACCACTCTAGTTCTCTTATCACTTTTCCATAAACATATAATGTAATATAATAATAATAACATGGGTGGCGCTACTGCCCCTAGAGGGGGCCCAGCTTCTGCAGTACAACATGAGTGTGTGGTATTGTTCTCTCGCGATTTTAAGGGACTTACACTTGTATGTCGACTCCGAACGGCCAATATTTGAGAAGCTGTTTCTAGACAGTTGCAGTGTTATTACACTTTGAGCATTGTCAGTGACTCGAAAAAGGTGGGGCCGTGAAAATTATTTTGCTCATACTGGGATTGGAACCTAGGCACCGTGCGGGTTCATATGCGTAGAAGTCTACACATAGACATACATGTTCCATACCTGCTTCCTCAAATTTCTTTATTCAAATTTTGGTGATCGAAACTTGGCTGCTTACTTTCTTCAGATCCATTGATAACCATCTGTTTAGTTTTCATATTACTCTTCTTCAGATTGTAGCACCATAATTCCTCTTCGTTTGTGCATTCGAGGTAGTATGACGGAGTTTCTTTATCAAAAAAAATTGTCGTAACAGTAAGACCATCAGTCTGCAACAAATTTTGATTACTTTTCATACTTAAGTCGATAAACGGTCTCTCTACAAATTCAAATTCTTGCGTATTACAAATGCTGTGAAAGATGAAGCTCTGTGTTATCGAGAATGAGTCATCTTAGAATTATTTTGCTTTTCCTCTTTAGCTCATGAAAATTGTCGTACTCTCGCGCATATCTACGTGCATTTTGAATACATTTTACAAAAATCCTGTGATATTAAATCTACCAAATTGGATAGCATGGATGAGATAAGATTACCTTAAAATATACATTACAAGCCAAACCATTCTCTTCGCGAAATCGTGCAATACGTTAATAGTAAGTCGGGAAACGTCCGCTAATATACTTCATAAATAATTTATACAGACAAACACATCCTTGGAACCTACAAATCTAAATTAGCTACGTAATTGGCTTACAAATAATTTGCGGTAGCCGTTGAATTTGAAGCATGTTGTCTTCAATCCGATTAGCTACATTCGTCAGTAATAACCCAGATGTAAAACATTCGCATCATGAATGCACAAAGTGTATAATAAATCACGTTTCCGCCAACAAGCTATACAAATATTCTCCCAACGAATGCCATGGTAACATTAGAATTCATGTCAGCATACATATGTGTGTACCTTTCGATTACCGGAAATGCCACAGTCAAAACTGGCGTACTCATTTACAAACGAGGAACAAATAAACAAACAAAGCACATTATTTCAAATATTAATGCTCTAATGAAGCAACACCTACGGGTCCACCTCACTCTGCTATGGTAGTCATTATCTTGCCACAATCAATAGCAGTCATTTGAGTGTAAACTATCAGCGTTGGCATATAAAGTAGACATCCAGCGGTGTCCATTGTTACAGATGAGCACCATCCACACAAGATATCGACAACAAGCCCTAACTTAATTAACAATTAGTAAACTATAATTCAATAAACATGTGCAACAAATGTACGGTGCAGCCAAATAATTGAATTCCATTCTATTTGTACTTGCATTTAGAGCATAATGTCGATTCGTGTCCCATGGATTTCATAGTGGTGGTATTCCGTTCGACAACAGAATCGTATGTCAACTTAATAGAAACAAATCCAATGAGAACACTGCCTTGCCAGATGTCAAAATTATCAATTGACATATGCAATGAATGTCATGCTTGCACGATTACTGAGTGCTCTTTCTCCTCTCCTCTACAAGAAAATGCAATAATTATGCTTGCAATTGCCAAACGTAACTACATGCTATACATAGGTATCTAGTAATGACATTTGCGGTACACAGTCTGATTGCACCAACGAACATTACAAAACAAAACGATTTTCTAATTTGTGTTTTTTGTCGTCTTCTGCTCTCTGAATGAATGAATGAAATTGCAAACTTCGAGTAGAATTAATGTGAGATTTGTCAATGATGTCGCAATTAATGACATTGAAAGTGAAATCACTCTTCAACACCATGTATTTTTTGTGAGACATGCAATCATTCTTCCTATGCATCAAATTCATCTCAGAATAAATTAATGTCAATAAATAAATGTTATTGCAAGGCAAAGTCAGATTGACAGCTGTCATTTCATAAGAATATTAAAGTAAAAAGGCCCCCTCGAAGTTATCAACCGCATTCACATAATTCTTCTTTCGATAACGTTTATACTTAAATCTTTCGATCTGTACAACCGGCTTGAGAACAAACATTGATCCACTTGTGATTTTCTTGGGGCAAAGTACATTTAATGCTGAAAATAATCGTCGTATGGAGAATCAGAAAGTTGTTTTGTAAAAGTGGTTGTATGATTATAATTCCTAAAAGCTTACTGGATGTGAATGTATATTAAAATTGATAAATAAGGCAAATATGAGTATTTCCTGCACCTACACTTGGATAGGTCAATTGAATGCGTCCTGTATCTCGTTGTACCATTGGCCGAATAGAGGACTCTTCGGGGCGGAGGTAAGTTGCCCATACGCATCATATGGCCCAGCCAATAGGCATTGGATCCAAAAACGGTTCATGTCGCTACACAGCCCATACAGTTGAAGGTTTAATCTTGTCATCCAGATCCCATCAACGTAAACTGGGCCAGAGATCGCAAGCAGGACTTTCCAGTCCATGTGACGTTTAGCACGTACCTTAGATTGATATTTGTATTGCACCCAAAACAGAAAACAGTGTTCAGTAGACCTCTTGGCTCTTGCAGTCAATTGGAGTACCTCCATGTCCAGGAACACAGCACATCACCTAGTTACATTAAGCTCCATATCTCGATTGGAGATTAACGACAACATTTTAGCAAGCTTGATATTACGCAATTCATCTAGTTATCGGTAGAAATGGCTTTGTTTTACGTAAACAGCGATATTATCAATGGAAATGAGAAAATTCCACAATGATTCGATAAACTAAACGATTGTGAGTTTGAGAGCGTCGTGTGAATATACACAGACTCACCCATATCCTCCGTACCCACCATAACGATACTGCGAGGTTTCATCAATGTTCTCCGAACCTACCAGGTTCCGCCATACATTTTCGGGGTCTGAAAAGTTCGCAGTAAACCTAGTTCCACCCACTGTGCATGGGAGGTTGTCAAACCGAACAAACCTTCATCGTCATTATATGTCTTTCTATTTTCTGTTGTCTTCAAAGCATAATTTCCTGTCAACAGACAGCTGCGCATTGACATTTGTTTCTCGACACTTCGCTGCAGACTATGCAAAATTGTAAAAAATTGGAATCACATCCGACATGAATACGCTCCATACAAACGGTCTGCGCAGACATGTGCACAACAAGAAAATATATTGCGAAGGATATGCACCGTATATGCGCTCTATAAGAAGAATTCGAAGTTTGATCGATAAGACAGTTTCATTAAAATTGAAATAGAGAATGCCTGGGAACTGCATATCTAAATATTAGCAGTATGTCGGTTATAACCCACTATAAATATTGAGTGAAGTTTAATTTAAGGCATAATTCTGTGGCATGCTGTGCTTTGTATTTATCGAGCACAAGTGGTGAAGTTTCTGGACAATTATCTCTCTGAGCGTTTCTCAGTGACTCAAGGAAACAGAGCACTTCGTAACGCTAATTGAAATTAGACAATTAGTGCGGACTCAGGGGTCGATGCATCTAGCAACTCCACTATATTTTCTGGATATACATACTCGCCCACCTTTGGTACTCTTCCACATGAAGTATTATTATGATGGAATGTGTATGTCACGCTATGTAAAAAATCACAGTGTTGAGTTAAACTGGTTTTCTTCAAAAGTACTTAAATATTCTCCTCAGCTGAATTATTGAACTTTTCCTGAATTTTTTTTTTTTTTCAAACATACTCGGTCGTAAAATTTTAATTATGTTTTAAACGATTTACCACTCGATTTATCGGAAGCTAACTTAAGAAATAAATCACATCATTTTCTTGCAGCCTTAAACATACAAGAGTAGAGTCAGTTTGATTAATTGCATATCTAATTAAGGTAAAAATATGCATTCCGAGATAACAACAGAGTTGAGTAAGGGGGTATACCACGGTTAGTCAAACAAATAATTCCAACTCCATACTAAAATTTCAAAATTCAGCAGTAATTTGTACTCGCAAATTTCTTCACGATTTAATGTCACTTTCAGTATTAAAGCGCAACTTAAAGTCTTATGATCCACTGTTTCTTCAACTATCATTTTCAGCTTAAGTTATACTTAGCCAACTTTACGATCACTTTTCGAATCATCCAAACGGATAAGTTCATCTTAAATTATTATGTAAGCTTAAAACGCTAAGATCCATATGATTAAGAGTTGTTAAGGTATACCAGAAGCGTTACACCTTACGCCATTTGGGCAACGTCTATAAAAGCACCACCAAAAAGTCAACTACTTCAGACATCTGAAAATTTGTGTTAGCTTATGAAATTAAACAGTAGCACCATAGAATATTAAGCTATATATTATATATTAAGCTAAGAAATACATATCTAATGCCTGGACTCGTATCAAGTATGACGACAATCGCGATGCTCGAGGGTAACGTTTGAGCAATAACTTCGATTCATGTGAGCATAAATATCGCTTTGCCTATTCCACTTCCTGAAAACTGTAGTTCTGACGCTTTCTTTTTGCCCTTCTGACTCTAATTTTGGCTGATATTTAAATATCGATGCAATCACCTCGGCACTTAACCGACTTGGGGTCCAAAAGTCCTTAGTGATTTTTATTCACAAACTTCTCAATTAAAGAGCATTTTTCTTCGAGCTTGGTGACATGATCTATAGAGCGGTTAATAGAGGAACTGCACAAGGTGGAATACTCTCCCCTCTCCTATGGAACGTAGTAGTGAATGAACTTCTACTAACATTGGATAGGACAGGGTGTAAGGTCATTGCATATGCCGATTATATTGCCATCACGGTTCTGGGAAAATTCTTATCTGGATTAGGGATATCAAGCAGTCGAATTAAACAAATTTACAAATATTTGCTGCCTAAGTATTAATCATCAGAAAATTGATTAAGTCCTCTTTACTAAGATATACAAACTTCCTGTCTTGGATACCCCTAATATCAAGGGACCCCTGATACAACTGAAACACCGACCTCACAGTGCCAAATTCCTCCGGCTCTATAGGGTGCAAATGTGGTCAACAGCCACAAGTGGTTGACTGGCTATTCGTATCAGTAGTCGTAACCATACTACTGTGCGGCGGCGTCGCGATTTGGTTGGTTTGCAAACCGCACGAAAGGGAGCAACGGATTGCATGCATCTGCTTCATCGGAGCAATGCGGTCAACCCCTTCCCCAGCTTTAAATACACTCCTAGACCTTCTGCCGATTGATCTCTTCACGACATCTCTTAACATGCGCGGCGATTGGATTGAAATCGATGCACATTTGGAAGGATCTTTGCTCCGGACACTCTAGCATCCTCGATCAATTTGGATCCCAATCAGGATACACCGACCTTACGATAACTAAGCTCGTCTTCGAGTAAAACTTCTTAACCAGCACACCCCCAGATCTTACTGGACGTCAGAACACCAGACGCTGGACAGTTCTCTGCGAATTTTCTCACATGGTTCGAAGATGGGCGAAGGAATGGCTATGGAAATCTACTCTAAGGATCTGAATTTATACTGTCATTTCGACTACCCTCTGAATGTAGCGTCAGATCTTGGCATCAGATCTTGGCATCTGTTCGGGCAACTCGACAATAGTTCGGCAAACAAATCTCTGAGTGTAGTCACATTTAACTCCAAGACGTTCCTCAATTGTCTATCTCTTAACTACATAGCCAAGGAATTCAGAATCCAACTTATGTGGGTCGCCGGGACGCAGAGACCTCCCAGAGAACAGCGAAGCATACGACCTCGCTAGAACGGGACCACCTCAAGACTCTTTCCGGATGGGGAACTACCGTCCATGCCTATCGCTGTTACAAACAGCTTAAAACGCTTACTCACACCAATCGTAGTCTTCTGGCACTGGATGCCTCATTACAAAGCAATTATGGCCTGCTATCGATCCAAAACGCTCACGCGATCTGATCAGAATGGAACTCTCAACGGCGTTATAACCGGGCATTGTGTCATTGGAATCCACGCCTCAAGTATCCCCTATAACGACTTCTGTAGAAGTTGCAGAGATGAAGAGGTAAAAGAAACCATTTTTCACCTTATTTGCAATTGCAGTGCCCTCTCATCTCGCAGATTTAGTCACTTGGACGCCCTATATTTCTACAACTTGACAGAAGTAATTAGTATTAGCAGCAGTCAACTTCATCGCTTTATTAAGATATAAGTTCGCAGATTGAGATCTATTAGATTTTATGGTAACACAATGGGCCTACTTTTGGCCTAAGTGTGGCTACCTTCAGGGTGGTCAGCCACTCTAACCTACCTACCTAGCTACCGCCTTTCAATTGAGTGCTTCAATAAAGTGTGGAAAAGGAACAAAAATATTGTAGTATGAAGCTATAATACAAAAAATATTAACACACAACTTGCTCTTTTCATTGACAATGACAGTGAAAATAATAAAAAAAATTAAGTTTTAAATAATGTTATGGACGCATTTGTTCTTCATTTCTGTTGATTTCAGAGTGTTTGTGTTAGGCAAACTGATCTAATGGGGTGGTGGTGGAATATACAAAAGAAGAAAATTAAAGTGTACTTTTTACATGAGTGAATTTGATCTACACAAAATAAACTATAGAGGAAGCGATACTGACTTAATTAAATGCAATTAATGCGACATCATGTAGTTCGAACGAAAGCCCAAAGCTGGGCAGTTGACTGTTTTCTGCTTTATGACTTGTTAGTTGCCTTTTTACGGAGAGTGGTGGCGAGCTGGGACCGATTTATTCTGCCTACAGAGATCACGTGAAGCAATTATCTCAGTTGAAACTGTCTAAAAATAACATCAGAGTCAAAGCTGCTTACCAACCTATCACACAAACCTCGAACAAAATTCAAGTCACACAGCGTTTTTTCTAGACAGATAGATTAATTTGATTTTTGCCACTTCTAGAATATCGTACAATTTACAAATTACTCACACGTAGCATACAGCCACCTGCAATTGTTATGAATTCCATTCATCATTGGCAATGCAACAATGCTAGCATTTGGTCACGAATTCGCTTAAATTCCTGCGCTTGCAATCACTATTGACTGCCTTTGTGACTGAATTAGCGGCTCTCGTAGAACGATCGAATCACATACGACCATATGTGCCATTTTTTTACCTCATAACGTGCTGCATGCAACACTTACGATCACGATCGTATTTTCCGCTCTAGAAGAAACTGAAAATCTTAAAAGCTGAAAGCACCACCATTGGAGCCAACTCGGGTCCCAATCATGCCTTATCTGATGATCACGTGGTTACGACTGCGTGGAACGCGGTAATTCGATCGGGATTAACGTTACTAATCTCTTGTCCGATAAGTAGTGCATGCTATTGCAAGCAACTGAGTTTGCATTGACCTAAATGAGAGTGATCGTAATTCCGTACCCCTCTCAATGAATGTGTGGGTCTACTTTTACTTTCCCCATGACGCGATCGCTCTGAAGGTCAACACGTGTTATTGAACTTGATCCCATGTTTGGAATATGCAACTGAATATGTCAATCCAATCGCGGCTTCAGGCTTATATATCATGGACCAGAGGAGTCTGATTCAGTATCGGCGCCGCCGATGACCGCTAAATGTATTCAAATTCGCATGGGCAGTAGCTCAGTGTTTACGCATGCAAATGAGTTGGGCATTTGCATGGTGCGTGTTCAAGATAAACTGGTCAGTTTCGTGCGGAAATTATAAGCTTATAGTCATTAGATTGATTCAGTTAAATTAAGTTAATTAGCGACTAGCATAGAACCGTAGACTGAATGTTTACATTGCCAAAGAATCCCGTGGGGTTGACAAATTATTTGAATGACATATGTCAATGCTGACCTGAAAGTATTGACTAATTTGTCATAAAAACGACTATAAACATCATACTGACAATCGGATTGATGTTTTATTAAGGCTCAGCTTAGTTACTTACTTTCCTTCCCAGCTGACAGTGATAAGTTATCTCACAATGACAGTTTTGCAATTTCATTGCACTGGTGGAGTTCAGCAGGTTGTAGAAATGATCCGAGACATACAACTTGAGAGATTGAAAAGCTGACGTACAATGACATAAAAATGCTATGATGGCTTTATTAAAAGTAGTTCGCATGCGCATTCAGTTTCAAACAGAATGACTATCATGTGCGAATAACATTTATGTGATTAACACATCTTATATTGGTCACATGTGCCTTACCACTCAGGCGCAGCAAGCGAATGCTATGCAATTAAGTAATATCTTTATCTTGTCAGTAAATGGGGAAAGCTTGAAACTACACAAAATCGAGTTTGGAGCAAATCCATACGTCGGATAAAGCAAAAATAATTGGGTCAGCTGTGTTTGGGGTCCGTTTATTCACAACGCAAGTTCCGCCGGTTTACATTCACAACTACGTTGCTTGAATTAATGGTGGTGCTACACCATCATATATACTTGCAGTGCATATTATCAACTTTTCGGAATTTAAATTGACAAAAAATTGGTATTTCTTTGGATTTATCTTCAGATTAAAGCGCTATCAAACTCATGAAAATTCGAAAAAAAACAATCGAAAATCAATATATTTGTCACCTTCTGTTTAAAATTATTCGAAAATAAAAAACAAAAAATAAAATAATGGTGAATGCGCTGACAACGACACCGATGATGAATGCAGTGTTTCAAAAAATGTAACATCAAATGCAAGCATATACAATAATTTGTAAGATTTTTATTCTCATTCCATCGTACAATGGTCTTTTTTCTGGGCAATTTTCAATGATGATACGTTTGTGATTTATCGCAAAGACTGTTAGTTTGCTTTGACTTTTATATGTCAAATTTTATGAATCGTTCTCAGAATATATGTATAAAATTTTCGAAATTTTTACTGCCGATATAACTGGCAGTGAGAGACAGTGATTTGTTGCATATGTTTGACTAGCGATTGAATTCCTGTTTCAATGGAGTAATATGGAAGAATGTCCTTTGCAATACGAACCTAACTGACTTGTACGAATCCTTTAAAGATATTCTTAGTTCCTGTGGCGACCTGTGAGCAACGATAATAAATGAATTCATAATTTGACTTACATCATTACTTCTTGTCACCTTCTACTTGTTATTATTTGTATCTAGCTTGCATAAGGGCGATATCAGAAATGATGTATGATAGAGATGCCCAACTTCTACCTATCTTGCCCCTTAAAATTCTTGACAACCATTTTTTATGTTGTTTTCCAAGGCCAAATTGACCAATCAGAGAACGGCATTTATGTTATTTCGTGAATAACTGTCAAAAATTCATGAATCACCGTAAAATTTTCATGATTTTCTGTCAAATTCGTCGATGGACTAGGGGACAATCAACTGTGAAGTTGGGTATCTCTATCATACTTCATTTCTGCGCGATATCTAACAAATGTCGACATTTTTTGAGATAATAAATTTAGTTTTTCATTGAAAGCAACCGACGTCGTTTCATTCTAATATTGTCAGCACCGGTCATTACATTGGCGACGAGGGTAAAAAAATAAGCAAACATAAAAGGAAGAACAGAAAGATAAGTGCATATAATAAGAAGGACCTCAGTTGCAAAAGGTTGTCTTCAATATTCCTCGCGCTTTAGTGGCTCCTATTGAAGAGAATGTCTTTTCATCACTGGTTGCAAAACTCAATGACCGTTTCTCACCATCAAGGAACACGACATTCGAGCGATATTTATTTCGTTTAGTTAAACCAGATGATGGTGAGAGCTGTAACAAGTTTATTCTTCGTTTATGAAATCAAGCTGCCAAATGTTGTTTTGGAAAGACCGAACAAGAGATCAATATCAACATAAAAGATAAAATAATAGATACATGGGCACAATGAGATTTAAAAAAGTGGTTACTGGAAATGGGTCTTTCTTTAGAAGAACTTATAGAAGCATATCAAGTACATGAACAGGTCGTGAACGAAGCAGACCTTATGGACCCACCTACGGGAGGACTTAGTCGTGTCTTATCTATACAGAGCGATCATAAGGTGTGCCAAAGGTGTGAGCGAGTCCTTTCTGTGTCGCTCGAAATGTGAAATATAACAAATATGGCTTTTCGGGATATTTCGCAAAGAAATGTAAGACTAAATCTGAAAAAAGGAAGAGCAATTTTGATGACAAGATTTGGGCAGTCAAATATTAGATGTGTTGATGAAAAAAGTCAGGAGAAACGACTAAAAATAAAATGTTTCATGAGCACGACTGTCATAAATTCATCGATGAAGAAGATGAATGCGGAAAAATACAATGCTCCGTTGGTGACTGTAAATTGTCCATGTTTATAGATTCAGGGTCAAGTTGTTAATTTAATAGGAGAAAAAGACTGGCAGCAATTACTTCAACAACCGTCGGCATGGCTGAATATTCGAAAAAAGACATTCAAAAGATTCGGAGCATATGCAGGAAATGACCCACTTGAAACAATAGCCTTGTTCGAAGCCCCAATAAGTGTGAGTCACCAAGCAGAACCTATCGTATTGTTTTACGTGAAATTTTTTTTGAGAGATTTGTTCCTAAGTTCCTAAGTTCAATAAAATACTTTCTCGTCTGAAGAATCAAAAAAAACTAAGACTTTAAAAAATTAAGTCATTTTCTGTATAAGAAACTGCAAAAAGAATTTGGTTACCTAAATCGTTGTTTATGCCATAAATATATTTGTTCAATGCAAATCAAATATAAGGCAACGCAGCAAACCGTTTAGGACTCATATTAATTTAAGACGAAAGTCAAACGGTGTACCGATGATATGTCTAGAACATGCAAGATGTTTGCTAATTGCTTCGAATCAGTTTATTGTCCTGATTCGTCTCAGCAAGTCATTCCCGGGACTGCAGAATTATTTCAAATTGGTTCCATTTAAATCGAAAAGTATAATGTGTTTAAAGCATTATCTTTCATTGATATTGAAACATCGGGTGGTCCTGATGGATTTTCTGCCATTACTTTGGAAAAATGTGCAGCTTCGTTACCAGAGCCCTTAACATTTATATTCACGTTTCTACAGACTGGATATTGCTTGGATGAATGGAAGCTATCTTATATTACGCCGATCTTCAAGTCCGGTTCTAAATGTGAAATCAAAAATTACAGTAAGCTATCACATATTCCCACAATCTTCGAAAAAATTGTCTATGTAAAACTATATTTCCATGTTTCAAAGTTCGTTACACCGTTTCAACACGGATTTATGTCAGGTAGATCCACATGTTCCTATGTTTTTGAATGCTATATATTTTAACCTTGAAAAGAGCTGTCAAACTGATACATTCTTTGCAGACTTTGCGAAACTTTTGACAGGGTCAATCATAGATGGAATTCTTATCAAAAAAAATCTATCCTCTTTAGGTTTTCATTCTTTCGTCTTAAAATGGCTAGAGTCATATTTAATCAATCGGACTCAAATAGTGAACATTAAAAACTAAGTTTCCGAGAGTATATAAGTACCGTCAGGCGTGCCTTAAGGCAGTCATTTGGGCCTACTTTTATTTTTTTTATTCATTGACGACGTCCCCCCAATGTTTCTATCATCAAAGGGTTTCATGTACTCGGAAGATCTTAAAGTTTACAAGAAAGTCACTTCTATATCGGACTGTCACCAATTGCAGTCATTTAGTACATTGGTGTAACTCAAGCGATTTAGAACTCAATATTTACTAATTCTACTCAGTTTGAGTATTCTATAAATGGTGTTATTTTGACAAAGGTTACTCAGATAATGGATCTAGGTGTTATATTAGATCAAGTCAACCTTTTTTGGTCACATTGACTTTATTACTAGAAAGGCAAATCGAATGCTTGGATTCATTAGAAGGAATACAAAGAATTTTAATTATCATTTTGCCTTGAGAAATTTATACTTCTATTAGTCAGATCATCCTTGGAATACTGCTGCTTTATCTAGAAACCTTATTCTAGTGATACCATTCAAAGCAATTCTTAAGGCCTTGTACCTTGTTCCTCAAACTTAACTGAAATATAGAAATGCCCTCCTACAGAACAAGATGTCTTTTATTCAATTTAATCCCACTGGATGTACGTCGGAGATACTTCTCATTGATGTTCATACGTGACATCCTTAGAGCTCAAATTGGCTGTCCTTTCCTTTTAAGTCTACTAAACCTTTGTGTTCATCCTGTGAACTTTCGTCACCGTATACTCTTCCGTATTGGAATCCATCGAGCGAATTATGCTTAAAACGAACCTATATCTCGTTGCATGCGCAAAGCAAACTTAGCCCATAAGGATCTCGATTTTTTTGCAGATGTATGAAGAAATGTCGTTAAAAGAAAAATGGTTCTATTTTTTTTATAGTTTGTATGCAATTGTAAGTCTTAAAGAAAAATCTACTAGATGATAATAAATATATATATATATACAAAAATATATATATGTAGTATATACAGTCTGTCAAAGAATTGTTTTGACATAGTTAAAAAATTGAAAATGGCAACTTTAGTTCCTGAACAACAAAACTCCTACATGTGTCGTTTTCTCTATTTTTTAATACAGTTCTTTTTATTGACATTTTTTCCAAACATTTATAACAAGATAACGTCATTTTAACACTAACCAACCAAGTTACACAAAATTTCCCTGTCAAAGTATTGTTTTTAGAAAAAGTTTGTAGTGCAAATATTGAATTAAATGTTAACTGAAAGTAGTTAGTATTGTGTACGCCTCCAGCGTCAATAACACCTTGCAACCTTCTTTTTATTGAATGAATAACGTTTAGAATGTTGTAATTAGGAATTTTGTTAAATTCATAAACAATTATCTTCTTCAAATCTACTCGATTCTTTTCTCTTTTTGCCCAATAGTCGTCAGGTTTTCCAGTCATGTTATAAATGTTTGGATAAAATGCCAATAAAAAGAACTGCATCAAAAGAAGTAAAGAAAACAACATAGGAGCTTCATTTTCCTAAGACTAAAGTTGCCATTTTGAATTTTTTTACTATGTAAAAACAATTCCAGACTGTATACACATATATATGCATACGACTGTAGCAGAATACTTACTGCTATAAACCAGACAGGAAATGCCCTGTGGTAAAGGCCACAATAAAATAAATTCTATTAAAAATTCTTATTGCATACTATCCTGACATTGATACTGCACCTCAACACTTTCTAGTGCACACAGGCATTCGTATACCGATCGCCACATTTCAGGCAAAGAATATGCCCTAGCGATTTTCGGAACGAATTTCATACGAATCGAAGGATTTTTGCTCTGGAGTAACATTCCGAACAGATGATAGGAAGAAACTGAATGCTGCGTTGCTACGCTTTCATTTTGGTTTTTTGACAAACATTCGTGGCAAACGTCGAATTTGTTCGTTCCGAATGGTTATATAAATTAATTATAAAATAATTTTATAAATATTAATTATAAATTAATAATAAATTTATTTAGGAATTCATTTATTTAAAAGATCATCATTATCGCTAATAATAAGTCTCATTAATCTTAATTCCGTCGGTTCTTCGACATCGCATTCAGAACATAGTGCTTCCCTATTCATTATGTACATTTACATTAAAACTTTTCAATGTTGTACAAATGTAAAATTCTTCTATAATCCTAAAATTCAAAAAATGTATCAGTTATTTGAAAGTTGTGTTACCAACTAATTGATTTTTTTTTTTTTGATACGAATTTGGTTTGTTTTTTGTCACCGCAGATGTTCAAGAATACACGTGTAGACGTGAAGTGAAAACCCGACATATCTGAGATTCAATTCACTAAACGGTTCACTTTCATTTTTCATATGGATCGTAGAATACCCCGGACGGACTTCCTTACCGATGACTGCTGTTTTGTGATAAGTGACAGCAATAAGAGTTGGAAAAGGATTTCAAATTTAAATCAATCAACCGAAAAAAGTGAAACAAGATAAAAAAGAGACTTTAGGCGTATACTTGACTTTAGGCGTAGCTTCTGACAGAAGAAGGCGTACACATTTAAGAGGAACTGCGGAAGATGCGTATACTTACTTACACAAAATTTTATTCGTTCTATTGTAGTAATTAATTGTTCAAATTTGTTAAATCCAACATTAAGGTTCCTCAAGATTTTCGATTTAAAATTTATTTGAATGGAATTCATTTTACAATTGCGATTACAACTAGACTTACAAACTAAGGGTTAGGGTTATGGCTCAGCAATAAGGGCCCAACTGATGTACTTTGTTTAAATTAATATTTATTATTATTGTCGGTTTATTGGTTTTTTATATCCTACAATGGCTACAATGTCCTACAATCCTACAATGGCGTGTCCATGGAAAGAAAAACATCTACCCATTCCGAAGCATCTTCCTCACATCTTAGGCCTTTTGCTTGTTCTGATGATCGTTTGCAATAATTTTTTCCAATATCGGGATTCAGCTTCATGGATTTAATCAATTTTCTTGATGCAATAGCATATATGCATACATATGTGTTTATACATGTACATGCTTTGAAGCATTATGCATTTTTGTACAGTTTTCAAGAAAATGACTCACGACTTCACTTTGAGAAATATCAAAGTTTGTATGGGATGTTTTAATTCGAACGAAAAGTTCGTTCCCCCTGGCGTATTCTAGGAAAGGGGTGAATATTAAGATACGATTTTAAAGACCAAATCACAATGTCGAGTTCGCGTAAGCAGGCGTTTTATCGAGTTTACGAGAATGTTTTGTCAAAGCGCGGCTATCTCACCTTACCAAATCACAATGAAATAATAATAAAATGATCTAAAATTCATTTTACAAGAAAAAAATGCAATTATTTCACATAAAATCCGTACAAAAAATTACTTACGTACACAAATAGTTGCCTCAGCCTGTCAACAATGAAAAATCAGGAGCAAATAAAAGAAGTTCTACCTAGAAATTTGTCATCTCGCTTACGGTTTAATGAATTTACATGTTTCCTCCTAAAAATGTCAGAGCCCGAGCGTGATGAACCGACATGCATGAAATTAAGTGATTTCCAAATTATTTAAAAAAAAACTAAGAAAGTATAGATATGCGATATGTCCCATATAATTCTTGGAACTAAAGTAAACGAGCACGTTAAACATAAAGTGGCATAAAATAAAAACATTTGTATGCAAGAAAAATGGGTTTGATAAATTTGTAGTCAAATAATTACAGTCAATCAAACTCATATTCGTACGGTGGATAAATAATAACCTTTTTTCGATTTACTCAAGAACCGCAACACTTTTAGTATTATTTGGTTGTAAAATCAAAGATCTAATGAATATCTGCTCTCAAACACAAAAAAGCACCATCATTCAAGAAAAACTGAACATTTAACCGCAAAAACAAAAAAAATAACAGGCAACAAATTCATATTCGTACATTTAACAATAAATGGTTCAAACTTCAATTCAACAAAAAATTTAGTATTGTGTAGGGTATCCCTTATTTTTAATTACATACTTAAGTCTATTTGGCTTTGATTGGACTAGTTTTTTGGTTGTTTCAACTGAAATTTTATCCCATTCTTGAACTATTTCATTTCTTATATCCAATTTTCGAAGTTGCTGGTCTCAATGTTCCCATAAATTTGCAATGGGGTTATATATATATCTGGTGACTGCGGTGTAGTTTCCATCACTTTAGGACAATTGTATAGCAACCACATCCGGGTATTATAAGCTCTATGGTTTAAGTCATTGTCCTGGTCCATGATACCCTCAATAATGTGGAGGCTTCCTACCCAGCTGCAGAGAAACAACCCCAAACCATATCCGATCCGCCACCATGCTTCACTGTTGCAATTGTGGGGGAGTTCCGTATTTGGCTTCCGCCATACCATTTGTTCATCGGTAAAAATTACTTTATTCCAAAAGTCAAAACCCTTGGATTAGTGCTCTTTTGCGAAATTGTTTAACTCGATTTACAGCGCTTATGAACGGCTTCTTTCGGGCAACTCTACCGTTAAAACCATGTCACCGAATGCAATTTCTCAGGGTTTCGGTAGAAAATTCCTTGTTGAGTTCCTGAAGCAACTTTTGCGCAAGTTTTGGTGCACTAGTTCTTGAATTTTTTTTTTTATTTCACGCATGATTATTGTATTCGCGTGTGGTGTTTCTCGGCTTATTTTCTATTCTATTTTCAATTTTTGATCTTTGCACTAGTGATTGAACAGTAGAAGGTGGTCTGTCAATTAAGTCCGATATGTCCTTTAAGGACTTACCCTCGCTATTGTACTTAACAATAATTTTTTAGCTCAATGGACATTTCACTCTGTTTGCTTCCCATATTGTAAATTTCTTATTTTTTTCCGAATTTAAAACACACAACCAAATGAGAAAACGTTTACAGGACAGAAACACATTGGACATATTTTTTAACAATTACTTGTCCTTGATTTTGTGAATAAAAAAACACTGCACTAATATGAATTTGACCTGATTTTGTAGATAATTATTTTCAGATAAACCTTAGTGCTTGTTAGACATTATGTATCTGAATTTGAATGTAATGATTAAATGTAGTTAGTGATTAAAAATTATTTGTTGATTCAAATTAAGAAAATTACAGTTTTGATTGAAAAGAGTGCAAAGCTAATTTTGAATCTACTGTACGAATATGAATTTGATTGACTGTAAAAATTAGGCATCTATACAAATTTCGAACGACTTCCCCACACATTTTCTGTTTTTCCGCTGCATGACACCCTCAGTCATGTGTTTCTAAGGAGCCTCCACGTGACAGCACAATGGTTCTACGATTTTATTAGTATTCATTAAGCCATCTATGAAAATTTTTTTAGAATGCAAACTCTGTTTTAGTAACACACATGTTCTCAAGTAATACATCGACTGTAAATATGTACAGTCAAAACCGTTTACTACGACATATCAGTTATAACGACAAGATTCTTATGTCCCGGCTGACGTCAACGGCCGATTTTTTCCCTTTTATGAAATCTATGAAATGCAATATTAGTTACAAAGACGCAGCTGATAGGGCAACTGCATTTTTAAAAAAAAAAAGGTAAACTGATTGTCTACATTTGTGATGCTTGCATTTGTGCACATAGAATTTCGCATATCTTAGAGCTTACAACTTGTTGACGTGCTGTGCTTTTTGTTTGGACTTATTATACGTTTTGAGTTTGTTTAACTTGCACATTTTCTGCGTGACGAGTGCTAGGAAATATATTTTATTCGGAGGACATTTATTGTATGTGCGGAACGAATACATTTGTTGTATTATAAAATGAGTCAGAAACGAACAAATCTTTCCTATTGACGACAGAGAAAGTAATTAAAATTTTAAGATTGGAATCTGTAGATCAAAATAGAGACCTTACCAAAGAGTTTCAAACTCCATTTCACATTCCACAATATCCACAACATTAAAGGGTGAAGTAATATCGAAAATACATTTTGAGGCAACAAAATTTAACCTAAAAAATGCAAACTGAGGTTGAGAAGGCTCTGCTAATGTGGTTTAAGGCACATAGAATTCCGGTTTACCTATCAGATTAATGTACATACCTGATATCGTTTACAGCGACATATCGCTTATAAATACCAAATTCGTCAGAGTCTACATTGGCATAGATACGAACATTTCTCCAAAAAAACTATGCAGATAGACTCTTTGCTGTCCATGTTATTCTGCTCTTAGCGAAAGTTACTATAGCAAATTTTTGTTATTAATTCTTGCTTTGTCAGTCTATCAGTTTTTACATACGGACTAAGACCTAGACCACCTAGTTTCTACATCACACAATAAATGACATCTGGTGCTAAATGTTCGTGAACATCCTTATCACAGGATTCGTAACAAAAGGGCAAAGAACACCAACTGGACGGGCGTTTCCAGTTAGTGTTTGCCGCACTAATTATCGCATAGTTATTCGTAAATGTATTTATAATTTGTGGTATAATTTGTATATGTTTACATACAATGTTGTTGCAGACTTCTCTTAAACACCATTACTGTAAGGTGAATAATGAAAACTGCCTGATTTGCGAACTCGTTTATTCTCAGAATATTATAAGTCTGACCCTTGGAACTGCAGTAGACTTTCATTGCAATTTATTATGATTGAAATAGTTTCCGTATTCATTGTTCTAATAGCAATTCACCACAATGCAAATCACTACTATAAACTAAATTCAAACCAAAGTAGATTAACCATTAATGGAAACTGCATTCGATTTTATTGAAGCCACACAGCATTATAAGCTAATCAAATAGTTAATGTTATATGCCATTTGCTGGAGCAAATATTAACATGCGCCCAACCCAAACGCCGTCAGAAACCTTCAGTTGTCGACATGTGCAGTTTGACGTTTACGAGAATTGACAATTGTATTATACTCAACAACTTGTTGGAATTTTACCGGAAAATCTATGGCGCTATGCGAATTACTTACCCTCCATTGACTATACCCAACACTTGTTTGGATAGTTTATGGACAATCAACGTCAAACGACCTGACAGCCCGATGAAAACAATACAAATGCTTTCACATTAATGCATCTAAACAATTACTGCCCGTGGAGTATGAGTTTGTCAAATTGCTAACTTCCCGATGCATAAAGGTTATGTTTGTCGCCAAGTCACAACATTGTTTCTTTTCGAATAATAAATTTATCCTGGCTGCGGTGCCAGAACTGTCTGAATCAAACACTGCTAACATCTCTCACCGACTACGCTTTAATAATTTAATAATTTAAGTCTCCTTTTTCTTTAATTTCCATTGCAGACAATACAGAAGGACTTCTGGTGTGCTCGTCCAGAAGACATGTCCAACATGACCATTGCTAACTGGAAAAATCTGACCCAGCCAAAGGGAGCGTGTTCGATACTTGACTTTAAGTTCCCGAGCGTGCTGGAGGACAACTACGATGAGTACCTTCGGTTGACTGGCTCTTTGAACGCAACAAAATGTTATAACTTTGAATTTTCTCACGATGACATGGGAACGACCATCGTCGAAGAGTATGGATTAGTGTGCGATCGCCAGAATCTGCTGAGTGTTGTTGAGATGTGCTTCTTGGCCGGTGCTGCTGTGGGCAGTGTATGCAGTGGATGGATTTCTGATCGCTTTGGACGAAAACACACTCTTATGGGTTTTGCAACTATTCAAACAATAATTGGTAAGTACTCTGAAGGTAACTGAATGCATGCCTTCGCAATGGAGCCTCTGTTTAAGTCACGTTGTGCTCCATATGAATGGCAACATGTTTAATTGGGAGTTAAGTGGGCCGCAACTGCATTCAATTCAAATGCAAATTGTGAATATGAAGACTTAGACAATGTGTGTACTTATATGATTTTGTTTTTGAGGCGCATATTATAAGCAAAATGGTTGTAGACGACTTAGGTGTGACGAAACTGATACAATCGGGGTGGACTATTACGCGAGATTTCGCGAATAGAGCCAGCCATGGGCGTCGGAGGAGCGAGTATTTGATCTTGCCTATATATCATGACACCTATTGAAAAGTTGAATATACAAGGTCGCTGGCATTTGCATATACATAGGCTTGTTTGCAATACTTCGGAGAAACATTCATGTGAGCATTAAGATGCAAAGCAATGCGGAAAATCCGAGCAATGCGTGGGCTGACATTTCGGATGTATGATTCGGTATCTGCATATAAATGCGGAATATGTGTAGATTTGATGCCTTTTAGGAGAAACAATGGTGATGGACGATGGGTGTGTAGTTCAATAACCGAGATTTCCCCGAAGGATGATTGCATGTTAACACATTTTTAAAATTGCATATGTTACTGGATGGAATTTATTTCCGTGACTATCTTACCGTGGTGACACTATAGTGCGCCAATACGAAAGTCTAACAAATCATCGATGAGGAAGCTTTATGGCGACATAATGCCAGATGTGGTCAATGATCTGTGGCAAGGCATCTTGTCATCTTGTCATCTTGTCATCTTGATTATGTATAAGTATAAAGAAATCTGAGGCACTATGTTGATGGCCGTAATTCGACAAAACCTGTCAATGTGGGTTAGTAAATCTTGCATATTAACCACTAACCGTACTAGGCCTTGATTAGAATTAATTTGTCCTAAACCAGAAGTTCATATATGTGGTTTTAGAAATATCTTCTTAATTTCACACCCTCCAACTCCTTACCATATTGATAGAGAACAGAACAAAAAACATATCGATCCCATAACATAATTCCCGATACACCGTCCATAATGTTACAATGGACCAGTTGATAAAGGTCTAATATTAATATTATGACTATTGAACCCAAGGCAACAGCGCCTGGCTATAGTGACTCTACAAGTCATCCCTGTTCTGGATTTGTTGTAGCAATCGAAATCTTCAATCGTATCAAAGTTATACATTTGTACCATTCTTTTGACAGAATACATTTTACAATATTATTTCCCAGACTCTGCGCAGAAGATTGTTCACATTAAGCATGTGCTCAGCTTTGGGGTCAGCTTCTGCAGGTTCTTTCCCTCGAGTTGAGATTTGCAAACTACGTTCTTGGAATTTAAAGTTGCTTGCAAAGAGGGGTAAGAGTGCAAAAAAAGTGCAAGATGGGTGCAAAGTATATGCAATAAAGATTTTAAATATACCAACCGCAAAACAATGAACTACAATCCACGGCGTTTCGGGGACACAGAGGATAGTTTCAAGAACCTCTATAGATTCGAGTTTAATAACATGGAAGGATTAAGAATGGATAGCCAAGTGTATAGTTTTCCCAGTGTAATTTAATATTAATGCTGGAAACAGATGTGCAGAATTTCTCATGCAGCAAAATTAGAATATACGAGATTATACGTAGCTGAACACACGTAAATTCTGCATGCAGAGCAGCGCTTCACAGAGAACATACTACCACAACACAAAAAAAATATATTTGAATTTTGCCGTCTGTCGTTAGGCATTTGTTCTCCTAAGCCACGAATGCAGGATATTGCAATGGAAGAAACATTGATGGATTTTGTACGCACACATAATATTAAGCATTATAAGATTTTGACAGCAACTGAAGTGCCGAATTGACATTAAATTCTGCGCATGTGTTTCGTGTGCAGATATGTATGCAGTGCTGCCTGCAGAAATTCTGCACATCTACATAAAGCATCATTTACATGACAATGAATACTATTTTTCGATTTTCTTTCCGAATTTTTTTTAATTTTTCCATAGCTTTCAACGCAATTCGCGTTTTAATTTACATGTCTGGCGTTGTTTTTTCTTTTTTTCAGCAATCATGGATCAAATTGCAAACATTTCATAAAATCGTCGTCTTTCCTGATTACTTTGTTTTTCTAGGTGAAGTTTAATCCGTCCATATCCCGAAGCAGTATTTTCTAAAGGGTGATTTTTTAAAAGCTATAGGAAAGTTTTTCAAATAGAAAACACATAAAATTCAGAAAAATTCATGAAATCTTTATTTGAATCGATAGTATGGTTCATATAATTTAATGTTTGAAGATTATTTCATGCAAATGTTGCCCTTGACTGCGCCTCAAATGGTCCATTCCCTTAGTCCAATTTTGGCATACTCTTTCCAACATTTCGGCCGGTATCTCACAAATAAATGCTTCAATGTTGTCTTCCAATGCGTCAATTGAAGTGGGTTTGTCTGTATAGACATGAGCTTTAACATAGTCCCACAAAAAATAGTCTAAAGGCGTTAAATCGCACGATCTAGGCGGCCAATTGACCGGTCCCGAACGTGAAATAAAATGTTCACCGAACTCGCCTCGCAATAAGTCCATCGTTGCGCGTGCTGTGTGGCATGTGGCACCGTCTTGTTGAAACCACATGTCATGCAAGTCAAGCTCTTGCATTTTGGGCAAAAAAAAGTTGGATATCATCTCACGGTAGCGCTCACCATTCACAGTTACGTTACGATTCGCATCATCTTTGAAGAAGTATGGTCCACTGATGTCACCAGCCCATAAACCGCACCGAACTGTGACTTTTTCTGGATGCATTGGTAGCTCTTGCAATGCTTCTGGCTGATATTCACTCCAAAATCGACAATTCTGCTTATTTACGTACCCATTGAGCCAAAAATGAGCTTCGCCGATGAACACAATTTTTCGGTAAAAACTTGAAACTGAACTTTCTTAACAAAGCACGCATTTTGATAATAAAATTCAATTATAGACCACACTGAAGGTGTTTGACAGTGAAACAAAACACGAAAAGTGCGTCAGCTGTTTAAGCCAGTGTTGCCAAAAAGATAATAGCTAAAAAATCACCCTTTATTATTTTAAATTTGTTCTCTCTTGAAGTCAACTTCTATGCAACTTCTACAAGTGATCTCTCAACACATCCCATCTTTATTCACACCAAAATGAAGATAAGACTTAGCTGTGAAACATGTGAAAGGGGGAGGTTTCCTTTAACTCAACAAAATAAATGTTTATTTACACCAGCACTATTTTCCCCAAAATGCTGAGGGAACTCGAGAGAGGTGGGGCAGTGAAAATTATTTTGTTCGTACCGGGCAGCAAGGTTGAATTACGTAGGAGTCGAAACACAGACATGCTACGCCAAACCACTCCATTCTGGAGTTCAGTCTATTAGGGCAGTGGATGAATCTTCAATAATCATAACAATTAAATTCAGCGTGTATGCTGTACTTACGAAATTTGACGATATCAGATGGATAATTCGAATATTAACAAGTCTTTATAAGAATAATACTTAGGTTAGGTTATAGTGGCTAGTGTAGAAGGCAGTCACACTTCGTCCAAGGAGGCCCTTTGTGATACCACGCGGATCGATTTCCCCTAGCAATCAGAACCAATTGGTACTTATGACAAAGCGGTTTAGCTGGCTAATGCTGATCCTTTTTAGCTCATTGAGATTGTTGAAGTAGTAGGCTCTTAGGTGTAAGAACCTACGACTTGCCAGCGCGGTACACAGCAGAGTAGGCGATCTATAGTTTCAACACGCTCTACATCCCTGCAGCTTCTACAAAAGTCATTTTGTCGACACCCAATCTGCGGGCATGAATACCAATTGTGCAGTGTCCGGTTATGACGCTGGTGAGCGTCCTGAGTGAAGATCTGCTAAGTCAGAGCTAAGTCACAATGACCCGGCATCCACATGGGGTGTATATTAAAATGCTCAGCCATCTCGTTAAGAGACAGCATACAAATAAGGGATGTTATTGAGTTAATCATGACATTGTCCAGGGACTTAATTGCGGCCTGACTGTCCGAACAGACGGTAATATGTCTTTTTGATATTACATTATTCTTGATCCAGGACAGTGCTCATTTAATCGCAATGGTTTCTACCTAGAAGATGCGACAGTGATCAGGGAGCTTCAGAAATATAGCAGTAATAATGTCTTGGCAGTAGACACCAGAACTACTCCCCCGTCTGCCACCGATCGGTCCGAGAAGATGCGCAGGGGATCAGCCATCGTCTGGTTATCAGATAACCAATACGATTTGGAGGGAGTGCTGGTAGAGAACTTCTTCTCGGGGTGGTAGGTGGTTCACGGTTGGGAGAAAGTTAAATTCGTTTAGATTAATTGAGTGGCCGAAGGTCAATTCGGACAACATTTAAAGTGTTTTGCATCCCAGGGCTGTGCTGGCTGATACCTGATTGCTGAGAATGTCCAGTGGTTCACAAGCAGGCCAGTCTCTGCACCCGATTAAGTAACGTGCAGTTGACACTCGGTGAATGACCTGGATTGACGTTTCCAAAATCGAGTTTCAGCACTAGTGTGTCCAGTGCAAATTTTCAGCAAGCATAAAATGCAACAAATTACATCAGTAATACAAGACAGTTAAGGAAGTATCGAATGTACATGTCAGCTAAGCTGTTGTATACAACCTTAACCTAACCTAAATCACTTTCATTTATGGATTGCATGAATCGCAACAGAATATCAACGTTTTAGCATTTTTCCGGTTTTCTTTTTTTTTTTTTGTATTACTTAGGGATCCGTTTTTTAATTTGGTTTATTGAGTGCTAGTAATTTGTTTGAATACTCATTCAATCCGCAATAAGTTAAAATGAGATTTGTCCGAATACCTTAAGCTTCCCACCACTCATTCATTCCTTCATCCGCATTTCCACACATTCACTGGCAGCAGGAACATCCTCCCCTTTGCCTCATCATTATTGTTTCTAACTATTTCAATCTCTTTCATAGGAACACTTCTGGCGTTCTCCAGTTCCCTAGCAATGTTCATGACATTGCGTGTCATAATTGGATTTGCATCAATGACTGTCGCCGTGGTTAGTTTCGTGTTAGTTGTTGAACTGGTAAGCGGAAAATGGCGAACCATAATTGGAATCCTAAACATCCTTCCAGTTGCGATATCGTACATCCTGACCTCAGGCATCGCATACCTAACACGTGACTGGCGTGTCATGCAATTGGTTATATCCGTGCCCTGGATCGCATTACTATTCATCTGGTAAGTACAAAATACAGATATCCTATTTCCATCGTCACTGAACCATGTCGCATTTCGATGTTGAATTCAGTGCTTACACAGATTTATCAAATAATATAATCATGAGGATGAGCAGAAATCCGAATCGCACCTAAAATGTGATCAATGGGTTTTTGAAAGTGCTTTCACCCGCGTTAGACTTGGACTAAGCTGTGGTAACGTATAGCTCTCTCTAGGGAATGGATTTGGTGAATTTATTGGATGTATCGATGCAATCACATCCACTTGCGACGTATGTACTTTATGTCGATACTTGCAGCGAACAATAAAATATATTCAGTGGCATGCTTTGCACGATGTGGTGTGGGTGTCTTCCAACGAGATAGATGCTGAGTCACGATCTCATGAAGTCTCTATTGAGCGTGACATCAAACGATCAATACGAGGTTTCCTCTAGCCGCAGATAGAGATTAGAAGAATTCCTTTAGGGTCGCGTTTGTCGATAACTTAAGCATCACCGGATCTAACTTACTGGGTTTTTGAATTTAATTTGTGACCATTATTTATCACAATATTTTTCTGAACGTCATAAACGTCTTCATGTTTGGCATAACTTGGCTATTTCCGCTGGACTCACCCATCAACAACAATGAATGACGTTTACAGTATATCCAATGTGACACGTTCTTTAGTCTTATCGTTAATGCATGTAAGTTGCTTTTAAAAGAGCGATTCATTTCAGTAATTTATTTGATCGTCTACGAAAGTGGTTTCAAAGGGGTTTTTTGAAGCGAGTTCAACCAGCTTATATCAGAGCAAATACTAATCAGTGGTGACGGGTTATCAAAAATATGGTCACAATAAAAAAAAACAATGGTTAACATTTTGGTTGCTAAATAAAATGCAGTAAAAGGTTATAGGTCTCCGTAGCGTAGTCAATTTAGGGGGTTATTGCCCGTATATTATGTACCAAAAAAGAGTGCGACTTAATGGCTGTAATCCTCCCGAAGAGCTCCCCTAACTCGGTGCGATTGAGTCCGAAAGGATGTCCCGCTTTCTTCGATGCCTTACGTTCAACAGTGGACAGCCCCAATACGAACGGAATGTCGCTCGATGCCCCAAAGATCTTCTCCGGTTCAGTAGAATGATCTTTGCTAGCGATAGGAGAGTGTGTGTCAAAGAACGGCACTTTGACTCATGGTTACACTTAAACCAGTCTCCAACATTGTTGGCTTTTCTGGACGATATCAGTCTTTCTTTTCACTGTTTGGAATACTTCTATGTACACCCATTTTTTCTGTAGAGATGATGAATTCAGAGCTTTTATGGCCCGCCTGTCTGTACAGAATGATATCGGTGCATTGGTGTGGAGTCTATGAGACAGACAAATCTTAGGTTAATTGACAAGCATTCCGATACACGTTCCTACAGCTATTTTGGGCCGTCGGCGTCGGTGTAAATTTCCAAAGCCGTTCTGTTTTTGACTGTCAGCCGATTTGTCTTCACTTTCATTTATAGAGATGATAAAGCACGTTTGAACGGAATGGTACTGTACTTTTGAATCTACGTGACATACATTATTTTCGTACCATTCGTTCATTTCATTGTACTTTCTAAGTCTGACTGCTGTATTGGTTCCTAATGACGTTGAAATTGGTGGGGTAGAACTTCCCATCCACTGTTTTCCAAATAGTTTTTAACCGGAACAGCAACGGGGGGCCGAGCGTTGTCATGATGGAAAATGATTGCCTCGTGTCTGGTCGCATATTCTGTTCGTTTTTCGGCTAGTGCTCTCTTCAAACGGATTAATCGTGTTCGGTAGCGTTGTCAATTGATGGTTTCACCCAGTCAAGCCAAAATCACCAATCGTGCAAACCACTTTTGGCACGTTCGCTCAGCTAGCGCATGTTCACCACAAACCTCCACCAAAATACACTGACTTTCGGCAACAGTTTTCTTCAAAAAACTGCAAAAACACTTTTTCAGGAACAAAGTTCGACATATTTGAGTGATTGTTGTTAACTCTTCAAATGACTGACATACACTGAAATGACGTACAATGACAGTAGCTTTCCAACGCATGTTCCAATGGAATAATGCAAGTTACGCTCTTAGCAAATCGCACAATTAAGTTACAGACCCAATATAATACTTAGGATATCTAAGAAGTTCTATACACACATTCGTAGTAAAATTGAATCAATAGTGAATTTTATTCTTTTTGCATCACTGTAATACGTAAACAATAGGGGTCTGCATGAGTACATTCATTTAGTCTCAATAATCGAGTACACTACTTTGGTGTAGGTACTCTATTCATTTCAATTTCAGTCAATACAGAATGCACAGTAACGCATTCTTAGTGAGCACAATAAAACGAGGACTCTTAAATTTAAATACCCGATTTAAAAACGAATATTCCATTTCTTGTCACTTTATTTTTCGTGTACTCGAAACAAAGCAATACGAGTACACTACTCATAATCAATAATACACTGAGTATCGTGAATTATGTTTTTGTATCGTGAATTTTTTTGTTTTCTAACGCCTATTCAGAGTGCAGGTGATTGGAACATTTTGTAATTTCCTACATTGAATATATGTATGTATTCTCAGAGATTGGTTTTAAAAATTAAATGGAAATCAGACAGAACCTATGGAACGAAATACAAGTCTTCGCATATAACCAACACGCTTATTCGGGAAGCATTCTGGTGTCTATTATTGAACACGTTATGGAGCAAATCCACCGAAAACGCCAGGACGGAAAACACAGCGATGGGACAGAAAAACCTTTGCATTGCCCATGGCTAGAAGAGACAAGATCTCGGCTCAGCGGGTCATTATTTACTGGAGTCATTCACTCCAGATTTGTGTGGTACACAGTGTGTACTTCTACACATTCTTTCTTCCATTCCTGATATGTTCGTATCTGCTCGTGTCAGAGGACCTTTTTGATATTTTTAATCATTATGACCTTCTGTACTCTCAGTTCCGGTAAAAGCCAATGGCCGAGATTTCTTAATAATTAAATTATTTAACGGGTTTATCTTCTTTCATTTACTGTTTGTTTTTTTGCAGTTTATTTCGTGTATTCGGGTACAGTTTTAACACTAAAAGGTACACCACTAATAATACCTTTGCTCAATGTTTAAACCTATTTGTCGTATATCGCAAAACGCCCAATTTTCCAAAGGTTCATTCACAGAAACAGATCGTTTTTCCTAAAGTATGTATATATCGTTGTTCAAACAATAAAAATGTCTTAAAACAAATATGGCATGCCATTGACTATCATAGCTTCTGGAATCGACAACGAGATCGTTTGCTTAGCATCCCTTCATTACGTTTGTATATATCAAATTGATGGATTTCAGACTTTTATAAGTGCAAATATGCATAAGCCCCTTGACTGCGTGTGTGGGTGTGTCGAAGAAGTTTGGATTAAAAAAGTACCTTTGATCTCTTGTGAACTCTCCTCTCCTCCGAACCATGATTGTGTGAAATTGTTAAGCGATATCAGTTCATACTAATATATCAAACAAAAGGAATTCCCATCTATTAAATTGCTCTACCTTTTCACTGAAGTGAAATTAAATGATTTCTACACTCTCAACTCAACCATAATACTCTTTCAAGTATCATTCCAACTCTTAAACGAATCGAATTCCTGATATCCACCATTCAACACCGGCCATCAACAAAAATCTAATCCTATCAGCCATCTTCCCTGCAAGACGGTCCCTCCACCATCTTTACCGAACAATTTCTTTGCTCGCTCAACAATAAGGATATTGTTGACGGAATCAATTGATTCTATTTTCTTTCTTCCCAAGTCCGACTGTTACCCATACCATCATCTTTATTCCTTAATTGTTATTT
The DNA here is from genome assembly GCA_905231855.2 of Eristalis tenax. Classification (NCBI taxonomy): domain Eukaryota; kingdom Metazoa; phylum Arthropoda; class Insecta; order Diptera; family Syrphidae; genus Eristalis; species Eristalis tenax. The sequence continues at coordinate 102,005,742 of HG993124.1, read as the reverse complement.
TTCCCCAGCAGTAGATACCGATTCCAATTCTATAATTCATTTAATCAATATGCATCGCACACTCTCAACCTTACACATTCATACATATTTTGGCAGAAATATCTTTAACCTTGTTTGATATCAACTCGTTCTCACTCATTCCCTCTATTTCTCTGCCTCTTCCCATAATCAATCACACAGGTATTGTGTTCCAGAATCACCCCGCTGGCTGTTGGCTCGAGGTCGCCTCGATGAATTGGTTGAACTGATTGAACGTGCGGCAAGGATGAATGGTCGAACGCTTCCATCGAATTATCGGAAATCACTTGAAGCCAACATACAGGATACCACCACCCCCACTATATCACCACCAACAATGAGTTCCAAGCAGAGTGACGCTGAGGCTTGTCATCCAGGTAATGGAACTGCTCCTGTTGCTGCCATGGCCACCAAGTCTGTTATACGAACGGATAGTCCTTTCGTGGTTGTGTTCAGCAAACAGTACTGGCGTAGAACCGTCCTAACACTGGTTGTATGGCTGACATTGATTATTATCTATTTTGGACTTACTCTGCATCTGAGCAATCTGGGTGGCAACGTCTATTTGAATACGGTGAGTTTGACATAAATAAATGTACACAAATGTGGTGGGATAGCATATTTTGATGACTGTGGTATGTGGCTTGGCACGAATGACCATTGTCTATGAACTAGAACTGGAATTTGATTCAAATGCAGTAGAGAATGTAAACAATTGAATTAATTCTATCCCAAGCTATTTTTATGACTTCGTGTGGCATAAAGTGAATGTTGATCTAATTTTGCCATTCCGAACTAAATCACTCAGTTTAATGAAGTAAACTCTCACATTGATCCCATCAAATAAAACATTGCAACCAAAATTGTGTTGTAATTCTAATACTAGTGCATGGCAAATGCTGCTTTTTTAGGCAATTATTGATAGCAAGTGTTCTTCGGTACTTTGGAGGGAATACTCCATATGATGTGAATAAAAAATAAAGAAATCCTCCACTCCCGTATTTTGAAAGTTGAGTGTTCGCTCCATTTTGGATGGGAGAAGTTGAGTGTGCATTGGAGGTAACACAAAGAGATAAAAAACGGGGTTATACTGTTTTGGAAGGTGAATCTTTGAAGGATTAATTGAAAAAAAAAACTCTTAAAGAAAGAAATCTAGAATAGAATAAGGCGATTTCATAAAATGTTTAGGCACAATTTTGTCCGTGCTAGCCGGAAAAAGCCAAACTCCGGACATGGACCGGACAGTGCTTTAATTCGTTCACCTCGCAAACCAGTTTTTCGTGATTGTATGCTGAAAAACATGGGGCGAATTTCCAATATTCGCACATGAGGAAAACGGCCTACATTTTTTATTCACACCAAATGTAGTGTTCAATTTAACAAATATACTTCACTCATGAGTTTTCACTCGGACTTTGCTCTCACACGGTATATATTTTCCTCTACTTTTTCATGGGCAATGTACAAGTTATTACAGGCACTTCAGTAAGATTCAAGCGATTTTCTGGAATCTACAGAGTGTATTACCGAATTTTACACCTTTGTATTCTATATGTGTCTTTCCTTTCCTTTTTTTCCGTTATATAGAAAAATCGTTATAACGTTATAAAAAAAATACATCGATGCATTATTCGATATAATGCATCGAAACGTTGAATCGATACATTATGATATATCGATGAAAAACATCGACATTTTCGATACATCGAATAAAAATAAAAACAAAACAATTCAGACGCAAGCTGCAACTTAAATGAAAATAGGATGCTACATGCATTCATTTTTATTCGTATTAAATAATATACATCCCTCTTCTTGGAAACACAGTACCACAATCCCGAAGAATAATAGACATGAGCTACTTTTTCCGATACATCATACAAAATACATCGATACATCAATAAACATCGGAAGCATTCGATACATCGGGTTGATTCGATACATCGAATAGCAAATATGGAAGTTTTCGATATATCGATGTATAATGAGCAACCCTAGGCTTAATTGGGGAAAATGCGCGCCGTGTACACATAGAGAAAAAGACATGGTCTCAGCAAAAATGTCACAAATCAAGAAGAAGTCTATGGCCACAGAATAGCCTGATAAACAACAAATAGTTGTATGCCCACAGAACGATCTGTAGTAGCACATAGTTAGCTCCAGTTTTTTTTTTTTTTTTCGTAAATTACAAGTAAACTACATACAACTACAGTTTGCTCTATAACTACATACAGTTTGATCTACATTGATGGTCCAATTATTGAGCACAAAATAGTTCAGCACAAACTGTGTGGGTGTCTGTGCTGGTACACAGTTTGCCAATATGCGTCCAGGGACCCAGCCAAGGTTCACTTTGTTGTGTATAACAAGGTATTGTAGAGCGTCGTGCAACATTTGACTGTTTTGGAGTCCCTTAGATGCCTTTAGTGCTGTCCGACTGTCTGAAATTTTGATTTCGCCTGGAGCATATCTCGTTGAATTGAATTTCGGGTTGAAACACGGTATGACTCGACCCCCAAAACGAAACCATTGTATTGGGTCCAAAGATCTTGGGCTGCAGAGTCCACCTTCGATCCCTCTGTGTATTAACCAGAATTCTTGAGTCTGATGTTGGATCACGATTAGTCCATATATCATGGCCTAATACTGCAATCTCAAATAGCTTGCCAAAACAATGCAACCTGACCAAAATATCCGGCATTGTACAAAGGGAGTTAGCCCGACAAAAACTTGTAGAGTTGTTGCGGGGCATTCCAAGACAAGTAATTCGTTGTAATTTTAATAACTTATTTGCCGTTGTCTGTTGGGGAGTTTTAGGCCACCACACAATGGTCCCGTATGTGTGAGTCTCGCCATCATTGTATATAACGAATGTCTAATTTTGGGACTTTGCACTTTGAATTACGTTTAATACAGTCGCATCGTGCGTTCGGCTTATAATAATCGCCAGGTCATCTCCAGCATAACCTATGGTGGAGTCGGCATAAAATTGTATGTCCCTTCCACTCGTGAAAGAGCAATAGCGCTCACAACACATGTGTTGGCTGAGAAGCTAGGCCTTGGACGTCTACAGGCTGTAGCTCCACCCATATTATTAATACTGTATGAACGAAATTAATATACGGAACTGGTATGCTGATGCAATTCATATCCACGTAGTTGTACATACAGTTCTAGAATAGCATGTGTTCTGTGGGCTGTTATGTTCTACCACGGCTTCAGGATCGTGCGGTGCACTTATCCCATATGCACACAAATCCAAGCAGAGCACGGTAAAAATAATCTCGATGTTCTTGTGCTGTGGTAGACAAAAACAAGCCTGACGTGCACAATGCCCATACACACTTAAACAAAAACAACCCTGATGAGCACAACGCCCATACACACACAAAGCAAAGCGGTCAATTTAGTTCGGTTGTTCCCACAAAATGGAAAGTAAGGTATACATCAGTTTGTTGAACATAGTTCACTTGTAAGAGCTGTTTCTTTAACTATTTCGTTCGTGAACTACACAAGCAATGAATTATCGGCAAACACAAATGGCGAAATTCCGCAAATATAGAACAAAATATATGATTTTTGATATTCATCAATTTATTTTTATATGACATTTATGTTTGCATATGTATGATAAACTCGTTCTTCTGAGGTGGATCTACCAAAAGGGATCTCCAACTTGAACGATCTTTAGACAGCTGCATCCAATTTTGCAAGCTGAGGTCTTTCTCCAGTTATGTGAGCCATGGATTTCGTGGTCGTCCGGCCTGAAACCACACTGATAAGGCCGTGGAGCGACGCCTGATATGCTGATTGCGTAGTGTCCTCGTTGCAAAATTAAGAGTCCTTCTGAGTTTCGTTTTAAAACTCGGGACATCAGGGACAGCTTCTCTCATGTCGTTTTGACAATGTTTCCATTACTCGTCCATTGTTTCGCCTAGCTCGGCTTGGACTTTGTGCGATACTCCGGGAGGCTCGATCGGGAAAGTTATGGCACTCTGACATCAAACTGTTTTTGTCTTGCTCAACTCCGTTGTCCTATTAATATCCGTGTTCATCCTTGGTATCGTCATTTTTATTCTCTGTTGGAGCGCTGATTAGACTGATGTTGCCGAATGTAGACCGTGCAATTAGGTGCTCGCTTATATATTGGGTCTATAGCTTAATTCGTGCGGTTTAAGAACGTTTGTTTAAGAAAAAATGTACAATAGTATTATTCAAAGTCTGAAGCTATGGCTCTTTCCCATCTTTCTGGCAATTTGTGGATCCCATCCCAAAAGAACTGCGCCGGCTTGGCAGCCAAGAATGAATCAAGCCAATTGCTCTCATGTGAACCGTATTTCAGTGAGGGCGTTCTGCATCGACCGGAACAAATGGTAGTCATAAGGGGGAAGTTCTGGGCTATAAGGCGGGTGGGGTAAAACTTCCCATCCATTGTTTTCCAAATAGTTTCTAACCGGAATAGCAACGTTGGGCATAATAATGGAAAATTATTGCCTCGTGTGTGGTCGTATATTCCGTGCGTTTTTCGGCTACTGCTCTCTTCAAACGGATTAATTGTGTTCGGTGGCGTTGTCAATTGATGGTTTCACCCGGTTTTAGCAGTTCATAATACAGCACACCCTTCTGGCTTTGCCGTTGATTTTGCTGGTTGGCCAAGCCACAATCACCACTTTTAAATCATGCAAACCACTTTTGGCACGTTCGCTCAGCTAGAGCATGTTCATAAACTTCCACCAAAATACGATTACTTTCGGCAACATTTTTTTTCGTATTAAAGTAATGAAGAAGAACTCTCCGCAAAAACACTTTTTCAGGAAGAAAGTTCGACATATTTGAGTGAAAAAAATGATTGCTGTTTGCGCTTTAAATGAATGACATATACTGAAATGACGTACAACAATAGTAGCTTTCCAACGCATGTTCCAATGGAATAATACAAGTTACGCCATCTCTTAGCAAACCGCACGAATTAACAATATTTAAAGGTTAAGCCTTCTTGCCTAAGTCTGCTTCGAACAACGAATCCGCATCCGGATAAACGCTGCTTTTGCTCTGTGTATCAATTGCGCTAGTACTATTCCGGCCCGTCCCTGGATGGCGGTGATGTCTGCCTTGTAGGCTTCTGGGGAATTCGCAAGGTCATCGGCTGCACTTGGTCTGCTAAGCGACCTCACATTCCATGCCTTAGCTGTCTATACTATATATGTGGACATATCTTTTTATCTCGATACAAAGCTAATTACGCAGGGTCAACACTTTCGGCTTGATTCAATTAATCAATTAAGCCCAACCGTCATTTAGATGTGAATACACATATTCTTCACATTTCTTTCTATATATTCACACATTATTTATGAAAGTCTGATGTTTTCTTCTTTTAAGGCAATCGCGGGTCTGGTTGAATCGATTTCCATCTGTCTCAGTATTTTCGTGGTTCTCAAGCTTGGAATACGGAAAAACCTCATCGCATACATGCTCATCTCTGGTCTGTGTTGTCTAGCAACGAACTTAGTTCCGGATGGAAATTTATTCGGCGTCATTGGATTGGCAATGATAGGTAAGTCCCAAACCAAATTACTAGCAAATAGGTATGCAGATGCACATCCTCCCACGAATGCATCACAATATATCTAGTTAATTATGATATTTATTGAATTCTCTACTGACTAATTGCATCCCCCACAGCAAAGTGTGTCATCGGAGCTAACAATGCAATCATACCTACATTCACTGCCCAACAGTATCCGACAGTGGTGAGAAATTTTGGTCTCGGAATGGGAAATCTGGCAGCGGGTATTGCGTTAATCATCGTTCCCTATATGTGGCTGCTGGTGAGTGCCTCAGACTAAACCATCACCCATCTATATAACTAAGTGGGTTTTCCAAATATCTCTATTCGCAGGAACACATTTCAGCACTGTTGCCGATGAGTGTGATGGGTGTTTGCGGTCTAGTTGGAGCGGTCGCACTGATGCTGATGGATGATGAGCCGGTGGAAGAAGCATGAATTCGATACTCCTGCCCTCCCGTTAGATAGTTCTGCTGTGATAAGGGACGTTATGCCGAATATGTCCTTCCAGAAAATGTCCATACATACATACGCACACATTATACATTTCTGTTATGTTTATATAGATAGTATTAAGTTTCATGACATACTTATAAGTTTGTCAGCTTTAAATAAAGCAGATTTTTCATTCTTTAATCACGAAGGTGTTTGAGAATTTAATTCATAAATTGTAAAAAGAAAATCAGTAAGGCCGCAGAATTGTAATATGAGCAACATGCGTGATTGGTTATTGAGGTTTAACTGGGAATTTATTAGAATTCGAAGTGTGTGTAATTGAGTAACGCTGGTGTGTGAGCAGTTAAATGAAGCCTATAAATATATATAGCAAGGTTGTTGTTATTTACAGAGTTCGGCTGATTGTATAAATTTGTCCTACATTGACCTCCATTGGAAGCATAATATAATTGAAGTATGCGCGCGACCACGGCACTCGTATCTGATATGCACAGCAAATAACGCAGTCATTCATGTGGGTTTTTCTTTTTGCAAACTGTTTTCAACTTGACATTGATGTCAGTACAAATTAGTTGTCATATACTGCGGATATTAAGGAAACTCTGTCTACGAGTACTTTTCGGATAATAAATCACTTTTCGTAGTCACCCTCTACTTTGAAAACGAGATAAGATCGCGAGGCCAATGCGTTGCTTTTAAGCTAGCCTGTGACATTGTATTCGCCAACCTTGTTGTTTTGAGTGAAAGGACAAGCATTTTTGTACACTAATCATAGAGACTTGACTGAACGTACATTATGTTATAAGCTATGGGACTTTTTGTTGTTAATTACTAGGTAATTATTTTTGTCATATATTTTTTTACAGCTGGCGTTGGGTTTACAATTTTATTTTCTTCTGTAGACAAGAACAGGTCTATTCTTGTACATATATTTACTAACTGACCCGGCCACGCGTTGATGTGGCTCTGTAGTGATAGAACGCTGAATCAAAATTGTGTTCATTCGGAACATTAACAAGTAGTCCATTCAAAAGTAATTGGGAGAAGAATTCTTGATGAAATTGTTTGTCACAATAATGGCAAGGGCCGAGTTTATAAACGTCACACTGCGGCAGCCCTGCAAGATTTGCGTTCATAAATGTAAATAAACTGCAGTGGCTGTGCATGACAGCAGTCGACAAATGCGTTCATAAAAGCAATGTGACAGTCAAACTGCGATCAAATTGGCAGTGATTTTTGTTTTGTTGCAGGATTGCAGGGAAACCGAAAAGTGGACCTTTTCATGCGAAAATGGTTCCTAAGAACATCATACGGAAATTCTTTTATTTTTTTAAGGAAATTTCTGTTATTTGGAACACGTTTTGGCATGGCCCTTCTGCTGCGTATTTTGCTACGGTTTCATTATGTAATATTTTTGAGAGTTGGTCAGTTTATTAAATTTATATATTTTATTTGTATATTTATTAAACATTAAACCTAGAATCATACTCTTCTTAGACATGATGGAGACTTTTATTTTATCAATACAAATGTCAACCAAACACGAGTCGCCCTCTTATGTTGCATTTATGAATACTTTTTTTGACAATGCTGACCTGCTGCAAACTTGCGGCAGTATTCGTGTTCATAAATGTATGGAGAGAATATTTTGTACAGTGCAGGGGCAGAGGCAACAATGTTGCAATTATGAACTTAACCACGCAGTTGACGAATAGTATTCGGCGTGGATGGACAATGTTTGTCGTCGTCCAGCAATTCCAACTGGCATCTTGATATATATTTAACATACGAGCACCCTCAGAATAAATACAAATTTCGGTTTCACAGTGGACGTTTAACGATAAATTCCACCTCAAATTTTCCATGTCAATAATTGCCACTCGCCTAATAAAATAATATTCACCCCTGTAGTAGAATACGTCGTATCTGAGGACCACTTCACTCAGATACTCGATTCGCATTCACTTACCATATGGATCGTAGAATACAGAAATGAAGTTTAATAGAGACGCCCAACATCTACCTCTCTTGCCCGTTAAAATTTTTGACAACTATTTTTTATATCGTTTTCTAAAGCCAAATTGACCAATCACAGAACGGCATTTTGGTTATTTCGTGAATAACCTACAAAAATTCATGAATAACTTTGAAAAAGTCTATAAAATTGGTCGATGGACTAGGGGTCAATCAGCTGCGAAGTTGGGTATCCTTATCATACTTCATTTCTGGTAGAATACGGCGGGCAGAATACCTTACCGACGATAACTGTTTTACGATGAGTGACGGAAAGTAATGTTGAATAACATTTTCAAATTTAAATTCAGCAAGAGACATAAGTCAAATAAGAAAAAAATGCATTTGGAAATGAGAATGAGTTAGATTCTAAAAGAAAAGCGCGAGCTTAATATCCATATCGCAACGTCGCTGTAGTCTGGTCTAGGTAGAGCTACTACTTCACTATTGGGAATTAATTTGTTTGAATGTATTTCTCAGTTTGAATTTTTGACACACATTTTTTAACACAACATTCTCGTAAGCTCAATAAAATGCTTAGCGCCTATCAAAGACCAGCCGCGAGAACGCGCAGTTGCAATTCACAAAAAACACACCATTTATTACATTTTATTATACAATTTACATAATTAATTCAGATTTGTTAAAGCCTTTCGTTTGGATAAGGCAGCATGAAGGTCCCTTAAGAAGTGGTCGTTTGCGTTTTGCAATCAGTTCAAGAATAATCAGCTCCCTGAACTAATCCCGTTAAGTCGGATTATAGAATATATGCATTTGTACATATGTATTTATATATGTACACACTTTGAAGCATTGTGCATTTATGTGCTTCCAACATTTTCAAGAAAATTACTCACGACTTCAGAAGAAACACCCGATAATTCATTGTGTATCTACGGAATGAATTATCGGCGTTTGAGAAATGTCAAAGTTCGTATGGGGAGTTTTAATTCGAACGTTTTCTACGATGGCCTCAAAACGCATTCACCTTACCGACAAGTGAACCATTCACTTCGAGCGTATTCCACGATCAAAAGTTGTGAATTTGAGTGAAACGTTCCCCCTGGCGTATTCTACGACAACGGTGATTAACCGTTATATCAGAAAACACAAAGTCTAACATAATATAAAACAGAGCTCATTCACTGCGACTGTTGCGCCAAACACAGAATTAGTACAATGATCGCCCAAAAGCTGACATTGCAACAAACATAAACAGACATGACCACTAACCCATACATAATTCTTACAACGCCTAAAAGCTGACATTGACAAAACGATGAACGATATTGAGGCCACAGAACATACAGAGTAACACCTAAGCACAAAACAAAGCTAATGACCGACCGCACATAACGCATCATACCACTATTGCAACACAGAGTGAATCGACCCAAGTCTAAATATCGACCCAAAGTCTAAATAAACCAACGCGGAACTCCTCATGGTGTGTTATTGGGCTCCCAACTATTTTGTCTGGCAATGCTGTTGCAGGGAAGTACGCATCCAAATTCATAGATGCACACATGTTACAGCAATATCTTTACATGCATGAACATTCGCATGTTGAGTTGGAGTGGTCACAATTGCCACTTTGGTAATTTTTAACCAAATGTGGTCATTTTATTTCTACTTTTTAACTGTTGGTTATTTGTTAATTTTTATCTCGTTTTGGTAAATAAAAGAAAAATTGTCGGCCATTAAGTGAAATTTATCAATTTGCCTTCAATACTTAAGTTATTGAATACGAACATCACCTCATGGAAATAATGCGTAAATGTATGAGACACACACACAAAATATAATAATAATGCGTGCTCTGTTAAGAAAGATCATCGCGCGCTTCTTCCATTTTATGGTCAGTTTAATCGAAGCTCATTTTTAGCTCAATGGGTACGTAAATAAGCAGAATTGTTGATTTTGGAGTGAATAGTGAATATCAGCCAGAAGCATTGCAAGAGCTACCAATGCATCCAGAAAAAGTCACAATTTGGTGCGGTTTATGGTCTGGTGGCATCATTGGACCGTACTTCTTCAAAGATGATGCGAATCGTTTTTTGCCCAAAATGCAAGAGCTTGACTTGCATGACATGTGGTTTCAACAAGACGGTGCCACATGCCACACAGCACGCGCAACAATGGCCTTATTGAGAGGCGAGTTCGGTGAACATTTTATTTCACGTTCGGGACCGGTCAATTGGCCGCCTAGATCGTGCGATTTAACGCCTTTAGACCATTTTTTGTGGGGCTATGTTAAAGCTCATGTCTATACAGACACAACATTATTCAAGAGATACCGGCCGAAATGTTGGAAAGATGCCAAGTATGTCAAAATTGGACTAAGCGGATGGACCATTTGAGGCGCAGTCAAGGTCAACATTTGCATGAAATAATCTTCAAACATTAAATTATATGGACCGTACTATCGATTCAAATAAGGATTTTATGCATTTTTCTGAATTTTATGTGTTTATTTTTTTTTTTTGAAAAACTTTTCTATAGCTTTTAAAAAATCACCCTTTAGTTGTCTAGGGCATGCAGCTCAAAGGCCTTTAGAGATATTGTGCCCCCTTTTGATACATTTGCTTACGAGTTCCCCTCACATACAGTTCTTTTCAGAGTCTTAATCAGAGTTATAGACTCCTGTTGCGCGTAGGTGGATGAGATTTATTCTAGAGTAATCCCTCTAAGTTCCAGTTTTCCTTGAGAATCTGAAGATGCGATATGGTTCTAATTGTTGCTAGTACCCCTTATTTCCTAAGGAGCAAAAACTAGAGTTCAGAGTGCCCTGTTAGGAAGCCTGTAAGGATACGCAGGTTGTTGCTCAGGATTTTCTTAGCCTGCGTCATGAGCTTTGTTCTAAGTTTCTGTCCGTTTCCTTCAATTCCAGTTCCCTGAATTCTTCTCTGAGGACATAGTATTCTACAGCGCAGAATGGTTAGGGGCCTGTGATGGGTTACGATGTTCCAGCTAGGGAGTCGGCCATTTCATTGTCTTCTACCCCCGTATGGCCAGGTGTGCAGCAGAGTATTACCATGTTTCTCCTGCTCAACTCACTAAGCTTCTTTAGGCATTCACATCCAAACGCGCTGGATATGATGAAGTAGGAGTCCAGTGCTAAGATAGCAGCACGACTGTCAGACATTATTAGTAATCATTGGACCAAAGGTTAAAAACATCTGGGTACCAAAAGAACGAAAATCACAGAGCTAGCGATCAGCAGTGCCAGTGAAAGGTGGAAAATCTACTTGCCGAAGTATGGCCAAAAATGGACTTACAAAGAACCACGGCCGTCCTCAGTCTAGGAAGAAAAACCTGAGTAAAGTAGTAGGAGTCGACGATTTCTGTAACAGAGACATGGATGAAGAAGAAGAGGAAAACCCCTAAAATCTTCTCTGCAACTGCCCCTCACTGGCTTCCTGGCTTCCCTGAAGAGACAACAACTATTTTTTTGGAAAGAGGACCCATTTATATTGCCAGAGATACACTGTGTGTCTGCAAGGTACAGGTCTGCATATATTTGGGTTTCAAACAGAGATGACCTGGAGAAAAGGCAGAAATGAAGTATGATAGAGACTGGCCAAATTGACCAATCAGAGAAAAACATTTACGTTATTTTATGAATATTCGTCAAAAATTCAGTGAAGTTGGGCATCTCGATAATACTTCATTTCTGAAAAAAGGTTATGAAATGCTCAAAAACCAGCTGACAGCGGTTGAATAATTAAATTTTCAATCAATTGTGTTTGACGTTTCCCAATTTATGAGCAGAAATGTATATTGATACCCAACTTCACAGCTTTTTGACAGAGGCTTTTTGACAGTTATTCACGAAATAAAGTAAATGCCGTTCTCTAATTGGTGGAATAGGTTTAGAAAACGATATAAAAACGAAATTGGCAGTATATACGGATAGCGATAGGACTTGCGGTGTATAGGTTCATCTTTTTCTTTGTTTGACGCTACAGTCGGGGTGGATCTGGGCCCCAACCAACAAGCTTGTCCAACTAGCACAATCTCTGGTTACCTGCCTTCAACGCCCAGTTGGTTAAGATCTTTCTCCAGCCGCTAGTGTCTACTTACGCGCTGGTGTCCTCCATTGGTCCATAAGGTCATGTTGCTGTACAGACAGTTCGTGGTTGAATCTTCTCCTTCGAAGTCCGCCAACGCAAACAGGACCAAAAACCGCACGCAGAACTTTTCTCTCGAAGAGACCAAGGATTTCCTCATCCTCTTTTGAGGTTGTCCACGCTTCCGCGCCGTATTGAAGGACTGAGATTATGAATGTTTCAGCTTGGTGTCTCTCTTTAAGTCCATTGCCTCTTGATCCCATAGGAACAGCGCTTGGCATGAGATACTCTGCGATTGATCTCGGTAGTGATGGTGTTCCTAATATTTACTGCGGAGCGGAGGTAGACGAAGTCCATTGACGATGTTGTAGCTGCCCATTGTGACGCTCTGTCCAAGACGTCGATGTTGTGTATCCTTTCATAAGGACAGCATATTTCCCGAGTCCCTATTTCCCGCTAGAGGCTCGCTGTGTTCTTCAGCGAGAATTCTACATCGAAATCCAGCACAATCTGACGAGTATGGGAGAAATGTCAAAACTAGATATGGCGTAGCTCATCTCTATGCACGTTGTCATATGCGGCCTTAATATTGACGAATAGGTGGTGGATCCCGATCAGAACTTCTTGGGTCTTTTCCAACATCTGCCGTGGTGTGAAGATCTGGTCGATGGTGGACTTTCCCGGCCTGAAACCGCACTGATGAGGGCATGTCAGGTTATACACGAATGATTTCAGTCGACAGAGAAAATCTCATAAGCAATGTTAAGGAGACTTATCCCTTAACATTCGTGTTTGTGTATCGGACAAACGATACTAGGATTCCACTTGTCGAGCATGCTTTCCTCCGATTATATCTTGCGGATGAGTTGGTGCATGTACCTTACCAGCTCATCTCCAGCCGCCCCTGAGAGATCTGCAGGCAGTCCCTCTGCACCAACAGTTTTATTCGATTTTAGTCTCGATATCGATATTTTGACTTCGTTTAGGTCGTGAATGCTCTTCTATTATCGTCCAATTTGAGTGGAACATTCTGCTTGACAGCGGTATTGTTGGATACAGTCTACAGAAGTGATCTTTTCAGATTCTCAGTATCGACTGCGACTCTACTACGAGTTGTACATCTTTGTACAGGCCCAAAGTTTATACCCATTACACACTTTTTTTTACCTGTTGAAAGAACTTTCGGACATTAGTCTGCCGTAACACGAACACCTCTCCATTTCTTCGACCGTTCTTCTGTCCAATGTCGTCTTATATGCTGCTTGCATCTCTGAATCCGCCTACCTACACACTTTGCCAAACCTGGGTTTTTTTCTGGGTGGCGTTTTAAAACCCATTAGAAGGCATCAGAGGCAGCTGCTATGATGGCATTTTGACAACGGCCCATGGTTCTTCAATTGTTTAGTCTGGCAGGGTTGGTTTCTCTTAGAGCTTCAGGGAGACTCGATCGCAAAGCTCCAAGCCATTGTAACTTTCCGACTCAGTTATATCGGTACTGATATACCTTGGCTACCTCAAAGAAATGATATGAGTCGATGTTGACATCTCGGAATCTCGAACATCGAAAATACTGGAGGAATGTCTGACGTCTATCGCAAATCGATCAATGTGGTTAACCGTTTATTCATCAGTAGACCAGCAGGTCCCTTTGTGAATGTTGAGGTGGGAACTGCATACTGGAGCAGAGAGGTTTCGCATTATCATGAAGTCCTGAGTCTATTTTCTGACGTGTTGTCATGCAGGCTGTGCTTTTCAATGAGTCTAGCAAAGATCTCTTTCTAGCCCAGTTCTGCGTTGAAGTAGCCTTGAACCAGTCTGGTGTCGTAACAGGGGCTAGGTCATCCTTATCCTCTCTTGGAGCGTGGGCACACATTAGTCTGATATTATGAAGCGCTGTCTCATGTATTTAAGTCTTCTTGCCTTAGTCTGCCTCGAATAACAAACCCGCATCGCAATTTTCCATCCTATTTTTATCGCCCCTCCTGGATGGTGGTGATGTCTGCTTTACAGGCTTCTAGGGCATCAGCAAGTTCATCGGCTGAACGGAACCTCACATTACACTTTCAGAACCGAAAACCATTGTCCTTTTTCGTATTCCATGATCGTCAATAGTAGGGCCATCCGCATCCAAGGCTTGAGCTTGTTTCCGAACTGTGCAAGTTTTAAAAAGTGGGGAATTTACTCACACGGGAATTTCCTTAACTCCCTAGCCTAGAGTCCTGGCTAAAAGCGGTTGCTGTAAAAGCTATCCAGAGGGCACCACGAGGAGGCTGTATGTCAGCTTGACCTATTCATTTACAGGGATTGTTGCTGGCATCTCGCTAAGATGAAAGCCATTAACAACTTTGCCCTGATAGCCAATGTCAACTTTGTAGAAAATTGCAAATGTGTGGCCGCTATTATCAGCTAATCTGTTGTGTATGTAAATATATATGGGCGATGTAACCGTAATATTATCATTCGTAAATTTGTTTACTTAAGATTTCTTACAATTTCCACCTTCCATGTATGGCGATCATGTTAAAAGCATCACACGGCCCGTCGATCATCTAATTGGTAACAATATCAATTAATGTGTCCGGAAATTCGGCTGAAAGTATTTGATCAATTTCTTCTAAAAGCCAAAATGTGAGATTGGGGTCTCGCTTTTGAAACTCTATCGAATACAGATAGCAACGTATATAACCCCAAAGCGAATGTTTTACGATTGATTTCAAATTTCAGTTTGAACACACTTGCCTTGACCATGAATTGATTGTTGGCCTGTTAACAGCAAAGATTGGATATCCTCTCAAAAAAAATCAATAAAACCCGGATAAGTGCTTCATGCTTTTAGTACCCAACCCGTTTAAGTGCCCAAAATATTTCAGACTTGTAGTTTTTCTTTTTGGAGTAAATATACACGCAGTACTCCCCGCTTAAGTGCCTTACTCGGTTTAGTACCCCCTATTCGCTCGTTTGCTCATATAAAACTCGTAAGTACCTCATTCAAATCCTAAAATTCCATCGAAAAAAGCTTCACTTTGTCGGAAAAAATTACATATTCGCTTTGTCTCTTTTTGGTCAGAAATGTAGTTCTATAGAGATGGGCAGCTTCACAGCTGATTGACCCCTTGCCTTGCAACGAATTTGAGTGCCCTTATGACAGTTTTTCATGAATTTTTACCAGTTATTCACGAAATGCAATGAATACTGTTCTCTGACTGGTCAATTTGGCTTTAGAAAACGATATAAAAAATGGTTGCCAAAAATGTTAAGGGGCAAGAGAGGTAGACGTTTTTTTTTCCATCACAGAGTCACAAAACATTACGTTCTCTAAGTGTTAACTCTCAGTACCGCTTCACCCAGCAGATTTTTGCTGCGCGACTAAGGATCATCGATTTTGCATCTCATAGATTACATCAAATATCAATTTTTTAAACTCCAATCGAGACAAGAGAAATCAAGAGCATATAAAGGGTGATTTTTTAGCTATTATCTTTTTGGCAACACTGGTTTAAAAGCTGAGGCACGTTTCGTGTTTTGTTTCACTGTCAAACATCTTCAGTTTGGTCTATAATTTAACCATGAATCGCCTTACACACGAACAACGCTTGCAAATTATTGAATTTTATTAATAAAAAAATATAATAATAATGCGTGCTCTGTTAAGAAAAATAATCGCGCGCTTCTTCCATTTTATGGTCAGTTTAATCGAAGCGAAAGTACGTAAATAAGCAGAATTGTCGATTTTGGAGTGAATATCAGCCAGAAGCATTGCAAGAGCTACCAATGCATCCAGAAAAAGTCACAGTTTGGTGCGGTTTATGGTCTGGTGGCATCATTTGACCGTATTTCTTCAAAGATGATGCGAATCGTAACGTAACTATGAATGGTGAGCGCTACCGTGAGATGATACCCAACTTTTTTTTGCCCAAAATGCAAGAGCTTGACTTGCATGACATGTGGTTTCAACAAGACGGTGCCACATGCCACACAGCACGCGCAACGATCGACTTATTGAGAGGCGAGTTCGGTGAACATTTTATTTCACATTCGGGACCGGTGATCGTACGATTTAACGCCTTTAGACTATTTTTTGTGGGGCTATGTTAAAGCTCATGTCTATACAGACAAGCCCGCTTCAATAAACGCATTGGAACACAACATTACTCGCGAGATACCGGCCGAAATGTTGGAAATAGTATGCCAAAATTGGACTAAGCGGATGGACCATATGAGGCACAGTCAAGGTAAATTTTTCCGAATTTGATGTGTTTTTTTTTTTTTTTTTTAATTTTCCTATAGCTTTTTTTTAACAAATCACCCTTTATATTCATGAGAAAAATAAATCT
Organism: Eristalis tenax; assembly: GCA_905231855.2. Lineage (NCBI taxonomy): Eukaryota > Metazoa > Arthropoda > Insecta > Diptera > Syrphidae > Eristalis > Eristalis tenax. The sequence continues at coordinate 101,989,282 of HG993124.1, read as the reverse complement.
GGTGAATTTACACGGCAATTAATAATGTCGCGGATGAACATGGCTGACGCTGCCTTACGCCTGAAACTTAAGGTTTACAAACCTATTATTTTACATCTATTATCGTATTTAGGGAGTTCTCGAAGGAATATAATTTACGGACAGCATATCTCGTGAATTTTTGTTGTACTCTTTCGAATCTGAGTTCTTGTGTATCATATGGGGAATCCCAAATGATTGAAGAATATTCTAAATACGGTCTGACTAACGAACAATATATGGTCTTAAGACTAGCTATATCCCGAAAATCTTGACTATTTCTTTTCAGAAAACCTAACATAGCATTTGACTTCGCAATTGTATAATCATAATGTAATGCAAAATTTAATTTAGTATCAAAAATTACACCCAGATCTTCAACCTCTTCTAGGCGACTAAGTCTGTCATTTATGAAATAATCATAGCCAATCGGGGAGGTAATTCGATAAGCCGTAAAGATATTACATTTTTGAATATTCATCTCTAGTCCATTGTGCTTGAACCATTCCGCTAGTGTATGGATATCCATTTGGAAATTATTACAATCAGTTAAACTATTTACAGATAAATACAATTTAAAGTCGTCTGCAAATGTTAAAATTTTACAATATTTGAAAATTTCGTGAACATCATTTGCAAACAAAAGAAAGAGTAATGGCCCCACATGGCTACCTTGTGGAACGCCCGATGTAACTTTAATTACTCGAGATCTAAAAGTTGGCTCTCTCTATAATACTTTATTTCTGTTTTTGGTTGGGACTTATTACAATTGACATTCATGCTTACTAGTTTGGTTTTGTCGTTGAAACTTGTAAACAAAATTAAATGTACATACACACATATAATAACCTAGTGAACATTTTTATAAGTCTCCACAGAAATGTAGGCGCGTATCCACACTTTCGATTAAACAGAAATTAAAATTTCTATTTCTAATTCGAAAGCTAAGTTAAAACTAATAACTATGTAGCTTCATTTTCCAAATGCAACATATTGACGGTGAAATGCGGTTTCAAGAAAAATGCATCAAATTCGTGAGATTGCGAGTGGAAATAAAAACTTGAAATCAAAACGCCAACATCAAGGTACGCACGAAGATTCTGGAAATCAAAATGGTTTGATCAAGCTCGGGCACAAAACGCAGTGATATCTGGCCCTTACATTCTTAACAAAGCAAAAGGGATAGCAACTAATCTTAACTCCGATTTTGAGCCTAACAATGGGTGGTTATGGAGATGGAAGCATCAAGAGAATAACCAATTTACTAAAATACATGGTGAGTCCAATGAAAGTGATCAAAGCGGTGCAAAAAAATAGCCATGTTTTAGGTCCCCTTTTAAAAAATTGTCACCCTGAAAATGTGCTTAACCGACTGTGCCGACGAAAATGGTCTGATGTACCGAAAACCGCCAAATGGCACAAACAATAAAAGGCAGTAAATCGCAGAAAGTTCGAATAACTTCACTAGGACAATGTGTCCTGACACAAAACAATATTTAAGCTAGGAAATATTTGTATCGAATATGTTCCACGAAACACCACCGCCTTTATTCAGCCACTTGGGAATTATTCACAGTTTCAAATCTCACTTAGTCGCTTTAGAAAAGGGTTTGAATCTATAGCAATTCGTCATGATTCGTCATGACGATATCTGTTTAGAACTCGCTTAACTGCCTACATACTTGAGGAACCGAATTCGGATATCTGCTTCATCGAGGTACTTCGTTTAACCAGCCAACCCGTTTAAGTACCCATAAAATGCTGAAATCGTGAATCCGGGTTTTACTATATAGTAAAAAAATCTGGTCGAACGCAATGACATGGCATTCCTACATGTTTTCGTGGACTACTGTAGCTTGATCAATGTAGCTTAAAAGAAAAATAAATGCATTCACCCCGATTATGAAAGTCGTTTTGGTAAGTCAATGTAAGGCGTTTTGAGATTCGAGTCACTTTATGGACGCTTAAGTATCGGTATTACGAATTTATATCGACTCGAGCTTATGTTCCATTAAAATTCCAAAGCCGCCATTGAAAAGCTGACTGTCAATTTGAAAGTTCAATTTGTCAAAAAGGTGTAGTTTTCATAAATTTTGTAGAAATTACAATTTTTCATTTTTTTTTTCTTGATTTACATTGGTGTCTGTTTGATAAAAAAAATATGTGTGGTATCCTACAGCAACGAAACTATATTGATTGCTGGTTACCCCATTTTAATTCAGGCTGTAAACAATCATTCTATGATTGGCTTTTTCGAAAGTTTCGCATTTTCACACGTTATCAGTTCTTATGTACAACCCACCGTTATTCCAGAAAAATTCACGAATAATTTCAACCCTCACCTCTCTTTATCGCATTTCTTCATTCTAAGCCACTCTACAGTTTTTCCATAATTCCAGCAAGAATGCCAGTTGAACACTGATTGTGTGCAGACTTAGCGATGCGTCGATCATTGGTATGCTGACCATAGATAGTTGTTGTTTATCTATGCGATTTGTTAACTCATGCACATTTTATTGGTATTGGTATACGTACAACTAATGAATGTAATACATTGTAACCTCGATGTAACGTCTCTCGATATTACGATTTTTCCCCGATTTAACGAAATTTATTAATTAAGAACTACCCGTAAGATCTAATGCTGAATACAATAGCTTGACATAACGAAATTAAAAAAATGTAAGGGCCGATGTTGAATGTGAACCACACCTAAACGTCAAATTTTTTTCTGCATTTCATTTGACATTTCTCAATTTCAGACTAACTCAATTTAAACCATGGAAAGATACACAATCGAGCAACGCGTTAAAGTTATTCTGGTTTATTATGAAAATGGGTGTTCAAATCAAAATGCATATCGTGCACTTAGTGAAACAATGGCTCTTTTGCGCGACAAATTCAATGGCCGTGTTATCTCACGTGGTGGCGATGTCAATTGGCCGCCAAGATCATGTGAGTTGACACCGTTGGATTTTTTATTTTGGGGTTATTTGAAAGGAAAGGTGTACGTCGATAAACCAGCAATAATTCAAGAGCTAAAGGATGAGATAATTCGGCACATTAACGGCATAGAACCTCAATTATGCTTCAGCGTCATCGAAAATTTGGACCGGATCGGATCGGATGGAGGTGTGCCGCCGAGGTCGCGGCCGCCATTTGGTCGATATTTTGTTCCATACCTAATTGAACCATACCAATATTAACATAATAAAAAGGAATGACAATAATTTCCTAAATAATTTGTGTTTTATTTAAAATCAACATCGGCCCTTACATAATCAATTCCATTATTTACAGACTCAGTTCCACAATAATTGATCCTTCAACCTTCTTCGGAAAGAGACGGTCGCTGTTTGTTGTTTTCATTAAAAAAGAGAGTTCTTTTATGGGTAAACGTCCGATCTCCTTCAACTTTATTCTTGAACTGATTCACAAACTCAATTTCGATTATCACTAACCTGTTGAAATAATGCCAATGAACTTGCCGTCGACCATTATCTGGTGTACTATATAATATTACAAAAAGTATTGAAAATGTATGGGATGAAAAGATGTTGAAAATTCGATTGATGAGATTATTGGACCGAATACATTAAAAAGAATATTTATTGCTTTCCTAGTTTTCATGATTTGATAATGGTAACTATGATTTACTGGATTTAACGGATTTTCGAATTACTGAATGATAAAGCTACTAAACTGGGGGATGGAAATAAGAAATGAAATGATATTTTTACTTAGCAATTTTATGTTCAGGAAAATGTTTACAAAAACGGTTGTTGATCTAAAAACCGCTGATTGGTTTGTTAGCTCAACAATAGGAGCTCTCTTGTAATTTGTTTAATTTAATGATTATTATTACTGTCTGTTTATTGTTTATTTTGTATGTCCTACAATGGTTGCTGCTTACATCGGGTTGTTCAAGTCCGTGTGTGCATGGTAATCCTTTTGGCATGGGGTTGTGATGTGGTACCCGGCTTAGCCTCGATGGTGATTGCTGTCGCTGGTAGAGTCCATGCACCTCGTTGTTCGACGTCGTTGGAAAGTTCTGTTCGTTTGGAAGATTTATCGCATTGAGGTATCGTCGTCTGGGGATTGTGTTTTTCAGGTTCCTGATTTCCTCATTAGGATAATTACCGATTTCTAGTACCTGCTTTCTGAACAGTGTCGCCATGTACTCTTGCAGGGGAATGATTCGTGCTTGGTAGTAAAGCCTATTGTTGCTGTGGTTCCTTTGACTGTCCCTATTTTTCTTTTGAAAATTGCGAGCTTCGTCATGCTGGTCTTAGAAATGGGGCGCCATATTGGAAAGCCGTACGTTAAGATCGGTCGTGTAAGCTGCTTGTAGAGCAGCAGTTTTGTCCTCTCGCTTAATCCACTTTGCTTGCGTATCAAGGGATAGATGCGATGGAAGCCTACGTTGGTCGTCTTAGGGGTCAGTTTCGAATGTCTGTTGAACTTTAACCTTTCCGTGAAATTAACGCCAAGATACTTGACCTTTTCGTTTGTTGATATTTCTGTACCATAAGGGAGCACTATCTTCATGCTACGACATTTGGCTGCTGATCTGCATCCACCTCTGGATGGTCTCCTTAAGGACATAAGTACCGATTTCCCAGCATTGATAGGAATACCCCATTTGGTATAGTAGTCAAATTTGTTCGCTGTTTGGATTTCGACCCTTTGCGCCGCTATCTGTGGTGACGTCGAGCTGGCTTAAGTCAGCGAGTCATCTGCAAAGAGACAACATTTTACTGTGTCAGTTGGATGTGGTTGAACTGCCGTGTAGATGTTGAAAAGTTACGGTCCAAGCTTTGATCCTTGTGCAACTCCCGCCTTGGTGCTCCGCTCTGTTGACTTGCTGCCTTCAACTGAGACGTAGAATCTTCTGGAATGCAGAAAGCTATAAATAATTCTGAATAGGTTGGAAGGGTATCCCATCTGTGAGTCCCTCAATCCGATGATCTTCTTTGCAGCAGTCCGTGGAGACTCTTTCAGACACATTTTCTACGGAGAAACCCAGGAATTTTGAATGTCAGCGCAGCAGCACGCGCAGGTGAAATTGTTGAATTTTGTATTTCTCGGTGAAATGTACTACCGCCACTCCTTATAGATTGACTCGAAGGCCGAATGTCTGATTTGCGAGCGCCGTTCTGCCTGAGAGTAAAGACAATTTTCGCACGTACCACTAATTCTAATGTAAACTGACTTCTGGTTCCAAAGTAGGAGCAAGGCTGCACTCCGGTCACAAATCTACCAATCTGCCGATCACCACAAATACAGTTAACTTCCAATCAATGCCTCAGTCCATTGCCATGCTGGCTGCATTTCATTCTCAGTTGTGACACAAGGGGGATTAAGTTAGGGAGCATTTTCTTCCTTTCTTCGTCGCTTCGTGTATGCGGCACAAAAGTCAAATCGACCAACTTCATCGTTTATTTTACCTCTTCAAGTGTTAAATGCTGTTTAAAAGCTAGAAGACTGCTTCATTTTGGACCCACGAAGAGAGACTACTCTGAACTTACCTGCTCACAGTGACTTATTAGACAAGAGATTCTATTTCAAACTAGGTGGTGTACAGGTAAAAGGTCCGCCCCTTCTTCACCGATTAACCACAGACGCCACAGACCATATCGAAGGCCTTTTCTACGTCCACTTCATTAAAGGATGGAGCGTTGAATGTTTTTCCCGAAATACGTACTGAATATCCGTAATGATGTTTAGGTCGGTTTGTTTCATCGCTTTATCCAGGTTCTCCAGGATCTTGCTTTTATTGCCCACAGCGTTACCCTTTTTTTGTATTGCGAACATTTTTGCTATTTTCTACTTGCTAGGAATGTAGCAATTGTTGATGCAATTGTTCATGATGATTGTAAGAAGCATCATCACTATTTGTGGCATTCGCCTCAGGACGAAATTAGAAATATTGTCAGCCCCGGCTGCTATACTCGTTGAGCTACGTTGAATAATTCCAGCATTTTCTTCGGCCGTTGTGAGGTCATCGTTTCATGTCGGGTCGTTCGATGGGTTGTTTTCGTTGAAGATGATGTCTGGTGCGGATGAAGTCTCAAGTGCATTGACGACTTCTGTGACAAATCCGGGGTCATCAGACGGTGATGGTTGAAAGTTGTCTTCGAAAAAGGTTGAAAAGGATTCTGCTTTCTCCGCCCGTGTGTTTGCGTCTGCTTCGCTTGCTGTCAGTATTTGTGGCAGCTTCTTCCTCTTACCGATAATTTGGTGGATTTGTCGGAATGCGTCGGGTAACGTGTAGCAGGCAGCGTTAGAGAGGCTTCGAGATTGTCTGGTAAAAGAAAAGGTTAGAACCGCCCACAGGGAGAACGTTGATTGATCTAAAAAAGTGAGAATTCTATTACTCCTTAAGAAAAGTGTCGAAGAAACCTCTTCACATTTTATTGGCCTCAATCCAAGTGTGGTTGAATGAAATGAAGGAAGGTGAAGGAAGGACGCATTTAGAAATGAAAATCTAAAGCTTAAAGAATTCTAGTACTTATAGCGATAGACTTTATTTGTTTATTTAGGTTTCAGAATTCGCTCCGAAGCGCTTGGCGCCCTGTGCATTTGCATTGTTGCTCCAGCACATACGATGGATCGGGACCTGCGCACACATGTGCTGTTATAACTTAGCCTATCGACACAAGTATGGTTTGTATGGGCCACTAAACGCATGTGTGAATATGAGACAACGTCACCGGGAACTAAGTCCACTTTGGGAAACTGGTGTAGTTCCAATGAAAGGTGGGAATTAAATTCTAAAAAAATGTGGTTTTAGTTTCATCTAAATGTGAAATAAATTCACACCAAAATTCAGAAAAGTTATCACCTCCGATTTTCTTGAAATTTGGTCTATTCTTAGTAGTTTAGTACATTTAAAAATTGAAAATCCTTAAGGACGCATGCAAGAAAGTCTGGTGTATTCAAAGTATGAGTTGGGTGGTTCGCTTTGCTCGCTAATAGCATTTAAAGTATGAGGTGGGCGGTTTGCTTACAGGATTTTAATCCTTTTTTCCGCAGTATTTAACCCGTTAACGCGACTGCTATACTAAATTATATATATAAATAATTAAACTTAAGCTCCAGGCGCCTGCCAGGCAGTTGTTGACATAACCTTAGCGAAGCGACGAAGTCACGTGAGCGGGTTAAACGCTGCGGAAAAGGGTTTAAATTATGTAAGCGAGCCACCCACCTCATACTTTAAATACACCAGCCTTTGTTGCTGTGTTCCTTTTAAAAGGACAACATCAATGTTAAATATCGCAGCAATATTCCAAAATAAAATCATTTGTGCTTGCTATGTTGTACACCAGGTTTGCCATGGCGGTACACTTAAGATGAAACCATCTAATGTTCATATCACACTCAATATTTTTTTTCAAATTATCGATAATTGATAATTGATTTTGTGACGACAGTCCTTACTCGAATATTTTTAAATATGGAAAATAAAAATTAATGTCGGTAAGATTCAAGCTACCTAAATATCTTAGGGAACTTAATATTATGGCAAAATTCGGTAAAATATCTACACATATATCTTGATTAAAAACTGACCTTTAACGAACACCACTCACAAGTTCTTAAAAAGTATAAAATTGCTTTAAAAACATTATACCCTTTTATTAACAGAAGGGCTTTACTTTCAAATGAAAACAAGATACTCATATTCAAAGCTGTGGGTGTCATATTCTGGGTGTCAAGTCTGGGGAAATTGTCCTAAGTGCTATATAAAAAAAAAATACAAATATCACAGAACAAGATCTTAAAAATGATGCTGAATCTTCCTTGGCATCAATCTACTATGAACTTACATTAAAAGGCTAATGTTGAATTGATCTCTAACAAAATACATACTCTCTGAATCTTTCAAAATCAGATGCGGCATTCCTGATAATCCTCTTATAAACGAGCTCTTTACCTAATTTTGGTGATAGGTGAGGATGGCGCACCTTCCTTGTTGCCTTTTCACCAATAAGCGTATTGCTTTTTAGTCGGTCCTGAAGTGTTCATCGACACACACCATATTTGACAGCTGCTTTTTTTTAATAAAACTTTAATTATTTGTACGAATATCTCCTGAAGCTCGTTTTAAGCTCCTTTCCTCCATTTTAAGTAATAAAATCTCAAAAATAACGACATGTTTAACGCTTTACATATTTAATGCGTAAAATACAATTGTCCGAATTTTAACCCTAAGTTTTTAGTATCCGGACAACCGGTTTCTTTGTTAGAAAACGCTCTCCGCATACTGAAATTATTAAAGAACCATGCAATATTCTTTATTTAAATTATTGAGGAACTAAAATCTGCATAAAATTTAGGCTCCAGTAATCGGACACCAAATAATTTAAATAACATTGATATTTCTTTTTTTCTTTTTTGTTTATTGGACACAAAAACTATTATATTTCATTAATATTAAACCTACTTTGATGTGCAAATGCAATAATAAATGTCTAAAATACTTACATTTTGAAAATAGCGTCACTATTTTTTCTTGAGGAAAAGCGCACTAATCGGCATCCTCTAAGACTGCATGTCTCTGTTTTTTCTTGAGGAAAAGCGCACTAATATGCACCCTCCAAAACTGCCCCTTAACTGATGCTTATTTTGCGAACCAATTATCGCATGCTTTGGAAACTACTTGCTTGTATGAGATACCACATTGACGGTTGTTTTTGGGTTTATTTTTCACACTACAACCTCATTATTTAAAAAAAAAAAACACGAAGTGTCCCAATACTAGCACTTTCCGTGTACTAGTACCTCTACTCTATGTCCTTATCAAACTCCCGTACATCAAAACTATCGCGCAAAAAAATAATAAAGAATACTAATAACATGCACCAGAGCATATGTTGAATTTGCAATGCTGCATGTGTCTGATTGTCCAGCGCAATGAAATAATTTTTTTCCGACAAACTGACCTTCATTTACGTGATCAAGTGCACCCAGCAGGACAATCTCATCTCAACTTGATTAATTAAGGTATATTTCCCCAGTAGTCAAGCCAAACATATAGGCTTGTGAAAGATGGAGATAAATGAATGAAGAATGCATATCAGCGGAGATTGATATATGTATTCTCAACACCCTTTTCTTGGCCTTTTAGACTAGTATTTCCCATCAGATCTGATGTAATTCACCGTCTTCCAAGAAAATACATCATAGTGCACTAGGTAAATCCCACTCATTGAATCGGAGCCTATGGGAGAATCTCAATATTTATCTGATCATCAATTCCTGATAACAGTTCTGGGTATAATGAACCGGTGGAATCGTGCAATCGTCCTTGCCAGCCGTAACTATCACGGACTATGTGAACAAAAACACTTGTTCTCACAATTCTGTTATATGAAGCCCAAAGCTGGGATTAGGAGAGTTACAGTTTCCAGGTTCGATAAGTAGAGAAAGACAGAGTCTTCCATTCTTATAGCTCGCAGGTTAGTAACAATCAGACGCTATTCATCTCATCTCAATTGACTGCCGATTTAATACAACTCTAGCTGACCATAAATCAAAAATTAATGTTGTCATTCTAAGGATGACCTCAAGTCAATGTCCCAAATAACAAGAAATAACAAAAAATGATTGAATATAGTTACCTTATTGTCACAATTCATCCAACTTTAAAACAAATGAAGCTAGACAGAAATGTGAATGTCCAAAATAGCTCTATGATTTAAATTCTTGGGCCACAGTAGTTTCAAGATGAACATTTCTGTAGAATACCTGACTACTTTATATGTGGTCTTAACATCCATAACCTTGATTTAAAAGCGATTTAAAAATGCCGTAACGTGAACGGAATTACTTTTACAATTGAGTTTACAACTAGACTTACAAACTAAAGGTTAGGGTGTTAGCTCAACAATAGGGGCCCAACTGATGTACTCTGTTTAATTTAATGTTTATTATTATTGTCGGTTTATGGTTTATTTTGTATGTCCGACAATGGCTGATGCTTACATTTGGTTGTTCAAGTCCGTGTGTCCATGGTGGTCCTTTTGGGATGGAGTAGTGGTGTGGTACCCGATTTAGTCTCGATGGTGATTGCTATCGCTGCTCTGCTAAGAATCCATGCAGCTAGTTGTTCGTCGTCGTTGGAAAGTTCTTGATTTAACGCGTTGACGTAGCGTTGTCTGGGGATTGTGTTTCTCAAGGTCCTGATTTCCTGATTGCTACGACATTTGGCTGCTGGTCTGCATCCACCTCTGGATGGTCTCCTTAAGGACAAAAGTACCGAGTTCCCAGCATTGATACGAATACCCCATTTGGTATAGTAGTCAAATTTGTTCGCTGTTTGGATTTCGACCCTTTGCGCCGGTATCTGTGATAACGTCGAGCATAAGTCAGAGAGTCATCTGCAAATAAACAGTATTTTACTGTGTCAGTTGGATGTGGTTGATCTGGCGTGTAGATGTTGAAAAGTCACGGTCCAAGCTTTGATCCTTGTGCAAGGCGGGAGGGTGCTCCGCTCTGTTGCCTTCAACTGAGACATAGATTCTTCTGGAATGCAGAAAGCTTTCAATTTTTCTGATGAGGTTGGGGGGGATTCCCACCTGGAAGGCCTTTTCTACGTCCAGGAATCAGGCGACGGTTTAGTTTAGTTTAGTTGTACTTTATTACTTACAAATAACTCTTAACAGTAATTCACTTTTCATAAATTTAGTTCTGATTAACAACTTGTTGAGTAATGCATTTTATTAAATTTAACAGTATTTCTTTCTAATTTAACATTTGTATCTAAATTATTGAACAACTGGGTGCCTTTAGCCGACATATTATTTTAGCTTGTATCTCTTTTGTAAAGGGGAAGACGAAAATCCCCTACATTTATTAGATTATAGTAATTTTCAACATATTGTAAGTTTCTTTGGAGATATATTGAGTACAATCCATTTTTAAGCTTAAAAATAAGAAATAACATAGTTTTTTTAGTTCCTTTCCTCTTTAGTATATTAAAAGAGAACTTATTGTTATTAATTATATATATTTTAATACTTATATCTCCACCACAGTTTCCAATAGACATACATTTAGGTTTTGAAACATTCAACATCAATCTATTTTTACACAGCTATTTATAAACATTATCAGTATCACGGTTCAGTTTAGCTTCACATTCATTTTGGTTTTTAACTACAATATACATTAATGTATCGTCGGCAAACAATGAGATTTTATAGAATTTAAGACAGTCTTTTAGATCATTGACAAACAATAAAAATAATATCACTCCTAATACTGTCGCTTGTGGGACGCCTAGGTTCACAATTTTAGGCTTGCAATGTGTACCCCCTAAATTCACTTTTTGCGTCCTCTCTAATAAACAAATTTCAAACCAATGCAGTTATTTGTTCCTAACTTCCTATTTATATATTATATTATATTTATATAGTTTAGTCAATAGTATGTTTTTGTCTCCGGCTCGAATGCTCTTTTCAAATCTAGGAAAACCGCCAATATTAGGTTACCACCGCCCAGTTCCTTTTTCCACTCATTAAAACTCTAGGCCAACGCAGTTTCAGTCGAATGACGCTTCCGGTGACCTCGTTATTGTTCAGCACAGATACAACATCGGAGTGGAACCTCATTAGAGGATGTAGCTTAAAATGTTTTTCCCGCATTGGGTACGTGTCATTTAGATCTTCAGTACTCTGTAAGTTTTCTAAATGTCAGCTGTTATACTAGTCTACATATTCATACCACTAGTTGTGGTTCGTGCATATACTGTCCAAATACACACACCATTTCCTCCATAATCCATGACAACCACCGAAAAATAAGCACTTAAAGCTTTTCAATTTACAAATGGTTAGCTGAATACTTCTCATAACAAATAACAGTCGAGCAAATTTGAAAATTGTTCAGCTTGGTGTCGAATTGCCAATCTACGTGCGTACAAGTATAAAAAAATACCATGGTCATGGAACACCCAGTGCCACCCTTTTAGTGCTTCTGGTTATTTATCAGTGTTGCAAATCAGAACTTTATGCGTCACACATTCACTTTCGTACCCCCATCACTGACGAATTCAATACAGAATAAAAAGACATCGGAGATGCCGAGAAAGTGAAAAAATACCACTAAAATGACTCGATGAATGTCACGTTTTGGTGGGCTGTGTGGAACTTTCTTTTGACTAGCCATGCTTAGAGAAGGGAGTCTCAAGTTGTGTATCAAGCACAGATCGAACATGAAGATCATGCAAGAAAAGTTTTCAATGGGACTTTGGTATTCTACCCGCGTATCATCAATTACACGCTCCTGAAGAAAATGAATGTTAGATATTTATGAGGCAGGCCCATTGAAAGACGGTGATGTCACTTGACTGATAACTGCTGTTGACACGTCAACACCGAATGATTTAAATTTTAATTCATGCAAATATCGCTCATGCCCTTTCTGTTTGGATACATACGAGTACATGTCATTACTGTGGCGAAATGTGTATTGAATCTGCATATGATTTTCATCTTTTGGACGATTTTGCAAGACATATATACTGATTGGTATTGGCGTGAGCTGTCGGCAAATTTTATGAAGATCTTGTAGGGGCAGTGTCCTTGAGAGATTTTGTGAAGCGTATAAGGTTATTTTATTACCATTGTGGACACAAGCCACGTTTTGTTGCGTGTGTATTGAGATACTTGTAAGAGTGTTTATTAACAGTCGAATTGTTGTTTTGGGCAGATATTATGTTGCTTCATACGAAACACAACGTGTAAAGTTATTGCAAGCTTTTTTCTTAATAGTTGGCTGTCGACAGGTGTAAGACTTGTCAGTTAAACGTTTTCGGAATATAGTTTAAATATGTTCTGAATTAAATTAAGAACAAGGAAAATAACCTATTGGCTTTAGACTCATAGAAAGTTTTTGCTTTATATTATTTCCATATTTTTCTTTACTGCCATTATAGACGTACAGCGTTCAAAATTCAGTTCGCCATAGTAATACGTTAAAATTACTTTGTGAAATCCGAAACAAGGTGTGTGATGTATTATTATCGCATTCATATGTATTAAGTCTAAAATGAAATATTTTACTACATTAACTACTCTCAGTACAAACTCGGTAATTCGATTCCCTGGGGTTTTCGGATTGCTGGATACCCTTTTCGTAGACAATATCTTGGTTTGAACAACCATTAACAGCAAAATAAATATGTTTTTGGACAAAGAAACGAACGATAAATGTAAATAAAAATGAACAAATTGATATTTTTGAATTATAAGATAAGTACGAAAATTTGGTGTTGGAGCTCTCGAGTGTTCGAATTATCGAATTTGTACTGTAATTATAATTTGTTGGAGACTTGTTTGATTATAGCTCCTAAACTAATTACATGTGTTACTACATTTGTGTTATATTGGGTGTATAACTTAATTCGTGCGGTTTTGCTAAGAGATGGCGTAACTTGTATTATTTCATTGGAACATGCGTTGGAAAGCTACTGTCTATGTACGTCATTTCAGTTTATGTCATTCATTTGAGGCGTAAACACCAATAATTTTTTTCACTCAAACATGTCGAAATTCTTTGTGCCTGAAAAAGTGTTGTTGCGGGGAGTTCTTCTTCAATACTTTAATATGAACAAAACTGCTCCAGAAAGTCATCGTATTTTGGTAGAAGTTTATGGTGAACATGCTCTAGCTGAGCGAACATGCCAAAGTGGTTTGCACGATTTAAAAATGGTAATTTTGGCTTGGAAGCCAGCCAAATCAACGGCAAAGCCGAATATCAATGGCGCGAAGGTAATACTCTGTATTTGGTGGGATCATAAAGGTGTGCTGTATTATGAGCCGGGTGAAACCATCAATGGACAACGCTACCGAACACAATGAAAAAATGACACGAGGCAATAATTTTCCATCATGACAACGCTCGGCCCCACGTTGCTATTCCGGTTAAGAACTATTTGGAAAACAGTGGATGGTAAGTTTTACCCCACCCGCCTTATAGCACAGACCTTACACCTTCTGACTACCATTTGTTCCAGTCGATGCAGACCGCCCGCACTGAAATACGGTTCACATTAGAGCAGAATATCAAACATTGGCTTGATTCATTCTTGGCTGCCTAGCCGGCGCAGTGCTTTTAGGTTGGGATCCACAAATTGCCAGAAAGGTCATAGCTTTAGATGTTCAATACTTTCAAAAATACTATTGTACATGTTTTTCTTAAATAAACGTTAAAATTTTGAAAAAAAAAACAGCACGAATTAAGTTATAGATCCAATATAATAATATTTTATGTTTTTTGCAATATGATCAAGGGATTGACAGAGAGTTGATTTTAATACATCTTTAAAAATAATTAAATGTGTGTATGTTCGTTTATAGTCTAAAATTTAGATAGTTGTGCATAGTTAGATACTTTGTATTGCTAAAATTATGCAAAATTTACGTATTTTCATGTCGGATCTAGAGTATTCGAACTAATTGTTAGGTCCCTTGATAAATCGAACAGAATCCATGTTTTGGTACGCCCACTGAGCAATCATTTCGAATTAACGATAATTTGCTCAGTCGGGCTTTGTGGCTTCCTGACACTTTGCAATTCGAAATCAGTTAGTTAGTTTTGTCTCTGTAACTAGTTTTTTTTGTCGCATTTGATTTTTTCCCTGTTCTTCGCCCATATGTTTCCAATGCTAGTTAGATTATGTCTGCGTATACAGTAGAATTCCCATATAGTGAGGTCGGTTGTAACGACATTTCGGTTATAACGACAAAGTTAAAAGCTAAAGTTTGGTTTCCCATTCAATAATGAATAACCTATGTAGCGACATCAGCTTGTAACGACGAAACCTCCCATGTGTGGTCGTTGTAACCGAATTCTTCTGTATTGTATGCGACGTGAACAATGTAAGTAAAAAATGCTTGTAAGATTTTGTGACTTTCGACGATTTTGTACATTTTGACGATGATGTAGAAGTTTGCTGTGCTCTGTGCAACGACGAAATTTTGGCAGCTTCCAATTCAAGCAACAAAAATGAAAGAACGATCAAGAAGAATTGGAAGCAGTACCAATTTCGACAGTCACATCGTCAATTCGATACCTTGAGTATCATGCTGCCAACGTGATGTGTGTTTTTTTATCGTCATGGATACATGAAGTGAAGTAAGATTCAAAAAAACGATTCGCAATTGCTTCGACTTTTATATGTCAAAATATATGAAGAAAACATCGAAATCTTTGTCAAGAGAATTTTAATAGGCAGTCACTTTTCACTGCCGATATTATTGGCAGTTTATAGGCTGTTTCTTTTGTTTCATGTATTTGCACATGCAAATAGTATTTTGCATGTGCAAATTCACTATTTTATAGATTTTTGAAATAAAAACCGAAATTCGCTCGGGATGTAAACGACGTGCACCCATTAATGCAGCACGAAATTTTTAACAGCTGAGGAATTATATACATTTGTTCTTCCTGTCATTTACATTTTGAGAGGTATTCTATTGAATATTATATCGAAATGTATTGAAAAGGGAAACAAAATACTTGTACGACACAAAAAAGGAACAAAAATATGGGATTTTTAAAATTATAACTTTCTTTTGCTGCATTCCTCAACATGAAATAATACATATTTACAATACATATTATGTATACATTTGATAAGAGCTTCTCGCTTTATAATGTATATTTGATAAACGCTGCACTATTTATAATGTGAACATAATAATAATGTTTTTGTAACATATTTGACATACAAGAAATTATAAAATTCTGTTTTATGTGACATGTAGTAATTTTCCCGTGTATTAAGGCCGAGTTCATAAACGTCACACTTCGGCAGCCCTGCAAGACTTGCGTTCATAAATGTAAATAAACTGCAGTGGTTGTGCATGATAGCAGTCGGCAAATGCGTTAATAAAAGCAATGTGAAAGTCTAAATGCAATCAAATTGGCAGTGATTTTTGTTTTGTTGCAGGATTGCAGGGAAACCGAAAAGTGGACCTTTTCATACGAAAATGATTCCTAAGAACATCATACGGAAATTCTTTTATTTTTTTAAGGAAATTTCTGTTATTTGGAACACGTTTTGACATGGCCCTTTTGCTGTCTATTTTACTACGGTTTCATTACTTAATAGTTTTGAAAGTTGGTCAGTTTATTATATTTATTAAAAATTAATCCTAGTTTCGTACTCTTCTTAGACATGATGTAGACTTTCATTCAGACAAATGTCAACCAAACACTTTTTGAGTCGCCCACTTATGTTGCATTTATGAATACTTTCTTGACAATGCTGACCTGCTGAAAACTTGCGGCAGTATTCGTGTTCATAAATGTATAGAGAGAATATTTTGTACAGTGCAGGGGCAGGGGCAACAATGTTGCAATTATGAACTCAACCTAAATCTGATCCGTCATGAACATATTTTTCAATTATCACTTTCACATTTTTATTATTTAATTTTAGAATTTGCTATGCAGAGAATTCTCAATACGAACTTAACAACAACTCTTAATTATAACTTACCGATCTTATACAGGAGCTTATTCTAAAATTTCTCGTAGAATATGCCGAGAGGAACGCGTTACTTCAAAATTTCCGTCGACAACCACAATTCCCATAAATTAGAATGCATAACAAAAATACCTTTTAGGAGAATCATGTTGCAACATTTTTCTCAGCGGAATTCCAATGTCCAGACTTTAAGAGAATCATATTGCAACATTTTTTCCAGCGGAAATTCAACGTAAGATAATCTTTTTCGGTACATTGTAATTTCGCTGTAACCACAAAAACAACGTGAAAAATAATGAAAATGCAATGTAAGCAGTTAGGAAAATGATGTGAAGTTTATTAATATAAGTTTTAAGTTAGTCACGAAGTGAATCTCAATAAAGAAGGTCTTGTGATCTTGGAATAGAAATAATAGAATTGTTTTTTTTTTTTAATTCTGTCGAAACGTTCTTTAGGTAACGTTTCATTAAAATTCACATTTCATTCAACTTTTGGCCGTTGAATACGTTCGAATTGAATGTTTCACTTGTCTGTAAGGTGAATACATTTTGAGGCCATCGTAGACAGCGTTCGATTCAAAACTCCCCAAACCAACATTGACATTTCTCAAACGCCGATAATTCATTGCGTACCTGGGTGTTTCTTGTGTAATCGTGAGTTATTTTCTTTAAAATGTGAGTATTTTACATATTGCTTGAACATACTCATATAAATATGTGTATGGAGCTGATTAATTCCATGAAGCTGAATCCACATATTGCAAAAACCGATTACAAGCGGCGAGAAGATCTGAGGAAGATGACTTGAAATTATTATTCAAACAAAAGGCTATACAAATCTGAAAAATGAATTAACACAATAGATCACACTCCAATTTTGTTTTTCATTATTTTGCAGTTGCTCTTAAAGAGGTCAGAAGCTAATTCGGCTTCATTACCAAATGCATTCAATTATAAGTCCATACTATCCATTTTTTTAATTTTTTTACTTGCAAAACACATTTCCCTTGCTCAATTTAAATGTTTAAGAACTGTTTCCAACATTAATTGCCATCTTCTTCGTTTCTTAGGGCTCTCCAGTCCGGGGTGGACGAGGGCCTCACTCCAGTTTTGCACACAAAGCCGGCTGAGGTCGCCCTCGACTTGTGGGCGCCAGCTTGTACTTGGCCGTTCTCTGTTACGTTGCGACTCAGGCTCATCGTCGAAGATTCTTCGGGCCGCGAAGGACTGATAGCAGACCAAGAGTATCTTCATCCGCTTTGGATATAGTCTATGCCTCTGCTGTGTAGAGCGGGACGGGGTCAGTTTCGTCTTCCGAGAGATGGCTCTATTACTCAATTGCCTCTTGAGCGTTTGATCTCGGTACTGATGTTGTTTGTACTGAAGCGAAGTCCTTCAGTACCTTGAAGTTGTAGCTGCCTTCCTCGATGACAACATATATTTCGTTTTCCCTCATTCACCGCTTAACACATTTTCGCCACCTCCGTTTTAATGGCAGCAAACGCTTCGTTGACGGCTCTCTGTGTTCGACCGATCACGTCAATCAATGGCAGCTTCTTTAAGGGACAACGAATCCAATCTTCTTGAATTGTTTGCGCTGGCGGCGACGAACTTAGAGGATATTCCGGGAGACTCGATCGGCAAAGATCCTAGCAGTCCGTTGCGATTTCAGTTTTCCGAAGTCAACTCGTAGTGTCCTTTCTTGACTCGGCTGTTCTCTTGATATCCGAGTTGTAACCTTGGCTAAAACAAGGAAATGACCCGAGGCCCCATTGGCTGGTCGAAGCACTGAAAAAGTGTCTGACGTCGATCGTAGCGTGATCCCTGATGACGGTTGAGTAATCAGTGGACCGTCAGGTTCCTTTAAGGATTTTGAGATGTGGGAATAGCGTGGTGGCTACAGAAAGGTAGCAAAGTCCACCAGCAGTCAGTTTTCGGATGTGGTGTCATGCAGGGTGTGCTTGCATATGACGCTGTTGAAAATGTCCTCTTTACCAAGCTTAGCGTTCATATATCCTAGAGCGATCTTGGTGTCGTCGCATGGGCATTGATCGTATCTTCTTTTTAGGAGATCATAGAAGTCATCTTTGCTATTCTCATCTTTGTCGTCCGTTGGGGCATGGGAGCAGATTAGGATTATTTTCCCGAATTTTCGCCTCGGATGCGCTCGCGTATGTATTTAACGCTTAAGACTTTTTGCCGAAGTCTGCCCGAAAAACAAATGCACATCCAAATAACCACTGTCATCGCTCTTTGTAGCAATCGCCATAGTAGATGTCGCCCATGCCATGATGGCGGTGATATATGCCTTATAGGCTTCTAGGTCCTCAGCGAGTTCATTGTCTGCACGTAGAATGTGAGGTCCTTTAACCGGTCCTCTTACCGAAAGGCAAAGGGAACAGGCAGGTTTGTGCGTCTGAATTAGGCATTTTTTATTTGGTGAAGAAGTTAACCACACTTCCAACTGGGATGAGAGCTCCTTTTGTTTATCCCCCGGATAAAGTGGTCCGGAAAGGATCCGGCATAGGTAGCCTCTTTCAAGCTGTGAGCGCCCCCGTTGGCCCTAAAGAATGGCCGCCGCGGGGTCTCGACCTGATCCTGAAAAAACAAGTAGTTCCTGCTTGCTGCAGTTGTGGATGCCGCCGTTGCCAGTTGATCAACTCCTCCGCCGCCATCAAGATGAGCCCTGGTAGGCTCACTCTCTCCCCTCTCTCGTTCGCAATCGCCAAAGACGTCACAGGAGTGTTGGTTATCCCATCTTCTGTCGATGTTACTAGGCTCCCGGATTCACCACCCTCGCGGGCGGATCCATATTTTTAATTCAACACACCAAGATTCATCACTGCAGTTTTGCTTATCATCCAGCTTTCAAGACTGACGAAATAAGTGTTTTGTAGATCATGATTTGGTCCTTCGAGTTTTGATCACAGTTGTTTCAACAAACCGAAGTAACACCGGTTCCCAAGGATGGTTCTACGTCGGATCAGTGGCGTCAGTGGCTTCCATGTTAACAGCTACCCGCCGCACTCCAGCACCAAATTGAAGAAATCACACAATGCGCCGAAATCCGGTGCAGATTTCAAACGGCACGGAAGTCATTGACCGAACAGCGGGGTGCATCGCGTACGTGTTAGCTTACTGCGACACAACCGGATCAATTTTCCCGGTATCCCGAATTTAGCCATTGCTTCGAGTTGTTCGTTGTGATGAATAATGTCGTATGCGGCCTTAAAATCTAATCGATAAAAAAGGTGGTGGTGTATCTATTTGAAACCCGCTGGTTTTACGGAGGATTTGCTTTAGTGTGAGAATTTGGTCAATAGTCAATTGGCCTGGAGTGTGGCTTTCAGCACTGCTACGTGCCGATTGGTGCGGTGGACAACAGCTTTAATCGTACACACAATACGCTGGACAGGTTCTTATAGAAAACCCGTCGCTGCGAATGTCAATATGTCAACTTGATCTATACATTGATAGTGATCGTTACTGGCATCAAGTTGGGAGTAAAAGGGGTACAAAGCATCGACGTCCTCAATAAAGCGTTACAATGCGCAGATATAGCTTTTGCTGGACTGAAACATCAGCTCAGTAGTACATGAAATTATTATTTTTTGCTTTTGATGGAATTGTGTAATAGTTATTTAGCAATTGTAATTCTTCGAAAGACCATGGTGACTTCAACAGGATTATTCTGAAAGAAGGGGGTTTATATGTATATTTACAGAATTATAGTGATTTAGGAAACTATTGGAACTACAGTAGAATCTCGGAAACTATTTTCTATAAGACTAACAGTTCGGAAAGTTTCACTATTTTGATTTTCGATTACGACAGTCTACCATGGAGCAGATAAACGTCTAAATGAGTCGGTTTTTATACCGTTTTTAATTAGAACTTTTCTTTTTTGTTTTTAAAACAAAATTGATTATTAATTTGATATATCATACGTTATTATTTAACAAAATTTTTCTCTCGAAAAGATGGCATTTAATTGTTAAAATGCTTATATGTTGATAGGGAATCAAAAATTATTTGTCGAGATGTATGCCACTCTAAAGGGACCAGAGTTTAGCAGAATTAGCTTAAAACATTGTGAAACATATAGCTAGGTATGGTATTATAACAGTCACAACGTTTAGTAACGCAAAGAAATGTCACAACATACACGACATGGACGGCTTTCAAAATGTATCAAAATTCATCGTGTTTAAGTCGTTAACTTTGCACATTAATGTTACAAGCCCATCAACTACATTTATGTCCCTCTCCGTCTCCAAAATCCATGCGGCAGAATACTTTTAAGCTATTGTATTCTCTGAAGCCGATTTAAAAGTATGTAAAGTATGCAGACATGACAGACGGGCAAGTCGAAGAATTGGTTAGCGACGAAATAGAATAGTTCAAAAAATTTGTTATTCAATTTGCGCTTTTCAATTAGAAGCTTTTATTTATTAAATACTTTAGAAAGTGTTGCATGGTACATATAATAATGAACTTCTGTTTGCACTCTATATCGATGACATAGCAAATTCTTTACCGGGGTAACAACCCCGTTGGAGAGGGAGAGGTCAAAGTGCTTATGTATGCGGACGATTTAGTTTTTTTCGCTGACAATCCACATACTCTCTAATTACAAATAAATAATTTGAAATGCTACTGCAACATTTGGGATCTAGAGATAAACACCACAAAGTCTAAAATTATGGTTTTTGGCAATGCTCGTGGAAACAGGTCTTCACGGAAAAATTGGTACCTAGACAGCGAATCAATCAAAGTTGTGAAAAACTTTAACTACCTGGGTTTTCTTATTACATCAAATTTAGACATGCGGTCACATATTAATGAGCAACTGCAGCAAAATCAACCTAATGTGGAAAGGATTTTTTGCAACTCCTAGATTTGCTATACATGTCGAATCTGGCCATCCTCAAACATACCTGTGAAACCTGAAAGCAAATGCTGACAACATAGTCAAGCTGATAAACAGGCCAGGCAACAGTCGTCAAAGGAGATTACTCGGGATTGCACTTCAGCAGAATATAACGCTTTTCAAAGAATGGAATGAACCTGCATCTTCACATAACATAGTGCTAGATCTCACAGAGGCAAACCACTATGTGTGAAAATACTATGTATATGTTATATGTATGCATTTGGATGCAGGGCGCAATCCTCTCCATCGAGGCTTTTGTATAAACTTCTAAGCCACTCACTGGGGAGCAATAACTACTTTAACAATGAGCTGACTACCAGTCAAACAAGTCTAATATTCAGAGCGAGGACTGAACTTTTAGAACTTAACTACATCCCCCATAGGCAAGACCTCCACTCTATCTGCACCCTTTGCAATCGCAACGATGTGGAAATATGTATCACTTTGTCGCGGTTTGCCCAATTCTACTCGAACTACGTCTACTCTACTTCTCCAAGGAATCTCTCACACTTGAGGAAGCCAAGCAAGTCTTAAATGGGACACTGGGATGGAATCTGCTTTTCCTGTTTTGCAACCATGCCTTGCATGGTACTAGAATTTCTATACTTAACTCTGATTTTTTATATCGATTACGAAACTGAAATATATGAGTCTTTCTTGGTATACATACATATATTTATGAAATAATGTCAGCTCTCCACAGGCACCACTTTGCCATGTTAATTATTCTTTTGATATTCAAATTTGTAATTGTATTATGATTAATAAGGAATGAATAATAATAATAATAATATGTGTGGCGCTACAGCCAGTGCCTAGCTTCTCAGCAACTACTCGTTTTGTGTGTGTTCTATTGTTTTATCACAAGTGGAAGGGACCTACAGTTTTATGCCGACTCCGATCGGCCAAAATTTTGAGACGCTTTTTTTAGACAGTTATTACTCTTGAACATTGTCAGTGACTCGAAAGAGGTGGAGCCTTGAAAATTATTTTTTGGTAGCACCGGCCGGAAA
This sequence comes from Eristalis tenax, assembly GCA_905231855.2. Taxonomy (NCBI): domain Eukaryota; kingdom Metazoa; phylum Arthropoda; class Insecta; order Diptera; family Syrphidae; genus Eristalis; species Eristalis tenax. Next base: position 101,966,821 of record HG993124.1, on the reverse strand, counting down.
ACGAGTTGCGTCGACCCCTACGCAACAGATGTTTGTGAACAACTAAACTGAAATTATGAAGAACAGTAAGTAAGCACCATAAAGTTATTTATGGTATGTTGAAAGCAAAAACCCAACGGGAGTCCGAGGAAAGATCTTGAACGTAGTTTCTTATAGATAATAATTAAATACATAATTACTAATTATAAGTTATTAAAAATAAAACAAAATAAGCCGACAGTTGCGGTTGTGGCGCTGTAGGTTGTTCCATCGACTTCTACGCACTTAAACTTTCGTTGCCTAGGCTCGATTCCGAGTACGATCAAAATAGTTTATACGGCCCCACCTCTTTCGAATCACTGACAATGCTCAAAAGAAAATAACTGTCTAGAAAAAGCTTCTCGAATGTGAGAAGAATGGTGGTTGGGAGTCGGCAGTCGACTCGACCCTGGGTCTCCAGGGTCTGTAGAGCCACCCACATTATTTTTCTGACGATTGCCCAAACTAAAGGCACGGCGCGACCTTGAGTCAAAAATATAACGAAATTCACAGCACTTGTAAAAACAATAGCAAGCTTCAGAAATGCGTTACATACGCAATGACGTTTGTGATACATTGTATCAATATTGTCAACACAATGTTCTTTTTCAGCCGGAACAATATTCAGTTTAGAACACATGTATAACAAAACCTATAATAAGACATCAACTGTTCCGTACCGCTTCGTGGTGATGCCGGTCTGTTGGAATTAACTATCCTTTCTCAAGTTTGGGATTGTTTAATTTAGGGTCTCGTTATATTTTGCGCATGATGAAACTAGTGTTTTTGGGAGATAACGTACATATGGGGTCGTGTCTGTTTTCTCATACGTCTTTATTATGAGAAGGAATAGGAGGGATAGTGAAAGGGGATGCAAGCACTCAAGTGATAGTCAGAAGAGAGTTGAAAATCAGATAAAAGTGTATAAACTTTGCGTTCACTGGGATTCGAACCGGGGACCCTAGTAACCAAGGGCAGGCACATAACCGACTGCGCCATCCAGTCGTCTTATGAGAAAGACTCTTATCAACAATTCTGCGATTTTCCGTTTTGAAAATATTCCGTTTTAAGTCTTAGAAAAATTCCTTACTTTATTTAAAGAAAAGACAAACTCGAGAAACGAAATACACGTCTGGCCCGAAGTTATAATATCTGTAAAGGTGTACTCCCACTTGACCTGTATTTTTGTATGTGCTTATCGATATGTACAAAACTGCGTTTCTCAATATGGTCAACATAAATTGAATCTAATGTGCTGAATGAAACTAATTGCTGGTGTTTTGTTTAGCACTTTTCGTTTAGAAATTGCCGGATTTCTCTTCGATAAAAATGTATCAACCAGCATTCCTCCAGATTGAAATGGAAGTCTAAAGAAGTCAGGCGTTGCGTTCTGATTAGACGGAAATCATAGTTGCAAAGAAGTGCCCAATGAATACGTACGTTGTGTCCATCCATACAGTCTTACTACGACGACATCACTGTTAAATGGTTTAGGTGGAAGAGGAACTGTCAAAAAAGTTAAGAGTTGACCAACTTCATCCGTCGTAATGAATTCCACCTGTGAACCGCATTTTCAGTCGCTCCCCTATCATTAGGGCTTTTGACTTGTCAATAATTTTACATTACTCAACGCACGCAACGGATTCTATGGCTTTGGACCTTATAAACAAGACGCTTATATCTACCTAACTAGTGTTTAGGTTTGTAAGAATTACATTGTTTATATGTAAGAATAGCCATATTAAGGGATAATGTTCAGAATTAAGAAGAATGCTATGTCCAAAGTATGTATCGATAGGATGAGCAAATCCTCATTAAAGCCTTGCCGTTTTCATCATGTTTTGAGCGTTGTCCGTCATTATTCACGAATTCCAAACAAGTTAATCAAAATAAAACATTTTAAAATGTCTACAGTGTATATAAGGGTGATTTTTTAAAAGCTATAGGAAAGTTTTTCAAAGAAAAACACATAAAATTCAGAAAAATGCATGAAATCTTTATTTGAATCGATATTACGGTCCATATAATTTAATGTTTGAAGATTATTTCATGCAAATGTTGACCTTGACTGCGCCTCAAATGGTCCATCCGCTTAGTCCAATTTTGGAATACTCTTTCCAACATTTCGGCCGGTATCTCACGAATAAATGCTTCAATGTTGTCTTCCAATGCGTCAATTGAAGCGGACTTGTCTGTATAGACATGAGCTTTAACATAGCCCCACAAAAAATAGTCTAAAGGCGTTAAATCGCATGATCTAGGCGGCCAATTGACCGTTCTCGAACGTGAAATAAAATGTTCACCGAACTCGCCTCTCAATAAGTCCATTGTTGCGCGTGCTGTGTGGCATGGGGCATGTGGCACCGTCTGCTTGAAACCACATGTCATGCAAGTCAAGCTCTTGCATTTTGGGCAAAAAAAAGTAGCTCTTGCAATGCTTCTGGCTGATATTCACTCCAAAATCGACAATTCTGCTTATTTACGTACCCATTGAGCCAAAAATGAGCTTCGTCTAAACTGACCATAAAATGGAAGAAGCGCGCGATGAACTTTCTTAACAGAGCACGCATTTTGATAATAAAATTAAATAATTTGCAAGCGTTGTTCGTTTGTAAGACGATTCATGTTTAAATTATAGACCAAACTGAAGATGTTTGACAGTGAAACAAAACACGAAACGTGCGTCAGCTGTTTAAACCAGTGTTGCCAAAAAGATAATAGCTAAAAAATCACCCTTTATATCAGAAGACTTTATTTTATCTGAGATATTGCATCAGTTGTATGATGTCACCAATTATTATTTTAGTAACGGTATTTGTTCAATCTCCTTGCACTATCGAGGAATCATTACCGTCTTTAAAAGTGACAATTCATACTTTTTTTCAACACAAAAGCGACGCTCTTAAACCATACATGATCGGAAGCTCGAAAGGGCATCAAATCACGTACATAAGGCAAGTCCATTCGTCTTTTTTGGAATTGATTACGTTTTAATATATTTTTATTGAACTGATGAAAGCGCTTCATCTTCACCTGATTCTTTTGTACTTATCCAAATGGAGGAATGCTTCTGTGGGGACGAAGCCGTTGTGCCGTACCCTATCGTGGTATAGTGTATTGGGGTAGTAAGCCCACGAGATAAGGTTATTGACCGAGTTTATCTCGGTATCCTGCTTGAATCAACTTCACCAGGAAATTGTCCACTCTTATCAGGTTTGCCCTGTTGTATAAGACCTCATTGGAATATAATTTTTTGTACTGGGACTCTGGATTTCGATAAAGGCGAAGGCAAGCCCTAAGACAAGCCCTCTGTCATATTTTGATTGGGTCCCAGCGTGCAATCTACCCTATTGGAAACTATTGGATCACCGAATCACCTTCTTTGTTTGTGTAGTGCTTTCGCTACCAGTAAGAACTTACAATTTGGGGTTGCTAAATTATAGAATTGCAAAAAAAGAAAGTGGAAAATGTTCCGTTCAGAATCTATATATGTAGGATGCTGGTAGTGCTGGATATATGGCCCATGTTTGCAATATGACCCACCACAATACCTCACAATAGGAAATGCTTACACATGCAACTATAAACACATTTTATTTCGATTTTATTTTCGAACTGACTATCGATCGTTGCAATTTGTTCGGTCTGGGTCAAGAGATGTGTGGTATAAAGCACTTAAAAGATTTTTAAATATCTATTCATCATTTGGTTAAGTTTTGCGTGTGTGTTTTTAAATAAAAATTGTCTGAAAATAAGTAAACGGTGTTACAATATTGCTTAGTCCTCAAATTAAGATATCAATTTGTGAAATTAGAATTATTTAATTGTTTGTGATGTGTGAGATACTTCAGAAAATAGTGAAAAAGCTCGATGTTGGTAATTTGATCCAAAATAGGTATACCCAATTTATGGGCCAAATATGGGCATATTTCGCAAGTAATTTTTCAGGTAATAATGGGCAGAAAACGTTAAACGAAAAGATGTGCACATTTTTTTTAAAGTGTTAAAATGAGTTCAATGCTTTTGTCATACGTTTATTTTTTCCTATGTTGTTTTCATGTATTTGGTTTATAAGGACTGATTACTAAATATTTGTTTAGACAATTAAAAAAAGGCAAAGTACAGTAAGGCAACATTGGCTGTGTGTGCCATATTTGGGACACTTACTATAATTATCTCGAAATTTACGTTATTGTTAATAATAAAAACAATAGGTGGGCCCTCTTCCGAGGCAAAATCAGTGCATATCCCAGAAATAGCACTGCTGAATTGTTTATCTATATCAGGTAATCCCAAACCAAATTCTCTATTTATAAATCGCTTGAAAGGTCATACGTACATGATTCCTCATTTCAGAATTAGAAAATGTAAAATCTGTCTTTAGAACAACTTCCTACTGCTACTATTTGGTAAAGATTTTACTTGCCTCTGTCAACAAGACTGTTTTCATAGCGACTATTGCAGTCCCAGTCAGGTATAGCAGAAATGTCACTTTTTTTTTAGTTTAACTACATTTCTTACGCCTGCTACTCAATGTAGTAATCAATGTAGTATACGTAAGAAAATGTATTGGGTAGGCGTAGAAAAAATGTCAAAATGTAGTTGAGATGTCAATTTAACGTCAGTTCAGTTGTGCTTGTAAGTGGAGAATGTGAAAACATTCTACAAACACTGCAAAATTCAGACGTAACAAATGTAGATAATCAATGAAACAAATCGCGTGTGTAGTTTATTAGAATAATAACTGGTGAATAATTGAGTAGATAACCCCATGTAGTCTACTCTGCCATCTCTGGTTCCCTGGTAATCTTCTGGTCACTAAGTACAAGGATATACCGGTGTTTGGCGCCATTTATATACCATTCAGTACCCGCTATTTGAAGAATCTAGAAGTGCAAAAACCAACAAGAATATTCAACAATTCAACGCCCAACATCGACCTACACGATTGAATAAACTATAGTTTTGTGACTATACCTTCCATCCTATGCGTTCGTTGTGCATGTCACCCCCAATACACCAATCCATTCGCACTCCGATCCCATCCACGTTGGTGGCCCAAAGCCGCAGTCAGAGCAACGCCGTTTAACCAGTATGGACACGAGAAAAGCTCTTTTTTTACCCCCATTCCCGTCACACAAACAATAACAGCAGAAGGAATGTCAGTATAAAACCGAACTAGAGCTACCCAACCCACATCACTACGCAGTGGAGTACTTAACAAGACGGTTGCAGATAAGCACGCATTTCAAGAAGTAACAAAGAACCAATCAGTTGTGTCAGAGAATTGCTGTTTATTCGTGAATTTTCAATTGTGTCTCAAGGCTCAAGGATTACCGGAGATCAAACAAAGTGAACACAGTGCATAAAGTGAAGGATTAAAATGAGACCGCTATTTATAACGGTGAGTGCGCTAAGAACAAATATTCTTAAAGAAATTTCGACACAACAACCAAGATCATATCTAATGGGAAACCTGTTCGTGAGATACTTCGTTATGTGACACGGGGACACTTGTGTGTGACAGAAAGACGTTTTCACTTTCATTTCAATTATAAAATACACATGTTCGATTTAATGAGATCAAGTCATCAAAGCGAGTTAAATGCGTGCTGGTGATTTTTCAAGACATCTATATACCCATAGAGCTAGGATCTTCGGTTCGTTATAAAATGTAGCCACTTCATTTTTTGTCAAAAGATTTAAAGATTGATTTGGCGGATAGAGTTCATAGAGAGTGGTTTTGTTAGATAATGCAATGAATTGATGCATTTTGTTATTGCACTATTGTCCAGCAGTGAAACGAACTACCGCATTCGTGCCGGAGATACTTTGGCTCAAATGTTTTGCATAACAATCGCTGATTTCATGATTGGAATTAATTTCCTAGTGAAAAGTGAGACCGTAATCGGTGAAGCTGTTGTTTATTTCTCTTTTCAAGTCATGGTTCGATTTTAAGATGGGTCAGCGTACTTAAGGCGTGATAGAAATTGGAAAAAGCGATATGTTTTTGTATGTACTTGCATTTGTTTGTTAGTGGAGAAATTCGTTTAAATAACCTTGGAAAATAATCCAATCTGATCCTTTGTCGATGTATCTAACGTTCAATGCAATTACGGCGCTTCTGAATTTAACTTTCTATATTATTGTCTTTTAAATCATATCAATTAAGGGGTACTGTTTGATTTTAAATTTATGTTCACAATCAGAATTTTCAGATTTTCTTCCAATTCTTTTGGATTGGAAATACATTTTGATTAAAATTATGTGGAACAACTTGCAGATGAACTTAATCAAGAGTGTATACATACGTACATTGCAAGATATCATGAAATCCTATACAAAAAGTGCGCAATAACTTAAGACTAGAAATCATCACTTGTCAAAATTCAGTTCAGGATGTCACAAACAATTTTTTAACAGATTCCAAAAATAATTTGTCATCAATCATGTTTGCATCATGTTTTTTTTTAATATCTAACTGCAGTGAAATTGGATTTCAGTCGCTAATAATTATTTTCAAAAATCAAAGACAAAATAAAAACATAAAGCATGATAATCCCAAACAAATAGGAATTCCACTTTTTGGCGCACTTCATGTTGACATGCAATTGCATTTGGCCAACAAACTTCATGGTCAAATATCAAAGAATTGGCACATGTGTACTCCGACTTACTTACCTTATAGAGTTTATGGCACATTTGGCTGAAATCCATATTTTATTTCAAGATTTTTCCATGTGTAAAGTGCGAAATCGCGTTCCAAATTAAATAACCTCGAAGTCAAAAACACAATTGGCTCACTCCGCGGAACAAATCAACAGCAAACAAATGTGTAAACGTTAATTCGTCATCGATATAAATCCAGTTTCCTCCAAGGGCCGAGTTCAGTTGTCTTTTAGAGATTTTTATCTTCCATTCAAGTCCGTATCAACTCAATTTGCAAAGGTAAGCTCAAGTAGGAAATGCCATAAGGTAGTTCAAAATAAAAGTAAAATGACACAGTTAGTTATCAATGGGTGGTTTTTAGAAAAATGTCAAGGCCATTCAATTGCTGCGGACAAAGCTTAATACATATAATAAAAGTATCCGGTTACTTGATATTATCCCAATTATCTCAGAGTTAATTCGTAATTTTGTGAGAGATCAATCAAACGGCCACAAATCCTATGTATTGAGGTGTGGTTGGGTTTGCCTGGGGTCAGGATTAGTATTTTAATACTTTTGCATTTTTTTTTTTGTGAACTAAAATGTAGCATTCGAGTATCTTTCGCAATTATAGATTACACTATGGCATGTACATAACTGACCCACATGTTTATTGATTGAAGCGGATATGGAATTACCAAACAAATATATGAATGCACCTCAGTTACATTTTTTCTATGATATTGTCTTCGTGTTTCTTGTAGCCATCTCCAGAACAAGTAGACACATGTCACTCAACATATTTTGTTCATAGCCTTTAGATAATAAATTTGTTCTTGCTAGTATTTACATATTTTATGTTCAAAAATGGTGTAATACATTTGAGAACACCGACCGCATTTTGCCTTTCATTGCATGTATTTGGATACATGTGGATTGGATAAATATTTCTCCTCTCAACCCAGGGAGTGACAGTAATAATTAATAATTTATTTGTTGAGCCTAAGAACCGAGTTGCCCTAAAGAAGTGCCTGCTTCTTAGGCTTTTTTTGGTCTACTGCAGGGGCGCTGTAATTAGCAGCTAGACTGCCCTTTATCTGATATCTAAACAGAGCGCTAGAGCGCATTGGAAAAGACAGAAAATGGCAAAATAACACGTCTGTGGGTATTGATGTTCATACATCAGAGTTATCTGAGAATTAGAAAACAGATAACTTTTTTTTTCGGATAAACACAAGGTTGAAATATTGTGTAGTTGTTTTGTAGTCACGAACACTTTAATTATTAGTGTACGCGTTGTGCTTAGAATATTATTTTTTTGCGTACGTTTTACGTTTCCACTAGCACGATGACAAAAACGTGTCCACTAGTCCACTAGACATGTATTTATAACCTCAATTCCATCAAAAAGTTTAGTCGCTATGCTTTTTCAAATTACGATTACCTGGCATTAAGGAGACCTTAGTCCTTAAGGAGAATAGTAGAAAAAGTAATATTTCACTTAAAGTCGTGCATACAGACCACTAGATCTCTTTCACCAGTGGCATAAATGCCAATTAATAATACCCTTAAGCATGTCATGAATATTGCCTGTGGAAAGTATCGAAAGTCGTATTGTCTTTCCTCCACAAATGTGAATTTAGCATACCAATAAGCAATTCAGACGCGAAAAAATATGCATTCCTGACTGTCTTCAACACTAGACACAAAACGATTATATGTATTCATCGTACCTCTGCCCTGACTCATAATGAGTAGAGTAAAGCTATATTTTCATAAATCCCCACCATACTAGCAAGATCCAACGCACTTTTTTAGCAAAAATCTTTATAACGCCCCCTGCACTGTCAGAGGGTAAGGCAAATCACGTCTCATGCCGATGCCGCACCTATGTATTCGTCATTTATGCATGGCGTTGTTGCACAATGAAAAGAGAAATGCTAGATGGTGGTATCCGTTCCATTATGAGTTCGTACACTATCCGTCGCTCAGGAATGTGAATAGCAATTATAAAATCGAAACAATTGGCGTAGAAGGGTCAGCATGAACTGAGGTATATTTCATGTGTTCACTTTCTGATAATCGCATCATGATGACACGTTTCGCAACCTTCGAACAAGATTCTGCGAAAGTCGTTGGCCTTGTGCAGCTGTGAATACAGTGGCAACGTATTTTATGCTACACATTATTTCCTGAAGTGGTATAAAGTTGAAGACAGACGCAAACGCACGCAAGATTGCAATTGGAAACAAGCTTTGAGTTTCTTCATACCCTGGATGTTGTATCTGTCATTTGGGACTGAATGCGATTAAATCTAAAATATAATTTTTGACAGTTACTTCGTAGTGGACAGAAATGAAGCATGATAGAGATGCCCAACTTCACAACTGATTGACCCCTAGTCCATCGATGAATTTGACGGATAATCGTGCAAATTTTGACGGTTATTCATGAATTTTTGACAATTATTTACGAAATAACGTAAATGGTTCTCTCAACGCTTGCTTTAGAAAACAATATAAAAAATGGTTGTCAAACATTTTAAGGGGCAAGAGAAGTAGAAGTTCGGCGTCTCTATCATACTTCATTTCTTGTAGTGGACGGGGTTCCATTTGAAAATTAATACTTTGATGATATGACATGAATTTACCAGAATATCTAGAAAATCTACAGAACTCTTACATCCGGGAGAAAACCGACTTCCTTTTTACTAAAAATTATGGCATTAATGAAGAACATCAAACGAAATCACATAAACAAACATTTACTAACTCTCACTTTCCCTCGTGTTCTGGAGAGGAATTGCAATTTCCTATATGTACACATTTTACAGACCTGTAGGAGTATCCACAGTTTCTGCTGATCGATGCAAGGTTAATTGCGTTCGTCTGTCCCATTTGAAACGTTCCAATGACAAGGTATAGCATTCTCTGTACTATACCACATCCATAAAACATTAAGAAGTTCACGAACATTCTTCATTCGCCATTATTTATACAAGCAATGCCACGGCATGTTGTGGCTTACTACCAGATCAGGAAAGGCTTCAATTCTGCAATGAGTCTATTTTTTCTTTATCCGTGAAATGGTTACAGTCTTGGCAGTTCCCATTCGATATATGTATGTACATAAGTAACGGCTTAAAGCGAAGCAATTTGAATGCGAAAGTAATTGTATGTTAAAGTTTTAACAGAAAGAGATATTATATGGATCGTGATGATCATGTTAATGTACGAATTTCTTGATAAGAAAGTTCAATGACGCTCGGGTTAGTGCCTTTTGCATTGGACAGTTCTTATTTGGATCACATCGAGCAATAGCATTTTTAGATATATTTGTGATTTATTTTTCTTCTGCAAATGTTGTCCGTTAAAAACGTAAACAAATACAGTAGAACTTCACCAAGTCGAATTTCAAGGGAAAATAAAGTAGGTTTACTTTATAGAATCTTTGAGTTATACGAAAATACACAAAATGTGCGGGAACAATGATGTTAGTAAATTTTAACGAATTTTGTATTTTTGTTTGTGTTTGCACGACCACCACGACCACTTTCCTTCTTCAAGTTACGGTTGAGTTACTGTTACACCGCACCAGAATCCTAACTGCACATGATTGTTCGTGACTAGTAGACGTTCCGATAGATATATTAGATCATTTACGAAAGCGGGGACCATAGAGTACATTTACTTTCTTATTAATTGAAGCTTTACACTATCTTAAATAAATTGCCTAACTTGACCTACCTATATTAACTGAACTAAAGCTGAAGGGGAGGAGGTCACAAGAAACAGAGAGAGAGGGTTTCTGAGAGATGATATACTGCAATGAATGTTGAGCATTGTTGGCGCAGCATTCTGGAGATTGGTTCGCAATGGTCATAAAGGGTGATTTTTTAGCTATTATCTTTTTGGCAACACTGGTTTAAACAGCTGAAGCACGTTTCGTGTTTTGTTTCACTGTCAAACATCTTCAGTTTGGTCTATAATTTAACCATGAATCGTGTTACAAACGAACAACGCTTGCAAATTTTTGAATTGTATTATCAAAATGCGTGCTCTGTTAAGAAAGTTCATCACGCGCTTCTTCCATTTTATGGTCAGTTATGGTCACGCTCAACGGGTACGTATATAAGCAGAATTGTCGATTTGGGAGTGAATATCAGCCAGAAGCATTGCAAGAGCTACCAATGCATCCAGAAAAAGTCACAGTTTGGTGCGGTTTATGGGCTGGTGGCATCATTGGACCGTACTTCTTCAAAGATGATGCGAATCGTAACGTAACTGTGAATGGTGAGCGCTACCGTGAGATGATATCCAACTTTTTTTTTGCCCAAAATGCAAGAGCTTGACTTGCATGACATGTGGTTTCAACAAGACGGTGCCACATGCCACACAGCACGCGCAACAATGGACTTATTGAGAGGCGAGTTCGGTGAACATTTTATTTCACGTTCGGGACCAGTCAATTGGCCGCCTAGATCGTGCGATTTGACGCCTTTAGCCTATTTTTTGTGGGGCTATGTTAAAGCTCATGTCTATACAGACAAGCCCGCTTCAATCGACGCATTGGAAGACAACTTTGAAGCATTTATTCGTGAGATACCGGCCGAAATGTTGGAAAGATGCCAAGTATGCCAAAATTGGACTAAGCGGATGGACCATTTGAGGCGCAGTCAAGGTCAACATTTGCATGAAATAATCCCCAAACATTAAATTATATGAACCGTACTATCGATTCAAATAAAGATTTCATGCAAGGCAAGTTTTTCCCCTCAAATTTTCAAAAGGCGAATTCCGTGTCTCTTTTTAAAATTTGTCACCCAACCATTGCTCGCATTAAAAGATCCTGACCTTTCCTTTATCTTCGCATGCAATGAGGAAGCCTTTGTCTTGAGGACCTCGCTGGATGATTGGCCCATTTTGCTGTCTTTGTTTTAGGAACCACTTGTACAGTGCCTTTTCCATATTCGGGTATTCGTCAGCCTTTAAAGTTATCCTCTTCCCGGGTCCACATTCGGTATCGGAAACAAAACTTTTATTTCGCGCTCTCTTCCTTTTATTCTGCTAATTGTAGATTTATGCACATTGTATTCACGGTATAATGAACGTATGGAAGCTCCTTTCTTAATCTTTTCTAAAATTTCGCTCTTGGTTTTATTTGATAATTTTAGAATTTTTTTAATGACACCCATTTTTAAACCTCAAAAGTGACTTATCCCTGCACTGACTTCATTAAACTAACAAACATGCTTTCAATGCATACATTCATCGTTCTATTACTCAGAAGTAGCGGTAAAATAACTGCCCAGAGAAAATGTAAGGCAAAAGAAAACAACAAAGATTGCCAAGAAACTGAGTAAAAAACAAATACGCATAAAAGAAGAAAGTTTGTTGCACTTATCGAGTAACTTTTTTTTTTAAAAGTTGCAATTACAGCGTCGACAATGTTGTAAATTCAGCTGTTCCGAAAACCGAGCAGTTGCGTTAATCGAGAACGTATTGTAATTATAAAAACACTTATATCACTGCTGTGACAAACACGCCTCTACCAATTCCACAGACACCTGATGGAGCTGGTAATCATACTCACATATGTACTTAGTTCCATATGCTATTTATTTAAAAGTTATTATAATAATATCATGCATACTACTACTATTAATAATAGCACACTATGCACATATGATGACATAAGCTCTAAAAATGCTAATGTGTAATTAAAATAACTGTTTTGCAAGGACAGTAATTCATGCAAAAGCATTTTAATTGAAAAACTGCTTAACATGTAACCTACAACTGCACTAAAGCCTACATTATTCTCCTTGATAAAAGTATCTACAGTAAAAGCTCTTTATTTATTTAATTATAATATTTATCCCGGCAAATCATCTTTAGATGTTGTTTGGGAAACCACCAGTACGGTTTAAGTTGGCGATAAATCGTAGCCCTTAAGCACAATGTTCATACACAAATACATTCATTTTTCATCAAAGAACATTAGCGGAATCCGACTTTTGGCAAAGTTTAAAACTAATCTCTTCTTTTTTATCAGTTCAAGTCACTATGCTCAACGACCCAACCACCATGGGTGACAGACAAAAAAATTTTTTCCTTGTAGCACTAGCATCCACAATAAACCAAATTTAACCAAATTGATTTAAATTGTAATACCATACCAATTTTTACTATTCATCATAGAATAGTCGATGTCACTGTCACAACGCAGATCTTTTGTTTTGTCGCATTTCCAAGCCAACAGTCTTTGTACTTATATGACATCCATCATATTCTAATAAAACCACATTTGTATAGGTGTTACCATTGTTAATTGGAAACCGCAGACGAAACCAAACTTTATTCACAAATTCCAAACCCCACAAGCGCAACAGTGACACGTTTGAAAACTTCCAACCTGAAAAGGCAAAGGCGGTAATCCATAAACTTAGCGCACAGTGGGTAGGCGAACTACAACCTCACATATGGATTAGAAAAGGAAAAACCAAACCCAGTTCAATTGCGAATTGCAGCAACTATAAAATCGTATCGAAGTCACACCATCAAGGTCGACGACTTTGTCCTGCTGCGCAAGTGACTTGAATTACTATGCAGTGTGCCTATAGACTGCTGTCCATTTCTATGGAAAAACACGCTAAGAGGTCTAATGGAGAAAAATGAAGTTCCATGTATGAGTTAAGGTTTCATTTATACATTAATGGCTGGGGAAAGAGTAGATATTCTGAAAAAGAAATCAAACCAGGTGGGAAGCAATCTGTCACGTCACGATCTAGACAGTGTGTACTATAACGGTGGGTATACTACGAAGTGATAGAATCATTTAGAATGTAAAAAACCCATGTTTTCATAAGTAAAAACTGAGCGACACAGTTGTTTGTACGAAATACACGGGTCTTATTCGATAAACATACATACATATATATACATAAGCTACAGAATCAATCGACATTCATCATAAACACTGAGCGCTTTACTCGGTCAAAATCGTCTGTACATGTATCTGTCGATTTGTTTGACCTACTCAATCCACCCCATCAGACCGGCCAGCGTTACTTAATCTTCAATGTGATACCCAAAGCGATAAACCGAACTCAAAACTTGTATTGAGCTGAAACCAAATAAACAGCACCTTGCCTGAGGCGGTGCTGGCTGCAGCCACACGAAGTTTGCAATTATCTGTTGTCTTCTTGGAGAACCGGGAAAATAAGTACAGAAAAAAAATGTTTCAGAAATTTATGCAACCACATAGGCCAAATATGCAGGCCAGCAGGTTGAAGTGGATTATCGCGTAGTAAATTTCGCAGGAGAGAAAGAAACGCAAATTAAATCGCACCGAGGCGAGGCGTGCCAATATAGCAGAGCAGCTGGTTTCTGTTCCAAGTTGGGGCGGGGAGGCAGCATGCATTCCTCTCAGTGATGCAATGTGGAAAAACTTGTTCTCTGATCTCAAGGGAATGGTGTGGTTCTATAAAATTCTACTACATTTTACTTGTACTTGCATATACAAGTTCTTCCTGGCCGCCATCCATGCCTGATGATGAATGCCTACTGCTTGTTTGAATAATTTAAGAAATGATCAAAACCAAACATTGATTGCACTTAGGAGGATAACATGATGGCAACACGAAACTTATATCAGATTTCGGTGAAACATACACCAGTCAGTTGACAGAGTTGTCCATGAATTTTTGAACATATGTCATGCTTATAAACGAAACTCCTTTCACTTTCGATCGTCACTGGCATCCATCCCTGAGAGGTTTACATTACGTTATTTTGAAATGTTGTTTACGTTAACATGAGACTTAAATAAGATGCATAATGAAAGGAAACACTAACCTTGGGAGATTCGTACATATAAGATAATTGTAATCTACGTTAAGCTTACGCAAATTATTACATATGTAATTTCTGTTTTATTTATTTTCAGCTCCTTGTCACCTTAGCTGTAGCTATGGTTTCAGCTCAACTTCCACCAAGATTAAACATTCCCGGTGCTGTTCCGATCCCACCCAGACCACAGTTTCGCAATGACCGATTGGGCATTAGGGTGCGCCGTCCAGTTCTCCGTCCACAAAGCAGTAATTCCATTGCACCAGCAATCGCCCCCCGTATTCTGGATGAACCAAAACCAGTAACAGAATCCACAGAAGATGAAATCAACGATCCCTTTGTTCCACAACTTCTTCGGGAGCAACAGCAACCACAACCACAATTGCCACAATCTCCACCACAGTTTGGTGGACAACAGCCAAATTATTTCAATGAGCCGAATTCCATTCAGCAAGACTCTCCTATTCAGGAAGAACAACCTCAGCCACCACGATTCATTGAGCGACCCGCTCCACCACCAACACCGCCACAGCCTAGACCGCAGCCAGCAAATGATTTTGGAACTCAACGATTTGCAATTGAACGTCAACGCCCACAAGTAGTGCCAGTGAGGAATCGCCCAGCCGCACGTGAACCACGTCCACAATTCGAACAACAACGCCCCAGACCAAAGCCAATTCAGCCAAGGCCAATCGATCAAAACAATCTGAATCAGGAAGACTACCGTCCACGTAAACCAGTAGCACAAATCTTGAGAAAGTACCGTGAAGAAAATCCCGACGGCAGCATTACATGGGGTTATGAGAACGATGATGGTTCATTCAAAGAGGAAGTTATCGGAACTGATTGTGTAACCAAGTAAGTAGTAAATTTTTTTTTATCTTCAGCAGTCAACTATGTCGGCAGTCTAATAGGCTTGTGTTTGGTTCATATTTAGTATTTCTCAAATAGTAATATTTAATCAAAGTGGTTAATGCCAATAACCACCACCCTAAGAACGTGACCAACTCCCACATTCAAGAATAATTCCCCAACGGAAAGGGGTAGCAACTTTATATCCCACTATTAAGTCACGTTTTGAGTTTAGTCCATATACGAGTTACGACTTCCGAACTCCAAATGAAACGCTTAGAAACAGAATTAAATTCATTTAATTCACATAAGGTTACGTTTCTGTTAATAGATACGTTTGCTTATCCCATCTCCAATTCCCTTATTTTGACAAAATATTTATTAAATCTCCATTCGCTAACTAAACAATTTCACGTTTCTTCTTCCCAGAGGCACATATGGGTACATAGATCCAGAAGGCACCAAACGTGAATACCACTACGAGACCGGCATCAAGTGCGATCCCAATAATCGTCAGCCAGAGGGACAAGACTTAGAACGCAATGGCTTCATCAACTACGAACAAAACAAAGCGATCCTCCCCAATGGTCTGGAGATAGATCTCTCCACAATGGGAAAGAAAAAGTCAAAACGACCGGGAGCAGTGCTGCAGCAACCTCAGCAGTACTATAGAAATTAAGTATTAAGTGATTGTACACATCTCTCACCCAGTAGACTAAGCGAACATATTTTTTTGTTTGGATTTGATTCCATTTATTTTTTTATTTATGAGTCCAGTAAAGCTTATGTAAATAAAAATAAATGTTAGAACTGTCTATGGCTGCGTGTGCGTGTTCTGTCAATACGGTCTCTGGCGTCTCATTGGGGGCAGTCGATTTGGCGGCGTTATTGAAATGTCTAGGAAGTCCCCGATGCAGAACTTCGCTTGTGAGAGTGTTTTGTTATCATCGGCACCTTTCTGGCCTGAACAGGTAACTCCAATTTCACGCATACGGAATGTGTGGTTACGGTACTCAGGGTAGACCACGGCAAAATCGAAGTATGTGCCCTTTTTTCGAGTGTCGGGATTCACATCGCGAACTAGGGAAGTCAGTTCGTGAAGTGTAGCATCTTGCCAAGTGTATATTTGTAATTCATTAGATGGAACATTGCCGTACATGTACTCTGACACGGAGTGGTGTCGTCCAGTCGAACAGAAGACTCGCAGTAATAGTGGGCATGTCTGAAATTGGTGAGGAAATTCAATAAAAGAAAAAAATTAATCCTACGAAAATGTGTATTACTTTCTCTCTGTCCACTTGCTTAATTGGTTGTGGCTTTTCTTCAACAATCATTGATTCAACGTTTGCCATTTTGTTATGATAATATTGTAATAGTTATTAAATTATTGTTTCTACAATAAATAAGCGGTAGAAACTTAAAAAAAATCTAATCCTACTCGCGAAATAAACACCGGTACCTTACGATATTTGACAAGTAGTGTGGAAAGTGTAGCCAACATCAGCGAGAAATGGTTAATGTTGGTCGGCAAGGTAGGGCGGATAGAAGAAAGAACATATTTTTAAATGTCGGTGTATAAGCCCCAAATATTTGGGCTACAAGAAGAAATTTCGTTTGAAGCAAAATCTTAGCATATCCCTAATTAATGACAATGGATTCGAAACAAATTAACTTCCGGAAACTCATTTAAGAAGGAAAACCAAATTCAATACAACAACTGTAGAAACAAGCGGCTTACGAAATGGCGGATACATATCTGCAAGGACGGATAACAAAGGGTTGGTATAGGTAATAGATGCCTCAAAATTGTTTGAATCTCAAAGTGTACGTCGATCCTCTGATATTACAGCCACCCACAAACTGTTGATGAGAGATGCAGATAAAAACTGTGATCTTTACTACGACGCTCACAACGCTCTGCTAGACACAAAGTAATATCCAGATTTATTCAAGAACACCATAATCAGATTAATCGCATATACTTGATCACACAACCTTTGTAGGAGTGCGCATAAATTCGAATCATTTTCTTTCTATGAACTTTGTGCTCACAACTTGAGAAAACTAGCAAAAATTGTGTTCACTGAAGATGAAAGTTGATTAATGCATAGGGCCACCCAAGAAACACGCAGAAAAATTAATGGTGATGACACATCTTATTCTTACATTTGTCTCCTTCTGTCAGAGTTAATTTAACACTGGATTATCTGCCTTCTACAATTAAAGATTTAAATGTTTTTACTATTATATAATATTTTACCGAAAGCCCTGGTAGCTAGAGCTAGTCGGACAAAACTGCTAATATTATTATTTACTCATGTATAAATAGAGTTTAAACAAATAATAAACACTACATTTTGCTAAGAAACTTCTGTTAAGTTTTTCGTCATTGAATTTTGTGTTTGTTAATTGTTCAAAGCACACTATAAAAGTGTCGTCGATCCTCTGATTATTTACTTTCACGGTATATTGTCGAATTACAAGACTATTGGATATTTTTATACGTGTTTCTGTGAATCGTACTATTTATGCTTAAGCCAAGCTTCTGCACTCACTTACATCCCTGTCTGAATCGGCCCATGTCTACCAACATCAGAAATATACTTCCGACATACACAAAAACCTGTCATCTGTCCGACGAACACTTGACACGCCGTTGTTTCTCTCTCGATCAACAGAGAGCCGTCGCAAATACAAGCAAATAAAAACTTTTTCGCAAATCTCAACGAAAGAAAATTTTCTCTCATTCAAAGTCTCTTCAACTTTGCAACGGTATCGGTCATCTGCGCTATTTTCTTCGCCGTCCAGTCGCAAAAACCAAAAGAAAAGTAAATTGTTTTCCTTTTAGAACCAACGGAACAACTTTCGACACCAAAACAAATTGAATCGGCATACACATGGAAAAATAATTTCTCCAATCAGTTATTGTGAGCGCCTAGTCTATAGATATTTTCCTGTGGTCACCCGGAAAAAAAAGAAAGTTCGCAAATCGATCGGTGTGTCGTATTATACCGCACCGCTCCTTGTCTCGCTCTATGTATTCTCCGGCGGTGTAAGCTTGAGTGTATTACTGTATTCCACAGTGTGCGGCATTGAATCTACTAGAAGTGAACAAAAAATTTCCATCAATTGATTGTTTATTAGTGTATTGATCAAAGAAAACAAACATAACAGCGAAAACAACAGCTGTGGTGCTTTTTCTCCACGAATTCGCTTACAGAAAAAAAAAAACAAACTCATCGGAAAAGGGATACTCGGCTGGAAAAGGCATTCTGTTCGAAGGTGAGTGTGTATTTCTACAACCTCCACCCAAGGGACTTATACCCCTCATTGTAACACTGCTTGGTGTCGTCGTCGTTGGGTTATGGTGCTCGTTTTCTCGTCCTTATTCTAACTTATGTAACACTCAGGAAATTTACTTGAAAATTTTGAAATCTAGTCTAGGAAAACTGATTGTTAATGAGAGGAACATCTGTAAAAGATCAGAAACACTTGGTTAACATGCAAGATGTGCATTTAAATTAATATGATCACGCTTGTTTTTAATTTGAATATTTGTGCTCGTTTGTTTATTTTTCTTCGCCTCGCGAAATAACTTGCAGCTCCATTTAATCATATTAGTATCGGGTTGAGATGTATGCTTGTATTAATTTTGTCTCGGCTGTACGGTTTATTTAAAGACTTACGTTACTTGCAAGATCTGTACATTTATGCATATTTCAAAAAAAAAATGAAATGATTTTATTTTTTTCTCTTTATTGCCCATGACTTCGTAGGAACATGAATCCCTTTGGGTTGTATCGACCTTTGGGACTTTGGGGGTGTATTAAGCTACGCACATTTCATTTGTTTCTACGTCGTCGGACAGCGGAACTAGCCCATTCTTCTCAAGTTATAGTTCAGTAGTTAGTGACCGGTAATACTTGTAATCCTGTTGATAATTTTATTTTTCACCGACAGAAGATGTTTGGTTCTTTTCGGACTGAGCATAGGTTAGGTTTGGTTCGAGTGGCTGACTCCCATGTTATGTTACCGCGAGGATCCAGTTCTCATCATGTTCCTCAAATCATTTGTTGATACTCATCTTAGCGATTTATAAAAATTTTGCAACGTCGCGTTGAAAATTTGTGTAAGTCGGAATGGGGCGCGAGCCTTTTGACAATTGAAAAACATTTTTTTTTTTTGAATTTATTTCTCAGTTTGACTTTTTGCAAACTGAGACGATTATTTGTATACAAGTACATAATTAATTTTTTTGAAGGATTTTATTTAGAGTAAGCTCATGGAAATAGTATTTCAGAACTTATGGTCAAACTTCATAGCCTAAAAGGTCAAAAGTCATTCATTTCGATATGGAAAACTAAGCCTGCTCTCTCACACAGCATCAGCCTATCAAAGACATTAAGATTCGCTTAACAAGTTAAGATAGACTTGGAAAAGTAGATCATAAAGTCGGCTAAGTACATATAACTTAACCCGTTCAGTACAAAATAATGAAATGAGTGAGTTTAAGAAATCTGAGTTTTTGGATTGAGGCTAAATTTTTTGGAATTATTCGCATACATTTGTGTATTCGCTTCTCCGTTTAACGTTGTAAGTTTATGGCAAAAACTTAAAAGTCGCCTTTACGAAGACTATCTAAGTAACACACATTGATTCAGCTGCACCTCACGCTTCAAGAGCCTTAATAGTTGAAGCAAGCATTAAATTTAGTCCGCAAAGTCCACATTGACCTTGACACAAAATGTTCGATCAGTAGATCCAGTATTTAGCGCTTTTTTAATAAAAGCTGATGACAGTGAGCAACTAATTCTGATGCACAAGGGAATGACTTAGTTGAAATACCGGCTAGGCATTTATGTAGGAGAAATGCTTGTAGAAAGACTAGAATTAGACCAACTCCCAAAAAATTTACTATTCTTTGTCCAAAAAATTCTGACGTTGATACGATTAATGAGCAAGTCTTGAAAATACTTGATGGAGTATGCCAAATTTATTTAAGTTCCCACTCTATTGATGGACAGCAAAATTACCCAATAGAACTTTTGAATAATTTGAATCCTTATGGAATAATCCTAATAAATTCAATTCGAAGATTCTAAGAAATTTAAACCGGAAAAGAGACATCTGTAATGGTAAAGGTCTTATTGAAAAATACTTAAAGACGAACATAATAATTGCAGAAGTACTGACAGGATGTGCAGAAGAATCGATACTGCACCAGTTAATCCAGACCTTCCATTTGTCTTGAGTAGACGACAATTTCCAATTAAATTAGCATTTACTGTAACGATCAGAAAGTCACAAGGGCAAACAATTGGAAGTGTCCGTATTTATTTACCACAGCCAGTATTTAGCCATTGAAAATTAACACTACCCTGTACTTAAATCTTAATTAAAAAGAAACGAAAAAA
Organism: Eristalis tenax; assembly: GCA_905231855.2. NCBI lineage: Eukaryota > Metazoa > Arthropoda > Insecta > Diptera > Syrphidae > Eristalis > Eristalis tenax. The sequence continues at coordinate 101,946,039 of HG993124.1, read as the reverse complement.
CAATATAATATGGCAAGACAAGGAAGCGAACGCCTTCGTCATAAATTCATCAGTTTTAAACTTAATAAGATTTGCAGTTTGAATTACTTAAAGATGATTTGTAAGTAATAGAGACATAAGAAGTTCGAGTTCCTCATGTCTGCAGCAGAAATGAATATTTGTAAATCAAACTTTCGATTTCTAACTGTTGTAGGCTATCGAATGACATGATTAACAAAAAGATTGTTTTCCAGTAGATAGAGAGAAATTTAAAATGTCCTTTGTACAAGTACGGCTTTCCTTATTCGTTTGCTACTGTGAATTTTTAATTACCACACATTTCCGGGAAACACTTCTTACACCTATCAATCAACTACTTGGGTTTCTCAAGAAGAACGTACCTTTTCCACTTTTTCTGATTTTGCGATATGGCAAACGTTTTTGAAGACTATTTGATAATTCAAAAAAAAAAGCAAGGGGAATGCGTCGCTTCTGATTCTAGAAGACACACTTGATACATTACGATTTTACGTGACTGGAACATGTTTTGAGTGTACCCAGGGTTGTTTGTAGAGTTTCGGCGGTAACTTCCCTTTTAAAACAAAATATACAATTACCGAGGACTGCTAACTGTATTTGCAAAGACACATTTCTTTTTGGTACTACGTTTCGACTTGCTCCATCCATGGAACCCACATTAATCTATAAAGAGTGAGACATTTGAAACCGATGTGAACTTGGTTGCATTTTAAAAACCGTAGCATAGTTAAATTCGACCTAAATACTTCCGAGCAACGAAAAATTGGTTCATTTGAATATAATGTTTGAGTTTAACTTGGCTATGTAGAAAATATAAGAGTAGTATTAGCAACCAAGGGCTGAAGATGACTGATACTAATGCTACTTAACTGTCTCGAGTCGCGGAAGTCAAGGCATCTGACTAAGGGTAATTTTGTTCACAATTTCTCAACTTTTCCGAACCTTGGAAGGTGATCAACTCCGGAATTGGTCTCGACTTGAGATATAACCGGTGAGTTGAAAATTGGTTTTGTTCACTATTTGGGCTGGAATTTAAAATCCAGAAGTTGTCCAACTTTCAGTTACCACAATTGACACATACAATGTCATTTCAAATTTCTTTCGTGCTGTTCGTATGCGCTATGAGAAGGAAATTCATCAGCTCGATTGGCAATTTACAAACTGAATCACAAACTGATGTGCATATGTGTTACATGTGCATTTATACATATTAAGCTAACGATTAGCTGAATACATACAGTGCCCGGTTATAACACCAATCATTATTTTGTGATGAGGCACCCGTGCCAGTGACCATATACGATTGATATGAGTAAGCGTTTCAAGCTTTAGTAGATGCTTTGCAGAAGCGAGAGGCGTGAACGACACGTGTCCATCCGGAAAGAGTAATGAGGTAGTGCTCTATCTAACGAGTAGTGATGTTGAACTTTTTTATCTCGTTAAGAGATATACGGCAATTAAGGGACATCATGGAGCTAGGCCTGGCTGTGTGAACAGCTGACAAAGTATTTATAAAAATGCACGTCCTTAGGGTAGACCCCTACATCCACTCCTTCCGCGAAGGACTGGCCCTGTTACCGTACTGTGTATCTCGGAATCTGCCATTCCTTGGAAGAGAGTTGATCTGTTAATAATGAGCGTTGAATTGCTTGCACTTTACCAACAAGCTAACGCTTGTAAGGCAATGTATTTATTTGGCTTCTTCCTAGACTGAACAGAAATTAGGTTTAAATCAGGCTTTAATATCTTGCACCAAATGCAATATGAGATATTCATTCTTGTTTTGTACTCAATTTTGGATATGTTTGATTTCATAAAGTATTTTTTAAGATTAGGAAATATGCTACGTAGTCATTCTTCTGGTAGAGAATTCTTCGCTTTGAGCTGTGCAGATAATGGACGTTGTAAATGAAAACCTAAACATTTGTTGAATAAATAAGATAAAGCTAGTCCCATTTTATAAAATCATACTGACTCAATAGATTCACTTAATTTAAGTGCTCGTAGTTTATGTTTTGTATTTACAACTTGTAATTTTACACAAATTCTTACACAAAAATCATTATAACTTAGTTTTACGATTGTTTAGTAAGCAGTGTATACAAAAGTATTGGTACAACTTTGGCGTCTTAAAAATTTTACCTGGGATTTCAGAGATTCAAAATGGCATCATTAGGTGATCACAGGTAAAAACCGGGCACCTAATTAATATCACGTCGAGCTAAATTAATGATGGATGGAGAGCACATTTATATCGGTTCAAGAATTTAGCGCGTGAACAGGATTCCGCTTAGTTCCCAGGCTACATATTCGCATTGTAGACTTTAATGGATAAGCTTGAACTGGATATTAACTTAGCTTAGAAAATGATGATACAATTATTTTTATAAGGAAGATATTTACAAAATGTTATAAAAATAATAGCGACAGTTAAAACAATAAAAAAAAAGTATGTTTTATTATTATTAGAATACAATGACACATTATATTACTAACAGTAGAGGGAGCACAGGTTGTAAGGGCTTTCGGCTCGCTTATAGAGAATTAGCAAATCTATTATAGCGTAATGTTAAATAGCTTAGTTTGTTGGTAGTGTTGATGTTTTTGAGGGATGGATTGGTTAATAATTAGATGCTAGGAACTTCCTTTGCTGAAGTCGATGGGAAGAAATAGTTTCTTTGTATTTATGATGATGGTACAGTGGTAGCTTGTTGGTGGAGTTTATTTGTTGTGTTAGCTTTGTATGACCTAAACGGAGCTGAACGAAGTTTGTGATGGCGGATAATGAGTATGTCGTTTGTTGTTATTCTAACCGCCCTGTGTTGAGGGCGAGTCGAGAGACTGTCGGTACAAATGACGAACTTGCCTTTAGCTTTGGTTGTAATTCTTACTGCAGTTAGAAAAGCTTGGGCTTCCGCTGTGGGTATAGACGCGGATTCCGGTAAGATGTTTTCGCTTAAGACAGAGCCAACTTCCTGGGTACCTGCGAAGGAAGTGTGGTGTTGGGTTTTCGATCCATCTGTGTAAATGAGCGTCCAACCTTTTGAGACCAAGAGAGACGTTTCATTTGAAAACATTGAGCGTAGTATGGAATTGCTTAAGTTCCTAGGCTGATAGTTCGTTAATTCAAAAATAACAGCGTCGACACTGATGGTCCACGGTGGTTCTGATAAGAGAAATTTGCGGCAATGTTTGATGAGTATTTTAAGCAGTTTGTCTAGTTCCCATGATTTTTTTTATGGCGGTTGGTCTTTTTCTTGACTTTCGGTTAACTTGGCGTTAAAAATCGGTGACCCATTAGCGAACGCAAATTTAGTAAGATGCTTGGCTGAGACCTCCTTTTAGCGATCTTCTGTTGTCGAAAGTCCTGCTTCGACGAGAATGTTTTCGATTGGAGTCCTGCGGAGAGCGTTGAGAGATCTGCGAGGAACTGTGGTAGGGAGATTTAATGGTTTTCAGAGTAGTCTTAGTACTGCTACCATAGATGCAAAGACCGTAGTCAATTTTGCTTCGGATGATCGCTCAAGTGATGTTGCACAGTGTTCAGGTGAGTATTACTTTTTTTGCAGGACAGATAATTCAAAATGTTGCACCTTGCAGCCGATGCTTTCTTCTGAAGGAATCGGAAGGTGCTAGATTATGAAAGGTTAGCACCAGAGGAAGAAGACCATTGCATAAGATCTTTTAATAGATTTGTTTGTAGGAATTTCCTTAACTAAAAATAAATACGAATAGGTTTCTGTAGTGAAGTTTACGAAAATCCGTAATTCTCGTGATTCGTAATATTAAGATCGTAATTCTTCTCTGATCATGCGCTAATACATTGATGTAAGACTTCATTTAGCTTTGAAATAAAATGGAAACTTTCAGAATATTTTATAATGTCCGTAGAAGAATTACAGAAATGTAAGCATCCACAATGAGTTTTGATGTCCGTTAAGGACTTCCCAAAATTCCAATGATATTTTCCAAACCGATTTAAGTAGAATAATTCTGAGGGGCTAGGCCCTCTACGAGCTGTAGCGTCACTCATGTTATTTTTATAATGCGAAGGTGATTTTAGATTACTAAGACAATGCGATTATCCTTCGAGTTAAAAATCGCCCACTTAAATGGACATAAGCATCTAACTTCTGCCCATTCATGAGGCGATTTTTGACTCCCTAAATGTCGCTGGTTTGAACTTAAAATATTCCTGTTTTTCACATAGCCAATTGTATGTTGAGAAAATATATACGCAGAAAAAAAATACGCAAAAGAATCTATGCTTCGCCTTTCCTACCGAAAAAATATTGTTTATCTGTTATAATGATCAAAAAGTTAATAAATGAAAAAATTACCTTGTTTTACAACAAATAAAAAAAGTACTTCTTTTCTTAACGAGTGGCTCACATATGTATCGGAAGGTATTATAATAATAATAGGGGTGGCGCGATAATCCAAAGTGGATCTGGGCCTAACAACTATACCTGTTGGATGGATATGCAATTATTCTACCACGAGAAGGTTTGAAATACAGTTTCATGTCGACTCTATATGCTGAAGTTTGGCAAGGTTTTTCTGTGCAGAAAAACTCTTTGATGGTTGTCAGAGACTCGAAGGAGTGGAGCACTGAATTGTGAAAGTTGGCAAAGTTGGGTTTGAACCTGGCACGGCGAGTTATGTTACAAGAAAAAGAGAAATAATTAAAACATTAAATTACACTCGAAAACAAATTTTTGACTTTATTCATTGCCATCAAAAATTTAAGTGATCTACAATGCATTAATATGAAATAAATAATACATAATGTAATACATAAACTAGCAGCTAATACATAGGCAAATGCACAAGCAAAGGGGACCCTTTACAAGAGCATGCAGAAAAGAAACACTTGGCATTAGTTCATAAACAACATATATGTACGTATGTACAGTAGACGTCCAGTTAAACGAATACTCGTTTAAACGAATTTTACTAGAAATGAATGAGATTTTTTTTTTCATTGATGGTTCCATATTACGAGTCATGCAAACATTTTACGCTCGTTTTAAGAAATGCCTTGTAAATTCTTGCAAAATGTGTATAATATACTTATGCGACATATGTTCGTACATATATGTTTTGTACTTACACACCCTCACAAAAATATTCGTACAAAGCCCTTATCGCTAAAAATTATAAAATAGAAAAGGTATCCGTAGTTCGAAAAAATGTTTTTTAATTCATATCATTTCATTTTTCAATTCATGCATACAAAATAATTCAAAAAAACGGAAGCAAAAACTTAGGTAAGGCTTTTATAATTGCCTGCAAGCATCTTGGCATACTATCAACCAGTTTTTTTTATTGTAAATTCGGGGCTAATTACGTCCCACTGTTGCTGAAGAGCTTCCTTTAGCGTTTTTTTGCTTGTTATAGTTCGGGTGCTGATTTTGTTTTCCAATTCTACCCAGAGGTGTTCTATTGGGTTTATGGCAGGCGATTGCGGAGGTGTTTTTAATTGTTTCGGTACATTATACAGCGGCCACATCTTTACCATGTGAGCAGTATGTTTGGGGTAATTATCTTGTTGAAAGATATAGCTTAATCCCATTTTTGAAGCACAAATATCCCGATAACCATATTGGTTCATTGTGGTCTCAATGAACTCCATTGTACCGATTTCATTTGCAGACATACACCCCCAAATCATTACATTACCATCACCGTGCTTGATCGTTGCGCAAAGATTTTTTTGCTTCCCGTCGCTTCCAACATACTTTCGTCAGAAAAAATAACCGTTTTCCAGAACTCTGACGTCTTACCCACATGTTCTTTTGCAAAGCCAAGTCTTTTTTTCTGGTTTACTTTCGATATGAATGGTTTTCTACGTGCAGTTCTGGCGTTAAAATTATGTGATCGAAGAACACGTCTTGCGGTTTCAACAGATAGAGGCTTGTTTATAATATTGGACATTTCTGTGGTCAACAATCTGACATGGGTCGTAGGACTTTTTTTAATTTGTGATATTATATACCTTTCATTGGCCTCAGATAATATTCGCTTTCGCGTCCTTATTTTTCAATGTCCCCTCATATCTGTACTTATTTACAATATCTCATACGATCGTGTGTGATCTACCGACCATATCACCAACTTCTCTGAACGTTTTGCCCTCACAAATGTGTTTTAGAATGAGTTGTCACTCTTTCAGAGGTGTTTCGCTTTTTTCCCGCACATTTTTGCAAATTTCGAAATAAAATGTTTGTTGTTTATAAAACTCGACACACAAACGCGACACAATTAAATTTTTGCAAAACAAATGCACCTTATTCGATCCTCACGCTGATAAAAATTTTGTCTGCCCTTTTCTGTGTCGTAGCACAAAAACATCAGTAACTTACCGTTATTTTTCATCTTACACGACTAACTGTAACTATACAAACGGTGCAGTTGTTCTGTGCAAAAAAACACGATTTAAAGGAATGGATATGGAAAACAGAACTTTTTTTTCATCAAAAGGGTTTTGTCCGAATAATTTTGTGAGGATGTGTATGCATACAAGCATATCGGTATGTACGCGAGGACAAAATTGTTTTTGTTGAATTTTGACATTTTTGTGCATTCATCACACGTCTGTTATTGGCTGCTGTATTTCATGTCTTAAAGTTCTTACTGGGGTGAACAGTTATGTTTACCTAAAAATGTACGGTTTATTTGTATGTACGCCTATCATCTTGCATTTCAATTTATGATTTTGCGTATTCTTAGAAAACAAAGTAAAATGGCTGTTTACCGAAAACGTCTTTCATTGGTGCGACAAAGTAAACATTTTAGAGGAGTAACGGATCCAACGCCTAAGATAGTTACGGCATGTAGAGCGTATGGACAACGTAGCTCCGGCCAGATGAACTTTCGACTCTGAGCCTGTGGGACATGTACAAGGTAGCGCATACATGTCAAGGAGGGCGAAACTGAAGACAGGTAGCCAGAGATCGGGCCAGTTGGAGAGGTATGTTGAGTGAGGCCCAGGTCCACCCCGGACTGTAGCGCCCAATGAAGAAGAATAAGTACAAAAGAAGTGTCGCTTTGTGAAATTTCGTTGAAATACAATTGAATGTCTTTTATGGCTGAAACACAACAGTGCGTTACGCCAGCCGACTTCATGTTACCGAGAGAATGCGATGACGCGCTGGGCTAATCAGCTCTTCTCTCTCTCAAATACCAGGTGAAAAACGTTGGTGTTTTTTTTATCAAATGTCAGTTGACACAAACAAAAACCTCGCAAAAAAACAAAAAATTCTCATTTTGGGAGAAAAACTCTCAATTTGGAAGAAAATTTCTCAACTTCGCTCTCACAGAGCACTTCTCTGTCAAATATAATGACTTGCGATGGACTTACGTTTTACGTCTTATTGCGATCCTCTCATCTCTCCCATTGTCACCGACGCAGGTCGACGCAGTATTTTGTGCAAGGCCATTGAATACTGTGCGTTGAAAGACAAACGCACTATTGTGTTTCAGCCATTAAAGGCATTGATAACCTCTAAATATTGTTCCAAATCCAGACATTCTACGAAGAAGGGTAAATTCCCCAAAATAATAGAACTCATGGAACTGGTTCCTCATGAAGCGCCGAGACAACGTTTCAATGAGAGCGTTAATTTTGAAATCTGAGTCTCAAGGAGTTCATAAGCAATTTTATAAAGAACCGTTTGCTGCCACACAAATCAACAAATTTTTTCTCAAAATTTTAATTTCTAGATTTATGTAAAACGCTTTAATGTCTTGCAGCCTTGCAGACTGTAGGTACAAAGTTTGAGGATTTAGTAGGAGTCACAACCAACATGTTGGAATTCCACATATGATGCATCAACTTAAAGACCTGCGTCTATGTATACATGTTTATACTCATGCGGGAATGTTGATATGCTGAATCCTTGCGAAGGTAAAAGCCGCTGCACTCTATTATGATACATTACATTTGAGTAGTAAACTCCAAATATCAGACTTTTGGAAAGAGTCATAGATACAAAAGAAGCTGAAGACAGCATCTCTAAAACAACATCACATTTTCCATCTGGGAATGATTCACGTTGAGCCACGATTAGGGCCATGTAGCGGGTTACCTTCACACTCTTCAAGTTAATCTTGACTCCATCGCCATATCAAACGCTTTTTTACTTCTGTCGGAGCAATATCTATATCAGAAATGAAGTATTATAGAGGTGGCTAACATCACAGCTGATTGACCCTTAGTCCAACGACAAATTTCAGAGACCTTTTGACAGAAATTCATGCATTTTTGACGGCTATTCGCGAAATAACGCCAACGCCGTTCACTGATTGGTCAATTTGGCTTTAGAAAACTATATACAAAATGGTTGTCCAAAATTTTAAGGGGCTAGAGAGGTAGAAGTTGTGCATCTCTATCAAACTTCATTTCAGATCTATATGTTTGTTACGGCCGCCATCTATATAAAGTCAAAATAAAGTAAAGTAATTTAAATAAAAAGTATTTTGAAAAAAATTTAAAAATAAAGTTTTTTTTTTAATAAAAAAAAAGGTAAAACATTTCTGGAAGCCACAAAAGATCTTTATCCCGTTTTGACGTCCTCTGCGAGTGTCACTGATAACAGGTCTTAAAGGAAGTCTCTCTGCCTCAAACTTATAGCGGCCCCTACTAAAGCTTTGTCGAAGAGGCCGATGCTGTACGTCCTTTGTTGATGATGCCATATTTTTTATTTTTTCCTAAATCACTGCCATACCCATTTTAGCAGCATTCGCAAATGTACTTCTTCTCTTAGCGTTGTTACTCACGCTGTGTATCCGCAAGGGGATACCCCTTTATTCTCTTAGACGAAGTGGCATATTGTCGCCTCACATCAACATCTGTGTTCTTGCATTCAAGTTAGGTGACAAAAAACTAATCCACTCCAAATAAATTCAAATAAGTTGGCAACACTTCCTGCAGGTTGTGTCTTCAAGTAGGTTTAATTTCCATTCGTCGCTTACATTTGAAAATTTGAAATATTGGTGCGCGTATGTGATGGATGACATTTCAATGACAGCTCACGGAAAATAATAATGCAAAATGGATTTCAGCGTGTGTTCGCATATCTAATGCAATAGCTAAATTACCATCCGTTAAAGAAACCATTCACTCAAATTTTTGATTTCGTGTTATTTTATCACTATACGTGAACACATTTATTCTTCTAGACGTGTCACATGTCACTGTGACAAATTTGTACTGTCCTAGTCAGTACTGAGAGATTTAAGTGACTGATTCAATACAAATTTGACACAGTGGCATGTGGCTCGAGGTAAAGGAGGCTAAGACCAGTTTTTCTAAATGCCAAAATGCCCCTTCTAATTGAGCATATTTGACTTTATCAAAAACTGAAAACCAAACATCATCAAATAATTTTACATCATCAGTAATACCATAAACATGCACAGTAAAATAACTTTTTTGGTTTTGAGTCCATTGAACATTAAATGAGCTTTCCTTTATGTTGTCCATAAATTACGAAAAGTACGATATGAACAGAAATTTAATGGCAAATTCTGAAATTCGTAAACGTTGGTAGTATCGATTGAATTCCCATCGTAACACACCACACACCACTGAGCACAGCATTTTCTGTTTGCTTATAGTATTTTAACCAGTATTACAACTTTGAGATTTCTAGTTATTTCACTCTTATATCATTAACAATGATTCGTCAAGCGGAACGATACTTCTGGAGTAAATTCTACACCATACATAGGAATAATCGAATATTGTCTTTATATAATTTGTTTTTTAGTGAGAAAACAAAGAGAAGGGTAAGGAATTGATGGTGATCATTTTCGCTTTAAAGGTATTTGGTCACGCTTTAAGTTATACTACTTTTTCTATGAAAAGTTTAAGGCAAACTCTTTCTCTTAAATACGAATGTGACTTATCCGCTCTATTGTACTGAGAGTACTATATTATAATATATAATAAATATATTTGTTAACTTCTGAATTGCCAATTACTTATGTATATTAAGAAACTAGCTGTACCTACCCGCGACTTCGACGCTAATGCCTACGCGTTGATTTCGTGCGTCGATGCTTTGTTGCATTCATGTTTATGTGTTATAACTTGACTTATACTCCATGGGATCAAATTGGATTAAATATAAATAAAGAAAAGATTCCACGTAAGTTCACATGAAATACTCATAATAATGAAAATGATATTGGTATAACTTTTGATATGAAGTTGACCTTCTCATTTCATACAGACTACGTACTTGCGAAAGCAAACTCAATGCTTGGGTTTCTTTAACGTACTTGTTATCAATTTTCAATTCCATGTCTCTTGTACGTCCGTATGCGGAATATTGTTCTGTTATATGGTTTCCAGCCTATGTAAAGTATGTGTTACGTCTAGAGAGGGCTCAAAAGTTCTTTACGAGATTCGTTATTAAACGAATGAAAAATGTAAGTCTTTAATGTACTCCTTATCACATAATATGTGCCTTAGCAGGACTAGATACACTAGAAAAAGTACGAGGAATTCAGTCTATAATGCTTATCTGCGATATTTTTCGTACCGTATAAACTGTTATGATGTACTTAAATTTGTTAAACTGTGTGCCCCAGAAATAAATCTTCGATCAAGAAATGGGTTTGTATGCATGCAATCTGTAAGAGTCAATACTTGGTAGATAAAATAAATTCATAAGTAATAACATTACACATACAAAACAGAAAAAAAATACAGATAATCTGAATATCTCCCTATGGAAGAGCCGACATACCTTGTCTTGGCACAGGTTTATTCTGTGAAGGCGTTAATTCAGGCCGCAGTGACCAGTAAGAAAGCTCGTTAGCATTCTTACAGTTTCCATGTCGTGGCGGAGGATTTCCTCATAGGAATAAGGCCTGATCAACCGTTTGGATTGACTTCGACCGTCCCCATTGGTCCATTCGTTAGTTAGCGCTGTAGCTGCCATCCAATTGACATTACGGTACGACTCAGGACCTATAAACGCAAATTCATGGCCAACTCATCTTCAGATTCGCTGTCGGGCAAGAAATTGTAGTGCGGCATAGCAACATTATATCGTTTTAGAGTCCATTATGTTGGATATGTGCATGTGGCAAGACAACCCGCGTTTTAGCCACACGACTGAATACAGCCTCTTGGCGAGTCTAGCCGAACACCAGATGCTTAACAATAAAATCCATTAGTTATTTTAAATTTTAGGACTGAACCTTTCGAATTTCTGTTCACTGAATCTAATAAATGTTAAAATGTCATTATCTTGTAATAAATGTTTGGAAAAAAATGATGTCAATAAAAAAACTGCATCAAAACAAGTAAAGAAATAGGAGCATTGTTTTCAAAAACCAATGTTGCAATTTTGAATTTTTTTTACTAACAATTACTGAACAGAATGATGAATGATATCCAGAAAGACGTTCTCAAGTTATGGCGTGACCAAGGAAAATAGTGATTCATGGTTTTGCACATGTAGATATTGCAACGTTCACACATCTTACTGCTTTAACTACAAAGTTTTTCGACACAATATTAATTTGCTAAACTCACTCGTTTGTGTCTCACGGTTTGATAGTTCAGATAAATGAACAACCAACCGCGGAACCAATTAAACCTTCGCACTCGTTTGTGGTCCCTTCCTCCTCAACGCCAACCCACAATAGTTGCAGTTCTACTCTATTTAAATAATTAATTAATTTATAAACAACTACAACAAAAAGTGAATTGATTACTTTGCCAACCACAGGCTGGGCCCACCCATTTAATGTCCTGTCAGAAACATGTGTTTAAGGTACACACAACGTTTTGTACTTTCAATTATGCTACGAATAAATATATTTATCTGGGCGCATATGCCCACTGTGTTGAGCACTACAGATTCTCAAACATCACCTATCCCCGCTGCCATTAGCCACATCTACCAATAGTCAGGAAACCTCAAATCATAATAGTCAATTAATTACGTTTATCCAAGGCAATGCTACGGTCGTAGTTACATACATATATGATCTGATGATAGTAGCGCAACCAGCCTCACCGCCCTCCTGTGTACATGGGTAGTTTCCATTGTTTGATGTACGATGACGTGGAAATAATTTGTTTATCCTGTAAGCAGGTACACATCGCACATACTAGTTCCGTGCAAATTGAAAAATAAAACAAAAGACGCACTTGGCTGCAAGAAAATTTACTACGGACTGCGCCAAAAGCGTTTGTGGACGGTCTGAGAAATTCGAGGGCAGGTGTTCGGGGGTTGAATCATCGAACGTAATCAAAGACATACTTGTACATGCTCGTAGCTCTTGACGTGTTCCTAAATTTTTCTTGTCTAAAATCTAATTTTGTCAAAAATGTTTGCTCTTACGTCAATGCCCGTCGAAAGAAATTGGATTCGGACAGTTTCGTTTTTTTCTCGGGTTTTTTCTAGTCGTTCGTGTTTCTCAATTTATTTGTTTGCTTGCCACTTGAAGTTTTGAGCGTAAAGCGGCTGGCATTTTCGCACGCTGGCAACAGTGCCACCACTCGAGTGAATCTGCCCCTACTCTGTGGATATGTACATACGTACTTTTGAATAGATGTGAGGCTTGCAAGCTATAGCTTTTTCTATGTATCAGTTGTGTTTTCATTCACTTTGAATGGTCATTTCTATTTGAATGGGAATACAAATGAAGTGACGAGACGGTTAGATGATCATCCCCATCGCCACTTTAATTTATGCAAGTTTTTTTTACCTTCATCGGTACAAAAAATGAAATAGACACTTGTCACAGGTAGCTGCATCAACTCGTATCATTGGATTAACTACGACTTTAATGAAGAAGTGCAGGAAATAAGCTGTTAACTAAGTGATATAATTCTTTCGTCATTTAGATGTTGCATTGAATGATTTATTATAATGTTTCAGTAAGATATTTATATGTGTGTGTGTGTAGTGCTGATTGGTATTGATTACATCCTTTATACTATTTTCTGTTCATTTGAACTATAAAAGTCATTTCATTTAGTACTAATCTACAAGTTAATTATTACACCAATAAGTACACGTGGTGATTTATTTATGGATGGAACACTGGACACACATACTAAAAAATTTCGAAACAAACTTAGCTACTTAACTATGGATTTACCGATTTGTATTCCTTCGTAAAAGAAGGCATTCAAGTCATCATTACCCAAGCAGTCCTATTCATACACACAATCTCGGTGATTATTACTATATCCAAACCTTTAGTATCGGAAAACCTCATCCCAACTTCCTACAGCCTAATTGTGCTATGTGAGCATTCAGAGTCTACTACTACATACCTAGCAGTTCTACTTTCCATGTAAGGTTGCCATGTAGGCGCCGTCCATCTTTAACGGGTCTGGCATGCTGCTTCCAGTCATCAAGACCAACCTGTCTTGCTTCCGCGATGACTAGGTCCTCTATACCGGATGTTCGGTCGTCCTCTCCAGGAGGCTCGGATTTGTAGATGGATTTTTCCGAATCCAAATCTGCAGATAATCCAGTGCATGCTTCCTACCAGAACATCTTCAGCCCGCGGCTTTGTTGGTCATCTGAGCCTGTGGCCTTGTTGGTGTTCAGGATTTCAATGGCTGTACCGACTTCTTCAAATCTGAAAGTTGAAAGTGCTACTTAAACACATTCACTGGGGGTCAGCAACTAGATTACCCTCAATTTCGAAGAGCATGCGTGCCTTTCAAAGCGTTGATATGGCGTCCAATGCAGGCACAAGCGTTTGCACTTAGCCTCTATCAACGAACTCCTACTCTCAACTCCACGTGAAGAAATCTGGGAGACGGGCATCTTCGATTGAAGATGTGGTACATAAAACCCGTGCTAGTTCGCACAGTGGGCTAAGAGCGGAAAAGAGTTCATTAGAGATGGTCCTAAGTAGCCATTTAGATTTATGTTTAAGTACTCTTAGATAACCCGGCGATTTTTTAATTTTATATATATATATATTTAATGACGATAATATATATTGGGTATATAACTTAATTCGTGCGGTTCGCTAAGAGATGGCGTAACTTGTATTATTCTATTGGAACATGCGTAGGAAAGATACTGTCATTGTAATTTATTTCAGTATATGTCAATTATTTGAAGCGTAAGCAACAATAATTTTTTTTCACTCAAATATGTCGAACTTTGTGCCTGAAAAAGTGTTTTTGCGGGGACATGACACCAACGACACACGGCGCCACAAAAGGAAGTAAATTTTGCATGGGATTGTTACTGGTGATGATAAATGGATTTTTCATTACGACAACCCCAAGTGCAAAAAATCATGTGCGAAACCCGGCCAAGCAGCCAAATCAACGGCAAAGGCGAAAATCCATCGCGCGAAGGTAATACTCTGTATTTGGTGGGATCAAAAGGGTGTGCATAATGAGCTGCTAAAACTGGGTGAAACCATCAATGGACAACGCTACTGAACACAATTAATCCGTTTGAAGAGAGCAGTTGCCGTAAAACGCCCAGAACATGCGACCAGACGAAAAAACCGCACGAATTAAGTTATAGACCCAATATTTATTTTTTTATTTTAAAATGTGCACTTATTTACAAGCCTTGAATGTTAACAAAATATTCAAGTTGCGAGCCAGTTTAGTTGTATTGTTGTTTTGCCAAGCTTCCCAAGAACCCTTCGATAAGTAGCCTCAAACATAGGTACCAAAACAAAGACAAGTATTGATGCATACGGTTTGAGATTGAAAATATCTGCACCAAGCTAAACGTAGTGACTTGAATCAACGTGTGCTTTATATTTTCAATTTGCAGGACAGAAATAAACAGCTGCATATTCTTGCCTATTTCGGAGCTGTGTTCAAATTTGTTAAACTGTATCGAATTTAAAAAACACGGGTTTGACGTCGGTCGTTTAACAAAAGCTTTATTTTTTTGTTTACTAAATATGGTTGAAGATAATGCAACTAGGACTTTATTTTCAGAAGAAATATAAATCTCGCTTTAAAAACAATTAAATGAATCCATGGACAGAGAACTGAGATATCAAATTCTTATACTAGATTCTTTATTTATCACAGCTTTGCAGGGGTGTCTTTTAAAGTTTTATTGAACTGTTGAAAAAAAGACTCCAAAGGGAGACCAAGTTTATTTAAAAGCTGAAAGTGTGCTCTGTGTGCAAGGGTCATGTAAATAGCTAGTGGGTTCTCTTTAACAAGTTACTGAATCTATGACATCCGGGGTCGGATGCTAGTTTGTAATTACTTTTCTCTAAATTAAAAACAAACTAAAGGGTAGTAACGTTGATTTTGAATAAAACACAAATTATTTAGGAAATTATCGTCATTTCTTTTTATTATGATAATATTGGTATGGTTCAATTATGTATCGAACAAAATATCGGCCAAATGGAGGCCGCGACCTCGGCGGCACACCTCCATCCGATGGTCCAAATTTTCGATGACGCTGAAGCATAATTGAGGTTCTATGCCGTTTATCTCATCCTTTAGCTCTTGAATTGTTGCTGGCTTATCGACGTACACCTTTTCTTTCAAATAACCACAAAGAAAAAAATCCAACGGTGTTAAATCACATGATCTTGGCGGCCAATTGACATCGCCACCACGTGAGATAACACGGCCATTGAATTTGTCGCGCAAAAGAGCCATTGTTTCGTTAGCTGTGTGGCAAGTGGCATCGTCCTCGTGAAAAGTTCACGATAGCGAACACCATTCACAGTAACTGCCTGACCGGCCTCATTTTGGAAAAAATACGGCCCGATGATGCCGCCAGCCCATAAATCGCACCAAACAGTCACTCTTTGTGGGTGCATTGGTTTTTCGACAATCACTCTCGGATTATCATTCGCCCAAATGCGGCAATTCTGCTTATTGACGAATCCACTGAGGTGAAAATGTGCCTCATCATTGAAGATGATTTTCTTCGAAAAGTGCACGATATGCATTTTGATTTGAACGCCCATTTTCATAATAAGCCTGAATAACTTTAACGCGTTGTTCGATTGTGTATCTTTCCATGGTTCGAATTGAGTTAGTCTGAAATTGAGAAATGTCAAATGAAACGCAGAAAAAAACTTGACGTTTAGGTGTGGTTCACATTCAACATCGGCCCTTAATTTAACCACCCTTTATAAGTATTGACGTTGTTGGCATCTGTTTTTTAAACAGTAGTGCAACGTGTGCGGTATTTATATCCACCTATAACTGAAGTGAAATATAAGTACAAGCACATAGTGAGTTCAACGAATTCAACCGCAATTCCTATATTATTTTGAAATGGAATACTCCAACTAAACTTTTGTGCAAATAGAAACCGTGATAACAGAAGCACAATAAACGTTTTATTTCTCGTTTCCCATGTCGATGGACATCATTTCATAGAATCAAAAGTATGTTTGAAAATGAATACAAGGATTGGTTCAAAGGAGTTTTCGAAATAGAATTCTTCCAAACAAAACGACAGCTAATACTGGAGGACATTGACATTGAATAATGCTGTGATCGAGCTAAAAGAAAATTAAAAACTTTTATTCGAGTTATCAAAACTCTTATATTATTTTCAACGTCAAAATCCTAAAATTATAGAAAAATGTCAAATTCTGTTTAATTACGTAGCATACTAATATTAATATGCCAAATGTCATTAAGATCCCTTAATAATTCAGATTTATGAGACTTTTCTCCCATTGAAACCAATCCACTGCGAGTCGTTCGAGTCCCCAAATCAATCAATCGTCAACCAGATTGATCATCTTGCGATGAACGTGAGGCACTCGTCCAGCGTATTTGACGTCAACTCGGACCATTTCCTTGTTGTAGCCAAGAACTCGGATAAGCGGGGACGAGAAAAGACATGACGATTTCACGTCGGAAATCTACAATCGCAACGGAACTGTTCCTACTAGAAGCGCGCGATCGAGGAGAGGGAGAGGTCCTACGGCAGGAATGATGTCGGAAAGTTTTACCAAAAGGTGAAACAGTTTTCCAATGGATATAATGTTCAGGCGGAAGCTAGTCGGGACGAAAGTGTAGAACTCGTAATAGAGACGCAGTCGATACAGAGAGTCTGGAAAGATCACTTCTGTAGATTGTTAAACTGCGATTAGGATTCAAAGGCAAAATGTTCCACTCAATCTGGACGATGGTCGACGAGAATTCCGCCCCCGACTTAGACGAGGTGAAGATATTAAGCAATATTAAGACTGAAGTGTAACAAAATTGCCAGTGCGGCAGCTGTCCGCTGAAATCTTGCAGGCAGCTAGAGATGATATGGTGGGCACATGTACCAGCTCATCTGTAAGATATGGTCGGAGGAAAATGCCCGACGAGTGTAATCTCTATATCTTTTGCATGAAAAGTCGGCTCCGGCCCGAAGTGTCTTCGACTCCGAACCTGTGGGATAACGTAACAGAGGACGCTAATGTTTATGGTGGCGAACGCAGATGGAGAACGACCTTCAACCACACCGGGCTGTAGCGCCAATTAAAGACGAAGAAGGGTGGCTTTATCGGCATTAGTTTGAAGTTATTTAATCGGATTTACAATTTCCTTGAATTTCAGTGTTTCTCATCGGTTAACAATCAAAAACATTTAGCTTACTAATTAGGATCGGCTGTTGTGTTTTGTTTTTGGGGAGGAGTGCCAAATTCACATCTACAAATGATCCAGGCAATTTTGTTTGCAATAATGGATGATGTATGGATGATGTCAAATATCATGTAAAAACTACGTGTATTTTGTTTGAGGCCAGAAACTGTTTCTGTTAGCATTTGGCTATAGTAAGTAGAATTGATGGTCGCGGTTACTTATTAGTGACCTTTTGTGAATGTAATGAGCGGAATGGCTGGATTCCTGATATGCCCAAAATAATTTCAACAGCCCTACCTCTTTCGAGTCATGGCCAATGCTCAAAGAGTATAACTGTATAGAAAAAGGTTCTCAAAGTGTCCGTTCGGAATCAGCATAAAACTTCAGATCCCTTCCACTCGTGAAACAACAGTAGGATGCACAACACGAGTGGTTACTGAGAAGCTAGACGGGCTGTAGCTCCATCATTATATTGTAATGATCTTCGAATGAACTTTCGCTTCCCCAAATAAGACAATTTTGTACTCAACAGCCGAAAATATTCCTCATCACGTGTAGTGTGAATAATGGTTGTCCAAACGTTGTTGTTCAATCACCTAATCGTAGGTACGTTCTATGCCTTTCTTTAACAGTTTCACGAATCACAGTCATGTTTTCTGTAGACATATGATTAAAGCAGACTATGGGGGTCCTAAAGGGATCTGTAAAAGAGTTTCTCTACTCAATCTTTTTTTACTTTTAACATCTCTTGTACAGTGCTGCCTAAAATACGCTCAAATTGACGATTGTGTCGGCAATAATGTGCTGGTAATGCGTGAAACGTGCCTATTACAGAATTACTGTTTTGGTACTCAATTTTTACAGTTCCAACACATTCAGTGTTTGTTAAACTAAGATCCACAATGTAAAATGGCAAACCTTAAACTGAACGATATTTACTACATTTACAATTGAAGCAGGTGTGCATACGTACGTGAGATTAGCTCATGTTTTCGGAATCTCCATAATAATTTATAATTATTTTTAAATGACTGAATGAAACTACTTCTGCTCATTATCCGCTTCGAAACTGTTATCATTGAAAAAATTGCATAATAAAATGTTAAATCATCATTAAATCATGGAAAGATATTGTCTGTAATCAGAGCATCTAACCATTTCACTATGGTGTGGAATGGTGTAAATGAAATGTAAATACCTGTCAGGCTTGCATAATCTTATAATATTAGACTTATTAGTGATGCACACGGTAAGCCTAAGACTATCTATAAAATTAGTAGATTATATATTAAATTGGTACAGATAAATGTAATTAATTAGACGTAATTCTTCTATTTATTAGATTCGTGCTTAAGATCGTTTGTTAAGCGGGAATCGTATTCGTAGGTACACATGCTAATCAAATTAAGGTTTAAGCACTCTGATTTGAAACTCGGAGAGTTATCACATCTATAAATACTGATCATGGGGCTTATTTTTATTTATTAGGCACGAGCTAATTATTTTGACTCACTTAAGAAAATGATTCTGTTTACAGATATTTTAGCACAGACCCCTGTCACCTGATATTTTAGCACAGTCCCCTTTCACCTGATATTCAAACTTTATTTGTCTATGCCTGATACATAGCAAAAATAATCAGTATTTACCGACCCATATTCTTCTATAGTTCGTCTTTGAGACTAGAAAATGGCCTCTCGTTTCTTATATTGGTTCATTTATTTTTATTAATTCAAGCAATACTAAGTACACAAAGGAAATATTCTGTTGAACTCTGTCTTCCACAAGCATTTAACAAACAGACTTTGTTTATATTACATGTTTCAATTACTAATTTAGATTCATCTGTCGCACATAAAGTCACACAGACCTTGCTCTTCGCATCTCATCTTTACATCACGTTCATTGTAGTAGACGTAGTATATAATTATTTATGGTGATGAAACTGTTCTTTCGACAAACTAACATCGACGGGATAACTTATAGAAGATTGTGTCTAATAGGTGGTATTTTTTGTGTTGTATTAATGGCATCATAATTTATAAGGAAATTGTGCCTATTCTATGATTGTCTTCGCATATCTCTAAGATCCATACTGACATATATTGTATTATGAACGAACGATAAGATGTAACGTAACAAAGGTGCAAAGTTATGCTATTTTGAAGAAAAATAAAACTAAATTAAATTTAAAGTATTAAGCTAATCTTTTGTGATTCTTGAAGTAACTATTCTCAAATATGTTTCAATCCTCAAAAAAATAGTAAAATTAAGAATACAATAAGTGAACAATGAAAGGAGGGGGTAAGCTTTCACTTATCTATGGGAATCCAGAAAAAATATCCCAATCTGCAAATCATATTTAATACTTATCGCATTACAAACTAATAGCAATAATGCCAACTATGAGCAACTCTAGAGTATGGCACTACGTTTTATCTACGTTTCTCTTTAACTCAAAAAGAAATTAGAGCAGAAAGAAAATGAATTCACTATTGTGCGAGTGCGTACTCACTAGCCTCACTAGCCTTGTAATCAAACTTTTTTCGTTTTTTTGGTATTTCTTCACTTAATAATGCACATATACATGCACATTGCACCTGTGCCTGTGTGCAAGATTATGACCAAAACAATTAATGTCTCTTTCCTAAAAAACAAGTTGCATGTTTTCTGCCAAGCTGAATTAAAAATGTGGAAAGAGCTAGTGTCATACAGTTTTAAGGACAGACGTATTTTTTTTCTCTCTTTAAGCAGCTCAACATTATTAATCTTACATGAAATATTCTATTGCACAATTTACAGAGATTTGGTTAAGGTAACCTTACTAATGACAATTTATAAATTTATTTCAAACTATATATGACAATTTCTCAAACAACTAATGGAGAGGAAACGCTGTTGACAAAAACCTCTATTTAAATTACAAAATAGGTAAAAATAAGAAAAAAAAAACCATTAATCAAAAAATTTAAAGAAGGGGAATTGATGGGGTTATTACTTGATTTCAAGTTTTATGTTCAGAGAAAAAAGATATAGAGAACAACAATAATATTGATACATTTAATATTTTTTAATTTTTAATGAGTTAAGTAATTTTTTTTATAATTTTAAATTAGATACAGATAAAACAGACAGAAAAAATTAGGTACATAGTGAATAAATAAATATATAAATAAATAAATAAATAATCTACGGATAAATAAAATGAATGAGTATAAAAATAAAAAGAAATTGAATAAATAAATAAGTAAGATAAGTAAGATACATAAATAAAATATATGGGTTGAAAGGAAAAAAAGAATAACTGCAAGAACATACATAGACGTGATATAGAGTGTCACCAAACTATGTTTCGTTTGGTAAACTTGAAATCAAGTGGTTGTCCGATCGATTACAAGAACATTTATACCGTTCGAATAATTTGTTCAATCTGATAGGAACCTTTTCAATATTAGAAAGTATATGAAGTTCATTGGTCGAAAAATGCCATGGCAAGTAAAGCATCATTTTGAGTAACTTATTATGTGTAACTTGTAGTTTGCATAAATGAGTTTTAGCACAATGGCGCCATACTGGGGAACTGTAAAACATAATGGATTTGGAAAATAGTTTTGAAAATGTCAAGGTTATTTACATTACTTAATTTAGATTTACGATTTATAAATGGATATAGAATTCGTATTGCCATGTTGTTAATTATGTTCTGAACATAAAGATTGAAGGTAAGTGTCTTGTCGAGATGCACCCCACAATTCTTAATACTTGATTTCCAATCTGTTTCAATGTTATTTTTTCACTTGGTAAAAAGCAGGCTTTTGTTTTTCTGGTAAAAAAAGGCAGCCTGGGTCTTTGAAGCATTTAATTTGATTTTCCATTTATTGAGATATGTTTCGACATTATTTGCACCAGATAGCAATTTGGTTACAATATTACAACCAAACGTATCTGACGCATATGGCAGCTTCATAACTGTTTGATAGCGGAAAATCATGAGTAAGGATGTTATACAATATTGGGGGAGCCTGGCGACATTTTAACTGGAAACTGCTACGCGCTGGTGCATTAAAAATAATTAAAATATATGAAAAAAAAAATCAATTCACAAAACCCTATCCCTTGACAAAAGTCAAATCAAGTCACCATTTAAATTGAAAGACATCAGAAGTCATATTAACAAATCCGTGATGCAAAATAAAAAAAAAACAATGTGTATTGTGCAAATTGTTTGTAATCTAAATCTCTTATTTACAAAGCAGACACACTTTGCATCGTTTAACTGACTTACTAACTACATCCCGGCGAAGCTTTGCTCTTTAATTTTTTCTTACACTTTTCTGACGTACTATCAACTTATTTATGCAAACACCATTAACATTTAAGGGTTTCTTTTGCATTTGTATTTCATTAGGAAGTAATTCTATGAGTACACTTAAGACTACATTATCCAACCAGCTTGCTTATCGAGTGTCATTCTGTAGACTTAGTATCTAAATAAATGACACTTCTTTACATAACAATCATGACTATTTTCAAATTCTTAATCCAACTTAAATCAGAAAGTCGCATAATTCTCTGTCAACAATCCTTCAAAAAACGTTAAAAAAACTTAAATAAACCCAAACTTTTCCTCACCCGTCAAAAAGCCGCCAACCTTCATCCTGAAAGGACGTGTCATCTTAGGCCCAGAAATAACTCAAGAGCAAACAACTTTATTTACAGCTGAAATGATGAGTAAAATTCAAGAAGTAAACTTTTAATGAACTTGATCCTACTTCTTTGACTACTTCACCGCATTCAGAGCGGTTGCGTTAATTTCCCTCACCTCTGCCTTGTGTTCGGCCTTAAAGCTTCCTAGCAGTGAAATCTTGTTGGGGGAGAAGTATAAAAACAAATTACAATTGAATATTTAACATGTGTACTTTTACATACATCCTCTTTAAATTTAAGTTACCTTTGTGGAATCAGGTTGAAAATATTTTATTTGATACTGCATAAAGCGCCTGCCAGCGCAGAGTACTAATAATACGGGCGGCGCTAGAGCCCATAGAGTGCCACAACAGGTCCGTTCACTAGTGGAAGGGACCTACAGTTTTATGCCATTTATCATTTTGCTCGTAACTACAACCAACCAAATGTTTATTACAATATACAACGGTTATGTTCTGACATTTAGGTAAGAATACAATTGATATTTATGTACATAATATTCCTGTGAGTCGCAAAAGCTCACATCTGAACATCGCAAAATAATACGAACAAGTAGCACCCTTCAGAAATAGAAACGACCTGAACATCTGCAACCTTAGGCTTGCCTGTGTACTTTAAATTGTGCGAACAATCGACACGCACAGCAATGGCAAATAGATTCCAATTCGGAACGACGGCTTATTGTCTGGGATCTCTTGTATGTGCGGAGAGTTCAATATTAATTGAATAATCGAGAGACGTGAATCAACAGACGGAAGAAACAGCCGATGGGCGTATTTTCCTCAATATTATTCTCACGGCACACAATTCAAAGTGTTTGATTTAAATACAATTGACACGTAATTGGAAATGTGTTTGGCATCAAATTATATTTCTTTTTCAGACAACGTCCGTCACTAGCACAAGCAACGATTTGCGGTCAATTTTGGTGAAGAACACATGAATAGCTCACAATTTACTTTATTTGAATTGCGAGATTTCTGGAGAGTAATTATTTACACCTTAAACGTTTAATATTGACCTTACGGAACTATTAGGGCTAATGTAATGGGAATATATATAATATGTAATATATTCCTTCCATTCAAGGGCCAGTGGCATTGAAATTAATGAAAGTGTGGAATGGGTTTATATAACATTATTCTTAGGCAACTAGATTGCACTGAACTTGCATACAATATATTTTTTTTTTCTGACCAAAATGTTATTAGGAACAAGTTTGTGAAGTTTAGTTATGCTTCAGAAGCCATATTTAAGCAAATATTTAACACATTTTACTTAAAGTAAATTAATTTTAATAGTGTGTTACATATCTTCAGAGAGGGATCGGAGACGACGAGAGTGTAGATGCATGTCCCTGAAGCTCCCTGGTCACTAGTGTCTTCGAGGCAGAAACCATTGCGATAAAACAGGCATTGTCCTGGCTCGAGAACAATATAATATACAAATGAGATATCAGCGTTGTTCGGACAGTCAAGCCCGCAATTAATTCACTGGACGATGTCATATTCAACTCAAAAACATCCCTTGTCTCTTATGGCTTAGCATTTAACGTACACCTCATGTGGGTGCTGGGACATCGTGACATACGCTACGTGGTACATCCTCCTCTCTAACACAAGCAGAAGTTCCACATTCCATGCCAATGGCTACAGTCTACCATCTACTTAAGACACGCATAATCAAATCTACTAATCTTACATGGCTAGATGGCTGCCTTAAAACAAAGTCAACATGGACATCCTTTAGCAGACCGTCAAATAAGTCTCTCATGGGCTTCATAACAGGACACTGCGCAATTGGCATTCATGCTAGCAGGATGGATGTCCCCTCCTCGTGTCGCGTTCTAGTAAGTCTTAGGACGTGTCGCAGTTTTATACTCAGGGTTCGATATGTAATATACAACAGGGTTATGACATTTACACTGAACGAAATTCTTATTAAAATCCCTACACGATTTTAATTTATTCTTTTCCAACTTTCATTGAGCGGAAAAAATTCGTTTTTCTTATTTCTTAAATTATTAAATCAAATACCAATCCAAATATTCTTCACAAAAGTAAGAAAATTAAGTAAAATAGCAACGAAATTGTTATAAATACGCCTGTCCCTGAATGCCTTACAATGCCTTGCATTTTACACACACATGCGTAAAATCAATAATTTCAATAATGGGTGGGTCCTCCCTTCTTCGTTTCTTGTCTCAAATACTCTGTTTGGCATGGTATTTCAAATTTTTGAGGGCATTCAGAGGGTTCCCAGTCATTTTAATGGCTTCTTTGAGTTCTCCAACGCTGTTGTATTGTCGTCCATTTGTATACCAGACGAGATAATGTTCCTCACAAGTTGTTCATTGGATTGAGATAGGGTCATTTCAAAACCTCAATAAACTTAACAGAACAACGTTTCTTTGAATTTAGATTACATTCAAATTGAATTTCTTTTCATCACATCAGTCTATGAAATACATACTTTTTTTTTTGCGAATCCAATCTTTACAATTTGTGTCCTGTGGAAAATTTAGGCTTTTTCACAGGTTTCTTTTCGATCAAAATTTTATCAGGTCGGAGTATTTGCTGAACCCGACGTTTTTCAGTCAGGATATCATATTTTGTCACAATTTGCGAAGCTGTCTCTTTTTTGCTGGATATCGTCTAGTTTCCCGATATATGTATTTTAGATTTTTATTTGACACCCAAATTAATCTAACAACTGCATGCGACCCATTAATTGTTTCTTCAATTTCCCGCAAAGAATGTACAGATTCCGTTTGCAGGTGTTCCTCAAAGATCTGTGCTTGGCTATCTTATAAACTTTGTATGCATCTGACTTCCCACACATTGACAAAATGGTATGTTTGCTGATTCTCTCATCAGATGCGCTCGGTTTCAACATTGTAACCAATATGCAATCTGAATTGAATGATATATGTACCAACGTATCTCAATAACAATAAGATTCAAAGTAAATGCTTTAAAGACTCAGGCTTTCTTTTTTACTTATAAACTTTGTATGCATCTGACTTCCCACACATTGACAAAATGGTATGTTTGCTGATTCTCTCATCAGATGCGCTCGGTTTCAACATTGTAACCAATATGCAATCTGAATTGAATGATATATGTACCAACGTATCTCAATAACAATAAGATTCAAAGTAAATGCTTTAAAGACTCAGGCTTTCTTTTTTACTAGAACAAGAAAAAACTGCTTCTTAACAAGCAACAATCTTCAAATTGATGGAATTCAGACTGAGTGGAGAGACCAAGTGCCAAGTATCTTGGGGTTCACCTGAATAAAGCATTAGCATTTGGCTTACATATCCAGCAAACGATATGTAAAATAAATGCTAACATGCTCCGTTTCTAGATCGCAAATCAAAGCTGAGTATTGATAATAAATTGATTTTCAAGGTAATTTTTCTGGCAATAGTGTTCTATCATTTGCACGCAATCAGCCACATCCACAAATTGCAAATAAGTCTCTAATGAAGAGCTACATTTGTTGGCTAATGTTGGAATAGTAAAACAAGAATCTTAAAACTATCAAACTTAATACATATTTTAATTCCTGCGTTTTTTTTTTTTTTTTGTGTATAAAATTTGAACGTGTATTTAAGAAAAACATGTACAATAGTATTATTCAAAGTATTGCCCATCTGAAACTATGACTTTTTCCCATCTTTCAAGAAATGTGTGGATCCCAAGAATGCCAAGAGGGAATCAACCCAATTTGTGATATTCTGCTCTGATGTGAACCCTATTTCAGTAAGGGCGTTCTGCAAGGACCGGAACAAATGGTAGTCAGAAGGGGCAAGGTCTGGGCTACAAGGCGGGTCTCTGAGAACTTCTCACCCACTGTTTTCCAAATAGTTCTTAACCGGAATAGCAACGTGGGGCCGAGCGTTGTCATGATGGAAAATTATTGCTTCGTGTCTGGTCGTATATTCCGGGCGTTTTGCGGCTACTGCTCTCTTCAAACGGATTAATTGTGTTCGGTAGCGTTGTCCAATGATGGTTTCGTCTGGTTTTAGCAGCTCATAATACAGCACACCCTTCTGATCCCACCAAATACAGAGCATTACCTTCGTGCCATGGATATTCGGCTTTGCCGTTGATTTGTCTGGCTGGGTTTCACATATGATTTTTTGCGTAATGGATCCATTTTTTATAACCAGTAACAAAAAATGACTTCCTTTTGTGGCGTTCCAGTATCATTTCGGACATGCAAAAACGCCTTTCGACGTCTCTCGGCTTGAGTTCATGTGGAACCCAATTTCCTTGTATTTGAATATATCCAGCTGCTTCTAAACGTTTTGAAATGTCTGCTTGAGTGACACCCGAAGATTCTGCGAACTCCGCTTGTGTTTGGCAACAATCTTTATAGAGTAATGCTTCCAGTTCTTCATCTTCAAACTTTTTCGGCTGCCCAGGTTGTTCATCATCTTCTAAGCCAAAATCACCACTTTTAAATCGTGCAAACCACTTTTGGCACGTTCGCTCAGCAAGCGCGTGTTCACCATAAACTTCCACTA
Organism: Eristalis tenax; assembly: GCA_905231855.2. Taxonomy (NCBI): domain Eukaryota; kingdom Metazoa; phylum Arthropoda; class Insecta; order Diptera; family Syrphidae; genus Eristalis; species Eristalis tenax. The sequence continues at coordinate 101,919,202 of HG993124.1, read as the reverse complement.
AAATACGATGACTTTCGACAGCAGTTTTCTTCATATTAAAGTAATGAAGAAGAACCACCCGCAAAAACACTTTTTCAGGCACAAAGTTTGACATATTTGATTGAAAAAAAAGATTGTTATTTACGCTGCAAATTAATGACATATATTGAAAAGACGTGCAATGACAGTAGCTTTCCAACGCATGTTCCAATGGAATAATACAAGTTTAGCCAACTCTTAGCAAACCGCACTCACGCATATTACATGTGTCTTGCAGTTTGTTTGATAATCCTTTGATTCCTTATATAGTCACATAAATCATATTGTTATTTACATCTTTATTTAGTATTATTACTTCTGTACTTAATATAAAAAATACTATTTTTATATATTAATTTATTATTTTCATTTATTTTTTTATTTTTATTCATTATTTATTATATCAATTGTTGTTACATAATTGTGATGGGAATTAAAGTAAGAATGGGGGCCATCGCCTTCCCTTTTCTCCTCCCTAGTATCTATGATTAGTGTAATTTTGTGTTTTAATGTATGTTTCCTTTTAAAATAATATTTAATTTTAATATATTTAAGTTAGTGTATACCACATCTTTAAATTCTCATAAATTCTGCAATGTAGTTTTAAGAAAAATGTTTAGTTACAATAAAGAGTACATTTGCATTTATGTCGAGATTTCCTTTTACGCAATTATAATATCACCCTTTCCCAAATCTGTTAAAACCTTTTCCAGTGACTTTTCTGAATATTTTTACTAAATATTGTAAATTTGCAGCGCCAAAACGTACTAAAAACTTTACATTGATTGTCTCATGTTCATCTCTTTAACTTCTTTCTGTAGAAAATGGGGAGTGACAAATCCAATCAACACGAATTACTTGATTATTTTTACAAGAAATTCGAGCACGATCTGCCCTTTTTGTGAAACCACTTCGAAATAACTCGTTACATCGGTCTGCATTTGGAATTTATCATGCAAACTGCGCAATGGTTGTTTCACGCTAGCAGAACACCGTATTTTTTGTCAACATTTTTTTAAAATTCAGGAAAAACAAGTAAAATACCGTAGCTATCAGGAAAACAAAACACCGAGTCAATCTGTCAAACCAATTGTGCACAGTGACAGTGCAAATTTGAGTGTTTTTCTTAAACGACGGGTACAGTGTGAAGTGCTTAAAAACCAACATCCGACATTTTTGCGTTTTTTTTTTTTTTTTTTGGAATGTTAATTGGACCGGGTTGGAAATGGAATCATTTTCTGAAGGTTTGTGCTGAACAAACAATAATACTGTACGATGTGTTTTATTGTGTTTTGACTAACAAATGTGCTGTTTTTCTCCTTAACTTCAAAATGAAATGGACGATTTGTTTATGTTCCCGACCGGTCCCAGCTTTGACCTTTTTTATTTTATACCAGGCTTCTTTGCACTTTTCGGAGTTATTTGGAACTTAGTGAGTCCATCTTTCTATGCTGTTCTATTGTAGTAGGCAAAAAACATGCTCTCCACAAGCTATTGATGTTTCTGGCCCTTCGAAAATTTCATATTTGGGTTAAGAAACATTAAAAACAGTAACAGAAGCTCCTGCCCAGAGACCATTAAAATTTACTTTAAGTTGCAGGAAAAACATTTTAGAACCCATAAGCAGTTGCTCTGCTCAAACAAGAGGTTTATACCATGTTTTGAAATTAAATACCACAGAAGATGGTGGTTCACAGATACGGATTTAGAGGCTAATACGCTGCAGTTGTTTTTATAAGAATTTCACTCATCTAAAGTTTGAGTTTAAGCCCAAGATCTACCAATTTTACGCTTCCCTGTGACCCCGTTTATAGTTGATTTCATTTCATCGTGAAACTGCGCTTATTTTATTTTGCCGCTTAAGTGTATGATTAATAGTTTCTGCAGTTTTGTAAATAATTTGCTAGCCGAATTTCCAAAGGAACCGAGTTTTCTGAAATTTTTTACTCTATTTAATACAAACTACACAGCGAGCAAACAGCAGCAATGTTGTGCAACTAAATTAAAGGTGAATCCACATAAAAATACGCCTACGGGAGCATTCTCTATAGCAGATAACATCCTTATAATCCAAGCAATTTACGGTAATCGCTGTTAAGTCCATTCTCGAAATTATACGAGCATTGAATGTATACAGAATTTTATTGCTGCCATTAAATAAACCAGGCTGATCTAAATTGCGTGTAACAGTCTGTCTCAAAATACAAGTAAAATGTCAGAGAATTGACTCTCCGTCCATGTACCATGTGTCATAATTGATGTCGCATCAGAATCACAACTTATCGAATCCCGAATGAGGAACATCCAATAGACCCCCACCGTGCAGCGGCAATAAAAAAAAAATCTCTACAATATGCACAAACCAGAAAAAGAATCTCGATTATCTTCCCTTGAGTTATCTACACATGGAAGCTAAGTGCCAGACCAATGCACTCCAGTACACCATGCTCCGATAGAGACATTGTTCTCCTGCGTAGGCAAAACGTAATAGGTCTCAATTGAATTCTGGTCTGATTTGCCCTCTTCAATTCACATGATGCTAATAATATACTCAAATACCTCCTGTGCGATAATCCGATCACTGTTCTGAGTGAAAATTAAAATACAATTAAAACATTGATTTGAGTGAGTGAAATATGGGATGCCATTTTGAATCCGGTTAAAACTCGTACACCGCACCGAAAAGTTTTCTCGATGTCGCACCGCACAATGACGATGTAACTTTTCTTCAACCTGAGGAAACTGACAGTAGACCAAATTACGGATGGGGCATTGTTCCAAATGAAGCTCTGAGCGCTGTGCATGCATTAAGGGCGAAAATGCTAATGAGAAACACCAGCGCGTTCTACAAATGGTATGGTATTAATAGTGAGTATAAGAGTACACTTGCCCTTCGCTGTATGATACGAGACTTTTTCTGGTATTAAAAGCCTTGCCAATCATATTATTTCTGGACAAATTGAGAGCGAAATGGCAGCGTATGAGCAATGTCGTTGGTTTCGTAAGAGTTGGCAAGAATCCAAAATGGGTTTTCGAGGAACTGAAACACTTTTGAAGGATGTCAAAAAGAGGATTATGGCGTGTACAGTTTAGACAATAATTTCTTGGGTGAGAATAGAAACAGCTTCATGTGCGTCAAAAATATAACAATTTATTTTGAAGCCTTTGCATTTTACTCTTAACAAAACGTGTTAATTGTCATATCCACTGATGATTTATAACGATGCAGATAGCTGAAACTATTAAGCTGTGTACATGTGGCTCTCGACGTCAGAAATTGCAATACATTTTTGTTTGCTTGGTTATAATATAATCGTAGGAAGAGCTTTAAACAGAGTGATAAAAAGGCATTGCTTAACAAAAACAAAGAGAACTTGCTAAGCTTGTTTTAAGCTCATGTTTTAAGAGTGAGAAAACTTTTCAATAGTAGGTATATGGAAATCAAACAAGTGGGGGAACTTTGGATGCCGTCCCCGGTTTTAGGGATGTAGATGGTTGATGAGGCCGTGATAAGCAAATGCATTACATTAGGTTTACATACAATATTTTATTTTGTTAGTTATTGGCATGACGTGGAATTGCTGAACACAAAAACGACTATCAAACATTTTATTAATATCGACTTAAAAATTCCCGAAATTTCAAGGTGCCTCCATTTGAGAAGAACTCTTAATTGGACGAAATAATATTCTGTCCCAATTGTACACATGTTCCTGAAGTGCAAACTATCTAAAGGCTGATTTTTTAGCTACATATTATCTTTTTGGCAACACTGGTTTAAACAGCTGACGCACGTTTCGTGTTTTGTTTCACTATCAAACATCTTCAGTTTGGTCTATAATTTCACCATGAATCGTCTTACAAACGAACAAAGCTTGCAAATTATTGAATTTTATTATCAAAATGCGTGCGTAAGAAAGTTCATCGCGCGCTTCTTCCATTTTATGGTCAGTTTAAGACGAAGCTCATTTTTGGCTCAATGGGTACGTAAATAAGCAGAATTGTCGCTTTTGGAGTGAATATCAGCCAGAAGCATTGCAAGAGCTACCAATGCATCCAGAAAAAGTTACAGTTTGATGCGATTTATGGGCTGGTGGCATCATTGGAGCGCTACCGAGAGATGGTATCCAACTTTTTTTTGCCCAAAATGCAAGAGCTTGACTTGCATGACATGTGGTTTCAACAAGACGGTGCCACATGCCACACAGCACGCGCAACAATGGACTTATTGAGAGGCGAGTTCGGTGAATATTTTATTTCACGTTCCGGACCGGTCAATTGGTCCCCTAGATCGTGCGATTTAACGCCTTTAGACTATTTTTTGTGGGGCTATGTTAAAGCTCATGTCTATACAGACAAGCCCGCTTCGCTTGCATTTTTGTGGGTTACACCAAACGACGTAGGATAAAGGTTTTAACCCAAATTTAATAATATGGAATGAGATGTTCACGTTTAGTGTTAAAATAACAACAAAATACCAATTTGAGTGTCTGGTCGCTTTCATAGAGGACAATTCCAATCACACAGAAATCCATTTTTTTAAGAAAACGAAACGTTTGTATTTTCCTTTTTCTTGGGCCGTCATTAAATATAGTAAATCTGGGAAATATAGCAAAGACGCGATCCAATACGATCGAGTTTTTTAGCAAATATAACCACCGAATGCAATTTGAGCCCACTTGAAGACAAAAATCTGCGGCATGTGTTGCCAATTAGTTGAATTCTTGTGGGTTGACAATTTGATTGGTTTTTGTCATCTCATTTGAATTGAGGAATACAGATTTTGATAGAAGTGACAGAAAAATGCGAGGCGAGAATTCGTCACCTCGTCTAAGCGAATAATTGGGATTCAAAACACTACTAAAATAAATGAGTGTTTTGTGGCACATTAGACCAAGAGCAAGGATTTTTTTTGCAAGGAAATAGGAAATAGAAATCTATTTCTACCATGTACATAGGTGGATGTCCACACAATCAGTTGTGATGCTTGTATCATCTACGCCCCATTCCCTTCTGTCCCAATTTAGAAGTTGTTTTTCAGACAATGAAAAGTTTTTCTAATAAAATCGTTGCACTATGATCCCATTCAGAGGTGCACCATTTCCAGAGGTTTACGTGTATGGAAAATACGAGTGTGCCATGCAGTCATCTCCGATTCATTTCGGAGTTGCGCTTATTACACAGGTTTCGCTGCATTTGCACCTTGAGCTTCCTCAGATAGATTGCAAACAACAAGTTTTATTCATTTGTTCTGTATAAACAAGTATTTTGGGAATGCCTGCTTCATTTTATACTTGGGATAAAGCGTAATATAAATCTCTAATTTCTCTAATCTAGAAATTGCATGTTAGTGCTATAAAAAACTATCCAGAGTACAAGCCTTCCCGATTATGGAAAACTTTAGCCTGGAAAATCGACAAAAATAATAGGAAAGTTAAAAAGAATAATTAAGAAATAATATCTTCTTTCTTTTGCGCATAAATATTGTAGATCTAAAATATTCAAATTTAACGAACAACCTCTAATGATTTAATACTGACACATGATTCTGTTTGCACAGAACTTAACGTCTACCTCTTCCTCCACATAAGGGTTAAAAACGCGTCAAATGGTGGCTGAAAATAAGCGTTCGTTCATAGAAGACCAACTTCATTTACTTGAAATAAATTTCTGCTAGATTTTAATTACTGACCACTGTGTAGGGCTTCAACTGGATATACATTCTTTAAACGTTAATGATTAATAATTTCGAAACCATGTAGATGAATTCAATAGTTTAGGATAGAAACGTATTGCTTGCTTGTGACGCACCGTTTTATTTGTCCTTTCTGCATGGAATTGTATATCCCATATACATAAAGCAAGACCATCGAAGCATTGTAGGAGTACTTAGAGCAAAATCAATAATTCATTTCGGGTAAAAACACGGGTAGGTTAAAGTTTATTTAAGGATTTATCGGGCGCCAAAATAATAAATTCTTTTGTTTGACTAAATTGTTTTATTTTGAGAAACTTAATCGGAGGAAGAAAAACCACAAAAGAATTTTGACACAAAGCAATTTTGTGCGATTCAACTGGAAAAACAAACCAAAAAGCAAATGTTAATCGCGAGAAGAGTTATTTATAGTGCCAACCATGTAAAACTGACATTTTTGGAGGTATACAATGGTGTGGACACATAAGTGCCATTACGTAGCTTCCTCTGGCGAAAAAATGTTTAGTTTTGATGGCCCTGATGGATTAAATTTATATTGTCACGATATGAGACAATACCAGTGCCATAATCGAGAAGGCAGTCTTAAATGTTGATATAATATAATAATAATATAGGCTGCGACACAATCCGAGGCCGAGTTGGGCCTAGCTTCTACACCAACCACTCGTGCTATCGGGCTATTGTTGTCGCACGAGTGGGTGAAACCTACAGTTTAATGCCGACTCGGAACGGTGAAGTTAAGAAGTAGGAATACTTTTTGAGCATTGTCAGTGAATCTAAAGAGGTGGAGCACTGAGATATGAATGGTAGTAAAGTCGGGTACCGAACCTGGCATTCGCTGCGTAGAAGTCAACGCACCAAACCACTACACCATGCCGACCCAGTTTTGTAATAAGTTAAATTAAAAATCTTAATAAACGATTTTGATTATTTTTTCTGCGTTTCAATAATTTTCTTAGCAAATGTTGATCGAAAAACGAAATCAATTCACGACTAAAACATCGCAAATTCTAGCCGTAGCTCTCGGCGAATACAGAAAATTGCATGTGTGAAGTTTGTGAAGTTCGCAGCTATGCTCATTTGTACATTATTATGGCACGTTGGGCGATTACCCAGGATTTGTTTACAGCTAAAATGACAGCAGCATACTATGAAGGGATAATGTAATACAAATTTGGATCAATAAAGTTGACTTTTAGATAGGATAATGCACCTAAAGGTGATGCAAGTGGAGCTTTAGTTTCAACAAAAAACTTTTCGCTAACTTTCTCTCTCTCACTCTACCACTCCAATCTCCCTCTGTTCAATCGAAGTAATATTAAATAAAGGAAAGTTTTCGCAAGATTTATTCACTAAATTCTGATGCAAATAAAAATTGTAAGCAACTCTTTAAAAAAAAAAAGCCAGAGAAGTCCGTTTTTTAGAAACAGTCTCATGTTTTTCCCATGGTCAATTAGTTAAAATCAACAAAAATTTATTAATTTTGATTACAGTTTGAAAAGTTCGTTTTCAATTGAAGCGGAAAGGATCTGTTCACTAATTTTTTGCACTTTAGTATTTCAATAGCCCCCTCCCCGCGGTACAATTTAACACGATTTAATCACGTTTTTAATCCGCGGTTATGTTGGCGTGCTATGTTTCTGAAATGTCTGAAAACTCAGATTTGTTGTTTTCAACGGTTGTGTATATGAATAATTCGATTTCCCACTAATTATAAGATATTCCAAATTTAAACAGTGTTTTCCAGGAATTAATTGCAAATTATTGGATTATAATCCTTCTCCACTGTTCCACGATGAACACAAAACATCATTAAAATGGTTATGACACTTTTACACACATTTACCGCAGTCTTAAAATGCTTACCAATGCATTCAATCAAACTATGCATTCGGATTCATATTCCTCCATGTGTGGCAGAATAGTCAGTTTATTAATAAACTGGAGAGAGGAAGTATATGTTATGTATGCAATAAGACAAAACACAGTAGAAATAATCGGTCATTGTTTCTTCTTTCTGCTCAACTGTGCTAGCTTTGCTTAAATACAAAATGTTAATCGACCCGTGCTGCTCATATTAATGTTGACCTTGCCTCGGTAATGTGGTGAATATGCCGTTCTATTTATAATGTTTACTGTTGCAATCGTTCGGATGACAGTCCATTCAGAAGATGTTTCATATACGGCCCCTCTAGTAGAATGAACGACAGAATATGATGTTGTCATGTTATGAAATAATGTGTTCAGTTTATATCGAATCAATATATTACTGGAAAAGACCTTGTTGCTTACAAGTATATACAGTACGTCAACAAATTGAGCATATACCCGCAATGACTATATAATTTGGGACTTCATACCTAAAATAGTGAACTTCAACAAAACAGAAAATGTAGTTTCAATTGCATATATTTAATAAAAGAAATAGACCGGACCAAAATTATAAAACATGCCTTTTCTCAAGAAATTATAAATAAGTATTTAATTTCTACACACAAAGTTGAGCATACACTAAAACCATCTTAAATTTAAATCCAACTTATAATAATATAATATGAATGGCGCTACAGCCCGTAGAGGGCGTTGTGCACGCTATTGTTCTTTTGCGAGTGGAAGGAACCCACGGTTTTATCCCGTCTCCGAACAGTTAAATTAAGAAGCGTTTTCTGGGCAATTATACTCGTTGACCATTGTCAGTGACTCGAAAAAGGTGGGCCGTGAAAATTATTTTATTAACAGGAGCGTAGGAATCGACGCACCAACCCACAACGCCACCACATTCCAACTTATGGCTTAGAAAAAACAAAAATGGATTATTGTTTTGTTGGAGGTACTTAATTTTCTGAGGAATTCCTTTTCTATGAATTCGAAGTTTCGAAGCCACTTGAAGCCATACAAACACCATACAACCTCCCCGTTTGTTTATAGTTGACTTGAAGTTCTCCGCTTTAAGGGCTATACAGTGAACACTCGATATAGTGAGCATAAAATCTTCTAAATAGTACAAAAAAAATTGTATATAGAGTGGAAATCACTTATAACAATATTCATGGGACTGGAAGACTTACTTTAATCGATAGTTACTATAAACAGTATTCCTCAAATTCCCAGGGTAGCTAGTCCAAATTCATAAAATAACAAAAATTACAATATGCAATATGTACGTTAATAATTAATGTATTTATTTATTTACAAAGCTAGCATATAATTATTAAAATTAGAAATTAGCTGTTAAGCCCGAGCGATGAAGCCTTAGGCTAAAATAATGAATGTACTTTTTGATTGTTTCTTACAGTGTTTCTATAAGAAATACTTTTTTATTTCCCTTGCTACCAAATGTATGGCAGTCTCTATAGCCTCAGAAGGTATTCTTTACAGTGCAGCATGAACTCCAGGAGGGATGATAAAACATGATTGATCTTTAGGTTTATCCTCTTCATCGACTAGCTTTGAGTGACGCTTTCCAAGATTTTAGCATCAGTTTAATTTGGCGAGGTTGTGTCTATGGCGTTATATAGGCAAAAATAGAAATTTCCGGTCAACGTTGTTACCCATATTCAGACCCAGCAGTTGTTACAAAAGATACCATTCAACGTTGAAATAACCGACATCGTTATAAGTGATTTCCAGGGTATGTTAAAAAATACTAAAATATAAATTTGTTTCATTTTCAACATAAAGGCCAAACCACAAAATCGCGGTCAGGCTTTAATAGGCGGTGTTTTACGAGAACGGTATCTCTAACAGGGGACGGGCGTTTTATAAATTTACATGAAATACATTTTATAAGAAAAAGAAATGCAAATACAGTTGAAGCGGATGCCACAATTTAAGGAAACACGTTATTCTTTCTTGAATATTAAACCAAACTTTAGCTTTTAACTTCGTCGTTACAACCGTTGTCACTACAAGCAAATTCTACGGTACTATAAATAGAATCCCTTCCAAAAATTAATTTTGTACTTACATGAACAGTTACCTCAGCCCACTTTTATTGTTTCACAACAGGCCCGACTTAGTAGAAGTGTGTAATTTTACCTAGAGCTCGGGCATACGCTGTTACGGTCTGTGAAATATCAAAGCGCGACATCTGCATTGTGACGTGTTTAATGGTACATGTATCATTCATAAAATGTTGGTGAGATGAGTATACCTTTCCAAAAACTATTTGAATGATTTAAATTTAGCTTAGCAAACTCTGACATTTTTTTCTTATTCTTAGTCGTGATTACTTATATAACTAGGTGTATACTCAATTATGTGAGATACTGTACATATGAGTTTGTTTTGTTTACGTTGTGATTCTGAAAGGGGAAAAATGGTTATTCACTCCCCTTGTTTGCACCCGTTTCACCAAAAACAACCCAATTTATCACGCTGAATTTTTGAAGATTTTTTCTTTTGTTTTTGCTAAGCTAAGTACTCTTTTTTGTGAAATCAATTTAATAATTCTCATCCTCGACTTCGACAATGGTTCTTGCGGTGGTTCTATATGTACTTACGAACAAAGCAAACCGATACAAACATGGGAATTCCATACAGATGTTGTTTTCAGGGGGATGGGAAAAAATGGAATCAATCATCTGAAAGGAAATATGGAACACGTCTAAAGGTAAACAGATGAAGGTAAGATGGTGGTGGATGTTTTGGGCAAATTGAACAATATGCTGCCGTAAAAAAAAAAAAAACAGTTTTGGTCGAGATTGATTTTTTTTTTTTAGTTTACCCCTCATCGCACATGAGTCTAACGAATATGCAAGGGGTGTAGAGAATGGTGAAGATAAAACGTAGAAAGCAATCGACACAATTTGCAAGCACATTTGTGCTATTACTCACGACGGGTGTCTATTAGAAGAAAACCAAATAAGAGGACTGTATACACCGTGAAGTGGATGAAATATATTTTTTGTTCAGAGAATGTGACCTATGACATATGAGGCATTTGACAGAATACTGCCAGCCAACATATCATTTTTAAAGTAATAATTTGTTAAATTTTTGTACCCTGTGGGTGGTATGCGTAAATGAAAGATGCTTTAATAAGCGCCCTTATTAATTTAGCATTGTTACCTTCAGCACAGAAAACGTGATTTTATCTTACTGCGTTGTTTGTTGATTTGTTTCTGAGCTTCTAAAAATAATAATTGTGAACATGGCAACGCGAAGAGTCATTGCCTAGCTTTTACATCAACCACACAGATTTAGTGTGGTTATTTTATGTAGACTCTCGAGGTATTGTTTGCGTACTTCTTCCTTTTCTCCAAAAATATTAAATCGAAAAAGTAGTCAAAACTTTGGCATCTCAACTTGACGTAATCGTTGTAAACACATTGTACAAGTATAAAAAGGTTACTCATTTTTGCTAAAAATATCTGCGAACATGTATCCATCCACTTCAAACAAATCTACAAAGTTTGTGGACACAACAACATGTCATTGATAATATAAGACTTGTGTATCCAATGTCTGCACGAACCATATCATGGACGAATTCATTTCAAATACTTCACCTTCACCGGGTTAGTTGGAGTTTACTCAATAAACATTGCAGATATAAGCATCTTTGTGTACGCAACACAGCAGAATTCCTCTAGATTAGATACCTACTTCGGGTATTTAATTTGAAGTAATGAATTTAATGTATTCAAGAACTTGCCAGCAGAACTAATATAGGCCATACGTTAATACACCATTCATAAATGTATCTATTATAGTTGCAATATTTATTATTTAAATTGGTAATCGGTAATGGTAGTCAGTATTAAGCTCATCATCTGTTTATATAAGGGTCAATGTTTGAAGATAATATCTGTGTACGGAAAAAACAGGCGAATTGGGTCTGCCTTTGCCAGCAGCCAATCGCGTTGAGTTTATTGTTTTTACAAGTAGAAAAGTATGTTTTCTTTGACAACGACAGATTATGGCGTAAAAATAGGCAATAGTTGTTAATGCTGCCGTTTGACCTACGGCGCTGTAGTTGGGGTCGGTTCACAATTTGGTTTACATTTAATATTGATGTTTCAACGTAACTAGAACTAAATTTGTCTATTACTTATTAGCTTTATGAACCTAAATAGGATGATCTTATAAATGTATCGTCATCTTCTTCAGTGTCCCGCACATTTCTCTTTAGGGATCGCTGGGCTATGCACGTACCAGATGAAGAGCTCTCGGCATCTTCATCAGTGTCCCGCACATTCCTCTTTAGGGGTCGCTGGGCTATGCACGTACCAGATGAAGAGCCCTCGCCATCTCGGCCGTTCGATCCTCCGACATCGTCGCTAACTAACTAGGAGCTATGGCAAAGCGCAACCAGACGAGTTTTTGGACTTGGTCCAACTCCCTCGACGTGGGCCTGCCAAGCGGTGGCCTACCTGTTGGAATCGAATTCAAGCACGTCATCGAGGCATTTCAAAAAGCAGCATTGATTCCCTCGCGCATTATTATCACCCCACCCTCATGGCGAGTAACTCCCACAGCAGCACGAAGAAATCTCATCTCGGCAGTTTGTATTCTTTTGGCCATTATCTACACAAATTGCATGACCATAGGTGAGGGTTGTAACAAATACTGAGTTAAAAGCCACTATCTTGCCTTTGACATCAATATCGACCTTCTTGATTACAAATCTTCCAAGATGTTTCAACATTAAAGCAGTTTGGCCCATCCTACTAGGAATTTCAACATTACTTCTACCATCACCGGTGAAAAAGCTAGCTGCTACAACACAGCTTTAAGCCCCTATGACACTACAATTTTCCATCATTTATATTTTAAAGAAAATAACATTACAACAGTATGAAAATAAAATAATAAATAAATAATTAGAACAAAAATTAATTAATAATTAAAAAAAAAAATTTAAATAAAATTAGAGCAGAGAAGGTCACTGTATGCGCTCATGGAAAAATGTATTAGGCATATGAGTGTAGTCGGCTGAGAACTTTAATAAAATCCAAATGGCTAACGGATTATATCCATTTTTTTCATTTAAAGCTATGCTTTTGCTTGAATGAAGTCCATTTTCACGATCTAATTCAAAAAAGATAAACATTACAAATCTTATCCAACTCCAGCTTTTAATGTACAAGGGTATTCGTCATAAACTAAACACATTCCTTATATAAGTAAATTATAAATAAATTATAAAATAAAATAAAAGAAAAAACAAAATTAATATTTCGTTTTGGTATCTATGGGGTCTACAGGGGTTTCATATCTCCCATAGCTAGCATACGCCTGTCCCATGTATATAATTTGTGTAAACTGTTTTAATTGGGATTTGAATATTTTATCTTATGTCACAAAACATTCGCTGTGCGATTTTGGTTAAAAAATCAGTGGGTAGCAGATATTAAACATTTTTTTTTGTTTTTCTTCACAGGTTAAAATCACTGGGAAAAGAAAAACAAATTCACAATCATACCCTTGAATATGCATTCACGACAATTGTGCAAATATTTAAATGATTTGAAACTCTTTTTTACTAGATTCGAATGATCATGGATCTATGTTTTTGGCTTTGATTTCAATTTCTGTGAACGACAGTCACTTGACTAATCTTATCTTTTCTACCTAACCCATGGCATTGAAAAACAATCTATTAGTAAGGTAATAGATGAGCTCGGTTCAATCAATATTTCATTTACATCATTATGATACCCAGTAAACCCATTGAACCAGATACTCTTATTTTGATTTTCTCTTTTAACAAACCTCTGTTTTATGACAATCCATTTTACGATAAAATGGAATGTCATACCACTTATCCGATTCTTTTCATTATGAATTGTGTAACTCCGGGACTGTTGGGTGGAGTATAAGTAGTAAGAAAAGAAATAAAAACCAGCTCACTATTGATTCAAGACCAATAATTTTACCACGTTTCCGCAAATATCCAAGCAGCAGTTCCATAAACCCGGCCACACTTTAGCCATTAAATAAGATTCTCCATTTAGCCTTACTGAAATGAAATAATAACGAAATAATCAAGCTACCGACCAGAATTCAACCTTATGCCCGGCACTATCAAATTCACTTCCAAAGAGACACCTACCATTCTGTGATAGATGTGTTGGTGGTAAGACTATTTTTAGTTTCGTTAATTCCGAACAATTTCCAATTAGTACGTGACATAATGTGTCATCACGAAACCCTTCCTACTGGTGCCTTCCGGTGGGTTTTCACTCAGACTGAGGTTACTAATTACAGTCGTAAACATTGAGAACGTCAAGCGCACTGCTGTTGAACACTGCTTGACGACTGGCGGTCATGCAGTCTATCATTTGCTCCCCCCATCACCATCATCATATCCAAACGAATCTCTTCTTATTTCATTTAAAATTTGTTCGATTTCTGGAAACAAGATATGGTAATCTTCTGAGGACTTGGCACTACAGGGAGGACATAATGACAATGAAATCTATACATTGGCCCGTTGACATAGTGGCGTCAGTGTGTTAATGAACAGGCCATGTGAAAACATGAAAGTGGATATATTTCCAGAAAATATGCAACCATGCCAATGGAATGCATATACTACACATCTGTATCCGATTGTATTTAACAATGTTATGATTAAATGACTTCGTAATAAAGAATGAGCTTGTTGAAGGATTTTACATTTTAATATGTAGCTAAATCTACGATACTGTTTGTTGAGATTTCGTCCAGCAACAAGGACAATTTACTTACTTACTATTAGCCTAACGACCATTCGCTGCCTTCCGTCTTTAACGATCTTGGAAACACTGCTTCCAGTCATCAAGTATCGGATATGTTTGGTCATCGCGTATCGGAGGTTCGGTCTGCGTATCCTTTTCGAACCAGTAGGCTCCGATTCGAAGACCCTCTAAGTTGGAGCATTGGTGTTGTCCTTGCCCTCGGTGATGCCAATGTAGTCGTCGGATTTTTGTCTTCTGGACTACATTTAAATGCTGGCACAGCTCTTAATGTTCGCGGTTGTGTTTTTCCCTTCACTTTCGGTTCCATGTAGCAGGACTGGCAAAATAAGAGTTTTGTAGCTCATTATTTAGGTCCTTCGAGTCAGGAGTTGTGAGCCCAGCTGTTGCGACAAACCGAAGTAATAGCGGTTGCCTAGGCCGTCTCTACGTCGGATCTTCACAGTGATGTCGTTTCTGAAGTTCACGTTAGATAAACTCCTTTACTGCCTCGAATTTGTAGCTGTCGATCGTGATGTATTGTCCAAGGTGGTATGCGACAGTACGTAATTCGGTCGACAGCATATATTTCGTTTTTTGCTTATTGACCTAACACCAGTTTGTTTCCCCATCTTCAGTTGCCGCGAATGCTTCCACTACGATACGTTGGGAAGATGAAAGATTCCGCACTGCAGAACAAAATTGAAGAAATCACACAACGGCGCATCTCCTTGCCGAAATCCAGTGCAAGCTCCAGTGCACCCTTGAACGCAACCGGATCAATTTTCCTAGGATCCCGAATTCGGCCATCGCTTGGAATAGTTCCTTGGTTTGAAAGCTGACGTATGTGGCTGTAAAATCGATGAAGAGGCAGTGCGTATCGAATTGAAACTCGCGGGTCTGATCCAGGATTTGCCTTAGTGGTGGTTGCTATAGTCGATTTGCCGGGCTGAAAGCCGCACTGGTACGCCCCGATTAGTGCGATGCAAAACGGCATTGGACGTTCACACATACGCTGGACAGGATTATGTAAGCGACGTTGGGGTTGGGGGCTGCTAGGCAGCACACTTAGACCATGTTGGTCCATTGTGATACCCACAGACAGACTACTACCACTGTTCGTCCACTCCAATGATAGTGCCGCTAATTTAATCACAACGGCAAATGCTGACTGAACCAGATTTAAAGACTAGATAAGCGTATTAACTTTCACTGGGTTTCGAACCCGGGACCCCACTAAGCAAGCGCAGGGACTTAACCAACTGAACCATCCGTTGGGGTGGGGTAATTCGACTGGGGTTTTGATTTCTTGATTCCTTATCATTCTCTCGTGGTCACATCCACTATTCCGTGTGGATCAGTAACAAGGTCTCTCAGTTTAACAGAGTCTGGCGCCTTCCCTAAAGCTAGCGGCAAGGTTTCTCGCTTTTTTTTTTTTTATAAAAGGCCCCTATTTTGTGCTTGTCCCTAGAATTTTAGGTATCCTTGAGTTAGGTTGCCAGAGACCTTTCCTTTAGGCGTATACGTTTCTTTTCCTCCCTTCTTATAGCCTGGTACTGGTCTTGGTTTTGACATGCCTTGTCTGTTGCACGTATTTTTTGCTCACACTCGTCATCACACCACGGGTTTCTTGTCGGAAGTGGTCGGTAGCCTATGGTAGTTTCCGCAATCTCTTTCATGCCGAGCGGCAATGCAAACACATAGTGTTGACGTTGGTGTTCGACGCGGGTATACCGGAGCGTCTCTCCGTTAGTTGATCTTCGTATACTCTGGAAATCTCCGGTGTGCTTGGGCGTCCAATGTCAAAACTCCTCGTTGTTAGCTGGTACAGCATTCTGACATTGGGCAGTCAAGCTCTGAATCTTGATGCCACGAGGAAACGATAGGAGTCAGCGTTTGAACCCCTGAATGTTCACACATCCAGAATGTTTGACGCATGCCTTGTGTAAATCAGCACATGGTCGATTTGGTTGGCTGTACGGCCGTCGCCAGATTGATGTGTGGATTCTTTTGCGAGGGAACCTTGAGCTACTTATTCTCATATTGCCATACCATACATGTATCTGTATCGTGGAGGCTGTACTTTCCGATCACCCCGCCAGTAATGTTTCCCTTACCGATGGCATTGAAGTCTTCGAACACTGTTCCGAAGACCCTGTCCAGGAGGTCGTAATAGTTGATGAAGTTTGCCTTGGATGAGGACCGTAGCCAGGCGATCGTTTATCGGTTCAAAGTCGATGACTTTCGACCTTAACCGTTTTCCCACAGTGAATCCGCATCCCAATATGTGCAACCTTTTGTGACATTCTGTATCATATATGTCGCACTATTTGATGGGCGAGAAAAGTTTGGGAAAAAATCGATAATGCGTACTGCATCTTTTCTAGAACCTTGTACGGTATACATTTTATCAATAGAAATGTCCCTGTCGTATTCCTCCTAAAATCTATTGCTGGACGAGATTGAATAGATACATTAGTTTCAATTAGTTTGACAGTCTTAAAGAATGAATGAATTTATTTACCTCCTAAATTAAACATCATAGGTCAGAAATGGTACAACAAAAATAACAAATATATGAGAGATGAGATCGCACTGTAACTACTTCGGTGGCGTTAGAGAAACTGTGCCATCATGGGTCTTGCGGTTAATGAACATAAAAAGGAAGATATTCGACAAAGTCAGAATTATGCAAAAACCTGAAATTTAACATCCAATTGACCCTTTCACTGAGTTGCGTATAATGTTTAGACACTTGAGTGCATTCGGGCTTGGTATGAAAACAAAACGGATTACCCTGGATCCGCAGGTATTCGGGTACAATGAAATTTCTGTCAAAGAGAGGAAGATTCGAGAGAAAATTCCTGAACCATTTCTCTTTAAACAAAAACAATTTTGATTCCAAACTTAATTGCTTTCCCATTAAACGGATTGAAATCAAAATGAATCATCTTTTGGGAACAATTTGTTTTACTTTGATTTTATTGCGTTATTTCTATTCACCTAACCAACTCATTGGTCCACGAACAGCGTTCCATCAAAGTAATTATACTCCCCCAGCAACATCCCAAACATACCAGCAGCTACATAATTTACACGCCCATTTTGTTGACCATTGATACCGAAGCCAAAAGAAATCTAAAACTTCCTGCAAAATGGACGCACATTTATTTCCTCGTATTTCATCCACTCTTTCGCAATTGATTTATTAACAAAAACGAATGAACAAGACAAAGGGAGAAAAAACGTAGAAGTCTTCTAATTAACTTAAGGGACCAGGATCCCCAGTCATCATCTGGTAGGCGATTCGTAACTTTTTGATTCCTTCCTCTTGCTTCAGCATTGTGGGCTAAATACATTCATTTTCGCCGTTTCAAACAGATCACATCCCTACTAACTTTTGGTAGAGCAATTTTAATAATTAAGGAATTGTAAAAGCGTGCAAAACTACAGTCATTCTTTTCAAACAAATCCGCTCACTTTCATATGTGTACACATACAAAAAAAATAGTTTGAATATATCACATGAAAGATATATATAAATGTATGTATGTGCCCCGGGTAGTTGGATGTCCATTTAACTGGATGCAGCATCATGACCTTATTATTTCTTTCTCACATCGAAAAAGTTGCTTCGCTAGCAACTATACATTATAACGTTCATTACGATGAACTTCAATGACGTAGAAGCCACCTTAATGCGAGAAACAATTATTTTTATCTTTTGTTGAGAAATTTCTTAGAAGACCCGATCGATGAATATGATGATGCTTGGTGGAATTAATGTTTTTACAAGTCCTTACAAACCATTATTAGGGCCAAGAAAAAGGTCAGGAAGTTACAGAAATTAGATGCATGGCATACTGAATTAATACTTTGCAATATTCTTTCCATCATTCTTCGTGAATAAAACTATTCTCTGAAGTATTCAAAATCAATTTTGTTGCATATTTTCTTTATCGTTGCGTCCTTTCTCCTTTGTTTCAATCGCACAACACTGAAGGAAAGAGAGTGAAGTGGAAATCGTGAGTAGGAAGAAGGATTTAAAAACAATCAACTGAACAGGGCCTTGTACATATCTGGCGAAATATACAGGAAAAGGTCGAACTTTAAGGACAGCAAGATTACACTTAAAGATCACAGTCTGAAGCCGTTTTATAGGAAGGGAATTATTCCTTAGACTTTCTCTGTTACTCAGTAGGTGGGACGATATAAATTGCTGAAGAAATATACAACGGATAAGACTTAATTGATTCCCTGGAGATTATCTTGACTTTTAACATTAAGTTGATTTTAAAGCGCCTGCCTTATGAATTATATATTTTTCGAGAATGGATTTGAAAGGGTTTACACCACTAAAATGTGTTGTTTACCGTGCTACGGGCATGCATCTACTTTAAATAAGTGGAACAGTATAATATCTGAAGATACAGACACCTCTACACCATTCATGTTACCTAAAATGAAACAAGATCAAAAATGCTGATATGTTCAATTATTCTACCAGCTTTTGACACCATTTTGTTGGAGCCACATATCACGGGTGTTAGCAACATCCAATTCGAATGCATAGCATTGCCCTTACATCTGACATTAAACCACAACGTATGGTCCTTCTTGAGGATGCACTGGACTTTCTTAAAACACTCGTCTTCGATGTTGTTCAAAAAAGAGCTTCTCTGAGTAAAGATAAGATTTTTCCTTGTGTCATTTGGCCAAGTACATAGGCCAAGAATGAAAGATCCCCAATCCCTGTGAATGGCTTGAATCACGTTAAGAACATGCTAAATTAATAAAGATAATTTCATATAGCGGCGCGACAGTTCGATTTGAACTTGGGCCTAGCTTCTATTTTGCGTGCTATAATTCTGTCACGAGTTTATGCCGACTCCTAACGTCGATGATTAAGAAGCTTTTTCTAGAGAATAATACTCTCTGATCATCAGCAATGACTTCAAAGAAGTGCAACCGAGTGTTATGAAATTTGGACGATTCGAGGATTGAAACTAGAAACCCTAATATAGGAATCGATACACCTACCCACTACACCACGGCACACAGTGGTTCCCTAGAATTTAGAGGAAAAGTTAACAAAAAATTAAATATTATCGGGAGACTTCTGCTTCTGATTTTTCAATTCTACAAATATGAAAACTGAGAAATCCAAAAGTGTTGAAGTTTTTGTCGCTCAGTTGTACCGTTACACCTTTGAAATCAGTAAGAAAGTATGTCCTTTCTTTGGTAATTTTGATGTTAAAAAAAATTCCACCATTGGCTGTTTTGATTAAAGGAGTAAGTTTAAGTTCACAAGTCAAGTGTTTTAATAGCATGTTTGACTGTAGGAAAAATGTTGCTCCGGGAAACCAATCTCCGCCATAGACTCTAGATCATCAGCCCAAGCGTAACCAGGCGCGTTTTTGTACTTGGTCCAACCGCCTCATCCTGGGTCTGCAAAGCGGTCACCTACCGTATTCATGGAGTAAAAATCATATATGTATCTCTATGGATCACTTTGGCCGCAAGAGTATTTTAAGTGTAGTA
Source organism: Eristalis tenax (assembly GCA_905231855.2). Classification (NCBI taxonomy): domain Eukaryota; kingdom Metazoa; phylum Arthropoda; class Insecta; order Diptera; family Syrphidae; genus Eristalis; species Eristalis tenax. Next base: position 101,899,267 of record HG993124.1, on the reverse strand, counting down.
AAAAGTTGAATTGTGCTTTATTTTATCAGCTGCATTGCCCCGGGGTAACATTATGAGAAGACCAAGAAATGCAATATACTACGAAATTGCCCTGTTTAGCAACTAATGAAGATGATATTCACCAAATACGGATGACATCAAATCTCTGAATTAGAAATTTAAAACTCGAACCAAAAACAAGAGATTCGCTTCCATTTAGCAATGAAGCGCATATTATTGTGATAAAATCAATCAATAAAATATTTATTAATTTCAAGCAGCGTTAACTTCGATAAAATGAAATCGGCTGTTTCCAGACAATTCTCGTGATAGAATAATAGCACATTTCTCCTGTTACTCCACACTTTTAATCAAAAACAAACCTGGAAACACAATACAAGCCCATAAATAGAATAAAATCCCGGGTCTCCCATTTGGTGATTAGCAGCGAAGCACCTGTGATATCTTAAACTTCCTGGGGGTGGCTGCCTCTCATTTCATCAAGGGTATTTAGCTGATGGGTGATTTGCGTAATTTTGTTCGGTTAGCTATGCAGGCTCATTAGAAATTATGATTTATTGTTTACATATTTTGTACCCAATTCCTTTTTAGGTCAAATATAGGAAAGACAGCAAGTTATGAGCAGAAGTTTAGGGGGAATAGCTAGACGATCCTTTTGAATATTTTTGAATCGCTTTTTACGTTGATGTGTCTATCTAAAGGGTGTTTTTTTAAAAGCTATAGGAAAGTTTTTCAAAAAAAAAAAAAAAAAAACACATAAAATTCAGAAAAATGTATGAAATCTTTATTTGAATCGATAGTACGGTCCATATAATTTAATGTTTGAAGATTATTTCATGCAAATGTTGACCTTGACTACGCCTCAAATGGTTCATTCGCTTCGTCCAATTTTGGCATACTCTTTCCAACATTTCGGCCGGTATCTCATGAATAAATGCTTCAATGTTGTCTTCCAATGCGCCAATTGAAGCGGGCTTGTCTGTATAGACATCAGCTTTAACACAGCCCAACAAAAAATAGTCTAAAGGCGTTAAATCGCACGATCTAGGCGGCCAGTTGACCGGTCCGGAACGTGAAATAAAATGTTCACCGAACTCGCCTCTCAATAAGTCCATTGTTGCGTGTGCTGTGTGGCATGTGGCACCGTCTTGTTGAAACCACATGTCATGCAAGTCAAGCTCTTGCATCTTGGGCAAAAAAAAGTTGGATATCAACTCACGGTAGCGCTCACCATTCACAGTTACGTTACGATTCGCATCATCTTTGAAGAAGTACGGTCCAATGATGCCACCAGCCCATAAACCGCACCAAACTGTGACTTTTTCTGGATGCATTGGTAGCTCTTGCAATGCTTCTGGCTGATAATCACTCCAAAATCGACAATTCTGCTTATTTACGTACCCATTGAGCCAAAAATGAGCTTAGTCACTGAACACAATTTTTCGGTAAAAAAGTGGATCTTCGGCCTTATTAACATAGCACGCATTTTGATAATAAAATTCAATAATTTGCAAGCGTTGTTCGTTTGTAAGACGATTCATGGTTAAATAATAGACCAAACTGAACATGTTTGACAGTGAAACAGAACACGAAACGTGCGTCAGCTGTTTAAACCAGTGTTGCCAAAAAGAAAATAGCTAAAAAATCACCCTTTATATATACAAAATAATTGTATTGGGTATACAACTTAATTCGTGCGACTTACTAAGGGATGGCGTAGTTTGTATTATTCCACTGGAACATGCGTTGGAAAGCTACTGTCATTGAACGTCATTTCAGTATATGTCATTAATTTGAAGCGTAAACAGCAATCATTTCTGTTTTTCACTAAAATATGTCGAACTTTGTGCCTGAAAAGCGTTTTTGCGGGGAGTTCTTCTTCATAACATTAAAATGACGAAAACTGTTGCCGAAAGTCATCGTATTTTGGTGGAAGTTTATGGTGAACATGGGCTAGCTGTGCGAACGTGCCAAAAATGGTTGCCAGCCAAATGAACTGCTAAAACCGTTTGAAACCATCAATGGACAACTCTACCGAACACAATGAATGCGTTTGAAGGGAGCAGTCATGACAACACTCGGCCATACGTGGCTATTCCGGTTAAGAACTATATGGAAAACAGTGGATGGGAAGTTTTACTCCTCCCGTCTTATAGCCTAGACCTTGCCCCTTCCGACTACCATTTGTTCCGGTCGATGAAGAACGCCCTCACTGAAATACGGTTCACATCAGAGCAGAACATAAAAAATTGGCTTGTTTCATTCTTGGCTGCCAAGCCGGGGCAGTTCTTTTAGGATGAGAAAAAGTCATAGCTTCAGATGAGCAATACTTTGAATAATACTAATTGTACATGTTCATCTTAAATAAACGTTCAAATTTAAAAAAAAAATCGCACGAATGATGTTATAGACCCAATATATAAAATATAATAATAAATCCCCTGTTCAGCAGGTCCTGTTTTCCACATTTTCCCAGCGGCAAAACACGACTGCAAGTCTTAATTCTGCATCATAGATGAGATCAAAAAGATATTTTCTCATTAAAACAATAATTTTATTTTAGTTTTATAATTACTCTTAGACTTTACCCTTTTGATTTTTAATGAAACGAACTATTTGGATAATGTTCCCGAATTTATCGAATATATCCTTTATGGCGGCCAGAATTTTCTCAAAAGTTGATAGCGCTACGAACCTTTCGTAAAGTTTTGAGAGGTCCCTATTTTACCCTTGTTACTTATAAACAAAATATATATTGATATGCATCCAGTAAAATGTTTGCTAATTTTATCTTTTTATTTACAGGTAATAGGTTATTTGGGCACAAGGTTTAAAATTCAGGTACAACCAACTTCAAATTTAAAATAATCATTTTCAAGTCTAACAAAAAAAACTAATTCCGCAAACTATATCTCGGACAATTAAATGTTCAGTAAATATAAACAAGAAAGTATACTTAGGTAAGCCAAAAGGTACGCGTTTAATTAGTGAGTTTTTTGTCGAGAAAAAATTGCACAAAAGTTACTTGTCCTGATTAGAATTGTTTCCTTAACAAAAACAGCAGTCGATATCTCTTAACACATTGGCTATCATGATACCTAGTGATGTTTCTCAAGGTGTCATGGCTATTAAATATGCCAGCCACATATAATTTCATTCAAGGATCTGACTGACACTATGTACAAATCCGGTATGGAGTTATGTTGTCTGCACCCCACGATAGTATGAATGCTTTTGCTTTGATCAAGTAACCAAATAAGACGTGTCGTGTGGTGATGTCTAGCAGTTTTATTAGCCAGTACTAAATTCCTTATGGACGTCCAGGATACGTTGCAAATATTTTTAATGTCGATATTTTGTAGTCGTTTTTACAATCAAAAGTATAATTACAGAAATTTTTTGAGTGGCGCCCCATGAAATTTTCTCAAATTTGGATTGTCAGCTAATCCGTTAAAAACGATTTTCAGTGTAGCCTCAATTCATGAGTCATATTTCCATAAACAGATGTTTTTCCGTTAATATAATATACAGTAAACATAACAGTAACAGAGACAAGTGAAGATAACGTGTTAGGCTCTGTGGACTCTACCTGGTCCAAAAGATCGGTAGCGAACTCAACGAAGTTTTGTCCTTCAGAAGGAACACAAAACATCGTCTTGGCCAGAATAGCTTAATTTGCAGCTATAACTTCGAGGTAATCAGAAAGTTATTATAATTTGGCTCCACATTCATTGTTACAAACGGCATATTGCCAAAGGTTGTTTCATTGTACTTAAAAAGCAATTCATAAGAGTTAATCTACTCAGATTCTTCTTTTGAAAGATCCAGATGGCATATAACCAGCATAGGATATATGGATGTATATTTTTGCGGCCAGTTAAACCCTGTAACAAAAACGGAATTATGTGCCACTGTTTGTACTATTTTTGTTTTGTGCAAGTTACAATGTTTGATCCAATTAATTAAAAATTGCATATATACATACTCTCCCCCTTATTCCCTTAGACGAGGTGACAAATTCTCGCCTCGCATTTTTCTGTCACCTCACATCAAAATCTGTATTTTTGAATTCGAGTGAGGTGACAAAAAACCAATAAAATTCCCTTCCCACAAAAATTCAACTAGTTGGCAACATATGCTGCAGATTTGTGTCTTCAAGTGGGATCAATTTCAATTCGGTGGTTGCATTTGATAATTTTTATAATTTTTGGATGTATTTGGTTCAGAACACGGATATGTTGGTGTGCGTATGTGGTGGATTACATTTTAATGACAGTCCAAGAATGACAATGCAAAAGTTTCGTTTTCTTTAAAAATTGATTGGTGTGATTATCCTCCATTAAAGAGACCAAACACTCAAATTGTTGATTTATTGTTATTTTAACAATAAATGCGAACATATTAATAAACTTTTATTTCTAAAAATAACAAGTTTATCCTACGTCGATTGGCGTCACCCATAAAAATGCATGCGACAACATATATCATTCTATCTCACTTTGCAATACACGCAAGTGGCAAATGTCACATGAAGTGACTAACAGAATACAATTTTGTATTTTTGGGCGAGACGACTGAGAGAATAAGGGGGAATAACATTATAACATATAATAGACAGAAAACAATATGTATATAAAATAAAATAGCATTCACAATGATATGATAATACATTTCCTAATCATGTCCTTCAGAAAATAATAAAATCCCGAGAAATTTGATTGATGATTATATTTTCTGCACAACATTCGAAAAGAGAATGCCACCAAAGTTGCCCTTTCCTGACGTTATTACTTCCCATATTTGTCATTATGTCAAGGCTACATTTTTACAAATTGGAAGCGGATACAATCAGCTATAATTGAGCCATCTTTACAACATACGAAAAATCATAAATATCAATCATAAATAAAGTAAGTCAATTTTATGAGCAATAAGTGACAGTAAAAAAATGTAATTTTCCCATCTCTACCGCAAAACGTCAACAATCAAGTAACTGACCTAGCAATAAGTCAGTAATCTCATAAATCATTTATGAACCAAACAAATTCCATACCACATAACAAATGTACTATGACACTCATTCTATCGATTAAATCAAGCGCATTGTCAAGTTCACCATTGTCAATACCTACTTCAATACTTGCGAATGGACGAAATGCTTATTCGATTGTCGGACGTGCAAGAGACTTCGTGAGTTTGTCCCCATTCATTCCGTGTGCAATCTAAAAATAACAAACTTTTTTACCTCTCCCTCTTTCTTTTATCCCTTTACCTATCCCGCCGCTCCGTCCATCGGCCAGGCATGGTTCATCGTTGCCTTGAAGTTTCCCATCAGAAGGTCAAATGCTGTCTGTCATTCAAGAGGGGCCTACATAAAATAACTTTGTTATAATTCACCGAGTGACATGTGTGTGGATGTGTGAGAGAAAAACATGAAGGATATATGGCGAGGACGGATCAGATTATATTTTTGCATTCGGTAATGAACTCCAATCAACCGATTCATCCTTCGTACTTCAGTGGAAATATAAAATGGCATTTTGTGTCGTTACTGTTGTACAACACAGAGCTGACGTTCGCGCACTACCACTACCGGAGTCCTACTATGTTCAAGTTATCGATATCACATTTCAACACGCAACAAACCTTCCTTGAATAACGTTTCAATCTTTTTTTTTAACGCGTGTGTAAAAGGAAGGGGTGGGAATGAAAATAAATTAACAATATTCCATCATTTTCCTTGTGTCGTTGACAGCTGTAATGGAGGGTGTAGTGTTTTTGAATTTGTTCACAGTTCCATTTAACGATGTTGCACTGTATCTCGCACTTGTCGCATTTTATGGGGAATTATAAATTGTAATCTATTTGCCCGAGTTTACTTCATTTCGCAATATTGAAAAATCAATATCACGGAGGAATGGAGTTTTCATGACAAATCAAAGAGAACTTTATTTGACAAGCAAGGTTCGATTTGACATTTCAGTATTACAATTCGATTTGCTTGATTGAGTGTTGGTGGATGTTGAAGACATTGAAGAGCATATTGATGGTAGCGTTAATAGAAACTGTCTTTGGATTAATTGATTATCAAAAAAGGTTTTGCAACACACTTACCGGAGGTTGCTAATAAAAATGTGTAATAGTGAATAAGTTCTAGACGTGTTGCACAAATTTAACATGTAATGTTTCGGCCCTTCGTTGCCTTATGAGAAGTCAATCCGCAGAATCATAAGGATTTGCATTCTTTCTCGCCAATTAAAATGCTGTGAATACTTTGATCTTTGAATGATCTTAAAATTTCGAAACAAATGACAAAATTCCTCACACCTAAATGAATTTCTTTTCAACATTTTCCTACGCATTATAGCTTCCGCAACCTTTGCAAAAATTACGTCACAAGCTAAAAAGCCCACCTTGTTTGCTTACATCACCGAAACAGTTTTAGTGATGTGGAGTGGCCGTCAATTTTGTTCGTCGCAATTCGATTCCTTTTTGTGGTTTTGTACAAAAGATCATGCTTATGCTTATTATCTCTTTTAGTTAATTTGTTTTCAATAATCTTAATAATTTATTTACGAAAAAATATATATGGGAAATGAGAAATGAAATGCACATCATGGCAAGAGAGAATATGTACCATGAAAGTGTACTAATAAATACGAGGGGCGTTCAATATATTCTCGGTATCGATATGAAGAAAAATGCGAATTCAATTTAAATTGTTTTTATTTTTCAATACAATCTCCCCTAACGTCAATGTATTTGTTACATCTTGAGATAAGCCCTCAAAAAATAATTTCCTCTCTCTCTGCAAAATACCCATTTATTGTCGACTTGAGTTCTTCATCATCCGAAAATCTTTTTCCACGAAGACATTTTTTCAAGCTCTAGAGCGTTTCCTGGAACCTAATGAGAGTGAGCCTAATGATGTTCGGAATGTTTTGTTTTCTCGTATTACTTGAAATAAAATCGGTGTTTTTAGAAACAACATTTTGTTTTCTCACTATACATTGTATGAAATTGCATACAGATAAAAGTCATAAGTGCATTTCTATTAAAATCCTCTAAAGTACCTGTTTTGTATCCAGTACAGAGACAAATTTGCCTTTAAATCAAAACATCTCCTTTACGATTTGCAGAAAAATAAATTTCAATTTATTTTGCCAGATGAATACGGTCGTCATAATAACTTACGTCACTTTTGACAAAAAAACAGATGAAACATGACTTAATTTTTTCACGTTTGCGCCGCGTGCTCTAGACTAAGATGGAAACTCAACTCAATGCCAAACCCACACTATTACGAGAAGAATATTCGCAAGCACTTTCTGTGATTTAATTGACAACTGCACATGACAAATCCTCTCACGCTGGCTCAACAATGAGCTTTGAGGAGATAATCGTTCTTAAAAGTTCATTGACACAAAAAGATCCCAGCTTGCTGATGATATTCCAAAAAAAAACCATTAGTCAGATATTTGCCTAATTATATAGATTTGTTTTGTTTTGGTAAGCGACGTCATAAATCAAAAATAAAGAATAACTCGTTCCGCTTTGCGAACTTCAGACGTGTGCACACTTATCGAAGGTGAGTGAATCAGTTGAAAAGAAAGAAATAAACCTTCGGCATTGATTAGCAATTGTGTCGATTGACTGCTCATTGACAGATTTCCTTGCTTACGTCAGTTAGGGCGATGACGCAAGGTCAATCTGACATTTTTGATTGTGTTCGTATGGGAAGCTCGGATAAGTTAAAAGATATCATTCGGATTGGGAACTCGATTTACGTGGGTACATGGTAGCAATTACACTTGTGGGAATGAATCTAGAGTATATTACATTTGGAAATTGCTGTAAATGGATAAGGTTATCTCAATTGACATTTTATGGATCAATTAATACATTAGCTTTTGACGAGCAAATAAGATTTATGATAATGTGCTAGATTATTGACAGGCTATTATGTGTATTAGATTAATATAAATACATACGCATTTATATTCTATTTTGTATTAGCGGATTTTACATAAAATATACAAAATATTTGCTCTATAACTTAATTCGTGCGGTTTGCTAAGAGATGGCGTAACTTGTATTATTCCATTGGAACATGCTATTGTCATTGTACGTCATTTCAGTATATGTCATTTATTTGAAGCGTAAACAACAATCATTTTTTTTTCACTCAAATATGTCGAACTTCATGCCTGAAAAGTGGTTTTGCGGGGAGTTCTTCTTCATAACATTAATATGAAGGAAACTGTTGCCGAAAGTCGTCGTATTTTGGTGGAAGTTTATGGTGAACATGTGCTAGCTGAGCGAACGTGCCAAAAGTGGTGATTTTGGCTTGGAAGCCAGCCAAATAAACGGCAAAGCCGAATATCCATGGCGCGAAGGTAATGCTCTGTATATGGTGGGATCAGAAGGGTGTGCTGTATTATGAGCTGCTAAAACCGGGTGAAACCATCAATGGACAACGCTACCAAACACAATTAACCGTTTGAAGAGAGCCGGAATAAGCGAGCAGACACGAGGCAATAATTTTCAATCATGACAACGCTTGGCCCCACGTTTTTCCGGTTAAGAACTATTTGGAAAACAGTGGATGGGAAGTTTTACCCCACCCGCCTTATAGCCCACACCTTGCCCCTTCTGACTACCATTTGTTCCGGTCAATGCAGAACGCACTCACTGAAATACGATTCACATCAGAGCAGAATATAAAAAAATTGGCTTGATTCGTTCTTGGCTGCCAAGCCGGCGCAGTTCTTTTGGGATGGGATCTACAAATTGCCAGAAAGATGGGAAAATGTAATAGCTTCAGACACTATTGTACATGTTTTTCTTAAAAACATGTTCAAATTGTGGACAAAAAAACCTCACGAATTGATAAAAGCTAACGGTTTTGAGTTTTTTCTCTATTCTGTATTCTCTCAGTAATTTGGAACATAAAAGCGAATATACATAAAGAATCTTAGGACCAACGCATATAATCAACCATATTCCTGATTTCGGATGACCGGAGATTTTCCTTGTTCGGTTATTCCTTCAATTCGTTGGATGCACAGATTCGAAAGCAAGTTTTAGTTGAAATTTAAACATTAAATAATAAAACTATGTATTATACCAAACAACAAAGTAATTCTAAATACAGAAATAAAATAACAATTAAATGGCGCAGATACAAACAATGTCGTTAAATTTGATCATATCTTAATAGTTTTAAATAATATTTTCTAATATTTTTGAAATATATTAGAAAAATATAATGTCCTCAAATGAAGAGAAACGTCACCCGGCACGTGGACGAGGCAAGTTTGTCGCAAAAAATCTTCTTTAGGCGCTCTCGTATTATTCATATTTCTAGTTACATACTCATCGGAATATTTTTGAATTTTTCGACTACCCTTTTAAAGTGGTTCTTGTCTATAGTCTAGTAACTAGTTAAATGTAGTTTAGACTACATTTGTTAAAACGATATACACTGCATTAAAATTGAATTTGTTTGTCAAATTAAGTAATATTCAGTTTTCTGTCGATATGAGTCTGTTTTTTTTTTTTTGCTTTGTTGCGATTTTGTTATATGTTGAATCAGTGGCGACGTGTGAATAAAAATTGTAGGTGTTGAGTCCATACAATTTAATATGTTTCTTAAACTATTAGTTCTATTTGTTTTTAATGCAGAAAACCAATACCAGATAAACTACAGACATCACCTGTCAAATCTCAAAACAAATCTGACCTCACCTTGACCCCAAAACATCAAATAGTCTGATCTATCTAAAGAGATCCATAAACAGTACTACAGTGGGAATAATCACTGGACACTGCCTTCTGGGCCGTCATGCAAAGAGACTAGGCCTATTCCTAAACGATTTCCGCAGGAGCTGTTTAGATGAAGAGGAAAAAGAAAGCATTCAACACCTCCTCTGCAACTGTCCCGCTCTTGCCTCAAGAAGGACCACTATAGGCTCCTATTTCTACTACAACCTAAACGACCCCGGCAAAACACTAGTCAAAGCACTACTAAAATTTGTTAAGGAAACTGGTTGGCTGTCTTAACTTATGCAACCCTCTCATCATGAAACACGCACGTGGCGGTACAATGGGACTACTTTTGGCCCAAGTACACTACAGCCACTTTCTACCAACCTTACCTACCTAACTTTAATTTTTATAATTGGTGATTTCTCAAAAATCTTCAGACCTTAACTAACTTAACTATATTATAGTATAATTGTATATTAATTAAATTTTGTATTTATAAAAAAATTGTATATTAGTATAAACATGTATATTAAATTGAACTGTGGAACTTTGAATGCTCATATGTCCATTTTTCGAAGCAGTTATTTTTATTAGCATTTTTTCCAAGCATTTGTTTCAAGATGTTTGTAGTGAAATTGTGTAGTGTTTCCATTTTAGTATTTGTAACATGGTTGGTTAATGTAAAATGCCATTGGCTTACATATCCCCATCTCCTACAGTACCGACACGTGCCCTATACTTATTTTCCGCATGTGCATGAAAGATTGACTTGAGTTAAGCTCACCCCTTTAACTTGACTTTGTGCACGACTGATATGAACGAATTTGTTCATACGATGTGCCTTATTTTCATTATTTTTGCATAGAATTTTGATGGGTACATTTCGTTTCAAACTCAAATGAACGAGTCGAATGAATAGAGTGCATTTCTGGTGGTTTGTGTGGCCGTTGTTTGTTGTGTTGAGTGTTGTAAACACAAAACCATGGGTAATTATTTTGCCTAACGCTCTGTTCGTGCTGGAAGAATATGAAATTTATATAGGATATATATGTGATGAATTGAGTTTTCTTCGAGCTTTTGTTTTGAGTTGAGATCTGAAAAGTATTGTTGTAGCAGGTTAGTATTTTGACCTGTTATGAATTAAGTGCACGATTGGGAAATACACTGAGAAATTGACTGAAGTTGGCACTTAGGGGACAAGTGGAAACACCGGTGGTTGAGTTAAGTAAAGTATAAGCCGCTGTGGATGCTTATACAAAAGGACTATAATCTACAAAAGTGTATAGAGCTTGTTTCAGAGCATCCGCAAAAGAATTCGACCAATTACAAAGTCTGAAACAAAACAGAAGCCATACGGGTCTCATGTATCCAGTTTTGCAAAGATTTAATTGCAAACAGGTCTAAACTTGACATATCATTCTTTCTGATATATTTCGCCGTTCTGATCTTGGCAGCATATAAAGCGACAATCTCGATGAAAAATAAATTTTTTTGTTTTATCAAATTTGAATTGATATTAGAGAATTGAGAACAACGTCTTTTTCCTTTCTCAAAAAGTATTTAATCATGGAACATAGCACAGAAATTGGGACGTGCCATCGCACCGTATATTGGTAACAAAATTAAAGATAATTATGGGTGGTGGACTGTAGAAGGCAGGAAACTAGTCAATGTCAACAGGTTCCGGTACGATGGAAACTAAAAATTTCAAACAAAACCGTCCTAAAGAAATCAATTTATTGATGAAAAACCAGAATATCCGAAACCATGAATCCAGCTTTGCTCGCCACTGAATGTTTATACCCTTTCCTCCGCTATCACTCACTGAGATTTCCATTTTGACATTTGAAATTGTCTTTTCGCTCGTGTTGCTACTCATCTGACTAAAAATACTCGTATATCATCGAGAAAATCCCACAAACTCCTCATGTATACGATAAATATCTAACTGTATATATGAATATAAGAAGGAGAGTGCACTTCTCCGCAATCGTGCGAGTATTACGCAAGAGGAAGGAGCCCAGGAGTCTTTGTTTCTAATAATAGGGCATGCCCACATCATCATAATCATAATCAGATTATTTAAATGGAATTCCCAGATGTTGCCCAAACACGTCTCCCACTGTGCGTAGAGATATCGGGAGCTGTCTTTGGCAAGAACTTTTAGATTGACTAGGAATAATTTATTGCTTTTTGTGTGATGATGTTGGTGTGTTGATATCCCTTGTAAATCCAAGTGTCTACGTCAATTATCGTCTTAACCAGTGGAGACAGAGAGTGACAAACAACCGCATGCACATTCACGAAAGCTAATTGGGTTTTGGGCTATTGATTTACCCTCATTCACATGTTAAAGCCTCCTACTCTTGTGTCGTCAATTTGAGATTGCTTTGTGGCATGTGGATCACGCGTCGTGCTTACGCTGAGCTTATTACTTTATTGAATTGAATTTAGTTTTAAGGAAAGAAATAACAACGAATTGCAATTGGTTTTCCTAGATAACAATGTAAAAACCACACAGTTTACTGTAAATAGTAATAAACTGTTAATGAATCGAAAATCAAATCATGTCAAGAGCAGAAATGTTCCTTTACCGAAATACAATTGAACATTCATAAATCAGGGGATCAATGGAATAGAGTTGAGATCCGAAAAGAGTGGTGCCTCCGAAAAAACAGACTACATATGCTCTATGTTTATAATGTACAATACTGCGAGGAATATTACTTAATTTTGTGGCAACTTCGGATTTCCTCGATTCTTCGGACGTACTCGATTTTAGTATTAAACAAAGTTACGCCTATATATTTGTAACCAACTTGGACTTATTCGTTTCTTTGTCTTATTATCTCGCTTTGAGTAGATGTCGCAAAGTTCGATTTATGGAGGTTTTCGACATACAAAGTTGTCTTATGATGTAAGTAAGTAAGTAAATTATTTATTGTACCATATACAAAATTACAAAAAGTTAGTGTATGGCCTAAGCCGTCTGCCGGTTGACAAATTTTACAAATAACAAAATTACAAACACAACAAAGTTGTCTTATGATGTGTAAAATATAGTAAAAAACAGATCTTGTTGCTAAGTTAAAAAAAATATTGCTCGACTTATAGCTGTATTATCCTAAAATTGAGATATAATCATCTGTAAAGGGTGATTTTTTAAAGCTATAGGAAAGTTTTGCAAAAAAAAAAAAAATAATATAGAAATAAAATTCAGAAAAATGCATGAAATTGAATCGAAAGTACGGTCCATATAATTTAATGTTTGAAAATTATTTCATGCAAATGTTCACCTTGACTGCGCCTCAAATGGTCCATCCGCTTAGTCCAATTTTGGCATACACTTTCCAACATTTCGGCCGGTATCTCACGAATAAATGCTTCACTGTTGTCTTCCAATGCGTCAATTGAAGCGAGCTTGTCTGTATAGACATGAGCTTTAACATAGCCCCACAAAAAATAGTCTAAAGGCGTTAAATCGCACGATCTAGGCGGCCAATTGACCGGTCCCGAACATGAAATAAAATGTTCACCGAACTCGCCTCTCAATAAGTCCGTTGTTGCGCGTGCTGTGTGGCATGTGGCACCGTCTTGTTGAAACCACATGTCATGCAAGTCAAACTCTTGCATTTTGGGCAAAAAAAAGTTGGATATCATCTCACGGTAGCGCTCACCGTTACGTTACGATTCGCATCATCTTTGAAGAAGTGCGGTCCAATGATGCCACCAGTCCATAAACCGCACCAAACTGTGACTTTTTCTGGATGCATTGGTAGCTCTTGCAATGCTTCTGGCTGATATTCACTCCAAAATCGACAATTCTGCTTATTTACGTACCCATTGAGCCAAAAATGAGCTTCGTCGCTGAACACAATTTTTCGGTAAAAAAGTGGATCTGAACTTTCTTAACAGGGCACACATTTTGATAAAAAAAATTGTTCGTTTGTAAGACGATTCATGGTTAAATTATAGACCAAACTGAAGATGTTTGACAGTGAAACAAAACACGAAACGTGCGTCAGCTGTTTAAACCAGTGCTGCCAAAAAGATAATAGCTGAAAATCCCCCTTTAGTTGTTTCGGAACTATACGTTTTCTCCACGGTGGGGAAGTTAGGTCCGCACGCACCCCTCGATCCTGGAGGACCAAGCCCTAGTTAAACCTCTGGACAACGGGTGCATACATTGGTTCGGGTATAAGCGGTTGCTAGGGCTATGCAGAGGGCGCTACAATTAGGCTGTATGTCAAATTGACCCGTGGGAACATGCCCTCCCATGTCGTTTATGTTATGAACAACCAGTTTGTTATTTAGTCTACAAATGTTCAATGAATGAAAGTCCGATGAAGCAATATCGGGTGAGTGTGATGGGTCAATGGGTGGGACAATACCTCACATGGCAATTTATTTTTTGTTTAAATTTCTTTTTTACACCTGCTGGTCAATTAAATACTAAATCTGAATCTGATTTACTGAATCAAAAATGCAGGTTTCAGCACTTCATACGAAGACCTATATACCACGTAATAAAGAAAAACCTATTTTCGGAGCGTTAGCCTAGTTAAGCTATACTTCGTGGCGTTTCATTCGAAGTTCCTCGAAGGCGCCTTAGAAAACACTGAGCATTTAATCACTTACATGTTTGGATCTTTCAAAGACAACCTTTCACTAGCTTGTCCTTGACCAAATGTGTCATCTGTCAAAATAAAGTATGAAATCTCAATTTGACGAAAATTAGAATAGTGCAACCAAACATTTAGCTTTCGAAATTAAAGCAAACAAATCCCTCTGCCGCCGTTTTAATTAAAATATCTTCTCTTGTGCTGTCATATTCGATTACCACATCATATACAGGAACTCATACATCCTGTTATCCCAACTTTCAACCCACAGAAACCGCACAATCCCATTAGTGCAAACAAAAATATTCAATTTTGTTGCACAGCGCGAACAATGGTAGTGAAGCATTGAAATTAATTGAAGTCTGCGTATCGAATAGTTGTTCCATAACGAGTAGTGAGTGCTGCAACTGTGCTTCACTGCAACCTGTTACCGACACTTTTGAACGAAAAATTCACACCGTACGCTTTTGCGATTCATCTCACTAGAATAATGTACTGGTAGCACGTGCATATATTTACGTTGCATCAATATTGGAAGGTGGGCAACTGATACGTGGGTGTTTTAGAAAACAAACTGACAGAAAAAACTATAAAGGGGATGCAAATTGTGTCGATCATCATGTTAGAGTCGAAACTTTTCCGAATTTAAGCTAACACATTCTAATAACGACCATTCAGTTTATTATTAAAGCATATATATCACTTCGTTTGCAATAAATAGAATTTATTTTTTATTTACATTACTTATGTATAATGATTATTCACGAATAAGGTGCGCTTTAGAAGTGTTTTTTTGCCGCGTCGCTATTTAAACAAGATATAGGTGAAGTTCCACTTTTGTGTCTGTCTGTCGTGTGTCTGTAATGTCGTGGACAGAGTGATATGATTATTTTATATCTAATGTACATGTATGTACGATAAATTTAACAGTCAGAGGAGACCCAGGAAAGTCGGAATGTATTATCGGGCATTTCTCAAAGTTTTTAACATGTTTGTTAATGATGCCTGATTTTTTTGAATTTTCTAATACTCTGATGTTTGCTGACTATTTAAAAATATTCAATAAAATATCAACAATTGAAGACTGTTTGAATTTTCAAAAAGGCATCGACAGTTTTTTTTTTTTTTTTCATTGGTGAAAATATAATCATCTTGATTTAAACATCTCCAAATTTAATATTCTTAGAGGTTTTTACTCAACAGACAGGATGCTATATATTTACAGCCTTGCTCACGAAATACTGTCCACTTTGAGTAAACAAAATTACCTTGGAGTTATTTTTGATAGCAAGCTGTCTTTTTCCGCGCATATTAATTTCACTCTATCTTAGGGAAATTCACTTTTAGGATTTGTAAAGCGAAACGCAGTACTTTTTAATGATTATTTATCTTCAATCACACTTATACTGGAATACTGTTGTGTTGTTTGGTCTCCTTTTTATGAAAACTCTTCTGATAGGGTAGTATATATCAAAAGAAGACTTATGCGCTTTGCTTTGAGAAACTTGTTTTGGCAAGAAGGTTTACACTCACACAAATCCAGGTGCGCATTGATAGATATTAAATCTTTAAAGAGCCGTATATAAACCCAATACATTCTCTTTTTTTTAAGAAGGTTCTCGTTAGAAAAGTAGTTTCATCTGAATTACAGGGAGGTTCTCCTTTTTGTTTCTAGTCATAGGACGAACTATGTCAGAATGAACCTTTTCGTCAGAATGAATCTCTTTTAATATCACTTTATAGTTCAATTTGAATGAATACGGATATTTTTAAGAGAATAGTTTTTAAAATGTTTAATAATAACCATTAACCAAAAAAAATATTACTGTACATATAGTCAATTGTTGATTGTAGCCAACAGATAAATATCCATTCATGAATAAATAAATTGAAAAAGAAAAGATTAAAAATCTAAATTTACAATCTTGTTTTCAACTCTCCCATACAACGGGACCACTATGTGGCGCACCGACAGACCATGGAATTTCGACGGCGACTATTTTATATGAAACATATTTCTTTCACGAAACACGTTATTAACAATAAATTCAACACTAATTATAAGAAAATGAATTTAAATGACCGCACCACTCCTAAGCATGGAACCTAAAATTTGGTAGCGATTTCGGACCATTGCTTTTTGTGCGACTTTCTCAAATTTTTCAGCGGCAACACTTATGCCCGTTTTCACAGTGCAAGCTTATCTGATGCTGTAGCTAAGTGTAGGATCGTACATAAACTCAAGGAGATTACGTTTTCACCGTCGGTATTTAGAGGTGGTTTAGGTTAGTCATATAGTACTGTAGGAAAATGTATTCATTACTGAGTAACGGATATTCAATAAAGTACCATGTAACGAAACGTTACCTCTCAATGAATGTCGTTGCTATTATCGTATCGTTTCTACATGCACTATAGACTATGGACTACCCACATCGATACGTTCACTCTCGCATGGTTTGGTATGGTCCTGTATGGCTTGAGTAGATATCGATGCGGTGTTGTAACGTTTCAATAATATTTGTTCGGTATACGATACTATTGAAAATGCAAATTTTGTGTGGACATTTGTTTTGATTTATCTGAGTAATTGCATTGTGTTCTGTAAAGAGGTATAATGAAAAGTGTTCTTCTAACAAGAAGTTGCATGGTTAATTTTTATACGAATTTTGTGATCCTTACGATCGTATTGCATGAAGAGTGTTTGTTTCTACTTTGCCACTCGTTGAGTGTTAGAGAGGGTGAGAGGCAAATCAGAAAATATTCACATATTCTAGCATGTTATTAAGAAAAAAAGAGAAGGTATCGTTCAAGCCTATACGTAAATCCTTTATTCAGTTGAATTTAACGTTCCTATTTGAGGTTCTAAAATCAGAAGTATCAATTTTAACATAAAAATTACAATTTTGTTGAAAGTAACTAGTAACTATATTAAAGTAACGAGTATTCAGATAAAAAGTAACGAATACGTATGGGTACCCAGTTTGTCTTACCTTTACGGCCCTAAAGTCATGGATTAAGTGGCATTGTTAACTATTGAAGCATTGTCAGACAATTGATTTGGTTGCTTATATGGGTTTTCTATATGATTTTTTTCTATTTCAATTTTAATATTATTTTAATACGCGATTTTCGATTACGTAATTTCTGGATTGACACTTCAGCCATGGCAATTGGTGGTTTAAGTTAAACCACTACCTAAGTGGAATTTATTTGCTCGGACTGTGCAAAGGGGCATCAGTATCCTCATGAAATGAACATTTCTTGTATTAGAATACCCCATTTTACAACATTTATTGAAAATGTTTTTGGCATAAAGTACCGTTACTTAGGTTGTACAATTCACATGAGGAAATGTTGATTGTGGGAAATAATCCATCTTCATGGAACAAGTCGCGCTCAAATTGCAGAAATGCTTAAATGCTCGAAAAAGAATGTTTTTGATGCTATACAATATTTTGAAAGTAATGGTAGTGCCAAAAAGTCAGCCTTAAGCTAAAAGTTTAAATTTCTAAGATTATTTATAATATATATATAATCATATCAAATCAACTACCTCAACTAATGTATGCCTTCTTCATGCAATCTTTCCTCCATAATGTCATGGAATAGCCATGGTCATTGATAGCAATTTCACAACCAGGTGTAATGTAATATCCTCCTTTCAATGGTAGCCTTAAGTGGATGAAAAGAAAAGTAAGACAATTATCATATTATACTAAACTTGCATTTGAAATAGCTTTGGCCCAATGGTCTGAGTCTGTCCTATATATATTATTATATTCTATTATTATAATAAATTCCATAAAGAGGGGTAAAATACACATAAAATAATATATATATAAATATAAAAAGGGAACATGTGCAGTCCAGTCTGAATCAGGACACATATGTTAAAAGCTGGTTTACGTATCATACATATGTAGTTTTGTATTTATATAAATATCCTTTTTCGCATTGAAAAACTACTTGGCAATGTGAAGGATGTTAATAGATATGGAACATTGCCACGATAAGAATAACATCGTACTTCCTGACCGGACCTGTTGGGGACATATTTTGTGACAGGGACATACATGCTTACGTGTTACATAAGAGATTCTGCTCACGATTGTACAAGTTTCTGACCATTCTGTCGGTATGTGAACGGAATCGAAAGTTTAAAGTAAAACGAAAGTAGTATCCCAAACAGTTGAATGAAAATATGCTTCAAATGTAATAACGAAATACATTGCATGCTTAAAGTGGCTTTTCAGCTCTTCTTGGTGGGTTGTGCAGCAGTCACAGTGGAGAACCGCTGGACGTTAAAAATATCCACAACCACAAGTACAACGTTGCATCCGAGACGTACCGTTGATAATGATCCTTATTTGTTCAACTTTGGTCAATGCATGGATGTAGTAATCGTGTATTTGCTTTTCTCAAGCCTTTCTTGGAGAACATAGAGATAACTGTCAATAGAAAGTATATACTCATACGTGCAGTCGTAAAAAAGTAAAAACAGTTTTAGATTGTTCAAGATTGTTCATACTTCGATTAGCGAATATCCCAACCAGACATATACAATATTCCGCTGAAATTATGCAAAAATGAACACAGCGTGCACTTTGGTGTTGTTTTTTCTCACCCACACAGGACACACTACGTAGTAATTCTATTTTAATCTATAATTTCAAATTTTGCTCTAAAGTGGCCCATACACACGATTTTCGTACATATTTGTGCTTTATTGGGCTTTGATGATTAAGGACAAGCACTATGACTCACTCACTCTTCGAGAAACACCGGCGCAAGCAATCATTTTAGTCACGCCGTGAAATTGGTGAGCGGACTAGGTCACACACAGGACACATTTTAGCACACTGACACAAGTGACGCACAACACAAGCGCAATACAACACATCCCACTCGAAATATATCACTGAAAGCAGTGTCACAGATTACTGAGCAGACGTCAGGATAGCCATCAAAGTTCAACGTTTCCCTTGGAATCTTCTTTATCGAACTAGGAGACTACATGGAAGTACTTGTTACTGAACAAGACGGGAAAGTCATTCGAACAACGAAGTCACACATCAAACGTCATTGTAACAATTATTCAACTCAATTATTTTCCACATCGCCGCATGAATTTTAATGTTTTTCTTTCGTTAATCAAATTAAATATTTTAATTTTTTTTCTTTTCCTATCGATTAAAAAGTAATCGATTTCTTGGAAAAAAATCGACTTCTTACTAATTGACTCACGAAAGCATTTATTCAACACCACTTCAGATCGTAAAATGAGCCATTACTTCTGTTAAATTATATCGATAAGGAGATATGCCCTAACATAACATAACACACACTTGCAAATGTTTTTTCAATGTCAATGTCACAATTTCTTACCAAAACACAGCAAATGACAAGACTTTGCCTAAAGAGAGACTATGATTTCCCCCCATTGGCATAGTTTTCTTTTCCTGACACATTCATGAGGTGATTTTCTTTTATTAATTCACACAAAAAATTTGACGAGCTAAATAAACTTTACGATAATATGGATATAATTTCCTAAGAAAGTGGAAACAGCTCATTTCTGCGTCCTGCGTGTGTGGCAATAAAATCCACGATGACAGCCCTCTCGAATGAGTCAGAGTTAAGAATGTGACAAGGAACGTCATTTTTATGCGACCGCTAGAGAAACAAATTTATTGCTCATGACAGCTAGGCAAATGTTTCGTGAAAATCTTTATTTCCACATTCAATTTGTGCTGATTTAGAAACGTATATTGTGTTGGGAAATCCAAAAAGGGGATAAACACTGGGAAGACGGCAAGGGTTATTGGACACATACAATAAATTCCTGATTTGGATATAGTTAATCATTAGAGTGCTAATCATTCAGTGAACAAATATCGTATCGTTTTAGTTATTTATTTCTTACTACAACCATTGTCTTGTCGTCTTTCTAGCGTTAATGTTAGATACACACGAGGCAACCGTTGCAGTACACAGTCATGTTGAAACAACCGTTTCTTCGTGTGAAGCTGGGTTGTCGTGTTGCTGCAACTGTTGCCAGAAATATCAAAAAAATTTGATATTTTTGTTTACTGCATTTAGTTTATCGTTCAGTTCGTCGGAAATGAGCGAGTATGAGGAAAATCGCCATTGCAAAAAATGAAAATTGTGTTAACTTTACGAACGAATACAAAAATTTGAGAGAGTTTCAATGACAATATTCCCAATGGCTTGTGGAGATACGACTGTAGACAATTTCATGTCTGTGAAGGACTTTTCTGCTGCAAGATAACGCAAAGTTAATTTCAGTCGGACTTCTGCTGATATTGCATCCATCCTTATGGTGTATTTAGGCTTGAACAAAGTGCCACCAACATCCTTTGTTTTATTTTTCTTTTTTGGTTGCATCTCGTCTTCCTCATTTTCATAAAAAAGGTCATCAATTATAATAATTGCCGTGATCTCTGAAACAGATCTTATGTATTGTCACTTATTTCAAAAATTTTATTTTACTTTTCTTCCATTTGTACTGAGGTTGCGGCGATAATCGCCACGTGTAGATTTTATGCCGCAATAAAAGAAATGTTAACTGTTATGTCACTTACAAACAGTCTACTCTCCCCAAAAGTCGAATTTCTTTCTAACTCAATTTATTTCGCCATCAGTGTTCCCACTTAATTTTTTGCAAATTGTTGTTTTTGCAATTATCTCCAAAAATTGTAGTGTTTCACAGTAAATTAAAGTGAAAAGCGACTATATTTATTTTCAAATTGTATTTTTATGAAGTTACATTTTGTTTTGTCATATTACATAATTTAATACTTGCTGTGTCTTTTTGTTGCCATCAATAAATCGGCATTGGTTTACAATAGATATTCATTTTGATGGTGGGTCAGACGGCTTGAATTTTCTTAATTTAGTCTTTATGTTATTAACAGTCGAAAAACGACAATTCTCGGCTCCTGCATTGCTACGCGATAATATTGCTAAATTTAGCATATATGTTGAAAAGTTCATAAATATGTACTTCCCTGGCACTGAGCCGCTATTCTGAGACCTATAATCCCACCAGAATTTAACAATGTCGCCATCAAAATCTCCACTCCGCACTTAATTCACGAATACAACCACTCTAAAGATGAGAAATGTGTCAACAATGCATGGTATACCTTGAATGCCGACATCATTTTGTATTTATTTTGAATTCATACCCTGAATTGGACTTTGAAAAGTCCAAAAAAATGTTTTTTCTTTATTTTTCGAAGTAAGCTGTTGTAAGAATTTCTGAAACAATTTCTAACAAAAATCAATCCAGTGATAGAAAATGAGTTTTAACTCACATGTTAAATAAATTCTCTACAAAAAAACTTGGACCCCAGCGGAATTTGACAGCCAGCATATTCAACACCTCATTTTATTATAATTGAATTAGGTTAAACAAAATGCACAATCAGTGGCACCTAGATCACTTAGATTCAGTCCGAAATATTGAATCGTTAAAACATTGTACTGGAATAGTTACATTTTTTTTGAAAGTATATTTTTCGTAGTACTGTGTGAAAATGTTAAAAAGTAGAAAAAGTGGGATGAAATACTTCCATTGTAGAGAAAGTAAGCACACTGTGCGCCATATTTTAGCACAACCCTCAAATGCTATCTTTTAGTATATGCAGTTAAACAGATCGGATCCAGTCTCCATGTGTAAGTTTAATTAAAATAATTGAGGCTGTCAATGCAAAAATGGTGTAACCCACAAAAATTGAAATTATTCGTCATTAGAGAGCTCTGAGGGAACCAAAAATTCGTTTTATGGTAATTTTCGGGTTTTCTGAGTTATAATACATTTACACTGCACCTTAATCCAACATTTCAGCCCAAATGTTCAACATTTCGACATACATTTTCCAGCATTTCCAATTTCTGCGAAATGTTGAATTTCGTCGCTGCATTTGGAAGTTTGTGGAATCGAACAAATCTCTTTATAGATTCATCACGTCATTTAATGATTTGGCAGCGCCCTGACATAAACAAAAACCAGCTGTCAGCAAAACAATCAATATCAAATAAATCAATATATTTAATATGTCTGAATTAGGACTATAGCAGCCTTGGCGTTGGGAGTATGAGCGTCGACCCCTACGTAACAGCGAATGATAACTGTCAAGAAAAATCTTCTCAAACTTGGCCGTTCGGAGTGTTGAAGTTGCAGTCGGAACACGCAAAATTGGATTTCAAAATTTTTTAAACATACTTTTACACCACTTTTGCACTCAATTGTAAGTTGCATATTTTACATATCTTCTCTAACTCGAATTTTTCCAAAACACCCTCTAACTCAAACAAATCACGGTATCCCGTCAAAAGTTGACATAGGCAGAGTTCACTTTACTTACGTGCCTGCTGCCTGGCTTATGGAAATGTCAGGTAGACATACTTTCTAGGCACATGTGTACTCCTTTCCCAAGTACATAACCAACCCTGAGAGAACTTGAAGACTTATGAAGTACCTACCCGAGTTTTAACAGATGGTATGTATTCATCGTAATTGGTAATCAACAAGAGTACCTTAATTCGGCTCTGTGGGTGCCTTTGTTTGCTGACTGATTGTTTTCTAAAAATAAAATGTCGGAAAGTAGTACTTCTTCTTCGGTTGTGGTGATGTGAGCACTTCAAGTCTTGTCTGGGTATAACAAGGACTTTTTCACAAATACATACAATAAGCATCACGGACAATTTAGAATAGATATGCTTCTTAAGTAGTGAAACCGTTTGTATTCTTGTTTTGTGGTTAATTAGGTTTGTGAACTACAATTTACATTAAAACCTTGATGTGCAAATTGAAGTCATATGTAAATGCAACTTTCTTCAACGGAATTGGTATTTAGGTACTCTGGATAATCTGCAGTTCTGATGGTAAGGTTGATGATTGGATTCATGCAAACAATTTCATTTGTTAAATGAAACTAATTTATAATAAACCTAGTTTGGAACGCCCAAAATAGTCACACTAAAATAATTAATGCCAAATGTTTTTCGACAGTATTTAAGAAAAGTTATATTAAAATATAAAAATTTTGCGCGGAGTACAATAAAATTGGGCGGAGTCAAAAAAAAGTTTTATGGTAACCACAGCAGCTCGTCACTGGATTATCGGAAATCAAAAAAATCGGATTATCGGATTATCGGAAATCAAAAAAGTTAATGATATGATGTTCCAGTTGAACGAAGGAATCTAAGAAATGTTGACTTTTCTGACTGACGGAAGTTGAAACTCAAATTTGGCTATAAAAGTAATCGTACTAAAATTCCTCGTTTACACACAGGAAAATAGAATAAGTGATACAAATTTGAAACTAATCGATTAAGCCGAAGACATGGTTTGGAGAAAAAAGGTGTTTAAAGTTTTGTCTAGTTTTATGCAAAGGTGGCTTCACTCAACGTTAATTATCTCTAATACTCCTAACAAGAACGGATATTGTCACAGAATTCTTTTTAAAATATTCTTGATCTTTCATGGGTCTACCTTACACGTTCAAGCCTTACCTTCTGAGCAGAATGTGTAATTTATTAATTTTGGGACATCCTTAAAACTCCAGTTCTAAATTTGACTAAATGATAGTGCTGGAAATTACGCTTTCAGAGATATGTTTTACGAAAGTGAGAGCTAATTTTGTAAACTATTTCTGAAATGTAAATCATTTTATTATTTAAATATGGAATTGTATTCATAACCAGTGACCCGCACTGGCACTCACACGGGGTCAATGTAGTACTAATGTGATGACAGTGTGGTGTGATTGATTATACAGTGAAACTTCTCTGTAGCGGACATTCGCGGATTCATCATAATT
Organism: Eristalis tenax; assembly: GCA_905231855.2. NCBI lineage: Eukaryota > Metazoa > Arthropoda > Insecta > Diptera > Syrphidae > Eristalis > Eristalis tenax. The sequence continues at coordinate 101,875,026 of HG993124.1, read as the reverse complement.
GTCCGTTCTGTAGGGATGCCTGATCTAGGGGGGTAACATACGGTATTTAATATTAAATATATCTAGAACATTACCCCATTACCGAACTTATACGTAGAAAAGGAAAAGGAATGTTAAAGGAACTCAAATAAATTTTCAACAATATTTTTTAGAGACGCATATATACCTAAAATTGACCATTTCTGTGGTGAATCATCCTAAAATAATGTGCAAAAATAATGGATTTCTTTTTAATGCACCTAATATGACTGATGCTTATTCTCATTATAAGGGCAAAAAGTGTTACGCTTTGAATATGGTTGTGTTTGTAAGACTGATGATGCTGTTTTTCAACTACTACTGTATGTCATCATCGTATTATTGTCGTTCAAAACTCCCTTCCCCTTTTTTGGAGGCAATTGAAGCCTGTAGTCAATGTAATCGAATATTATACATCTGAATAATTTGGAAATAGATGAAAGTAGGACTTGGGGAATTTTCACAAAACATAGATTTTGTTATTAGATTCAATATGTTGTATTAATCTCAAATGGATTTAGGGAGTTTTCATTAACGACGACCATATTTTTTGATCGTAAATTTGATTTATTATTATGGGAGAGGAATTTCAGAAAATTTCATCAGGGCCAGTTGACAGAATAATTTGTTGTGTCGCGAGTAGTATCCGTCCCATTCATATTCGAACAAAATATCAAATGCCACGGTATTTGCGAATGTTTGCAATAGACGCGATGTTATTTTTACTGCCAAAGTCTACTAAGTAGAATATAATTATAACCCTTTATATAGTCATGTAACACATCTGTAACAGACCAATTAATACCTCTCTAAATTTCAAACTGGCGTTTTATACCATATTAAGTCAATGCCCCATGAGGGTAACTGACCGTTTGACGGAACTTAGTGCATTTTTTACATACTTGGTGTAACGAGGCGCAGAAACAGGACGATATTTTATTGAAAAATAAATGTACAAAATGTGGATTGAATTGGCATTGGATTGAACAACGATGTCAGGAATTTAAAACTGTAAAAAATATTGGAGTGAGAAAATTAGTGCGAGCAGAACTGGTTACATCATTTAGTTTTTGTGGTATGTCATCAATAAAATTGACGGAAAGAACAAAACTGTTTCCTTATTATAACTACTATATTTAAGTTTTTTTAATTTAATTACCATATTTATTTTACACTTCTTGATTTGGGCCTACACTTCAGGGTGGACTGGACCTGGGCCACGCACGATCTCTGGCCCGCTGCCTCCAGTGTCGCGCACTCCAAGTTGGTTGAGGTCCTTCTCCACCTGGGTACGCATCCACTGTTGGTTGAGTTCATAATCGCAACATTTTTGCCCCTGTACTGCACAAATTATTCTCTCAACACATTTATGAACACGAATACTGCCGCAAGCTTGCAGCAGGTCAGCATTGTCAAAAAAGTATTCATAAATGCAACATGGTTTGGTTGACATTTGTATTGATAAAATGAAAGTCTACATAATGTCTAAAACTGACCAACTTTCAAAAATATTAAATAATGAAACCGTAGCAAAATACGCAGCAAAAGGGCCATGCTGTTAACTAAAATCAATTGTAAGTCAAAAAAATGTTCCAAATAACAGAAATTTGTTAAAAAAAAAAATAGAAGAGATTTTCCATTTGATGTTCTTAGGAACCACTTTTCGGTTTCCCTGCAATCCTGCAACAAAACAAAAATCACTGCCAATTTGATCGCGGTTTGACCGTCACATTGCTTTTATGAACGCAGTCACTGCAGTTTTTTTACATTTATGAACGCAAATCTTGATGGGCTGTCGCAGTGTGACGTTTATAAACTCGAGCGTTGTCTTATCCTACAGATTCGGAGTCGAAGACTCTTTGGACCGGAGCTAAGTTGTCAATACGCTCTACGCAGACTACTAGGTACATGTCGCTGTACAAAAACCGTCAAAGCAAACAGAACCAAAGGTAGCACGCATAACTTTTCTCTCGAAGAGACCACGAACTTCCTCGTCCGCTTTTGAGATTGTTCATGCATCCGCACCGTAGATTGCGATGATTATATAGTCAGCTTGGTTCTTCGGGGTATGGCTGTATTACTCAATTGCCTCTTGAGCTCATCAAAACAGCAGTTGATAAGATTTACTATGCGCTTGATCTCCTGCGGATGTCCAAGTAGTCGATGTTGCATGTCCTTTCTTGAGGCCAGTATATACTTCGTTTTGCCCTCTTTTACCCCTAAACTTATTTTAGTCGCAAATTGTATTAGTTTCATCAACATGTCTTGGGAGACGTGGACTTTGACACATTGTTGTTCTACTACCTTTCTGACCACATCAATGAGGTTCATGCAGGATGGATACATATACTTCATATAGAATCAAATTTGTACCATTTTCGAAGAATGAAAATACAGTATGTCGATAGTACATCGATACCAAGGGCCACAGGAAGTAACCATGGGAACATTTTCTTAAAATTTGTGTTCATCTCCAGTCCATGAACTTCGCATACTAAGATGAGCATGAAGGCAGAATAAACAAAATACAACAATAGAACACAGCTGCAGAAATAAAATCCATTTTCCATTTGAGTAGAGCCAGTGATTTGATGGCACGTGCACCAAACACACACTTTGCTGTTTAGTGCTCTTAATCTTACCCGGGTAATGCGGGTAGTACCCAAGTTGGCGGATACCCGTCATTTTACCCAGGGCAAGAAGGGCTATAATTGAATACAGCAATTAATAAAGTACAGCTTTATTTGTGAATATTACAACACAGCGATGAAAGCATAGATCATTGGTGGAGTACCCCCCAAAAGTAATAGAAGCATAATTTCTGCAATGAACAGCATGCATTGAGTACGAAATGCATTTGAATTCATTGTAAGTAGCGGATTCATTTCTTCGGAGTCCGGGACGGGAATACAAACTGTGTGGAACTCCATTCACGATCCACGGTCGTGATAAATTGTCTGTTCAATGGAAGAGAGTTCTCCGTAAAATTAGTTTCACTGAATGTCTTTTGCGATTATAATTTCTAATCGTGTGGAGCAGTGATATTGCAGTAGTCTTCATATATTAAGGCAAATGCCGCAGCCGTACTAGGACTATGCCGTTTTTGTCATCTCAAATAAATCCTATGGTTTAAAAGAAACTTGGAATTATGTGATTACTTTATTTCCTTTTGAAAGATTCATCTTTTTATGGCTTTAAAACAATCAGCACAATTCGTGCCGAAAGAGATGTGTACATACTCTTATTTCAAACGTTAATCGGATTTTATGAAATCGTTTACATCAAGTACAAGAAATAATAAACTAGTAGTAAGCCCAACTGCTTTTAGATTAAAGGTCAGCTTTCAGAGACTTACCTACAGTTGCCCATCTAGTTGACTTATTATAAGCTTGTATCATACTGTCGACTTAGGTCAACTTAGTGTACTTTTCCTGCTCAGTCTTACTCTGCCCAATGTTCCCTCATGTTACGTTGGTCCGTCATTTTTCATAATTTACTTACCACTAGTCTTACCTTTGAAATTCTGGAATAGGCTATTATTTGTATATCTGTTATCACGACTACTATGCGATCCCATCGAACATAGTGTTAAGACATCTCCCCATGGAAGTGGTTAATATGTACAAAATCCTATTTAACAATGCTTTGAATAATACACATTATCCGGAGCATTGGAAAATTGCGATTGTACAACCCATATCCAAGCGAGGAAAAGAATCTTCGAATCCGTGCAACCTCCGGTCAATTAGTCTGCTTCCGAACATCATCAAGGTATTCGAGAAGGTGATCAATAGAGCTTTGATCAACTGGACTAAGGACAAAAATACAATTCCGGATAACCAACTCGGTTTCTAAGCGGGGCATGTCACCATTCATGCCGCGTCGAAACTGGTGTCGGATATCCAATGGAACAAGAGCCAGAAACAATGTACGGGTGCTTGATTGATCTGGTGAAGGGCTTTGATACCGTATGGGTAGAAGGTCTTTTTTACAAGCTCAATCGGCTGGGCATTAGCAAACCACTGCTGTACCTACTATGCTTACTGGTAGTCGGTTCGTCGTCAAGAATGGCAACGTGACCTCCAGAGGTATTTTTGATGTAAAAAATGGTCTCCAACAGGGTGCCGTTAATTCGCCGATCCTGTTCAACATTTACTTGAGGGATCTGATAAGTTCTCTTCCGCATGTAATTGCGTACGCCGACGACTTGATCGATGCCAGATCAGGCAAAAAGATCGAGAACATAACTACTCTCGTGCAGGGTGACTTCGATTCATTCATGAGAGATTGCGAAATCGGAAACCATACTGTTCAGGGCGCCGTTGTATAGGACCTCGGCGGATACAAAAAAGAATTGGCGAAAGTTCTCAATTATTGGACGACACTGGGGATCTGGCTAGATCAGTACCTATATTTTAACAAACATGTAGATGCTGCTCTGCCCAGGGCCCGAGGGGCTTTCGCCCTTACAAAGAGACTGTTTTACAACAGCCAACTCGATGCGAGGGTGAAGGTTATCTGCTACATGGCCCTCATCCGGCCAATGCTCACCTATGGCTGTCCCGTGTGGTTCAACGAAAAGATTCGGTTGTTCGAGAGGGCTTGTCTTAGGGCTTGCCTTCGCCTTTATAGAACTCCTGACTCCCAGTACAGAAAATTCTCTACTAATGAGATCTTATACAACAGGTCGAACCTGATAAGAGTGGACAATTTTCTGCTGAAGTTGAATCGAGGTCATACTGTCAGAGCGATGAACTCGGTCGATAACTTGATCTCAGGGGCTTACTACCCCAGCTCACAATATCACGAAAGGGTACGACACAACGGCTTCGTCCCCCAGAAACCTTTCTGCACTTAGACAAAAACGACTCAACCACGACCGTTCCGTCGCACAACGAGCTGAGGAGGGTCTCCTCCGGTTCAGCACATCGGTTTCGAGACGGGATGTCCGGGATGTTGCTTTGCAACATCGTAAGTTAAGGACTCCCTCGTCGAACCCTTTAGACAAGGGGAAAAAAGTGTAGTGCATATCCCCGAATGGGGGAGTAGTCGGTCTCTGTATTGCAGTGGATAAGATGCATGTTGTCTATATGTATGTCTATCCGCAGCATCCTATGGCCGTCTTATACGCATTGGGGTAGTTTTAAGTTAGTTGTAGGCTGCATTTAAAAAAAAAAGATATAATCATCTGATAAACGCATGTGTAAACCTGCTGTACTTGTGTGTATACGTATGTACATATATACATATACATATATACATATACATATATATATATATATATATATATATATATATATATATTTATATATATAAAATCATGCAGGCCCGCCGCCGAGGGCCAGTCAGTTACATTTAGCATTGTTCGTTTAACTAGTTTTAAACATTTTTGTCTAGTATTTAAGTATATCATGAATTGAAAAATAAAAATTAATTAAAAAAAAAACAATGCGATCCCGCAATACGAACACCAGGAATAAATCATTTCGTTTCGAAAACCATTTTCACTGAAAAATTCAATATAAAAAAAAAAACAGAAGTATGAACATCCAAGATGGCGTTGGAAACGAAATACCATTCTTATAAATCGATCATAGACTGGCAGCATTGTTGGGAATGACTTCAATTGCCTAACACTCTGCTCTGAGCAGTGTTGGTGCATTGTATATAGCTTACACCCCAAAAGATTTTTTCAATAATTTCATACATGTACACACTAATACTAAATTTATATACATATGCAGGTACTTTTAAATTCGCGCCAGCTAATAAACACATTTAGTTATCAATCAAAGTCTTATTTCAATACCTCGAGAAAATCGAGGCCAACTCAGTCATCAAACACTGTCGATACAATCTACAACTCTGCAATTGTCTGCAGATGTGACACATCAGCTCTCAGTAAGACATTGGTGAGCACCGAAAAGGAAAAGGCTAACACATGTAATCTATAAGAGATATCTGTCAACACCGGCGTCTCGGACAAACTGTTCCAAATACAATGAGGAACACTGTTTACCTAGGCTGCGAAGTAAACTTCAGTAAAAAATTACTCCTGTCAATCTACATGTCGCAGAAGCATTTTGATGATCAAAATCGTATGAAGAGATTCCATCACTTCTAGAGAAAAATGCTTCAGACCTTGGGAGTGGAGAATGACCTACGAACTTTACAGCGTTAATTTGCCCTTGTAAATCAAATTCTAGCCTTGCATCTCATATCGCATTGTTATTTACAGCGATTTGACACGAAGGTCCTGATTTCGTTTCGAAAGTTTTCAACTGTAACCCCGAAGGCAATACGGTGGAGGTAGTTAGAAATAGTGCCCAGTTGGAAAGAGACTTGAATCTGCTAAATGTACGAAACTAAAGGTGTGTTAGTTGGAGAGGAATGACATACCGATGAAGAAGTTATTATTTTTTTTCAGCTTTCCTTCCACCACACAACTCTGAAACGGTGATTTCAAAGCTGCATCCCATTCACGATTTTCAATCGGCTGGTAAATGAACATAAATTAACTTGTAACTTTGTATACATTTATTTGAAGACTTAAAAAGGAAGAAAAAAAAATTACATAATTTCTTTTTTTCTTCTTTTTTGTTATCAATCAAAAAGCCCTTCTTTTCGGCGGCGCATGTGATTTCTGCTAACTGTAACATCTGAAACCAAAAACTTCAACGGGATTAGAAAGAGTACATGTTTGGCTCTGGTATGACTAGTATTATTATATGGTATAACAAAATGGCGCACCTTTGAACATTTTTTCAGCCACAAATCAAGTTCAAAATTAAAGAAGATCTTCACCGATTTGATTTATCCTTGTTTATACCATAGCTTTGTATGTATAGAATAACGTATTAAAATTTGGAACCGATGGGATTAATAGTTTCCTACCTTATGCGCCAGTAATAAAAACACTGTTTCGAGAAAAACGTATTTAAAGTTCTGAGAAGCAAATTCTTGGGTATAAATAAAACCTATCCTTCTGTTTCTTCATAGGCTTGATTTTCTTCGGCTCGTTGGTCTCTCTGAGCAATTCTGGCCTCTCTGGAAGCCTCAGTCAGGTCCTCCTCAGCCAGCGTGATGCGCTGCTCATCGCGCGTCTCTTGGAGTCCAATTTCGACTCCCATTGTCTCCATTATTTTTAAAATTGTGACAAAACCTTCGTTAAATATACATGCCGCTGTTTGGGCAACAATTTCAACAACGTTTCTACGTGTTTGGGGGCAAAGTTCCAGACACAATTCGTTGTTATTTTGGATATTATTCCCCACTCATCGGTGAAGAAGTTCATGTCTTCCTACATATCATCGTTTAATTCCGGTGGATGTTTATAATCTTGCAATGTCCCAGCGGATTCAGACTTGCTCCAGGAGGGCATTTCATGTGTTGCGGATTTTCATCAGTTGAAATTTTATGATAAAATTAAGCCCAAATTTAATTTTTCATATCTTCAATGGAATCGGAATTAGGTCGAATCGTTAATTCAGTCAAATCCATTCAAAATAGCCATTTCTTTCATAAGCTTTTCCGTTAGTTGAGCGTTTTTAGGAGGCTGATTCTTACTTCTTTTCGAAGGTGCGTCTGGCTTTTTAAGCTGCTTTCTTATCTGCTTTATACATTTTTTGGCTTTTTTCAATCGTTGGTATATTCTCTTCTTGACGTGTAGAACGCATTCTTTCGTTTCAATAATAAAGTCAGGTCCATAAGGTTGCTTGTTCACAACCGAAGTTAATGTTTTTGTATCGCGGCCGCTTGGCGCTTCAAGAGCTTTTGAAATTTTCACTTGAAATTAAAAAAAAAATTAAAGGAACATTCTTGTATAGTTAAAGGTTCGAATTAAATAAAAATCGATTTTTTGAAACCGTGAATGGGGAGGGGGTCGCTAAATGATGTTGCATATTTCTAGGTGCTCCGGAGCAAATTTATTGGGCAGTTCAAAATTGCTAATTCTTTGCTGTGTGTCATCGGATATTTTCTGATTTTAGGATTTGCAGATTTAACGCATTGAGGTAGCGTTGTCCGGGGATTGTGTTTCTGAGGTTCCTGATTTCCTCGTTAGGATGGTTGTTGATGCTTAGTAGCTGCTTCCTGAACAGTGTCACCATGTACTGTTGCAGGGGGATGATGTGTGCTTGGTCATTGTTGCTGTGGTGCCTTTGACGGTCCCTGTCGAAGGTGAGTCCGCAGTATTTTTCTTTCGAAAATTGTGAGCTTTGTCATGCTGGTCTTAGAGATGGTGTGCCATATAGGGAAGCCAAACGTTAAGATCCGCCGTATAAGCTGCTTGTATAACAGCAGTTTTGTCCTTTGGCTTAATCCATTTTGGTTGCGCTTTACGGGATAGATGCGATGGAAGCCTAGGTTGGCCTTCTTAAGGGTCAGTTTCGAATGACTGTTGAACGTTGGCCTTTTCGTGTGTTGATATTTCTGTACCGTTAGGGAGCACTACCTTTATGCTTTGACAATTGGCTGCTGATCTGCATCCACCTCTGGATGGTCTCCTTAAGCACTTAAGTTCCGATTTCCCAGTTTTTATACGAATACCCCATTTGGTATAGTAGTCAAATTTGTCCGCTGCTTGGACTTCGACCCTTTGCGCGGCTATCTGTGGTGACGTCGAGCTGGCATAAGTCAGCTAGTCTTCTGCAAATAGACAGCATTTTACTGTGTCAGTTGGATGTGGTTGGTCTGCCGTGTAGATGTTGAAAAGCCACAATCCCAGCTTTGATCCTTGTGCAAGGCGGGAGGATGCTCCGCTCTGTTGACTTGCTGCCTTCAACTGAGACGTAGAATCTTCTAGAATTCAGAAATCTATAAATTATTCTGATGAGGTTGGAGGGGGAATCCCATCTGGTTCAGCTTGTAGATGAGGCCCTCAATCCAGACCGTATCGAAGGCCTTTTCTACGTCCAGGAAGCAGCTGGAATCGTGGTGGAACTTCATTAGAGGATGTAGCGTTGAATGTTTTTTCCCGAAATCCGTACTGAATATCCGGAATGATGTTTAGGTCGGTAGACCATCGCTTTAGTTTGGAACTACCAGGTCGTCCAGGATCTAAAAATTGTCGATGCAAATTTACTTACAGGCACATAGTTTGTAATTCTTTTATTTCTGTACCCATCACAATCCTGATTGCATTTAATACTAATTTCCAACCCCTGAAAGAGTGGATAATTTCGGGAAAATCAATCTCTTTTAGCCTAGTGTTAAAATTCATGCCACAAAAATAGAACCAGGATAAAAAGCAAGCATCCATTATTGATATGAATTCATACCGTAATAGATGAACACAAAGAGTTCACAAAGATTACATCTTAACCCCCTCTCAGAGTCTGCTTTTTTTTAATTCAACATGGACAGCCAATTTTGTATCTTACCATGTTAACCAAACTTTACACATTCTTTACACGCAACCACATTTTCTGATTCTTTGTCGAACACTATTTCAAATGGTATGGGCGATGTCCAGAAGGGAGTAAACAAAAGTTCGAAATAGATTTCAATGTTGACAAATCAAATTGTTTGTGTTATCAGAGGAACCCGCCGGGATTTCTATAGTCCAGTAAAATGGAAGGCATTTGCATTTTTCCCTCTGGATACAAAAAGATTTGTGTTTTGCTTTGCGTAAATCTGGGCAAACATTTGGGATGTATAAAATTGTTGATTTTGTGCCTGTATGATTACGAAGGTTCCAACTAATTCCATGATGCGATGCAAATTTTGCGAAGGAAATTGTGGTAAAAAACGTCGTAATTTTTTTTTACAGCATTTACATATAGTAACTTACAATATGGAAATAGCATATATGTACATACATATATGTATTATATGATAGGTACCCAGGAAAGTTCGTCTGAACTGATGTTCATTTGCTTATTAACTCGTTACTAACAGTAATAAATTTGTTTACCCCTTCGTAATCAAATTCATCTATACTGTGGTGTGGGCTGAAAATATTAAGTTTCAAATTTACTTTTTTGTTTGGTATGTAATTTACCACGCACAGTTGTGTTCAAAATAATAGTAGAGCGCCTAGTTATATTGGTTAAGCTTTGTCGAATGACAACAACTTATTTTTAAATTTCATGTACATACAAAGTTTTTATTCTTAGTTATAGATATAAAAGGTGTATTTTTAACAAAATAATTGATTATTAATTGACAACATTTATAGCTTGGAAGTTAAAAATATAAAGCAACAAAAAACTACAAATAGAATTTCCCTGTTCAAAATAATAGTAGCGTTGATTGAAAATACAAAAAAAAAAAAAATTAGATATCAAACTAAAAATGGGTCTTAAACAAAAGATAACCTTAATGCTTGGTTGTAAACCCCTTATTCTCTAGGACTGATTTGCACCGACGTGGCATGGAGTCCATCAAATCCTTGCATCTCTTGGTTGTAATATTCTGCCACGCGCTTTGCACTACTTTCCAAAGTTCTCTATTATTGGTTGGCTTTGCGTTCGCCACTGCTTTCTTTAAGTCACACCACAAGTTTTCTATGGGGTTAAGGTCTGGCGACTGTGCGGGCCACACTGTGCGACCCGAAACCATTGCTTGGATTTTTTGCTGGAATGTTTCATTTCTCATTATCTTGCTGAAAGACCCAGATTAAAGGCATTTCATATTCTGCGTAAGGCAACATTACCCTTGCAAGAATATCAACTTATACAGTCTGGTCCATGATACCAGAAATAAGATGCCTATCCATCCAACACCTTGGTAGGAAAAACAGCCCCAAACCATTATTTTTGAACCGGTCTTTAAAGTGTATTGAGGGCGATATTCCGTGTTTGGAGGACGGCAAACATATTGACGGGACCCACATGCCCCAAAAAGAACAATTTTGCTTTCATCAGTCCATAATATATTGTGCAATTTTCCACAGGCGTGTTCTTTGGCAAAAGCTATCCGAGCTGCTATGTGTTGTTTAGAGAGTAATGGTACCTTGCGGGGAATCCGGGCGTATAGCCCTTCATTTAACAGCCGCCTGCGGACTGTGACAGCACTAATATTAAGCCCCAACTCCTTTTGGATGACATTTGAAGGTGCAGAGGGGTGCTTCTTGCTTTATCTTACAATTCGCCTGTCCTCCAATGTGGATGTTTCTTTTTTCGGCCACGAGATTCGGGCTTAGGATGGTGCTTTATTGCGTTACTAATCATTGGAACTGTGCATCCCATGATTTCATGAATTTCTTTATGCGTTTTTCCATCTGCTCTTAATTTTAAAATTAATTTTCTCTCCTGCTCTGTGCAATGCTTGTTGCGGCCCACTGTTTAATTAAAAGTTCAAGATTTTACTATAATCTAAATTAAAAATATTTGTTTGTTCTTACTTCTATGTTTCTACCTTTAAATTAAATGTTTTATCAAATTTTAAGTCAGTTAATTAGAACACTATTATTTTTTTGAACAGCTGTATAAGCACTTCGCCAAACCTTTAACGACTGACTGATACTACAACCGACATGCAGTGGAAAATATGATCAGTATTTGTTTTGTCAATTACCGTTATACGTTTTTGGAGGCTGCATTCATGGAAAATATAAGAAAATTTTCTTGCAATTGCTCGGGATATGCTTGGGACATGCAAATTAAAAGTGTACTACTATTATTTTGAACACAGCTGTACATACATTCCATTTCCCAATATTATTAAAAGTTCGGTAAGACTCAGACGGTTCAAATTATACCCCATACATGCTTTCATGAATGTTCCTTAGCACAACTTTGTGTGGGCATTCTCCACCAGTGATTTTTGAACCTCAAAAACTCTTGGAAGTATATTTGCAGAAAATGTCGACATTTACATAACATTCTAAATCACCAAACTGCGTAAATTGTAAATTATTATTATTTTTTTAAATGTCTCCCTTTTTTTCTCATCAGTTTTTTATTATATCTTTCCAGAAAATATCTCATCATTGAACAATTGAGAACGATTTTTCACGAGGTCTAGCTTTATACAGAAGTAAGAAGGATGTCCTCTCAAACTCCTTTACAGTCCAACGAGGACAATAACTCTTCACCACCAAATGTAAACAACAACAATAACAATAGCACGAAGGCAGACATCATTCATACTGGACCAAATAGTGGCAGTAACAGTGTTGACAAACTCTCACCTGACCAAGATATTTTCATCAATCCCGTTGATGGCCTGCCTACACAACATCCAACTCTACCACAGCTTGACACCGAAAACGAACATCCCGAGGTTGATCCAGACTCCTTCGACGATCTCCCCACATCTATTATTGTGACAAACATTCATTCAGAAGTCTTTGCCAATGACCAAATGAAAGCTAAAATGGAAGATCTCTTCCGCACCTTTTCCGATTCAGCTACGTTCCAATGGTTACGTAGTTTCCGTCGGTTGCGAGTGAACTATGACAATGCAGTTGCAGCCGCAAATGCGCGTATTAAACTTCACCAATATGAGTTCAACAAGAAGACCATTATTAGCTGTTATTTTGCGCAGCCAGTGACGCCAGTGTCACACAAGAATCTGCAACCTCCACCACCTGTCAAACAGTTTCTCATCTCTCCACCAGCGAGCCCTCCCGCTGGCTGGGAACCACGTGAAGAGAACGAACCATTGGTTAATCATGATCTTTTGGCTGCGCTAGCCAATCTCACGCCTGGTGAAAGTCACGAATTACATCCCCAAACTGAAGATCAACCAGCAATCATTGTACATACAGCTAAGCTTCAAGATAGCAGTGCTGCTGCTAAGCTACCAATAGTCCAAACCAAATGCCCAGAAAGGGCGTAAAATAGGCGGAGCTACACCTACTCCTCAACGGCTGTATCGTATTTTTGTATTCTACACTGAATTTTTGATGAAAGTTAAGGAATTATAGAATTTAGCAGTTTACTATTACATAAAAATATATACAAATAAATTAAAGATATACATATACAATGCAGATATATAGCAGAAGGAAAAATGGAATAAAAAGAAAAGAGAAGAAGCTAATAAGCTAATAACTAAATTAATGAAGTGGAAAATGAGAAATGTTATACATTTTTTTGTGAAGAATCGTGTAGCCACACCTTTAGATATTTTAAATGAAATTTTAATTAATTAAACTTAAAAAGGAAACTAAATAGAATTGATTGTTATTGTATATAATGTTGAATTTAAATTTAAAAATAATGTAAAACAATTAACGAAAATTATAGATGTCAGAGTGATGTAACAAAGTATATAAAACGAATTTCCAAAACAAAAATGAGAAAAATGAATCACAAAAACAAAACGACTAAATTTAGTAAAGAAAAAGTATAATATCCTTTTTTGGCACGGAATTGTATTACAAATTTTTGTAAATATAAGTATTTTTTATACACTACATTGTATTTTTATTTTACATAATTTATGTATGTACTCAAAGTGAAAACAAAACACAAAAAAAAACTTATTATATTGGATTGTTGAATTGAACAAAGGATAACATATTTAGAATAAAAGTAATCTCGCTTTATTTGATTATAGTTTTATTTTAATCCTTTGTTTTTATCGTTCTTGCAATCAATTAATTATGTTTAACTTGTATTAGAATGTCACTGAGGCGTTTAGATATGACATTTCTTGATTATTGACAATATACTTTGCCCCATGCAACTAGCGCTAGTTTAGAACAAGCCCATAATAGAAAAGTAGCACCTATAAGTCGGCAACGCTGTGGAAAGATTTCGTAAAATGCGTCTATTACTTGCACATTCATGCTGATTCCGTATGACGTTTGTCGTACACCGACATTTTTTTTTAGCACACCTTCATCTGCAGACAAAAAAATGGAAAGAACACTGATAACTATGAGGAAATTTATGAGACAGCTAACATATCCATTTGATTTGCTGGTTCACAGTGAATGCAATACATTTTATTTTTTTGATACCTTCCTCATTTTGTATCATAAGGCTTATGAGTTATTTTCAACATTCGAAAGAAGCCTTTCAACAAGTACTCGAATCGATAGAAGCGCATTTGAAAAACTCGGTGCTCGCAACAGGAGATGGTTCACACATTTGGCTCCTTACTCTTGAAGTGAACACTTGAACCGTATCTGATAGCGTCTTATAAATTAACATAAGAACGGTGTCCAGAAAGTATTCTCCACACTGTGCACTCAAGGGCAAGACATGTAACTGGGAGGTTCGGCGTTCAAAAACCGTTTTGGCTGTCTTTTGGTTGCATGATAACAGCATTACTGCATGTATGTCCTGCCTTGTACAAAAATTGTTTTTATTTTTGTTTTAATAAATTATGCTTGAGTAATGAAACACTTGATAAAAATATTTTAATTATCACTTTTCGGTATTTCCCTTTTGACATGAGTCTCTTATTCTTCTGTTAAAGCCTAGGCTGGGTGAGGGTGGCTTTCATAAATGAAACTAAAAGCGCAAACTAACTTTGATTCGTTACTCGATGTCACTTGATTTTAACTACATATGCAATTTTCGTCCAAGCTATGACTGTTGTCGCTTTGCTGTCTGAAATGGATCTCCAGTGTCAATGTTGGCACATATGGTTTATACCCTGAACCCGCTAAACGACACATAATACTCACAATGCATCACTGAAATGTTTCCTCTTCCACACAAAATAAGATATTATCTGCTCATAACGTACTAACCAGGAGTACTTGCTTTAATATCAAAGTTTTCGAGACTTTCAATCAAGCAAATTATACTTTATCCTGACGAAGTATTGTCATTTGAAATTTTTAGAAGCACGTGATAAAGCCATTAAAGTTTTTGTATGCAATATACACTTTATAATATGTACATATGCATACAATTTCTTTACTAACTGAAGAATTTACGTAGAAAAAGAGAAACCATTTTTCAATTTATGTATAACAATATTTTACAATTTCTTCGTCTTATTTAAGAACAGGTTAAAATTGTCAACATCTTATTGTATCAGGCTTTCATAATTACGAGAAATGAAGTCTGATAGAGACGCCAAACTTCTACCTCTCTTGTCCCTTAAAATTTTTGACAACCATTTTTTTATATCGTTTTCTAAAGCCAAATCAACCAATCAGAGAACGGCATTTACGTTATTTCGTGATTAACTGTCAAAAATGCATGATTGACCCCTAGTCCATTCGTCGATGGACTAGGAGTCAATCAGGTGTGAAGTTGGGTATCTCTATCATACTTCATTTCTGACAATTACCTTATAAATGTCAGTACAATTTCCCCAATTCACGCCTTCTTATGAGAAATACGATAGCTTTAAATTTGTATTTAAATTATGTTCGAATGCGTTAGTTCCCCCATGAGAACCTGCCATCCAACGTTTCAGTCGATAACCTTAATAGGGGAATAGTCCCTTATATGAAAGAGCATTGACTTCATGAAAAATACGAGTCCTAAAGAAATGCAGTAAAGCAGTTTGAGTAGCTCCAAAGTACATCTGGCTCTCTGGCTAAGTCATTTCTACAATCTACACCTTGTGCTAGAGGAAGAGATATTCCTCTTTCCAGTGGAAAAACCCCAGTCCATCGCAGTTGTGCTCGGGAGTAATCAGCTTCGTTAAGCTCACACGTATTCACAGACGCCTGTCTGTGAAAATGTTATAAAAAACGCTGTCAGATGACTCTGAGGGGCGAGAAATGGCCCATCTCTTCCTCCATCATCTCTGTTTCTGCTCCGTATAGCTGAAGAAATAAGAGTTGTTTAGAGCGTGATTTTGGTCCTTCCAGTCAGCAGCTTTGACCTAAGTTGTTTCGAGAAACGGGAGTTGTCATCTTAAGAAATGTGATTATAGGCGTGTTTTTTCAGAAGCTCACTTTTGAGTCTCAACAAAACATTTTTTACTCACTTTATGCTCAATTTATTAGCTTGTTTCAAAATTGATGCGTGCGTTTTGATGTCAAAATACTTTGTGGCCACCTGGGATTGAGATCCTTTGTTCACTTTTGTTTACTGACTTAATTATACCATGTATACTCACTTTTGTTTTGCTGTTACTTCGCGTTTGAATTGAATGTAAGCTGAGTACAGACTCACCAAAAAAACACAGCTTGATTGTTGGAATTCACAATATATTTACATATACGAGAGCAGCAATACCTTCAAATCGCTTAAGAGACCGTAGATCCACAGTTCTTACAAACAAACCATCAAGATAGGGATCTAACGTAGATTCAATCTTGTAAATTGCTCTGTCTTTGGCCAGAAGAGGCGGTTATGAAATAGTAAATTTTGCTGAAAACCCGAGCGGAAGAAGTAGGATTATCTAAACCGCAAGATGAATCATTCCTTTCACTCAAGTTCAGAAATTATTGAAATTAATTAAACTTTTGCCATTTTGCTACATCGTATACCTATTGGAAATATTTTAACAATCAATGTCGCATTCAAGAGAAACCGACATCTACGTCAGTGGTTAGTGTCATATTCGACCACTTGCAATTGGAATAACTGACCGAAAGACATTTGCAGTATGCCAAGTGCTTAATTTAGGTAAACCGCAGACTATTTCACCTCGTCGTCGCTCAGAGCCAGAGATGATGGAGGAAGAGATAATCGTTTTTCCAATCGAAAACCCCCAGGTCATGCATTTGTCACGCATACTCTTTTATTTTCACGCACACTTGTTAGAAGTATAGAGTAACGGAATGGTGTTAGGCGGGAGTAAACAACTTCGCTTAGCTCACACGTATTCACAGACGCCTGTTTGTGAAAAGGTTATAAAAAAACGCTGTCAGAGGAATCTGAGGGGCAAGAAACGTAGAAGCGGCCCATCTCTTTCTCCATCATATCTGCTCAGAGCTGATTGATCTTTCCTGAATATATGCATACATATATGGTCATGGCAATATACTTCAGCTTGAATATTTGAGGAACCTAACTATACACAGACGTGCCATAAATTCAGTTACAAAATACAAAACGCTATAAAAAAATAAAAGTCTTTGCGATAGATCGCGAACAACGGTAGCATTGATAATTACCTACACAATTTTACGGTGGAATTAGAATACAAAACTTATACAATATTTAAAATACGCGTATTTTATTTTACATTATTTCCACTTCTGCATTACATATTACATCAGATCACATTTTTATAAAAATCAAACTGCGCAATTTCAAACACTACATTTATCGTGGATGTCGTCATGGTTGCAGCCATGTTCGGTTTTGACTTGCACTCAGCACTGTACACTCAATATTTTTATATTATATTGCCACTTAACATAATTCCTCAGTTTTACATTTTTTCATTGTTTTCTACTTTTGATTTTATAATGGCAACTCTAGGTACAGGCCTACGCCGTTGCGTCCTTCTAAGGACCTAAAAATACAACAACCACCATTGTCCGTCAACTTTGATAGTTGCAAAATTTCTTCACAGATTTTTTTGGACACATTGCCAGTTTAACAATGCAATCCAACATATTGTATTCGAATTGATTTCATTTAATTAAACATAGTATTGATTTTTAAAAAAAATGTATTCACTCGAATTGACCGCCTCTTGCTTTAGTACAAGCTATCAAACGGTGTGACCATGGCACGTACCGTTTCCATGGAGATCGTGGACGCTGCTCTGGTCAATGCTGTTCCAAGGCATCCCAAATTCCTGTGGGGAGTCGTTCTGCAATTTATGCCACTACATCCAAGGAAGCGAACAAATTTGTGCCATGGCTTCAACGTGGTCATCCTACCTTGATAATAGTTTGGTGAATGATTTCTCACCCTGGCGTCATATCCCGAAAACAGATTTTTTTAAGTACTCCAAATGAATTTCAAACGCTTTAATGGAGAACTTTTCAACAATATAAATTCCACCTTGGAGGAATCATATAAGAATGTAGAGATAGTTAACTCCACATGTGGAGTTTATGAACTGATGAATCAATGGTGAAGTATTTTGGATGAGACTAATTTAAACAATTTATTAGAGGAAAGCCGCTATAGCGGTATAGCTGTATGTGTATGTGTAAAGCCTTTTTTGAAAATCTCAGGTCTTGGCCTACGACAGGATATTGATTATCCAGTTTGATTAGCCAAATGAAGTCCTTTTTGTCAAATGGAAGGAGGAGAGCATCGTAACTATGGCTACAAATAATGACCAGATGGAACCCTCAAGAGGTGGAGTAAGGAGTAACAGAAAAAACTATAAAAAGTTCATCTACACGAGCCGTTCATCAACCCTTATTCAATTCAAATAAGACGCAAAATGTGATGGTGGAACATATTCACAGCCATGATTTCACATTCTACATCTAATGCATGAAAAATCCATAAAATAGTGAACACTGCAATGTTTACAGGAGCAGTAACACTTCGTTACCTTATAAACTCCACACGCTTTGGAACAAGGACTTTCAAAACGTACTGTCAAACGAAGCATTGTGAACAGCCTCGGGTACCACATTCCCTTAAAATGATCTAATCAACTAAGATGTCGTCAACTTAGTGTCTTAAGATCGGAATGAAGCTGTGAAATGCGTATGTAAAGGAAAATAATGTTTTACATATTTTCACATCAGTTAAAATTAATGTAGTCCGCATGACACCATTGAGCTCTACGTTCTTGCATGCGTCTAAATTTTGATCTCCATAAATTGAAAACACTATAAAAAACGTTGGAAGTTAGTGAAAACGAAGGTTAGTGAAAACATTTCTAACACATTGACGGGCATGAAATTTGGCAACTAGTAATGTTCCAGTGGCTGCCGCGGCTATCAAATGTACGCGGTCTGCATTCAAAGAAATAACTGGCATTCGAAATTGATAGCCGCTTCGAACGAAGATCCATACGATTTGGAAGTTCTGGCACCCAATGATGTTCTACGTGAATTTGGTTACTATTTTCGTTTTATAGTTCAGTTTGTTGGAGACAGGTTTTTGCACATTATAGGGCTGTCATATAAATTGTAAAGAGGCAAGACGTCTCATGATCTTTTATGACATCACAGAAACCAATGTACATATACGATCAAAAACATAATGAACTTAACTAAAGGTCTTTAGTTTTCAGTGAATACTGGCTAGTATGGTTTTCTTACGTTCGAAGTAAATCTGAAATTTATATGTTTAAGTATATAGTTAACATACAATATATTTTCACTTTTAAATTTCTTTACAAATCAATTATTTTTCAATATGTATGCCTTGTATTGTTTGAATTTGTTTGATAGTACAATTAATGACAAAAATCAGAATTATAAATACAATGCCCACTTCAGTTGAAACCATGTCATTTAAACTGATGTGAAGTTTACTTAACTTATTATTTATTCCAACATTATACTACACGCAAATAGGATTATATGATAAAAAATTATATACATACGTATTGTTTGTGTACTTAGCAGTAGCCTAAAATCCTACACAACACATTCCAGTAAAATTATGACGTACAAGGTATTCCACAAAACTTACTTCCTCAGTCTATAGAGATACTTACAGTCAGCGTCAAAAATGAGTGTACAGTATAAAGGTGCTTGCATTCTCAAAGAAAAATAATGTCAATCGGGACTTCAAGAAAAAACCTTAAAAGCAGTTTTCTAAAAATATCAAGATATCTCAAAAACTATAGGCCCAATGTGGAATCATAAACCAACAAATTAAACGAATTTCACATCTTAAAGTTATGTGATATGATATTGCATCTAACGCTTTTAGTGTCCAACTACTAGCTAAAGATTAACCTGCGCCAAAATTATTTGCAAGCAAACCAGCAAACCATCAGAACGGCCATTTATTGGTGATCTAAATTGCGTTACGTTTTGGTTTATGACCGCAGTGGCCATAGTTTTTGAGATATCGTCATATTTTTGTTTTAAGTACATAATGCTTTAGAATACTGCATTCAAGATGTTCTTTTCTTTGGGGTCCCATTTGAATTAAACATTCTTAAAACGCAGAGCACCTATATGGTGTACACTCACTTTTTACTCTGACTGTATGTATATTATATAAGATTTGGGGAGAGAACTGAATAGATTAAAGGCTTATTTTATTAGCTTTAAATGTAAATATAAACATTGTGAAAAGAACGGTGTGAAATAAGGCCGCATACCAAGCTAACATTTTTTCTTTCTCGTTCTGATTTTCCTCATTTCGGTAACATATTGATATTAAAGTTAAAAATTAAATTAAATATCCGATAATTAAAGAAATTTAAAAAAAAAGCTTTCCAGCATTGTGATAAAGTGCATTCCATTCTTTGTCATCCTTGAGTATAGTGAGGACATCAATTTCATGTAAGGTGTATTTGCGAAAGTATTTCTATTAAAATTCCCTCAAGCTGTGCATATCGCGATTAAGTAATGCGTAAGATACGGATCATATAGAAAGGTCAGGTCTATATGCCGTATAATTGAGGCTTGAAAATTAACATCTCGCATGTTTATTTGATGATATAATGTTTATTGACGATAGATAATGTTTATCTGATTTATGATACGTTTTGTCCTATAAGTTGTAATTCAGGCCATAGCTTCTAAACGGTGACGGACAAGTTTCGGATCCATATTATTCACACCAAATATTCTCAAATTGTCTATAAGAATAGTGATGTATTAAATGCATATCCATAACCATTGGAATGTAGCAAAGAAAATAACACATTTCCCCCTATTCAACATACACAAAATATGAACAGTAGCATTTCCTGGTTATCAGAAAACCTTTTTAAGGAAATATCGACGACATTTTTTACAATTTCAAACACAACACTTTGCTGTATACAATTGCAATTGCCTGACGAGTCATATGATGCACATTCCATGGTTGCATTAAATGTGCAGCTTTTAACTCGAAAACATTCATAGAACGAACATGGTTGTGTGAGTCAGTTTTCAATTTCATTTAACATTAAATTAGCAAAAATTAAATAACGCAATGATTGAACACGGATAGGTAGCAAACAGATTTAAAAAATGTAGAAGTCGGAACAGAAAATCCCGGAAAATTTTGTTCTTGTATTTTTTTCATCCACAGGAACACGTTAGTGTATAAAACAAATCGCTCATTACTTCGGAAAATTCGTTTATTCGGACTGACCTTCCCCCCAATCACTCTGAATTAACGAGCTTGTACTGTAGTTTACTGAATCATAATACACAATATGTGTCTTATCAGTTTTTTTTTTTTGCGAATATCGGTTTCATAAATACAAATTGTCTACGACAAAATATGCATTGGCTCTATCCATGAAAAATTATCTGATAATGTATTAATTTTTTTGCTCTTCAGGATAAACAATTCTAGACAAATGAAAAAATAATTCTGTGTACTCTGTACATATGAGTACCGTAATAATACTAAATGTGTACAAGAAATCACATATAAATTCTAGTTTTCTTACCATGTGGTTGGGGTTAACAACGCGGCTTGGGTAAATTATAGCGGATATAAGGAGAGTGATGAGTAATAATAAAATAGCTTAAGTTCTCCAGCAACCACTTGTGTTGTGCGTGCTATTGTTTTTTCACGAGTGGAAGTTTTATGCGGACCCCGAACGGCCAAGTTTGAGAAGCTCTTTCTAGACTGATACCTATTACTCTCTGAGCATTAACAGCGACTCGAAAGAGGCGGGGCCATGAAAATTAGTTACCCAGCCATGCAACTTCGAGGTTTATTTTGAAAACTTTTACACATCCCTTCAGCTTCAATACTATTTGGCAGAACGTTGAATTATTTCATTGGGAAGAGTGAGGTCAAATAAGATTCCTAATTATAAGCTAACAAGCGGCGGTGTATTGGAAAACGTGTCAGTGGGAGCTCAGTTGAATTCATTGCTGATTTTGATTCGACAGCGGAAAAGATTTGATGGAAAGCCTTATCGGAAAATCATAAATTTCAACGAAATCCCAAAATTGATATGTGCTTAGTTTCCATCACTTCATTGACTTAACTAAATGCATGGCGAGTCTATAAAAGAACTTTGGCTTACAAGGAAATACATTTGATTCGCTTTCGATTGGAAATAGCAAAAACTCTGTTATATTGGTACCCACTCCGCGTCTTTAATAAAACGTGAAAATCCTTCAGGAAGTCAAACTGTTTCTTCACTTGGAAAAAAGAAGAAGGGGACCAGTTGCATCCATGCATTCAACAGATGTGAGACATGTGTGGAACGGTTTCAGATGTGTAATTTTTCATAAAATTGAAAACAAATGTCACAAATGTGTTGCACTAAGCTTGAACAAATATTGTTTAAAAAACATTCATGAAAATTGAATATTTCTGTTAATGTCCATAGTATAGGCTTACAATAAGTTTTATGGAAAAATAAAATTTGATTTATTTAAGGACACAATGCATGGACCGTATTTTAACAGATATGTAATAAATTAACAAGCAATCTGACAACATTAAAAATAAGATAAGTTTCTAGACCCTTAATTAGAATAATTTTCAATCAAAATTTAGAAAAAGTCATGCATCTAAAGGTTAGCTGCTAGGTAATTTTGTTCCAGTTCGATTTACAAATAATAATTCTAATAATATACTATGGTTGGCATTACCTCCCGTAGAGGGCCAGGGCCCAGCTTTTACAGCAATCACTCGTGTTGTGCGTGCCATTGTTCTTTCGCGAGTAGAAGGAACCTACAGTTTTATGCCGACTCCGAACGGCTAATTTGAGGAGCCTTCTCGAGACAGCTATACTTCGTGCATTGTCAGTGACTCGAAAAAGGGTGGGCCGTGAAAATTATGTTGCTCATACCGGGAATCGATACTAGGTATCTTATGCTCGAGTGCATAGAGATCAACGCGCCAAACCTCAACCCCCACAACGCTATTTTAACTAGTGAATGTTCAACTGCCGACTCAACTTTTGAAAAACCCATCATCCTAGATGCTTGAGATTCACCAACAGGTTCCATCGTTCCTACACTCATCTCACTGAGTTGGAAAAAATTAAAATATCATCTGCATACATAATGGTAGGAATTGTTCACCCACCGATAATCCAACTTAGCATTCTGTTTATATTCCATTTTCATTTCATTGATTTTAGAAACGTATCGGAAGTATCGAATGCATTATGTTCTGTCCATGTTCAACAACATCAAAGATAAGCATTCCACCAATTAATTGTGTTTAAACAAACTTTGGAGTAATATAAAACTGATTATTCGTTTTTAACTATATACATATTGATGAACAATGTGCATAAAATTGTAGAATCCTAAACTAACAGCAAACAAAAAATAACAAAAAAAAAAAAATGGATACAAATAAAAAACAGTAAACAAAATGTTGTATAGAATTGAATGTTGCTTTATCCTTTAGCAACGGGTTTGTAATTCAACCTTAATCAACTACCATATACAATCTTTGAATGACTTTAAGAACTAAAAAACAACTCTTCAATCCACTCAATGGCCACTCAAAAATACTTTAAGAAAAAGAGTCGAATACATATACATATTACATGTATATACCTATATTTTTAAAGTATAAAATTCAAGTATGCTTGTACTTTGTGTTGATACATGAATAAAGTAAAATTAAGCCAACTAAGTACATATGTACATACATCTATATTTTACTAATAAACAGTGCTGCTGAAATTCAATGTAATCAAATGAAAATTAAAACAAAAGCAAATAACAATTTAACAAAACTATTTAAAATTAATTCAATTACATAATTGCAAAGAAACAAAATTCAATGAACTTTAATCTAAATGTATATTTTATATGTCCTCTTTAAGTCTGTTCGGCAGATTTTCAACAGAACTAAGTGTAACAAGAAATGTAAACTATTTCAAATATGGTGAGAAACTTATATTGTCTAGAAGATTGAAGCAAACAAAATATAAGAAAAAAACCAACAAAACAAAGTAAAAATATGACGATAATAAATACAGAGATCTCGTTATTGTTTAAATTATTTTTTGAGTTTTCGAAGCCATTTCAGGTACCGTCGTTGTAGACATAATAAGAAAAATGTCAAAGTTAACTATACGGTAAATGCATACATCTCTGTATATCAGTGGCATGGCGTCCATATAAAGCGATTCCTACCGAGTTACCTTTTAAAATTCCGCTTATCAACACTGTATCAATATAACAAGCAACATATATCTCAATATGTGCATATAAACATAATATTGTCGGTGTTTTCTACACCTGCATACGCAAGCTGGTTGGTTAGAACCAGAAATGAAGTATTATAAGATGGCCATCTTCACAGCTGGTTGACCCTGTCATTCTCCGATTGGCCAATTTGGTTTTAGAAAACGATATAAAAACAGTTGAAACAAATTTTAAATAGAGGTAGAATTTGGCTGTCTCAATAATACTTCATTTCTGGTTAAAACAAATCAGTTTTCTTTCCTTGTATTCCCTTTATCGTTTACTGCTCTTAACATCTTTCTGACTAATACACCCTTATTATAAAAAAAAATAACCCGATTTTCTTCGACTTATTTTGTGAATTTTGTATGTATCTCTTTATTTCTGTTTGAAAAATCTGTATAGGGCGCTATGTATGTAAGTAACACCTATACCGAATGTGAAAGTAAACAAAACATTAAATATGTTCGGCTCCGTTGGCAGCGAGGGTTGGTACGATGCTTGTGCTGCTTCCAGGTTTTGTGTTCAAATCCGACTGGAGAATGTTTTTTTTATTCTTTTTAGGCTATGTCACTTTTGTATGAATAATCATTTTATATTCTGTTTTCCGAAGTATATTCTATTTGCAATGAATATAATCAAAATTATAAATAATTTAATAAATGCATTTTTCCTGTCGTATGACAGAGAACTGGTAGAAAGTTCAGTTATGAAGCAGATTGCGATGCGTAACTTAAAGTAATTTTGTGTGTAATGATTATTGATGTGGTTTAGGTTCATTGTAAATTTTAAAATTGGAATTCATTGTATTAAAAAATGGCTTGAATTGCTTAACTTATATACATTTTGCAGTAGACAATTTAATCACCCTAATTCTCTTTTTTTATCGTGGGAGGTTTTTAACACTACACTCAGACTCAGAAACTGGTCCATTGTACTGCCAGGCAGCAACCTTCTTTTGCTGTAGTTTCTTGGTCTTCCGAAGGAGTACCGGCAGGCACTTCCGTGATGTGGAGCCTACATCATCAGCACCCACCACTTCAGCACCGAAAACCTACCAAAGGATCCGAGCAAAAGGTGCTCATCAGTGTCGTCGTCCTCTCCCCAGGCATCGGAGAGGGTTACATCGCTTAAGCCAAGCACATTTAGATGTTTGTCGAAGGTGTAGTGTCCCATTTGTACGCCTGTAAGTCGTCTGCAGTCTTTTCTGCCCAGAGATAACCTTATTCTCTTAGTAGTGTCACATGCGACAGTGACAACTGGTACTGCCATCTTATGTGACATTTAAGTGACTAATTGCATACAAATTTGTCACATGTGGCACTACTAAGAGAATAAGGGTGAATTTCAGAAAGCGTTTGCAGGTGCATATATATTCCGACTTACCATTTAAGATTCACCACGCTACTCCATTTTTGTAGCATCTTATTTCATGTTGTTGCTTATTCCATTAAATTGAGTAATCCTTCACATTGTTAGAGAAGGAACATTGTTAGAGGTGAACGTTTTTTAAGGGATCGATATTAGTTTCTTTTTTATATGCAGTATAAAAGTGTACATTTTCGGCATAACTTGCATATGCTTATTTGAAAAACGGCCAAAGTGGGCTGAATCCGGGGATTATTGAACAACCCAATATATATATATCGGCCTACAGGCCCCGCATCAAACGGACTGACTACATCTTATTAGACTTTTGCAATCCTTATCCCCCTCTCTTTTTCATTTTTCATTTCATTTCATTTATTGATATTTATCTCTATACATTAAGAACATTATGGAGCAATGTAAAATACTATACAATTTAAATTGACATGCTTGAATTTAAGTCATAATTATTACAATTATTCAATTTCAATTTGAATTCAATTAAGTTTAGAGCGTACATTTTTGCAATTTTAAGATTCAATACGATTAATAATACAAATGCATAGAAAAAAGGTAAAAATACAAAAAAAAATTATATTGGAGTTATTTCAGTTCGATGAGAACAAGCGGTACAAAATTGTCTGTACACGGTCTCAGACCGTACCTGTGAAGGTATGTGGTTCCAGAGATGAACAGCATGAATGAAGAAGTGCCTGCGTGACATTAAACAGGTATGAATTGAGGGTCTTAAGGTAATATTACGACTCGATCGACAGAAGGTGATCTTTTCATATAAATAATTTGGCTGTTTCTTGTGAATAATTTTGAAGAGTAATATGCACGATCTGTAACCTAGGAATGCTTCCAATTCGCATCCTAGGAGACTCCGACGTTGTTCCGAGACATGGTCAAATCTGCGAAGATTAAAAACGTACCTTGCAGCCGCGTTGATTGCTTTTGTCAACTTTTGCGAAGAAGAATAATCACAGTGAGCGACCAACAAACAAAAGTTGATAGGAAGAATATATTTGCTGATTGACAAGCCTCTTAGGAATGTAAAGGGTGATTTTTTAAAAGCTATAGGAAAGTTTTTCAAAAAAAAAAAAAAAAAACACATAAAATTCAGAAAAATGCATTAAATCTTTATTTGAATCGATAGTACGGTCCATATAATTTAATGTTTGAAGATTATTTCATGCAAATGTTCACCTTGACTGCGCCTCAAATGGTCCATCCGCTTAGTCCAATTTTGGCATACTCTTTCCAACATTTCGAGCGGTATCTCACGAATAAATGCTTTAATGTTGTCTTCCAATTCCAATGCGTCAATTGAAGCGGCCTTGTCTGTATAGACATGAGCTTTAACATAGCCCCACAAAAAATAGTCTAAAGGCGTTAAATCGCACGATCTAGGCGGCCAATTGACCGGTCCCGAACGTGAAATAAAATGTTCACCGAACTCGCCTCTCAATAAGTCAATTGTTGCGCGTGCTGTGTGGCATGTGGCATGTGGCACCGTCTTGTTGAAACCACATGTCATGCAAGTCAAGCTCTTGCATCTTGGGCAAAAAAAAAGTTGGATATCATCTCATCGTAGCGCTCACCATTCACAGTTACGTTACGATTCGCATCATCTTTGAAGAAGTGCGGTCCAATGATGCCACCAGCAAATTAACCGCACAAAACTGTTACTTTTTCTGGATGCATTGGTAGCTCTTGCAATGCTTCTGGCAGATATTCACTCCAAAATCGACAATTCTGCTTATTTACCTACCCATTGAGCCAAAAATGAGATTCGTCGCTGAACACAATTTTTCGATAAAAAAGTGGTGAACTTTCTTAACAGAGCACGCATTTTGATAAAAAAAATTCAATAATTTGCAAGCGTTGTTCGTTTGTAAGACGATTTGGTTAAATTATAGACCAAACTGAAGATGTTTGACAGTGAAACAAAACACGAAACGTGCGTCAGCTGTTTAAACCAGTGTCGCCAAAAACATAATAGCTAAAAAATCACTCTTTATATATCAATGTGGTCGGTCCATGTCAGTTCACTATTGCACATTATTCCAAGGTTTTTCAAAACAACATCGATCATCGTTAGTAAGATAAGAAAGAATTAATTTATTAGTGGCATTACAGAAGTTGAATCGGGTGGACAGTTTATGACAGAGTATCCTTGCGTCAACGCAGTCAAATGTTTTCGAAAAGTCTTGTAAGGTTAATATGGTCGTTTTGCCTTCGTCAATAGCTCTTCTTTTGTCGTCCGTTACCTTTAATAAGGCTGTGGCACAGCTATGTCCTTTACGAAAACCTGCCTGCAATGGGTTTAATAGATTGTGTCACTCAATGTAATCTTTGATGTCTCGGCTAAAAAAAACAGCAAAACAGCGGCAAAACGTCAAACATGTTTCTATATTCATTGTTCTATATTCAGGTGGATTAGTTTTCTTGGGAATTGGGATTATATTTGCTTTTTTCCACAATGTAGGGTACATCGAAGTCATGATTAATGTGTTTCTAATGTGAGTGATGTGAGGAAGTATTATTGGAAGCAACACTTTGATGAAATCGGGGTGTATATTATCCAACTAATCTGTTCTAGTGTTATTTAAAAGTGTTGGAGACATTCTTTCGGAGGCTGCAGGGCCAGTAGAAGCAAATCGAGTACCCGAGCAGGGACCACTCTGTATACGACATCCCCTTTTTCTCTGTGACACGCTCAGATCCTCTAACCAGGATATAGAGTCGATAGGTTCCATTGAACGAAAAGCCCAGTCCCCATGAGAAAACTGCGTTTATACGTTGACCATTCACGAGCATCCAATCGTACCCAGGAGAAGACGAATGGAAGTAAAAAGGATAACACGATCCTTCCGAAAGAGCGGGTACCCAAAAGAGACGAATTTAGATATTTAAATGTTCGTTTTTCTTTTTGTTTTCCCCTCTCAGAGATAATAATACGGTGGTGTTTTTTTTTGTACGTAAAGCATATACTAATCTAATACGATGTGTGGTGCTGTGAACTTCCTAATGTAAGAAATCCATGAGCAAAGGAAGAAAGCAACTTAGTGAAAATTATAAAAAGAATAATAAGAAGAAGGAAATTATTGAAAGGGAAAAACACAAGATAAAAATCCCTGTCCCATATCTAGATCTAAATCTAATTTAATGTGATAATAAGAACTAGAACAACCAAGATTTTTTAAATAAAAAATTATAGCTAGAGGCAAAATTAGTGGCAGTTTGCACAAGCAACATAGAGGAAAGGAAAGAAAAGGGTGTACAACCTACGTAAAAGTTAAAAAAAAAGAAGCCAAACAAATTGTACCGCTCTAGGGAAACGAAAAGATTTATAACGAAAAAGGAAGAAGAAAGAAGGAAAAATCCGTTTTTGAGTTAAGAAAAAATTGTGAATTAAAAAATAAAAAAGTGTAGAGCCGATGTGTGAAATCTACACGAATATAAAATATAAAGAATTGTTGCAACGACTTCTGAGGTAAGATTATAATAACTTTTATGAATGCCATAAATAAGTCGATAATCGATCTTACGGGGGCAGCTAATGTCATATTAGGACAGATAAAATAAATGGATGCTCGGTTAAGGAGCATAGAAACGAGGCCGGTGGGGGGCCATCAATTGTTGTTGAAAACGCAGAAATCGAACTCTGTGCTCCTAGGAATGAGGCTGATTTGATGGATATCTCTCGTCTGCCAGACTGTGTAAAGGAGCTGTAAGTGCTTGATGGAAATCCTGCACAGTACGTAACGAAGGGTATATACTGTTGAGGGGATCCTTAGGGACTTTGAGAGAGTCAGGGCGAAGCCCATATATAGGACTATATTACAGCATATTAGGGAGAAAATATGGGGGCCTGCCGATGCGGCCTTAGTTTTGTATAATATTTTTGATAATGATTGGCGAGCCATTAAACAGTGTCTATCTCTTCATTATGCCGACAAAAGGGACATAAGAACACTGGAGGACCAGTTGAACCAACTGTCTCAGAAAAACAAGAGATTAACCGAGTTCTTCGCAGCTGTCAATCATTAACTCTCAATGATGGTGAACAAAATAAAAACTGAATCTTTCAGTAATTAAACAGTGACGGCACTCGTGGAGACATATAGGAATAGGGCCCCAGACGTTTTCATTCGCGGCCTCAACGCAACCTAGCTATAAGACTTATCGTGCAAAGGCCCAGTACTTTACCTGAGGCTTACTCAGCCTGCTTGGAGATACAAAATTTAAATTATAGGAATCATATGATACACAACTCTGGAGAGTGGGAGACAATAACGGCACCCATTAATCAGATATTCAAGAAAAAAACCAGAGAGAGTCCGCCTCCCCCAAGACCAACAGCACCAAACCCTCACGAAAAGATGGAGCTGGGGTCCACTCAGTCTCGTAAAGTGAACTACATGAATCGTCCTCGTGGTATGAATCCGTTTAAGAGGAAAAACAGGCTGCAAAAATAGCAGAGACTGTACCATGTAGAATCACGTTAGGAAGAACCTGATTCCAATCATGAGGAGTTGGCAGAGAATGAAGTCTGTGATGAAGTAAAGTTTATGAGGGGCGCCCATCAAGCGATCCATATTTAGAATATATTACGAGGGACGGGCTCTCTCTCAGGTTCCTCGTTGACACACGAGCCAATACAAATTTCCTCTCCCCATCCGTAGTTAAGAAAACATCATCTCGTCCCACTCATCTTGTTTACCCTTTCTACGTACATCCAGGTGGTGGTAACGTTAAGATGGAAGAAAAATTCTGTGCTAGGTTCTTTCAATCCATCGGCAATAACATACAGCTAATATTTTACATATTGCCCTTTCTAAATTCCTTCGATGGAATCATTGGGGATGATTCTCTTAAATAACTTGAGGCGGTTATTGATCGCAAGAAAAATACGTTGAAACTAAACCCAAATATAACCATCTCATTGAAGGAGAAAATCTCCGGAGAAATAAACCTACTCTTTAATGAAAATCTTTCCGAGGGTAGTAGAGGACGAAATAAATAAGCGTTTAGCTGAGAGGATAATCCATCCCTCGAAAAAATCTCTATAACTCCCCTGAAGTAACCTGAACCATCGGTCGAGAACCAGTACAGGATGGTGATTGACTATAAAAGGTTAGAAGCTGTTTCGATTTCGGACACGTGTCCAATCCTAGATATCAATTTAATGCTGGCCAATTAAGGCAGAGCAGGCTATTTCACCGCAATAGATCTCACCTCGGGGTTTCACCAGATTCCGATGAAGCTCAGTGACGTGCCAAAGACAGCCTCCTCAACCATGAACGGCAAGTATTAATTCCTGAGAAGGCCTTTCGGGCATTCGGGCTACATCGATGATGTAATTGTCTTGTCGGTCATGGCGAGGATGATCATCTTAAGAAGGTGGAAATGGTATTCGCGGAACTCTTCGCGAAAAAACGAACTTCATGAAATCAGAAGTCGAATACCACGGTTTAATCATAACTCGTGACGGTATAAAAGCAGATCCAAAGAATGTAGCAGCTATTGAGAAGCTACGGCCTCCAGAAAATCTCAAGGAGCTGAAGAGCTTCTTAGGTCTCACATCCTATTATAGGAAACTCATAAGAGATTATGCTAGAGTAGCAAAACCCCCGACGAGTCTAACACGAGATCAGAATGCTCAGATCAAGACAAGTCCATCAAGAAACATTATAATTACATTGAACATTGAGGGATTGCAGGCTCAACGATACGAAGACCTTGTTAACGTCATCGAAAATCTTGTACTTTCCTGAGTTCGAAAAACCGTTGAACTTGACAGCGGATGCCTCGACTACGCCATAGGGGCTGTGCTGTCTCAAGGGGACGCAGCTTCGGATCGGCCAATCGCCTACATCTCTTGTTCCTTGAGCAAAACTGAGGAGAATTATGCGACGAACGAGAAAGAGATGCTTGCAATTGTATGGGCCCTGGATAATCTTAGATCTTATCTCTATGGGACGAGAAAGTTTCAAATTCATACTGATCATCAACCTTTCACCTATGCGCTCAGCAATGGAAATCAAGTATTGAAGAGTATAATAATGAGTTGGTGTACAAGCCAGGCAAATCAAATATCGTGGCAGACGCACTTTCCCGACTCAAAACTGACGTCAACCATTTAACCGATTCGTTGCGGCCTGAACCAGCACATAGTGAAGATAACCCTGATGAGCACTGCCTAACTGAAACTGCCAGTGAGAATAGCAGTATTCACACCGAGACTGCTAGTGAAGCACAATCATCATTGGGGACTGCCCATAGTGCTGATCAAGACCGCATTGACTTGGTTCCGCATGTTGAGGCTCCGATAAACGTGTTCCGAAATCAGATTATCATCAAGATTGGTAGGGGCCTAGAAATTCTAGAGGAGCCTCACCGGGGTTTTACACGTCATTACTTTGCTATAAATAACCAAGATAACCGGAAACTGACTGATCTCCTCAAAGCCATCCTTGATCCTCAACGGTATGAAAATCCCGGAATCACATCTTCAACTGCTTTAGGAAATATGCCTGGAGCATTTCGGCAAATGCAAACTGCGGATTACTTAAAGGGTAATAGAGGATGCGACAAATAAGGACAGGAAGGTTGAGCTTATCATTAAGGAACATAAGAGAGCTCATAGAAACCCTCGAGAGAATAGGGAACAAGCCCCATTATCCTCAACTTCATCGAACTATTTAGCATTAGGCAGTACCAAACGCCCGTCTATCGCAGTTAAGTGAATGGTTAAGTGGAAAGATTCCACAACACCATACTAGAAATATATCGACCTACGCGTTAAAGAACTGTTGAATATCGCAGCTGACAGATATAACAACAGCATACATTCTGTCACCGAAAAGAAGCCTTCAGACATTTTTTTCAATAGAACCCAACGCATAAACTGCCAAGATTTGTTAGGATATCGTATTAGAGTGAACAATGAATTTAGGGACGAGATAGAGAAGAAAAAAAAATGAGCCTGCTTGGGTTTAATAAGAAAAAAAGCAAGCAAAAAAAAAAAATACAAAAAAGGAGACATAGTGTTCACTGCATGTAAGGGAATTCGTGCAAAAAATAAGCCCTTATACCGAAAAGAGGTTGTTGCCAAAGATAGCAAAGGTACGGTGTCGACAACCTCTGAGCGTAGAATTCATAAAGCTCACCTTAAAAATGTGCAACATAAGCCAGAACACCACTAAAATAAAACACAAAGTAAAACTCGGTAAATTAATTAACTCCCCGACACACAACCCATACCATTATTTAATGAATCGTAATGACATTACTTAAAACGAATGCAATGTACAAGGAATATATTATGGCACACTTGGCTAGAGCACGATGAAAAAAAGAAAAAAAGGTATTTGTGGCTTATATAAATGAGTAACCAGAATTTTATATTGAATTATATCATTCATTTTTATAAATCAAATTTTATAATATTGGGTATATAACTTAATTCGTGCGGTTTTCTAAGAGATGGCGTAACTTGTATTAATCAATTGTTATTATTCCATTGTAACATGCTTTGGAAAGCTACTGTCATTGTACGCAATTTCAGTATATGTCATTCATTTGAAGCGTGAACAACAATAATTATTCACTCAACTTTGTGCCTGAAAAAGTGTTTTTGCGGGGAGTTCTTCTTCATTACTTTAATATGAAGAAAACTGCTGCCGAAAGTCATCGTATTTTGGTGGAAGTTTATGGTGAACATGCCATACGAACGTGCCAAAAGTGGCCGGTCGCCAGCCAAATCAACGGCAAAGCCGAATATCCATGGTGCGAGGGTATTGCTCTGTATTTGGTGGGATCAGAAGGGTGTGCTGTATTACGAGTACGTACACAATTAGTACACGTTATCAATTTAACTCAATACGAAGACTTAGTGTAAGGTATTAACAAATCAACAATCGGGAACTTCTCAACAGAAAAGAGGCCACTATTGAATTTTATCTCAACAAAACGAACGACAGATGTCCTCACTTAGAGGAGGAAAACATCGAATCACAAGATCTATCATCTGGACTGGATCGGCTTGGAAATGGATGGCGGGGAATCCCGAGGCTGCTGACTGGAATAGAGTACTTTCCAATGAAGAAAACCTTGTGGCCAACAATAACCAACAATATGAAATTAATACCGGGCTCTTTAGTACCTTAGGGGAGACTACGAAGAAACTTAATTGGATAATGGACCAATTTAATAATGAGATTAAATAATGTATGATAAAAATTAGTAGAAAACTATTGACCAATATCAAAGCTTTCATCGATACCAAATAAAATATTGGAAAAGCAAAATTATATTTCATTGTAAAAGAAATTATTTCTAACAAGCATGGCTTTATGCAGGTCATGTACAACTAATTTTTCATAATCTTCAAATTACATTTATACAAAATTTAGAAAAAAAAGTTGATGTAATTTACACCGATTTCTCGAAAGCCTTCGATAAAGTACATCACACTTTGCTTTTAAACAAGCTAAAGTCTTTGGGTTTCCATTCGTCGATGTTAGAGTGGTTTTCCAATTACTTAAAGCACAGGAAGCAATTGGCAAAGATCTATAGTTTTAGATCTCGAGTAATAAAATATAGAGTAATCCCCACAACAGCACGGATAAATCTCATCTCAGCAGCTTTATTCGCGATCTTATTCTTTCGGTCATTACACACATTTCATGACCATAGGTGAGATTTGGAAACAATACTAAGTTGAAAACCGCTAACTTGATTGTGTCACCAAGCTCCTGATTACAGATCTACCAAGCTGTTTCAAAATTAACCCAGCTTGACCAATCCTACAGGAAAGCTCAGGATTACTCCTTCCATCACTCGCGAAAATGACCCCGAGATACTTAAAGTTCTGTACCTGCTTCAATGGGACTCCTCTAACTTATGAAGTGCATTGAACAGGTGGTCTGGAGATGACCATAGCCTCCGATTTGTTCACGTTGACCTTCATTCCAGCATCAGCACATACGGCCTCAGGAGTTCCCTCTGAGAAGATGTGAGGATAACTAAGTCATCTGCAAAAATAAGATGACTTACGCTTAACTCTCCCAATGTGAAACATTCCTCGCCACGGCTGGAACAACAGCAACATCCAGTCCATATATACAATGAAAAGGAGAGGTGACAAGACGCACCCTTGGTGAAGTCCAACGCCCACGGTCAAAAATGTTAATTTAGCACCGTTAGCCCGAATACAACTGTAGATGGGTTGGCATACTCCCAAGCCTTCTAAAGTACCATTCTCAGAGTGAAAAGCTGGTCGGTTGTACTTCTACCGGGACGAAAGCCGAACTGTTCATCTCCCATCCTGGGACCATAGCTCTAGAACGCGCTTCCAACACCTTAGAGTAGACTTTCCTAGGGAGACTTGAAAGAGATTTGGGAGCAATCTCTTTTGTCAGCCTTCTTGAAAAGTGGGACAATCTCACCAAGCCACTTTAATGACACGAGAGAGCCATAAAACTCCCTCTTTACACATTGCCTTAAGCATTTCTGGCCGGATTTCATCCACACGAGCGGATGTGCCAACTTTTAGCTATTCAATCGCCAAAATGACTTCCTCCACCGTTGGGCTATTCCCCGACTCACTCAAGACTACAGGTCTGTCATCCTCAGTACCCTGTTCGGGTTTGAGCAGCTCCGAAAAGTGCTCGCTCCATCTGCGTAAGATGTCCACCTCATTGGAAAGCAACACACCATCTTTGGATTTGATTTCTTCGATGATGTTGAATTTCCTTCCTCTGAGTCGGCGAATGGTTTGCCAGAATACCTTTTTCGCAGATCTATGGTTGCTTTCCAACTTCTGGCCGAACTCCTTCCAAGACTGCTCTTTAGCTGCTCGCACAGCCAATTTGCAAGTTCTTTGCACCTCTGTGTACCGGTCACGAGAAGCAGAGTCCCCCAAGAGAGCAGAGGAGGTCGCCCAAACCTTTCAGATATGTGCCGCGAAAAAATTTAGCCGTAGATCACTGTTCTGTAGTTTCTCTCACCGTATGCGTGTATCAACTCTTGGTTTCCGCCTTCGCAGGGAGGTACTTTGTCAGTGAGGTACAGCGTACTCAACACCAAGTGGTGATCAGTTGACACTTCAGCCCCTCTCATCACACGAACATCATAAGCCATCCGTTTCACACAAGATGGTACCACAAAGAGATCTATCAAAAACTTCTGTTGAAGACTCTGACGGTACCATCTATATTTATGGATGCCTTTGCGTGGAAAGAAGGTGTTCATTATGGACATGCAATTTGAACATCAAAAGTCCAACAACTTCTCTCCGTTCCCCCATGTCGTTACATCCGCACCCAAGTGAGCATTGAAATCACCCATCAGGATATAGGAATCCATGTCCGATACCCTACCAAGGGCAGGATCAACTTCGTCCAGGAAAACCGCGTACTCTGACTATCGGCTTGGTGCATACACCTGCACTAGAGCCAGCGTTGGCCTTTAAGATACCGACTCTCCCTCCTAATGGTATCCACTCAAATACCCTGCCTGCCTACCTGGGACTTTTGAGTAGCCTCACTCCCGCCTGTGCAGACATTTGAGGTGCACATCCCGACAGCAAGACTTTCCATCCGCCCAAAAGGTCCACAGTTCTAGACCCCCTTTGCTCCGTCGAAGAGGTACCCACGATATCTAAACGTCCGTAGGCTTTTGCTACCCGCACGCACATATTTCCTTCGGTTTAAAGCGGGACAGGCTGGCCACCAGACGCTCGCATACTGCCACCATTCGGACCTGGCTCCAAATGGGGTCCCAGGGTGGGCAATATCCGAGGCCAATCGTCTTCTTCTTGTCATTTGGGGGGGTTGCGCTTCGTTAGCCAGGCTTGGGCTGTTTGAAAATAAATTCCCCAAACCGGTTGCTCGCCCCCCTATCACGAGGAGGTCAGTTGGTGGAGGGGGGAATTGAAGTAAGCAGCTTATTTTCTTGTGATTCAGCAGCATTCTGGTTAAGTGCTACTTATTTACACTTGACCAATTAAATATCTCTAAATTCTTTTGGTTTTAAATGTTGGTAATGGAGCATGCTCATTGCGTATCTTCATTAATTTATCACCTCTTCAATTGAGGAAGGCATTTGTATAGCCAGTCCTGCAATATTAAAACGGAACAATGTCTTTATACTACATCGATCAAAGCTTAGTTCAAAGGTAGAGTAAACTTATCTAAGACCACAGATCTAACATACAGAAAATTAATGAAGTAAAGGGTGGTTAAGATTAAGGGCGGATGTTGAATGTGAACCACACCTAAACGTCAACTTTTTTCTGCATTTCATTTGACATTTCTCAATTGCAGACTAATTCAAATATGAACCAAAGATACACAATCGAGCAACGCCTTAAAGTTCAGGCTTATTATGAAAATGGGCGCTCAAATCAAAATGCATATCGTGCATTTTCGAAGAAAATCATCTTCAGTGATGATGCACATTTTCACCTCAGTGAATTCATCAATAAGCAAAATTGCCGCATTTGGGCGAATGATAATCCAAGAGTGATTGTCGAAAAACCAATGCACCTACAAAGAGTGACTGTTTGGTGCGATTTATGGGCTGGCGGCATCATCGGGCCGTATTTTTTCCAAAATGAGGCCGGTCAGGCAGTTACTGTGAATGGTGCTCGCTATCGTGAACTTTTTGTGGCCCGAATTGGAAGATATGAATGTGGACGATATGAGGTTTCAACAGGACGGTGCCACTTGCCACACAGCTAACGAAACAATGGCTCTTTTGCGCGACAAATTCAATGACCGTGTAATCTCACGTGGTGGCGATGTCAATTGGCTGCCAAGATCATGTGATTTGACACTGTTGGATCATGTGATTTTCTTTGGGGTTATTTGAATGAAAAGGTGTACGTCGATAAGCCAGCAGCAATTCAAGAACTAAAGGATGAGATAATTCGGCACATTTACGGCATAGAACCTCAATTACGCTTCAGCGCCATCGAAAATTTGGACCATCGGATGGAGGTGTGCCGCCGAGGCCGCGGCGGCCATTTGGCCGATATTTTGTTCCATACATAATTGAACCATACCAATATTATCATAATAAAAAGAAATGACAATAATTTCCTAAATAATTTGTGTTTTATTCAAAATCAACATCGGCCCTTAAAATTTACTTTTATCTTTGCTTGTTCATTCTTCGTAAGCTTCAATACAAATGATAGCTCAGAGGTAAAGTAAGCTTGTCTATCCCTTGCATATAAAGTTTCTGAAAAACAACTGAGAGGCAAATCTATTGTTGCTTTCACAAATCGGAATTTCTATTCATTCCTAAATTAAAATCTTTGATCTCAACAGTCTCCCACCATTTCTGACATACAAGCATTCTTGTTCTTATACAAGAAAGAATGTGGCTCAGAGGCTATATTAAGCGTGTCCTTCAATCGATTATTACTTTTTTCATTACCTTTTATATTACTTCATCTTGATTGTTTTCGTCTTCATTGGAACAAATTGGGCGTATAACTTCTCTAGCTGCTACTACCACTGTTTTCGAGTTTTCTTTCTTCAACTTATAACGATCTCTCGGGAGAACACCAACAACTTCGTTCGCTCCTCGATAATGGACATCCAATTTTGATTTTCGTATTTGGTTGCTAGGGTAGACAACTTTGTCACCAATATCCCTATCAAATCTAACATTCATACGTTGTCTATTTTCTTCAATAGAACACCTATTTCTGGAGTACGACCTTCGATTCCCACAAGTACCTTCAGCGGATATAATCTTGTTGTCTTATAGTTCGTTGTGCTAACTGAACACGACTCACATAAGTGGTCCATTCGAGGTTGACATCTAAATTGGTTCGCAGTAAATTGGTTACGGTATCAACGTACCTTTCCACCTGACCATTAGTAGGTAGAAGATTTATATGTAGAAATAAATCAGACGCAGAATCTGATTCAAGAATTTAGTTATGTTCGCTTGAGCCAAATATAAAAAAAAAAACACCGGCCATCACATCACAGTTATTTTAATTATTGCTTATATAACATAAAATTTTATTAAATGACATTTTTTATAAAAAAAAAATATTTTTCAAATATAAATATTACTACGTTGTTCATTTGTTAGATATATGTTGGGAAGGGACCGCCGACGGATAAATCTACCGCGACTTTTTTGAATTAAGAACAGTAAAACACAACAATAATTTTTTCAATTACATTATTTTTGCGCACAAATTGTATATTTTCTTTTTATTGAAGTGAGCTTCCCACAAATACAAAATAAGGCTCTTTTTACACGGTCAAATTTCATCAGATGAGAGGTTTGAATTCAAGGGAAGTGAAAAATGCGGGAGCTTCCCAAAGAAAACTTAGGAACAACAATCCATGAAGTAGTGAGTATAGTTCGTGCATAGGTAATGCACACTATCTTACAAAGAACGAACTTGACACAAAAATTCATGTGTGTGGTTATCATTCATGCACATCCTTTTTAAAGTTTGTTGGTAATGTCCAAAGAGCACTGTTTTTGATCCGATTCACAAATATCTGACCACATTGAAGGAGAACTCGTTCGCCGCCGACTGAATGCTTGCGATGTGTTTGCAATGCAACTCGATGAAAGCACGGATGTTGCCGGCCTTTCAATACTTCTTCTATTCGTGAGGTATCCCTTCGACTGATCGATTCAAGAAGATTTGTTGATTTGCTCCCCTTTGGAAACCAATGCAACTGGTTCATAAATATTCCAGGCCATAATTTGTTTCATGAGTAAACACAGTATTAATTAGGAAAATGTGTTGATATATTGGGTCCATAACTTAATTCGAGCGGGTTTTTTTTTTCAAAATTTTAACGTTTATTTAAGAAAAACATATACAATAGTATTATTCAAAGTATTGCCCATCTGAAGCTATGACTTTTCCCATCCTTCTGGCAATTTGTGGATCCCATACCAAAAGAACAGCCAATAATGAATCAAGCCAATTTTTGATAGTCTGCTCTGATGTGAACCGTATTTCAGCGTTCTGCATCGACCGGAACAAATGGTAGTCAGAAGGGGCAAGGTCTGGGCTATAAGGCGGGTGGAGTAAAACTTCCCATCCACTGTTTTCCAAATAGTTCTTAGCCGTAATAGCAACGTGGGGCCGAGCGTTGTCATGATGGAAAATTATTGCCTGGTATCTGGTCGTATATTCCGGGCGTTTTTCGGTTACTGCTCTCTTCAAACGGATAAATTGTGTTCGGTAGCGTTGTCCATTGATGGTTTCACCAGCTCATTACCGCTCGCAGTACCTTCGTGCCATGAATATTTGGCTCTGCCGTTGATTTGGCACGTTCGCTCAGCTAGCACATGTTTACCATAAACTTCCACCAAAATACGATGACTTTCGGCAGCAGTTTTCTTCATATTAAAGTAATGGAGAAGAACTTCTCGCAAAAAAACTTTTTCAGGTACAAAGTTCGACATATTTGAGTGGAAAAAAAATATTGCTGTGTACGCTTCAAATGAATGACATATACTTGAATGACGTACAATGGCAGTAGCTTTCCACCGCATACTCCAACGGAATAATACAAGTTACGCCATCCATAAGCAAACCGCATGAATTAAGTTATAGACCCATTGGGCCACGAAGTACCGGCAGTCATTGTATTTTGTA
This sequence comes from Eristalis tenax, assembly GCA_905231855.2. Taxonomy (NCBI): domain Eukaryota; kingdom Metazoa; phylum Arthropoda; class Insecta; order Diptera; family Syrphidae; genus Eristalis; species Eristalis tenax. Next base: position 101,834,911 of record HG993124.1, on the reverse strand, counting down.
TCGTTGCGCACTTATGGTACCGACTGTGAAGATGTAAATTTCGTAAAAAGTCGTCCTTTCGAATAGAAATTGTTCAAAAAGATGTGTGAAGACATTAGGATCACTTCCTCTGCACACGGAGTTAAGATGGCTTTCCAGAAGAAAAGCTTTAGTTAGAAATGGATAATAAATTTAGCTTAACTTGCATTTCGGAAAACGAGTTTCTTATAGATCTGCAGAGTTCTTGTTGATCAAAACATGTATTGGATTCTGTATTATTGAACGAATTTGAGTCGGTATCAGGAGTGAAACTGCTAAACCTTTGCTTTATTAAATTCGCTACATTTTATCACAACGTATCGCTGTGAGGCGGGATTTTTAGCGTACACTGACATATGTCAAGATTAAATAATGATCGAGATTCAAAAAAAAATTAGAGATCATTCAATAAAACAGTTTCACATTAAATACATTTTAAATAATAAAATTTAGTTTCAAATGTGCTGTTCCCATTTTTTAAATCGTTATGAATCGTATTGCGAATCCAAAATATATTTGGGTCTTGTTGAGGGTTCCACCGCAGAGAACCGCTGTTCTACCGTCTCGCTGGCCTTGAAATACACAATATGAATTTTGTTTGCAAATTTAATGTTCTGCAGAAATGCACGCGATCACCAAGATAAGTAATATAGAGATTTCAGAACTTGTTGACACTGGTAGCGATGTACCATCTTGAAGCGCTCAGTATACTATGGAAATGTATAAGCATCTACGTAGACGATTATATCATGAGAGGATGAAATCAGTCACGTTGAAACAATGCGCAAGGTGCTTGAGATAGCGGTTATGAACGGTTTTCAATTCAAGTCGAAAAAATGTAAGTTCCTCAAACGAAAGATCAAATATTTGAGACACTATCAGCAAAGGGTGCGTGAAAAGAAGCCATCGGAAGAGAAAACGAAGGGAATTCGGTATTTTCCTGAACCACGGACAGTGAAAGAGGGGCTAACAAGCTATTTCCATAAGTTCGTTAAGGGCTTCTCATACATTGCCATACCGCTGTGAGATCTTAAGAAACAAGATGTGAAATTTGAATTACGACCTGACAAACGTAATTCCTTTCATACTGTTGCAGCGAGTTATCTGCAGCAAGACGATTTGCTCAATATTCCGAAATAAAAACTCAATTTTCTTCTGGGATGAATTTTAAATCTAAATTTTATTTTAATTCATTAGTTTTACAATTTTATTGGATATATTTTATCTACTTACAAAATCTTGCGATGTTGCTTCGTGCACAGGCAAAAAGAAAAGGCTAACTTAACTTATGTTTTACATGATGGTCGGCAAAGAGCTTTCATAATGATTGCCCAAAGAGCTTATAATTTTAGGTATTAGTAACACTTTAATTGCTTAAGCTGCGTTTACACCGTTGCGGCTTGTACATAACACATAGCCTTAAGTGTACTATGTGCAGGGAGTTGAAACTGATTAAACATGGCTATAGAGCGATCCTCAGACAACCAGAAGTTTTATCCTATTGTTATTAGAGTTTCCAAACGAATGAGGCTTATCATCGGTACGAAGATCATCAACCCCATCCAGTTACGAAAAGGAGATTGGGCTGTGTGCCGGGTGTTAAAGAAATTGCAGCACTATCTTCTTGAAATCAGGTTCACCATATTTTTGGGACATGAATACCAAGATTAAATGATGGGCTTTGCAGCATGTCAATGCTCTGAAGATGCTATACGCGAGAGGATATGCAACGCTAGACTAGAAGACAGCCAATGTAGCATTCTACCCGAGGTCCTAGTCAACCAGGAACGCTTTCGCGACCAGGTCTGAGGAATGGTGCGCTCTACAAATACAGTGCCCCTCACTGTATTTGTAGAGCGCACCATTCCTACTATTTTATTGTACTTCGTAAAGCTATGCAGAGAGAAAGGTCATACGAGTGTAAGCAGGAAAGAATTCAGGTGATGCCAGGCTGGAGACCGAGAAGTTGATCCCAGATATAAAATATGTATAAATCGAATTCTATCAGATGGAAAAAGCTGTACACAGACAAGCCAGAACTACCGCTGCATACCTACTATATTCACCATTGGTCCACGAAATCCATTGGTAACGAAATTGGATCTGCGTCGCGACACATTTGAGAACACTTCAAGAATCATCAGCTATAAATTGGCAGCATTCTTTTCCAAGAGTTTTGACGAGTATTGCCAATACCACCATATACAACACTTGAAGATAACCACTGGTTTCCACGAGGTAATAGCCAAGTTGGAAGGATAAATCGGACGCGGTTCTTTCAAAGTGTGTCTAAACTGCAGAAAACGCTTAACTCGATGGTGGCAAGGAGTACAAGAGGTCACCGTTTGAACTTCTGGTTGGTGTTCCCATGAGCGGCGATACATCTCGCTATGGTTGAGGAAGATCTTGGAAGAAAGTAGAGATGAGCTCCGACAGTATGCCAAAGAACATATTATGCGGTGAGAAAAGAAAAACAGGAAACTGTACAATCTACACAGAGAAAGTGCGAGCGTATTTCGCTTTAAGGACTTGGATGCAATAAGATGACCGCAATTTGATCCTACGTGAAGGTGAATTTGATCCCGATGCAAACCATGCCTTCGAACACTTTTAAAGTCGCTGCTATAACGAAGGGACATATAAATCCCGGACGATCGTTCACTTGCATAACTGAATGATTGAACTGCAATTTGTATTGTAGTTGTAACTTGAACATTCGCTACCAATACACACCAAAAATCTTTCTTGGCTACTTCATTACAATTCAAAGCTTTGACGAGACGACGATTTTTTAGTTCGAGCTATTAATACAACTTGATTTGAGAATTTTATGTTTGTTTAGATTAGGGTGGCTGACTGTCATGAACAGCTGGGCTGCAGTTGCATCGAAAATCTGTACTCTCACTGTACATCCAAAGTAGGATATGGAAATACTTGAACAAGCCGTTAAGAGATAGGCGGCAATTAAAGCACGTCTTGGAGTTAAATGTGACTGCAATCAGGGACTTGATTGATCCCAGAGGATTACCGAAGACATTTATCGGCGGATGTCCGAGGTGTGTATTTAAAACTATGGAGGGTGCTCCGCTGATGCCATCCGTTGCACTCTTTCGTGCAACCGTGGCTTATCGGTCTATTAGTGTTGATCAATACTTTGTCGCAAACTACCTACCTAATTCTAATTATATGTAACCCTAAATCTAATCCTAAGATAAGTTAAACTTTTCGTAGCTTATTATGCGTGTTCAACCGCTTTCTGGAGCTAGAACATGTGTAGTACAACAAAAGCTATCACAACAATGAAGCAAATTGTCAAATAAAGGGATTTAAAGGGGAAGAGATAACCATGGTGGAGAAATAAATTATCCAATCTGCGGGCCGATCCAAGCAAGCTGGGGACTGGCGAAGCTACAAAATGGCACTATGTTCTATGATAATGTAATGAGGCAAGCTAAAAGGGAAATACTTAGCCTGAAACACACCGGACAGAGCAAAACGTGTTTTTTGATTCACAAAACAAGAGAACAATGTTTCTTATGAGGCTACAAACACCAAAGAAAACGCAACAAAACACACGCTTTTATTTTAAAATGTTCTGGTGGTGGTTGTCGAAAATACATGCAATTGAATGTAAGAAAACAGTTTCGAACCAGCGTCGGTGATGACAATTGCATTCTTTCTAATGGCGCAACACACACCAAATGAAACGAAGTATAAAAATCAAAGGAAAGCAGAAAATCATGTTTCAGCTGACCTGTTGTTTTTTCCAAAACAAATGTTTGATTCTGAGTTATAAATAATTATTCAGCCGGAGTATTTTCCTCTCTGATAGCATTTTCGATTAATCTCAGCAAATAGTCAACAGTCCACACTATCAAAAATCCACATTATTGTGAAATTATTAAATTTTTTAGCATAAGTTCTAAAATCTGCTAAGAAGTTTATTATCACATCCACAACCCTCCACTCTCGGCTCCTTGCATCCTTTTCCTCAATTGCTTTAAGCATTTGATATAAAGGGTGGTTAAATTTGTCGATGTTGATTTTGAATAACACACAAATTATTTAGGAAATTATTGTCATTTCTATGCCGTTAATGCGCCGAATTATCTCATCCTTTAGCTCTTGAATTGTTGCTGGCTTATCGACGTACACCTTTTCTTTCAAATAACCCCAAAGAAAGAAATCCAACCAATTGCCAATTGACATCGCCACCACGTGAGATAACACGGCCATTGAATTTGTCGCGCAAAAGAGCCATTGTTTCGTTAGCTGTGTGGCAAGTGGCACCGTCCTGTTGAAACCACATATCCTTCACATTCATATCTTCCAATTCGGGCCATAAAAAGTTCACGATAGCGAACACCATTCACAGTAACTGCCTGACCGGCCTCATTTTGGAAAAAATACGGCCCGATGATGCCGCCAGCCCATAAACCGCACCAAACAGTCACTCTTTGTGGGTGCATTGGTTTTTCGACAATCACTCTTGGATTATCATTCGCCCAAATGCGGCAATTCTGCTTATTGACGAATCCACTGAGGTGAAAATGTGCCTCATCACTGAAGATGATTTTCTTCGAAAAGTGCACGATATGCATTTTGATTTGAACGCCCATTTTCATAATAAGCCTGAATAACTTTAACGCTTTGCTCGATTGTGTATCTTTCCATGGTTCAAATTGAGTAAGTCTGAAATTGAGAAATGTCAAATGAAATGCAGAAAAAAACTTGACGTTTAGGTGTGGTTCATATTCAACATCGGCCCTTTACAACTGGCAAAACTTTGTCGTCTGAATCCGACCACATGTTGAAGAACATTTTGGTTTATTTCAATTCACACCATACGAAACAAGAAGACAAAATGCTTTGCTTTGTTACATTCTGCTTGGTTTGGTGTGTGTTCAGATAAAAAAAACTTTTTTTTTGGCTATCGAATCAAAAACCCTTTGTTTGATCCGATGTGTTTTTAGCCTTAGAAGTTTTTGCTCGACAAGAACTTCCGCAGCATTTAGACTACATAAAGCGCTATAAAAAACAGGGAAGGTTCATATGTCTCTAAACCCGATGGCAGCTACACAGAAAATGAGGAACAGAGGGCAAGATCTAAAGAGGGCAGTCACCTACATACTGATAGGCTTGAAACCAATTTGCCAAACCAATCCACAGGAATGGGCAAACAAATCGTTTCAGTCATTCAAATCTCCAGGGTAGACGAAATTATACCAGCCCAACTCCAAAGGGGTTTAAGCAAACTACTTCCACATCTCTCAACAATAGCAAGAAGTTGTCTGGCAAAAACCAGCCAAGTACTTTTCACAAGAAAACGCTAACTGGAACGACTAAAACAAAATTATTCTGTGAGGCACAATACTGACTCCAGTAAAAGAGCTGAAATATCTAGGAGTCATCTTAGACAGCAAACTCATCTGGAAGAGACACACAGAAGAACCAGGAATTCGACGCGTGCTTTTATGATTTGTAGAAGCCAAGCGGTCAAATCATAAGCATCCTAAGATGAATGAACATAGCTGTTGTTAGAACCACAGTCACCTATGGGGCAATAGCATGTTCTAAAGAACCAACCAGATTAGCGCAAGAAAGAGACTCAAGAAAGTTGGCACGCATCTGTATTACAGAGGCATTGAGAACTTGTATATCTACTTCTATGAAGATGCTATTGGAACTGACTCCATTGCCGGTGATCAGCTCACAAATTCCCTGAGTCAAGATTGGACATGCACCCAAGACAACAACGATAAGAGCCAAGATGCATGTCATGAGCATTATGACTTATTGCAGAGTAGCTCCTATACTCCCACGCTCTACCGTAGTATTGGCAATACAATACAATGAGAATGACAGAAGAAGGGATAGGGTAAGACAATGTACCTGTCATCGAAACAATTCTATGCACAAGTCAAAAAGCTACCCTCCTGTATTTGAACCATGGACAAAATTCTTCCAAACCATGGGTAAACGCACTTTAAACCTTGATAGGACCACCTGCGACATAACAATAATGTTGGACAGTCGTGCTGCCATCTTGCCACTAAACTATTACATCATTAAATCTAAGCTTGTGTGGAAATGAGCGGGATGCCACCAACGATCCTTGTCGACGCGCAGATCAAGTTCACATACAGCCTCCTAGCCGTTGTGAGGTGAAGTAATGTATGACGTTACGAAAAAGCAAGCAGCCTCGGAGCAACGAACGGAGATACAACGATGATGCGGTGCGAAAAAGGACAATGATTTGCGTGTATGCTCCTGAAATGTAAGAACCAGAGATAATGGAGGAATAGAGATATCCAACTTCGGACATTTTTACCCCTAGTCCATGTCGGCATTGAGTCGTAGTGTAGTGAAGTGTAGTGGAATGCCCTTGGCATTTCACACATACTCTTACAGAATTCCCGGCTCTACACTCATCGCCATACGGTATAATAAACGCTGTCAGATGAAATCAAGGAGCAAGGGAGGTAGAAGTTGGATATCTCTATCCCTCCATTATCTCTGGTAAGAACACTCTACACTCCAGGGGCCCCCCATAAACTGGCAAACATCCTCACGCAGTACAAGGCGGATATTACTGCGATCCAGGAAATAAGCTGGATAGGACAAGGGATACTATAAAAGAAAAAGTGCGTCATATATTACATCTCTCGCAAAAGGTTGCATATATTTGGATGCGAATTCTTTGTGGGAAAACAGTTCGAGGTCGTTGACTACAGACCGTTAAGTGAGCGCCACAGCCAGGCGCTTCCAAGGCAGATTCTACAACAACAGCATTATATGTGCACACGCCCTTAACGGGGAGGCTGAAGACTCTGTCCAAGAGGACTTTTACGACCTGTTGGAGGGTGCCTACGTAAACTGTCCGGAGTACGATGTCAAAATTGTACTCCGAAACCCCAATTCCAGAATCGCAAGGAAGACATCTTTGGCATAGTAATCGGAAAGTACTGCCTCCACGACACGATATCAGATAACTGCTGCCGACTCACTGACTTTGCTACAGGACGTAATGTGATCATAAGTAGCACGAGGTTCCTCGCAAAAGAATCCACACAGTAACCCGGAGATTTCCGGACGGTCGAACAACCAACCAAATCGACCATGTGCTCATTGACGCAAGGCATGCCAACCAAATCGACCATATTCTCATGCGTCACACATTCTGACTCTTCAAGGGGCCACACGTTGGCTCTGACCGTTTCCTCGTAGCAGCAAGATTCAGAGCTCGACTGTCCAATGTCAGAAAGTTGCACCAGACAACAACGAGGAGTTTTGACATTGAACGCTGAGGCACACCGGAGAGTGCCAGAGCCTACAAAGAGCGACTAAGGCTACCGACCATTACCGACAAGAAACATGGAGGCTGAAGAACAACAAAGCCGCAGGATCAGATAGCTTACCATAAGAGCACTCCAAGGCCAGTGGTGACGTTCTGGTAGAGAGCATGCACCAGATCACCTGTAGAATTTGGGAAGACGAAATTTTGCCCGACGACTGGAATATCAGTAAAATATCAGATAAAGGTATATCCCTGCTCAACGTCTCCTAAACGTAAAGGTCGTTTTGCACCGCTCTAATCGGTACATACCTGTGTGGCTTCTGGCCCGGCAGATCGACTATAGAAAAGAAGACCAGCGAGTTTCATATCAATACGCATAACGTTTGACAGTTAACGACAGTATTCATCGCAAGAAGCTATTCTATGCCATGGCCGAATTCGGGATCCCGGGAAAAGTGATCCGGTTGTGTCGCACCACGCTAAAAAATAAGCGATGCACCATGTAGTTCGACTCAAGGACTTCCGAATCGATTGACACCACCACCGGATTTCGGCAAGGAGATGCACTGTCGATGTCGTGTGTTTTATTCAACTTGGTGCTGGAGAAGATAGTGCGGCGGGGAGCTGTAAACACGGAAGGCACTATCTTCTATAAGTCAGTTCAACTGTTGGGGAACGAAGATGTGGTGCCATATTAGAAGCTATTACAGCGATTAAAGAACTGGCGAAACGAACTGATTACAAGGTCAATGAGGACAAAACGAAGTATATGCTATAGACCAAAAAACGTTCCGTCGCACTCGACCTTACACAAACCATAACGATCGACAGCAAAATAAGACTCGTGGCTAGAAGGACCAAGATAATGCTCTACAAAACTCTGATTTTGCCAGTCCTGCTCTATAAAGCCGAATGCTGGACGTTAAGGAGAACTGCAGAGCTGTTTCTTGGTGCCTTCGAAAGGAAAATTTTATGTCGGATATACATACGGTTCCGCCTGTGAGTAAGGTGAATAGAGGAGAAGACACATCTGCGAACACATCCGTCGACTGCACTGGCTTGGCCACATGGAGTGATTGGACACCAACGCTCCAGCTGAGAGGATCTTCGAACACGAGCCTCATGATTTGAGAAGGAGAGGAACATCGAATCCCCAGTATAAACACCAAGTAATAGCAAATCTCGTTCACCCACAACAGGAGTCCTAAGCCTCAATATAAATCTGGAAAGAAGTATAAATGAGTTGAACTCGAGTGAGAACAGGGTAGTAAGGGGATACAATATATCTTAAGGGCGCGTTGCAACATACCCTCAACAATAATGATAATCATCCATGTACAAAATGTGTCATATAATTCAATATTGTCGTCATTTAGTGAGGACCGTAAATCGCAGAGGTGTACCCAAACGTTCTCCATAAGGTCTTTTAAACACGTTTTCCTCCTTGAAATATGTATCACACATGCATCACATATACATATGCAGATGATGTTCAAATTTACTTCAGTTTTCTCTTTCACTTTATCACTTTATGAGCGTTAGAGTGTAGGTATTACGAACCTTAATCTACTGGAGCTTATGTTCCACACACATTCCAAAGCTGCCACTCTAAAGCTGGATGTCAATTTGAAAGCTCTAGTTGTTGAATGGGGTAGTTTTTTCAAATTGTTGTTTGATAAAATTACTATACGGAATTTACGTGTTTAAGTATAAGTCAATTGATTGAAAACATGATGAGGACGACGATCAATAATTTCATCATCGGGAATTGAAATCAAGTAGGAAGTATTAGACCAATTCATTTGATCTACCAGGCGCTTCGCATAGAAAAGAGGCATGCATTCTTTCAGAATTACTGCTACCTCCTTCCCACCATATTTGTTTGCAGATGTTTGAGGTACACCTCCTTTGAAATTCTTTGACAAATGTGTGTTTTCCTTCATCAGTTCAACCAGTCGGTATATTTGATTTGAGCTCGAAGTGCGTTCGCAAAATTCAAATCGCCTTCTTTTGTCGTGACATGTGTCATACCAAAAATACGTTCCACATAAACTTATCGCCAGATGTCGTTTTTTGACGAAGAACGAGTGCTTTCACCGCAATCATAATACCGACATCATAAAGGCGTTAAACGACCTTCGGAATCGGGGTGAATTTTGTACTGAGAAATTACTTTTGATTATTTTTTGTTAACGCTCGCGAAGATTGCTTTTGCAACCTTTGGCAGTTTAGACAGTTCCAAAGTAATTTTGGTCAACAAAGAATCACTGGGCCCCTAGCCAAGTCGGTGGGTAATGCTCTGACTGTGGTAATTGAGAGGAAGAGGGTTGTAACCACCAAATATCAAACCCCGTCCAAGGTAGCTCGGTCTATGCGGCAGTTTACCTGTCCTCTGCCGCAGAAAGATTTTTGCCACAAAGAATTTGAGACACGTCACCAGTCAGTCATGCTGCGGATAACACAAATTATTTTCCACCACCCCACCGTCTTAACACCTTATCTGTTACCACCTTACCAGCAATAGAACAAACGAAAGTAAATAAAACAACGTGTTGACTTAGTTGTTAACGTTGAATTAGTTGTTCGCACTCCCCTTATATTTTATTGTCTTAGACTTTTCTACAACTGAGCTAAGACCTGGGTCGTTGACTAAACTGGAGTCGAAAGTGCAACTAAAGCAATTTACTCATTGCCACAAGGTGACAGCAAGAAATTGAATGGTAGGCAATTATAAAATTAAGTAAATAACAAACCTTCATACAACACCTTTGAAGAGGATATTATCCTCTTCAGAGGATATTATCCTCTTATGAACTCTGTGCAGACAACGATTGCATTTGTGGACTAGAACTCAGCATCACAACATCTTCTTTGTAAGCGATGAATGTAGGCCGAGAGCCTTCATTCTTACAAAGATTTCACTTAATGCACATATTCTCTCCAAATACTGCGATCGCGACTAAGTCACCAGGTAAGCAGGACCAACTATGGTACATCTCGGCGTACATGGCTCATGACCATGTGAAACCACCCCCATCCGAGACTCGTGTTCATCATGTGCTGTGATGCAAATGCCCATCACACGATTTGGGGCAGCGCGGACATCAATAAAAGCGGTGAGTACATACCTAAATACATTATGGTACCTTGTGGTATTTACAAAAATGTTCCCGAACAGCCCCATCGATCTTGATTACTCAGTGGACAATTTCTACCCTTTCAAGTCCTTTCAAGATTTAGAGAGTTGAATCTAAACCTCTCTGGTGGAAGTATTAAATAAACCGTTTGCGCAACGAGTGCTTAAAATTCTTCAACAGCGCGCAAATGTTTCTTGATGCTAAAGACTGGGACTCCCACAAAGAGTCTCTCAGTACTTTCAAAAATAAACTAATAATGGCCGGGCTTCTTGGAGCTTCTTGGAGACTCTTCTGTGGCAAAATTTAAGATGCTTCTAAAACCTTTAGGCTTAGGAAAATTCTTGCATCATTCCCAAAATCACAATCATTCCTCCAAAAACAGATCGGAACTGGATCTCGTCCAGCGAGGAAACCCTTTGTCTCCTTTTTGAAACGCATTAAGCAGGCATCACTCTTTCGAGCAGATAATCAAGACGTATCTCCTCCCAACCTCCCTGCAATTTAATTAACATCAGGCACACAACTGTCATGTGGGCACTGACAAGTTATAAACCCTTCAAGTCAGTGGAACATCCCTCCGGGGCTTCAGAGAACAGCGGACCTTATCATGGCATGGCCACATCTTCCGAGGCTGCATGATTCTAAGCCGTGTTTCCAACTCCTTGAAGAAGATAAAAGTAATATTCTTTCCAAAAGCGGGGAAATGCTCTCATGTCAAACCGGAAGACATTAAACCCATCAGTCTCCTTTCTCTTCTGCTGAAAACCATGACATGCACCCCTCTACAACTGGCAGTGCAAAATTTCTAGGTCTCATTATCGGCAACAAGAAAATCAACATCCACGACAGGGTTAAGGAGGGTTCTTCTGCCTTTTTTAGCTGTAAGAAAAAGCCATGTAATGCAAATGGGGACTACCATCACGCATCACTTACTTGATTTTTGCATCAATTGCCAGACTAAGATTTCTATCAGCTCTATTTGGTGAATATCACTAAACAAAACTGTCAACTCTACGATACTTAATCGGGCACACAGACTGGACCAATTGTGCATCAACGGGCCACTGGCCACCATACTCACCCACCTTTCACCACAGGGAATTTTCACCAAACTGGTAGCAGCACAGCCCGGAGGCTCAAAACACTCAGGCTGTGGTCCGAAATCAACTTCGGACACTCAACCATTCTAAACGAATATAACTTAAACACCAACGACATTGACCGCCTATACCGCAATTTATATTCGAGAAGAAACTCTCCACCACTGGCTGATCCCCCTGTAGGCGCAAGTGTCTATTCTAAAGACCTATATTCCTGAAGCTCCCTGATCACTGCAGCGTCTTTCAGACAGAAACGATTGCGATAAAAGAGGCACCGTCCTGTCCGTCCGTTGTAATTCCCAAAATAGATATTACCATCTATTAGGACAGTCAGACTGCAATTAAGTGACAATGTCATGGTCAACTCAGAAGCCATCCATTATATCAGGGATTTTCGGAATAAAGCATGTATTTACATTAAATCGTGCAAATAACTGCGTTCTTTGAAATTTGTCAGTTTATGAGAGGTGTCCGCTTATGGAGAGTTTGCTTAATTAAAGGACGATTTGTGCTAAAAAATTTCATATTCAGTCCTAACAAATAGGGTTTCAAAACACCAGCTCTCACTTTCAAATTGTCCAGACGTAGAACTAAACTCCATTGTGCTGTCAAATGTCTGTACTATCCTGTACTCGTGTCTCCGAGAGTCACTTTGTCATTACCTGTTGATGGGAATCTTATATCAGAATCCAACGTCGAACCCGATAGTCAATCGACGAGTTTGAGAAAAGTTTTCACTAGAGATATGACGAATATTCGGTAAATATTCGGTACCGGCCATTAATCTCCGTTTTCATAGTAAAACATAAGCACTCTATGAATGTGCGACTTGTACGTAAACATGGGTAGGAAAATGTAATAAAACACAATATGTGAGCGTCAACAAAAAAAAGATAATAAAATAGGCTGGAAATATATTTTATTTTGATATTTTCGAATAGGACAACAAATGCGCTTGTTATTTGCAGTGTAACAAATAAGAATATCTCGTGGATGAGAAGGTAAAAAACGTTCAAATTGGTTTTACTTGTACCGGTCTGTGAAACCACCAAACTATTATACTTTTTATTTGGGCAAATATCAGGCTGCCGAATATTCGGCTAACCGGCCTAGTTGAAAGCTGAATATTCGCTATCCGGTACCCGGCCAAATCACTATTCGGTACAACTCTAGTGCACAATTAATGAATCATTTTCATAAGTTTTAGACATTTAATAACACAATCATGTAAACGGTCTCTGATTGGTTTGTGAAACGTTATTAAAGACGTTGTCAGAAGAACTTTAGAGGCGATGGAAGTAGGTAGAAGTTTGTTATCTCTAGAAGTGTCAAAATTGTTTGCTGAGCTTACCTGCATGTAGCATGTATAGTAGTCTGCATACAATTTCCATAGGAATTTGTGTGCTACATATTTTCTGACATACCTGAACATTAATCCCCAACATTTCGGATCACTTTTGGCATCAATTTCTACAGCAGCAACACAACCAATCATTCATTTATGAACGAACTCATACTGCTGTCGTCTCCTCGCTTGTCAAATACGACACTGATCATACTTGTAAAATATGAATAAATGAATAGTAACAACATTTTGAATTACATAAATGAACTTTGTAAATTAACATACAATGTAAGCGATCGAAGCGAATTACCGGACATAACGATGGAACACAACAAAGCATCTAAACTTTTAAGTCAATTAATTTATTTCTATAATATTTACAAAAGAAAAAGCAAACAGTCAAAAAAAAGCAAATGTGTATGATACGAGTATGTATGATGCAATACAATTGTCTAATCCTTTTTGTATAATGTTTTGATCAATACAATACTTTTGGAATGGCGTTATTCTAAACGAGTCCCACTAGCACATTGTATCTATGCAATAACAATGACACTCATGTTGTGATAAAACGTAAATATTCTCTCCTATTTTAAGACTAAACCATGACTTTATTAACTGCATCTAATGTGCATAACCATTCGTTTATTTGATTTTTTTTTTAAATAATTTATACAATTTGGATGTACATACATTAAATGCTGACTTTACAACTAGTTTCCTACTGCTCCGTAGACTTAAAGTTCTTAAATCTTACTGGACAAATAAAGAGCCAAGACGACGGTTGAATATTGTCTACCAAAAGGCATTTAATACTAACAGAATCGCAAAATACCACCCTTGGCTTTTATACCAAATCATTCGAATTTAACTTATTAATTTTCTTAAACTAGAGAAAAAATTAATTTTATAGAGTATTTGCCTCAATTACTGCGTTTGTATGCAAAGTAAAAATCTCATATCTCTTTTGTTGGGCGTTCATTCTGTCTTACTTTCGGTCAATGTCCTTGAGTGGGACCATATTCTCAGGATCTTCTTCGGGATATGTTTTTCCTTTACCTGCACACTGGCTGAACCAGGTGTCTCCACGTCCAAAGTTCTCACCGTCCTGTATAGACTCGGGCATTGGTTGATTCATTGTCTCTGGCAGGAACATTACCCAGAATCCGGAAACCAGAGAAATTACACCAAAGATCACTGCCGGAATCTTTGGATCAAACGAATCGAGGAGCGTAATGAGAGGCGTTAAGGCACCAGCAAAACGTGCGCACATTGAACCCAGTCCCATGGCAGAGTTTCTCACTACTGTAGGGAATAACTCGGCAGAGTAGTTGTAAATGACAGCAAAAGATCCAGCAATGAACAGCTTTCCAACCATCACAATGGCCGTTGAGGTGGTGCTGCCTTGAAGAACATAGGCAGCAACTATACAGCAAATACCTCCGCCCAGCATGAGAGTACTTGTGATCGATCGTCGACCTAATTTGTCGAGCACAAAGATAATTGTAATGTAACTTGGAAACTCCACCAGGCCCATGATGAAAAGAATGAGGAATGGATTGCCATACAGCTTTCCCGCGCTCAAGGACAATCCATAGTAAACGATTGAGTTTGCAAACCAGCATATGCAGACGTTCAAAGTCTTCATTCTCATGTTGGGAGTTTTGAAGAGGTCAGAGATTCCAGCCGAAGACTTTTCCTCCAGACTTGTTTGAAGTTTTGATTTTTGGACATAATACTCCTTGTCTACTGCTTGATTAGATCCATTAATCCTAAGTCCCTTGACTACAATATCGACTGCTTCTCTCGCTCTGCCCTGAGCCCACAACCAACGGGGCGATTCGTCCATCAGCCACCAATGAGGCAACAGGATTAACGCATGAAGGCCGTACACAATTTGAAGAATTTGCCTGTCTTTAATCAAAGCTCCCCATCCTGCCACCAACATTATTCCGCCAGCAAATACCGCCTGAAAACTAATACCGCAAACTGTTCTTTTGCTCAGACCAACCAATTCCATGGTCAGCACAAATCCGGTGATATAAGCTCCAGCAGATCCGAAAATACCCAACAGGAATCGTACAACCAAGAAAGCGTGGTACTCTGGAACGAATGCCACTCCAACACCCAAAATTAGTTGCAAGAGAGCGGACCAACAATAGATTGTTTTGCGACCAACCTTATCCGCCAATCTACCTAATACAACAGCGCCTGTGAACACTCCCAACATGTACATAGTTTGCGCAATAGATCCCATCCAACGGTCGGCACAAACGAAATTCCATTCAATTGTTCTCGATGATTGATAATAGGTACGGTCGTAGACATATGACTGACATGCAACGGTATTGTTTTGACTATCGAACATCCGGCACGATTGCAATTCACCGGTGGGATTCAACGGAATGGCAGCCATAATATCAGCAGAGTCCCATGCTGCGGGGTTGGTGGCATTGTCTACGCCTTCAATGAAGCACCGATGATCAGGAACAGCGGCGACTGTCACTAGTGACAGCATATGCAAGCCAGCGAGCAACGCTGATAAAATATGCAAGAAGAACTGGTAGAACTGGTACTTTCCAAAGTCACCTAAAAAAAAACAAAAAGGGATTATAAGTTTGAATTTTTAACGTTTAGTAAGATTTAATATTTTCTACAGTTTTCAAACTGTCTAAATCACAGTCTGTGCCAATGGGAAATAAATTGCATATTCTTAGGAGTGAAAAATTAATGACTTTTGCTGCTGCGCATTTCATTTAATTAACATGAAATTGCACCCGAGACCAGTTACCTTGTTGGCTTCATCATAGATTCTATTTACGAAGGCAAATGCATTTTTTTTAGATGCTCTCTTACCAAATGTGTCACTAAAATGTAGCCTGTATGGCAGGTACATTTCAGTCCCAGAGGTCAACAGATTTCGAACCAAATACTTCTCAGATCTGCAAATAACATGTGTGTTGCCTAAGGCAGCCGGCTCTCTTTCTCTGTGTAAGTTGTTTGCCACATTATCCTATGTAAAACAAAACGGCAGTCCTAATCAATAAAAATGCTATTTTATGAATGGGTTAATGGCCCTTATAAGATTAATTAGATAGTTAGCTATATACTCATATTTCCTTAGGTAATATACATCATGTAGTACCCGGTCTAATGAGCAATAGATTTACGAAGGTTAACTTTAATGAAAACTGTTTGGTTATTGTTTGTATCTTGAATATTTTGTAATAGTAAACCCGACCGATACGTTATATCATAAGATCTACATGAAATAAGTAAACATAGTGATACACTCGGCTTGCAACATTAATGTGTTCTCAATTCTTTGACAATGCGGCATAGTACCGCCTTTACTTAAGTCTACAGGTACATGAATTCGTTCTTTGGTAAATACTTTGGGTATTTTTTTGAACTATTATACTTGGTAACAACTTTTCGGTGAAGGAATTTGTGGAATTTAATTTGTATATAAGAGAGTATGTCTTATTCTCTTATTATTGCTTTTCGACAACACCATCCACAATTGTTGTTTTAATAACTTTCCAATCGAAACCAAACGTCAGCATACACATCAATGGCTTACGTTTACAAATGTATTCAACTCAAGGTTGAAATATCATACAACTTTCTTGATAGCTCTGTAAATTACAACTGTACTCCTTCTTTTTTCTTCTTTTATCTTGCATTATTATCAGCAACTCTAGGCTCTATAAAATCTAAATACTCTGCAATAACACAACACTGCATTCATATACAATGTGTAAGCAATGTAATCATAGATTAACCATACGATAGTCTTTTCACAAGACACAATTTGATCCATAAAATTAATCATTCTAGCTCGCGCAGCTATTTTATATTTGTTTTATTCCGCAACCTCTTTAAATTAAGCTCTACGAATCTCATTAAATCGGTGCTTAGTAACCAATTGCAAAAAAAAACAACTAACAATTAATCAAATCACCCCACTAAAGTGAAATCACTAAGAGTATTAACCTCGATAACGATGTTTTACACACGATCCGATTTACTACACATCGTGGTTTTTCCTATCACAGCCACAAGATAAGAGCCCTCGGCGACGACTTGTGGTAACACTCTATGAAATCTCATCCCATACCTGAAGAAGTTTATTACAGAAGACAAAGTTCAAAGCTGATAAACTTTAATAACATTTGATTAAAAAAAAAAAAAATTATTTTATAAAAAAAAAATATTGAATGTGTTTAAAAAGCCATACAACTAGTACGCGGTTTGAGGAAAACCGCAGTCATAGATCAGTGACGTCTGTCTGAGCTCAAAGCATTGTAAGCAACTATTATGTCAGTAGTGGCGTTATGCCTTATTGAACGCAAGTCTACCATCGCCTATACGTTTAATGGATCTTAAATTGATCGTAAGTGTATTGAATTACAATCGAATACTTTAACAAAACAATTTTGCAATAAGTTCTCCATTTATTTTCCTTCGGTTGCTTTGTTTATCATAAAGTAGGATCGTCACAAACTACAAGCAGTTGGATGGCTTTCTTTCTTTATGAATATGACACTGACTTATTGCTTGTAATTGTAACGCCACTTGACATTTTGACACAATTCCATCATAATTTTATATCGAGAAGTATTTTATTTTCTATCGATTGGATTGTACTGCAATTCAGAATTAAGTCTTAGTTCTTAATAAAACCCAGTGTTATTGCTTTTAGTACTTTGTTTGATAGAAAAAAAAGCCTATCGCATTTCTTTCAGTACTTATGGCTCTCTACTTACTTCATTATTGTAAATACGCTTACCCTGCCGATGTCAGAAAATAGTAAGGTCTCTGATTTCATAAGATGTTACTTACTATGACAGGTAGACAAGTGGACATAAAATTAAAAGTAAATTAACACGTTGAACACGAAAATATCTTCAAACACGTATGTTCAGCAAAAATACTGTTCCCTGCGGAGATTTGAAACACCGAAATAACAAATGTGAAAACTAGAGTAGATTACAACGTTTTTCTCACAAGAGCTCTTTAACGAGTAAACGAGCAAGATTTGCCGGAACTACGTCAGTGGGTCAAGAAACGATAACATTGCGATAACAATCCGTCTTCCCATCGATTTAATTGATTAGGTGTCTACAGTGTTTTTGTTCTTTTATTGCGTCTTTTAATACTTTTTATAATGAATGTCTGAAGTATTATATGCAAGGCATGGGCTAGGCATTTTTTGATTTCTATGCAACTACCAACGACGTTTTCGGTCGCATTCAACAAAATTCAAAGGCGTCTACAAAACGCTTACGAGCTTGAGAGAGAACGATTGTGCACTTCTGAATAGGTTATATTATTTAAGTAAACAACGACGAACTAGTGGCAGCCGTGGCGTTGTGGGTATGGGTGTCGACGCCCACGCAACTGAAACTCGCTGCCTGGCTTTGATTCCCGGGCGATTCGCTCAAATATAATTTTCACCTCTTTCGAGTCACTGACAATGCTCAAAGAGTAATAATTATCTAGAATAATCTTCCCAAATTAGCAGTTCGGAGTCAGCATAAAACTGTGTCCCTTCCACTCGTGAAGGGCACAACACGAGTGGTTGCTGAGAATCTAGTCACTTGCCCTCTACTGACCGTAGCGCCACCCATATTATATTAAAAGACGAACTATGCAACGACATGATTTACAGTAAACTATTTATTTATGTAGGTGTTCAAAATTAAGTAAGCAAATTAATGCAAATGCTTTGTTTACTCCATAAGCAAACCCTCCTTTAAACTTTTGTGAAGTTCACTCTTTTGGGAACTTCAAATATAACGTTTTTTGGACAGACTACACATTTTGTCATGTAGGTGTGTCAGTCAAAAGACTTATTTACACTGATAGAGCGCTCATCACTGGATGTTAAGCCATTGAAGGAAAATTTCGTGAAGATAGTTTCAACGCTTAAAGTCATTTGTAATCCTGGAAAGGAAAATTTGGATTCATGATTTGCTGAAACCATACTCTTATCTGCTGTATGCGACCTAACGTTTTTGTGTTATCTTTCATTCTAGTGCGATATTTTGAAAGACATTGATGCAACACAGAAGTACTTACGAAAATTCGGGATCAGTACAGAAAAAAATGTAATAAAACTTAAAGCACTCGAGAGTTTTCTTCGTGAACACAATGATGAATCCGTAAAAGAAGAGGAAATTTATGCCAGCCAAAAAGTCAAGATGCTGCTTTGACATTGTAAGAGGAACACGAAGATGTGCATGTAAATGTTCGCATGTCATCGGTCTAAGCCCTAGACTCTAAGACTCTAAGACTCAAGCGTTGCTTTAGTTTTGTTTAGCTCTTCAAGCGGACATTTACAGAACTAACAGACATCAGTATCATATTGGAAACGGCGTCAGATTCAATTTTATAGATGCAGATGATGGATTTTTATGATTTAATGTTTTATGCTTTTCAGACTCGTTATCGATTCAGTCTTATGCGAATTTATTTCTTATGCGATACTCTTTTGAAAATTAAAAGTAATTTACCCTTATCTAAGATCAACAACGATCCAAAAGAGGTTAACTAATCTGTCTATACTTTCAATCGAAAAGGAGCACACCAAAAATATGGATTTAAATAATAATAATTGAAAGATTCAGCGAAAGCACCTTTACATACAATCTTTGTTCCTGTTTTTGCTTAAATTGTTTTATGATTGTTTACAGGGTGCTTGCTAATTACTAATCCGTAACTGGTTTCATTCCAAGTCGTTCCATTTACGGCGTGTTTTTCTCGGTTCCTGATGAACGTGGAAACACTACCTCCACTGTAAACATTAATGGATGTACAAGTTTATACAAGTTTATACAAGCTTTTGTAGAAGCATCCACTTTCAAAGTGTATAATTTTATGGCGCCCGTAAAAGGGTCTGACAGTTCTTTGCCGAAATTGAATTGTAACTTTATTAATTTTTAAAATTTGTAAACAATTTTCTGTTTTTAATGTAGAAGCATTCTTAAAAGCTTCCCTATTCGATTTTAGAAAGCCTAGCTAAGAACTTGACTGAGTCGATTATGTCATAAATCCTAAATGTGCAAATATAACTTACAACCAAATATAACTCCACGATCATTTATGTTATCTACCGACTATATTAAAGACTTTCATTGCCACGACTTTAATTAAATGCTGCTTCTGATAATGACCGGGGAAAGTAATAAAAATCGTACACTCCGATAAACACTTAATTCGTGAATTTATGCCTTGTTGAAAATGGACGTATTCGATCAGAAATTGCAGAAATAACTTAAAATAACAGATCATCTGCGAACTTTAGAGATTGAGAAGAAGTCTCAAATGACTGTAATAAGGCTGTCAAGCCTGAACTTCGTCTTTTTATGGTTAACAAAGTTTTTTTTTTATCTTTTCCTTTTAATATGGTCATTTTCCAGCCAATTTGTGTTTGCAACATAGTCTCATCATTAGTAAGCTAGATGGCTACCGTACCTATGTAAGTTTTCAATTCTATTTATGGGCATGTTCATTTTTGCTAAATAAAAGTTACTACTATAAAATGGGCGGCGCTAAGGGCTGTACCCTTAGAGGGCCAGGACCTAGCTTCTCAGCAACCACTACTGCTACGAAATTCTTTAAAAAATAGTTTAAGCTATTGGCAAGGTGCATCACTATCTCAATTAGACATGTGGCTGCGGCCTCTTGAAACAACACCTCGGCAAAGATAAAATTAAGAATTTCCCTTGCCAATCGCTTTTTCTTTGGTTTGAGGAGGCAATTGAGTAGTAAGACCCTATCCCGAACAACTAAGGACGACGGAAAATATCCTATACGCGTTAACGAACTCTGAAGAAGGAGATTCAACGACGACCTATACGTTCTGTAGAGCGACTGCGCACCAGTCACTTAACATGGCTACGAGATGTAGAGGAAAACGCAGTGGAGAAGGGGATTCTACGAACTATACGAGCTGTACAGCGACCGCGCATGAGTCACTTAAGATGGCTACGAAATGTAGAATGAATAGCCATCAATGTTCCGGCCCGCAGAGTCTTCAAATCTAACCTGGAGGGAAAACACAGTAAATGAAGACCTCGTCTTAGGTGGAACATGTTGAAGGGGACCTCAACCGGATTGGAGTGCGCAAATGGAGGCAGCTAGCTAAGGGCCGCGCTAGCTGGAGAGGCTTGTTGGTTGAAGCCGAGGTTCACTCCGAACTGTAGTAGTAAGTAGAACTGTATAAGTAAGTAAGGATGGGGGCTTGGCATGTTGTCATTTGTAAGCGGAAGAACTTAAGTTCAACACCCTGAATATTTTTAATGTTTCATTATAATGTCCTGCACGTTTTAACTGCAATTTGATGTTTTCACACTCGGATGCACATTTACTTTTGTACTTATTACGTATGTAAGTCTAAAAAAGCCAACTGTGATTATTAACTGCTACCTAACAACTTCATATTTTTAATATAATCACACATACGAGTATATGGGCCATGCGAATTAAAAAACAAACACTTTGAGTTCGTTCGGTTAGAGTTTGAGTACCGGAACACGTCCACTCTCACTCAACTTTATTTTCGAACTGCCTTAGTTTTATCATTTTCTATTATCATTAGCCCAAATAAATAATGTCGATGCACTTGCCGTCGAGCATTATCTCGTTTACTATTAGGTCTATAACTTATTCGTGCGGTTTTCTAAGAGATGGCGTAACTTATATTATTCCATTGGAACATGCGGTGGAAAGCTACTGTCATTGTACGTCATTTCAGTATATGTCATTCAATTAAAGCGAAAACAACAATAATTTGTTTTCAATCAAATATTTCGAACTTTGTGCCTGAAAAAGTGTTTTCGCGGGGAGTTCTTCATTACCTTCTTCATTACCTTAATATGAAGAAAACTGCTGCCCTAAAGTCATCGTATTTTGGTGGAAGTTTATGGTGAAATGCGCTAGATGAGCGAAGTGCCAAAAGTGGTGATTTTGGCTTGGCCAACCAGGCAAATCAACGGCAAAACCTGTATTTGGTCGGATCAGAAGGGTGTTCTGTATGAGCTGGAGAAACCATCAATGGACAACGCTACCGAACACAATCAATCCGTTTGAAGATAGCAGTAGCCGAAAACCGCCCGGAATATGCGACCAGACATGAGGCAATAATTTTCCATCATGACAACGCTCGGCCCCACCTTGCTTTCCGGTTAAGAACTATTTGGAAAACAGTGGATGGGAAGTTTTACTCCACCCGCCTTATAACCCAGACCTTGCCCCATCTGACTACAATTTGTTCCGGTCGATGCAGAACGGCCTTACTGAAATATGGTTCACATCAGAGCAGAATATCAAAAATTGGCTTGATTCATTCTTGGCGCAGTTCTTTTGGGATGGGATCCACATATTGCCAGAAAGATGGGAAAAAGTAAAGCTTCAGATGGGCAATACTTTGGGTAGTACTATTGTACATGTATTTATTTCTTAGATAAACGTTCAAATTTTGAAAAACAAAAACCACACGAATTGGGTTTTAGGTTCAATATTGTATTCCAAAAGTACTTAAACTCTATGGGATAAAAAAAATATTAAAACGCGATTTATGAGGTTATGACCCTTTCTGGACCGAATACATAAAAAAGAATATTTATCGATTCTCTTAGTCTTTGGAAATAAGAATTACAATGGTACTTTAACTTGCGTCTATGCCGACTTTGTACCGTTGTCTTAGATAGTTAGTTATGTATTTTGAAGGTAATCAGAAAAGAAAATATTCCACCCAGACTAACTCCGTCTTTCCAAGAAATATAGGCGTGGTTAAAGAAAATATAGGTGTAGTTAAAAGAAGCCAATTACGGCTGTATTTCAAAATTTACAATTGTATTTACCAGTATAAATGGTCCAATTCAGGTCAAAGAAGCGTTGGATCATTTGTTAATGCCAATAGTTTGTCTTGTTTCTACACACAACCATACAGGCTGAAACTGCAAAACAAGAATTAACTTAACAAAAAAAACCTACAATCGCAAATAAAGGATAAACGACATTTTGAGGCTGACTCGTGTAAGTGACCGGATGTCCCCTAAGTTAAACTTTAAAAAATACTATGAAATACTCATACCATCCAAAGAGGAATACAACAACTTATATGAAGGAAGGAGCCCAAAAATGGCAGACAGATGAGTCAAAATCTGAAAACAAAGCAGGGACTGGTGTGATTGGACCAAGATACATTCGTCTCTGCAAAGGAACAACAATCTCCCCAGCCAGACCTGTTTGCCATCAACTGTTGCATATTGCATTAACAACAGAAAACCCACTAATATCAAAGTATACACATGGAAGCCAAAACAAGTACTCAGACACCCTTTATTGAGCCCTCCCATCTTTATAGATTCAACAACAAAGACACAAAACTTCACCTACACAAATAGATCATTAAACAAATGAGCCAGATTTGGAACAATGAGGAGGGTATTGAACGCTCTATGACGTTCATAAAACGAAACTACAATTAATATCGAGCTCTAGAACTTAATAAAGCTGACCTAAGGATGCTATGTGGAGCCCTAACAGGATATGGGGCATGTAATTTCCACCTCCATAAAATGTGTCTTATCAGTACAGAAATCTGTAGCCAGGCAAAATAAAACCCATGGAACACCCACTAATCGACGGTCCTAGCCTTGCCAGAATAAGATTTAAAATGGTAAACAGAACATTCGTAAGAGGGAGATACTCTCATCTAGAGAAATATGCGACATTTCAAAGGCAGTAGATCAAAGAAGGGTGTACAATTGGTCTTTATATCACACTAACACTAACTAGTGACTAGTCTGACTCACCCCGAGTTCTTCAATTCAATTCAATTCTTGTCTTGCATCAAAAGCCTCACTTGTCTCCTCTTATCTTGTCAAAGGGGAACATGTGTGGGCAATTGGTACTAGGTCCGCACTATAGGGGATGCATAAGCGAACAACCAAGCTCAAGAAGCTCCTTGGGCGAGACGCTACCGATGAGTGCAGTCCGGCGTAGTCCTGATGGAACACAATTCCTCTCCTATGGGCCTAAGTGACTTCTGAGCGACTGTTTCCTCCAGATAGTCCAATTGTTGACAGTACACCTCCGAATTAAGGAAATCAGCTCGTAGTAGATGACTTCCTGCCAAACCAAACACACAACAAGACCTTCCTGGTTTGGCCACCGTTTACGCCGATTCAAAACGATTCGATCGCTTGACGTTGTCGTAAGCGATCAATTCGATTCCAAACATGGAGTCTACATAGGAATGGAGGAATTTACACCCAAAATGTCGAATATTAATTGTTACTTCACGTGATTAAGAGCAATATACACTGAAGACTAAGGTATGGTGCATTATCACGTGTAGTCGTCATTTCACATCTGTTTATAACTATGTGTCATACTAAGATCTTGATAGACATTCTATAATACACGTACTTTATATAATCTGTTAAGTGTAGAAGAAATCACTATAATTAAACTGTAGAATGTTGCTTGCTGTTGATACGACGCCCTTTTGCTTGATTAGAACATTATTCCATCATTGCCCGTAGCCTATAGGGACACACTTATATAGCAAGTAACATAGTGTACATGAAGGCAACAACACTTTTGGTTTTCAATTAACTGTAAATTGAAAATTATTGAGATGAACTTACGAATTTATAACAAAATGCGTACAGCAATCAATAAAAATATTGACCCAAATCTTAATAAAAACAAATTACAAGCTCTTACATAAGTCCAGGCATCTTCAAGTAGCTACAACAAAGTGAAAGAAAAAAAACAATATTTGCCATAACAAACAACTCATCGTCGTATTCCTATCAATTTTCAAAAGTCGACCACATCCAGTCATAACTCAAGAGCCAATACTACTTGAAATAGAATACAATAAGAAAAGAAATACGTTACAAAACAATCAAGATGTGGCGCTCCCTACCAGCACCCTCCGTTCACATTTATTGTCATAATTCAACATTCTAATTCTGAAATTACTTCGCGAACGCAAAACCACATGATCTCCAACCACACTTCGATCAACCGGCACCGCACTCTGTTTAAGTAGGTGAGACCAATTTTACAAGTCGTGTTTTTTTTTGCTTTTAAATTGATTCGCATGGCAGCGTTATACCATTCTCTTTTTTTCATTCATAACTGGCTGTCAGCTGAGCCTGATTTTACTGTTTGAGTAGTGATGACTTCAATTAACTTAATCAATTGGCAGTGACATTTGATCAATCTTAGGGCTGATTGAAATGGGGAGCTATTTTAAATCGTCTTGAAGGATGCATTTTAAGTCACCAAAAGTTGATTGCGGAGAGTTCAACGCTTAATCACTAACAAGGTTCGCGAACTTTTAAATAAATCAGGGATTTTTTTAAAAGATTTCATTGAACTTGTCTTCCGTGGTGTGACGCTTGATGTCAGTACGAGTCATGCGTCAAGAAAGAAATGAGATACTAGAATAAAGAATCGATGCTAAAAAGCATCGAGTTTTTCTCTAGTTTAAATTTAGAATAAACACAAGATCATTGCTTTGCATTGACGTAAGATACTGTCATAGGTGTCATAAGTGACAAGTCTCAAATAGAGTACATGTTTCTGTTGGCAATTTAAGTTTTCCTAATTTTTCTCAAGCCCCTTATAATTACTTTTTCGTATTGTAATTTTAAATGTGAAACCGGGGTGGTTTTAGCTGCAACTGACATTGAAGATAATATACATAATTTGATTGCAAATTATATTGGACACCGATGCACGGGAAATCAATTTGTACACCTGTTGTCCGGAAAAAATAAATATTATATATGATGCAAATGCTGTCGAAAGAAATCTTTTGTTAATTATGGATTGGTTCTACTATACTTACCATCGCGAATGGAAAGTGGTTTGTTGTTTTACGCATTTTCCCCGACAACAATACCCACTGTATTATTAGATAAAAAAATCGATTACCTAATTTATTAGTGTTTGCTTAAGAAGCCTTTGTACAAGAAGGCCATCAAACTTATTCGCGTAAACATATTTCATAATATTTTTCATTTAACTACACGGTATTAGCTTCTCTTTCATTCCGTATGTTACTGTTATGCAATTTGTTTTATACATGCGACCTTGAACTGGTTTTGACACTTTATGACCCCTAACAACAAAGATTATGACAGATACTGGCAAAATGTCATGCAATCTTAAAAAACACAAAATGTATCATTCAGAAGACTATTCACCAATGTATGGGGAATTTATATTTTGTTTCTGTATATCTATATAATGTATACATATTATGTTTGTTCGTAATCATTTTATTGAATGAATTCTATTGGTGTATTGATTAATTCAAAATAATTGAGGAAAGTGAGAGAGGCGCATTGCTATAAAATGTTCACATTAAACACATTTATTAATACCGTTGTAGAAAACCCAGAAAAATCATCGTAAAGAATATTACTTTATTTTCTCGATGATTTTCCTACGAACTGAGACGATCATCATTACTAAGGTACAACAAATATCATTCGTATGTTTAGATTTTGTCACTTTCTGATGTGACCTTTGAAAAATGTATTATTACCGCATACCCTGATATGGATTGAGATTTGATCGGGGAAGCTAAGAACTTTAGTTGAGTATTTTTAACACATTTCACCAATCAATTATAATACAATGTGATAAGAAAATAAACCCGTGAAATTTGATTTATAGCAAAAATGTGACTCCATTTCCTTAACAGTGGCGATAGTAAAATTTCGACGATTGCACATTTCCGTTTATTATTTTCTAAATATTTATTTCAATGCAATCTAAGGAAAATAAGTCTAAATAATTGAATATTTTTTGAATAAGTTCCATCCACTTGAGTGCTATGTCCAATTCGAATCATGAACGCTTAAATGCCTAAAGATATCCCTAGTCTCAATATTCACCCGATAACTTTGTTTGAATCGTCGGAATAGATCTGTAAATTTATACAGAGCAACACACTCAAACGCACTACAAACGCCTTATATAGTTACTATCGATTAAGCAATACAGATTACATAAAATACATTCACCTGCAAGTTTATGACAAGAATATAAAAAATTATCTAAAATCGTGTCATGGACATCTTTGACGACGGTCATACATACAGTACCGAGTAAAAAAATGCGAATGAAATTATTTAAACTTCCTTTATG
Organism: Eristalis tenax; assembly: GCA_905231855.2. Classification (NCBI taxonomy): domain Eukaryota; kingdom Metazoa; phylum Arthropoda; class Insecta; order Diptera; family Syrphidae; genus Eristalis; species Eristalis tenax. The sequence continues at coordinate 101,807,830 of HG993124.1, read as the reverse complement.
TTTTCAATCTGTTTTAATGTTTAGATGTTAAGACTTTGAAACCGTGCACAAGTATTCAGATGCCTTAACCAGAGAATGGGCTCCAATTCTAGATAAACTTACAAGGGAAACTTGTTGCATGCATTCCACAAAGTGCTTTTAAATAAAGATGACCACGGCAATTAGTCAATCAAATCAAATCAATTATGCATGCTATGTCAAATATATAAATTTTAGTAATGATGTTTCCATACGATGAATTTTATTGTATTTTGGACCATAAAAGTTCATAGATACTGCACCCCCACTTTTGATGCTGACTGTATAATATCACCGCTGTGACAATTGGCATTCTTGCAATTCTTCCTAATATAAATATAATGCTGAAATTACGAGTTTTTTTATAACCATTCCTACTAGAGGCGACCATTAATTTAAATAGTTAATGCATACAATCTCTTAACAAACACATTATTCAAGTTAACACATTTAAAAATCTTTTTTGACCCGAATAATAATACGAGTAATCAATTGCGAAGTGAGAAATAGTTTGAAAGCAACGTCAGCATAGGCCATTGGATGAGTTATACTGCTAATGTTTAATAATTCACACGAAATAAGTTAACAACCTCGTTCAAAATATAAAGCATACTCTTCCAAATAATGTACTTAGGTTGTGAATAGTACCTCTGTACACACGCATATATTTTTGAGGATGAATATTCAGACAAGCTCAAATCTGAGATTAAATAAAGTACGCAATATGTCATTAACGATGCTGGCATGAAATCTTCGTTCAAATTTAGCTTATATGTTCCATAATATCAGCATTTGCATACAAATGATCGCAATGATTTATTTGTTTGATTATTCCACTATGGTTTGAATATAAATCGTCGAAACAATTGATAGATTAGCTGGCATTTGAACAATACCAACATGGAAACATTCACAACCAAAGACGACATCTTTGTTTGCTCTGATTATGGCATATGGTAAAGCAGTGAATGGGTCCAACAGGACCTAAGTGAGACGTGGATTCCACACGTCTGCCAAACTAAGTTCAACTGCACTGTAGGTTGTAGCACCAACCATTATTGTTATTATTTGTTCTTATTTACATGATCAATGTTTTCATTACCCATTTATGACACTACTATAAATTATAAAGCTTGGCTAGAGTATAGTTAGCTGGGCATACCAAAAAGATTTGCTATGTCAAACAATAATCTAGGTATTTCTTGCTTTAGAGGTACTGCCACTTAAAGATAAAATATAAACGTTTTCTTTCTTAGGAGAATAGCACAGCTTATGGCTTGCTATGGAATGTATACAAATATACTTCATAAAAAGCAGCGAGCCCTTAATGAGTCTTTAGCTAGCATTGAAGGTGAAGCTGTCTGTAAGGAAGAGCGCACAACATCAACGTAGACTTAGTCAGAAACTTCTTCTACCTCGCCTCTCAAGAAACAATGCACATGCCATCAGTACACAGGAAAACTCCTGCCAATCGCTGTTTCCTTAAGTACAGGAACCTATTAAGTAATAGACTCCTCTATAGAACCAAGTCAATATACTATATATAGTCAATACAAGTCCTGACACCTGGATAATTTAAAAAACGGATGAAGACATCTCATATCTCTCTCGTTCGGGTTATGACCATTTGGAGAAGAAGACTCTATTACGAAGTGAATTTAAGGCTGTATAGCGACATAGTCTAGATATATGGTGGATCCATAGGGTAAGGCTGCTGGACCATGTAGAGCACGTGGAGAACTTGGACCTGACCTAAAGAGTCTCCAACAACGCAGCAGAGAATCTCCGCTACTAAGATGATGCTCAAAAGTGTTCAAGGTATTCTAAAGTGCTCAAGTTCCATTACGGGCTCTACTGCTCGTCTACAAAGACGACGCTGGTTTCCTTTAGAGGTTATGCTGAGCAATAATGACATTTTGAATAAACACATGCAATTGAATAAATTTGTATAATATTTTCAAATTCATTATTAATCTAACCAAAGCCGTTATATAAATAAATATTTCATTCTGTTAGTTCTAAGACTGTTTCAAAGTTCTCGTTGCGGATCTATTTCTGAGTGACTGAGTAATTAGAAAACAAAAATATATTCATATTCGAATTCCCACTAACAATGTATGATAACTGTGTTTATGTGCACCACACATTCAGTGGCAATGGCGAATTATTAACTAAAACATACTTTCAAAATCTTCTAACCAAAATCTTCCAATCCACAGACTTTCAAATTCGTGAGTATTTTTGTTCTCTCTCTCTCTCTCTATCTCTCTCTCTCTCTCTCTCTCTCTCTCTCTCTCTCTCTCGCTCCCCATCTCTCTTACGTTCACTATTTTACCGTGGATGAGTACAATACATTATGTGCTTACAATACAAATATGTGCTTAATCGTCTGCGCACTCCAGCGATTACAAAAGTGAAAGCTATACTCTGAATGTCATCGAACTTGAATTAAACGATCCTGAGTTCGATAACAACAAAAATAGTCCCGCTAGTAATTTTCTTATCAAGCTTCCTCATTCATATCTGCTTTCCGGTAACCCATGTCTCTTACACAGATTTCAATATACATTAAACATATGACACTATCAACATGCAGTGGCAACTAGAAACGATCAAAATAGACCTAAAACAAGAATAATTCAAACGATAATTACTGATCTATTTTAAAGTTGTTATTACTATGCAAGGCAACAACAAGACAACACTCAACGCCTGACACTGACTCGCATGTTAAGCGTAGTCAATTGATAAATATATTATTGCAATACCTTTATGGCTATGAAAAGTGAGAAGGTTAGCTTGCAGTCAATTAAGATTTTTCACGAGTTTCTGTGGGAAGTACATTTTCCGCTTGTTGACACTTAAATAAATAAAGTGAGTCGTTATCTGTCCGCTTTTCAAATATTCTACAAAAAGCCAGCAAATTCTCACTTAATTAGACGTTATGTCAACTGTAAATGTTGTTCAGGACAAGTGTGTGCTTAAACCTGTCCCTCAAATACGGACCACCTCAGTTTTCTTATCAATTCATTTTTTATCATGAGGCCCAAAAAGTACTAATTAATTCTATATGTTTGATCAGAGAAGTAAATATAAAATTGTTGCAGTCTATTGGAATGATTAATTTTCACTTAAGATCTTCACGGTTTTGAGTGGCCTTATATTTGTCATATCAATTCCACAAAAGTATGCAAACGGTAATTGATTTTAATTGAGAATTTAATTATGGTTGTTAATTAATAAATGGCTCAATTGACATCATGTGGGTGAAACACTCTCAAGCTGGAGCAGGTTTTGGCCTTAGTCATACTTGTAATACAATCAAAATATAGCTTGAAATTTTGTCGTACACCTATGACATGGTGCCTTGTCATTAATTCGTTGCTAAAACAGTACAGCGTCGATCAGAAATGGAGTATGAAAGAGATACCCAACGTCACAGCTGATTGACCACTAGTCCATCGACGAATTTGACGGATAATCATGAACATTTCGACGGTTATTCATGAATTTTTGACAGTTATTCACGAAATGCCGTTCTCTTATTGGTCAATTTGGTATTAGAAAACAATATAAAAAATGGTTGTCAAAAATTTTAAGGGGCAAGAGAGGTAGAAGTTGGGCTCTATCATACTTAATTTCTGGCGTCGATTATGCGAACGTCAATTAGCCGAAATCTCGTCTCAATCAATTATCTGAACTAAATCTTAAAAGGAGAAAACAAAAAATTAACGCAGTGTTCCTGAGTTAAGGTTCCACTTACACACTATGCGCTGATAGTATTTAGTAGTACTAGAATATTATGATGGACGCTTCAATGCGCAGAAGAAACCTGGAGTTTTCAGCTCAAGCATTGCTAAATGAATTACCTGATAAATTCAACACATAGTACTAGTGTCAAAATAAGAAAACATTTTCTGAAATTTCTTGAAACCAATACTCATACGAACAGAATCTTTTAACATATATTTATTATAATTGGAGACCGAAGGGTTGTGGGTCGACCCCAACGCACTTGCTCCTACGCAGCCCAGGTTCGATTTCCAGTAAGACCAAAATACTTTTATCGGGCTCAACTCTTTCCAGGCACTGACAATGCTCAAATAGTATAACTGTCTATAAAAAGCGTTTTCAAAATGGCCTTTCGGAGCCGGCATAAAACTGTAGGTCCCTTCCACTCGTGAGAGAACAATACGCCGCACAGCACGAGTGGTTGCTGAGAGGCCCCTTCATAGGCTGCCTTCATACACCACATATTAAACAAAGATTAAACATTTTTAAACAACCACCTCTAGATGAACCGAAATGATATTTGGGGGAATAATTAAAACGATTTTAATGTTTTAATAAATGTGAGGCTATATTACAATAAATGCGAATCGATGAAACAATTGAGAAATAAGTTCGTTGAACAATATGTCTCGTTTTGGGCCTTTCAATTGGTGATGCGATATAACGGCCTTAGACTATTCTTAAGGTGATACATCAAATATATAAATGTATCGCCTACCACAATAGGGCAGTATTAATAGCAACTGTAAGACACATTACATACCCTTAGCGAGATACCAGCCAACATGCTCGACATATACATGAAATAATCTTTGAAGATTAAACGCTCAAACATTCGCTCTTTACTTGCCTATTTTATCACTCTAAACACATCTCCTTTGGTTGTGATGTTTACCAATGCGGTACAGTAGTACAGTAAGAGCCCTTTATTTCGGAAAACTCGTTTATTCAGAAAATTATTTTAATTTAAATTAAATTAGCAAAAATTAAATAGCGCAATGATTGATCTCAAATGTAGATCATCAAAATGTCTTTTGGGTTAATCCCGGCAATGAACAGTTAGAAGTCGGGAAAACCCATAAGAAGAAATTTTGTTTGGGAATAATAGCAATTCACATTTAGAAGATCTTTTGTGTTAATAAATAATTTTTCGTTTTAAATAGCTCTTGCACATTTTCATCAACAGGAACGCGTTTTAATGCATATCAAAATCTCTCATTAATTCGGAAAATTCATTTATTTGGACTGACCCTTCCCCCGACCGTTCCGAATTAAAGAGCTTTTACTTCATTTAGATCTGTCCAAAACACGTCTGCATTTAAAAATCATTTTGCTTTTTAAATACGTTTTATAAAGAAAAGAATTCATCATTTATCAAGTGTGGAGGATGCATCTATGAATATAATTTATTTATTTACCCATGTGCTACATTTATCCAAAATTGTTCCCGTCTTTAGTTACATATAGAACCACAAAATGCAATTAATACACAGCTTTTCAACTAACGTGTCATAACACGAAGTTTGTTAGTAAAGTATGTGTTGTCCTATTTTTTTTAAGTACTATAAATAGCAACTGAAAGAATGCCAATGTATCTATTCCTCCGGTAGATAAATATTCAAAAAATAAATTGTTATTGAAATATTGAAAAGTATCACACTGAAAGTTGTAGTCGAAATATCATTATTGGGCATGTGTATATTGTGTATATTCAATACAATAACATCAGTTTTTTGCAAAACTACAACTGCACCAGACTAGAGAAAATCCGAAAACTGACACTGCAAATTAATTTCAAGGATTTCCAATACTCGAACGAAGCAGAAAAGCGAAGTACAATACCTATTGTGAAATGATCATGGCCAAGAAGAAATGAAAGTTAGTTCAGCCAGTTAAACCGAGCCAAAGCAATAATTCAACGCATTCATGGAAGATTGCAAATAATTTCTTTCCTAATTCAACGCATTCATGGAAGATTGCAAATAATTTCTTTCCTAACGAGCAACATATGAATGAAGGTATTACTTGGTAGATTATTAAAAATATGACAAATTTACTTAACCATGCAATGCAATGAATCCCATGACTTCAATGATGAATCTTTTTTAATAACGATATTTTTGCTCTGGAATGTATATGATTAGCGCAATTCATCATTTCACATACGTAATATAATAAAAAAAATATATATTGATCTATTATGAAGTGATCACTAGATACTCGTTGGCTCTGATTAGATTGATATGCAATGTAAGCTAACTTGCACATCCAAGGTCAGAAAGATGATTAATTTGTGTTAGATTCTGATAATCTGATCTTAGATAATATGTCTAGATAATATGTACTGTCTTATTGGCTGAAGAGTTGACGTACATGATGTTGATGCAACCGGCAGTTATTATATTGTATTGCGCCTTTATCTAATACATATCTGATACATGTACATGTGCACCTAGCGCAGGCAAGGAATCACTCTTTTGAGTGTGTCTTAAGAATTCTTACAGAATATTTAATATATTTACTGCTGCCGTGAACATCATTAGAAGAAAGTCCACAACCTTTACATAATTCTTCGTTTAAAACACCTTGTACGAGTTAACCTATTATTAACAAACAAATATTCTAGAGTTAACGTGCATATTCTAATTGTAACAATCCCTCTTCACACCGCGTAACATTAACGCTCATGTTATGACAACTATTTACAATCCTGTTGTGATATATTTTCTTTAAATAAAATTGTATAAAATCTCTCGCAACTCTGCAAGGTCCATCTGCTATTAGCTGTCGCAAACTCTCTCATTGCAGTATATCTTCGAATGATTGAATACATCCAGTTCAGAAAAGTGAGCACCACTCAGTCCTGTGGCAATAGCTGCACACATTCGTGCCACTACCACACGTTGACTCATTCCACTTCAAGTTCAAGTTTATTACTCTCTCTTCCTCGCGAAATGGTAAAACTCGTTTCAATTATATGTGTTTTTATATTTTTTCTTCAACACACACTCTTAGAATCGACAAATAATCCACGTTGCACTTCAGATTACATACCTAACTTCCCCATGAGGTCTTCCAGAACATGATCAACGGCCATTGTTTTCAATTGTTTAGCTGTCTTTCTTTACCCAAACAAAAACTTAGTCCGACGACACAGTTAACACTTTGGAACTCAAAATAAAACCACAAAAAACTGATTACAACTTAACAACAAGTGCGATATCTAAATACGTTCTTTTTTGCACTTTCAGTTAGAAATTTAGATAATTATCGCACCATTGGTTAAAAACCACTCGTAACTGGTTAGACTAATGGTTGTCAAAAAAGCGTCACCACATACACTCACTCGTCGCAGATTTTGTCGTAAGCTAAATGATTGATAGTCATAATCTCTTCGCGGGTAAATAATTGCAGAATGATGGGGAAAATACGTTCACAACAGCGTATGCCAACACTTGTATTCGACGACACTAACAGTCTTAAGAGGACCCACCATCCAGCTGGTGGCGCGAACGCAATGAAACTGAACTGAAATTGAAATCCGAAGTACTACTCTACTCTTCCGATCGAAATTCTCCATGAGTTTACATACATTGTCTGTCGATATCAAGCTCCAAAAAGTGGAGTCTCAGTCGAACTTTTAGTATATGTGATCGTGTGACGTGAAGATAGAAAGAGCGCCAGGCATCAGGTCGGCTATTGATTAGGTAGAATGGCATTGGACTGAGAGAAATTTAAAGCTTTTCGGTTTATGTAGACGGTGAAGCTATAAAGTTTACGCGGTGGCACATGTGTTGACTGTTATCTATCGAAAGGGATGATTGGAATGGCGGGGGAGTTGTTTAATGGTTTGTTAAGCATGTCGCTTAGCAATGACATATTTCGTACGTACATGTGAGAATACTTCTGAAGAAAAGCACTATTCTCTCATTTGAATGTAAAATGAAGTCCACATTATTATCGATATTACGCGACGTGTCAAACAAAAAATCGCACTTTGACTAGAACTTTTTAGTCTAATTTATATAACCGAGTGACTCTTCTTGAGGTCATTGTTCCAAATGTGTATTCATTACAAATTATTGTGATTATTAATGTTATACTGTTCTACAAATCATTTGACATTTGATTATTTGATTTACCTGTCATTCGGGTATAACAATTTTGTTTGAGTAAAATTAACAACTCCTTTAATTATCTATTCAAAACAAGTTTGGACAGCAGGAAGATTTTTAAAATGTGCGTTCATATGGTATTTCTCCTGCGAAATATAATTTGTGCTTGTGTATGTGTATGTAAATGCCGGCAGTTTACTTGCATACAAGTATTAATAAGATCTCTGCAACTATTCAAATCTTAATACTTATCGGTTCTGAATATAATGTCGTTAGAAGTTTCTTAAGAACGTTTCTTTATTTTTATCATATTATTTTATCATGTCATTTTTATTATTAAACTTTGTACATTAGAGCTTACCTGTTCTTCCTTTATATTTCTGAAAGCATACTTCTTACACTGACTGTATGTTCACAAATATGCTTCGTAAGTACGTATACTTACATTTGATTTATAATTGTATGTTAACAATTGTTCACTGAAGATATTTCTGATACAAGCTCGTACACTGATGGACAAAAGTATTCGGCAATTATTTGTTGTTTGTAGTTTACATCCCCATTTTTCATGCACTAAAGCATTTGTCCAAATCTGAATACTTCACGATCTTGTGGAGGGCACTATTTTATAATAACATCTGAAAGCTGGTTTAATGTTGGTGTTCGGTTTTGTATTTGAACTACAGTACGCTCTCTATTAATGCACTCTCGATTCACCCAACTCCTCCATTTTCGCCACTGCTAAATTTCATTTTTTTATCAATATTGACCGCAACTTTTCACTCGATAATTGTAACTTCGCCAGTTTGTAGTAGGTGCGATAATCGAGACTGCACTGTATCACACAAAACGGATTTGATTCGTTTATGGCGCCGGAATTCGGGTTCATCGATATTTTACGGATATAAGAGACACTCATATTAGAAAAAACCTCTTAAAAGAAACGTATTCCCGAATCGTATTCCCGTGTCTTTTCACTATATTTCAGTATCAAATTAAACGGTTATAAGAAAAACGCATATAAGAAAAACACGGAACTTGTTTTCATACATCAAGACGACACGGTAAAAAAAATAAAATTTCGCAATATTAATTTGCATTTCCAGCAACTTATTGTCACATAAAAGCGAATGTGTACAGAATGCAACAGTGACAGCTTCAAAAAATTGTGAACAATGACATCAAATCTGTGTTCCTCTTTCAATCTAGTTCGTTATCCGCATCTAAAAATGTTTAAAAAAAGAAACACGCTCTCGATTCAAAATAAAATAAAAATTCTCGAAGAAATGAAGTCGGGAAAATAAGGAGAGAATAAGTTTCAGAAATGTTTCAAATTGCGGAGAGCACTTTATGTAAAATAATAAAAAAAAAAAAGTCAGACGAAATTGAAACCAAGATGTTTTGCTGCAAAAATTTAAATCAGAGAAGGGACAGAAAGCCAAAGCATGAAATCTTAAACAAAACTGTGAGTAAATGGTTTGAACAAATGTCCGAGAAAAATGCAAAAACAACCGGACCGATATTACTTGAGAGGGCTCAACAATTTGCGATCGAATTGGAAATAACAGATTTTGAAGCCAACTGCATAGAGACATTTTTGAAATAAATGACAGTGCTAAAAGCAGTACACATGGTAAAGAGATCCTGGTGGCTAGTTCCTCGACAAACTATTGAAAACTACTTAAGGAAGGCTGGGATTTTCAAAGAAAACGCTAGAGGAATGTGGAATGTGGACACTGAATGTGACTTAAATGACTGCGATGAAAACTTTTCGTATCTTGAAGGACATGAAAATGAAGACTGTTTCGGGGAGATAGATGAAAGGCAGCTTGTAAGTGAAATGTTGGAAGATGAAGAGGTTGAGCCAGAATCGCTGAAAATTGTGAACACCCCATAATTACCACGGCCAACTAGGGCTGAAGCAGTGGAATCGTTTTTCGTATTTGTTTCATATTTGGATGGCGACGAAGACCAACATTTGCTAAGTATCGAAGAACAGCTCTTTAAGAACTTTGACAAACTACTTACACAAAAAAAAAAATCAAAGATTATTTCGCAATAACTAACAAGTGATATATTTAATTAAGATAGATGTGCAATGCATTAAGTACTTACATATGTATGTAATGGATATTTTTAGTATATTTCTCAATGCACCTAATAAGAAAGGCTTATTTTCGTTTTTATTGAATTGTTGTATCATATATATAATTGAATATCCGTTGTTTACATATAAGAAAAACACGGACATAAGAAATTAATTTCTTGGATTTTCGAAGTTTCTTATTTGCGTGGTGTACTGTATAATAGAAAGAGGAAACAAATTTTTGAAATGAAACTCTATTAATTAATCTAAATGCAAATTTTTCGTCACTGAACAATACGCTTTCCCACTGAGCTAGGGCCCAATGTATGTAATTACCGGTCAACTCTAACCTATTCTTGTGGTTTCAGTTAAAAGTAAAACCCAAAGAGCGAGAAACTTTCGCAAATACTTTTATCCAAATTTCCTTAGCGGTGGCATGAGGGATTTTGTTTCGCTTTAACGAACAATGAAATGGTCTTCTCCGTAAATAGACATTTTCGAGGGAGGCTTACGGCTGACAATTTCCGCGGTACCATTCGTTTAATAAGGTTGTTTAGCATTAATACCTTCTCATTTCCCCGTTTTCGCAATTTGGCCAACATTTTTGTCCACCCTCGTACAAATACAGCATTGGGACTCTGGTCTCATTGCTGCAAAATGCATTATTTCCCAGAACATACTGCTATTGGGATTAATTATTTTACATTTTTTCTAATGCAAAATATGATTAACACGTTGTTTGAGAAAATTTCATGGGGTGACAGCACAAAAAATTCCCTTTTCATACTTCTGATCAGAAATGAAGTATGATAGAGAGATAACTGTCAAAAAGCGTCTCAAATTTGTCGATGGACTAGGGGTCTTTCAGCTTAGAATTTGGGCATCGCTATCATACTTCATTTCTGCTTTTGATCTCGAAACCAACAAAAGACCGACATTAAATATTCAAAATGATATTCATGGCACCACACGACGAGATAGTGCCATGGCTGCTTGAGTGGTGTCGGAAAAACCTAATTTGGATCTAATCTGAAGGAAAAAATTATATCCGATGTGCACACCATCCAGTCAAATTATAAATATCTCTTGTGCGCACCTTAGTTATTTTATTACTTTTCTATGCTTCTTTTTACTTTGTAAAATGAAAAATGAAAATATCTTGAGTAAATTCTTCAATAAAGTTTATGAAATGAATTATACCATAACCTCACACATAGTTTTACTTTCAAAATTAGATTGCCATACAATTTTGGACAAAATTCGGAAAGTTTTCCTTGCTCAAACCAAAAACATTCATAATATCGAGGGGTGTCAGACAACATCGCCTCATACCGGGTTTGTACGTAGTGGCTATAAAGAGCCCCAAATAGATTTAAAGATGGCTATCATAATGTAATATGATAGAGAAGCCCAACTCCTACCTCTCTTTCCCCTTAAAATTGTTGACAACCATTTTTTATATCGTTTTCTAAAGCCAAATTTACCAATCAGAAAACTGCATTTACGTTATTTCGTGAATAACCGTCAAAAATTCATGAATAACTGTCAAAAAGCCTCTGAAATTAGTCGATGAACTAGGGGTCAAAGTGAAGTTGGGCATCTCTATTATACTTCATGTCTGGCTATCATAAAGGGTGATTTTTTAGCTATTATCTTTTTGGCAACACTGGTTTAAACAGCCGACGCACGTTTCGTGTTTTGTTTCACTGTCGAACATCTTCAGTTTGGTCTATAATTTAACCATGAATCGACTTACAAACGAACAACGCTTGTAAATTATTGAATTTTATCAAAATGCGTGCTCTGTTAAAAAAAGTTCATCGCACGCTTCTTGTGTTCAGCGGCGAAGCTCATTTTTGGCTCCATGGGTACGTAAATAAGCAGAATTGTCGATTTTGGAGTGAATATCAGCCAGAAGCATTGCAAGAGCTACCAATGCATCCAGAAAAATTCACAGTTTGGTGCGGTTTATGGGCTGGTGGCATCATTGGACCGTACTTCTTCAAAGATGATGCGAATCGTAACGTAGCTGTGAATGGTGGGCGCTACCGTGAGATGATATCCAACTTTTTTTTGCCCAAAATGCAAGAGCTTGACTTGCATGACATGTGGTTTCAACAAGGCGGTGCCACATGCCACACAGCACGCGCAACAATGGACTTATTGAGAGGCGAGTCCGATGAACATTTTATTTCACGTTAGGAACCTGTCAATTGGCAGCCTAGATCGGGCGATTTAACGCCTTAAGACTATTTTTTGTGGGGCTATGTTAAAGCTCATGTCTATAAAGACAAGTCCCCTTCGCATTGGAAGACAACATTGAAGCATTTATTCGTGAGATACCGGCCGAAATGTTGGAAAGAGTATGCCAAAATTGGACTAAGCGGATGGACCATTTGAGGCGCAGTCAAGGTCAACATTTGCATGAAATAATCTTCAAACATTAATTTATATGGACCGTACTATCGATTCAAATAAAGATTTCATGCATTTTTCTGAATTTTATGTGTTTTTTTTTTGAGAAACTTTCCTATAGCTTTTAAAAAATCACCCTTTATTTGAAAAATCGTGAATAACTGTCGCAACTTTATGAATAACTGTCAAAAACCTCTCAAATTCTTCGATGGAGTAGGTGTCCATCAGCTGTGAAGTTGGCCATCTCTATAGCAATTCATTCCTAGGACATCATACAGCCATGGCAGACAATGTATTAATTTGAAACAATAGTTGATTTCAATCCATTCCTTAATAAAGTTATCGCAAAAATCGACTTATGGGTGCGTTTCCTATTACATACATGCATATGTGCGATCAACTTTTTCTCAACTAACATACAAAACCTAAGATAACTTTACTTTATGTGAATACTCAGACTTTTTCAATTGGTGTAGTCCATCTGGAGGAGTCTATTATTATTAGGGCTGTTTTACACTGGCAACTTTTTGAGCAAGATTTTTTTAATGCGAGTGTAATGTCCTTCGGGTTACCCCTTTTGCTTCACCTCCCTTGCCAACAAGATGGAAAAATCGCAGACAAATTTAGCGAGTGCGAAAGCGGCCTTACAGAATGTCCTAATGGCTATTCCGATATATAGCAATAATGAAGTATGTATATATCAGAATGGCCATTATATTGTGACCATACGTCTCGCTTTTAGAAGAACAGTCCCGTTTTTGAAGTCTCTGTCCGGCCATAACTGTCCCGCTTTGCTTGCGTTTTTAAAAATGTGTGCAGGTCTCTACAATTGTCAAAATTAATCAAACTATTTAACATCCCTGTGCATATAAATTTGCTCACCTAAAACAAAACGTAAGAGGAGGAAGAAAGGAGTACGTAAATGAAGAAAATAAGGCAATGTATGGAAATATTTCAAAACTAGTGCAATATATTTTCAGTCTTCCTGGCACTTATGCGAAATAATTGTTTCGTTAGTGAATAAAATCTATAGGTATCGTTGAAAAATCTAAACAGTCTGTCTAATTTTAAAATGTTTTTTAAGTTTTTATAAAAAACACATTTAGATTACTATACATTTTTACTGATATTTTTTTACTCAAAATAAAAAATTGTTATGAAGTCTGTTCGTTTTTAAATTATAAATATGTCATTTGCCGTGTGTTATACCATTATACCAAGAAAAATTTATAGATACACTTTGTACAGTTTGCACTTTACTACTATTTATAGATTAGACTTTGCGTACAACAATGAATTCTGGTCCCATGTCCTTCTACAAACGTTTACCTACTTTCGGCCCTACTTTCGACTTTAATAAGATTGGGATGGTTGTCAAGTAATCTTTGGTAATTTATTTTTATGCGCGGCAAATAATAAATTATTAATAAAATGTAAATATTCGATACACATATGTAATCACTTAATTGGACAGTCTTCGAATTGTTGAATCTTTTATTGTCGAATAAGGATTGATAGTTTGATTTTGATAGTCATCTTCACGACAAAAGTAATTTCGTGCACATCAGCCGCGACATGCAGCCTTAAAATTTCGCAAGCCTAATGCCTTTCTGCGACTGACAATTCGCTTGATCACAGGACACACTAGCAAGCGCTTACACATTATGCAGAGAATTATACGAAAGCTCTATAAATATGATCATAATAGGGAATCCTACACTATGATTAAAAAAGAGCAAAATAAATTAGTCTCTAGTATACGGGGAATTTATGTCAAATATTGAATTTATAACATACGTGAAATAAAAAAAATGACAAAATTCTTAGGAGTTATTTCAAATTCTGCAAAAAGTTGCTCTATTCAACGTGTTTTTGAGTTCTCTGATCTGGAACTTTTGAGTGACTGTCTTTTTGGTGAAACGCAGAATCTCTACTATGATTTTTTGCAAAAACTAAGCTTAATTAATGATCGAGAACTTATTATCCTCGAGAATTCCAAAAATGTAAGATAAACATGTTTTTTGTATCCAGCCTGACCTATAATTGAATCATTTAGTTGGCACAGACATATGACTATCTTCTGGAACTGAGTTCTAACATGCTGGTAATGGAAGGCGAAATAAATGAAGTGGGAAATTGCTTGAGTCATTTGGATGCTGTAATTTGCCACATGGAACACAAACCACAAAACTTTCCAAACAAATGCAAATCGAATTCAAATCGAGATCGAATTCATAGCATGCTTGTGAAGCTCTCAGTAGATGTTCACAAGATGGAATGTCAGATCGAAGAATCAAAGGAACAGGAATGCGCGTTATCCGTAGAGAATCTGCGTTCTTGGGTAAGGCGTTAATGACTCGACATGCTGTTAATTTAACAATGTAAATTCCAGACCCTTCGACTGATGCCATTTTTAGAACTACATACTAAAATCTTATTGCATTTGGAGGAGAAGATAAACACAATTAATGATCTTTTAAAACACGTTGATGGAATGTTCTCTCGATTAAGCAGTAAGTAATTGATTACTACCCAAGAAAAATCAGATATAAAATGGACTGCCTTTACAGAGCAACACATGTGCGCACATTTAAACAAAGAAGTTTCCGACTGTTAAAACAAAACCATTAAAATCGTATAAAACTATAGTAACATCTTTATTTTGTTTAACAACAAATCACTTAGAATGCGTACTGGTATCAGAGATGAGGTTGGCACTTTGAAATTAGTTTTGATTATCTCGGAAGAATATTACATCTTCTGCAATTATACTCGAACTTGGCTTGGTGTTGCCTTGTTGATCTGTGATTTCTCCGTAAGTGATTTTCCCCTGAATCATTGTACGTTGTCCTTTCTTCAAATATCCCATAACAGTTTCTCGAAGATTTGGCTTGAAAACTACAATACGATGCCAATCAGTGCGTTGTGCCCAGTCCCCATTCTCATACCTGAAAGCGTAAAATCACATGCTTATGAAGCTAACTAATCAACTGGTATTACACTCACTTGTAATTATTGTGCGTCGCCACCGAAAACGTGACCACTGGGTGTTCAGCATTACCTCTCAACTGTGGATCAGCACCAACCCGTCCCAAAATAGTGACATTATTTATAGCTATGTGAAAATATAAGGTAATTCATGAAATGAACATGGAGTTGGAGAAATCTACTCACTCTTTTCAATTTTAGGTGGTGCACTCGCGAAACTCCTGGAAACTACATATCGTAAGCCTGTTCGATTGAACTAAAATAGCAATATGTGAGCATGACATGGAAGACCAATAAAATAATACGTTTCATTTACCAATTTCGCCGATGGAACCAAAAACATTTTCAGAGGCGAATAAAATAACCGGCTAACTTTTAATAACGATGCAATCAAATGTCTGAAAGACAGTTTGCGATTTCTTAATACAAATGTCAAATTGACATTACACAATACTGAAAGCATTCAAAACCTTATTAGTGAAGACACACGCCTAATTATTTGAAACGGTTTGGACATCAGCGCCCCCTGAGATTTAGAATTTGCTGAGATGTGTGTGAATATTTGCTGAATACCCAAAAAATAAAAAATAAATAAAATAATAAATACTGCATTTTATTTATTTTTTTTTTCAACTATTTTACATACACAGTTTGAAATGTGCATATCGTATAAACAAATTTACCTTTGAACAAAAATGGTTATCGATACAATTACAATTCACCCTAAAGCTGTTGCCACGATGAAGATGTTAGACTTGTACTGTTACACCGCGTAGATGGCGCAAGAAGTATCATCTGGGTTGAGTGAATTGAATGAAGTTTAACACGTGTAACGTATGAGACCAATATTTACAACTTTAATTTTGCAAATATGAGAAAACTGTAAAATAAATAATATTTGAACTCAATGATTACTAGGTTCGTTCTATAGGCAAAAAAACATTACAATAAATTAGACAAAAGCAGTTATTATTAATGAAAAAGTCAATTTGTATTTACTATAGGTATACAACTGTACATGATGTACTATTGGGTATAGTCAAAATGTATAGTAATTGTAAAATAATGTTCGAGTTATCAAAACTTTGAGTTTTAAATAAGATACAAGAATTATATACCTACAATCCTACAGTTAATCAAATTCAGGAGAATTCGAATTCAAATTCGTACAGTAGGTGCAAATATCGACTGTATTTTACCTCCTTCAAGTATATTTATTTCGGTTAGTCGAGCTTCGCAACCTGATCGTTACGTGCTTTAACCACTGTAATGGTAAATCTAATTGGCAGACCAAGATCAACTGTCCAATCAATTGTTAGGAGATTTAAGATTGAAAATTGGATAGAAAATTAACACGGAGAAAAATTGGAAAAAAAAACTCTTCGAACTAATGCACCAAAACTTCCGGAAAAGGTGCGTCAGAAACTAAACAAAGAATTTTTTTTTTACAGAAACTGCGTGATTTTAACGGTAGAATTGCCCTGAAAAAGCCATTCATTAGTGCTGTTAACAGAGTTATATGCTTAAACTTTGGAAAAGGATCCAAGAATTTTGATTTTTTGACAATTGTAATTGTTACAGATGAATCTAAATAGAAGTTCACCAGATCTTTGATTTTGCAAACAAATAACAATGAACGTTTTTATGGTTTTTGCACAAATCGGTAAAAGGGAGCCATTTTTTCCTCCGTACGAATATGAATTTGATTGCAATACACACATATTTCGGCTTTCGTCCCGGTAGAAGTACAACCGACCATCTTTTCACTTTAAGAATAGTACTTAAGAAGGCTTGGAAGTATGCCAAATCCATCTGCAGTTATTTTGTAGATTTGAAAAAGGCATATGACCGAATACCTCGAGGTAAACTCTGGAATGTTCTGCAGGAATATGGGATTGAAGGTCCTCTTCTGATTGTCATTCAGTCTCTATACACAAAGTGCAGCAACTGTGTTCGTGTTAACGGTGCTAAATCAACACCTTTCACCGTGGGCGTTGGTCTTCGCCAAGGGTGCGTCTTGTCACCTCTCCTTTTCATTGTAAAGGTCCATTTTAAGCGCCGATGTTGATTTTGAATAAAATACAAATTATTTAGGAAATTATTGTCATTTCTTTTTATTATAATAATATTGGTATGGTTCAATTTTGTATGGAACAAAATATCGGCCAAATGGCCGCCGCGACCTCGGCGGCACACCTCCATCCGATGGTCCAAATTTTCGATGACGCTGAAGCATAATTGAGGTTCTATGCCGTTAATGTGCCGAATTATCTCATCCTTTTGCTCTTGAATTGTTGCTGGCCTATCGACGTACACCTTTTCTTTCAAAGAAAAAAATCCAACGGTGCCAAATCACATGATCTTGGCGGCCTATTGACATCGCCACCACGTGAGATAATACGGCCATTGAATTTGTCGCGCAAAATAGCCATTGTTTCGTTAGCTGTGTGGCAAGTGGCACTGTCCTGTTGAACACACATATCGTCCACATTCATATCTTCCGATTCGGGCCATAAAAAGTTCACGATAGCGAACACCATTCACAGTAACTGCCTGACCGGCCTCATTTTGGAAAAAATACGGCCCGATGATGCCGCCAGCCCATAAATCGCACCAAACAGTCACTCTTTGTGGGTGCATTAGTTTTTCGACAATCACTCTTGGATTATCATTCGCCCAAATGCGGCAATTCTGCTTATTGACGAATCCACTGAGGTGAAAATGTGCCTCATCACTGAAGATGATTTTCTTCGAAAAGTGCACGATATGCATTTTGATTTGAACGCCCATTTTCATAATAAGCCTGAATAACTTTAACGCGTTGTTCGATTGTGTATCTTTCCATGGTTCGAATTGAGTTAATCTGAAATTGAGAAATGTCAAATGAAATGCAGAAAAAAGTTGACGTTTAGGTGTGGTTCACATTCAACATCGACCCTTAATATGCACTGGATGTAGCAGCGCACCAGCGGCGAGGAATGTTTCACATTGGGAGAGTTGATGACTTTGCAGATGACTTAAGTACAGACTTAGTACCTCACATCTTCCCCGACGGAACTCCAGCGCGCACTCGATAGGCATGTGGCCGTATGTGCTGATGCCTGTTCAATGCACTTCTTTTCCACGAATGATGGGAGAAGTAATGCCGAGCTTTCCTGTAGGATTGGTCAAGCTGGCTCAATTTTGAAATAGCTTGGTAGATCTGTAATCACGATGGCCGAGCTTGTTGTCAAAGGTTTCAAGGTTTTCAATGCAGTATTTATTCCAACTCTCACCTATAGTCATGAAATTTGGGTAATGACCGAAAGAATAAGATCGCGAATACAAGGGGATAGCGTGAGAAAAACGGCAGTGAGCGAGGAACCCCACTTTGAGCAGCTGCTTCTTCGAACGCAAAGGGCTATGCTTGGGTGGTTTGGTCACGAGGCACGAATGTCCCCTTCATCACGAATTCCGGGCGGGCGTTGAATGCGATTCCATCAGGTGGGCGACCGCTTGGACCACCCAGGACAAGGTTGGTTAGACCAAGTCCAAAAACTCGCCTGTTTACGCTTGGGCATAACTCCAGATGAGTTAGAGCCGGTGGTGGAGGATCGAGGACACGAGCTTGGAGGACGCAGGAATTAAAGGACGTGTTTGAATTTGAAATTGACATTCCAATTTGTTTAAAACGAAGAGAAATGCTCAAAACGACCTGAAAATAAAAAAAAATAAGCTTTAAAAGGATTTTCAGTGCAAATTATTGTTTCTACTTACATATAGTCTGGGAGTTACAAAACACTGGATTTGTCTAGAATACTTTTACGCAGTCGAGGTATTCTTACTTATACATTGTCTTCTTGACCAAGGAAGTTATCAATTAATGTGCGTTCAAATGCGCTTTTACGAGGTCGGTCTTTGATAGGCGCCGAGTGACTAGGAGTAGCTCTGCCTAGAAATTGCGCTTACTATATTATGGTCTGTACAATTTCACCGGTCGACCGCCCCATTCCGACTTGCACAAGTTATTTACGTGTATCCTATTAGAAACGTCAAAGTGCGACCGCGACGTTGCGATATGCGTATCATCATAGACCAAATAAAGACAAAGATATTCCACTTCATACAACGAGAATGACCCGATACCTCGACACAGCGATGCCTCCACCTTGCGGTGGATTTTGCGGCAATCTGGTTGTTGCTGAAATGCGCGATGGCACAACGCATCACTCCTTTGCTCTTCCAACACAACCTGGGTGTATTCCACACAATCACTCTAAACCATTTGTTAACTGTGGCTGTTTTAACACAGGCAACTTTTTGAGCAAGATTCTTTCAATGTGTGTGTTATTCCCTTTGTGTTATCCCTTTTGCCTCACATCCCTTGCCATAAAGATGGAAAAGTTGCAGACAAATTTAGCGAGTGTGAAACCGGCCTTTGTAGGCGACGTTTGGGTTTTGTTTCGATGTGATATGATTACAATAACAATATAAACTATTTGCTAAAATGTCAAAGACAGAGGCAGACATAATTTCAACTCAAGCTGCAGATCTGTGGTTTCAGTGGATCGCGTAGGTATAGGGTTTATTTTTTGTACCTGTCTTTTGATGTGTGCGGTTTTTCTATTTGTTGTGCTTTCCGAATTGAAGTCAAACTTAATATTTTGTGAAAAAACCTACCTTACGTCTTAATTTAGATCATGAGTAATCTATAAACCTACAAATTTTCATAAAAATGTATTCATTCTTTTAGATGTTAGAAAAATAATTTTATTTTCATCCATTTGTTTTCATATGTATGAAAATATGAATTTTCTTCTTTCGAAGATGTATGTTAATCCTTGAAATTGAACAGGAATAAGTTCAAAATTCTCGTTAACTCTCTTGTCTGTTAGAATGGACAAAAACGGAAGGCATGACCTTTTTTAAGACGATTCCTACAAACATCCTTGCTTTAAAATGGGCTGAGCAATCATAGGATCTCTTACATCTAGGGGATTCCTTTCACTTAGCATTCTTTTCAATGCATCCAACAGGGACCTTGAAAATGGTTGGATTTGCATTTTTGAGCTTCTGCCAGTCAACTTGAACCAGACCAGACCAACAACCAGACCGTCGCATGAAAAATCCATTGAAAGGTGGAGGCATCGCTGAGTCGAGGTATCACAGAAATCTGTGGAATGTCTTAATCTTTATTTTGTCTATGGTATTATTCATTCCTCCACTGAATTTCGGACTTTGTAAACCGTAATATGTCGAAATGTTTATTTCGCCAATGGGCACTAGTTCGATATAAAGGGTGTTGGGCACGACGACGAGTTGAGGTGGACGGCTCTTCAGCCACACTATCGCGAACAGCAGCAATATTTTCTGCAGTAGGAGCTGTACGAGCGTGCACTGGTGTTTTCACATCTCCTACAGACCCGGTTTGCTCAAATTTTTGCACGATTTTTCCGATTGTACGCACATTTGGACGATTAAATTGACCGAAAAAATCACGAAGTGCACGATATGCATTTTGATTTAAACGCCCATTTTCATAATAAGCCTGAATAACATTAACGCGTTTCTCGATTGTGTATCTTTCCATGGTTCAGTCTGAAATTGAGAAATGTCAAATGAAATGCAGAAAAAAACTTGACGTTTAGGTGTGGTTCACATTCAACATCGGCCCTTGAAATTTAACCCTTTAGGATAAGGCTTCGATATTGACGGCATGATGACTGCACTGGACCAGATTGAAAACCAGCTAAAATCGTATTAACTTAGCTTTCACTGGTAATCGAACCGGAGACGCCACTTAGGGCAGGCACCTAACCAATTGCCCCATCTAGTCGTTTTATGTGGTCTGCTGAGGGACCCCACATTCTACGTGCAAAACCAAAAGTCAGTTCTTTTTCCGTTTGTTGCGGTCGTCAACAGTTCATCAGTACTCATTCGAGACCGGTCGTTGTCTCTGAACTCGATGCTTTTTAGGTGGTGAGGGAGTTAATACCAGGCACGACGTCCATGTATGAGAACAGGTCCATTTATTTAGCCCCTTGACAAATGGATCCGAAATTAAGGACTTTAAAATTAACTCCGGCAAATTCAACTCCACCGGGTAGAAAGTCGACTATAGACATACTCATAGACAACTATGAAAAGTGCAAATAAAGCTGGACTTCAAGAACACCCCTGCTTTACTCTTCTCCGCCGTCGGATAGAGCTCCATGATTTATGAATAACTCTGCTATGCTCTCAAGACAAATATGTGGTCTACGGTTGAGTAACCAGGCCTAAAGCCCGCCTGAAATTCTTTTAATAATTTATTGCTTCTTATACATGTGTCCAGGCGCCTTTGCGGTATAGCCCCAAGGATTTTGTTTGAGGCATTTAAGAATGATATCCCTTTATAATTGGCTAGGTCTGTCTTGTCGCCATTTTTGTATATAGGGAAAATTAGAGCTTCTTCAAATCGTTGAGGAATTATTCCATGTTCCAAAATACTGTTATATAATCCCATCTGTACTATACTTAATTCAGTAGGTTCCATCCGACCCTGCAGCATTTCCATCTTTCAAGTATAGCTCTTTCCATTTCCTGGCGGGTTACAGGACTATCCAAGATTTCATTTTGGACGTTTGGTGTTGCATATTGGAAGCTGTGGCTGTACACCGATGGGTTCAATAACCTTCTAAAATGTTCCAGGAGGGTATCCGAGCTAAGACCTTTATTCCCATTAATTTTCTTGATTATTTTCCAAAACTCTGACGTGTTATTACACCGTCCTAGCCTAAGCTCCTCGTTTTCAAAGTACTTTCTCCTACTTTGTCTTCACACTGCTTTACAAGTATTTCACAAGCATTAAGGTAAGATCTTCTTAGCGTTCCTGAATTAAAATCACGGAACGTTGTTTCAGTCGACTTCATATTACGGAGGTGACCGAAAATGAACTGTATTGAAATTATTACTCATTTATCAGCTGTTTCTCTATAAAATATCGAAGGAAAAATTTTGCCTCCTTCCTTCAGTCCCTCATTTCAAATAACTTTGGTCGTTAAATTCATTATAGTCAGTTGTTTCCAACAGAAATGAAGTATTATAGAGATCCCCAACTTCACAGCTGATTGCCCCCTAGTCCATCGACGAATTTCAGAGGCTTTTTGACAGTTATTCATGAATTTTCGACACTTATTCACGAAATAACGTAAATGGCGTTCTCTGATCGGTCAATTGATTGTCAAAAATGTTAAGGGACAAGAGAGCTAGAAGTCTATCATCTTCATTTCTGGTTTCCGATTCGCAAAAGTCAGTTGACACAAAAAACTCTCCATTTGGAAGAAAACCACTGAATTCAACGCAGGTCTCTCTCAAAAATATTCGACATGTTCGATCATGACGTGCGCTCGACTTCCGTTTTTTTACGATTTTTTTCATTTCTCTCATTTTTTACTAACACAGGGCGACGCAATATTTGTGAATGCGTGCGTTAAAAGACGACAGCAGTGCCAGCGTGCTATTGACCAAACGACATATATGTCTGTTGGATAATTTTAGTACTAAGAAATCCGCCCGGAATTCTGACAGATCGATTGGGGATAGGAATTTGCATAGAAATAGCGAAATGTAATGTGGTATTAAAAAAATGAATAACAATTTGAAAAAAATACGTGTATGTTGTGTCCAAACAATGGCCCCGATTGTCAGCGTCGATTTTCGATTGAATCGATGGTCGACAAATCGATCGATTGAAATCTATATTGGTATAGTCTATCTCAATCGACTGGGAATTGCATTATTGTGTCACGTCAAATCTCTCAATTCGGGTTCACATAGACAAGAGAAGCTTGTGAATATTAGGTAGAGAGGTCGTGTGAAGTCCCATGAGTTAGAGGGATATATGTGGGCCTCGCCAGTACAGTGTGAACAGGCATCGAAACGTATCGAAGACGTATCGAAACAAATCGTGTGTGTAAATACTTGAATGAAATAATACATTTCTGGACATTTTTTATTAGTTGATTTATCTGATTTTTTATTTGCAACTCTCTTTGACTGAAATTGAAGTAACAAAATAAATGTTTTAAGGATGCAAGTATAAACTAAATTACATTGTTGAAAACAATGTTTATTTTCTGCAGCACGCAAACTGCTAATCAAAACAATCAATCATATCAAGTGATAATTACAACAAGGATATGCCGAAAGTAGTGGAGGGGCTCTGCCTGTTACGCTTAATCTCCAATTTCACAGTCACCTGGCTGAACAGAGTACTGTTTCTGATGGCATGACTTGGGAAACCGAAAAGGTTAAACGGCCTCCAAACGGGGCAGTCTCTGAGGAGCCCCTGACTAAGAGCTAACTAAAAAGGAAAAGAAGGCGACCGGAAATCACACGGCGCCAAGAGACACGTCGAAAGAAGTTGAAGTCGCAATAGTTGAGAAAAAAATAGGAAAAAGGCATCAAACTCTCCCCATCACCCTGCTGATGGCGCATGTCTAGTGGGCGGAAGTTGGATGACGCGGGTATATCCACCAGCAGAAACATCCCCACCCCATCCAGTAAAGGCTATAGCTCTGGTGGATAAAAATTGACCGATGCAGGAAAACCCACCAAAAGGAAGAATACCATGCGCAAAGAGCAGCCCTAGAAACGAGCTGCTACCTCACCCCTGGCACTTCGAATTGGAAAAGCTGGCAATGAAGACTGTGTGAACGACGCAGAGTATGAACAATATGAACACTACTGTGTCGAAAACCCACCCTGGGAACCTCAACTTTTAAGGTTTTAATGACACGAAAAAACGAGAGCCGTCTGCTGGGGCCACCAGGAAAACGGCAGATGTGATGGGCGTCTACATATCCAGAACCCTGGGCTCCTCTATACAATGAAGTTGAAAATCTACTTCCTCAAGGAGAGTAAGACGGTTCTTCTCTCGTTATGGGTCTAGACAAAGCTTCGGTTGAGACCATCTGTTTCAGATATGACTCCGTGCTTATTTGCATCTTGGAAACATTATTTTCCGCTTCATATCCAACCATTGCGAATAATGGATGATACCCACATTAATTTTCGTTATAGTAAACCCAGATCAACATTCATCATTCCAAAGATGCTACTGCACTCCTATGTACCAGTAATTCTAGGATGAAGGAAAAGCTTCACACAACATCTCCTCAAGAAACATGTGCGTGGAAAAAGCGCGTCAGTGGTGGTTTGAGGAGCTTCTCACCACACTACGACGAATGGTCTGAAAGACCTAAACTTCTCTCAGCAACCAAGCTTGAGTAGTTCTGTGGACAAGATTTGGTTGCTGCTGTTATTAGCTACGATTCAGTTCTGCCATCACCACAGTACTGCGATACCCATCATTTCTTGCGGTGCTAAGGGTCAGAACGTCTTTGGGGCAGCAGTAAATGCAATAATAGAGGGAACAGTCTTCTCGTCTGATGGACATCAACAATGTTATCATTATTATTGTTGTTGAGGGTATATTTCAGGCTCCCTGAGTCTATAATGCCCTGTTCGGAAGCCCTCACGGAGGTTGTTTTTGCTCATCCTGGTACATGCCTCAAACCTCAAACTTTTGTTATCGAATTTTCAGCTGAATTTCACTGCACGGAATTTGTGTTTATTAATTTGTCTAACAAATTATAAATAACATCGGCAATTTAAACTGCTTATTTGTTTACACTTATTCTACAAAACCTATGAAACACATGTAGACACGTCGTGACAACAGCATAAATCAAAAATTCCGCACTATAATCTGAACATCTAAACATTAAGTGAAATAAAAAATTTCGAAATTTCTATGTAAATTCCTATGCCCATTCTGACAGCTCAGAATCAGTCAAGTCCACTTAGTACCCAAAATATCCGCAAGAGTTGTATGTCCATAGGTGTACAGTCAGTTTTTTGAAATGGTAACATTTTTAATTTAAAATTACCAAAAACGGGACACGTACTTCTTTCGGGATTACATATAAAATCATGCAAGAGTGCAATTTTCAGTTCAGTGCCAACTTTCATTTCTGTTTCTGACTTTAACTAGCGAGCATCAGCGGAAGAAGTTAAATTATATGTATTTCTGATAAATAGCTTAGGTTTCTTTTTTAACGTGTCGTAGATGAATGTTCGTGAGGCGATACATATTCCATCACGTAAAATTGCATTTTCTCGTTTTATTTCATGTTTTATTTTTCGGTTTCTAAGCTTTCGTTTGGTTCTTATTATAACTTCACAGAAGGGAACATATTTAGTTTTACATTCGTCTCCAATATTTCATCTATCACCATGGTCATCATCACTGCAAGAAGAGAGCTCGTTTCGATTTCAAATGTCACAGATGGATACGAAGTTATTCGAAAGCAAACTTTCCTGACATTTGCAGTTTCGATAGGTGTCTTCTGTAATTTTATGTTCCTTTAAAAGGGACGCCCTTTCGAAATCCTCAAAACAAGCCTGGATTCACACGCAATGCTCTCCAAATAAGTTCCGCACAGAAGGAAAATGCACATATGTCAGGCAAAGTTCTAAATGAGGCACACACCCAATGGTAAATCTTATAAAATACACATAGTAATTCTGAATTAAGCAATACTGTAAGATATAAATGAGTTATATCGCTCAAAACGATCATGAAAGAAGATGTAAACAGGTTTCCTTAATCCAACATTTCGGGAATACAAATTTTGCGCTCTGACTGGAACTTCAATATTTCAAATGACAGCCAGTGCCAGAATTGATATTCGGGTTTTTTTTTTCTGATTGGAAATCAGAAGTGGTTGAACCTTTTAAATTATTATAAATATTAATTTAAACGTGAATTTAAGTGATAATTCAAACATATTATATATTGCCGACTCAATACATTTTAATTACCACTTGAAATGATTGATTGTTTTGTTGACAGCTGTTTTTTGTTTTTGTCAGCGGGCTGAAAAGTCATTACATGAATTTGTAAAGGGGATTGTTCGATTTGACAAACTTACAAATGCATTTGGAAACGCCGGAAAATGAAAAGCGAATTGCTCAACAACTGTGCTGAAATGTTGAAACTAGATGAAATGTTGGATTTAGATGCAGTGTCAACGTTCTAAAAAGGTACAACATTTCTTAAGAATTGTGAAAAACGCCTTATAGTAAGGCATAAATAACAAATATTGGTGCTCTTTCGTCATTTTTGTTTGGACTGTTAAGAGAAATACACGTGTAATCTAGTTTTTAAATAAAGTAAAAGTTGTATAATTTAAATAAGATATTATAAAAGTAAGTAGAATGGAAACTTTGGGGGATATTTTCAAAGCCTGCTTTGACCGAAATCAATTGGAACAGAGACAGAGTTTCATACAGCACCGTACGGTAAGATTACATACATACATATATCTTATTCTTTGATTTAATAACAAACGTTAAAATTCTTTTTCTTGATTCAGGATATCTTAACCATTTTTACAGCTGAGGAAATGTGCGTTCGAATGTAAGGGTAAACTGATGAGCATTCCTAGCGGAGAGGAGGCATGCAGTTGGCTAAGTCACTTGAGCGTCATTTGTTAGAAATATAGATGAAATACGAACAAAGAAGAGACGGTACGTCGACCAGATATGAGCGTTGGTGGGGCGGTTATGCGCTTTGCAACTTATAGCCAAATCAAAGGGGTAAAATATTTCTTCCATCGAATAAGGAAATATGCTACCTCAAATATGTGATCGTTCCAACTTAGTGTCGTGTTGATTCCCATACTAAGGATGGAAAGTTTTCCGGTTAAATCGACGCAGGCGCCATTCATGAGAGTCAATGGCTGACTCTCAAGGGTTTGCTTTAGTGGCAACAGACAGCATTGAGTTTTTGAAGCATTACATTTTTGTTCTTTGCTCAGTTAATCATGCTGTCGATGTCGGAATTGAATATGCTTAACATACGCTGCCGTATTAAGGAAAAAGTATTATTATCATAAAAGTGGCCGGCAAAGGAGAGATACCGTTAGAACACAGCACAATATTACCCCCTGGCTGCGAACTTCATCATTTACATTTTTTAATAGTTCATATTACACCCTTCTCAGTCCTTCTGATCAGAGTCACCCATTCAGCAGACTTTGCGGGGCCGACTTAAGCACCCGCACCACGCCAAGGTGTCCATCTCGCGTGAAAGTGCTTACCTTATTGAATACACTTTTATGATCCATCCTCTTTGTCTATCACATTGCTTCTACATAGCCATGAAAGGGCCATATTTTTTATGCAATATTTACAAGGGTTCACATTGAACAATTCTTCGTAAACATTTGGTTGGCATTGGGTGTTGTGAATAAAAATTGAGTGTAAGTGTTTGCTCAACATTTAGGAGGAAACACTCAATTTTGTGGGAATAAGAGTTAATAGTAAGAACTTAAATTTCAAGAAAATTATGCACTTATGTATATGTTTTGACAGTCGAATGATTCCTAAATTTCGATGTGAATAAAGATGGAATGTATTGATTGAACCCTTGAGTTGAACGTGCATTGAAGGTAGCTCCAAGAGGGCAAAAAATGGAAACTACTGTTTCGAAGGGGGATTAAGAGAAAAATCCAAAACAAAACAATTTTTTTTATGGAAAAGACGAGGTAATTTTTTTCTAAAATTACCCCTAACTCTAAACGTGCTGAGATGGACCGCCTCCCTCCCAAAGTAAAAAATGCTAGTTTTCAACCCCCGTTGCCGCCGAAGTTATCGTACTCTTTCCAGCCTTTGAAAAGGAAAGTACGAAGTCAGTTGACCTAAATTTAATGAAAGTGCTTTTATTTTTTAATGTCAAATTATGTTTGGTAACTATTATAAACAATAAAAAATCAAAGGCTATCGATGCTGCAGTTCTTTTTAGAAAGTTTATTACTAGCAATTATCAATAATTATGTTCTGTACAAAATGCATATCATCTAACTGGTGAAAGAACTCAAGATAATCCTTGATCACTTGTGAATAAGGACATGCTTAGAACATCCCCCTCTCAACAATAAAATACTGCTTTTCACATGTTCGACTATAATCGATTCACCCGCTTATATAATTAACCCTATTCTGGAAAACCTCTGCGACGTGGCTGGCGAGTCACTAATTGAGAGGTTTTCATATTTTGAACAAAACCTCAAAGCTTGTGAGCATCACAAGAACTGTCAACGTTGTGATGTGCGGTTGAGCACATAAGATGGGAAAAAAGGAGCCAATAAAGCGAAATGTAATAATTTCAGGGTAATAAATATTTTTAGACTGCAACGTAGAAATATTCTACGTTGCTCCTTCCGGACAAAACATGCTTCATCGAAATTCCGATTATTATTTATTTTGATCCATATTTTTCTTCTCCTACATTGCGAGGACAATGTGGAAAGAGAGCGAAAAATAACACAATTTTTTGGCATGAAAACAATTTCACCACACCATGGTGTGTGTTTTTTTTGTAAGCTTTTTGCTAGAATACCAAATTGGTCAAACCTCACAAGCGATGCATCACAATTTCATCGCATCACAGACATATGTTAGTTGTGACCATCTCACAACCAGAATAGGGCCATAATTTTAACTTGCGCCCTACCTTAAATTCAACTCTAGCTACGGCTGTGCTGGGGGAGAAGACTTACTACTAAAATTTAGCACTATTTATTATTATTGTATTAGGATATCATACTCAATAATTCACTAGTAGAATATAAGCATTTGCTTTAACCGTCAGCCACAAAGAAAGCTTAGTAAAAACATTAACTAATATAAAATATAACAATAGTTTTCTTTTTTTTAGACTTCATTTAATTCTATATTTAAAATAATTTTCATCAAAAAGCTTCATTTAATACTTTAGTGAGGGACAGTTTCCTATAAATTGGACAGTACATCCTCTCCCGCCATAGGTTGCATTAAGAGCATTCCACGTTGCGCTAAACTATGAGAGCCGATAAAATAATTCATCATTCGTCATATTGGATTATTTGTTAGGTGCTTCTGGTTTCACTTTGTTCTGCCTTTTCTATATATTTACCACGATTGGAACTACCGATCTTAATGATCTACGTTGGTAGATCGCCAGCGTGAAGTATTCCCTTCCAGTATTGAAACACTGTACTCATTCATTAAAAAATTGCAGTTTTCGGTCTAAAAGTGTGTATGATTCGATTTTGGCGAGCAGATAGCTTGGCAACTCGAATACTTACTTGATTCCTCGTTATGTATAGCAGAGGTAACCGAGTTTCGAGATGCAACATGTAATTTGGCGTATTTACCGCCAGATGGAATATTTCTTTATGAAGTATCCCAACAGCTTCTCCACTTCCCCATACTGTGAAATTCCCCAGACCTGAGCAGCGTCTCTCATTACTGTTTCAAACAGTTTATATTTGACACTAAGAGCAATGTTTTTTTCCTAGAATGCCTTCCCAGCTAAAGTTGATTGCTTGGAATATGGAGGTATATTCAATGTATTATTATTTTTTATTTTTATATTGATACTTGATATTGCTAGTAGATAAATCTACCTTAAGCTACAGTCGAAGTGTTGTATGCCTTATTAGAAGCACCGCTTATGCCAACATTGATATAAATGTTACCAGAATTTTAGACATAATTTAGTGTACATGTAGTGTACATATGTGCATTAATTATTGTTCGAAAATGCAAATACAAGTACATAATTCATAAAATTCTAAATCAAGCAAGACTATAACAAAAGTGGGAAAAAATCAAAAAATCAAAATATGTCAATCCATAAAAAAAGGAACAATTTCACTTTTTCTTAAAATTCGGAAAAGATCCAATTGTATTTGTACGGGTAAAGTATTAAATAATTTACAAGAAGTGGCCACATAAAATTCCCGGTACGAGCAAATTACTTTTCACGGCTCCACCTCTTTCGAGTCAGTAACACAAAGGGTATTAACTGTCTAGAAAAAGCTTCTCAAATTTGCCATTCAGTGTCGGCATAAAACTGTAGGTCCCTTGCACTCACAACACGAGTGGTTGCTGAGAAGCTAGACCCTTGCGGTAAAAAATAGGTATGGATGATAACCAGGGATAGGATTTTGCAAGATTTGACTCCTTTTATTTGTTAATCAGAAGATAGCATCGACTTTATACAAACACGTTTCATGCCCTCCTAATTCTAAATATATGTATTTTGTTCCGTTGTTGCCTATTTTTGAGTTTTATATTTCTCTGTCTTTCTTGTCCATTTCGAAGTTTTTTCACAAAGTTCGTTCGCAAAAAAATTGTATAAAAATCCTTGTATGAATGTGTATCTGTGCAAACATTGTTCTTACTCACAGTATCTAATACGCCAGAAATGAAGTATGATAGAGATGGGCAACTTCTACATCTCTTGCCAATTAACATTTTTGACAACCATTTTTATATCGTTTTCTAAAGCCAAATTGACTAATCCGAGACTGTCAAAAATTCATGAATAATTGTCAAAAAACCTCTGAAATTTCCGTGGACTAGGGGTCAATCAGCTGTGATGTTGGGTATCTCTTCCAATGAAGCTAATGCTTGAGGTAATTTGCATTGCAATCTTTCTGTTTCCCTACCCATTAGCATATTGTTTCGTTGTAGTCCAACATATCTACCTGCTGGAGCATGTGGTTGTCCATCTGTGCTTGATATCTTTGTTACTAACTGTCCTAATTTTGTAAAATGCCAACTGGACTCATTATAAAGGTAGTTTATATAAAAAGCTTCAACAAGTTAATACTGACTTAGATCAAATAATCTGTAACCAAGATGTTGACTTTCTCGTTAACGTTATAGGCAACCTTTTTTTAGAAACCAGATGAAATACTTAAGTAACGTTATCAACAAATATATTTCTGAGTTGCGAAATAAATCCTGGAGTAAGAAGCTTCAGGATTTAGACCAGAATTCGAAGCCATTTTGGAATATGGTAAAAATAATCAGAAATAAGAATAGGCATATCTAGAACATTCAAATATTTCTTTTACGGACAGTGAGAAAGCCAATGCTCTAGCCGTAACTTTTGAGCGTAATCATTGCATATCACAACATTTGGGTGATGGGCATACAAACTCTGTGGTTGATAGTTCAGTTGAGAGACTAAGAACACTGAACATAAATATACCTGTAGATGCTTACGTAAACGAAGAAGCCATCTTGTTTTTTATAAATAATCTGGTATTAAGAAAGTCTGGAGGATTGGATCATGTAAGAAATATCTATCTATCTTCTAATTTACAGATTAATGGAACAAACATGAAGTTTGAGAATTCTGTCAAATATTTATAGGTATCCATCTTGATTTCATTAACATTCCAGGAACAAATCTCACAGACTGTTAATAAGGTTAATATTGCAACGAGAGCCCTTTACCCATTTATAAATCGAACTTTCTCTGCCAAACAAAATAATTATATTTGAAGTTATTTCTCAGCTATTCTTCTTTATGGTTGTTCAGTTTGAGAAAACTCCGCCCATTGCCACATAAAAAAATTACAAGTAGCTCAGAATAAAGTTCTGAAGTTAATATTTTACCTACCATGGGATTATCCTACTTTACATCTTCATAAAAGAGCGGGTGTTGAATTTGTGTCTGAGAGAATATCCAAAATCATTGAAAAATTTATGAATTCTTGCGCTTTTGCTGACAATCACCTAGTTATTGATCTGTTTGCAACAACTAGTCAAAATTTATGATTTATTTATTTTGTTTATTAACTTGTCTGTCTGTTTATTTGTTTATTTATCTAATTATTAATTTATTTGATTATTAATTAATTAATTTATTTATTTATTTTAATTTTTATTTAATTTTTTTACTTATACTGAAGGTTTTGTCGTGTTTCTTTCAAAATTCTAATTCTTGTCTAGTTTCCTTTTAAAATTTTTGTAATAATTTCTCAGAAGAAATATATATAATGAAAATATCAAATCTCTGTAATTAATAGTATACTGAGCAATAACGAAGCCATTGTAAATTCATAACAAAATAAAGCTATCTATCTATCTATTCTTTAATATAATAGTTAACCATGTGAATAGCTTTT
This sequence comes from Eristalis tenax, assembly GCA_905231855.2. Taxonomy (NCBI): domain Eukaryota; kingdom Metazoa; phylum Arthropoda; class Insecta; order Diptera; family Syrphidae; genus Eristalis; species Eristalis tenax. Next base: position 101,775,425 of record HG993124.1, on the reverse strand, counting down.
GAATAATTCACTTAAAGCTCAAATTGTTGATAAAAAATGAGAAAAAAAAAGGATTTATAAATCAATGTTTTTCAAATCGATGTTCTAAATTGGCTTTCAATGCTTATATCAATTCTTTCGGTCGCATTCAAGTCACGCACTGAAAGAAGATGATGACTTTCGTGCCACGTGATCAAGCCATCGAAGCATAGCCCTTTCCGCTTAAAGCAGCAGCAGCTCTACATTGACTTAATCTCGCACTGCAGCGTTTCTTGCCCTATAACGGCGAGTAACTTCAACAACAACACGAAGAAGTCTCATCTCGGCAGCTTGTATTCGCGATATTCTTTCGGTCATTACCAAAATTACTTGACCATAGGCGAAAATTGGAAAAAAAAAACACAGAGGTGAAAACCGCTAACTTAGCTTCGGTACCAAACTATAAATTCCTGATTACAGATCCTCCAAGCAGTTTCAAAATTGACCCAGCTTGGCCAATGTTTTAAGAAAGTGCTGGAGTTCCGCTGGGACAAGTATGTCATCTGCAAGAATTATCTGACTTACCCTCAACTCTCTCAATCTGAAACATTTCTCGGCCGCGCTGCAACATCCCTCTCCATATATATAATTAAAAAGAGAGGTGACAAGACTCATACTTGCCGTAGTCCGAAGATGTCAGTCAAAGAAGTTGATTTAGCACCCTTAACTCGAACGGAGCTACTACAGTCGGTGAATAGAGACAAAATAGAGAATGATCCTCAAAAGAGGACCATCAATCCCATACTCCTGCAGAACACTCCAGGATTTACCTCGAGGAAGTCGATCGTAGATATACCTTTTCCAAATCTTCAAAAGACCTACCCATCGTGACGATTTGAAGCACAAATAAAGCTGTCATTGATCCGCTAAATTCCGGCTTCTATGCACTACAATAGGAAAGAATGGAGCATAAGAAGCTCTAGAGGTGATATAAATTATGCCAAAGACTTTACCAAATTGTTTGCGGAACATATCTAGAACAACAGAACGTGCTATGGCCGGAATCCATTGTAGCAAATCAGAACACAATTCGATTCATTCTTTCTTTTAATTTTGTCCAATTTATCAAATGCGGTGAAGCAGATCTCTGTGAAAGTTGACCGAATTAGACTCTGTAAAAATGATGTTTTAAAAATCCAAAACGTCACAACGGGAATGACACAACGGAAACGACATTTATCGGGAAATTCAGCTTGAGTTTGGATAACTAGTTCTACTTTTGCAACAAAATGTGTGGACCAGCGATACGGAATAACATAAGATTAAAGAAAAAATTATTAATAGTAAAGGAACTAAAAAGTGAAAGAAGCAGAAAAGAAATTTCGTGGACATTATAATATTGCTACAAGCACTTTCCGCAAGATAAAAATTAAAAAATAAACAAACAATTAAAGACGAAAAGTACAAATGTAAAAACATTAATTAAAAGAGAAACCGATCTGGAAAATTCGAAATTCTTGACAAAGTCATGAACAAGTGGTTCTAAGAGATGATTGGGGAAAAGTGCAAAAGTAGCAGGTCCGATTTTGTTGGAGAAAACCCAACAATTTGAGCTTCAATTATAAATTCCCAACCTCATTGCCTATGCTGGCTGGCTTCACCGTAGGATGCAAAGAGGAAAAATATATTTAAAAAGACTTCATGAAGAAGCTGGTTCAGCCGACGTTGAAGCCGCGAATACATTTTTAAAAGTTCGTTTCGAGAATATCCTTTTCAAGAAACAACAGGAACTTGAAAGAAGTGAATTAATATTTCGAAGAAGTGCAACAGTAGATAAATACATATATACACATTTAAAAGCTCTGCGCATATCGTTTCTTGTTTTTTATTTTGAAATAAAGCTTAATTATTTACATTTTATTGTTATGAAAAAAAATTCCTTACCCGTTTCTTTTCGTATAAGAAAAAGTTTTCTAATATCCGTTCTCTAGACATAAGAAAAGCTCAATTGAAAGAAAAAAAGTTCGGGCATTTTGGAGTTTCTTAAAAGGGTAATGTTATTTATTTGCAGAAACTGCAAAGAAACAGCGGTGGTCGAAGCTCTGGAGCATCTTCTATGTGTCTGCCCGACTTTAGCCAAACCTCGATACAAAACTCTAAGCAAAAATGTCTGTAACCCGGCGAGCACGAGTCAGTATCTTATACCAAGCGAGTTGTAAACAGTTGTGCATAATCTAAAATATTGATATGCTATTATATGGCGTTCTCAACAGCTGGAGGCAATTATGTGCGAGGTGGAATAGTGTCGTGATCGCAGTGTAGCGTGGGATGTCTGCCAGCATATTCGCGCGCAAACTGCTGTTGGGTATGTCATACCTTGCCCCATACCGCATGCTTTGTATGGAATTGTTTCTTTTCTTATTTTTCATTATTTATTCCTAAAATAACAATTCTTATGAAATATACAAAGTATATAAGTAACTATTATTATATAGTAAATACCCAAAATAAGCTTTATTTAATTTCGTTAATAATATTGGGTCTGTAACTTAATTCGTTTTTTTTTTTAATGTTGACGATTATTTGAGAAAAAACATGTACAATAAAAAATTCTGGAAGTTTGTGGATCCCATCCCATAAGAACAGCCAAGAATGAATCAAGCCAATTTTTGATATTCTGCTCTGATGTGAACCGTATTTCTGCGAGGGCGTTCTGCATCGACCGGAACAAATGGTATTCAGAAGGGGCAAGGTCCGGGATATAAGGCGGGTGGAGTAAAACTTCCCATCCACTGTTTTCCAAATAGTTCTTAACCAGAATAGTAATGTGGGGCCGAGCGTTGTCCTGATGGAAAATCATTGCCTCGTAATTTTCCAACGCCCCATTCTGGGCGTTTTCAGCTACTGCTCTCTTCAAACGGATTAATTGTGTTCGGTAGCGTTGTCCATTGATAGTTTCACCCGGTTTTAGCAGCTAAAAATTCTGATCCCACCAGATACAGAGCATTAACTTCGCGCCATGGATATTCGGCTTAGCCGTTGATTTGGCTGGTTGGCCGGGATCCATTTTGCATCACCAGTAACAATCCGATGCAAAAATTTCTTCCCAAATTTTCTTCTTTCAAGCCAAAATCGTGCAAACCACTTTTTGCACGTTTGCTCAGCTAGCGGATGTTCACCGTAAACTTCCACCAAAATACGTTGACTTTCGACAGCAGTTTTCTTCATGTTAAAGTTATGAGGAAGAACTCCCCGCAAAAACACTTTCAAGGACAAAGTTCGACATATTTGAGTGAACAAAAATAATACAAGTTACGCCATCTCTTAGCAAACCGCACACATTAATGTCTAAGTTAAAAAATATGATCAGCGAAGTTACACAATTTTATATATGAATCTTTTTAGGGATATACTTGATATAATAATTTATATTAATTTTAATTTATAATTAATAATAATTAATTTATATAGAAAGTCGAGGTATGTCATACCCTGTCTCATACTTGGTGTTACTTTTCCGTACACGGTCGCCGAGTTAAATCCTTAAATGATGTGGCGTCGTAAGAACATAATATCTCATGCATTTTTTCAAAAACCACTGGAACATTTTGCTTAAATAAAGGTACGATGCACTACAGATAGGTTAACTCTGGAGAGCACTGTGGACCTAACATAATAGTATTATATAGGAAAATGTCATAATACCCAGTAAATTGTTGAAGAAGCTATAAAGAGTAGGAAAGTGTTTCTGTTGAAATCCCGGCGATGACACTACACAGGGTCTCTATAGAACTGTCCAACACACCTTATTTTCTTTACACTATGAAGTTGGTCTTGAAATTGCTTGTGCATTTGACAATTGACAGACAAGTCGGCTTCGTGCCAGTTCTGTATGTCCACGTTTTTTTTTTTTTCAATTATCAGTTGATATTCGATCGAATGCGTATCTTATGTTGGAATGAATGAAGTAATTAAGTGAACGTGCCCCGCCGATAGGCTAGTACCTACAGTCTAGCTCTCAGAAGAAATAAATCAAGGAAGTAGATACCTATCTTTGGAATAATTTGCACAAACAAAACTGTATTTGCTTTTAACTACTTGGTTGGTTTATTGTTGTTTTTATCTTCCTCTCCACAGATTGTTCCGCGTGATACACTGATGACTAGATTCCAAATAACCACCATTTTGACTAGGACTCATTTTTATATAATAACCTCTGTGCTGTGTTCACTTTTTAACTGTGTTTTGAACTATTACTTAAGGATTTTCTCTGCGATAACCTCACTTTTTGCGCATAATTGAAATGCATATGTACTAAACGCAAACAATCACTTAAGTTAAGTTTATAAAGCAATATGCACCGAGGACTGGATAGATTCCCCAAGATGTTATACAACGCATGCTTTTTTTATAATCATATTTTTTGTTACAAAATTAACATAAATTTTTTTATAAACACATCTATTCACTATAAGCCAAATCGTTCAAATCAATACTTATATATGTACACAAATATAGACTCACCAAAGTCCTGCAAACATTAAGCCTACATTTCACCACCTTTAAGGTATAAAATGCCTGTCAATGAATTAAAGACCCCAGATCTCAGACAAACAATATTCATAACATTACATGTAACGACAGCTGATACACCACATGTATAGAAGGAAAAACACAACGCTTTCATTCATCGTGCTCCAATTCTATTTATTACCGTTCCTTGACCCAGTTCACGACTCCAACTTTATAGACGACGGTCTGTAACAAAAAGAAAACACCATCAGAGACATCCTGTTTACGAAAGAATAAACTTTCAAAAGTAAACTCCAGCAAAAAAAGAAAAACTCTCCCTCAACTATCGTGGCAGTGAAAATCTTAAAGGTAAACCCTTTCTCCCAAAACTTCATCAAGAAGTTTTCCGTCCAACGGCCCGCTTGTATCTGAATGCAACTGGAGCATCGTCGGTCCACAGCAAGTCCACACGGAACAAATAAAAAGGCTCGTCTCAAAAAAAAGAATCAACAAAAAAAATTGTTCAACCCAAAGACCCAAGGATGATTGATTACAAGGAAACTTTTTTCAAGGGTAAGACTGCAGAGCACGGTTCTACCCCGCTTCACCCAAGACGCAGCATCACGATATGTATCTCGAAATCTACGACGTTCAAACGATGCCGGGTGGTTGTAGTTCCCTTCCAACTCCGAGGCAGGATTAACCGATTTACAGGGACGAGGACCACAGCACAGACATGTGTATGCGTACGAATGAATGTGCGCCGGGCAAAAAAAGTGCTATTCACAAGGGACACTTGCGTTTTGCTCGTGCATTACCCCTTGGCTGTTTTGAAAATGGAACAAACCGTTGGGGGGTTGAACGGGACCCTAATGCCGCTGAAGCGAATTTGAAGAGCTGTACATATGAGCGATCGTGGTTTTGTAGGCTTTTTGCAAGCCTTTGCAAATCTGCAACGTGGCACCGACCTTAAAAATCTAATAATGCGAGAAGTGACAATAAATGTTTATTAGGGGCCACACACATTTCAGTTGGTGGTGTGTGCACTCTGTGCGCTCCTAACAAACATGACCATAACCCATAACCCACACCTGGCCGTTGTCCAGGTACAAACACAGCAGATAGGTAGATATCGTTTTCTGCTTTTTTTTTGCACTCGTTTGTCCTTTATTGAGCACTTGTAGCTCATTTTATCTCCTACTCCTCCATCTCTGCTGAACAATTTCTCTCCTCTCTCTCCAGGGAGATGACCCAGAATATGGACGGCTGTTATAGTCCATGGCTCTGTGTGTACATACAGAACAACGCTGTGCACTGAGAACCGAGCAGTGATGGAAGTTTCGGGATACGGAATACAATTGTTTGTGTTGTGTCCTGATGAATGTGTGTGGGTGTGGGTGGGTGGTGGTTGGTCGAAAGGGGCGCTGAGGTGTCATTGTGAAAAGGGGGCGTTCTGTGCAGTATGTATGATGGATGGTCTGCTTGTATATTGTATGCCGGTGAATTAAATTGGTCAAAATGACGACTGATTTGAGGGTTGAGGTTGAGGGATGGGAAAGCATTTTGGATCGACAGAAACGGATTCACATACGAAATGGGTAATGCTCTTAAATCTCTATATATAGAATGGCGAAATGAATGTACACTTTGATCGACATTGATTTAAAGTCAAATAAGATATGGTAATAGTCAAAATTTAAGTTTGTGTTAATGGCGACTGATTGAGAATTGACCGAAGGTATGTTTTAAGGAAAGGATTCATTCGTATTCATTTTTACCATGTTTGAGGTTGCTTGAGAAACGTTCATATTTTATTAGAATGTCTTGAACAAATTAAAATGACAGCATACCTTCAGTCACCACCGTAATACTTAATTGGGCGTCACTTCAAAAAACAAAACCAGTTTTTATTTTGACACTTTTTCGCACCTGTTGGAGCGAAAACATTTAATGCACTCAACTTTCGCATAGTGCCAAAATTGTTTTGCTACCAATGTGTTAGAGGTAAATCATTTAAACAGGCCAACCACAAAAGTATTAGTGCAAGTTCACTACATGTTGGATGTATTTACGAGCTTGGAGAGGAGAGCACCTAAAATGCTCTTCGTATTTCATTATTTAATCCCAGTATTCAACACTATGTTGAACTGTTTTATATCTTACACAAAAGTCTACAAAAGCGAAGAGTTTCAGAGGAAACTGAAAATAGAGCCTCCATTTAAAAGGTTTCGTGTTGAGACTTTTTTCACATTTTTATGTACCTTATCCACATAAATAAATCTCTTTGTATTTTGCGATGCAATTTGTTTACATTTTCTATTCCCTTGATCATACAGTACCTCAAAGGTTTTTAGTCCTTTTTGGGGATTTGCTAAAAATTGGAAGATTTTGAACTATGAACCACTACAGCAACCACTCTTCACGAGTGCGTGCGTGCTTTTGTCGATTTAAAAATTTATTTGAACTCAATTATTTTGTACAATTGAGTTTACCACTAGACAAACAAAGCAAAGGTTACGGTGTTGGCTCGACAATAGGGGCCCAACTGATGTACTTTGTTTGAATTAGTATTTATTATTATTGTCGGTTTATTGTTTTTCTTTATGTCCTACAATGGCTGGTGCTTACATCGAGTTGTTCAAGTCCGTGTGTCGATGATACTGAGTGGCGCTACAGCCGGTAGAGGGACAGACCCAAGGGCCCTAGCTTCTCAGCAACCACTCGTGAAGTGCGTGCTTTTGTCCTTTCACGAGTGGATGGAACTACAGTCTTATGCCGACTACGAACGGCGAAGTTTGAGAAGCTTTTTCTAGACAGGAGTACTCTTTGAGCATTGTCAATGGTTTCAAAGAGTTGGAACCGTCAATTATGAAAGTTGGTAAATTCTGGCACCCTCAGATTAGGAGTTGACTTACTAACAAACGACGCGGTGACCCAATCCCCCATATACATAGACGAGAGGAATCAACATTCGTTAACCACGTTAATGATGCTACCGATTATCCTCAATCACTCCACAATTAAAGACCTTCCATTTTTCGGCATTAGAAATGCTATAAATTGTAAATTGCTATTCACAGACTTATTTCAAATTTTCATAAAATTCATAATTCTACATTTTTTTTTAATATTTACTTCCAGACAAAACCAGAAATTGCATGTTTGTTGGCCACTGGTATGAACAACGCCACTCTAACAGCTAGACTTATTTTATTTTATTTATTTATTTATTTATTAAATAATGATGTATCTCTGTACAATTTTTAAGTTTTAATCGACTTTTACTTTACACAGTATAAAAACAAGTTATTCTCAATTAATTCTCAACAATTAATTCTCAGTCTCAATTGAGAACTCGGTACTCAGCTCAGCATTGATTCTCAATAAAACGCACTTTTACTTATTTTATCTTTTTGTGTCAAAACTAGGTGCGTATCTTTACTTTCGTAATTTTTGATACCTTATCCTATGCCGAGTATTAGAACACCAAAGCCGATTATTCTGCTGATCAGGCGCTGTCAGCGGCATCTGTTATTCTGTGGTGGTATCTGCATCGTAGTTGATGGTTTACCTATGCTTTAAATTATTTAACACGCAACATTTAGTAAGAGGCTGCAGGAAGAATTATCGAAGATTCTACGTCTCAGTTGAAGGCAAGTCAAGAGAGCTCAAAGCTGGGTTCGTGGCTTTTCAACATCTAAACGGCAGATCAACCACATCCAACTGACACAGTAAAATGGTGTGTATTTGCAGATGACTCGTTGACTTATGCCAGCTCGATGTCACCACGACCGCGCAAAGGGTCGAAATCCAAACAGCGAACAAATTTGACTACTATACCAAATGGTTTATTCGTATCAATGCTGGGAAATCGGTACTTATGTGCTTAAGGAGACCATCCAAAGGTGGATGCAGATCAGCAGCCAAATGTCGAAGCATAAAGATAGTGCGCCCTAATCGTACGGAAATATCAACAAACGAAAAGGTCAAGTATCTTGGCGTTAATTCCACAGAAAGGTTGAAGTTCAACAGTCATTTGAAACTGACACTTAAGAAGGCCAACCTAGTCTTCCATCGCATCTATCCCTTGAAACGCAACCAAAATGGATTATGCCAAAGGACAAAACTGCTGTTATACAAGCAGCTTATACGGCCGATGGTAACGTACGGCTTCCCAATATGCACACCATCTCTAAGACCGGTATGACGAAGCTCGCAATTTTTTCGAAAGAAAAATACTGCGAATATGTACCGGACTGACCTTCGACAGGGACCGCCAAAGGCACCACAGCAACAATAGGCTTTACTGCAACAGAACATGGTGACACTGTTCAGAAAGCAGCTACTAGAAATCAACAACCATCCTAGGAAGGGAATCAGGAACCAGAGAAACACAATCGCCGGACAACGCTACCTCAACGCGTTAAATCTGCTAAACGAGCAGAAGTTTCCAACGACGTCGAACGGGCTGCATGGATTCTACCAGAGCAGCGATAGCAATCACCATCGAGGCTAAGTCGGCTAACACATCACCACCCCATCCCAAAAGGACCACCATGGGTATAAGGACTTGAAAAACCAGATGTAGGCACCAGCCATTGTAGGACATACAAAATAACCAATAAATCGACAATAATAATAAACATTAGATCAAACAAAGTACATCAGTTTGGCCCCTATTGTTGAGCCAACACCCTAACCTTTAGTTTTTTTTAGCTCTCTCTCTCTCTCTCTCTCTCTCTCTCTCTCTCTCTCTCTCTCTCTCCCTCTCTCGCTGAAGCACGGATATATTTTTGCTAAAGCACCGTATTTCAAATTGCATACATTACTTTCGGTCTTCGAATTTTGGGGATGGATTCCACAGTTTATACAGAATCCGTAATGTGGAGGCCTCCGAAGTAGTACCACGAGAATTCAGATATTTTGAATAGTGTTATGGACACGTTTCCTCCAGGCATAGTGTTTAAAATCATACGATGCATTTGTTTTGCTTATATTTAAATACCTATACAGTTAACATGAAATTTTTGGAAAACAAATTTCTTTGAGATCCAAAATCATTCTGGACCCATTTTGTTTTAGGAGAATAGAATATTGCTTCTCTCCCCGAGTATCAAATATCGTAACACTGCATGTCCTTCTGCCAGCATGTAGACCAGATAGAGCTGCACGAATAGGGAAGAGTTTTATTTCATAAGAAACGTTCAGTATTATCACTACTTCTGAGGTGTACTTTGAATGCTTCTATCAGTTCAGCTTGGAGGACCCAGAACGAGGTGATTGGACCAAGTCCATAAGCTCGCCAGGGCTCATCATCTAAACATCTTTCAATTTATCTGGTGCGATAGTGTAGTGCTTAGATATCGATAGTTTCCATTTCTGATAGTATCGATAGTTTCGCACATAGGCTAAGTCTGTAAGAAAAGCATGTCAAATCTTTCCTCTTTGTATCATGTTATGAATTCTCTCCATCGCCATACCACCACTTCTTCACTAACTGGAAACTTCGCAAGTATGTCATTAAGAGCCTAATCAAAATTTTTAATGGTGTACAATATATTCTTAACAGAAGATTCAACACAGCTGCATAATGGTCTCAATTGATACAACCATTACAATTAATGTATCATGTTCTTCCACTATCGAGGAACCAGTACCGTCTTCGAAGGCGATCTATATATTTGGCAATTCATACTTGTTCAAAGCAAAAGCGAAGTTTTTCAATCTTAAATGATCGGAAGTTTAAATGGTCTGGAAATTAAAATATAAAACAGTTTTCTTTCGACTTTACGTTTCAATACGTTTTCACCAAACTGCTAAATGACTTTCTGCTCACGTAAGCGCTGCGGCTGTATCTTGATCTGATTCTAATGGCGACTGTGTCTGTTTTTTAAGTTCAAGTGGGTGTTTTCTATTCAGATTGTCTCGAATAACTAAAGTTTCCCGTTCATATTCTTGCTAGCACAATAGACATTTAGCAAATTTTCTGCAGTAAAATATAGTAAAAAAAAGTAAATAATCAATTCCAGTTTATCTCAAACGGTTAAGCTCCTACACGGATCTTTAAACTTAGAAACATGTGTTAACTTCTTGTGAATAAGAGTAACTCTTTAACTGGTTTCTACTTTACAACGCGCCTATGATTTTCAATCAAACACACTTGAAAATCACAGCTAATTGAATGGTGCGTTCCCTTTCAGAAATATTTGTGCTCATATGTATATTGGACAAATATTTATTGAAAGTATTGGTTTATAAAACTTCTTCGGAATGCTATTCTAGTTGCTTCTACAGGTTCGTTGATGTTATCTTATGCGCCAGAAGACTCGATGGAGCTGTTTCTTCTTCAAGAAATTGAATATTTCCTCTCCGAGGCTATATGCAACAATAACGTTCTTCGCCGTATCTAAATAGGTCCACTCGAAGTTAGCCTAAGAGTGATCGAAATTTAGATTTCAGTTAGCCATTGCGACATTCGACCCGACTTCTTGTTGAGTTATAATAATAATAATAAGTGGCCTAGCTTCTCTCTCAATACAATTTGTTACATATTATTGCGGGACCCACCGAGTTATCATTGTGGGCATTAGCGGTTTGTGTGGTCGATTTTTTTCCTTCAGTATTGTTGTATACGCAAGCCGGGTTTATTTCTTCAATACGTTTCTAGGCAATCAGCCTAGAAACCCAGATTACGTATGAAACAATACTTAACGAATAAATCGATAGGCACCGAACAATTAAAGAAAATGTCTGCTCGATGAATTGGGCATTATCTTGTTAAAAAGTATACAATATGAAGTGCTTCACATAAGAACTTAAATTTTAGAATAAATTTAATTAAAACATCTTTGGGAGTGATCGGAATTCGGCCATCAAATCGAGCATGTGCATTAGCTATGTATGCTAGGTATGCGTCACATATTTTTAATGTGTGAAATACCAGCAAGGCTCAGAGCTCGACTGTCCAGCAGCAGCTAACAAAAAAGAGTTCTGACATTGGATGCCTAAGCACACCGGAGATTCCCAGATCCAACGAAGACCAATTAAGTCAGAGACTCTCCGTCTACGTCGAACACGATCGTCTACAGAATGTGATTGCATTGCCGATTTGAAATAGGCTACCCAGCACCTCCAACAAGACACCCGTGGTAAGTTGGCGAGTGTGAGTAGAAGAAATGTGCAACTGGCGAGGCATACCAAAAAGCGCAGCAACGTAAAACATAAGCAGGCTAAGGTAAGTACCGGGCTAGAAAACGCGAGGAAAGGAAGGTTCTATGCTTACAGAAATCTCGCAACCTCTTAGCTTAAGCATATAGAAGGGTCCAGGGAAAAGCAAAAAAATACGGGCATATTTAAAAAAAGCCAAAAGCCTGGTTATCAGGCGCTATAATACGCTTACACATACACGATGTGCAATATGTTTCGACACATAGAAGGAAGAAGGAAGATGCAATATGACGTGATTTCTTCAATATGGTACTGGAGAATATGATACAGATAGTATGGCGGACGCCTACAAACACGAAAGGCACTGGCTTCTACAAGTCAAGACAAAACAAAATACGAATTAGACCAAGAAACTTGGCAAAACACCAAGCACTCGACAGCTACACGTTAGAGGTAGTAAAGGGTTTTCAAAACAACTGACTCGAAGGACCAAAATCATTCTAAGTCCTGCTATATCCGATCCGAAAGCTGGGCAAAACAGCAGAGTTAATTCTAAAAAATTCTACATCTGATATACGGTCCAGTCTGCGGGGAAGGTGCAGGCAGGAGAAGACACAACCGAGAACTCTACGAGCTGTACCAGGATATGGACGTAGTCCGGAAGGCAGATATCCGTCCATTGCAGTGGCAGGGCCACAAAAGGGTCTTTGAATCTGAGCCTCTTGGTTCGTGAATGGGTATAAAGACCAGCGGACTCAATACAGCTTGGTTGTGATGACTGGAAGCAGTTTGCCCTGGACCGTCAGCGATGGAAGGCAGTTATCGCGGACGGAGCTATTAGGGATGGAAGGCAGCTATTGCAAAGGCTCAGACCCTCCAAGGGTTGTTGGCCGTACAAGAAGGTAAGTAGACATTTGTTTTATAATAAATCAAATGAATAAAAGTGTAAGTACATTTGATTACAATTATATCGAAATGGTCAATCGCAGGAGAAGTCTTAGCAGGGCCGCGCCTCCTGTTTAGTGGATAGCAAACCCCCTGTGGCGTGAACCAATGTATGCAGGGTTGACAACCCGCTCATGTTCAAATATTTACGAAAGAGCAAGCAGCCTCAGAGCAATCGACGGACACAAGCACTCTACACTCCGACCGCTCATCACCCGAAAAAGATACTCTGAAGACTTTATCAAGCAGCTCTATCAAGAGCATACCAGGGAGGACTGATAAGTAAGTTGTGGATCTCAGTAGGACCATTAAGCAACAATAATGCTTGTTTTTACAGTGCAAGCTTGTCTGCTGGTTTAGCTAAGTGTGGGTTCGAACTTGAACTTCACTCAAGAAGATTTCGTTTTCACACTCAATATTTTAGGGTGGTTTCGGTGAGCCGTGGATTGAGTGTCATTGTGAACCATTAATTAGAAATAGTGATTGTGATTGAACACACAACTGTCTGCAGCACACATATTATTTGTGCATCTATAAAATTGTATGCGTCCTTTGCTCTTCAACAGCATTGCCAAAGAAAATATTTATTTGTTTATGTAGGTTTTCTTTAATGCAATTTGGGGTTGCTATTTTAATACACGAATCGCAATGATTTACTCTCTGGATTGACACCTAAACCATGCCAATCGGTGGCATTTATCGCTAAACGTCCACTGTGACACTGTGATTCTTAGTCCACCCATGGATCGACACTTAAGTGTGCACTGTGAAAACGGACATACGTTTTTTGCATTCTAGCATCAAAGTATAGATCTCTGGATAGATTTTCCTAACGAACATTTCTTCAGCGTTGCCTCCCACATTTATTTCCACCTCAAAGCATAAACGCAACTAACACATGATTGGCATGAGGAATGCTTGCGTGCGATGCAAAGGTTATAGATTGAGATGTACTATATATATGTGTTGTAAATTTAGTAAATTAAACTGAAATACTATTGGTTCGAAGTTGTTACTTGCTTCTTCCTTCAAAACATGCATGTTTAATAAGGCATGCTTTAAATAAAGATCAATCTCCAACACTCCACCGCGACCTCGGCCACTTTACTTCTCTTGACTACCTACGAGTAGTCAACGATTGCATTCGTAGGCTTAGAACTGAACAAGACCCTGCATGCATACACACATTCTATACAATTACAGCGATAGCGACTCAGTCACCGTATGCCCAGCGGTAAGCAAGACCAAGATATGTTTCACCTCGGCCAACTTCCTTCATTCGTGATAATAAGAAGGTCATGGCTACTAAACGTCGGCTACAATCTGTCGTCGGCTACAATCAGTCTCTCTTCTTATCTCCAGAAAACCTTGGAGAAATTAATAAACCAATATTAAGCAAACTATCGCTCCTTGCAGACTTTCACCTGCCCAGAACGCCTTATTGTTGGCGTCGGACGGGCAAATCTGTACGAACGGAAATCAATCTGTTTGGATAAGCTCCTCATTCTTTTCGTGATGAAACATAAGGCCCGGTGCATACATGCGTCGTACTAATGCGCGTGCTACGTGCCACCCTGCCCCTTAACCCAGTATTTATTCAGCAATAACTGACATCTGCTTACCATCGACTTACCCAGCAACAGCGGCTTACCATAGTCAAGCCAAAGATGGCTTGTAAACAAGTCCCAACAGCCAATCAGATGAGGGCTTTTAAACTTCACCAACCAAGCCAACCTCGGCTTGAAAACCACACGTCACCCTTTGATCTTTCGACCAAGAGGAAGATCATCAAGGCAGACGAGCTTAAGTCAGTCTGTTTAAAAGAGTGAAAGTTGTCACATCGATCTTTTAATAAAAAGAATAATAAAATATACAAAAATTAAATCTGTTGAAAAGTAATTAAGTATTTTATTTTTCTGCTTTCGCTCCTCGAAGTACATAACTCCCGTCGCCCCAGCGATAACACTGCGTTGACGCTATGGTTCAATGCATGCATGCTGGACTCCCGCTGGACTCTATCTGTAGTTCGCGTTTGTCTTCCAGCAATGGAAGTTTAATAAGACATATGTTGCATAAGACATATGTGCATAAGGCATATGTTCTTGAAAAGAAACGATGTTATTTGTGTTGATCATCAGCTAAAAAAAGGAATATTTTTACATCAATTGGATTGGTATGCTTCGGAAGTAACACTAAATATTTCTGTAAACTTTTTTATCTCATTAATAAATAATTCTATATCAAAATCTCCCATGTTCCACGCCTTTCTTTCGAATTTTAAGGAGGTGCAAAATGACGCATGTGTGCACCGGGACCTGAAGCTTTGAAATAACGATCGAATTTTTCAAATAATTGCTAATTATTTTGGAGGGAGAGCCGTCCAGCTGTTCGAAACCGCTCTTTCGTATTCACTGACGCTGCAAAAACAACAGTCTGCCAATGAAATTTCAAGCAAGTAGTGGCAAGCAATTCGAAGCTGTGTAAAAACTGTAAAAAACGTAAGACAGCGTGAAAATCCCGAAAAAATGTAAAGAAGACGTAAATAAGGTAAATTACTACAAAAAGAGAGAAAATGAAAGCCACTGCAAAATCTGTTGAAATCTAGATAAATGAAGAAGTTTTTGAGTGTTGTTTGGTGAAATTTTTTATAAAGTGCCAAAAATAGCATCGAAAAAATCCTAGAATTCTGATGGTTTTTTCGATACTGCACACTGATTTTCCACTATATTTCCACTTTATTTTTTACTCATTTTATATTAGCATGATAAAAATTCATCATGTAAAAAAGTAATCAAGAAAAACTTAAAGTAAAAAAGTCGAACAACACTGAGCAAGATAAGAGTATCTATATCAGTACATTTCTCGTTTTGACAAACCTCTCACAGAGGGATTAACTTAAGAGTTGAAATCCCCTTAAATTTCCCGAAATCGCGTTGTTTCGAAACCCAGAAAATGTATAGCGAAACGCAAGTTGGAGAAATTTGATGAAACCTCGAGGTTTCGTTTGGTGCGAACATAGCATAAGGCATGGAAGCCTTGCACTTAACCTTAACTGTGTAGATATTTTGTTGGCGTAAAAACGATTTCTCATTATACTTTTACTCTTATCTGGGACCTGTTAAAATGTCCAATACCTTCCTGGTGACTAGAGCCACGAAACGCTTCATACTCTTATATGGGAAATGTTGGCCTACAGTTTAATAATTTCTACTAGACAAATAGTCTTATCTCAATAGACTTGAAATCAAAGGCGTAGAATGATTACTAATTCGCTAGTGTATCACAAGTTAGTTCTTTTTTGCGTCGCAATCATATAGTTACTTGATAAAGCTCTTATCAGAAAGATATGGTTGGCATTTAAGTAAGGTACAAATGTCAAAAGAAATTCTAAAAACAGTAGTTCGGCAATGAATCTCATCTTACAGAACCGATCTCGTGCTGAGAACATAGACGGAATAGGTCGAGTAAATATCTTTAAGAGACTCCATATAGGCCACACAGTTAAAAATACATTGAGATCAATCTGCCACCAGCGAAAATCGAAAGTTTTAATTTTCGGGTTTCTTTAGTCGCGAGTGGTTGCAATTTCTCTACCCAGCATTCCATGTACATTTAAATACATCGCAGGTAGCAAACAATTATGAAATTATCGCCAAACTACATAAAAGGTGTTTTATTTTAAAGACGCACAGCTTACTTACTTACTTCTCAAGCCGGCGGCCTATGGGTCCTAGCCTGAGAAAATGCCGCCTTCCATCGCTGACAGTCCTGTTCACACTGCTTCTAGTCATCACGACCAAGTTGTCTTGAGGTCCACTGTGATGTCGTTTGTGGAATTTACGTTTTCCCCGAGGTAGACAAACTCCTTTACTATCTCGAAATTGTAGCTGTTGATCATGATATTTTATCCTAGGTGGTGACCTAAGACCAGATCCCTTCGCATCTTCTTCAATTACCATTAATGCCTCCACTACGGAACGTTTGGAACGCGCGACATTAGGCGAGATAGTACCGTCCGCAAAAATTGATGAAGGTGGTATTGATTTGAAAATCTGGTCTTCTCCAGGATTTGACTTACTGTGACTTCCTATATTCTACAGAGGATCCGGTGCATTCTCCCAATCAGAACATCACTATGGGCCCTAAAGAGCTCTGATGGTAAGCCATCTGACCCTGCGGCTTTGTTGTTCTTCAGCCTTTAAATGGTTGTGCCGACTTCTTTAAAGGCCGGTAAGGGGAGTGGGATAGTGGATAGTGCCTAACTCCAGTTTAGCATGAAGCAATTGCCTAACTGGAGTTAGGGTTTTCTTGATTCCCTATCACTCTCTCTCTGGTCTGGTCGGGCCCGCTAAGCAGGTGTTGGAAGTGATGCTAACAAAATTACCCTTACAGTTTCAAAGAGCCTGGGTGCCTTTTCTAAAGTCGGCGACTAGGCTTTTGACTTTCGACTCTCGATATCTTTGTGCTATGGGGTTGGCAGAAAACTTTCCTTCAGGTGTAGAAGTTATTATCCTCCCGTCTTCTACCCCAATACTCATTTTCTGCTGCGTTTATTTTTCGTTTCAGCGCTTTTAAGTAAGGCGGTCTCCGCTACCACTATGAAAGCCAAGCGACAGTGCAACTATTTCTCGTATGCGTTGGTGTTCGACGGGACATACCGAAGAGTCTCTCACTTTATTGGTCCTAGTAGGCTCTAGCAATCTCTGGTATGTTCAGTTGTCCTAGTGTCAAAACTTTCTGTTTGACAATCGAATTTTTACATAGGCGGTTTATTAGCCCTCCGCACAACCGTAAAAGAATCGCTGCATACATTACATAACCTCACAAAGGCTATTGTGATGACTATCCGGGGTCGCCGCGAGGTGTCTGTGTGTCAACATGTGCAGCGGCAAGACGCATGACTTTATATTTGTATTTAGCAATCAAATCGACTAACTTTTTAGAGGTTTGTTCATCCCGGATTTTCCGTACACAAGCAGTTGAAATACCTGAAATAATTTTATTGCATAATCGATCAATTCAAAGAACTTATGTTCAAAGTAAATACAGATATCGTATATTCTACTAAGGGTACCCTTTGTGTGTGTATAATAAGAGTAATGCTATATTCCCACCAAACTGAATCGCGAGGTTTCATCAAATTTTTTCAAACCTTGAAAATTTCGCAATACACTTTCGGGGTTTCGAACAAGCTATTTGAAACCTCCTTGAGTTCCTCGATCCGTGAGAGACTGTCAAACCGAACAAGCCTACAGCGTAAACTTCAGTTTATGTTTGTTTTAACTGTATAACTATTATTTCCATTCTTAAAAACAGCCGTTTTCCTTTTTCGTTTTACTTCTGAAAACTTTTTTAAACTCAGTGGGAGGCCGTTGAGGTTTCAGTAAATGTTCATCCAAACATCGCTGGTTTCGGTTCGCTGGGACCATAACCGAGCAAGGTTAATATCCCTGAAACTGAATTTATTTGACAGATCATTTTATGGCATTAAAGTTAGAATGCAATTTCATGGCTATTACCGTCATGGCTGGTGCATATGTACATGGTCTGAACTTCAGTCTTTATTTCGGCAATGGCGCATCAATGTTGGCTGTCATCAAGTTTGCAGTAAAACGGTAGTAATCTTGTCACAGTCGGAACGTTTAGACCGTTATAACTTTTGAAGGCATAGGGTGTTTGCATAGACGTCAGGAATCTGCGCTAGAACAATAGCATTTATTTTCTCATTTCTCTGCAGGCCTGCTTAAAAATGCTAACATTTTTTGCAAGTACACAACTTATTTATCCAGTCGCACCCCTTTTGAAGTAAAAAAATAATGACTGCACAATCTGCCCGACATCGATGACATATTTTGAACAGTAGGTACTGCAGTTCTCCTAAGTTGGTACGATGAACATGTCTAACACAGGCTTTTGTAAGTCTGACATTTATGAAAACTTATGTATAAACAAATGGTTCCATCGATACATACACATACGATACAAACACAATGTAGCCGATTTAAATTATATATATTATTATTTATAAATTCGTTTCCTAAAATCCGTGCAAAAAATATGGATAACCTTTTTGAGTGTTTTCGGAATAGCAGCACTTTCTTCTCCAACATCGCAAGAATCGAGACATGTTTTCCATTAAGGTTGTTTTGCTAAAACGTTTGGTCAATGGTAATGTCCATATCCGTTTCAATCACATATGTACATCAATCCGAACTGCTACCCAAGGCTGTATGTATTTAGTTTATGGTTTGCAAGTTTGAAATTTGGATAGTTTAACAATTACCGATGGTATTCAAATTATAAGTACTGACTACAAAAAATTTATTCTGTAGTCAGTGCGTTTCTTGGACTAAGCAGTACTTAAGGCTTTAATGAGCTCTGCCTTGTATTCCAAAGTTGTCTGGCAATATCAGACACCAAATAGCCTGGAAATAAAGCGTCTGTACTTACATATATTGTGTAAAATATTGGTCTACAGAAGGTCGGTGGGGATTTCAAACGCCCACGATTGGTGTCGAAATGATCCCTATGGCCTACGTTAGATTTCAGTGAAGAAGGTTATAATTGCTTGTTTGGTTGTTGTTCTCAAACGATTTTACTCCTACACATGTATATACATTTGCGATCTGCCTTTTCAATAATGCAACAAATATTTAATTTATGACTCACAATAATTATTTGAATTATTTTTTTGGTCCGTGCATAAATGTCTAATTCGAAATTAAGGCGCGTTCTATTGAGAAACTATACTCTGCTCCATTTTGAATCTCAATAAAGCGCTCTCTACTAACTCTATTGTTTTTGTGTCAAAAGTTGGTGCGTGTCTTTACTTTCATGGCAGTAGATGGGTGTAACACCAATTTGCAATTTGCTAAAGCCGAGTCGGTCTTATTTCACTTTTAATTTATAAAGACATTCAGATAAAGAAAATTAAATAACAGTACCCGGGTGGATGGCTTCGCGGGATTAAGGAATTAAAACTCACATTCTGCATGCCGCAAGCCTCCTTCACGCAACATCGTTGCTTCGCTCAGGGTAGGTGCTTTTCGTCCGACAGGTGCCTATATAAACAGTTTTTTTGACAACCACAGCTGGCTTTGGAAATTCTATTGACATCTCTTTGAATTGGGCTTTATTTCACTAACAATGTTCGGCGTTATTTCACTTCGGCAAATTAGATGCCAAAATACAAATAGAGCCTCAATATAATTAATTTTTTGTTAAATGTGTTTTATATATCCTATACCGATGTACCAGTCAAACGAAATAGTTGAATTAAATCGTATTACCGCAGATAGCCTTCGACTCGAATGTCGGAAGCTAGACGAATTTACTCAGTAACAACTCATATTTTGTTTTCTTGTTGCTCCGAGGGAGCTGTACAAAGATGTAACCGAAAACAATGATATTTTTATTTCAGACTTTAATTTATCTTATTACAATAACTAACATATATAATATGTATGTAGGTACATAACAAAACGATTAGAAATACGTTTAACCCTTTTGTCAATGGATGTTTTAAAACCTTCCCATCAATGGGATTGGTATGGCTGTAATACATTTTTTTTATAAAATTTGTTTTTTTGTTTTATTTCGTACATGTTATTAATTTTATTCTTAATTTGAAGGTTGTTTTTAAATGTGTAATATTACAGTGATATTATTGTTTTTAAACGACTTTTACTGGCCCATTGATGTCTGGCTACCTTTGGGCTTTGAAATCCTATTTTGCAATGGTGCTCCGAAGAAATATTCGTTGGTTATTTGTCAATGATTATAACTTCTGTCGGTACATACCTGGATTCCAAAAGATGATTTAGCATTGTTCATATGCCCCGTATAGGACTTGCCTCATCTGTACTTTGTAGTTCGACCCGAGTCGTCAATCACATCGTCAAAATTTTAGAAACCGAAATCGACATCGCTGCTGTTGATTCCATTGTATTAGTTTCCCGAATATTGATAACGACCATATCTTCGACTTCTCGAATGACATTGTGTGCTTTACAGGACCTGTTGCTGAGGGTTTGTGGTAACTTTTTGTTACATCAAGGCTCCGATAGTATTCCTGGGAGAATTGTACTCATGCCTGACAAAATCGATTGATTTCTTTTTGTAACTCTCCCAGCATCTCGCCGCCATCAGTATCTTCTATATCCGATATTACCCCTATTAGATTTTCTCCGCATTAGAATTATCTTCATCGTGAACTTAGTCCTCTTCGTCATCGCCACTAAGCCCTTCTACTTCAGAGCCACTAGCTCGTACTTCTAATTAGCTTTTTTTTTTAAATGCGTTTATTTCGTCAGCCATGATATTTACTTTCGTATAAGTATGTTTTTTCCAATTTGCGTCTAATTCGCCCATGCAATGATTACTGATTGACAAAAATAATACCTTACTACAATAATATATAACAAAATATACTCTTATAATCACGATACTATAAATCACGAATGATCTAGTTATGCGTAAGTAATAAAAACAAAACTAATAATTGACGGTCATTTGTAAAAACAAAGTTTTTTGTGGATAAAATGTGAAATAAATACGTTTCTCCAATAATATGTTTCTGGCCAAAACTATTCAATTGACAAAACCTTTTTTTCAACCCCTTAGATTTTCAGTTTATTATTTCCACTAAAGCACTATAAGTATGTACACTGACAAAGTCAGGAAATTTGGTAAAGATAGAAAAACAAATGGTTTCGAAAATGGAAAAAGTCCGGCCAGACCTCATCATTGACAGAAGGGTTAATCATCGCATCTACGTGCTTACAAAAAGTTGAAATATAAATCAAGAGGTTGGCTAAATCGCATTGCAGATATTTCTAGGCATATACAAGATATAGTACCCATATGATACTTACAACGACTTTAGTTGAAATAATTTGTCACGTAGTGATGTTCAATAAAATAGTTTAACATTGATTTCATACTACTATGAATTTTTTAGAGTACATTCGCCTTAAATCCACCAATAACCTTTATCGTAACTTACCTCCTTTGAGCAATTAGAAATTGAAACATCCAAGCATTGCTTAATCTTAATTCGAGCTCCTGCCTGCCGTAACCGTTTCCCGTCATTCTTCTTCCGGCAGCCAGCATATTCATATACACATTTATACATGCAAAATATAAATAGGTATGAATATAAAAATATACTTTCTAAATAATACACATTCACTACATGAATGTTCTGATTTGCAAATTTAAAAAATACCAACAGTTTATCTTTACTTCAGGAAAAAGTTATACGGACACACAATTGCAAAAGGTGCGACCGCCAACCAACAAATATCGCACTAAACTGGCATGATTCATGAGAGTTCTCCAGAAATCACACATTAACCGCTAACCTTAACATACGAAAAATCACAATCCCCAGTTACTGTTTCCTTGTGTCCGTGAGTCTGTGAAAACTTGAAACGACAAGTTAATCAAACAAATTGGAAATACATTTCGCGTTTCCTTACAGCACGCGCTTTCCATTACATCCTGCAAAAATTTGCGCCGTAAATACCGCTGAATCATGTGCGCTAAAAATGAAATCATCATACACACACACAGCGGCAATGATAACATTCCTTAAAACAGTTGTGGCAAAGAAAATACAGCTCGCGTTGTCGCTTAGCTCATCATCCCATTGGAATGTGCTCGCATACACCACAAACAGCAGTGAATTGCATACACACGCGCACATGCATTCAGGACTGGCAGCAGGTGAATGATTCAATTGCACACACCACCGAGAGCACCATTCGACCAGTTTCACATCCTACTTCCGCTTCGCGATTCCGACGACAACAACTATGACGACGATCAAGACGATTGCTGCGAGATCTAAAAGCTCTCCCTCAGCACTCGACATAGCAACAACTTCTCTGTTAACATACAGCAGTGCTCTCTTCGATCGTGGAAAGAAGTATGAAACACAGAAGACCAAACAGAACCCGTTCGTTTTAAAATAATAAATTCTTTTTCGTCGTCCTGCTCATTCAGCATCATCCACGCCTTCAATTGGAATGTTTTCGAGAGAAGATGTGTTTTCCAAAATTCGAAACCATTTTGGGTTCACTAATAAGAAAAACCATGAAAACACAGCGAACCATGAAGAACAAGGGCGATGCGACCTAAAACGTACAGCTGACAACAACAATGCCAACGACAACCAAGTAGAAATTTACGAAGAACGAAAGGAAGTGAAGTTGAGTCCCCTTCGAACTCGCTGGCCTCCTCCCCCCTCTCTGACGTGCCGACTAGTGTCTGTGCCACCAACATTTCAAGGAAATACCAAAATATTCATTTCTCTGCAGCGGCAGCACCATCGAACTTGGAGCCAGATTCGAGTTTCTTCAGCAAACGAGCGAGTAGTGAACGCAGCACAAAAGAAAACAAGACCCAACAAGAACCTTTCTTTTGCCAGAAGACAAGACTGGGGAAGGCGGATAGAAGAAAAATGATTTTCTTCGATTTTTTTTCCCTCGACGTTGTCTCTCACTCAATGTTCTCGGATAGCTTCGCCGGTTCTACTGCTGTGCTCGGTTTGGTGTACGAGTATCTTGAAACATATTCCCCTGCCATGCCCTCTTGACGTGCCCAACATCTGCACAACCGACACTGCTGCTTCATCATCTGGATTTTCCAACAGACAGTCAAGCACTTTGTACGGTGACTGTCAGGCGGGCGGTCGTACGTTGAGTATGCTGGTGGGCTGGTTGACTCGTTGGCTGGCTGGTCGGTCGGTGCGATGGTTAATGCCTTCCAACGAAAAACGAGATTCAGAGAGATACTTCGATCATGTGAAGGACGTATGCGGCATGGCGGGAAGCGGGTGAGATGAAATGGTATTATTTCGAATTTTATATTCTTTCTCTTCACCTCCACTACCTCTCCCTCAGAGAGTATGATGTGTTCACCTCTCACACCCCCGTATCGAGCAACACACTGCACTGGGACGATTATGCGCTGTGCTGCTTGCTTTTTCGATATACGAGTTACCACGAGGGTGAATGAGTATACGTGTTTTGAAGCAGATATTCATACATACTTACATGCATATGTATGTAAAAGGAGAATAACCCTCTGCCGCATTCGTGCACACTGCCTCAAACATCTGCCGTATGTAAGTACGGATGTATGTGGTATTAATGCAGATGCAGACGAGGAGGAGGACGAATACGAACTAAGGCTGCGTTCACATCGAATTTAAAAGCAGTTTGCAGATTTTCTGTAGTTCCCTGGTATAATGATTAAAAGCGAGACGAGATTTAGTCTGTGGCAACATGGTGGCGCGATTTGACAATTAACATGCAATTTTTAATAAATACAGTCAATTTTCCTGACAGCTTCGGAAAATATTGGATTGACTACAATTTATTTATTATCATTTTTTAAATGTTGGTTTGATGTAAATGGGGACAGTTTTTTTGTCATGTTCTTAAAAGCTTATTTTTCCAGAAAACTAAGATACTGCATTTTTCCTTGCATGTATTATAAAACAACAGATATTCTAGTCCCAAATCAAATCTGATAAAGGGTAGGGCTTACAATTAAAAAAATTGCTGGTCCAGATGGGGACATTTAACTTGAGTTTTCTAAATTCTAGATATTCGCGTTAAGTAAACAAACATGAATGTGGATCTTCTCCGTCGAGAAATGTCATACCTATTCTGATTTTTATTTTTTTTGCCAGGGTGTTCAAAATATTTTATAATGCCGAAACAACAGTCGTTTACATTTACCCCTACCGAACGCCTTTACTAGACTAAAAGCAACAGGAAATACTCGAGACACCACAGCACAACCAGAAGAGTTTCAGTTTTCTTAAAGAACTTAGTCACAACGGCTTCGAGCCAATAGCATACGCACACGATATGGCCATAGTTGTAAGAGGCAAATTTCTTCATACCATTAGACGCATAATGGACAGGATAGAGGACGGGAAGAGCTGGTATATATGTTAACCCATCCAAAACCGAGTTCACAGAAAGATACAAAATACCTCCTTTAATCGCACCAAAGACGAAAAACAAGTAACTAAGTTTTACTAGTCAGGCCAAAAGCTTGAAACCAAATATTCAGGACCGTATTAGAAAGGCGGTGGTAGCTATTTATACTTGCAGGAGAGCCCTAATTGGTGCCCCAATTGGTGGCTAAATCCGAAAATGACGCACTGGATATATGCAGGAGTCGCCAGACCTATTCTAACATATAGTTTCCTTGTGCTACAGCTACTTCCCATGGATATACGCGGGAAGTTAACGGCTGCCAAGGCAACGATTAGGCTGAGGGAATGCAACCGTTGGAGCAAAATGCACACAAACATCCCAAAGCATACAGATTCTATTGTACCCGATTATATCGCACCCTACGACTTCGGGTATAAAATCACTCGTCGCAATTAGAGAAGACTAGTGCCAAGTCTTAGAGAATCTGCCTAACTGGAAGTATTCACAGGCGGATCCAAAACAGAAGAACTCACCGGTATTTGAGTACTCGCGTCATCACAGGAAATCTCTTTCACCCTGTCAAGTCGATTACCTAACGACTGCAGTATATTCCAGGCAGAAGTAAAAGCTATCCAAGATCCAAGAGGCTGTTATCTACAGCTATATACATAGGCCATTGAGGTTCCAGATATATCATCAATTATAACAATGATGGTAAAACTTTGCTATCTATCTCTAAGGGAGATAGCGGTCAGATTCAACCTTATCCTATGCTGGGCAAGTAATCAGGACACCCAATACCCCTCCCTACAAGAATTGTAACTTACAGATGCCATCAACTGCAGGTGGATGGAATAAGATATTCGGAGGACTTCAAGCCCAATTTGGATTTCAATAAATCCAAAAAACAAGAACACGTAAAATAAAGAAAAGGAAATCAGTAAGAATTATTACCGGTCATTGCCTATTCGGCACACACGCCAGAAAAATGGGAACCCCCTACAATGCCTTTCGCAGGAGTTTCGGGGACAAAGGGGAAGAAGAACATCGGCACCTACCCAGCACTTGCAAAGGCAAGTAAAAGTACGCTAGGCAGCTATTCAATAGCCTAGAAGAAATATCAGATATAAACACTGTGAACTAATTGGCTGTAACCCATCAATGGAGTGCATTATCCAGTGTGTGCCACTAGTATGCCATTGGCCAATTTTCAGGTATTGAGTTAATTCCTTGAGATAAGGAACCGATATCACAATTTGTTTAATCAGGATCCAAGTGGGCCAAAAATGCTTCAGTTGCGGCAATCACATTAACCTAGCCTAACCTATCCCGACCGATATTTATTTATTAAAAATTCATCTTGTTTTGATTGTTATGTGCTTTCTCTATATTAAACTACTGACGACCTCTCCATATGCGTTATAAAATTACAGCTTATCTTAACAACGTGATGTAAGCAAGAGTTGCTGTTGCCAACGAACAATTGTTTCATGAAAATGTCATAATAGTTATACATATTTTGTATTGGAATTTAAAAACATGAACAATGTATACCTTAAAGTCACTGACAATTATGGTTTCCGCTAGTCCTCCAGTTTGACTCAAACTTCAAAGGCGGTTTAATTTACTTCAAATTTTTAAAGTACAATCCAAAACTTATTTGACAGAGATAAAAGTTATGTTTCAGAAGGCTTATTTTACTTATTCCAAAGGAAATATTTAGCTTAGATACCTCCGTTCATTTCTTTACTCTTCTACATAGGAGTTCTAGTCATTAACGTTATTGACTTTCAGAGTAGTTTCTTCTTCTTCTTGCTTAAATAATGCCATCACTATAGGTTGCTATTTAAAAAGATATTCCTACCGTTCAAAATATGTTTATTAAGGCAATGCGAGCTACAAAGATTTACATCCAAGTAACAATATAAGAACAAACAACTTTTAAATACCATGAGAAAAAATATATCATGCATAGTGTACTTCCACTCTAGTTCTAAGTTCTACACACACTGCAACTAACCATCATCTATCTTATCGAATCGACGAAGACCATGCATGAACTTTTCTCCTCTCTTAGCTATTTTTACCTTGAACTTACGTTTTCGCTTAATTAAAGGTACTTGTGCCTAAAAAAATACAATCCATTTTATTTCAAATATTTCAACTGATGGTGAACGAAAAATCAGCCACAAATAAAGAGAAATCCCAAAAAATTAAACGGGTGTAGTTATGTCGAAAAATTAAATAAAATGTGCCTTTATTCACAGCGTTTCGGATAATTCTGATATGCCGCTAAAGCGTAGGATGTACAATTTCACTATCTCCTGACTAATCACAATTTCTGCACATATCATTCTCATAGGCATAAATTGATCATAATAAATTTGACAATTTATGAGTTGCTCAGTCGGAGTTTTGTAATCCCACTTCGCTATTGTTTCATCCAGTTCATTCAGTAAGATTCCACCCACAGTGAGCTGAGCACCGTTTTAGTTACTATTTACTATTTTGACTGCTCCTTGATTGTCGATAAATACCTACATTTTATGGCACACAATTTCCACATACTTCACACACGGAATGACACCTAGCTACATGTTAAAACATGTAAAAACTGTTAAGAACAAGAGCAACTGGCTGAATAACATTTTTAGGAACGCTAGAAAGTTGTCCCAAACAGAAATTAAATAACGTGTACAAACAAAAAAAGGATGATAAGAATAATAATATGGAAGGCGCTAGAGTCTGTAGAGCGCCAGGCCTCGCTTCTCAGCAATCACTCGTGTTGTACGTGGCATTGGTCACCTCACGAGTGGAATTGACCTAAAGTTGCCTACTCCTGCGACCAATTTGAGAAGCTTTTTCTGGAAAGGTATACTATTTGTGCATTGTCAATGACTCGAAAGTGGTGGGATCGTGAAAAGTATTTTGCTCGTACCGGGAATCGAACCTGGTCTGAGTAGAGTGCGTCGACTCCACAACGCCACGGCTGCCACAAAATAATGAATCAGTTTAGGTTATTAAACTGTCTAAGGAATAAGCTGGGTCAAAAGCTTTTGGAAGCTTAGAAGAGCCGTTTTTTGTGATCTAAATCTCAATACGGTTTTGGTTTATGACCCGCAGCGGCGCGCCACGCCTATAGTTTTTGAGGCACCCTCATATTTTTTTGCTTTAAGTAGGTACATAAGTTACTGCTTTAGACTTACTGCTTTGCTTTTGACTTCTGCTTAGAACTTTATTTAGGTTATTTCTTTCGAATTCCACATTTACTCATACAATCCGGAAAGCTTTTCTTCGACATCGGAATCAACGATCAAAAAATACACCTCACTGCTGGGCATTTTTCTGTAAAAAAGCTAGAATATCTTGATTGCACTAACAAATGACCGATTGTACCTATGTTAACCTCGGTCATGAATGAACCGAAATATGTGTAGGATATTGTGCATTTGCCTAAATATAGTATTTGGTGTTGATCGTATATGACATCCCATGTTT
Organism: Eristalis tenax; assembly: GCA_905231855.2. Taxonomy (NCBI): domain Eukaryota; kingdom Metazoa; phylum Arthropoda; class Insecta; order Diptera; family Syrphidae; genus Eristalis; species Eristalis tenax. The sequence continues at coordinate 101,747,391 of HG993124.1, read as the reverse complement.
CATTCAACACGCGTAGGTAAGAGCCGTAGGATTGAATTAAAAGCTCGCGTACTGACTGGCAGAATAAAAGACATTTATGTAATTTAAAAATAAAACTTATAACAAAATAAAGTCTTCTACAGTGTGAACATTCCATAAACCTCCGATTCACTATGAAATCACCTTATCCTCTGCTGTTGGACTCGAGAGTTTCATGCGCACACATAAAACTCCATCACTTCCACCCGTACCCTTTCAAAAGGTTGTTGGGATAGTGACTCAACCTCTTTCCACTCACATCGTACGTTTGTACCACAGCCACCCAACCCAACAACCTCAACCAATCCACCACGCACATATCCCTAGCTATTCTATAGATCTGGTTATACCACATCTGCCACCATAGGCACACATTCGCACATACACTAACCGAACAGAACCACACAGAGCACAATGGAACCCATGGCACCGTCATAGTAATAGCATCCAACAAACAACCTTCCGCAGAGTATAGATACATGTACATACATTTGTGTTCGTATGTATGTCCCAACGCAGCCATAGCTAAGTTCATAGCTATGAGTATTCGTATAGATATATCCGAGATGGTTCAACTCATGGCTCAGCAGAGTCAGAGTCAGACTGGATAGGATTGGATAGGGGAGGAATAGGAAATGGGGGGCGTCGTGGTCTTATGAGATACGACCGACCTGCAAGAGGATGACGAGCTGTTGGTTGCTGGGTGGGTGGATGGGTCGTTTGGCTCGATTTTGGACTAAAGCGGGCGTCATCAGCTATACTCACTTACTCACTCACTCCTTGTGAATACTGCAGATGAGAAGTGTGTTGGAGAGTGTGAGGTGGGTGGAACGTTGGTTGCTGGGTTCTTTCTTGTTTTTTTCTCTTTGCTGTTCGTTTCGTCTTGGTATAGAAATTCCTATTACGCTTTCTAGTTTAAGTTGTGTGTTTGCGATAATGGCATCTCTGTGCTCATTGTAGTCGTCGTCGGCGTCGTCGTCGTCGTCGCCGTCAACGTCGTGGTCGTAGTCAACGTTGCGATCCGTTCGTTACCGAGTACTGTTGGAAGAATACTAGCACGGCTGGCTCAACGTTGAAGAAGAACGAAGAGTTTTGTGCTTTTGTCCTTACAGCAGAGCCCTCTCTCTCATGGTATATTGCAGTTATATAGACGTTATTAATGTTGATGATGAAGAAGTGGTGGCGACGGTGTAGATGGAGTCCACCACAAAACACAGGATGGGGGTGGACTAGAAGGTCTTTTTAATCTGTAGCCTGTTTTTGGAGGACATGGCGAAAAGCTTTTCATTTGCTCTCTCGTTCACTCTGCGTTTTTCTATATGCCAGCACAAGTTCCTGTTTTTCATCTTCTTCTTTTGCATTATTACAGCAGGAAATTTTATTTTATTTCCTTTTTTCTAGCTATGAGATGCATCCCACACACATTGTACCTATGAATCTGTGCATATGTATATGTAGTGTACACACTGCGGCGCGAGTAAGGACGAACAAGGGAAGCGTTTTCTGACATGACATTGTTATCGAAATGGAAACTTAGTTTACCCTGCTTTCTCGGAACTGACTTTTTTTTAGAGATGTCATTTACAAAAATGTTCTCCCTTTCTTCAAATAAAATATGGAAATACGTTAATTAGGGGATCACTTGGTAATAATTGTAAAAACAATGTTGGCTCCAACAGTTGAGCGAATGACAAGCATACGCCACCGAAACAAAATCCACGTGGTTTGATATTTCCTAATGGCATACAAAAGCTGTTGCCTTTGCGAGTCATTTGAATAGAAGGAAGTTTATAACGGCGATTTTGAATACGACTTGGGAGCTTTCCTTTTGACTCACATATGTGCGTAACAGTTATGCACTGACTGTTCGATGTGCGTACCTGCTATCTCTGGCATTTGTTTTTTCTTCATTTCTGTTTCTTATTCAATTAATTTTTCTCAAATGCTAGTTCTTAAAACTAGCTTCCAAAACTATCTTAACAAACGGTGCTACATTTAACCCACTGACCCTATGCGGGTACTCTAAGCAATTCTATTATATGCATGTAGGATCATATACTCGTATCATATGTACATTTCGGTTTAATTATGTATTTATGTCTTATTTGACAATCTAATTGTTTAATTTTTATTTCTGCCAAGAAAAATGAAAAAAAAAACAAAAAAATAACCCTGACTTTCGTAGTCTTTCAAGCACGTACCTCTGTTTATTTGTAATAAAACTTAGACGTCAAAAATGGAACAATTCTATTATAATGTTTACTAGAATGTTTTATTAAATTGCTTAAGATGTCTTAAGCCTACGTACTAGCATTATTCTTAGGTATTTAGACTTTGAAGGCGACTTCGGTGTCAATATATCTCATCCCTATACACGTTTGCTAAATTTCTTACTAATTCTAATTTTCACTTTAGGAAGGACCGAACATGGAAATTCGCCGTTATTTCGTTGCCATGAAGTGAAATAGCACGAAATTCCAAAATTCGGTGTTATTTCACTCTTCACGGCACCAGCAACAGCTTGTACTGAGTTGTCTCTGACGAACACAAGCCCTTACATCTTGATGGAAACGATTCGAGGGATTGAGAGGGGTTGCTTCCATGCCAAATTCTAGTTCAACTACTGAGTTGTTTTCCCCCGATCGGTTGAACGGTTTCGAGCCATGCCGTTGTATACTCGAATTTTATAAAACAACATAAATCATCCCAATGATTTTTTTTTACAAATATATATACACTGTATGTATATTTTTTTAGAGTCTCTTATTGTATTCAAAAGAGACGACGTCTTATTTACATTTATATGTATAATCCCATAACACCATCTTTGGGGAACTCCAACACAAACGACTTTCCAAGTGAAGAAGTACCACGAAACTGGAGGCTGCTAGCTATCGATCGCCTACTTGGAGTGGCTTGCTGGTTGAGACCCTGGTCCACCCCGAATACCACACATAGATGAAATTCTCTGTATTCTTCCCCGACCTTGATAGTACAACGAGAGTTGTCCATCGCCATTCTGCACAACCTGATGGAATCGCAAAACTAGACGTTGCAATCTAAACATCGCCTCGGACCGGGAAATGGAATTCACTTCTCTAGGTTTTTTCAGGTTAGGTTGGAGTGACTGAACACCTTGATTGGTAATCACGCATGGGCCAGAGTAGGCCCATTGTGTTACAACAAGTTGACCCGAAATCATTTAGAGCTTTGAATGAAGCGATGAGACATCTGGCGATTGACAAACTGGGGTGATTGTCCCTGTTTTCAAGAAGGGGGACAAAAGCGTTAGTCTACGCTAAGTGCTTGGAAGCGCGGTCTAGAGCTATGGTCAATCACAGAATGGGGGAAGTGCAACCGACCTACTTTTCACTATAAAAATGATACTTGAGAAGGCTTAGGAGTAGGCCAAGTCCATTTACACTTGTTTTGTAGATTTTGGAAATGCCATACGACTCAGTCCCTAGAAGTAAACTCTGGAGTGTTCTGTAAGAGTATGGTGGTTCTTTCTTTCTCTATACACAAACTGTAGTAGCTCTTTTCGGGTTAACGGTGCTAAATCAACACCTTTCAAAGTGGCCGTTGGATTTGCCAAGGTTGCGTCTTGTCACCTCTCCTTTTCATTGTACATATGGACCGGTTGCACTGCAACAACCGAGGCGAGGAATGTTTCAAATTGGGAAGTTAATGGTAAGTCATCATCTTTTTGCATCATGATTTAGTTCTCCTCACATCTTCCCAAACGGAACTTCAACACGCACTCGATGGGTTTGTCACCGTGTGTTAAGATAATAACCTTCATCCCTGATGCTGGGATGCAGGTTTCAGAGGCTATGGTAATTTATTATAGTTTAATGCACTTTATAGGTTCGAGGAGTCCCGTTGAAGCATGTGGAGAAATTTAAGTATCTCGGAATCTTTTTCACGAATGATGGAAGGAGTAATGCTGAGATTTATTGTAGGACTGGAAGAACTGTAATATGGAAGGCCGAACTTGGTGTGAAAGCCAAGTTAGCGGTTTCAACTTAGTATTTATTCCAACTGTCACCTATGGTCATGCAATTTGGGTAATGACAAGCTGCTGAGATGAGATTTCTTCGTGCTGCGCGGGGAACTCAACATTGAGTAGATACTTCTTCGAACAGAAAGTATTATGCCTCGATGGTTTGGTCATGTGTCACTAATATTCACATGATCACGACATCCAAGGCGAGCTTTGAATGCGATTCCATTAGGAAGTCGACCACTTGCCAGACCCAGGACGCCTGGTTACTCCTGATGAGTTAGCGGAGGATCGAGTTGCCTGGAGATCTCCCGTGCGTGGTTTATCCCCTCAGAAGATGATGATGGTTATAAATGAAGCGATAAAGATGACTAATGCTGATATTACTCTGTTCCATCAAGTCCTTGAAGTATAGGGCGTCTAAGTGACTGCAGCTGCGAGAGGAGAGGCCTCTTCATCTCTGCAATTTCTGTGGAAATCATTGTACGGGATCCTTTGTCAGGAGGCATGAATACGGATGGTTCAATGGGCATTTATTACACAAGTAAGAGGGTTCTGAGATTATAACTATTTATACTGAACAGATAGCGTGAGCCCTCTGGATCAGGAGTTCGTTTATCTATCATCTTCCGAATTGACTGTTAAGCTCTGTCTAATAACGGTTTGTTTTCGTATAACTTATAAGATTTTTCAGTTTTAGTTTAGTTTACCATATGTTTATGATTTTATGAAACACCAAAGCGAAGTCTATACAGTCATTTAAATTTTTCTTTTCCATGTACGAGTATGTGTGAAGACTTTGATGGGCTTATTACTTTTTGTAACCAATTAAGCATTGCCAGACAGAAAACCTTCTTTCCTTTAAATAGATTTCATTCGTCGAAATTTTACTTTGAGGTAGCGTAATTGGTTGCAAAGAATGTACGTGTGGTTATTCAACCTCGGCTAGTACCAAGGGGTTGATATACACTCAGTCGCAAAAGTGAGCATACAGCATAAGGGTGACTGCGTTCTCAACAAAAACAAAAAACAATTTCAAATGGTACTCTCAGAGAAAATCTTGAAGACAGTTTTATAAAGCAATTATAAAAACAATATGGGTGGCGCTACAGCCCGTAGAGGGACAGACCCAAGGGCCCTAGCTTCTCAGCAACCACTAGTGTTGTCCGTGCTATTTTTCTTTCACGAGTGGAAGGGACCTATACTCTTATGGCGATTCCGAACGGCCAATTTGAGAAGCTTTTTCTAGTCAGTGACTCGGAAGAGGTGGGGTCGTGACAAGTATTTTGCTCGTAACACATTCGAACCTGGGCTGCATAGGCTCAACTGCGTACACCAACCCACAACGCCACGGCCGCCACTAAACAATTAGTGATGTAAATATAGCAAATATGAGAATATCTCAATTAAGCAAAATTCAATTCACAGAATTAAGCATAGAACATGCAAATCCCGTAGAGCAATCTGTTCTAATATGTGTATATCAGTTAGCATGTAACGTGGTCAATTTATTGTCCACTAGTCAAAAAATGGTTTGGTTGGGTTATTTGAACTACCTAAAGAGTTACTTCTTCATCATTTTTATTTGTCACTTCAGTCTGGGTGGATCTGGGCCTCAACCAAAAAGTCTCTCCAACTAGCACGATCTATGGCTGCCTCCAGTGTCGCAGTGGTAGCTCACAATTGTCCCACAAGTTCGGAGTCGAAGACTCTTCGGGCTGGAGCAAAGTTGTCCATACTCTTTACATGGCCCAGCCACCACGGGCGTTGGATGCGTAGACGCGGCTCCTCCGTCGTACGCTCGAGGAGTGCCTGGCGTCCATCGCAATGTGATCAATCTGGTTGACAGTTTATTTATCTGGCGACCGCTAAGTCCGTCTACGGATGTTGAGTTTAAGGATGTTGAGTCCGTTATCGAATGGGGTGTTGTGCAGACTGTGTTTACCGAAGACTCAGTAAATATGTTTTCCTCACCTTCCTTACTTAGAACAATCTTGGTGTCGAAGCTGAAACATTGATCGTATGGCCTTTCTAGGAGAACATAGAAGGCATCCTTGCTGTTGTCATATTCTCTGTCGGGGCGTGGTGAAATCAGGCGGGTGTTCCCGAACTTTACCGTGGTGCCGATTCTTATGAGGCATTCGATTTACAAACATAGCTTGCAAATTCAACTTAAGAGAACTCGTGGATGTGTGTACTCCCATCAACAACGCCCATTCCACCGTATTCACACACATAACCATCTCTATTACAAGTCTTTCGAAGGTCATACTAGACCTGAGCTCCAAAAATATCGGGGTAGCTCTAGAAGGATAGCGCCGTCGATGCCGCCGTAGGCCAAGTCATACAAGATTGATGATACACACAGTTTCACTCACTCCATTTTCGATCGAACGTGCTCGGCTACCATATTTAACCAAGTGGAAGTGAGAGTAGGAGTTCGTTGGAGCTCATTGATGCCCGTGCCTCAATGAGACGACATATCAGCGCTTTGAAATCCGAGCAAAGCGTACGTTTTTGATACATAAGTACAGATTTTTACTTGGTCCCGTTTGAAATTACCTTTATGCTGTATGCGCACTTTTAGGACTGAGTGTAAGAAGATAACATTTTGAATGAATTAAACTATGGTACTTTTAAGTTTAAGACATTTAATGTTTTGTGCGCAATATACATACATATGTTGTAGCTTCGTTATTTCATCACTCAACTTTACTCAGGAAAATATTGGCAGTTTGAGTTTCAAAAATTGATTAAAATTAAATTTTAATACTTAATCTTCCTAAGAAAACTACAGCCCATCTTCGCTTATGTACAGTCAGTCACGGAAGTTATTATACAGCGTTTATTTTGAACAAACAAAAGAAATAAAAAAAAAAAAAAGACATTGTATCCCAAACAACCATTTTTCTAATGTAAGCCTCTACCGTGCTACCGTACAGTGCTCAGTACAGGCTTACTCTATTTTCATAAATCATTAACTGTATAAGTATTTCTTCTGAATAGCAGGAGCGATTAATTTGAGGTCTTGCTTAGCTTTACACAAAATCAAGCAAATGTCAAATTTTAGTTCAGTGAACGTACGTGTGAGGACTCTTCGAGTGTTGATTTGCGTTGGCTTGTTGTCTTTTATATTTTTAATCTAGGTACACAGCTTTTTAAACTGTTGTCTGATCACTTCCCCCTCGGTATGATATCGAAGTAGTTATTAATTTTTAAATAACAATTTTCGAATAATTTCAAGACTAAATTGAGAAGAAAACAAAGCTTGAACCTACTCGTTTTTTGAAATAAGTCTTGCAGGTACGGTTTTAGGTGAACATTCCAACATTACACTGAGTTTTGGGAGAGACTGTATATCTACACTATGTTCTAAGACGTATATTTAGTAAACATATCCAGATCAAGGAAGATTTCTTAAAGAATTCCCTGTACTACCGTCTCAATTTCATTATTCCTTCTATTCGTCGTAGCAGGTGAGTGTCACATTTAGGAATGTAAAGTACTTCATCTTTTGATGTATGTTTAGTAAAATGTGTATTCCTTTTTATTGCCGCCCTACTCGTATAATAACTACATGCTTACTAATATTTTAAACTTCAGAAAAACGCATTTATCCGGAAGGAATTATTCATATAGCCATGCTCATTTCAGAAATAAGACTGCTTTAAAGGTAGTCAATGTAGCAGGATATGCTTATTATCATATACAAATGTATGTACGTGCATTATATGTACATATGCATGTGTATATCCAAGTTATAAAAGAATCGTGAATATGGACACCTTCAAATGATAGTTTGTGATGGGAACCACAACGTTATGCCATTACCAGAGCGAAACCAAATCACATCGTGGGCCTTTAAAATTAGGCTAACATCCAAGTTGAGCTTTTTTTATCTCGATCTTGACGGCACACACTGGTGCTTAGCATTCTCATCCAATTTTACGAACACGGCTAAGTGTATATGTACATGCCGCATGCGCAGTACCGTGTGCGCACAGTAAACGTCAAAGCTGGCATTTCAAGACCTCCAGCTCCAACTTGAAGTCGGTGCTGATCACTGACGCGCCAGCAATAGCCAACACCGAAGAGAGGGAGAATGAAACATTTTGCTATGTGAGATGAGGATTGAAAGTTGTAAAGCTGTGATGTAGCCGCCACGGGGTTTTTCGAATTCGCGGCAAGTCATATAACTGTCCAATAGTAGTAGGTATGTAGAGGCACAGGGGGTTCGCCTCTATTTTTATTTATTCCACTACGTCCGCTTTGCGTTTCACCGCGTCTTTACTTTGTTGCTTGTGTATTCTCGTCTTTCGCCTTGGCTGGCACTGTTATTCGATTTCTACTACGTCTCTCTTTTACTTCTATCCTCAGTGCATGGCGTGTAGATTCGTTATGGGCGAAATGGGAAAAAGTGGTCGCCGCCATCGCCATCACCGTCGTCGGCGTTGTCGTCGTCGTCTTCGTTGTCGTGGTTGTCGTCGCAGTATTCGTTGTTGTGTCGTCGTCGTCGTCGTCGCGGTACAACAAATTGATCCAAGGCAGGGAAGTTGACAGGCGGGTGTACGGGCTACGGAGGGTGGCATGCGTTGTGTCGTAAATGACGTTCGGCCCCGCTCTTTTTTTATTCCTTCTTCTTTTACCTCTTCACCCCCACCGTCACACATCTTTTCTCGTTTTTTTGTTGTTGTTATTTTTCTTTAGGCGAATAGCAAGTTGATTGCATCAACTTTGCTGTTTGTTGTGGGACTTTGGCTCTGTGCTACAGTATGTAGTGTGCGTTGTTGGTGGCAGCGACGTCGACGGCGGCGGCGGCTATAACAGAGTGGTGTAGATTTCGGGGGTGTCGGTGTGAACCAAGGTATTAACGGAACACTATGCACACGCATACACCGACAATGGGACATCATTGACGTAGTAGTAGCCCATAGTTAAGAGAGCAGTTATGTAGGTAAGTTGACGGACGAACATGGGGGTAGTTTTGCCCATTGGTTTGTTTATTGCCAACACCGCCATTGTCACCACCACTCCCACCATTCATCGGTACCAACCCTTGCCCTTTGGATGTTTGTTTAGGCTGACTCGTTGGCTGGCATAAGGCCGAGTGGGTGGTTTTGATGTGCATTATGTATGCTTTGAGAGGACGGCACTGATGCGTCATATATCGTAACGTTGAACGGTGCGTTTGAATAGGTTTTTGGAATTTTGATCTTTGCACGTGATTTTGACGTTTGATTGTGACATCTAGTGCATGGCTTCAAATGTCCCTACATGGACCAACGTTTTCGAAATACCTATATATGTAGGCAATTGAAAAACTATGATGGTTGGAAGTAATTCTCCGGCTATCTGTTCCATGCTTCGATTTAGCGTTTTGGATTTTTTTAAGGGTTGTTTGGCATGTCAGTCAGAAGTTGTAAGCTGCGGAAGAAGGGTTGGAATTTCGGAAATACCAGTTGCTTGAAAATCACATCAATGAATATAAGTCATAGGTATCATAACATTAGTTGTGCTTGAAATTCGCACGTGGTTTATGTAAACACAGGTAAAGCATGTTTAACACTTGCGGCCAGTAACGAGTAACGTAAAGTAATGGATTCAATGCAGAAATGATCATTCCGTTGGCCAGGTGTCTGAACGCCTTTTGTGACCAACACAATCAGCCGTTCTTGCCCTTTCGATGTACCACAAGATTATTGTGAAAACAATTATAAGTTTCAAGAATGTATATTTAAGTCATACTAGATGGTTTTAAGGTAGCGGAACTTTTATCGACTCGGGCTTATGGGCTTTATGTTCGCAAGCTGCAGTTGCCTGTCAATTTGAAAGTTCAAATTGTTAAATTGTGTAGTTTTCATAAATTCTGTCGGAATTAACACTCTAAAATAGTTTTGGGAGTGATATTGGTGCTTTTTTTTTACTCTCTAGGTGGAATTTACGTGTTTAAGTAAATATGGACAATTTATTGGAATAGGGATGATGTTTGCTCCATCGGTTCAACCGCCCAGTTTGGTCTCGAAATTTCGATCCCTGTGAAATAAATAATTTACACCAGTTACCAGAGTTAAACACACACAAAAAGACTCACTTAATTCTCCACTTGAGGCGTATACAAAATTCAAGTCGACTTCTCTTGTCGTTTTACTTAGCGTTTTAGTACAACAAACAGACTATGAGAATACCTATAAATGACAAGCGTCACACAAGGAATACGTTCCACATGAGGTTAACCGCCAGATTTCGTTTTATGACTACTGGCTATAGATGTCGACAATCGTAGTACCGACGTCATAGACTCGTTTTAAGACAAGCTGTAATTGGAATGAATTTAACGCAGCGTCTTATTCTGTGGCTTGCTACACCCTACCAGTATCAGTATAAGTATTGGTCTACTCCGCATTGGGATTCAATTATAAATACTTACTTTTAGGCAGTTCTTGACCTTGAATTCTAAAAGTCAGTCGGTAAACCGTTGCAGTTTCTTGGATATAAACAATTGGAACTAAATTTGCTTATTCGAACCATAGAAAACTATTTGAACTACAGTCAGACCTCTGTAAGTCAAACACTCTTAAGTCGAATTTTCTATAAGTCGAATAAATGTTTCAGGAGTCAAAGGAGCCAAGACTTAAATGTTACACTCCATGACTCGAGCATTCCACAAATCGAACACAATATTGGTTCCCGTGAATATTCGATTTATGGAGGTTCGACTTTATTTGAAAATATGCTAGGCGCACAAAAGTCATTTCATTTTTTTTTTTAAATGGAACCATTTTATTTTAATGGGAAAAAAATAGTAAAACTCAATCAAATTATCCTTTAGAGTATGCTCAACTACGTAGATTGAAATTACTCATACCTGAAGATCTTAAAAATTTAATGGGATTTAATTTTCAGAACAAAGAATATATTTTTCTACACCCACTCTAGATATAACAAAATTTACTGTCCTAACTTCGAAGAGTGACATTTAATAACGCGAAAAATATATTTATTTTTTAAACATTGCAAAATCAATTTTATGTATGGGTGTGTACACATGTACGCGTTTGTCTTTACTTGGTGTAGATTAATCGCAATAATTTATGTGCCAAATAGAATTGAAGATTTAGAAACTGTACATTCTAAACCAAATAAAAAATGGGTTATACTATAAAAGATATGGAGTTGAATGGAGGAGAAGATATAAACGCACTCGAAAAATTCTACGAGTCCTAAGGTAAAAAATGTACGAACATCGAACATCGAAATCTAGGACCCCAATACTCCAACTTAGAGGGTTTCGAATCTGAACCTCCTGGTTTAAGAAGGAGAGAAGGACCGAACAAATTATCGCGGACAAAAGAAGGCTTGGATTTGATGGCTAGAAAGGCAGCAATTTTAGCCATTCTTAGGCTCAGATTCTTCATGGGTCGCAAGCCTGATAACTGATAAGTAAGTAAGTAACAATAACTAAAAATTATTTTTTAACAGATTATGTAGATTATGCAGTATGCAAATGTAACGCTACCAGTGACTATATCAGTATCACTACCCAGTGATATTTCAAGAGTATAGTCTTACTTTTCCTCCGATGAAGGTAAACAATTTCTTAGCCAACATGAATGCAAATATAATCACTCAAAAGTTTTCCGTTGAAGCTGTTGACCACGTGTCACTCAATGGAGGGACATTTAATAAAATTGTTCTCTTTGAGACTCAAACCTTACGCTAGTACGAATACGTTAATTTATAGTCTGAAGTTTGTTTCTGATGAATTCACGGAGTTCACCCCGTGAGTTGATAAAAATACATTTTTATTTATCAATAGTTTTATACACAACTTCCTCTATCAGCAATGACAGAGTCTGCAACAACAACAACCCCTACAAATATCACCAAAGAAAATCATTAGATAGTCGTATCATCTCAAGTGAGTCCGTCTCGTTCACCTCTCCCCGTTCTGGTATTGGTGCTACTTCTTCTGATGCCTGTTCGTCTTCAGCTTCAAGGATATCCTTCTCCTCATTCCCTTACTCCTCATTATCCTTCTCCGCATCATCTCATCCTCCCACTACACCCACCCCTGCTCATCTTCAGTAACACACTGATGTTGATGCTTCAACACTCCTCTCATTCCTTCTTTCTATATTCTACCCAAAAGCCCTGTCCACATCGACAATTTGCTCATTCAAACAATGCTCCAAGACACAATGCTTGTGTATGTATCTCTTTACACCTACCTTTCGGTGTATATCCATATTCAGACTTATTTTCGAGTACACTCTCGAAATATATACAGGGGGTGGCCAAATAGATTTTACCGAAATCTCCCTACGAGAGAAATCTACAAGTTCCAAGATTTATAAGCGTTTTTATATCATTTAGAACGTTTTGTAGAGAAAGCGGTTTCTGAAAAATGTTCTAATATGCGTAAGTCATGCGTTAGTTTAAGCACTGTACTAGTTTTGTACAATTTATTGATGTTTTACCACTTGCAGCACAGATGAATGTCGAAACCGAAATGCAAAGACTTAACACTCAAACTCTTATTTCCTTAACAAAAGTTATATACGTTCGAAAATTTAACAAAACTCTAATGTTGAGAGATCGAATGCCAATTACTGAACCTAAGATATTTTCGAAATTGTTTAGTTTTTGAAGAATCGATGGTCGGCAAATGTGTGGAATGAAAACTATTTTCGTATTGTGTAGCTCAATCGACTAAGAATCGTATTATTTTGAATCAAAAACGTGCGTTTAAAGCATAACAAATTTGTATTCGTCTGACAGTTGAGGATGTTAAAACTATTAAGAATCACAGTTTGTTTTCTGATTTTATATCGCACGAAAACATTCCACCCCAAATTTGTGAACGACAAAATTTGAAAATCGAATACAGTATACGCTCGATATAGTGAACAATCCAATATTGAACACACTATTTTATACAGGCCATTCTAAATAGTGAACAAACTCGGTTTAGTAAACGCATGTTTTTTTATTGTCTTTTAACCATGTCATGAGTTTGCAGCGTGGCAACAGCATGGAGAAAAGACTTTCCGTTTGAAGAAGACCCATTTTTTTGGATTTTTTGAGGACGAAGATGAAATACTTATACAGATACCGATTTAAATAATTGGAACGAACGTCATGATATTCAAAAAAGAAACGAAGACGAAAAGGATCAACCGAATGTAGATATCCGATTTGTTTAGTGTCTTCCAGTGTCGCTGTCGAAATTTTGATTTTTCTAAAAATGGCGGATGTTGAAACTTAAATTTGTTGTTTCAACTCAATTTTCTTTCACATATTCGGCTACAAAAAAAAACCATTCATTCACACGGATGACAATATAATATAGAACAAGTGATAACAATTTTCACTGATCGGTAAAGCTCTTCTTGAGTTACAGTGCCCACCGACTTCGAAAAGACGGTTTCGTTCTTAAAGTTTTGAGTACCAGTAGCATGCAAAACATCTTTCTGTTAGAAAATGCCAAAAACTTGATTTTCTCAAAATCCCAATTGAGGGTACTCCCTTAAGTTAGTTGCAGGTTTGTTGCTTAAGTCCATGGAATTTATTATTTCTGTACTTTTTTTTGTTGGATGCGATGTCTTCATTGATGATATAATATTCTTTTTTATATAAATGTTGTTTTGTTTTTTAGTAATTACAAAGAAAAATCGTGACTATGTACATTCTATTTTTCATGCATCGTACGTAAAACCGAACACATTTTGGTGAAGTTTTTACTTCACGCTCGTTACAGGCAACAATTTCGTTATAGTGAACAGGCCCGGTTTTTGTTAGTTCACTATACCGAGCGTCTACTGAAGTATCAATCACCAATCACTCAATCGACTATCGACAGAAGTCGATCATTGATACTCGCAATCGAAGACTGTTCAAAATTATTCCAATACTTTCATATACTGTGGGTCTCTTAAAACATTTTCATCCTTCAGTCTAAATTGTAAATCTAGTTTTGCCGACAGAAAAACGTCACCATTCGTCTGATTTTCGCAAAGTTTTTACAATTGAAATATGCATTTTCGTAATTTTTGGCCCTAACGCTATGGTATATTGACTACATGAATCTATTACGAAAAGTGTACTTAGCTTCTAAGCTGGAATACAGTATAGTTTTTCCAATCAGTGCTTCCGACAACAAACGCATCGAAGCGTTGACGACGCTAGTCATAAAAGCTAATATTTAATGCAGAACAATTCTCAAATTAGTATGAACGTAGTTAAAGCAATTGCAGCCAACTTTTCGTGCAGCAGTAAATACAAAAGCAAACATGTTTTTATGTTATTTCGGTACTCGGGGGTCCAAATAGAAGGAAATTAAATTCCTCATGCCGTTGTTCACCTAAAATAAAAATATCCAAAATATTTGTAAAAAATGGCTCAAAATAATTAAAATTTATTCATTTATCCCTATTATTTAGCAAATTTGTATTATTTTTTCATGCAATCGTGATTGATATTTTCAAATTACTTCGTCAATTTGATTGTCACCCTGTTGTTCTTAATATACCAATGTACCTACAAGATGCTCAAACACAAAGCCAACAACAATTCCCATCAACCACTACCATAGAGTATAGGATAAAACCACTATCGAAGAGTACACGAACCAAGCAGCATCCTACTCATCCACAACAGGAGCAACAACGGAAAATTCTGATTAAATTTCTCCCAAAAGGCGGAGGAGGCTAAGCACCCCCAATACCACCCACACATTTCTAACAAATACAGAAATTCACCCCCGCCATAGAGAATATCCGTTTCGGTCCGTGCTTAGACAAAAAAGCAAAGGACTGGTTCCAGTTAAAAGGGGTTGGTTTCGCGTTGGCTTTGCCTTGCTGCTGCATCCAGATGACAACTAATACGCTTTAGTTCCACCCTCGGAGCCTCTCGAAAGCACATTTACGCTGCGAGATCCAGAACGAAAAAAAATCGCAGATACTTTACTAAGCACAGATACTTTCTGATTGTTCTCGATCAGCCGCCTCTCACTCTCTTACACGTATGTACTTAAAACATATGTATGCATGTATTTAGCTTTCCGCAGAGGCAACAAGTTTCCATTAATCAAAAAAGATGAACTGTGTATAGAAGAAAATAAATGAAAATGTACGTGTATCCGTAGTACTCCGGAAAAATAGAAAAAAGTATAATACCATGCACACGTGTGCGTGGATGGCTTGGCCTGCTGTATTAAAGGCTCGATATTTGGAAAATCGTAGTGCACCACAGCGCGTCTTCTTCGCAGTGGAATCGAGAAACCCCAGACTGAAAGTTTTCCCATTCATTCATTCATTCATCCATTCGAGTGCGTAGAGTCGTCGTAGAATTTCCGCGCGCGGCTGTTGATGGTACCAATAGATTGACTGGCAGAGAAAGGGCGACTGTGACTATCGCGAGACGACGACAACGACGATTACAACTACACCACAACGTCGTGGGTCGTTCGTGTGCTCCTTAGTGCAGTGAGGGTGGTTCACTGCATTTTTGGCATGGACGCTGATAGGTATTGTAGCATGAGGCAGTGCCACGAGGGACCCTTTCCCTTTTCATTGCTTTTCGGGTTTTTTCTCCCCCCGGCGGATTATCAACTTCAACAATGACATTTTAGAACTCGCATGGTCGTGTTGCACTTGAATCTGTTAGTAAGGGCTTTGCTCTAAGGGAGCTCTCCCTTTTCCTCTTCTATTTTTTTTTTTATCATCGAACACTGTACAGGGCTGTAAATCAAATTGTCTGGTGGATGGCTGGATGGATGATTTAGATGCAACTTGTGGCGTTTTGGTTGAATATACAGATGCGTACGGTGGCCGCTATTGTACTCATCAACTAATATAACGTTATGGTTTAGTTGCAATGTACATATGTGTGTATATCCGAAGATTATCTAAAAATGTTAAATCAATCAAAAAATTAAATACTAGGTATCACTTATTGAATGTCACTCAAGAGGATATCTTATTGTTCTCAGTCAATAGTGTGCAATTGATAAAAATATGTAGTTTCACGCGGGAGACTTTAAGCAAGATTGTTTTAATCTTTGTTTCCTTTTCCCTCGGCGACGAATTTAGCGGGTGTAAAAGCGCCCTTACAAGCAATTATAAAAACCACATTGAAGTGAGTCTAACTAAAAATTGTGAAAAATATGTCAAAAATGTCCATAGTCACATTAGTTTATATTAAACGCGTTAAATAGTCAAGGAATGAAAGTAATGTACATATGCACATTTTATACCAACATGACTTATGTTTCTTAACGACTCTTATCTGCGTAAAATTGAAACATGTGTTTAATATAAGCTACAAGACATTTTTATTTTAGCTTAAGATTGAACTCATTTATAAATTCTTTGTGTCATTTTCATTTTTGTTCATAACAGCTTCAATCCGTTTAGGCGCGGAGTGATAGACTTGATTTAAAGTTAGATCTCATCCATTGACTGTCTATATGATTCAAGTTGGCTGATTAAGAAGGCTATTCTAAAAGCTAAACTGTTCAACCTTTAACCATTTGGTGTTACGTTTTACCAAATTCTTGGGGTTATTGTCTTTTTGATATCGTCATTCGAGTGGCAAGAATGGTTACAAATACTGTTTTCGTCATTAATATCGATTACCGTGGCGTTGTGGGTATGTGAGTCTACGCAACTGAACAAATTTTCACAGCCCCACCTCGTCTGGATTCTCAAAGTCTAATAGCTAGAAATGAAGTACTCGAGAGATGGCCAACTTCACAGCAGATTATCCACTTGGCCATCGACGAATTTGAGAGGTTTTTTGACAGGTATGCACTATATAATGTGAATGCCGTTATCTGATTAGTCAATTTGGTTTGTTAATATAGCTACCGAGAGGTAGCTAAAAATACTGAACGGTCCCTTCCACTCGTGGGAGGACAATAGTAAGCACAGCGGGCTGTTATTACTTCCATGTTTTGAAAATTAAGGAATATTACCATAAGTAAACCCATTTATTCCCAGAGTTTCGTTAAAGCAACACTGAAACAAATCCACAACTTAAAGTACTAAATGCGGTTCTAAAATTATTTTTATGAATTCTCCTATAATAAATAATATTTATTTTCTGTGATATTACTTCCTTAGCGATATAGCGAAAGCTATTTTTTATGGAACATTGATAAGGCTGTAGGCGAGGTGAACCTTAGCCTAGCTCCTACAGCGACCACTCCTGTTGTGCACGCCCTCTAGCGTGTGAATGGGACCCACAGTTTTATGTCGACTCCAAGCATCGAAGTTTGAGATAGTATACTCTTTGAGCATAATCAGTGACTCGAAAGATATTGAGCTGTGAATTGTGAAAATTGCTAGTCTAGGGCATTGTTCCCAGCACCAATAGCTATAAGTCGACTCTTCTACTAACTACACAATGATTGAAAAGAAGAGTAATTTCAAGGAACGTGTTTCCGTAAAACTATTTATATTTCGGCTTACAAGCGAAAACCCAAACATTCAACAGAAGGATTGGCTTAGTAAAAATATACTGAAAGTCTATAAAACTGTTACAACTAAAAAAATGGATTTTGTTTTTAATAGTTTCATAATGAACATTTTTTCATAATTTAATTCAATGGGTTTATATTTAATTAAAATTTAATATGTGTTAAATTGAAGTCCCTTGGGCAATTACTTGCAAAAGCTACAATTGAATATTTGATTACATCTCTTCACGACCCTGGTCGTGTTTACTGAGTAGCCGTGTTTTTGATCAGAAATATGAGAGATATATGATAATGGATATATTACGCTTCTCTGATTTGAAGTCTTTTGACAAACTGAACCACAAAATTCTATGCTAAAAACTAAGACAAGAATTAAGTTTTTTCTAAAAAACAACTTTAGCGTCTTCAAAGCTTTATTTTAGATATGCTTCAAAGAATGGTACATATTCGGGGACTACATCAATTTCAAAACATTTTGAGCAATAGGTTGATGATGATGATGTGTACGTTCTTAGAATGGAATCATTACTTCATCATTACAAATACTTCGCTCGCTCTCATCGAACTTATTCCATTGCGCCATCACTAAGTAAACTCCCGTTTACATTTTATCAGCACATATTTTGGTCTATAATTTAATTAAGTTTCTTTCAAAATTTGAGCGTTTATTTAAGAAGAACATGTGCAATAGTATTATTCAAAGTATTGCCCATCTGAAGCTACGACTTGTTCCCATCTTTCCGGCAATTTGTGGATTCCATCCCAAAAAACTGCACCGGCTTGGCAGCCAAGAATGAATCAAGTCAATTTTTGATATTCTGCTCTGATGTGAACCGTATTTCAGTGAGGGCGTTCTGCATCGACCGGAACAAATTGTAGTCAGATGGGGCAAGGTCTGGGCTATAAGGCGGGTGGGGTAAAACTTCCCATCCACTGTTTTTCAAATAGTTCTTAACCGGAATAGCAACGTGTCTGATCTGGATATTGCCTCGTGTCTGGCCGCATATTCCGGACGTTTATCAGCTACTGCTCTCTTCAAACGGATTAACTGTATTCGGTAGCATTGTCCATTGATGATTTCAACTGGTTTTTGGCTGGTTGGCCAAGCCAAAATCACCTTTTAAATCGTGCAATCCACTTTTGGCTCGTTCGCTCAGCTAGCGCATGTTCACCATAAACTTCCCCTAAAATACGATGACTTTCGGCAGCAGTTTTCTTCATATTAAAGTAATGAAGAAGATCTCCCCGCAAAAACACTTTTTCAGGCACATAGTTCGACATATTTGAGTGAAAAAAAAGACTGTTGCTTACGCTTCAATTGAATGACGTATACTGAAAAGAAATACAATGACAGTAGCTTTCCAACGCATGTTCCAATGGAATAACACAAGTTACGCCATCTCTTAACAAACCACACACACGAATTAAATTATAGACCCAATATCTATTATTAATAAATTTAATTAATGTATCCGCTTCCAAAGCCGAAAAGGAAATACCCAATAAGATCTGCCAAAAAATTAGAAGTGAGAAGAGAGTATGTCAGGCAGGGCCAGCTATGTGTAGCATATCGAATTAAAATCTTAAAAATGATTTTAAAAAAAATTATATTATAACTTTCAGTTATCCAGGGACTTCTTCTACCTGCTCTCTCTAGTACTAACATCGGTGAGAAGAACAAAACGCAGAATTACTCTCTCCAACTCAGTTTCGTTCGGCTCAATTCAAAAAGCAATTGAGAGAGCCTGAGAGCGCCCACTCTAAAAGGACTAGAGTTTCGACTACACATTGATCATCCCAGTCCTGGTCTACACAGCAGAGGCATGGTCAATTCCTGAAAATGACCTGAAGAGACCAACGTCTGGAAAGACTTTTTGGATGAAGCTTCGATGGGTAAAGAACAATAAAAGAAAGGAAAATAATAATAAAATTGCTTAGTTATTCTTGTTTACAGATTTATTTGTGTTACTAGGTAAAAACACAAAGATAAGGTACAAGTAAATCAGTGTGATTAAAATGTACACTGTAAAATTAACGTTACTGCTTTCTGTTCGACACAGCTATGCTTTTGCCGAATGTTTGTAAACTCTATCTTAGGGATGAAAATATTTTATCGACACAGGGCACTTTAAGTATGTGCACCTTTTATTCCTATTTACCATCAGTCAGGAATGCCGGTTGGGCAAACGACACTACCGACGAGGTTAAGGCTCACTAAAAGAGAATAATTGTCACCTCATATGCTCATTGACGCAAGGGATTCATTGAGGGGAGTAAATCTCGGCCAACCCACGTCTTTGATAATTTCCTTATAGCTTCAGAACTTAGCCATCTAAGCTCCACCAGTCAAAAAAGATGCATTTTAACAATGCATCTCAGTGCACACCGAAGATTGCCAGAGCTTACGAAGGGAAACTAAGTGAGAGACTCTCCAGTATGCCAACGTTGGCGCTTGCGAGCATACAAAAGTGTGCTGCAACTCAAAACAAGGGTGGTGCAAGAGGAGTATCAAGCAAGAAGACGGGAGGAGAAAAAGAGTTTCTTCACGTAAAGAAAATGTATCTTGCAACTTTTCAGCTCAAAGATATTTACAAACCTAACGACAAACACAAAATACGGGCCTTTTAAGAATAAAGTCTGGCAACAAACCTTAAAAAAGGCTCCTCGAAATTATGAGGGTATTCTTGTAACCGAACTGCAGGTAATAGTGGAAGTATTTAAGCAGGCATGACTAGGAGAGACTGTTGTCCTCCCACCCAGATTTGAAGACGTCGCCATCAAAATTAAGAAAACTATCAGCAAATCACCCGAAAGAGGTGGGCCGTGAAAAGTATTTTGCTGGTACCGGGAATCGAACCTGGGCTGCCTCTTTCGAGTCACTGACAATGCTCAAGGAGTATAAGTATCTAGAAAAACCTTGTCAAACTACCCGTTCGGTATCGGCATAAGACTGTAGGTCACTTCATCTCCTAGCACGCACAACATGCCCTCTATGGGCTGTAGTACCACTCGATTCTATAATTTTGCGTATGCAATTCAAAGACTTTTTAGCCGTTTGAAAATATACTGCACCGGATTTTGGCAAGTAGATGTGCTGTCGTCTGATGTCTTCAATTTGTACAGGTTCAATTTCAGCTTCACTTGACTTTAAGTAAAACACAAAAGGTGTCCCTTATTTCTCCAAAAAGAGAATGAAACATTTTTCCAAAGTTTTAAATGGGTAGATTTATGCCAATGTTTATAGTAAATTTTAGTATATACCAACTCGGTGTATCAGATCTGTCACATAACCTCCTACCAGCACGTCATTTCTTAACTTTTTTTTATCGCATGTGCTGCTGTGGCTAAGTGGGAATGTTAATCGACTCCAATCTAACCTAGGTTTAATTCACGAGGAACTCAATATTATTTGATTTCGTTTCATTTTTATTGCTTATCCATTAAGAATATTAATGTATGAAATAAATATATGAAAAAACCAGCACACTTAAACCATGTTGGTCCATTGTGATACCCACAGTCAGACTACTACCACCGATCGAACTCTCTAGTGATAGTGCCGTTAATTTAAACTCCCTGGGATTCGAACTGGGAACCACACTAACCAAGGGCATTCACCTAACCAACTGCGCCACCCAATCGTAGCTTAAAATATAGCCATAAGTAAATTAACATTTTGTACAATATTAAAAATTAAATTTACATGCAACCATTATTAATTTTAGGGAATTATTTCAGATCATGTTGCACTGATAAGACAAACAAGCTGAACAAAATAACCCACAAATCGAATATTATATTCGCCGATAGCCATTCGATATTTCGAAATTGAAACTGGTTAGGTTATGTAGACAAAGCGTCAATGAGCTATCATGATAAACGCAGTGACCCTATGCAGGGAACCTGGCCATACAGGCTTTCTTTTTTCTGCAAAAGCTGCAGAGACGAGTCCGTCCAACATTTGCGTGTGACCACCAACAGCACCACACTAGCATTATACTCCCCGTTTGTTCTTGGTGGAATGATCACTACCAAGTTAACTTTTGAATTCCTACCTTGTTTGTTTAAGCTTTTTTAAAACCTTTCGCCTCCAATGATTTAGCGTGTACACACTTAGTGGCCAATCCCACAGGGTTGAAACTTCTCAAGCAACTCAAACTAGCACTAGAGGCTCGGTCTTCCAGAAGTCCGTGCAACTGATGACATTGACTCGATTCACAGCGTTGAGACGGACACGCCTCACATGGCGCTGCGTAAAATAACCCGTCTCGGCGCAGAGGCATGGATAATCACAAATGCGGGTTAATAAATACTAAGTCTCTTTGATAGAAGAGTTTCGAAGCTCTCATTGGTCTGTGTGCGTTGACGGCATTTGGAAGAAACGATTTAAATACGAACTGTACTGGGTGTACAACGACAAATCCAACGCCCAAGGTGGCATGTGGTCTCACTCAGCTCTGGCCTTAAGAGGCTTCGACCCCGAACATATGGGATAACGAAATAGCGTCTAAGGTGGTGCACCCAGTTGGAGAATGACCACAGCCAACTTGGCTTGCGAACCTGGATGTAGCTTGCCATCGTCGTTCTAATTGGAGAGACTTGTTGGTTGAGGCCTTGGTCCACTCCCGGACTGAAGCGTCGCACAAAGAAGAACTTCAAGCGCGAAAGTTACATTTACCTCAGACGTCTCTGTGGCCTGGTACATTAGACGAATGTTAAACTGTTCAAATATCTCCTCTAAATCTAAGGGACAGCAAGATGCTAACTTGGATTTCAATGATACCAGCTCCAGGCTGACCTGAGAAAGGATCTAGGTTAGGTTAGGTTGAAGTGGCTGACTGCCGCGCAAAGGACAACATACACACTTAGGTCAAGTATAGGCCCATTGTGCCACCACGCGGATCTTGGGGTACCTATTCCGCAAACCAATTAGCGCTTTTAATAAAGCGACGAAGAAGGCTGATTCTAATATTGCTCAGTTGAGCCAGATTATTCGTCGTCGTTCCTTCAGCTTCTACAAAAATCATTGTAAGGAAGGCCTAGTCCAGAGGCGTGCCCAGTTAGAACGTCAATAAGAGATCCGAGATTTGGCCTGCTTAATCCGATCAAGCTAAGCGATCGTTTGGTGTCGATCATAGGCCAGAGTTGCTTTTTGATCCGGCATCCTTTGCCTGGTGTCTATCCGCTGTTTGTTTGAGCAAGCGTTTCAAGCTTAAGCAGATGTTTTATAGTAGCTATAGGCATGGAGGGTGGGTCTCCACCCGGAAAGTGTACAGAGTATGTGCTGTTTCTAGCGAGTTCGTCCGCTTCGGAATTCTCTTTAATGTCACAGTGTCCACATAAGGTGGATGTTAAAGTACTTGGCCATCTCGTTAAGAGATAGGCTGCAATTAGGGGAAGTCTTAGAGTTGAAGGTGACAGAGTCCAGAGATTTGATCGCTGCCTGGCTGTCGGAACAGATGATGATATCTGTGCTTGATATTACACTGTTTTTTACTGTGCTTGCTTAATCGCTAAGAAAGAAAGGATCTAACTTCATGTTTATTAATCGGGCCGGCGACCCATGCAGAGTTTGAGTTTGAGCAAACGCTGCCTTCCCCCGCTGATAGATCTTCTCATGCAGCATACAGTCATCAAGACCAATCCGTTTTACGTCAGCGATTACTTAGTTTTTTTTTTTTGGAGATTCGGTCTTCCTCTCCTTCTAGAACTAGGAGGCTCGGATTCAAAGACCCTCTCAGCTGAACCATTTTTGTTTGACATTCATTTTGAACCCAGTTTCTTTCAACAAACCGAAGAGGAACCTTTTTTCAAGTGCGATTCTACGTCGGATCTCCACTGTAATGGCGTTCGTGGAGTTCACCAAGGTATACAAGGTGTACAAACCCCTTTATTACCTCGTAATTCTAGCTACCGAACATTATGTTTTGTCATAGGTGGTGTGTGACGGAACGGTTCTTGGTCGACAGCACATATTTTGTTTCGTCCTCATTTACCTTAAGAGCACCTCGTCTCACCTCTTCTTCAATGTATCCTTCCTAATCAAATTAAAACCAGCTCGTCTCACCTCTTCTTCAATTGTCGTGAATCCTTCCACTACGATACGTTGAGAACGCACGACTATATGGATGTCATCCGCGTAACCCAACAGTTGGACTGACTTGTAGAAGATAGTGCCTTCCGTGTGGTACGAATGGAATTATACCCATGATCAGCGCCGTAAGATTCCTAAATTTATCATATTTGTAAGATTCTTAGACATGAAATTTTTTCCAAGATTTTTGAGCTAGGAAACCATTCAAAGATTTCGAATTTCCAAATTTTTGTATAAAAATTCATTTGCAAATATTCCAAAAGAAATATGAATGGAAGTAATAAATAACATTGAAGTCGTCTATCGAATCTTAAAAATATTTGACTTTAAAAACCAATTTCTTGAAGGTTTAACCCTTCTATACCACTAAGCATAATGAAAAAAAGGTACAGTATTTTTATTCGTTATTCGAAAGGTTTCAAACTTCGATCAACATGTTTGTTTCTTAGTCCATTCAAAAAGGGCTGTTTCCGTTTGTGGCATTTTATACTTCTGCGATAGATCTAAACCTCAATTGTAATTAAACCGTCTTACTTTTGCTTCGAAGGAGCAAGTAAGACGTATGGAAGTAATACGCGAACTGCACACAGCACAAGGCAAAAAAAAAATAATTAAACAAACATAAATGAGTACCGCTAGTAACGTACAATGATTTTGCTCGGGATAACACCTTATTCACTTTTTCTTGTCACCCAGGGTTTCAGAATGAAAATGGCGGAAATGGGTATCAGAAATGAAGTATTATAGAGCTGGCCAACTTCACAACATATTGACCCCCAGCCCATCGACGAAATTGAGAGACTTTTCGACAGCTTTTCATGCATTTTTGAGAGTTATTCACGAAATAACGTGAATGTCGTTCTCTGATTGGTCATGTTAAGGGACAAGAGAGGTAGAAGTTGGCTGTCTGTAGAATAATCTGATGAGGATATTGCGAGTTTTTAAAAATTATAACACCAAAGTAAACAAAAGGAAATAAAATAACTTTCATTAATTACCTTTTCTTATTTTAAATGTTTGAAGAGAACTTTGATATAAAATATTTAAGGAAAGAATTTTTAATGTTTGGGATTGCATGTTTCTTTTTTTTTTTTTCAATCCCAGTTTTTGAATTGTTATTTAATAAAGGGGACAGGGGTTTGGTAACCCTACTGTCAGCTCTTACCTTTTACAGTTATGACAACGACAAGACAAAAAATCACATTTCCAAATAGCAAACAATTTTCACGAATTCAGGTTTTAGAGTACGTAATGCATTTTTTTCCAGTTCACATTATCGGGGTTACCATCGAGAATCTACTGTGCTACTAAGGTAAGCTGACTCGGATTAAACAATCTGTAGGTAGGTATAACTAATTTGAAATCATCAAAGATACCTTCATCTACATCAGCAGGTATTTAAGCATATTTTTCGTCTAACTACAATCCACTGAAGAGTGAATATACTAACAATCTCTGCAAAATTATTATATTATTTCAATTAAATTAATTTTTTGGAAATTATCTGCCCGCCCGCTTGTACACGCAAACCCAACAAAACTGACAAAAATGAACAGTCCAACGGCGATTAAATGAACCCAAAGATCGCCAAACGAACGTAACCATTGAACATATTTCACCTTCCGGGCACGATTCGCAAATGCTTGCGTAGGTAAATCTACCCAAAGCTTTCAACTGGTGCACTCGATTGCATTCTTAAGGAATCCGCAACACATTCCACACGAGAAGGACAAGCTTTCTTCCAACAGTCTCTCCAGTTTCTAACGATGATGACTCAAGGTTCAAATTCAAATTGTTGATTCATTTTCTAAATAACTGCCATCACAATTCATATACCTACCCAGTGGCCGACTGATGACCGGCGACAGAAGACCAAGAGAGATATTGAATCTTTCAAACTTTAGTCATGCAGTGTCATCTATACTGGATCTATCGGCTGTTAGAGCTGCTTCAGAGAAAATATAGCTCGGCAAAACGAAAAATCTGAAAAACAACAAAAAAAATCTTCCAACCTTCACATAAAATCCGAACTCGTCAACCAACGTACGTGCAGGCAGGCAGCAAGACCCAACAACAAGAACAGCAGCGGTAGCAGTGATAGCAATAGCTACACTATACATGTACATAAACACACTATATACAAGCTTACACTTGCCAGCAACATCACCGCACAAGCGTATGCACATAAGAAGCCACCTAGAGCCTAATTATATACACATAGCTACATACATAGACACACCGACCCAAAATCCGTACACACGACGGATCCATTGGATTCATCCAGCGACAGCACACCACACAGCAAAGCAGCAGAGCCAGCAATTTTATTTCATCGTACCAACAAACTCTACAACCATAGCACAACCGTTGGATCAAACGGGAGGATGGGAAAGAGGAGAACTGAACGGGTGGGTTAGCAAGTCTGTTTGGCTGGCTGACTGCCACTCTCTTGTTACCCAATCGTCAGACAAACCGCCCAAACGACGACAGTGTTCGGTGCTTTTCCACATTATCTTGACTCGCTCTGTGACTGTAGCTACTGCTGTGTGTTGTTTCTCCGTTGTCATTATATCGCAACAAAAATATCATATATAGCCCATGCCTAGCTATATAGACAGCAGTTGGCAGGCATGATGGCACGTTTGGGGCCGTTGGGGATGGGGAGAAGGTAGAAAACAACAATTCCACGGGCAAATGGCAACAACACTTTGCACCGAGAGATCTCTCTCAGGCACACAACAGTCCCACAGACGAAGAGCACAGGGAAATATTAAAAACGTTCGCTTGTGACGTCTACACCAGCAGCAGCTCTCACTCCGCACAGACAGCAGATACTTGTACTCGAAGTTGAGAGCGACGAGGACGAGAAATCGGAGGTAGGTAGACGAAAATGGAACCGAACAAACGGCGAATATACAGCGGTAGACGAGGAGTAAAAATATAAAATGAAAATCGAAAATGAACGGAGAGGAAAATATCTTTATTTTTTGTTGGGGCAAACAGATATTTTGCGCTCCTCAGACAGTGGCGGCGGAAAGTTTAGTCGAAATGAGCGCAACGCTCCCCATGATTTTCGAAGAGATGTGGGAGTAGTTACGTTCATATTACAGATCGGAATTAAGGCATAGCAACAACCTTAATAGTTGCCTATTGTTGGCCGTTCACCCCACAGATGCTTCATTAATTCAATATATCCTTAGATCATTGGTTATAATATTGGTAAACATTTTTTTTTTTAAATCAAATAAAATATTGTTTTGAGGATAATACGATACGTGGTCTCACTTTTTGAAAACGCAATTTTATAGATCACGATGATATGAGAACAAAATATAAAGGACCGAAAGTTTTCCAGGTGCCTGCCATGCAGTTGTTGACATGCCCTTAGCGGAGCGGATTAAAATCCTTACTTTATAAATGTAGGTGCCACTGTTTTTAAAGTATACACCCAATTTCAGATAAATCAGTTGTTTCGCGATTCCAATTTGAGTCATTTTATAAGGTCAACCCAGAAATGCTTGGATCTACATACCTACTACATATTTCATATTTGTGTGAATAATAGGTAACAGCGTATTAAAGCAGTAATGGAGTGTAAAAAGGAATACGAACAACTCATACGACGTTGGGTGACGGCACTATTTCCAATTTATTTTTTTTATGTTTATTTGTTCCTTAAAAATTATTTAGAATAATAGTGAAAAATGTGATTCTGGAGCAGTCAGGCCCATCACATTCAATTGTCTTTCCAGTAATCAGCCTTTCAATGATAACTATAACTGGCCCCTAATTGAGGCTGACTACTGGACACTCAATTGTTTGACAACTGTAGTACCCCCCCTGTAAAAAATACTTAACAATATTTTATTTAATTAATTTTTTAAATAATCGTACAATGGACTTATCTTTAATATTTTTGTGATCGTAGCTCTTTTTCCCAAACACTTCCAATATTTTTTTTTACTGAAAAGTCACAAAACCGAAGGTTAATACAACTTGAACCAAGCTTTAACTTTGAACAAGATAACCAGCTGCTGCATCGAAACAGAATTTTGCATCTACACCGAGGAACAGTTAGGCTCTTAGAAAATAAACTTTACTATTTTGGTGGGCTTTTTAACGAAGTAAGCCGAGCTTATATGTCATCAACCCAACTACATAACTTGTTTTTTTGAAAATCATGAGCATGAAAACATGGACTTGTTATTTTGATTATGTAGGTAGGTATCTCAAAATTGTGTGTTACTCTTTTTCATCTCCTATGGATATTCGCCAAAAATCCCATTCTGGGCAATGTAGAGATTTAGTTTGCTAATCAATATAAGGAATAATTCGCAATAACCAGTATTGTCATTATATTGTAAGACCAAATTGTTCTTTTCGGCGGTTTCATGCTGAACTGGTTAAGATAATCGAAATTATATCGTGGATGTTTTTTTTTTATTGTGGCAAGAAGTTACATTTTTGGATACAATTTTTGGGTACAGAGATTTGGTTTGGTACCTTACTACTACAATATTTGTACAATTTATATTGAATATATAATATCACAGATTAATATGCAATTAATGATCGTGGATGTACCTTAATCGTAGACGTATTCGAACGTAGGCGAAACCCGGGATGATGACAACAACGAAATCCCATGACTTCTTTAACCATTCCAAACTGACTTAAAAACTAAGGAATTGATCAAGGCATCAATTTACGAAGTAAACGAAAAACTTGTACCTATTCTAACGTAAATTAAGATGAGTTGAAGCGCCAGAATAAACAGCTCCTGTGATTCATTCATACATAGTAATGTATGATGGCTAAATGGTGCACTTCCAAAGTGGAAGTGAAATATTTACTAAATTCTTCCGTTATAATTGTCAATAACAAAAGAACTATGCTATTTTCAGGACATGTATTTATTCAAAATTTCAAGTAAATCGTTCGAAAAGTGTCTGAGCAGTTTCCGGCCAGCTTAAAAAAAAATTTGGTTTTGAACTCACCAAAAATACCAGGAGGTGTTGTTCTAAAATTCGAAAAGCGAGTGGGTCCCTAGATACTTAGAGATTTTTCCCGGACATAATCTTTGGGACATCTCTTTTCTGGTCTTAGAGGACGATTTAAAGAAATAAACAATCCAATAACGCCACCAAACAATATTTTGGATTTTTCATTATGGGTAAGTAGGTACCTAGTCATTATGTTCACAAAATGTGTGCCACCAACGTAAACAAATTGCATCAGTACCTAGTGTTATAAGTTGCATCCATTCAAATAATTTCTGTTTGCATCAACGCTTTGTTGTCTTTGAACTTAAAGCCTTCAACCAATGTTCGCACATTTTCCTTTACATTAAATTTCAGCAGATACAGAAAACTCTCTGAACGCCACTGTCTTACCACATATCTATCTTTTCAACCAGATTCCAGTTTCGAGGGAGCAAAATTAAATATTCTTCAAATGTATATATGCTCAGAAACACATCCATAGGTATATGTATACAAATATACCACAGCAAAATTCACTCGCCCAAATGCACAGCACACACACCCATACCCATCCATCCAAACACTCGTGTCCGCAATCGCCTTCATAATAAGCAACTACTACATATATACGCATAGCTACATTTATACCTCCTCTCCCTTGGTGTTGCTGGTTTTTGTTCTCTTTTCATTATTTTCTCCTTTCTCTCCTACCCTCACTCCCCTTGACGAGTACTGGTTTATAATGGATACGATTCACAGATACACTACATGAACACACACATTCTCCGATGTAAACACACACAACCAAAGCACCTCAATATAACTGCTGAACTTACTCTATCGAAAATTCGTATTTTCCAACCAACACAGGGCATTCTCGGCCATGCACGAGAATATTTCTCGGCAAACGACTACGCGATTGCGACTGTAGTCGTTGTTGTTTGCTACGAAATGCTGATAACTAGGTAGCGACCTCTCTTGGATGATTTTCACAACTATCCTCTGTCGTCGGTTGTTGGTGGTTCACCGTCGCATGTCCGATTGCCTCGCCTTGCCTTGCCCGCCCGTCTTTAACCCATGCCGTGCCCGTGTCATGTGTGCGCTGTGTGTATGTGCGCGCCAGCAGAATATCGAAACCGAAGCGAATGGTGGAATACGAGTAAACTAGTATGGCCTGTGCACTTGATGAAATAGGATGGCGTGCGGAAGTTCGTCTCTCTAAATTTGAAAGCAAAAATAATTTCGTAGATATCAAAGAGTTTTGTTGTCAGTCAGAGACACTAGGAGAATACGTACAAATCTAACGAAGAATATCGTATGTTTCGTAAATGGAAGAATTCATGAAATTTTCAAAAAGAGTTTGATTCGAAATAGTCTTTAAATGCTGTGACGTATATTGATGAAAATTTAATGATTATGTGGGAAGAATACAAAAAATAATGTTCAAAGATCCCTTCAGAGAAGAGTTTTGTTTAGTGATTTGAAAACGAAAGAAAGTGACATAAGTACTAGTTGACAGTTGATACAAATCTCTAAACTTGAGACAAACAGATATTTGAATTAAAAACAAAGTGACTAAATAAATTGGTATAGTAAGGAACTGTGATTGAAGACAAGAAACATTTTGAAATCGCCTAAAAAAGGGTTTTCTGCCTTTGGTTTCTGTTTTATTTTATTTTTTGAAAGTTGATATTTGTACAATGACGTCTGTAACTGTCATCAGGATAGAGGTGTGAATTTTTATTTGAAAATGTGGACAGATCCTAATGTAAGTACATGTTTTAAAAAATCTTATTATTTCCTTTCGTAAGTAGAACAAGTTAACTGCAGCCAAAGGTTTGTTTATGTGTGGGTCTTGAAAGACATCATGCATCCATGCCCTTGATTCGATGATGCTTGGTTATATTGTGCGCGCGATTTTTTTTATAAGTGACAGCAACAATGCTGCGAGTTTTGATTCCGCGATTGTCTGTTTTGCATCTATCCTTCTCCATTGAAACAACATTTGACATGTGTATCGGTTTAGGTCTTTGACGGCTTTGACAATTGTCTAGACTCATTTTTTTTGTGTGCACTTGTCATTCCTCTTTGCTTACTTCTAAGCAGAGAAGGGAATACAAAACACAGCAACGAAAGTGTTTCTCCCAGTTCAACTGTCTTCTATGCGTTCTATTGTTGTGTGTTGTTTTGTTTATATTTTTCGTTGCATTTGTATCGAATTGTAATTTTTGTATTTTTATATTGATTTCAATGAAGATGAAGGAAGTTGTCTGCCAAATAATAATTGAAATTTATTGACGTTTTGGTTGTGTGGACTTTTGGTAACCTAATGCATCAAATAGTAAATGTTGCGGCAAGTGTCACTTGAAGATGTTAGTCTTATGTTGTATATCTTTCGGGGCAAATGTCAAAGTTTTGACAAATGCGGGACAGATCTTTCGATTTTGGATTCATAAATTTCTGATAAGGTCCGGATTCTTGTGGAAGATTTTGTTGAAATTCTGTAGTTGTGATAAAAGTCAAAGTGTATATTCAATTTAAAAATATATCAAAAATGAAGTATGATAGACACGTCCAACTTCTGCCTCTCTTGCCACTTAAAATTTTTGACTACCATATTTTATATCGTTTTCTAAAGCCAAATTGAATAACTGTCAAAAATTCATGAATAACTGTCAAAATGCCTCTGAAATTCGTCGATGGACTAGCGGTCAATCAGCTGTGAAGTTGGGCATCTCTATCATACTTCATTTCTGATAATAACATTCGAAATGAAATTACACATTTTATATGAGATTGTCAACCGCCTGCTTGCATGCATGCCTGCTTATGTTACATGCCTGTACAAAATAAATAACTTTCTAACATTACATTAGTTTAAAATTAATGAAAACATTAGGTCAATACTAATTAATAACTTGGTCGCAAAGGCACACTAATACCTCTTTAACCAATCAATATAAGGAACTTAAATGACAATTTTTGAAACCTAAAATGGGTTCGGTTTCGGAACTGAGTTCCAGATACAGAATGATCTCGAACGCAACTCCTCGATTTTCGCAACAGCTAAATTTAATTTTTTATATTTATTGACGCATTAATCTTAACTTTTCAACTCAATAATTGCAACCCCCAGTTTCTATTAGTTGCGAGAATGGAGAATGTTTTCTTAACTATTGAGCGTATTCATAATTGTAATTAATTCTACAAAATAAATCTTTAGACATTGCCAATGCCTACCAAAAATCTTGCAGAAGCTTTGGTCTTTCATACCCCCTTAAAGCACAGATCAATTGTATACCGTTGAATAGATTCTTCACATTTAATGCCCAATGAATTGATTAAAACAATGTACTTCACACATATGTCACTCAGATTGAAGTACACTTAGAAACGTTTCAAAATCTGGCTTTGGGCGTACATATAGGTATTCTTTTTTATATTCAAAAACAGAAATGAAGTATGATAGAGATGCTCAACTTCTACCTCTCGGCATTTACGGCATTTAAGTTATTTCGTGGATAACTGTCAAAAATTCATGAATAACCGTCAAAATTTGCATGATTATCCGTCAAATTCGTTGATGGAGGGGGTGGGGGGTCAATCAGCTGTGAAGTTGGGTACCTCTGGTATACTTCATTTCTGTTCAAAAATATTAATATGTCATTTTTCCCTTCTATTGGAAGTTGTTTTGTTAGATACACAATTGTATATATGTATTTGTAATACAAAACTTTAAGTAGGTACATACCTATACTTTGGACGATTCTACTAACAGGCCGCCTTAAATGAATTTTCTTTCTTCATAGTTTGCCTCTAATAGTGGGACAACTTTTAATTTAATGTACCTACTCTCAATTTAATACCTACTCTCACTCATAAAATAATTGTATTATCAGCAGTGGGGTTTGTATCTAACCGTACGTCTGTGCAAGCTAGAGCAAATTGTACTATTATTGGTAAATCATTGCTTTACTATGCAAGAAATAAAATAAATCTTAATCTGCAGAGAAGACGAATCATTTGCTTTTAAAAGCACTATCAGGCTATTTTGGCTTACAATATGCCTAGGCCGCTTTTACACTAGTGGTAAGACGAAAAGAAATCACCCACTCCTGTGTGAAAGCATTTCTACCTATTATGCACGGTTTTGAAAATGCGTCTTGTGGCAACATCCTCTTGAGCAGCAAGACGGCAACTAAACTAAGTTAGAAAACCATTTTACTACACTTAGATTATAATCTGGATTTCATCTTCATCCAGTTCATCCGGGTACACGGGACAATCCATTGTTTAAGTTCTGCGACTTTGGCTTCGTACTAACTGGTTGAAAATCAAATATTTTTGAGGATTGCATCAAATACCAGCTATTCAGCAATCCTGAATTAAAGTACCAACGCACGTTGACAGTACATACAAGGGCTTTTTCTTAAACATACCTCCATCCTACGTACTGAACTATCAAATTTGAAATCGAAGCACTTCTCTTGACTGAAATTAATGAAACGATAACGATACAATTAAAGGAATATCTCATACTGATGGTTAAAAAATTTCAACTCACTAATTACAAAATTTTCAACAAGCGCAAACACATCCGCTAAAGGATAAGATAAAAATACCTTGTGTGACACATCTTTGTGTCTGTTTCCACTGAAAAGAATACTATTCAATTGATACCGTTTCTCACCCTTTTCCCACCCCCACTCTAACGACCCAAAGAATAGCTTATCAACAACAACCCTCTCACAGGGAAGATATGTAAGTCACGTGGCAAGATATTCACGTTAATGTTCTGATGCTTCACGTTTTACCTAACCACTACCAGATATATGACACATTATCTACAGACAAATTTATTGAGCATCAAATGAAAATATATAATTTAATTTCCAAGTAGCACTA
Organism: Eristalis tenax; assembly: GCA_905231855.2. Lineage (NCBI taxonomy): Eukaryota > Metazoa > Arthropoda > Insecta > Diptera > Syrphidae > Eristalis > Eristalis tenax. The sequence goes on along the minus strand of HG993124.1, from coordinate 101,713,912 downwards.
CCGGCGGCATGTAATCATAACTGTAAAAATGTAAACAATAACAAACTGACCAAAAAGAAACAAAAACCAAAAAAAAAAAAAAAACTCAGTCACAAGTGAATGGGGCATATAAGAAAGGGAAAAAAGAACACAAAGGTAAACAAACTTCACATCATCTCATCATAAATGTCAAAACATGTGTCCATGGCGTTTCCCACTTTTTTGCGTTCCGCCACGCCGCCACCAATGAAGAGTAACCCAATCATGCACATAACTTAGTTTCCACATTATTACCCAAACTGATAAGATACTCGTATGTCATTGCGACGCAACAGAGAAGATATCTTCTCTTAAACAGTTGACGATGTGCACTGCAGCATGGTAGTTGTTGTCTTCGTCCTGCGTCCGTGAACAACTGTCATTAGATGTTGACTGCCACTGCTTGCTCCCTTCTGAAGATTTTGTATTTATGTCATTTTGTTTATTAGTTTTCTAACCTCTGGCGATATACCAAAAGTGGTCTAATCAGTGGATATTAAAGAGAGAATTGCAATACATAAACACATATATTAATCGCGCATAACAAACTGAAGAGCAAAATACCGGCTAAGAAACGTGATAAAAAAATGCAAAGCTGCCGTACGCAATTATAATGAAAAGAACGAATCTCTAAAGAGAAAATGAGACCAAGACAGGAATTACCGAAGTGCCATTATGAGAAAAGCTTAAAGCAAATGCAAGAAAGACAAAAAATACATTTATTGAATATGGAAATAAAGTAAACTGCCTCTAATCCATATAAAAGAACAACAACCACAGGAACGACAGTAATTGCTCGTCTAACAGCCGGTGCCTCGACGGCGGCAGCTTTAGTCCTCCGCTAAGTCATGTTGCAATACCATTTGTTCTCCGTACGCTGTTATGAACGGAACGTACCAGGAAAGCTCTCGCACTCTCTCTTTTGTCTTGTATTCAATCCGCCTATAATTTCCTATTTTATTATTATTTTGTATCGCAGAGATACGCCGGAGATACTAAATGTATAAATAGGCAGAGTGTGTAGAGAAGACCTCAATAGCCGTGTCGATACACACATGTGGCTGGTATACACTATTTACTATGGCAATGCATTTTGTCGGATACGTGCTGTGTATCTCAGGGTTCTCTGGTTCTAAGCAAAATACTACTAGAAAGCACGTGAAACATCAACATGAAAAATATACGTTTAAACCCGATGTCGGTGTGAAGTGTGTTGCTGCGGCTCTATAGATATACAAGTATATTAACCTTCATCATCATTATCGTAGTCATCGCATCCTCCAACAACACAAGAAGTTGGCAACAAAATTCTTCTTTCAACTGTGTGGCGACACACAAAGATGGATGGGTGCTTGCCGGTGCTGCCGTTAAAAGTCAGTTGGTTTTCGCTGATGGTGGTTGGTTGGATAGGTAGAACTTTTTTTAACCTCTAGAAATCATGTCTCAGATCTGATAGGGTTGCCAAGAAGTTGCGAGCACCTGTCCGCTGTGTACAATAACTTCTGCTTCAATGGTTATGCCATTGAAAATTATTAAATGTGAATATTGTCAAAACGTTGTTAGTTCCTATTAGGATTGAGTTCTTGCATAAATCGGACAATCACCCTTATTCTCTTAGTCGTGTCACATATCGCTGTGACATATTTGTATTTCATTAGTGACTTAAATGTCACATAAAGTGACTAAGGCAATACAAATTTGGCAAAATGACCTGTGACACGACTAGTCAAAATGGCTCACTTAAAGGATGTTATATTCCTTACCAATTAATTTCCTTCTGGACTAAGTTCGTCTTTCCATCGTTATAATTCCGTATAATATCCGGTTTTCCGCATCATGATATAACGGATCTTTGATAATGGTTGCAATAAATATTTTCTTTTAAAAAAGAAACTACCTTCATCAGGTCGGATAAACTGATCTAAGATTAATTCATATTTGAATTTGAATATCTTCGACTGTCATTCGAGATATTAAATAAAAATTGAAATTGTAAGTAAAATTCTATAATATAAATATAAATGGGTTAGTTCATAATTTAAGCTTTAATTTGTATGTAACCTCTGCATTCATCACATCATTCTAAAAGCATATTCTGTCTATGGTAACCCTGTCGCGAATCAATCTGATCTAGAGAAAACACCAGCCAAGCAATTCTCTGTGAACGAAAAATTCGTCGAACTCGACGGCATGTTGTGTGTGGGACACAGAAACCAACAACAACAACTAAAAAGTATCTACATATTTCCATCGACTTGCTGCGGCATAGAACAAACTCTACCAGCGCACACGGCATAAAAACCGAATCATCGACCGAAAAAGAAACTAAAAATAAAATATTTCAACATTCTTTTTTCCCCGGTCGAAGTTTTTTTTTTACTGTTCTCTGTGTCTCTTTGCACACTCCTCTTTGTTCGATTCGTATACATTTTTCGAATCCGAGCATCGGCTACATTTTTTCTGTTCGAATTTTTTTTTTTTTTTTTTTTTGTTGCTGTGTACTCATATTCAGGTTCGGTTTTCATCCCACAGGTCTCTTTCTCTTTTGTCTTGCTGGTGTGTATATACATATATTTGTGTATATAAGTAGGTTATATATCTTCGTATTCATGTGTATTTCTATACTCGCTTGGTTCACATAACGCTTTGTGGAATGTCAAATGAGTTTGTGTATGGATGTGTGTAGACGGTGTATCCATGAGTACGTGCGTTTGTCGGTCACAGTATACGATAGTGTGTGCGTCATCCATGAGTTTCACTTCTCAGTTGTATGCCGCACGAAAGGTTAGTGAAAACCAGGAACGACTACGGCGACATTTGTCGATCTTAGCGCTTATAAGATTCGGAAATGCCTTGTAAAAGGTTGTTTTTTTTTTTTTAAATAACTTATTTTAACAAACAATTTTCAATCGATAGGAAATAAATTGCATAATTTTTCATTGAGAGATTTGCAGACAGCCTAATTTTAACTTTTGAAAGTGTTCTGTTGGTTTTTGCTTTTCAAAATTATTCCCTTTCGATCTGGAGTTCATTTCCATTAGAACTATGCATGCGTTTACAAATTTCTGTATGCTTTTAATTTTTAAACTCAATTGAAGAGAACACTCATGAGCGCGCACACAACCGTAAGCATATTCATGCCCCACTCTCCACCCGATCAATCCATTCCACGGTCACAACATCGGTTTCTGAGAGAGCGTAAGCGGAAGAGAAAATTCTTTGAATTTTCTTATCACACTATTTAAGCCGAATGGAAGAAAACAAGTAATCAAAACAACTGCGAATGCGAGTATAAACATTCAAGCTAAACTTGCTTTGGCCAAAGCTGTTATTAAACGTCACTGCTCGTTGCTACGTAGATCTTGTTCGCTACTCACCTTTGTACCGTCATCTAGATGGGAGTGCATACTTTTGGTCTATATGCAGATTAAATTTTTAGATTTTCTGAATTCCCCTTTTTGAGATATCTATACAAGAAATCGCTGGTTTATCTAATTCGTACGTTTTCAAAAATATATTGCATCGAGATGAAAACAAACGTAAGATGTGTAAGCAACGTAAGTCTTCGCGGTTTAGTTACCTTGAGATAGCCATGTCTGAGGCGCACTAGCATTCACTGTATTACTGTAGTGCTCGCATATGCGTATCATTAATTACGTTATGAGAAAATATCTTCTCATACATTTTTGTTAAAAAAAAACCTATGGTTTGAATATTGCTTAACCATGGATGGTAACCTTAGTCGTTATCCTCATCTCTCTATATTTTTAGCCTTAAGTTGTTAGCTATTTCAACTGCTGGTGTACGAAATATCAGCCATAGAGGATGATCAATTAAAGGTCAATCACAAAAACTTAAACTGTTGATCTACGGTTCGAAGAAGGGTAACCCTGCAGGGTTTGAAAAAATTAGGCGCATGGCTAACACAGAAGACAAATTCTAACATGGACTTCCTAGATCGACGAAGCATGCATAACTTTAGTGTTGTGCATAGCCATCTAGGGTTAATAATTAATTGCCTAGTATTTTCTAAAATGTTCTAAAAGGTATAAGTAAAATAATGTACAATAGTATTCGGCATATGCCTGTTCCTAGCTTAACCCTGTAATGCCCCAGTTATTTTTCTTCGGCGAAACAATTATGTGTTGTAGGGGAGCCAATTGTGAATACCTTTTGTTTTACGGATTTTCATAAGCAAAATCGAAGTTGTTTATGTTGTTAGTTGTATATTCTTAAAATTATGTTGTAAGTGCTTGCTAAACTGGATTTCTTTTTAAAAATATAGTGTCTGTGAGTGAGTAAAATAATTTTCATTATTTGCAGCGTTTTAAGCATGTACCAGCCATATGCAAAATACTTCTGTTTTAGCTTTAATTCATATGTCTAAATAATTTATAGATTTAGATTTAGATTTCAAGATATAGTATGTTATTTTTATAGCACGTATATGTACGGTGTACCAATAGTCACACATGTTAGAAACATGCTCTAGAGAGCTATCTACTCATCCACTGCTCGCTCAAGACATAATATTATTAATTGCAAAATGCATTCTAAAATGTCTCACTTCAAATAGATTACACGCAGTATCACATATACTAATCTACTTCCCTTCATCATTTGAACAACATAAAAAAAAACATCATCAGGAATTGAACAGAATTTGGTTAATGCGCTTTTTGATCCTAGTCTCGAACAAATTAAATTTGCACCTAAGGGTCCTTTAATTAAACCACACAGCTTTTTTTCTCGGTTTGTACGCGTGGTATCTACTGCGTAAACAGACAATATTCTTACACGGTAGACGAAAAAAGAACACAAAGTGCTAGAATCACGTGCAAATTCTGCACCGCTAAAAGAATAGCAAAACAAAACTCCACAAAGCTAAACAACCCAACAGCCCAAAGAAGACAAGAGCAAAAATACAAAAAAAGATATAAATAAAGTAGGTACAAACCAGAACTCATAAGAGAAATAAAGAGTAATAGAGAAGAACATGACAAGAGCCAGACAATCGACCTCCAACCCCCACATTGCCGAAGACTGACAACTAACTCCTCTCGTGCCTACACTATCGCATCCATCGCTCCTACCCTATTCGCATTCTAATCAAATGTCAGAAAGGTATTTCGTTGTGCCGCTGTTTGCTGTTGCTCTGGTGCACTGTTTGTGCAGTTCAGCGCCAGCTGACCATCAAAGCAGCCACCTCAGAGACAGCGTTGTGTTGTGTTAGGGGGATGTCTATTTTCTGTTCCATGGAACATCAAGTTATGATTAAAATAGGTGAATGTATTCGATATTAGTGGGTGAAGTAGTTGTACTGTGATCCTCGTCGCAAATTGATGATATTTGTAGACTAAGAAAACATAATATTTTACTTTTGGGGTAGTTACAGCCGAATCCACAGCTTAGAGCGCCATAAACAGCTAGTATTTATATTTCTTGTTGCTACTAGTTCCATCTATGACATACAAATGTATGGAAATGTGTGATGGACTCGGAAGGGCAACCGCATCACTCATAATTTTTCCTTGCGCAAAATTCTCTTTATGGTGTTATATTCTAATTGACAAATCATCGTAGCCGTTACATGATGGTCCGTACCCGCTTCCTTTGAAATTTCAGCCGTCTCTCAGTCGCTCTTACTCTAACGACAACTCCTGAAGAATGTTAAAAGTTACTTTCATGATCTGAAAAACTATCTCTTCTCTGCTATAACTGAGCTGAGTGCTATAGAATCCGATCCCCTATGAAGTACCACATATACCTTTACTTGCAGCAACAGAAGCTGTCTGATGACTGTGAGAAGAATTTCACAAAATACGAGTCCTTTATATACAGTAAGAAAAAAGGACGCTTATATTTCCTGTCGATGGATCACTACATCACCGTCATCAGAATGCATAGGGTAAAAACTACGTAAATTCAACCAACCAACCTACAAACGAAAAGCAATTCTCTTTCGAGAAGCATGATGTCGCTTCTACCAGCTAGATTGCGGATGCTGCTCTGGTCGATTTTGTAGGCAGGGAGAGCGCATTGACGGCAAATTTAAAAAAGATGTGTAGTACAAAAAATTCAAGTAAAAATAATACCACTCTTTTCTCCTTCTCTTTAATACCCTGTTTCCGTCGTTATTCCCTCCCCAGATTTCAACGTATATTATATGCTTTTGGGATATAAATGAAAATGCAGATGGATGGTGGATGAAATACCAGTGTTATATGATTGCGTTTGTGTAGGTTGGTATATACATATATGCATTTACCACCATGTGGTGCAAAAGAGAGTTTGAGAGGTAAGCGTTGCTAGTTGCTGTTGCTGCGCTGGTGCCTTGCCTTGGGTCGTATCGCTTGGATTGAAGCAATGACATAGCTGAGTACAAGCAGAGTGATAGTTGCAGAGAGGAAAAGAGCGTCGCGGCATCATTGAAGGTGATGCTCTTATACATATTAATTTTGTATGTACTATTTTAGGATTGTACACTCGCAGTTGAGGGTTATGCGATGGTTGGAAAAATCAGCTTAAAACTTATAAAATATTTCCTGAAAATACAAAAAAACGTAAGCACTGTCTTAACTGATTAATTATTTTTTGCAAGAGCTGCCTGGTATTAGGAACAAACATGAATGCATAACCTGATGTCGAAAATATTTTATTATTTTCTTATAACTACAACGTTTCGGAAGTCGTCTCTCTGTTTTGTCCTGCATTATGGAATTGATAGTATTCATTCAGTTAGAAGTAATTATTGCTTCTTTAAAGCACTCTTTTCGGAATAATTATTCTATAGAGAAAATACTTTATACGAAAAATACACAGTCAAGGCAATTTTTTCAGTCTAAAGAGCATACATTTGGGTGGGACTGTAAAGTAAAAATCACTAGTGAACCAAAATTATACGCATACAGAGTCTTCTCAAGTAAAGTCATCATACTCTTCAGTTCAGCTCATTCGCATTTCTTGTCTACCTACATCTGTACCCATACACAGAGAAGTATATGTATATTCGTGTCCCAAACGGCCTTATGTAAGCGTTGCGGATGTTTTGTGGGTGCCCTCTCTCGGCGACAGGGTGCTTCAGTCGGCTTTATTGGTGTATTTTTGTTTGGGAAGTTTTTCTACCCATCGTACATTTTATTATCGCATCGGACATCGACGAAGTGTGTACTGTTTGTCCGTGCCGCTGAATTTCTTATTTTGTCTTTCGGTTTGCAGTTGTTGCAATTTACGAAGTACGTAAATTATTCTCTTCAGTGGATTTTATAAAGTGCGAATGATTTCTAACAATTGTGCAAAAAGGAATTCAATAATTTGTGTTCTCTAGTAGCATACATGGTGTATAAGAGATGAGTGACGGTTCTGTTTTGTAAAATGTCAAAATTTGATTTGACAATTGTGTGATCATCTTGTTTTGGGTCTTACAAGTGACGAGGAGTAATTGTGTTTAATAATTGTTTTAAACGAAAAAATGTGTACTGAGGTAAGTTAAGAGTTCGATGTTTTCACGATCATTTTGTGTTCTGGACTCCAGCTTGATTCGATTCTTAAATATCGTAATCTTGTCTTGTAATTTTGTGTTTAAATTATCTACTAAAAACATTGTGTTTGCTTCACATTTGAAAAAAAAGTAGCAAACATCAAATACATTCCCTTGTCATTCGAATCTAAAGTAATAATACAGAAAATACGGTCTAACTGAGTACAAGTTTCCGCGCCATAATTGACTAGTGTATTATGAATCCATCTCAAGACAATCTGGAGATTATTATTTTAAATATATTTGTATACACATACCTCCTGCCTGAAAGCTTCAATAAACTTTGTGAGGCATGCATCTTAAATATGAAATAAGATTATATTTTACTTAATTTTCAGCTTTTTCTTTACTAGAAGAATAACGTATTGGATCGATGTTAAGTCGGTGTGTCTTACTACGTTGACGTACGATATGGAGCAATACGGTTTTCACCTAAGAAACGTCAGACTTTTCATTAAAAATGAATTGGGATACTGCAATTTTAACTCTCCTTTCCTCAATTTAACATCCCATTGTTCCAACAATACGATGTTCAATTGATCCAACAAGAACTATGTTCCAGCCATTGGAATAATCGTACCACAACATAGCGTAGATTTAACTTTCGCAGTTAACATAACTCACAAAATGTTTTAGCTACACCCTGTTCGTAAATTTCTTCCTCTACCAACAAATCATATCGCGTCGCACATGCAAATAAAAAGTCCCTGAGAATCGCCAGCAACACCAACAAAAACAGCAGAACGAGTATGAATGACCTTTTTGCTGGCAAAGCATATACACAGCGAAAATTCGATTCTCTCCAACAGGGGCACCGTCATCATCCCCAATACTCTGCCAAACATTACACTCCCCCCTAGCCATGCTTCTTGCAGCTGCTGCGAGGCAAGCTGAAGAACAACCAACGTCACATTCACCTCTTTCAGCTGTCACTGCATAGTGATGTTGTGGGGTTGGGCTCCAACTAGGTTGTTGGATAGATTCTCTTCTCACAGCAATGCTTCTCGCAAAAATCCATTCCCAAGTTCCCTCATACCTCATCCCCCGACACCCCGTCTTGTCGAGCTCTCCAACAAATTTAAGTGCTCACAGTATAGCATGGAATGAGATTCACTTCGTCGTCGTCGCTGCTGGCACCGCCGCCGCGCCGCCCACCCTAACCAACAGCATGGAGAAACGACCGCCGTGCCTAGACTGGTGCCGGGCTGGTGATGGTGATGTTTGCCCGTAGTTCATTGAATTGCTGGTTTGATTCTGTTGGCTGTTCGCCTGGACTTGGCCGGTTGACTTGGCGTAGTGTGTGTCATCCAGAACCTCTTCCTGTGTCACTTTTGCTCAAATTGCTGCTGTTTTATTTAAAGATGGAAACACCACGCTACGCTATACAACTCATCCCGCAACTTTTTAAAGTTGATTTCCTTTTATTTTTAGAGAGAACGTTCTCTCTTTGCTTCTCTGATTTGTTTTTTTTTTCATTGGTTTGTTGTGTTCTTGTTTATGTTCAGCTGTATTTTTCCATTTCCCCCCATTTCTCGTGTGTTTGTTTCATTGCGTATTGGAATCAATTGATCAACATGTTGCTATTTTAGCTTTTGTTGCGTTCATCACCACTTGTACCATGAACATGACTGTCTACACATAATGCTGGCAGTATTTAGTCGAATTCCAGACATCGATTGAGAATGTTGTTAGAGCAGGTTCCTTTTGTTTCAATACAGGGATTTCCATGCATCATGAGTTTCATAAGAAGATTTAGTGATGACGTTTGAATGATGAATGTAGACTGTAGTCTAGATTACTATGTACCGATGTCGTAAAGCATCGCTGTTGGAACTGAGAACTTACTGCCTATGGGTTGGGTATAAACGACAACTTAGTAGGTACCTTAGTGGCTTGAAGTATCTAATTAAATTTGAAGAAATTGGGTTACGATGTTTCTTTCAATTCAAACTCGAGTTAAATCCTCAGTGTAAAATTCGGCAATCCTAGGTATTCTTATATAGATAAATGAAAGTAAATCCTACTGAGTTCGTGGTTATTAGTAGGAAAACCATGACTTAACACCACAACTTCACCTGCCGGTAATTCATTTCAAGTTTTCCTTTTCCATGTGACGACGGCGGCTTTTTCTAACTTCCTTGTTACACTTGCAGTGGATCATGTGTGAGTACTGCTAACACCATCAACATAAGGTATTCATAATTTCCCTTCATCATTAAAAGTTCACCACATTTTACAAAACTCTTCAATGTTGACGTCTTAACTTGTATCTCCTTTCGAATGGAGATCCGCACACTCAAAGATAACACACAAATAAAAGCATGTAAATAAATTATACCTACATCCCCAAGCACGTGGTTGTTTTGAATTGAAATGCAATTTTCTCTTTTTCGCTCTCTTCGGAAATCCTCCTTAGCATTTTCTTAAATTTTCTCCTTTCTCCCCACTCCCTTCAAATACGAAAAAAAAACTTTCAACCAGTTGCTTTGCTGTATGTTGCGCTGCATGCATGCCAGTTTTGCTGTATCGCATTATCAATGGTGCGCGGCGCTAGCTCTTGGTGAAATGGTCGTGCAACGAACGAGAATGCATGTCAAGCAATTACATCTTGTTTTGTTTTTCTGTATTTCTTCGTATGATTTGATTTCTAGCTCTCTTCGCTTTTAATTTTCTCTTCCCTTTTTTTTTATAGAGCCATGACAATTGAATTAATTTTGTTTTCTTTTTCGCTCATCCTTTACTCACTTGCTGTGCAACTGTCATCAATAGCGATGGCTACGCTTAGGCACATTGGACCCTTATTTATCCGTTCATAGACAACGAAGTTCCTCAAGAGTGGTGTGTAATTTAGTCGCCAAAAGCCCTTTCATCAAATCTATTCGAGACGGGAATAATAGAATGACTTGTCTTGAATAATGTCAATCTAGGCGATCGTGGAAAACAGCAAATAGGCAAAAAATAGTTTGTGCCTAATTTTGGGACTTCAGAAATTTGTTTATTGAGCACTTGTTGATGGATGGTTGATGGCTGTTGGAAGGGTTGATAAAATAAACTTTTATACAAAATTCAACAGTGAATTACCATCGGCGTCAGATATGCTGCTACACTCACTCTCATCTTATAAGTCAGAAAGTATCATACTCTCATGGAAAAAATAAAGTTCGGAGAAGAAGAGGAACTAGAGAAAAAAAACTCGTGCTCAGAAATTTCAATACTCAGGCTCGAGGTAAAACGGTAGACCTTCTGATGCCAGTCATTCATATGACTGTGTCGAGCCAGGCATTTAGTCAGTCACACAGTCACTCGTGGAAATAACAATAATAATGGAATGGAATTCCAATAGAGTGAGTGTGAAGTGGAAGAGATGGAGTAAGAGAGATAGCATCTATAAAATGTGCGCATGAGTAATTGACTGAAGTCACGAACGCACAGTGTGAAGCAGCAAAAAGCAACGTAAGAAACTTTTTGTATTCCTTTGCTTCTGGTTGCTGCTTGATTTCGAGCAGCGTGCAAAGAGCTGAATTGGAGAATGAGGCTAGAGAGATCGGTGTGAGATTGAGATTTTCTTTTAGTGATTTTATGCTAGAGCGAAAGGAACTCTGAACTGGACTGTTCTTGATGTATAAATTCGGGTTTATGGCATAAGGAATTATGGATATTTTACAATGCCGTAAGAAATAATTTACTTGAACTTTAGAATTCAAATCAATTTTGAGTTAAGCCATAGTGTCTCCACCTGCAACAATGGTATTGATGTCAATGATACCTGACGACGCCGACTACAAGCCATAGACGCCTCAACGTCAGTCACAATCTAACACATCCGCGCAAATTGATATTTCCCATCGTAGGTATATGGAAGGGGTTACGTCACCCAATTGTGTGTTGGTCAGTGCTGCACATCACACAGAAAATGTGGCACTGGAGGAAGCACGTTCAATATCGGTAACCAGACAATCATAAACCACCCTCGCCACCACGACCATAGTCATCCAATTCATAATAACCATCATTGCCACAATCATCACCTGATAACACACTTACGCTACACAAAACGAACACAAATTTCTTCGATAGCCAGTCAGCCGCTCATTCCTTCCCAATCTCATATAACACAGATGATTATGACGATGACGACAATGGGTTGCAGGGGAGGGCATAAACAGGTATTGGAAGATGGTGAATAGAATGAACATGTAGAATCACCATGGTGAACTTCGATTTATTGAACGCATCCAACCGTCATATAAATTGTGACAGCAGCTAGCACAATGTGCAAGTGTCATGCTGAGAGATTTTTATTAATTAAGTATTTTCGCTCGCGCGATTTTTGATCATTGCTATATGGTAGATACATCTACGACATATCAATATTTGATTTAACAAAAAATCATTTTTAGGAGAATTAAATTCGTTTTCATCTACTGTCGAACCTTCATAAGCCGAATAGTTACGGGAACAAATATTTTGTTCGATTTATGAAATGTTCGAGTTGAGGAGTGTAAAATACGGGAAAATTTAAGTCTATAAGTTCTGAAACATTCAACAAATTTTGTTCGATTTATAGAACAATTCGTCTTAAATATAATAAGTTGTATTATTCATCTATTAAAGCTGTATTATCTGCAAAAGCAAGTTATAGAGAGATAAAAGCAGGTAAAATAATTTCACACATTTAGGCTCCAATAGAACCTACTCTTATACTCTCTGAATCACTGGTTTGTATATATAGGAATGACTAGGTATATTCAATTTTAATATCCCTGCAATGATATTATGGTAGAGTATGTCCACATATTTGTAGGTATGTTTGTACGTTGGTGCATACGAGAGTGTAATACACACTGTATGGAATCGACCAAAAACCACCTGAACTGTACGTACTGAACTGAACTGTGCCATCGCCATTACCACCCCTAAGATCAGACCCTTTTTCGTGTGTTTGTGTGTAAGTTATTCAGCAACCTTCTGGCCTCTCCTCCCCCCAGAAAACACCACCTTCTTACGGACTCTTCATTTTCATCTCCCCCTTATTCTCTACCATCCCTTTGGCATGGCTTTGCCTGATGCGGTTAGTTTATAACCCAGCGCTCGTCGTTTCCATTATATCTTTCGCTCCTCCAGCCTTTTATACGTCATGATGTCGACCGACGTATGTATTCGCCCACCCTATGTTGTGTGTGTGTGTATATGCGCATCTGTATGTACCATTCTCACTACGAACACCTACAAAAAGACAGAGTGAATGAGCAGAGGGTGGCAAATTTATCCTTGCCATTATGCATTGCCGGTCACCAGCCCCCATTTAGATGGTCCCAACAATAGTATGAATCTCCTCATCCACCCCGAAGGTCCTCCTGTCATTTTATAAAACCGTATAACAGTCAACCTACATATATAAAATAATAATAATTATTACACACACATATATCTACATGCCTACACAGGGGCTGAACAGACCGTTGGCAAAAGGAAAAAGCGTGGAAAGCTTTCATTCTATCGTTAGCAGCAACACAGGGGGTATTGAGACTCAAGGGTGGGGTTGTTAAGTGTGGTAGATCGATGTTGGTTGGTAGTAGAGGTGGTGGTGGGTGTCGGATGGGGAGGTGAATGGTGGTAAGTGGTAACGATGGTGAGTGGGTGAATGTCAGTGGTGGTGGTTTTGTATCCACGGCAACCATTAAGTCGAGCACACACACACACAGAAATATATTAACCCACCAACCCATCTCACCAGTGGGAGACATACAGTGGGTTGTAAAAATTGTATAAAGCCACCCTTAAGTACTAAAGCTGCTGCTTTGCTGTGCTCCGCTGCTGCTACCGTAATGCTGCTGCTCCTACTCCTGCTGCTGGTGGTGGTGTTGATGATGGTAGCTTGCTGCTACTTCTGTTCGTTACGTATCTATTGGAAAGAGCCCTGAGAGGTGGAATACATTTATACCTCAACGACAAGCACGTCCGAAGGAAAAGGAGAAAACATGGGGTGCGACAGGGACAGCAAAATCATTATCCTGGAATCATTATTCCGATGCCGCTGTGCTTCCCCTATCCTTTACAGCTTGATTTCATTATATTGTGTATGTGTACCGTGTTTTTGAGAGTGTATGAAACGCCACTTACCACCCACACTGTTATCCACCCAATTTTTAATTCACCACTATTTCGTCGTCGTCGTTCTCTACCAAAACACCCACCGCCAGCCTCATTTGGATTGTGTTTTCATTTCGTTCTCTCTCTCTAACGTTTCATTTCTTTTTTTGTGTTTATATCGAAATTCGAAAGCAATGTGGACCAATCAACCTGCAGCCCACACACACCCCGTTCTCTGGCCGAATATAAATTAAATAAAGCTTTAATTTTGAGGCAACTCTCCAGGCTTTAAACTTGTGTGTGCTGTGCATGGATACGTATTCGTTTTAAAGACTTGTGAATGTTCTTTAATATGATGGATTTTTTGGTGAATTTAAGTTCACGTAACAACGTAGTCAGTCCTTGGTGGGATTTAGGCTTTCCCCCTGGAATCGCAAAGGCGATGGGTGATGGTACACAACATTGTAATCAAAACAAACAATAATTTGACGTAAATATGAGAAGGAAAAGTCAGTATGTCAAGAATTCGAGGAGGAATATAAAGTAGAGACGAAATAACTGAGTATCTGAAAGTGTCGGTCAACCGGCTTCGGTTGTCATCGAACGTTGTAGGTATGCGCTTATAATACATGCTTTAACGATATGCATGTGTACATCTTCTTACCGTCTTCGTTGCTACATTGGAAAAGTTAATTTTAAATGGTTTATGGAGATTTTGATTTCCCCAAAAAGAGTAGGTGGTAAAGAGTGATACATAAAGGCGATATTAAACGTAGCAAAAGCACTGTCATCGCGAACGGCAGTTCGAACTCGGTTCGCAACCAAATGCTGCACGCATTGCAGCATGATGCACCGAAATTTCGATTGGTAATGCAATGACTTGGCATATTGTTTATAAATGACGGTATTGGCTTTGAGATATTTATCTTTGGGAAGGTAATAAGTGAACGCGATGGAATCCCTTGCGGAATTAGTTATCAGGATGTTTTGTAAATGGAACCAGCGATAATCTAAAGTTTGTCTTCATCTTATCTCCACTGGCTGTCAGCCGCCGCAAACGATGTTTCAAGTTTAATTGTCGAATTTGTCAGTTCAATTGTGTACTAAGAGTATTGAAGTTAATCTGTGTTTTTGTTGCTAACAAAACAAAGTCAAGTGTAGTCAAATTCTAGGTAAATCATTCCTTGGATTATTTAAAATAAAACTTCAATCTCTAAATTCGTTTTCTCTCTAATGTGCGTTTACACCGCACCTAAATCCAACATTTTGTTTAGTTTCAACATTTCAGCCCAAATGTTCAGCATTTGCCATACATGGACTTCAGTGAAGTGTTGAATTTTGTCCCTGCTTTTGTAAGTTTGTCAAATCGAACAATCCAATGATTTTCCAGCCACATTAACACCTAAATTTATCTTTAAATAAAAATAGCTTGTTAAAAAAGTTTAGGATTTAGGGGTAGTGTAAACGTAATAGGTGCTTAAATAACATTTATTCAAAATTGCAATTTTTATTCAAACATGTCTATATTGATCAGATAGGAGATCAGGCTATATGTACATTTATCTATGTACAAATACTAACCTACAGTGAACTCCTCGATTTTCGCAACATCTAAATATAAATAAATATACTTTATATTTTTATTAAATTAATAACTTTTCAAAGTCAGGAACTCGATAATTGAAACTACCCCAGTTACTATTACTTACGGCAATTGAGAAGACACTACAAACTGTTCAGAAATATTTTATTCTTATTTTTAGGTAGCCTAGTGTCAACGAAAAAGACAAACAAAAACCAGAAACTATTCCAGACTATTGGCAATAGAAACTGCCCAGTTCTTACTTCACATCCATCATCATAGAGCGCGATCATATTTTAAAAGAATACCTTTCTCATCATATTGGAGAAAACTGTTGCATTTTAGACCACTTCTTAGTCTTTGAACATACCCGCCCATCTTCATATCCATCCAACAGCAGCGAGAAGAGTAATGTGGCGAATAATGCAGCCGATGCTATGCTCGCTTCTGTCATCGATGATGATAAGTACATCTCAGATCCAAGGCAAAAATCACTCACTGCGCGCAACACAGTGTGTCTTTCTCTCTCACACACATACACTCTAAATCCACCTAACAGTCCCATCACCAAAAGTCCAGCCATGCAAAATGTTTGCACCAAGTACGAATGCCACCATGAGAGTGACAAGGGTAGAATGGTGGTGAATGGTGTTGTGTGTGGTGGAAAACGAAAAGAAATTTTGTTCAAATTGCATTTTCACATAATTTTAATCTACATTACAGCAATAACAAAAGTCGGTGTCGGCCCAAACTAACCAACCATCGAAAATCTATCCGTCCACCACTGGCAATGGCATCAGCATAAGCAGCAGCGGCACCAAGCAGTACAGTGGTGTTTTCGAGTGACGCCGCCACAGTTACCTCCTCCACCGTCACCGACGAAAATGCCAACCAACACTCGGTGTCGGTGTGTCTTTACGGCTGCCGCGCTGCTGTTTCCATCCAATATTTTGGATTGTGTGGACTGTGGAGCCTTCGTACAATGATGGTTCTATGCTGTGAATTTCTGTTGTTGTTGCCGTTGTCGCTGTTTTCCTTCCCCCACTGTACTTTGACTCCGAACTACCACTGTACTCTGAGTCCACAACAGAGCACAGCACACTACAGTACAGCCTGTACAGTGTCCTGTGTATATCGAAATTGTATTAGTTTCTTTATGAATATAATCTTGAATGTGTGGTTGTTGTTCCCTTGCTTTTCGCTTGCTTGCGTCTGTTCTCTCTAAATTGCGCTGTCGGTGGAATCACACCTACGAGGAAATCGACCTGGCAACACGAAGCGGTTGAAAATCGTAGCCGAGCACACTTCGGCATCGAGCCGAACAACGACGAAGCGTACATCGGCTGTGTTCGTGTCGGTTTGGGTCGATTTCCAGGGTTTGTACATTTTATGTGGAAATACTTTGGTAAACGAACGAACGAAGTGATACACTATGTGTGCTGTTGGCCTCTCTTTCGAGCGAAGAGTGGTGTCTCTGTCGCACTTACGTTGATAGCATGGCAAACTGGCACCAGTGGTGGGTTTTATACTTGGGAACAAAAATACCGAAATGCCTTTCGTCGTCATCGTCGTCGTTGTCGACATCATTCGAGTCTGTACGGTGCTCGTTGATTGGTAAAGTACAGTACAGTTCAAGACTCATCGTTCGGGACAACAATATACGAACCCAACCGAACAGAACCAGCCCAGCCAGCAGCCGAGCATTAGCAGAGTCACCGACAACGAAGTCGGACAGCAATACCACCGGCCAATGTTGAAGATAGCGATAATGATGTTGCGCTGCTGCTTTTGCTGAACCTGGTGTTTGATGATGATAATGATGATGGGGATGACGACTGGTGCTACTTCGGTTGGAGCAGATTTTAAAGCCTTTGTGTGCTATTTTCCTGAATGCGATTTCGCCTCTGCGTCGTCAACTTTTGTGTAGTGCTTCATTCTGCTACTGCCGCTGTGCGCATAGCCAAGGCAAAAAAATTATATTTAGTATGAGTAAATGCATGCATACATAGACGCATATATGCAGCTAGCATCTTGGTTGTGTTCGTAGTTATAGTCGAACTCTAAAGACACTGACCACAATATCTAGGTGCTGGGCAGTGGAAAACGTCGAGAGATGGTCCTGCCGCTTTTCTTAATTAATTTATTGTTTTTTCCCAGTCTGAGGTAAGGGCATGCTTGCATAGTCCGTAGGTTTGAATATTTCATTCTTCTCTTCACAATTAACTTATAATTTGATGTTTTAAATTAAAATTAATTTAATTTTTTTTGCTTACCTAATACCGATACATCATACGCATGTCACATGCCTACGAAATGCTAGACGGTTATCATCATCTACCTTGAACTGTCAGCTTCATAGTACGTTCAAGACCTAATCAACTCGATAACGTGCGTGACAGCGGTGAGTCACTGATTACTCACTCACTGAAAGTATGTATAGGCATAAGCGTAAGTGTTCCTCGTCTGCCGCATTTCGCGGTGCAGTTATCACTCGTTTTTATTTAGGATAATTTTGATAAAGACGTGCGTAGGTACATATTACATACAGATTACGTTGCCATTGTTGAATTTATAGGGAGTTACTGGAATACTTTTTATAGGTATCCGCCTGTCTTCCCTGCGGATACGGAGTTTTTTCGTTTATTTTTGAAGGGGAGATGACTAAAGCATTTGCTAATTTTTGTACACTCATCATGGTCTGGATATTATATTCCGGTGATAACATGGTAATTCTGTTGATGTGTAGGGAGTTGGTTTGTTAGCAAATAATTTTTGGAAAAGGAAGGATGGTTGCGGATATACTTAGTTCTGTGTGCAATTTCCGGGCATTATATTTTTACAGTTCGGGACAGTGAATGGAGGATATTTAACTTATTTTTGGCAATGTCAGTTCATGATTGCTTTTATCCCTTTCAAGATAACCGAATACCTAGTTTCTGGGGGTATTTTTGTATAATATACCAGTCAGAACACAGTGACCCAATGACCACTTTAGGACTAAAGTCATAACTCGATAATTCATGAGCAGTCTCCAATTCGGCTCTTTAAAGAAATTAAGCCAATAATATACTAGCATGAAATGAGCACTTATCTACTTATTTCTAATTGTACCTGAGCGTAGTGGTAGGTACATCATTCACTTTTCTTTGCATCTAAAACTGAAAATGGCACGAATTGCAATTGTGACGAATGTCCTTTCAGTGCCTCTACTATACACTATGCGTACCTGCAATGGCCTCTTCTAAAAATATTCCATCAGGACACTTGGACTCAAAATCATCATAAAAGAATTCCATTTAGGTAGTCAAGTTATCCCTGACCCTTCTTTGGTTCTTCAAGATTAGGTTCACATTTTTTTTCTTTAGAAATATTTTTCGAGTCCCAAAAATGGTAATGCAGGCCTAAATGTTCTAAAACGATTCTCAACTGCCTACCTAGACCGAAGTGAATAGAATGAGAAGGGTATGGATAAGGACAAGGAGATGGGAAAGAATTAACACATCCGAAGGGCTATCACTTTTTGTTGAAAGGGAAACGAAAAATTACAACCATGAAGAAGGGTAAGGAGTGGCAGTCGAAGGCACAAATGCTCTTTCGAAAATCGAGGTAATAGAGAGAACAGTTTTCCTTCATTTCAGAATATTTGGCCACAAGAAATGGGAAAAGAACCACCCCAATAATGTGAAATTTTGTGACGTTTTTCTAACGCACCAAGTTGGCTGTAGGTATGTCTGGCAGACAGGAGGTACCAATTTGCGGGCAAATATCCTATCCCGTAGCGCCATAACCTTGAATTTGTCGTTTGTAGGCATATGTAGGTAGGCACACAGTACATGTGTAAGATTTTTTTTCGCTTAGAAGTCATTTTTTGATTTGGGTGTTTATATTATTTTATGTCTTCTCCTTCCTTTGATCCAATCAGGATGCGGTGTTAAGCGTTGGGAAAATATGTCTATAAAATCTTTTTAAAGACTGACTTGTCATATGTGCTTTCATGTGTGAATAGTTGGTACTTAGAATGTTGGAATTATAAATCAACCTGTAGACGAGTTATAAAGGTCACTCGCAAATAATTACGGTGGAATATAGGTACCTCTGTTAGCTTTTCTTTAAGGTGAAGAAAGTGTTTACAGATCGGTCATTTTCTTTGCATTAAATGTTTATAATACCTATTTAGGTACGTAGTTGTAGTGGATTGTTTGGTTCAATCATGACAGCAAATATAAAAAAAAGCAAGCCGGTGGCGCTTGATTACACATATGCAAAATGCACGCAGCACTTAATTCATTGAATCCAAAAAAACGTGCTCAAGCTCGTACATATAAGACGAGAATAATCTTTTCCGTATTTGCATGTCATCGTTTTACAACTTATTTGACGTAACAAATCAAATTCCAAACATTGCGATATTTCTCCTCCTCCCTTTCATACCTACATTAAATTTCATTCAGAAATTGGCAGAATGAGAGAATACGAAACAATTCAAACAGAAAACAATACATAAATACTGTTCTGTCATCAGCTGATATTATTTATAAAGTGTCTAGCAAGGCACCGCAACTCTTTTCGATTCATATTTCTCTCGTTTTTATTTGCCTTAACCTCATTCCGCTCTTTATTCATTCTATTTTTTTTTATTACTCCTCGTGGCACGTAGTATATCACGCGTACAATTTTTACTACCTGTTATGCTACCCCTATAATTTTCCAATAATCAAAACAAACTTGAGAGAAGAGCAATAGCGCCTGGTTTGATGCAAAAGTTTATAGCATGTGTGGCTGCTACTGCGGTAGTTGTCATGTTTTTGATTTTTCCTGTCATCTTCGTCATTGTCGGTGTGGTTTCGGTGGACTTTGCATTTGTTGGAAGCTTTTACCGAAAAATCAGGTCTTTTGTCTTGTTCCTTTTCTAGTTTTCTCCCCTTTGGTCTAGGTACGTGAAATCCTTTTTCGGCGATTGCACACACCCTCCTCACAAGTCACAACACAACACACACGCATTTGATAAAGCTTTGGATTTTGACGTTTGGTCAAATTTCCTCTATTCCACTGAGTGGATGGATAGATGGAAGGACGAATGGATGTTTAAACGTGCGCGCTCATTTTTGGGGCGAGGAAAACCTATAAAATAAGATGAGCAACAACAAGTTGATAAAAGCTTCTACAACGTACTTCCTCGTCGACTTTTCATATGTGTGCTCATTCATACATTTTCACTTCCACACTCTGGATTTCCTTGCATTTGAAAATCAAATCAAAAATCGATTTGACACACAAAATGAGAGAGAGAGCCGTTTTATGGCGGGCGACCTTATTTTCCGTCGTGGTGTGCTGTTTATATCGTAAGTCTCGACGTCGTTATTTTATTGAGTGAACGCAACAGATTACATCGATGTGTTTGAAATGTAAAATCTTCTTTTTTAAGATTCTATTTCATGAGTTTCGTTTGTGGAAATCTTAAGGATATGTATGCACACATGTACCTATCTTTGCTGTCAGCGGAAATGGTGTGAAGCTGTGTTGATGAATACAAGTTTAGAAATTTACTGATATCCAACTTCTGTACTCTGGGACCGCAGTTAATTGGGATTTTACCCACCTTTGAAAGGTGGCAATCTTTCCTCATATTAATGTCTTCAATGTGTACAATTTACAAATGATTTCAACTGGTATGTGGCAAGTGTATTTCTAAGTGAGCTGTCTTCACGAAGGTAAGGAACGTTTAAAATGATGTTTCTGAAAAGTCTAACTCCGCTCTTATAGTATTTACCTTGGTGCTATAATACAACAGTCTAATTTTGATGTGGTTTAACGTGTCCCGCAATAGACGCTGTCATCATCATCGTCGTCTAGCAGTCGCATGGACACATACACACATACATAGACTAGAGATAACATAGCAAAAGTCAACATTATCAACTCAGATGACAACGAGCTCCATTGAAACGATCACTCGTTCGCTCTCTTGCTGTTGGTACCAGCAACAACATCCAACGAACGTGTATAAAGCAAGCCAATGATCGACCAAGGCGACAGTGGTGTCGGCGTGTATTTTTGGTGGGAAAGTCAGACGAGCAGTAAAGAAGGCGAAGTGGCGGCTATGGCCAACGGCCATAGCGCGAAAGATAGTGGCTATGGAGGCAACGGCCGTCGTCATCATCGTTGCTCATATCATTCGATTAAATTTTTATATACGCTGGCATACATACAGCTCTGCATATACATACACACGTACATACATTTGTTTTTCGTTGGCTTTTTTTTTTTTTTAACTTAATGCCCGTCCCGCGGAGCCATCGAAACTCGGAACTCACTTGTGACTAGCTGTTTGGCTGGTTTCTACATTCGATTTTTCGTTTTGTTGCCCAGCAGCACACCAGCACCAGCGTTTTGTATTTTTTTTTTTATATTCTGCTTTATGCCATCCGAGAGAAACTTACGAATAAAAATTGTGTATCGTGGTCGCAGACAGCAGAGCTGAAACCTTCTTATATAAAAAGAAACAAGAAAACTTACGAAACGAAAAACGAAAAGACAGAAAAACAATGTTTAAAAATATATGCATGCATGTATACATACATAAGACATACAAACATAAGAAAAAAAGCGATTGGAATTTTTGACCAGAAATATATATGAACGTATGTTTTGATTTTGGAAACTCGAGGGTTCACAGCTATTTCGATGCATTTTTGACAGAGATGAGAGGTGTTTATTCTATTCCTATACGCTCATTCATTTTCTTACCTTTTAAGGCTTCATTATGAACAATGACAGGAGCGAGTAGGTATGATCTGAACCCTTATTCAAATATAAAGACTTCTTAAAATGTTGATAGCTACATGTGGGAATGTAGGTACCTACAGTTGTCAAGTTTATTGTATTTGGTTGATCCCAGTTCAAGCGGTAATGCAATGTACACCTATTCTCTGCACTATTTTTAACGACAATCATTGTATGCCAAAAAAAATTAGGCGGTGAGTAGCAGAGAAAGGCAATGAATTAATGACCTCTTGCATATAGGTAGGTATATGCCAAAGTAGACGTGGTACACACCAAACCCCTAAAATAGTGCAAAACTAAATAATAGGTACCCACCACAGCTATGGACCTATTTGAAGATCATAACCCTTTCAATAAACAAGTCTGTGTAGCTTATGCAAACTTATGACAGGAATTACAAAGGATTGTAGGTAGGTTTGTGAAATTCTGGCGTACAACAAGTGTCCTAGTTTTTATTATTTATTTCCGGCGCCTATTCTACCGGCAAAGTTGTTTGTTTTCATTATACGTCATTAATAAGGTTCGTCGACTTTTCTCTCACGTTTCTCCTTCTTCGTCATACGGCAATAAATTAAATAAGATCCCAAGCAGCACGACCCAAATTTCGTTTTACTCCATGGAAGAAACACATTAATTCACAAAAAACCGGCGGAAAACACCCACCATCGAACGACCTTCAAAGTTTGATTGTCCAGTTTTTACTATACGGTAGTATATGGAAGTATAAACGCAGACATACAAACATATATATTCATTTCATGTGCACAACGACAATCCCCCATTTCGGAATAATAAGTCTCCTCGTGCAATGCCGTCGCCAGTGCTGCTTCCGTGCCCTCGTCACTTACTGCTTGCTATACTCATACTGAAATATAAATAATTCATTGCTATTTACCCTTCCCTTAGTCTTCATTCAACTGAAGGTTACAATTCTCCAGGAGCGCGAGAGAGAGAGAGAGAGAGAATGATAACACAACAACTAACCAAAAAAGGCTTAGCCCGTCGCTCTGCAAAAAGCAGCCGAGCAGTCCTTCAATTATTCCAAAAGCCCATGTGGGTTATGCTTCCATTCAGAGGATAGCGGGATAGGTCGGTCGGTTGGTCCATCAGCAATTTAACCACCCACGGGTCGTCACCCAGCCGTTTGCGCAGATATACACACACATACCTCTGTTAAAGTCTTTCCATACCATTCATCTGGAGTGTGTATAGATTCAAGGAAATTCATTCACCCTTTAGCTCTAACGTTTGCAGTCGCTCTCTCTTTTTTCGTTTGTGTTGAACATCATCCCTTAAACAGTTTTACCCTTGAAAATTTAATTCCATTGCGAACGCGACGATACAACTAGAATGCATTTCCTTCACCTCTTCCGTTTTCTTTTATAACCCTTTTTACACAGACTCATCTCATACATACACCTATATACATTTTTACTCCCTCTCGTCCTGCCGAAGAGTATCTATTTACCAACGATACAAATCGAGCAAAGGCAAGTATTTTTTGTTCAGTTAAAAGAAAAACGAAAGAAGGCGAAGACGAGAGAACAGAACCCAAATGACGAGACACCCCCTTGCTTTTATTTGGGTAAGCGCTACCCCAATGGCCCGCGCTTAAAATACCACGTGCTATGTGAAATTCGCGCATTGCATGGCGGGTTGTTGCTGCATTCTGCAGAATGATTCACAACAGCTGGCATCATCTATTCCTGCTTCTATAGTTGTTCTTTGGAAATCTATTTAGGCTGAAGAGCAGTAGTATTTTGAACGTCGGTTTGTGGCATGACAAGTGTGGAAAACACCTTAACCGAACGGAGGCATATTTTTCTATTAAGGTTGGTTTTCAACTCAATTGGAAAAATCCCACAACAAAAATGTGACTAGTTGCAGATTGCACTTACGACTGGTGCAATTTGCTCTACACGATTCCAATGCTGGGCCGTCTGAGATGAGATGCTTCTTTTTAGCGAAATGCGGATTGTATTTTCTTGTAGTTCAGTGCTGGTATCACGCTTCCTTTTTTTTATATTCCCTTTTTAATGGTTCTCAATAATATAGTCATTTCTGGGGCGCTGAGGCTCGTTATCGACTCGCTAGATTTAATGCATTCGGTTCGTCTAAAGGAATGTCACAAATGACTGATATTCTTGGATGGAGATATCATGAACTACTTCGACAGATGGGCCATTCGATGACTTTGCCATTGGATGAATTCCATGCATTTTGCATGGAAAGTTTGCTACACTCGTCAGCTAACAATGACAGACCAGCCAGCGACAAGCACTCGAGACAATCATTTAAAAAACTAAAAATAGAACAAGTCTAGCTTCGTTCTAGACTGTGTGAAACAGAATTGGCGAAATCATGTTACCTTAGATCCGGAGAGTCGCATGCGTTCTCTAACTAATTTCTAACCGACTAAAAATAAAACTCGAATATGGGACTCGCTGAGAAAAAGATGCCAGAAATTAAAAATAGTGCGTGGGTAGCATGAAAATAATTGAAGGAAAATCGCTTCGGTTCGTGTTTGGCTTCGTCAGATTGGAGTGAAAAACGAGGGAATTTTCGACGACAACAACATATGTTAAAAAGGGAGGAAGAATCCCAGAGCACAGAAAAAGACTGAAGTTACCGAAAATCAGAAAGGCTCCAAACTGTCGGCGGCGAAATAGTCGAATGGATGTTACCTATACTCTGAACTTTCTACTTTGTGCTTCACCCGTAACACCCACGAAACTTGTGACTTGCAGCACACATCCACAAATACATGAGTAGTTGTGTGTGCTAAACAGCATCCCAGTCAACAAAGAAGTGGCTAGGGACAGTGTCTTGGCACTGTTGGCATAAGATTGTTGATGAATAAAAATGGGGATAAAAATAGGAAGACGGAAAAAAGAGAAATTTGGAGAAGAAATGATGACGTGACTAAGTATCCAGAGTTGCCAGTATTACCAGTCTATGTGGATGCAGGAAATCACATCGACTAAAGGATTCCTTAATTTCTGGAAGAGAACTGTGGAGGACATACAGAAGAAGAATGATGACGACTGTGATGACAACGAAAACCCGAAAAACCTTTCCCCTCTTGTACATCTATGGATCGGATTTTTCGGGAGTAAAATTAAAGAGGGAAGGCAGGAAGAGACAGATCTACCTAAAGTTATCATGCATAGCCAGCCCACTGTGGTATCTCGTATGCGAATGTGTATATCCATGGGAAATGTGTTTCCTTTTTTCCTCTAGTTTTTCAGACTAGAGAGATGGGACTGAAGCAGAGGCGAATACTGAAGGGAACCCACCCTTATTGGCACCACCGCACCGTGAATATAAAACGTCGTAGTCATCCCTGTGTTGCTGTAGTCCTCCTCGTCAACGTAGTCGTTTCTTTTCCTTTTTAGTCCCATTTCAAGTTTTTTTTTTTCTATATTATTTCTCGTCCTGTGTTTCTGAGTTGCCTGCCGCCATTGCTTTTGCTGCCAACCCTCTTCCAATTTAGAAAATGTGTTTCGTACCTCGGCGCCCTATTCCATTCGGCTTTCTCTTCCCTTCGGTGATGGTGCTCTGCTCTGTTGAGTCGGCGGTTGTGTATGTAGGTTGCTGTTTGCTGGATTCGGTATCATTCGATGCCGTCGTCGTCAACGACGACTGCCGTTCTACCCTGTAGGCACATACATATATATGTAGGTACACATTCTGACTCTGACGGTATACGACCGTCGTTCTTATAAAATGCTAAGCATTAGACATGCAGAGGCCGATGAGAGCTGGGGGAGAGATTCTTCTTCAACCATCTCACCCTCTCCCTAAGTTTTTTTCTTCTATTTTTTCCATTTCGGAATGAACATTTTCGTTGGGTAGGATACGACCTCCGTGTGGATCCTTTCATGAGACGGGATGGAGGGTTGAACAACGACAACAAACGACAACGACGATGGCGATGACGACAACCTATACGATGGTTGGATGATGGTGCTTTGTTGGATTTAGGACGGAATTGCTTATAGAGACGGGGTGGTTTTTAGAAAGGAGGGTAATATTTTTTTTTTCTCTACTTTCGTCTTATTTTCTACTCTACTGCCATGCTTGGTTGTACGTCCCCCAGACTTTTCGTATTTCATTCGACTTATACTTTTGCAGTATACATTTTAGAGATTGGAAGGCACTGAAGAAATTCCCTCTTGAAAAAAAAGAAGAAAAATGAGGATAGGAAGAGGGAATTTTACTTTATTTTCTGGTGGTTTATTTCTCTTCCCTCCACCAACGTCACCCTTCAGTTTGTGCTGCTCGACTCTCTTCTACTTTAAGTCTGTATTTTTATTTTCGTTGAATGATAGGGGGAGTGGGTGCTGCTATATTTTGGTGCTATGTGTTACACATGGGTGAATGTTGTCTCCTTTCATATCTTTTCCACAGAGGGTTTTGTTTTTTTCTTTCTGATGGTGATAGCTCTCACTGCCTTGGTCCTCATCGTCTTACCCAATCCGTTGATAATTTGGCTGAACGAAACCTTGATGAGGTGTTTGGCTTATATTTTTTTATTCGACTTTTTTAATTAGAAACAATTAAACCAAATTTGTTAGCTCTATACGTTTTTGTTTTTTGATTTGTCACTTCTGGTTTTGATTCGGAATCTCAAATAAAATTTACTTGGCGCAGTTATTTGCTTGCAGTAGTTCTTTATTTTATTTTATTTAGTTCTTATTTTAAATTGTGCTCATCCAAATCTTTTTTTTTTTCAGATTAATTCAGCAATGGGTCTACAAGCAACAGCCGCCACAAAGCGGAAACATGAAATAACATTCGACAGTAAAGACGCTAATGCATATACTAACTGTCCGCCACCAGTGAAGACAAGTCGATGGTCAACACCAACAATCAATAATAACAATAGCACCAACAGCAATTACAATGAAACAACAACAACAGCAACAACAACAACATCATCAAAAACAGTTATTTTAGGAAATTCATCTTCAACGAATAATAATAATGGAGCACCAAACGTAAATAAGAACACATGTGATGAGAGTAAAATCAGCGTAAATTGCAATACCAATCAATCAGCGGCTGCAGTGAGCAACGGTAATCAAGTTACTATAACAAATGGTGGGACATCTAGTGAGGACAGCATTGCGAAATTAGAAGTTGTTGCAGCTGTGCCTTGTGAGCCGTGGAATACTCCAGAGCCAGTAGATTGCATATCAAAGCTGCAAGCTGTGGCGGTACCTAGCGACCCTTGGGGAAGTATTTCAACCCGGTCAACTTTAGCTACAACCCTTCTTAGTGCAGATGAGTTAGACGATGATGATGATGATTTTGAAGATGACTATGAAGAGGAAGAAAGTATCATTCCAACATATTGTCCATTAAGATATCATCCATGTCCACCATCCGGTGGTGGCAGCGGAGGTAATAACGTCAGTAGTGCAAATAATGGTGGTGGCAGTGCTAATGGAATGCAGCGAAGCTACTCGCCTGCTCATGGTTATAATACGCGCCCGAATTATTACTCAGAACCATTTCCTCAGCAGAATTGTTCACGAACAGGCAACCAACACCTTCGTATGGGTCCAGGTCCAGGTTTTACACCGCAGTGGGGTAATTCGGCGGGACAAAATGGTTTCTACGTTCCACCTGAGGCGGCTTATCCCCCGCCGCAACAAACCATCCGGTGCGCGGAAAATGGGAAATCATACCTGGAATTGGGATGCAGTCCAGCCAGTTTCAGTATGACAAATCAGGGAAGTGTTGGTATGGTTGGAAGTAATGGAAATGTATTAGATGCAAGGCATCCCCTAAAACGATGCTGTGATGGCCGTGCTGGCACATGGTGCAATACGAACAAGAACTGTTACAAAGATGTTCGACTGAAAATTCGCAATTTGTCTATGTTCAAGCTGTCCCGCTTCCGTCAAGTATCTGAGCAGTCCCTTCATCGATCAGTGCTTATATGCAATACACTTAAGTATATTGATAGAGAAATAGAGTCAGAGGCCAAGGAGATACAGCACCAGCAACAGCAACATCATCTAAGTCATCATCCCCATCAAAGTCACTTGCATCATCATGTATCGCACCATAGTACCCATCATCACCACCATCACAATAACCACCTTCATCATCCGCAGCAGCCGCCACAACAGCAGACCCATCAGCAACAGCAACAACATCAACTACAAAACCAACAACAGTCCAATGGAGGTACTGCAGATTATTCTCCTTCAATGGGCTGCGCTAGAGTTACTAATTTAGACTATCACCAACATCAACAGCAGCAGCAACAACAACAACATAATCAATTTCATAGTCAGCCGCAAACAACTGACAATCGTAATGGTGACTGTACGCAACAGTCGTCTTATATGAGTGCAATGTCTAAATCCAGTCCATTTAACACTCAACCGTCGCAACAGCACCCGCATCAACCCTCTGCATCGCAACAGCAACAACAGCACCAGCAACAACTTCAACAACAACAACATTGTAGCAGTAGTGATTCATTGCATCCATACGATCACTACCCATTCCGAGAAACCCAGTCTGGACGAGCAACGCCGTTCCCATCCGCCTCCAGTCCACTCAGTGCAGCACCACCTACTCCAGTAAATAGCACAACGACAGCTACTGACAATGATTCAGGCTACAGTGAGGATGAATCAAATCGCTCGATCAACTGGAGCTCAGTGCTGAGCTTGTCCTCTCAGTCTGCTTTAGATCCGCTAAACAACAATGACCTATTCACAATCCTGCCACCTGCCACATCATCAACCAGTCCACCAGCGGCGGTGCCAGTGCCATTGTCATCGGCATCAGTTTCAATTAGCGGAACGTTCACTGCATCCTCTGTTCAAAGTACTAGTAACAGTGGTTCAATGTCCACATCTTCTACGTCGGCGTTTACTAGTCCTTCAGTGAATAACAACAACACACCAACAACTTTCACCACACTCTCAACAATATCATCATCCACATATTCTTTGACATCATCATCATCGGCGACATCATCTTTTGCCTCAGCTGCAGCTGCAGCTGCATCCACTTGGGAATATGGTCTCCTTGATATGGAATTTGGATTAGGCTCTGAATTCACCGAGTTGGTTCCCACATGTAAACTATCAACAGATGATCTATTCAAAAGTGTATCCCCAGTTTCAGCACTCAGCGCCTCACGTTATTCGTCCGTCCATGACAATGAGCTAGAACATCCGGCACACATAATGGTCGGTAGTTAGTATCAGTTGTAAGAGCGCAATTTTAAGTTACCTTATGCAGTTAACATACCCGCCCTGTTCAGTTTGAGATAGAGTTCAGCAGTTGTTAAAAGAAGTCTGCTTTGGCTGTCATATGCATGATATCTCTTCTCTTTCCTTCGTGTACTTAGACATATGAATTCATATATTATGTTCATTCGAAAACTAAGTAACCGTGACTTCGTACAGTCCAAAAATTATGTGGACAAACGTATTTATATATAAATCAATAAATTGTAATAATTGCTCAGGTTGTGAACACTTAATGTAAAAATAATATGTTAACTTCGATTTAGAAGAAGTTCAACTTCGAATTAATGTAATATTTTCTGTTTAGCATTTTTTGTGTTTATGGTTTATTATTTAAATCACAGCAAGGCGATAAACGTGAAATGTGGAGACAAAGTATTAATTAGTATTATCAGTACATGGTATTTAATTTGGAATATATGTATAATTATCTGGGTTGTTTAAATTTAATAATGTATGCATATGTATTTTCTTATTTAATTTGAAGAGCAATAATTGTTGTGCGATAAATGTACATACTCGTAAATAAAAACAAAAACAAAACTTAAACCGATATTACATTTAGTTAGAACTACGGTATTAAGCTTTCCGATACTGTTTGAAGAAACAAATTATGAATGAAAGAAGTCGTCTCCACTGTATTTGAAGAATGTCTATGTAACAATTCACCTCTTTCTTGTCACTCCTTTTGTAATCTGTGATGTGATACGTATACAAACGTATCTATCTTAGTTTTCAGCATTATGGTTGAAATTGCATACAGAGGAGAAGATTTAAGTTATGAACTTAATTACTAATATTTTGTTTTTTTTTCTGTTATTTTTTTTGGAACTTCATAAAAACCAGATGCTAAACATGGAAAATTCAAGCAACATACAAAATTTAATTCGATTTGTAAAAAGTTAAAAAGTGTGTATAATTATGGTGTAAAAGATAATGAAATGCACATGCGGTGTTAATAGATTTGTGTATGTTTTAGCTTATAAGACGAATGTAGCTAAATTTTTAACTGTAAATATTAATTATAAATATATTATTGAAAAAAAAAACAAAGTATATACATATATTTAAAGACATTATATTGAGATATATAAATACTAAATGGAAAGAAGAAAACAGAAATTATAAGAAGTGAACAAATTAGTATTTTATTTATAAACAAAAAAAACAAAACACGAAAAACCAAGTTTTATATTAAAAAAGTATTTAATTGATATTAAAAAATTAAAAACAACGGAAAATAGTTCAGAAAAAAAAGAGAAAAATGGGAAACCTAAAAAAGAAAATAAATTCAATTTATTATTTTTCAAATTAAAAATACATTGTTTTCAATTATTAGTGCTGCAATTAATTGTGTTTCTTCAGTCAAACAGTTTCATCGAATGCACTGATTGAATGGAACAAGAAATTAATGATTTTGTTGACGATCTGCTGTTGCGTATGGGTTTATCCTCTTAACGTGTCCACCATTGAGCCTAATTTTCCTATATCTGGCCTAAGAATTGATTTTGACAAAAATCGATAAATGTGTTGATATTGTTTAATTTTGAAATGTGAAAGTAAAGGGTGATTTTTTAGCTATTATCTTTTTGGCAACACTGGTTTAAACAGCTGACGCACGTTTCGTGTTTTGTTTCACTGTCAAACATCTTCAGTTTGGTCTATAATTTAACCATGAATCTTCTTACAAACGAACAACGCTTGCAAATTATTGAAATTTGTTATCAAAATGCGTGCTCTGTTAAGAAAGTTCACGCGCCCTTCTTCCATTTTATGGGTGTTCAGCGACGAATCTCATTTTTGGCTCAATGGGTACGTAAATAAGCAGAATAGTCGATTTTGGAGTGAATAGTGAATATCAGCCAGAAGCATTGCAAGAGCTACCAATGCATCCAGAAAAAGTCACAGTTTGGTGCGATTTATGGGCTGGTCATTGGACCGTACTTCTTCAAAGATGATGCGAATCGTAACGTAACTGTGAATGGTGACCGCTACCGTGAGATGATATCTAACTTTTGTTTGCCCAAAATACAAGAGCTTGACTTGCATGACATGTGGTTTCAACAAGACGGTGCCACATGCCACACAGCACGCGCATCAATGGCCTTATTGAGAGGCGAGTTCGGTGAACATTTTATTTCACGTTCGGGACCGGTCAATTGGCCGCCTAGATCGTGCGATTTAACGCCTTTAGACTATTTTTTGTGGGGCTATGTTAAAGCTCATGTCTATACAGACAAGCTCGCTTCAATTGACTCATTGGAAGACAACATTGAAGCATTTATTCGTGAGATACCGGCCGAAATGTTGGAAAGAGTATGCCAAAATTGGACTAAGCGGATGGATCATTTGAGGCGCAGTCAAGGTCAACATTTGCATGAAATAATCTTCAAACATTAAATTATATGGACCGTACTATCGATTCAAATAAAGATGTCATGCATTTTTCTGAATTTTATGTGTTTTTTCTTTTTGAAAAACTTTCCTATAGCTTTTAAAAAATCACCCTTTAAAACCACGTTTCCACCGAACCGAAATCCAGTGCAGTGGATGTTTCCGCCGAGTTGAAATGATTTCAATTGACTCAATTTCAAGTCATACCCCCTTATTCTCTTAGACAAAGTGAGAGAATGTCGTCTTGCATTTTCCTGTCCTCATATCATACCCCTCCACTTTAGTCGTGTCACCCAAAAATATGTGTCACTTTTCCAAATTTCTGTTCTCGTCACATTATGTGAAATTTGTCACTCACACGACGAGTCTGTGTATTCCCTTAGTCACATATCATGAGAATGAGAGATTTTGTCGTTTGAATTGTTGCGGGTGACGCCAAACGACCCTGGATAATAAAAAACCCTATAAAAGTTAATTTATATGTTCACATTTAGTGTTAAAATAACAAATCAACAATTTGAGTGCCTGATAACTTCAATTGAGCATAATTCCAATCACACCCAGAAATCCATTTCTTTAAAGAATCGTTTAATAATAATAATATAATGAAATAGGTGGCGCTACACCCTGTAGAGAGCTAAGGCCTAGCTCCTTAGCAACCACTCACAAGGGGAAACGAAACGTTTGTGTTGGCCTTTTTCGTGGCCTGTTATTGAAATCTAGTCCATCACATACGCGCACCACAATATCCGTGTTCTGAACCAAATGCATCGAAGACCTATACAAATTATCAAATGCAACCACCGAATTGAAATTGATCCCACTTGAAGGCACAAATCTGCAGCTAGTTGAATTTTTGTGGGAAGAGAATTTGATTGGTTTTTTTTGTCACCTCACTGGAATTCAAGAAGACAGACAGAAAAATGCGGGGCGTGAATTTGTTACCTCGTCTAAAAGAATTAGAGGGCTTGCCAATTAGTTATAGTTTTTGGGAAGAGATTTTGATTGTTTTTTGTCACCTTGAATTTATATATACAGATTTTTATGTGAGAGAGAATAAGTGACAGCCTCGATGGTGATTGCTATCGCTGCTCTGGTAGAATCCATACAGCTCGTTCCATCCATACAGTTGGAAAGTTCTGTTCGTTTAGCAGATTTAACGCGATGAGGTAGCGTTGTCCGGGGACTGTATTTCTCAGCTCTCTGATTTCCTTGTTAGGATGGCTTTTGATTGTAGCTGCTTTCTGAATAGTGTCACCATAAACTGTTGCAGTAAAGCCTATTGTTGCTGTGGTGCCTTTGACGGTCCCTGTCGTAGGTGAGTCCGGTACATATTCTCAGTATTTTTCGTTCAACTTCGTCATGCTGATCATAGAGATGGTGGGCCATATTGGGAAGCCGTACGTTAAGATCGGGATTATAAGCTGCTTGTAGAGCAGCAGTTTTATCTTCTGGCTTAATCCATTTTGCTCGCGCATCAAGGGATAGGTGCGATGGATGCCTAGGTTAGTCTTCTTAAGAGTCTTCCGTGAACTTAACGCCAAGATACTTGACCTTTTCGTTTGTTGATATTTCTGCACCGATAGGGAGAAATATGTGCTTCTACATCCACCTCTGGATGTTCTCCTTAAGCACATAAGCATCGATTTCCATTTGGATTTCCCATTTGGTATAGTAGTCAAATTTGTTCGCTGTTTGGGTTTCGACGCTTCGCTAGGCTATCTGTGGTGACGTCGAGCTGTCATAAGTCAGACGTTGAAAAACCACGGTCCCAGCTTTGATCCTTGTGCAACTCCGCCTTGGTGTTCCGCTCTGTTGATTTGTTGTCTTCAATTGAGACGTAGAATCTTCTGAAATGCAGAAAGCAATAAATTATACTGATGAGGTTGAAGGGTGTTGAAACACATTGCTTCTCTAATCAATTCATATCTAAGTAACCATGTCATCTATTATTATTTTGTATATAACAGACCTTATCGAAGGCCGTTTCTACGTCCAGGAAGAAGGCGACGGTGACGTCGTTATTGTTCAGAGCAACTACAACATCGTGGTGGAACTTCATTAGAGGATGTATCGTTGAATGTACTTGAAATCCGTTGAAATCCGTACTGAATATCCGGAATGATGTTTAGGTCGGTAGACCATCGCTTTAGTTTTCGCTCTACCAGGATCTTGCTTATATTGCTCAAGAGCGATTTAGGTCTGTCCTGAAACACTGGCAGGGTTCCCCATTTTTGCTAATTTCTACTTGCTAGGAAAGTAGCAATTATTTATGCAATTGTTCATGATGATTGCGAGAAGTGTCATCACCGTTAGTGGCATTCACTTCGGTACGAAATTAGAAATATTGTCAACCCCGGCTGCTTTTCTCATTGGGCTACGTTGAATAATTTCCGCAATTTCATCGGCCGTTGTGAGATCATCATTTTCTGTCGGTTCGTCCGCTGGGTTGGATTCGCTGAAGATGATGTCTTGTGCGGATGGATTCTCAAGTGCATTGAAGCATGTGTTGACTTCTGTGAGAAATTCCGGCTCATCGGGCGGTGGTGGTTGAAAGTTGCCTTCGAAAAAGGATGAAAAGGCTTCAGCTTTCTCCGCCAGTGTTTGTGGCAGCTTCTTCCTCTTACCGATGATTTGGTGGATTTGTCGGAATGTGTCGGGTCCTGGCTGTATCTTGCGAAGCGTGTTCTCCAGCTGTATATTGTTGTGTGCTTGTACCGCGTTCCGAAATATGATGTTCGTGCAGTTGAACTCACTGAGAACAGCTTGGTCGTGGCTGCATCGTATGTTCAGCTCCCAGTGGTGTATTCGCTGGAGTCTTCTCCTCAGCCAGGTTTTGGATATATACGGTTAAATGACTATACCTGTCTCTGCTTGTCCTGGGCCTTTTTTGCTGGTCTAAGGCGTTGTTGATCGAGTTATCGAGGCATTCAAACGCTGTATCAATCTCCGTATTGGTGAGGTTTTTTATAATTAGCGGTATGTGGACGTTCTCTAGTACATCTTTTTGTAGCTTAGCTACATCCAGTTGATGTAGGTTGACGAAGTCACCTTCTGGTCGACTATTGGTAAATATGGGATTTTCCAAGTTGATTACCAGTTTGACCGCCTCTTGATCGGAATCACTCGTTAGCGTCTCGCAGGAATAGTTACGGATCTCTGGTAGGATGTTTACCAGGTTTGAGGTAGCCAGAAAGGAATCCAGTATCGGTGGGCTTGGGCTGGGAAATCACGATCAGGGAGTGACTGTCAGCATTTTCCCCTCGCCATTTGACGATTACTTCCCTTGTCGATCTGACTCTGTGTCTTGTCGCATAGGGTGTCTTGGATTGAAGTCACCACTTATGAGCCCATAAGTCTGATGTCTTGATAAGAGCGCATTAAGCACATCAGGATCATGACATATGTTGGCACCATTGCTTTTACGACGGTGGTAGATGCTCAGGACCATTACTGTCTCCGTGGGTGTCACATGGATTACGACTCCGGTAGCCTCAATTATCATTAGGTTCGGAACCACGATCTTGGTACAGTTGATGGTCTTCCTGATGAGAGCGGTTGTACCCCGTCGTACAGTCGGATCTGGAAATAGAGAAATCCTTGAAAGAGATGTTACTTTTGCTCGTCAGACGGGTTGCGCTAACTAAGAAGGTATCAAGTTGGTTAGCTTTTAGGAACAGACTAAAAGCTGTTTGTCCGACTGTACTGTACAATGAGTTAACATTGTATCCGATTATGCGCTGTCGTTTTAGACGTTGCATATTTGGAAGATGAACGTGTATAGGGCCACGGACTTTTCAGTCTAGCTCAGATTCTTATACCCGGATGTTATAGCACTGCGAGCTTTGCCTATTAGGTTGGTAAGGTTAGCACCGAACATTCGTTGGACTTCATCGTCGAGGTTGATGTTACTTCCTTCTGCTGTTGTTGTTGTTTCCCCACATTTGTCTTGGAGTTTTTGATTTTGACAGTCCATGGGTGTGGTACAGCTGGGACCTTGTTCACTGGTAGTTTGGGTCATGTAGTTAGTTTCGCTACTGTTGCGAAATTCACCGTTGGCCGGGTCAGTGTGTATACTGATTTGGCTGCGAAATCTTGTTGCGCTTTCTTTGCCGGTACAGCCTTGGTTTTTTGTGCTACTTTTTCTTTATCTATATATACCCTTTGTAGCTGGCTGGACGTTCGTGCTTCTTGCAGTTAGCTGAAAATACTTCTTAACCTGTGCTATCCTTCCTCAGGCATTCCCCAGGTTGGTGTTTTGCGTCACACTTCACGCATACATATTGCATCCCACAGTTGGGTGCAATGTGCCCAAATCGCTGGCAGTTCCTGCATTGCACTATGTCCTTTGTTTTCAGGTGTTCCCAGTAGATCGATTCGATTTCGATTTTTCTACTGCAACCTCACGGCAGTTGAACTTGTCGTCCTTGAATTTCGAGGATTTGAACGCTTGATGGCTTGGTATTCCCTAGTTTTTTAATTCCTCTAGAATTTCTTCGTCTGTGTGGGAAGAGTGTACTCCCTTAATTACCACCGAGTGGAAATTAATCTGCAGCATGTGTTGCCAACTAGTTGAATTTTTTTGGAAGAGAATCTGATTGGCACCTCACTCGAATTCAAGAATACAAATTTGGATGTGAGGTGGCAGAAAAAATGGCGAAGCGTGAATTTGTCACCTCGTCTAAAAGAATAAGTGGGATTATGTTGGTTGCGTTATAATATATAATAAATGTTTTGCTTTCAGACAAAACCAATTTCTATAAACTCTTCACTATACTAGTAGGACATTAGTAGGATATGATATTTATGAATGTCCGAATAAATAATAGCAAGACTACACTTTATATTGCTGACTATTCACATAATGATAAAATCCACAAGGAATAGTTACTAAAGGTATACGTGGTTTGTTTACATTTTTCATGACGCGATTCCAACTAAACTATCTCTTTGGAGCACTGCAAAAGCAATAATAAAAATCCATACGATTTTGTCAAATCGAACAAAGCTACAGCGTTAACTTCAGTTTATTTTGGTGATTTTAGTGTTAATTTTCTCATTTTATTTCTCTCTATTCTCTGGTGTTCTCATACTATTATTTCCAGACAACAGACATCTGTTTTGGCGGCCATTTACAAATTGAGAGCAAGTGACAATTGCTTTGGTTGACACTTATAAATTGAAAGCCAGAAATGAAGTATGATAGAGATGCCCAACTTCTACCTCTCTTGTCCCTTAAGAGTTTTGACAACCATTTTTTATATTGTTTTCTAAAGCAAACTTGACCAATCAGAGAACGGTATTTACGTTATTTTGTGAATAAGGGGTTAATCAGCTGTGAAGTTGGGCATCTCTATCATACTTCATTTCTGTTGAAAGCTAATGTGAAATGTCATTAGCACTCCATAAACACTTCGAACGCGGGCCTAGTGAGGTTTCAGTAAAAGTTCATCCGAACCTCGTGGTATCGTAGCATTACTCTCCCTATCTAATACGATTGGCGAATTGAACGTTCGATGTAAGATGACCTGCCACGGTTGGCGAATATCACAATTCCTGTTCGTAGTTCAGTGCTGCCATGAAGTCAATTAAATAAAATAAATAGAAAGTAATACATAAACGGCAAATCATTAAAATATTAATTGTGTTCATTAATTGATAATTTGCTCGTTGAATAGAATTGTAAAATCAACAATATTTAGTTCAATTTAATTTTATATTAATTCTACGGAAGGTTTTTACACTTTTAGTGGATAATTTAGCTAGTCTAGTTGCTATTATCGGAATGTTGCATCCAAAGTGACAGATGTGACTCGAGATCGGAGGATCGAACATTGTTACTCTTCTGTTTCCCACGAACTGAACGAGTAAATGCAGTAAACAATGATATACAAGAAGAGTATGCGATCAAGAGAGTCCGATCAAAAATATCAAATTGCTTGATATTTCTGGCAACGGTTGCGGCAACACAAATATTTGTGGCTACACACGAAGTTGTTTCAAATGGCTGCGTTTCTGCTTCTACTTCTCTGCTACACTTCTCTCGTGTGTATCTAGCATAATGCTACGTTTCCACCGAACAAAACCGCGAGGTTCCATCAATTTTCTCCGAACCTACCAGGTTCCGCCATACATTTTCGGGGCCTGGAAACCTCGCGGTTTCTGATAGAACTAGTTAAATCTCCCTCGAGTTCATCCGTCCAAGAGAACTTGTGAACCCGGATAAGCGATTTAAAGCGTTTTAAAAATTTATTTGGACAAAATTATTTTTTACAATTGAGTTTAAACTAGACTTACAAACTAAAGGTTAGGATGTTGGCTCAACAATAGGGGCCCAACTGAAGTACTTTTTGTTTAATTTAATGTTTATTATTACTGTCGGTTTATTGTTTATTTTTTATATTCTACAATGACTAGTGTTTACATCGGGTTGTTCAAGTCCGAGTGTCCATGGTGGTCCTTTTGGGATGGAGGGGTGATGTGTTAGCCGACTTAGCCTCTATGGTGATTGCTATCGCTGCTCTGGTAGAATCCATGCAACTCGTTGTTCGACGTCGTTGGAAAGTTGTCCGGGGATTGTATTTCGCAGTTTCCTGATTTCCTCGTACGGAAGGTTGTTGATTTCTAGTAGCTAATTTCTGAAGAATGTCACCATATACTGTTGCAGGGAGATGATGCGTGCTTGATCGTAAAGCCTATTGTTGCTGTGGTGCCTTTGACGGTCTCTGTCGAAGGTGAGTCCGGGACATATTCGCAGTATTTTTCTTTTGAAAATTGGCTTCGTCATGCCGATCTTAGAGATGGTGTGCCATATTAGGAAGCCGTACGTTAAGATCGGGATTATAAGCAGCTTGTATAACAGCAGTTTTGTCCTCTGGCTTAATCCATTTTGCTTGCGCATCAATGGATAGATGCGATGGAAGCCTAGGTTAGAATTCTTCAGGGTTAGTTTCGTGTGACTGTTGAACTTCAACCTTTCCGTGAACTTAACGCCAAGATCCTTGACCTTTTTGGATATTTCTGCACCGTTAGGGAGAAATATATGCTTCGACATTTGACTGCTGATCTGCATCCACCCCTGGATGGTCTCCTTAAGCACATTAGTATTGATTTCCCAGCATTGATACGAATACCCCATTTGGTATAGTAGTCAAATTTGATTTCGATGCTTCGTGCGGCTATCTGTGGTGACGTCGAGCTGGCTTAGGTCAGCGAGTCATCTGCAAATAGACAGCAGTTCACTGTGTCGTTTGGATGTGGTTGATCTGCCGTGTAGATGTTGAAAAGCCACATTCCAATCTTTGATTCTTGTGGAACTCCCGCCTTGGTGCTCCGCTCTGTTGACTTGCTGTTTTCAATTTAGACGTAGAATCTTCTGAAATGCAGAAAGCTATACGTTATTCTGATGAAGTTAGAGGGGAATCCCATCTGGTTCAGCTTGTAGATGAGTCCCTCAATCCAGACAGTATTGAAGGCCTTTTTACGTTCAGGAAGCAGGCGACGGTGACGACATTATTGTTAGAGGATGTAGCGTTCAATGTCTCTCCCGAAATCCGTACTGAATATCTGGAATGATGTTACCCGGATAAGCCTACAGCGTGAATTTCTCATTTTATCTCTTTCTATTTTGTGGTTTTCCTATATAAAAATTAAGAGCGAGTGGCAGACAGTGACAATGGAAGAAAAACGCTGTATAAGTAGAATCTCGAAAATGTGAACAGCGATAATATGAAATATACAATAATGGGAAAAAATAATACAATACTACTCTAAAATGTGAACTCATGACCATTTTTTCCTATTCTAAATGTGAATGATACTTTTTATCTCGTCTTTATTTCTATTTTTGGATGCCTGCAATGTCTAATGGTTTTGAATATGACTATTCCAGAGCAGAATCATTGTAGGAGCACTTGCTCATTTATGTTCGCTAGTTCTGGTGTTAAGGCTTAAGTTTTTCTTTCTTTTGTGCCTTGTGCTGTATGAAGTTCTTGTGTAGCTTCCGTGAAACTATAAAGCTGTGGCTCTTTCGAAGCACCATAGATTGCAATCAAGGGAAAAATTGGAAACTAGATGCTCAGGATTACATACTATTTTTTCCTGTTTAATAATGTGAATCTCTCTAAAATGTGAACTGGCCATGTTTTAATTAGTTCACATTTTCGAGATTCTACTGTCTGGCCAAATTTAGAGGTACCGTGGGCAAAGAAAGATTGAAATTTCAAAAACGTTTTTAAAATGGCGCAATAACTCGCTCAATGTGAGAGAATTAGTTTTGTTTTATTTGACGTTTCATGAGCTACATGCTGCGGACACCAGCGCTCTATTGCACCAACCACTTATCACTGAACACTTAGCAACTTATCACACATTTCGATTCCTATCTGTTGCACCAAAACTGAATTTGAAAAGAATTAACTTGAGTTTTGAAAAGTGAATAGTGCTTAACGTTCCAAATCAGCATTGCACAAAACAGAAAATGAGTGAATAATAAATGTTCGATTGAAAAACTATAACTTTAGCAAATTAAACTCATTTTTTCAATTTCTATTGCACTTTCAATATTCTATTGCACAAATATTATGGTTCTCAATTATCACTAAACATTTTGATAATTTTAGGGGAATAAAGCTAAGAAATCTCTTTGCAATTGAGATCGACGTCGTCGTGTTTCACGGAATACGCACAATGCACAGAATCCAGAAATTAAGTGTATGTTCACCAGGTGGCAAACGTTGTTTTGAATAAAATGATACATTATGCAATTCGGTGGCCAGAGACCAATCATAGCATTGCAAGTGAGCATACATAAAGTATAACTCTGGTTTGTCCGATTGAAGTTTTTATTTAGTAAACGCCAACTGTCCAGGAAGTGTTCATGATACTAAAGTATCTAATTTTATCTGTTCACTATTTCTAAGAATGTAACCATTTTTTTCCTTCGATTCGTTCCGGCTCATTTCTGACACTTAGATACTCCCGCTTTCATCTATTCCAGAACCGGTTCTTGAGTTGTTGGCTGCGAGTGAGCCAAGGCATATTCCTAAGCCATAAGGTGTATCAGAGACTTAAGTGTTGGATAATTTTCTGGCATTTTGAGGTGAATGGTAAAGTTGTGGCCGCACCAATTCCTCATGCACTCGGAGCTGGCCGTCATCACCGATGTGGCGAATCAACTTGAAGATGCTGCTAGTCTTTTCTATATCCAGATTGCCTTAGTAGGTTAATCGCTTTCACAAACATATCCACCTGTTCTTGGAGGCACAAGTGTCTTTCACCTTCGCAAATCTCGTTAGCCGAAAGTTCTCTTTGTTCGTCGCCGACAAGGTTTCACGAACCTGAGATCCTCTTCATCTTCGAAAACTTCGAGATTCTAGATTTGTCAAATATACTCACAGCACCCATGTGTAAGAGAAACTTCGGGCGAGTTTCTTCCTGGCATATGGCCGTTGATGTCATCCGATTGCGAAGGATACTACTCTTCAGGAAGAATAAGGCACGACGGACCATTCAGCCACTTGTTGTGCTTCAAATCATGGGGAATATCGGGCCCGTGTGGCTTTATCTGCGAGGTAAGACTTCGAAGACACGCAAGGCCTTTGGCCCATATGACAGCTCTCTAGGACTTCGGCGACCCGAAACGCCACGAATTGATTGTTACCTTCCTCGTTCCGAATGGATCCAATTGATAACTGTCTTCGAGTTGCATCCGTAGAATTGGGCGATCATATATTTCAGGTCGCCAAATATGCTGGGAAGTGTTTAGGTGTCCATAATTGCTGCAAGAAATATTTCACCTCTGATTTGGCTTTAAATTATAGGGTGTAACTGCCCCAAGCTTGAGTACAGCACTCATATTTGGTCTGGAGCCCCAAGACCAATCCTACTAGATAGCGAGAGATAAAACTTATAGGAGACAACAATATCGCAGAGCCATCCACGTTTGAGACTTCTTTGTCCGCATTTTATCGCTATTTTAACAAACGATGCTCTCCCCTTCATGAATTCACCCGCAATACCCGTCCCGCCAGGGATGCCCATAAGTGTACCATTAAGCCTTTACTGCAGATCTAAACTTTGTATGGATGATTTCTAGAGAATTTCTCAGAGAACAAAACTCCATCACTAGAAAGCAAAAGTTATGGACATATTTTCGGAATATTAGTGACCGAACATGAAAAGTAATACACTAATTTGACATCTTTTGATTTAAAAAAAAAATGTAAAATGTCTAGGTTTCCGATACAAATTCACCTATGTGACCTGTGGGACGTATGGGCAAGCCAACAAAAGCAATGCTCAAACAAATTCCAATCTCAAGATTTGAAAGCTATTTTGTACGAAGTCTTTGTTAACTTCTCTAAGTCGTGAAAGCGGTCCAAAATGCGATGTAAACGTTTGCAACTGAATGTGAAACCGTGCAATTTCTCATAAACCAAAAAAAAATGTCTCTGGAATGTATCAGAAATGAAGTATGATAGAGATGCCCAAACAAAATCCCTTTTGAAAAAGACACGGCTACTGTATTGTATTTTGAAAGGTCTGGATTTCAAGAATCGAAGTTAGTTATTCACTATTGAGTGACTATTGAGTTGGAAAAAGAGGTACCCAATTGATTAAAAACTCATCCATATTATTCAACTGCAGGCAGCTTGTTTTGGATATTTCATCCCTTTTCTCCCGGGTTTCTCTGTTGGAAAGCCAATCACATAATTACACATTTACATGTACCTTGCACACAGGGAGTGTAAGATCCTTCGCAACATAATTGCTGCATCTTTCCCAAAAATCAAATTTTATTAATACATTAACTGACATTAGGAGCCTGTGTAAACTTTTTTCTCATATAACAGATACTACCGCAAAATTATGTCTGCAAAAATCCTTACGCAAATAATATTTCACTAAAATACTCGAAGGTAATGGAAATCATTTGCGTGGTGAAAATGCACACGTTATTTTCGATCCAGTTGCAAATGTTTTGCCGCGTGCCAATAAGAGGTTCTTCTTTCTTCTTTATTTGGCTTTACAGTCCGGGGTGGGCATGGGCGTCAACCAACAAGCCTCTCCATCTAGCCATCTCTGGCTAGCTGCCTCCAGTGCCGCACGCCCATTTGGTTTAGACCCTTCTTCGCCTGGGTGCTCCACCTTAAACGCGGGCTTCCTCTGTTGACCGCCTCTACAGCCGCTTCCGTTTCAATGCCAGCAAACGCTTCATTGACGGCTCGCTGTGTTCTGCCAATCACGTCAATGTCATCCGCGTATGATAATAGTTGTACAGACTTCTGGAAGATCGTGCGCTTCTAGTATTGGCGTGTGCGTCCTGCACTATAAAAAAGTCACATGACAGCGCGTCGCCTTGTTTGAAAACTTTCATTGACATTAAAGGTCTCAGTGAGTTAGTTACCGACCTTGATGGAGCAGCTCCAGGATCGCTTGCAGGATGTCGCACAACCTGACGAGTTTGGCAGGAATGTCAAAACTAGACATGGCGTTCTATAGCTCGTCTCTTTTCCAGGACCTGCCGTAGTGTGGATCTAAACTTCTTGGTTCTTTTCCAGGACCTGCCGTAGTGTGAAAATCTGGTCGATAGTGGACTTTCCCGGCCTGAAGACACTTCAAAAAGTATCTTGTATTCTATATTAGGGAGACCTATCCCTATGTAGTTGGTGTAGTCAAAGGAGTTTCCTTTCTTGTGAATCGATACTGAGATTCAGCGCACCGTAACTTGCTGAAATGGGAGCCTATTTCTGGCCAGGACCAGAAATGAAGTATTATAGAGATAGCCAACTTCTACCTCCCTTTCCCTTTGAAACTTTTGACAACCGTTTTTATATCGTTTTCTAAAACTAAATTGACCAATCAGAGAACGGAATTCACATTATTTCGTGAAAAACCGTCAAAAATTCATGAATAACTGTGAAAAAGCTTCTCAAATCCGTCGATTGGCTAGGGGTAAATCAGCTGTGAAGTTGGCCTTCTCTATAGTACTTCATTTCTGGCCAGGGCATAGCTTCTCAGCAACCACTAGTGCTGTGCGTGCTATTGTTCTCTCACGACTGGTTTTATGCCGACTCCAAGACAGTGT
Organism: Eristalis tenax; assembly: GCA_905231855.2. NCBI lineage: Eukaryota > Metazoa > Arthropoda > Insecta > Diptera > Syrphidae > Eristalis > Eristalis tenax. The sequence goes on along the minus strand of HG993124.1, from coordinate 101,670,137 downwards.
AGACAGTGTGTAGAGGTCTTCGCACCAACCCACGGCTGTTGCCCCTCCATACCGTGTGAAAATTTAACGAGCGAGAATTTTCTCCTCCCCCCCACTGCTAGGTTTGTGCAAGGGATGTATTATTATTATTTTTTGGCGGCAACTACCCAAAGCCGAGGGTTTGGCGGTGGTAGACAATTTCAAAGTTTATTAAAAAAAGTTTACATTAATACAGCTTTCTATGTGATTATGACAATGTACTTACTATCTCGGATGTCTACAAAATGTCTTTAAATGACCCACAAAATAATTATTAAATTTTCCTTCACGCAAAGATCGCGCAAAGATCAAACAAATTAAGAAGAAAAATTCACAAATATGGCCGGCTGTATCAAAAAGCACTAAATATGGTCGACTTTAACAAAAAAAAAAAAAATATGGCCGATCAAACAAATGGGATAATCAATGATGACGTATAAATAAATAGGGCTGATCCAATTGGCCTAATAATGGTGTGTATAAATAAATGGTATACAATACATTTTTAAGTTTCGTGGTGCTGGAGTGCTGGGGGCGCTTCTACGTTAAGCTAAGGGCGCATTGCATAGCTACGCGCAACATTATTGTTAAGGAGTTTGTTGCACCGCGACCTTAAATAATAAATAATATAGTGTGCTCAATTACCACTTTGCCCTCACTCGAGTTTGTCATATATACATCTTTCCAGGTTTATATTGAGAGCTTTGGACTTCTGGTGGGCATAGGTGAAAAAGACTTGTTTTGTGCCAGTCTCCTTTATGAATCTAGAATGAGAGATGCTTCTAGTGATCTCATATCTTTCTCTGCCAATGTCACACAGAAACCCAGCATTTGTTCTGAAATTTTATTAGATTCTCCACAGAATCTGCGGAGACCTTCCTCTGATAAGAAAAATTCCTTGAACCTCTGTAGGCATTCCCACACATGCTTGAATTTAATGATGTAGGATGGTTCAGGTTCAGGTAATGAGAATGTCTCCTCTGATCCTTGTCTAGCAAGTTCATCGGCGATCTCATTTCCAGCTATCTCGTGGTGAACCGGGACCCAGGCAAGTTTTTGTGAATTATAACTGCCGATCAAATTCAAAGAGGACTTGCTTTGCTGAACTAAACTGGTACTGGATAAAGGACTGAGCAAGGCCTTAAGTACAGCTTGGCTGTCACTACAGAGACAGATAATTTTCCCCTTCCCTTCCGCTTGGAAAACAGACGCAAATTTACCTGTTGATGTGTGCAGTTTAATGTCAGCGCCAGGTCCTTCATTGGTTTTGGAGCCATCCGTAAAGATTCGACTACATTCCCTTCCTGCCTCAGATTCTGGCTAGATCCAGTCCTGAATGTAAGGAAAGTCGTCTTTACATGATGAGGTACTGGTGTCCGTGCGTCAGACGGTATATCCATAAGACTAGGATCAAATGATATGCGGTGCGCAAAGTCCTCCAAACTTCAGTGCGTGTTATAATAAGGACCACTTCTCCTAAGGCGGAAGTTGGCCTAAAGAGTGCTTCCCATGATGTGAATATCAAGAGGGAGTTCAGCAGTGCATCAAGAGCAGAGCCAGGCGTACTAGACCGTTCATTGAAACTTAGTGAGAGTAGGAGTTACGTATTTACGTAAAAGCTTATTCCACCAAACGACCGATGTATAGGCGTAGGAGAAGGGGTCTTTTCATAGCCGTAAAGATCTAGATGATGATAGACCCCAAGACTTACCGAGAAACCCCTTACACTGCGCCTTGGCGATTTTTTCCAGAGAAATTTTCTATCTAGAGTAACACCGAGATATTTGGCTTCACCGGAGAAAGTGATGGTGAAGCCTTTTAGTTTCAGTTGAGTCAATCCAGTAAATTTTCTCCTCTTCGTGAAGAGAGCAACTACTGTTAAGAGGGTTAAATGAAAGCCCATTTCTGATACACCAGTCGTCGATCAGGTGTATAGCTACCTGCCCTTTTGAGCATAGGCACCACTAGGCACGTTCCGACGGATAGTACGGAGCATTATTTAGAAAGTCAATCAGTCCGCCTCCGCAATTATACTTCTACTCATGAGCATTGCTTTGATCCACAACATTAGTGATTCAATAATACCGTGTTCTCTGGCAGATTCAAAAGTAGCATTGTTAAAATCACCCTCTATATTTATGAAAATGCCCGACTCGTCCTTCCGAGGTAGATTTTAAAGTGCAGTTTTGCAGGATTTTCCGCGCTGATGAGCATGTTGCATCTGAGACAGAGGAGTTGCAAAGCAGTATTGCGCACGTCAAGCTCAACCAGCCTTTCCATGCTTGTCAGAAGGAAGAAATATAGACTGATTGGTCTGAATCCCTTGTTGAGTGAGTAGTCCTTATCGGCTTATCTCCAGTTACAGAGATGGGAGCTAGGTGTGAGGCGATTGTGGCTTAGTTACGTGGAAAATGAGTCTCAACCATGAGATGAGGGTATCGGGTTTTTTTGAGTTTTTCCGCCTTGACCGGTTTGTCCTATTTAAGAATTTTACCCAGTCTAGTGGTTTTACTGAGTGTGTCGATCTTGCTACAAAAGTCTTTATAGTAAGCCCTCCTCTAAGTTGATCTTGAGGGACCAAGTTAGAAGCTTTTTGGTTTCCTTGCGACTTCTCTGAAGTTTTTTGTTCTACCATGGAACCGGTCAGTTCGAAACATTTGGTGTAAACATCAGATCTTGAGCTGCTTTGCGATTCAAAAATTTATTTGAACAAAATTATTTTTTACAATTGTGTTTACAACTAGACTTACAAACTAAAGGTTTGGATGCTGGCTCAATAATAGGGGCCCAACAGATGTACTTTGTTTAATTTAATGTTTATTATTATTGTCGGTTTATTGTTTATTTTGTATGTCCTACATTGGCCATGGTGGTCCATGGTGGTCCTTTTGGGATAGGGTGGTGATGTGTTAGCCGATGGTGATTCTTTACATCGGGTTGTTCAAGTCCGTGTGTCAGTGGTGGTCCGTTTGGGATAGAAGAAATCACTCAGTTCATCACGGCGTCTCACCTACGATTCCATTACCACCACTGGGTCACAGATGTCACTGATAATACATCTTGAGAATTCAAATTCAAACAACAGAATCATCAGCATTGGTGTTCTTAACCTTGACACATCCATTGATTGATATACAAACGCTTCTAGTGAATTAAACCATATTTGTACAAACATTACAAAACACTGTAGTATTAAAATTAAAGTTGTAACATTCATGTCGGCACCGATTGTGCCACTAGACAACCTGCGCTCGACCACAACGCCGCAACCTGAATGAGGAGAACGTAACTTAACGATATGAAAGGAAGAACGTGACGATCCTCTGATCTCGACTCATATCTCCCACTTTTAAGGCAACCTTCCGATAAGAACCAACAAGACTAGCTGAATAATTCAATTAAAATGTAAACACCTGCCGTAGACGTAAAACAAAATTAAATTTAATTAAATCTCAGGTGTGGGTTCCCAAAAAATAAGAAATTGTCGTAAAGATACGATAAAATACATCGACTTCTCACCAAAGATGATAAGCGGGCAGATACGTAGCCTGCATGAAAAGTCGTTGGGTGAAGAATTTTCCGCCCAGTCTTCCGCTCACACCTAGAATTAATTTACACGCACGCTTCCGACAATTGTGCACCATCCATAGAGGATAGTCGAAGAGGAACTGTAGCTCCAGAGATTACAGCGGCGCAAACACATCGCCTCCATCTCAACAGTGAACTGGCCAAGACCGAGCAGGAGGAAACTACTGTCGAAAACACTTATGGATTCTTGTTTGCACGCAGACAATTCCACGCAACGGTGTAGGTTGTTTTTCATTCATCACATCCTCATCAGGAAGGAAAAAGCGGCGCAGGATGACATCGAAGACAGCGTGGTCATCGAAATTATCATCGATGATTTATAGAACAACATAAAAACGTTCGTACCATAGTTCACGACTGCTACTCAAGTTCAGTCACATGCTTCTTTATTATAATAAAATTGCTAAATTCTGCTTCCAACTACAGTCCAGTACAGTCATCTCTTGTTTAATATCTATTTTAAATTATTATGACATTGTAAGGTAATCATTTATCTATTTGTATTATTCACTTCTTTGCTTTGGTTCGTGAATAATTAAGTTGGTGTGAATAAGAACTAGACACCACATAATAACGACGACAGAGCCACTTTACTGTGGATAACCGAACTTAACGATATGGATGGAAGAACCAATACTGACTTGACTATTTTCAATAAAACACGCCTAATCTAAAATGTTCGTTTAGTACTTTCAGTTATCACAAACCGATAATTTCATTAGTAGAAAAAGCTGAAATGGAAACAATGAAAATGCAATGTATATAATATCTACAATCTATATATGTAAAAATTCAGCGTCAAATGTTTGTCTCCGATTCATACCTTAGCGCATTTGCCGATTTCAACCAAATTTTCACACATCCTTGGTATTGGTCTATGTGTGGTTTGTATGAAGTTTGGTTTATAAACGTTGTTGTGCGTGCTGAAACAAGGAACACATGGATGTCAGAACATTTAGGGGTTTCTCCACACATTTGCCGAAATTGCACAACTGCGTCAGCTCTGTTGAACTGCCCAGCATTGATTTTCAATTTTCGTATTCCAACTGGAATCTCGCCAAATCAAGATCTTTTTCGCCGACTTTTCAATGTTGTAGCCAAGGAAAGGAAACCATTGAAACAATATTGCTTTAGAAGTGTCCTGTGCGAAGACAGGTAAATTGTATATTTTTAGGTTGGTAGGTATTGGCGATGCCATACGCGATGGTGAGTAATATTTATACTCAAATCTGAATTGTGAGAGGGTAATTTTTATTTTATTATATGCAAAATCGAAATCAAAATCGATTTAAGGGGTGAAGAAAGGGGTTAAGAATCGAAAAAAATTTGTACGAGTTATTTGAAGTTTTTACTTTGGGAGAGTCCACTGGGCATTCAAAGGCCGATGTTGATTTTGAATAAAACACAAATTATGTAGGAAATTATTGTCATTTATTTTTATTATGATAATATTGGTATGGTTCAATTATGTATGGAACAAAATATCGGCCAAATGGTCACCGCGAGCTCGGCGGCACACCTCCATCCGATGGTCCAAATTTTCGATGACGCTGAAGCATAATTGAGGTTCTAAGCCGTTAATGTGCTCATCATGTCAAATCACATGATCTTGGCGGCCAATTGACATCGCCACCACGTGAGATAACACGGCCATTGAATTTGTCGCGCAAAAGAGCCATTGTTTCGTTAGCTGTGTGGCAAGTGGCACACAGAACGCCCATTTTCATAATAAGCCTGAATAACATTAACGCGTTGCTCGATTGTGTATCTTTCTATGGTTCAAATTGAGTTAGTCTGGTTGCAGAAAATGCAGAAAAAACTTGACGCTTCGGTGTGGTTCACATTCAACATCGGCCCTTAAAATAACACATCATCTGGGTATCTACCATAGAAGGTACGAACCATCGAATTGACATCTGCTATCATACACCAAAGGTATTTTGCCGAAAGTTTTCGAGAACGCTTACAAAATATTTAGATGTAAAATATTTTAAAAACGTATCAGCATTTCTGGAGCCTGACGAATTGATAGAATTTTACGCTTTTTGAACATTGTGGCGACTCGAAGTAGGTGGGACCGTGAAAAATGATTTCGTTCAAAAGTTCACACAATTCAGGGCAATACAACAAATGTAGTTTAAGAAAGGGCTCTGCGATATTTTATGTAAACAAATATAGGAAAAACCGATAGTAAAACGAGTGTTTTTCATTCTTATATTAATGTGAGCGGCCTAGCGAAGCGGGATAGTGTGTGTATGTGTAAAATGTGTGTAGTATACAAATTAAAGTTGACAGCGATGAGAGCGCCAACTGACTGTGGATAACCGAACTTAACGATATGAAAGGAAGAACCTGATGCTCTGATCTGGACAGAAATGAAGTATGATAGAGATACTTCACAGCTGATTGACTCCTAGTCCATCGACGAATTCGAAGGATAATCATGAACATTTTGACGGTTACTCATGAATTTTTGACAGTTATCCACGAAATAACGTAAATGCAGTTCTCTTATTGGTCAATTTGGCTTTAGAAAACAATATAAAAAATGGTTGTCAAAAATTTTTAAGGGGCAAGAGAGGTAGAAGTTGGGCATCTCCATGTCACTTTTAAGGCAACATTTCAATAAGAAGCAACTAGATTAGCTAAACTATTCAATAAATGTGTAAAACCTTACGTAAATTCAAAATAAAACTAAATTTAACTAAAATTGTTATAATTGAATTGTTCAAGAAATAATTTGAAAATAAGCAACCCAAACTTCTATTTATGCTGGTCCCAGAAATGAATAGTACTTCGTTGAATTGAGGTGACCAACTTCACAGCTGATTGCCCCCTAGCCAATCGACGAATTTAAGAGGCGTTTTGACAGTTATTCATGGATTTTTAACGGTTATTCACGAATGTCGTTCTCTGATTTGTTTTTTTTTTTTTTTTTGTTGAGAAAAGAATATGGAAACGGTTATCGAAATTTTAAATTAAAGGCCGGGAGAGGTAGAAGTTGGCCACCTCTAGAACTTCATTCGCTATGAAGTTTCACTTCTGCCGCGTGGATTTCTACACATCCTCTGTTCTGTTCTGGGGTGACGCTGTGGTTGTATATATAAATTAATTTATTTATCAAGTAATACTATTATTTTAGTGCATTCATGTAAAATTTCATATAAATGTCAGTATTAATTCGCGTTTTATCTCTAGTTAAACAGAATCATAATGGCAACTGAGACGATGACGGTGAAAATTGAGCATCGCGCTGTAATTAAATTTCCCACTAAGCAAGAAAAAGTCGAAAAAATATTCATGAAGTGATGGTGGCTGTTTACCAGGGTTCCGCACCATCATTACCAACTGTGCAAAAGTGGTCAAGTGAGTTCAAGAGAGGCAGAGAGAGCATTGAAGACGACCCCCGCTCCGGCGCCCCGGCTACTGCTTGTACGGGAGAAAGCATCAAAGAAATCGAAAAACTTGTTCTTGAGGATGCCCGAATAAAGGTGAAAATGATGGCAGAGATCACCAAGCTTTCAATTGGTACCATTCACACCATTCTTCATGACCATCTTAACCTTTCAAAGGTCAGTGCAAGGTGGGTGCCACGGATGCTCACAGCGCCTCAGAAAAAAGTGAGAATCGCATGCTGTAGAGAGCTTTTGGAGATGTGTAGTGAGAACGCGGACGGTGTTATGGATCGAATTGTTACTGGTGACGAAACATGGGTCCACCACTATGGCCCTGAAAGCAAACAAGAGTCCATGCAGTGGCATACAAAAGGCACAGACCCCCCGAAGAAGTTCAAAGTCACTCCGTCTGCAGGAAAGCTCATGGCCAGTTTTTTGGGACTCAAAGGGAATCTTGCTCATTGAGTACAAAAAAAAAGGTGAAACCATCAACGCCACATCCTACGCTTCCACTTTGCATAATTTGCGGGAGGAAATTAAAAAGAAAAGACGGGGTAAACTCGCAGCGTTTGTGTTGCTTCTTCATGACAACGCTCCTGTTCACACGGCGCGAGTTTCCAAGGCTGCTGCGCGAGATTGTGGTTTCGAAGAAATCCAACACCCACCCTATAGTCCAGACCTTGCCCCTAGTGATTATTTCCTGTTTCCGGATTTGAAAAAATGTCTTCGTGGAAAAAGATTTTCGGATGATGATGAACTCAAGTCTGCAATAAATGGGTATTTTGCAGATAGTTTCATGAAGTTTCTTTCTCTAATGATTTGAACAGAATGAAAATGAAGAATACAATAAAAAGAAACGACCAAATCTGATTTTTAAATTCTGCGAACTGTCATTCGTTGTTAACTGCTTCAGCAACTGATATACTCAAATGGTTGGAGGTTGTGTTCAACGCTTTTATTTCCAACATTCTCCCCCTGGTGATGCTGCTGCCCTGCTGCAGTTTCACTCTTCGCATCCTTTCTGACGTCAAGCACTGCTAGTTTTGTGGCTGGACGGGACAGCCACCGGGCTGTTCTTACGGTGGCGCTGCGAACTTGATCATCTGCTACTCTGCTGACGGCGATCACGACTCCTTTCGGCCACATACCTCGTGGTAAATTCTGGTCAACGACAATTACGATGTCCCCTTCCTTCAATGTCTTTGACCGACTAAACCATTTTGTTCTTCTTGTCAAAGTTGGCAAATCTTCTTCTACCCACTTCTTCCAGAACTTGTCTGCTAGCTGCTGACATTTTCTCCATTTCTTCCGCAATACTAGGTCCTTTTCATTGAATAGTGGTTTTGTTCCGCTTGACGATCCCAGCAGAAAATGATTTGGTGTCAACACGTCATGGTCGTAGTCCTCCAACTCCGCATACGTCAACGGTCGAGAGTTTACAATTGCTGCAGCCTTCAAGAGGAATGAGTGCAACGATTCGTCTTGAAGCCTTTGGTTTCGAGTGATTTCTTTAAGGATTGTTTTCACTGATCCTATTAATCTTTCCCACGACCCTCTCATATGATGTGCAGCTGGTGAGTTCAAGTTCCACTTCCATGTTGTCTCGGGTGAATTTACCTTCTCCGGCAAAGGTCATTTGTTCAACTGCTGAAAGGCTCCTTTTAACTCCTTTTCGGTGCCAAAGACATTTGTCCCATTATCCGAAATGAACTCGCGTGGTGTACCGCGACGAACCATGAAGTTGCGTATGCAAATAATACACGAGTCAGTGGACAAACTATATGCCATTTCCACATGTGCGTGTAGTCATGCAGGTAAATAAGACGCCATCGTCGGCCCGAAGTAATCAACTCCAACATATGTAAATGGATGGTCATATGCTGCAAGCCTTGCGGTTGGTAGAGCTGCCATCTCAGGAACATTCGGTTTTGCATTATTTATGCAACATACTTTGCAACGTCGCCTTACTTCTTTTAGATAGCTTCGAAGTTTTGGTACCCAGTAGCGCTGACGTACTTCATTGAGTACTGTACCATGACAGCAGTGGTAGCATCTTTTGTGCCAGTACACCAACAGCAGTTCAGTTACTTGATGATCCCTCGGCAAAAGTATCGGTTTTTTCGTAGATCTGCCCACACATGTAGCTCGATCTATACGTCCCTTCATGCGAAGGATGTCCTCTTGGTCTAAGTATGTTGAACAGATGAATAAAGCGCTTCCCTTCTTGATTGATTTTCCTGATTTGAGTCCTGGAATGCTTGATGTTGTACAATTCGTAAAAAAAAAATATTCTGCCAACTGCAATTCTTTCCCTGCAAGCACACCTGTCAACCTCGACTCTCCCTTTTGACGTCTACAATTCTTGGCGAAGCGAAGCATCCATGCGGTTGTACGAAGCAGTTTCCTCCACGATGAGAACCTTCCCAAATCTATTACAGGTTCTAAGTTCACATTGGTCAGTACGTACTTTGGTCTAAGCTCTACCAGATCATCTTCTAAATCTCGGATTACTTGCTCCGGCCAGTGATCTTCTGGTTTATATAAGAATGCTGGTCCCTTAAACCATCTTTCATCCTTGATGTTTGGAAGAAACCCAACTCCATTCAGACAATTCTGTTTTCTCCAAAATCTCACTCATTCAATGCATGACAAATTGATTGTATCGCCTGGCATCTGATTTTAACCAACTTAGCACTGTCCGTGAATCTGACCAAATCACTCTTCTGTTAATATTGATGCTGCGAGTTCTTGTTATAAACGCTGCCAATCTTGCGCCTATTAATGCTGCATGCAGTTCCATCCTCGGAATGAATCGCGGAAGTTTAGGAGCCACCTTTGTCTTTGCGATGATGATGTTGACAGTAAACTCGTTGCCGTTGCATATCCTAAAGTATACTACTGTCGCCATTGCTTGCTTACTCGCATCTACGAACACATGTAATTGTACTGAAGAACCTGGTGTAATCTTTTAATGCGGATTAACATCTCGGAATTTTAATGTCCTGAACCAAGGGTAGCAGTCTGATATGGTTTTCCACTGACAATCTCCAAACTTCCTCCTCCTTAATCATATGGTGAGCAAGAAAACCCAATGGATCAAATATTGTCATCAACAATCTCAATCTAAAACAATCTCCGACTAAAATTTCTTTTTGCAACTTCGCTAAATAAAGGGTGTATGTAAAATCGTCAGCCTCGGTCTTCCCCCAAATACCCAAAACCTTTGTTAATGACATCTCTTCCTCTGGAACTGTGATAGCTTTCTCCTTCATTGATACGACAGCTCAAACACCGCATTGGAATTTGAAATCCAATTCCGAATGACAAAACCTCCATCTGCATGTATGTGGCGTACTTCTTTGGCCAACTGGATAGCTTCTCCAACTGTGTCGGCACTGTCCACGTAATGATGTTCCTTTATTGCAACAACAGCTTTAGGATACTTCTTTACTTTAGGATACTTACCTTTTTGGCGTTAATATTTTTGACAATCTGTGCGGCGCTTTGTGAACACGACGCTCCAAATGTGAACACTTCTATTTCGTATATGCCTGGCACTGTCTTGGTATTTCCATCGCGCAATAAATATCTTTGTGCATGACGATCTTCCTCTCTCACACGAACTTGATAGAACATTTCAGCTATATCTCCACATATAGCAATAATATGAGATCAAAATGCAAATATAACTTCCGGTAATGATGTAAGTTGGTCAGGTCCCATGTTCAGCGATATGCCATCTACCTTTGCTGCGGCGTCCCACACGAGACGTATTTTATTTGGCTTGTTCAGATTCTTCACATTGAATGTCGGTAAATACCATGTACGTAGATGAATCTTGTTTTACTCTTTTAAGGTCAGTTTTCTCGCATAACCCTTAACAATCAGATTCTCGATTTATCTTCCGCTCTAAACATTGTAGTCGACTCAGTGCCATGGAGTAGCTATTCGGAAAACTTACATGGTCAAACTTCCACAAAAGACCGCTTTCAAAACGTTGTCCCACTCGTTTCGTCACCCTCTGTAGCATCTGCTTCGCTCTTCTTTCCTCTGCAGTTTCCAAGAAGGCCTCTCCGACTCCTTGATTATCCATCGCAAAAAAGTCACGAACATCTTGATGCAGACGACGATCACATTCGCAGACTTCAACGTGATGACCAACGATGTAAGAACTTTTTGAAAATAAACCTGTTCCTCCACAATCTGTCTATCCCAGCCTGGTTTTCATCGTATCATGTTTCAATGATATGAATAAATTCTCGTTCTTAAGACCAATCAAAATTTGCGGTTGTGCATTCCGAAGTGAAGTCAATGGCTAATTCTGCAGACGACGATATTTCCTTTCAGCTTCTTTATCATTAAATGTCGATATCGTTTGTATCCGTTAACAGCAGAAATCTCCACTGAAACCACCTCAGAATCTTTTTCCCAACGTGCGATATCAGCCGTCCACCGTAAGCACAAAGGACTACTAACTCCTTTTATGTCAAGGATATTCATCAATTCTTGTTCGACTAAGGTTAATGAAGAACCACTATCTAGGAATGCAAATGTATTCACTGACCTGTATCTTCCATATATGGTTACGGGAACAATCTTGAATAATAAATTCTCATAGCCTTCGTTTGCCGTGTTACAGTTCAAACCTTATGAAACCTATATTTTTCCTTGAACAGTGTGAATAGTCGGATGATGGTTAGCTGTACGTCCCTCCATCCCGCAGACATTCTTCGAAGAGCATCTTGACTTTTTTAAATGTTTAAGACAGTTGGAGCATATGTCGTTTTTCTTGATTATTTCCCACTTCCGTGACAGAGATAAATCATTGAAGACGTTGCAATCCAGTAATTTATGTTCACCATTGCACGCCAAATAACAATATTCTTCTCAGTCTTGTGCTCCACGTGTGAATTTAAATGTCCTGTTTTTCTTCCAGATCTGAAATCCGCTCCAGGTGTCGTCAGAGTGGTAGCTGCTATTGCCACGGTGTTCATCCAACCACTGAACAAACTGTATTCCGGTAAAGCGGTTGCATACATTGCCTAATTTAGTCTCACACTTGGTGGAAGTTTGTCTATTAGTTCTTGAAGAAGCGCTGGATTTTGGACGTGCTCTTTCAAACTACCGGCTTCCATTGTTGTATACAGTTCCTTAACTGCGAGGCCAAATCCAGAAATGTTTCGAATTCGTCAGCTTTTGGTGCTGGTTCACTTCTGATCTTTTCCAGCATCGTACGACTCACTAATTCAGGAGGACCATATAGTATTTTGAGTGTACTCATGATCTCTGGAATCGTCGATGGGAAAAGCAACAAATTACCAACTGCCTTTAAAGATCTTTGTAATCGCACCATGTTTTCAGCATCTGTGTACCCACACAGTTCTGTGCTATATTTAAAGTTGCTGTAGAAAATTGCCCATTCCTCCGGCCTTCCTTTTAACGTTGCATTTATTTACATCTTTCGCTAAACTCAAAAGCGAATATTTCTTTTCCAAGAAATGCAATGCTAGTTGCTTCTGTTCTTCTAGACGTTTTAATTGCTCTTCCACAGGAAGGACGCCATCCAATGAACCGCTATTTTTTGCCATTTCCACGAACCCAGCTTTTTCCGTTGAAGACGTTGCCGTAACGTAGACGAGCCACTCGTTGCTACCGACGCTTCGACACAAACCACTGATGCTCCTTCTATTTCTCTGCTGGTTCCGCCAGACAAAATTCTCTTGCAATCCTTGCACAGCCAAGATTTCTCTGCAACCGAAGTGTCCTCCCCAGCAAACTAGAAATGATGTCAACTCTTGCTTGAATCGCATTGCACCATATCGCTTCATCTGGCTGATCACAGCTCTTGCATGTTCCTGATGTGCTCATTGCATTGAAAAACGCAGGTTTTTTCTTAAGAAAGTTATTAAACAAAATTATTTTTTAAAATACAAATCAAACTTATTTTTGAAGAACTTGTTCTGTTCATATGCCGCTTTGAATCTTCCTCCCTAGAATTCTCCTCTTTTGTATCGCAATTAAAAACGTCTTTGGTTATGAAATTTTGATAGAACTGTTTTTATTGAAAACTGATTGTACTTTAAGACTACAACAATAAATACAAATTGAATACTACTTCAAAAATAGTTCCATGAACCTTCTTTCTGTAATGATTTGAACAGAATGAAAAATGTAGAATACAACAAAAAGAAACGACCAAATTTGATTTTTAAATTCTGCGAACTGTCATTCGTTGTTGACTGCTTCAGCAACTGATATACTCAAATGGTTGGAGGTTGTGTTCAACGCTTTTATTTCCAACATCCTCCTTTTTAATGATCTAACTATGCGAGTTGAAGTTAAACTTCATCTATCGCGATGAAAAGTAGCCTAGGGCTAACTACATACCAAATTGCATCAAAATCCGTCCAGCCGTGATCATAGATTAAGTATCCAAACATACAAACTTTCGCATTAAGAATATTCTGTAGTAAGATTAGATTATCGCCATTATGGCTTCAATTCATATGACCGTCAACAAACTCGACTAGTTTTACATATATAATCTGACGGTAGGTTTCGCGGCTCGTAGTTGAACTTTCAGAAATAGCTAATTTTCAGCGCTGTGTTGTATGGCATGCATAGATGTGTTCAGTCAAAAGGTACAGCATTCACTAAGGACGGGAACGAATTTATATTGAAATTTTGAATTTGGTGGTAATTACAATTTGTTAAAGTATTTATCAAATTGTTGATATCGATTGCAATTATATGATAGTTTTCTTGTAATCTCCTTCTTTACTTAGCGCTACAGTTGTCCTCAACTAACAGCCTCTGCAACTAGCAATCTCTGGCTGTGTCACATGCCAACTTGGTTGAAGTCATTCTAAACCTGGACGAGTCCTCTTAATCGGGGACGTTCTCTGTTGCGTTTCCCATAGACTCCGAATCGAGCTGTCTTGTCCATAAGATCTACATGGCCCAGCCATCATAGAGGTGGATCCGTAGATACCTGAATCTTCTCCCTCAAAGACCACCAACCCAAACTGCATTGATCGTATGTCCTTTCTGAGATCATAGAAGTCATCATTGTCCTTTGTCAGGGCGTGGACACAAATCAAGCTGAAGCTCCCGAATTTAGACTTGATGCGGATTATTATGAGGCCTTCGCTTTTACAAACAACGCTTAAGACTTTTTGTTTAAGTGTGCGTCGAACGAATCCACGTCACTGTACTATTTGTATCTTTCCAACACAGTTTCTGTGTCCACAGTCCAGTGCCTGCCCGAGTTTTTTGGCTGCACGTGGTCTGATAAGTGACCCTGACCCGGTCTTGGAAAAACCTTTTAGGCCTGAGCGGCGAATATGTCGCAGTAGCTCTAGGAAAGTGCACCAAGTAGCTCCTGTTGATTGGAGTTTTGGATTGCTGCCACACAGTTTTCCAACGGCTCCGCCGCCGTCCATAAAGAGAGATGAAAACTGATACAGACTCACTTTCTTCTTCTCTCGCCTGCGGCCGCCAACGTCTCACGGGAGTTGAGTCCGATTGAAGGTGGTCGGCTCCAGCTTCACCACGTAGAGGTGTGAGTAAGAGTTTCGATTTATGAGAAAATTAAAGACTTCAATAAAGATTTTCGTGTTGGCTAACGGACAGAAATAAATGAGCAACCTCATTTCAATTGCATCTGTTCTTTTAATCAAGCCATACAAGCCGGATGAATCTCAGTATCTTTCGTAGATGAAGAACGGCACGTTATTCCAATGATCAAATGAAGAAAGATACTCAGGATCAAGTAAAGTCTTCCTCTTTTTTATTACTTATGTCGAATAAATAATAGGACGAAGAAACATTGGTTTTTATACACGTATACTTTAATTTATTAAAACTCCTTTTAAATACTGTACTTATTCTTAAAATTCGTGGACTCTTCAAACGTTTATTTTAAAACTGCTTTTACTGAGAATCACTTGAGCTTGAGCTGGAACTATCAGTTGACATGACTTCCACATCATCTTGAGAAGCTTCTTTATGGGCACGTGTTTCTAACGCTACTGAATTACCCGAAGGACCCATTGTCATGTGCAACTCACCGTGGTTGTTCCAATTAAATTGACTTTGAAATGCACTTGGCACCTCTCCAATGGATGGATTCCGTTGTATATCGCTTACATTATTCTGATGAGGAACACTTGCTCCATTAATGTTCAAATCTGATTTTCCAAGGAATCCATTTCGCATCTCAATATCAGTCGGGTATGGTCGTCGTACATCTCCTTGTACCCATGTTAATGGAGCACACACTGCATTTGCTGCACTTATTCGATGAGCGTACTTAATCAGCTCTTCCGATGATACTGGACGTTTCTTTGCCTGCGATATACTCGCTAGTTTCTGCCGTGCCTGAAATAATGCTGTTGAAAGGATTTGTTCAGCTTCTTTGAGTTGTTTCTGAAGTTTTTGAATTTCTCGATCCTTGAAAGAGAGATTTAATAAATCGTTTGTTGAGACAATGTCAAGCTTCTTACATGTACATCAACTTTGGCTCTTAGGTCATCCATTGTTTGTTCAATTTTGGCTTGCTCATCGGCCAATTCCAACATTTTTCGGAACTCATCATCTTTGGATACAAGCAGATCGACTAAAGCAGTGTGTTCGGCACTGGAAATCTTTTGATGCTTAGGAGCAATTGTGTTTTCAATCAGTTCCCTAAAAAGAGTATTTATTATTAGTTACATTATGAATAAATATGTTGTGATATATACTTGGAAATTAACTCAATATCGTCAACTAAAAGGAGAAGTCGCTCCTTTGTGCTCAAGTGGAACGACATTTTATCTTCAAATATTTGTTGACATTTGACAGATTATTTATATCTTATTGGCTGTGTTCAGAAATGAAACTTCAATAGTGGAAGGTAACCGCTTATCTGTCAAACAAGCTTGTGGCTGCAGTATATGTGTTTTTACGTTTCAAATATCCAAAACTACATTGATTAGAAATGAATACATTAATGAATAAAAAGAGTTTGTGGGTTGTTATATCGTAATATTCCTTGAAGGATAAAATCTTGAATCATACGACAATAAGCTTTTTGATTCACTTGGGTAACGAGTGCGTTTTTTTAACGCACAGCTCATGATCTTATACGATCATCAATCAATACTGCAATAAGACTTTGTTAGGATGATGGTACGTGTGTATGTGCTAATATAAATGCAGTGGTTTTCCATTTAGTTCCTTTTATCCGTTTATGTAGGACATATTATAAAAATGCATTTTAAAGTAGACATCAATATTTATTATTATCATATACGCACTAATTATCTTACATTCAAGGACTGGTTCGCAATACTTCATTTCGACCATTCCATCTCAATTTTCTAACGTATCTGTAACCATTCTATTAAGAGCACCAGTCGCTCCTTCAACTTATTCCGAACGCTTCCTATTCGTAAATATAAACAATGAATTCGTATTTGGTAAGTCGTCTATGTATAAGTTAGAAAGTACAACTTGCAGCTTCGGTGTGTGTGGGAAACGTCAGAAAAAAGCTCAACCTGAAAAAACTGACAATCTTCATTTACCAGCTTTTAGTCAACTACTACAACCTTATTTCAGTGACATTCCATCGTTTGACCGATACGCAGGTTAAATTTCATATTTCGAGGTGTTTCTTTGTCGGTGTCCTATACTCTTTGCGTCAGTAAATGGCGTGTGTTTGTAAAATAGTAGTGAACGGTACATGAAAAAATACTAAATCTCATTTATCTCCTTGCAGAGACGTTACTTCATCACTTGATGTAACCCCCGCCCTATAAATTAATTATCACCACCGGGGTGCTTCCTTGCCTGCCTTCTACTTGTTCAATCTCATTCGAAATAGTAAAGGGTATGGTTTATATTTGTTTGTGTCGGTTCCGAAGAGTGTGTTCGTTATATGTGTGTTCAATCTGTTAAAATTAATTGCAATCAATTAAAAATTATCTTGCACCACTGTTGCTTGATTCAGTTAATCCTTGTGTGCGTAGTATACACGTTTGTACAGGTGTAATTAAGTAAATTTTTACTGATTATTTCACCTTACCGATGTTGATTTTCCATCCGGTGTTGTTTTTGGGTCAAGTGAATCTCGCTGTTAGTGCTGATGCGATGCTGAACACGGGTCACAGCTTCTAGAATCTTGGAAGTGTTTTGATGTGTGCAATAGTTTACCTTTGAGACAGGAAAAAGAACAACATCACGTTGATTTTTATATTTTCCATATTCTGTCTTTCAGTGCTGTGGTGGTGTGGTGTCTTGAAAATGCCTTTATAAGAAAAGCAGCAAAACAAAAAAATAGAACCAAGACATCTACGACTGTTATTCTTGCTGCCGTAAATTAGCATTGAAGAAACGAGAGGGAGGAAATAAGTTCATCGTTTCTTTCAACATCTGGATTTTATGATGTATTACTGAGGGAGAACAAAAAGGTGAGTAGTGGAATGAATTCACATCACACAAGTAAATCTATTTATTCCAGCTGTGAAGTATCTCACAGAAAAGGAAATCTCCCGCAAGAACAAGTTGACCAGCACCACCATCACACCATCAACCGCACTCAAAATACTTGGATGGAGGTTGAAGGTGTCGTGTGTTATTTTTTATTATATTTTCTTAGTCTTCTGGTTTTCTGTTTTTAGTCTCCAGTTCCTCTCTTTCCAGCTCTTGAGCTCTATAGCCAACGAGACATATTTTTATTTCCTCTTTTCATCTCTTTACTCAGGGTTTCATTTCGGTACGTGTTTTCTTTTGACGTTTATGTGCACATAGTGTGCTTCTTTTTCTTGTTGTTTTTCGGTGGGATTTTGGGCTGGAGTGGAGTGGCGAGCTCTTTGAGGAAATTCATTTTTTACTTGGCTGGTTTTTCAAGGAATGTAAACATCCCGAACGGGGCTTTCTGGTTCACTGCAGTGCAATCTCCCAGTAGGGAAAATGTCTTTGGATGTGGGAGTTTACATGTCTTGACTATATATTTTTTGCTTTGATCACATAAAACTCTTTATTTTATTCACCAGCAGCATCGACCTTCAAGCAAATGCGAGAAAAAACCAAACAAAAAATGGGTTTAGCTTCTTGTTAACGTGTTTTTCTGGGTGGAATGGGAAACCGGTTCCCTCTTTTTTTGCAAGTCGTTAGCATTTCTTTTTCTCTCTCTCCTTTTTTTTTTAGCTTGCTGTAGAAATAACGTGTAAGCATGCAAATCAGGGACAAATAATTCGGTTTGGTTCGTAGGTATGCGAAGTGTGGCTATGTGGCTCAAATTGAATTTTTTATATTACATCTAAGCTCCGGGCTGCATCTCAAATCAACGAAACGAATACTTTACGTGCCATAATAAAATAATCACGATGCACATCGGTATCCGAATTGCATTCTCATCACCTTTTATATATTTTCCAACGACTCTGTGTGTGACAATTTTAACGACTCTTCGTATTGTAAAGAAAAGCTTTTTTTTGCTAACGATCCAATCAGATTGCATTACCCGTTGTGTTTTTTTATTTTATTTAGTAATCAGCGAATTTTGGGTGAGGATTGACGTGGACGTCTAGAAATTGAAATTGATTGTCACGGATTCTGTTCATCCAACAACCGAAAGGTAGATTGTTTAGGTATCCAAACACAAATTATTGTGTTGTCATATGGTAGGTGTGGCTTGTTGTATTGCATAACGCGTAGTTCAAAAGATAGAATGTTATAATTCAACTTCACGTTATTAAATGCATCATCACACTTTTCAGTCTTGTACAATTATCTTGTTATCTCTGCATCCAGCAATAGTTATTTTCTTTTCCTCCTATACTGGGTGTTATTCCATGTAAAATCAGTTTATTTGAATCAGTTCAATCGAATAGTACAATCGATCTTGTCGGATATAATTAGTTGTAGGATTTATTTTGAAATACCTACATAGGTAGTAGATACCTGTTAGCAAACTTAGAACGCTGAGTTCATTTTTTTTCGAATATCTTAAATACTTCACATCCCAACTCTTTCGAATCACAGACAATTTTAGATGCATATAAAAACCTCCTCAAGTTTCCTTCTTAACAGCATAATACTGTACAGAAGTGATGTATTATAGAGTCAAATTCTACCTCTCTTGCCCTTTAACATTTTTGACAACCATTTTTATATCGTTTTTTTGTACATCCAAATTGACCAAGCACAGAACGGCATTCACGTTATTTCGTGAATAACTGTCAAAAAGCCTCTCAAGTTCGTCGATGGGCTAGGGTAAATCATCTGTGAAGTTGGTCAACTCAATGTAGTTCTCTTGTACACTTTGTACTATTGGGAGCACAATAACAAGCTAAATTTGAGTGGTTGCTGTTGAAGCTAGGCCCTGGTCCGCCTCGCTAACGGCATGTTAGTCAAGTCATTTTATTATTACACGCCTTTATGAGTGAAATCTCGTATGGTCCCTGTATGAAGATATTTTGTGTATTTTAATACATTGTGTATTCCAATATTAAACCCCTTCACAACAGACACCCTACATAATCCTAATCCTGCTGCTTTCCGATTAGCAGTTGGTCCGATTATGGAGGTCCCTTTTAATTGGACCGGTTCATTTACGAATGCTATTTAATCTAAAATTGAATAGACAGCGTTACCAGAGTTTTTTTTTTCTTCAAGCCTGCTAAGACTAGGACAAATTGCTAAACCTGCTACATACACAAAAACATAATAAATGCTATTAAAAACTTCGAGCTATGTATATCTCCTTGAGAAAAGCGTTTTTAATACAATATAGCACAATATGAAAAACAGTTATGAAACAGTTATGAGAAAAATACGGCATTGACAACCTTGAAAAAAGAAATACAAAAGACATATTTTCGCATGTTTTCGTTTAGTTATGCTGTTGCATACGGTCAACTTTATCTTTCAATGTTAACAAATGCTTACTTTTCTATATTTCGACCAAATTACGGAAAAATAATAATTTTCAGCGTCCGGTTATAGGAGAGTCCGTTTGTGAGAGAATTATATACATTCAAATTCGTGTAAATAATTTCGCTTTTCCTTCCTGATGCATATTCCTTTTACCAACTGTTTAATGGTTCTTGTCATGACTGACAGCTAGACCAACCTAGAGACAAATTTAATAACTGTACCATTTGGATTAACATTTTTAAGAAAAGAAATGGTGCAGAGTGTACTAAATGAGTTATTTTGAAAATCTTTTATACATTTTTTCAATATGCTAAAAAAATCTGCTGAAATTGCAGGAAATTGCTAAGTCTGGTAACGCTGCCGCAAACAACATAGCCCTTGGCTTGCTAGTGGTTTCACAATGAAACCACATACCATGTTTTCTACGAAAAAAAAAAATAAAAATATAAAATTGACATCTTCCTTAACGAAAACACGAACAAACAATAACATGTTGGGTCTCGTAATGCGAACACAATGGATAAGCAAAATTTGTTTCTCAACGAAAGAAGAATTGAGTCGAAGTGAAATAAATTAATTAAGAACAAAACAAATGCTTGACTTGACTTACATTTTTATTTAGCGTAGGGTTGCCATTACTGTCTGAGCTAGAGAAGAAAAAACATTTTTAAATTCTCGGACTTCCAGGACGTTGACCTATAATGATGGATGCCGTAAAATAATCTGTTTCATTTTTTGTTTTTTATCAGATTCTTACTGGCTTTTTTTTTCTTTTAAATTCAGTGTTCGATGATTTTTTTTTTTTTTTTTTCAAAATTTTCAAATTTCCAAAAACGTTTTAGGATGTTTAGCGCCGTGGTTAGAAAGAGGACATGTCCTCCACAAAGAGGGGGCATGCCAACTCTTTTTTGAGATAAAACGTGAAAATCGGGTTGATATCCGTTTCTCAAAGGGGTTGAAAATCTGCGCCATAAAAAAGAAGTTTCATCTCAAGGAAGTCCTAAATTAACTGAAGTTAATGTCTTATTTTTACTACGTTCTTTAGCACCCAACGCTAAGAAAAATAATTCAAATTCTAATTTAAAATTGGTTAAATACATAAGCAGATCCATTATGCCCACGAATAGATTAAATCACTTTTAAATGTTTTAGCTTTAAAGTAGGATTACCATGGCAGTCTAAGCTAGCCTAGGAAAAACTAGGTGCCTGAAGTAAAAATAGAATAGCCACAGGTTCAAATATGGAGACTTATGGAGTGTTCGAGTTATGGGGCATAAAAAAACACTACACTTGCTTAGTTTATGTAATGTCCTTCGAAGAATACAAAATTTCGTGGCATCGTAACCAACTTACGCTTATTCGTTTCTTTTGATTTTTTTTTCTCCTTTATCTGCGCATGATTTGAATGTGTTGGAGTTTGTGATGTGGATGGAATTTTCTAGGAAAGCTAACACTAGTAAACATGCCACATAGTTCGAAGCAGAAATGAAGCATGATAGAAATTAAAATTATGAATTTTTGACAGTTATTCACGAAATAACGTAAATGCCACAGACACGAAATAAGGATAATGCTATTCGCCAAATTGGCCAATCAGGTAGCCCAACTTCTACCTCTCTTGTGCCTTAAAATTTTTGATAGCCATTCCTTATATCGTTTTCTAACGCCAAATTTCTGATTGGCCAATTTGGCGAATAGCATTTACGTTATTTCGTGTCTGTGGCATTTACGTTATTTCGTGAATAACTCTCAAAAATTCTAATTTTAATTTCTATCATGCTTCATTTCTGCTTCGAACTCGATAAAACTCGTAGCAACGCCTATCAAAGACCGTTCAGCCTTCATAGGCGTTGGTACACGTTTTATATAGATTACGAAAATGTAATGTCCAAGCGCGGCACTTCAGCTTGCGCAGTTTACAAGTAAAATGTTCTGAAATCAATTTTACAAGAAAAAAATGCAATCACTACGTATAACATCCCTACAAAACTGAATTACATACACAAATCATTGCCTCAGCCCGCCAAAAATGAAAAATCACGAGTAAATAAAAGAAAATTGTTTCACAACTATCAATAGACCGAATTTGTAGAAGTAGCTCTACGTCTACTTTGAAATGTGTTCTCGGCCCTACGATATTACGGTCTTGAAATATCAGAGCGCGAACTGCATTTTGACTTGTTTAATGGATTTACGTGTATCCTGCTTAAAATGTCAGACGCCGACAGCTATCTAACTATATGTTAGAATTTCTTAAACGGAATAGTTAAGACTTCCAAGCAATTTGTTCCATTAAAAATGTATACTGCTCAATGATATGCCTGATTTAGAATACTCTTGCATTATTTAAGATTCAAAAGGAAAGGTAACTCCAGCCATGTTTATTCGCGACAAGAGTTAATAATAATATAAGTTCACCAGATTTGGTTGTTATAATCGTATTAATCGAATGAATATACCGTGTCGTCTCCATGTCTTGAAATATATTAGCTTATAAATCAAAATATTAGCTTATTTTGATTTACCGAATTTAACAAAACATTCGTTAAATTAAACTTGCACTACCACTCGTCAAACCGAAACATTTTCTCGAATACATTGTTTCCACTGAATGAATTCGCGAGAGTTCATCAAATTTCTTCCAAATCAAAAGATTTCATCCCAATCTCCTAGGGTTCGCCATACATTATCGCGGTTGCGATGCCTCCCAATTTCGTTGATATCTAGTTAAATGTTATCAAACCAAACAAGCCTACAGCGTACATTTCAATGAATTTTATGTAGCGTGGTGGGATGGTGTCGTATAAATTGAACAAACCAAAAACTAATAATAAACACCAAACAAAAAGAACAGCATGTCAGCAAGTAGTAAGCTGTAAAATATCCGAAATTCTACATATGGGCACAGATATCGTTTTAGAAAAAAGTGCAGTTGCGCCAGCACCTGTGTCGATTTTAGTCCATGTAACCAATATTTTGTTTAAAAAAAAGGAAAAGCCCTTCGTAGCGATATGTTATTCAATAGGATTTTAATCAGCTGGGACCACAGAATTTGGTCAGAGAAATTGTGTCGTAAACGATTTTGACTTTTAATATAATATGTGCTCTCCAAAGACCTCTTCGGGTTAGAAATATATTATTCGATACAAGGGAAAAAAAAACTTAAAAATTATTAAAGTAACCCTCCTATTTGCCTAAAAGGTGAAATATCGTATGTCCAGTACAGATCAATTTGAAACTTTAAATGATCCTCTGAAAAGATTTAGGGGTCGGAAGAAATTCTTTCTGGAATATATACCATATTTATTTTTAGATATAATACAAATAACCACTTGCGATGTAACTAGGTAAACAAATTAATGATTTTTGTCTTAAGTCGTCTTACGAAATCCCATAGAAGAACATTTTTAATCTGAAGTCGCATAAAATGATTTTCCAAACCAATATCAAACTTCTTCAATAATTAAGTCGACCTAGAAACATCAAACTCGTTACTTTTTTCGTGGACTTAAGATGTTTTACCTTTTCGAATTATTTTTTTTAAGATAGATACATTCACCTCTTGTCACTTGGCAATCGAATGTACACTTAGTCACAAAAGTCTACATACGATTTCAAATTACAATGTTTTTTGTGTTTGTTTCGAGTTATTGTTCCTTAGCAAATGAAACAATTTAAGGCTGTTTATAAATATAACAATACAAAAAAAGCAACTTCCAAAAAAAGTTCAGTTTCCCTTACGTCAAGAGAATAATCAAGAAATTGCACATCGTATGCAAACTTTTGAGACTGGATGTAGTTTGTGCTATTTATTGCAATAGTGTTTTTATCATACATAAATATGATGATGATTGCCTGAATTATGATTGCCTGAAGTAATGAATAAGTTTTGTTTATTCTGAACTGGAACTAAACGGAAAAAATCTAGTTGCGATGAGCTTATTGCTAGGTGCATGAGAACATTTAATGAACTTTGCAGTGAAATTGATTTCAGCTTGTCTCGATTCGAATTTTAAAATTGAGTTTTTGAGTTGAATTTAAGGTAATAATATTGTTTATTGAAGTAATCTGTGAGATGCTAAATCCGTAGATAATCCTTAGTCAACATACGAGTATACAAAACACAATGTTTAAAGTACCAACAGTAATAAAGGGTGATTTTTTAAAAGCTATAGGAAAGTTAAAAAAAAAAAAAAAACTCATAAAATTCAGAAAAATGCATGAAATCTTTATTTGAATCGATAGTACGGTCCATATAATTTAATGCTTGGAGATTATTTCATGCAAATGTTGACCTTGACTACGCCTCAAATGGTCCATCCGCTTAGTCCAATTTTGGCATACTCTTTCCAACATTTCGGCCGGTATCTCACGAATAAATGCTTCAATGTTCTCTTCCATAGCGTCAATTGAAGCGGGCTTGTCTGTATAGATGCTTTAACATAGCCCCACAAAAAAATAGTCTAAAGGCGTTAAATCGCACGATCTAGGCGGCCAATTGACCGGTCCCGAACGTGAAATAAAATGTTCACCGAACTCGCCTCTCAATAAGTCCATTGTTGCGCGTGCTATGTGGCATGTGGCACCGTCTTGTTGAAACCACATGTCATGCAAGTCAAGCTCTTTCATTTTGGGCAAAAAAAGTTGGATATCATCTCACGGTAGTGCTCACCATTTACAGTTACGTTACTATTCGCATCACCTTTGAAGAAGTACGGTCCAATGATGCCACCAGCCCATAAACCGCACCAAACTGTGACTTTTTCTGGATGCATTGGTAGCTCTTGCAATGCTTCTGGCTGACATTCACTCCAAAATCGACAATTCTGCTTATTTACGTACCCATTGAGCCAAAAATGAGCTTCGTCGCTGAACACAATTTTTCGGTAAAAAAAAGCGCGATGAAATTTCTTTACAGAGCACGCATTTTGATAATAAAATTCAATAATTTGCAAGCGTTGTTCGTTTGTAAGACGATTCATGGGTAAATTATAGACCAAACTGAAGATGTTTGACAGTGAAACAAAATACGAAACGTGCGTCAGCTGTTTAAACCAGTGTTGCCAAAAAGATAATAGCTAAAAAATCATCCTTTATTTTCTCTGGTAAGACCTAAACACACATACTATGTAAGATTACTCGTACACAAATAATATCAGATCACAAAACAACATTAAAAAGATATGTAGTGTCGAATTCGAAATCTTCGTGGTAAAAAGTTTCACAATGGAGTAATTTATTTAATTGAACGTTTTCCGAAATGCATTCCATTCATTTTTGTTTACTTTCTTATAGATTCGAATATCCCTAACGCTATTATTTTTGCATAAAATTGAGAAAATACCTTACGCTTAATACCTATCCATTAATTATACGTCAATGTACGTTCTCAGTTTGATGTGTTTACACCCCAAGATGAACTGTCTCCTTGTAAAGGACCAGGTTTTCAGCAAAGAAGTTCTACGCACATTTTCCGGGCACCGTAAAATAATTAAAGAACAACAAAACTCCCCGGCAACGCTGGCGATTTAATTGAAATTCAAATTGCATTCAAATTAATTAAAACATTCACCCTTCAGGTGTATGCTCCAGAGCCAACGTCAACCATACCAGCTGTTAATTTGCATTTAAGCCCCCATTACACTTGTCAGTCAAAACTTCCGTCGAACTTTAACAAGTACGGAAAGAAGACTGGGGAAATGAGTAGAAACCTTTACCCAAGTATGTCAAATTATCAGTCCCAGTGCGAACCAGAGATGCTGTAATGCACATGTTATTCCGGGCTAATTCGACCTCGCGTACCGCTAATGCCACCAAACCATAAGCTTTATTATTAATAATCCCACAAACGGAATGCCAAACTAAATGCTGTTTACGTATTCATAACATGGTTCGTTTCCTATGTACCGTTAATGAATAATCGACGACACCACGCGCTCGTTTGGTCCTACTTTTGTGTAATTTACATTCCGTGGTAGCGGAAGGGTGGCACGAGAGGAAAGAAAAGAGAAAAACATCCTTAAAGAGGACTAAAGGGCTAAAGATGGTGAAAGGAAAAGTTTTTCCAAGTAAAATGAAAGCGAAAAAAAGCATCATCGACAAAAAGAGAAGAAATGGGAAAGTATGAAAAATTGGCAAAGGAGGAACTAGAAGTGGTCTGAATAGTTAGGCGGAATAGACCAAGAATGGAGATAACAAAACAAAACAAAAAAGAAACTAATAGGTATAGGTTCAAAAAGTTGGTAGATTTCATTAGAGAACCATCCCACTCGCGTTTCACTTAAGTTCATTTTCTCGTCACGATTGGAATAAATCATATAAATGAGAGGAAGCCAAATTTTTGTCTACAGCCGCTGCCATCCACCTAATGCACCGTTAGGCATACAGATAAAGAAGAGAGGAAAAATTATTTAATGCTTCGTTTAAGTTGTTTACTCAATTGTGAATTATAAATACAGTGAAATTGCGATTACAATTCTGTGTGATATGCCTTTAATCCCGCTATCAACCTCCACATAACGTCCTTCCGTTTGACGCCCTTCGAGAGTCGAAAGTCGATTCAAATGCTCCTACCAAGGGAATACCAGACGCAGTTGGTTAGTATTTTCCGCCTCGTTGTTTCAATTGCCACCTCTTTCCATAATGTCCCATAAGATAGGATGAGGGTTGGTAGAAAGGCAATAAGGGCGTTTCGCTGCCATCATAGCTGACGCCTACCCTGTGCTACTCAATCTGCTTTGAATGAAATGTGTTTGTTTTTCTGAACCTTTGGCAAAGACATGAGTTCCATCGGGGGTGGCGAGAAAGATGAAGTTTATGGTTGAAATACCCATCGGAGGGGAGTCGTAAGATGATGCCTTAAAGCCAATTAAGAGTCATTGCCAATGAAAGTCGTTTCGAATAAGACTTGCTAGGGATCGACAGATGATTTTCGATTTCGGAAAACGCTGTGTAGACAGACTGTTGATGTTGTGTTCCTACGTGACTAAGGGTAAATTGTTGTGGTTATAACTATTAACATGTTTTTTTTTTGTTTTTCTTACATTCGGGAATGGTACTGTTAGAGTGCTACAACTTTGCCTTGTTTACAGTTAACCAAAAATTACTTAATTATCTAAAGGAGAAGCTTTCACAGAAATAAAGAAAATATGCATAGTATTTGACTCATTATGAATTTGGAACATTCGTTATCATTATCGGACTCACATTTTTCACCCTAAACTGTTGAATTTGTTAAATAATTAATTTTGAATCGGCTTATAGTATTTGTTTCTTAACAAAATAATAGGATTATTATTATTGTTCAGGATATGTTTCACCGCGACCTTAAGATCTATTGTGCCCCTTACGACCTTGCTTTCACTCGAGTTCCTCTCATATATACTTCTTCCCAGATTTATAATGAGGACTTTGGACTACTGTTGTGTATAGGTGAAAGCGGCAGTTTCCTTCAGGAATCTGATAATGAGAGATGGTTCTAGTGATCTCATCTCTTCCTCTGATACTAGGTGCTTGCAAAGAAAGCTTCTTCTTTTGTGTGCCAATGCCACACAGAAACCTAGTACATGCCGTGGGATTTCACTACATTCTCCACAGAATCGGCAGATTCCTTCCTCGGATATACCTAGTTTACTTAGGTGTTCCCTAAGTCTATAATACCCAGATGGAAGCCTGCTATAATGCGGAGGCATTTTTTGCTAATTTTTGTACATGTTTCAAACCTCTTACGGTCGTATTGGCCTAGGCTTTTTTTTGGCTTCAGGGCATATGAAAGGATCGGCCATTTCATTGTCTTCTATCCCTGTATGGCCTGGTATACAGCAGAGTTTTACTCTTTTAGTCTATTGGGTTTCTGTATGCATTCCCACACAATCTTAGATTTATAATATGTAGGAATCTAGTGGCAAGATGGCAGCACGGATGTCCAACATTATTGCTATGTCGCAGTTGGTGTAGTCCCCATCAAGACTAATTTAAACGCATCTGCTCATTGCATAGATTTCCGCCTGGAAGATGTTGGTGTGTTTTCCCATTCGAAGTATTTTGTCCTTAGGCCAAATATTCCTGCCACTGTTCCTTCATTAGTTCTTGACCCATCTGTGTACCATTTGATCGTGTTACTGCTCAGTCTGTAGGCAATGCATTCATTGTTACAGTCCTTTTTGGTGTTAAGCTTCATGGTGAACTTCTTTTGTGAATTGAATTTCCTAATCACGTCATTCATCGAAATGGCCACGAGGGGTAGCTTTTCTTCTACGCAATGCACCTGTCTTTTCGTATCCTTTCTATTCCAATTACAATGTCTGTTTTATTTGCAAATTCTGTTAAATTTAGAAAGACATCAACCCAAAAATTAAATCGTCTAAACTGGAAATTACATAAATTATCAACATATACAAGACCAAACACTGTTTCTTACTAATCGCTTGAAATTTGATGACACTGTAGTTATTCTTCAATTTTTAATAAAAGTTAACAATACAAGACGAATGTGGAGTCTGGTTGTAGAGGAACTTCTAGAGATACCACTGCATCAAATGTCAGGTATATGTCGATGATATAGTCATCATAGCCAGAGGTAGGATGGAGAAGGCCCTAAGCGACATCATCGAATAGTCTCTTATCGGAAGGGCTGAATCAAAATGCGGCAACTGAAACTACTAAAACAAAATAGTTTGTCAGGCACAATGCTGGATCTAGTAAAAGAATAAAAATCTAGGAATCATCCTAGACAGCAAACTCGTCTGGAAAAGACAAACAGAGGAGAACACCAGGAAGGCCACGCGTTCTCGAATGATTTCTAGAAGCCTATTGTTAGACCCACACTCACCTATGGGACCAAGAGAACCAATGATTGATTTTTTAGCTATTATCTTTTTGGCAACACTGGTTTAAACAGCTGACGCACGTTTCGTATTTTGTTTCACTGTCAAACATCTTCAGTTTGGTCTATAATTTACCCATGAATCGTCTTACAAACGAACAACGCTTGCAAATTATTGAATTTTATTATCAAAATGAGTGCTCTGTTAAGAAAGCTCATCGCGCGCTTCTTCCATTTTATGGTTAGTTTAGACGAAGCTCATTTTTGGCTCAATGGGTACGTAAATAAGCAGAATTGTCGATTTTGGAGTGAATATCAGCCAGAAGCATTGCAAGAGCTACCAATGCATCCAGAAAAAGTCAATGTTTGGTGCGGTTTATGGGCTGGTGGCATCATTGGACCGTACTTCTTCAAAGATGATGCGAATCGTAACGTAACTGTGAATGGTGAGCGCTACCTACTGAGATAATATCCAACTTTTGTTTGCCCTAAATGAAAGAGCTTGACTTGCATGACATGTGGTTTCAACAAGACGGTGCCACATGCCACACAGCACGCGCAACAATGGACTTATTGAGAGGCGAGTTCGGTGAACATTTTATTTCACGTTCGGGACCGGTCAATTGGCCGCCTAGATCGTGCGATTTAACGCCTTTAGACTATTTTTTGTGGGGCTATGTTAAGGCTCATGTTTATACAGGAAGACAACATTGAAGCATTTATTCGTGAGATACCGGCCGAAATGTTGGAAAGAGTATGCCAAAATTGGACTAAGCGGATGGACCATTTGAGGCGTAGTCAAGGTCAACATTGGCATGATATAATCTCCAAGCATTAAATTATATGGACCGTACTATCGATTCAAATAAAGATTTCATGCATTTTTCTGAATTTTATGTGATTTTTTTTTTTAAAAACGCTCCTATAGATTTTAAAAAATCACCCTTTAGGTATATATTATGTATTATGTATGTAAACACTCATTTAATACCCTGGTGTCACTCTTATTCTTGATACTCAATTTGTGTCTAAAATACCAAATTTTAAGTTTCAGAAAAATGACATAGGTGATCGATATATGTTAAGCTTTCAATTACATAAGTCTGTTTACAATCTGTTACGATCCGGTAAAAAAACCCGCCCGGAATTTCCCGAAAATAATAAACCGAAATATTCTTATTTATGGGTATTTTCTCTCATGTCCTAAATCACAACCAACTTATTGTTCAAAAAGTGCGTTCCCAAAATGGACATGTTGGCATTTGATTAGAATAATGCTAATAACTTATACGTATATCGAATTATGGTTCAATTAACAATTACTTCTGACGAGTGTCCCAAAAACAAAAATTAAGAAACAAGTCTTGATTTTGTATTGTCTGAAAGAAGAAAATTCTGTTAAGAAAAACTAACATAAATTAAAAAAAAAAACGCAAATTGAAAAATATGAATAAGTCGTCGTCTGAAATGTGAAATATTATCCAACGCACGTATAAATGTACAGCATTTCTTTTTTATTTATTTCATTATAGCTACTCAATACAAACCTATGTTTGACTGTTGTCTACATGTAAACAATACAAAATTGTTTTTTTATTCTACGAATTGTTTGACCCGAAACTATTTGCAGGTTATGAAATTACGAACTTTGACATATATATTATATATTCTGAAATGAAGTATTATGAATATATGTAAAAAAAACTTTTACTGACAATTGGAATTACTAGAAATGTGAAGGGGTCAATGGATGAAGATGAATGAGTTCCGTTGCTTACATATAACGACTGGGTGGCGCAGTTGGTTAAATACCTGCCCTTGGTTAGAGGGCAGATATTTTCCTGTTCGAATCCCAGGAAAAGCGATGTTAATCCGCTTTTACATGATTTTCAAGTCTGGTCCAGTCACCATTTGCCGTTGGGATTAAATTAACGGCACTATCACTGGAGTGGTCAATCAGTGGATCAACAGGGTTTAAGTGGCCGTGAATCAACCTACCTGGAACATATGTACATATCTCCACTGAAAATATGTTCTGCATTTATATTCAGTTTATTTGCCTGAGTATCTTTCCATCGAGTGATCAATCAATTGTATTTCAAGAAAAGAAAATGTTTGTTTTTTCTTATTTCGAAAAAAAAAATAAAAAAATCGGTCCGGATTTATTTGAGCTTTTTGGACCATAATTTTTTATCTAAACTACTAAAACAATATTGAAAATCCTTAAACGAATAAATAAGTAATATGCATTAACGTATAACTTATCGAAATAAACAAATAAGTTTGTTGATGTTTTGCTATAACGACCATTATTCTATATATTATCTGTATGTAAATGGTGTTATGTTATCCGGCCAAATTTGAATAGCTTTTTAGAGGCAGTTGTACTATTCGATCATATAAATGACTCAAAAGAGTTTCGGTCATGACATTGTTTTTTGTTTGTCCGGGAATCGTATCTGGACACCATAGGTTACAGTGTGTAGGGGTGGACGCACATACCCACTACTCCATCCACAATTCTGATTAATATTAAATAATAAAATTGTGAACCAGTGAGTGTACTCGTCTGCAATATTTCTAAAGCTTTAATAAACTGAATACTTCGATAAAACCATAATCATAAGAGTTCATACATAAAATCAATGCCCATTAAATTGAATGAAATTAAATATGTACTGCGATTGGTTTCATTAATGTCGCCATAGACTACGCAAACAGAGATTGTGAGTTTATTGTATTGAAATCTACTCTCATCACTTCTATAGGTTCCAAATTTTTTGTCATAAAGTTAATTTGGTTTACATGAAGTACGTACTTGAAATTATATTTGATAAATCAATACATAACATGAATCAATACATAACTCAAAGCAATACTGCAGGGTCTAAGTTTGAAGATATTACCCGTAACTAATTCAATCGGTACTTGAAAGGATTCTTGGTTTGGTGACTAAGGGAGCACAAAATATGGTTGGCATCTGGTAAAACGTTTAAGCACACAATAAACTTTCCGTGAACGTTTTATAACCATGTTAAATTTTGTTGTTGTGTATAAAGTTTTTTTGTTTTAAGACAGATTTTTCAACATTCCATGTAATGAGTGTTTTTATTGTAAAACATAAAAAAGAAACAGGACCAGATGTGCGCATATATTATAATCGAATACCACATGCTATGTATTCGCTTTGTCGCTGTACGGCGTTAATATGGGCGTTAGTGTCTATAATAAAACTCAATGGAGCAGGTTTTGTACTAGGTATATTTCGAAATGAGTGTACAAGTAAGCATTGTTTAGTATATGTAGTCATTGGCAGAATTTAACTATAGTTGGTTATGACATCAATTATTTAACTGCTCAAAACCCATTTCAGTGAATGGATGGAGGGTACTCCATCAGAACAATTGACAGGTCCTTTTACTCAGTACTGGAGATGTTTTGTCAACGGTAAAACGGGCGTGTTTGTGCTTGTCAAGCACAATCATGATACGGAGTCACTGTGGCTGTGGACTACATGCTTTTCTGTGTAAGTTGTCTACTGTCAATATCATTAAGAAGAACCGTTTAGTTAACTTGACAATAAAAGAGTATTTTGTGCGGCGACACAAGTATCTTATAATTTTAAGGTTTCTGGATGTACCTACAGCAAAAATTGAGCAAAAGTGGTTGTAGAGAAAACATTATATACGTAATCCCTCGGTTCAATTATATAGACCCAATTATAATTGGTTTTTATCAGTTTTATCTATTGTTAGTTCATCTATTAAGTAGCTCATCTAAGTTCTCGGAGAAGCTAGCTACTCTCTTCGTCTCGTTGTCAAAGTATGTACTCTTTCTGAAGGTCTGTTTTCAAACGGCACAGTTCCCTGTTATAACGCTAGTAAGTATACTCAGCAAGACTATGTTATGGGCGTGTATTGAGAGTATGCTGTATTTAATTCGTAGTGAAGGGCGATGTCTTTTCAGTTCAGACAGTCTACCATTATTTCAAGCACTAAGCGATGTTTTGCAACCAGTAATGGGTTTTGCAATTTTGTTAAACGTCACAATGTCGCGGTTTATCGACCGCTGCTCACTATAGTGGAACTTTGAACATAGTGCTTGGGCCGACTGTCGGTATGTATACAATGAGTGATTGTAGGGTCTGAGTGATTTGCATCCAATGGCCTCACTAAACCTTTCCTGTATATTGAGTTTCTATGTGAAAATTCTATATTCTCTAGTAAAAGATACTAGCATGATATCAGTGAGTTCAGAGAATCATTTTTCCGGAAATCCTTATACCAACCCCTGCCAACTTTTAAATAATTAAACAGTTTGTTTATTGTGGCATCCACTTTACAATGTTTAATTTACAATATTTTAATACAGAGATTTGATTTACAAAATAATACAATTTATCAAGTATTTACGTATTTAATTGTTTTATGATAATTTATGATAATAAATAATAAATAAATAAATAAATAAATAAATAAATAAATAAATAAATAAATAAACAAATATATAATAAATTTGCATAAATAATTAAATGCAAAAATTAATACATCAATAAGGGAATACAGATATAACTTTGAAATTAATAAACTAATCAAAGTTATATAATGATGAAATTATTGCACTAAGCCTTGTTGGCTCAATTTGAAATCAATTCATTATCTGATGACGAACAAGAGTCTATATAACGTTGATAAAGTCGTTCAGATCTTGTAGTAATCATTTCTATTTTAGCCATTTCATGAAGTTCTTTTGTAGATAAATACCATGGAAGATTTAGGATCATTTTTAGCAACTTATTTTGAGCAACTTGTAGTTTGCTTAGGTGACAGTTCACACACTTGATCCAAATGGGGGAACCATAAAATAATATGGATTGAAAAATTGATTTACAAATTATTAGCTTCTTGTCATCGTTAAATTTTGATTTCCTACATATAAACGGGTAAAGGAATCTAATCGTGGCATTAACTTTTTTTTTATTACTTCCAGTACATGGAGACCGAATATTAATTTTTTATCTAAATATATACCAAGATATTTTTCGTAAGATTTCTATTCAACCTGAGTACCATTTACAGAAAGGTTGTTACTTGGAAGTGAGCAAGCTTTTCTTTTTCGAGTAAGAAAATAGCTTGAGTCTTTGAAGCATTAATATTAATTTTCCAATTACCACAATACGCTAAAAGGTCATTTAGTCCCGATTGAAGATTAGTTTCAATGTTGAAACCCATTGAATCTGAGGAATAAACGCAGGTATCATCAGCAAATAGTTCACTATTACAATTCCTTAAAATCAGAGGTGTATATATTAAATAAGACTGGTGCAATAACGGATACTTGTGGAACTACAGTTTTGATCAGTTGACTGTCCGAGCAGCTTTGACCTTGAAGCTTCGGGAATTAAGGAACGATATTATAATTTTGACTAAATATAAGGGAAATTTGAATTGTATTAACTTGTGTGAAGGCCTGATTCATGTCTTACAGTATCGAATGCTTTTTCTGTGTCTAGGATTACCATTCCAGTACTTTTGCCGACTGACAAATAATTTTTAATGTCGTTTGTGATACGATGGACTTGTATCAATAAAAGATGCAACTCTACTAAGAGATCTTAGAAGGCAAAACGGTCCAAGGTTTAAGAATTGGTATTATCTTCACAGGTGCAAATTCTATATTCTCTAGTAAAAGATACTAGCATGATATCATTGAGTTCAGAGAATCGTTTTTTCAGAAATCTTTATACCAACCACTGCCAACAACATCACTATTTGCGATAATACATTAAAGTATCTCGCAGTAATGATGCCACAAAACTATGACTATACGTTGCATTTTGTTTGGATTAAATTCTCCCAGGTTAGATCTTAAGTATTATCACCTTCTGCAAATGACCTGGCCTAATCTTGTTTCAGTATGTCAGTATGTTTGTCCTTTTGGCACTTTTTAAAGATGATATATGTTAACTCTTTCATTCTTTTGTAGGTCCGTTGCTAAATTTGCATTTGCTTATAGCTCAAATGGTTTTCTTAACCTTCCAGGTGAATGCGATATAAACCATCATGTGTATCTGTTAGTACGCAGTTTTGCGGTCTTCTGATATTCTGATACTAATGTCGTCTTTCACACAGTTAGTTGCCGCTGATTTAGCTACTAGTTATTTTCTTCGTCACATAAATGCTACTAATGATACTACTAATAATGTATATTAAAATTTTTTGTAAGAGTTGATTTGCTGTATAGCGATCTATATGCAATTTTGAAAGTAAAAACAAGTGGAGCTTGCGTACATTGTCTATTCCCTGTAGCTACTTACACCTACAAAAGTCTACATACGACTTCAAAATATGCTTTTTATTGTTTCTTTCGAGTTATTCTTTCTTAGTTAGGGTGCGAAAGCAAATGAGAAACATTAAGGTTGTTCATAAATATAAGCATACAAAAAAAAAAATAATTTGCCGATTTTTAAAAAGGTTCACTATCCCTTATGTCAAGAGAGTAATTCAAAAATTCCACAACAATAAGCCTTAATTCGATAGGATTGCCAAAACATATGACAATCAGTGTTGCCGATGTGTCACAATAATGGCCTTATAGCGATCTGGTAAAATTTTTAAAAATTAACATAAAATTAACATGAAAGGTTATAAAACAATCGCTTCTTCGCTTAGATTAACCTTCTGAGTGAGTTTAATGTTCATTAAGTTTTGACGATTATCTGGAAATATACATGTTATTGGTTGTGTTTTATGTTCTGTAACATTTTCTAATTAAGTTCAATATAATTTTGTTTATATCACCCTGTTTATGTCACCCTGTCCTAAAATGACACTTTTTAGCAGCAGTGACTTTGCACAAATCACTGGCTTATAATTTGACGAAAATTAGTTTTTTATTTTGCTTAGTCTCACAAAAAGAAATCCAACGG
This sequence comes from Eristalis tenax, assembly GCA_905231855.2. NCBI lineage: Eukaryota > Metazoa > Arthropoda > Insecta > Diptera > Syrphidae > Eristalis > Eristalis tenax. Next base: position 101,634,466 of record HG993124.1, on the reverse strand, counting down.
TTATAGATCTCGTGATCTTTGTGGACACCATATCGTGAAATACGAAATAACTTATCCAGGCAACTTAGCCCAAAATTATATAAAGCCAAAACAGATCGTGTTGTTTGAGATATGGCATCGTTTTTTTGAATGAAGACCCAAAAATAATTAATTATATGGGTGGCGCTACAACCCGTTGAAGCCTAGGACCTCGCTTTAGCAGCCACTCGTATTGAGCGTGCTATTGTTCTCTAATGACTGGATGTGACCTACAGGTTTTTGCCGACATCGAATGGCGAAGTCTAAAAAGCTTTTTCTAGACAGTAATACTCTTAGAGCATTGTCCATGACTCGAAAGGAATGGCGCTATTGCGATTGTTTTGTCGTGCCGGGGGTCGAGCCTAGACACCATATACAAATCATATGCAATTATCTGGCAGAAAGAGAAATTGTGCATCCACGAAAAGTTCAAGGTAATGACGAAAAATGCACGACATTGCTCCACTCAAACGCCTTTTTCTCACAAAGCGTTTAAATATGGTTTTTAGTTTTTGCAGCATCTAAGGAGAATACACTTAGCTTTCATTTTTGTTACGAACCATCAAACATTGAAATGTGCACATCACTGATTTCGCCTAAGATATCAGTTTAGGTTTCATTAAGCTATTAATTGACAAATTGTATGTGCATAGGATGTAACAATTTTTAAATTCTAAACTGCATACGAACGGTACGATTTTCAAATTCCGATTAAATTCTGGCTCTGTTCCAACATTACTGTCATGTCATTACACTGAATGCAGTCAAGCGGTATTTCCATTGACGTATACCAACATAACCCGCATCAAATGTTAACCAAAATCAATTCAGCTATGCCTTTACATCCCATAATTTTCAGAATAACAAACAGATGTTGTGGTCCACATGTTTAATCAAATAAATGAATACTGTTGTCATAGTTGTGTATTAAAGCATGCTATATATTTGTACATCTCTTAAAGATTTTGTTTACTTTCAATGCAGACCAGTGTCATAGACACAACATCAAACAGTAGGACAATCATTGTGGTTGAATCCCTAACAAGAACAACAGATACACATCTAAGAAATATTTAATGGACAAGAGTTTGCTTACAGGCCAGAGATTTGTAATAGACATAACCAAATGACTTCTGTATTATTCGTAAGTGGATATCCTTATTCTGCGACTGGCATGGAATATAAGAACTTCTTCGTCAAGAGTTGACATCATCTCTTTGTTGAGCTTATGTTTCAATAATCGATATTTGTTCTTCGGTTGCAAATGGCTGAAAAGGATGAACATTTCAATTGACTTGAAGTCAGTCCATTGCTAACACATGTGGATTCAATGAGTTAAACCCTACGACTCACAGATACAGCTATGTTGGTAATTAACAGATGATTCCATATATCCTTGATAGGGTAATTTGTCACCGTCACCGAGTGAGTGGATTTGAAGTGTCCTGTTCTTGTCGATAATTGAATATGAAGTACGCTACATGGAAGTAGATGAGGGAGTCTCACCTTTCACAATTTGTTATTTGCCATAAAAGAGGAAAATATTTGTGTGCATTCATAACTCTGAATTACTTAAATGCTGTGTAATCTCACGATGAGTTTAATTAAGATGTATTCACTTTGTTAGATTTGCTTTAAACTTATGTTAATCTGTCATCACGTGCACTGGGGGATATTAATGAACCATAGGTTCGGATTACCAGAAATTTGCATTAGATCCAATACGATATATGAGCATATATATAATAAATGCACTGTTCTTAATCACTGTCATAAATACTCGTACAGTAAGTGACTGATTAAATGGAATTTATGGAGCGATGTACTTAAGGGTTGTGCTCGGATGTAGTGAATTTGTATGAGGTACTAAGCAAATGGATTATTAGCTTCGAGATTTGAAGCTTTGTAAATTCACTTCTCAATTTGATCTCAAATTTGATTTGGGTTTTCCTTAATGCAAATAATTACATATATCAAAGCTTTGATATATTAGAGGGGATCTCTTATAATATGTTGAGAACGGATGTTTCAAATTACTCAAATAAATTATGTTTTATATATGCAGGGAGGCGGCTGATTTAAATTAAACAAAATACAATTCTTTGGTACTCTACCGCTCTTGTTAAATTAACATAAATATAAGAAAAGAAGATATTAATTAAATTCATAAGATAAATACTTAAGATATCTCTCATTTTAACGCTATTTAAAAAGTGGTGATTTTTGATCGTGTACCATACATTCGTGTTTTACCATTCATATATGTACAGTTACGTGATGAGCGTAATGTTTTCAGAAAAAAAAAAATATACCAACCACTGGTCGAATTAAAATATCTTTTGTATTTTTGAAATATTAAACTTTATTAAAAATACTTTATTTTATGACATTGAGTTTATGTTGTTGACTCCTTACCAGTGGATGGTAGATGAGCGTCTCTGAAGGTTGGAAGAAAAACTGATCCTCCCTTAGGTGGGACTGGATATTTATATCCAGACGTGGTGTGACAGATGTTGCTAATGCATTGCAAATTTGGGTATTTCCAAAGTTGTCATCAACAGGGCTAAAAGCTAATCTTTGTTGATGGTGATGCGTTTATGTCATCGATGGGATCGAAAGCTGATCTTTGTTCATATGATCCATGATCTAATGATGATTCGTTTATGTCATCAGTAGGGTCAAGAGCTTTTTTGTTACGATGATCCTCGATTACTGTGTGTGAATGTTGGAGGTATGGCGGATGTCAGTGCCGTAACTGTATATATACTAGCAGCAACTGTGAACTCGCCTGCTTGGATCAAAGAATATTTTTTGGTCAATTTAAAGATCGCTTCCCCGAAGAGATTAATATAATTTCTTTCGTGATCTCTATCAGGAATTAATGTTAATAAATTTCTGTCACACGAATGTTGGACGAATTCCGGGATGACGAGTATGTTAAATTAAATCTTTCAATACATTGAGTTTCATACGCTAAAGCGTAACATTAGTATTATTCGGATATGTCATCAACCTATAAGTTGTGGAGAAAGGGTAGACAGTCTCACATTCTTTTGCTTTGATTTTATATTTCACTAATTAAGAATTTGAAATTTTGTCATTCAAGTATCTACTTTCGGAAGTTGTCCGTGGTTTGTCCTTCCCTTCCCTTCTTTAGGAGGGGCGCGGCCGAAAATGATATCATGTTCGATCAACTATGACTACCGCCACCTTCCAAAGGGTTTTCCTTTCAGAGTTTTTATAGTGGAGGTATATGGGTTCAACTATAGAGAGTACTATAAATTCGATACTATTGCAGGGAGATATGTCAATAATTCTATAATTTTTATATTCGATAGCCAACTCACGATATATTTTATTATGAAATTCATGTTCAAATGCGATTTAAAAGTTTGAATTTATGAAAACACTAGCTTTCGATACATCCATCGATAATGCTGTGCATTCAACTTCAAAAAAACAATAGAAATGAAAACAAAACACTATAGCTACAACTAATTGAAAACTGGCCAATAACCTGATCATTTGTTTTCTAGTCAGTTGACTTGTTGTTTTGCAAGACGGAACGGAGTGCACCTGATGATTTAATTTTGTGTGTATGTATTTCAACTAAACTGCTGAGGTGTCCCTAATGGACCGAAAAAATAACTCGAGCTCTCCGGAATATAGTGTTTGTAAATTACCCACTATTGATTGACAAAATGTTTTCGTCATACTCGAGACTCCATACCCAAATTCATCACATTGCTCGAATACTGATAATGGGACCCAACACACGCACCTTTCCACCAAATGTTTTCTTTATATCGCCAGTATTTCTGCGAATCTGCATTTACGGAATTTATTGCAAAGAGATACCGCCTAGTTCTTTCTATATATTCTATATATTCTACGATGTTTGACTCTCAGTCGACACTTGTAATGTTAAAAAAAAAAAAAAAGGGGATATACCTGCAGTGCATTATACCAGTGCTTCAATTGATTTTGAGGACTACGTTGAATATTTTTTTGACTTCTAAGAGGCTTTGATATTTTGGTAACGATTTGGGACTTAATTCATAACCGAAAACGCGCTAGCTGAAGGCTTTGTTGGTTCCCCCGGATGCATGTTGCCATACTCTGCATACTCTGTATAAGTGCAGATATCCAGCGCTCTACAACCTTCAATTTTGCAAAGTGTGATAGAACCCAAACTAAATTATCGGTGAACTAAGTGAACGTTTCCATAACTGGAATGACATAGCTCCTTACTTTCCCATGTGTTCAGATATTTGAAACACAGTCGTTTCTAATAAGACTTCTTTGTACAAATTTCTGACATAATTTCCTTAGAAATTGTGTTTTGAGAAGGGTTTCAGAAACAACAACAAAGGGCATACAATGTAAGAATTACAAAAGTAAGATTTTGCACTTTGGGCTGTGGGTGTGGTAGATTTAAAAATTTCGCAAAATAATGGTAGATCTACCACAATTGTGGTAAAGTCCCAATACTGTCTACAGCATACAACAATGTGCTCATAAAAGTGTAGAACAGAATGTAGACTGTATAAGAGCAAACGTAGTTTTGTCAGAGTTTTTATACATTTTGATAAGCGTACGCTCGTCGTTCTATTGTCTACTGTGTACGCAATATATTTGAACAAAGGCTTTGTGTGGTCTATCTATTACATTATATAATTAGGATGATATATATTTTTGGTTTTTCTTTAATAGGATTATTTAGGTGTAACTTGTATAACCAAAAATTTAATGTTTGGTTTGTACTTCAGAAACGTACTAATACTGCCCACAGTTAATGCATTGGGGGCTTTTGCTTGGAGCTTTTGCTTATTGATAATAACACTCATTTTGCACATAAACTTTTCAGGGCGTTGCTGTTTGTTACCCTTTATGTCCAAAAAATAAAAATAAAAACTAGAACATCTCCATAGTATATTGCACATTGAGTGATTAATGAAAGAAATGGCTCCAGTGTTTTGACGGAAAGTTTTGTTTTGACAAAAACACCATTATGGATAAATTCAATAATTAAAGTATTTGCTTGCATCTCTCTTGCAATTGCTATATTCTGCGCCAATACTACTGCCTGATATTTAATGCCAACCATTCATGCAGCCAATTTGAATGTGTTATTTTGAATGTCTATTATATACCGACTGATATACTCGTATCTAGCCTAGCTTACTCACTATAGGATTCTAGTAGTCCATGACTTTCAGCATCAGGACCGCAAATGGTCCTTGTCTAACACAAATGTTTAAAGGTAAAATGTTCTTCACAGTCACAACCTTAAACATACAGCACTTCACTAACCAAAGATTCGTTATATCGAAATCAGTTTTAATAACAATCTTAATTTTCTCAGCTACTGACGCTTCCGAGCTACCTTCATTTTAAACATTAGTCAATGTAACCTAACTAACAGCGTGTCAGGGAATATTTTCAAAGGAGACCACATGAGTGACATAACCTACTGGTGGTGAGTTTTCTAAGACATACTACTAGGGTTTCTAGATTTCGGAGCTCAGAGAGATTAATCACAAAAATGTGAAAAAATATCAGGATTTTAATTAATGTCAATTTTAAAGTAAAATAAATTCTTTTATTAACGATCTGATGAGAAACAATGAGTGGAGAAAAATGTCAATCGAGAAAAATTAAAAAACACAATATTCTTATCTTTTGAAAAAAAAATTGAAAAAAAAAAACAATTTTAAAGGGATTGAGACAAAAATGTCACACAGCATCACAAAGTAAACTTAACTTAGGTGAAATTGTTGTGTTTATTATATTACAGAGCGACACCACATTTCTCGTACCTTGTCTGAGGGACACCAGAGCCTTTAGGAAATTTGCAGCGTTTTCTCTTTTCTGTCCAAACAGCCCTGTGCCCTCCCTGATCTTGCCTGAAAGCCATTGCAGAGACATGTTGTGCTGAACCTGTGTGTCATTTTTTTTAAATCTACGGTATAGTTTAGATAAAGTTGTTGCAACTTCAGTCCACTTCAAAAGTTTATCCTGCAAGTTCTTTCTCTATGAATTCTTTTGTAAAGAACCCATGCGTTTGCCCTGCTCAAATCCAATAAATGGTATAACATGCGAACGGGCCACCTTATTCTCCGAAGCTGTATTTTATAGAGTCCCATGATCCTATCGATTAGATCCATTCTACCCACGTATCGATTGTGTTCTCCAATAATATTTGGACGATCAATTGATATCACCTGTGCGTTTGCCATTTTTCCTACAAAAACTTTATCACAAGTTAACCACCTTATCTTTCCAGGCTACTCTTCTTTTCCATTGAAATCAGCAACATTCTCAATAGAATAGCATGTCGTTTTTAATCTGCAATTTGGGATTCTGTATCAAAACTTAGTATACCGTTTTTTACAAGTATTCTAGCAGAGGGGAAGTTGTAACGTAGTTGTTAAAATACAAGTTGTGTATTTCTCGTGATAGATGCATGATACAACATTTGAGTATGTGCCTAGACCAGGTTCGTCGGGCAACACCACATTTTCTGAGGCAGTTTCGGGTTACATTTTATACGAAAATTTAGAGACTTCACTAAGACCGTAAGTCTTATAAATCTATTTTGAGGCTTTTTCGGGTTATATCTTCTCAAGGTATTACTTGCTTTCGTAGAGCAAATTTGCTTATTGGCGCAAATATATTGTTCTAAAGGAATATTGGCAAAATTTGGTTTAATTTTTTAAGTCGGTTGTTCGCGTCTTCGGAATTGTTGAAGTACATAAATCGACGAATCTTTTAAAAAAAATGTTTACGGGCATTATTTCTTGAATTATAGGAGTTCTTATGGCACCATTCCAATGATTTTTAACTCGATGGAGATGGATCATAGACATGGAATGGTGATGAACTAGACGACAGTCATTAGTCCTGAACTTACAAGCTTGTTTTCCTGTACCGTTGGCCGGCTTTGTGATGATGAAGGGACAGGCAACCATCACTCCCGAACAGCATCTTCACAAAGAAAAACTTGCCAACGGTAGGCAATGTGTCATTTCTGGAACAAAAATCACCGAAAGTCAAACTCATCGAAAGTATTTAATTGTATAAAACCCACAGCACTCCACAAAGTGCATGTACTCCAATATAAACAGTATTTATCACGTTTTTCTATTTTTTGTTACTGGTTTTTCAAAATCACGTAGTTACTTTAACCCGATCAGCCGATGAACAATGGTGGTTACGCGCCACTACCGCAGTCTATATGTTTTGTGTTAAACGTCATCAGATTCTTACAGATAAATTACATTGACTTTAAATGGGTTTGAATAGAAAAGTGTTTTATAAATTGTAATACAAATTAATAATAATAAATAAAGTTCAAAGCAAATTCGTTAAGGTTAAGCCACAATGCAAAAGTTATTTTTCAAATACTAAAAAAGGTGCTTACAGCCAGGAATTAAGGTGTCCCGGCGGGACAGTTGAATTTACGTCTAAAAACCGGGACGTCTGCAAACGCTACAAGGACTCTTTTACTAATTAAAAATCATGAAGTGATCAACATAAAACGCAACATATTTGAAGGCAAAAAATACTCTTGCCATTGAGGCAATGTGTTTTGATTTGCACGTGGCCAGTCAACGTGTTAAAGCAACACTCCTTTACTAATAGGCTATTGATTATTGTAAATGAACTAAATTACCGCCCACCGAACGCTAATTCTCACTTCAACTACGCAATAACAAACACCAAATTATATTTCATATATCGTTTTATTGTCTATACAAGACACAGAAACAAAACAAAAAAACCTAGAGTAGTAAAATTGTTCATTATTCGATGGTTAGATACATCAATGCACTTCAAATAATGATTCGTTATATTGGACAATCGTCGTACTGGACGTCCAGTGTATTTTATTTTTTAATAATACATTATAGTTTTGTGTTATTTAATGCATTTTTTTTACTGCAGAGAACAATATAGGCATTCTTGAGTTGAAAAGTTTTTTGTTTTATTTGTTCTAGCAATTCGACGGTTTTTGCGTTCCGACAAGAATTCCAATACCCCCAGTCCTGAAGGTGACGGAGAAGAGGGTTATATTGTATAATTTATGAATTTAACCCAGAAAATGAAAGCATTTCAACAATTATTTTTCGTAACAGTACAAGTCGACGACCAGAACACAACACATTGATTCCATACGGAAAGCATCAGAAGTCTGATCGTATTTTCGTCAGTAGAAGTGGAGTATTGTTATTCTGTTAAAATTGAAGAGCACATGATATATGTAGTATTATGTATTTACTTTTTTGAATTTGCTGGAAACTATTATTTTGAATAAGAGTTGCTGGTGTGTGGTGTTGTTCCAAATTCCTATGTAATATACACTACAAGTGTGCTTCAATTAACAAGGATGACTGCCCAAAAAGCTTCAAGTAAGTTGCAAGCATCAATAAATATAAAATAGATTTCACATCCGAAATTTGTTTATTTGACAATTTCCTCACTATTGCCATCGTGACCACACTCAATAGTTGATTGCTCAATAAGAAGCAACAAATTTAAATGCTAGCGATGGATCGTTACATTTTCCAAGAGCTCTCTAACCAAATCTGGGAATTTAATCTATGTGACTACTCGCACAGGATGTTAAAAAAAGCTATATATGTATGCACATATGTACCTAAAAAATTTCACGCAGATTATTGCATGTATACAGGTGAACAGTTTTGCAACAAGGCATAACTCTGTCTAGTTGTATCAGTCACGAACTCAGTCGAGTAGAAAAAAATCAATCTGTCAAGAGTCAATATAACGAGAGGTAACTTCGGCAAACAACAATGCCAGCTGTCGAAGCACGTATACACACCTCACTGCCAATCTAGTTGTCAATGATTTACTTAATTTAACACGAACTTGTAAAGTATCGATACGTTTCTGTAAAGGGAAGTGTATTAAAAAAATGAAATGCATAAAAAATCTTCCAATTACGATATATTTTTCTACCATTCAGTGAAAAAGTATTAATTGGCACACAGACGATACGAAACGAAGGAATGAGGAGAATACGCCACAGTTGTCATCGACAGAAGGCATTACCATAGTCAGCGTAATCGAGTTCAGTCTCTAATTTATCGCTTTTGCTATGAGCACATGCCCGCACATGCGACATAGCGACAAATTTGCAATTAAAATTCCAGTGCTTGGTGCAAATTGAAGAGCCATTGTAATTCATGACACTGACCACCTCGGGATCATAGTGCAACACCTCGATAAAACTTTGAAAATAATTGACAAATTAATTTGTATGCCAATCAGAAACAAGAGTAGTGGTCTCTTATTCCCTGTCCAGGTTGAAGACAATCTGTTATCTCCACTTGGTGAATATAATTCTCTTTCAACAGTCGATGTCGTCATCTCCATTGACCCGGCAACAGCTGAGTGACTAGGCAACGCAGTACTTGAGCATTAAGGGCCGCACGAGAACATCCGCAACCCATCCCAAGCGAGAAATCCTAATCCTAGTCACCTGTTCAAGCTCATTTAAGTAGTGCTCTACTCGTTGAACCAACCGTCGCCTCCGCCCTATCTCTTCACTCAACGCGACGGTTTGTGTTGGCAGCAGCAGTTACAGTAGCAGCAAAGCCGTAGACTGCTTGTCTCCACACTTGGGGTATAATGCATGCAAAATGGCGCACGGAAAACCAAATCACCCAACTAATTGCCCCTTTTTGCTGGTTCTTGTTGGATGTTGACTCTGTGCATGAAGACTGCATGCCCAACTCTCCTACATCCGGGTGCACGGGTGGAGTTGAATATGCACTTAAGGATATATGTATATATGTAGTTGCGTATATTGATATACATATCCCATTCATGAAAGATATGTGTATAATCCTCACATTCTTTTATGGTCCGTGCATGCACTAAATCACTTTGGTGACATGCAGGCTACGAGTGGAAAGGACTTGAGAGTGATGGGGGGCAGCACTTGTGATGCGGACACTTGTTAGCCCCGATTGTGGGGATGGTCCCTGATCGATTTGGTCTCGGTCAGGTCTATTGGTTAGAACTCGTTTTCTTTTTTCCATTTTATTTTGGTTTGGTTTTTATTTGCCCATGCTGTTATAGCACATCGCCTTCATGCCACCGCCCATTTGTTGTACAATCTCCGCTCGTTAGTTTCAAAAGCAATTTTCCTTATAAACAATGGATTTGTAGCTATTAAAACAGTCTGAGGTTGACATAGCAGCAGCACCGGAAACAACTGCTGCATCTATCTGTGCGTCTTTCTCAGCTTGTTGCAAGCAATTCCAATTTGGTAAGAGAAGAGTCCTTGGGCAATTGGGAAATGATGAGTGCAACTAAATCGTCATCAGGCAAAAGAGAGACAAATGTCGGCTTATGGATGGCCGGTCAGAGGGATATTCACTGATTATTTTGCCATGCAGTGACGATGGAATTCATCCTTGGCTAGATGAATGAGCAAAGCTGTGGAATTTATTAGAGGTAGTTGCAGGGCATTATCAAATATCTTCTATGCATGAAGTGTGTGTCATATCATGGACCCGATGCGATGTTTTGGCTTGTCGTGTACATCGGGAGCACAAATTCCTCAACCAAAAATAGTCCAATGGAGAAGATCCGTTGGCGAAATGGCCCCTGGCTAAAGCGTATGCCAGGGGTCATTTCGGCGACCTAGGTCCTTGTATAGAAACATTATATTGCTCTATTTTTCATTTCACTTGGAATTTTGTTGCTAGGATCATCGTCCGCCATCAAGCTTTGTTGATAGTAAGAGCAAGAAGGTAAAATGAAGGAAAGCATTTGGATATAAATATGAAATGTATAAACAAAGAGTTGGGGTGTACGTTTTATGAATCCTCATTTATTTTAAGAATCTATTCTGGATTTTTATATTAAATTGAGGATATTCTTTTATGACATATTATAATCGAAGAATTGCTTTATCATCCAGTTTTATTATTTCAATACACATTTATTGGATAGGTTTATTCCTTGAAAATCCGGCATGATTTTAAAAACTGAACATATTCTAAAGAGAAAAAAAAACCTGACCATACATAAATTGATATCTCATTGCGGGGAGGATGATTATTTGTGTCTTCAAGTAGGATCGATTTCCATTCGGTGGTTAGTAATTTTTGAAATTTTAGGATGTCTTTGTTGCAGGATCTTAGGCGAGACCGTTTAATCAGATGGAGGATCTTGAATACCCAGACGATCTATGTTTGTTATATCATAAGTGCAGTCTTCAGGACATACCGAAATACTTAAAGACTGCTCGCGTAAAGTTGAACTAGAAATTAATACATCCAGAACAAGAATTATGTACAGCGGAATAATGAAAGAGTGCTCTATCGTTTGTGTATATGGGCAGTAAGGTAGCTAACATATGGAGTTCTAGTCATTCGCATGAAAAGTAACGCCCAGTATAAACTACCGGATTCCGGTTTTCGTAAACCGGTGCCTAAGAAGAATTCTGCGAATTTGGTGGCCCCAACGAAATTCGTACAATGATTTGTGGACACGCATGAGATAAAACGTCGCAAATAGAACTGGATATGCCACACATAAGACGATTAAATAATAACATCGGCCGACATGTTCTGCGCTCGAACTCACATAGGACATGGAGGTGCACAATTGATGCGAAAGGCCAATTATACTTGGAATGGCGCCATTGTTAATGCTTAGGAGTCCAGTCGAGAGTCAAGAATACAAGTAGTAGTTATAGTTGCTAAAAATCTTGGCTTAAAATTATTTTCAGGCTATTTTGGATAACCCCCATCATCTATTTTGCTAATTTAAAAAAATCATTATAAAATTAGTAGTTTTTTGATGAATGATTGAAGAAGATGTTCCAAACTCTGGAAACGCAATTTGTCCCAAATGGATTAGATTTTAATGACAAACAAAGAAAAAAGCAAACGTTTCGTAAAAACTGAATTTCTGTGTGTGATTAGATGTCTAAATACACTAGCTAAATTATCCTCCATTAAAGAGATTCGAATTGTTGACAAACTTTTATTCCCATCAGTATAAAAATTGGGTTCTAACTTACACATTTATTCTACGTCTTAGGCGTCATGCTCAAAAATACTTACTTACGAGTGACGTGTCGTGGAGAATTTTAAATGGTAAGTCGGAATACGTTTTCTGAAATTCACTCTTATTCTCTTAGTCGTGCAACATGTCACTGTAAGAAATTTGTACTCAATTAGGCAGCCAAATATCACATAAGGTGAATAGGACAGTACCAATTTATCACAGTGACTTGTGACACACATAAATAAATCAATTCAATCCAATTTCTAATTCAATGAATTCCAATTTTAAAATTTACAATGAACCTGAACCCCACCAATAATTGCACCCAAAATTACTGTTTCGTATCAATCTGCTTCATTACTGAGCTTTCTACTAGTTCCCTGTCATACGACAGGAAGATTTATTCAATTTTTTATACTTTTCATTATATTCATTGCAAATAGAATACTTCGGAAAACAGAATATGAAATGTCTATTTTCCAAAACAATACAAAAGATGAGATATTGCCTATAAAAAAAATAACTCCAGTCAGATTTGAACACAGAACCTGCAAAGAGCTTAAGCATAGTACTAACCCACGCTGCCAACGGAGCCCACATCTTCAGAGTTTTATTTTCGCTCACATTCGGTATAGGTGTTACATACGCGCTTTATTATAGACATTTTTGAAGCGGAAATAAAGAGATACATACAAAATTCACAAAATAAGTCGAAGAAAATAACATATTTATATTAGTCAGGTAGTGAACGAGTCAAGCTTAGTGAACGATAAAGGGAAGACAAGGAAAAAAAAGATTTGTTCTAACCAGCCAGATATTTTATAACCCGACATTTTTCGGGTTACTATGCTTTGTTTTGCTATGGATTTGCGGTCGTCGTTCTTAGGTATTGGAGAATATAGACATGCAGTTATGTAGTGTGTAGAGCAGTAGAACGTTATGAAACCCAACATTTTTATGCTTTGCTTTGCTATGGGTTGGTAGAACTTTTCGTTTGAGTGTGCAGCTATCGAAAACACATAATATTATGAACAAATCGGATGATCTACATCTGGTTGTTGTTTTTTTTTTCGCCTTCGTTTTTATCTTATTCAATATCTGACGTTACCTGCTCTTAGTTCATTATTCAAATCGGCTGCTAGACGTATGTGCTAGCCATCTTATATAGATCCGACTATTAATCACTTATTCCGCGGCGCCTGTTAGGATTAGCTGCTCAATTGTTGAGAAGAATACTGAGACGTATTTTATTTCATCATCATTCTTAAAATCGTTTTTTAGACCTTCTTTATGCGAAAGGATTTGTCTAATTTGTCCCACACTGCTGTCAAATTAGAAACAGCATCACGCACAGTATAATCTATGGCGATTTTCTCCGGCTACGGAACCCTGAATGATCAAATTTTTTATTTGATGGACATGCATATTTATATTATCAGAAAACATCGTTCCTTGAAGTGATGTTTGGATATTTTCTATGTTTCACAAGAAAAGAATAAATAAATGATATACAAATAATTATTTTTAAGTTTTTTATAATATTCACTGTACGACAAAAATAACTTTTAACTTTTTAATGGGAAAAATGAAATCTGTTCACAGATTCACTTAAAATAGCACTAAAATTAAGCTTAATGTCCGACAACTGAGTGCTGAGTTCTGGGGCAGTGTTGCCGCTGAAAAATTTGAGAAAGTTACAAAAAAAGTGTCTCGTCCGAAGTCGTTACTAATTGTAAGGTTTTATCATGCTTAGGAGTGCTGCAGTCTTTTAGTTGCATTCTCTTATGTAAGTGTTGAATTTATTGCTGATGAGGAACTTAACGACGTGATTCCTGGAAGAAATATGTTTCATATAAAATAAATTCATGGTCTCTGTTTCTCGAATTGAGACTTAAGTCCCATATCGTCGACCCTGGTCTGGAGCTCCCGTCTGTTTCTGTATTTGTTATGTAAGTGTAAATCAGAAAATCACATCGCTAAGTTGTTGTAAATGGATGCTCTACCAGAAGAGCTTTTTCTGCAACAGCAGGGTATTCATCTTTCTGTCCAACCCAAAAGGTATTCAAATTAGTATCATCTGATTCAAAATTTCGTTTACGAATAGATAAAGATTTGACATCGATGATGTATCCTTCTATCATCATCTGGAGCAACCTGTGACATATTTTCTTCCAAAAAATCCGTTTATAATAGCAAAATGTTCGTAATTTTTTAAAAATCCTTGACTGGAGTGAGCGTTTCTGACCAAACCACGGAATCCGAGTGTAAGAAACTGTAACTATGGAAGATTGTGTGGATATTGCTGACTACATATCACTAATGAGTTTTAGACGTGGCCTTACATGCTGCAAGGCTCAAACAAAATAAAAACAAGTTCACTGTATCAAGATTTTTGTTTTCACTATTTAGAATAGCTTGTATAAAATATTGTGGGTTCACAATGTAGTGATTCTTCACTATATGGAGTGATCACTGCACATGCGTATTGTGACTAAATGAATGTATTCATGCAGACCTCTAGTCTAGTGTATCATATAATTCGTGGAATTTATTAATTAATTTAAATCTTAAATATTATATATTCTCCCTAAAACTTACTTGTGTTTAATATCATTGCTAAAATGTATTTTCTTTTATTACAGACAATTTACGTTTTCATAAAACGTATGCACACTTCTCTGAGTTACTTTAGGTGAGTAATAATAAATTAATAATTGTAATAATAAAAATATGTGTGGTGCTAAAGCCTCTCTTATACAACAACCACTCGTGTTATTGTTCTCGCACAAGTGGAGGATACCTGTTTTGACAGTTTTTTTCAAATTGGTAAGAGTATTCACCAATTTGTGTCACTCTTGAACATACTCGAATCAGGTTTTGTGCCCGGAGACCTAGAAGTCGACTTATGATGATTACCCATGATGTCACGGAAGCAACAATACCCGATATACAGACGCAATTATGCAAATATAGAACCGGGCATTTGAAAAATTTAGTATTCTTTTGCTAACTTTAACCCTTGTGTTAACGCTCGCATACCCGGGAAAGTTTTAGGAGCACAGTAGAGATCCCTTCTTAGTCAGAGAGTTCAAATGAAGACTCCTGACTGTAGGGCGGGGTGGTACCGAGATCGAGATCGGAGAAACCGATACTGTCAGTATTCCGATCCGGATTCTCACGGCTGAGTGAGGACCTCTTGTCGCCGTTTCCCTCTGCCTCGATCTCCATCGGTGTGATAATGGTTGGCAAAGCCTCCGCATTATTGATGGCGTTCGAGGTAGAGGGCTTGGGCTCCTCTCTAGCGGAAAATCCCACGTCCATCGCAGTCTCTGTAGCTAGCTTAGTGCCGGCTTGTGTGACAGAGGGCAGGGTGGGGGCGGGGTGAACCAGCATCTCGGGGTACTCGTCACCTTTGTCTAACACGGCGTAAGTAAGGTCCCCTTTTAGAACCTCACTATACGGCCGATTTAACTCGCTGGTGCTTGGCACACTGCCGGCCTGTTTCCATCTTTTTGAGAGGTTGGGTGACAACTCCGTTCTTGTGGCCCGCTTGCACGTAGAGCCCGTATAGGCTGTTCCCTCGCTCAGGTCCTGTACCAACCCAGGCCATGGACCGTTTTTTGGATTCAGAGAGTTTCTCCTGAGGGATGCCCTTAAGGCGCTCTAGAGCCCTGGAGGCGGTTCGCAGATCCTGATGGAGAGAGCTCAGCGAGAGCTCAGCGGCTCCCCGCAATGGTTTGCGAATGTTTGTTTGCTGGCAGACATGTAGACATATTGGCCTCAAGAGTAGCGGAGATAGGAAGGTCAGGCTACACAGAGATCCGCAGTGCGCAGCTGAGGCTGATTAGCCCGGAGGGTCGCCAAGTGGCTCCGGCACACCGTTCGCGACTGAGCTAGTTTTTAAGGTGGCCCCCTACCAAGCTGATCATCGGCACGGTATATGTGACACCTTGGTGCAGCCCATCGTATGGGAAGTGGAGAGGGAAAGAGAGGATGAATTGACCGGGTTTATACACAAAAAGGGCCGCTTTCAGGGGCAAACAAAAACAATGTTTCAAACTATGATTCAAAACAGTTTTCAATGCAAAGAAAATTCACATTGAAAAAAAAAAAATCCTTTTAGTCAAATTCCAGTTGGAATCCGAAAATCAATTGATTCTAGGCACTTCCACAGAGCTGATGTAGTTTTCTGTGCAAGTTGGTGGTATTCAAATAATTGTAAGTATGACAAAGAAAACCGAAAAAAATGTTTCTCCCTTTAACTCAAATGTTTCCAGAACTCCCTCTAATTCGAACAAATCATGGTATCCCGTGAAAATTCGACTTTCATGACGGAATAACGTAATTATATAATTTTCGAATTGAATTGAAATTGTTTCGCATGAATTGAAGTCGGCTTTCTTTTGTTTACCACTTTATTTGAGAGCGCGCGTACACATAACAATATTCAAGAGACATAACGTCTAGCGTCTTCTTCCTTCACCCTTCGCACACAAATGACCTGTCGACTTTCATTTGGCCTGCGAAGGTTTGTGTAATGTGCATGAGTAATTGTGAATTGTGACACACTCGTCTGATTTTCGTTATAAAATCGAATCTGTTTGTGGGTAGAAGAAAGAGTGTTAAAAGAAATGTGAAACAAGATTGAAATTCAAATTCGGCGCAGTGAATTTAGTAGTGACCTAATTTGTCGACCGCACGTGGAATTGCATCTCTCACAGACACAGGGTGATGCGCAACAAATCGGTTGCAACTTTTGTTGAAATAAAAAGGGAAAAAAGGACTTTAAAAACGGATTCAGATAGTTTCGTTTAGACAAATTTGTACAAATATGTTAAAATGTATCCAAAGAGAGGGAAGTACTTCACACACGGATTTTTGGGGATTTTTGGGGGTTTATACGTGTGTACAGATTTAGATCATACATATATCTGTCCGATATGTATACATGTATAAATATGAATGTTTTCACAAATGATTTAGACTTAAAAATAAAATACATTTTGTGAATTTGTAGGTTCGATTGTAGACAGTATTATTCAATCTTAAACATGTGCCCTCAGGTTAGCAATCACTTAACCCAATTTTTGTTGCGAATATTACATCAGGCATATAGTTGTACTGGTACATTTCAACCAGTTTGTCAAATATTAGGTGTAGTAAAAAGAAATGCATTATTTTTTGAACATATGACTTAGCAATCAATAACTACCGTTGTATACTTCCATCGAACTAAGTACCATTAAAAAGATAAGACTTACTAAAACAAGCCTTGCGGATAGCTTCCTGATCGATTGGCTCAGTTTTGTTTGATCGCGCTTTAAAATATGGACAGCAGCAAAGAAAAATATCCTATATTTTAAAGTTTTTCTTCGATATAGTAGAATAATGAATATTTTTAATTTCGTTTGATGTCAAAGTTGCACCACGCTCTGGATTGTCGAAAATGTTGATAAAATCATGGAAATGGTCACGTAAGCAACCATCATGTAAGAAGGTTTGAACAAGGTTGGATACAGAAAGGAGCTCCATGTATGGTTATCATACGAGTTAACGCTTAAGAACTTCTTGGACCCAATTTCTACCCGCGAATTCAGTGGATTACTTGCGACAACCTCAAGCGAAAACTAGTATTCGAATGGCGGTGAGTGAAGGTATTGCTATGTGTTTGTTTGATGGCAGGGAATTATCTACTATGAGCTAATCTCCTACGGCAAAAATCTTAATTCAGACTTGGACCTTGTGAAGCAATGGCTCAGAGAGGGGACAGATTTGGCTCATAGAAGAGGAATTGTTCCATTAGGATAACGTCAGGACACATATATCGATAGCGACTCGCCAGAAGCTGCGGGAGCTTGGTTGGTAGGTTCTTATGCATCCACCTTCTAGTCCGGACCTAGGTCCAAGTGGCTAACACCTGTTCCAGTCCATGGCGAACGGTTTCGCTGGTGAAAAGATGGCCTCAAGACAGGCTTGTGAAAGCCTTAACTTTGGTGAACAAATTATAGATTTATGTTTACAACACGTTTTACTTCACCTTTCTTAAAATATTGTTTGAATGTTGAATTTATTGTTAAACGCACCATCATTCAAGATAACATCACAGCTGACCTTAGCGTTATTTCTTGCCGTACACCATTTCGAAAAGGTAATTCGAAGGCGATTTCCCGCAATAAATTCAAAATCTTCGATATAATTCTATGTTCGTTTAACATTTGGCTATAGCGATGAAAATTGGCATAATTTTCGAACACATTTTTCTTACCATCAACACGCTATCGGGATACAATAGTTTTTCGACAGCTACAT
Organism: Eristalis tenax; assembly: GCA_905231855.2. NCBI lineage: Eukaryota > Metazoa > Arthropoda > Insecta > Diptera > Syrphidae > Eristalis > Eristalis tenax. The sequence goes on along the minus strand of HG993124.1, from coordinate 101,616,091 downwards.
GTGGGTTTTCACTTCTTAATATGCGACAATTTAGTTTGTTATCTCAACAGCCGTTCCAACCATCCCGCTATCAGATGGATAAATACTTGAGTGAATTGGTCTTTATAAGGGTGTCGGTATGATTAAACTTTCATAATTCCACTATACTATCCACTTTAATAGAATATGTGTGTCTCAATATTAAAACCTATTAATTTAAATTACACTCGCAATAAGGATTCCAGAGAAAGGCATATCCATGCACAGCATTTGAGAAGCTCTCATTATTGCCAAGGGGATATTCATTTTAGTTTTTTCTTTACTAAATAATTGTCTCCCTCAAACCCAAAAAAGACTTAATTTAAAATATTCGTTTAAAAAAAGAAACGAAAATAAATCCCTTCCCACGACTTGAAAACGATTGATGTGCCTACCTATATTTTACTCACTTTTACCCCGTCCAATTTTATAACATTCGTTGAGAGCCCATCACCTCAGAGAATAGTAAATTAAGAGTGAAAGTTTTCAAAAACACAACACATTGCAAGTAATGTTAAGAGATTAACGTTAATATATAATTCCCTGCAGTTTCACACCTTTGACCTTGACCTGCTGCTGTTAGAGTGTTACAAAGCCACCACATAGTTTGAGTTAGAAAAATAAAACAAAAATTGTACCACCCTATACTCTCGAGATCAACCTGTTGCATTACCCATGAAGTAATTGCACAGGCCTGCTTAGCCGGAGATCAAGATTGAGTAAACCGACTGAGGGAAGACATTCGAACTATTTTTATTGCTATGCAAATTGGATCACCGAAAGTTAGTGATGTGTTTGTGCCTAGTGCCTATTATTGTGAAGCAGAAGAAGCAGAGGTTGGGGAATAGGTAACCATCAAAGGCGACACACATAACGCACCTGACTACACTGCGCTAGAAGCAGGAGATTCGGTTGAATAATTCATTAGCCATCATTGCGAATTCCGGAAATCTCAGTGATGAGCGCTATTCTGTAGATTTATCATTTGATTACCGTTGATGTGTGCACCTCTCCATAATAGATTTTCTCAACGATGGTACACAAAAGACTAGAGATGTATATATACTTTCTTCAGAGACTCACGTTTGGTGCCGTGTGACTTCGTTTGTTTTGGCAATTTTCGTGCGTATCGCGCTTAAACGGTTCATTTATTTATTTGAAAAATGGATGAAATAAATGGCTTTTTTCTGAGCTTGTTCTTACTTCATTTATGTGACTACTGGGTCAGAAAGGAGGGAGAAAGAGAGATTGAGTAAATCCGTTATAGAAGAGATAAGCAAAGCGAAGGAGGTCAGCAACCTTTCTCACCCAAGAACAAATAAAAAAGATTTTTGATGAACATAGAATGAATGAATTTGTCTTGGGTTTTTGTTTTTGGAATGAAACCACTTCGAGACTAGTAGGAGACTGCAGTGGGTCTTTTATGTGGCCCTTTTCACATATGTGTATTTCGACGGATTAATTTGAATAAAAGTGCTGTAACATGGATGTGTATTTACTTGTCCAACCGGTTTCGCAATAAGCAGGAGATACCGCCGATACCACTTTGACTGGTATGATGTGTGTTACAGTATGTTGTGCACACAGCTTATTTGATTTCACTTATATAAGCGTAAGTTGTTAATCTCATATAAAGTAAATATACTCAAATAATAAGTATTTCAATAGGAGGCAACATTTTAATACGTATCAATATTTGTTGTGGTTTGTCATATCGGTAGGTACAACTAATATACATGGATTTAATATAGGCAATATTTCCAACAGAGGCATATGAAGGTAGAGTGTTTAATTGAGTTTGGACGGTATAGGTTCTGACTACATGTTCAAACATGTTCTAATGCCTAATGACTGGTGTTCTAATGAACTTCAGTTCAGTTGAAATTCGTATGTGTAATGCAATCGAAAAAAAAAATGATAATCCTTCCATTTAGCTACAATTCTTATTGGATTTTTTATGTGTTTGCTAAATTTTATACCTTTAAAATGCCTTTGGTGCAGACGTTTGTACATTTTTTAGCGCGAGTTACAAAACAGCATCACCATAGCCAACAACAACAGCAGCAATGTGCATTGTCAGCAATTGAGCACTATGAAGGCAGACAGCAGCAGCAGCAATGTGCATCGTCAACAGTCTGATACTTTTCCGCCAGAAAGTAATTCGATTTGTAATTGCATATGTGATCGACACAAAATTGAATTATTGGCGTTTGCTGAACTTCCGGCGACCTTTGCTAATAAAAATAGGTGACATAAAATATTGGAATTGGATTTTAAGTCAGTTCTTGTTCCACAGTCAAAGAAGACACAAATAAAAAACTTCAGCCGCGTCTACATTTTATAATTCGCGATCTTTCTGCTATCGGAAAGGTGAGATTTTGACAACAATCATGCAGAATTACTTCCGACAATCCATCCCTGTGTCTGACAAGTGAAAGACAAATAATAAAAAAAATAAATAAACAAATAAGTCTTAACATATAATTGTTCATCAAATGTCGAACAAAAAAAAAAAAAAAAAAAACGTTAAATGGAAGCCAAAATGGATTCCATTATCGAACTTGTCTTGCGAGCAAAATGCTCAAAAAAGCGAAACAAAATGAAGCTGTGGGGCAGAACTGAGGTTTTATCGGCAGTACACTCCCGTTTAACTTAAACTGCAAGTTGAACTTAGTTCATAGTTTAAACGAAACTGTGGATCGGATAAATCGTTGAACTGAAGTTTAAACCAATAGTGGTGTTTAAACGTGCACTGCGAAAGGAAAATTTCTCACTTCCGATTATTAACTTACTTATATACCCAGTGTGGGTCTAAGCTAAACTAGTTTACACATTGTTACACGTCGTCTCCACTGGACATGAACCATACCCTGTGCATGAATATGATATGAAAAAATTTAGTGGAGACACAAACATCCAGGTCCAAACCTAATTTGTGTCGGAGAATCTTGATTTAACGGCATGACATGAGCTCTGTTCAAAAATTGGACATGAGATTTGACGTTTTCCCATATGTGCACGATTTTGTTTGAATGGAGTGGTAAATGTTGAGAGTAAAAGTAGAAGCGTTAGTGAATATCATTTTTTGGCATTCTTTTTAGTGAGATCTATTTCGTTGATTGGTGGTTGGTTGCCCGCATCTTAATGTTGACGCTCTCGCGACCAACGTTGAAGTAAAGCGACATGGCATATCTTGCCCATGAAAGAAAATATCGCGAATGGCTGCTCATATTGTGGTTGTAATGTTGGGCAGAAATATGTCCAGTGGTTACGTTCATATTTATGTGGCATAACTTGGCTTATACTCCATTGATAAGATTGTATTAAAAATAAATAAACGCAGAATTTCGAGCAAGTTTAGATGAAATAGCTTATTTTTTATAATAATTTTACCAAAATGGTAAAGAACCCTGCTGTAGCTCCCAAACCCTTGACATTAAGAAATTAAATTTGGACCGAACATCAATTGTCCGCATATGCAGGCATTTTTTCTTTGAAATAGGTTATATCGTATGACGGCATCATGATCTGACATCCCTATCTCATAGGGTTGATAACTGAGTAACCCTCGCCCTGACATATCCATGATTGGTGGAGTTGATATGTTTAGGGCTTGTGCGAAGTATCCGTCCGGTGTTCTATGTTCGTAACTATACAACACAATAAGCCATCTGTGTAGATGCCTGGATATTTTTGAATCCTTTTCAGTTCCCGCCTGTGTGCACAACAACAACTTCGGTGGGTTAGGTGGACCGCAAAAAACGTTAGTTTTTTTTTTTTTTTTTTTAATTATCAGACTGTGCGAGTTAACGTCAAACTTCTTCTACCGCGATGAAAACTAGCCTACAACTCAAATATCAACATCCAAACTTTCGCATTTATAATATTAGTAAGTTGCTGTCTATACTACAAGTAATTTTTTTTTCGTAAACTTAATGTTTTGGTTTAAGTGTTCTCCAAACATCATACATCTACTTGTACTGTCTTCTTCCTCATTTATAGTTATACCAACAAGTCTGGGTAATTGTGACATGATGCTGAATTTTCATAATTTTCAAATTCGTCCGTGGGCAAGGGAACTATCAGCTGTGCACTTGAATATCTCTTTGTAATAATTGATTTTTGAATATTCTTTTGATGGCTTATCGTAAAGAAATAGCGTATAGAATTTGCGAGAGTTGTAATATATTCAACTCAATTAACTTTAGACCGAGTTATAATTTCATGAGATCTCATAATCAACCAGTTGTCATGATCTCATTTCTTGATGATTTTGTTATATATACAAACGTTCAACTTCGGGCGGGTACTCACTTTCTTTGTGAAGAGCTATGTTTACATTCCTTTCCTTTATAACAGGAAAAAATCATGATGAATAAGCCGAAGACCAGCTCATCATTGCAGTGCTGTCCGTTGTGCTTACATATGTATAGAACTGACAACTGGTTTTGAAAATGAGCTTACTGACGGTTGAATTAATTACTACAAGCAAAAAGCTAGTCTTGGAATTCTAAGTGCTTTAATGGTTTTGAATGGACGTCGTTTAGTTTGATTCATGATTTACATGATATCAAATCATTTAATTCCAGTTATGGTCCATCTTAAGGAAACAGCTTTATTGATGAAAAACCACAAAACCGAAATGATGTATCCAGTTTTGCTCGCCACTACACCATTGGGGGACGAGGTAGATTTAGATTAATTCTATGCCCGCATTCTGGTCATAGTGGGTGTGCTCATAACCCAAAAATGTCAGTGATGCGAATATTATGCAGCCTTTATGTGTTTGCTGGTGAGCAATTAGCTATTCAAAATTCTATAAGAACCTTTCCAAAAGGCTAACAAAAGTAATTACCATGATGTGGTGAGTTCATTCTTACGTATTTTGCTTTCGTCATAATTTTCTTTTTTTGTGTATTTTGAAATACATGTATGCATTCATGCATACTTCATGGAATTGATATGTATATGGATATGGGTTACTTGTATCAAAAGTTTTTGGATGGCGACCTATGATGTAATACATGTGTAAGCTATGAATCTGTACTGTAAAATGCGGCATAGCATATGCAAAATAGCTGCTGCAAAGATGTTCATACATACAGTTGTGTTCAAAATTATAAATAGTAGTGCGCCTAGTTATATTGGTTATTTAATGTTTGTCGAATGAAAAAACTTATTTTTGAATTGCATGTACATACAAAGTTTTTATTCTTAATCTTAGATATAAAAGGTGTATTTTTAACAAAATAATTCATTCTTAATTGACAACATTTATAGCTTGGAAATTAAAAATATAAAGCAACAAAAAACTACAAACTGAATTTCCCCATTCAAAATAATGGTAGTGTTATTTGAAACTAAAAAAAAAAAGTTATTAGACATCAAACAAAAAAATGGGTCTTGAACAAAAGAAACCTTAATATTAACCCCATTGACCCGACACCATTCCTTGGCTTTTTTGCTGGTATGTTTCGGGTCATTATCTTGCTGAAAGACCCAGCTTAAAGGCATTTCATATTCTGCGTAAGGTAACATTACTCTTGCAAGAATATCAACTTATACAGTCTGGTCCATGATCCCAGAAATAAAATGGATAGGCCCAACACCTTGGTAGGAAAAAAAGCCCCAAGCCATTATTTTTGGACCGCCGTGTCTTATGGTACTTTAAGTGTATTGAGGGCGATAATCCGTGTTTGGAGGACGGCGAACATATTGACGATACCCACATGCCCCAAAAAGAACAATTTTGCTCTCATCAGTCCATAATATATTCCGCCATTTTCCCACAGACCAGGTGATGTGTACTTTGGCAGAAGCTATCCGAGTTGCTATGTGCTTTTTAGAGAGTAATGGTACCTTGCGGGGACTCCGAGCGATTAGCCCTTCATTTAACAGCCGCCTGCGGACTGTGACAGCACTAATACTTAGCCCCAACTTCTTTTGGATGACATTTGAAGGTGCAGGGGGTGTGTCTTGCTATATCTTAAAATTCGCCTGTCCTCCAATGCTGATGATTTTTTCTTTCGTCCACCGGATTCGGGCTTAGGATGGTGCTTTATTGCATTGGGGCTGTGCATATTATGATTTCTTGAATTTCTTTATACGTTTTTCCATCTGCTCTTAATTTTAAAATTAATTTTCTCTCCTGCTCTGTGCAATGCTTATTGCGGCCCACTTTTTAATTAAAAGTTCAAGATTTTACTATAATATAAATCAAAAATATTTATTTTTTCTTACTTTTATGTTTCTACCTTTAAATTTAGTTTTTTATCAAATTTTAAGTCAGTTAATTAGAAAACTACTATTTCTTTGAACAGCTGTATAAGCACTTCGCCAAACCTTTAACGACTGACTGATACTACAACCGACATGCAGTGGAAAATATGATGAATTTGTTTTGTCAATTACCGTTAAACGTTTTTGCAGGCTGCATTCAGGGAAATATAACAAAATTTGCTTGCAATTGCTCGGGATATGAAGGGAGAATATACAAAATTGGCATGGAATTGCTTGGCATATGCAAAAGTGATATTATTTTGAACCAGCTGTGTGTATATATATCATAGAGGAACAATATGAGTTGATGTAACATACACTGAGTCAAAAAAGTGTCCATCGCAAGAAAAACAATTGGAAACAAAGTCCTGACGCAAATAAAAAATTTTTATTCAGAAATATTATCTTACTAATAAACACATTCAATTGTTATTGTTTTGAAATAAATATAAATGTTGTACCAAAATTCAACAAATGACACCATATGTAGGTGTAACAGACACACTCCACTCTTTTCATTGATTGAATTTTCTGAAAAAAATGTAAAACTAAGAATTTCGGGCATTTTATTTATTAAAACCTAGAAACCTGTCTCTCATCTGTGGTGCAGTACACTCTCGTTTAACTTAAACTACAAGTTGAACTTAGTTCATAGTTTAAACGTAACTGTGGATCGGATGAATCGTTGAACTGAAATTTAAACCAATAGTGGTGTTTAAACATGCACTGCGAAAGGAAAATTTCTCACTTCCGATTATTAACTTACTTACTCGTATACACCCAGTGCTGAACTAGTTTACACATTGTTACACGTTGTCTCCACTGGACATGAACCATGCCCTGTGCATGAATATGATATGAAAAAATTTAGTGGAGACACAAACATCCAGGTCCAAACCTAATTTGTGTCGGAGAATCTTGATTTAACGGCATGACATGAGCTCTGTTCAAAAATTGGACATGAGATTTGACGTTTTCCCATATGTGCACGATTTTGTTTGAATGGAGTAGTAAATATTGAGAGTAAAAGTAATTGCTGGATTTCGAGTAGATTTCGAGATCGAAATTAAATTGCGCGTACAATGTCTCTCATTGCCGACTCAAAAAGGTATAAATTTGGTAATTATTTTTTTGAAGAAACCGCCAACATATATACAGAAAGATATTATTCGCAAATTTGTGGATAGTATTCATTAAGCTAATTAACGAGTGGCGAATACAGTAAATGAATTTTCATCGACGACGTAAATTTGGGCCACAAATACAAGAACACATCATTTTTACATTTAGACAAACAATTAAACATATTCTAACGCGATTTCAAAAAGAAGAGCTGAAATATTCTCTTCAGGTTCATATTCATTTTATATAAATATGTGTATTTGTGTACCTCGCAATGTCTATTTCAAAGTTTATGTATACATATAGGACATTATTTACAGGTTGTGGAAACGAGTGAAATGAAATGCCGATCAATTTCACTTCAAAAGGTGTTAATTAAATCACATGAATAAACGTTTAAGAATTCGTCATCAAACCACAAATTGGTGTGAGCCGAATACTTCTAAACCAACGCTTTTAACAGGCTTTTTTTATGCATACCATTTTGCCTCTTGCTCTGTTGGTTTTATTCATGTCTACATTAAACAAGCGGAATAGTTAAATGACACACATTTGCAGTGTGCGCCAGTCATTTAATTAAAATTCGTTTATATCAGCGACCCATTTTCAAACACTTGAACTTCATTCTAATATTTCTTTTTCGTTGCATTTTATGTCGGCTTCGGATGAAACTCTGCTCTAATATTCCCCATGATATTCATTCGCAGAAGAAATAAAGTTAGCAAATGGAAATGAATTCGTTGAATAAGATTCAGGCAGTAGTTAAAGCAGATGTATTATAATAAAAGCGGGAAGCAGATACATGAATCGCTTTCTTTTCTTTGTGTATACAAAAAATGTATAATGCCTATCTTTGAAGTCTAAGAATGGTTACTAGTTCAGTAGAATGTGTGAGTGTTATAAGTTTGTTTATAGGCGTGTTTCAATGTTTTTTAATTATATGTTATTTATGCGTGATATTTTTCAAGTTTAAAATTGATATATCACATATTGCTACGAATCATGCTCACATTTGTCATTTTTGACCTATGTCGCCAAAACCTTTATTATGAAAGTGCTCTTTGAAGATGAGACGGTCAAATTCTGAGCTGATCTCCAAAATGGACGTCTGAATCTCAAAGTTGAAAATTAAACCTTTTGTTTTGAAAGATCTATAGATTGATACTAAAATATTTCGTGAAGATATTAGATATTGACTATACTAAATTAACACGAACATTTATATTGATTAGTATTTTGTTGGGCTTGAAAATGCTATTAGTCATAAATTTAATTCATGTGCAAGCATCGTCTGTTGATTCAGCGAACTTTTCGTATCTAAAAGTAGTACCAGACCCAAGAAGTTCAAATCAAGACCCACCACCTATTCGCCGAGGTCAAGATTTCCTAGTTTTGACAATACCGCCAACTCCTGCCATGGAGAATTCTCGCTGCTCCGGGTTATGAAATAACTCAATAAGACCTTCAATGTCAAAAAAGTATTTAGACAAAGCGCTGAGCTTTCATGTGCCTTCTTCAACATCATTATGGAGAAGATCGTGCAAGACTCATACGCTAACACTAGAGGTACGATTTTCCGAAAGCCCGTCAATGTCACCCGAGAGACAGGCAGAACACAGCAAGCCGTTAATGAGGCGTTTGCTGGCATGGAGACGAAAGCGACTGAAATGTGTCCTGCGGTGAATGAGGACAAGTACTGTCCTCAAGAAAGGACATACAACTTCGACGTCTTGGGAAGAGCGTCGCAATGCGCAGCTATAACTTGGAGGTAGTCAAGGATTTCCTCTACCTCGGCTCAGCAGTCAAGCAAACAGTATGAACAACATAAAATGCAGAGTAAATCTTGCCCACCGATGTTTCCATGGGTTCAAGAGGCAATTGAGTAAAAGAGCGTTCTCGAAGCATCAAGCTAATATTATATGACGCCATTATTATCCCTGTCCTGCTTATGAAGTCCTTAGTCCTTTCGAGAGAAAAGGTCTGTGTACGGTCCTGGGAGAAGATTCCATGAACTACGAAATCTGCTGTATAGACAACTCAGCATTGGCCCGAAGAGTCTACGATTCCAGTCTTGGTGTGTGAAACTAGAGGAAGCTAGGCAGAGATCGATCTAGCAGCAGATGTTTGTTGATTGAAGTCCAGGTCTACTGTTAGAAGGATCTGACTGCAGTGCCAGATAAAGAAGGAGAATTGTTTACAATTACAGGTTATATTATGTGATCAGTATATATTATTATAATCGTATCAGTTTATAATCGTACTAACATCAAATTGTCTTGGTTGGCTTATGCAACAATCCTAGCTCCTTGGATACGATCATCTCACCATGGGAAGCACATACATATATCCTGTATACCGGAGGTTTTAAACAAACTTACATACTCAATCTCAAACATTAACTTTTCTCTTTATGATATAAACGAAACGGACATCACATGTATTGAAATTTTCGTATTTCTCTAACAACCCCTTCCCTAATTGAGTAGAATTACAATTACACATCGAGGTGTGTGGGTGCGATTATACTTACATGCATTCGTATATAAAATATTTTCGGTTTTCTATGCTGCGGTTTACCATACAGAGATTTAAGTCTTTTCAAACCAGCATACATCACAAAGTAGGTAACATTATACTAGTCAAGCAGCAATTCATTTAACTAATTAATTTCCACAAAAAAGATTTTCAACATACCGAGACATTCATCTACCACTCAAATAATTAATTTTAGAGGTAGGAAAGTCAAATAATACTGCACGGAAACTTTACTTTAACGTTTCAGTTAGCTTGAGCAAAAGTTTACAACGTTAGGACGCTATTATAAAGATATATATGTAAATAATAGTGTAGATCATGAAGTGTTTAGGTATGTATACGTATATCTATAACATGCCCCATTGTTCCAATTCCTTTGACTTCATCTAAATACATGAACTTTCGTTTTCGAAGAATAGATAATCAGAAGAACTTCACAAAATCTCATTTCATATCAAAGCATTTTCCAGAAGTTAATCTGCTATAATCCGCATTGGTTTAGTTTTGGAAGAAAGAACTCGATGAAATTCAAAAGCTCGAGATGTGCCAATGAGTAAAATCTCTTTCAATATCTCACATCTCCCCCATTTAAAAGTGATTTTTCAGAGAATTTCGAAAAAAATAAAAAAAAATTAAATCTTGCAATGATTTCTCCTAACTGGGAAATCAACCCCAGAAACCTTTGGTTTATTCTAATAAATGGTTTTCGTATGAATTCCCAGTGAAATGTTTGCATATCGTTGTACATAAATAAGCCTCTAACATGTTGTGATGCTATTTCGTCATTCAAAAACCAATCTGGTTGAATAATCTATGGATCACGTATATTGTGATGCAATTTACTTGTGATATGAGTTTTTTTTGCATTTAATAATAAATGCAAGAACTACCCAAGATAGAAGCTTCACCTCGAATGATAAGTATAGGTGCACAAGTTTCCGACAAAACCTGTTAAGACTTTTAACTTTGGGTTAATATTGTTATGATAAAACCAAACAAATGAAAAAAAAAAGGGCTAAGGGGCGTGCACTCCTTCACTGGAGGTCTTAGGTTTAATCCCTAAATTTAAAAACGTTCATAATTGCACCTTTTTCGAGTCACTGACAATACATAAAGTACCAGATATAGATAGGGTAACGTCACTAGTGGTCGTGTGATTATTTTAATCCTTTTCATCCTGTAATATAAAATAATATTGCGTAATTACTTCAGCTGGTAGATACACATCAGTCAAGGCGGATTTGCGATTGTGTAAGAAAGTGATGAGTTTTATTTTTTGATTAGTTGTGTTTTTTGCTATAATTTGTTTAAAAAATAACACGTGGTTTGGCTTAGTTATTAAAGGCATAAACTATATGTATTAAGTGGAACAAAGTTGGGAAAATGTTACTATCAGTGAAAGTAATGGATTCAGACTACTAGCACACAATTTCATGTGAAGTGCATTCATTCCTTGATGGCTGAGCACTATTTTGATGAACTTATATGTACTTAAGTGATGGTTATCTAAGAAATATATTGTGTTCTACTCAAATGTACTTCCTTTAAAGAACTAAGTTATGCAGATGAATCAAACTTCGATTTTATCTGCCAGTTTTGTGCAATTTAAATTATTTCATATTGGAAATTTAGCTATAAGTACTTTTTGAAGAATTTCTTTTGTTTAAATAGGTATGCATTTGTTGTTGTTTTGTTTTAAACATTGTTAATGTCTTAAGCTATTAGCATTGTTTTGCTTTAAGGTCAATGACAATTATTTACTTTTATTACTTATTAAGAAGCAAGCAAAAATCTAACTAATTAGGTACCCATGATACCAGCGAACTGTTGCTAACTTAGTGCCTTTTTCATTAATTCTTTTTTGCAATTTGCTTTGATACCAACAAGCTGTTGCCAACTTATTGCATTTTTCATTAATTCTTTTTTACTTTTTTTTCCTTGTTTATTTTCATTTCATTTACTGATATTTACCGCTGTACATTAAGGATATAATGTTCTTTTACTAGCACAGGAATATTATGTTAATAAGATGATATTTGGGAGTCAAGTTAAGTGATATCAAGATAATTACGTAGTTATTTAGAATAGTGTAGATTTGTAGTTTTAAATTTCGATTCCATTAAGAATGGAAAACAAACTTTGTGGGTACTATTTCAGTTCGAGAAGGTGGAATTGGACAAACAAGCGTTACAAAATTGTCTGCACTCGGATCGTGTGAAGGTAGGTGATTCCAGAGATGAACGCATGAATGAAAAAGTGTCTTCGTGACATTAAAAATCTATGAATGGAGGGTCTTGATGTAATATCGATCGACAGAAGGTGATCTTTTCATTCTTGTGAATGTGATGCTTCCAATTCGCATCCTAGTACAATGCGGCGTCGTTCCGAGACATGATCAAATCTGTGAAGGTTAAAAACATACCGTGCAGCCGCGTTGATTGCTTTTGTCAATTTTTGGGAACAAGAATAGTCACAGTCAGCGAACAATTCAGATTCATATGTTAAGATTGGCACTATGAGTGCTCTGGCATGTCTTATTTTACGTTGATAGGGAGAATATATTTGCTGATCGACCAGCCTCTTAGGGATTATATACCTTGGACACTACGGTATCAATATGGTCAGCCCACGTCAGTTTTTTTTTCGATTGCGGAGTTAAGATCTAATAGCGGGAAATTGGAGAGAACGGGATTGCTTTGGTTTTGCCAGGATTGAGCATTAGGCCAATTGGCAATAGAGCCCAAATCCTCGTCTTTAACAACTGCGTCCTCTACTGAAGAGGAAAGCTTAAGTAGATTTGGATATCGTCTGCATATATATGGAATTTACAATAGGGCAAAACCATTGGAAGGTCATTTATAAACATTGAAAATAACCGAAAATGGAACCTTGAGGAACACCACAGTGTACTTCACAAAAAGACGACAGTTTTGAATTATGGAAAACAGCTTGGACTCCGTTAGTAAGATACGAGAGGATTAGTTAGACAGCTATGTCCTTTGCGGAAACCTGATTGCAAAGGGTCCAGGAGATTGTGTCGCTCAAGGTAAACTTTGATGTTTCGACTGGCAATAGATTCAAACACTTACGATAGAAATAGGAGGATTGCAATATATCGGTATTCAGATGGATTGGTTTTCTTGGGTACTGGAATTAGCCTTCTTCCACTGTGTAGGCTACGTCGATATCATGATTATAGTGTTAGCGTTTTGCTTCTAATTAAACCCTTAAATTTGATATGTTTAATTTTTTGATTGATTGGACAGATACTACAACTTCTAATGCCGACCACTTAAATGTTTTGGCCGGCCACTAGCGCAATATGATTTTTCCATTATTTTGGTGGTTTCTAAAAAGTGTGTGTTAAACGCGTTAAATTATAAGATTTTGCTCCAGCATTCAATGACATTTTAAATATTTTAGTAACTGGAGAAAAGCAAAGTGGCGAACCACTAGTGATGTTACCCTGTGTATATAATAGCAGGTCCAATACGAGTTGTTGCTGTAGAAGTTAGACCCAAGTCTATTAATATTAACATTCTGATTAGATGGTCGTCGACCCTACGAATTTGGCCTTTGTTGCTTAGGTTCGATTTTTAGTACGAGCAATTTTCACGGCCCACCTTTTTCAATTCACTGACAACGCTCAAAGAGTATAATTGTCTAGAAAAAGCTTTTCCAATTGGCCGTTCGGAGATGGCATAAAACTGTAGGTCCCTTCTACTCGTAAAAGGACACAACCAAACACAACACTAGTGGATACCATCCACATTATTAGTATTACCTATTGTATACCTTTCATTTTATGTCTTTTTAGTATGATCAGAGTCCTTTACCAGGTTAACCGTTCACGCAAATACTTTAACAGCAACAAAATTAGGAGAGACAAAAAAGAAAACATATTATATAAATGAAAAAAAATACGTACTGAAAGTTAAACCAAAACCACAGTGTTGTCAGAAATCTAAACCAATTATGCACCTTTTGTAGTTAGGAACAGTTACTACATACATGTATAACTCCATTATTTCTGTTCAAGTATCTAACCGTCTATTTTCAACATACATAATCCTTCAAAATGGGATTTGTGAAGTAAAGGTACATATATTCAGAGTTTTTAGACGAAGAGGTATGTATAAAATGCAGGTTTCAAATACCTCCACTTATCGCCTGTGCTTTCGTCTGTTAATCAAGTGCTTCTTTGAACCATATGATATGTAAGTTTTCTGTAGCATAAGACAATATAAAATAATTTATTAATGAAGGTAATCTAAAAGAATTGTTTACTTTGCTTTTCTTCTGTTTTTCACACACACACAGCCGCAAAGTGATCCTTTGTTATATCAGTGATACAGATTTTGAACAAATTTCCAACTGTTGCGGACAACAAAAATGTTCTAGCAAAAAAGGTGTGAAGTTTAAAGCTTAAAATAATCGAACAAATTTCCCATGTGGTAATGATGTAGTATGAACAGAAATATTCGTTTAAAACATTGTGTTATACATAGTTACCGTATGTATGTATACACGAATCGTGATGATGGAAATATGCACTCACATCATATCACTGATTTACTTAAATTCATGCAAAAATATTACGAGGCCTTTAATACAATATGGAATGTTAATTGTTTTGAGCGTAGAACAAAATCGAGAACGAGGTACACACATATGTACATCCGTCAATAATGTCAGCGTCATTTATGCTTCGAAATATATCCTATTATTAAGATTTACACCGCTTTTAGGTCATACATGATTATATTATTTCTTTGGTGGATCCATTTCGGATTATATCAATAGCAGAATAATTATTATCTCGCAGTAACAAAACAATTCCATAGCTTTGTATATCACGGAGGGAAGTACATATTTCATTTATAAATAACCTACAGACATTCTGGCGGTTCTTCACAAAAATATGCCGGAAGCGTTTTCGCAAACATGCGAAAAATTATAACGCGGAAAACATTCAAACATACCCATATGTCTACAGACATATGTACATACATTAGAAGGGCGACAGCAAAAGACTTTACTTCACAAATAGTTAGTTATTTGAATCGTCATTGAAAAAGCGTTGACGCATTACACATTCTGCACTTTATCTCTGTGATTCGCTTTGCGTTTTCAGTTTTTCGCAGTAGGCTGGGAATATTTTGATCCTTAAAGCATTAGGTTATTAAATTTCGTTTTAGAATATTACATATGTATACGGAAATGTTGATAGAATTGCTTTCGTGTTACCAGTGCTAAATAAATATATGATAAAATTGTATTTGTGTTAACAGTGCTAAATTGACACCAGAATGTGAGATGTCCAACTTCACAGCTGATTGACCCCTAGCCCATCGACGAATTTCAGAGGCTTTTTGACAGTTATTCATGAATTTTTGACGGTTATTCACGAAATAACGTAAATGCCGTTCTCTGATTGGTCAATTTGGCTTTAGAAATAAATACAAAAAATGATTGTCAACTATTTTAAAGGGCAAGAGAGGTAGAAGTTGGGCATCACTACCATACTTCATTTCTGATTAACACCTTTCACTGTGGGTACTTCGACAAGGGCCTCTCTCCTCTCTCCTCTCCTTTCAGAACATGTATAGATGTTTGGGTATGGGCTGAAAGTAACAACGCAGCAGAGACGAGGATTGTTTCAAATTGGGAGAGTTTATGGCAAGCCTTTCTTCAATCCACCGCGTGCTCAATATGTTTGTGGCCTATGAGCGGATGCTGAGATGAAGGCTAACGTAACAAATCCGAGGTTATGATTATTTCCAGAACGCTCAATCCACTTTATACGTTAGTGGAGTCCTATTCGAAATGGAGAAGTTTAATTATATCGGGATTTTTCCACGAGTGATGATGAGTTGTAGTATTGGCAGATCTGCAATCAGGAAGGCCGAGCTTGGTATCAAAGCC
Organism: Eristalis tenax; assembly: GCA_905231855.2. Classification (NCBI taxonomy): domain Eukaryota; kingdom Metazoa; phylum Arthropoda; class Insecta; order Diptera; family Syrphidae; genus Eristalis; species Eristalis tenax. Next base: position 101,600,212 of record HG993124.1, on the reverse strand, counting down.
AAGATTGTAGTTCTTAACTCAGCATTTGTTCCAATTCTTACCTATGCTCTTAAAATTTGGGTAATGACGGAAACAATAAAATTGCGGATACAAGTGAGATGAGACTTCTTCGTGTTGTTATGAACGTTACTCGCTGTGAGAGTGGATAGGGCAGGAACGAGGGGCCTGGAGATACGTACACGCGGGCCACTGATGATGATGATGAAAATGAAGATTCCTCTCAATATTGAGAATAGATGATAAATATAGGTAATTCAATTACTGGTGTATTTTTTCCTTCTTTGACGAAAGATATTGATTCTTTTCTGTCATAGTGTCATTTTCGCATACAACTTTACAAAATTATTATGAAACCATTCTTGGAAGATGGCTGTTGTCATCCAGGCATTTTCCTTGACGAATACAACAGAGGCACATTAAATCAAAAACACTTCATGCTATTTTTGGTCTTTCTGATTATGAGAGCTTTTAATTTGTGTCTTATAATCGCATTTGTTGATCCCAAAAAGTCACTTGTTCCTTGCTAGTTTGGACAACATACAGTTTTCCCCTGAAGAAGTTTCCAATATAGAGCTGTCAGTTCTGGAGGAAGAGAATTTTCCCTGACAAAGGCATGAAATTCTTCCAAAAAAATGCTGTACAGCTTCGTGGTTTGCAGACAACTATCCCCGCCTAGTTTTAATATTCGCACTCCATGATGTTTTTAAGACGTGTGAAGCTACCCATCACCAGCATTAAAATTGGAAGATTTCTTAAACTGACTATTGAAACGATTTTCTTGATTTCGAATTAAGTTAGTCAAAATTGGTACATTTGTTTCCCGCTGTTTCTTAAGAAACTCAAATACGACAGTTTCTATTCGAGTTCTTTTAGAGTTTCTTACGGTTTTTGTATTTCCGATTCCGTCCGGGGAGAAAACTAGGAATTTATTCTTTAAATTAAAACTTACATCAAATTACTCATGTAAATATTTTTGAATAATTCGCTTTCAAACTCAGATTGTTGACAAAAAATTTAAAATAAATATTTTCAAAATTGTGACATGATGTTCTAAATTGGCTTTTTGTAGACAATACTAATATAAAGTCCTAGTACGTCATTGTTACACTAACAATGCCTTTGTTTTTTTTTTTTTTTAAATAGTTTTTCCATTTAGTATTTTTTCTTAAATTGCCCCTAATTCCTAAACGGGTCGGGATGGACGCCCTTCCCATAGTAAAAATTCTTGTTTTTAACACCTCTACAAAATACCGTTAACATTACTAGGCGCTGAAGTTATCATACTCGTGCCCCAATTCCAGACTCCCATTTTGTATAAACTCAAATATTTTGTTTTCTGTTATTGTGGATTTGGTAACCCCATGTTTCTGCTACAGACCTTATCCTGAGTAGCCAGTTCCTAAATTTATCCTAATATATCCTTGATTGTAAGGAATCTGTGTTGCAGGGGCCGTAGCTTTGTAGTTCTATGAAAGCTATACTTGAACTCTACACAGCACAAGACATAAAAAGAAATAAACAATTTTAATCTTAACACAAAAAAAAAAAAAAAATTAACAAGAATGAAGATGTGCACGAGTAACGTTCAATAAATCTGCTCTGGGATGGCCTCTTCCTAATTAAGTTCACATTTTAAAGTAGACATTTTAATTTCAACAAAAAAAAAACATTTTTCTAGTTCATATTATCGAGATTCTACTATATAACAAAATCAGATCTATATATTTATATATACCTTGCTTTTGATACAGATTTGCCAATGCTCATTGTCAATAATTATGTTTAAAAAAAATCAAATTCCAAATTTTGTGACTGTGAAGTGTTGCATATGAATAAAAAATACTACAAAACTTCATATTTAAACAAATTTATAAAAAAAAATACTTTCTACTCCGTGGTGGTGTAAGACAACATAAAATCAAAGGACCTATTGCAATTAGCCAATCTGATTTACAAAATCAATGCAAAAATTATCTGTTATCATAAGCGTCACGGTTAATTGGAATATTTTTGTTTGCGGTGCAGAAAATTTTAATATTTGTTTGCATTAAATTTGTCACACATTACTGAGCAATTATGTAAATATTTTCATTTTTTAATTTGTATTACAGTCAATAAAGCTATTTTGAAGTAATGATATGCTAATGATATGCTGCACAAATATGTTGTTTAATAGAACATTAAACTTTTTTTGATCACTAAACAAATTGTTGAATTGGCATGAATTCCATTGATTCTCCAATAAAACAAAATGTCGTTACTAACATAATACTTTGCCACGTGATTATGCGCTTAAAAGAAATCTGGTGCACATACATCATCACTAAGGAGGTCGCGGGAGTAAACAACGTACGAATGATCTGAACGTACGAAGAAATTGAAAGCCAAATCGGTGATAAGGAGTTAAGATCCAAGCGTAAGCAGGCCACTTTTTGAACCACCTCTTCCCGGGTCTGTCAAGCGTCGCCTAAGTAATATAAACGCCCGCCTTGGAAGTTGTGATGAAGGGGACATTCGTGCTACGTGACCAAACCACCGAAGTATTGCTATTCTCGCTCGAAAAGGCTGCTGCTCAATGTTGAGTTCCTCGCGAACTGCCGTGTTTCTCCCCACACCAGCACGAAGAAATCTCATCTCAGCAGCTTGTATTTTTTCTGTCATCACCCAAATTTCATGACCATACCTCCGATTTATCTACGCTAAGCTTCAAACCTATAGAGTGCGCGCTGGATTTCCATCTGGGAAGATGTGAGGATGATTAAGTCATCTGCAAAAAGAAGATGTCTTACCCTCAACTCTTCCAATGTGAAACATTTCTCGCCTAGGCTGCGTTGCAACATCTAGTTCATATATACAATAAAAAGGAGAGGTGACAAGAGGCACCCTTGGCGAAATCCAACGCCCACGGTGAGAGGTGCCGTGAACCGTTAACCCGAACACGGCTACAACAGTATCTTAATAAACTATGTTGGTATATGTACATACAAAATGTTGACATATTTTTTTTTTCCTGACGATCAAATATTTTTCAATAGATTGGAAATACAGTAGAGACTCGAAAAAGTTAAGTAGTTTGTTTTTAGGGTTCCTAACTTTAGCGAATTCTTCACTTTTCCAAGACGCTGATCCAGGTTACAAAATATTCACATATCTAGGTTCTGTTACCGTTAAGTGCAACACCCTCGGTTATTGCAACTGTCTTAAGTTCCATTAGTTGCGTATATCGAGTTTGGGCAGCATATTCGTAAAGTACGAAATACCCTTAGCCAAAATGATTTTGCAATATTTTTAAAATGCTTTAAAATCGATAACGTTTTTGCTGATGTCCCCCTGAAATTAGATGTTTTTCTTTCAATTATGCTCCCGGATTAGCTCATAACACTGTATAATAAAGAGCGAAAATGAAAAAAAAAAAACTAAAAAACAAAATTGACTTGAAAAAGTTAAGACAAATGAGGAGATACCCATGGAAACAGAAACCTACTTAACTGTAATTCAAAATTTTAAATTGTGTGTATTGTAGATTTTGTGCCACAATAAAAGAAATTTTAAAATGTTAAAAATGTTAACCTACTTAACTTTTCTGTACACTAAACTTTTGTGCGTCTTAACTTTTTTGAGGCTTTACTGTATACAAACAACAGTACACAACATTCGTGTGATCATGTGTGCTCTTAATTCGCAGAAATATTCTAATCGTGAACGTGAACTAGTGCGTTCCTGCGTATTATACAATGTTGATTACAATGAAATTGATTTCTACTTCACTGATTGACAAAACTGATGGTATGTATATTATTATTGGGTTAAAACTTAAACGTGTCGTAAAATATCAAGTAAAATTTCAAGTTAGTTTACACGATATCCAAATACTGGTTCCTTTTCGATATTTCTCCGCCATACACACCCATAACAGACCGTAGTTTGAATGAGCTTTTAATCAAGTTCGGTACCTTGTTTCCTATCCGAAACTCGACCATCTGACCTGTACACGTTCAAATTGCATTCGTCTGAGAATTGAACCTAATTTTAGAAATCTGTTAGCGTGAATGTTGATAAATGGATTTAACCTTTGTGTCAATGCGAGTGTGGCACAACGCTTAGGCAATACGTACATACCCGGGTGTGCAACAGAGTATCACCGCATTCATTCTGTTAAAAAACTGCTGAAATCTGAATTATGAAGATAATATAATTACGATTAAGATACAATGAAATAATATTTCAATTGGTTTTTAAGTTTTTAAGCTAGCTTCCACAAACGTTTTGAAATGTAGTAAGATCGACTGTGCTGAACACAGACTGCTTTGTTGCAAACTTGGCATTCCTTCGTAGCTGGACCTCTCTTAAAGTGAGCATAGCATATGGTGTACAGTTGCTTTTCTGTTTTATGCTACCAGTGGATGGAGATTCAACTCCTATACTTTACTCTAACACTGCTTTTATTCCATCCTGGTCTTGAAGATGTGGTGAATATATGGGGTCCTCGGACCTAAAATTTGACAGTTTGGCAATTATGTCAAATTTCGAGTCTATGAATGTGAACAATTCCTTTTTGGGGTTAGGATCTTTTCTTGTCCATAACATATTTGTAACCAAGGGATATTGCGTCCTGAGCTTGCTGCTGTGGCTCGACCATTTGTGTGCAAATTGCCAAGAACCTGTAATTATCTCGTTCACAGAAGACAAGGCAACGGTATTTGAACTGAAGAATTGCAAAATGCAAAATAGTCCATCATCCTGATGAATCTAAGTATCAGTCTAGAATATTAAAGACCACCAATATCAAAAAATGAAACAAAATAAAACATGACAACACAAAAATTATGGTTGACAACACCACGTGTGCCTTCTCACGAGTGGAAAGGGCTGACAGATTTATGCCGACTCCAAACGGGCAAGTTTGAGAGGCTTTATTATAACTCTTCGTGAATTGTCAGTGACTCGAAAGAGGTGGAGCGAAGGTTGTTCGTTCCGGGCGGGAATCGAACCCAGGCATCGAGTTTCATTTGCACGCACATCTCCACAACTGCACGGCCGCAATCGATTGATTGAATCTGTTATATTTCGACTACGTGAAGCTTACATCTGTACATGCATGTGTGTGCATAAAATAGTATCCGCTTACTCTGGAATCGTCCAGTCTCATTAATATTTGTAAATAAAACCGATGATGTATTATCCTTTAAAAGTGCAATACATTAATGGCAATTATTTTGGCTTTTTAACATACATAAGCACTCGTGTGTCACACATGCTTTTATTTGTGAAAATAAATGCGCTGCAATTGTTTTTACATCACGTTTGCTGGATGAATAGTTTCAAAACGTGCTTAGCAATTAATTTGCAGCCATTACCATATGCGTTTGTCGAAGCAGAGATTAATAATCAAATAAATTGTACGTACTAATCTCATATCGTCATATTCCTTACTTGGTGGCGCTACAGTCTGGGGTGGACCTGGGTCTCAACCGATAAGCGTCTCCAGCAAGCGTCTCTCTCTTCACTTGCATATTCCACCTGAGATTCGAAGACATTCCGGGCGGGAGTATTTGTTCCCAATCTCGGTCGGTGGGTCTTCACTATTCTCGCTAAGTTGATGCTGCTGAACATTTCGCACAGTTTGTTATATCTTCTCCTCCACTCACCGTCTATGCAGACGGAAATGAAAATCAACCGAAGGATTTTCCTCTCAACAGCAACCTCATCTGCTTTTGACAAAGTCCATGGCTCTGCGCCATATAGAAGAAACTGGCACGATTAATGTCTTAAAGAGAGTTACTTTGGTTGTTCGCGAGATGGCTGACGTCCGCAATGGAATTCTGAAAGATTGCGCCTCTGTGGTTGGAGTATTTTGAAAAGTTCTTTCAAGAATAATGTTGAAGAAGTCGCATGGCATTGGCATTTGACATCAACTGTCTCGGTTAGATCTTTACCGACCTTGAACTACGCGGCCTTGAAATCGAAGAATAGGTGATGGGTATAGATTTTCTGACCCTGGCTTTTTTTCCAAAATGTGAATCTTGTCGATGGTGGTATGGCCCGACCAGGTGGTTGATGAACGGCTTTAGGTGTTCACACAGCAGATAAATCTTGTTAGGCCCCAACAAGGAAGTTGTCCTAGTCAATGTTGGCACTTCGAAACGTTCGAACACCCACAATACCCGCGGATTGCCTTGCGTCCATCGCAATGTGATCAATCTAATGACGGTTGAATGGTCAGGAGATATGCACGCGCATCTAAGGCTTATGTTGGCGTATTTAACCTTGATCCTAATTGTAAAACACGTTATCGTATCGAACCACTATGTCAGCTTCTAACGACAAATCCACATCCAAACAAGCCTTGCTACTCTTGCCTGTAACAATACCGTTATTCATACACATTACAGTTTTTACAGTTTTTCATCCTCGGTGTGCCCGGTCCATCCTATCAGACTTGCTGGATGGCGTTCGTTGTCCTTGGTTCGGCATCAGTAATTCCCACCGTTTCTGGGGCTTGTTGTTGCTTCGTAACTTTCAGTTTTTGTGTAGGCGGACAGTTACCCAACGCACAACTAATAACCTGGAGAACCAATCCGTTTTTTATAACGTCAAGGGCAAGAGGTCACATTTATGAGTTTAGTAAGTTGAGTTCGATTGAACTACAGCTACAATTTGGAGGCAAAATAAGCGCAATTGATGTGTAGGAAATGTTACATTCGCTGAGCATCGTCAGGTTGACGCCAATCAGTGTCTACCCCATTCCCACAGCATTCAACTACGCCATGCTAACCACATGTAATTATGAGTACAAATATAATAAAAAAAACTGCATTCTTAACATTTCTTAATTTGCTTTGGGATATATGTTTTGCTTGACGATTCAATTACCGTCATTATTCTAATTTGGGTAGTGCATTTTTGAAACGCGGAAAACTCAGACTTTCACATCCTCGCTGATCCGCATCCTTTCACTGTCCTCTCTGATAATGCACATAGTAAACGGGGGATGTTTAAAAAGCCCCTACCGCATACTTTTTTATTTATTTTCAGGACATTGGTACACTTCAATAATAAAGGGTGATTTTTTAGCTATTATCTTTTTGGCAACACTGGTTTAAACAGCCGACGCACGTTTCGTAATTTTGTTTCACTGTCAAACATCTTCAGTTTGGTCTATAGTTTAACCATGAATCGTCTTACAAACGAACAACGCTTGCAAATTATTGAAATTTGTTATCAAAATGCGTGCTCTGTTAAATGCGTTAGCTAGCTCTGTGTTCATCGACGAAGTTCATTTTTGGCTCAAACGTAAATAAGCAGAATTGTCGATTTTGGAGTGAATATCAGCCAGAAGCATTGCAAGAGCTACCAATGCATCCAGAAAAAGTCACAGTTTGGTGCGGTTTATGGGCTGGTGGCATCATTGGACCGTACTTCTTCAAAGATGATTCGAATCGTAACGTAACTGTGAATGGTGAGCGCTACCGTGAGATGATATCCAACTTTTTTTTGCCCAAAATGCAAGAGCTTGACTTGCATGACATGTGGTTTCAACAAGACGGTGCCACATGCCACATAGCACGCGCAACAATGGACTTATTGAGAGGCGAGTTCGGTGAACATTTTATTTCACGTTCGGCCAATTGACCGGCCGCCTAGATCGTGCAATTTAACGCCTTTAGACTATTTTTTGTGGGGCTATGTTAAAGCTCATGTCTATACAGGAAGACAACATTGAAGCATTTATTCGTGAGATACCGGCAGAAATGTTGGAAAGAGTATGCCAAAAATGGACTAAGCGGATGGGCCATTCGAGGCGCAGTCAAGGTCAACATTTGCATGAAATAATCTTCAAACATTAAATCATATGGACCGTACTATCGATTCAAATAATCAATTTTTCTGAATTTTATGTTTTTTTTTTTGAAAAACTTTCCTATAGTTTTTAAAAAATCACCCTTTATATTCAATGCTCATCCCAGATGAAGTACATTTACCGTGTATCGTTCCTCTGACTAACTCTTTACTCAACGAGAGATAATATTAATTATTAGTTTTACATTTTTTTACTCAATATATACAAAATGGGGAGTATGACTTTGGCAAATACTATACAAATATTTTCCCTACCCCACATTTTTCATACATGGTTTGTGAGATAGTACAGTTAGAATACTTGAAGCGAATCGACTCCCGGGTCATACAGGTCGACCTACTTGGTCGTGTCACACAGCTGCCGGAGCGACATATTGGCTTGTTGAATTTGCTTTGATCTCACTCTTGCATAGCACAGAAGCAATCTTTTCGTGAAACTCTGTCGACGATTCTTGCGAATCTTTCGTGTTTTTCGTCTCATGTAATCTTTTGGCAGATCCAAGAAATGGTAAAACATACTCCATCCTGCTATCTCTTGCTTTGTAGATTATTTTGTATCGGCCCAATTATATTGTCAATTAATATAGTATTGTATCAGAATGTCTGGTCGTTATCTAGGCTTCAGCTGCTTCATATTCAAAAGCAAGCTCCACATCAGGAATAAAGTATATTACCACTTTTGATGCAAGTACTTTTGGGTCAATATTTAAACTGATTCCTTACAACTCCTCCCTGCAAAGTAATCATTTAGATCTGTGGTTAAATTAGGTGGTTACATTTAAGGGTGTTGAATGTACCATGAAACGTACAATGAACCACACCTAAACGTCAAGTTTTTTTTCTGCATTTCATTTGACATTTCTCAATTTCAGACTAACTCAATTTGAACCATGGAAGATACACAATCGAGCAACCCGTTAAAGTTATTCAGGCTTATTATGAAAATGGGCGTTCAAATCAAAATGCATATCGTGCACTTCGTGATATTTTTGGTCAATTTAATCGTCCAAATGTGCGTACAATCGGGAAGATCGTGCAAAAATTTGAGGAAACCGGGTCTGTAGGAGATGTGAAAACACCAGTGCATGCTCGTACAGCTCGTACTGCAGAAAATATTGCAGCTGTTCGCGATAGTGTGGCTGAAGAGCCGTCCACCTCAACTCGTCGTCGTGCCCAACAATTGCACCTCTCATGCTCGTCGTTAATGAACATTATGCATAAAGGCTTGCATTTACACGCTTACAAGGTTCAATTGACTCAAGAACTAAAGCCTCTTGACCATTTCAAGAGTCGTCAATGGTCAGAATGGTGGCAAGAAATGGCAACAGTGGATGATCAATTTTCGAAGAAAATCATCTTCAGTGATGAGGCACATTTTCACCTCAGTGGATTCGTCAATAAGCAGAATTGCCGCATTTGGGCGAATGATAATCCAAGAGTGATTGTCGAAAAACCAATGCACCCACAAAGAGTGACTGTTTGGTGCGGTTTATGGGCTGGCGGCATCATCGGGTCGCATATTTTCCAAAATGAGGCCGGTCAGGCAGGTACTGTGAATGGTGTTCGCTACGGTGCAATGATAACGAACTTATTATGGCCCGAATCGGAAGATATGAATGTGGACAATATGTGGTTTCAACAGGACGTTGCCACTTGCCACGAAACAATGGCTCTTTTGCGTGACAAATTCAATAGCCGTGTTATCTCACGTGTGGCGATGTCAATTGGCCGCCAAGATCATGTGATTTGACACCGTTGGATCATGTGATTTTCTTTGGGGTTATTTGAAAGAAAAGGTGTACCTCGATAAGCCAGCAACAATTGAAGAGCTAAAGGATGAGATAATTCGGCACATTAACAGCATAGAACCTCAATTATGCTTCAGCGTCATCGACAATTTGGACCATCGGATGGAGGTGTGCCGCCGAGGTCGCGGCGTCCATTTGGCCGATATTTTGTTCCATACATAATTGAACCATACCAATATTATCATAATAAAAATAAATGGCAATAATTTCCTAAATTATTTGTGTTTTATTCAAAATCAACATCGGCCCTTAACATAATTGTGTCGTATTAACATTATTTTTATTATAACATATGCACTTTCTTTCTTTTTTAGATCTACTGTCATGCTCAAAACAAGATTGATTTTGCCAATATTGGCATTGGTTTTGGCACAAACTGTAAAATGTAAGTTGTCTTCGTATGTTTATGCAAATTATTCGCAAATTATATCATTTCACATTTCTTCTCAGGTGATACAAATCTCCCTCCAGTGTTCACACAAGTAATGAACAACATGGTGCTCACTGAAAATAAAACTGTCGGTTCTGTAGTCTATCGCCTAGAAGGTTATGATCCAGAAGGAAGTAATGTCACGTTTGGTTCGATCGGTTCTGATCATTTCAAAGTCGATCCAGAATCGGGAAATGTAACGCTTATAAAACCATTAGATCGAGAGGAGAAGGCCACTTTAACTTTCCTTGTAACCATAAAAGACCGAGTGAATCCTGAAGGTGAATCTGAACAGGATAATATCGTGCAGGTGCCAATAACTGTGATTGTTTTAGACGAGAACGATAATCCACCTCAATTTAAAAATGTAATCTTACGACTATGAATAATTTTTGGATGAAGTAATTATTTGTTTGAGTGTTTTCCGTAGGTTCCCTATGAAGCGGATGTGAATGAAGATGCTCCTATAGGATTGACAATATTCGACAAAATCCTAGTTAAGGACAAAGATACTGTTGGCGACGATCTGGATATATCCTGTATTCCACAAGATCAAAGCCCGGAGGCTTGTTCCAAGTAGGTTTTCACTCAAAATTAGACTTCTAGTTCTGGAATGTGATTTGATTTTTCATTTCTTAGATTTCGATTGGAGATAACAAAAAGTACACAAGCTATGTTAGAAGCATCTGTTGTGCTTAATAGCTCCTTAAATTATAACCAAAGAATGATCTATCACTTTGTGATCGAGGCGACGGTTAGTTGAATATAATTAAATACCATATTATATTGCGGAAAATAAATTAAAATCTTGTTCGATTTTTTTAGGATGGAGTACATAAGACACAAACTAATTTTGAAGTACGTGTGAAGGATATTCAAGATAAGCCACCCGTTTTTCAAGGATCCCTTTCAACTGTCATTGATGAAGACAGTCCCATAGGAACTTTGGTCTTAAAGATTCAAGCTCGTGACGGCGATACTGGTGAACCCAGAAAGATTATATATAACCTGCTCACCAGTAAAGACTATAAATTCACATCCCGCACTTTGTTTTTATAATATAATATATTAATTGCAGATCCTATGGATTACTTTTTACTGGACGAACGAACAGGGGAATTAAGAACGGCCAAGCCTCTAGACAGGGAAGCACTTAATGATAGCACCGGACTGATAACCCTATTAATTAGAGTGAGTTTCTCAAAATGCACGTTCAAGTTATGTCTTAAAATCAACTACATATATATCTTAGGCTCGAGAGCTTATTGATGGTGTTCCAGGAAATGATAATTTAACAACGGCTACAGCCCAAGCTACAGTGACTATTCGTGATGTAAATGACTCCCCACCAATGTTCAATAAAAAGGAATATGAAGTATCTTTATTAGAAAACACAGCTCCAGGTACTCCCCTAGCACTTGATATGAATGTCACCGACCGAGATGTGGTAAGTTCAAATCATTTGGGAGGAATACATTTGAATGGGCTGCATATTTTATTCACAACTTAAAAGCTAATTCTTCTCTGAACTTTACAATAATATAAAACTCAGAAGTGGATACATCTGTTTTACAAATGAAATCCAACCAACCCAAAAATTAACATAAAGGCACTTCGACATTTCTAACAGCAATCGTTTTTTCCATCTATGTTAGGGAATTAATTCAAAATTCTCTCTCCGCCTTGATGATGTCTCTGGAGTGTTTGAAGTTGAACCAAAGTTCGTGACGGGATTCTCACAAGTGAACATTCGCGTCGGCGATGGAACTCTAGACTACGAGAACCCCAATCAAAGGAAGTTTATTGTTTTGGTAAGCAGAGTACAGTTATACCATGATGGGAGGGATAAACAATATAGGTGAAAACTTATTTTAATGTTCACTCTTCATTGCCTTGCAGGTTGTTGCGGAAGAAACCGAAACAAATCCTAAACTATCATCGACCGCAACAATTACCATTTCCGTTGTAGACGCAAATGATAATAAGCCAGTGTTTGAACGAGAATCGTATTCAGCATCGATTTCCGGTTAGTGTCAAACTGTACAATCCAATGTACAACAACAGTATTGTTTCCAAGAGATGATGAATAACATGATTATATACTTTCAGAGTCTGCACTACCGGGACAGTACATCACATCGATTACAGCAAAAGACATTGACTCGGGGACTTATGGCGATGCTGGAATACGTTACAGTATATCTGGTACTGGATCTGAACTATTCCATGTTAACGAAGAAACGGGAATAATAACGCTAGCTGATTGCGAGAAATTACCGAAAAACGAACTGGAGCATATCCGGAGGAAGCGAGACCTTGAGGAATACAAAGTTGATGGTGTAGGGAATAAAGTTAACATTACCACAGATGGTTTAAGTGGACTGGTTAACATAGAAATTAATACGGAACCGGCAGTTCAGTACACAGTAATTACCAAGAAAGAACAAAATGAGGAGGAAATTCAAACAACAAGCATATCAAATCCCAACGAAGTTACTAATGATGTCGCATCGTCACCACCGAAAACTTGTTTGGATTATGAAACGGAAACAACTTACTTTTTATCCTACAAGGTAAGTTTGTTCATTATACTCATAAGCTCGGGGGAATATATTGAGTTATATGATTGAAGGCAACTGATGACAACGGTAAAGGCCAGACTTCAGTAGTATCTCTCCGGATTTCTGTAACTGACTCCAACGATTCCCCGCCAGTCTGCGAGAGTCCTTTATACAGAGCGTCTGTAGATGAAGGATCGCAAGATTTTGACTCGCCGTTAATTGTAAAGGCAAGGGATGCTGACACTGTCTCTGATATAACTTACAGGTGAATAATATTTATGTTAAATTTGGTACACTACGACTCTGGTCACTACGCTGTGGTATTTAGAAAACTTTCAATTGGAAAGTTATATCATATTCGTTATTTTGTTTTCAAATTGAGTGTATTTCAGAATTATTGGCAATGAACAAATAATGGATACATTCGACATTGACAAACGATCTGGACAAATCACTATTAAACCAAATGCAACACTAGACGTAACACATTTATTGTCAGACAACTTGATCTTTTCGGTAGAAGCCAATGACGGAATATTCTCCACCAACTGTGGTATTAATATAACCGTACGTGATGTAAACAATCATGCACCGAAATTTCTCTCCGATAAATACTCTGCAATTATAGAGGAAAACTCTGAAATTGGCACAAGTGTTGAACGGTTAAAAGCCGAAGATTTAGACTCCGGAATAAATGCTGAATTGAGGTACAATACATTGTTGCATTTTTACTTAGGTATTGATTAACATTAATGTGTAATGTTGTTTAGATATCGCATACAACAAGGAAGCTTTGACGACTTTCGCATCGATGAAACATCCGGGGAAATATTTGTGTCAAGAAAACTAGACTATGATCGTAGAAATACGTATCAAATCAAAGTTTTAGCAACTGATATGGGTAAAATTGTTTTAAGGCTGTGCTGTACGCATTCTCATTGCTCTTATTTTATTAGGTACACCAAGCTTATCAGGAACAGCTACTCTGACAATCACTGTATTGAATAGCAACGACAAGGATCCGTATTTTACTCCAGTAACACAACGCGCTGAGGTAATATGATAATAAATTAATTCTTTGTAAAAGCAGTGAAATACAGTTTCATATCTACAGGTTCGAGAAGATGCTCCTATAGGTACAGTAGTTTATACGTTGGTAGCTATCGACCCAGATGTGGATACTCATACAGCATTAGAATTCGCCGCAACAGAACCCATTACAGCCATAGATAAGGATGGCAAGGCAGTGGAAAATATAGATGAGTTTAAGGAATACTTTGCTGTGAGCCGTAATGGAAAAGTAGTAGTCAAAAAGAAATTGGAAAGAAACTTGTTCGCGGTATGAAATCTTCAAGAAAAATAAGAAGACAAGAGTTTTCAAATACATACGTATATGCTTATTTATTTTAGGTCATTCGTATAACGGTTTTAGTGACAGATAGCACTGCTCCTACAACACAGCAAGGCAAAGGATTGTTAATTATTTCTATAATCGATGTAAACGAAGTCCCGCCGGTAAGTTTCATCAATAAATGTTGATATCTATTCGGAGCATCTGTCTGTGGGATCTCTGAATGATCTACAAATTCATTTAATCCTGGCAAATTTGGAGCCTTATATAAGCACAAGTTGTTGTTGAATTAACTATTTTCAAGGCTTGCGGTTGGTCAATTTGCTGTTCGCATACATGATTGTCTGTCAAAATATTCCTCAAATTTTTTTTTACTCTGTTTTTACAACGCCTATAAACATTGTGACATTTTTTCTCTTTTTATATAAACCGACTGTATATTTCTCTGCCCAGCCGAAGAGTCCACGATCTCTTCTCAAGTGTTTCCTTGCATGTGGTGATTCTAATATTTTAAGTTTTTTATTAATTAATATTGATTCTTGAGGACAGTCATTATTCATGAGCATCAGCTGCACCTAAAAAGACAGTGTTTGCGAAATATTATAGTGGTCTCCTAAGTTTGACGTATTTATTCTACAAATGACTAACCACGTGTAGAAATGTGACCAACTATAACAAAATAATAACAGTTTGGTATTTTTAAATTTGTCGTGGCGCCGTTGTACAAGGCTTAGGCCCAGATTGCGAGTGTCGTTTATCAATCGATTGTCAATTTGTCGCTTTGGTATTATGAATGTCGATTATGATCGATATTATTCGATTTTCCCTTCAATGTTTGCCGTTCACAAATTTCTAATCGCCGATTATGTTTTCGTGTTGCAATTGCAATTTAATTTCTTCTGTTGTATCCTTAAAACATTTATATTGTAACTTCAATTTCAACCAAAGAGAGTAGCACATAAAAAATCGAACAAATCAACGAATAAAAAATGCCCAGAAATGTATTATTTCATTCAAGTATTTGCACACACGATTTGTTTTGATACGCACCCGAGTGCCTGTTTACACTGTACCGGCGAAGCCCACATCCCTCTCACTAACTCATGAGATCTCACACACCCTCTCTGTCTAATATTCCTGTGCTTCCCACGTCCATGTGAACTTGAATTAAGAAATTTGACACCCTCAACTGCCAGACGTATACAAATTTGTCATATGCACGTTTCAATATTCACAATAATACGATTCTCAGTCGACTGATATACTAAAATAGATTTCAAGCGATAGATTTGTCGACTACCGATTCAGTCGACAATCGACACTCGCAATCGGGGCCCTACTGTACTCTTGACTGTATCGCAAAAAAAAATTAAATAAATTTACGACATTTTCATTTTGACGTGCTAAATTGAGCAGTCATAAGCTACACGCAGAAATTGGTTGTTTCTGATTGCAAGCAGCCAACACCCCGCTATGGCTGAAATTAAATTGTAGAGTTTGACAGTCTTTTTACTAGTCACTGATGAAGCTTGAAGGAAAACCATTAAATCGTAGTCGGATATTTAAACGCAAAGATAAGTGCTTGATATACCACCAAATAAAAAAGGTTAATGAAATGTTATGTATCTATGCAATGTATCTGCACCTGGCATGAATAATGGATAAAAATTAATCAAAAATCATTACTATTGTCGGTAGAGTTTGGAATTTGTTTCAGAAACTCCCTTGTTGGTATTATTTTAATATCAGGATATCTTAAAAGTGTATAAAAATTCCAATAGAGATTCCTGCAACATAACTAATATATTTACATCGTACTACAGAAATAAGAGTGATATATACTCACAATACCACCATTCCCAAAATAGTCTTTGAGACCATTTTCAAGTAGAACAAATTGCAAGCTGTGATTGCTTTCGTTAAGTAATATTTACATGTGAAATAACCAAACACCAACTCAGCTATATTGAATAAAACATTATGAAAAGATTGAATTACTATCGTTGGTATCAACAGGTCATAGAGGTCATAATTTAATATTGGATAGCTGCGAATGAAAAAGTAGTTGATGTAGATTATTTCCTTTAGTTTGTAAATGCACTCACAAAGCAATTATATGAGCAGCCAAACTTAAGTAACTTAATACAAATTTACCAATCACAAAAGAGGAAATGATTAACGTCAACACTTCTGGAACCAATGGAATTTTCGAGACATAATTATCCAATGTTGTTTCTATCTACGGAATACTCATTTAGAGGTTACGGTATACTGGTGAAATATTTACATACATCGATCAGATCTAATTGAAGTTGATAAAGCGAGGATGTTCCAGCAATGAAAAGCACAAGGAATATATTCGTAAATAAAACCGTTAAGTTAGACTGTTCCATTTTGGAATTTATTTTCGAAAAAGATATGACATTTGCAAAAAATCTAATTTTCCCCAATTTTTGATGAAATATGAATAGTTTTTGGCAGGAAATACAAGTCCCTCTGACTTAAAGAATTTAGTGTGAAGAATTTACATCCGTACGGAGGGGTGGTGATGGTTTCTGATTGGCATTTTGGCATTTTTCTGAATTAGTCTATCAGTCAGTTAAGTCGTTCACCATAGCGGGGAAAACCCCTTATCTCCGGGATACCTATAGAACACGACTTCGAAAGGTTTTCGTTCACATCCATTATTATTTGTCGGTTCTTCAAGTGCTCGTTGCGGTTGGATAACACAAAAAGGAAAATAACTAAAATCACTTTTAACATATTCATTGCTATATGTGCAACAAATTGTAATTTGAGTGTGTACATTCACGTTTAGCAATACTTTCCTTCCTTTAATATCTGGTTATTTATTTATTGATATCTATAGAAGTTCAGTCCTCCATGGACAACGGACAGTCCCATAATCAAACTGCAAATGGTTGAGGAACAACCTATTGGCTCGATTCTTACAACACTACAAGCCACCGATGAAGATTCATCAATCGGGGAATACAATATTTCTCAGAACCCCTACTTTGAAATTAATAAAACAACCGGAGTAATTATTTCAACAGCGCGCATTGATTACGAAAGTCTTAAGGAAGTTAGATTCACGGCTACAGTAACAGACACTGGGGTTCCACAGTTAACGTCGACTGCCGAGGTTATTGTAGATATTATAAACCTCAACGACAACGAGCCTCATTTTTCACAATCTGAATATCATTTTAATGTGACGGAAAATTCTCCGAGACGCACTGTGGCTGGTAAAGTTGAAGCCTTTGATGATGATATTGGCGCTTTTGGAGAAATTACATATTCTCTTATTGGAGAATATAATAAGTACTTCTTTATTGATGAATATACGGGAATTATTACTGTCGCTGATTCGAGTATATTAGACCGGGAGAAAATCAGTCAGATAACTCTTACAGCCCTGGCCCAAGACAAAGCGCCACCAACGTTACAAAAATCAGCAACTGCCCAGGTTTGTTTCAAGTCCTTTGTCGATACGAAGAGTATTTATTAAAACGAATATTTTTATAAATTTAGATTTTCATTAATATTCTTGACGTTAACGATAATCCACCCGTTTTTACTCAAGATGAGTACACTTCAACTGTTGCTGAAAATGCTGCACTAAGCCCACCGGCTAAGTTGCTGCAAGTAAGAGCCAATGATTTAGATAGCGGATTATTCGGTGAAGTTCGTTACTTCATTATTGGAGGAAACGATGATGAACTCTTTAAATTGGATTCGCATTCGGGTATAATATATCCAGCTCAGAGTCTTCAGGGCAAAAAAGGTATGTCACGTCTTGCAGTCACATCGTGAAAAGGATATGATGAGTATTTATTTTGATAGGAATGTATAATCTAACTGTAGCTGCTAGAGATACGCAAGGTGCTGGTACATTTGAAAGTACTGCTCGGGTGGTGATAAATGTGTTAGGTGTTAATCAACATCGCCCTACATTTGTCATACCGGCGCTGTCAAACGCGACTATTGAAATACCAGAGGTAAGTCAACCATTAATTTGTCAATTTGTCACCAAGCACTTAGACTCATGGTAAACATTAAATAGGATGTCATCAAAGAGGATTACCTGATAATGACTGTTAAAGCTACCGATAATGACACCGGTGAAGATGGAAGAATCTCGTATCACCTACAGACAAACAACCAAAATGTCCAAGAAACTGATGAATTTATTATTAACGAAGCGAAGGGTGAATTGAAAACCAAGCGTGAACTCCATCGAAAAGATAAAGCCAAGTAATATAAATGCTATATTCAGAAATTATTCTTTTCAATATAATCACACTATTTTATGCCAGTTATGACTTAATCCTCGTCGCCCAGGATCATGGTACTCCGACACCCTTCGAAACGCTTCGTTTCTTAAGTATTATCATAGTGGATGCAAATGAAAACCGTCCAGAATTCCCTGATGCAGCTAATCCTTATAAAGTGTCAATAAATGAAAATAGCGGGCGCGAAGTGAAAGTTGGCCGAATTCAAGCATCAGTAAGAAGTAAGCACAATAAAGATATATACTATTACATGCTGTTGGGCAATGAAGACGGTGCATTCTTTGTCGACAAGACAACTGGAGATATTTTCACTAATAAGTCACTTGATAGGTGAGAACAAACTGCCTGGTGCATGATTGTTTAGAGAATGAAAAAAAACTTAATGAAATTGATATTTGCAGAGAGGTGACTGATTTTTATACGCTGTATATCTTGGCTAGCACAAAGCCCGATCTTCATATTTCCGAAGAAGAACGAGCTTCATTTTCAATCAAGACACTCGAGAGGGACAACACCGTAGCGAAAGTGCTTATTGCAGTACTTGATGTCAACGATAATGAACCAGTATTTGAAAAAAAGGTAAATTTAAGAATATTAACAAACATTAACCCTTTTGTATTTATCTCGCATTTATGGCATGCCAAGAATGTGTGACTTCATTGTACTCTTTTGCCGTTGGAATGTCTTTGGTAGTACACCGTCCCATGCAGACAATTAAGTGATATGTCGGATGAGCATTCCGACACAGAAATACAGAATTTATGCATTCGTGCTTATTCTGTGCAAAATGTGTTATATTTATTATTAGGTATAATTTTGAACATACAGTGCGTTCTCTATTATCGCAATTTATAGAAACAGGGGTAGTTGCAATTATCGAGTTTCTGTCTACATGAAAAGTTGCGATTTCTGCGTCACTACTGATAAATCAGAAGCGTTGCGAAACTCGAGGAGTTGCGTAAATCGAACCCACTTCAAACACACTTCAAGTTAAATAGCACACATTTTCGAGTTTTTAGTTATATGTATATTTTTACAGGTCTACTATGCCGGAATAAATGCTAAGTCATCCTTAAACGGATTTGTGACAATAGTCAATGCAACGGATAAGGATTATGGAAAAAATGCTAAAATCGAATACATGATTGCTGCCTCGAACCTGTACAAATATGGATCAACTAAATCTACTGGATCGATTGTACCAAGTCCATTTAGTGAGTTTCTATCCCCTACTGTATGAACAGGCTCATTTCATATTTGTATTTTTTTTTCAGACATCTCACCTGAAGGCCGTATAACTACGTCAGCGTTTATGGCAGAATACAATCAAGATCGATTTGAGTTGGATGTCATCGCTAAGGAAGTAGAACCACCTGAGAGATCTGCAAGGGTTAAAGTTAATGTAAGAGATTGCATAATAATCGTAAAAGCCAAGCTAATTTTCCTTAATGCTTCCAGGTATGGATTTTTGATTCATCTCAGTTGATTCGTGTGATACTTTCTCGGCCTCCTGAAGAAGTATATCAGGAACAAGATGAAATAATAGCTGAACTACGGAATGCTACTCAACATAGAATCATCGTTGACGAGATCAGATTTCACGTTGATTCAATGGGAAGAATTCGGATGGATTGGTGCGATTTATTTTTCCATGCTGTCGACAACAATAATCAACAAATCGCTCCCGTCGATGATATATTGAAAGTTATAGACGCGAATTACGATTATTTAAGAGTGCGTGGTGGACTCTGTGTGGTTTAGAATAATAAATTAAATCTTATTTCTTTCTTAGGATTACTACGCCGGCTTTGCCATTGAAAATGTTGTGCCTGCATACATTACAATTGTGCAAGAAGAGTTTGATTTGGCGTTAGCCGGTTTAGTTGCACTAATTATTGTGCTTTTTGTTGGCGTTATAAGCTTTATTGTGCTGTGCTGCTGCTTAAAGCATTGGTAAGCAAGTATATAAAATACCTAAGAATACCATTCCAATATTTTGTCTCCCTAGGAATCTTTCTGTTCCAGTTGAGAACCGAAGAAAAGAGGCTTTGATTAAGAAGCAAATCATTGAAGACCTCAATACAACAGAAAATCCACTTTGGATTGAGCAGTATGATTTCAAAATGCAATTGATTGATTGAATTTTTTTTATTTCACGCAATATTTACAGAAAACTGAAATTGTATGAGGAGCAAGAACTCACTATGCAAGTGTTTTCAGAACCAGATCATAGTTCTAATTCTGATGCGCCGGTAAGTGTTCTGAGCGCATGATTTTTTAGTTTGCTACTTAACGTTACAAGTGTGTGCAAGCATTGTGGTTTTTATTTGGCAAATCGTAAGCCCTAAATTAAAATAACTAACTTGCAGCATAAGTGTAAAAAAAAAGCACTCCATGTATCTAACAACATACTTATAGGCACCATTGGACAGACGGAATTCTATTGAGCACGCACATCATCCAGTAGACAATACCTACGCAACAATACAACCTAGAAATGGGGATAATCATCCAATGAGTGATTTTGCTGACTATGCAACACTTAGAAATAACAGAGCACCTTCGGTAAAAAATTAAGGATTTTTTTTTAATTTTATGAACTTAGATTTTTATTGAATGATTATTATTAAATGTGGTGTGAACAGAGAGCAACCTCTTACTCCTATCACTCTTCCATTGATGAACCCTCTTAGCAGAAGTGGATGCATGTGTTGAAGAGTGTGCACTACCATGCTTTCAATCTCTGTCAGAAATGTGTGTTTTTATGGAATCACTGTTGAAACCAACAGGAAAGGGACTTTTAAAAAAGAACACTAGAAGAAAACGATTGAACTTTTTTTTTTTATTAATTTATTAAATTTAAAGATTTGTTCGATATTCACTATTGGCGTGTCCTTTTTTGTTGGAAATACAATGGTAACCGCAATATGATCCAATTAGTAGCCGGTTTTTATGGAAGCCTTAATTCCGATACAGTTTAAAACCCCCTCCATAAGTTTATTTATTATTCAGTTTATGTTTTGACTGCAAACCTTCCCCAATCGACACAGGATCAAGGTACAGGATCCGGCAAAATATACTACATACTTATGTTTCTACAAAAAAAAAAAAAAAAATCGTTAAATGTGTTCCTAACTTCACTTTAATTCGAGCGCCACTCACAAAGTATATATATTTGCTTTATTTATCCTATTGGGCACATAAATATACGAGGGGCGTTCAATATATTCTCGGTATCGATATGAAGGAAAATGCGAATTCAATTTAAATTGTTTTTATTTTTCAATATAATCTCCCCTAACATTAATACATTTGTTACATCTTTTTAAACCCTCAACAAAATAAATTTCCTCTTTCTCTGCAAAATACCCATTTATTGCCGACTTGAGTTCTTCATCATCCGAAAATCTTTTTCCACGAAGACATTCCTTCAAATCCGGAAACAGGAAATAATCACTAGGGGCAAGGTCTGGACTATAGGGTGGGTGTTGGATTTCTTCGAAACCACAATCTCGCGCAGCAGCCTTGGAAACTCGCGCCGTGTGAACAGGAGCTTTGTCATGAAGAAGCAACACACCCGCTGCGAGTTTACCCCGTCTTTTCTTTTTAATTTCCTCCCGCAAATTATGCAAAGTGGAAGCGTAGGATGTGGCGTTGATGGTTTCACCTTTTCTTTTTGTACTCAATGAGCAAGATTCCCTTTAAGTCCCAAAAAACTGTGGCCATGAGCTTCCCGGCTTTGAACTTCTTCGGGGGGTCTGTGCCTTTTTTATGCCACTGCATGGACTCTTGTTTGCTTTCAGGGTCATAGTGGTGGACCCATGTAACCAGTAACAATTCGATCCATAACACCGTCCGCGTTCTCACTACACATCTCCAAAAGCTCTCTACAGCATGCGATTCTCACTTTTTTCTGAGGCGCTGTGAGCATTAGTGGCACCCAACTTGCACTGACCTTTGAAAGGTTAAGATGGTCATGAAGAATGGTGTGAATGGTACCAATTGAAAGCTTGGTGATCTCTGCCATAATTTTCACCTTTATTCGGGCATCCTCAAGAACAAGTTTTTCGACTTCTTTGATGCTTTCTCCCGTACAAGCAGTAGCCGGGGCGCCGGAGCGGGGGTCGTCTTCAATGCTGTCTCTGCCTCTCTTGAACTCACTTGACCACTTTTGCACAGTTGATAATGAAGGTGCGAAACCCTGTTAAACAGCCACCATCTCTTCATGAATAGTTTTTTGACGTTTTCCTTGCTTAGTGAGAAATTTAATTACAGCGCGATGCTCAATTTTCTCCATCATCGTCTCAGTTGCCATTATGATTGTGTTTAACTAGAGTTAAAACGCGAATTAATAATCACATTTATATGAAATTTTACATGAATGCACTAAAATAATAGTATTACCCGATAAATAAGTCGATTTATATATACAATATATACAGCTTCACCCCGATACCGGGAATATATTGAACGCCCCTCGTATTTATTTCGTATCCATACGAGACGTTTCAAGCTTTTAAAATGTGCTTACATCTCCTCCTTTCACTTAAAACGTGTTTAGTAACCACGAATTGCATTTTGTCTTCTATTACTGTACTAAAACTCCAAGGGCTAAGTTGTTTTCAGCCCACTACATTATTTTGAATGGATTTTTCGCTTTCTATCATCTGACCAACTGATTGTCGATATCACAAGCAATCTATCTTCAATCGACTTCCTCAAAAGAGAGAGATATGTTCCTGTTCATACGCATTGTCTGAATACTTCCTTACAATTATGCAATACTTTTGTTTTGAATAGTTTACATTGCTTTTGTGTCAAACGCAAATGTAATACCTAAATTGTCTAACACATTTTATAATCATGCATGTGCATCGAAAAGTTTTAGTTTCTACAGTTTTTTTACACACATATGTATCCATTTGATAAATGTATTTGATTTTTAAAAAAAGCCATTTCTTTCACAGATGTACGAGTTCACAGGCTCCACATTCCAAGCTCCGATTAGGGAAGGTGACGATGCAGTTGCCGAACTTATTTAAATGTTACAATGAATTTGATGTCGCGATAATTTACATACTCATGTACTGGTTAGGATATATATATACCTATATGCTGCATATATACAAATTATAGATAGTGTCATTAAAAAGTAACTTCAGCTGCTCACAAAACAAAAACAACGCGTACTTTGATTTGAATTCAATGTGAAAACAAACAAGAAATTATATATAAATGGTAAAAAAAGTATTTCTATAATGACAATAAGCTTAGTTATAACCGTTATATACAAACTGAAAAAAAAGTGAATCAATGTATAATTCCATAAACCATAACTCAACTGCTTTTTGAAAGTTATTTTTTATTTGGTCTCCAAAAAGCAAACGACAAAGGAAATAATGTGAATGCTATACATTTATTTTTAAAGCAAAATCTTAGAATATATATATACTTTGTATACATAAATGTTTAGAATAGATTATAAAAGTATTCAAAGAGAGGCGGGAGAAACACAAAATATTTGCTAATACATACAAGTATATACATACATTGAAAGCATCTCATTTTATTTTTGTAATTATTTCGTATTTTTAACTATTTTTCGCTTCTATTTTATAACCAATATTTACATGCATATATACATACATATATTTAAATATATGTACATATAAAACAAAATGAAACTATACAGTCTTAATTGTAGATATCTATTGCTATAAAAATGTATATTTACTAAAATGTAAAGAACAATATCTTGCTAGTGTATCATGCGTATGCATTTGTGGGCGGTTACTACAAAACAACAGAACAAAAAAATTGGTGATAGGAGTGATAGCACAGTCTTCTTCCTTTTATATATATAAAACATATGTATAAAATATATTATTATTATTTCAACGAATATTTGTCTAGAGGCGGACTTGAATACTATAGTTTTATAGTAAATACAATAGGACGTGAAACATTAACTAACTGAGAAATTGCCAATAAAACTTTAAGTTATTTATGTAGAAAAAAGCGTTTTAATTGATAAAGAATAAAACTACAAATTCCTTTGAATAGTCCTGTTTGAGTAGTACACAGCTGTGGTTGACTGTTTCTGGTACACATTGACCAACAATAAAACGTAAGTTGTTCTTGCTTCGGCAAAACTAAAATTGGAACGATACAGAGAAGATTTGCATGGCCCCTGCGCAAGGATGACAGGCAAAATCGTGAAGCGTTCTACATTTTTAATTCATGGAGCCCCTCCTGGGGTTCGCCTTCCTACAACAAACGAGGTAAAACTGTTGATCGCTTCATTTTAAGCTCTAGGCTCGGAATTTTAAATGATGGTCGACCTACATTTTTCCCAGCTCACAAAACATACACCCATGTCGACTTAACACTAACATCTCCCTCCCTTATTCCACTCTGCACATGGACCGCGATCACTTCCCCATAATAACCACTTTATCACTTGGATCGAGCATTGCTCCTATAAAACACCAACAAAAATGTATACTGGATAAAGCAGATTGGGAACTATTTGAACCAAAGTATCCAAAGAAATCTCCAAAAGACAACTCTCTTCCAACATAAACAAGGAAGCGGCAATCATTCAAAGGTGTATTCGATCTGCAGCAAATGAAGCAATCCCCCAAACAAAAGAAAAATCATGTCATAAAAATGTCCCTTGGTGGTCTAAAGAATTGAGTGCCCTCTGTCGCGAAAAAGAAAAAGTCTGGCGTGTGTTTAAAAAATACCCATCTGATCCCCATTTGATACTTTATCGTAAAGCAAATGCCAAATTCAAGAAGACGGCAAAGGCACATTATCTCGAAAGCTTCGCAAAGTTTACTGCTGGAATTAACCCAAACTTTAAAAACCCTCACTGGCAATTACACCCCCCACTCTATAAAAACCATTGTAACCGATTCTAACACCATTACCTATCCTTTACAAATCGCCGAATTTTCGCAATGTCATGGGAAAATTCAAGCAATGATTCCAATTTCCACCCCGACTTTATTCGGAAGAAGAACCTACTTCTCCAACAAGAGCTTCCATCGTACATTATCGACGCCATTTCAAGGCAAATGGAATCACCTATCAAGATGTTAGAACTTGAATGCTGTCTACAAACCCTCAAAGATACAACCCCTGGACACGATCGCATATCCTACGCTATGGTAAAAAATGCCCCTCCAGCTTTAAAGAAGATTATTAACCATATATAATGAAATTTTTGACGAAGGTAACATTCCGCAAACATGGAAGGTGGCAAATATTATTCCCCTGCCAAAACCCAATAAAGACCACACTTCAATTTCAGGGTATCGCCCAATTTTTCTCCTTCCCTGCACTGCGAAAATACTTGAAAAGATCATCCCCAAACGTCTCTTTTGGTTCCTCGAAAACAAAAACCTTGTACACAGCAATCAAGTACCCTTCCGAAAAGGTAGATGCACTTCTGTATTTAGACTACTTCATTTCCTCATCCATTTCAACAAGGGATCACGTTTCAATCCTCAGTATTGATTTCGAAAAAGCATTTGATCGTATCAGGCGTCATGTCATTTTGAAACAACTCACCCAATGGAAGGTTGGACTAAAGATGTTCAAATATGTAAAATCATTTCTCATCAACAGGCACTTTCGCATAACAACCTACAAACCAACACATTCACAACCTTCCAAATGGCATTCCCCAAGGATCTCCATTATCTGTAGTACTATTTATAATTGCTTTTAATGAAATTAGCAAGTGAGTTCAAGAGAGGCAGAGAGAGCATTGAAGACGACCCCCGCTCCGGCGCCCCGACTACTGCTTGTTCTTGAGGATGCCCGAATAAAGGTGCAAATGATGGCGGAGATCACCAAGCTTTCAATTGGTACCATTCACACCATTCTTCATGACCATCTTAACCTTTCAAAGGTCAGTGCAAGGTGGGTGCCACGAATGCTCACAGCGCCTCAGAAAAAAGTGAGAATCGCATGCTGTAGAGAGCTTTTGGAGATGTGTAGTGAGAACGCGGACGGTGTTATGGATCGAATTGTTACTGGTGACGAAACATGGGTTCACCACTATGACCCTGAAAGCAAACAAGAGTCTATTCAGAGGCATAAAAAAGGACAGACCCCCCGAAGAAGTTCAAAGTCACTCCGTCTGCCGGGAAGCTCATGGCCACAGTTTTTTGGGACTCAAAGGGAATCTTGCTCATTGAGTACAAATAAAAAAGGTGAAACCATCAACGCCACATCCTACGCTTCCACTTTGCATAATTTGCGGGACGAAATTAAAAAGAAAAGACGGGGTAAACTCGCAGCGGGTGTGTTGCTTCTTCATGACAACGCTCCTGTTCACACGGCGCGAGTTTCCAAGGCTGCTGCGCGAGATTGTGGTTTCGAAGAAATCCAACACCCACCCTATAGTCCAGACCTTGCCCCTAGTGATTATTTCCTGTTTCCGGATTTGAAGGAATGTCTTCGTGGAAAAAGATTTTCGGATGATGAAGAACTCAAGTCGGCAATAAATGGGTATTTTGCAGAGAAAGAGGAAATTTATTTTGTTGAGGGTTTAAAAAAGGTTATCTCAAGATGTTAGGGGAGATTATATTAAAAAATAAAAACAATTTAAATTGAATTCGCATTTTCCTTCGTAACTATACCGAGAATATATTGAACGCCCCTCCTATGCCAGCAGCAGTGCATAAAATTCTGTTCCACGGAGCAGAAATAATATCATCAGTTGCTTTGCCCGTCGGGAGGCTCAAGAAAGTCGGAATAAGGATTATAGGTAATATCGGATTAATAATAATAGACAATTTTCTCCTTCATCTGATCCCTGCATGATCCCCGTATTTAAGTCCTGAACCGAAAACAGAAAATTCGTTTCCACTAAGTACTGAGACGCAAGACTTATTAAACTAAATTGCTTAGTTTCTTTAATTGTTAATAAAATCTATGTACGTACGTACTTGTACAGTTTAATTTATTTTTATAAATATGGGAAATATGGACAACTATGTTTTAAGCCCCATCATTAACACAAATAATTATTTTATTCATTTAAACAAACAAAAGTGATTTTTTAATTCTTTTTAACTTAAGATTGTTAAAGCTTGTTGCATGATGATCTACAGTACCCATTTTTAAACCATGATAAGATCTCGTGGCACTTGTACTATGTTTCAATTAGATTTCATTAACATCGGCCTACGGGTTCAAGTTCAGTTACAGATTTAATTCCAACTCTCCCATACAACGGGACCACTGTGCGGCGCCTCGACGAACAACCACAGAGTCAATGTTAGGAGAGGAATTATTATGATTGTTAAATGTTATCTCATAATCATTTATATTAGAGGGTTTAGAGTAATACTGATTATTTTATAAAAGGTTTTTTGAGATTACAAATATGGGTGCGTGGGTAGAGTTTTGTATTGATTACTGTGTTATTTGATATTTGTATAGATTGACAGAAGTATCATTTTTAGTAGCATAAGACATGTTTGAATGGCTTGACAGAAGAGTATGTGGAGTGGAGTATGCTGAGAGCATGGTGAGCAAGGGCATTGTTCCTTTAAAAACTGTTTCGGTGCAGCTATACAGCAAGTCTTTGCTGTTTTTGTCTTTAGAATTTGTATTGCTTGAAGAACCTGTTATCATGTTTTGGCATTCGATCATCGATGTTTTCATCGTCAGCATCGCACATCTCTACTCTGGTTTTGAGTGTTTCTCTTGGTTAATCTCATCAACGACCGGTGGAAAATCGATACCCGCTTATTGGTTGATATTCTAAGTAGTAAGTGTGTATTGTAAGAAACTGTGCTTCAGCTACAGAGGAGATGTCTGAGGAGGCCTAGTTTTTTTTTTTTTTGCCTAGTTGCCAGACAGCAGACCCGCACCACACTGTAATGAAGCCCCGTGTTTTTCCTTATCAACGGTTAATGGATTGAACGCAAGCAATCCGATTAGCAATATGTTGGACCAGTGCATACAACCAGCCAAGACAACATACCGTCCTATCTAGCCGTACCACACGTACACGTCACACTAATAGGATTGATGACTGTTCCTCACTTATTTTACAACAGACTTATGTAACAGTGGGTCTCTGGGCCTCCTCTCCCGCGGTTGTGTAAAAGGTTGGTTGTGTAAAAGGTCGATTCATTAGGTTCGCTGGGATGCTACGTTCAATCCCCGAATTTACTTCTTTCGATTCACTGACATTGTTCAGAGAATACTAGTAAAACTTCTCCCGTTCGGTGTCGACATAAAACTGTTGGTCCCACCCTCTCTTGAAGAGCGGACAAGTTTAAGAAGCTTTTTTTCTGGACAGTTATTACTCTTTGAGCACTCCCAGTGAATCGAAAAGAGGTAGAATCGTAAATATTATTTTTGCTCGTACCGGCTGGGAATGGAACCCAGGCAGTGAGTTTCAATTGCGTATGGATCGTACCTGATCCTGAATAATTCATAATTTCCGAGAGAATGCCAATAGCTCTTTACAGCAATGCTATTTTAATGTAGATTTTTTTCATTTATTTTCAGCATGTTTATTTCCGTCATAAAATATTATATTACAAAACCTTTTTTACTGAAGAATGTTCAAACTTTCCTAAATTACATCTACTACAATCTTACAATTTTCATTTTTGTATGGGAATGTCTACCAAAAGCGCATTAATTATAATTTTATATATCACTGCTTGACAAAAACTGTTTAAACAAGCCGATAACTTTCGTCGTTAACATTTATATTCGAAAAGTCGTGGTGGCACAGAATTATCGAGTTTCTCAACCCAACACGTAATTCACACCCAGCCTTAATTTCGAGAAAGTGGTTGTCTTAAAATGGCATTCTCATTCATTCATCTAGTACATAATTCTAAAAAATGTGACAAAGTAGATGTCACTTGTTGCCGGTAAACAAACGTATAGCTGTCATTTAGTGAGGTCCGATCATAAGCGTTTTTGCAATTACCTGTAATAATTTCAATCTATAACTAAGTTATTTACATTAACTGCTGAGAATGAAAGAAAAACAAGCTGCTGATAGTCAAACAAAGTTCAAGGTGCCAGTGGTCACCATATCCCAAATAAATGCAGACGTTATCTCACTGGTTCGTTGCGTTATTGAAAACTAATCAACATTACATTAATTTTTACATTTTTTAACAGCTTGCAGCAAAATATTGGTCTGTTGAAACACAGCCAGATCATCTTCCATATGATTCTAATGTTATTGAAGAAATATACGTTAAGGAAATTCAAGACTCGAAGTATGCAATTCGCCGTATTATGATGCTTGAATTTAGCCAGTATCTGGAAAATTATCTGTGGCCTAATTACAAAGGTGGTCAATCAAGCCATGCTCATATGATGTCAATTGTTGTTATGATTAATGAAAAATTTCGTGAACGTGTAGAAGTTTGGCCAATATTCGAGACAAGGCGCCAAGAATTTGGTTCTTTGTTTCGACATGTTTTAGAGTCGTGTTTACCTCGTCCGAATATGAGTTCATGGCAAATGCGTGAGCAGACCGCATTGTTGATATTCATAAATCACTGTTTCAATAGTATGGAGATCGAATTATGTCGTGAGCAAGCCAAGCGATTAGTTTCCCTATCTATGTGGGCTTGTTTACAACCAAGTAAGTTATCTTACGCTTAAAATGAACTTATAACTTATTAAAGTATATTCCTAAAGGACGCCGAGAACAAGAACTCAGAGAAATTCCAGAATGGAAGAAGTTCTGGAAAAAGATCCAAAAGAAGGAAAAAACTGAAAAGAAACCGGAAATTGAATGGGAACGACATTTTTTACAGGTATACCACTGTCACAATATATCTTTTTGGTGTTGTAAAACTTATTGAATTTACAAATTATATTATGGTGTTCATTATTTTAGAACCTAATGATCAACTTTCTCAACGTATTGGAATTGATTCCGAGCGAAGGTCCGGTGGATCAAGATATTATTCATTACTGCGAACGCTTTCTGGAATTTGTTATTGATTTGGAGGCACTATTACCGACAAGACGATTTTTCAATACAGTTTTGGACGATTGCCACCTATTAGTTCGATGTCAAATTTCCAATTTGAGCAAGAGGGAGGACGGAAAGCTATTTGGACAGGTAAGTTCATATTTTGTTTTTTCCAACTTTCATTGATTGTGATTCAGCATCTGGATTTTAAAATCATACAGAAAAAAACGATATACATGCCGTGCTGCTAGCATTAACACAAAGTGCTTTAATGATAGTAAATACCATAAAAAACGATAATATCTATATTTGCAAAGGTGCCATATTTTCCAAACTGTGTGTTACCCTATTATCCTGTAAAAGTAGCGTTACATATGCATGTGGTTAACGAGACTCCGAATACCTATGTAAAAATCGTGTGGGTTCTTAGAGAGTGGACAGAGAATTAGTACACGGATATTTGTGCTCACGAGAACATCCCAATTTTAATGGTTCTTGTGATGCTCACAAGCCGTGAGGTTTTGCTCAGAATACGAAAAAAATGTTAGTGAAATTGCAAATCACGTGTGCCGTTCTAGAAAATTAGCGCTGACTGCAATAATTTATTAAAAGAATGTTAATACTTGCGACGTGATCCAAAGGAACGCCCTTCCTCGAAAGACAAGAACTTCTGAAGACCGACTAATCACGGCTTGTGCCAAAAAATCCATTTATCACTTCAGCAGTGAATACAGTGCATTGAATAGCTATTAGTACTAGAAGAATAAAAGGAGGCTTATTATATTATATTATATAAAAGAAGACTCCTTAAACGGATACGTAGCCCAGCACAAGCCACTGATTTCAAAAAAAATATTTCAGCGATGTTGCAGTTCGGTTCTTAACCTATGGAAATAAGCCTCTATCATTCGGGAAGAATGTCTTGTGGAGTGAATCGAAAGTGAAATCGAAATTTATTATTATTATTTATTAGTACATAATAAAATACTTTTATACTAACATCACTTCGGAGCACAGGCTGCAGAGGTTTTCGGTTCACTGGTGTAAAAAATACAGAAAGTGTTATAATATAATATTAAGAGCGGTACCTAATTTGTTTATTAAATTAATATTTTGCAGGGTAGGGTGCTTTAGTACTGATATGATGTTTTCCTTGAATAGTCGTTTAGCTATGCTAGAGGATAAGAAACAAGAAGGTGGTCTAAATTTAGAATAGTATTGCATTTGTGGCAGGTTGGTGGTGGCTCCTTTTTTAAAAGATGTTGGTGGGTTATAGCTTTGTGAACCAGTCTAAGTCTGACGTAATTCGTCATTGCCAAAATTGCAATCTCTTGCATGGCTGAAGAGGGGTATAGAGGAGGTATATACTGTTGGGTGGTTAATATTCTGCACCATGATAATTGGTATAATTATTTTGTTGTTGATATTATTATTATTTTATTTTATTAGTTTCAGAAAAACTCTTATATATTTTTTTTCTTATACCAACAAATCTAATTTTATTTTTAATATTCGTTTCAAGATTGTTATACAACTAAGCACTTTTATATAAAATATTATTTTGTCTTCTTTTTTGCCTATAGAGTGGAAAATAGATAGAAATATTTATTCTTCGCGACAGAGATAGCCGATCGTGATTTCTAACATAAGCTTTTTGCAATATTCTTATATTATCTACTTAGTACTACTGTATCCGGGTAGAAGGAATGCATTAACTATCCTAACTCTTTAACTTGATATCGGTACAGTGGCTGAAAATGGCCTAGTTTGGATATTAGGAAATATTTTTTAGTATTACACATTTCCTATAATGGGGTTTAAGCGAGTCTAAGCGATTCAAATGTGCGAAGACCCTTTTTTTATTTTATTCGCGAGAGTACGAGTAGGTACACTCAAGATATGTTTTAGGATTTGTTCTTGCTTAGTTGTGCATTGAATTTCGCACAAATTGGATTCAGTAAAATGAATGTATGAAGTTAAAAATCGGATGATGAACAGGAGAGAGGACTCCTGCAAAAATGCGAAACTGTTGATTGATTGGATCGCTTTCGATTATCTGCAAGTATCAAGCGCCGACCATTTGCGGTTTATATCGTTTTTTGCTCACCATCAATCGCGATTTTCATTGGCGGGTGGGATGTTTCCTGATCTGGTGCCACTGGCATATCCGCCCCTTTTGTTGCTAGTTCGTCAGCTCTTTCACTGCCCAGATTACCCTTGTGCCCGGGAGCCCAGCATAGGGTAAGATTGCATCTGGCCGTCTATGTCCCTTAGAGATAGACGGCAGGTTTTTACCATCTTGGAGTTTATTGATGGTGTGTCCAGAGCTTTTATGGGCGACTGACTATCTATGTATAGAACAATAGATCTTTCGTCTATTCGGCTCATTGATTGCCGGATGGCTGCCTTTGGAATATACTGCAGTGGTTCGGTAGCCGGAATGTCTCAGAAATCTCTGATAGATATGCATCAATGCCTGATTCCGTGCCTTCTTCCGATCCATGAACGGCGTCATTTAATCAGTCTCCTTAGGGACATTGGATTTTAGTAGTATTACCTTGTACCTTTTCCGTGGGCATTGTCCCGTCTTTTACCCTCCCTTTGTCTTATGGCTGAATATGTGGCCATAGGTGTCCATGGGAAGGAGATGTAGTAACATTTCCAGGGCGGCTGTGGGTGTGGTTCTTAGTACCCCTGATGCGTGCTGATCTCTATATACTGTTTATCTTGGTAAGATTTTCTTTTACTTGTAGTGCCGTCCTCCAGACTAGGACGCTATACATCAATATTGGCCTTACTATGGCGGTGTATAGCCAATGTGTTATCTGTCTAATTCATTATTTGGGACCGACGATTTTTTTGTATGTGTATAGTGCAATCGATGTTTTCCTGATGCTTTCCTGTATGTTGCGTTTCCAGTTTAATTTACTGTCAACTATAACACCTAGCTATGTGGCATGATCAGTGAAAGTCAGTTCTTTCCCTTTTATCTTCGGTGGGGCTTCTCTAGGGATTTTATATCTTCTCGTGAACAGCACGAGTTCCGTTTTTGATGGGTTCACATCCAGTCCGACATCGGCTTTTCTTTTCGTCATGACTTTGACGGATTCTTCCAACACGTCCGTGATAGTGTCGATGGTGCCGACTAGGGAATGTAGTGCTGTTTTCGTTGAGTACCCCTTGAGATACGCATGCTGGTTCGGAGATAATTGTTTAAATAGAGAATTTTTTCTTATATGCAGGTCCACCAGTCTCTCCAGGGTTTTAAGTATTAACGACGAGAGTGTGATTACCACATTTTGGTATGAATACCACTTTTGCTCTTCTCCAAAGTCTTGGAGCATAGCTAAGTCTCAGGCAGCAACTGAATATAATGATCAGCCATGATTGTATTGCTTTAAAGCCATACTGCAGTTCTCCTGGTCTGATACCATCAGGTCCTGAGGATTTGAAGGGATCGAAACTGTTTACTGTCGATTTCAGGTTTTGCTCATTTAACAGAGTAGGCGGTATAGCTTTTGGTTGCGTCTCCCACTCAGCGTCGTCATAGAGATTTCCCAGGAAGTGTGTATCTTTCTTAGATCCTGTCCAGACTCCGGGGAATTTTTTTGTGTAGGTAGGCATTGTCGGAGTTTTGGATAGTTGTAGTCTTAGACGACTCAATTCCTTGGTGTTTTCAATGCTACCACAGAATATTTTCCAGGATTCCTCTTGAGCCCTCTTAATCCCTTTTTTGTAGGTGTTTGGCTTGATAACAATCAGCGGGAGCTTTGCGAAGCTCAGCTAGGTCTGAATTTCACCATGGTGGTTTCTTTCTCTCTTTCTGTCTCGCTGCTAATTTTGCCTTCGGCGTAGCTGAGATCGGATGTCCCATAGATAAGGTTATCCTTTATGACCTGGTTAAAGGGTCGGCTCACCATTTCGGCATTCCCCATTCTTTTCGGGGGTTTGTGGGCCTCATCTTGGGACCTCGATCATTTGAACATGGAGCTCTTCTGGGCTTCAGCCTCACGCACCCCCATTGCGGGTTTGCGTTTCGGCTTGCCAACCGTCCTGATTTTACTAGCCAGCACTCTGGCAGAGTGGCTGGTACTAGATCCTTCTGGGTGTTTGTTGGTTAGGTTTGTTATGCCGACATCGGCCGAACTCCCCTTTCTTGCTACTGCTTCTTCTCCTTTGGGTGCACCCATTTCGGGTTTACTCCCCCATTCCTCAAGAGTTTTGCTCGCCCAGCGAAATATCCTTCTCCTTGTCTGTCCAGCTATCTTTTTTGCCTATCCGATCTAGCTGGAATTTAGCAGTTCTCATGGCGTTTTTCTGTTTGGCCGCAGGCGTTTTCTTACGCTTGGCCGTGTAGGTCGGGTTGTCCATGTGTTATTATGTAGCTCTACATTAATCCTACATTCTAAAATATTGTTTATCTTTGATCAGAGAATTGTGTATGTTTTGAAATTCTCCATAATACACTCCTTTCTTATAAATAAGATTAGTTTTGTATCGCTCTCTTAATGTTTTTCTTCAAAAAGCTAGTCAGCCTGGTTTTCTATGTCGTAAACTACAGCAAACGACACGAAAGAACGCAATCGGTATTCTGTATGTCGTTTTTTGTCGTGCACAAACGTAAGCTGTCGTTTTCAGTCGTTGAATGCCATTTCCTAGTTACCTAAGTCGTTTCGAAACGACATCCTGTCGTAAAACCGATAATTTCTTTCGCTGAGTATTGAGTTGACTACAGCAAAGCGACAACAATCAGAACTTGGAAGGAAATAGCATAAAGTGATCAATTTTAGTGCGAAATAAATGATTAACAATACACAATATATTTAGTTGAAAAAAAAAGTGATGAATGAAACTAACGAAAAGTTATTCTGCGCTTTTGGTTGCATTTATGAAAACCACCATCATTCAGCACGAGTCTTTAACGTAAGAATAACAGACTCAACATCCTTATGTCATCAGCAAATATTCAGCAGTGATAATTAATATGTTGATCAAACGTGTTTTATTACTCAAGCATTATTTGCTAAGACAAAAATAAAAACAATTCTCAATGCAGAACATCGTAATGAAGTTGAAATCTACCCAAAGAAAGAAAACGAACGCCGGACAATCTCTTAATTACATCCCTTCGTCTTGAGCACACAGTGTTAAAAATACTTCCTTGTTGTGTTGATCTATTAAGGGCTATCAAATACAGTCCAAGTCTTTACTTTAGGAATAATGATGATAATCTGTGTCCAATCGCCATTCTGTCGACTCAAGTACATGTTGAAAGGTTTCCTTCGATAAACGAAACTTCCTTCGAAATTCTCAACTTGTTTTAAAAAATTTAATCAATTAAAAACCTCCTTAACGATCAACGTATCAAACAATTTCGCCTCAGTTTTCAAATTTAATTTTAAATTTTGGCAGTAAAATCCAGAAATGAAGTATGATAGAGATACCCAACTTCACAGCTGATTGTCCCCTAATCCATCGACGAATTTGACGGATAATCATGAAAATTTTGACGATTATTCATGAAATAACTGTCAAAAATTCATGAATAGCCGTCAAAATGTTCATGATTCTCCGTCAAATTCGTCGATGGACTAGGGGTCAATCAGCTGTGGAGTTGGGTATCTCTATCATACTTCATTTCTGGTAAAATCATTAGAACTGCCACTTTTTCATGAAAAATTGTAGTGTGGAAATCAAATACGCATTTGACGCGTCGTGTAAGTTACGGAATGCCCATGAACAAACGACACGACAAAAAAAAAAAAAAACGACAGTCGTTTAAAATGACAGACAACATGGGGAATCAGAGTGATTTTCTAACAAAACGTGGTAAACTACATACGACAATTTATATAAATAAATTCTCTTATTTCGCTTTAATAAACCGCAGCCAAAATTACAAAAATTATTGAGCCATGGTATCTGCCTCGACGTTTCATCGAATGGCAGTTTTGCGTTCCCCATGTCCAGTAACTGCCGTGAAAATAATCGCTGATTGATCGTTCTTTAGCGTTAATTTGGGAATGTTTGATTGGACATGTGACTGGAGATCACCGGTGTTGTTAATTCTTGTTCTGTGCGTTCACTTTCGCACGCCAAGTTGGTTGATGTCCTTGCTTCACTTATATGCGGAGTCGAAGACTGTTCGGGCTGTTCGGCATGGCCTAGTCATCTTAGGCGTTGAACCCGTAGACACTTGGCTACACTCATGGCGCTATATACACCTCTGTGATGTGTCATAAGTCACAACTGCCTCAAAAGATCATGTGTGTTTTCTTGTGGCGTTTTTACCAGAATGGCTATCACAATATCCGTATCACAGATATTTGTGAGTGGTTTACAGATCACAACCAGATTAGGGGTGTAATGCGAGTGGTTGCCGGCTGCGGTTGTCGTTGGCTTATATGGCTTGTCTTCCAGTATATGACGCAGTTGCTGGTACACAGCTGATCATTTTAAAGCTGTTTTCTCGTCGTCGCGTGTGTTGTGCTGGCGCAAAAAATATGCGAAAATAACCCTTTCATGTCTGTAGTCTAATCGCTGTTCTGAGCGCAAATTTTAAGCCATTATCAGTATTGTACCATGGTGGCTTAACTGCTAGTGCGTGTTGTGCAGCCTTGTAATGTCGAGGAAAAAACAGAAAGAATTTCATTCTAAGCGGCTTTTTACTTAAAGTGTTCAATATTTAAACGTGACATTTGTATATTTTTTTAATGACTTTCTACCAGAAGTCTCGATAAAAATAAATAAATTCTATTAAGTACACTTTAGTGCTATCTCTACACATAATTTACATATAAAAGTTGTAAGCCTAACAAGGTTCATTCGAGTTTTTTTTTTAGAAATATTTTCTTCCTTCTTATATAACGATATAAAAAAATCTAATATTCATTGCCATTCATATAGTTCATTTCGTCGCCCCAATCATTCGACGATGGTGGCTCGTTGTAACAGCATGACTTTTTCAAAAGAAAAGTCACATGTTTTTGCCTAAGAACACATATGTAAAGTATCAGTGGCGCTTGTATAGCATTCACTATTATGTGAGCATAGAGTAGTCCATCAAACTTTAGCCAGGAAAGAATTAGGAAAATCCAAGATATCACCATGACTAACAACAATAATGCGTACATCACAAAACTGAAAATAAATAAGAATAAAAGCGTGTGAAGTGTGATAATCTAAAATATATTTTGTAGCACATACTTTGCCTTGAGTTTATGTTGAATTCTTCCATAAACATTTCTTCTATTAATTAACTTTAACGTTGTTACATAAAAGAAAATATCTATTAGAATTGTACACGCAATTGGTGAGAAAAATATAGCTATTCCCAGCCAACCGATAGTCTCCTGTTCGCCAATTATGTTTTGTTTCTTATAAGATTCTGCGTCAAGAAAACAATGTGAGAATATTGCCATCGCTGCCATCAGACCCGTAACACCCCACGCGTAGGCCGAATAGTAGCAATATTTTCGACCATCGGTAACACGAAGGAATACATTTCGTGATCTGAAAATATTTGTTGCTTACTTCACAATAGGCCAGGAATATATACACTACAATACCTGAATGTCTTCCAAATATAATAGCCAAAGCTGTTCAGCCAAAAAAATGCACCCAGAAGACTAATGTATAAAATTGTATCTGATAAATATTAATTTATCAGGTTGGTTATATGTTTATGTGAATTATTCTTGCAGAAACTTACCTGCTACGATGAAACTAACATGACTGCTTAGTTCGGTAAATATTCTCACAAGATCAGCTGCTTGGCTGATCATTAAACAAACTGCAATTGTTGTTATAATATTGCCAACCAGATCTCTATAAAATGTGAATATGTGAGTTTTTTTCTTTATCAAAATACTGCTGGAATAGTTTACCTTAAAGTGGGTAGAATAAAGTAAATTATGGCTATCATTAGGAGTATGATAAGTGAGATTCCATGGAAGATTGGATTAAGAATTTTTCTCAACAGGAAATTGGTATCAGTCCATTTGATTTCTTTTTTTGACAAGCAAATGTTTGCAAATAATATAGTGCGGTGGTCGCCACTTGTTGATATAGCCTAGAAAAGACAAATGACATTTAAACAGTAGTAGTAGTGACAGTAGTCCTTAGTGCTTGCGAGTATATGCGTTCTCTTAAAAATACCTTATCAATGCAGTACTGTCCTTGCCTGTAATCATGAAATAGTGGTTTTCTTTCATCGTCATCTTCGTCTTGATAATCAGCGTGTTCATATTGGTCCTCGTCGGTATTTGTATAGTGCCGGAGCTTTCCATCGCTCAATAGAACCAACTTATCAGCACTCTTAATAGTGTACAAAAATTTGATAAAGTGAAATTTAAGAATATGACGGAAACTAGTTTTGTCTCACCCCAGGATAATGATATATAGGCCACATTTGCATAGATCCACATCCAGGGACCCCAATCACAAATTTAAAATTTACTGGAATGTTATGTTCACCACTGTAGCTGGTGAACATGGGTTGAAAAAATTCTAAAAATTTAAATTCATTGAAATTGTGCGTCAAGAATAAAATGAGTCAGCATAGTAAATTAAAAAATGAATTGTAATAACATAGATATGTATCTACGTGGTTTTATTTGTTTCGAATTTATTCAGTTGTTCCCCAATTCAATAGCAGGACAATTTATTAAAGAATTTGCAAATGATTATGGTTTCGTATCTAATTGAATACATATCTCGATAAAATTCATCTATGAAATGAAGCTATCAGTGCAAAAGTGGCGTACTCCACAAGGTCCTCAGAGCTCTTTAATTTACTATCAGCATTATTTTACGGGTTACGCCACTTCTGCGGTGACAGCCTCAAATATACTGTGGACCAGACAAACGTCCAATAAAATAAAACGACAATCGCTTGCATTGGGGTTACAAAAGTCTCCTAAACGAGAGCATGATAACAAGAGGGATGAATTAAATAAAGACAAGGTTAGTTTCTTCAATCCTAGCAAACAGACATAAACGATATATACGATATTCATAGATAGAATATGCAGGCAGAATAGAAATATGCACATTCTATGGAATATTCATCATACATTTTTCCTGCCATCCATCACATTATTGCAAGTTTTATTTATTTTGCTCAGAAGCGTTTGTTGCCATTTTCCGTCGAAAAACAAGTTTTAATTAAATATCCATATAGGGCTGGAATGTATACAATCGCATAAAAAAACGTTGGAAAAGTATTTCCTTATTCTCTTCAAGTCCAATAGAGTTCATTGGACTCCCAAGAGCGGGCAGTGGATGTCTGTCAGCTTTCAATCGAAGAAACAATGAAAATAAATAAACCTATCCTTCTGTCCCGACCACCTGCAGTAAATGCATCACTACAAAAAGTACAAAAACGAGGTTGTCTACTAGCAATTGAATGAATGAGAAATGGCGTAATTTAAATGAACTTAATGGCACAATGCATCTTGTTTAACTACTAGACAAGCTGTTTCCAATATGCGACACCCGCAACCTTGTTGTGACGCGCCTGTAACAACAATGTGGGACAGAATTAATTGTGATCCCGCACATCGTTCTAGCGAGTTACAATAAATATGGATTGAATGGATAGATCAAATAATACATTTACAATATTAAAATTATGAACAAAAACAGTCGGAATATGCTTATTCCTAAAATGGGTCACTCTTAATTTGATGTTTTAACTAATCTTTGTGTTTCGAACGTTTTGTCTACAAATCAATTCTGTGCTAGAATTTATGGGAGAGGCTTATTTCCAACAATTGTGTTTTAGTGATTTTGATGACGATCTTAATGATGCATTTTTGTAAATAAGACTCGACTCATATGCTGATTATATGATTATTCTATTTTACTCATCCTTATTGCACCAGTTAATGTGTTCAATCAAAAACAAAATCACTGGCTGGCAAACTTATATTCCTTAATGCTCTCCGAAAATTTCAATTTCCGAGCAGAAAAAATCAAAGTACATACAATTTTTGTAAACAAGCGATTTGTATTCCTGCTAATTACTCATACGTAAAGATTTCAGGTCGTGTATACTAATTTTATCTAGTAATTAACGCAGAAGCCAACTGATTCCAGAAAAAAGTATTTTCTATCACTGAATATGATCTTAATGTCTGTAGTTTAACCTAACCATACTGTTAATGTATATTTGTTGATACACAAGGTCTTTTGCAAATCTTCAGATATGTAA
This sequence comes from Eristalis tenax, assembly GCA_905231855.2. Classification (NCBI taxonomy): domain Eukaryota; kingdom Metazoa; phylum Arthropoda; class Insecta; order Diptera; family Syrphidae; genus Eristalis; species Eristalis tenax. The sequence continues at coordinate 101,559,720 of HG993124.1, read as the reverse complement.
AAAAAAACTTAATAATAAATTACTTTATTTCAATTTTAACGGCATCGTCAAAACCTCACGCAAAAAATGTACAAACCTACATACAAGTGATTAGGACTCCCCTAAGGTAATTTACTTACATTTGAAAATAATGGCTCACCTGTTTCATTCACCTGACTGCACACTGTATCCAAATGTATTTCAAACTTCTCACAACACTTATTTACTTGTACCAGGTTAATATCGTCACGATCTATCTGTTGTTGCTGTGGGAGTGTCTCACCAGTAATTCCACTCAATAGACACAAACTCACCACAAAACGAAACACTAGACCTTTTCCTGTCCATCTATGACGTAGTGCCTGAGGTAGTTTTTGTTGGTTAGATTGTTGAGTCATCATTTCGTTAGATATTTTGCGCGCACAATACATAAAACACACACACACAATTGAATGACTTTGATGTAATTACAATCATAACATTACACGCGGTAGTGAATTTTGTTTTTCGCATTTGATATTGTATGTTTGGTGAAATTATAGTATCTCTCCATTCGTCTCGATGCACAAGTGTTTGGATGTCAGCCACACAGAGGCAATCGAATTGCACTTTTAACGAGTAATATTTGCGAATGCGATGAGATGATGGGTTTTTGATTATGGTTGTTTCTTTTTCAGACGACAAAATGAATTAAGATTGAAATTCCTTCTCTTATTACGAATTCCATGTACTTGTCGGCCTCGTATGTTTGATAACTTGCATGTACAAACGTGTATTCAATTTTCTTGTTTCAAATTTAGACTTTACATATTCATCGTTTTTCTATCTGTATAAAATATACATTCACGGATTGAAAAATATTGTACGGTCACTTCCACAGTTAAAACTACCACTACCAGTATCGAATCAGAGTGAATTAAGCCACTGTTGTAGCTGAGACCCTAAATAGCGTGTTATAACGAGTAACTCAGTTTTCGAGCGGTAGAACCTCTTTCGAGCACGTTTTGTATGCGATTGAGGAGAGTGTTGAAATTATATTTCGTAGAATCATATATATGAGAAGGGGAAGTGGAGAAAATGGATGATGGGAGAAGAGCTAAAGGGGATTCTCTTTGGAATAGAGTCTGTTAGAGAAGGGACCCTTGTGGTTTCTCTTTAAGTGGTTTTATGGGCTGGCACAAGCGGAAACCGGTAATGTAAGACTGATTTAACTTGTTAAATGTTATTTCTAATAATAAACAGTCGCGACGTTAAACTGTGATCCATTGGATTGGGAAAATATACACATTTACTGAATGTCGAATTAATAGAATAATTTAAAATAATTATCTTTAAAGATATGCTATTTCACGATGAATACATTTCAACTAGAGTAAGAAAAGATTTAATATTATTTTGTGTGCAAAGGTATGATTCAGTTTCGGATAACATTCCGAATAAAGCTGCAATCCCGATTTGTTTATCGATGGGAGTTTGAAAACATAGATCGAAAAATTAATTCTATTTAATTATGAGAACTAATAATGAAAATAGTGATGATAGCACCCAATACTTTCATCACCACTGTAAGGGCAAATAATGGCAACATGATGTAAAGTCATTCAATTAAGTAAGGTACTTGATTTTATTTATTATTTGAACCACATGCATACACAATAAACATTTTCAGAATACCATCCTTCCCTACGTATACTTTGCGTATATATAGGTATGATATACATGTACATATGTGTAGATACAGATGCCGGTAGCTGAAGCATGTGTGCCATTAATTGTGGCAAGGAAGTGCCATCGAGTGACATCCGCCCTACTAATTGCCTGTACTGTTACAAATAAATTTGTGTTTATTTGTCGTCATGGATTCCAATCGGATTTTTGCTTCCTTCCTACTCTATTATATTGGGCACTAAAGAAGGATATAGATTTCTTGCTGGTGAGGCAACTCAACGATTGTTCTTCGGACTGTCTTTTTCATGACGTCGCATGACTTTGAAATGAAAATTTAATACAAACCTGATGGTGTATGCATTCAATAGGGAATACTGCGTGAGTACATCAAATTATACATTCGAGTATAGTGGTGATAACTTAATGACTTACGTACTCATATACGTTGTATATGTGTACCTATGTCAATGCACAAAACTAGGAACCGGCATAATCAATTGCTGGTACAGTATAATTGAAACTCACCTCAACCAGTTTATGGCGCGGTGAATACAATACAACCTACATGTCATATAGATACACGATGTATATATTCATGGATATATATATATACATATGAAGGTATTCGTACGTGCATGTACAGTGTAAATTGACGGTTATCCTACGGGTAAGTTTGGATCAGTAAGGGAATATTTTGAATCACCACACCTTTCGGCAACCATATGATTGTGCTTCTCTCTGAAATAAACAAAATGAGGAGAGGCACTTTACAAAAAATTAAAAGAGAAAAGTATGGTTCTCTTTTTCAATTACTCTTAGCATGATGTTTTAAGTCGTTATTTGATTTTATGTATACACTGTACACCCGATCACAAAAGTTTACATACGATTTGGAATTTCTTGATTATTCTCTTGGCATAAGAGAAAGTGAACCTTATTGAAAATCGTTTAAAGAAGACTATTTTTTTTTATTAATAAAACTCCCTTTATATTTCGCATTTTATTGTTTAATCTTCAAACCAATGTTCACTCTGGATACCATCATCCAGCTTCATCTGCGACACTTTTAAAAGCTTCCCTCAGTGCTGCCAAGACTCGCCCGATGTAGTCGTTACAGACTCCTCCATCCTGACGTTATCGACGTCCTCGTCGAGTTCATGGTCTAACTGAATCTACCAGTTCATTTTCCGCTTACAGACGTGAATGCATCTCTTATGCCGCTTGGTACTTCCGCGTCCTAGGTTGATCGCATTGCTTGGCGTTGTGTCCGGCTTTGTTACAGTTGTTAAATGTTGCCCTGTAGTTGATTGGTGCGATCCTCTGTTTGTGCACTAGTAGGTATGTCAACTTTGATATAAAACTCATCTGTCAAGCCTTTAACTGTTCTTGAGTTTCATACCACTTGATTTTTTCTATTAATTCTGCTATATCTTGTCCGGCTAAACTGGAACTCATGTGTGGGTCATTTAGTTCGGTGAGAATGTATTGGATTGTTGCTTTATTTGTCCTTCTTCTCTTAGTCGTGTCGCCCAAAGAATATGTGTCAATTTGTCAAATTCGTATTCTCTTAGTCACTTTATGTGACATTTGTCACCCGCACGTCGATCAGGTGTAATGGAATGTACACAGCCAGTCACACAGTCACAATTCATGAGAAAGAGAGAATGAAAGAGATTTCGTCAGTAGCACTTTTGTGGGTGACGCTGACGGCGCACAGTGTGTTATTTTGCCAATCGGAACTTTAATCCTGTTGCGCTTGATATAGGTAAACTATGGATTTTCTTATTCGGTGACGCAAAAAGAGTTATTCTCTCAAGTTTTGAAACCTATAGCCATATGTGGTCACCAAGGGGTGGCGTATAACCCACGCCATCCATCCTCCATAAAGCTCATGGATACAAATGTCTCTAACTAAAAGACAATGGACCGATTTTCATCGGTCATATCTTCACCAATGTTTTCAGAAAAGAAAAGTAAAGGCAAAAGCACATTACCTCAAATACGTCCCAAGATATTGTGATGAAACAAACACATTATGCGTCCATCATCACATTCTTCATTACCAAATGTGATTTTTTTTTGGTTTGAACTTAGTCGTCCTTATCATCGTCTTAATCGGAACTGTTACTAGGTCGAGGTCAAGAAATTAAAAAGCGTTTCTACTTAGCTATATCATGCAACAAATATTTTACATTCCTTCTTCTCTTACAAAGGTTTGAGGAACAATTACAAAAGCCTGTGATACGAATACCTGTCATTGGATACTCATCTTTGTCATTCGGCCGACTTTGATTTTTGAATTAAGTTCGGCTAGATTATCAAAATTACACACTGTGCAATGCAGGATGAATACATAAGTCTTAACCCAAATTTTATGTTGATAGGAATAATAGTTGAATAATATGTTCACGTTTAGTCTTAAAATAACAATAAATCAACAATTTGAGTGCTTGTCGATTCATGGAAAATAATTCCAAACAAACCCAGAAATCTATATTATTCAGAAAACGAAACGCTTGCATTGCATTTTGGGCTATTGTTGAAATGTTTTTTTTTTTTTTTTTTTTTTTTTTTTTTTTTTTTTTTGTGTAATTTTGTTTTTATTGTATTAAAAGTAACTTACATGCTAGACAAAAGAACTTAAAACTAGCTTAACTAACTTAACAATTCATGAATTGTTCTTAATACTAACCTACTGACCCTATGCGGGTACTCTAAGCTAATCTAATCTAAAATTATAAATGTGCCTTTCGGCTTAATCTACTTGTTTTTTTTTTTTAGTCTTTCTTGACAAACTTGATTAATTTATTATGTGCCAAGAAAACTTATAAAAAAACTTGGCTAAACTTAAATTTAACTACTTAACCTACCTTATACTAACTTACCCTAACCTGAAACTTAGGACTATCTTAATTATGTCCGTAACAGTACGGACGCGTGCACCAGGGCGTATATGTTATGTATATGCTTAACATATATAATTTATACGCCGTGGTGCACCTTTTTTTTGGGTTTTTTGTTTTTTTTTTTTTTTTTTTTTTTTGGATTTTTGTTTATATACATTTTTTTTTTTTTCTTATTATCTACCTTAAACCTATGTAAGCTGGCCACCAAGGTCAACTACCGGGTCGTCTAAAAAGGCCAGCGGTGGCGGAGACTGGTTTTGGTGTAACCACCAGTAAAATTGCCTATCTTTGGCAGACTGCTTTCTATCTCGAGCGGGGATCGCTCGACTGAACCGAAGAAGATCCTCGTGGGTGCGAGCGACATCCGGTTCGTATTGGAGTCGCCTGTCCACTGTTCGGCGTACGACATGGAAGATTACAGGGCATCCGTCTGTATCCTGTATTAGGCCAATCGTGTCTAAATAGAGGAATGCTTCGGGTGGAATAAAGCCGTTAAGGCGCACCCTTTCATGGTACGTAATATTGGGGTAGTAAGCCCCGAAGATCAGACTGTTGGAAGAAGTCATAGCTCGTGCAATGTGCCTTCTGATCAGTTTAATAATAAAATTATCTATCCTGTTCACGTTTGCCTCGTTGTACAGGACTTCGTTAGGATAGTACTTCTTGTACTCAGACTCGGGTGTACGATACAACCGGAGACAGGTCCGAAGACACTGTCTCTCGAACAGCCTCATCTTTTCCATCTGGGAAGGACTCACGTTGAACCACAATGGACAACCGTACGCCATGATTGGCCTGATAAGAGCCATGTAGCAGATTACCTTCACCCTGGTATCAAGTTGGCTACTGAAAAATAACCTCCTTGCCGCAGCAAAGGCCTTTCTGGCTTTCGTCAGAGCAATATCTATATGTTTGTCAAAATACAGATATTGATCCAGCCAAATGCCAAGATATCTTACTACACTTTTCACAGCTAACGGCTGTCCTTGCGGGTCAACTATGCCGAACTTGCGCCAGTTTAGGCGAGAATCCCGCGAAGCCGTGTACAGCGGGGTCCTGAAAAGGATAGTTTCACACTTCAAGAAGTTGATAACCAACTTCCAGTCGTCGCAAAATCGGTGAATTTTTTCGAAGTCACGCTGCAACAGGCTATTTATTACCTCGACCTTCGGACCTGATCTGTACGCTACTAGGTCGTCGGCGTACGCAATTAAGTGCGGCATGGAACCTATAAGTTCTGCAGTGAATATTGAGAACAAGATCGGCGACCCAATAGCCCCCTGTTGCAGACCATTTTTAATGTCAAAGACCGTGGTAGAAGTTACGTCGCCACTTTTTACGACGAACTTTCTACCTATTATCATGTCATAGATTATGTATAGTAATGGTTTACTTATACCAAGCCTGACCAGCTTGAGGAAGAGGCCCTCCAACCAAACGGTGTCGAACGCTTTCTCCAAGTCAATCAGGCAGGCACCCGTGCATTGTTTTTTGCCTTTATTCCATTGAATGTCGGACACCAGTTTGGACGCGGCATGTGTGGTTTCATGCCCCGCCCTGAATCCGAATTGGTTGTCCGGTATGATTTTATTTTCCTCTACCCATTGTTTCAGAACTCGAATGACTATCTTTTCGAAAACCTTGCTTATGCACGGAAGAAGACTGATCGAACGGAGATTTGTTGGAATAGATTTGTCTTTGTCCCGTTTAGGGATTGGTTGCACAACAGCTGTTTTCCAGTGCTTTGGGTAATATGCATTACTTAGCATATTGTTAAACAGTGTTGTGTAAATCTGTACTATATCGGGGGGAAGTTGACGAAGCACAATATTCGGTATTCCATCGATTCCCATTGACTTTTTTTTCTTCAGTGAGTTAAAAATGCCCTGAAGATCTTCTTGAGAAATCAAGATGTGATTTCCATCATTGGCGACGGCACTATGTGCCAAATTATCGTCACTGAACCAGGTGAAACCTGGATTCTCGGATCGCCATTGAATTATTTCACTACGAAGATTAGTGTGGTTCAGCAAGGCTTCGTTCTCCAGGTCGTGGTTCGGTCTACTTACTTCGTTGACCGTGTACACTTGCTGGAAAACAGCACCAATAGCTGCCACCTTCTCCTGGGGATCTTCAACCACGAAGAAGTCATTGTCTAGCACTGCCCCATCTGGATCGATGCTAATTGATGTCAGTAAATGTTCGTTGTTTGTCGTCCTGGGAAGTCTAACAGCCTGGATGTCATTTTGATCTTTCCTTCTAAAAATTTTATTTACTTGCGGGAACATTCCCGGGTTGTTAGATCGTACAGCCCGGATTTTATTGCCCCAGTGCAAGCTTATAGCTAAGCTGTAGTTTATTCGTATTAATTGTTGGAGGTTCTTGATCTCCGACTTCAGTGCCCTTACTTCCGAGTTTTGTGGATCTGTAAACCGCCTGTACAAGAGCTTAAGTCTTGATAGCAGTCTACTTTTGTGCACGTGGAGTGCATCGATGGTAGCATTTCGATAAACATCGCTGTCATCGATTTGTACTACCTTCGGAATAGTTTTCTCCATGGTTCGTTTAATTACGTCGTCCATTTGAATGAGGTACCTGTCAACCTCTTCGTTCGTTAGGTTTCTGTTTGTAGGAGGATTGATCCCACTCGAACGTAGTTCTGTGGATAAAGTCCTGGCGAAGCGTGACCAGCGGGCCTTATTATAATTATAAGGGTGCCTCTGGACATACTCCTCCAGTTCTTCCACCTCGTTCGGGAGCTGAATAGCCGCCAAGAGCCCGCAGTGATCACTCTCGTACTCAACCGCAGTTAAACAGTTCCGCGTGCGTCTTTCCACGTCTAGTACAGTCAGTCGTCTGTCTATCAGCAACAAATCCAGATAGGACCCGCTTCTGGGATACGATGGCCTATCGGTTGCAAGCAAATCTAGCTTGAACTCAATATTGTGCTCTGCCAACCAGTTATACAGTGGGGTTCCCCTGTCATTATGCACTCTATTGCCCCATTCCCTATGTTTGGCGTTCAAATCCCCGGCAATGATATAATAGTTTTCGGCCGCGCTAAGTCGAAGGCTCGTGAATAGAGTATCGAGCTCTGAAATAAAGTTCCGATTGAGGGTACTATTGTCAGCTGCATAGATCGCGATCACATATAACCGCTTTCCACCCTGTAGCGGAATGCGTGCAATACACGTTTCTAGCACTTGAAATCTTCGCACTTCATTGCTATACAGGACCTTATGACATAGGCCTTTTTTGATTAGAAGAGCAACCCCGCCCCCTTGCAAGGATTGGGGCCGGTCTCTTCGAATTATGTGGTAATTCTTGTACCAGAGATTGCGCGTTTGGTTCAGCTTAGTTTCGCTGACCATCAACACGTCTGGATTGTGGATTTGCAGAAGGTTACCGAAGTTCATTTTACGTTCGGTTTTGATCAGTGAATTCACATTCACTGCTAGAATTTTAAGGTTACGGGCTGCCTGCGCAGCCATCATACCGATGTGGCGTTTGGCTCGGCGAACAGCGTAGAGTAGATGAGGTCTACTCGCGCTGCTTGCTCTAGGAACTGTGTTTGTAGCTGAGCGATCTGCCCCTGGATGGAGAGCAGGACCGTCTTCAGATCCAAGTCGGCTTCAGGTTGCCTGGCCACTGGGACCGCAGCCACCTTCGGCGCTGTCTGTTGTACCGGTCGCCTACCTGATGCCATTTGGGCATAGGAAACTGCCGGTGTAACAGTGGTAGCTGGAGCACGTGGCACTGGCCTCGCTTCTACCATTTTTTCTTTCCTTTTGGCCTCTATGCTTTTTCTAATCTCTTGGACCTTAGGGCATCCCCGATAGTTTGCAGGGTGCCCGCTGGTCTTACATAGTACACATTTCAGCTTGCTCCTGTCTTCGACTTTGTCCGTCCCCAAAGGGCATTCCCCTCTAATGTGGGTACCTGCGCATTTGACGCAGCGAGACTGCATGTTACAGTTCGCCGCGGCATGCCCATACCTTTGACAACGAGCACATTGGAGTGTGTGTCTTGTCTTTTTTAGTGTCTCCCATTTGACAGAAATGGAGCCTAAACGATTGATACGTTTTAGGCTGTCTATTTTCGTGTCTGGGGTGACCTGGATTAGGAAGAACGGAAGTTTCCTGTTCTCCCTTTTCGATACCGCAGTGTAGAAGGGCTTAACCCCGACAAACTGGATATCGTCTCTCTGCGCTTGGCGCAGTTTAGCGAGGATCTCCTTGGGATCAGTGTCAGGATCCACGCCCTTAAGGAGCATGGTCTGCACCTTTTCCCCTTTTGGAGTATACGAGAAAAACTCGGCCTCCGCCACCGCTAGCCTTTCTTTAATGACGTGGTAGTCTGCCACTGATGAGCAGTGGACAGACAATCTTAAGGGCCCTTTATATTTTATGTAATATGAATTTTTAGTGGCCAACTTACAAAGTTTATCAGCGTCGTTCGTATCCAGTCCGAACACGTTAATCGGCGGGCATCTCTCCTTCTGGGCTGGTTGCTGATGCTGTTGTTGCTTCTGCGTCTGCTTCTGCTGCGGCTGCTTCTGTTGCTGTTGTTTTTGTTGCTGTTGCTGATGCTGCTGTGGCTGCTGTTGTTTCTTGACAGCTGTCGAACGTTGTCCCTTTGGCAACTGTAGGGACTGCACTTGTTGCTGCTGTTTAGTCTGCTGTTGTTGTTGCTCTTGCTGTTGTTGCTGTTTTTGTTGTTGCTGTTGTTGCTGCTGCTGTTGTTGTGCAGCCTCTTTGGCCGCTTTCCTGGCCCTTAATTTGATTTGGAGGGCTTTGATGTGGGCGTCCAGCTCCTCCCTCTCTCTCTGGCTCTTCACCAGCTGCTCCCGGTCTTGTTCTTCTTCGTCGTCCGATTCGGATGACGTCAGAGCATAGAAGGGGTTCTCTCTTCCGCTGTAGGAGAATCTCCCCTCGCCTTCTGTGGACTCGTATTGTACGTCGTCGTACAATACAGCTGATGTGGCTGCTGCAGTTGTTATTGTTGCTGCTGTTTTTTTTGTGGTTTTTACGGCCGTTTTGGTGTCGCCTGATCCGACACTGGAGCGGCGCTTCGACAGGCTCGGTTGTTGCTGGAGCTTCTTCCTCCTTTTCTTCCTCCCCTCTTGTGTTGACTGGTGGTCTGATGTCCCAGCCACCGGTACAACATCACCCGATTTATGGAGCTCGGGTCGCTCAGCTGACTCCATACTATTTTTTTTTTTTTTCACTTAATGTCTTTTTTAATTTTATTTGAAAAAAAAAAGATCTCAATGTTTCTTCGGGATTTGAACCCGGCACCACTGACTCACCCGCGATCACTCTACCACGAAGCTACTCGGTGTTACAGTTTTCAGCGACACTTTATGCACTTGAGCACTTGAGTTCTACTAGTATCTCACTAAGCCGAAACACGTCTGCACTGGGAGGAGGTCTGTGAACGACTGATTGTTGAAATGTAATCTATCACATATGCACACCAACGTATCCGAGTTCTGAACTATCGGCATCGAAGAAATCATATGCAAACACCGAAAGGAAAGGAAATTGATCCCACTCGAAGACACAATCTGCAGTATGTGCTGCCAACCTTTTTGAATTTATTTGTTGCAAAAATTTTAATGATTTTTTGTCACCTCACTTGAATACAGATTTTGATCTAAGGAGACCAAAAATGCGAGGCGAGTAAGAGAATAAGGGGGGTTTTTAATCGAGCTGTACTTGATTGTCTTGAAGGCTGCTCCTTGTATCCCTCTAACCTCTTGAGCAACATTCACATCGTTCCCTTTGTCGCCAAAGCACATTTGGCCAACTCAACTCGAAGTTGGTTTAATTTCAGCTTGTTCATTTTGCAAAATAAATATAAAAGAAACAAGAATCCTTTCACATAGACAAAAGCTTAGTTCAATTCAGTAAACAAAGGAGAAATAATCTTCGCAGCACATACATATTGTTACTTCAACCATGTATGTACATATCTCTTTCACAAACACCGTTTAAATGCACTGCTTCGCAAAATCCTTTTTTTTTACACTAAAAACGCATCTTTTGACACAAGCCGAATAACGGTTTCTGAGACCAACTGTGAAAGTAGGTACACAAATTCCAGAGAAACAATCATTACAGCCACTAGATCATAACACATAATAATCTTGTTTGTGCATATCGTTTAAACAATGGTGGAAGGATAATAAGGTGTGCTCGACAGTTTGTCAAAACCGCCATCGCCATTTTTGACATCGTACAGATGTGCTGTTTAGGCTTACATCACAATTGAATTTCTTATATAAAAGAGTGATATATGAAAAACAATAATTAAATTGCAAGTTGATGTAAGATGAAAGGATTTTATTCATTTATTAATGACGTCACGCAGGACCTCTGTAGAACTGTCCAGCACACTTTATTATCCTTCCAACATGGTTTAAACTACGAAAGCTATTTAAATACAAGTCTCCAACTTTTTACTTTTTGCGGTTGTGCTTGGTCGAGGAAAATTCTGTTTTTTTTTTTAACTATATACTTTATTCTTAGTATAACTTAGTATCTTAGCCTTTAAAAAGCAGTATTCCCACTTCTGGTCTTTAACGATGACTGTTATTTATATTAATAAAACTTCTAGTCACTTTATACTTCGTATTTTATTGCTTAATCTTGTTCACTCTGAATGTTCAACAATGAATGCCGTCTTCATTCCCTCGTCTGTGACACTCTAAGAAGTTTCTCTCAGTGCTGCCAAGTCTCGCCAGATGTAGTCGTTATAAACATATTTTTGTGTTTCTGTATTTATTAACACATTTGCTTAGGTATCGTAAATAATGCAGAATAACTCAAAAGAAACACAGTACAAAACATAATTTGAAATCGTATGTAGACTTTTGTGACTAGGTACATATATACAGTCACTCACAAAAGTCTATGCCCAGTAGTTCAATGCTTACTGGTTTACGATTTATTGTTCAGATTTTTCTAGATAACTAACTCGATAATTCAATAATCGATAATTTCTGAAAGTTCGCGTTCGCAGTTCGCAGCTGTAACTAATTATTGTCTGAAATCGCTAAACGTTAGTAGAGTTCAAAGGCAGAACTTAATAGCGGAACACAAAGTCAAACTTGGAAATTTGGCGTTATTTTCAAATTTAAAACGAAATAAGTCCAATTTGTTTGCTTTATTTTTGTCTTATTGCACTTAAATTTTGATAGTCTATGGAAAAACTGAATAAGGATAAACTTTGCCTGCACAGAACCTCGCACCTACCTTAAATCCTATAGTCACCCATCCACATTCCACTTGTTTCGGCATTATTTCATTACGTATTAGGCATTATTTTCTTTTGCTTATCGAAATAAAGCTTATGAACTCAGTATTTTATTCAGGCCTCAGGTAAATTCCACATTGGTCTTATTTCGATTGTACATCCAATTTAGAACTAAGGCCACTTTCTGAAATGATTGGATTATGGCCTTATTCTAATTTAAATGAGATAATATGCCATTTGGCTTTAATTTAAATGATCTTTGTTCACATCCCAGGATAATCATCTCAGGCCGCGAACCACATGGTGTTAGCCTTGAGGATATATCAACTACTCCACTGATGGTGGTCCAAACGGCAAATGGTGACTGGATACAGTCGAAAGACGATAAGTAAGCTGAAGAGAAATAAATCCCCTGGAACTAAGTTAACGGGGGGACTTGCAGGTGCAAAAAAAAACGTTCACGAGAATACGGAGTTTTGTTGTTTTGTTTAACAGAGCAGCGACCAATGAAGAAACACTACTTCCAATTATTAAGACCACGTTGTCTTATATCCGTCTTACTCTACTCGAAACAGCATGTTCGGATTCGAAGACGATCTATATATGGTGACCGAGCCATAAATCTGGGCACATCTCGTAGAGTTCGGGGGTTGTGTCCTATTTTCCATTCTTCATTTCTCATAGACAGGAACATATGTATATACTACGTAGAATCAAGGATCATCAAGAATCTACTCTGTTATTTTGCTTATCGAATCTGACTTAGAGAGAACCCTCTAGAATAAATTTCTTCCACCTTCGCGCAACAGGTGTCCATAGCCCTGAATACAATTCTGAAAAGAACTGCAACTTTATGAAAGCAAAGGTATGAAAAGGGGGCACTATAGATCTAAAGGCCTTCGCCAATACGGGAAATATGGTCACAGAATAGTCCTTTTTCCGATGAGAAAATATACACCATTGAAGAGTCGTTCAACTAACGCAATGATATCATCTATATTCGGTCATCGCGTAATGCTTCTGAACTTATTCAGAGTTCAGCGAGGACACCACCCTCTCTGCAAAATCCCTTGCAAGGTTTCAGAGGCTAACGAATTTCTAGTTCTGGTTTTATTAAGGCTGACTTCCGAAAATATGATAGACCTTCAAAATGAATTTGTTCATTAACAGAAATGCTAAACACTCACTACCATTATTGGTTTGTAAAACGGTTTTCCAAAAAGCTATTCCAACCATTGAAGATCGAATACCTATTGGAATTTCATGAAATTCGGCATCGTCGTCTTGAATATCATTATGTGAAAACTTTTGAATAGTGCATATAAATTCTGTAATTTTTTGCAATTATGATTAGTGGATTTAAGAAGGACTAAACTTTCAGGCAGTTGGTTTTAAAAGTGAAATCTTTTTAAGATTCGATGGACATTGCTGGTGGTTCAATGAAGAAATCCATGACAGTTTGTTTCATGATTTTTAGATTCAAAAAATACAATTGCGCTTGAACCTCTACATCAAAATACAATTTGTCAAGAATTCATGATAAACAACAAAAGGTCAGTTTATTTACAATACAGCAGCAATGAAGTACTATAGAGATGGCCAACTTCACCGCTGATCGACCCCTTGCGCATAGACGAATTTGAGTGACGTTTGACAATTATTCATGCATTCTTGACGGTTTTTCACGAAATAACGTGAATGCCATTCTCTGATTGGTCAATTTAGTTTGAAAAAAGGACATAAAGAAAAAAACGGTTGTCAAAAATTTTAAAGGGGCAAGAGAGGTAGAAGTTGGATATCTATATAATATTTAGTTCTTATCTGGCAATACACGCACTATCACTCAAAAAGTAGTCTGGGTTGAGTTCATAATTGCAACATTGTTGTCCCTGCACTGCACAAAATATTCTCTCAATACATTTATGAATATGAATACTGCCGCAAGTTTGCAGCAGGTCAGGAATGAGCAAAAAAGTATTCATAAATGCAACATCAATGGACGACATAAAGAGTGTTTGGTTGACATTTCTATTGATAAAATAAAAGTCTACATCATGTCTAAGAAGAGTATGATACTAGGTTTAATGTTTAATAAATATAGAAAACTGACCAACTTTCAAAAATATGTATATAAATATATATATAAATATTAAATAATGAAACCGTGGCAAAATACGCAGCAAAAGTGCCATGCTTTGAAGTCAAAACATGTTCCAAATAACAGAAATTTCTCCCTATGATGTTGTTAGCAGAGATGTTAAAGAATTAAATCTTTTGATTTAAAAAATCAATTGACTTCATGTATCTGATTTTCCAATTCATTATTTCGTTTGGGAATTAAGATTTCAGAATTAAAATCAGAATTCAATTCTGAAGTCTTGACTGGATAATTCCTTCCGACCAATCTTATGACTGAAATCAATTGAATGCAAGTCTTTAGAATTACCTTGCAGTCACTAAATTCACTTTGAAGTCTTCAGCATTTACTTGAAGTCACCTGCATTCAATTGAATTCTTTGGGATTTCAAAAATATTGGTTGAAGTCTTTGGGACTTCAAACATTTTCTTTGAAGTCTTTCAAGCTTGAACACGTCTGAAAGGCTGTCCCAAAGAAGTTCAATCAACATTTTTGAAATCCCAAAGAATTCAATTGAATGCAGGTGACTTCAAGTGAATGCTGAAGACTTCAAAGTGACTTCTGTGGCTGCAAGGTAATTCTAAAGACTTGCATTTAATTGATTTCAGTCATAAGATTGGTCGGAAGGAATTATCCAGTCAGAAGGAATTATCCAGTCAAGACTTCAAAAATTAATACTGGTTTTAATTCTGAAGTCAGGGTCATCAAGTGAAGTCAATTGATCGAATCACAAATCATGAAATTCGTTTGTATAATTCAGGGATTGCAATACAAAAGATTGCAGTCTTTTACAACTCTGGTTGTTAGGAACCATTTTCGCATGAAAAAGTAAACTTTTCGGTTTCCCTGCAATCCTGCAACAAAACAACGGCATTTGCCGACTGCTCTCATGCCCAGTCACTGCAGTTTATTTACATTTATGAACGCAAATCTGGCAGGGCTGCCGCAGTGTGATGTTTATGAACTCGGCCATTGATAAGCATTGAGCAGAGCTACAGATGATTATTTCGATATTTGGAAAATTGCAAATGAATTTGTATATACAAATTTGGAAATTTGGAATCTTGAAATTTTATGATTCCAAAAATCGTAAAAAACTTGGAATCTAGAAGCGCTGATATCCAGTGATTCCACGATCTACGCCAGCTGACGAACTACCAACAGCATGTTAAAAGTCATCCATGTTTAGGCGAACGTGTTGTTAATGTCGTTAATGTCAACGAAATCAGATTTCATACTAGGTTATAATTTCTAGTACTGCTTGAATTTGCAACGTCGATAAAGAAATCGCAATGGAAGTCGTTAAGTTCTTCTTCTTCTTTGTTTGGCGCTACAGTCCGGGGTGGACCTGGGCCTCAACCAACAAGCCTCTCCAGCCAGCACGATCTTTCGCCAGCTGCCTCCAGTTGTGCACACTAAGTTGGTTGAGGTCCTTCTCCACTTGTGTGCGCCATCTTGTTCTAGGACGACCTCTTATGCGTTGTCCCAAAGGCTCGGAATCGAAGACTCTTCGGGCCGGAGCTGTGGTGTCAATCCGCTCTACGTGACCTAGCCATCTTAAGCGTTGGATCCGAAGACGCTTAACTAGGTGCATGCCGCTGTACAGCCCGTACAGTTCGTGGTTGAATCTCCTTCTCCAGACGCCATCAATACAAACAGGACCAAAGATCGCACGCAGAACTTTTCTCTCAAAAAGACCAAGAGCTTCTTCATCCGCTTTCAATAGCGTCCATGTCTCTGCGCCATAGAGCAGGACGGGGATGATTAGGGTGTTATATAAAGTCAACTTGGTGTTTCGAGAGATGACTCTGTTACTCAATTGCCTCTTGAGCCCAAAGAAACAGCGATTGGCAAGAGTAATTCTGCGCTTGATCTCGGTACTGGTGTTATTGTCCCTGTTTACTGCAGAGCCAAGGTAGACGAAGTCCTTGACTACCTCAAAGTTTCTGCTGCCCATTATGACGCTCTGTCCGAGGCGTCGATGTTGTGCGTCCTTTCGTGATGACCTTTCGTGATGACAGCAGGTATCGTAAATAATGCAGAATAACTCAAAAGAAACACAGTACAAAACATAATTTGAAATCGTATGTAGACTTTTGTGACTAGGTACATATATACAGTCACTCACAAAAGTCTATGCCCAGTAGTTCAATGCTTACTGGTTTACGATTTATTGTTCAGATTTTTCTAGATAACTAACTCGATAATTCAATAATCGATAATTTCTGAAAGTTCGCGTTCGCAGTTCGCAGCTGTAACTAATTATTGTCTGAAATCGCTAAACGTTAGTAGAGTTCAAAGGCAGAACTTAATAGCGGAACACAAAGTCAAACTTGGAAATTTGGCGTTATTTTCAAATTTAAAACGAAATAAGTCCAATTTGTTTGCTTTATTTTTGTCTTATTGCACTTAAATTTTGATAGTCTATGGAAAAACTGAATAAGGATAAACTTTGCCTGCACAGAACCTCGCACCTACCTTAAATCCTATAGTCACCCATCCACATTCCACTTGTTTCGGCATTATTTCATTACGTATTAGGCATTATTTTCTTTTGCTTATCGAAATAAAGCTTATGAACTCAGTATTTTATTCAGGCCTCAGGTAAATTCCACATTGGTCTTATTTCGATTGTACATCCAATTTAGAACTAAGGCCACTTTCTGAAATGATTGGATTATGGCCTTATTCTAATTTAAATGAGATAATATGCCATTTGGCTTTAATTTAAATGATCTTTGTTCACATCCCAGGATAATCATCTCAGGCCGCGAACCACATGGTGTTAGCCTTGAGGATATATCAACTACTCCACTGATGGTGGTCCAAACGGCAAATGGTGACTGGATACAGTCGAAAGACGATAAGTAAGCTGAAGAGAAATAAATCCCCTGGAACTAAGTTAACGGGGGGACTTGCAGGTGCAAAAAAAAACGTTCACGAGAATACGGAGTTTTGTTGTTTTGTTTAACAGAGCAGCGACCAATGAAGAAACACTACTTCCAATTATTAAGACCACGTTGTCTTATATCCGTCTTACTCTACTCGAAACAGCATGTTCGGATTCGAAGACGATCTATATATGGTGACCGAGCCATAAATCTGGGCACATCTCGTAGAGTTCGGGGGTTGTGTCCTATTTTCCATTCTTCATTTCTCATAGACAGGAACATATGTATATACTACGTAGAATCAAGGATCATCAAGAATCTACTCTGTTATTTTGCTTATCGAATCTGACTTAGAGAGAACCCTCTAGAATAAATTTCTTCCACCTTCGCGCAACAGGTGTCCATAGCCCTGAATACAATTCTGAAAAGAACTGCAACTTTATGAAAGCAAAGGTATGAAAAGGGGGCACTATAGATCTAAAGGCCTTCGCCAATACGGGAAATATGGTCACAGAATAGTCCTTTTTCCGATGAGAAAATATACACCATTGAAGAGTCGTTCAACTAACGCAATGATATCATCTATATTCGGTCATCGCGTAATGCTTCTGAACTTATTCAGAGTTCAGCGAGGACACCACCCTCTCTGCAAAATCCCTTGCAAGGTTTCAGAGGCTAACGAATTTCTAGTTCTGGTTTTATTAAGGCTGACTTCCGAAAATATGATAGACCTTCAAAATGAATTTGTTCATTAACAGAAATGCTAAACACTCACTACCATTATTGGTTTGTAAAACGGTTTTCCAAAAAGCTATTCCAACCATTGAAGATCGAATACCTATTGGAATTTCATGAAATTCGGCATCGTCGTCTTGAATATCATTATGTGAAAACTTTTGAATAGTGCATATAAATTCTGTAATTTTTTGCAATTATGATTAGTGGATTTAAGAAGGACTAAACTTTCAGGCAGTTGGTTTTAAAAGTGAAATCTTTTTAAGATTCGATGGACATTGCTGGTGGTTCAATGAAGAAATCCATGACAGTTTGTTTCATGATTTTTAGATTCAAAAAATACAATTGCGCTTGAACCTCTACATCAAAATACAATTTGTCAAGAATTCATGATAAACAACAAAAGGTCAGTTTATTTACAATACAGCAGCAATGAAGTACTATAGAGATGGCCAACTTCACCGCTGATCGACCCCTTGCGCATAGACGAATTTGAGTGACGTTTGACAATTATTCATGCATTCTTGACGGTTTTTCACGAAATAACGTGAATGCCATTCTCTGATTGGTCAATTTAGTTTGAAAAAAGGACATAAAGAAAAAAACGGTTGTCAAAAATTTTAAAGGGGCAAGAGAGGTAGAAGTTGGATATCTATATAATATTTAGTTCTTATCTGGCAATACACGCACTATCACTCAAAAAGTAGTCTGGGTTGAGTTCATAATTGCAACATTGTTGTCCCTGCACTGCACAAAATATTCTCTCAATACATTTATGAATATGAATACTGCCGCAAGTTTGCAGCAGGTCAGGAATGAGCAAAAAAGTATTCATAAATGCAACATCAATGGACGACATAAAGAGTGTTTGGTTGACATTTCTATTGATAAAATAAAAGTCTACATCATGTCTAAGAAGAGTATGATACTAGGTTTAATGTTTAATAAATATAGAAAACTGACCAACTTTCAAAAATATGTATATAAATATATATATAAATATTAAATAATGAAACCGTGGCAAAATACGCAGCAAAAGTGCCATGCTTTGAAGTCAAAACATGTTCCAAATAACAGAAATTTCTCCCTATGATGTTGTTAGCAGAGATGTTAAAGAATTAAATCTTTTGATTTAAAAAATCAATTGACTTCATGTATCTGATTTTCCAATTCATTATTTCGTTTGGGAATTAAGATTTCAGAATTAAAATCAGAATTCAATTCTGAAGTCTTGACTGGATAATTCCTTCCGACCAATCTTATGACTGAAATCAATTGAATGCAAGTCTTTAGAATTACCTTGCAGTCACTAAATTCACTTTGAAGTCTTCAGCATTCACTTGAAGTCACCTGCATTCAATTGAATTCTTTGGGATTTCAAAAATATTGGTTGAAGTCTTTGGGACTTCAAACATTTTCTTTGAAGTCTTTCAAGCTTGAACACGTCTGAAAGGCTGTCCCAAAGAAGTTCAATCAACATTTTTGAAATCCCAAAGAATTCAATTGAATGCAGGTGACTTCAAGTGAATGCTGAAGACTTCAAAGTGACTTCTGTGGCTGCAAGGTAATTCTAAAGACTTGCATTTAATTGATTTCAGTCATAAGATTGGTCGGAAGGAATTATCCAGTCAGAAGGAATTATCCAGTCAAGACTTCAAAAATTAATACTGGTTTTAATTCTGAAGTCAGGGTCATCAAGTGAAGTCAATTGATCGAATCACAAATCATGAAATTCGTTTGTATAATTCAGGGATTGCAATACAAAAGATTGCAGTCTTTTACAACTCTGGTTGTTAGGAACCATTTTCGCATGAAAAAGTAAACTTTTCGGTTTCCCTGCAATCCTGCAACAAAACAACGGCATTTGCCGACTGCTCTCATGCCCAGTCACTGCAGTTTATTTACATTTATGAACGCAAATCTGGCAGGGCTGCCGCAGTGTGATGTTTATGAACTCGGCCATTGATAAGCATTGAGCAGAGCTACAGATGATTATTTCGATATTTGGAAAATTGCAAATGAATTTGTATATACAAATTTGGAAATTTGGAATCTTGAAATTTTATGATTCCAAAAATCGTAAAAAACTTGGAATCTAGAAGCGCTGATATCCAGTGATTCCACGATCTACGCCAGCTGACGAACTACCAACAGCATGTTAAAAGTCATCCATGTTTAGGCGAACGTGTTGTTAATGTCGTTAATGTCAACGAAATCAGATTTCATACTAGGTTATAATTTCTAGTACTGCTTGAATTTGCAACGTCGATAAAGAAATCGCAATGGAAGTCGTTAAGTTCTTCTTCTTCTTTGTTTGGCGCTACAGTCCGGGGTGGACCTGGGCCTCAACCAACAAGCCTCTCCAGCCAGCACGATCTTTCGCCAGCTGCCTCCAGTTGTGCACACTAAGTTGGTTGAGGTCCTTCTCCACTTGTGTGCGCCATCTTGTTCTAGGACGACCTCTTATGCGTTGTCCCAAAGGCTCGGAATCGAAGACTCTTCGGGCCGGAGCTGTGGTGTCAATCCGCTCTACGTGACCTAGCCATCTTAAGCGTTGGATCCGAAGACGCTTAACTAGGTGCATGCCGCTGTACAGCCCGTACAGTTCGTGGTTGAATCTCCTTCTCCAGACGCCATCAATACAAACAGGACCAAAGATCGCACGCAGAACTTTTCTCTCAAAAAGACCAAGAGCTTCTTCATCCGCTTTCAATAGCGTCCATGTCTCTGCGCCATAGAGCAGGACGGGGATGATTAGGGTGTTATATAAAGTCAACTTGGTGTTTCGAGAGATGACTCTGTTACTCAATTGCCTCTTGAGCCCAAAGAAACAGCGATTGGCAAGAGTAATTCTGCGCTTGATCTCGGTACTGGTGTTATTGTCCCTGTTTACTGCAGAGCCAAGGTAGACGAAGTCCTTGACTACCTCAAAGTTTCTGCTGCCCATTATGACGCTCTGTCCGAGGCGTCGATGTTGTGCGTCCTTTCGTGATGACAGCATGTACTTTGTTTTGCCCTGATTAACTGCCAAACCCATTTTAGCCGCTTCCGCTTCAATGCTAGCAAAAGCCTCATTGACAGTTCGCTGTGTTTGTCCAATTACGTCAATGTCGTCCGCGTAGGCAAGCAGTTGAACGGACTTTTGGAAGATCGTGCCTCTGGTGTTGACATTTGAGTTTCGCACGATCTTCTCAAGTATGATGTTGAAGAAATCACATGACAGCGTGTCGCCTTGCCTAAAACCTTTTTTGACATTGAAGGTCTCGGTGAGTTCGTTACCGACCTTGATGGAGCAGCGAGAGTTCTCCATCGTCATCCTAGACATGGCATTGTATAGCTCGTCTCTATGCACGCTGTCATATGCGGTCTTGAAATCGACGAATAGGTGGTGGGTCGATCTGCATCTCGTGGGTTTTTTCCAGGATCTGCCGCAGTGTGAAAATTTGGTCGATGGTGGACTTTCCCGGCCTGAAACCGCACTGATAAGGTTATTGACGAATGGTTTCAGGCGTTCACACAAGACGTCAGAGAGGATCTTGTACGCTATGTTAAGGAGACTGATCCCTCGATAGTTGGCGCAGTCAAAAGGGTCTCCTTTCTTGTGGACCGGACAAGCGACGCTGAGATTCCACTCATCGGGCATGCTTTCCTCCGACCATATCTTACAGATGAGCTGGTGCATGCGCCCAACCAGATCATCTCCAGCTGCTTTAAACAGTTCCGCGGACAGTCCGTCCGCTCCAGCAGCTTTGTTCGACTTTAGTCTAGATATCGCTATCTTGACCTCGCCTAAGTAGGGGGGACGGAATTCTTGGTCATCCTCGTCCAAATTAAGTGGAATATTCTGCCTGACAGCGGAATTTGTGTCGTCATCGCCGTTTAACAGTCTGCAGAAGTGATTTTTCCAAATTCTCAGCATCGACTGCGATTCTACTACTAGTTGTCCATTTTCAGGCTGCAGGCTTCTGTCCGAGGTCTATAAACTCCGGATAACTGTTTTACCTTTTGGTAAAACTTTCGGACCTCCTTCCTGCCGTAACATCTCTCCATCTCTTCGACCGCGCGCTTCTCGTGCTCTTTCTTTTTCCTTCTGAGAAGCCGGTTCTCTTCCCTTCTCTTCTGCTCGTAGAGCTCACGAACAGCTCTCGTTATTCGATGCAGAGTTGCCTTGTAGGCCTCCTGTTTGGCTGCATGTGCCTGCCTGCACTCGTCGTCAAACCATGGGTTCTTCTTTGGTGGTGTCGTAAAACCCAGCACATCAGTGGCAGCTTCTTTGATGGCTTCTTGACAACGTTTCCATTCCTGGTCTATTGTGGTTGTAGGCAGGGTCGAACTTTCGGAGAGTTTCAGGGAGACTCGGTCGGCAAAGTTCCTAACGATCGATTGCGATTGTAGCTTTCCAACGTCAAAACGAGGTGTCCTGTCTCGACTCCGTATTTCTCTCGATATCCTCATTCTTATCTTGGCTAAAACAAGGAAATGATCCGAGTCAATATTGGCTCCTCGGAAAGTTCGGACATCGAGAATATTGGAGGAGTGTCTGACGTCGATCGCAATGTGATCAATCTGGTTGACGGTTGATTGATCAGGTGACCGCCAGGTCCCTTTATGGATGTTGAGGTGTGGGAACCGTGTGCTCATTACAGAGTCGTTAAGTTATGAGACAAAAATTAAACACAAATAAATAATTCGGGCTTAACTATTTTAATGCCTTGTAATGTAAAATATTTTTCGTTTTTTTTCTGGGGAGAAAACAAATAACGCCGATGGTTTGCCGACTCTCGAGCACGCAACATACAGCCGCCCATGCGAAACAATTCAAGATTTATTCCACACATTGGCCTTGCGATTTATAAATTGTCATTCCAAGGCGTACTGGAATTTCCGCTTTTCGTTTTCGTTTCATTTATTCGACTCGACAACGCTTTTTCTTAACGACTTTATTGAAATAAAATTGTAGTCTTTCAAACCATTGTAACGTTTAAAATAAATATGAGGTGATGATTTAAAATAAGGATATGTTTAGTTTTTGTGGGATTCGGAATGTTTTTATTTTTAAATGGAGAGCGTAGTCTGAATTCCTTTCCAGCGATATCTACACCAAGGACGTTGTCCCTAGAACAGACCGCGTATTTCAAATGACTGACCAAATGTGGTCTTCATAGGTGCATTACTTACACTTGATCTTGATGCAACTCGTCTGACATCTGGTACCGAACATTTTTTTAAAGGGCCATGTAGTGAAATGAGTCTAGCTACCGCTTCGTAGATTTCACAACGAAATATTCGCTTATATCTTCGTCCTGTTGCCCCACATTCTTTTAAAATTTGTAAAATAGTTAAATCTACTGAATTCAACACCAAAAAGTAAAAAAGCCGACAAACCTAACATTTTAAACTAATTCTAACTTGGAGTCGTTAAGGAATACTAAACGCCTCATTTTTTTTGTGACACTTAATGGATAACCGATATTACGGTTGAATCATGAGTAAGAGGAGAATTACGTTCCATAGAACTAAAATTGCTATTGTCGCTTAATGACGTAAGACGATTGCTCAAACGACGGCCGGGATACCGATCTCACATAAGGGCCATTTAATAATATTATGAGCTCGCTACCAATTGGTAACTGCGCAAACTCTGATACTTCATTCATAATATGGAGTTTTCTTCTCATTCGCAGAGAGCAATGGGTACAAACGACACTCACAGCGAATTTTTTGATCGCGAATTTGTAGATCGCTCAGATTGAAAGTTCTTACATACAATGATTACTTCGTGGAAAGAAAAAGGATACTTAACTAATTATTGTTGAGATTTAAGTCGATAAATGAAACTCGATAATTCAATCCACTTATTTTTGCTTACCGAGAAGTATAACTTTTTGTTTATATTCAATGGAATTCGCTTGTTTCTGAAAGTTCGCGGCTCTTAAGAATGGCACTATAGTCGTTTAGTGAGGTATCGTTTCGTTAACCGACAAGCGGAATAACAATAAACAACACGTCAATAAACTTATCAAAAAAGCGCACAACAACGTTAATTAATACTTACTTTTAAATAATTAATTTTAATTTTGACACTATGACGTTCTGCAATAAACCTCTATACACCAAAAAAAAAACTGCTAATTGTATGAATCGATACTTTTATGTTGAAAAACATATCATATTCTGTTTTGAAATACATATCAACGGCGAGCTGATGAAATAACCGGCGGCATTTTAAAAGGGTGCTTATCCTTGTTAGCAATATTCGATTGGTCCTGACAATAACTATTACAAAACAAAAAGAATTATCCAATTTGGTGCAGTCGCTTGGAAGTTATGGAGCTACATACATTTTTGCGATTCATTTTTATTTTTATAACAATCTACACTCGGGCAGGTTTTTAGGTAACCGGCCAAATACCAACGGAGGCAATTAAATCACTGCGAAATACTTTTAATATAACTTTGTTGCTGAGATGAGTTTGAATCGTGACTTGCGACCAAATATCAATATCAATATTAAAACTCATCTAGTGTGTACCCCGGCTTATAGTCCACCTAGTAAAGGATTTTAAGGGCCGATGTTGATTTTGCATAAAAAACAAATTATTTAGGAAATTATTGTCATTTCTTTTTGTTATGATAATATTGGTATGGTTCAATTATGTATGGAACAAAATATCGGCCTCGGCGGCACGCCTTCTTCCGATGGTCCAAATTTTCGATGACGCTGAAGCATAATTGAGGTTCTATGCCTATGCCGTTAATGTGCCGAATTATCTCATCCTTTAGCTCTTGAATTGTTGCTGGCTTATCGACGTACACTTTTTCTTTCAAATAACCCCAAAGAAAAAAAAAAAAACAACGGTGTCAAATCACACGATCTTGGCGGCCAATTGACATCGCCCCCACTGGTACCGAACATTTTTTTAAAGGGCCATGTAGTGAAATGAGTCTAGCTACCGCTTCGTAGATTTCACAACGAAATATTCGCTTATATCTTCGTCCTGTTGCCCCACATTCTTTTAAAATTTGTAAAATAGTTAAATCTACTGAATTCAACACCAAAAAGTAAAAAAGCCGACAAACCTAACATTTTAAACTAATTCTAACTTGGAGTCGTTAAGGAATACTAAACGCCTCATTTTTTTTGTGACACTTAATGGATAACCGATATTACGGTTGAATCATGAGTAAGAGGAGAATTACGTTCCATAGAACTAAAATTGCTATTGTCGCTTAATGACGTAAGACGATTGCTCAAACGACGGCCGGGATACCGATCTCACATAAGGGCCATTTA
Organism: Eristalis tenax; assembly: GCA_905231855.2. Taxonomy (NCBI): domain Eukaryota; kingdom Metazoa; phylum Arthropoda; class Insecta; order Diptera; family Syrphidae; genus Eristalis; species Eristalis tenax. Next base: position 101,534,853 of record HG993124.1, on the reverse strand, counting down.
ATAATATTATGAGCTCGCTACCAATTGGTAACTGCGCAAACTCTGATACTTCATTCATAATATGGAGTTTTCTTCTCATTCGCAGAGAGCAATGGGTACAAACGACACTCACAGCGAATTTTTTGATCGCGAATTTGTAGATCGCTCAGATTGAAAGTTCTTACATACAATGATTACTTCGTGGAAAGAAAAAGGATACTTAACTAATTATTGTTGAGATTTAAGTCGATAAATGAAACTCGATAATTCAATCCACTTATTTTTGCTTACCGAGAAGTATAACTTTTTGTTTATATTCAATGGAATTCGCTTGTTTCTGAAAGTTCGCGGCTCTTAAGAATGGCACTATAGTCGTTTAGTGAGGTATCGTTTCGTTAACCGACAAGCGGAATAACAATAAACAACACGTCAATAAACTTATCAAAAAAGCGCACAACAGCGTTAATTAATACTTACTTTTAAATAATTAATTTTAATTTTGACACTATGACGTTCTGCAATAAACCTCTATACACCAAAAAAAAAACTGCTAATTGTATGAATCGATACTTTTATGTTGAAAAACATATCATATTCTGTTTTGAAATACATATCAACGGCGAGCTGATGAAATAACCGGCGGCATTTTAAAAGGGTGCTTATCCTTGTTAGCAATATTCGATTGGTCCTGACAATAACTATTACAAAACAAAAAGAATTATCCAATTTGGTGCAGTCGCTTGGAAGTTATGGAGCTACATACATTTTTGCGATTCATTTTTATTTTTATAACAATCTACACTCGGGCAGGTTTTTAGGTAACCGGCCAAATAGCAACGGAGGCAATTAAATCACTGCGAAATACTTTTAATATAACTTTGTTGCTGAGATGAGTTTGAATCGTGACTTGCGACCAAATATCAATATCAATATTAAAACTCATCTAGTGTGTACCCCGGCTTATAGTCCACCTAGTAAAGGATTTTAAGGGCCGATGTTGATTTTGCATAAAACACAAATTATTTAGGAAATTATTGTCATTTCTTTTTGTTATGATAATATTGGTATGGTTCAATTATGTATGGAACAAAATATCGGCCTCGGCGGCACGCCTTCTTCCGATGGTCCAAATTTTCGATGACGCTGAAGTATAATTGAGGTTCTATGCCTATGCCGTTAATGTGCCGAATTATCTCATCCTTTAGCTCTTGAATTGTTGCTGGCTTATCGACGTACACTTTTTCTTTCAAATAACCCCAAAGAAAAAAAAAAAACAACGGTGTCAAATCACACGATCTTGGCGGCCAATTGACATCGCCCCCACGTGAGATAACACGGCAATTGAATTTGTCGCGCAAAAGAGGCATTGTTTCGTTAGCTGTGTGGCAAGTGGCACCGTCCTGTTGAAACCACATATCGTCCACAATCATATCTTCCAATTCTGGCCATAAAAAGTTCGTTACCATTTCACGATAGCGAATACCATTCACAGTACCTGCCTGACCGGCCTCATTTTGGAAAATATGCGGCCCGATGATGCCGCCAGCCCATAAACCGCACCAAACAGTCACTCTTTGTGGGTGCATTGGTTTTTCGACAATCAGCCTTGGATTATCATTCGCCCAAATGCGGCAATTCTGCTTATTGACGAATCCACTGGGGTGAAAATGTGCCTCATCACTGAAGATGATTTTCTTCAAAAATTTATCATCCACTGTTGCCATTTCTTGCCACAATTCTGACCATTGACGACGCTTGAAATGGTCAAGAGGGTTTAGTTCTTGAGTCAATTGCACCTTGTAAGCATGTAAATGCAAGTATTTATGCATAATGTTCATCAACGAGAGGTGCAATTGTTGGGCACGCCGACGAGTTGAGGTAGACGGCTCTTCAGCCACACTATCGTGAACAGCAGCAATATTTTCTGCAGTACGACCTGTACGAGCATGCACTGGTGTTTTCACATCTCCTACAGACCCGGTTTGCTCAAATTTTTGCACGATTTTTCCGATTTTACGTACATTTGGACGATTAAATTGGCGAAAAAATCACGAAGAGCACGATATGCATTTTGATTTGAACGCCCATTTTCATAATAAGCCTGAATAACTTTAACTCGTTGCTCGATTGTGTATCTTTCCATGGTTCGAATTGAGTTAGTTAGTGAAATTGAAAAATGTCAAATGAAATGCAGAAAAAAAACTTGACGTTTAGGTGTGGTTCACATTCAACATCGGCCCTTCAAATTGACCACCCTTTACTAACGCTATCTTTTTTCGTTGGACCTTGTATGCGAATGATGTTCTGGGTGTCGAATAGTCGCCTGGGGTTTGTAACACTAACCGACACACGTGTCCTTAAATTCATTTTTAACAATGACAACTTAGTTTCTATTTCTTTTTTTTTTTTCGTTTCAGCTGCTCGATATGCTAAAATTTTACACTCGCTTTGAAATCAATGATGTTACCGGAGACCCTTTAACTGACCACGACATGACTCAGATTCATTATAAAAAAATTACTTCCCTTCAACGAGCGGCTTTTGCTAAGTTTCCTGATTTAAAAATATTTGCCTTGTCCAACGTCGCCAGTGTTGATAGTCGTGACGCACTTGAAAAACATTTTGGAGCTCTAGATGCTCATAATCTGAAAGAAATTGCATCATTCCTGAACCTTGTTCCAGAAGATCTTAAGGAACCATTTGATTGGCATCGTTTGGACGAACAATTCTTAAAGGAGCTATTGATTTCCCGACATGAGCGACATTCCTCTCAACTTGAGGCGCTTAATGAAATGCCATTGTATCCAACCGAAGATATTATTTGGGATGAGAATATTGTTCCAACTGAATATTACTCAGGTGATGGATGTCTTGCTTTACCTAAATTAAATCTTCAGTTTCTTACTCTCCACGATTATCTACTGAGGAATTTTAACTTATTTCGTTTGGAATCAACTTACGAAATTCGTCAAGATATTGAAGACGCTGTTAGTCGTATGCTACCTTGGCAGTCAGAGGACGGAGATGTAGTCTTTGGAGGTTGGGCTAGAATGGCGCTGCCCATTGCATCATTTGCAGTAGTTGAAGTTGCAAAGCCACATATTGGCGAAAAGAAGCCCTCTCGCGTAAGAGCAGACATATCTGTTACGTTAAGTGTTCGACGAGAAATAAAGGACGAATGGGAAAATCTTCGTAAACATGATGTATGTTTCTTGATTACTGTAAAACCAACGCAACCTTATGGTAAACAACAATTGTTATATCAAACTGGATATTGTTTTCATTTGCTAATGTTATTTTGTTCTTCTTTAAGGAACCAAGTATAAGCCAAGAGAGCCCTTTATTCCACAAGTAGGACTAGTTGCAGTTCGTGGGTGCGAAATCGAAGGTATGCTTGACGCGAATGGGCGAGTTATTGAGGATGGTCCCGATCCACGGCCGATTCTACCTGGAGAACAGAGAACTTATCGCGTTTGGTTGGACTCAAATCAATATCGATTAGACATGGACGATTTGCAAGACGTAAAATAAATTGTATAGTTTTTATTCGTTAGTTCTACAATGGTTTGTTTTTCAGGGAGCTGATGACGTATATGAAAGTTTCAACATAATAATGCGCCGAAAACCGAAAGAAAACAATTTTAAAGCAGTTTTAGAAACCATTCGCCATCTAATGAACACAGAATGTGTAGTTCCACCATGGTTGCATGATATCTTACTAGGCTATGGGGATCCTAGTGCGGCTCACTACAGTCGCATGTCGAATCAAGAAAGATCGTTGGATTTTAATGATACATTCATAGACATCGATCACCTTCGAAGTAGTTTTCCTGGTTACGAAATCATTTGTTCTGACACAAATCCTGATCTGCTGCAACCTCCATTTCGCTTAACTTTTGGGGATGTCGCCAATAACGATGACGAGGATGATGATAATCTGAAGGAAGTTACGAATCTGTCAAAAACAATTATGGTTGAACCGTATGTCTTTGAGTGCAGAGGTCCATACGTATCTAGTGCTCCTAAAAAGTAATTACAAACGACCTTTTTCAGTGGAGGTAATCAGTAGAGCATTTAATTTTATTTTTCAGAAACACTGTTCGTTTCACACCTACTCAGATCGAGGCAATCCGTGCGGGCATGCAACCAGGTTTAACTTTAGTTGTTGGTCCACCTGGTACGGGCAAAACCGATGTGGCAGTCCAGATTATCTCTAATATCTATCACAATCATCCCAATCAACGAACTCTTATTGTAACGCATTCGAATCAAGCCCTAAATCAGTTGTTCGAGAAAATCATGGCTCTGGATATTGATGAGCGGCATTTATTGCGTTTAGGTCATGGTGAGGAAGCACTTGAAACAGAAAAAGATTTCAGTCGATATGGTCGTGTGAATTATGTTCTTGCTAAACGTTTGGACCTACTCAACCAAGTGCAGAAGTTGCAGGAATCCATGAAAGTTCCCGGTGATAATGCGTACACTTGTGAGACCGCAGGTTACTTTTACCTTTACAATGTAATGGCACGATGGGAAAAGTTCCTTAATATAGCAACTGCGGCAAGTTCAAAAGAAGCAGATATATGGAGGCCAGTGTTTGAAGAACAGTTTCCATTCACAAAATTTTTCTCTGACGCGCCGCAGCCGTTGTTTAAGGGTGACACTTTTAATGACTATCTAGAAATTGCAGAGGGTTGCTTTAGATATATTTCACGAATTTTTACCGAACTCGAGGAATTTCGTGCATTTGAGTTACTTAGGAGTGGACTTGATCGATCCAAGTACTTATTGGTGAAAGAAGCCAAGATCATCGCTATGACATGTACTCATGCAGCACTTAAACGCAAAGAACTGGTTAATCTGGGGTTCAAATATGACAACATTATGATGGAAGAGTCGGCTCAGATTCTAGAAATCGAGACTTTCATTCCGCTTTTGCTCCAAAATCCAATGGATGGTTTCAATCGCTTGAAACGATGGATTATGATAGGCGACCATCATCAATTACCACCAGTAATCAAGAACATGGCCTTTCAAAAGTATTCAAATATGGAGCAGAGTTTGTTTACAAGATTGGTGAGGCTCGGAGTGCCAACAGTCGATCTGGATGGACAAGGTCGTGCTCGTTCGAGTATTTGTTCCTTGTACAAGTGGCGGTACAAAAAACTGGATGACCTGGAGCATATATTTAAACGGCATGAATATAAACAAGCAAACGCAGGATTTGTTTTCGACTATCAACTTATTAACGTTGAAGACTTCAATAATGTCGGTGAATCAGAGCCAAACCCATTTTTCTATCAGGTAAGGTACAAATTGAATTTATTGATGTACTTAAAAAAAAAAATTTGAAATGTTCATAGAATCTCGCCGAAGCTGAATACATTGTCGCTGTTTTTATGTACATGCGTCTTTTGGGGTATCCATCTGAAAAAATCTCCATCCTTACGACATACAATGGGCAAAAGCACTTAATAAGGGATGTGATTAATCTACGCTGCGGAAAAAATCCTCTTATTGGCTGGCCGCATAAAATTACAACTGTCGACAAATATCAGGGTCAGCAGAATGACTATATTCTTATTTCATTGGTTCGCACGAAGGCCGTAGGTCATCTGCGAGACGTTCGGCGTTTGATTGTCGCCATGAGTCGTGCACGTCTTGGCCTATATATCTTCGGGCGGGTATCGCTTTTCAAAAACTGCTTCGAGCTACGACCCACATTTGAACTGGTAAGTTTAGCTTTTAGGAGAAGTTTGTAAGGCTAATATTCTCATTTCTTTAGTTGGCAAACCGGCCTCAAACACTGCGAATACTAACCAACGAGAAATTTCCGACAAATCGATTTATTGACGATGCTATAGAGGATGATGCAAAGACGATAAATTCTATGTCGGAAATGGCGGAGTATGTGTACAACTTCTATATAAATAAAGTGGAGACCCTGAAAGAACAAATGTCGGATGTGGTAAAAATTTATGAAGACCTTCCGCAGGAAGAGGAGAAGGCTGCAGAAGAAAAAACAGTGGATGATGAGCCTGTTCTGGAAAAAGAACCTGAAGTGAATGACTCCCCAGCTACAGTGAAGACCACAAAGAGTGATGCTAAAGAAGCAGCAAAGTTCAAACAAACGCCTATCATAAACGAAATCGATGAACCTGAGACAGACAACTAATTTTGAAATAAAAATAAAAGTATCTCAGACATTAACCCCCTTTTATTTCTTTGGTGCCGTGATTCCCTCCAGTTGAGCTTTCAGTTGAGCATTTGTTTTTTTCAAGAATGCCACCTCTTCGGCAAATTTCTTTTCCTCAGAAGCCCGAAGCTCAGCGTTACGTCGTTCATTTTGTTCATTTTTAATTTTCATATCGTTAATGATTTCTTCTAGTGTTTCTTTGTCGGTTTCTAATTGCTTAACTTTCTCCCTAAGACGTTCCTTTTCTTCGTGAGCTTGAAGAGCTTTCCGCATGCCGAACGCTACGGAACTACAATAAAGAGTTTCATACGCTTCCATTGACATGGCAATCTCATCACGAATACGCAATAATAATAGTCCACGTTCAGAACAATTGATTGTTACTTGACGTATGATTTCATCTGCAAAGGAATGTATACAGACGTTGTATTGAAGAAATAGTTATTTTACCAAAACACTGTGAATACAACTCCCGACGCATAGGACAAATGCCCGTTTCTCGAGCTTGTGTTTGTTGCAGTCTTGTGTCCAACATTTCTTGAAGATTAATGACATCTTGTCGGGTGGCTGGTGTGCTGGAAACCTAAAAAATGTCGTTAAAAAGCAAGTCACTCGTTCTATCATAAAATTTGTTTTTTAATGTTCTTGTTATGTTTGTACAATGGAACGATTTTATCAATAATTGATCAATTAATTATGCAAATATAATTTTGCAACTAACATTCAATGTTATGTGATATGAAAGTCGGTATGAGCCGTTTTAAAAATTAAGAAAAGTAGGATTATACCGAACACATTTTAACGATTCACATCTGACATACATACATATTTCAATGGTTCCAAAAACTTACCGTCTGCGTCCAAAGTTGACCATCTTCGTCCCAGCAACGTGGAGGAAGAATTGAATTTAAAATCTCTTCAGTTTCACGTTTTGTATCGAAAACTACAGCCGCTGTTTGTGGTCTTGAAATGTCCTGCGTTAGAAAATCTTTACTTTGAGTTCACCAACTAATCTTTTTTGACTAACTGAATCTCCAGCGCCTTTTTTCTCAGGATGTTTAATGACCAACACTGGGTTGTCATACCGAACAAGTGTTTGAAACGCATCCACGCCCTTCTCTGCCATTTTCATAAATATAATATTTTGAATAAAATATTTATTTTGTAACAACGAATCTCCTCAAGCTGACAGTCAACTCAATTCTAAATAAACAAAATTTCCATAGCTACTGTACTGTATGCGTAACTATGCAAAAAATACTTTCAATTTTTCAAACATCATCCGAATGCGTGGGAGGAAAGCATGCAACACACACAAATTAACGTGTGTTTGTTAATGTAGGCAAAATTCAAATGACGAATTTAGTTGGTAGAAATACTAGACAATTTATTTAATATCTCCAGTTACATAGAAAATAAAAAAGATTCATACAAAATACAAAAAAATCTTCTAATGGATATAAATGCAATTATTCTCAAGGGAGGGGAGAAATAAAAAAAAAAAACACTTTGAGGCAACAATGTGATTTCATTACTACTTTATCTTCTTTTTTTAAAGAGTTTATAGTTTTCCAGTTAATTCTGGCACTGCTTTGAAGAGATCAGCAACCAGACCAATGTCAGCGACTTGGAAAATTGGTGCCTCTGGGTCCTTATTGATGGCGACAATAGTCTTTGAGTCTTTCATGCCAGCCAAATGTTGAATTGCACCAGATATTCCAACAGCAATGTATAGGTCCTAGAGAAGAGATTGAATGATCAATCTGTTAATGTATAAAATGTTGATTAGTTTATCTTACGGGAGCTACAATCTTTCCAGTTTGCCCAATTTGCAAGTCATTTGGTACATAGCCGGCATCTACAGCAGCACGAGATGCACCAACAGCAGCGGAAAACTTGTCAGCTAGATCGTATAACAGCTTGAAGTTTTCGCCAGATTTAAGTCCACGTCCACCAGAAACGATGACCTTGGCACCAGCCAATTCGGGTCGGTCTGATTTAATCAGCTCTTGAGATACGAACTCGCACAAATCACTCTTGTATTCACCAGCAGGCGCTGGTTCAATGGCTGCATTGCCTCCAGCGGGTGCTGCTTCGAAGTTCGTACCACGGACGGTAATCACTTTAACAGGGTCCTTGGACTTAAGGGTGAGAATAGCATTCCCTAAAATTAATACATTTTATTCTATTATTTGTCATTATTGTCATGTGAAGGAGGAAGTCAAAGTTCACTGTTTTTGTGCTACTTTCTTATTATTATAAGAGTCGTATAGGATAACAGAATACACAAATTCGGTCTATCAATTAAATCGACTGCAACCAATGATGATAAGATACTCACGATGTCGAATGTTTATGTTTTATGTTGTTAGGATAGTTAAATGCAGCATGTTTTGGTATAATGAGAATAAAGGATCAGTATTGCTTCTGAAGCCTGGTCTCATCTGGTGGGGTTATAAACTGCTGTGATATTAGGAATATAGTTGCAAGTGAACTTTGTACTTTGGCAAACGTATTGTAAGTCTGTGCCTAGAGTTAAACCACATTTATTGTAGCGGGACCTCGTGCGACGACTGGATGTTGAATATCTTTTTATGAACTCACAGCCTTTAGGATTTGTGCAGCTGCCAATTGTCCAACATCCAACAGCAAACTATGTCGCTTTCTTCCGATTCGATAAAATATGACAAGATCACTACAAAAAAAATAAATCGGAAGTGTATATCTCCTCCCCTCTTCAGACACCAAAATTGCAATCACCAATTACGTCAGACTTAGACTGGGTCACACAGCTATAACCCATCAACACCTTTTAAAAAAGGAGCCACCAACCTGCCACAAATGCAACAATCCATCATTAAGGTGCACCAGGAATTGTAGAAGTAATGTGAATGTGTTTTGCTCTTAATTTATTCTAATGGCTATGAACTTGTGTGCTATGGGGAGTATGTAATTGCATTCCGCAACTACCTAGCGCTTACTGTTCAGAAATATGCATTTGTGCGGATTTTTAAAAATATACAGAACACGGCTATATGCTTGTTTCGAAATTCAATAAACATAATACGGATTAGTTTTACATACATACACTACCCCAAAATATTTCAAGCTTGTGTAAATGTTTCTTTGCAATTTCATTTTACGAATTCTAGCAAATACCATACATTTTTGGCAAGGAATCAACACTTTTTACATTGTTGCAGATATAGTGTTCGAGGTTCAAATCGATCACGTTCCTTGAATTGGTCTATCTTCTATCTTACGTAAGCAATGCGCATTTTGATATAAATCTACATAGTTCGTAATAACATAATATTGAATATTCATGTATGCGTATGTAAACTGAGGCATTAGTTGAAGAGTTACATAATCATATTCTCGTTTTATCTGATCTTGATTTGCAGCCATTGTCATTTTCATACTTTGATTTTATTTTAATTTACCTGCATAGATTGTCCTGACGAATGTATCTTCCGACTTCACGTCAATAATTTCCGAAATTGGCGACACATCCAACTTTGCAGCGATGCGTGGAAGAACATTTTTTCCAAAAGCAGAAGCACCTGCCAAAATGTGGGTGAATTTGAATTGGTTCTGAGCGGCTAACACCAGCGGAGTTATTGATTCGGCTGTCAATCCCTTGAAAGCTTCATTCTCAGCGACAATCACTTTAGCGACTCCTTGAATCTTTGATACAGCTTCAGATGCCTTAAGAGTGGAATGAATGAATGAATCTATGGTCATGATCGCGTTTGATAATTGTCTATTTTTCACTTACAGGACCACATTTTGTACCAGCTACTAAGACCGTAACTTCGCCACCAATTTTTTTAGCGGCAGTAATTGTATTCAATGTTATGGGATTTAAAGCCTCATTATTGTGTTCGGCAACAACAAGTGTGCTCTTGCAACGGTGTAACTATAATTAAAAATAATTTTTACAGTGAATCCGTGCAACAGATTGTTGAAATGTAACTAACGATACTAGAACGAAGAAAAGTCCTTGTATTGGAGAACATTTTTGTGCGAGCAGAAAAACAGAAAATTGTTAATGGTTAATTATTATTTAACACTGGTGATAACGTACAGAGGTTAAAAAAGAATTAATTTTATTACACTCCTCCACGAAATGATTTGAGAGTAGAGTCCAAAAGTCAATTTCGTATTTTGACAGCTAAGAAGAGACCTCTATGCGTCAGATATGTAAAGCTACATCTACAGGTGTTTATATTCACAATGGTTTTGCATGCACTTTTTTTATACACATATTGTATGTATATAATATGATGTGTATATTTATTGGAGGTCTACTTTCCGATTTATCAAAGCTCGTGCTTTTTGGACTTCTTAATAATATATATATTTTGGTGGCATGGGCTTATGTACACAGGGTAATGTTGCTGACTGCATCCAACCTGGTAGGATGCCAGCGCGATCCCTGCTTGTTCATAAGTCAAGTTGACGTACAGCCTCCTCGCGGCGCCCCTGGATAACCATCATAACAGCCGTTGTGTGGTGAACTAATATACGCAGCGAACCCTCTGCCCGAGGGTTAAATTAATGGGCCTGTCCTCCCAGTTTGGAGGTTGTGCGTGAGGTTAACTTCCTCACCACGTAAAAAAAACTACGAGTTCAGAAACAACAACCTGCCTCGGATACGGACGGATCTACTGTTGACGACCCCTGCAAACGGAAAAAGGACAATGACTTTCGGTTCTGCACGTGGAATGTGAGGTCCCTTAACAGACCACGTGCAGGCGATGAACTAGCGGAGGCCCTAGACTGCTATAAAGCAGACATAACCGCTATCCAGGAAGTGCGGTGGAACGGGCCGGGCAAAAAGACTGCGACCTCTACTACGGCGACTGCTACAGGGAAGGAGGGCAGCGCTTATTTGGATGTGGATTTGTTGTTCGAGGCAGACTTAGGCAAAAAGTCTTAAGCTTTAAGTATGTAAGCGAGCGCCTCATAACATTCCGCATCAAGGCTAAGCTCGGGAACATCAGCCTGATTTGCGCCCACGCCCCGACAGAGGAGAAGGATGACAATAGCAAGGACGATTTCTATGATCTCCGAGAAAGAACATACGATCAATGCCCCAGCTATGATACCAAGATCGTTCTAGGAGATCTCAACGCACAGCTGGGCAAGGAAGAAATCTTTGCTAAAGTTATCGGAAAACACAGCCTGCACGACAACACATCCGGAAACGGACTCAGGCTGGTGGATTTCGCCTCGGGGCGTAACCTCTCTGTAATGAGCACACGGTTCCCACACCTCAACATCCATAAAGGGACCTGGCGGTCACCCGATCAATCAACCGTCAACCAGATTGATCACACTCCTCCAATATTCTCGATGTCCGAACTTTCCGAGGAGCCAATATTGACTCGGATCATTTCCTTGTTGTAGCCAAGGTAAGAATGAGGATATCGAGAGAAATACGGAGTCGAGACAGGACACCTCGTTTTGACGTTGGAAAGCTACAATCGCAATCGATCGTTAGGAACTTTGCCGATCGAGTCTTCCTGAAACTCTCCGAAATTTCGACCCTGCCTACAACCACAATAGACCAGGAGTGGAAACGTTGTCAAGAAGCCATCAAAGAAGCTGCCACTGATGTGCTGGGTTTTACGACACCACCAAAGAAGAACCCATGGTTTGACGACGAGTGCAGGCAGGCACATGCAGCCAATCAGGAGGCCTACAAGGCAACTCTGCATCGAACAACGAGAGCTGTTCGTGAGCTCTACGAGCAGAAGAGAAGGGAAGAGAACCGGCTTCTCAGAAGGAAAAAGAAAGAGCACGAGAAGCGCGCGGTCGAAGAGATGGAGAGATGTTACGGCAGGAAGGAGGTGCGAAAGTTTTACCAAAAGGTAGAACAGTTATCCGGAGGGTATAGACCTCAGACAGAAGCCTGCAGGGATAAAAATCGACAACTAGTAGTAGAATCGCAGTCGATGCTGAGAATTTGGAAAAATCACTTCTGCAGACTGTTAAACGGCGATGACGACACAAATTCCGCTGTCAGGCAGAATATTCCACTTAATTTGGACGAGGATGACCAAGAATTCCGTCCCCCCGACTTAGGCGAGGTCAAGATAGCGATATCTAGACTAAAGTCGAACAAAGCTGCTGGAGCGGACGGACTGTCCGCGGAACTGTTTTAAGCAGCTGGAGATGATCTGGTTGGGCGCATGCACCAGCTCATCTGTAAGATATGGTCGGAGGAAAGCATGCCCGATGAGTGGAATCTCAGCGTCGTTTGTCCGGTCCACAAGAAAGGAGACCCTTTTGACTGCGCCAACTATCGAGGGATCAGTCTCCTTAACATAGCGTACAAGATCCTCTCTGCCGTCTTGTGTGAACGCCTGAAACCATTCGTCAATAACCTGATAGGTCCTTATCAGTGCGGTTTCAGGCCGGGAAAGTCCACCATCGACCAAATTTTCACACTGCGGCAGATCCTGGAAAAAAACCCACGAGATGCAGATCGACACCAACCACCTATTCGTCGATTTCAAGGCCGCATATGACAGCGTGCATAGAGACGAGCTATACAATGCCATGTCTAGTTTTGACATTCCAGCCAAACTCGTCAGATTGTGCAGGATGACGATGGAGAACTCTCGCTGCTCCATCAAGGTCGGTAACGAACTCACCGAGACCTTCAATGTCAAAAAAGGTTTTAGACAAGGCGACACGCTATCATGTGATTTCTTCAACATCATACTTGAGAAGATCGTGCGAAACTCAAATGTCAACACCAGAGGCACGATCTTCCATAAGTCCGTTCAACTGCTTGCCTACGCGGACGACATTGACGTGATTGGACGAACACAGCGAGCTGTCAATGAGGCTTTTGCTAGCATTGAAGCGGAAGCGGCTAAAATGGGTTTGGCAGTTAACCAGGGCAAAACAAAGTACATGCTATCATCACGAAAGGACGCACAACATCGACGCCTCGGACAGAGCGTCATAATGGGCAGCAAAAACTTTGAGGTAGTCAAGGACTTCATCTACCTTGGCTCAGCAGTAAACAGGGACAATAACACCAGTACCGAGATCAAGCGCAGAATTACTCTTGCCAATCGCTGTTTCTTTGGGCTCAAGAGGCAATTGTATAACAGAGCCATCTCTCGAAACACCAAGTTGACTTTATATAACACCCTAATCATCCCCGTCCTGCTCTATGGCGCAGAGACATGGACGCTATTGAAAGCGGATGAAGAAGCTCTTGGTCTTTTTGAGAGAAAAGTTCTGCGTGCGATCTTTGGTCCTGTTTGTATTGATGGCGTCTGGAGAAGGAGATTCAACCACGAACTGTACGGGCTGTACAGCGGCATGCACCTAGTTAAGCGTCTTCGGATCCAACGCTTAAGATGGCTAGGTCACGTAGAGCGGACTGACACCACAGCTCCGGCCCGAAGAGTCTTCGATTCCGAGCCTTTGGGACAACGCATAAGAGGTCGTCCTAGAACAAGATGGCGCACACAAGTGGAGAAGGACCTCAACCAACTTGGTGTGCACAACTGGAGGCAGCTGGCGAAAGATCGTGCTGGCTGGAGAGGCTTGTTAGTTGAGGCCCAGGTCCACCCCGGACTATAGCGCCAAACAAAGAAGAAGAAGAATAATATATATTGATACATATGTAAAGGGGAGGAAAAGCGTATGGAAAACGCTGTCAGATGAAATCAAGGGGCAAGATAATGTCCGTTCCACCTTTCCAAAGAAGCACCAGATCCATTGGAGAGGCCGCATCTTAATTTGATTTTCTCAGATGCCAAACCGGAACAGTCTGCGGTTGGTACTAGACCAGGAGGGGATAAGCGGGGATATTATGATTTTCGTGGTTTTAGGTTCTAAAAAGATCTCGATGATATATGAACAAAATATTAAGTGCCAAAAATTTTTAACACGTGGGATATAATTTTGTTTTCAAAGTTATAGGCATACTCTTAGGAGTGGCAATATGAAAATTCCATGCAAAAATCTCAATGAAAATTTAGGCAATCTTAGGAGCAATCAGTAAATTTTGTTTTTGGCTAGTTTAGGAGATGTCGAGGCTTAAATAATCCAAATTCGGCCTTATTTCGTTTTAAATCTGGAAATTAAACTTCAGCTCAAGGCGTCTGTCAGACAGTTGTTAACATACTCTTAGCGGAGCGACGAAGTCGGGTGAGCGGGTGAAACCCTGCGGAAAAAGGGTTAAAATCCTGTTTGCGAGCGAAGCGAGCCAACCACGTCGCACTTTATGTAAAAAAGGGCGCCCTTTTCCATCGAGTTTGTAGTTATCAATGACTCGCGCATATTGGATCGTAGATTACTTTGATAATTTGAGTGAAACGTTTCCAATAATTCTTATAATTAATAACCAATTCGGCGTATTCTACTATAGTAACATATTATGTAATTGGATTACTCCTAAGATTATGGCTAAATTTTCATTCTGCTTTATGCATGTTAGTTTCATATTGACACTCCTAGAAGCATGCAACAGTGTGTTATAGCAAAAATGTTCATACACCTAACTATGCAATCAAAATTCAGTCGAAAGTGCTAAAAAAAATTTTTTGTAAGTTTTCAGTTCTCGTTGGGCATTTTGTAGCTTCTGAGATTACTGGATAGAGGGAAGTTCTACAACATATATATACTTTTGTATATAGATGCGCGGTCACCCTATACTTTTACTTCCACGAACCACTCGGTCTACCATGAAAAACGACCTCACTTGATACCTCACTTGATGTACCTATAAGAAAGGTACAAAACCCTAAACCGGGGTGCGCCTGTACAGCTGCAATGGATAAACGAAGCGGTCAAGATCAAAAACATATATGCCAGCATCCTTAAAAAAATTTATTTAAAGTGGAAAAAAAATATTAAAAAACAACGGCTTACAATGTAGTTATATACCCAAGAAATCAATCTTTTTCAAAATTTGACAAATTTTTCAGAATTTTGAAAAATATTAGTGTAGATTTGTTTGCATTTTTTATCAACAATTTGAGTTGATTCAGAAACTATTAACATGAATAATTTGTTGTACATTCTATATTGAAGAATACATTTCTAGCTTTCAATTTCGGTGTTGCCGTTGTTTTCCATTTGTAGTATTTTTTCTTAAATTGCCCTTAACTCCTAAACGTGGCGAGAAAATTGATCAAATCTAGCGGTTTCATAAATGCAAATGTAACATTAAGCAAAGGATGGATTACAATGGATAAAAGGAACAATGGAACAAAGGATGAATTACAATTATTTCAGTTCGTGCGTGAGAAATAGGAGAAATAAGCAGAACAAAATTCTCTGCACTCGGTCCTAGACCGTACTTGGGAAAGTGGACGATTCCAGAGATGAACTGCGTGAATGAAGAAGTGCCTGCGTGACATTAAACAAGTACGAAGGGAGGGTCTTAAGGTAATATTATGACTCGAACTACAGAAGGTGATTTTTTCATATAATTAATTTGGCCGTTTCTTGTAAATAATTTTGTGGAGTAATATACACGATCTATATTTTAAAAATGCTCCAAATTGTCATCCTCGGAGATTGCGACGTTGTTCCGAGACATCTTCAAATCTGCGAAGATTAATAATATACCACTTTAATAGCGATCGGCAACTTTTGGGAAGTGCAATAATCAAATTCAGCGAACAACTCAGATCCATATGTCGATATTGGCACTATGAGTGCTCTAGGAAGTTTTAATATTACGTTCATACGGAGAATATATTTGCTGATTGACAAGCCTCTTAGGGATGTATATATATTGGACACTACGCTATGAATGTGGTACGTCCATGTCAGTTCACTATTTCACATTACTCCAAGGTTTCTCACATATATATTATATTATGCAGGGCAGGTCATGTACTCGTACAACTAATTTATCATAATTTGCAATTTACATTTATACAAATTTAGAAAATCATTAACAAGTTGACTTTACACCGATTTCTCGAAAGTCTTCGATAAAGTATATCACACTTTGCTTTTAAACAAGCTAAAGTCTCTGGGATTCCATTCGTAAATGTTAGAGGGGTTTTCCTTTTACTTAAATGACAGAAAGCTATTAGTAAAGATCGATCGTTTTAGATATCGAGCAATAAAAGTTACATCGGGCTTTAGACAAGGCAGCCATGTGGGACCATTACTCTTTCTTTTATTCATAAACGATGTTCACGATGTTCAAATACAGTACGAACTCGGTTAACGCAACCCTCGATTCGAGCAACTCCTCGCAACACTAATATCGTAGCACGTATTGACTCTATAAGTGCAACTTTTCAAAAAGGTTACCTCGATCAGTGCAACTTGTTCATCTTTTTAATTGCATGTTCTCTTTTTGGTTGGTTACGTCTGTCGTTATTTTACAGTAATTTAGTTTCGTGTGGGTCTAGACAGAATTCTTTGTAAATTTATTTACACATCCAAGTGTGTTTCCTTAGATGGGTTCCACTTTCATTAGTACCTACGCGAAATTCGTTCAGGATGGGTGTTACAAGAATTATTACTAAATCATCTATTAAAAAAATAAGTGAAATTTTATCCGAAGTTGATAAGGGTGTTTCAGTAAAGTTACTTTGTGAAAAATATAATGTGCACAAGTCAACAATTAGCCGGATAAAAGCAAAGGGAAACAGTCTTAGACAATTTGTGGCGAGAGCTGAATCTGGACCAGGAAAATGCTTTACACCTAAGATGATGGATGGTTTCAAAAGCAAAGAGCTAAACATATGCCGTTTTCTAATGAAATTATAAAATCAAAGGCAATTCAATTGCACAACGAAATAAGGAAAAAACCATCATTTAACCATCATTAATGGCGAAAAGTTGTCCAATAAATGTGGACTTGTTGAACCGTTCGTAATGCAATTTCAACAAAAATAAAGGACTTTAAATTAACAGCTGATGAAATCTACAATGCGGACGAATCTGGATTGTTTTTTAACTCCACAAAAAAAAAGTGAGGACAATTTTGAAAAATATTGAATCGCAAAAAACACAGTCTGAAATATCTAACTTCTTTAAAAAAAAAAAAACTATAATATTTTACTCTATGTATCACATACAGTACATTCTCGATTTACGCAACTAATAAAAATAAGGGTAGTTGCAATAAGCGCGTATATATTTTTTTAAATTCAATTCAAGATGAAAAGCTCAGCAAGGAAAACCAACACTTGCAAATATGTACATTAAATATAACCAATTTTTATTTAATAACATATAAATAATAATAAAATAAAACGAAGGGAAATCAATTCATTGAAATAAAGATGTGTTAAATTATTTTTATTTGAAAAAATTAGAAATTTTTGTTTGAATTTGTTTGTTTTTAAGATTCTGTAAAATAGCCATTTCCCGCAGCTATTGAAGGCTCAAAATTTCTGCAATAGGGGCTGAATTCTGTTCAGCCCATTGAATTGCGGTATTTATTGGTTGAATTACATTTTCGGTCTTTATTTTGGGAGCAGGAATCTCGACCTCGAGTTCATTTTCATAACATAATTAAGGTATTTAAGCTCCTTTCTTATTTTTTTTTCTAAAATTTTACTCTTTTTTTTTAATTCATAATTTTAGAATTTTTTAATGACACCCATTTTTAAAACTCAAAAGCGACTTATCACTGCACTGAATTCATTAAACTAACAAACATGCTTTCAATGCATACATTCATCGTTCTATTACTCAGAAGTAGCAGTAAAATAACTGGCGAGAGAAAATGTAAGGCAAAAGAAAACAACAAAGATTGCCAAGAAACTGAGTAAAAAAAAAAAAAATACGCATAAAAGCAGAAAAGTTGCACTTATCGAGTAACTTTTTTTTAAAAGTTGCAATTACCGCGTCAACAATGTTGTAAATTCAGCTGTTGCGAAAACCGCGTATTGCGTATTGCAACCGCCGGAATTTCTATTAGTTGCGTAAACCGAGTTTATACTGTATTGTAAAATTTTAACATTCGCAGACGACTTTAAATTGTATTTAGCTATAAATAGTTTAACAGATTGTAATAATTTCTATTTGGATATCCATGCACTAGTGGAATGGTGCAAGATGAACTAGAGCTGAACATTCAAAAATGTAATATTTTTACCGCATATCAAACTAAATTGTCTATGAGTATTTCATAAATGATCATAGACTTAGTCGCCCAGAAGAGATTACAGATCTGGGTGCAATTTTTGATACTTAATTAAATTTTCCATTACATTATAATTATACAACTGCGAAGTCTAAGGCTATGTTAGGTTTTCTGAAACGAAATAGTAAACATTTTCGGGATAAAAGTAGTCTTAAGTCCATCTATTGTGCGTTAGTCAGATTGTATTTAGGTTACTCTTCCATAATTTGGGACTCCCCATATGATACACAAGAACTCAGATTCGAAGGAGTACACAAAATTTCACGAGATATGCTGTCTGTAAATTATATTTCTACGAAGAATTCCGTTAATATGACGATAGATGTAAAATAATAGGCTTGCTCACCTTAAGTTTCAGGCGTAAGGCAGTGTCAGCCATGCTCATCCGCAATATTATCAACTGCAGTGTAAATTCACCAGATTTACTTTTCTCATCAATATACTCGTACAGTTGTGTTCAAGCCAAACATAGGGAATGGGGTAATAGAGTGCATAATGACAGGGGAACCCCACTGTATAACTGGTTGGCAGAGCACAATATTGAGTTCAAGCTAGATTTGCTTGCAACCGATAGGCCATCGTATCCCAGAAGCGGGTCCTATCTGGATTTGTTGCTGATAGACAGACGACTGACTGTACTAGACGTGGAAAGACGCACGCGGAACTGTTTAACTGCGGTTGAGTACGAGAGTGATCACTGCGGGCTCTTGGCGGCTATTCAGCTCCCGAACGAGGTGGAAGAACTGGAGGAGTATGTCCAGAGGCACCCTTATAATTATAATAAGGCCCGCTGGTCACGCTTCGCCAGGACTTTATCCACAGAACTACGTTCGAGTGGGATCAATCCTCCTACAAACAGAAACCTAACGAACGAAGAGGTTGACAGGTACCTCATTCAAATGGACGACGTAATTAAACGAACCATGAAGAAAACTATTCCGAAGGTAGTACAAATCGATGACAGCGATGTTTATCGAAATGCTACCATCGATGCACTCCACGTGCACAAAAGTAGACTGCTATCAAGACTTAAGCTCTTGTACAGGCGGTTTACAGATCCACAAAACTCGGAAGTAAGGGCACTGAAGTCGGAGATCAAGAACCTCCAACAATTAATACGAATAAACTACAGCTTAGCTATAAGCTTGCACTGGGGCAATAAAATCCGGGCTGTACGATCTAACAACCCGGGAATGTTCCCGCAAGTAAATAAAATTTTTAGAAGGAAAGATCAAAACGACATCCAGGCTGTTAGACTTCCCAGGACGACAAACAACGAACATTTACTGACATCAATTAGCATCGATCCAGATGGGGCAGTGCTAGACAATGACTTCTTCGTGGTTGAAGATCCCCAGGAGAAGGTGGCAGCTATTGGTGCTGTTTTCCAGCAAGTGTACACGGTCAACGAAGTAAGTAGGCCGAACCACGACCTGGAGAACGAAGCCTTGCTGAACCACACTAATCTTCGCAGTGAAATAATTCAATGGCGATCCGAGAATCCAGGTTTCACCTGGTTCAGTGACGATAATTTGGCACATAGTGCCGTCGCCAATGATGGAAATCACATCTTGATTTCTCAAGAAGATCTTCAGGGCATTTTTAACTCACTGAAGAAAAAAAAGTCAATGGGAATCGATGGAATACCGAATATTGTGCTTCGTCAACTTCCCCCCGATATAGTACAGATTTACACAACACTGTTTAACAATATGCTAAGTAATGCATATTACCCAAAGCACTGGAAAACAGCTGTTGTGCAACCGATCCCTAAACGGGACAAAGACAAATCTATTCCAACAAATCTCCGTTCGATCAGTCTTCTTCCGTGCATAAGCAAGGTTTTCGAAAAGATAGTCATTCGAGTTCTGAAACAATGGGTAGAGGAAAATAAAATCATACCGGACAACCAATTCGGATTCAGGGCGGGGCATGAAACCATACATGCCGCGTCCAAACTGGTGTCCGACATTCAATGGAATAAAGGCAAAAAACAATGCACGGGTGCCTGCCTGATTGACTTGGAGAAAGCGTTCGACACCGTTTGGTTGGAGGGCCTCTTCCTCAAGCTGGTCAGGCTTGGTATAAGTAAACCATTACTATACATAATCTATGACATGATAATAGGTAGAAAGTTCGTCGTAAAAAGTGGCGACGTAACTTCTACCACGGTCTTTGACATTAAAAATGGTCTGCAACAGGGGGCTATTGGGTCGCCGATCTTGTTCTCAATATTCACTGCAGAACTTATAGGTTCCATGCCGCACTTAATTGCGTACGCCGACGACCTAGTAGCGTACAGATCAGGTCCGAAGGTCGAGGTAATAAATAGCCTGTTGCAGCGTGACTTCGAAAAAATTCAGCGATTTTGCGACGACTGGAAGTTGGTTATCAACTTCTTGAAGTGTGAAACTATCCTTTTCAGGACCCCGCTGTACACGGCTTCGTGGGATACTCGCCTAAACTGGCGCAAGTTCGGCATAGTTGACCCGCAAGGACAGCCGTTAGCTGTGAAAAGTGTAGTAAGATATCTTGGCATTTGGCTGGATCAATATCTGTATTTTGACAAACATATAGATATTGCTCTGGCAAAAGCCAGAAACGCCTTTGCTGCGGCAAGGAGGTTATTTTTCAGTAGCCAACTTGATACCAGGGTGAAGGTAATCTGCTACATGGCTCTTATCAGGCCAATCATGGCGTACGGTTGTCCATTGTGGTTCAACGTGAGTCCTTCCCAGATGGAAAAGATGAGGCTGTTCGAGAGACAGTGTCTTCGGACCTGTCTCCGGTTGTATCGTACACCCGAGTCTGAGTACAAGAAGTACTATCCTAACGAAGTCCTGTACAACGAGGCAAACGTGAACAGGATAGATAATTTTATTATTAAGCTGATCAGAAGGCACATTGCACGAGCTATGACTTCTTCCAACAGTCTGATCTTCGGGGCTTACTACCCCAATATTATGTACCATGAAAGGGTGCGCCTTAACGGCTTTATTCCTCCCGAAGCATTCCTCTATTTAGACACGATTGGCCTAATACAGGATACAGACGGATGCCCTGTAATCTTCCATGTCGTACGCCGAACAGTGGACAGGCGACTCCAATACGAACCGGATGTCGCTCGCACCCACGAGGATCTTCTTCGGTTCAGTCGAGCGATCCCCGCTCGAGATAGAAAGCAGTCTGCCAAAGATCGGCAATTTTACTGGTGGTTACACCAAAACCAGTCTCCGCCACCGCTGGCCTTTTTAAACGACCCGGGAGTTGACCATGGTGGCCAGCTTACATAGGTTTTAAGGTAGTTAATAAGAAGAAAAAAAAAAAAAAAAAAAAAAAAAAAAAAAAAAAATATATATATAAAACAAAAAACAAAAAAAGGTGCACCACGGCGTATAAATTATATATGTTAAGCATATAGATAACATATACGCCCTGGTGCACGCGTCCGTACTGTTACGGACATAATTAAGATAGTCCTAAGTTTTATGTTATTGTAAGTTAGTATAAGGTAGGTTAAGTAGTTTATAGTAGGTAGGTATAGTAGTATATAATAAATGAATCAAGCTTGTCAGGAAAGACTAAAAAAAAAAACAAGTAGATTAAGCCGAAAGGCACATTTATGATTTTAGATTAGATTAGCTTAGAGTACCCGCATAGGGTCAGTAGGTTAGTATTAAGAACAATACATGAATTGTTAAGTTAGTTAAGCTAGTTTTAAGTTATTTTGTCTAGCATGTAAGTTACATTTAAGACAAAAAAAACAAAATTACACAAAAAAAAAAAAAAAAAACAGTTGTGTTCAAAATAATAGTAGTGCGCTTAGTTATATTGGTTATTTAAGATTTGTCGAATGACAACTTATTTTTGAATTTCATGTACATACAAAGTTTTTATTCTTAATTATAGATATAAAAGTTGTATTTTTAACAAAATAATTCATTCTTAATTGACAACATTTATAGGTTGGAAATTAAAAATATAAAGCAACAAAAAACTACAAACAGAATTTCCCTGTTCAAAATAATAGTAGAGTAGTAATTATTAGACATCAGACAAAAAAATGGGTTTTAAACAAAAGTTATCCTTAATACTTAGTTGTAAACCCCTTATTCTCTAGGACTGATTTGCACCGACGTGGCATGGAGTCCACCAAATCCTTGCATCTGTTGGTTGTATTATTCTGTCACGCGCTTTGATCTACTTGCCAAAGTTCTCTATTATTGGTTGGATTTGCGTTCGCCACTGCTTTCTTAAAGTCACACCACAAGTTTTCTATGGGGTAAAGGTCTGGTGAATGTGCGGGCCACACCATAACATTAACGCTATTGACGCGAAACCATTGCTTGGCTTTTTTGCTGGTATGTTTCGGGTCATTATCTTGCTGAAATCCCAGATTAAAGGCATTTCATATTCTGCGTAAGGCAACATTACCCTTGCAAGAATATCAACATATAATAACAGTGTGGTCCATGATCCCAGAAAAAGATGGATAGGCCCAACACCTTGGTAGGAAAAACAGCCCAAAACCATTATTTTTGAACCGCCGTGTTTTATGGTCTTTAAAGTGTATTGAGGGCGATATTCCGTGTTTTTTAGGACGGCGAACATATTGACGGGACCCACATGCCACAAAACGAACAATTTTGCTCTGTCCATAATACATTGCGCCATTTTTCCACAGGCCAGGTGATGTGTTCTTTGGCAAAAGCTATCCTGCTGCTATGTACTTTTTAGAGAGTAATGACACCTTGCGGGGACTACGAGCGTATAGTCCTTCATTTAACAGCCGCCTGCGGGCACTAATACTTCCCAACTCCTTTTGGATGACATTTGAAGGTGCAGAGGGGTGCGTCTTGCTATATCTTACAATTCGCCTGTCCTCCAATGCTGATGTTTTTTTCTTTTCGTCCACGGGATTCGGGCTTAGGATGGTGCTTAATTGCGTTAGCAATCATTGGGCATATGATTTATTGAACTTCTCTATAGGTTTTTCCATCTGCTCTTTTAAAATTAATTTTCTCTCCTGCTTTGTGCAATGCTTATTGCGACCCACTGTTTAATTAAAAGTTCAAGATTCTATAATCTATAATCTAAATTAAAAATTTTTTTTTTCTTACATTTATGTTTTTACCTTTCAATTAAATTTTTTAAGTCAGTTAATTAGAAACTACTATTTTTTTGAACAGCACTTCGCCAAACTTTTAACGACTGACTTAGTCGCGCAGCAAAAATCTGCTGTGTAAAGCGATACTGAGAGTTAACACTTAGAGAACGTAGTGTTTTGTGTGCTCTGGGATGGAATTTTTTTCCATCGATTGCGGACGACTTAAGTTCTATTGGCGGGAAATTGGAAAAGGAAGGTGTTGTTTCAAGAATGGTATAGGATTGATTTTGTCAGGATTAAGCATTAGGCCATTTTCTGTAGCCCAATTGGCAATAGAGCAGAAATCCTCGATTAATTTAGCAACTGAGTTTTCTACCATACCAAGAGAAAAACTTAATTAGATTTGGACATAGTCTGTATAGATATGAAATGTACAATAGGACAAAAACAGTGGATAAAGACAGTGATTGATAAATATTGTAAATAATAACGGACCGAGAATGGAACCTTGAGGAACGGCACAAAACAATGACACTTTTGAATTATGGAAAACAGCTTGGAATCGGGTAGTAAGACGAACGAATTGATTTATTAGCGGGATTGAATACAGAAGTTGAATTGGGTTGAAAGTTTTTGACAATATATCTTTGAGTCTTCTTCAATAGCTCATACTATATCGTCCGTTGTTTTTAATAAGGCTGTGACACAGCTAAGTCCTTTGCGGAAACCCGATTGCAAAAGATTTAGAAGATTGTGTCGTTCAATGCAATCTTTGATGCTTGTGTTTGTCTTTGATTATTGTGATGATACTTTGGAAACTTTCGGATTGCCGCTGTTTGAGAGTGGGAAGACCAGCCTCAACCACAATGTTGACGATAAGGGTTGTGCGGTAAGCGTTGATACTTACTGTTTTTGTGCAGATTTTATAATGTGTAGCGTGTATTTATCATAAATGTAGAGAACGTTGTTATATAGTTATATATGGCGTTAACAGTGTCACCATATCCCACCATATTTGCGGGATGTGCAAATACACAGGGAGCTAAGCTCTTAAGGTTGCATTATAAAAAAACATCGAACAACATTCTTCCAAATTGCATCTACCAAATTGCGATCGTTGTCCAATACTTTAGCGTTGCGGTATGGACGTTTGTACTTAGGTTCCAATTTTCTAGACGAATCTGTGGAGACAGGTTCATGTTTCACAACAATCAAATTCGTTACTTTTTACTTCGTGACGGGCAGCTGTTTTGATATGTTGTACGTTGTGTTTTTCGCAATATGCAGTAACTGATTTTGCTGTGAAGAAAGTTCCTTGATCAGTTGTGATTCGACTCGGAAGACCAAAATATTATGAGATTTCTGAGAGCGCTCATAGACTGGTAAGGGTTCCATTGTCCAGTGTATTCTTCAATATAACATATTTTCTGAAAGAATCAGCGACTGTAAGAATATACTGATTAAACTGTTTACTTTTCAAAAATGGTCTATGATTGTTTAAATGCAAAACTCTAAAAGTTATGATATTATCAAAATGAAGTCGTCCTTCCGTTTTACCTCCTGCACACTTATTGTGTACTCCTATGTATTCCTTTACATAAATGCTCACTTTGGGAAACGAAAAATGCTTTCGAAGGCAATCCCGTGTCTTATCCATTCCAAAATAGCCCATACCGTCATGGAGTCGTTGTTAGTGCAGCTTAAATGCTTGCCGAAGTTGCTTTTCTTGAAATGACTTTTTTTTTCAAATATTTCTTTCAGGTTAAGGTCTTGAAGTTGCATTGTTAGCAGCCAGTCGTTAGTAGTATCATATAAGTTGGTACTTGTACCACGGGTGCACGACTCAAAGAATCAATATGAGAAATTCGCGAGCACGACCTGTGGACAAACTCACAATTAAACTCCAACAGTTTAGACCACCAGCGAGCAATTGTGCGATTCAGTTCTTTCTTTAGCTTTGTTTTTGCATCACAGTCCGTTACAATACGAAAATGCTTTCCTAACAAATATACGCCAGTGTCGTAGCGAGGGCTGGTAAGGGGAGGCACAGGCCGCGGGTGGCACTCTGAGGCTGTTATATTTCCTTTTAATATATGACACTTACAAAACGGATTCTTTTTTGAGTCCAACGAATTTATTTACAAACTTTACCAGTATTTACAGTCAGTAATCAGACTGATGTGTTGCTTAATAACTAAATTCTATGAATACTGCTCTCTACTCAGCTCCTCAGCCCAGTATGCCTTGTCGACAGCACTTTCCCTTGTCATTCCCTCTTGTATCGGTTTTGGTTCCATGTTCTGTGTTCTCAAAAGTCTACATATATGCAGAAAAAAGAACACAATAACAACACTCAGCGGCTAGCTCCACTCAAAGAAAGAATGAGAGTCCTTGCACTCATTTGCTTCAGGAGCAAGCCCCAGGAGCTTTGCCATCTATTCCTATCGATGCCCTCTTAACCGAAAAAACACTCCAGACTTCATCGATATGAAAAATGGCAAATTATACAAATTAATCGCGTAAAGTCTTACAGATGCTAAACTCTACCCACTACACAAAGTCTGTAGAAGAGGTTGAAAAACCGCCAAAAAATTAAAAGTGAAAAGTACAATTTTCCACTTTATCCATTGTCTCACAGACTTAAATATTTCTATTCCGAAAGCGTACAATTGTAACACAGATAACTCACCCTGGCTATACCCGACATCAACAACAGCTTTAGATAGCATTACAAATAACAATGTCATGACTCCTGTCTTTCAATATACACCCATCAACTTCCGAAGAATCCACCTTGTATGGACCCCAGGTCACGTTGGTATAGCAAGAAACAAGAAGGCTGACAAGACTGCTGGTGAAGCCATAAAAATGCCATTAATTTTCACACCTCCCCACTTAGCATCGTCAATATACAATAACATTTCGAATGATCATGCGTTGGAATAACTCCAATTCTTTTTTGAGGTAACACAAAACAAAGATCTTGAAGTGCACAAATCAGCTGGTCCGACTGGTATTCCCCACATTCTTCTGAAGAGGTGTTCTTCTGCGTTGGCAAAACCGGGCGTAAGCTTTTTCATCTATTCTACTCTTTAGGTCTCATTCCGAGCAGATGGAAAACAGCATTTGTCCAGCCCGTCCCTAAAAAGGGCGAATCTTCGCCACCCACCTCGTACCGACCCATAGCACTTACGTCCCTTCTTTCTAAGGTCATGGAAACGCTGATAAATCGTCAGCTCAGACCGGCAGTGTGGTTTCCGCAGCAACAGGTCCACTCGTGATCTGATAGCTTATCTCACCGAAAAGTGGAACCAATCTTTGCACAATGCAGGCGAAAGCAAGATCGTTGCGCTTGGTATTTCCAAGGCATTCGACAGAGTTTGGCATCAAGCTCTCTTGTCGAAAATGCGTGCCTATAGTCTCGATGAATCTCTTCTTCAATGGATTAGAAATTATCTTTCGAACCGTTCAATTCATGGTGTTTTGGATGGGTTCAACTCTGATATCCACCAAATAAATGATATAAATGATCTCATGTCTGCTACTTCTAATCTAATCCATTCCCTGATGACAGTACCCTCAGCTTTTCATATTCGTTCTAAGACTCACGACCCCGCCCTTCGGTCGTAGAATTGGAACGGCAGCGTATGTTAAGCACATTGAATTCCGAACTTGACAGCAAAAACTCAATGCTGCCTGCTGTCATTCAAGCGAACCCTTGTTAATCAGCCATTATCCATGGCACCTGTGTCGATGAAACCGGAAAGCTTTCCATCATTGGTATGTGTATCAACACAACACTTGGTTGGGACGAACACATATTTGAGGTCGCCAAAAATGCTGCGAAATGTTTAGGTTTCCTCAACAGATGCAAGAAATACTTCAACCCTTTTGATTTGGCTTTAATTTATAAGGCGTATATACCCGAAACTTGAGTACAACGCTCATATCTGGTCTGGTGCCCCCAAAACCACCCTGCACCTACTAGATAGAATACAAAAGCGAGCGATAAAACTTATAGGAGACAACAATATTGCAGAGTCACTTGCCTCGCTAGAACATCGACGCACCGTCTCGTCTCTATCCGTGTTTTATCGCTATTTTAACAAACGATGCTCAAGGGAGCTTGCCAACTGCATTCCTCCTCTCCATGAATTCACCGCAATACCCGTCTTGCCAGGAACCCTTAAGCCTACTTTCGGACGCACAGTTAAATTTAGCGACTCGTTCATTAGCCGCACGACACGAATATGGAATGCTCTTCCCAGGACAATATTTCCCCCAGAATACAATCCGCAGATATTTAAAACCAATGTGCACAGGTACCTCCTCTCCCTTTCTCCCTCCACACTTTCGGCCCGTGCTGTGTCTTGAGCCCGGACTCTTAAGGGTACTAACAATCCCTTGTGCGCGCGCAAATTATAAAAAAGGATACACCGCCAACTATGCATCTACCAACATACGTTAACTATCTAGCATTTATTACTACATTGTCACGTCACCAAACAGCACTTTTCAAACAACATTCCTACTTTACAAACCCTATTAGTCACACCATCGAACTCAGTGCTTTTTCCACTATTAGGAAAACAGAAATTATCAGCCAGTCAAATTTAACCAAACCAAAACAAACTAACAAGCAGTTTTAACATAAGCCATATGGGCTCTGCTCCCCGTCGTCATGTAGTTTGGACTGTAAATATTTATTTTATTTAATAAATAAATAAATAAAAAAAATTAATCATACGCCAAGTTAAGACTTTGCGGTAAATGCACGTGAATAACCTGCTTAACCATCCAATGAGCAGAGGCATAGTAGGCATAGACTCTGCCCAGACTCATACATATTAAATAAGTGTATTTCAGCACAGGAGATGGTAGGAGATGTACTGAATGTATTTTTACGTTATAGTTTGCAACCATACTTGTAATGATATCACCCTCAATGCTTTCTCGCTCCATTTCAATAGAATCGATAAACACAAACAAATTAGCACGTGTGCCAAACACTATTCACTAGCGGCAGAAAAATACCTCCCAGAATAATTATAAGGCAAGAAATACAATTCAATGAACCAATATTGCTAACCAGCAGTTTTGACGATAGAAAACCAATATAATACCAAATCACCAGCCAATTTACTTACGATATTCGCACTCATGATTCACAACATTTTTTTTTTCTGTATAAATATTTTTCTGTATAAATACCTACGAGGGGCGTTCAATATATTCTCGGTATCGATATGAAGGAAAATGCGAATTCAATTTAAATTGTTTTTATTTTTCAATATAATCTCCCCTAACATCAATGCATTTGTTACATCTTGAGATAAGCTTTTTTAAACAATCAAAAAAATAAAATTTCCTCTTTCTCTGCAAAATACCCATTTATTGCCGACTTGAGTTCTTCATCATCCGAAAATCTTTTTCCACGAAGACATTTTTTCAAATCCGGAAACAGGAAATAATTACTAGGGCAAGGTCTTTAAGTCCCAAAGAACTGTGGCCATAAGCTTTCCGGCAGACGGAGTGACTTTGAACTTCTTCGGGGGGTCTGTGCCTTTTTTATGCCACAGCATGGACTCTTGATTGCTTTCAGGGTCATAGTGATGGACCCATGTTTCGTCACCAGTAACAATTTGATCCATAACACCGTCGGCGTTCTCACTACACATCTCCAAAAGCTCTCTACAGCATGCGATTCTCACTTTTTTCTGAGGCGCTGTGAGCATCCGTGGCACCCACCTTGCACTGACCTTTGAAAGGTTAAAATGGTCATGAAGAATGGTGTGAATGGTACCAATTGAAAGCTTGGTGATCTCTGCCATCATTTTCACATTTATTCGGGCATCCTCAAGAACAAGCAGTAGCCGGGGCGCTGGAGCGGGGGTCGTCTTCAATGCTCTCTCTGCCTCTCTTGAACTCACTTGATAATGAAGGTGCGGAACCCTGGTAAACAGCCACCATATCTTCATAAATAGTTTTTTGACTTTTTCCTTGCTTAGTGAGAAATTTAATTACAGCGCGATGCTCAATTTTCACGATCATCGTCTCAGTTGCCATTATGATTCTGTTTAACTAGAGATAAAACGCGAATTAATAGTCACATTTATATGAAATTTTACACGAATGCATTAAAATGATAGTATTACTTGATAAATAATTCAATTTATATATACAACCACAGCTTCACCCCGATACCGATAATATATTGAACATCGAAAACGTATTGTGAAAATGTCATGGACTGCTGCTACTCAAAAATATCAAGAAAAAAACGTAAGCACATTTCAAAGAAGATTTGCTCTGGATACATGTCACCCTAATTTTTATTTTATTTGTGCCGCTGTGATTGTACGATTTCGTTCATTAAAATTTCAAATCAAATTCGTCGTAAGGAAAAAATGTTATCGATGAAAAACCATAGAATCTGAAATGATGTATCCAGTTTTGCTCCCTACTATATATACAGCAAATAACTCACGAGATATGTAACACCCTGTGATATTGTGGCAATGAATAAATATGTTACACCTTATATACTCATGTATTTATACAGACATACGAATGAGAAGAGATAAACAGCCGAACGCCATGAAAAAGCATCAACAGCAGTCCTATACGCGTGTGAATTCAAACAAACATTGCGACGACGTGGAAAAGTGTACCAATAAACTGAAATGTAAAAATGAGCTACTGCCTGGGACTGCAACTGAGTGAGACTGTGTGCGACAGACACTGTATGGATCATTGTATCTAACTGGGACTGTGATTGAGTCTTTTATCGAAACAGTACTTAATCGAACCATTCATCGAAGTAGAATATAAATTGAAGTTACGGAGCGGACAGAATTTGTGAATCCCATGTGCACTTTCAAGCCTTGCAGGGATTATGACATCACATTCAACTCAAATAATATGTTTAAAAGCGGTTAAGTGCCTCTGTGTACTTACAAGGGAACTCAGTATTGGGTTGGAGGGATCCTCAATTTGATTGGCTGTCAGAGTAGCTTAGCACTGCAGGAAGTTCCAGATCCCTTCTTTTAAGCGAACATGGTAACACTTTCCTCAGTCGGGAACCTTTTGGGACTTCCTTATATAATATTTTGCCAGACTTAAGTGTCCAAAATGTCCGCCGTTCAACTGAGTGCCGCCCCCTGTAGGAATCCTAGACGCTGTGATCTACATTAAAGCCGTGAATTTGTCAATGATTTTCTATCGTATAATGTATTCATTTCTGCGGATATCCACGTCACAGCCCCAAAAAAGCTACATTGCAGTCTTGTATGGCATTATTACTACGCTGAACGAAGCACGGGTTCTATGTAAATAACAATACGAGCGAGTATAACTGACTTGCAACTGTATCCCGTGTGCGTTGATTGTTGAGAGATTACGATTTAAGATTGTTTTATTTCCTTGACGACAATCAAATTAATCCACTTAATATGTACGTACATGTATATTTATAAATACATGTACATATCTGTATATATCAATTACTGCGAATTAATTTGTTAATATTGTAATGCTAATTCAATGTACCATTTGTTATTCGGAAATAATAGATCCCAGGAATGTCTATTTCAGGACAGAAATTTAGACTATGGACAATAATAAAATAAAATTTGTGTACAGTAAATGACGGACAATAATGCTCGCACATAGAGGGTCTTCGAATCCGAACCTCCTGGCTCGAGAAAGAGAGGAAACTCTGATCTTATTTATGAGGACCGAGTCATCGTGGACGCAAGACAGCTTGGTATTGTTGACTGCAAGCACCATCAGCGATGCCAGGTGGAGGGATTTTCCCCGTTTTTCGGGATTTTTCTATCAAAAAGGAAAAAAGGGGAAAACAGCTTAGAAAACGGAGAAAAGAAATAAACTAGTCTCTGATACCTAAGTAGTAATAAAAGCTAAGTAAATTACCGAAATTTCTTCATAACTTCATTTTTCAAACAGCGGCGAAGTCTTAAAACTATTTGGTTTTATTAACGCAAATAGTATAAGGAATAAATCATTTTCGTCGTAAGTCCCATATGCAAATTTTGTCACATTTTAAGTCGCTCAGAATTAAATGATTTAGATTTAGAGTACGTTTAGGAATGTGTATAAATGCCTCTCAAATATCCTCAGAAAACAGGCAAACATTTTAGAGTGAAATTTTGTCTACGAGACTCACGATGGAAACGAAATGTTCCCCAAGATAAACAAATTAGTGTAATTTTTTTATATCTTACACATAGTGGAGCAGGTGCTGAAAGAATTCTTCGCACAAGGAATTGCTATCTCTTGTCATTCGCATTTAATGAATCTGTGAACGACTGATGAATTTTTATAAGACAATAAAAGATTAAAGTGGCAAGATACAACTCTAATTTGTGTTAAAAAAATTAATTCTTATTTTGCTATTA
The DNA here is from genome assembly GCA_905231855.2 of Eristalis tenax. Lineage (NCBI taxonomy): Eukaryota > Metazoa > Arthropoda > Insecta > Diptera > Syrphidae > Eristalis > Eristalis tenax. The sequence goes on along the minus strand of HG993124.1, from coordinate 101,503,006 downwards.
GCAACAATATTCACAAATTGGATTCATTACCCATGATATTTAATAAAATTAATAAAATGTATTGTTATTTTTTATACTTTGAGAGTTAATTTAATATGTTCCATTTCAGCGTTGTAAAATATTGGGTCTATAACTTAATTCGTGCGGTTTGTTAAGTGATGGCGTAACTTGTATTATTCCATTGGCGTTGGAAACCTGCTGTCATTGTACGTCATTTCACTATATGTCATTCATTTGAAGCGTAAACAATAATATTTTTTTTTTCACTCAAATATGTCGAACTTTGTGCCTGAAAAGGGTTCTCGTGGGGAGTTCTTCTTCATTACTTTAATATGAAGAAAACTGCTGCCGAAAGTCATCGTATTTTGGTGGAAGTTTATGGTGAACACGCGCTAGCTGAGCGAACGTGCCAAGAGTGGTTTGCACGATTTAAAAGTGGTAGTTTTGGCTTTTCAAACCCGAATATCCATGACGCGTAGATAATGCTCTGTATTTGGTGGGATCAGAAGTGTGTGCTGTATTAAGAGCTGCTAAAACCGGGTGAAACCATCAATGGACGACGCTACCCAACTCAATTAATCCGTTTGAAGAGAGCAGTAGCCGACAAACGCCCGGAATATACGACCAGACACGATTTTTTCCATCATGACAATGCTCGGCCCACAATGCTATTCCGGATAAGAAATATTTTGGAAAACAGTTGATGGAAAGTTTAATACCACCCGTCTTATAGCCCAGACCTTGCCCCTTCTGACTACCATTTGTTCCGGTCGATGCATAACGCCCTCACTGAATTGCGGTTCACATCAGAGCAGAATATCAAAAATTGGCTTCATTCATTCTTGGCTGCCAAGCCGGCGCAGTTCTTTTGGGATGTGATCCACAAATTGCCAGAAAGATGGGAAAAAGCCATAGCTTCAGATGGGCAATACTTTGAATAATACTATTGTAAAGGGTGATTTTTTAAAAGCTATTGGAAAGTTTTAAAAAAAAAACACATAAAATTCAGAAAAATGCGGTACGGTCCATATAATTTAATGTTTGAAGATTATTTCATGCAAATGTTGACCTTGACTGCGCCTCAAATGGTCCAACCGCTTAGTCCAATTTTGGCATACTCTTTCCAACATTTCGGCCGGTATCTCACGAACAAATGCTTCAATGTTGTCTTCCAATGCGTCAACTGAAGCGGGCTTGTATAGACATGAGCTTTAACATAGCCCCACAAAAAATAGTCTAAAGACGATCTAGCACGATCTAGGCGGCCCATTGACCGGTCCCGAACGTGAAATAAAATGTTCACCGAACTCGCCTCTCAGTAAGTCCATTGTTGCGCGTGCTGTGTGGCATGTGGCACCGTCTTGTTGAAGCCACATGTCATGCAAGCCAAGCTCTTGCATTTTGGGCAAAAAAAAAAAGTTGGATATCATCTCCCGGTAGCGCTCACCATTCACAGTTACGTTACGATTCGCATCACCTTTGAAGAAGTACGGTCTAATGATGCCACCAGCCCATAAACCACACCAAACTGTGACTTTTTCTGGATGCATTGGTAGCTCTTGCAATGCTTCTGGCTGATATTCACTCCAAAATCGACAATTCTGCTTATTAGCGTACCCATTGAGCCAAAAATGAGCTTCGTCTAAACTGACCATAAAATGGAAGAAACGCGCGATGAACTTTCTTAGCAGAGCACGCCAAGACAATAAAATTCAATAATTTGCAAGCGTTGTTCGTTTGTAAGACGATTCATGGTTAAATTATAGACCAAACTGAAGATGTTTGACAGTGAAACAAAACACGAAACGTGCGTCAGCTGTTTAAACCAGTGACGCCAAAAAGATAATACCTAAAAAATCACCCTTTACATGTTTTTCGTTCAAATTTTGAAAAACCGCACGAATTAAGTTATGAACCCAATAAATTTCGCGTTTATTCCTCAATGCAAAAAATAGTAATAAAATTAAACGGGGAAAACGAAGCATGGGAAAGGAGATAAAAATGTTTTTGCATGCAAAAAATGAGAATTTGCAAAAACCTGGAAACAATGAGCAGCATTTCAAGGCCGTCAACTATGGAACGCAGCGATTGCTCAGGCTCACACCCTCCATGGGTCGTAGGCCTATTAAGTTATATCAAATTATTTTAATAACAACAAAAGCATTTAACGTTTAAAAAACAAAATACAAATTATCCTTCGCGAATATATCCTAAATACGATAAAAGAGAAAAAATGCCATAATGTGCAAAATCATATAAAAGAAGTTCAATGAGGAAAGTAATAGTAATAAGAGCCGAATGGGGAGAAATCAATTCAAGCTTGAAAAATAATTCTTAAAATAAAAAATAATTCAGTATGGTTCTTGAATATGGTATCCTCAAGACTATATATACATTCACTGCCCTAATCTATCTCTAAGAATCTTTACATCTTCTTCTCATGTTGGCCTGGCAGATTAGGTTAGGATGTTGGTAGATGGTCCTGTTGCACCCATTGTGGTGCCCATTGAGGCAATGTTACCTATTGTCTCCTACTTCGTGCTTGATGTTGTTAGCATTGGTAAAGTTGCGGTTTGATCGAAAGATTTAACGATCGATGTGATGATGGTGACAAATTGTTGGGACAGGATTTCTGCAGGTGGTCAGAGTGTTCTCAGATATGAGCTGCGGATGCTACTGAATTTGCTGTCGGGTGCGTTACCGGAAGATGCTACTGTTTATATTTGCAGTATGCTGATCAGTTAATCATGGAGATAGTTTGGGCTAATGCTGCCGAATGTTGAACTGATGTTTTGTACACTTCTTAGAACTGTACTGGATCTTTATGGTGTTAACTTATATTCATTTATACAGTAATACTGTTCAGTATCAATTAGGTCTTTTTTAATAATTTGGGCACGCACAAGTTACTAATACCCTGAAGTGTCCGGGGTCAAGTCACAGTACGGGCCCAAGCTATAGATGGGGAAACAGAGAGGAGGTACCTGTGTACATTGGGAAGAGGATTCCATAATCGTATGGTGCGGCTGAAAGAAAAGAGTCTCTAAATTTGACTTTGCTTCCGAAAGTAGGCTTAAGGGTAAATTGATGAGCAGTCCTGGGAATTCATGGAGAGGAGGAATGCCGTTGGCTAGTTCACTTGAGCATAGTGATAAAATACGGACAAAGAAGAGACGTCGGTGTTCGAGCGAGTTTAATGACTCTGCGATATTGTTGTCTCCTATAAGTTTTATCGCTCCTTATTTCACCTCCATTGTGCAAATATTAGTTCCATTTTTCGGTGAGATAAGCTATTCTCACTGACAACGCTCAATAAGTAATTACTGTAAAGAAAAAGCTTCAAAACCTTGCCCGTTCGGAGTCGGCATAAAACTATAGGTCCCTTTCAGTCGTGAGAGAATAATAGCCTGCCCAACATAAGTGGTTACTGAGAAGATAGGCCTGGTCCTCTACGAGCGTGCTATGTACCTACAGTTTCATGCCAACTCCGAACGGTTAAGATTGAGAAGCTCTTTCTATCATCATCATCATCACCATTATCTTCTGTCCCGTATGCTCCACTAAAGGAGTCGCGGGAGTAAACCACGCACAAGAGATTTCCTGGCAACTCGATCCTCCGCCATCGACCTTAGAGTTTTTGGACTTGGTTCAACCACCTCGTCCTGGGTCTGCCATGCAGTCAACACCCGCCTCAGAAGTCGCGTTGAAGGGGATATTCGGACCAAGTAACCAAACCACCGAAGCATTGCCCTTTCCGTTCGAAGAAGCAGCTACTCAATGTAGAGTTTCTCGAGTACTGCCGTGTTTCTCACCCTATCCCGCGAGTAATTCCCACAAATTCAGCGACATGTATGACTTGGACTTCATGACCATCGGTGAGAGTTGGAATAAATACTGAGTTGAAAACCGCTAACTTGGTTTTGACACCAAGCTCGGCATTCCTGAATACAGATCTACCACGCTGCTTCAAAAATTTACCCAGCTTGACCAATCCATCACTGGTGAAAAAGACCCCGCTTCAATGGGACTCCACTAACCTGTAGAGTGCATTGAACAGGCGGTCTGGAGATGACCATAACCTCCGATATGTCCACGTTGAACTTCATTCCAGCATCAGCACATAAGGCGACAAACCTATTGAGTGCGCGCTGGAGTTCCGTCTGGCAAGATGTGAGGATCACTAAGTCATCTGCACAAAGAAGATGACTTACCCTCAACTCTCCCAATGTGAAACATTCCTCGCCTCGGCTGCGCTACAACATCCAGTCCACATTTACAATGAAAAGGAGAGGTGACAACGCCCACGGTGAAGGGTGCTGATTTAGCACCGTTAACACGAACACAGCTGCTACAGTTTGTGTATAGAGACTGAATGGCCCTCAGAAGAGGACCTTCAATCCCCCATACTTCTGCAGAACACTCCAGAGTTTACCTCGAGAAACTCGGTCGTATGCCTTTCCCAAATCCACAAACAACTGTTGGCATATTTCCAAGCCTTCTCAAGAACCATTCTTAGAGTGAAAGTTGGTCGGTTGTACCCATAGCTCTAGAACGCGCTTCCAACACCTTAGCGTATACTTTCCCGGGGATACCTAAAACAGATATGCCCCTGTAATTGGAGCAATCTCTTTTGGCCCTCTTCTTGAAAAGTGGAACAATCACCCTGTTTGCCAATCGCCAAGTGTCTCACCACGTTCCCAGGCCGCATTATTGACACGAGAGAGCAATAACACACAATAACACAACTTTACCCATTGCATTAAGCATTTCTGGCCAGATTTCATCCACAACGGCGGATTTGCCAACTTGCAGCGATTCAATCGCGACTCTCTACCCCACTCAAGACTACGGGCTTGTCATCCACAGTGCCCTCTTCGGGATTGGGCAGCTTCGAAAAGTGCTCGGCGAATGGTTTGCCAGAACACCTTTTTCGCAGATCTATTGTCGCTTTCTAACTTCTCGTCGAACTCCTTGCAAGACTTGTCTTTAGCTACTCGTACGGTCACGAGAAGCAGAGTCCCGCAAGAGAATCCAGTCTCTGTATGTCTTCTTCTTCTCTCTGATGGCTTCTTGACCTCCGGGCGTTTTAAGTCACGTAGTTCTTTTCTCACCACCAGCCGCCACTCAAAGCCGGAGTAAACCGCGCAGAGGCAGCTGCAAATAATTGCCATTCATCCTCCGCTATGGAAAAGTTGGAAGTCGCTCAAACTTTTCAGATATGTGCCGTGCAAAATTTAGGCGCAATTCACTGTTCTGTAGTTTCTCCCACCACATGCGTGTAACCACTCTCGGCTTCTGCCTTGGCAGGAGAGGTACAGTGTACCTCTATTTAGACAAGCTTTTTCTAGGCAGATATTGTTACACTTTCTCAGTGACTCGAAAGAAGGCCCCACTTCTGAGAGAGAATCATTTTGGTGTACCAGAAATCGAACTCAGGTCGTCTGCTTACATTAATTAAATAGGGTGGTTCTTCGCGAGATTGAACTTTGTTTTGTATTTCTATCGATCTGAAACCCCATGAACTAGAAATGGTTAGCTTATTTTTAATACTTTATAAATATTAAATAAAAAAATAACCGAAATGTTTTCCAATGTTACTATCAATTGCCTGACACAAAATTACTCTTCTCTTTCGTAAACCGAATGTCTAATGGTCATCACACCATGTCCGTGTTGGTCTTCTGGTTTTTCATAAATCCTTGTCGGCATTCCTAGCAATGAGTATGAAGATCTTTCTCTCAGTTTTATTATTATTATGTGCATCTACTTGTGTTCTGTGGGAATATACCTCACATATTTGTAAATTTTGACAATATATACAGCAGTACATTTTCATCAAGTGACAAAGCAAGCTACAACTGTTTTATCTGAAGTAACTCTTCACATTCGCACTCCAATGGACACCATAACTTCAGCTTTTCACGTAAAGCAATACAATTTTGATCCCAATAATACACTACACAAACTCACAGTCGATATGAGCAACACCAAAATTCCAATGTACAACGTCACCCACAATATGCTCCGACAATTCAGACGTAAATATCACGTTGCCTGCCCAATACCAAAATAAGAATTTAAAATTTGACTTATGTACTTATATTCGTATATCTTTTCTGTATTGTTAGATCTATTTCCACTTATGAGCCTTCCACTCGAATGCAATTTCCAATTTAGGAGAAATGCCAAGCAATTTAAAAAATGTTATCGAGAACTGCAATTTTTTTTATAGAATTTGAGACAACACACCAAACTAAAATCAAGTTGGTTGAAAGGTAGGGGCCGTATTGATGTTCAATGTTTAATTCAACTGTCTAGTGCTATCACCGGGTTGTTGGTTCGTGTGTCCTGTTGATCCTTTTGAGATGGGATTTTGGTGTGGTAGCAGATGGAGCCTCGATGGAAGACTGCTATCGCTGCTCTGATAGAAGAGAAAATGATCAAGCTCATTGTTGGAAGCCTTGATGAATTTCTACGTATAACCAATACGTGCTTTAGAGATTTTCTTGATTTATAACCTTGACCCTGACATCGTTCAAGTAGACACCAATTAATCTTTACGCACGGATCTCTTCCCGACGCGTCATGTTAGCAATTGTTGTGGACAAGAAATACTGTTTAGTATTAATAGGAAGCCAATATGCCGATATGTTGGCCTGCGTAATCTGATCGATGCTGATCTGTTATCTCATTGAGGATTGGTCCTATGTGTATTCGCGTTTATGATTGCAATTAATGCAGATTTATTGTTCTTTTGATTCAATAAATTCTGGCCACGACGATGTTTAGTTGATTATATTCATTCTGTGATTCTTTAAGGGATTTAAATTAGTGTTGGTTGATTTGAAAAAGCGTTTGTTAGACAACCAAGAGATCTAATATAGAACCTACGTACATATTATTATGGACATGTGAGAGGGAGCAAAGATAAGAGTAAGATATCCTGCCGGAGTCACCGAGGAGTTTCCAATCAAAGTCGGTGTACACCAGGAGAGCGTTTTAAGCCCATTGCTGTTTATTGTCCCTGTTATTGATCCTTGATTTTATGCTTGAAGGAAAAGTGACGGACCCAAAAGTGCATCAGTTATTCTTTGCTGACGATGGAGCCATCATAAGTGATGATCAAACTTCCCTGCAGCTAGCACTTGATGTGTGGGTGGATGTTCTGGAAGGGAATGGGTACCCCATTAGCCAGAAAAAGACCGAGTGCTTGTGCTGCCTTTCTCCGATCCACTCAGGCCAATTCCTGATGTGTGCTTCCCAAGTGCGAAAAGTTCAAATATTTGGGAACAATGATCAATAGCGAAGGAACCTGTGACACATAAGCGTAGGGTGGATGAAGTGGCGGGAAAACTCAGCCATCTTCTGTGACTGGAAAATGGCCCCTAAGCTGAAGGGAAGGCTCTACACCGCAGTTGTACGTCCGGCGCTCACATACGGTTCACAATGTTGGACATCGTACAAAGAGTATGCAGACAAATTAACGGCAACTGAGATGAAGATGCTTCGCATGACGGTGGGATAGACTAAGAAGTTCAAAGATCCGAGGAAGCCTTCACGTCAAAGAACCGATATCCATGAAAGTAGAGCACGACCGGCTCACTTGGTATTGCCATGTTCAAAGGAGGGATCCCTCGAACCCCGTTAAAAAGGCAATGTCAATAAACGTTCCAACGCAAGTGCGAAAGAGAGGCAGGCCTAGAAACTCCTGGATCACACAAATGCAAAAACACCAGTATTTGATTGACCTCAGTGATGAAGTGATCCGCCATAGGGAGGCCTGCCGATATTTTGAGGTCGTATCGGCGAACATCACAGGCGGACCAGTAGGGATGCAGTAAAGTGGGAGGGTTATGATCCCCAAAATTCGGATCATAACCCCGTCGTTTAAAAGAAAGATGAAGATTCATTCTGTGTATGTTCGTTATATTAATGTTCCCTTGGACGTCCTGGTTATATATGTCTGTGAGCCACCTGCTTGCTTCGTTATCTTAACACCTTACCTAATAAGCTTATATAGTAATATATATGTTCCAAAAAGTATGTAATGTTGTGCAATGTGAGTCAAATCGTGGCAAATTCAATACTTGTTGAAAGGCACTATATTATGTTCTGCTAATCACGTAGCAAAACAAAAATGTTTCTATTTTAAGCTTATCACTCGTTTTGGTGATGCCTTTTAAATTAAAACACTTTCCGTTTTTCGGTTTGTCTCTTTATTCAACTGACCGATCACTTTCGCTTCTTTTCATAGTCTGTGTTTAATAGTAACTTATCCAACTCTGACCTAACCGGCAATCCTCTCTTTGTGGTATATGTACGTGTGTATCCTAATCTCTCTTTGTGCTCGTTTCTTTTATTTTATATTACTTTACTACACTATGTCCGTTATGGAGTTTGAAACCATCCATCAGATATAACGGTTTAATTTGAATGTAATATATTGCGCAGATGGTCGGTACTTAGACAATGCATTAGGTACATTCGGTCCATTCATTTTCGAGTCTACAGACAATCGCAATGTATGTACTGCTCTTCAAAACATAATAGAAGTCGGGTATCGGCTAGTTAATGATATGCATGAAGATACACACTCGTATGTAGCTCCAAATCGATCTGCACCTTTTACAATCATATCGGTATCGAAAACGTACTTTGTCGCGGTGTGTCAAATTGTATCATACTATAATTTTACTTCGCAAAAGAAACTTTGAAGAAAATTGAGAATATTTTGAATCGAAAAGAGGGATGAAATTTGGATTTCAGATTTTCTAGCTATGCCACAGGTTAACGTAATTACTTAGTAGGGACTAAGGAACTCTAGCAATCTCTTAACGTTTTTCTTTTCTTAAATTTTATGCATGGCAGTTGAAAATCTGCCATATTAACTTTAAAAAAGCATAGTATTTATATAAAAAAATAAAAATAATAAAATTATTTAAAAATAATAATTTCTTATTTATTGTATTTTTGTAGTATTGGGTCTATAACTTAATTCGAGCGTTTTTTTTTTTCAAAATTTGAACGTTTATTTATGAAAAACATGTAAAATAGAATTATTGAAAGTATTGCTATGACTTTTTCCCATAATTCTTCTATTTCAGTGAGGGCGTTCTACATCGACCGGAACAAATGGTAGTCAGAAGGAGCAAGGTCTGGACTATAAGACGGGCGGGGTAAAATTTCCCATCCACTGTTTTCCAAATAGTTCTTAACCGGAAAAGCAACTTGGGGCCGAGCGTTGTCAAGGTGGAAAATTATTGCCTCTTCAAACGGATTAATTGTGGTTCGGTAACGTTGTCCATTGATGGTTTCAATCGGTTTTAGCAGCTCATTATACAGCACACCCTTTTGATCCCACCAAATACAGAGCATTACCTTCGCGCCATGGATGTTCGGCTTTGCCATTGTTTTGGTTGGTCGGGTTTCACATATGATTTTTTGCGCTTGGGGTTGTAGTAATGGATCCATTTTTCATCACCAGTAACAATCCGATGCAAAAATTACTTTCTTTTGTGGCATTCCAGCAGCATTTCGGACACGCAAAACCGCCTTTCGACGTCTCTCGGCTTGAGTTCATGTGGAACTTGCTTTTGAATATATCCAGCTGCTTTTAAACATTTTGAAATGGCTGCTTGAGTGACACCCAACGATTGTGCGAGCCCTTCTTGTGTTTGGCAACAATCTTCATAGAGTAATGCTTTCAGTCCTGCATCTTCAAACTTTTTTGGCTACCCAGGACATTCATCGTCTTCCAAGCCAAAATCACAAAAATTTTAAATCGTGCAAACCACTTTTGGCACATTCGCTCAGCTAGCACTTGTACGATGACTTTCGGTAGCAGTTTTCTTCATATTAAGGTAACGAAGAAGAACTTCCCGCAAAAACACTTTTTCAGGCCCAAAGTTCGACATATTTGAGTGAAAAGAAATTATTGTTGTTTACGCTTCAAATGAATGACATATACTGAAATGACAGACAGTAATAGTAGCTTTCCAACGCATGTTCCAATGGAATGATACAAGTTACGCCATCTCTTAGCAAACCGCACGAATTAAGTTATAGACCCAATAGCTTAGTCAAAAATACCGTGACGGACAAAAAACAAATACCCTTGAAGCAAAAGTAAAGGGTGGTTAAATTTTAACAATTGCACCTCTCACGCTAGTCGACTTGCATTTACCCGCTTAGAAGGTGCAATTGACACAAGAACTAAAGCCTCTTGACTATTTCAAGCGAAATGGCAACAGTGGATGATCAATTTTCGAAGACAATCATCTTCAGTGATGAGGCACATTTTCACCTCAGTGGATTCGTCAATAAGCAGAATTGCCGCATTTGGGCGAATGATAATCCAAGAGTGATTGTCGAAAAACCAATGCACCCACAAAGAGTGACTGTTTGGTGCGGTTTATGGGCTGGCGTCATCATCGGGCCGTATTTTCCAAAATGAGGGCGGTCATGCAGTTACTGGGAATGGTGTTCGCTATCGTGAAATTATAACGAGCTTTTTACTACCCGAATTGGAACATATGAATGTGGGCGATATGTGGTTTCAACATGACTGTGCCAATGGCTCTTTTGCGCGACAAATTCAATGGCCGTGTTATCTCACGTGTGGCGATGTCAATTGGCCGCCAAGATCATGTGATTTGACAATGTTGACAACATTTTTTTCTTTGGGTTTATTTGAAAGAAAAGGTGCACGTCGATAAGCCAGCAACAATTCAAGAGCTAAAGGTTGAGATAATTCGGCACATTAACGGCACATTTGTACCATCGGATGAAGGTGTGCCGCCGAGATCGCGGCGGCCATTTGGCCGATATTTTGTGCCATGCATAATTGAACCATACCAATATTATCATAATAAAAAGAAATGACAATAATTTCCTAAATAATTTGTGTTTTATTTAAAATCAACATCAACATACTATTTAACCACCCTTTATATACCAAATTTCCATTATGACTATCTATATTATCTATATTCTATATCTATATTCCTATATCTTTATTCTATTATGAGCCATCACGCTATGCTGTAGTTGAAGTAATTGTTGAAAATGTAGAAAAAGACAGGAATCGTATTACAGCTCATAGATTTTTACATTGAAACATAAATGATAGTAATAGTTTTGTTGCTGCTGCTAAATGTGGCACTAAAAGGGACTAAGAACACGCAAACCAATTTGGAGGCGGCCCAATTTGAGATATAAATTATTAAACTAATGTATGTTATTGAAACCATCAATGGACACAACTACAATGATTGAGTGGTTAGTGGCTTCAACAGAACAAGAGCAAGGATGGGGAAATCGCTTATTTTGCATGTGCATACGTATATGTACAAATCCATACAGTCCTGATACTTATAATTTCTACCTCTGTTTGCTTTTTGTCCCAATTAAGAGTTTATTTTTCAAGGAACTAAATCCTTATCCCATGATGCAAAGGTTCACTTATATGAAAAAAAAAAAACAGAGTGTATGCATGATGTGGGATGTAATTCAATTAGACAGTGTCCCAATTTGGAGACTTTACTGTAGTAAAATTATTCTTCTTCTTGGCATAATGTTGACTAGTTTCTGGCATACCTCACAAGGTATAGATTTCCATGCCGACTGCAATGACTGCCTAAGTACATGCTTTTTTTTTAGTTTTTGTAGCCCCAAAATTATGTTTGTTGGTTGACGTCCAGGTCCACCCCGGACTGTAACGCTATTAGAATCAGAAGAAAAGTATATTTGACCTGCTTCCACGAATTTTTAATCGGATTTAGAAGGATAACTTCAGCCCTTTTCGAGCCAAACCATTTCTTTTTCAAGTTGCCTTTGTGGTTTGTGTGATTATCATGTTGAAATGTTCACACCAGTGGCACCAACTCCCTACCAAGAGAAACTCGCCCGTACCATGATGTTACCACCACCATGTTTGTTAATCTTATTGGTGAACCCAACCTATTCCAATCTGCGTTGGATGGATGTCACGCATTAGGCTATTCTATTCAAAATAATTCGGCTAACTTTTATTGCTCCAAAGGATATTTCAGTCAGTTTGAAATAATGAAAATTCATAAGTTTGTCTATCACTGTATGGTATTCATTTCTGTAGTCTACCTACAATGTTTTTGCGCATTTATGCTTGTACATTAGTAAAATCATGTGCATACATTATACAGATTAGAAAATTGGATATCAAATTGAAGTAATAAAACTTCAACGACTGTTGCCAAAAGCAAAAGGTATCTATCCACATAATGCAAAATAGACACGCACAGTATATTTCCTTTCCCAAAAATTTATCCATCCAAACATGAATGCACGTACATCCGTTGGATAAGCTGAAAAAATGTATGCAAATAATTTCCCTACGTACACGTTTTAGTATTTTACAACAAAAATAGGTGAATTGTATTTGTGATTTCTATTTATGAGTTCTCCAACTGATTAGCATCTAGGTATAAGTACATGTAGTCTTATCTGTAATTGCATTTGATGGAAAGTATATAAACTAGTGCCTGTGCTGCATTTCATTCATTAATTGCAAGCGTTTCAGTTAAAGTGTACAATTTATCCAATTGTAATAAGTTCAGTACAGTTAAGAGATTTGTTTTAAAATGTGCCTTAAGGTAACGTTGATTTGCAAAATAAGTTAATCAGTTAAAAATGTGAATAGTTGTCGAAGAAAATCTGTACTGAAAAAAGTGTGGTACCACATAAATATGTAAATGTAAATCCCAAACATTTTCAAGAGAGGACACAAAATATGGCACGCATATCTACATATCTAAAGTGCTTCTGAAATAGTTTCACGAAACAACAAATGCAAACTAATGTATAATAGAAGTGTAGACAATTGAATGTTAATTCTCTCTTTATTCAAGTGTTTTATCATTTGGTGTGACATCTTTAACTTTTATTTTAATTGCGCTCAGATAAGATATGTACACACATGCGTGTATGAAGCGTATCAGCACATTCGAATGAGTTTCAAGTGATCGTCTTTTATCTGAGTCAATACAAACTATTTCGCAAATATTAACACTTGTGTGCAGAGACAAGGAAGTCCTTCAAATTGTTTGAAGTTCTTAACTTTTAATTTCTCAATTGTTTTAAACGATTGTAGTTAACATAGAAATATGCTGCGAATAATCAATGCGTTGATTATTATCAATTATTCAAAATCTATTCTAAATCTATAGTGTTTGGGTTGTTAAAAATTAGCACAAACTTGTTCTTTAAATCATTGTTAGTCAAAAGCTCAAATGCTATCCACTTGTTCTGCTTGTTCAAATAAAGTCGTATTATTCAATTAATTTAGTGGAATATTTAAAGGATGTATATATTAGCAATTGGTGTCTAAAATCAGGCGAGATACATTATACACTTGTATTACTATGTCTTGACTGTGTGAGTACTCTCTGCATACACGTCCTAATTGAACAAACTGCATTTATTTGTTCTATGAGCAGGCTGCTTAGCCTTGAAATCAGCAGTTGCCAGTTGCCTCACATTTGCAGCAAATATATCAGTAAACTTACGATAGTTGTTGCGTGCTTTTTCCTACGGTTTGTCGTATCTCTCATATTTACAAAAGTGTGTATTCTCTTCGTTATTAAGTATTTGCAGGGGGTGATGATGTGATGTTTACTATAGTATCTAAATTTACATTTCTCGTAGATTGCGGCATGGTTGATTATCGTGGTGGCAACGACGCTTGATTTGGCAGTCCATGCTGTTGACGATGATGTAAGCGAAACAAAAATCATAACGGAGAGACCTTTAGTATTTGACACGGTGTTAAAAAACTACCAAAATCCTACCATTGGTGATTATTATGCATGCGTAAAGCGTCGTGACAAATGTCTTGAGTCCTGTAAATTTATGGATCGAACCTGCGAGAGCAAGTGCCCAACTTGCCCCGTGCTCTACAATCATGATGTTTTAGTGCAAGGGCTGAACGATACAGAGTATAGTAACCCAGTTTCAAATGTGGGTAATCACACGAACATAATTCGTGTGAAAAATGTAATCCATAATGTCATTGACACAAAATTGGGAAACATGACTTCAAATAACCGAAACCTGATAAATGTCTACCAGAATAGAACCTCAAAAATAGGCGGTAGGTTTGGTCTTGGCTACAATGAGAAGGGACCCTGTTGCCATCTCATTGAACCGAGAAGGTGCAAGCGTTCAGTTAGGGGTTATAGTTGCTCTCCAAGGCACCAACGTACCTGTGGGTCGCATTGCATATCCAGGGTGATGCGTGCAAAGCGTGTAGTTGCGTGCAATGAAATGAATCCCGAGGATTGTACTTCAGTAAGAGAATACATACCACAACACAGACAACCGGGCTGTCAGTACACTTTCAAATATCCATTTATAGACTGTGGAACGTCTTCGTTCCACAAAGCAAGAGTGATAAGTTGTGACAGATGCTTAACGATTCCCTACAAGAATGTTATACGAGGTCATGTGCCAACAAGTTGTCTACGGTGCTACGGCCATTCGCGCATTAATCGTCGAAGGCATTTTTATCCATCCACATATTCGTATAACCAGCGACCACCATACCCTTACTCTATGCATCCACAATTTTATGGATCATATATTCCCCCGCCAGTTTACGATTACGATTTTGAAGACGATTATGACTGGACTTCCGGCGAAGATGATTACAGTGAGTCCAATATGCCAGCCCTAAGTAAGAGTGACAATTTATCTAGTCGAAGGTGCAATAATTCAGATGAGGAGGGTTGCCAAGATTTGGAACATAACAGTGTGGAGATGGAGTTAAACAATGCGACCTCACGTGAAGATGAACAGGTGGAAGACAATGGTGATGATGATTATGACGAAAATGACAACGATTCGAAATAATATTCAAATAAATGCGAATATTCAAATAAAACCGCTATTAAAAATTGTATAGTTTGTGGTTAACATTTCACTCAACTGCCTTAAAAGTATATAAAATATAAAATATATCGCTATTAATTTTGTTTTATTAATTTTTGCGCATAATGTAATTAAAAAAATATGTTGACAACCCAGTTTTATGCCGATTCCGAATGGCGAAGTTTAAGAAGCTTTGTTGAGATTCATTGCAGTAAGTCGAAACCACTCGACGACGAACGGTTTGAAAGGAGGACCTGTCTTATTGTGCAGACAATTTTCTCAGCGACCAAGCTTTTACAGTTCTGTGGACAAGATTTGGTTCAGCTTACAGCTTACTTCTCCTACGACTCCGTTCTGCCGCCACTACCAAAAACGGTAGAGAAACTCGTAAAGTACTGAGGTTCCAGAAAGCTGGGCCTTATCATTTGTTGCGATGCGAATGCTCAGAACTTCTTCTGAGGCAGCAGAAAATGCAATAATAGAGGGAACAGTCTTCTTGTTCTTGTTGCTTCCCGACCAACGTTTGTTACCACAAGGAGAGAGGCAGTAATCGACTTAACGCTATCCAACAGATACCTTAAGGAGATTACAGGCTGGAGGTTCCTGTCGGAAGTGTAGTTGTCAGACCATAGGTATATAGAATTCCAAATTGAACGCAAAGACATAACCTTGCTGAAGAGTAGGAGTCCCAAAAAAAAAACAACTGGTTACGGTTTAGGGATGAGCAAGATAATCGTATTCAACCTCTTCCTAAGCTCAGCAAGTTAATACAGTTATAACACGCACTGGAGTTTCGAGGACCTTGCGCACCGCATTTCATTCGCCCGCAGTCTTATGGATATGCCTTCTGATGCACGGACACCAGTACTTCATTTGCCGCGCACATACAATGTCGACTTTCCCTACACTCAGAACTGGCTTTGGCTGGAAACTGAGCCAGGAAATGATGTACTCGAATCTTTGAGGATGGCTCGAAAAACCAATGAAGGATCTCGCGCTGGCGCCTTCGTGGAGGGCGACAACATTAGACTGCACACCTCATTACGTTAAGTTGCGTTGGTTGTCCAAGCGGAAACTTATGCGATGCTAATAGCCAAACACTATAGTGCGAAGAACAGGTTGAAGGGGAAAAGTGTCTGTGTCTGTGGTGACAGCCAAGACCTTTAACCACTTCCAGGATGTAAGTCCTCTCTGAATGTGATCGGCAGTCATAATTCATTGTGAGAAGTGGCGGAGATACGTCACACAAAGGTCCAGTTGGACACAATGTGATGCCCATGGGGGATTTGACATTTCCGGTTTCACTAGTGTACTTCCAAGGTGTTGTTGGTGTTATTGCTCTTGTCCATTCAGCCATCCAGAGATCATGATGAACCTGCGAAGAGATTTAAGTGGGATATCTGAAATGTCGTGAAGGTCTTGGAAGAATAATTCTCCCAGTGTCGTTTGTCTCAATAGGCAGAAACTGGGGCATCAACAAAGATAGCGGGAGGTATCCTCAATTTCGTCTTCGTCCCCTCAGCCCCTGCATATGGTACCAGGGGTAAGTCCCATTTTGTGGTCATGGTATCTCAGATGATTATGGCGTGTTATCATTCGCAACAATCGTCTGCTGCACTGGGGGAGTATGTCGGTCTTTGTGCTGTTGAACCTAGGCCATATCGATTGAGAGGTCTCACATGTGGGAAGAGAACTCCACCTACCATTAGAGTAGAGCTCCACTCCTACCTTGCTGGGAAATGACATTGAAAGTGTAATTCGAAATCGTGGGAAGGGAGGGAGTAGTCACTTTCGATATGTCCTATTTGCAATCTATCTAGACTACACGCATGTCCAATGTGGCTATAGTGCCTGTTCTTGGATTGCATGCTCCTTATAGCGCTCTATGCAGCTGTCATCTGCATATAGAGATCAAGTGGAAGAAGATCTAGTAGTACCTCAAAGCCCGCAGTTGGAGTGGTGGAGATTGCCCCAATTGCACTAGGCATGCGCGCCTCGGTATGCTCGTAAGCATCTTTAGGTTGCAGTCTTTCAGACAAGCTTCCCACCAAACTACACTGCCATATGGCAGGATCGACCTCACAATTGCTGTATACATTCTCAGTTTTGTTTTGGTGTTGGGGCCCTATTTCTTACCGAATATCCTGTTGCGCAGGTATACGGCACAAGTCGCTTTCCTCGCTCTCTCTATATTAGGTATCCAGTTAAGTTTCCTGTCTAGGATTAGGCCACTTTCTCTTAGAGTGAGGGTTGTACGCTAAATTTTTGGGAGATGGGAGGCGTAATGACCATTTTATTGGTGAAGAAGACCAACTCTGTTTTCTGGGGGTGAAGGGGGAGGAGACTTACTCACTGAGAGTAGGAAGAAATTTCTCACGGGCAATTATGACAATGTCATCAGCATAAGCAATTGCCCTGGTTCCCGAGATATTGAGTTTTTCTAGGATCTCATTAATGACTAGCACCCATAACAGGGAGAAATAACCCAACCTTGAGGGGTGCCCCTTGAGGCCAAGACTTTGATAGAAGACTTACCTAAGGTTGCATTTATGATTCTTCTTCTGAGCAGACTTAATATTACCGAAGAAATGATTTATTCAATATATTATTCTTAACGAGTGCATTATTAATTGCTGCGGTCTCTATATTGTTGAAGGCTCCTTCAATGTCTAGAAATGCAGCGAGGGCGATCGAACTACATCATGTAGTGCTGTCTCTATGCCTTTGCCCTTCATATACGCAAGTTATGCGCACGAGATAGAGTTGTGCTTGAAGGTGCTCCGGTTGAATGCGTTGATGAGCTTTTCAAACGTCTTTAGGACGAATGATGTTAGGCTCATCGGTCTAAAGTCTTTCGCAGTGCAGTCACTAGTGTTTCTTGCCTTAGGGGGGAAAACTACCTTAAGTTTATAACCGTGAGTTAGGCTGTATAGAAAGAGATATTTAAAGATAGGATTGATCAAATCTGGTTTTTGCAACATGATGGGAATAAAGCTATCAACGCCAGGGGATTTAAAAGAATCGAAGGAGCCAATGACCCATCTGATTCCGCTTTCGCTTAAAAATCCGTCTGGAAAGTTGTGTACAATATCTGAAATCGTTTCAGGGAGTTCTTGCGTGCATCCTGGGAAGTGGGTGCATTCGCCTTCATTATTCCTGATGAAGCTAGGGACCGTAGGACTTTCGGCAAGGAGTTTCTTTAATCTGGCAGTCTCCGAGGTGTACATGATCTCACTACAGTGAGAGAAGAAATAAAGTTCATTTGATTTCAGAGAGGATACTACGGTCGATTAAAATAGAATATCATTTATTTAATTTTTTAAAAACATAATTTGTTTGTACTTTTTGCAGTACATAACAATTTTGTATTGTTTTTAAAATAATTGTATGAATCTGAACATTACAACTCTAGGTTCATGTTGACCAGGAGCTCGTTTTTAATTAATTTAAATGAAGTTCTGTTCCTCATTTCTCGCTACTTTACATTTATGTGAATGCTGAAGTAGCAGAAATAGATTGTATATAGGTAACAATTTTCATCACAAAAATAAATTCATTAAGACATTTTTTAAAAATAAATTTCCATTTTTCTCTTTTTTTTCTATAAAATGAGAGCAGCTTAATAAATCGCCCTGCAGTTCGTTTAAAATTGTTATTTAATTATAAAAATTTTCCATGTGTCCTCAATAATTTGTTCTAAATGTTAAAAAAAAAAAATCAAACCATTCTTGTACATAAAACAAACACTTGTCTATAAACAAAAAGAAATTACTTTTGCTTTTATTAAACAGGTCGGGTGATGATTGCTCAATAGGTTTTAATTTCTCTTCCGTTGTATAGAAAAAAAAAGTTACCGTTATTTCTTTGCAGCAATTCTGATTAAATTATCCATTTTATTAAAAACATCTACAATTGTGACATAGTAAGCTTCCAGAGACTTAATAGTTTTATTATACAAATTTAATATGTGGCTCGCAAACTGTAAGTAAATTTCAATTAAATCATGTTCGCTATCTAACATTAATAGATTTTTAATTATCTTAGGACAGTCATCCTTAAGGCTTTTAAAATAATTACATATTGCACTCCAATTTAATAAGATAGTATCGATACAAGGGAATAACGACAACCCCCTAGTTCCAATGTGTCTTTTAAGTTCCTGAAAGTCTCCTTCAACTACAGCAACACATTTTTTTCAAATCTTCTCCCCTACAAGCTTACACTGAAATAGCCATTTTAAATATAACATTTTCAACATCATAAACGAGGAAATTCATTCCATGTTTTGCACAATTATGTACAGGATGTGTCTGGCAAGTACACTATATGTGATTAGGTACTATATCAACCATATTTGTGTATAAAGGATGATGGGCATTAGTATTATTTGCGCCCGAAACTCGATTAAAAGGGATTTTGAACATCGGCACTCTCATCAGCGTTTTCGTAGAAAAGTTCGTTTTGTGTTCCCTTTTCTACTGTGAAGTATTGGACTACTAAGGGGAATAATTTAATGTTTTTTCTATTTAATGCATCGGTCCAAAAACCTACATGACTAGGGCTTCCATTTTGGTCCTGGCTAATCGAATGTTAGTTGCAGTTTTAGAATCCGCATATATTTGTTTGTCCAGTTTAACTGAGCAGTCCATACTACTATAGGATATGTTGTGTTTAGCTGTGTGAAATGATAAGGCAAAATTCCGCAGCAGTAACGTCGTAGTTTTCAGACCCTGAACTTGAGGATGAAGCGGGGATCAAAAACTGTTATAGGACAGCAGACGTTCCTTTTGAACCCGATTTAACATTATGTTGTTTCGTGTCTTGATGTTGTTTTATCTAAAACCCACCTCAAACGCAATCATGCAGTGACAAAAACTAAACTAAATGAAGATTGTAATCAGAAGTAATTAATAACAGTCTTGTTTCTTACGTGTCCAATTCCAGCTGAAGAAATAGAGAAAATTACTCCACAGACGATGCATTTTGCGTTCGTATCACTTTCTGGGTCGTTTGTCAACCAATTATATTCATTCTCCCACACCCTTGTGTACTTGTGAATTATTTCCTTTTCACCGGATTATATTTTTTTAGGTCTGCTGTAATCACCAGATGCACCAGATGCAATACATTTCCATACAAAAAACATTCACAAATAGTGCAAGTTAAGACAATGACAGTTTGCACGTCTCACAGGCTCTCGCACAATTAAATTTATTTCATGTAGATAAAGCTTAACATTTAACTAGGTTACAATTTTGTATAGTTTAGAGTTATAGGTTCTAATTTACCTTCACGGCGAGAATATAATTTTTTATAACGAAAAAGAGGAATAAGTTTAATTATAATTTAAGGGAAAACTACAAACAAAGACTTCAGACTAGTATTGCAAACATCCCTAAAAATTCAAATAAACATTATTTTAATAACTATGATTTATATAATTTACCCTTAATAAGACAACTAATAAGATTATTATCAGAATAAGCACATTTTTCAAAGAAATAAGTTTTCGATATTTTAATAAGATAATCAAGAGAGTCGACATTGGCTAATTCATGAAGTTATGCATAATTTTGAGCAATATGTTTTGAGCTCTTTGCAGTCTTGACTTGTGTGTTTTAGCGCAATCGTACCAAACGGGGGCACCATACAAGAGGATGATTTGGAAAATCGTTTTGTTATCTATATTGAGTTTGGAATTCCTATAAATTAAGAGATATTAATTATATATATATATATATATATATTAATTATATAATAATTATTTTTTATTTTTTATTTTTTATTATTTTATTATTATTTTTATTTATTAATTATATAATATTATTAATATATTTATTTTACCGACGGTGGCGATTATGTGTTTTTGGAAGGATAGCCCTTTATAGACAATTAACCTAAGTATTTGTAGGAGTCAGGCCAATCTACGTCGTGACCACACAGTTTGAGTTTAATGTTGTGGGGTAGAAAGCAACTTTTTCTTCTACATGAAAACCAGACAGCCTGGGTTTTTTGTGCATTTAATCGTATTTTCCACTTTTCCAGATTGTTAAGAGCGTTTTGAAGACAATGACAAATTTCAAGAAATGAAATGCCGGAAGCGAAAACAGCGGTGTCATCGGCACATAGCCAGAGACGTATATATTAAATAAAGTGGGGCCAAGGATAGATCCTTGAGGAAAACCATATTGAATCCTTATTAGCGAAGAACTGCAGCCTTGCTGACAACGAACTTTCCTTTACAGAGAAAACTTTTAATCATTTTTATTATATTTATTGGAAAACCGAACTTGAGAAGCTTATGAAGCAATCCGTATCAACAGCTTTCTCAATATCGAGTAGCACAAGTCCAATTGAATCTTTCGTATTAAACTGTTCAATATGTTTCTTTAGTCTAAGCAACTGGTGATTTGTATTGTGCCCGCTTCCAAAACCAAACTGGAAGTTTGGCAAGATGTTTCCATCTACGAGATATATATTCTCGGTATCGATATGAAGGAAAATGCGAATTCAATTTAAATTGTTTTTATATTTCAATATAATCTCCCCTAACATCAATGCATTTGTTACATCTTGAGATAAGCTTTTTTAAACCCTCAAAAAAATAAATTTTCCTCTTTCTCTGCAAAATACCCATTTATTGCCGACTTGAGTTCTTCATGATCCGAAAATCTTTTTCCACGAAGACATTTTTTCAAATCCGGAAACAGGAAATAATCACTGGGGGCAATGTCTGGACTATAGGGTGGGTGTTGGATTTCTTCGAAACCACAATCTCGCGCAGCAGCCTTGGAAACTCGCGCCGTGTGAACAGGAGCGTTGTCATGAAGAAGCAACACACCCGCTGCGAGTTTACACCGTCTTTTCTTTTTAATTTCCTCCCGCAAATTATGCAAAGTGGAAGCGTAGGATGTGGCATTGAGGGTTTCACCTTTTTTTTTGTACTCAATGAGCAAGATTCCTTTTGAGTCCCAAAGAACTTTGGCCATGAGCTTCCCAGCAGACGGACTTTGAACTTCTTCGGGGGGTCTGTTCCTTTTTTATGCTGCATGGACTCTTGTTTGCTTTCAAGGTAATAGTGGTGGACCAATGTTTCGTCACCTGTAACAATTCGATCCATAACACCGTCCGCGTTCTCACTACACATCTGCAAAAGCTCTCTACAGCATGCGATTCTCACTTTCTGAGGCGCAGTGAGCACTCGTGGCACCCACCTTGCACTGACCTTTGAAAGGTTAAGATGGTCATGAAGAATGGTGTGAATGGTACCAATTGAAAGCTTGGTGATCTCTGCCATAATTTTCACCTTTATTCGGGCATCCGCAAGAACAAGTTTTTCGACTTCTTTGATGCTTTCTCCCGTACAAGCAGTAGCCGGGGCGCCGGAGCGGGAGTCGTCTTCTTCTTAGTGAGAAATTTAATTACAGCACGATGCTCAATTTTCACCCTCATCGTCTCAGTTGCCATTATGATTCTGTTTAACTAGAGATAAAACGCGAATTAATAATCACATTTATATGAAATATTACATGAATGCACTAAAATAATAGTATTACTTGATAAATAAGTCAATATATACAACCACAGTTTCACCCCGATACCGAGAATATATTGAACGCCCCTCGTATTAAATACTTATCTATCTCTTTTAACTATTTTTCTAACAATTTTCTAATTGAGCTAAGCAGACTAACAGAATTATAGCTCTCAGGATTGTCTTTTCGTTTACCCGGTTTAGCGAGAGGAAAAATGTTTGCACATTTCCATTGCGCAGAAAAATTGCAAATTTTAAGACACGATTTAAACAGTGCCGTAAGATATGAAATGCAAACGTTAGGAATTTTTTGAGCAGCTTGTTGTTAATTCCGTCCATACCAGCCGATTTCTTCGGATTAGTTGCTTTGATTAATTCTTTGACCTTAGAATCGTCGAGGGTGGCTATCGACTCAGCTATGATCCGTTGACATCACTAAGATGAGCTGATACCAAGTGAAATTGAGAAAAAGTTGAGGCCATAATATTGGCTTTTTCGTCAGAAGAAATGTACAAGTTATTCTGTACCTTAAGAGGAGGAAAATTGGATCCTCTCTTCTTTAGGTTACTTTCCAAAAGAGCTTACATGACTTTTCCAAAGATGAATGGAGATTATTCCAGCGTAAATTTCTGTAAGCCGTAGTTTCGTCTTGAATCGCTTTGTTTTGGAATTTCGTACTTTCAAGAAATGAGTCTATACGGTGACGAAGCCATTTTCTTCGTTCAGAATTGATTAAATGTATCAAAAAAGTTCTATTATCTGGAAGTGCGGTATTAGCATTCTTGATAGAATACTTTGGAATTGCACACCAACTGCATTTTTAGCTGTGGATACAAAATGCGTACATAAGATGTCAACACGATTACAGATCAAAGGATATCTAGAATTGAAATTACTCAGTTTTAAATTTTTATTGATATATTTTTGAAGGAGTTCCAATTTGCAGCGGAATACCTATTAGCAGTTCGAGTATGGCTTAGTACTTCAATACTGCTTACAGTGATAAAAACTGGAAGATGATCAGATCCTAGACTCTTATGTGTTCTTGGAGGGGTACAACTATTTGCAACATTAGTTAGAAAAAGATCAAGTGTTGAAGGATTTTTGGATGATGACGTCGGGATGTAAGTGGAAGTGTTCGGGTGTAATAGAGTAAAAGCAGGATTCGCGTCCACAACGCTGTGGAGTATATTACCCCAGCAATTAGACCATAAGCAATTCCATTGCTGATGACGACAGTTTAGATCAACTCTAAGAACTACCGTAGTATGAAATCTGAGCGACTTTTTTATATCCCTCGTAAAATGAGTAGTTCTGTTGCAGCACTTCTATTTCCTGCGGGGAAATAGAGGGTGAAAACAGAACTCATTTTAGAGTTATCAGCAAGGAAAATATCAACCCCAAGTACTTCAATCAGACGAAGTTGTACACTAGGACATAGGGTATGTACCATACCTTTTCTTACAACAATGGCAACACTGTTGCATCCGAGTGAGAATGAGACTTGTCGGGCTTAAGCCAGGTTTCCGTAATGAGCGCAATGTCAACTCTCTTGCTTATCATGTAGCTAAAAAATTCTTGTTGTTGTTTGTTGATGCCTATGGCATTCCAAGTTATAATATTAAGAGAATTACATGACATGGTTGTGAGAATAAACATACTTAATGGCTAATGTTGAACTGATCTGCTCTTGTATTAAAAGCTTTTAATTTGGTGAGAACTTCATTGAAGAGTGTGTTTATTTCTTCGTAAGAGAACAGATCCTCATTTCCAGTTGTTGATCTGTTGATGTTAGAGTGTTGAGAAAGAGTAGGTTGCATCGGAGGCTGCTGATCGCGGGGTTGATGATCGGATGGGCGAAGAAGATTCGTTAGGAAACGATTCAGCAACGGAGTTGCGCTCGGGTGTGGAGAAAAATGTTGAAGAGGAAATCGATGAAGGAGGCGGTTGGGATTTATTATTCTGACGGCGATTTGCAGAGAGCTTATTTTTTATGTCCATGTATTGTTTTCAGCTAATGCTGTTGACGTCGGATGATTTGTGCGGACCGCAGCAGTTGGCACAACGGACTTTTCCGAAGATTTGCAGTCAGCTGTTTTGTGATTCCCGGAGCAGTTTTCACAAAAAGTTTTCATGTGACAATGCCATGGCCATATAATTGGCAATTGTAGCACCGAGTCACCTTACCTGGGTGGTTTTTATTAGTTTTTATTAGTCCCATCGAACTGTAGTTTTGAATAAGCTGGGGATTTACGCTTCAGCTCATTTAATTTTGTTGTGCCACTTTCTATATAATCAACATACCTATATGTTGTGAGTGTGAAGAGTGCGCTTGTGTGAAGAGTTTGTGGGTGAATTTAAATTGATAGTTTTCACATCTAAACACTTGATGCCCTGAGATATTAGTTCATCTTTCAGTGTATTGTTAGAGACCATCCAGTCCTGCTAAGACAAACTTAAAGGGTCTAGTGTCTTTCCGTGAATGTGAAGAAAATTCAAAATTTAGTCGCAACAGTTCACTTTTTATTTTTTTCAAGGGTTGATGGAATTATTTTTACACCGATGGTAATGTTCTTAATTAGATAATTATCAACTTTAATGTTGTTAAGAATGTTACCCGCCATCAACACTTGTCACGTTCACATTTATAATATTTTGATAATTGTGAATTGTGAAAGAGAGTACAATACTCTATTTTAGAGTATGGTCGGCAAACCTAGTGGCGACTGGTTTTTTAAAAATCATTAGGCTGTCCTTGCAAACATTCCAGTCTTCTACAAGTCTGGAGGTATTGGCCGCGTTGAAGAGAGATCTGGATATGTTCCTTAAGATAAGGAGGACATTATTCCACCATGGCGGAGATATTTTGTTCGAGGGGGTTCGTAAAAAGAACACGATCTCTCAAACGATACTTGGAATGTAGAGGACAGGTCTTTAGCAGCTTGCTCAAGGTGATTGGTGCTGTTCCTTCCTTTACGAGCTAAGTGTCTTGTAAGTCTTTTTACTTCACTTGTGAATCTATTCCCTGTATTTTCGAGATTCTGTGAAGGCTTTCAATCTGTGGTCGGTTCAATGGACGGTTTATCTGAAACCGTCCATTGATTGACCATATGCGAGTCCGTTATATTGGTTGGAGTCAAGTCGAACACTTCTTGTCTATTACTGGTAACAAAAGTGGGTTCGTGGCCAGTATTTTCAATGCTTAGGCTATTCCTATAATTTTTATTATTGTTCTTGTAATAAAGTCAAAAAGATCATTACATCTGTCTTGGGGTTGCTTAAGAGCTAATTCGTGGGGCAATGTGCTTGACAATCTCCATTCAAGCCACCCTTTCCACATTTTATATCCCCCTCAACCAACATACATTCCAAGAAACCTCAGGTCCAGCCCATCAACTTTGGACTTTTTCCTCACTAACAAGCATGAACTTTTCACTCAACCTACTTTGATACATCATCTAAGTTCAGCCATAACGTAGTTTACAACTACCGGAAGACAAGCTAGAATGTTTTTAAGAATAAAACGAACTGCAAATTGAACAACTGGCAGAAATTATTTCCTAACGAAATTGAAAAAGGTCACATCGATGAAGCAATGACTTTTTTCACTGAGTCCCTGCACGATTGTATAGACCAATCAACACCTAAAATGCTTGTTCAGTGCAGTACCACAATTGTTCTTCCACATAGTGTCATTGAGTTAATCAAAATTAGAAATTTTGCCAGGCGTCGGTGGATGAGAACCAGAGACATTACATTTAAAAATCTGGAAAAAATGCTAACTAAGAAAATTAAAGAAAAAATTTTCTTAATTGGAAACCAAAGTTGGAATAGAAAATTGCAGGAACTAGATAATCGTAGTAAGCCCTTTTGGAATATAGTGAAAATCATTAAACGTAGAAATCACATTATTCCAGCATTCAAAGAGGGGGACTCGTTACTTGTCTCTAATGACGAAAAATTGAACGCTTTAGCGAAGACCTTCTTAGAGAATCATTCCACTGGAAATAATATAGTTAGCAGCGAAGAGAACTTAGTGCAGCAGTCCTTAGGTCAAATAAGCAATCAAGTTTTAGCTATTGCTGAAAACGATCTGATTTCAACAAATCAGGTCCAAGTTGCTATTAGTTCATTGAAGAACTCAAAGTCTCCAGGATTGGATATGATTCAAAATAGTTTTCTTAAAAACCTCCCAATACGGGGCATTAGATTCTTGCAGTGCATATTCAACAAATGTCTACAAATAGGTTACTTTCCTCAAAACTGGAACAGGTCAAAAATTATACCCATACTTAAACCTGGAAAAGATCCATGTCAGAAAAGCAGTTATCGCCCTATAAGTAGGTAAATGCTTTGAAAAAATAATCAAACTTAAACTGGTTAACTACATTGATACACACCGAGTTATTTCAAATCAGCTTTTCGGCTTTAGGGAACATCACTCTGCTGTCCACCAAATTAACCGCATTGCAAAGCACATAAAAGGAAATTTTAAAAGCACTGGTCTTGTTCTTCTGGATGTAGAAAAGGCTTTTGATACAGTTTGGCACAAATGTCGGCTACATAAAATTCATAGTCTTAGTTTCCCCCCCCCAAATTGTACAGTCTTACTTAACTGATAGGAAATGCACTATTTTTCTGTCAACAATTGCCTATCAGAGATGTTTCTAATTGAGGTAGGTGTGCCACAAGGTTCTGTACTTGTGCCAATACTATATAACATCTTCACTTATGATTTTCCGCTGTCAAATAGTTATGAAGCTGCTATTTTTGCAGACGATACTTGTATTTTTGTGTCAGATAATTTGGGTTGCAATATTGTAACCAAACTACAATCTGGCGTAAAAGATATTGAAACATATTTTGATAAATGGAAAACCAAATTAAATGCTTCAAAGACTCAGACTAGCTTTTTTACAAGAAAACGAAAAGCCTGTTTCTTACCAAGTAACAGAATAACATTATATAACATTGAAGTTGATTGGAAGGCAAGTACTAAGTACCTTGGGGTATATCTTGACAAGACACTGACATTCAATCTACATATTCAGAACATAATTAAAAAAGTTAACCTCACTATAAAAACTCTATATCCCCTTAAAATCGAAAATCCAAATTAAGCAATTCAAATAAACTAACGATTTTCAAAACGATATTTCAACCAATAATGTTTTATGGTTCACCAGTATGGTGTAAATGTGCTAAAACCCACCTATAAAAACTATAAAAACTACAAAAACTACAAATTGCACAAAATAAACTGTTAAAAATGATGCTTAATTTGCCATGGCATTTTTCAACCAACGAATTACATGAAATTAGTAATATTGAAAAAGTTTCAACAAGACTAAATAAATTATTTGACCGGTATTGCTCGTCTTGCATTCAATCCTTTGATTTCGAGTTTGATTAACGAAATCTGATGTAAATTGCAATTTAAATAACCAGAATTATTCATCTGTGATATCCTTTTCCTGATTATTTATTTATTTACCTATTTATTGAATCATTTATTTGTTTATCTATTTGTTTATATATGTATATATTTAATTTTTATTTACTTATCTTCATTTATTTATATACTGTATACTTGCCATCTGATTTCAGTATTTTTCCAAGTATTTACCTGTTTATTTATTTATTTTAATTTATATATTACCTTATGTATCTATCTATATAGTGTCCCTATATACACTATATTTAATATATTTTACTATGATTGTTTCAAAATAGAAATCAAGGTAAAACGCCACCTACCCCCTTCTTTCATTTTATCTTAGATTTTTGTTGACTGCGGTTGGATCTTCGTCACTGAAAGTTTCGGGAAACTATACAGGATCTTATACTCCTTACGTCATCATTCGGATTGGGTAAGTAGGTTGTCAGGTTTTTTTTGCTCTTGCTAATGTCCATTTTCATTTTTGTTCACATTTTTTGCTGTGGTGGAGATTAACTTGAACGATCTTCATTCGGGCGACCAGTGGGATCAGTTGTGTCTTTGGCGACCGTTGCAGACAGGATACTTAGCCTACAGAGGGTAATTCCCACCTGAACTTTGAATTCCTGCTGACGCAGTAGCAGTACCGACTTGTGGTCTAAGAGGGTATCGACATCCATACCATTCTCGTTATTCTCGCCTTTCTCGCCGTTCTGACTAAGCAGATCTGAATTGAGGTATCGCAGATTGAGCTCAATTCTTTTCTTTGGGAAGTATGGTCCCCGAAGGTAGATGTGACCTTTTTGCCTTAGGTAATTTATTACTTCTCCCTTATCTACTATGCATAGGTCGGTATTTGCCCAAGAGGCTGCCGTCTTGGCTATAAATCTTTCCAGCCATTCGAGGGCTTCTTTGTTCCTGCACTCCATGATCTTAAAACCATTGAGAGTTGTCAGCTGTCCGAAGCGAGGATTCGTTCTCCGTAATAGCGCCATTCAAACCATCACGGATTCTAATTTCAATCAGTTGCATTGGTTTGCCGTGAGCAAAAGTCTACAACTGAGACTTGCAGCCTTACCATAGCTACAGCCAAGTATTTCGGCCTCTTAGCTAATTTATACAATCTACTTTTTTGTAGAGAGAAAGTTTTTTAACAGTCAGCAATTTCAAATCATCAATAGAATTTTCAATATACCTGTCGCCGTATTTGGCCCGCAATAGGATTCTAAATATTCTATATGAATATTTGAACCTCCATTACCCGATATTGCGCTGCGTTTCCCCATGCAATAATTCCATACTGCAATACAGACTCCACCAATGAGTAATATGCTTGCATTAGAACATTAAATGGGGTATAATTCCTCAGATGATAAAGAGCATAAGCCGATTGTCGAAGTCGTTTGCATACTTATTTTATGTGGTGATCCCACTTGAAGTTGTAGTCCACTTCAACTCCAAGGAATCGGTATACGTTTACTTCGCCAATATATTCTGTGCAATTAGCCGTAAGGCTCAGAGGATTTTCATTCTTGTGCAAGCAGTCAAAACTGTGAAACTGTATCTTAATTGGGATACGAACTATATGCGGGGGACGCATATGCATTAATTTGGTTTTCTTTACATTTATAGTCAGACAGTATCAAACTCTGCTTGCATAATCTGACAGTCAATATTATTATTGCTCACCACAATTGCCGTATCATCAGTATATTGGAATGCAATGCTATTTCGCAGTACTGATAGCCTATCATTAACATATAGTATAAGTAGGAGTGGTCCTAGGATAGATCCTTGTTGTACTCCCAATAAAACATTTTTCGTCACCGGCTTTTCCTTAGCAGCTCCGTAGAAGTATCTGGACATGGCCTGGCAACCCTGCCGATGGAGAGTTCGGGAGCCAACGGGTCCTTGCCGTCCTCCTACATGGGTGACCTACTAACTGCTGAGACTGCACCCCGCCTGCACCGAATTGTTTCGGCCACAGGGGGGATCGGTCTTTGGGTTTCCCTCCGGTCTTTGGGTTTCCCTACCCTCCGAAAGTCAAGCTTTTGAAGCCATGCAATTTTAGTTTCATTTAGGTTCTGCTTACCCCGCTGTACTGCTTGAACGCTGTACTGCTAGCAACGGAGCAGGAGTCGTCATCTACCAGGTAGGCTGGCATTCACTGCTTCGCTACCAGCTACATCCGAAGACAGCCTAGTAGGGGATCTTAGGAGGATATCTTCCTCCATTTCCGTTAAGGACATTTCTCTAGTTTTAAAGTCGGTTTAATGGAGGTCACTGGTGCCCGACTCACTTGCACCAGAGTTCCCTTTAGTTTTTTTTGTTTTTAAAGTTAATTTTGTTCACACGAGTAAGGGGAAAAACCGTCACACTAGACTCTTCCCCTGTATGCAGTAAAGAGGAATTGAAACCAGACTAAACCAGAGTGCCCCAGGATCTAGGATCCGGAGTTCATCTGTAGGCACGGTTATTACAGAGTTGTAGTAGATAGTAGATCCTCTATATTCAGTTGAAGCAGGGGAACATCGTGCAGGGTGTGGCTAAAAGCCAATATATATTATTGGAGGATAAATGCTCCCTGGTTCACTTCGAACCTTGCCCCCTCCACTAAGACTTATTTGGGTCCCGGTTCACCACGAGATCGCTGGAATTGAGATCGCCAATGAACTTATTAGATTTAACCTGGCACCTCGGTATAGGAGTTGACGCACCAAATGACACAAATACCCTAGCGCGCGAGGATAAGTGTACCCTTCCATTTGATAGCTTCATCTGGAAAGTAACCTAATGCTGAAGTATAAGGTCTCGTGGCCTTGTGCCTCTTCGAACGTCTTGTGATATATGCACCACTTTCGTAAAACATTTGAAAGCGAAAAAAGCGTTAAAACTGGCTTCCTCAATTGGAACTACTCCTTGTGTGTGCAATTCTTCATCTAAGAATGGAGACAAAAATATAGAATTGAACCAATTGCAATATCATTTGGAAATGCATCTTGTTGTATTTTCCTGATGATCCAAACTTCAGCACCACGAAATTGCGTAGTGATAAAAACTGGCACTTCCATGGCAATGGTACGATGGTTGTACTTCAGGCCGAAAGTAAGCTATAACTCTAGCCGCTAAGCTCCATTTCTTCGAAGACTGCATAAGAGACTTTCAAATATCGGTCGATGAAAGCTGGAGTTTTTCAACGGCGGCGAATTCCAAAAGTTTTGATAATATCGAAGAAGCGATCGTGCGCTATATTCAAAGGTTAAAGACGACGCACGAGAATCTCATCCTGGTGAACGAGGACATCATTTCCAAAGGAATACTGAAATCCGATGACCCCAGGATAAAGTAGCAGATTACCAAAATCAAGCCGTGGACGTACTTACACGCCTTAATACTAGGTTACGTAGGCTACAGCAGAAACTGAACTCCAGTTCAAAACTGCAGTTCACGACAACTCTAACCTCAACGCGTCAGAGAAATTTAATTACTAAGAGGCTACATTAAAGGGAGAGGCCCGAAAAGCCATTGATGGACTTATTCCTACGGAGAAGTGCTACGATGCTGCCATAGTTTTACTACAGGAGCAGTACGGCAGCAACGAGAAGCTGATTGAACACATACTTGTAACTTTAAAACCAATTTGTGCCCACTTTGATCTCTCACGATTACGAAGTATTTATGGGTCTGTAGTTGCTGGCACCCGTTCGCTCACTGCCCTGCAGGGTCCTCCAACTCATTATGCAGTAATGTCAAAGTCAGTGCTTCTTCATGTCTACCAAAGTCTTAGCTCATCAATTACCATCGGCAAGCAGAACGTATTGAGAATCGGGATGTCACGGGTATCGCATGAAAGTGAGTCTTCCTTTACCGCAATTGTAGGCGACGACGTGAAAGGCAACCTTCGATTCCTGAAGCGCGAAATCGAATCCATGGAGAGAAGTGACGTTGGTTACAACGAATCTAAATCTAAGTCCAGTGCCCATCATCCAACAACAGCATCGAGTCTCGTTGCAGTCAGTCAAATACGTACATGTGTATTCTGTCAGTCACAACGCCACACTGTGAAAGACTGTGACAGCAAAATGACCATTGCAGAAAAAAGAAACATTCTCAGAATAAAAAGAAGATGTTTTCGTTGCACTAAACTGGGCCATGATGCAAACTGTAGGAGCAGCAAGTCGTTTGTGTGTGTTAAATGCAAAGGAAGACACTTGTCCTCGCTGTGTAATCCAGTCATCTCGCTCACCAAAACAGATGTCAATACTGACAGCCAGATAGAGGTGCAAGGCAAATCAGTATGTTTATGTGCTCACATTTAAAAAAAAAGGTTTTTTTGAAAACTGATCGGTGTATAATATGTGCTCCGAATACAAAACTAGCCATTCGTGTAATAATTGACGGAGCCAGTCAATTCAGTTACATACGGGAGAGCCTGGCGAGGAAGCTGGGACTAACAGGCAAGGTTGCTTTGGTCATCATCCCTTTCGGGTGGAAGCAAGCCAAGCCAATCAACGAGTTTCAGAAGGTCAAGTTTTCGCTGTGCAGTCAGATCAATCCCGGAGTGGTGATAAGGCTAGAGGCTATCATGGTTTCGGAAATATGTGTGGACGTTTTGGCAGCCCCTCACAGTGACTGTCCACTGTTCAAGGGCATACATTTAGCTGATGTTTGTCCTCCACACATCGAAGCAGATGATGGATTAAGTGTTGTAACTAGGGCGGACTACTACTGGAGCATCGTCACTGACAAATGGGCCCCACAAATAGGTTACGGGCGGTGGAAACGGTATTCGGGTGGACACTGCAGAGTGTTCATGACACAGATGAGGTTATCAAAGCATGTAACGAAAATCTCTTTTGCTCTCGAGTGTTACCGGAGATCTCATACGTTGCAAAGCTGCCCGGGAGATGCGACGAATCTTGTTAAGACTCCAATGCAAATCTTGATAAGAATCGTTTAAATTGTCTTATTAGATGGCTGTCTCGAAAACCTGGTCAACTAAGGGAGTATGATTCGTGTTTTCAACCTGTCGCACCAGCTAGTCTATAAGGCAGAAAGTTATACTAGGAAGCTCCGCTTTGTGTTCGACGCGTCGGCCCACACTGAAGGAAAGATGTCCCTGAATCATCACATCTGGACTGAAGCCAACTTGTTGCCAGATGTCATGCAAGTCCTGCTGAACTTCCTTCTGGTTTCTATGGCATAGTGTCCGATATCGAGAAGGTGTTTTTGCAGATATTTCTGCACGAGAATGATCGCGATAGCCACTGCTTCATTTGGTTTTCATCTGCACTGGGATCACCTAATGATAAACCACCATTTGGGCTGTTCAGAATGACCAGAGTCACATTTGGCGTGACTTGCATTCCATTCCTATTGTGTGCTGTCATTTGCTGTGCGCTGGATCAAGAGAAGGGAAATTTTACCAACTGTTGTGCAATTCTGCAAGAGTACATGGACGATGTGGTGCTCAGTGTCGACTCCGAGATCGAAGGTGAAGAAATAAGCAGGCCGAAATTTCTATCTTGTCTAAAGCATCAATGCGCCTCAATAAGTGGAATTCAAGTAGTTTGCTTGTATGAGAGACGGTAAATTAGGCCGACGCGCCACTTGTCCAAGAGGTACTAGGTGTCCTGGTTCATTAACAGTGACGGGTTGGGTATACCTCTGAGCCCAGTGAGTCCCGTGCCATCCTCCGACGCGTGCACTTGTTCCCGTCGGTGCATTACGCGATAAAAACGTAAACCCCGCGGACCCGCCACCAAAAACAACGTCGCGAGTGCCCCACAAGGAAAAAAAAAACAAAGCATAGTGCAGTGCAGTGAAGTGTTTCGGTGTCGAGTGCGATCAGTCCGCTCCCTCTCGTCCCCCTCCTTCATAAGCCACTGCTGCGCATTCTCGGTCGCAACTCCCGTTTGATTTTAGAGGTGTAATTTGTTGGTGGACCAACTCCAATCGATGTACGGGCATAACACCTACATCGATTGTTGTTGGGAAGCTAATCTGAAAATTACGCTTCTCATCTCTAGTTTACCACTCGCAGTCGGAATTGGTTTCTTTCTAATATCTCCGTTTGGTATTCTATGGGGTGTTTTAGGGTTGACGCGAGTAATGTGCGTGGGCTTGGAGTGAATCTCTTCGCTGTGTATGTCCACCTATCCCGCTACAAACCAGCTGTCTTGACGCTGAGTGAAACACAGGTAGGGGCGAATACCGATTTATCGGATTTAAACCTGCCTGGATATAGCTTGGTGCCGCTTTTCTTTTTACACCGCGGTCTCGCCCTCTACGTGCGTAGTGATGTAGCTTACCAACTTCAACCTCAATACGGCCTCGCGTAAGCTTTTTCATCTATTCTACTCTTTAGGTCTCTTTCCGAGCAGATGGAAAACTGCATTTGTCCAGTCAGTCCCTAAGAAGGGCGAATCTTCGCCACCCACCTCGTACCGACCCATAGCACTTACGTCCCTTCTTTCTAAGGTCATGGAAACGCTGATAAATCGTCAGCTCAGACCGGCCGTGTGGTTTCCGCAGCAACAGGTCCACTCGTGATCTGATAGCTTGTCTCATCGAAAAGTGGAACCAATCTTTGCACAATGCAGGCGAAAGCAAGATCGTTGCGCTTGGTATTTCCAACACAGAGTTTGGCATCAAGCTCTCTTGTCGAAAATGCGTGCCTATAGTGATGAATCTCTTCTTCAATGGATTAGAAATTATCTTTCGAACCGTTCAATTCATGTTGTTTTGGATGGGTTCAAGTCTGATATCCACCATATAAATGCTGGTGTTCCCCAAGGTTCTGTTCTGTCTCCGACACTCTTTCTCATTTTTATAAATGATCTCTTGTCTGCTACTTCTAATCCAATCCATTCTTTCGCTGATGACAGCACCCTCAGCTATTCATAACGGTTCCAAGACTCACGACCCCGCCCTTCGGCCGTATAATTGGAACGGCAGCTTATGTTAAGCACATTGAATTCCGAACTTGACAGCATAATCAATTGGGGACAGAACAACCGAGTGGAATTCAATGCTTCAAAAACTCAATGCTGCCTGCTGTCATTCAAGCGAACCCTTGTTAATCAGCCATTATCCATGAATGGCACCTGTGTCGATGAAACCGGAAAATTTTCCATCATTGGTATGTGTATCAACACAACCCTTAGTTGGGACGATCACATATTTGAGGTCGCCAAAAATGCTGCGAAATATTTAGGTTTCCTCAACAGATGCAAGAAATACTTCAACCCTTTTTATTTGGCTTTAATTTATAAGGCGTATATACCCGAAACTTGAGTACAACGCTCATATCTGGTCTGGTGCCCCCAAAACCACCCTATTAGATAGAATCCAAAAGCGAGCGATAAAGCTTATAGGAGACAACAATACTGCAGAGTCAGTATCCGTGTTTTATCGCTATTTTAACAAACGATGCTCAAGGGAGCTTGCAAACTGCATTCCTCCTCTCCATGAATTCTCGCCAGGAATGCTCATCAGTTTACCCGTAAGCGTACTTTCGGACGCACAGTTAAATTTAGAGACTCGTTCATCAGCCGCACGACACGAATATGGAATGCTCTTCCCAGCCCAATATTTCCCCCAGAATGCAATCAGCAGATATTTAAAACCAATGTGGACAGGTTCCTCCTCTCCCTTTCTCCCTCTACACCTTCGGCCGGTGCTGTGTCTTGAACCCGGACACTTTAAAAAAAGGGGAAAGCTTTCTTATATCATCAATTAAAGGTACTAAGCGACACGTGTTGCAGGCGATCGCTAGTATTTTTGACCCGTTAGGGTTTGGACCTACGACTGTCAAGCTAAAAATTTTCTTTCAGGCATTATGGAGAAAAAGGTTGCAGTGGGATGACGTTTTCCAAGACGAATTACAGACTCAGTCTGACGAGTGCATAAAGGGTGTTCTGCAACTAAAAGATATGACGTTTCCCAGATCTATTTTACCATATCCAAGTAATGATGGGATCATTGAAAGCCGCCTTTTTGCTGATGTCAGCACGAAGGCTTTTGGGATCGTGGCATTTGCAAGATTTGTGCACAACACTACTAGAGATGTTAGTAACATCTTTCTATGCGCTATAGGGTAGCCTCGCTCAAGATGGATGGCACTAAAGAGTTAACGCTACCGAAGTTGGAGTTGACGGCCGCGCTGATCGTATCTCGACTCGGTTAATATTTGAGTATAAAACTGAAGGTGTCTTCGGCGAGGTACTACTTTTGGACGGACTCCCAAATAGCTCTGAATTGGATTCGAGGTAACAAGCAGCATTGGTAGCCGTATGTCCAGAACAGGGTGAACGAAATATGAAGATTGACTAAAATCTCACAGTGGAGTCATTGCCGAAGTAAAGATAACGCAGCGGGTCTACTCACTCGTGGAGTCAGTGGAGAGTCCTTGCAAAAAAGCTCGCTCTGGCCCATGGTCCTCATCGGCTGCAGGACAAGATTGCCGATTGGGAGGATGAATGCTAACAACCAATTTCAACGATCGCGCATCTGTCAGCAGAGTGTCCATTGCCGTGCTTTGAAGGAGAGAACACATTGATGTACTACTACTACTGCAGCTCTTGGAATGGCTTGCTGAGAGTTTGAGTCTCGTTTTTCGCGTTACAGTTAGTCTGCATAAGAAGATCAAGCTGCAAAAAATCATTGGATTAGGTATGTGCAACAACTTAGTTTTGCTCAAGAAATTTCTATCTGCAGAACGGACGGACTTTTGAAAAGTCAAGATTAGCAAAACTGTCTCCTTTCTTAGACTGCCAGGGTCTTCTGCGGCTTGGTGGACGTCTTCAGAATTCGGAAGTATCCGTAAATATCAGGCATCCGATACTTTTGCCGACGAAATCCCATATGGTTAATTTAATCATGACGCAACTCCGCAAGAGCTTTTGGATACTGCTAGATCATCAGGTGGTACAGCAGTGACTTAAGTCATGCATCATATGTAGAAAGCTTTCGGGTCCTCAGGCAACAGAGCCATTCGCCCCCTACCCCTCGAAAGAAAAACTTTGCTTCGGCCCTTTGAGAACGTCGGAGTGGACTTTGCTGGTTCGCTCTATTGCTACAATTCCAAAGATAAACCGACGAAAATTTGCGTTGTGCTCTTCACATGCGCTGCAATTCGTGTCGTGCACTTAGAGTTAGTAAGAGGCATGAAAACTGAGGACTTCCTTCAGGTATGACGCTTCATCAGCCGTCGTGGTGTCCCAGCAATGATCTTATCCGATAATGCTCGGAAATTTGGAAGTGCAGCTCTGAAGTTGTCTGGATTTTCTTTGAACAACGAGGCAATACAACGGTTCTTTTCAAGAAGGAAAATAAAATGACAAGAAAATTCTGGGAACGAATGGTTCGTACGATGAAGAGTGTTCTATAAGTCTTGAAGAGTTAAGGACCATCGCGACAGAAGCGGAATTCGTAATCAACAATCGACGATTGACTTATGTGAGTGGTGATCCAATTGACGCCGTTAACGCCTGCAGACTTCATTATCGCGCCAAGTGATTGCACTGAAGCTTCATCGTCACCATTGCATCCAGATATCAGCGCTCATTCAATTCGAGAAGCATGGAAGCAACGTTTCAAGTACTCGTGCCAGCTAAAAAGGAGATGGCAAAATGAGTATTTGCACCTGCTGCGCTATTTTCACTATAACGTTCTTCGATTTTCACGGCAGCTGTCAAGTCAGCTGTCCGATCCAGAACGAGCGAGAATTGGCGGGAAGATGGGTGTCATAGAAGAAACATTCCCCGGACGAGATGAACGTGTACGGTCATGCCTAGTAAGACTACCCAACGGGACCAAGTTGAAATGGCCAATACAGCTTCTGTATCCTTTGGAATTGCAATCTTGGCCGGGGAGGATGTTAAATAAAATACTGATGAATAGATGGCAGGCAGTGATAACCGAAGCTACCATATTGAGTATTTCGAACACGACTTCGAATTGGCTCAGCTAATACTTTCTGAATGTTAGCCATATTATTTTTTCTAATGTTCTTTCTTTTTCGATTGACTGCGAAGCTGTAAGGTTCGTGCAATATTAATAAAGATTGGTTTCATCATAATAGACGTTATTTTTTTCTTGTCTTCTAGGGATTGTGAACGGGTTGATGCTACTTCTTCTTGAGGTAAGCTGGAGTTTTTTAACATCCATTGCAGCTTACACTAGCCCAAATAAATAGAACCATATACTCGTAGTAGATATAGAGTAGGGAACACAGTTTTATGCCGATTCCGTACGGCCCCAAGAAGCTTTTTTCTTGACAGTTGTTACTCTTTGAGGATTGCTTGTGACTCGAAAGAGGTTGAGCCGTAAAAATTGATTTTGGTCGTACCGGATGGGAGTGAGTTTCAGTTGCGTAGGGGTCGACGCACATACCCACAATGCCACTGTCGCCATATTGAGGTTCTTACTCTATTCAAAATCTGGAAATTCAAAATTTTTTCTTATACCGATCGATGAATCGATATAAGTAAGGCCTCATATTCATCTCATGGTTCAGAGTTTGTATTATTTAGAGAAGGAAGTTATGTTACTTTCTGAACTGAATTCTGAAAGTGCAAATGTACAAAGATGGATATTAAATCCTTCTTTGATTATGTCTGTCGAACTCGCCGATGTACCATCGGTAAAGAATCTCTTCAGATTTAGCTGCATATGGCATGATTCAATTGAGTAATAGAGCCCTCTCTCGGAAGACTCAGTTGACCCTGTATAAGACCTTGGCTATCCCCGTCCTGCTCCACGGCGCGGAGGCATATACTATATCCAAGGCGGATAAAGAGACTCTTGGTCTTTTCGAGAAAAAAGTTCTGCGCACTATCTTTGGTCCCGTTGCCTTGATGGCATTTGGAGAAGAAGGTTCAACCA
The DNA here is from genome assembly GCA_905231855.2 of Eristalis tenax. Lineage (NCBI taxonomy): Eukaryota > Metazoa > Arthropoda > Insecta > Diptera > Syrphidae > Eristalis > Eristalis tenax. Next base: position 101,464,247 of record HG993124.1, on the reverse strand, counting down.
CGATATGGGTTGTACAGAGACCTGAGTCTGGCCGTCTGAGGCGTCTACGGATCCAACGCCTAAGATGGTTAGGCCATGTAGAGTGTATGAACAACTTAGCTCCGGCTCGAAGAATCTAGGACTAGGAGCCTGTGGGATAATGCAACAGAGGACTCCCACATACAAGGTGGCGTACATAAGTCGAGGGGGGCCTCAGCCGGCTTGATGTGCGGAACTGGCGACAGCTGGGGAGAGATCGGGCCGTTTGGAGATGCATGTTGAGTGTGGGCCAGGCCCACCCTGGGCTGTATCGCCCAAAGAACAAAAAAAAAGCATGCTGAGTACGGAATTGAATTTAAAAACTATTGACAAGTTCTGAATAAGGAGAAGAGGAGAGTATTCTGAGTTGGAAAAGGCTCCTTAAGGGCATGGATCCTCGCGTCGGGGTTAAGCCCTTCTACACTGCTGTAGTGAAAAGGCGGAACAGAAAACTTCCGTTCCAAGTCACCCAGACACCAAAATAGACAGCCTAAAGCGTATCAATTGTTTAGGCTCTATTGATGTCAAATGAAAGACATTAAAAATGACAAGGCACACACTCCAGTCTGCTCGTTGTCAAAGGTTTGGACATGCCGCGGTAACGTGCAGTCTCGCTGTGTCAAATGCGCAGGAACATTCGAGGAAATGTGGAAATGTGTGAAATGTGTACTCTGCAAGACCAGCGGGCACGCTGCAAATTACCAGGGATGCCCTAAGGTCCAAGAGATCAGAAAAATCATAGAGGCCTAAAGAAAAGGAAAAATGGTTGAAGCGAGGTCAATGCTACGTGCTCCAGCTACCACTGTTACACCGGCAGTCTCCTACGTACAACAGAAAGTGGCAGTGGAGAAGGTGGCTGCGGTCCCAGTGGCCAGGCAACCTGAAGCACGTCTAGATCTGAAGACTACTCTACGCTGTTCGCCAAGCAAAACGCCACATCAGTCTGATGCCTGCGCACGCAGCCCGTAACCTTAAAATTCTAGCAGTAAATGGGAATTCACTAATCAAACCTGAACGTAAAATACATTTCGGTAACATTCTGAAAACCCACAATCCAGACGTGCTGATGGCCAGCGAAGCTAAGCTGAAACAGACGCGCAAACTCTGGTACAAGAATTATCATGTAATTCGAAGAGATCGGTTCCAATCCTTGTAAGATATGTGTGTATCGCACTGGAGACTGGCTCCAGGGTTGAAAACGCTTGTTTGTGATCGCTATCTGTGCAGCTGACATCAATCAGACCTTCATTTCAGAGCTCCATACTCTACTCACGAGCCTTAGACTTAGCTAGACGGAAAACTATTATATTATAGCCGGGGATTTGAAATTTAAGCATAGATAGATAGATATGTTTATTTCGTTTCCAATTACAATTAGTTATCGCACAATTTACATTATTAAATAATTTATATTGATATATTGAGGGAACTACGAAAAAGAAAAACCTCATACAAAGAGAAAAAACAAAAACAATAAAAAAAAATAAATAAGTAAATAAACAAAAATAAAAATAAAAATAAATAAATAACACTATGAATGCAACAAATACAAATTTCAGTATATATATTGTTACGAAGCTCGACACATACCTGGGGAAACATCAGCATATTTCCACAATCGCCCAGGTATCAAGTTCATATTGCCAGACGCTGACGCTGCACATAGCAAACGAGCGAGCGATACAAATAGAGGTGCAACTGAAACTCGCACCTGAGTTTTATTTCATCGTTGGACATACTTGGATGATTGTACTTATCAATCACTTTAATTTAATAAAGTTTATTCAAAGAAGTTGACAAGTCATTTTTGATTATTTTTTTTACCTTTTGTTTTGTTGTTTGTTTCGGTATTTCTTCGGGGTGATTACTAAATAGAAAGGAACGGCAATACTGGTGACAAAAACCCGTCATAAACACCAGCCCGACCTCCACAAGTGATCGAGTTAAACTGTGTACAAAACATTCTTATAAAATTACTGACATTACGCCCAGCCGTAACAATATATATAAATATATGTGAAACATTTTGTGATACTAACAATACTTTTTAATTATAAATAGTATATTCATACATACATTGCAAGAGTAAACGAAATATTCCATTACGTAAAATTAGGTAAAGAGTTCGTTTATAAGAGGATTATCAGGGATGCCGCATCTGATTTTAAAAGATTCAGATAGCTTATGTATTTTGTTAGAGATTAATTCAACATTAGCCTTATAGTGTAAGCTCATAGTAGATTGATGCCAAGGAAGATTCAGCATCGTTTTTAAGATCTTGTTCTGTGATATTTACATTTTTTTATGTAGCACTTAGCACAATTTAAGCTTTGAATATGATTATCTTGTTTTCATTTGAAAGTGAAGACCTTCTGTTAATAAAAGGGTATAATGTTTTTAAAGCAATGTTATACTTTTTAAGAACTTAATATTAAATTCCCTAAGATATTTAGGTTACTTGAAGGTAGGAAGCAAAAAAGCTGCTAAAAATGATAACTTGAATCTTATCGACATTCATTTTTATTTTCCATTTTGAAAAATATTCGCGTAACCATTTAACCGCATTTATTAAGTTTATCTCAATATTGAGACTGAACTCACGCGAAGACAAAATTGCTGTATCATCGGCATATATAGCTATATCACAGTAAGGTAGAGTAGGAAAGTCAGACACAAACAAATTATACAGAACTGGACTAAGGACTGAGGATTGTGGAACACCAGCAATGACGCTAACGAGATTAGGAACACCACTCTTAACATAGACTTTAAAGTATCGATCTGTGACAAAACTTTTAACGATTTTACACAGAAACAGAGGAAATTTAAACTGTAACATTCTGCATATGAGTCCGTCGCGCCATACAGAATCGAACACTTTTTCGATATCGAGCAAGATCATACCTGTAGATTTCCCTACTGCACTATTGGCTCTTATGATATTGCATATCCTTAGAACATGTTGTCGCCAAAAGCCAAATTGTTGATTTGGGTAAATCTTGTGAGCATCGATAAAGGATGGTAGCTTTTCTTTTATTATGTTTTCGCAAATTTTACTGAAGGTACTTAGTAGCCTAATTGGTCTATAACTCTCAATTCTGTCGGAGGGTTTGCCTACCTTGGGTATTGCAACTACTTTTGCTGATTACCATGCAATCGGAAAGTACTGAACTTCAAGACATTAATTGATAATGAAAGTAAGATACTTTATACCCATTTTGGGGAGATTTTTGAGGTAAACGTTTTTAATGTTGTCTACTCCACCTGTTTTCCTTACCTTTGACCTATTTACAAAGAAAAGTGTATCTTCTTCTGAAATAAATTCGTTAAAGGGAGTTTCATGATTAGATGAATTGAAAGTTTGAAGAACATCGTTTCCGGTAGAAGTTGTGCTGGCATTTCCTAGGTGCTGAGACACAAGGTGATTTTTTGCTAAATTTTCAACTAGTGCATTTGCTTTTTCTCTGTCTGTAATATATGTATTTATATTATATATGTTTAGTTCCCTGTGATATTTTTCCAGTCAGCATGTTTGAGATCTACGTAGTATTCTTGTTTCTGCTCTCTTGACCTACATATTTTTGAAAGAACCAGATTGTGGTCTGAGCTGAGCTCATTTATAGCGATTGGTGCAGATATCAGACTAGAGACGCTTGTTATAATGAAACTCCAAGCATAGAGAATGGGGCAAGACAGTGCATAATGACAGGGGAACGTATTTGTATAAATGGTTGGCAGAGTTAAAGCTAGATTTGCTTGCAACCGATAGGCCATCGTATCCCAGACGCGGGTCCTATCTTGATCTGTTGGTGATAAACAGACGACTAACTGTACTAGACGTGGAATGACGCACGCAGAACTGTTTAACTGCGGTTGAGTACGAGAGTGATCACTGCGGGCTCTTCGCGGCTATTCAACTCCCGAAAGAGGTGGAAGAACTGAAGGCGTATGTTCAGAGGCACCCTTATAATTACAATAAGGCCCGCTGGCCACAATTCTCCAGGACTTTATAAACAGAACTACGTTCAAGTGGGATCAATCCTCCGACTCCATTCACTCCAAAATCGACAATTCTGCTTATTTACGTACCCATTGAGCCAAAAATGAGCTTCGTCTAAACTGACCGTAAAATGGAAGAAGCGCGCGATTAACTTTCTTAACAGAGCACGCATTGTGATAAAAAAAATCAATAATTTGCAAGCGTTGTTCGTTTGTAAGACGATTCATGTTTCAATTATAGACCAAACTGAAGATGTTTTACAGTGAAACAAAACACGAAACATGCGTCAGCTGTTTAAACCAGTGTTGCCAAAAAGATAATAGCTAAAAAATCACCCTTTAGTACAAATCAATAACAGCGATGTTTATCGAAATGCTACCATCGATGCACTTCACGTGCACAAAAGTAGGCTGCTGTCAAGTCTTAAGCTCTTGTACAGGCGGTTTACAGATCCACGAAACCCGGAGTCGGGGCATTGAAGTCGGAGATCAACAATTAATACGCATAAACTACAGCTTAGGTATAAGCATGCACTGGAGCAATAAAATTCGGCCTGAACGATCTAACAACCCGTGTATGTTCCCGCAAGTAAGTAAAAAATTTCGGAGGAAAGATCAAAAAGACATTCAGGCCGAACCACTAACTGGAGGACGAAGCCGTGCTGAACCACACTAATCTTCGTAATGAATAAAACGATAATTTGGCACATAGTGCAGTCGCCAATTATAGAAATCACATCGTTTGTGCCTGCCTGCCTTATTGCCTTGGAGAAAGCGTTTAACACCGTTTGGTGGAGGGCCTCTTCCTCAAGCTGGCCAGGCTCGGCACAAGTAAACCATATCTATGACATGATAACAGGCAGAAAGTTGATCGTGAAAAGTGGCGACGTAACTTCTACCACGGTCTTTAAAATTAAAAATGGTCTGTAACAGGGGGCGATTGGTTCGCCGATCTTGTTCTCAATATTCACTGCAAAACTTATAGGTTCCATGCCGCACTTAATTGCGCACGCCGACGACCTAGTAGCGTACAGATCAGGTCCGAAGTTCGAGGTAATAAATAGTTTATTGCAGCGTGACTTCGAGAAAATTGAGTGATTTTACGACGACTGGAAGTTGGTTATCAACTTTCTGAAGTGTGAAACTACCCTTCTCAGGACCTCGCTGTACATTGCTTAGCGGGATATATTCCTAAACTGGAGCGACTTTGGCATAGTTGACTCGCAAGTGTAGTTAGATATCTTGATATTTGGTTGGATTAATATCTGTATTTTGGCAAACAGACAGATATTGCTTTCACGAAAGCCAGAAAGGCCTTTGCTGCGGCAGGGAGGTTGTTTTTTAGCAGCCAACTTGATACCAGGGTGAAGGTAATCTGCTACATGGCTCCTATCAGCCCAATCATGGCTCACGGTATGTCCATTGTGGTTCAACGTGAGTCCTTCCCAGCTGATGTTCTCAGATCGCCTTTGTTGCAGATTTTCACGAAGAAGCGAGTTGTTAACCAGTACGCGGTTCTCCAGGTCAGGAGCGAACACTCTCGTTCACCTTGTACACTTCCTGATAGACCGCACCAAGTACCTCCACTTTTTCTTGCGGATCTCCGACCACAAAGAAGTTATCATCGAGTACGGCGTTATCTGGATCAATACCTGCTGTAGTCAGTATTTGTTTATTGTCCGTCGTTCTGGGGAGCTTAATAGACGGAAGATCGCTTGGCTTGTTACTTTGAAAGAATTTGCTTATCTTTGGGAACATACTCGGGTTGTAGGATCTTACAGCCCGAATCTTATCGTTCCAATACAGGTTGGCAGAAAGTCTGTAATTCTGTGCAATCAATGTCGGAATGTTTTTTATGAGCGATGTCAATGTCCTAACTTCATCGTCCCGTCTGTCGGTAATGCGCCTGTTCAAGGAATCTTTTTTGTTGGTGGAGTGCGTCAATTGTTGCACTGCGGTACATGTTTCGGTTGTTTGTGCGTATGTGCCTAGGTATCGTACTGTCCATCGTTCGTTTAATTGCCTCGTCCAATTGAGTTAGATACATGTCAATCTCTTCGTTTGACAAGTTTCTATTGGACGGTATGTGGAGCTCATCCGAAGAGAGTGCTCTCGTCATTTGTCTGGAGAAGCGTGTCCATCGTGCCCTACTGTAATTGAAGGGATACATTTGAACAAACTCTCCTAATTCCGCAATGTCGTTAGGAATCTTGATTTCGGCACTGAGTCCGCAATGGTCACTGAGATACACGAATGTGTTCAAACAGTTTACCGTTTGTGGGTTTGTGTCTGTCAGTTGCAGTCTTGCGTCTAACAGCAGGAGATCCAGATAAGAGCCGCTCCTAGGGAACGAGGAGATCTCTGTTGCTTTCAAATCGAGTCTATACTCGACACTGTGCAAGCAAAACCAGCTGTAAAGCTGGTCCCCTCTGTTGTTGGAAATCATGTTTCCCCAATATCTGTGTCGGGCATTTAAGTCCCCGGCCAAAATGAAATAGTTCTCTTCCGAGTCCAGCCTTAGACATCGAAAGAGTGAATCGAGCTCTGATATAGTTGTTCTGGAACTAGGGTTGCCGGAGGAGTAGACCGACACCGCATACAACATCCTTCCACTGCGGAGCGAAATGCACACGATGCAGGCCTCCAACTCCTGAAACCTTCGTACTTCACTACTATACACTACTTTGTGTTTTATGTTATTTTTAATGAAGATCGCAACACCGCCTCCACCACTGGAATTGGGGCGGTCTCTTCTAATAACACTATAATTACTGTGCTCCAATTTGCCTCTCTGAGTTAGCTTGGTTTCGCTAATCAGCATCAGCTCTGGGCTTTGATCGTCCAACAATCGAGCTCGTTTTTTCGTGGGATCCCTACCAATGAATTTACATTCACTGCAAGGATCTTAAAAATACTTTCCGTCCACACAGCCATTAGGACATTTGACGTGCTGGGTTCTGCAGGAGCTCCAGAATTTGGCCGACCTGCTCCTCTAACCGAGCCATACGCCCTTCAATGGAAGCTTCCCAATCGGGCGTTGGTTCGTGTGCACTTGGCACTGAGACTTGCTGCACTACCTTCGGTAGTTGCTGCTTTTTCGCGTTCCTCTGACCAGACACCATTTGGGACTCTTGTCAGCAATTGAGGAGTGACGGTTATGGCTGCCCCGAGTGGAATTTCACTGGGGGCTGCTTCTGCAGAACCGCTTTTGCTTTGTGCTCTTAGAATTTAGGGCAACCCCGATAATTAGCGGTGTTCCCCGCGTTCCCGCAGAGTACGTACTTGAGCTGACTCTTGTCAGCTGCTCCCTCTTTCCCCGGACCTCCAACACTTCTCCGCACTGTGGTTCTCTCCACAATTTACGCAACGAGACTGCATTTGGCAGTTCAAAGCGGCGTGCCCGAACATTTGACAACGAAAGCACTGTGAAATGCCATCGCGCCGTCTTATGCTGTCCCATTTGCATTTCCAACCATCTAAGAAGATTGTTTTCCTGAGATTGTCCAGTTTGCTGTTGGGTGAAAACTGAACGATATATAAGGGTAGCTTCCGCCAATCTCTCCTTGCCTTAACTGTGGGTGAAAGAGAAGGACTCCAAATTCGAGATCTTTAAATACTCTACCAGTTCACTGTAGTCATCTACTGTCTTGCAGTGGATTGCATACTTATAAGTACGCTTACTTTTAGTAATATAATATTTACCTGCACCTATTACCGTCTTACACACATTCGCAGTACGTTCAATGTGCTCCGTGTACATATTGGTTGGTGGCACCTTTTCTTTCTTCTGCTGCAGCTGTTGGTTTATTGCCTGCTGTCGCTGTTGTGTTGCTGGTCGCTGTTGTTGCTGGGTTGCTGGCATTTGTTTTGCCTGTGCTGCTGGCATTTGCTGGTTTACTGACAACTGTTGTTGTTGCATGGCCGGCTGCTGTGGATGAACAGCTACTGGTCGCGGTTGTTGCTCAGCTGTATGATGCATATGTTGCTGCTCATTTGACTGAAGGTTATTTTTTTTGGTGCTGCTTCTTTGGCACTTGTTGTTGTTGCTGTTGGACCTTCGTTTGTTGCGCCAACCTTCTACTCTCGAGAGTACAAGCTTTCAGCTCTCTAATTTCATGCAGGAGTCGCTGAATTTCCTCCTGCATGTCATCTACCATGTTCTCTTTGAGACGAAGTACACGTTGCACTTCGTCTTCAGTGGTCCAGTGAATCGAAGCTGTTGCTGCTGACAGCGAACAAGTCTTCCCCTCCATCTGACACGTACTGCACTGCTTTATCCTCCTCCGACTCGGCTGCCGTTGTACAAGCCGATACCACTTCACTAGGCTCTCCCCCCGTCCCTCTCTTCCAGTATTCATCTTCATAACAGTATGGTGTCATCAAAATTATTCAAAAATTTGTATTAATATTCTAGTAGGATGGTAATGTAACCGAATCTCTGTAAGCAAGAATTGTACAAGCAAAGATTGTAAAATTGCTGCCACAATAAATAAAGGGTAATTTTTTAGCTATTATCTTTTTGGCAACACTGGTTTAAACAGCTGACGCACGTTTCGTGTTTTGTTTCACTGTCAAGCATCTTCAGTTTGGTCTATAATTTAATTTGAATCGTCTTACAAACGAACAACTCTTGCATATTATTGAATTTTATTGTCTTGGCGTCAGTTTAATCGCCCCTCTCATTTTTGGCTCAATGGGTACGTAAATAAGCTGAATTGTCGATTTTGAATATCAGCCAGAAGCATTGCAAGAGCTACCAATGCATCCAGAAAAAGTCACAGTTTGGTACGGCTAATGGGCTGGTGGCATCATTGGACCGTACTTCTTCAAAGATGATGCGAATCGTAACGTAACTGTGAATGGTGAGCGCTACCGGGAGATGATATCCAACTTTTGTTTGCCCAAAATGCAAGAGCTTGACTTGCATGACATGTGGTTTCAACAAGACGGTGCCACATGCCACACAGCACGCGCAACAATGGACTTATTGAAAGGCGAGTTCGGTGAACATTTTATTACATTTTATTTTCGGGACCGGTCAATTTGCCGCCTAGATCGTGCGATTTAACGCCTTTAAACTATTTTTTGTGGGGTTATGTTAAAGCTCATGTCTATACAGACAAGCCCGCTTCAAATGACATTGGAAGACAACATTGAAGCATTTATTCGTGAGATACCGGCCGAAATGTTGGAAAGAGTATGCCAAAATTGGACTAAGCTGATGGACCATTTGAGGCGCAGTCAAGGTCAACTGCTTGAAGAAATAATTTTTATAATTGGTTGTATTGCAAAAGGTTTACTTGTCGGTAACAAGAATCCCTCCAAAGCATTCAAAATGTGCTTGAAATCTTGTGTATTAACTTTGAAGTACTGCTGGAATATATGCAAACAAGTGATTTTGGTTTTAAAAATGGTTGCATAAATTAATACACTTACAAAGTTGTTGGCATTTCCAAAGGATTCGTATTGCCCGGACTTCACTATTTTGCCTTTCCTCGTCTTTCTTACCTATCAGCATACCCCCAGTACTAAAGATTATTTTTTAATGTGTTTTGATTGACAAATAAGTTCAGATAACATGCCATAAATTACATATGATAAACTCTTCGAACACAATTTCGAATTTACCTCGAAAAAAACGTTCCGATGGAGATTTACTTTTCCTGCGGAGGGAAAAAGGTAAGGGAACAAGAAAATTCCCGGGGATTCATAATAACCCGGATTGAATGAAGATGATGCTGCACTTGACAGGGTAGCGAAAATGGATTATTTTATCCTGATGGTGATTTCAATCCTCACGTGGGTGTGGACGCGAACGGAGAGAATTTTTTTGGACTTTTGCTGTGCAAATGGTATGTCCATAATGAACACCTTCTTTCCACATAAAGCCTAAATACACATGGTAAAGTCAGAGTATTCAACAGAAGTCGTTGATAGATCTCTTTGTGGTACCATCGTGTGTGAAACGATGGTTTGTGTTGTTAGTGTGATGAGAGGGCCTGAACTGTTAACTGATCATCACTTGGTGTTGTGTACGCTGTACCTCACTGATAAAGTATATCTCCTACCAAGGCGGAAACTATGGTGGGAGAAACTATAGAACAGTGAGTTGCGGCTAAATCGGCACATATCTGAAAGTTTTGAGCAACTTCCAACTGTTCCATCGCGTGTAGAGGAAAAATGGCGACTGTTTTCAACAGCTGTCATTGCGTCTGCACGGGATGTTTGTGGAGTGAAGCGGCTTGGAGTGGTGAATGGTATTGAGAAAAGAACTGCGTGGCTTAAAACGCCTATATTTAAAGAAGCCATCAGAGAGAAGTAGAAGACTTTTGCGGACTTTGCAGCTAAAGAGCAGTCTTGGAAGAAGTTCGGAGAGAAGTTGGAAAGCGCCCATAGCTCTGCGAAAAAGGTGTTCTGGCAAACCATTCGCCAGCTCAGAGGAAGGAAATTCAACATCATCGAGGGAGTCACATACAAAGATGGTGTGTTGCTTTCCAATGAGGTGGACATGTTACGCAGATGGGGCGAGCACTTTTCGGAGCTGCTCAACCCCGAACAGGGCACTGAGGATACCGTAGTCTTGAGTGAGGCGGAGAATAGTCCAATGGTGGAGGCAGTCATTTTGGCGATTGAATCGCTGAAAGTTGGCAAATCCGCCGATGTGGAAGAAATCCGGTCAGAAAAGCTTAAGGCAATCGTTAAAGAGTAATTTTTATGGCTCTCTCGTTTCTTGAATGTGGCCTGGGAATGTGTTGAGATACCTGGCGATTGGCAGACTGGGGTCTCACTTTTCAAGAAAGGGGACAAAAGAAATTGCTCCCACTACAGGGGATCTGTTCTAAGTCTATCTGTGAAATTATACGCTAAGGTATTGGAAGCACGATCTATAGCTAGGGTCGAGCCCAGTGCAGTCAGTAAAAGTACAACCGACCAGCTTTGCACTCTAAGAATGGTGCTTTTGAAGACTTGGGAGTATGCCAAGCCCATCTGCAGTTGCTTTGTGAATTTGGAAAAGGCATTCGACCGAGTTCCTCGAGGTAAACTCTGGAGTATAGGATTGATGGTCCTAATTTGAGGGTCATTCCTATCCACAAACTGTAGCAGCTAAATCAACACCTTTCACCGTGGGCATTGGACTTCGCTTGTCACCTCTCCTTTTCAATATACATTTTTAAGGGCCGATGATGAATGTGAACCACACCTAAACGTCAAGTTTTTTTCTGCCTTTCATTTGACATTTCAGACTAACTCACTTTGAACCATGGAAAGATACACAATCGAGCAGCGGTTTAAAGTTATTCAGGCTTATTATGAATATGGGCGTGCAAATCAAAATGCATATCGTGCACTTGCCACACAGCTAACGAAACAATGGCTCGTTGGATTTCTTTCTTTGGGGTTATTTGAAAGAAAAGGTGTACGTCGATAAGCCAGCAACAATTCAAGAGCTAAAGGATGAGATAATTCGGCACTTTAACGGCATAAAACCTCAATTATGCTTCAGCGTCATTTGTACCATCGGATGGAGGTGTGCCGCCGAGGTCGCGGCGGCCATTTGGCCGATATTTTGTTCCATACATAATAGAACCATACCAATATTATCATAATAAAAAGAAATGACAATAATTTCCTAAATAATTTGTATTTTTGTAAATCAAAGTCGACCCTTTATATATGGACTGGATGTTGCAGCGCAGCCGCGGCGAGGGACGTTTCGCATTGGGAGAGTTGAGGGCAAGCCATCTTCTATTTGCAGATGACTTAGTTATCCTCACATCTTTCCAGACGGAACTCCAGCGCGCACTAGAAAGGTTTGTGGCCGTATGTGCTGACACTGAAATTAATACCAGCGTGGACAAATCGGAGGTCATGGTCATCTCCAGAACGCCTGTTCAATGCACTCTACATGTTAGTGGAGTCCCATTGAAGCAGGTGGAGAAGTTTAAGCATCTGGTGGTCTTTTTCACGACCCCCTGAGCGCTCCTATAGGATTGCTCAAGCTGGGTCAATTTTGAAATAACTTGGTCGATCTGTAATCAAGAAGGTCGTGCTGTCATAGCCGTGTTAGCGGTTTCAACTCAGTGTTTATTTCAACCCTCACCTATGGTCATGGAATTTGGGTAATGACCGAAAGAATAAGACCGAAGAAACAAGCTGCTGAGATGAACTCAACATTGTCCGTGGTTTGGTCACGTTTCACAAATGTCCACACCATTACGACTTCTGAGGCGGGCGTTGAATGTGATTCCTTCTGGTAGGCGACCGCTTGGCAGACCCAGGACGAGATGGTTGGACCAAATCCAAAAACTCGCCTGGTTACGCTTGGGCATAACTCCTGATGAGTTAGAACCGATGGCGGAGGATAGAGTTGCCTGGAGATCGTTCGTGTGTGGTTTATCCCCGCGACCCCTTTAGTGGAGCATATGGGTCAGATGATGATGATAATGATGATACGACGAATCATGTGTACTCGATGCGAACCAGGTTTCATCAAGTTTATGATTATTTAACTTTCGCGCATTTATGTAAAAAACTTTGAGCCCATCATATCTCCAAGACAAAACATTAATCCATAGCAGTCTTAAATTCTCTTTCCCACTGTATTAATAGAATAAGCCAGCGTTATTCATAAGGAAAAGTAAATGTACAAACTGACAATAGTAAAATTACGGAAATTCAGCAGAGGTTATGAATGAGGGGGTAAAAAGTAAGACAAGGACAACAGAAATACTTTTGACAATAAGCTTCCTTAAGAATACTACGATGATGACTGATGTGTTGCAGTCAAAGCACAAGCAGATCTTCATAGCTTTCGATGAGAAAGCTTTTTACATGTGTCGATTTTCTGATATACACAGATCCAAAGTGTGTCATTCAATGAAACTTTAAAATTGCAAATATGATGAGTAAAAGCGGAGAGAAGTAAATAGCATCCTTAACGGAGATAATGAAAGAAACGATATACATAGGCTTGAAGTTGTGGCATTACATCAACAGAGCCAATAGACATTGCAAATGAATTTAATAAGTTTTAACCACTCTTCAGATATGAAACCCTGTCTTAGTCAATACAGCTATAAATGTATAATATGTTCCCTGACTTAGTGAATGATGTTTCTGTTAGTAATAGTCTCGTTTTTCGTCCTTTCGTACATAAATGTATTCGGTCATTAGATAAGGAAAATTCTCGCACAGCTGATTCTAAAGGGTGATTTTTTAGCTATTATCTTTTCGGCAACACTGGTTTAAACAGCTAACGCACGTTTCGTGTTTTGTTTCGCTGTCAAACATCTTCAGTTTGGTCTATAATTTAACCATGAATCGTCTTACAAACGAACAACGCATGCAAATTATTGAATTTTATTATCAAAATGCGTGTTCTGTTAAGAAAGTTCATCGCGCGCTTCTTCCATTTTACGGTCAGTTTAAGACGAAGCTTATTTTTGGCTCAATGGGTACGTAAATAAGCAGAATTGTCGATTTTGGAGTGAATATCAGCCAGAAGCATTGCAAGAGCTACCAATGCATCCAGAAAAAGTCACAGTTTGGTGCGGTTTGTGGCATCATTGGACCGTACTTCTTCAAAGATGTTGCGAATCGTAACGTAACTGTGAATGGTGAGCGCTACCGTGAGATAATATCCAACTTTTTTTTGCAAGAGCTTGACTTACATGACATGTGGTTCCAACAAGACGGTGCAACATGCCACACAGCACGCGCTACAATGGACTTATTGAGAGGCGAGTTCGGTGAACATTTTATTTCACGTTCGGGACCGGTCAATTGGCCGCCTAGATCATGCGATTTAACGCCTTTAGACTATTTTTTGTGGGGCTATGTTAAAGCTCATGTCTATACAGACAGACCCGCTTCAATTGACGCATTGGAAGACAACATTGAAGCATTTATTCGCGAGATACCGGCCGAAATGTTGGAAAGAGTACGCCAAAATTGGACTGAGCGGATGGACCATTTGAGGCGCAGTCAAGGTCAACATTTGCATGAAATAATCTTCAAACATTAAATTATATGGACCGTACTATCGATTCAAATAAGGATTTCATGCATTTTTCTGAATTTTATGTGTTTTTTTTTTAAAGCTTTCCTATAGCTTTAAGAAAATCACCCTTTATTACAAACAACCATCTAAAGCGTATTTCATTTTATGTAATGGATCTGCAAAGGCATGTGTTTAACTTACGTGTTCATTGTGGTAGTTTCCCATCATCTCTAAAGGATGCTGAGATTAGTCCTTTTTTCAAAAAACGCAGCCAAGCTTTAATAAAACAATATACGAGGGGTTCAATATATTCTCGGTGTCGATATGAAGGAAAATGCGAATTCAATTTAAATTGTTTTCATTTTTCAATATAAGTATACAGTTTTAATAATAACAACTAAGTATATGAAAGGCATTATACAGAGTAGGTTTAAGGCCGTAACACACAAATGTTTAGCTTCATACTTATCTGAAAGGACTCAGCGAGTTAAATTAAATGGTGTCCTAAGTAATCCATCTAAAATCAAGATAGGTGTACCACAATGTTCAGTGTTAGGACTCACTGTTTTTTTTTTTTTTTTTCAAAACCTCAGTAGTAATTTTACAGAATTTGCTGATGCCATGGCTTTAACATACAGTAACAAAAATCGTTTCTTGTCGTCAGTACAATAACTTAGGGTTAAAGTTCTACGCCAATGGATTTATGATTTGCAATCTAAAAGCAACGCGTCCACTTGACTGTGTGGGTGTTCTTCCTTTAAACCACCTGTACATTTTTTCTTCAAGCAACGCGGCTATGAGATCATATTAAGATGTTCATACATATGCAAACGGGCTAAGAATAAATAATATGACAATATCTAATATTCCACTCTCTACAAAAACTCGTTGTGCTAATTTGTATTATACGATAGCACCAAGACTTTTTAATAAATTGCCAATACATATAAGAAAACTTGTTCAACCCATTTTATTTTGTTTATATGAATCAAATGTACGGATGGTTCAACAGTCAAAGCTCTTCTCAATACAATTTGCAATATAACATGTTTATGTTATTTCGTTATAAATTTACTTAACCTTAACTTAACTTTCATTATCTGTTTGTACTTTTCCATATAAAGCTTTTTTAAATTTTAACAGCCGATGTTGATTTTGAATTAAACACAAATTATTTAGGAAATTGTTGTCATTTATTTTTATTATGATAATATTGGTATGGTTCAATTATGTATGGAACAAATGGCCAAATGGCCAAATGGCCGTCGCGACCTTGGCGACACACCTCCATCCGTTGGTCCAAATTTTCGATGACACTGAAGCATAATTGAGGTTCTATGCCTTGAATATTTCGAATTATCTCATCCTTAAGCCCTTGAATTGTTGCTGGCTTATCGACGTACACCTTTTCTTTCAAATAACCCCAAAGTAAAAAATCCAACGGTGTCAAATCACATGATCTTGGCGGCCAATTGACATCGCCACCACGTGAGATAACACGGCCATTGAATTTGTCGCGCAAAAGAGCCATTGTTTCGTTAGCTGTGTGGCAAGTGGCACCGTCCTGTTGAAACCACATATCGTCCAAATTCATATCTTCCAATTCGTTATCATTTCACGATAGCGAACACCATTCACAGTGACTGCTTGACCGGCCTCATTTTGGAAAAAATACGGCCCGATGATGCCGCCAGCCCATAAACCGCACCAAACAGTCACTCTTTGTGGGTGCATTGGTTTTTCGACAATCACTCTTGGATTATCATTCGCCCAAATGCGGCAATTCTGCTTATTGACGAATCCACTGAGGTGAAAATGTGCCTCATCACTGAAGATGATTTTCTTCGAAAATTGATCATCCACTGTTGCCATTTCTTGCCACCATTCTGACCATTGACGACGCTTGAAATGGTCAAGGCGCTTTAGTTCTTGAGTCAATTGAACCTTGTAAGCGTGTAAATGCAAGTCTTTATGCATAATGTTCATCAACGACGAGCGTGAGAGGTGCAATTGTTGGGCATGACGACGAGTTGAGGTGGACGGCTCTTCAGCCACACTATCGCGAACAGCAGCAATATTTCCTGCAGTACGAGCTGTACGAGCATGCACTGGTGTTTTCACATCTCCTACAGACCCGGTTTGCTAACATTTTTGCACGATTTTTCCGATTGTACGCACATTTGGACGATTAAATTGCCGAAAAAATTACGAAGTGCACGACATGCATTTTGATTTAAACGCAGATTTTCATAATAAGCCTGAATAATTTTAACGCGTTGCTCGATTGTGTATCTTTCCATGGTTCAAATTGAGTTAGTCTGAAATTGAGAAATGTGGTGGTGGTGTGGTTCACATTCAACATCGACCCTTAAAATTTAAAAAACCACCCTTTACTTGTTTAATTTATTTATTATCTTTTGTACTTACTTTACGATAATTTGTTTAACTTATTTATTATTTTTGTCCTTTGCGATATACCCCACAAAGTTAATTTCTATGTAAATATATAATGCAGTTGAAGAATCATTCGCCTCTAGTCATTTACAAACTGTAGAATGATTCCTACTTTCGAAAATGTTAATTTAAAAACACTTCAGACCTGTTAGACCATCTTGGCCAGCAGGTGTGAGCTTTTGAATTTGAAATCTGGAACTCTGTTAACCTTTCTGTTGATGTTCAATCAATTGTAGACAATTACAGCAGCATTTCACCTGATTTCGAAGAAGATGATTTTGGAAAAAACATTTCATCACGGTTTGTTGGTTTAGGGTCAACGGAATAGTTTTTGTCTACTTCGGAAGTAATTTCATTCCAAAATGGGATAAAGCGGTTAAGATTTTGACAAGCAAATGGCAAAGCCAATAAATCATATATGATTTCATCCAAATAAGTAAAATAATGTTTTTTTTTTTTAAATTTTAAACTTAGATAAGTATGTATGCACATATGTGTTTTTTTTTATTTTTAAATAAACAGTCTGTTATTTACGCCTTTACTTTTTGATTTTACTGAGATTTATTCGCTGCGGACAAAAGAAAATGAGTTAGTAGGAGGTCGCCTCTGTTAAAATAAAAACGCTTGGAAATTAAAAATATTTTTAAATTAGAATTCGCCAAAGCTCTTTTTTCTAATATCCTTTTTTCTTCTAGTTCGGAATCTTCTACTTAATAATATTTAACCCAATCCAAGCCATAAAAATCGAATCTAATCTATAATCCAATCTATCTAAATCGGATACTCTATAAGTCATATTATTGCCGCATAAACATGGCGTAAAGTCTGAATATTCTAATGCCTGCGCCTACGATGTCGCCGGTACAGCTAGTATGTTAATAATCCATCTCATTAGTGATTCAATTTTTCTTTATTTTTTTCAAAAACAATTTAAAACTGAAATTTAGTATTCGTGGCACCAATCGTCTAAGCAACCATCCATTTCCCTACACCCCATGGAACCAGGATATTGTCCACAGTAGACGCGCATGTCTATTGACTGACATTGTCTGACTTGACAAATCGATCGGCGTCTGCAGTATGACCAGCATCCATAACTTTCATCAATACAATTTGAACAGTCTGGGTAAAAAGATCCTAGCAGAAGATAATATTAACATATTAAAGAACAACACCATGTGGCAAAAATCTTACTATGACCATTGTAGCAATCGTTATTTTCACATGAAGAGGGAGGCGGTGGCATAAATGAAGGCGGCCTTAGGTATACGTATGACGAAGAACACGCTGATGAGCATGTTTGGAAGGAACGACTGCTGCAGTCGTACTGTGAATCGTCCCATAAACAGGTGTGCGGTGTGACAACGGTGCAGCAAGAAGATGGACGAGGACGTGGACGTGGACGTGGACGTGGACGTGGACGTAGACTTGGACGAGATGTTTGTGTAATTTGGAAGTCCGGTATGAATACATCAATTTCGTTATTGAAATTCACTGTATGGTTTGTTCCATAGTTGAGGCTTGTATTGACAGTATTTAATATGGTTATGGTGGTATGATTGTTTGGTTGCGGGATTTCACATTCTGTACCAGTCCATACAGTGCCACGTTTACACAATGTTTGAATACAAACGCCATTACGATATATCCCAGTGCCACAAAATATAGGTTGGCAGGTGTTGTTTACATTAATTGTATTTTCTGGGCATTTTACTTTTGGTGGTGGTGTCTGCACTGGTACAATTGGCTTTTTTGTGGTATGTTCCTCCGTTGGTTGCTTCGGTATACATGGCTGCTGTGGTAAAAATGGTTGCTGCAATATAACCGGCTGTTGTGGTATACATGGCTGCTGTGTTAAACATGGTTGCTGCGATATAACTGGCTGTTGTGGTATACATGGCTGCTGCGTTAAACATGGTTGCTGCGATATACATGGCTGTTGTGGTAAACATGGCTGTTGTGGTATACATGGCTGCTGTGTTAAACATGGCTGCGGTGGTATACATGGCTGCGGCTGTATACATTGATGCTGTTGTGTACATGGCTGCTGCTGTATGCATGGTTGCTGTTGTACACATGGTTGCTGATAGGTGCTAATAGGTGTAGCAGCCACCACTCCAAAGGAAGGCGTACAACATTGTTGATTCTGGCAGATGCTTGCACAGGAAGAAAATGTTGAAGCTGGCGTCGCTGGACACGGTATACATGACTGCTGACATAAACAACAGCAATTTGTCTGAAATGTTTAAAAAATAAAATATTTTTAGATAGATTAAATTGTATCGATTTACTAGATTTTGAATAACTGGGTGTGAATTTGCGAAATTAAGAAAAATAACAGTGACTAAAATCAGATGTAAGCAACGAAACATTATTAAATGCGAAGTTGTTTGGAAAGCCGCACTTCTAAACCAAACGAATGAATGAATGTTCAGAGGGTATATGCCACTCTTTTAAAGATTAAAATGAACAAAACGAGACCTTATCAGATTTACTTCATGCTAATATTATATAAAAATATGAATGAATCTTAAATGAAGTGTGCATAGTACATAGTTATAAGAAATGATTGACATTGACAAACTGATTAATGTATTACTCTGATCTGTATTAAATTACATATTTACAAGCTTGCATTTTTTTTATTTTCGGATTTAGATGAGACTTGGTAGACTGACTGCTTATAGGTAGGCATATATGTTCTAGATTAGGATATAACTCAAATGAAATGTAATGTTTCAATTGAACTCGAGAAAACCCCACAACATGGAGGTGCACTAAAACTCGAGTACCCTTTCTGGAGTGGCACAAACATTTTTCAATGAAGTGTACATAGTACATACACGTATGTAGATATTTTTAATCTTCATTTGATTTAGAAAACTAATAAATAGATCATGGATGAAAACGTTTTACAGAAGTCTCACTGACTGTCAAAGAATGTATGTAAATGTGTGAATATATATATTTTATATAAATTAAAATGTTTTATTTTATTATTTTATTTAATTACTGATAGGTAGGCATTATCCTGTAGTGTGACACAAATATCATTGTCAGTTACTTGTCTGACAACATAGACTATTGAACCTCGAAACTACCAATATTTACAGATTATCATGTATTAGGTTAATTTCTCTTCAATTTTCTACATTTTACATTACCACTAATACGCGCAGAAATATGCTCAGCATTTACTATATTCTTCTATGCTGCTATATTCTTGCAACTTGTTATTCAACTTCACAGCACATAATCCACTGACAAATTTTACGGATAATCACATGTTTTTTATTTATAACCAACTTTTTGAGTATATCTGTACACCATGTTCTCCATACGACTGATCCGCGATATGTTGCCCAAGTTCGATTCCCGGTACGAGCAAAAAATACTTTGCATGGTCCCACCTCTTTCGATTCAATTCAGTTCAATTGATCAAAGATCATAACTGTCTAGAAAATGTTTTTCAAATTGGCCGTCCGGAGTCGGCATAGAACCGTAGGGCTTTCCACTCATGATAAGCAAGGCCCTAGCCCTCTACGGGCTGTATTATTATGTTCACAATGTACAGGGACATTTATTTTTTACTTCGAAAGTAAAGGGTGATTTTTTAGCTATTATCTTTTTACAGCTGACGCACGTTTCGTGTTTTGTTTCACTGTCAAACATCTTCAGTTTGGTCTATAATTTAACCATGAATCGTCTTACAAACGAACAACGCTTGCAAATTATTGAATTTTTTATCAAAATGCGTGCTCTGTTAAGAAAGTTCATAGCGACATCACATGTGTTCAGCGACGAAGGTCATTTTTGGCTTCTCATTTAAGCAGAATTGTCGATTTTGGACTGAATATCAGCCAGAAGCATTGCAAGAGCTGCCAATTCATCCAGAAAAAATCACAGTTTGGTGCGGTTTATGGGCTGGTGGCATCATTGGACCGTACTTCTTCAAAGATGATGCGAATCGTAATGTATCTGTGAATGGTAAGCGCTACCGTGAGATGATATCCAACTTTTTTTTGCCCAAAATGCAAGAGCTTGACTTGCATGACATGTGGTTTCAACAAGATGGTGCCACATGCCACACAGCACGCGCAACAATGGACTTATTGAGAGGCGAGTTCGGTGAACATTTTATTTCACGTTCGGGACCAGTCAATTGGCCGCCTAGATCGTGCGATTTAACGCCCTTAGACTATTTTTTGTGGGGCTATGTTAAAGCTCATGTCTATACAGACAGGCCCGCTTCAATTGACGCATTGGAAGACAACATTGAAACATTTATTCGTGAGATACGGGCCGAAATGTTGGAAAGAGTATGCCAAAATTGGATAAGCGGATGGACCATTTGAGGCGCAGTCAAGGTTAACATTTGCATGAAATAATCTTCAAACATTAAATTATATGGACCGTACTATCGATTCAAATAAAGATTTCATGCATGTTTCTGAATTTTATGTGTTTTTCCTTGAAAAACTTTCCTATAGCTTTTAAAAAATCACCCTTTACAACAAACTTTTACAAAGCCGTTTCGAAAAAATAAGTTGACGAATAGCTACCCGTTCCTAAAGCGTAAATGTTGCGGATTTTATTGATAAACACGATTTTTAAATAACCCACAAGAAGAAACCGACGTCGACCAGTATGAAATCAATCGCAAGATTTTCCAGTTCGCATCATAAAAGATAAACCTCTATTAATTTCGGAGATGTATCAATAAATGTGTGTAAACCAAATGATGTTCAGCAAAATCTTATCAAGCTTTATTATAATTTACCTCTAAAAGAAATGCTAATTGTACACTTTAAGTAAACTTGTTTAGGCCAGTACTAGAGTTTATTAAAGCTAATGAGTTGATATTCTAAGTATATTAGCCGCACATATTGCATTACATTTATTATCATCAACCCCATCAATGTAGAATAGAGTTGCAATAAAACTCAACTTCGTATACATAAATACTGTGAGCATGTTACATTTCCTTATCACATTTTCTGAGTATTAAAGAAGACCTTAATGTCATTATTTGAGGTCAAATAATTTATGACTAGCCTTGGACTCACATTCTGGCTTTGTTAGACTGAATACTACAATTGTACTGCACATGCATTTACCAAGATAAGAAGCCTATCTCCCTACTTGCCTTGATGAATTCCGAATTGAAAGCTTAAATAAACACACTCTTATTCCATAGAAAAAAATTGCTAAAAATTAATTTATATAAGGGACGATTGTATCATCGTTTAAACAACAAAGATGGTAGAACTCTTTGAGTTTATACAAAGGCAAATGAACAAATTATGTTCCCAAACATTGATTGTATGTAGAATTACAAAGTGGGTTTATATGGTTCCGGTTTTGTTAATGGAGTTGGCGTTAATATTTGCCAACGAATATTTGTCTCAAGAAAGTTACAAGGAGTCTATAACTTCGTACGGTTTGCTAAGAGATGGCGTAACTTGTATTATTCCATTGGAACATGCGATGGAAAGCTGCTGTCATTGTACGTCATTTCAGTGTATGTCATTCATTTGAAGCGTAAACAACAATATTGCTTTGTGCCTGAAAACGTGCTTTTGCGGGGAGTTCTTCTTCATTACTTTAATATGAAGAAAACTGCTGCCGAAAGTCATCGTATGTTGGTGGAAGTTTATGGTGAACATGCGCTAGCTGTGCGAACGTGTCAAAAGTGGTTGATTTGATGGTGATTTTGGCTTGGCCAACTAGCCACATCAACGGAAAAACCGAATATTCATGGCGCGAAGGTAATGCTCTGTATTTGGTGGGATCGGAAGGGTGTGCTGTATTATTAGCTGCTAAAACCGGGTGAATCCATTAATGGACAACGCTACCAACCACAATTAATCCGTTTGAAGATAGCAATAGCCGAAAAACTCCCGAAATATGCAACCAGACACGAGGTAATAATTTTCCATCGTGACAACTCTCGGCCAACGTTGCTTTTCCGGTTAAGAACTATTTGGAAAACAGTGGATGTGAAGTTTTACCCCACCCGCCTTATAGCCCAGACCTTGCCCCTTCTGACTACCATCTGTTCCAGTCGATGCAGAACGCTGTACGACTGAAGTACGGTTTACATCAGAGCAGAATATCAAAAAATTGGCTTTATTCATTCTTGGCTGCCAAGCCGGCGCAGTTCTTTTGGGATGGGATCCACAAATTGGATGGGAACAAGCCATAGCTTCAGATGAGCAATACTTTGAATAATACTATTGTACATGTTTTCCTTAAATAAACGTTCAAATTTTGAAAAAAAAAAAACGTTACCTGAGTTACCGTTAACGCCAAAAGTCACTTTCTGACAGAATACATGTCCAGTTTTATGTTTTAGGGGTGGCTCTCTCCAAATCTTCCGTTTGGCTCTGCCTCTTTCCATTGCCAAGCTACAAAGAATCGTTTTGACGTACATCCATCAAATTCATCAAGTAAACTTGATTTTTGTTTCTACGCCATAATTTGGCCTTTGTGACGTTCCGACCATTTTGTCATTTGTCGACCATCGTTTGCTATCGTTCTGCAAACTCAAACAAATTATATGTGTACAAAAAAACGATCATCGGCGCATAATAATTCATCATACAATCTTAGCAGCGCCGACGATAATTAAGATGTTGGTTGGTCATGTCTATGATCTATGACGGACTTGAGGACGCAAAATCAATTCAAAAGTCATCTAAATTATCTAATAGATCAACCACCCCTCAAAATACATGAAGAAATGCCTTTAGAAGCTTAATATCGTAAGCCACTTATTTCAGAAGCGCCGATAAATATCCCGGGTAACTTAAGCGGGTATAGGATTTGTTGGTAGTGTATTTTAAATGCAAACAACCCAAATCAAAGTCAAACTCAAAGGATAAATGTTCTTGACCCAAATTTAGATCCAATGGTTTATCCATTACTTCTTCCTTACGGAGATCAAAGTTGGGGAATAACTATTCCATTAAACAAACAGCCGAGAGCCCTTTCAAACATGCACAGATATACCTTCACAAACCCAGGAACAAGAGTTTCTCAGATGCAGTTATACAGCTATCGGCTCTCAGTTAGAAGTGAGTTTAGTCCATTCATGATTGCTTTAAAATTAACACAGCAATGAGACTGAAGCTTATAGCTTAAATTATATGAGACAAAATCATTCAATATTAAGGACAGACATGTACAAAGGACTTATGGATCATTTTTTTCCCAGGAGTTCCTTTAATTTTGCTTTCTAGCTTTAAGGGTAGTCCAAGGAATATGGCACAAAATACCAAGATGTTAGGAAATATGGGAAAACTGACTTTTTTTGTCACAATGACATGCAGTCCCGAATGGAACGAAATTGCTGACAACCTTGAACCCTGGCAAACTGTTGAGAATCGACCTGATTTAGTTGCCAGAGTTTTGAATATCACACTGCTTAACGATATGTCTTCAAATCA
Organism: Eristalis tenax; assembly: GCA_905231855.2. Classification (NCBI taxonomy): domain Eukaryota; kingdom Metazoa; phylum Arthropoda; class Insecta; order Diptera; family Syrphidae; genus Eristalis; species Eristalis tenax. The sequence goes on along the minus strand of HG993124.1, from coordinate 101,440,328 downwards.
TGTTCTTGGTGTACCAGTTGCTAAAGTTCATATGATTGAATTTCAAAAAAGGGGTTTGCCACATGCTCGTATTCTTTTGATTTTAAAATCGGAGCATAATCTGTTATCGATTAGTTAATTTTAGCTGAAATTCCTGATATTGAAAAATATCCAAGATTGCATGGGATCGTTATCAAACACGTTTCATGGACCATGTGGAAGCCGTAATTTGAATTCTCCCTGTATGGTCCAAGGAAAATGTACTAAAAAGTTTCCAAAAGATTTTCTAAACGAAACAAATCCCAATTCTGGAGGTTTTCCAAAATTCCGTAGGAGAAACATTGGAAGAACTGCAACTGTTAATGGAAAATGTATAGACAACCGGTGGATTGTTCCATATAATCCATTTCTCTGTATAATCCATTCTCTCATACTTCAATTGCCACATCAATGTCGGGGTATTTGCTTCAGCTTAAAATATTTGTTTAAGTACATTTACAAAGGCCCTGATTGTACAAGAACAAAACACCTCGCAACACAATGAAATTAAGACTTTTTAAATTCAAGATATGTGAGTGCACCTGAAGCTACATGGAGATTGTTTGGTTTTCACATGCACCAGCAATCACCACATGGTTCAACGATTGCAAGATCATTTACCTGACCAACAAACAGTCGCATTCAATCCTCATAATATAAGAGAAGCAGTTGAAAATGCGACTTCCTCAAGCACAACTTTGACGGCATGGTTTAAATTGAACCAAGAAAATATTGAAGCCAGACAGTACTGAGATCCCTGAACACTTTGTGTATGTAAAAAGGAGCGGCACTTGGAAAAAGCGCCAAAGAGTTATTGGTAGAATGTACTCTGTGCGTTTAGCCACCATTCCCGAATGATTATGTCCAAGGTTCCTTTTATTACCTGTTTCTAGAGCAACTATTTTGGAATAAATTGCATGTATAACAACGTAATACATGCAACATTTAAAAAATGCGCTCGACAGAGAGGTTTATTATCTGATGACTTGGTTTGGAAAATCACATTAAATGGTGCTGCCAAAATAATTAAGAGAATTATTCGGACACATGGGACAGATTCAAAAATAATCTTTGGGAAGACTATGCTAGCATGTAACAAACTTAGGGATGTCCAAGAAATTTTAACACTGCATGGGAGAAAATGCTCTGATTACGGATTACCAAGTCCTCCAAATCAGTTTCCGATAAATCTTCGTGATATTTTTGATTCCACCGAGGAAGAACGAACTGGAAATGATTTTATTGTTAGCTTAAGTGCAGATCTAAATATAGCTTTTGGAGAGATTTTTAATGCCATCAACAATGCAGTGAACAATAAAGCAAATGCTTCTTTTTATCTGGGCCTGGTGGAAGTGGAAGAACGCACTTGTATAAAACAGTGTTAATAGAAGTTAGAGCGAACTCAGAGATTACAATTCCAACAGCTTCAACTGGTATTGCAGCAAATTTACTTAAGGGTGGAAAAACTTATCATTCTCAATTCAAACTTGGATACCTCTGTATCATCAATGAGATTAACCAAACTTGATGCTGATATGATTCGACGTTCAAAAAAACCATCTTGGACGAAGCAACAATGGCTCCAAGCTCCGCCTTAAATGCTATTGACAAACTGTTAATATAATGTAAAATGATATACCTTTTGCAGGTAAAATACCATTGATTGGCAGCGATTTTAGACAAACACTTCCAGTTGTACCTCACGCTTCAAGAGCCGCAATAGTTGAAGCAAACATTAAATTTAGTCCGCACTGGCAGCAATTTAAAACATTTAACCTGATAAACAATGTTTGATCAGTAGATCCAGATTTTAGCGCTTTTTTAATTAAAGTTGGTGACAGTACCACATAATTCTGATGCACAAGTGAATGACTTAATTGAATAAAATACCGGATAGGTTTTTATGTAAGGGTTCATTAGTAGGAGAATATTTGGAAAAAGACTTAATCCAAACGTAGACCGTAGACGTTTGGTGTAACCACCAATCAAGTAGACCCATTCTCCAAAAATTGCTATTCTTTGTCCAAAAAATTCTGACGTTGATACGATTAATGAACAAGTCTTAAAAAGACTTGATGGAGTAACACAAGCTTATTTAAGTTCCAACTCTATGGATGATTCTTCCGAGGAGGACCAGCAAAATTACGAAATGGAATTTTTGAATAACTTGAATCCCTCTGGAATGCCACCTTATAAATTAAATTTTGAAGATTGGAGGAATTTTGGAATTTTTATTTGGAAATTTAAACACAAAAAGAGGCCTCTGTAATGATACATGTCTTATTGTAAAAGACTTAAAGGCGAACATAATAATAACAGAAGCACTGACAGGATCTGCAGAGGTTCAAATAATACTTAATCCAAGAATCAGTTAATCCAGACCTTCCATTTGTCTTGAGAAGACGACAAGTCCCTATCAAATTAGCATTTACTATGACAATCAATAAGTCATCAGAAAACATTTGAAAGTGTCGGAATTTACTTACCAGAACCCGTACTTAGCCTTAGGCAACTTTACATTGTAATGTCCAGAGTTCGTCGAGCATGTGACTTGAAAATTAAAATTATACAGGGTCATCAGGAAAAATAATTTCAGGTTCGGACAAAATGTTCACAAAAAAGGTTGTATTTAAAGAAATATTTACTGTGTAGAAAATCTCCATGAGGTAAATAATTGTAAATTAAAAAAATATATCTAAACAAAAAATATAATATGGCAACCATGCGATGGGTGTATACATTTTATATTCAGCGAACCATAAATGCATCAGTATGGAACCTAATAAGATTTATTTATCTGGGATATATTATTTAGTAAAAATTACTTAATTACATTGATTGCATAAATGCGTATGAAATTCTTCCTGCCGTACGACAGGCTTTTCCACTAGTGTTGAAAAATAAATAGCATTGCCCCACTTGTGTAGTACGCCTTCCAACCTAGTCAGTGGAAATTTATTGTCTAATTCCTTCTTGTTCAGTTATCTGTAAACTCTTAATTTTTCTTAACCGTTTTTACTTTTCTATTAGTAAAGGCGAGTTATACGGACTATGTCCTCAGGACAATATATATCGTCATGCATTTTATTTTATAATTTGTTGGATTTTTTGTTTTTATAAAATTTTCTCCCCCTTAAAGTCTACTTCAACCCTTCTGTCAATGAGTAGGTCTAGCCAGACATTTTGCATCTTCACCAAATTGCTTGACCTTATCAGCGTACATATGCTTAATGCTTTACCATTTACCATAAATTGAAAATCCTAGTTTGTGAGGAGAAACAAACTTTTTGTAAAACAACCCCTAAAAGCAATGGAATAGGTTGGGCTGGAACTTCACACATATTGTATTGAGACACGTATTTATTACGGCATTTTGCACCAATTATTTTGTTTATTACGTATACAGGCCATTTTTCACTGATATGTTATAAAATGACTTCAAATAAAAAATAAAATGAATAACATGCCCAAAATACCAAAAAAAAAACTTTATTTCATTGAATTCCATCAAATTTCATACAAAATGTATGAAAGTCCAGCCAGACCTATTCCGTTAACAGTTTTAAAACATCCATTGACAGAAGGATATAAGCCAGCTATCACCATGGTCTGTCTGGCCACCATGGTCAACTACTGCGTCGTTCAGAAACTACAGCGGCAGCGGAGACCGGTTTTGGTGTAACCACCAATCAAATTGCCGTTCTTTGGCAGACGGTTTCCTATCTCGAGCGGGGATCGCTCCATTGAACCAAGAATATCCCCGTGGGTGCGACCGACATCTGATCCGTATTAAAGTCGCCTGTCCACTGTTCGGCGTACGACATGGAAGATCACAGGGCATTTGTATGTATCGTGTCAAAATAGAGGAATGCTTCGGGAGGAATAAAACCGTTAAGGCACACCCTTTCATGGCACTCTTTCTCGAACAACCTTATCTTCTCCATCGGGGAAGGACTAACGTTGAACCACTATGGACAACCGTACGCCATAATTGACCAGATGTGGGTCATGTAGCAGATTGCCTTTACCCTGGTATCAAGTTGGCTGCTGTAAAACAACCCTCTTGGCACAGCCAAGGCTTTTTTAGCTTTACATGTTTGTCAAAATACAGATATTGATCCAACTAAATGCCAATATACCTTACTTCACTACTTTTCACATCTTACGGATGTCCCCGAGGGTCAGCTATGGCGAACTTGCGCCAGATTATGCGGGATACGCTTGTTGATAATCAACTTCCTGTCGTTGCAAAATCGCTGAATTTTATCGAAGTCACATTGCAGCAAGATATTTATCACTTCGACCTTCGGACATGATCTGTACGCTACTATATCATCGGCGTACGCAATTAAATGCGGCATGGAACCTATAAGATTGAAAACAAAATCTGCGAACCAATCGCCTCCTGTTGCAGACTGTTTTTAATGAAAAAAACCGTAGTGGAAGTTACGGCGCCACTTTTCACTACAAACTTTCTATCTGTAATCATGTCATAGATCATGTGGTTTACTTGTGTCGAGCCTGACCAACATGAAGAAAAGGCCCTTCAACCAAACGGTGCACTGATTTTTGTTTTCGTTCCACTGAATGTCGGAAACTAGCTTTGACGCGGCAGGTATGGTATCATGCCCAGACCTGTATCCGAACTGGTTGTCCGGTATGATTTTATTTCCATTAACCCATTGCGAATGACTATCTTTTCAAAAGCCTGAAGGAAGTAGACTGATCGACTGGAGATTTTTCGGAATGGACTTGTCTTTGTCCTGTTTAGAGATCGGTTGCACTACAGCTGTTTTCCAGTGCGAAGGATAATGTGCATTACTGAGCGCATTGTTGAACAACGTTGTGTAAATCTGCCATGCTGAGATTTTTGGGAAATCAAGATGTGATGTCGATCATTGTCGACGGCATTATGTGCGAGATTATCGTCACTGAACCTGGTGAATCCTGGATTCTCGGATCGCCATTGACTTATCTCGTTGCGGATATAGAAGTGGTTTAGAAACTGGTGAATCCTGGATTCTCGGATGGCCATTGATATATCTCGTTGCGGAGATAAAAGTGGTTTAGCAAGGCTCTGTTTTCCAGATCGTGATTCGGCCCACAAACCTCGTTGACCGTTTACACTGGAACACAGCACCAATAGCTTCAACCTTCTCTTGGGAATCCTCAACCACGAAGAAGTCATTGTCTAGCACTGCTCTAGCTGGATCGATGCCAACTGAAGTCAGCAATTATTCGTTATTTGTCGTCCTGGGAAGTCGAACGGCCTGAATGTCGTTTTGATCTTTCCTCCGGAATATTTTATTTACTTGGGGGAACATACCCGTGTTGTTGCAGTGCAAGCTTTTAACCAAGCTGTAATTCATTCCTATTAACTGTCCTTCATTGATATTGACGGATAATGTTTCTCCTTCTGTGTGGAATACATCCTGGCATTAATCGCAAAATTTTCCAGACCGTTTCAGTTTCTGACTTTCAATCATTTTTTTTTTTATTCTTCTTTGTGAAGTTACTTCCTCTATCTGTGTTTAAAATATTATTCTGAAACTTTCCCTTGTTTTTCTTTTTTTTCTGCTTAGTATTTGTCTGTTGCAAGTCCTCATCTTCGCTTCCTTCTTCGTCTCTCTCCTGATCATCATTACTGGTATGTATTTCTCATTTAGTTCTAAAAGGACCTGGTCCAGCTCCTCCTTTTTGTACGTCGTTCATCTTCGGCCTGATCACTCGCTTCTTCGTTATCTTTACTGCGAAGATAGCAGGATCGCCATGTAATGGTTAAGTATCGCCATGTTGTGGTTAAAGCTACATTTTTATTGTAAGCCTACCGCCCTATGCCTTACGAAGCGCGACCCGCTCGTCTTAGCTACTTAAAGTGCAGCTCTCTTCAAGAAAAGGCAAAACTGCAGCAAATTGTTCGAGCCAAGAATGAATTCAACACTAATTTTACTTTCCAAAGCTAGTTATATTTATACAGTAATTCTTATGATTAAACTATACTGTTCCATATAGTCCATAAGGAAATATGATCCCTTTGGCTCTTTTAATAGAACGTTGAAGCGGATGAAAGTCTCAGCCATAACGTACACATAAACTGAACTGTCCTCTACGTAGCATGAATCCACAGTCCATACCGATCGAATGCCACTTGACACTTTCGAGCGTCTGGGGAACACAAAGTGGTCCCGTTGTATGGGAGAGTTGGAATTAAATTTGTAACTTTTGAACCCGTTGACCGATCTTAATGAAATTTTATGATTTAATGAAAAAAGCTGCTGATTATATTATTTCTGCTCCGTGGAACATAATTTTATGCACTGTTGCTGGCATATAATACCGGGGATATTAATTTTTAGCCATTGAATCTTTTTATTAGTTGCACATCTATTTCAGTTATTTCTGCCTTTGATAATAGGTCTTCGAAAAATCTTCGAGATGTGTTGCCATCGTTGGTTGTGCCAAATCCATGCTTTATTATACTCGTATCTACCTTAAGATCCATTTTTTGTAAAGGGTGGTTAAATGTGAACCACGCCTAAACGTCAAGTTTTTTTCTGCATTTCAGTTGACATTTCTCAATTTCAGACTAACTCAATTTGAACCATGGAAAGATACACAATCGAGCAACGTGTTAAAGTTATTCAGGCTTATTTTGAAAATGGGCATTCAAATCAAAATGCATATCGTGCACTTCGTGATTTTTTCGGTCAATTTAATCGTCCAAATGTGCGTACAATCGGAAAAATCGTGCAAAAATGTTAGCAAACCGGGTCTGTAGGAGATGTGAAAACACCAGAGCATGCTCGTACAGCTCGTACTGCAGAAAATATTGCTGCTGTTCGCGATAGTGTGGCTGAAGAGCCGTCCACCCCAACTCGTCGTCGTGCCCAACAATTGCACCTCTCACGCTCGTCGTTGATGAACATTATGCATAAAGACTTGCATTTACACGCTTACAAGGTTCAATTGACTCAAGAACTAAAGCCTCTTGACCATTTCAAGAGTCGTCAATGGTCAGAATCGTGGCAAGAAATGGCAACAGTGGATGATCAATTTTAGAAGAAAATTATCTTCAGTGATGAGGCACATTTTCACCTCTGTGGATTCGTCAATAAGCAGAATTGCCGCATTTGGGCGAATGATAATCCAAGAGTGATTGTCGAAAAACCAATGCACCCACAAAGAGTGACTGTTTGGTACGGTTTATAGGCTGGCGGCATCATCGGGCCGTATTTTTTCCAAAATTAGGCCGGTCAGGCAGTCACTGTAAATGGTGTTCGCTATCGTGGAATGATAACGAACTTTTTATGGCCCGAATTGGCAGATATGACTGTGGATGGGTCTTTTGCATGATCTGCCGCAGTATAAAGATCTCAAACAATGAAGTGACCAGCACAAAGTCCGGACTCACATCGGGGCTGTTGTCAATAAGGAGATGTGGGAGTAGAGAAGACCATGGACAAATTTGGATGAGTTGCGGCTCAAAATCCATGCACGCACTGAATGGTAAAAAATCCCAACGATATTAATCAGAATTGTGTGGAAAACAAATAAAGGCTTTTGGATCAAATATTAACTAAGTTAAAATATAATAACAATAATATAACACTAACGTTGGCAATACAGCGCGTAGAGGCCTAGACCTAGGTTCTCAGCATATACTCGTATTGGGAGTGCTATTGTATATATGTATTATAAATACTGTTTATCGTAATCTCGATTCATTTTGTAGTATTTCTGAAAAAACGCCTAAGAAAAGCCCATTTGCTCTGTTTCCAGAGCGGCCTTAAGCAAGAAAATGATTCATATCATATCAGTGTGTCGATTATTGCTTTATATGATTCCAATCCAGATTAAAAACATAACTACACTCTAAACTTGACCTAATGATATCAGATTATAGGGCAGTAAATTAATATGGAGCATTGATACTCTCGTTCGTTGCCCTCTTTAGACTACTAAGGCCACGTACTTCTTGGCATGGCATTGCAATGTAATGTCATATGGCATAGCATTGCAAATGTAATGTCCCCTTATATCTGCTTTATGTATAAATCATAAATATTGAGGTTCTGTAAAAACAGTTATCAACGTATGAGTAAAAATATATCGCTTAATATACACATTTTTATGAATTAAAGTACTTTTACATAAGAGCCGACTTCGACTACATCATATACCATACGCAAACATATGTATATGTTTACACTACATTCTTGATGAATGCGAGTTCTCGATTTTAGCAACAGCTAAATTTAAATTATATCGTATTATTGACGCAGTAATCGCAACTTTTCAAATAGACAGATAATCGATAATAGCAACTACCCCAGTTTCTATTAGTTGCGATAATCGAGAATGCACTGTACTTCAATGTAACGTATGTACGCATTAACAATTTAAATAAGCTATTCGTAGGAACAGATAGCATTTCATCTGATGGCATAGCATGATGAGAATAAACATATTTGTGTATAGGCGTTAAGAATTAGCATATAAAGCGATCATCAGTTTGGGGTCAAATTACGCATGATTAATGTACGTACTATGGACAAAAAAACAAACAGTAAGATAAGAAATAGGAAAAAGCAATGATGTTATCAATGAAATCAGTGACGGTTTTAGGACACATAACTTAATGAGGTAAAAGTTATGATCTCAAAATGTGCAGGTATTAAAAGGGGTATAGTCGAAATGGGATAAGGGCCAATGAAAGAACTTTTTACATTCGACATCTGACGCAAAGTGTTTTGAATTCAGTGTTCAAAAAAATTGGAATAGATTGGAGTATACTTCTGAGAAGATCAAAATAAAATTGTACAAATTCTGGACCATAATTCCAAATTAAGGTGTCCAATTAGGTTTAAATCTGTAGACCTGAAAAGGCCACTCCAAAACTTCAAACACATTACATTCTAGCTAATGTTTTTCTATTTGACTATGCGACTGTGCGGATCGTTATGGTGTTTGAAAGTAAGGTCCGATATGGATTTATCCCGTTTTTTGGTGTACTAGATCAAATGTGTACGTGTAAATAAGTGGTCAAGGCCCTGTCAAGTCTATTGGACACACCAACACCATTGAAGGATTTGTGCCCCAATTCATAAGTTAATTTTCATCAAGTTTGACCGTTTTGTTACAGTTTTCTAAATCCCTTAGGCCCATTGAACAAAATCGGTTTACTTTGGTCCCATTTGACAAATTAAGTCACGAATTTGATCACATCGAAGGACCTACCAAATCGGCTACAAAATCTCACTACATCCCTGTACAGTAAGATTGTAAGAGTTCCTGTGTATGCAATACAGAAATGTAAAAACATAGAAAATAAATATAATAATTTTATCATTTCATCTTATCTTCAGTTGCGGTGGCAAAGAGCAAACGATATATCTCCAAGCCACTTGATCCTCCGCCATTACCTCTAACAAGATGCTGGGGACATTCGTGTCCCATCGAAGCGTAGCTTTTTCCTTTTGAAGAAGCAGCTGTTCAACATTGACTTCCTCGTGTATTGCATTTGTTCACAGTGGTTATATATAGAAAAAGAAATGGTTCCTGAGATAGCAAACACACTAAGCCGATTAAGTCATCGTACAACGCGAAAAAATCGGAAATTTCAGTGATTCAGCTAAACGCGTATGTATTGCACCAGACGTAAACATATTTACTTTGTAAGGCGTTTCTCTTCATAATAAATACTTTTATATAATTTTAGTATTTTCGTTTGTTTTAATTTATTGATGGCGGAACTTGCATTATTCCATTGGAACATGCGCTGAAAAGCTACTGTCATTGTACGTCATTTCAGTATATGTCATTAATTTGAAACGTAGACAACAATATTTCCTTTTTTCACTCATTTGAATGTCAAACTTTGTGCCTGAAAAAGTGTTTTTACGGAAAGTTCTTCTTCGTTACCGTAATATGAAGAAAACTGCTGCTGAACGTTTAAAAGCAGCTGGATACGAGTATATTCAAAAGCATGGAAATTGGGTCCCGCATGATCTCATTTCGATAGACGTCGAAAGGCGGTTTTGCATGACCGAAATGCTGCCACACAAGGATCATACAGAAACCCGGCCAACCAGAAAAATCAACGGCAAAGCCGAATATCCATTGCGTGAAGGTAATGCTCTGTATTTGGTGGGATCAGAAGGGTGTGCTGTATTATGAGCTGCTAAAACCGGGTGAAACCATCAATGGACAACGCTACCGACCACAATTAATCCGTTTGAAGAGAGAAAAGTACGTGAAAAAAGCCAGGAAAATGCGACAAGACGAAAAAAATGGTGTCATGCGATATATAAGACGGTCTTAAATTGTTGCCCCATATTATCGAAACTATAATTTTTGGCTAAACATTCTGATTTTAGTATTCAAATGCTGGCAATCAGCTTTAACATTTGTCACTATTGTCCATCAAGTGCAAATAAAATTTTTTTTTTTTATAAAACAAATTTAGAATCAAGCGAGCAAATTCATAATTTTACTGTAACTAAACAATACTTGTGTCTTATGATATATCTGAAGTGAACAAATAATGAAAAAAGACATTACGTCCCGAAACGGTCTTGAATATTTCATTACCTGAAGGATTTTTACCTTAAAGTTTAAACTTAAAACTTTATCAATTTTTTAAGTAAAAAGAAATCAGCTTGATCCGACCCATTTTATGGTAATACCCGTTTGCGGGTTAAAGTTAATGCACATCTAGCTCAACAACGAAACGACAACTAAAGCCACAGGTCTCAATGTCTTCCAAAAAAAAAACCGCTGAGTGACATCACATACATGAAAAATTCTTGAGCTTGTATAATAAAGGGCGATTTTTTAGCTATTATCTTTTGGGCAACACTGGTTTAAACAGCTGACGCGCGTTTCGTGTTTTGTTTCACTGTCAAACATCTTTAGTTTGGTATATAATTTAACCATAAATCGTCTTACAAACGATCAACGCTTGCAAATTATTGAATTTTATTATCAAAATGCGTGGTCTGTCAAGAAAGTTCATCGCGACATCACATGTGTTCAGCGACGAAGCTCATTTTTGGCTCAATGGGTACGTAAATAAGCTGAATTGTCGATTTTGGATTGAATATCAGCCAGAAGCAATGCAAGAGCTACCAATGCATCCAGAAAAAGTCACAGTTTGATGCGTTTTATAAACTGGTGGCATCATTGGACCGTACTTCTTCAAAGATGATGCGAATCGGAACATAACTGTGAATAGTGAGCGCTACCGTGAGATGATATCCAACTTTTTTTTTGCCCAAAATCCAAGAGCTTAACTTGCATGACATGTGGTTTCAACAAGACGGTGCCACATGCCACACAGCACGCGCAACAATGGACTTATTGAGAGGAGAGTTCGGTGAACATTTAATTTCACGTTCGGGACCGGTCAATTGGCCGCTTAGATCGTGCGATTTAACGCCTTTATACTATTTTTTTTTTTGTGGGGCTATGTTAAAGCTCATGTCTGTACAGACAGACCCGCTTCAATTGACGCATTGGAAGACAACATTGAAGCATTTATTGGTGAGATACCGGCCGAAATGTTGGAAAGAGTATGCCAAAATTGGACTAAGCGGATGGACCATTTGAGGCGCAGTCAAGGTCAACATTTGCATGAAATAATCTTCAAACATTAAATTATATGGACCGTACTATCGATTCAAATAAAGATTTTATGCATTTTTCTGAATTTTATGTGTTTTTTTTTTGTTAAAGCTTTCCTATAGCTTTGAAAAAATCACCCTTTATAAAACATCAGTTGCCAGAGCGCCAATGAAGTAATAAGCAACACTATCTTTTTATTTTTATTTTTAAATTTCTTTCCTTTTTCGTATGGAATTTTTTGGGAAACTTTGTACCTTCTTTGACCTTAGAATCGATATACAGTCGATTCCGCTTAAACGAAACTTTCGGTTATATGCAACAAGACATTTATCACGGTGCAACGATATTACTTGCATCGGAACATCGGTTATATAAAAACTCCGCTTAATTGCAACAAAATTTGAGCATTTTTTGTGTTGCAAATAAGGAAAGGCGACTGTACCAAACTTTTTTCACACTTTGCGACGTACGCAGCCTTATGCGTTCGACTGTGTGTGCCACATTAAAAGAACGAAGGAAAAAATAATTTATTATGAATTAAATGGTGGGCATCCTAAGAAATAAACCAGAGATAATGCCGTAAAAATCAAAGATGAATAATTGATCCACGGACGTCAGCTCGTTAACTTCAACCTATTTGTTACAATCAGATACATACATACAACTAAAATTATACTAGAATTATATATTATTATTATATTATTTTGATACATTATTTTGATATCATGGGGGTCTGCATTTGCATATTTCCAAATCAGTGTGTAGAAACAATGTCATGTTAAGTGTGGAATTGGAATAAAATACAAACGTCATTCGAACAGTATGATTCTCGAAAACGAATTGAGTTTATAGATGCGGCAATGAAAATTTGCACATTAGTTGATAACAAGTATCATTATTTCATTGATTGAAAATCGCGTAAACTAAACAAAACTAAATCTATTATAATACTTTATCAGATGCAACGATTCGTGTTTATTTCTGGCAAGAATTTATTCTAAATCGGTCCATTCGAATTTTCAGTTATGAAGCCATTAGTACAATATGCTGTAATAAATTAACATCAAGTAATAAGCAAAACATATTGAATCTTCTCCGATCACGTCATTTACACAGATTGACTTGAATTTTACTCAATACAAATATAGAGTGCATAACTCTTACTACATTATAAGATTGAGTTTTTTTTTTATAAAAATCTGCATTTAGTTGATTACGGTGTACATATGTGTATTGATTGCTCATGTGCAAATGTGTTCTTATGTTTAAATATTCATACAAATTAAGAACACAGTTCAGTTTATTCAGTGAGCTTTCTTTTAATAAGTCATACAAATAAATTTGCCATGTTAACACGTTTTAAGATTCCAATATTTTTCATACTGGTGATGATATTAAGTAATCAGACTACTGTAAGTTTAATAATATTATGACGTGCAATTTTGTATTCATATACATGAACTATATACATATATCACATTCCCTTCCGTTATTGGTTTTCTTATTGTGGTCAACATAGCACATGGTGGTACACAGTTCAAATTTATTTTCAAATGGAATAAAGAATTTATTATTATTAAAGGAATATGTCTGCTTAGAAAGAGAATATCATTTTAGTGATAATTGAACAAACGCTGATGCGAATGTAGCCTGGGTAAATATTGAAATGAAAATTAAATATTCATTAGCCTAAAAACCGTGAACACCGTGAACAATAAACAAAGAAACCTTTACACTTGCTATTCCCTTAGAAGCATTATCCCTTGTATACTCGCAAATATTTGCAAATATTTAAATTGATACATACAAACCTAGTATGTATACAAGAAATTGTAATAAATATTTTTGACAATAAGCTTTAGACAATAAGCATATTTAAATAGCCATTGGAACGTACAAAGGTTCATCTTCCATTGCAAAATGAGCATCTCGTCTTCTTAACTGGCTTAATGCCAATGGTACCGACCATAGAATTATCGATTTCACTCTTCACTCTTTGAAAAGCGCCAAAATCTTCTGATATTTGACACTGTTAATTTTTTTTATTCAATTTACGACACACACACACTCTTCTCTCTCTCTCTCTCTCTCTCTCTCGCACAATCTCTCACCTCTAGCAATTCGTAACAACGTTGAATAGTTCTAATCCACGTTTGGTAAATGTGATCATTATTAGAACGCGGTAAGTCTCTTTTTCTCTGTTTGCCAAAAGATCGGAGTTAGCCTCAAATTCCGATTTGTAGCTAAAAATAAATACATACAAATATCTATGTGATCAATGATCATGATCATTTGTGTAGATACAACCACGCCAGTAGGTATACCTATGAACTTTCGCTGTCTCGTTGTATTGCCGATCGGTTTAGATATTTTTCAATACAACTTTTTTTCAAAAACAGCTATTAGCTACTGGTCCTACAAGCCCAAGTCAGCTATGGCCTATAACTTAACATTGTCTATACAAATTATTGCATAAAATACAACGCGTTCACTCAGCAAAATAAATCTGGTGCACATTTATTATGTAAGTATACAACTCACGTATACACAACTGACCTTGTTGCGGTTTCTAAACTATAAAGCAAGAAAATATGCAACCTTAATCTTACATACAATTTATACAATTTCGTGAAGTATTAAAGTTGTATGGGGTGGGATTTCAACAACGTACTCACTTCATAGGAGTCGAAGATCTCATCCAATTAATATCAAAAATTATTATAGGAACGTCTTTCTGAATAAAAAGAATCATCCGATTATTTTCGTGTTGTTCGCTCTTATAAATTCAGACATCAGAATCAGAAGAAATCTGTAAAATGCAATAATCACAAAGAAATACTTTCAATTCGTGACGTCATATTACATGGTCTATCAATCTTAATTATAGTTTTCCTTAATAAATCGAGCATATGACGATGTGTGCGTATGGATGGATATAAGTAAGTGGCTTATAGCGGGGTTCCCCCGTTTACCAATTGCCAAATGAACATACAGATTAAGTGTGAACCTTGTTCCAGAATAGCGATAAGCTGGGAATTGCAAATGCCCGCATTAATTATAAAAGTATAAAAATATATTTCAAAGCCAATGTATGTATGTGTGTATGTATCAGCATTTAATATTTGCTTGCAATTTCTATATTTAATCATACCGCGGTTTGAATGATCATAATTCCACAACCGAATATGCATATAAAGGCCGATGTTGATTTTGAATAAAACACAAATTATTTAGGAAATTATTGTCATTTCTTTTTATTATGATAATATTGGTATGGTTCAATTATGTATGGAACAAAATATCGGCCAAATGGCCGCCGCGACCTCGGCGACACACCTCCATCCGATGGTCCAAATTTTCGATGACGCTGAAGCATAATTGAGGTTCTATGCCGTTAATGTGCCGAATTATCTCATCCTTTAGCTCTTGTATTGTTGGTGGCTTATCGTCGTACACCTTTTCTTTAAAATAACCCAAAAGAAAAAAATCCAACGGTGTCAAATCACATGATCTTGGCCAATTGACATCGCAACCACGTGAGATAAGACAGCCATTGAATTTGTCGCGCAAAAGAGCCATTGTTTCGTTAGCTGTGTGGCAAGTGCCACCGTCCTGTTGAAACCACATATCGTCCACATTCATATCTTCCAATTCGGGCCATAAAAAGTTCGTTATCATTTCACGATAGCGAACACCATGCACAGTGACTGCCTGACCGGCCTCATTTTGGAAAAAATACGGCCCGATGATGCCGCCAGCCCATAAACCGCACCAAACAGTCGCTCTTTGTGGGTGCATTGGTTTTTCGACAATCACTCTTGGATTATCATTCGCCCAAATGCGGCAATTCTGCTTATTGACGAATCCACAGAGGTAAAAATGTGCCTCATCACTGAAGATAATTTTCTTCTAAAATTGATCATCCACTGTTGCCATTTCTTGCCACGATTCTGACCATTGACGACTCTTGAAATGGTCAAGAGGCTTTAGTTCTTGAGTCAATTGAACCTTGTAAGCGTGTAAATGCAAGTCTTTATGCATAATGTTCATCAACGACGAGCGTGAGAGGTGCAATTGTTGGGCACGACGACGAGTTGGGGTGGACGGCTCTTCAGCCACACTATCGCGAACAGCAGCAATATTTCCTGCAGTACGAGCTGTATGAGCATGCACTGTTTTTTAATTTAAGAGGAAATTCAGAATTGCGAATATTAAACCAAATCGCTAGTGACTACATATATAATTTTATGAAATCTCAATCAGTTCATGTAATTATGTAGCATAAAAATTGAGTTGAGTTCAACTCTGCTCCCTCGAACACCATGATTAATTTAGTATGTTGAATAAGCTCGATAATTGGAGCTTGATAAATGGATTCCGCACTATCAATATTTCGATGGTTAAGAGGTAGTTTACTGATAGTTCTGGTTACTCAAAGGAGGCCACAGAAATCCAAGGAATATCAGATTTAAATAGAGTGCCGTGGCTGAAGCTGTAGATATGTCAACTGAGCAAGTACAACACATTTTAAAAGAATATTTCGACTCGAAAAAGCTATATGCTCTTGATAGGATCTAAGACATTAAAAAACGTCGCACAAATAAAATGTTATTAAAATAAATAACTGACTTATCACGCGGCCCTTGTTCACAATGTTACTATATTCGCACAAACTGAGGAACTTAACAAAAGCATACAAAATGGAACCAAACGTACGCTAACAGAATTGCTATTAACTGCTCTGGCATTCTTGCAAATCATATTTTTAAGCAATACTTAGCAGCTTCAACTTCAGATTCTGCCTGAAAGTACTACAAATATGTGTAATATCACCTCATCTGTATTCGATTAGCCTGTGACGAGACTCAGATGACCATCCGGCATCTGAGAGACAGACTTTGATTTAATCTAGGAGAAATGCTAATTGGGGTAGTTTTTTGGAAGAGGGATGGAGGTAGGGGTGACCAGCCAAGCCCGGCCCAAAGTCAGGCTCATAAGCGAACTGTAACCGCTGTCTTCCCAATATGTTCTACAGAGGAAGGTGAAGAACGTGCTGTATTTTTCCAAACATTGTATTCGAGATTTTACACATATTCTCATATGATTTCCTATTTTTCATTTTTCTCATTTCATACGATTAAATCGACGAATTTATCCATGAACTATTTTCTGCACTGCACAAAGTTTTTAACGTCGGGACAACAAATCATTTCACCTTACTGCCCTCACGGTGAGTACTCAATTTGCTTTATACACAATCTTAAACAACCTTCATGTTTGACAACAGCGTACAGTCTAATAAATGGATTATGCTACACTAATTATGCAACTACTCAACAACCATGTCAGCAACTTCAATGCGTTGGCTATAGCTGTTATTGTCCTACTTCAACACCAATCCCCGCAACAGTTTCAACAGCAATACCAACAGTAACATCAGTAACAACTATCGATCCGCCTGCTGATTGTCCAAATAACTACGTCCGAATAAATGGAGAATGTCGACTTATGTACTGTCCCAGAGGTGAGCTCCATGAAGGCCTATGCGTTGAAACAAAATGCAGTAACGGAACGGTATGGTTCGGAGGTAAATGCACTGTACCAGGAAAATTTCGCACGATTTTGGAAATAGAAACACACATCTCTACGCATGCGAATCACACTGAAGCAGTTATTGAAAAGCCGACGATTACCAACGAAGTGATTTATCATACAGAAGCTCCCGAAGTAGATACCACCAAACGATGTACTGTAAAAAGGGTAAAAAAAACAGAAAAGCCGCCAATGGGAATGTGTTGCAGGGTAGTTTCACCGAGAATGTGCAGAATAAAATTCAACAAGTGGTTCTGTACTCATCGGCATCATTTGCGCTGTGATGACTTTTGTGATAAATATAGGTTAACATTTTTGACGATTCCAGACATCATCGAACAAGATGGGGCATTGTTAATGCCTCCAAATCCAACTTTACATGAATGCAGTGGAACTGACTGTTCAACAGATATAGGTAATAGCTTCAATAATCTAAAGGGTGTGAGAGTTGTTTTAATCCTTTTTTCTATTTTCAGGTCTCAATGATTGTTCCGGATGCCTTAGCGGGCATAAAGAAACCTGCTCAGACTATTGCTATCAAATTCTTTGTCCAAATACGTACTGCAGGACTATTGATCAAGCTGAGTACTGCAAAGACTATCCAGATAACTCGGCTTGCACTAGATCTGGAGGATGTTTCCTTGATTCGTGTTATAATGATTATGATTGCGAGAATTAAATACGCAATATGTAATCTTGAATTCATAATAAATCAATTGTCTCCGTATACAAATTGATTTCCTGTACATATTTTTGCTCCAAATTCTAAATTAGCGGCATAACTACATGACATGTACTCGATGGTGCAAACGATATTTAACTAATTGTGCAATAATTCGCTTTAGAGTAGACGTTTCACGATAAATTCCACTTAAGTAGTTTAATTTAAACCACCGATTGCCATGGCTTAAGTGTCAATCCAGACCATACTTTATTGCCATTCGTGTATTGACATAATCTGAACCCCAAAATAGGTACACACATTCATAGAGAAAACCCATGTAAGCTGTTGAAGAGAGCAGAACGCTTGCAAACTTATAAATAAATGCACACAAATGTATTATAACAACATCTCTACCTAAATGAACGTTCCCTTGTTGAGTTGGTGTCTTCTCTTTTCCTCTCTTCAGTCTTCGGTGTTTCTATTATCCCAGGAATCTATGCTCTAATGAGCTTCTTAAAATAATATATGTTGGACTATTTCATTCGGGCCATCAGTGTGGGATAACATGTTGGGGAAGAACTCTTGCGAATAAAATAAAAAGTTTAATTATTTTGCAAAAAAGGATTCTGGGGAAAATGTTTAATTTTAGCAATATCGACATCCCTGTCTGCCATTTATATTGCTTTAAGTTACTAAAAGGATTTTTGGCGAGATCCGGTCACCGACATATTATATTAATTTCGAACTACAGTCAATGATAGAGTGGTTTTCCAATTACTTAAATGACAGGAAGCAATTGGTAAAGATCGATAGTTTTAGATCTCGAGTAATAAAAGTTATACGGGAGTTCCACAAGGATTGCTCTTTCTTTTGTTTGTAAATGATATTCACGAAATTTTCAAATATTGTAAAATTTTAACATTGGCAGACTACTTTAAATTGTATTTATCTATAAATAGTTTAACTGATTGTAATAGTTTCCAATTCGATATCCATGTACTAGTGGAATAGGAGAAGCACAATGCACTAGAGCTGAATATTCAAAAATGTAATATCTTTACGGCATATCGAATTACATCCCCGATTGTCTATGATTATTTCATAAATGATCATAGACTTAGTCGCCTAGAAGAGGTTAAAGATCTGGGTGTAATTTTTGATAGTAAATTAAATTTTGCATTACATCATGATTATGATGATGATATGATTTACAATTGCGAAGTCTAATGCTATGTTAGGTTTTCTGAAAAGAAATAGTAGAGATTTTCGGGATATAAGTAGTCTTAAGTCATCTATTGTTCGTTAGTCAGACCGTATTTAGAATATTCTTCCAACATTTGGAATTCCCGATATGATACACACTCAGATTCGAAAGAGTACAACAAAATTTCACGAGATATGCTGTCCGTATTCCTTCGAAGAACTCCCTAAATATGATGATAGATGTAAAATAATAGGCTTGCAAACCTTAAGTTTCAGGCGTAAGGCAGCGTCAGCCATGTTCATCCGCGATATTATTAATTGCCGTGTAAATTCACTAGATTTACTTTTTCTCATGAATATATATGCTCCCCAAAGATCTCTTCGGATGAGAAATTTTCTATACGATAAGAGGCATAGAACCAACTATAGTTGTAATGAACCTATTACAAGGTGTACAAACACTTTTAATGAACTTTGCAACGAAATTGATTTTAGCTTGTCTCGATTGGAGTTTAAAAAATGTATCTATATAAAGGGTGATTTTTTAAAAGCTATAGGAAAGTTTAAACAAAAATGCAAATGTTGACCTTGACTGCGCCTCAAATGGTCCATCCGCTTAGTCCAATTTTGCCATACTCTTTCCAACATTTCGGCCGGTATCTCACTAATAAATGCTTTAATGCTGCCTTCCAATGCGTCAATTGAAGCGGGTCTGTCTGTACAGACATGAGCTTTAACATAGCCCCACAAAAAAAAAAATAGTCTAAAGGCGTTAAATCGCACGATCTAGGCGGCAAATTGACCGGTCCCGAACGTGAAATAAAATGTTCACCGAACTCGCCTCTCAATAAGTCCATTGTTGCGCGTGCTGTGTGGCATGTGACACCGTCTTGTTGAAACCACATGTCATGCAAGTCAAGCTCTTGCATTTTGGGCAAAAAAAAGTTGGATATCATCTCACGGTAGCGCTCACCATTCACAGTTCGCATCACCTTTGAAGAAGTACGGTCCAATGATGCCACCAGCCCATAAACCGCACCAAACTGTGACTTTTTCTGTATGCATTGGTATTGCAATGCTTCTGGCTGATATTCACTCCAAAATCGACATGTCTGCTTATTTACGTACCCAAATGAGCTTCGATTAAACTGACCATAATATGGAAGAAGCGCGCGATGAACTTTCTTAACAGAGCACGCATTTTGATAATAAAATTCAATAATTTGCAAACGTTGTTCGTTTGTAAGACGATTCATGGTTAAATTATAGACCAAACTAAAGATGTTTGATAGTGAAACAAAACACGAAACGTGCGTCAGCTGTTTAAACCAGTGTTGCCAAAAAGATAATAGCTAAAAAAAACACCCTTTACAATACTATTCTTTAATTAATACTGTTTATTTGATGTAATCTATGAGATGCAAAATCGGTGGATGATCCTTAGTCGCGCAGCAAAAATCTGCTGTGTAAAGCGATACTGAGAGTTAACAGTTAGATAACGTAGTGTTTTGTGTAATCTGTGATAGAAAATAAATAATAAACAGTCTACACATGAACTCTTCATTTGTTGTTTCTGTACCAAAATGTCGTACCTCCGCATTTCGTAAATTGAATGTAGGTTCATCCTGCCGTTTGTTCAAACGACTTTCATTATTTATTAGATCAATAACGTTATCCCCCCTCCCCATCGAGAACCGCTTTGTGGTTGGGTGGGGGGAAGTCACGCCATGCACAAACTAGTGCGTGCGGGGAGCAAACGGCAACGGACAACGGCATTGAATTAGGATAGGCACATGGAACGTTTCATCGCTTTCAGGAAAGGATCTCGAGCTAGTTGAGGAGGCTGCCAGGTATCGTTTGGATATCGTGGGTATCTCCTCGACGAAGCAAAATGGACCTTTTAGACGGGTCGAAACTCTCTGCACAGGTGGGAGTGGGGATATTCACAAGTCCCATGTTGGCAGGCAGGGTATTGGAGTATTGGAGTGGATACCATTAGAAGGTAGAGTCGGGATCTTAGAGCACAAACTTGAAAGGTCAACTTTGGCTCTAGTGCTGGTGTATGCACCAAATCTAGAGTCAGAGTACGCGGCTTTCCTGGATGAAGTGGATGCTGCCCTGGAAAGGGTAGCGGAAATGGATTCCTACATCCTCATGAGTGATTTCAATGCTCAAGTGGGTGTGGATGTAACGACATGGGGGAGTGTACAAATGAACACCTTCTTTCCACACTAACGGATGGTTTGTGATGTTCATGTGATGAGAGGGGCTGAACTGTCATCTGAACATCACTTTTTGTTGTGTACACTGTACCTCACTGATAAATTACCTACCAAGGCGGAAACTAAGAGTGGTTACAAGCATGCGGTGGGAGAAACTATAGAACAGTGAGTTGCGGGTACATTTTGCGCGGCACATATTTGAAAGGTTTGAGCGACTCCCAACTGTTCCATCGCTTTTAGAGGAAGAATGACGACTGTTTTTAGCAGCTGTCATTGCCTCTGCACGGGATGTTTGTGGAGTTAGGCGGCGTGGTTTAAAACAGAGAGAAGAAGAAGCCCTACAGAGACTGGATACTCTTGGGGTACACTGAGACGCCAAGAACTTGCAAATTAGCTGTGCGAGCTGATAAAGAGCAGTATTGGAAGGAGTTCGTCAAGAAGTTGGAAAACGACCATAGATCTGCGACAAAGGTGTTCAGGCAAACAATTCGCAGACTCAGAGGAAGGAAATTCAACATCATCGAAGGAGTCAAATCCAAAGATGGTGTGTTGCTTTCCAATGAGGTGGACATCTTACGCAGATGGAGCGAGCACTTTCCGGAGATGCTCAATGCCGAACAGGGCACTGAGGATGACAGACTTGAGTCTTGAGTGAGGCGGAGGATAGTCCAATAATGGATTGGAGATTGAATCACTAAACGTTGGCAAATCCGCTGGTGTGGATGAAATCCGGCCAAAAATGCTTAAGGCAATGGGTAAAGAGGCATTTTTATGGCTCTTTCGTGTCATGAATGTGGCCTGGGAATGTAGTGAGACACCTGGCGATTGGCAAACTGGGGTGATTGTCCCACTTTTCAAGAAAGGGGACAAAAGAAATTGCTCGCACTACAGGGGAATATATGTTCTAAGTCTCACTGTGAAAGTATACGCTAAGGTATTGGAAGCGCGTTCTAGAGCTAGGGTCGAGCCCAGATTGGGGGATGAACAGTGCAGCTTTCGTTCCGGTAGAAGTACAACCGACCAGCTTTTCACTCTTAGAATGGTACTTGTGAAGGCTTGGGAGTATGCTTAGCCGGTCTACAGTTGCTTTGTGAATTTGGAAAAAGCATACGACCGAGTTCATCGAGGTAAACTATGGAGTATGGGATTGATGGTCCTCTTCGGAGGGCCATTCAGTCTCTATACACAAACTGTAGCAGCTGTGTTTGGGTTAACTGTGCTAAATCAATACCTTTCACCGTGGGCATTGGACTTCGTCAAGGGTGCGTCTTGTCATCTCTCCTTTTCATTGTATATTTGTATTTTTCCCATAGGGAGAGTTGAGGGTAAGTCATCGTACTTACATCATGACTTAATTATCCACACATCTTTTCAGACGTAAATCCAGCGCGAAGTCGATAGGTTTGTAGCCGTATGTGCTGAAGCTGGAATCAAGGTCAACGTGGACAAATCAGAGGCTATGTCCATCTCCAGAACGCCTGTTTAATGCTCTCTACATTTTAGTGGAGTCCCATTGAAGCAGGTGGAGTAGTTTAAGTATCTGGGGGTGTTTTTCACGAGCGATAGAAGGAGTAATACGGAGCTTTCCTGTATGATTGGTCAGGCTGGGTAAATTTTGGAACAGCTTGTTAGATCTTTAATCAGGAAAGCCGAGCTTGGTGTCAGAGCAAAGTTAGCGGTTTTCAACTCAGTATTTGTTCCAACTCTCAACTATTCATGAAATTTGGGTATTGACCGAACGAATAAGATCGCGAGTACAAGCTCCTGAGATGAGATTTCTCCGTGCTGTTGTGTGGAATTACTCGTCGGGATGGGGTGAGACACACGGCAGTGCCCGAGGAACTCAACATTGAGGAGATGCTTCTTCGAACGGAGAGGCCTATGCTTCGGTGGTTTGGTCACGTGGCACGAATGTTCACTCCGTCACAACTTCCGAGGCAGCGTTAAATGCGATTCCCTCAGGTTGGACCAAGTCCAAAAATTCGACTGGTTATGCTCCTGATGATTTGGGGTCGATGGCGGAGGATTGAGTTGCTTGGAGATCTCTTGTGGGTGGTTTCCCCGTGCGACCCCTTGAGTGGAGCAGGCGGGTCAGAAAATGATGATGATGATGATGAGAAACAATAAATGAGACTATTGTGATACAAAAATATGATTGCAAAGATTATAAATTGCTTGATGACGTGCTTGTATAAGCCTTCTAAGGTCAAGTGCATATATGAGGAGGATGTAAATTTTAATAATTAAACATGGTTCAAAGGAATAGTATGGATGTAATATTGGTAGCGCTGAAGTTCCCGTTGTAAAAAAAACAAGTAAAGAAATAACTTGAAGATGGCAATATTAAGCATAGTACATCCCCATCGAATAGGCCAATATGGGTAGTACCGAAGAAAGCAGAGCTATTGGTTATAGATTATAGAAGTTTGAACGATATAAACATTTCCGACAGTTACCCGATCCCAAACATAAACGAAATTTTGGAGCAGTTAGGCGGAGCGAAATACATCACCACTTTAGACTTAATATCGGGTTTTCATCAAATCCCTTTAAGCAAAGAGAGTCTAAAAAAACCGCTTTCTCTACACTCTATGGTGATTTTGAGTTTAACCGAATGAATTTTGTTCTCAAAAAATGCACCATCCTGCTTTCAAAGGATGATGAACAAAGTTTTAGTGGGTATCGAAGGATGTTGTAGTTATATTGACGAAATTGTGGTACACGAAAGAAATCTAAAAGCGCATAATGAAAGACTTAGATAAGTCTTGCGAAGGTTAAAAGAAGCTAATTTAATGTTACAGACAGACAATGTTACATCTTTGATTTATGTAAGAAAAGGTTCAATATTTGGGTCATCTGATCACAATCAACGGTTTACTTCCAAACATAGAAAAAGTAAAAGCAATTTACAGAAGCCTTAAATTCCCAAGAGGGTAAAGAGTTTCTTAAGAAGGATTGGTTACTATAGGAAATTCATAAAGAATTGCAAAATAATAGCGTCACTTTTATTAAAACTATTGAAGAAAAATATGGAATTTATATGGAAGAACATTCTGAAAGCTTTAAGGAATCGAAAAGATTGCATAGAAAACTTACATTATTACAGTATTCTGACGTTAGTAAAGAATTTGTCATAACGACAGACCTCTATCACAAAACATTCTCGGGAAGAACTACCAACACATTTTTCAAGCAGAACTTTAAACAGCGCTGAAATCAATTACAGCGCCACTGAGCTTAGACCATATATCTATGGTAGAAAGTTTAAAATCGAAACCGGCCATTGACCGCTTACATGGCTCTTCAATGTAAAAGACACATGTTCAAGATTGGTTAGATGGAGGTTGAAATTAGAAGACTATGACTATGCAATTGAGTACAAAAAAGGTGTGGACAACGCTGTAGAAGATGAGCTTAGCCGAAATTTAAGATAATATTAGCTACATTTTTGGAAGTGAGTATTTCTCTAAGACGAATTTATGAGGGAATTTTCCCAAATTCTCAAAGTACTGAAACTATTGGAAATAACAACAGTGAGGAAACAACACACCAGGAAGAAACACCTTAAAACAGTTGTTCGAATAAGTAATATTTCAATGAAACAAACTGACGGAAAGTTTATTTATCTTAAGCTTAATACGCATATGCTCCTTAGCAAAGTCTGTCTAGACATTTTGCACTCGTAATTTGAGCTGCGTGAACTCGCAAGATAATTTGGATTCCCACACTCCACGCAATTCGCGTGTACAGCGATAAGAAATTAGTGCTGAATTTTATATAAAATATTAAACACAATTCCCCCTTTAGAGGGCTTTGAACATCTAAATATAAACTAAAACATTGAATACAGATAGTACAAGAAAACAAATCATCAAAACAGGAAAATTCGAATTGCATTATTGAATATTCAAAATGCTATGTTATTTCTACTTAAAACATAGTTTTAATCCATATTTATAAAAATAAATTAAACTTTTTAAGTGCTTACATACATGGATTTTATTTTTATAGAATTAAAGAAACTAAACAATTTAGTATAAAAAAGTTTGCACTTCAGTACTAAGTGGAAGCGAATCTTTTGTTTTTGGTTCAGGCCTTAAATACGCAATCCAGGGATCAGATGATACCAACATTTGATGAATAACATCTTCATTGGTTGCCGAACGAGAAAATTGTTTACTATTATTAATCCGATAGTACCTATAATCCTTATTCCGACTTTTTTTTAGCCTACTCTGATAATACTCCGTGGAACAGAACTTTATGCACTGTTGCTGGCATAAAACACCAGGCATATACATTTGTAGCCATTGTAGCGGCTTCCTGGGCATACGCTCCAAATTTGTCGGGGTCAATCCAAAGTTGCTACATATTGTTTCCAGGATAACACTGAATCTTTTTATTAGATGCACATCTATTTCAGTTATTTCTGCCGTTGATAATAAGTCTTCGAAAAATCCATCGTAAAACCCATTTTTTGTATAAACTTCTGCTGAATTTGACTCTTTCTTGCTTGATGTATGGGCAGTGTCGTTTTTTTGTTCTCCAAGCTTAAACCTCCAAATTGTAGGCTGTGTGCAGAAAGTATTCCATAAAACGGATGCGAGCGTGCACTGGTCATATTCCTGATTTTAGATCTTTCTGATTTCTGGGTTTTGCTCTCAGTAACGCCAATTCGTTCATCTCTGATGGTTTCGCGCCACATATAAAACATGAACTCACAGAAGACTTGTTTGTTACAGTCTGTGCTACTTTGCCATCTACGAGGGGCATCTCGGTATGAAGCTGGGGTTGTATATATAAATATATAAATTGACTTATTTATCAAGTAATACTATTATTTTAGTGCATTCATGTAAATTGCTATAAATGTTCATATTAATGTGATTATTAATTCGCGTTTTATCTCTAGTTAAACAGAATCATAATGGCAACTGAGACGATGATGGTGAAAATTGCGCATCGCGCTGTAATTAAATTTCTCACTAAGCAAGGAAAAAGTCAAAAAACTATTCATGAAGATATGGTGGTTGTTTACCAGGGTTCCGCACCTTCATTATCAACTGTGCAAAAGTGGTCAAGTGAGTTCAAGAGAAGCAGAGAGAGCATTGAAGACGACCCCCGCTCCGGCGCCCCGGGAGAAAGCATCAAAGAAGTCGAAAAACTTGTTCTTGAGGATGCCCGAATAAAGGTGAAAATGATGGCAGAGATCACCAAGCTTTCAATTGGTACCATTCACACCATTCTTCATGACCATCTTAACCTTTCAAAGGTCAGTGCAAGGTGGGTGCCACGGATGCTCACAGCGCCTCAGAAAAAAGTGAGAATTGCATGCTGTAGAGAGCTTTTGGAGATGTGTAGTGAGAAAGCGGATGGTGTTATGGATCGAATTGTTACTGGTGACGAAACATGGGTCCACCACTATGACTCTGAAAGCAAACAAGAGTATATGCAGTGGCATAAAAAAGGAACAGACCCACCGAAGAAGTTCAAAGTCACTCCGTCTGCCGGGAAGCTCATGGCCATAGTTCTTTGGGACATAAAGGGAATCTTGCTCATTGAGTACAAAAAAAAAGGTGAAACTATCAACGCCACATCCTACGCTTCCACTTTGCATAATTTGCGGGAGGAAATTAAAAAGAATAGACGGTGACAACGCTCGTGTTCATACGGTGCGAGTTTCCAAGGCTGCTGCGCGAGATTGTGGTTTCGAAGAAATCCAACACCCACCCTATAGTCCAGACCATGCCCTAGTGACTATTTCCTGTTTCTGGATTTGAAAAAATGTCTTCGTGGAAAAAGATTTTCGGATGATGAAGAACTCAATTCGGCAATAATGGGTATTTTGCAGAGAAAGGGAAAAATTTATTTTTTTGAGGGTTTAAAAAAGCTTATCTCAAGATGTAACAAATGCATTGATGTTAGGGGAGATTATATTGAAAAATAAAAACAATTTAAATTGAATTCGAATTTTCCTTCATATCAATGCCGAGAATATATTGAACGCCCTTCTGTCATTTTGTCTTGAATAATTCCTGTCTTGGTTGATAATTATTGAAGAATTATTCATTCCATAATTTTGGTGGTTCATCTGGAAAATTATTTTGTAAGCATTTTTCAATGTTGTCGAATTTCTGCTTAACACTATGGTTTTCGTTGGTTCAGGTAAATTATTTTTAAGGGAGTCTAGTGCGTTTCGATTGTTTGAATCAATGATATGTTGTTCGTTTTTGTTTTGTAAAAGAATGAAATCAATCGAATACAACAACGAATTGCTTCTTAATCTGCATTCATAGAAGCACAATGGGGAAGATCTTCATTTGATTTTGTTGGCACTCTGGCCCATAGAATTTTTTGGGGTCTTAGACCAAGATGATCGAGAAAGAAATTGCCTCAGCTCATTCATTATTCTTCTATTTCTATTTATTGCATTTATCGCAAACGATTCAAAGCCCATTCAAACACCATTCAAAGCAACGAAAGAATTAAACTTGTCGTCGCTAATATCGTATCCAACTTTTCTGATCACCGACTTTGAACGCGCGCAAGATGTCTTGCTGGAGGTTATGCTAGGTCTGAGGCAGGAAAAAATAAACCCAAAATTAATAACGCCAGACCAATTTGTCCTTCAGTTGCAGTACATACGCAACCAGCTGCCAGACACACTGACTTTACCCAGTAGATCTGTCATCGACATATAAAACAGTCGCTTGTTGAATAATACAATCATTATCAAAATGTAGTTACCTCTCATAAATCCGGATGAGTTTCAAATTTTCAATTTAATTAAACTCTACAGCTAGAAGATATATGATAGAAAGTAAATACTCTTATTTGGCCGTAACCTTATCGAGGGACAAGTATTTTTCTTTGACAGAAGCTGATTTGGGAGCGTGCAAAGTATTCCAATGTCGGAATTATCTATGCGGTCATGTTCACCCGATCTCTATGCACCAAAACGATCACGACGGTTATGAAATGACCCTTTTGAATGATACTCAATGCAATGTCTAAATGTACCGTCAAGCTAATACCCCTGAAAATCACAACTTTAAAAATGATATCGTTGAACTATCCGCAATGAGTGACGTTGACGTTTCAGATGATTTAGATGCATTAAAGAGTAGGATTTCTGATGCAATTAATCAAAGTAGATCTCTTACGAGGCCGGAAGAGATGAATAAACGTGACTATCATCACTATGGTCTAGGCTATTTTTTACTGCCTGGCATAATTGGATTGATGGCTGCGCACTTATTCAAAAAACAAAAACCTATACCTGCACCCCGCTCTCAGCCACCGCCGCACAGTGGTCCCGCAGTGGAAATAAATACCAGAAACGACATATTTTTCTCTGCCAAATGGTATATATTTTTCGATTCTACAAATATGAGAACCTAGAAAACCAACATTTTGTTGACTTTTGATGATCCGTTTGGCTGTACCGTTAGCTCAATTTTGGGAATTTGAAATTTACAAAATAGACGTATTTTTTAAGCAAATATAATTTTTTTTCTAGAATTATCAACTTTGGAATCTAAAGTAACATTTTTTTAAAATTGCATACATTTGGCCTTCTTACTGCATCTTCAGTTTTTTCATTTTGCCTAATTTTTTTTTAAACTAGGCTTTTAAGTAAAGTCACCTTCTATGGGGACATTTCAATGTTTGATGGACTATAGCAAAAATGCTCCAAGAGTCTCCAACGGGGGCCAACTTTTTCTGAAAGCTATAAGTATTATAAAAAACTAGAAACCACTCTTAGCCACTTTGGGAGAACGAGGCGTTTAAGTGGAGCAATGTCGTGTATTTTTCGGCATTTTCAAACGATTTCGCCTGCAATGCATGTATTGTGTAAAAGCTATGCGAAGGCCGAGGAAGTGTTTATTTTTGTGAATTGGAATACATTAGGTCATCAAATTATTATAATTATGAAACTAATTGCTTTTATCTTGTTTTATTTGCGGTGTCATAAAATACATGTCCGGTTCCAGGCTATTAGTTTATGGCTACAATATTGAAGATTTCAATTAGGAAGCCAACATTTTGCTTTATATAGATAATGAGAATCTTTAAAAAATTCTAATTGCATTTCATCATTTGTTGTGCAAATTTGAAGTTTTTCGCGATGGCAAGTATTGTTTCGGAATATAAAGGGTGATTTTTTAAAAGTTAAAAAAAAACACGTAAAATTCAGAAAAACGCATGAAATCTTTATTTGAATCGATAGTACGGTCCATATAATTTAATGTTTGAAGATTATTTCATGCAAATGTTGACCTTGACTGCGCCTCAAATGGTCCATCCGCTTAGTTCAATTTCGGCATACTCTTTCCAACATTTCGGCCGGTATCTCACCAATAAATGCTTCAATGTTGTCTTCCAATGCGTCAATTGAAGCGGTCTTGTCTGTATAGACATGAGCTTTAACATAGCCTCACAAATAGTCTAAGGGCGTTAAATCGCACGATCTAGGCGGCCAATTGACCGGTCCCGAACGTGAAATAAAATCTTCACCGAACTCGCCTCTCAATAAGTCCATTGCTGCGCGTGCTGTGTGTCATGTGGCACCGTCTTGTTGAAACCACATGGCATGCAAGTCAAGTTTTGGGCAACAAAAAGTTGGATATCACCTCACGGTAGCGCTCACCATTCACAGTTACGTTACGATTCGCATCATCTTTGAAGAAGTACGGTCCAATGATGCCACCAGCCCATAAACCGCACCAAACTGTGACTTTTTCTGGATGCATTGATAGCTCTTGCAATGATTCTGGCTGATATTCACTCATCAATCGACAATTCTGCTTATTTACGTACCCATTGAGCTAAAAATGAGCTTCGTCTAAACTGCCCATAAAATGGAAGAAGCGCGCGATGAACTTTCTTAACAGAGCACGCTTTTTGATAATAAAATTCAATAATATGCAAGCGTTGTTCGTGAAGATGTTTGACAGTGAAACAAAACACGAAACGTGCCTCGGCTGTTTAAACCAGAGTTGCCAACAAGTTTAAGTTATTTTAGGTAATTATTTTTAAGTTAGTGTGTAAGTTATTAGTAAGTTAGTATATAGGTTTTTATTAAGTTTTTTGTAAACAATTTTTCTTAATACTTAAATGCACAGTTAAGGCAATTAGTCTTAAATAATATGAATTTTTAGTTTAAGTCGAGAGGCATAGGATACGATTAAGTTTAGCTTAGAGTGCCCGCGGAGGGCCAGTAAGTTAGAAATAGTAACAATGTTCGTCCAACCAGTTTTAAGCATTTCTGTCTAGTATGTAAGTTTATTGGATTATTGGAATAAAAATTAATTAAAATTAAAACAAGTGTACTTACAAACATGCTCTGAACCAATTTATCAGTTGGATTGGGTAACAGCTCCAAGAAAAAATGAGAACAATTTGCTTTGAAATGTAGATGTTCGAAACGAATTAATATAATAAAAAATGTATTTATTGCATAAAAATACCTTTTCCTCTGAAATAAATCAAAATTGACTACAACCAAACTTCTTCACAACAAACAAAAGTGAAATGTCAACTACAATCAAATCCAACACGATGAATTTGTGGAGAGGGTAATCAGCTGTTCGCTTAGCTCAGACGTATTCACGATCTCCTGCCTGTGAAAAGGTTATAAAAGACGTCAGATGAATTTGAAGGGCAAGAAACGTAGAAGTGGCCCATCTCTTCCTCCATCATCTCTGGTGTGGAATGGGACATTCTGTCAGACAATTGTATTGTTGTCTTCCTCGCCGTTTAACAGTCTACAGAAATGTTCTTTCCAGATTCTCAGTATCGACTGCGATTCCACTACGAGTTGTCCATCTTCGTCCCGACAGGCTTCTGTCCGAAGTTTATACCGATTGGATAGTTGTTTTACCCGTTGGTAGAACTTTCGGGCATCATTTCTGCCGTAACACCTCTCCATTTCCTAGATCGCGCGCTCCCCATATTTTTCTTTTTTCCTCTTGAGAAGCCGAGGCTCTTCCCTTCTTTCAAGTTCGTAGAGCCCACTAACCGATCTCGTCCTTCTGTCCTTCATCGCCTTATATGCTGCTTGTTTCGTTGAATGCAACTGCATGCACTCGTTGTCAAACCAGGGGTTTTTCTATGTGGCGTTTTAAAAACCAAAACATAAGAGGCAGCTTCACTGATGGCGTTTTTGAACAGTTTTATTGTTCATCGATTGATTCCCCGGCAGGGTTGGATTCTCTGAGAGCTTCAGGGAGACTCGATCGCCAAAGTTCCTGGTGGTCGATTGCGATTGTAACTTTCGGTCGACAAACTGTTGTGGTCTTGCCCTACTCCTGTTCTATGGATATCCGTGTTCTGCCCTTGGTTACAACAAGGAAATGATCGGAGTCGGTGTTGGCTGCTTGGAATGTACGGACATCGAGAATACTGCAGCAGTGTCAGACGTCGATCACGTGATAAATCTGGTTGACGGTTGATTGAACAGAGGACCGCCAGCTCCCTTTATGGATGTTTAGGTGAGGGAACCGCGTACTGACTACAGACAGGTTTCGCCCCGTCACGAAGTCCAACAGCCTGAGTCTCTTCTTGGAAGTGTTGCCGTGCAGGTTGTGCTTTCCGATGACTCTAGCAAAAATTGCTTTATTGCCTAGGTTTGCGTTGAAATCTCCTACAACGATCATAGTGTCGCAGGGGCATTGACCGTGTGTTCAGTCATCCTTGTTGGGGCGTGGGCGCAGATTAGGCTGATGTTGCCGAATGTAGCCTTGATGCGGATTGTTATGAGGGGCTCGCTTATGGATATAAAGCTTACGACTTCTTGCCTAAGTCTCCCTGGAACAACAATCCCGCATTCTCAGTCGCAACTCCGGATTGATTTTTATCAAGCGAATCCAATTGTTCAATAATTTGGATACAAATGTTAAATTAGAGAGAAATATTATTAAATTTAAATAAAGCATTACTCAACAAATTATTAAACAGAACCAAATTTATGTAAAATGGATTCCTCTTAAGAGTTATTCGTAACTAATAAAGAGCAACTAAACTAAACTAAACTAAACACCTACATCGATTGTTGTTGGGAAGCTAATTTGAAATTTACACTTCCCAACTCTGCTTTACCACTCGCAGTCGTATACATGACGGTTTTTTGTATATCACCGTTCTGTATTTTATGGGAAGTCTTAGGGTTGACGTGAGTTATGTGCGTGGGCTTAGAGCGAATCTCCTCGCTGTGTATGTCCACCTATTTCGCTATAAATTAGCTGTCTTGCCGCTGAGCGAAACACAGGTGAGAATACTGAATTACCACCGGCAGCTACGCGCATCCACAATCTGGCCTCCGTTCCAATCCGGAATTTTCTGTAGTTAAAACTTCATGTCAGTAAGCATTTAATCCACTACTGCTTTATTTATAGAAGTTCAAACTTGGATAGCAATTCAACTTTTAACGAATTTGATGCGCTATCCGATTCCAACTCAAGAATTGTATCCGTGTATCCAGAACAAAAGCCGAAGGCATCTATGTCGAAATCTTTGCTCAGGTAAACAATCTGACCCAGCTAGTAAATGAGCCCATACGAATACCTGTCATTGCAGATCATTCCGCCAACACCCTGATAAATAATCTGTTGAAATACTGTTGGCTCTAGGCTCGTCTGACCATTGTGTCGTACCAGCTAATTTTTCGTAATAGCCACACACAGTTTGAAAACAAATTTCTAAAAGAGCAGTGTAGCTGAACTAGAAAGTCTATTGCAGCGGACTTACCAACTTCTTTATGAATTTTAACTGGTTACTATGCTTCCTCTATAGTGACGTGGATACCGCTGCTGATATGATTACAAACATTCTTCTGCTGGGCATGGGATCCTTCATTCCTCATAGAGTGAAGAGTATCACGCCCAAGGCAAATGCATGGTGTGACTCCAGCCGTAAAGAGGCTATCAGGTTGAGCGAGTTGAAGTCAGCTCTTTAAACAAAGTCAATCTGTTGCGGCGCATTTGGCAGCCAGCTCAACACTGCCAAAATGAAATATGTCTCCACCTGCACCATGGGACAAATCCAGTGTCCGCTGGCCCGGATGTAATTCACATTATACTTCTGAAGAGATGTTCTTCTACGCTGCCTAAGCTTTTTCATCTATCCTGCTCCTTAGGTCTCTTTCCGAGCTGATGAGAAACAGCATTTGTCCAGCCCGTCCCTAAAAAGGGCGAATCTTCATCACCCACCTCATACCTACCCATAGCACTTACGTCCCTTCTTTCTAAGGTCAAGAAAACATTGATAAACCTTCAGCTTATATTGAATCACGGCAATTTCATCATGACCGGCAGTACGGTGATCTGATAGCTTATCTCACCGAAAAGTGGGACCAATCTTTGCACAATACAGGCGAAAGCAAGATCGTTGCGCTTGATCTTTCTAAGGCATTTTACAGAGTTTGGCATCAATCCCTCTAGTTAAAATCTCTTCTTGTATGGACTAAAGATTATCTTTCGAACCATTCAATTTAAGTTGTTTTGGATAGGTTCAAGGTCTGTTCTGTCTCCGACATATTTGTTCCAAGACTCACGACCCCGCCCTTCGGACTGGAACGGCAGCGTGTGTTAATCATATTGAATTCCGATCTTGACAGCATAATTAATTGAGGAATGAAACAATCGAGTGGGATTTCATTGTTCAAAATCTCAATCGATGGAACCGGAATACTTTCCATTCTTGCAGTATGTACAACAACTTCGGGAATACCGTTTTTCAGGAAATTCAACAGACTCGTGGAAACAGTAAGTTCTAAAACCAATGCTGGGAGTATAAATGTCGGCACGGTGGTCAATGCGAGTTAGTTCTGTTGAAGAATTAGTAAAGTTCAGACAAATATTTATTGCAGTACAGTTTGGGATTTTATAGTGTTCAAAGTGTTTATCAGTTCAGCCTGAAAGGCAGCAAAGGGTTTTCTAGTAAAGTAATAGTGATTTTTAAAAAGTAATAATGTATAGTGCAATATCATCAGCAAATGATGTAATTTTGCAATTGAAGGGATCATCAAATAACGACTGAACCTATATGTAATTGATGGATGTATGCCGATTGACGACACCCCCTTGGTGATGATGCATTGTAAATGGTTAGTTGTTTTAACTTATGCACCCATATCACAATATCGCGTTTGCTAGGTCGTGCTCTGACATTTTAAGTAGAATACACGTAAGTGCATTAAACAAGTCACAATGCAGCGGTCTCTCATTGCTAGTTCACAGACTGTAATATCGTAAGAGCGAGCACAAATTTCTAGTTAGAGCTACTTCTACAAACTCGAGCTTTTGACAGCTTTGAAACAATTTTCTTTTATTTACTCGTCATTTTCCAGTTTTTACAGACAGGCAACTTTTTGTGTACGTAATTGTTCCTTCTTTAGAGATATTATGAATTTAGAAAAGTACAAAAATTTAGAAAAGTGAGGGAGCCGCGATTTGATATAACATTCTTATAAGCTCGATAAAACGCATACTGAAGCTTATCATCGCACGACCGCGACATTGTGATTTGGTCATTACTATTTACTGACGATTCTCCAATCTCTAATGCCTCTAAAACATGCATTAAAGAGCTTAAAGCAAAGTATGTTTCCCATATCAAAAGCTTTGGTAATATCTCTAAAGAGGCACGACGGAATTTGAGAGTTATTTAGGCTAGTGTATATTTCCCCAACAAGTTTAAGTAGCGCATCTCCCGTAGATTTGCAACATCTAAACCCTAACTGATAATCACGAAGGAACTGCGTCCTATTCAAAAAAGAAATCATTCTCGATTTAATGCCTTTTTCAAAAATTGTTGATAAGATATACTATCATCACTACAAAATGTTGATCAACTATGAAAAGCTGAAATTTTCACAAAGGAATCAGTAAACTGGTTAGCAATCTCTAAAGGATCACAAGTTGTAGAATTCTTGATTTTCAATGCAATGCCACTACTATATTGTAACGAGAATAGTATAACCTGTATGTATAACGCCATCTACCCGCAATTGGAAGAACGATCAACTCCGAAGAGTATTCCCGAAATTGTTGTACTTATTACAAAATTAACATACTATCTACCATGAACTTCAATCGAAATCAATCATTTTATATCACTTCTTACAAAAATGTGACAGCAGTGTTTTGAATGGGGTATAATGTTACACAACATTTTACCAGGGGCTATTGAAATAAAATTTACGGAAATATAATTACTGATTACTCCTAACATCATGCCTAAATTTTCATTGAGATTTATGCATGTAATTTTCATCTTCGCACTCCCACAAATATGCAGCATTATATTATTGCAAAAATATTCATAATTTCATTTCATCCAGATCTACAAAACTACGTTTTCAGAACCCATAACCACGGAAATCGTAGATCCCCAAAATATTGTGACGTGAATGGTATGACGCGGATAAGATAATCAGAACACCAACGCCATCTATACGCAATTAGTAGATGGGTCAACTCCAAGGAGTATTCCCGAAATTCGCCACCTATACACTGATAGATTACAAAGAATCATGTATATAAGCGTCAGCGGGGAAATTCCATGGACTCGTGGCGACGGTAAGATCTAGAACCAATACTGGGAGTATAAGTATCGATTCTAAAGCGATTTTAAAATTTTATTGAACAGAATTATTTTTTACAATTGAATTTACAACTAGACTTACAAGCTAAGGGTTAGGGTGTTGGCTCAACAATAGGGGCCCAACCTTGTTTAATTTAATATTTATTATTACTATCGGTTAATTGTTTTTTTTTTTTTGTTTAATGTCCTACAATAACTGGTTCTTACATCGGGTTGTTCAAGTCCGTGTGTCCATGGTGGTCCTTTTTGGGATGGGGTGGTTGTTCATGTCCGTGTGTCCATGGTGGTCCTTTTTGGGATGGGATGGTGATATGTTAGCCGACTTAGCCTCGACGGTGATTGCTATCGCTGCTCTAGTAGAAACCATGCAGCTCGTTGTTCGACCTCGTTGGAAAGTTCTGCTCATTAAGCAGATTTAACGCGTTGAGGTAGCGTTGTCCGGGGATTGTGGTTCTCAGGTTCCTGATTTCCTCGTTAGGATGATTGTTGATGTTTAGTAGCTGCTTTCTGAACAGTGTCACCATGTACTGTTGCAAGGGGATGATGCGTGGTTGGATTGCTGTGGTGCCTTTGACGGTCTCTGTCGAAGGTCAGTCCGGTACATATTCACAGTATTTTTCTTTCGAAATTTTTTTGTCATGCTGGTCTTAGAGATGGTGTGCCATATTGGGAAGCCGTACGTTAAGATTGGCCGCATAAGCTGCTCGTATAACAACAGTTTTGTCCTTTGGCTTAATCCATTTTGGTTGCGCTTCAAGCGATAGATGCGATGGAAGCCTAGGTTGGCCTTCTTAAGGGTCAGTTTCGAATGACTGTTGAACTTTAACCTTTCCGTGAAGTAAACGCCAAGATACTTGACCATTTCGTGTGGTGATATTTCTGTACCGTTAGGGAGCACTACCTTTATGCTTCGACATTTGGCTGCTGATCTGCATCCACCTCTGGATGGTCTCCTTAAGCACATAAGTACCGATTTCCCAGCATTGATACGAATACCCCATTTGGTACAGTAGTCAAATTTGTTCGCTGTTTGGATTTCAACCCTTTGCGCTGCTAGCTGTGGTGACATCGAGCTGGCATAAGTCAGCGAGTCATCTGCAAATAGACAGGATTTCACTGTGTCAGTTGAATGTGGTTAATCTGCCATGGAAAAGCCACGGTCCCAGCTTTGATCCTTGTGCAACTCCCGTCTTGGTGCTCCGCTCTGTTGACTTGCTGCCTTCAATTTGAACGTATAATCTTCGGAATGCAGAAAGCTATAGATTATTCTGATGAGGTTGGAGGGGAATCCCATCTGGTTCAGCTTGTAGATGAGTCCCTCAATCCAGACCGTATCGAAAGCCCTTTCTACGTCCAGGATGCAGTTGACGGCGACCTCGTTATTGTTCAGTGCAGCTTCATCATCGTGGTGGAACTTCATTAGAGGATGTAGCGTTGAATGTTTTTCCCGAAATCCTTACTGAATATCGGGAATGATGTTTAGGTCGGTAGACCATCGCTTTAGTTTTCGGACTACCAGGTCCTCAAGGATCTTGCTTATATAGGATATATAGGCCTGTATCCTGAAACACTGGCAGCGTTACCCTTTTCTGGTATTGCCACCATATTTTTGCTATCTTCCACTTGCTAGGAAAGTAGCAATTGTTGATGCAATTGTTCATGATGATTGTGAGAAGTATCATCACCGTTTGAGGCATTCCCTTCAGGACGAAATTCGAAATATTGTCAGGCCCGGCTTTTTTCCTCGTTGGACTGCGTTGAATAATTCCCGCAATTTCTTCGGCCTGTCGAAGAATCATCGTTTCCTGTCGGGTCATCCGCTGGGTTGGTTTCGTTGAAGATGATGTCTCGTGCGGATGAAGTCCCAAGTGCATTGACGTAGCTGTTGACTTCTGTGACAAATTCCGGATCATCGGGCGGTAATGGTTGAAAGTTACCTTCGAAAAAGGATGAAAAGGCTTCTGCTTTCTCTGCCGGTGTGCTTGCATCTCCTTCGCTTGTCGTCAGTGTTTGTGGCAGCTTCTTCCTCTTACCGATGATTTGGTGAATTTGTCGAAATGTGTCGGGTCCTGGCTGTACCTTGCGGATTCTGTTCTCCAGCTATATATTTTTGTGCGTTTGTACCGCTTTCCGAAACATGATGTTCGTGCGGTTCAACTCACTGAGAACAGCTTGGTAGTCGCTGCCTCGTGTGTTCAGCTCCCGGTGGTGTATTCGCTGGAGTCTTTTCCTCAGCCTTTGCCAGTGGTGATAATGGTTTTGGATATGTACGGGTTTTAGTGATTATACCTGTCTCTGCTTGTCCTGGGCCTTTTTTGCTGGTCTAAGGCGTTGTTGATTGAGTTTTCGAGTCCTTCAACCGCTGTGTCAATCTCCGTATTGGTGAGGTTCGTTATAACTGGCGGTATGTGGATGTTCTCCAGCATGTCCGCTTGTAGCTTAGCTAAATCCAGCTGATATAGGTTGACGGCTGTTGGTAAATATCGGATTTTCCAAGTTGATTACCAGTTTAACTGCCTCGTGATTGGAATCACTCGTTAGAGTCTCGCAGGAAAAGTTCCAGATCTCTGAGAGGATGTTTACGAGGTTTGAGGTAGCCAGAAAGAAATCCAGTATCGATGGTGTTCTTGGGTAAGTGGGCTTGGGCTGGAAAATCACAACCAGGGAGTGACTGGTCGCATTTTCCTCTAGCCATTTGACGATGGCTTCCCCCTGTCGATCTGACTCTGTGTCCTCCCACATAGGGTGTCTAGCATTGAAGTCACCATCTTGATAAGAGCGCATTAAGCACATCAAGATCATGACATATGTTGGCACCGTTGCTTTTATAATGGTAGTAGATGTTCAGGACCATTAGCGGATGACGACCCCGGTGGATTCAAATACCATTAGGTTCGGAACCACGATCTTGGGGTGCAGTTGATGATCTTCCTGATGAGAGCGGCTGTACACCGTATCCTATTTGTGCCGTCGGATCTGAAAATAGAGAAATCCTTAAAGAAGATGTTACTTTTGCTCGTCAGACGGGTTTCGCTCACTAAGACGATGTCAGGTTGGTTAGCTTTTAGGAACAGACTAAATGCTGTTCGTCTGACTGTACTGTACAATGAGTTAACATTGTATCCGATTATGCGCAGTCGTTTTAGACGTTGCATATTTGGAAGATTAACGAGGCTAGGGCAATGGACTTTTTAGTCTCGCTCAGATTCCTATACCTGGATGGTATAGCACTGCGAGCTTTGACTATTAAGGTGGTAAGGTTAGCACCGAAAACTCGTTGGACTTTAAGGATGAGGTTAATGTTACTTCCTGTTTGCTGTTGTTTCCCCACATTTGGCTTGGGGTTTTTGAGTCCGTGGCTGAGGTGCAGATGGGACCTTGTTCACTGATAGTTTGGGTGATGTTTTTAGTTTCGCTTCTGTTGCGAAACTCATCGTGAGCCGGGTCAGTATGCATGCTTATTTGGCTGCGAACACTTACTGCCTCTACAGCCTTGGATTTTTGCGCTACTTTTTCTTTATAAAGCGGGCACACTTTGTAGCTAGCTGATTGTCCGTGCTTCTTGCAGTTAGCACAAAATACCTCGGACCCTGTGCTGTCTTTCGTCGGGCATTCCCCAGGTTGGTGCTTTGTGTCGCACTTCACGCATACGTATTGCATCCCACAGTTGGGTGCAATGTGCCCAAGCCCCAAATCGCAAATCGCTCTCCTTTGATTTCAAGTGTTCCCAGTGGATATCCTGGTCTAGCAGCAATGTCTTACTTGATACTTCTTTAAAGGGCATCGATTTTTCTACACACACATGGCAGTTCAATTTGGCGTCCTTGGATTTCGAGGATTTGATCGCATATACCTTGATGTCTGGTACTCCCTCGTTTTTTAATTCCTTCAGAATTGCTTCGTCTGTGTGGGAAGAGTGTACTCCCTTAATTACCATTAGGCTTTTCCTTTCGGCTTTGGGGTGTAAGTGTAACTGTCGATTTTCCGTTGCTTTAGGAAAATCTTGATTTTGTTGAATCCTTTTGTGGTCTTGGTGTTGAGAATTGTTTTCCCCTTACTGAGGTTTTTTATCGTAACTTTTATGTTATTCATTCTGGCGTGGCAGGTGATCTCAGCTACATTTGCCGAGAAACACGTTATTGGCGGCATTGCTGTGGCCTTAGGGATCGATTGTAAAGGTTGGGCTGTTTTTTTAGGGGGTGCTGTTGCTGTTTGTGTCATCGGGGTCGGCGACATTGGCTGGATCGGTGTGGTTAGGTGCATCGGTGGGGTTGGTTGCATCGGTGGAGATGGATCAATCGTCGGCTGGTTCGTCCTGTTTTTTTTTGTTTGAGGTAGTGGGAGATGTCTTCAGGCACCTCTTTTGCCCTGGTTCTGGGGATGGCGATGGACATGTTATGTCCTCTGCCATTCGGTCGGTGTCTTCGCTGGTGGAGACTCAGATGGTACGGACTCGGCCTCGGACTCGCTGCATATCTCATACACAGACACGACATCCGAGTCTGCCATGTCATCCTCCTCCTTCGATAAATTTTGAAGCTTAGACACGATTGGCTTAATACAGGATACAGACGGATGCCCTGTTATCTTCCATGTCGTACGCCGAACAGTGGACAGGCGACTCCAATACGAACCGGATGTCGCTCGCACCCACGAGGATCTTCTTCGGTTCAGTCGAGCGATTCCCGCTCGAGATAGAAAGCAGTCCGCCAAAGATCGGCAATTTTACTGGTGGTTACACCAAAACCAATCTCCGCCACCGCTGGCCTTTTTAAACGACCCGGTAGTTGACCATAGTTGACCATGGTGGCCAGCTTACATAGGTTTTAAGGTAGTTAATAAGAAAAAAAAATTATAAAACAAAAAAAAATCCAAACAAAATTATAAAGGGTGATTTTTTAGCTATTATCTTTTCGGCAACACTGGTTTAAACAGCTGACGCACGTTTCGTGTTTTGTTTCACTGTCAAACATCTTCAGTTTGCTCTATAATTTAACCATGAATCGTCTTACAAACGAACAACATTTTATTATCAAAATGCGTGCTCTGTTAAGAAAGTTCATCGCGCGCTTCTTCCATATTATGGTCAGTTTATTCGAAGCTCATTTTTGGCTCAATGGGTACGTAAATAAGCAGAATTGTCGATTTTGGAGTGAATATCAGCCAGAAGTATTGCAATACCAATGCATCCAGAAAAAGTCACAGTTTGGTGTGGTTTATGGGCTGGTGGTATCATTCGACCGTACTTCTTCGAATATGATGCGAATCGTAACGTAACTGTGAATGGTGAGCGCTACCGTAAGATGATATCCAACTTTTTTTTGCCCAAAATGCAAGAGCTTGTCTTGCATGACATGTGGTTTCAACAAGATGGTGCCACATGCCACACAGCACGCGCAACAATGGACTTATTGAGAGGCGAGTTCGGTGAACATTTTATTTCACTTCGGTCCATTGACCGCCTAGATCGTGCGATTTAACGCCTTTAGAATATTTTTTGTGGGCCTATGTTAAAGCTCATGTGTATACAGACAGACCCGCTTCAATTGACGCATTGGAAGACAACATTGAAGCATTTATTCGTGAGATACCGGCCGAAATGTTGGAAAGAGTATGGCAAATTTGGACTAAGCGGATGGACCATTTGAGGGGCAGTTAAGGTCAACATTTGCATGAAATAATCTTCAAACATTAAATTATATGGACCGTACTATCGATTCAAATAAAGATTTCATGCATTTTTCTGTATTTTATGTGTTTTTTTCTTTTGAAAAGCTTTCCTATAGCTTTTAAAAAATCACCCTTTAAAACAAAAACCCAAAAAAAGGTGCACCACGGCGTATAAGTTATATATGTTAAGCATATACATAACATATACGCCTTGGTGCACGCGTCCTTACTGTTATGGACATAATTAAGATAGTCCTAAGTTTTATGTTAGGGTAAGTTAGTATAAGGTAGGTTAAGTAGTTAAGTTAAGTTTAGCCACCACAGCACATTTATAGTTTTAGGTTAGATTAGCTTAGAGTACCCGCATAGGGTCAGTAGGTTAGTATTAATAACAATTTATGAATTGTTAAGTTAGTTAAGCTAGTTTTAAGTTCTTTTTAGCATGTAAGTTACATTTAATACAATAAAAACAAAATTACACAAAAAAAATAAATTTTGAAGCAGGTCACTAAATTTCGGAACGGCTTCCTTTTTCAATGTTTGTAGAGACCTACAATCATGTTGAAGGCTTTATTAGCCGTTTCCAGCTGCTCCATGGCGGGCTTGGAAGCACTACAACTGCACTTTTCACTAATTATTTTTCATCCTTTCATCCATCCACTTTCTCAATATTTTTCATCCAATTTTTTAAATCGGTACATTGCATGTAATCCACCACATACGCGCACCAACATATCCGTGTTCTGAACCAAGAATTATACAAATTATCAAATTCAACCACTGAATTGAAATTGATCCCACTTGAAGTAACAAATCTGCAGCATATGATGCCAACTTGTTGCATTTTTTGGGAAGAGAATTTGATTGGTTTTTTGCCACCTCACTTGAATATTTGATGTGAGGGGACAATTTGCCACCTCGTCTAAGAGAAAGAGATAAGGGAACAAAACTTTTTTTGATTGATAAATTTATCAATCAACAAGTGATTCATAATTGACACTCGCAATAGGGTGTAAAGGGGAACAATCGTTTTATTTTCCAAAAAATATTTAAAGAGGTCTCATAATCATAATAAAACAATCGAATGACAGCTGGATAGTGAAACCACCAAACCCAAACCCCTGTGGATGAAGAGACCCTTTTCGCGTATTCCATGGTTGCAGTAGAAAGAGAAGGGGGAAACGAATAGGTGAAGCGAAACTCCACAATAGGGAGATTAAAATTAATTTTGGTTTAAAATATTTTATTTTTTCTTTAGTTGAAGTATAGCTTTTAATTTTCGGGCCTTGAACATTACTTTTTTGTTTATAATTTTTACTAGTTAACTTGTATGCATACAACATGTAAATTATATTTTTTCTCAACAAATAAGCACTTGAAACTGTGAAATTTTAAATGAAAGTGCTCCATATACATATACACAAAAAGGTTGGTCTGAATCAAAAATAGTTTTTCTCCATGCAATGATACTTGCTTGCAAATTTGTTGGTGGCTCCTGATATCATTATTTTCAATCTCTATTTAGCCGTGTAGTAGGTCGTATCAGTTTGTTGTCAGGTATATAATTAGGTCTATGTCAAAATCCCTGCTTTTGATATAACTTTTAAAATTGTACATACATTTTTTCTATAAGCAATTGCGATTGGTAATATTATTTGGTTCTCGAATCGTATATTTCGTTAGTATATAATAAAGTGCAGTTTTAGCAAACTAACAATTGCATCATCGATTTGCGGAACTATTTTA
This sequence comes from Eristalis tenax, assembly GCA_905231855.2. Classification (NCBI taxonomy): domain Eukaryota; kingdom Metazoa; phylum Arthropoda; class Insecta; order Diptera; family Syrphidae; genus Eristalis; species Eristalis tenax. The sequence continues at coordinate 101,396,987 of HG993124.1, read as the reverse complement.
CTTAGAGGAACACAGTTGTAATACAATTGTAAAATGTCACTGGGCGGACACACACTAAAATAGTTTTTGTTTTTATAATTCTCTACGATACAACAAATATGACAAATTGGCATTTAATTCGATAATCCGAGTTCTTTCAGTTCGTGCTCTTCATCAACCGAGTCTTCATCATCCGAACCGTGTACAGATGGTGCCGGAGTAGTATGTCCTGCAAAAACAAAGTTAGATTCGAAGATATGTGTAAACATTAAAATGTATGCATACTTGATGATGTTGGACTTGGTGGCTCACTAAACGGTCGGGAGAAGTTCAAATTATTACGTGATCCATACATTGAGCTTTCATCTACGTAATCAGAATAAACTGCTTGTAGTGCCTTAACACGTGCTTGTCTGTAGTACTGAAAAGTAATTTGAATATAAGATTTTGAAAGGTCCTGTTATATTTGATACTTACAATGCCAAGCACTTTCCAATCGAGAAGATCACTCAAACGTTCGGTTCGGTTCCGCTGAATGATACGTTGACGACGGTTAAGACGTGAAAATTCCAGCATGTAGTTGGCTAGCTGTTGAACACTATTTTCAAGACCGATATATCGACGGTCGACAATATAGATGCCATATGACTTTGGATCCGAGATGTGCTCCTGCATGAAACAGCCGAAACCAGACAGATTAGTTGTCACACTTGGAATACCCATGACTGTGCATTCGGCGGGTGTATAACCCCATGGTTCATAATAAGAGGGAAATACACCTAAATGACAGCCACGCACAAACTCTTCATAATCGATGCCAAATAGTGGGTTTGTAGATGTAAGGAACTCAGGATGGAAAACCATTTTAACGCGATCATGTTTTGTGTTGAAGAGTTGGCAACGACGAATGGCGTTGAGCACCGGATCATTCCAATCGTCCACCTACAAAATTGAAGATTAGAAAAAATATATTACTGTTTTGTCTTAAATTTTTCTAGTGAATTTGGTTTTTAGCTTATTTTTCAGAGTTGTACGTTTGTGGAGTGAAAGAAACAAAAACAACGTTGTGATTATGGAAGTTGCATTCTTATTGTTTGGCTTCAGATTTTTCTTATTTTACGAATATACGGTACAAACTCGATTTACGCAACTAATACAAACTAAAGTAGGTGCAATAACCAGTTGGTTACCGGTGACATTTATTAAAATAAGAAATGATGGTCAGATGTTTTCATAGAGCAAATGGCAACGTGACATTGTTATTGTTGTTCTATTATTATTTTTAAATCAGAAAGCGAAAGTGGGAGCACCGGTATGCATACAAAAGTTAACATAATACGGTAAGAATAGTATGCGTCTTTTTAAGAAATTGGATACTTCAGAGTTGCGCGAATCACGGCTTGGGTAACTCGTGTAGTATGTACTGTATACGGGTATCGCTACAGCTAGGCCACGGCCTAGCTTCTCAGCAACAGGACCAGTTGTACACCTACTCCAAACGGCCAAGTTTGAGAAGCGTTTTTTCTAGACAGTTATTATTCAGTGACTCGAATGAGGTGGAATCGTGAAAATTATTTTTGGTCCTACCGGCCGGGAAGTTGTAAATATATTTAAAATCGGATCACTGCCTTGGAAAAGGTGAGAACTCGCTAAAGTTAAGCAGCCCAAACACAAACTGCTTAACCCTCTACTGTATTACGGTGAGTAGTGAGTAGGTATGGGACATATGTTTAGAGTTACACATTAAAACATTTATAATGAGCATGCATTTAATAATCCATTTGTCAAAATTCCAAGTAGAATTAGTAAAGCGACAACAATTCTAAAGTGAGGCCAGCAATAAGCAGCGATTGGTTGAATCTTGTCTGGAGGGACAAATTCACAAATATTTTTAAGTGTAGTTTGAATATTAAAGAAATATTCAAAATACAACAAATCACGTTTTATGTTGTAATGTATTCATAGATGACACAAATGATGCAGTATAATGCCGAGTACAGGCTCTGTTTTCAATTTATGGCAAATACTTTTGCGGATGGGAAATAGAAGTTATTTTTATTTTCATTTTGCAATTTGTTGCAGTTTTCTAAATACATACTAGATAGTTTGATTTTTTGAACAGTAGCAGAGCTTGCACAATCAATTTCAAATAACCCACGTCGTGGCTAGTGGTCTAAGGTACACGCGACACCAAGGTACACGCGACACAGTGCAGAGCACTATTCAGAATTATTTCGAGAACAGCTCTCATCAAATCCCTTCTGCTGTTCATGTATCAGAAGACGAGATTGCATTTTTCGTAAACAACTTAAATGTTCGCACAACAGGAGAGCTTGATCTGATTAGAAACATCTATATCAAGCAGCTGCCCAAAAGTGGAATAAAGTTTTTAACATTTCTTATAAATGCGTGCCTCAAAATGGAATATTTTCCTTACTCCTGGAAATTAGCCAAAGTTATTCTTATACCAAAATCTGGCAAGCCTCCTGAAAATCCTGAAAGCCACAGGCCAATAAGTTTGCTTAGTAACCTTAGCAAAGTTTTTGAGAAAGTTCTTAAAGAAGTGATTTTAGAACATATTTCTGAAAAAAATATATATCCCAAAGAACAATTTGGATTTAGGGCACACCACAGCTCTACCCATCAAGTATTAAGAATCTGCAATCACATTAAGTCAAACCGTGCTATAGGCAAATCAACTGGGATGGTTCTGGCTTGACATAGAGAAAGCATTTGATACTGTCTGGCACGACGGACTTTTGTATAAGTTGATACACTTCCGGTTTCTTAACTCGTCGTCGTTTCGTAGTCCAAGTGAACAGTGGTGTTTCTGACCTAATCTTTTTCAATTCTGGTGTTCCACAGGGTTCAGCTCTAGCTCCAATTTTATATAATACTTATGTATCAGACTTCCCAAAATTGCCAAGTTGTCACACTGCCAAGTTTGCAGATGATACCGCCATATTTTCTTCACATGAATTAGCTCTCAATATTGAGAGCAATCTCTTAAATGTGATCAAAATTGTGGAAAAATATTTCAGCAAATGGAACATCAAATTGAATGAGAAAACTCCGTACGTTACTTGGCTATTAATCTAAAACAATTAAAAAGGTAGGGGTAGCAGCAAAAATGTTATACCCATTTATAAATAGGAAATCGTTACTTTCACTTGAAAATTAAATGATTATTTATAAGGTGATTTTTCCATTATGCTACTAGGGGCGTTCAATATATTCTCGGTATCGGGGTGAAGCTGTGGTTGTATATATAAATTGACTTATTTATCAAGTAATACTCTCATTTTAATGCATTCGTGTAAAATTTCATATAAATGTGATTATTAATTCGCGTTTTATCTCTAGATAAACAGAATCATAATGGCAAGTTTCTCACTAAGCAAGGAAAAAGTCAAAAAACTATTCATGAAGATATGGTGGCTGTTTACCAGGGTTCCGCACCTTCATTATCAACTGTGCAAAAGTGGTCAAGTGAGTTCAAGAGAGGCAGAGAGAGCATTGAAGACGACCCCCGCTCCGGCGCCCGGCTACTCCTTGAACGGGAGAAAGCATCAAAGAAGTCGAAAAACTTGTTCTTGAGGATGCCCGAATAAAGGTAAAAATGATGGCAGAGTTCACCAAGCTTTCAATTGGTACCATTCACACCATTCTTCATGACCATCTTAACCTTTCAAAGGTCAGTGCAATGTGGGTGCCACAAATGCTCACAGCGTCTCAGAAAAAAGTGAGAATCGCATGCTGTAGAGAGCTTTTGGAGATGTATAGTGAGAACGCGGACGGTGTTATATTGTTTCTGGTGACGAAACATGGGTCCACCACTATGATCCTGATGCAAACAAGAGTCCATGCAGTGGCATAAAAAAGGAACAGACCCCCGAAGAAGTTCAAAGTCACTCCGTCTGCCGGGAAGCTCATGGCCACAGTTTTTTGGGACTCAAAGGGAATCTTGCTCATTGAGTACAAAAAAAAAAAGGTGAAACCATCAACGCCACATCCTACGCTTCCACTTTGCATAATTTGCGGGAGGAAATTAAAAAGAAAAGACGGGGTAAACTCGCAGCGGGTGTGTTGCTTCTTCATGACAACGCTCCTGTTCATACGGCGCGAGTTTCCAAGGCTGCTGCCAGACCTTGCCCCTAGTGATTATTTCCTGTTTCCGGATTTGAAAAAATGTCTTCGTGGAAAAATATTTTCGGATGATGAAGCACTCAAGTCGGCAATAAATGGGTATTTTGCAGAGAAAGAGGAAAATTTATTTTTTTGAGGGTTTAAAAAAGCTTATCTCAAGATGTAACAAATGCATTGATGTTAGGGGAGATTATATTGAAAAAACAATTTAAATTGAATTCGCATTTTCCTTCATATCGATACCGAGAATATATTGAACGCCTTTCGTATGTCATCAATATTATGCGAAATAAAAGATCTATCCATCTCATAGCAGAGCTTCCCATACATCTACTTTGAACGTTTCTCCGATAGTTTAAGCCGCTTAAGAACATTGAGAGACTAAAGTGAAATCAAACGACTTCGGATAATTTATCACACTATACAGGTGATATTCCCTTTATTCGACATGTTCATTTAAAACGAGTGTCAGAAGTAGTTATATTATTTGGCCACACATTTAGTTAACTGGTAATGCATAAAGATGTGAAATTTACTTACATCTTAGACGTAAAAAGGAAGAGAGAGATTTAAGAGAAAAAACGGTTTTGAGTAATGGAATAATGATCTCCTTCCACGCTCCAAGCTTTTTAAAGATTTATAAATACAGGATTCTATTTTTATTTTCAGTTTTTGAGTAAAATGTAGCAATGAAAGATATTAGTCATTTTTTTACTTGGTGATATTCTAATACTGACAGTACGTGCAATTAATCATTCAAGCAATTACTTACAATATTGTGCGTTGTTACTGGTGGCATTCCATCCCTTTGCATTGAAAACAAACATCTCTTGATTTTAACAATATCCTCTTTCATAAGCAGTTCATCTGGCTCCGGAATGTGCCCCTTTAAACATGTATCAAACATCCGTTTGCCCACCAAAGTTTGAAGATTATTAATAGTGTCACGCAGTTGCTTAATGACTGCATGCCCACGAAGTGAATCTACATTGAAATTATTTGTTTTTGCTGGGAAAATCATGAATGCCACAACTGTGGTGTCTGGCTTCTCATGTTTCAGCATTGCGTTAAGTCGGGCTAAAGCTTCAATGAATATATCTGCTCCTTTGTTACCAAACTCATACCGACCAGCGATAAAAAAATATAGAGTTTTGTCTAAATCGAAGTTCATATGACTGTAGTTAAGAAAATATTGAATAATATGTTCATTGGGAAAATATCAACAACTTACCCGTAGAAGTGTCCGCGTACAAATTCATTGATCTTCTCTTTGGCCATGGCATGCAAATTTTGAAACTCATGAATAGCGGAGAATTTTTTCACATTCAATCCATTGGGAGTGATTATATCGGGTTTACGTTTTAACAGATGTTCAGCTTCATAGCCTGTTATTTCAGATACGGTGGTGAACACATGAGAAAGGTGAGTAGCTGCACGTTCTAAGCAGTATCTGTGATAGATTTGTCGCTTTCCAGCCTCATCGTCGACAGCAAAATTTTTTAGGTTGTTATAGAAGTCAGTATTGCCAGCGCATAAGTATCGCCCCAGAAGTGTGGCATGTGTAGTGAACACGGTGGCGATCTCCACATGGCGTGTGCGTAGAGCTATTAATCCGACGCCAGCTTGCCATTCGTGAAAATGAGCAACAATACGAGGACTATTCAAGTCATTGTCCTCAGAATACTCAGCGGAGCAAGTTCTAAACTGATTAGTTATTGAGAAAATGTAAAACTTAAATTTACCAAAAAAAAAATAGTGATTACCTCTTCCAAAAACTCGGCAATCATATATCCTAGAAGAATCGCATCATTTGTTTCCACGTCCATTTGTGGTATCCCTAGTTATGAACAGTTTATATATGTGCATCAGATGGGTAGATAAAAAAGTTGAAGATTGTACTACCTATGTGACACTTTTCCCACAATTCGGTTTTAAACTGATCGAGCTTCCATGCTGCTGAACCAATATCAAACAAAATTAACTGAGGGTTTCCATCGACCAACCAACGACCAGTGTGTAACTTATATCCTCTTGATCGCATTGTATTTACCGCCTTCAATAAAGGGCTGCCGCGTGGAAATTCCAACTCTTCCATTTCCGTTCGGGCACAGTTCTCTTTGTAAGGTCCCATCAAGCATAGTTGTTCACCCATTTCCTCAGTGGAGACATAGGCCTTTGAACGAATTACTGTGTAAATTCCACCGACTTTATTGGCGACCTCCCATGCAATTTCAAAAATCCATCGGTTTTCCCGGGAGGCAATATCACCTCGATCGAAGAAATCTTTAAGATCCGCACCGGACTCAACACGAGAAAATCTTCGCATCATCTGAAAAAGAAAACAAAATCAATTAAACCATACACACTTCTAATATGATGATGTTCACTCTGTATTCATAGCCAATGTCTCTGTCTTCTAATCTAAAGGATAGAGAACGTTTGAACATGTTTATGTGCTAATAGTCAATGATGCGAGTGCAGCGGAAAACGACTGCTTTGAGTGAACATTTTTTACAAGCGACGATAAGAACATTTTTGTTTTCATGACATTATCAAATTAACGACTGCGTCTCATAATAAGGTAGATTGAAATCAGCATCAGCGATTCCGCTTCCCCGTAAGCATGGAAAGTGGGGCACGTCAAAAATAGATCTGAAGCGATTATTAAAGCATGGGTGATTTGCGAACAACAAGCTGCTGACCCATCTGAACTCTATGGGTTCATGCTGTTTACAGCATCTAATATATAATAGCATATCCTCATCCAATTTATGAGGAAAAGCGCAATAGTTTGCTATCAACTGTCTAGTGCTGAATAAATTATTTTCATTCATAATTATTTGCCACAGATCAATTTTAAGTATCGCATATTCAAATTAACATTTCTTTAACAATCTTAATGCTTTTTGATATTCGGTGCAATGTTTGCAAAACCAAATTGAATATTTTTACGGGGGAAAGTTTGACACCGAGATGAGAAATACTTTTAAAAGTGCTACACATAAAGTCGGCTTATCAATCAAGTCAAAGTTTTCCTTCTGTCGACTATGGCTCCAATATTATAGCTCTTGGTCAGCGAACGAAGATCACTTGCGCACACATGACGCGTGAATCCGTTGCAACGGGTGTAAAAAGATTTCGAACGTTCATATTTCGTTAAGTTGACGCATCTAACCATGGGAATGAAAAATGTTCTGTCTCGTTACAGGGGGGAGTCAATGTCTAAATTATAGAGGGGCTGTCTAAAAGCGTTGTGACATCTGACGTCTATGTCTCTTTATAAAATAGTACAATGGAAAATGTTAACATTAAGCACAATCAGCGTTGCTTCTGACCATCGTTGAGTGGATTGCTTTCGACATTTTGAAGCCAAAAATTCCATGCAATCATCATACTCTGTTTGCCACAGTTGAGTGTTCTTTCTTTTACCTCGATGGAATATGGTCCACGGATATAGGCCGGTTGACGGTAGGTACAACATGAAAATGTCCAACATTCATATTAATTTCAATATCAACGCAAATAATTTTCTTCTGAAGAATAAAACTGTGATATTGTCTAAGCACATACAAGTCGTCTGATGAAAAAATAGATACATTGTTATTTTCTTGCAAGTTGTCTTTAAATAAACAACTCACAATCATTGAAAGTCTTTTAAGGATAGTGTCACACGTACGTACGTGCCACGTTATCACTGATTACATTTAATTTCGTGTTAATACACTCGTCTATTTCTTGATACATACCCTTTTTCTCAAATGCTACTACTTCTCATGTCAAGTGTATGTCAACTGTAGTCGCATGTTTTAGGAATGAAGTGAATAAATAGAGCAGAACTCCATTTATTCGTATATTTCTCAATATCTGGGATATCTCGGAAATTTCTTACAAATTCATATTTTATTACAGTCAAACCCGGTTATAACGGCTTTAAAGGAACTGACAGATTTGGTCGTAATATACGATAGGTCTTTGTAACCGATATCAGGCTGTAAATCAATCTAATGGGTACACCGAAACTCCTGTGTCTTAAACCACATTAGCAGAACCTTTTCAACGTCAGTGTGCAACGGTAAGTTTTGCTTCCTCTAATTGTATAATTTTCAAAAGGAAAGCGCTGGAAGAGCTGAAAGGAAATGACTCAGCGGACTACAAGAGTGTGGATTTTTTTTATATTTCTGGCAATGGTTGCGTCAACAGGAAAATCAATCTCAAATTAAATTTTCTTATAACGATTTTGTATAACACTTCTTTATAATGCAGCAATTTTCTGTTCCCTTGAAGGTCCTTCATAAAGAAGTTTGACTGTGGTAATGTTAACCGATTAAAGTGTAAATTCAGATAATCAAATATGTTAAGCGTCACCTAAAGGGTTGATATGTAAAGACCTCAAATTATTGAATGAACTTCCAAACAACATGAAAAATGAAATAAACTTTAGACGTTTTAAAAAAAACTTTGTATACAATTCTCTAAACTTAAGTAAATACTGAAATTCTAAAAACTATAAAGACTAAATTTATCTTAGGGGTGGTTAAAGGGCCGATGTTGAATGTGAACCGCACCTAAACGTCAAGTTTTTATCTGCATTTCATTTGACATTTCTCAATTTCAGACTAACTCAATTTGAACCATGGAAAGACACACAATCGAGCAACGCGTTAATGTTATTCAGGCTTATTATGAAAATGGGCGTTCAAATCAAAATGCATATCATGCACTTTGTGATTTTTTCGGTCAATTTAATTGTCCAAATGTGCGTACAATCGGAAAAATCGAGCAAACCGTGTCTTTAAGAGATGTGAAAACACCAGTGCATGCTCGTACAGCTCGTACTGCAGAAAATATTGCTGCTGTTCGCGATAGTGTGGCTGAAGAGCCGTCCACCCCAACTCGTCGTCGTGCCCAACAATTGCACCTCTCACGCTCGTCGTTGATGAACTTTATGCATAAAGACTTGCATTTACACGCTTTCAAGGTGCAATTGACTCAAGAACTAAAGCCTCTTGACCATTTCCATCGTCATCAATGGTCAGAATGGTAACAGTGGATAATCAATTTTCGAAGAAAATCATCTTCAGTGATGATGACAGAATTGCCACATTTGGGCGAATGATTATCCAAGAGTGATTGTCGAAAAACCAATGCACCCACAAAGAGTGACTGTTTGGTGCGGTTTATGGGCTGGCGGCATCATCGGGCCGTATTTTTTCCAAAATGAGGCCGGTCAAGCAGTCACTGTGAATGGTGTTCGCTATCGTGAAATGATAACGAACTTTTTATGGCCCGAATTGGAAGATATGAATGTGGACGATATGTGGTTTCAACAGGACGGTGCCACTTGCCACACAGCTAACGAAACAATGGCTCTTTTGGGCGACAAATTTAAAGGTCGTGTTATCTCACGTGGTGGCGATGTCAATTGGCCGCCAAGATCATGTGATTTGACACCGTTGTATTTTTTTTCTTTGGGGTTATTTGAAAGAAAAGGTGTACGTCGATAAGCCAGCAACAATTCAAGGGCTTAAGGAGGAGATAATTCGGCATATTCAAGGCATAGAACCTCAATTATGCTTCAGCGTCATCGAAAATTTGGACCATCGGATGGAGGTGTGCCGCCGAGGTCGCGGCGGCCATTTCGATATTTTGTTCCATACATAATTGAACCATACCAATATTATCATAATAAAAAGAAATGACAATAATTTCCTAAATAATTTGTTTTATTCAAAATCAACATCGGCCCTTAAAATTTAACCACCCTTTAGTTACTAATAAATTCGAATTTAAAGTAATGGTATTAGGTGTGGTACCAACGATGAGCATGAAAACAAATTATTTCACAAGTTTATTTAAAAACATAAATGAAAGATATTTAACAAATAGTTGAACCGTGGATACATGTATGACCATTATGATGAATGAAGAATTAAAAGAATCGTTTCATTCACATAGTCCACAATCAGTGACTGTGACTATTTTTAACATTTTAGGTAAGGATAAGATACATTGAAAAGTATTATTTCGCTTTTTGGCAGAGACACCAAGCAGATTTTATGTATTTATGTACTTTGTAATGTACGTGCAATGTACATAGTTTGGCGTCATATGCCAATTGTAAACAATCAAAGATTCCCATGTGCCAATGAAGTGAAGCATGTATTCCTTGAAGGAGACTGAAATTCGTTTATTATTATGAAGCAAGTTGGAGATCTACCGATACGAAATCTACCGGATCGAAAATCGGGATAAAAAAGATAAAACTGATTCTCATCTCCAACGTTCAATAATTTGAAATTAAATAGGGGTATTCCCTTGATTTCAGATGATGAGTAACAGGAATGTAGGATCCCTCCTAAAAGTGTTTAAGAACACAAATTTTTTTTTTTAAAATGTATAAACAGAGAAATATGATTTTGTACGTAAAACCCACCCCTCCCTTTCTACCTTAATACCTTTGGCGCGCGCAAATTATAAAAAAAGACAAATTTAAGATTTACTAAGCCATTTCCATTTTTAACTATGCTTTGGAATGTATTGATGGTAAGCTGATTACCCAAAATGACATCAGTGTCTTAAGGCGCCTTAATGAAAAAGCAGTAAAAATACTTTTGCAGAAGAAGATTTTACATCTTCAACAAATTTCTGATTTTTTCATTAAATTTTGTATCGGTAATGCCCGTGCTCAGACAATGTTCAATGTTTTTATGCCACAACCTTTTATTTTATTTGCTCCTATGCTAAAACTTTTTGTTTAAAAATAAATAAATGAATTAAGTATAATGTAATGTAATGGAAAAAAAGCATTATTTTTTCATAGGTAAGACGTTTTAAAATGAGGATCTACAGTGGGATTGCCCTATTATTTTATTAAAAATTTACCTTCGCATGATAACGTGATATATATGATATATATGTATATACAGTCGCCTCTCGATAATTCGAAACTCATGGGACCCCACAAACAATTTGAATTAACAAGAGTTTGAAATATCAAATGGTTCGAAAGTGTTGAGAGAAAAAATATAAAAGTTCGAATTTTTGAGTAATAATCAATTGCTGCTAATTTTTTAACAAAATCAAATGGTTAGAGGCTCTTATATACATGTATATACATATGTACATAGTGTGAATTAATTATTAGTCTTTTGGAAGTGTCGAATGAGGCTCTTGCTTCCGTTACTGACACATCTGCCAAGAACTGTGATGTATCATCCTCATCTTCGTCGTTGCTTGTTTCATTTGTATCTGTAGAAGTTAAAATTTCGCCATCGGTTAGAGGTCTCGAGACAGCAACATCTTGAGCCACCTGAACAAAGTCATAACAACTCACTCCGCTAATATCAACCAGTGGAACTACTGCTGCTTCTGCATCTTCAGTAATTACAGGCTGATTTTTCTGATCTTATTTTATGGAACCCGATTTTTTGAAGCAGTTGAGAATCGTTTTTGGTGTTACCGCTCTCCATGCCTTGTCAATCAGTAAAATAGCCGTCAGGACCGTGCTGTTCGCAGTTACCTGCTTGTCGAGAGCTTAACAATTTCCTTGCGATAGAAAGTCTTAAAATTATGGATGAAGTGGTATTCGCTGGAAAATAGCAGAGTTTTACATTGGACAATGTAGGGGGATTGTTGTGGACAGTACAATTGTCTAAAAAGAGTCGAATTTTCCGCTTTTGTCGTTTCATCTCCACGTTAACTGTTTACTTAGGTTTTCCGCCGTGACATTTTACATCTTTGAAAGTAAGAGTTTTGTCAGGTAAACATTTGAAAAAGAGGCCAACACAACACCATTTTTCTTCTTGAAATTTGTAAGCCATCCTTCACTTGCAGCAAAGTTTTCTGATGTTTAGAGTAGACGCGAACTGTTTTGCTTTTTCTTTTAAAACGTTTCCGCTCTACACTGACTTAGCCAAATGACCAGGCTCTCTTCCAGACGAGGAAATTCACCTTCTGTAGTTCTTTTTCTTACACCAGTAGTTTGAGTAGCATAAATCTTCTCCTTGTGATTTATTATGGTTTGAAAGTGTACTCAGAGGAATTTTAAATTCTTTTGCGACAACACTTTTCTTCTCACCTCCATCCACTTTTTCGATTAACTCCTTCTTTTCAGCAATCGTCAAGCCTTTATACTTTTTAGGACTCATAATTAACACAATCTTTTAATCTGTAACCAACGAACACTGAAACTAATCTGATAACTTTGAATTGTCGAGTGTTCGAAGCCTACGAGTTCGAATTAACGCGTCGTTTTGTTACGTAGCAACGATTTTTTTGTTCGAATTACCAAGCGCTTAAATATGTATCGATTTTTTTCGAAATATAAAGAGATTTTCCAGGGAACTCGTGACAACTTCGCATTATGGAGAGGTTCGAATTATCGCAGGTTTGAATTAACGAGAGGCGACTGCAATTGACTTTTTGGTCTTTAGCTACAGAATAACATATTATAAACAAAATAAAGTGCGTTTGAATATGCAGAGCTCTTTACTATGCAGAGCTTTTTAAATTGTTTCATGATAATAAATCGTGTAGCAAATTTCTACCAACCGTTGAAAATACGCAAGCGTCATAAACCAATAATATTGTACAATCATCACGAAAATGAATGATTGCCTCAAAAATAAACTGATAACTAACTTTATGTAATCTTTAAACGTTTGAAATCTAATTAAAGCCAATTGTCAGAACTGGTGATGTATGTCGATTCGAAGAAGGGCAAAGCGATTTTCATATTTGGAGGAAAATGTTCACTGTTTCCTAATGCAGGGCATAAGAAATATATCAGCAACTAATGACCAGCCGTACATAATTTAATCCGGGATTATGGGCATAATAAAAAACACGTATTACTACATATTATGATTAGATTATGTTACAGGATGTTTTATATAACATACAGTTGTGTTCAAAATAATAGTAGTGCGCCTAGTTATATTGGTTATTTAAGCTTTGTCGAATGACAACAAATTATTTTTGAATTTCATGTACATACAAAGTTTTTATTCTTAATTATCGATATAAAATGTGTATTTTTAACAAAATAATTCATTCTAAATTGACAACATTTATAACTTGGAAATTAAAAATATAAAGCCTGTTCAAAGTAATAGAAGTGTTTATTGAAACTACAAACTGGCTGTGCGTTCGCCACTGCTTTCTTTAAGTCACACCACAAGTTTTCTATGGGGTTAGGATCTGGTGACTTTGCGGGCCACACCATAACATTAACGCTATTGACCCGAAACCATTGCTTGTCTTTTTTCGGGTCATTATCTTGCTGAAAACCCAGATTAAAGGCATTTCATATTCTGCGTAAGGCAACATTACCCTTGCAAGAATATCAACATATACAGTGTGGTCCATGATCCCAGAAAAAGATGGATAGGCCCAACACCTTGGTGGGAAAAACAGCCCCAAACCATTATTTTTGAACCGCCGTGTTTTATGGTCTTTAAAGTGTATTGAAGGTGATATTCCGTGTTTGGAGGACGGCGAACATATTGACGGGACCCACATGCCGCAAAACGAACAATTTTGCTCTGTCCATAATATATTGCGCCATTTTTCACAGGCCAGGTGATGTGTTCTTTGGCAAAAGTTATCCGAGCTGCTATGTGCTTTTTAGAGAGTTATGGCACCTTGCGGGGACTCCGAGCGTATAGTCGTTCATTTAACAGCCGCCTGCGGGCACTAATACTTAGTCCCAAATCCTTTTGGATGACATTTGAAGGTGCAGAGGGGTGCGTCTTGCTATATCTTACAATTCGCTTGTCCTCCAATGCCGATTTCTTTTCGTCCACGGGATTCGGGCTTAGGATGGTGCTTAATTGCGTTAGCAATCATGGGGCATATGATTTATTGAACTTCTTTATACGTTTTTCCATCTCCTCTTAATTTTAAAATTAATTTTCTGACCTGCTCTGTGCAATGCCTATTGCGGTCCACTGTTTAATTAAAAGTTCAAGATTTTACTATAATCTGAATTAAAAATATTTATTTGTTCTTACTTTTATGTTTCTATCTTTAAATTAACACTACTTTTGAACAGCTGTATAAGCACTTCGCCAAACCTTTAACGACTGACTAATACTTCAACCGACATGCAGTGGAAAATATGATCAGCATTTGTTTTGTCAATTACCGTTATACAAATATAACAAAATTTGCTTGCAATTGCTAGGGATAAGAAGGGAGAATATACAAAATTGGCATGGAATTGCTTGGGATATGCAAACTAAAAGTGCACTACTATTATTTTGAACACAGCTGTATGTCTTCAGCAGTTTTTTCATGAGGCAATACAATCATTATAGAGATCTGACTAAATCACTATCATTTCATTGTGACACTTGACTACCGTCTTGATGCTTGTGCTAACCGAGCCTCAGGAGGCCATTCTGGCTTTTTCTGTCCCCTAATACAGAGTAACAATTCCATCATACATTAATTTTGTTGCACATATGAAATAACTGCATCATCTCGTCGTGAAAGAACAATACCAATGCTGTACAAGGCCAGATCCGCCTCGGACTGTCGCGCTGGCGATACTATTAGTATTATATTATTAATTGCATTCATGCCTTCAGATTATCAAATTTCGATAGCAAACGATTTTTTCTGCTTTTCTTAAAACATGCGTTTTTCTCTCGCTCACATGCTTCCGATATCCAAAGCTGAGAATAACAAAACAAAAAAGAGAGCGAAAGTGTGAAAGCTCACAAAACTGATACACACTTTTCCAGGACAGTATTTTCCATGAAAGCCCTCAGCGGTCTCAACAATTACCGGCATATTTCAGCAAATAGACAAACAAATTTTAAACTTTCCCTTAATGCACTCTATTCTATCTCTATCATATCTACTCTATCTATTGATGAAACCGACGTTAAAATCCGTCACGCGGTGAGCCTATAAGACTATGTAATGGGAATTCATTCCAATATCCCCTTTCATCAACAAACATCTAAAAGTTGTAATTTATAATCTGGATACAGCATATGTGTCGGTTTTCTCA
Source organism: Eristalis tenax (assembly GCA_905231855.2). Taxonomy (NCBI): domain Eukaryota; kingdom Metazoa; phylum Arthropoda; class Insecta; order Diptera; family Syrphidae; genus Eristalis; species Eristalis tenax. Next base: position 101,381,845 of record HG993124.1, on the reverse strand, counting down.
ATAAAAATTAGTTTCAAACGGGAATCCAACAAAAAAAAACGTAGTTTTTAAAAGCAATTATGCAGTTAAATAAGAAAAAATATGAAAATATCTCAAAAAATATAGACACTTACAAAAGACGCCTGGCAACGCTTTGGACGCAGGTTGCTGTTGAGATTGTTCAAGGAAGCAAACTCATCCATTTTTTGATTAGTGGACACTAAATTGACCACGTTAGATGTTACTTGAAATCTACGTGATTTACATGTTGTGTGCTTACATTTGTGATGTGAATTTTGTTCCTTTTTTTTTTTTTTGGAATATGACCCGCTGCGATTTTTTTTTATTTTAAGAAAACAGCATTAAGTTTTTTTCTTGGAGTGCCGCTTGAAATTAATTTTTGTTAAAAACGCAGCTTTTATGCTTATGTGCGTATTTTATGAATTTATAACTTGTGGCATGTGATGTATACATAGCTTGGAAGCAGATGTGTGGGTTGTGCGGATTATGATACGCTCCCACGACCTGGTAGGTTCGGAGAAAGTTGATGAAGCCTCATGGTTTCATTCGGTGGGAACGTAATATTATATTATCCCATATCGATCCACTTTGTGATTCCATATTTTTAGTAAGAATTCATAGGTACCCATTGCACAGAAGTTTAGGAAAATCGATCACAGAACCGTTTTGAGAGTTTAAACGTTTGTGTATCAAACAATGATTTCAATCCTCTAAATTGGGACAAATAGCAACGAGAGGAAGAAATCACAAGTGGCAGAGCCGATTGTATGGACGTGTACATCTGCCAAAAATATGCGATTTCCCCGAAATGTCGGAAATGTGTTTGTAAAAAAAACTTCCTTGCTCTTTTTCTGTTGTTGCCACAAAGCACTTATTCATTTTGGTAGTGTTTCATTTATTAATTTAATAATATATAATGGAAAGTTAACTTTTCAGGAACATTTGACTTCAGGGCTATGTATAATGGGGCCATAATGATATCTGTCCCAATTTCGGGACACGCTCAAATTGGTTCGCATTTTCTTAGTCCCTTGGAGTTTCCCATATAGGAGGTTTAACTGTATTTCATCACGTTTTGGCCAAAAACAGGGAACATTGACTTGCAAAATTAGAAAACCTAAAAAAGCTAAAATCTTTTGCATTGAAAAACAAAACATATCAAAACACATATAAATAGCTTTCATCAAGATACAAATTTTTGTCTCATGCATTTTTGCCGCGTGTGTGCTGCAAAATGTCTGCAGGCCTAATTTTGTACAATTGTACACCAATCATTGACCGTATATGCCTAAATATACAATATATGGGTGGCGGTACACCCCACAGTGGGCCAGAGCCCAGCTACTCAGCAATTACTCGTGTTCTGCGTCCTGTTATCGTATTACGAGTGGAAGGACCTATCTTTATGCCGACTCTAAACGGCCAATTTGTGAAGCTTTTACTAGACAGTTATGCTCTGGTACCAAGGTACCACTCTGTATTGGCCTGACCAAACGAATCCGAATCTCTCCTCACAGATGGCTAGTTCGTGAAGAGCGAACGGACGCAAGTTAAAGTACCATTGTACTTCTTATTTTTATCTTTTCATTCATCAATTGGAAAATCCGTTAAATCCAATAAAATTATAGTTTCAATATTCAGATTATAAAAAGTAAGAGAAGCAAAAAATTTTCTTTTTTTATATATTCGATCCAGAAAGGGTCCCAACCTCATCAATTTCGTTCTTTCTTTTCATATCTTTTCATCACATAGAGTTTAAGTACTTTTTGTAATATAATGGAAAACGAGATAATGCTCGATGGCGAGTGCATCGGCATTATTCCTTTAGGCTGATATGAGATATTTTGTAATTTTGTAAAACTAAGGCAGTTCGAAAATAAAGTTGAACGAGAGCGGACATGTTCCGTTACTTAAAATACAACCGAGCGGACTTAAAGTGCGTTTTTCTAATTCGCAAGGCTCTGTCCTCGATTCCAAGAAGGCGCTTTGCTTGAGATTACAATGTCCACCCCGAACTGTAGCACCAGTCGAAGAAATCTTTTCTTTTTCGTATATTGTGTACTATTCGACGTGTATTTATTATTGTATATTATTTAGTCGAAGCCTTCTAGCAGTTACTTTCCCAGATTATATTTTAGCTGATATTGTTGTCATTGTCAGAACATTATCTATGGTGTACCTCCGTTAACCTGCTACACAAAAGATGTGCTTTGTTTTCGTTTTCAATGTATTCAATGCATTATTCACGAGGATCATAATAAATCGATTATTGTTTCAAGACCAAATCGACAAACAAATGTTTTGCAACACAACTCATTTAATGGAGTTTTTTGAGTAAATTATTGGATGGAACCTATATCACTCAGGTGACATTAAAAATCTTATAATAAACAATAAACAATGAATTACAAATTATGCGTATTTTCATATGGCAATATATATGTACCATTCATCAAATTTCCAAAATAATAACAAATCAAATGCCACGATCGAATTGGTAATGATGCCTAATATACAAATGTTTCGGTGATAAGAATTCCTCATCTGATTTCTTGACCTTTTGCTCTTAAAAACACCTTTTGTTGTCAGCAATTGATAACAATATTTTAGTGCAAGTTGAAAATAAAAGCATGAGTCAACGAACGTCCTGTACCAAACAAATTCTAAAATAAGAGTAGATTCAAATATAAGTTCTAATGCTATTGACAGAAAAATACAACAAATTCTTATCAAATTCAATCTTGTCACTCACGTGAAAATTGAATTCGTGTCATTTTCAAGGTCATTGTCCAAATTTAATGTCACCCTTAAAGATCAACCCCGTCATCAGCAACATAGTCATGCGACCAATCAACACGGCAGACACACACTCTTATCAAGTTGGAGCATAAGGTTTATTTTTAAATTGAATATTGTGTCGCTCTTGAATATACTAATAGAACCTTAATCTTGAAATTAGAAATAGAATTTTTCCTTTTGCACTGGCTTCACGTGGATCTTACCCCTACATGCAGACGTACATCTGTACATACGTATGCACATGTATAATTTTTGCTTTATAAAAATAGAACAAATTCAATTGACAGCGAAAGTTCCCATAACAATGAGGAAGAAGAGATTTATAAATATTTTGACAGTTGCTGAAAAACGTAAATATTCAACCGTTGCAGCTGAATGCACCGCTAAACACTGCTTAACCAATGACAAGCAACTTCTGAAATCCTAATGAAGTTGAATAAATTCGAAAAACAAATAGGGGTTTATTAATTAACTGCATACAGACCTTTCTTCACTTTGGTTTTCACTTCTCTTATATTTCAATCAACGACTGCAAATGTCAAATAGAGGTCAATGGTAGTCGAAATTGTCTCTCATACACCACAGTGGGGGGACGTCACAAACGAAGAACGACAAATAACAGGGATAAAATTATCACACGGCGCTGAACGATACGCGTTATCAAACGAAATTGACAAAAAATAATAAATAAAATGTAAATTTATTTTAAAATTAGTTTGCGCACTTTAATTTTGTTATTCTTCGAGGTACACAATATGTCGGGATACTACCGCAACGACAAACGCCTCGGTCCGACACAAATGAGGATGTGAGCCACTCGTCGGGATTCTTCCTCGCGGCAATCGCATTCGGCGGTGAAAGATTCACTGGCCTTATACATAAATTTCTTTTATTTTTATCGCTTGACGCTTTCCCGTAATACGGGTTCGTCTCTTTCTCACCCACACGAACGCAAAGGAAATCAACACTACTGTTGCACAGTGCGGCCAAAAAACTGAAGAGTATCTTCACTTATATGCGGCCACAAAAACAAAACTTTATATATGTTCTTCTAAAGCAGAATCGAAATAACTTGATAAAACGCATCTCTCTCTCATCTTACTCAGTTACGCACTGGCTCTGGCAGTCTGGCACTGGCACTCGCTTTCTTATTCTCTTACAGATAATCTCTTTAACCGGCTGATATGAGTGTTTTGCAAATTATGTATATATGTAGATATGTGTACGTATGTAGCCAATTCGTACTCAATGCTTCCAATTTGCATGCATTTTTCATCTATTCTTGTTCAATCAAAAGCCGGATTTTTACACTGCGTAAGTAAATTTACAATTTACGCGAAAATAAATAGAAATATTTAGTATTGTAATCCTGCAGCAGTTCAGTCATTACGCAATGTTATTGTTTACTAATCGAATTATGTATTTCTCCATATAAAAATTTTCCCAATTTGAATATTCTTTTCAACAGTATATGCCTTGTAACAGTAGTGACTAGAAATAAAAGACGACATAAGACGAATTACAGATTAAGCATATTTAATGTGCGGCTACATATTTTCGGATATATAATCTTATTTATAGCCTCGTTAAATGGGCACGATTACGATGGTTTTATATTCTGAAAACGCAGTTTTGTAGATCTTGATGAAATAAAAACAAAATATTAAGTGCCGAAAGGCTCGTTTTTTGCCTAGTTTAGGAGATATTGATGTTTCAAAATACATTTTTTCCTATGGGATTCCTCATGCAAAATTATTTTGTTTAGCACGTGAGACAGGATTTTGATTAGACAGTTAAGGGTATGGACATTTTTGCTATAATACAATGTTGTATACTCTTAGGAGTGTCAATATGAAACTTGACAAATAAACATTCCATTTATTTGTTTCCATATTTACCCCTCTCGTAGAATATCCCGAATTGGTTAGTAATTATAAGAATTATTGGGAACCTTTCACTCAAATTGTCAACGTATTCTACGATCCAATATGCGGGAGTCATTTATAACTACAAAATCGGTTAAAAAGGGCTCGCTTTTTTTCGAGGAAACACGCCCTATATAAAGTATGACGTGGTTGGCTCGCTTCGCTCGCGATCAGGATTTTAGGTCTTTTTTCTGCAGGGTTTAACCCGCTCACGCGACTTGGTCGCTCCGCTAAGGGTATGGCAACAACTGTCTGGCAGGCGCCTAGAGCTGAAGTTGACTTTCCAGATTTAAAACGAAATAAGGCCCAATATTGAATATTTAAACCTCGACAACTCCTAAACTAGTCAAAAACGTGAATTACTAAAAGTATGCAACATTATATTATCACTAAAATATTCACGCCTATAACTATGCAAACAAAATTCTAACCCACGTGCTAAAAAAATTATTTTGTATGAGAAATTTCATAGGAAAAAATGTATTTTGAAATATATTTTTATTTTTAAGCCTCCATATCTCCTAAACTAGGCAAAAACGAGTATTTTGGCACTTAATATTTTGTTCATATTTCATCGATATCTACAAAACTGCGTTTTCAGAACCTAAAACCACGGAAATCATAACATTCCCGTCAAATTCATTAGAATGTTGTCCGTAAAATATTTCTGACACTTGAAACTCACAAGCTATGAAGAGCTAATAATTGGCAAGCTGAGAAGGAATAATAATTGTGGCAATTATTTCATTTTAAAATAATTATTCAACTTTCAACTTCAACAATTATCCCATGGATGACATTTTAACTTTATTGTGTATATTATACAAAATAATACAAAATAAGTGCATATGTCGATCGAAAGAGAAAAATGTGTTATGTGAGTTCATAAATTTAGCTTTTACTGTACACACTAAGTGTGCAAAACTATGTTCTCTTAATGAAGCAACACTAAAATACTCTTAAAATACTCTTAAAAGACCTTGAAACTTAAACCTTGAAAGAGCATTTGTGAATGTCAAGTTGTCAGAGTTTCCCTCTCACTGGCACGCATGTTCTTATCTACTCAGGATACAAATAACCTACAGCAACTTTAGTGTGGCCATAGTTGATGACTCTAGGTATTTTTGTTTTCGTAATAAATAAGATGTGAATTGAAACAACGTTTATCAATATTGCAGTTCCAAATTCAGTAGGATTTCTATTCACATAATATTGAAATAGGCGTCACTTTTGTGGTCATCGTTGGTCAATTCATGATAGGATGTTGTTGGTAGTTATTTTTTTGCAGGTATTGTGATTGTTGATTATGATCGATATGCCCCGTACATTTTTGTTGTGCAGTAATTTATACTGAAAAGAGCGCATAGACACCAATGCTCCATCTTAGAGGGTCTTCGAATACGTCCCTTGTTCAGAAAAGGAGAAGAAGAATCTTTATATCTGCGTCATCACGGACGTTGAATGTCTTATAGTTTTGAACATTTGACAGAAAACTTACTTTCGAGTACAGCTGGTAATATGCTTGTTCCGAAACAAGGATTATGTCTTTACCGTTGACATAAAGGGTGGTTAAAGGGCCGATGTTGATTTTGAATAAAACACAAATTATTTAGAAAATTATTGTCATTTCTTTTTATTATGATAATATTGGTATGGTTCAATTATGTATGGAACAAAATATCAGCCAAATGGCCGCCGCGACCTCGGCGGCACACCTCCATCCGGTGGTCCAAATGTTCGATGAGCTGAAGCATAATTGAGGTTCTATGCCGTTAATGTGCCGAATTATCTCATCCTTTAGCTTTTGAATTGTTCCTGGCTCATCGACGTACACCTTTTCCTTCAAATAATCCCTAAGAAAAAAATCCAACGGTGTCAAAACACATGATCTTTGTGGCCAATTGACATCGCCACCACGTGAGATAACACGTCCATTGAATTTGTCGCGCAAAAGAGCCACAGTTTCGAAGTGCACAATATGCATTTTGATTTTAACGCCCATTTTCATAATAAGCCTGAATAATTTTAACGCGTTGGTCGATTGTATATCTTTCCATGGTTCAAATTGAGTTAGTCTGAAATTGAGAAATGTCAAATGCAATGCAAAAAAAATTGACGTTTAGGTGTGGTTCACATTCAACATCGGCCCTTAAAATTTAACCCTTTATAACGAAGCATTAAATGAAGCTTTCATATGTTTTTTTTTTTTTAATGCAGGAAAGTATTAAAAATATTTTTCTGAATGATCAAGTGGTCAACTGTCGTCTTGGAATACTTTCTGGTTTTCTGCACCAAAGATGTATTCTTGGATGTTGAAAGGTGTGCTGTGCACAAGTGCCTAGTGCCGGAGAGTCAATAGAATTATTAGTGATTTCGTCCATGCGTCCGCAATAAAATTGTCAATGCCATTCACTGCATCGATGATTGTTGAGTATTGATTAATGTAGTTAAGTTGACGGGATTCCTAGGGCGGATATTTAATTCAAAGCCTGTAACCAAGATAGGTGTGTGTTTACGTGTCTTTTTTTCACAGACCCTTTGCAGAAATCCGATAATGGATATATTCAACGGCATCTTGTCCGAATGTACACATCTCCCTGTTAATTGTCAAACCCTTATGAAGGCGTTCAAAAATACCTGTGAAGTGCAGTTTATGTTTTCTTGATTTATTGATGACACCAATAAAACGTCCAAATAGGCACAGGCTTATTCTGCAATGTCTGTACTAGGCTTCGAAGAACTAAACAATTGAGTAGCAGTATTTACAGCATCGGTATGTCGGCTGTGTTAAAATATAGTGATATATTTTTATTTGATTTATATTTTTAGTGATTATTTTTATTTCATTATTTCCATTGTTCTGCTTGACGGTCAACCACAAACTAGTGGAAGCTTGTTAAACTACTGCAACGGAGCTTGCGAAATGTTGCTCCTGATTCTCTTTGAACCAAATGAGAAATGCTTTTTGAGGTGTTCGTACTTGCCCTTTTATGGTGGATTTTGGATTGCTTCTTTTGCCAATGTGAGGATAGCTCCTTATAATCTGAGAATGAATGCGCATTCGGTGATGTTACATATGTGCCTTCAAGCGTGCTAACTACGAAATTTGCATGCTCTGTTTTATGTTCGTCGCCTTTATTCGGGATTTAACTAGTTGCCGTCGCTGAGACTCGTTACCATCACCCCTCATACTGTAGTCTTTTTGATAACATTTTCAAGAACCAATCAGTGAATAGCATTTACATGGTGCACTAATGTGTTCAGAGAGTGTGTGAATACAGCCCGACCTATATTGACAGCAATATAAAGATTTCTTCGATTCAACATTTCGAAAATTAACAATGTTTTTAAGTCCTATAGATTTTCCCGTAAAAGCTAACAGCTAAGCCTGTTTATTACAAATTTATAATCCTTGTAAATATACATGTTAATGTTAACCTTTACTTAACGAATATTTACAATCAATTTTACAATAATTAATCCCTCAGAGGAGAGTGCGATAACATTGGCACCTAGAAATTTTAAAAGTATTTTTAGAGGGTTTATAAACTAGCATTTTGACTATGGGCGGGGGAGGGTCCATCACGCCCCTTTTATCCTTTAGGGGCAATTTTAGAACAAAAAATATTTAAAGTGTAAACAAATTAAATTATTGAAAAACAACGGCAGCACTTAGAACGAAGTAATACACCGAAAAGCTAGAAAGCCTGAAATTTGTTATATAATGTGAATTTTTGAAGAATTCGAATTCAAACTCAAATTGTTGATAAAAAATGAAAAAAAAAAGTTAAAGCCAATATTTTTCAAAATTGTGATATGATATTGGCCTTGTTGCAGTGAATCTAACACAAGAAACCGAATGGTTTTATGTCTTTTAGTTTTTGAGAAAATTGAAAATTATTGAATCTACTATTTAATGAGAAAATAGTTTCCTTTTTTAAAATATTTATGGCGATCTCATATTGAGGATTAATGCTGACTTGATGATTTGTTCATCACCCAGGTACTGCTGATATAGGCCCCTGCCAAGCGAAAAGCACCAATCGTGAGCGGTGCAACGAAGTTGCGTGAGCTGGACCTGCCGCCTGCGGGGATGAGGTTTTAATCGCTTAATCCCGTGAAGCTGGCCACCCAGGTATTGTTAATTAAGAAAAGTTTTGATATAGGCGTCTGTCAGAAGTTTAATCTATTACTCACAGAAATTAAGTGTTATCGAGATGGCCGACTTTTACCTTCCTTGCCCCTTAATACTTTTTGACAACCATTTTTTATATCGTTTTCTCAAACCGAATTGGCATATCAGAGAACGGGATTCACATTATTTCGTGAATAACCGCCAAAATTTTATGAATAATTGCCAAAAAACTCACAAATACGTCGATAGGTAAGGAGTCAATCAGCTGTGAAGTCGGCGATCTCGGTAATACTTTATTTCTGATTACTCATTCACTTACTTCGTAGGAAGACTACGTAACTGACAAAAAACAAAAACTAAAGGAGTAATTTTTAAAATGTACACTGGCTAAATTATTTAATACAAGTGTGGCGACTTATAGTCTATTACATTCGTTGTTTTTTGCCTAACATGCTTATTAACTATCCCACAGGAGAGCAAGGCACAGTTTGAATCAGAAATGAAGTATGATAGAAATAACCAACCTCACCGCTGATTGACCCCTAGTCCATCGACAAATTTGACGAATAATCATGAAAATTTTGACGGTTATTCATGCATTTTTGACAGTTATTCACGAAATAACGTAAATGCCGTTCTCTGTTTGGTCAATTTGGCTTTAGAAAACGGTATAAAAAATGGTTGTCGAAAATTTTAAGGGGCAAGAGAGGTAGAAGTTGGGCATCTCTATCATACTTCATTTATGGTTCGAATGCCGGAGTGATGTTCGATGAGCTGAAGCATAATTGAGGTTCTATGCCGTTAATGTGCCGAATTATCTCATCCTTCAGCTTTTGAATTGTTCCTGGCTTATCGACGTACACCTTTTCCTTCAAATAATCCCTAAGAAAAAAATCCAACGGTGTCAAATCACATGATCTTTGTGGCCAATTGACATCGCCACCACGTGAGATAACACGTCCATTGAATTTGTCGCGCAAAAGAGCCACAGTTTCGTAGTGCACAATATGCATTTTGATTTTAACGCCCATTTTCATAATAAGCCTGAATAATTTTAACGCGTTGGTCGATTGTGTATCTTTCCATGGTTCAAATTGAGTTAGTCTGAAATTGAGAAATGTCAAATGAAATGCAAAAAAAATTGACGTTTAGGTGTGGTTCACATTCAACATCGGCCCTTAAAATTGACGAATAATCATGCAAATTTTTACGGTTATTCATGCATTTTTGACAGTTATTCACGAAATAACGTAAATGCCGTTCTCTGTTTGGTCAATTTGGCTTTAGAAAACGGTATAAAAAATGGTTGTCGAAAATTTTAAGGGGCAAGAGAGGTAGAAGTTGGGCATCTCTATCATACTTCATTTATGGTTCGAATGCCGGAGTGATTGATGACAGCAACAGCCGGTTAAATGAAATTCAAATTACTTCCACAGAAATACGAAGAAGGGCAAGACCTGGATCCATGCAGCTCGTGAATATTACCAAGAAATACATATAATTTGGAGTAATAAATTATCCCTTATCTCTCCTAACAAAAAGTGGAAACAATTTATAAAAAAAAAATTTTCCGTTAGAAAAAATACCGCTAGGTTAGAAGTCGAATACCCAAATATCAAGAAACAAAAAAACAAAACTTTTTATTTAATTCCCTTACTTTAGCAATGGGAAGCTTTCCAATTCAATGTATAAATCCTTTCTTACTCTCGACTTTGCCTTTCTCGGATAAGAAGTATTTCTTAAAGAGGTATAGTGAAATAAAAGTGAGGTACATATGTGAAGCAAACATGCAAGAATTTGCATTGTTAAGTACTTTTAAATTGAGTGTATTTTTTATTAATATAGTAGGGACGATTTAGTCGCTATGAACTAAATGCGGTGGCCCTTTTTTACATAAGACAAGCTAACTTTTTTTTATTTGTTGGTCCAAAAAAAAGTACAGCTGAGTACAACCTCAAAACCTTTGTAATTTAAAGGTTGTACTATTGCCTTTAAATAATGTAAAACTTAAGTGCAAGTGCAAAGGGAAGAAGATATCACTAGATTGATCTTTAAAAGCTGAAGAGTAGTGGCTTCGCGAAGAGTTCCAAATTCCATTGTCTGAAGTACATATGCCAACAACTTCTAGACAAGTAATGCCGGTAAAATAATTCCAGGAGTGTGGAAGCAGAGCCAAAAAACGAAAAATTAAAAATCTTATGGAAAGATCGACCGAAGAATTATCATTTGCTGTTGAGTCTAATCTAAGAATAGAAGGAAGCCGTTTTAAAGCCGAAGTTGTTAAAAGGGTTGTCGAGTATTCTATTAAAAGGCTTAAAAAACCTGAGATATCCAATACGTTGAAACCATATACATCTGAAGAAGCCCTGGCCCTTATAACTGACTTGAAACTCACAAAACGTCAATGTTAGCAACTTCAAAAAAGCGCAAAAGAAAGAAATGCTAATATCTACCCAGTTTACGATAGTATTTTAAAAGCAAAACAAGAGTGTTATCCGACAAGTAACTTTTTGACTGTAACCGAAATTTTATGTGAAGTCAAACTACAGTCATTGTTGGACTTGACAGTACAACGTTTGTCTGTCGCAGATCTTGAAACTTTTAAAAATCAGAAAGAAAACGTTGATACCTTAGTATGCTCGTGGAAATGGGGCTCTGATGGTAGTGGAGGGCACTCGCGTTATAAGCAAATCTTTTTGGTAAATCCTGAGGCAAGTGATACTGATATTGTGCTAACACGCATAGTACCTTTAGAAATACGTAAAGCTGGTTCCAGTACTGAAAATATCTGGATGAATTCAAGAACATCTTCGCCAAGATACTGCCGTCCAGTACGAACTCGTTTCGAATTCGCAAAGGAAAATAGTGAGGCAATAACTAGAGAGTTCAGCCGTATGGAAACCGAGATAAATTGTCTCCAAGCCACAAGGGAAACCATTAACGACAAAACTGTTTCAGTTTGCCATAATTTGTTTAAGACAGTGGTAGATAGCAAAACATGCAATGCTGTTTTGGAGAACAGGGCTATCTCAGTTTGCTATACATGCAAGGCATCCCCTAAGGAGATGAACAATCTCGAGCTTTGCTTACAAAAACCTCATGATACCACTGCCTATTCATAAGGCTTGCAAACTCTGCATGCTCATATAAGATTTATGGATGCACTGCTACATATATCGTATAAAATTGAAAATGGAAGCTGGCAGGCTAGAGGAGCTGAAGAGAAACTGGCAGTCAAAAATAGAAAAGAGTTTTGCAAAATGAACTTAGATCTAAATTGGGAATCTTAGTACAATAGATTTTCAAAAACAAGGTGGTGGAAATACGAATGACGGCAACACGGCCCGAACATTTGTTAAGGATCCAGCAAAAACCGCTGAAATAGTAGGCTTGTACACAAAACTGGTAGAACGGTTTTCAATTAAGTTGAGGACAGATCATCAGGTTTGAAAATCGATACCATGAAATTCCAAACTTATTGTTTGGACACGGCAAAATTATTTGTTTGCAAATATAATTGGTACAGATAGAGATAGCCAGTAAGTGTCCACAAAATTATGTTGCACAGTGCTGACGTCAGTGAAAGTTTTCCAATCCCCATCGGACAGCTTTCGGAAGATGTCTTAGAAGCTCGTCAAAAGGATTACAAACATTTTTGAAGCGGATTTTCAAGGAAGATGTCCCGAATTGCAACAAATACTGATGCAATTCACAACATGTGGATATCTTCAGATCCAAAAATAAGCGATTTGAGATACGACTATCTACCAAATCGACATCACCATAACCCCCTGATGTTATGGAAATGATTTAAAATTGATTTTAAAACATATTCCAACGAGCAAAACAAAAGAAAAGTTAAATCCGATTTAAGTCCAGCTAATGACCCTAAATCGACACTGATCGATGCGAGTCAGTTCAGTTGAAGAATTTGTAAAGTTCAGTCAAATACTTATTACAATGCAGTTTGGGATTTTATAGTGTTCAAAGTGTCAGTTCAGCCTGAAAGGTAGCAAAGAGTTTTGTAGTAAAGTAATAGTGATCTGTAAAGTGTTATAAAGCTTAAGAAGTATATCGGTGTTTGCAAAATAAATTCGTGTATATCGTGAATAGTGAACTTTTATGTTTCATTCGTCACAATCCAGTGATCGAACACCCTGTCGTGTGGACAATTTTATTAATCTTACGTAGACTCATTTCGGCTAAACGCGACCATATTCTTGTCGTGAAGAAAAAATTATATATGAAAATCATATATTTCTGCCATTGTGTTAGATATTTAATAACGTGGGATCATATATATTTAATAATGTGGTATAGCGTAAGGCAATAGAATTGATGATGATAGAATCGAATTTCAAAGTAACTTCAATTTTGTTTATTGTCTTGCAAATAATTGTTGTTTTTTGTTGCTTTTATTCAAAAATGAGTTTTATTTGGTTCAATATTTTTTAACTTCGCCTTCAAATCTATCCAAACCTAAATTGGTATGAAATGAGACACTTTTATATATAATAAAATGTTTGCTTTTACATTCACATACCTTGCTCCATTTTTCATATGTCTATATAGGAGGACCCAGGCTATTGAGCTCTACAGCGAACTGCTTCCAATGATGGTCTGCCTCCAGCTTTTTGCAAATGCCTTTTGCAATTAGTGGATTTTTTTCCATTCGACACACTAATTTTTCTCCTATTTTGTATAATAATTTATATGTCGAATTGAATATACATTTCATAGAACTTCACCGAATTGCACAGAATTTTAAATTTCTACCGTAATTTTCTGATAGAATTTTCAATGCTACCAAATAGAAAAATTTCTATTCGAAATTAATTCTATTACGAATCGAATTTCGCAATACCGTAGAATTTATTTCTATTCGATTTTAATTCTATTGGGAATAGACTCTCGCAATAAGCCCCTAAAAAACTGTAGTTGTAACATCATAACGTAATTAGTTATTCATTTGTGTAAATTCCTATTCTCATTTCTTGTGTTTAATAATCACAATTTCCAATAATTCCATACATAAATACAAATATTAAAGTGCCAATAATAAAGCCAATGAACTAATAGTTCTCTTTTGTACGCTTCTCTTCAGTAAACTGTTACATTTCATCCCTGTGACGTTTTGTGACATTTCGTGAACAATTAAGTTGGTGCCAAGAAGAAGTATACAACACAATAAAATTTGTTTTTCAAACCTTGGCGCCACGGAAACCGTAGAATACCCAAAAATCAAAATAAAAATATCCAGTGCTTTAATAACCTCCGTAATTGCAATTGCCTTCAGTTTCTATTTGTTGCGAATAATCGGGAATGCATTGCTAATGTGCTCTTGCTACTGGCGGTCTTATGCCGGAAACACAATAGTGCGTTGCTGCGTTCGACTTCAATGTTACGGAGGGGTGCGTTGACGCACTGCGATAATAAGCTGTTCACTCTCTCTCTATCCCAAATGCCAGATGAATAATATTGTGTCAGCTGTTTTCGTTTGTGAAATGTCAAATAAAGAAATTTGTATTTTTTTCCCTCCTTGGTCCAAATTCAAATTGATTTTGTCGTTAAAATGTAGTCAGATGTTAATCATCGCACTAATCTGTCAAACATTTTCCAACATGTTCGATAATGACATGTGATGGTCTTACGTTTTACGATCCTCTCATCTCTCGCATTTTGTACTTACGTAGGTCGCCGCAGTATTTTGTGCATGGCCATTGAATTGTGTGCGTTGAAAGACAACGCAACGCACTATTGTGTTTCAGGCGTTATTTGGCCATCGCACTTTGACAGAAGAATTGTCGTTATGATTTTTGTATCTTACTGTATATTACCCTTGTAGAACATTTAAAAATCATTCACATTTGTAAATGTAAATTCTTTTTCTTCTTCTATACCTTCTCTATCAATACAGTTTGCGTTTACATTGGTAATAATGTTTTATATATGTGGTACACATCCATCAAACTTTATGTAGCGACAGTGTATTGCGATATACGCGCATCTGCATCTCAACAGCTGTAACAACTACTAGTACCGACCCATAAGATATATATTTAATCATAATAAATAAAAATATATCCATTTTTTAATAACTGCGTAGAAGATAGTTCGACTTCATTCCTATATATTCTAGAGAGTTACTTTCCTTTGTTCAACTCCTTTCTCTTGTTTTATCCTATCTATGCAATCTGTGCTTACTTTGTTTCTAAACACACTCAACTGCAGTTGTTCTCTTCTGTCCATTCCCGATTCAAATTCTAATTGTGAACTTTTAATTGATAACATTTTTATTCTTTATTGTCCATCAGTTACTTAAATTCTTGTGAACTTTAACAATATAACTTTAAAACTTTGTAATTATTTTTCCATAAATATTATTCATGTTTTCCATACTTGTGTTTTCCATACTTCTTTCCATTGTGTTAAATTCAAATCTAATACTGTCAATAAAATCCATAAACTACTAGTTTTTTTTGTGACAAGCCCAATGAGTTGTTTAAATTCTTTCATTGTGCTTTTATGAACTTTTGTGTTGGTGTCAAGATTAGAAAGCACATTTAAAGGAATTCAGTCCCATCTAGCGGCGAATACTTAATATGCATACTCCAAGGTTGGTTTCCCTGCTAAGACTACTTTGTACAGTTACGACTAGTATTTCGATTAAAGCAATTACACAAACCATTAATTAGGTTCAAAACACGTCCATTGGGAAGCCTTGGAAACGCAATTCCCAAGAGTATGCAATCCATTGTGTCTTGTGTGAATCTTAAACTGGAATACGTGACGTTCTGACTGTATGGGAATCAAAGCGAAATATGTACCTACATACCTAATGTAATCGAGAAAATCCAATTTGGAATTAAAAATAAAAAAGGCCAAATCAACGCGCCCATAAATATGCAAAGTTACTCAATATAATGAAGAAGGGATCTGAACTTAGTTTTTATAAAAATTCAATATTTAATGTAGTTACGTTATTAGTAAAGTTAGTATTAAAAGTAAATTTTATATATAGTTTATTTATTAATAATAACAATAAAGCCATAGTAACACATTTAGTTTAAAATCGTGTGTGCTCATAACTTCGATCAAAGAGGAGTATTAGAACATGTGATTTTTACCATACTAACGAGTTAACAAATAAGTTTACTTAACGGACAAAATAACATGTTACAAAGTTCCTCTTTTTTTCAAAGTTATGAGCCATCACACGATTTTGTACTAAAATGTGTGACTATAAAAGCAGCATTCAGATGCAGTAAATCAGTTTTCCACCCCGAGTATATTTTTCTATTTAGTCCTCTCATCAGGAAAGCAAAGAGACAAAGGTTACTTTCACTCTGATTCAATTAGCACAGCAGCCTTCCGGTACCAAAAACTCTAAGCGACTAACGCTTTTCAGTGACAGACAAAAAAAAAAATAATAACAGGAGCCAGATGAGCACTATAGGGGCCATGTCGTCTCCGGTAAACAATTAAAAAATCGCCCATGGCTTTGGTCATTTCGTTGTTTCTGCAATTTTAAACGCTACGACCCATATCATGGAAATTATTCAAAAGGATGGGACTTCATAAATCACAAACGGTTACCCAAACAGAAGAGATCCATGTTCTGCTCAACTAAACTGTGTGGCTTTGCTCTTTTTATGAAGGTCTTTTGGATGATTCCATAGAGGATCATAACCCGGGAAAAAGGTGTACGCCCTCCTCCACTTTGGAAATGTCAACCAAACCTCAGACGGTACGTCTTTTTTAATTTATGATGCCTTTCATCATGCCACACATACACATTGTATGGATGCTTGCCCGAGTAGTAGGGAAATTGGAATCAATCCCTACAACTGAAGTGATATGAAGTTCGTGATTTG
This sequence comes from Eristalis tenax, assembly GCA_905231855.2. NCBI lineage: Eukaryota > Metazoa > Arthropoda > Insecta > Diptera > Syrphidae > Eristalis > Eristalis tenax. The sequence continues at coordinate 101,365,112 of HG993124.1, read as the reverse complement.
ATTTCTTGAGCGAGAGCGCAGGACCCGTGTTAGGCATGTACAAAGACGTTATTCGTTCCTTCATTCAATTCATATGACATTCTACGGGACATCTGGCCCAACGTATTTGCTGCCAGTTGACGGAGAGTGGAAAATTAACTTTGCTCATCCGAGTACTCCACGTAAATGATTTATTAAGTTGAGAGTTTATTTCTAATGTCGCGTGTATTCCATGGAATACGCAATTCTACATGCTACTGCGTCCCCTGGAGGTTTAAATGCTGTTTGGTGTATTTGTCATCCTGACATTTGCGTGAATAAATTGAATACAATTCGAGGAGTGTACCTGGATACATTTCTGAATGATTATATGGGGTGACCTTACTGATTTATGATGATATCCGATAATTATTACGTCAAGGCTCAATTCTTTAAGTTGTCGCATCTGGTTAGAAATGCATGTCGACATACTCGTATGTAGACGAAACTCTGAGGTATAACTTAGGAGATCAGTCAAGCTCAACATAATAAAATTAGAACTAGCTAATTTGACAATGATCTGAGCGCCCTTGTATTGAATATTACAAATGTATTGAATTTTATCCTTTTTTTTAGACTATTGGGAATACAAGTATATATCAAAATACCAGTTATTCCACTAATAATGCCCAATTTAAGGTAGATGAACCTGTATACGAAACTACATAAGAAACCTTAGTTTCTTGTACCTAGACTGACAGGGGGTAAGTGTAAACTGCCATTATTTCAACATTTTACAATAAACTGTCGAATCCCGAATGTCGGGACACTCTCTAATCTCTTGAAGTTCACTTTCAGAGTTCTTTTAAATCTTAGGGAACAAAACCTCAATCCAAGAAATTTTCAAATTTCTCAAAAACTAGAAAACATAAAACCATTAGATTTTTTGTGTTCGATTGAGAATTGATATAAGCATTGACCACAAAAAGATAAGGTTGCGGATATCCCGAACACCGCCAAGACAAAGAAATACTGTGAGGAAGATTAATGTCAGCCGGCTACAATCGCAAGAGATTGCCAAATCCTTTTCCGATCGTGTCTCCCTTAACCTCTTAAGAAATCCTACGCCGCCAACATCAAGTATTGAAGATCAGTGGCAGCATTGCCAAAAAGCCATCAGAGATGCCGCCTCTGATGTGCTGGGTTTCAATCCGCCACCACAACGAAACCCCTGGTTTGACAACGAGTGTCGGCAGGCGAATGCAGCCAAGCAAGAAGCATACAAAGCGGCACTGCAAAGAAGGACAAGAGCTGCTCGGGAGCTCTACGAGCAGAAGAGGAGAGACGAACACCGGCTTCTCAGGAGAAAAAAGAAGGAGCATGAGAAGCGCGCGATCGGCAAACTAGAGGGATATTACTGCAGGAATGAGGTAAGGAAATTTTACCAAAGGGTAAAGTTAACCAGTCAAGGTTATAAAGTCCGAACCGAAGCCTGTAAGGATGATCAAGGGAACATCGTAGTAGAGTCACAGTCGATGCTGAGGATATGGAGAAACCATTTCTGCAGACTGTATAACGGCGACGAAGAACCAAATTCCGCTGTCAGGCAGAACGAACCATTCAACCCCAATGAAAGGGACGATGAAGATCAACAATTCCGTCCACCCGACCCAGATGAAGTGAGGATTGCCATATCCAAACTAAAATCCAACAAGGCTGCGGGAGCTGACGGCCTACCCGCCGAGCTTTTTAAGGCCGCAGGCGATGATTTGGTAAGGAGCATGTACCAACTCATCTGTAAAATATGGTCGGAGGAAAACATGCCCGATGAATGGAACCTCAGCATAGTCTGCCCGATCCATAAAAAAGGAGACCCTTTGAACTGCGCCAACTACAGAGGCATCAGTCTCCTAAGTATTGCATATAAAATCTTATCTGCCGTACTGTGTGAACGGCTAAAGCCATTCGTCAACAACCTGGTCGGTCCATACCAGCCAGGAAAATCCACCATCGACCAAATATTCACACTGCGGCAGATTTTGGAGAAAACCCAGAAGCAAGAAATCGATACCCACCACCTTTTTATCGATTTTAAGGCCGCGTATGATAGCATTTATAGAGACGAGCTATGCAGAGCAATGTCTAGTTTTGGCATCCCCACCAAACTCGTCCGTTTGTGTAGGATGACGATGGAGAATGCACGCTGCTCCATCAAGGTCGGTAAAGACCTAACCGAGACCTTTGATGTCAAAAAAGGATTCAGACAAGGCGACGCGCTGTCATGCGACTTTTTCAACATCGTTCTTGAAAGAATTGTTCAAAACTCGAACGCCAACACCAGAGGAACAATCTTTCAGAAGTCCGTCCAACTACTCGCATATGCCGACGATATTGACATTATCGGAAGAACGCAGCGTGATGTCAATGGCGCTTTTGTGGGTATTGCAACGGAGGCCGCGAAGATGGGTTTAGCGGTAAACGAGGGTAAGACCAAGTATATGCTGTCAACGAGAAAGGACACCCAACACCGACGTCTCGGTCAGAACGTCACAGCAGACAGATATAACTTTGAGGTAGTCAAAAACTTTGTATACCTAGGCACCGCTATCAATTCAGACAACGACACCAGCGCTGAAATCAAACGAAGAATAACTCTTGCCAATCGCTGCTTCTTTGGGCTAAGAAAGCAATTGGTAAACAAAGCCCTCTCTCGAACAACTAAACTAACGCTTTACAAGACCCTAATCGTCCCAGTCCTGCTATATGGCGCGGAGGCATGGACTTTATCAATAGCGCATGAAGCTGCTCTTGGTTCGAGAGGAAAATTCTTCGTGTGATTTTCGGTCCCGTCTGCATAGATGGTGAGTGGAGGAGGAGATTTAATGACGAACTATACGGGCTGTTTAGCGACATCGACTTAGCCAGAAGAGTGAAGATCCAACGATTGAGGTGGCTAGGTCATGTAGAGCGGATGGAAACCAATGCTCCGGCCCGAAAAGTCTTCGAATCCACCCCCGAGGGACGGCGCAGTAGAGGAAGACCGCGACTCAGGTGGCGCACGCAAGTGGAAAGGGACCTCAACCAACTATGCGTGCGAAACTGGAGACAGCTAGCTAAAGATCGAGCTGGCTGGAGACGCTTGTTGGTTGAGGCCCAGGTCCACCCCGGACTGTAGCGCCACCTTAAGTAAGTAAGTAAGTAAGTATTGACCACAAAAAGCCAATGTAGACCATTATTTCACAACTTTGAAAAAAAAAAAATGCTGTGTCGTTGTTTTTTTTTTAAATGTATTTAGTTATTTTTTTTATTTCATTTTTCTAAAATTTCCTCTACCTCTTAAATGGGACGAGATGGACCCTTCCACCTGACATATTTTTGATCCTTCTACAAAGCCGCTATCAGTTTTTGGCGTCAAAGTTATCGTACTCTCCCCAAGGTTTGGGTTCCCGAAAAGAGCGACAAGAGCGTTTTGCTAACTTGAAATTGTTTGGCAATGGTGGATGGTCAGATAAAGCGAAAAAAGTCTTCGTTTATGGACATCGGCCTAGCTTCTACCGCAACCACTTGTGTTGTGCATCCCATTGTTTTAACATTCGTGAAGGGGACCAGTTGTAAAGGGTGATTTTTTAGCTATTATCTTTTTGGCGACACTGGTTTAAACAGCAGACGCACGTTTCGTGTTTTGTTTCACTGTCAAACATCTTCAGTTTGGTCTATAATTTAGCCATGAGTCGTCTTACAAACGATCAACGCTTGCAAATTATTGAATTTTTATTATCAAAATGCGAGCTCTGTTAAGAAAGTTCATCGCGCTTAATCCATTTTATGGTCAGTTATGGTCAGGCTCAATGGGTACGTAAATAAGCAGAATTTTGGAGTGAATATCAGCCAGAAGCATTGCAAGAGCTACCAATGCATCCAGAAAAAGTCACAGTTTGGTGCGGTTTATGGGCTGGTGGCATCATTGGACCGTACTTCTTCAAAGATGATGCGAATCGTAACGTAACTGTGAATGGTGAGCGCTACCGGGAGATGATATCCAACTTTTTTTGCCCAAAATGCAAGAGCTTGACTTGCATGACATGTGGTTTCAACAAGATGGTGTCACATGCCACACAGCACGCGCAACAATGGACTTATTGAGAGGCGAGTTCGGTGAACATTTTATTTCACGTTCGGAACCGGTCAATTGGCCGCCTAGATCGTGCGATTTAACGCCTTTAGACAATTTTTGTGGGGCTATGTTAAAGCTCATATCTATACAGACAAGCCAGCTTCAATTGACGTATTTGAAGACAACATTGAAGCATTTATTCGTGAAATCACCCTTTATATTAGTGACTCGAAAGACGTGGGCCCGTGAATTAAGAAAGTTGTTAACAGGAAACTAAACCTGCCATGCACGGGATACCCCCCAGTCGACACCAGCCCATTACGCAACGGCGCCCAAGAAAGCCTTCCGAAAACCTGATTGAACTAATTGTTCTGTTCAAAAACACTAAATAAATCAAGCATAACTATGTGCTAATTAACAGCTCTTAAAAGATAGCGATCTTCAGAGGGACCTTATTGAATATCTCAAATTTGCTTGAAATTGATTTTTCAATCATTCCCCTAAATCGTATTTGCACAACTAACATGTATACCTCATCAGCGCACTGTAATTTAACTTTGTTTATGTTTTTAGTGCAGTTCCATTGCCATAACACCCCAGTTGGCACATAAACCATGAAACAACAGGAGCCTTGAGTATTTTTCGCTTCTATTAAACAAAACTTTCCGAGTTTCTCGATCTAATCAGTTCACCCATTTGTATGTGCATTCGGTTCTCCACCAATATGCTTTGGCATACTCCAACCCCAATATAATACAAGACGGAATCCTCATATTTCCGACTGTCGGACATGGTTCTGAAACCAGTAACATCAGCATTATCTTCATCGACATCATATCCATCGAGAGCGTTGCTGGCAATGTGAGTCTGTGGAAGTCCACATGAGCTGCATGAACCCGGAAACCAAAGAACCAACGACCGATAAAAAGTTCCGACGTATATTTTATAGCTCTCCGAAGTGTTAAGGAAAACATTTCGTTTTGGGAAAAAGTTTCTTCGTTATTTCGAGAGCAAATGTTGCATACAGTGCAGCGAAGAATGTGAACCGTGTCGGGTGACTAAAGTGTGGGGTAGATACCGGATTATGTGTTAAGAGTATTGTTTCTGACGAAGTTTCCCCATTTAACTTGTTTTATTGTTTCACTTTTCAGCGAAGTGTTATTTTTTGAAGGGTGTTAAAGGACATTTTGATCTATGGCAGCAAGCAGCACAGTCAGCAGGATAAACGATTTAATTAATCCTCGTCAGCATATTTGTAAATTTTGTATAACATTGATATGTACTCGTACAATGTTCACTTCCCTAACCTGAGTCTACAGGAATTTACACTGGGGATGTACATATGAAATTCCGTGGTTTATTATATTATTGCATGTACTTGTAAGTATTTATGTATTTCTTGCGTTTGAAATTGAAATTGTTGATGCCATGTTTCAGCGATTGATATAATTACGTATATTGCAAACTAGTACGTTTAGCTGTTTGTGGAAGCGTAGCTCAAAACGGTTGTTTGGATTTGGAAGAAACTTCCCCCGCCCCAAAATGTGAACTTTCGGTTCGGAAAACCACAACCCGAAGGTACATGAAAGATCCGAATACCTTTCTTGGAAATGAAATGGAAAAAGGTGATGGACGTTTTAATAACGCACTAACTTTTGCACAGTAAAACGAGTGAACCCTTGGGTCAACACCCGCCTACCAGGGTATGTTTATGAATTTTGAGGGAAACATTTTTATTTATTTGAAATACAATGGAAACAATCTTCTGAAAAATTATTGAATGATTCAGGCGTAGGAATATAGTTTTGACCAAGTATCCGCCTGATCAACACAACGTATCGGGATATGCATAAGGCAAAGTACAAGAGAGCAGGTCATTTTCTTAAAATGTGAAGTGAAGTTAACTTATATGTACGGTTAGTGGTTTGTTTATCTAAAACGTGCTTTGTACATTTCTCACACGCTTTTCTGGTCAGATGTCGTTTTTCACATATAAAACAATTGCCTTTATGTTTGATCCTTCCTGATGTATCCAGTATGATCTCCTTCAAAATCAGAACGTAAGGAATAACCTAACATGGCCTCGAAACCAACACTAGTCGAAATATTTCGTGAAATCTGGATATTCTGGATGTGGAGGTATGTTGGGTGGATGGGTGTTTGTTATGGATTTCGGTTTTGACAGAAGGAGATATAAGGGAAGCTCTGCTGGAATGAATGGAAGTGTAGAAGTCGTTACTAAAGTTACTAAATAGTTACTAAATTTCGTTGTGGTCCTCCGATCGGGGCAGACCCAATTTATGCCGGCCCCAGTAATTTTAAAAATACACACCCTAGTCATTTTTTTGCCTACGTTTTCAAAGAGTTATACCTATACACATTTGGACTCAGTTAGATTGAAGTGTCTGATTACTATACCGAAAGACAGCAGTCACACTTTGGCCAGTATAGGCCCATTGTGCTATCTAGAAATAGCTAGATGCGAAGAAGATGGCTGCCTCTCATGCTGCTTAGTTCAGCCAGACTATCAAAATAATATGCTCTCAGAAGTCTGAATATGAGGGATGAGAGACCACTGGAGTTGCTTGGCAGGTCTACAATGGTTTCATCGTCCTTATCGTTTCTGCAGCTTCTGTAGAAGTAGTTGTAGAAGAGACCTTGTCTAGAAGCGTGAGTTCCTATGACGCAATGCCCTGCTATAACGATAACGAGAGTTCTAAGATTCGGCCAGCTGAATCTAATCAGCAATACAAATGTTTGTGTATGTATGGTCTGTTCAGGTACAGCAGCATTTGTATTTCCAGTAGAAAGACGTGAAACGGAAGCAGACGTATTTGGAATATTAGTTCAGGACGGAATATCTTTGTTGAGTTCTCGTACTACTTTAGAGTCTAAATTGTCAATAGTCAAAATATCTTTAGAGTTAAAAGTCGAACGTTTTAGAAATAGGAAGTAGCATTCCCTTGGTTTTTCTTAATTCTTTCTTTGTTTGCTCTTTTTTACGTCGATACAAGCCCCACTTTCTTATATTCCTTTTATTTTTTTTTTTATATTTAGAAAAGTTTAAACTATATAAATTAATATACATATATAATAATTAAAAAAAACAAATAATTTATGATCGTATTACTTATTCTTTATAAATTATTTGCATATAATATAAAAAACTATTTAGTCAATACACATCCTTCCTTATTGGGAGACATACCGATTGGAATTTATCGCTAAATCAGGTATCTACCTATCTGAGTCCATGTTTGATTTTATTGAGACGTTTGACTCAACACCCTTAACCTGGGCTTCTTACTGATACAAGGTCCCCCACAAACTCATTGTAAAGGGCCGATGTTGATTTTGATATTGTCATTTCTTTTTATTATGATAATATTGGTATGATTCAAATATGTATGGAACAAAATATCGGCCAAATGGCCGCCGCGACCTTGGCGGCACACCTCCATCCGGTGGTCCAAATGTTCGATGACGCTGAAGCATAATTGAGGTTCTATGCCGTAAATGTGCCGAATTATCTCATCCTTTAGCTCTTGAATAGTTGCTTATCGACGTACACCTTTTCTTTAAAATAACCCCAAAGAAAAAAATCCAACGGTGTCAAATCACATGATCTTGGCCAATTGACATCGCAACCGCGTGAGATAAGACAGCCATTGAATTTGTCGCGCAAAGGAGTCATTGTTTCGTTAGTTGTGTGGCAAGTGGCACCGTCCTGTTGAAACAACGTATCGTCCACATTCATATCTTCCAATTCGGGCCATAAAAAGTTCGTTATCATTTCACGATAGCGAACACCATTCACAGTAACTGCCTGACCGGCCTCATTTTGGAAAAAATACGGTCCGATGATGCCGTCAGCCCACAAACCGCACCTAACAGTCACTCTTTGTGGGTGCATTGGTTTTTCGACAACCACTCTTGGATTATCATTCGCCCAAATGCGGCAATTCTGCTTATTGACGAATCCACTGAGGTGAAGATGTGCCTCATCACTGAAGATGATTTTCTTCGAAAATTGATCATCCACTACTGCCATTTCTTGCCATTGACGACGCTTGAAATGGTCAAGAGGCTTTAGTTCTTGAGTCAATTGCACCTTGTAAGCGTATAAATGCAAGTCTTTATGCATAATGTTCATGTGGAGTTGATGTGGACGGCTCTTCAGCCACACTATCGCTAACAGCAGCAATATTTTCTGCAGTACGAGCTGTACAAGCATGCACTGGTGTTTTCACATCTCTTACAGACCCGGTTTGCTCAAATTTTTGCACGATTTTTCCGATTGTACGCACATTGGGACGATTAAATTTACCGAAAAAATCACGAAGTGCACGATATACATTTTGATTTGAACGCCCATTTTCATCATAAGCCTGAATTGTGTATCTTTCCCTGGTTCAAATTGAGTTAGTCTGAAATTGAGAAATGTCAAATGAAATGCAGAAAAAAACTTGACGTTTAGGTGTGAGATAACTGCTTATTTTTTTATTTTCATAAAAACACACACTTTTCAATTGTATGCTTGTATTCGATATCTAGAACAAATCAAAAAATAACTTTTTTCTTTCTTTTAAACGACGGGGTTATGATCCGAATTTTGGGGATCATAACCCTCCCACTTTACTGCATCCCTACTGGTCCGCCTGTAGGGAGGTCGCTGATACGACCTCAAGAAATATCGTCCTGCCTCTCTTTCGCGCTTGCGTTGGAACACTTAGGGAACGTTCGAGGGATCTCCCCTTTGAACATGGCAATACCAATTGAGCCGGTAGTTCTATATTTTTTGGATATGGGTTCTTTGAGATGAAGGCTTCCTCGGATCTTTGAAGTTCTTAGTCTATCGAATTTTGTTACTCCCGCCGTCATGCGAAGAAACTTTATCTCAGTTGCCGTTAATATGCTTTCATAGTTTTTGTACGATGTCCAACATTGTGAAACGTATGTGAGCGCCGGACGTACAACTGCGGTGTAAAACCTTAGCTTCAGCTTAGGGGCCATTTTCTGGTCACAGAAGATGGCTGAGTTTTCCCGCCACTTCATCCAACCTACGCTTACGCGATGGTTGATATGCTCATCATAGGTTCCTTGGCTATTGATCATTGATCCCAAATATTTGAACTTTTCGCAATTGGGAAGCACTGTTCCATTTAAATAAATATCAGTAATATGCCTGAGTGGATCGGGGAAAGGGCAGTACAGGTACTCGGTATTTTCTGGCTAATGCGGTACCCATTCCCCTCCAGAACATTCACCTACACATCAAGTGCTCGGGTGATTTTTTCAAAGCTATAGGAAAGTTTTTCAAAAAAAAAAAAAAAAACACATAAAATTCAACAAAATGCATGAAATCTTTATTTGAATCCATAGTACGGTTCATATAATTTAATGTTTGAAGATTATTTCATGCAAATGTTAACCTTGACTGCGCCTCAAATGGTCCATCCGTTTAGTCCAATTTTGTCATACTCTTTTCAACATTTCGGTCGGTATCTCACGAATAAATGCTTCAATGTTGTCTTCCATTGCGTCAATTGAAGCGCGCTTGTCTGTATTGACATGAGCTAGGCGGCCAATTGACCGGTCCCGAACGTGAAATAAAATGTTCACCGAACTCGCCTCTCAATAAGTCCATTGTAGCGCGTGCTGTGTGGCATGTGGCATGTGGCACCGTCTTGTTGAAACCACATGTCATGCAAGTCAAGCTCTTGCATTTTGGGCAAAAAAAAGTTGGATATCATCTCACGGTAGCGCTCACCATTCACAGTTACGTTACGATTCGCATCATCTTTGAAGAAGTACGGTCCAATGATGCCACCAGCCCATAAACCGCACCAAACTGTGACTTTTTCTGGATGCATTGGTAGCTCTTGCAATGCTTCTGGCTGATATTCACTCCAAAATCGATAATTCTGCTTATTTACGTACCCATTGAGCCTGACCATAACTGACCATAAAATGAAAGAAGCGCGCGATGTACTTTCTTAACAGAGCTCGCATTTTGATAATAAAATTCAATAATTTGCAAGCGTTGTTCGTTTGTAAGACGATTCATGGTTAAATTATAGACCAAACTGAAGATGTTTGACAGTGAATCAAAACACGAAATGTGCGTCAGCTGTTTAAACCAGTGTTGCCAAAAAGATAATAGCTAAAAAATCACCCTTTACTACTCGTACAAGGTCATCTTCGCTTAGTTTAGAAACATAGAAATGCAATGTCTTCCACAAACATTTGCAAAAAAGTATAGCAATGAGAATTGACGAAGTAACGGCACCAATAGGAACATTATTTAAACATTGCACACTATACATGTTATTGAAAAGAGGTTTTATTGAGAAAATGGAATTGGAAGCTGCGAACGTGTGCATGTCTCAAGTACCATGGAAACTTTCAATTGAAATAAACGTTATTAGTTATTGGTGTTACGATCAATTAAGATGGTAGTTAATAGATGCTAGAGTTGGAGAATATTTGATATAGATCAAGTAAATTCGAATGTCCGGTTGAAAAATGCTAATATTTTCAAGGACATTTTCAACTCACAAAACATACAAAAAAATGGGAAAGCAGCAAATTTAGATAAGAATAATTTGGTCTTAAATTTACAACCAAGCAGATTCAGATACAAAAAGCCAAATTGTACTTTCAATAGAGATTAAACCTGATTGGGACTAGTTTGAGAGGAGCATCCGGGTAATTAAAAAGAGCAGTAGAATATCACATAGTTGAATGAGAATGGTGGACATGAGAGTTAGTCAACGCTAAGACTAACCGAACATTGGTGTCTTTTTTCTTTGCGCAGCTTTTTCACTTATGCAGTACAGTGCTGCTGTATATAATAATATAACATCTAATTCGTAAGCGCTTAAAATGCATGCCTTAAATGCACTTAACTCAAAGGAAGATACACAATAGTCTAAGACCAAAAGCGAATTTAGCATTTCATTTCACAATTTTTGCAAAAATTTATTTAAATTTTTTTCCCACTTTTTTTCAACATTTTGAGTTTGCTATTGACATAAATAATTCAATTTAAATTTAGGATTATATAACAAGTCTCCAGCACTCGGTGATGCCGTTGTTTTTTTTTTTTTAATAATTTAACAAAAAATCTGACTAAATGGCGTCAAGTCACACGATTGAACCGGCCAAGTCACCGCATAATTTGTATTTGTAATTTGTAGAATCTACCGAAACTTAATTCCTGAGTATCGACAACTATGGTTTTTTTTTGCTCGTTGACAGTATAAATTTGATTCTGTGAAGTTTTCGGTCAGTGATAGGGGTCATATACTCATGGACATGAATATCTCTAACTGAAATGGCCCATGGCCCTATTTTATTCAAATCTTCACCAATGAGTTTTGATGAAACTAACACATTTTACGTCCATCATCACCTTCATCATTTAAATATTTCTTAAGTTAATTTATTTTTTTTTTAATTTGAAATAAGTTGCTCTAGTCATCATCTTTACTGGAACCTTCAACAGAGCAATACTTTCTTGAGATAGGGGGTAGCTTATTCTATGAAGCGTGGTGCTGCGACTCGGAAGATATGGATCTGATGAATTTAAAAATATGGTTAACACATTTGATTTTATATTTCTAGGCTGCTGGTATATGAATTTATTTTGAAAAGTATTTCATTTTATGTTTTGATTTCAGCAAAAGTGCTTTCACTGGAGTGATAATTTTATTATGGTTTTCTCAAGTCAAGAAAATGTGTTTTTTTAGATTGGTGAACTAAATTCATTAATTGCACGCTCTTTTACCAGACCTCTTTCGTCACTCAATATGAAAGAGACTTTTACAGCAATAGCAAGTTCACTCCTCGTTTTAGTGCACATCATTTCATTTATTTTTTTTTTTTTTCCATCACAGAGTACACAAAACACTACCTTCTCTAAGCGTTAACTCTCAGTATCGCTTTACACAGCAGATTTTTGCTGCGCGACTAAGGATCATCTACCTATTTTGCATCTCATAGATTACATCCCATAAACAGTATTAATTAAAGCATAGTGCATGGATAAATTTTTTAAATTCCAATCGAGACAAGCTAAAATCAATTTCGTTCCAAAGTTCATTAAAAGTGTTTATACACCTTGTAATAGGTTCATTACAACCATAGTTGGTTCTATGCCTCTTATCGTATAGTAAATTTCTCATCCGAAGAGATCTTTGGGGAGCATATATATTCATGAGAAAAAGTAAATCTGGTGAATTTACACGGCCATTAATAATATCGCGAATGAAAATGGCTGACGCTGCCTTACGCCTGAAACTTAAGGTTTGCAAGCCTATTATTTTACATCTATCGTCATATTTAGAGAGTTCTTCGAAGGAATACAATTTACGGACAACATATCTCGTGCAATTTTTGTGTACTCTTTCAAATCTGAGTTCTTGTGTATCATATGGGGAATTCCAAATGTTGGAATAATATTCTAAATACGGTCTGAGTAACGAACAATAGGTGGACTTAAGACTAGTTATATCCCGAAAATCTCTACTATTTCTTTTCAGAAAACCTAACATAGCATAAGACTTCGCAATTGTATAATCATAATGTAATGCAAAATTTAATTTAGTATCAAAAATTACACCCAGATCTTTAACCTCGTCTAGGCGACTAAGTCTATGATCATTTATGAAATAATCATAGACAATCGGGGATGTAATTCGAGATATGCCGTAAAGATATTACATTTTTGAATATTCAGCTCTAGTCCATTGTGCTTGCACCATTCCACTAGTGCATGGATATCCAGTTGGAAATTATTACAATTAGTTAAACTATTTAAAGATAAATACAATTTAAAGTAGTCTGCAAATGTTAAAATTTTACAATATTTGAAAATTTCGTGAACATCAGTTAGAAACAAAAGAAAGAGTAATGGCCACACGTGGCTACCTTGTGGAACGCCCGATGTAACTTTTACTACTCGAAATCTAAGACTATCGATCTTTACCAATTGCTTCCTGTCATTTAAGTTATTGGAAAACCACTCTAACATTGACGAATGGAATCTCAAAGACTTTAGCTGGTTTAAAAGCAAAGTGTGATGTACTTTATCGAAGGCTTTCGAGAAATCGGTGTAAAGTACATCAACTTGTAATTGATTTTCTAAATTTGTATAAATGTAATTTGAAAATAATGATAAATTAGTTGTATATGATCTGCCCTGCGTAAAGCCATGCTGGTTATTAGAAATAATTTCTTTTACCATGAAATATAACTTTTCTTTTACAATACTTTCAAATAACTTTGGTATCGATGAAAGTTTGGACATTGGTCGATAGTTTTCTACTTTTGCCTTAAACCGCTTTTATATATAGGCGTCAGAAAAGAGTACTTCCATTCATTTAAAAATTCACCCATTTCTAGGGATTGATTAAAGATAATTCTTAGTGGACGATAAAGCGTATTCCAACGTTTTTTTTTAAATACCAGCCGGGAACCCATCGGGGCCTGGGCTGTAATTTACTTTAAGATTAGTTAAGGCATTTATTACATTCTGATCCGTAAATTCCAATACACCTATATCCAGAACCTCGGGTATATTAGAGTAATGGTTCATCGTTGTCTGGACCGGAGACCCATTATATACAGACTCAAAATAGTTGGTAAATAGGTCACAGGTTTCATCCAAGTTTGGTGAAATTATGTTACCAAATTCCATTATCTTGGGCAAGCCCAAGGAATTTCTTTTCGAATTAACGTAATTCCAAAATGATGCAACATTGCTCCTGACCGAAGATTCTACAGACAAGATGTATTGTTTATATAAAAATCTATTCAAGAACTCATATTCTTTCCTGAATCTCAAAAATCGTTCACGATTTAAACTCGTTTTATTTGAAACATAGTTTGAATATGCTTTTCTTTTAACATTTCGTAGATTTACTAAGCTTTTGTTTGTCCAAGGAATTCTAAATCCATTTCTATGACGCGTTTTAGGAACAAATGACTCTAAACCAGAATTAATTTTATTCATAAATATATCATAGTTACCTTTCATCCCAATTGAATTGATTTAGGTATTCATTCAGTGCAACAAAATTGGTCTTAGCGAATTTATAAGTTAAGCCGGCATTGTTATTACTACAATTTCCGTAACAAAAGAATTTAAAATCCAAAAGTAAGGCCTTGTGATGAATTTTATAATTTATATTTTTGTTTTGCACTTTGGGTTTACATTCGTTAAATGCCTTCGAAGGTCGTCCAGAATTCGATGTCATACTCGATGTTGGGAACAGGGCCCCATTGCACCAACTACTGATTACTAATCACTAAGCAAATATGATATCAAATTTGTATTTGTGGTTTACCCCCACGACACCTTTACTGGAGAATGATGGTGAAAAGATGATGATGATGAGTGCAAGTGATAATTTTATAATTTTTCATTATTATAATTTTTCCAACTATCACTTATCTGCATAGTGATAATGATAACTGTCTCTCAAGCAAGTAAAAATCAGCAATGTGAAAACCAGTTATGCAGTACCTGCTGTGAGTTTCGTTAATTGAAAAATTATAGTGCAATTAAAATAAAAGGTGCATAAAGTTTTAGAAATGAGCGGGAACAAGTCGAAAGAAAAAAGTTTGCAGTTTAGAAATAGTGAAAGAAAAAAACGTAAAATTCGTTTAATGAGTAATTGTTTGTCCGCAGCAAATTTTATTCTGTTCCTTTCAAAATCTACTAAAAAAGGCAAAGGAGAGGCTTGGTATTATATATTAAAAATGTCACAAGTTTTTCAGGATATCTCCGTAATGGTGGTATATGTGAATCCATCAACGGGTATGCACTATCTCCGAGAAAGGAAAGTGCAGATGCTCACTCGAAAGCTGAATATGGAAAGTTCTCTCAAAATCTAGTACATTTTCCGCACGTTTCACTTCACTTGCCTACAAACCTCTCATTTGATGCGTTGAAATTTGACCATGCAAAAGGGGCCATATATAGATAATCGTTCATTATTTCAGCTATGTCTGTATGGGCTGCGCAGCTAGGAGTAGGATTACTCGATTCAGACACCATAATGTCCGAACGTCTTACCAAAGGGTGCACCAATTATCCAATGGATATAAGATTCGGACAAAAGCCTATCGAAACGAAAAAAGACAAACAGTACTAGAGTCGCAGTCGATACTGAGAATCTGGAAAGATCACTTCTGTAGACTGTTAAATGGCGATGAGGACCCAAATTCCGTTATCAGGCAGAATGTTCCCCTCAGTCTGGACGATGATCGACGAGAATTCCGTCTCCCCGAACTAGACGAAGTCAAGATAGCGCCTCAGTATCGTTTGCCCGATCCACAAAAAATCAATTTCTGCCGGTGTTTCCGCCTGGAACTGTTTGTAATCAATCTGATAAGTCCTTCTCAGTATGGCTTCAGGTCTTGAAAGTACCCTATCGACCATTTTCAGATCGACACACACAACCTATTCGCCGATTCCAAGTCCGCATATGACAGCGTGCATAGAGACGAGCTATTCAACGCCATGTCTAGTTCTGACATTTCTGCTTAACTCGTCAGACTGAGCAGAATTTTTGTTTGTCAAAAAAGGATTTTTGACTTGGCGACTCGACTGTATTAAGATCATCATGGAGAAGATCGTGCTGGACTCACAAAACTCGTAAGATTATTAGCATACGAGGATGACGTTGCCGTAATTGGCAGAACACAGAGCCGTCAATGAGGCGTTTGCTAGCATTGAGACGGTAGCTGATAAAATGGGTTTAGCGGTAAACGAGGGCAAAACGAAGTATATGCTTTCATCGAGAATAGACGCACAACATCGGCGACACGGCCAGAACGTCACCATAGGCAGCTATAACTTCGTGGTAGCCACATACATCGTCTGCCTCGGCTCCGCATAAAATAGTGCGAACAACATCAGTACCGAGTTCAAACGCAGAGTAACTCTTGCGAACCGCTGTTTCTATGGGCTCAAGAGGCAATTGAGTAATTGAGCCATCTCTCGAATGGCCAGTTTGAGTTTATCGTTATTTAGGACCTTTATGTAGGACTTTGATCATCCTAGTATTGGTGTACGATGCGGAGTCATGGAGAATCTCTAAAGCAGATGAACAAGGCTTTGGTCTCTTCGAGAAAAAAGTTGCATTGCTGTGTGCAATCTATGGTCCTGTGTTGAAAGTCTTTGGAGGAGATTCAACCAAGAGCTGTAGGGCTGTACAGCGACATGAGCCTAGTCAGGCGTCTATAGATTCAACGTCTAGGGCGCCAGGCTCAGGTAGAGTGTATGGACAACTCAGCTCCGGCCCGAACTCCTAACCTGTGTGAAAACACAACAGAGGACGCCCGCGTTTAAGGTAGCGCACGCAGGTGGAGAACGCCGTCAACCAACTTGGCGTGCGACACTTTAGGCAGTTAGCCGGAGATCGTGCTAGTTGGGGGGGCCACCCCGGACTGTAGCGCCAAACAAAAAAGAAGAAATATCCACTATTTTTCATCATAAAGTCCTACTTGGACTTATGTATAATATACACTCTTAATTGTGGACACCGATCTATGTTCTTGAATTTGTTAAGCGTAGCATAAATCCCTAAGATCAACCATAATAAACGCATCTTTGTGTATCGCTTTTTCTGATATGTGGAAGGAAGGATTTAATATACATCTTATAAATTTATTTTGGTTGTATAAATTTTCTATTTCCTGCATCGGAGTTGCATGCTGTATCGATGTTCATATAAGTTTAAGCAATGGTTCTACATCAGTTTGTTAGATGTACATATGTACGTACATATGTAGCTTTGAATATACCCCAGTAGTAGTGATTCTCGAAAGCAATTTTTAAACTAGTCACGTATATTTTTGACGTGTGCTTTTAGTGTAGTTTTCGCGCCTATGGTCATTCCCAAATACTTTGTATACAATACTTGTACCGAATTAATGAAGAGCGGTTAATATCGTGCTCTGAGAGCTGATGATGCAATGAGTTTTACATAAAATCTCTCTTAAAATCCAATCATAAATAACGCAATAACTACTGAATGATTACATACAAATTAAGTTTTTATTTACATTAAAACTTTTAAAAAAATATTTTTATGAGGCTAGACTTCTTTATTCGTTCAATATTTTCTAACAACTGACTACAAAATGTTCTTAAAGTTAACTTAACACCTATGCGGCGGAAAAATGGGACTGAAGGAATGTGGGAAGATATTTGGAATTGGAGTGTTTTCATTATTTGTTCCAGACGCGAAGTCAGCAACATGCACCCGGAGCATGTCGTATCTGGATGTTGGAAATGTGGAGAGGTGTCATCATGTGATCTCCAATGCTGTGCGTGTGGACGAGTTGCTGTTGAGAATGCGGCACGGTATCAGGTGTTCCAATAATGTTGTTTCTTAACCTACATACCTATTGATATATTTGTTAGTTTAATAATTGATAACTGGGATCTGTTCATTTTGGGTTTGTTCTATCTTCACACTGATTGTATGCGTCTATATCCATGCATGATAGTGATACCTAACCTACAGCACATAATATTGTAGTGTTTACAAAGTCGATCGTTAGTTCAGTCATTATTACAGGTGCTGTGAAATAATTTTGTGGAATTTTGGAATTGGGCGTTATTTCACCTTATGAAAGCGAAATAACGCCGAATTTTCATGTTCGGTCTTATTTCTTTTTCCTAAAGTGAAATAACGTCGAACATTATTTGTGCAATAAAGACGAATTCAGAGAGATGGTAAGAGAATGTGCAAAGACAACTGTAGTTGTTAGAAAAACAACTGAACTTCACCGTAATCAGTGCTTGTTGGTTGTAACTCGATGTGCAGCCATCTCTTTAATTGACAAACTTTGAGTGATCAGTCAAATAGCTAGTCTTGGTGAATCAGTTTTTGTGTATGAAATTTGCGAAGGTTTTAGGAAAGGAAGCGAACTTTTATTCATAAATGAGACAAAACAACTACATAAAATTAAATCTAAGTCTAGATTGTGTAAACTTTGGCTCCAGGCCCCTGCCTGGCAGTTGTTGGCATACCCTTAGCGGAGCGACGATGTCGCGTGAGCGGGTTGAGCCCTGCGGAAAAGAGGATTTAAATCCTGTCAGGCAGAGAAGCGAGCTAACCATCTTTTTGGAATTCGGCGTTAGTTCCTTCTAAAGAATAATGTTAAAAAAGTCACATGACAGCGTAGCCTTGTCTACAACCTTTTTTGACATTGAAGGTCTCGGTGAGTTCGTCACCGACCTTGATGGAGTAGCGAGAATTCTCCATCGCCATTGTATAACTCGTCTATGCGGCCAATCGACGTATAGGTGATGGCTGTTGATTTGCATCTCTTGGGTTTATTCTAGGATCTGCCGTACTGTGAAGATTTGGTCGACGGTGGACTTCCCTGGCCTGAAAACGTAGGCGATGTTCAGGAAACTACTCTCTCGGTAGTTGGCGCAGTTTAAGGCGACTCCTTTCTTGTCTATCGGGCAAACAATACAGAGGTTTCACTAGTCGTTCATGCTTTCCTCCGACCATATCTGGAGTACTGCACTCAGCTTTTTTCCTTCAGTCTCGATATCGCTATCTTGTCTTCGTCTAGGTCGGGGGGATGGAACTATCTTTTGCCATCGTCCATTGCGTGATGTGTAACATTCTGCCTGACAACGGAATTGCTGTCTTCCTCGCCTATCAACAGTCTACAGAAATGGTATTTCCAGATTCTCAGTATCGACTGCTGCTCTGCGACGAGTTGTCATTTTTCATCCCCACAGACTTCTGTACGAAGTTTGTACCCATTGGATAGTTGTTTTACCCGTTGGTAAAATTTTCGGACATCATTTCTGCCGTAACACCTCTCTATTTTCCCCATCGCGCGATTCTATGTCTATGTTCTTTCATTTTCCTTTTGAGAAGTCGGTGCTTTTCGCTTCTTTTAAGTGCGTAGAGCTCACGAACCTCGCCTTATATGCTGATTGGTTCGATGAACGCGCCTGCCTGCATGTTGTTAAACCAGGGGTTTTTTCTGACTGGTGTTCTAAAACCCAACATATCAGAGGCAGCTTCTCTGATGGCGTTTTGATAACGGTTTCATTGTTCATCGATTGTTTCGCCTGGCAGGGTTGGACTCTCTGAGAGCTTTAGGGGGACTCTATCGGCAAAGTTCCTGGCGGTCGATTGCTATTGTAGCTTTCCAACGTTAACCTGTTGTGGTCTTGCTCCACTCCATTGTCCTATCAATATCTGTGTTCTTATCTTAGCTACAATAGGGAAATGATCCGAGTCGATGTTGGCTCCTCGGAATGTTGGGACATCGAGAATACTGGGACCGCCAGGTCGCTTTATGAGTGTTGATGTGAGGAAACCACGTACTACCTGCAGACAGGTTTTGCCCCGTCACGAAGTCCAACAGACTGAGCCCGTTCTCGGACGTTTTGACGTGCGGGCTGTGCCTTCCGATGCCTGTAGTATCGAAGCTAGTATGTTTTTTCTAGGAGATCGTAAAAGTCATCCTTGCTATCGTCATCTTTATTCTCCGTTGTGGCGTGGGATTAGTCTGAAGTTGCCGAATGTAGCCTTGGTGTGGATTGTTATGAGGTGCTCGCTTATGTATTTGAAGCTTGAGACTTCTGGCTTAAGTCTGTCTCGAACAAAAAACCCGCATCCAAACAAGCGCTGTCTCCTTTTTGCCCGGTCCATCAGCACCTCCTGGATGTCGATTATGTCTGCTTTAAAGGCTTCTAGGGCCTCCACAAGTTCATCGGCTGCACGTGGCCTCACATTTCAGAAAGTGCAGAACCGGAAACCGTTGTCCTTATTTTGTTGTCCATGGCCGTCAGCAGTTGGGTCATCCATATCCGAGGCTTGTTATTGTCTCTAATCTATTTGTGTTTTTACACAGTGGGGAAGACACCCCGGACACTGTAAAGGCTATCCAAAGATCACCAAGAGAAAGCTGTATTAACATAAAGCTTTCTGTGCATTTGTAGAGATCGTTGCTGGCATATCGCAAAGTTGAGAGCGACTAACTACTTTACCCTGGGCCCACGTCCCATTTTTTTACATTATGTATTTATGTTTTACCATTCTTATTTCAAGAAAGTCGCGGAAGCATGAACGATCTTTTACAGAACCCCAAGGTTTCATTTAAACAGAGTTTAAGACCCGAGGTTTTAAGTACAATTGTGTAAACCCGCCCCTTCTGGACGATCGCTACTCTTGGGAAGCATTCCCTATGAGGGGACATGGAGCTAAGTGTTAGCCATCCCCTCCTTCCCCTGTTACATTATGCTCATCAAGCTGGCCTGGGGGTCCACTCTAAAAACTAGCTCAGTAGCGAACGGAGTGCTGGAGCCACCCGACTAATCAGCCATAGCTGCGCACTTCGGATCTCCGCGCAACGCTACTCTCTGTGGGCTGGCGCACAACTAGAGGTTGTACGCAGGGATGAAATCCAAAGCATCCAAATTAACCTTCACCGCTCCACACAGGTCTCGGCCGCTCTTATCCTCCGCCTCCAACAAAAGGGGGAGGATATTACCCTGATCCAAGAACCTTGGATCGTTAACGATCAGATCTGTGAACTCAGGGCGCGGAACTTCAATCTTTTCTCGCAAGGAATGCGGGTAAGCCTCGAGCATGTATACTTGCGAAGAAATCTCTAAATATTTTCTTTCTCTCTCATTTCAGCGATCTAGACCCAGTTACCGTATGACTGCAAGCAGGCGTAAAACCCCTTTGGCTGTTGGCTTTCACGCGCTCGGAATATTAACGTAATATTCTAAGTAACGAATTCAAACTGCTTACATATAAGGAGCGAATCTGGGATATATCAATATCGTGTCTTTTAATTAGTGCAGTAAGGGAACCGCAAGGCTCGTGTTTTATGTACGCTGACCTCGGCGTACATGGCACGAGACCATGTAGGACATCCGCCGACGGTGCTACTGTGAAGCATGATTGCTGAGTCGGGGAGAGTCAAATCCGGACTCATTCTGGGGTGTGATGGCAACGCACACCATACTATCTGGGGGAGCAAGGACATTAATAAAAGAGGTGAGTACCTGCTGGAAGTCATTTAAGTAGTACGTTGAAATGTATGATCTAGGTAATGAACCCTCTTTTATTGTTAGCAACAGGCAAGCGTTACTATACCTAATCCGCTTTAGACCATATCTCGGAGAGAGTGTAGGGCAGAGATAATGGAAGCATAGAGATATCCATCTTCTACTTCTCATACCACTTGATTTCATCTGACAGCGTTTTTTATACGCTTTTTCTCTCGTGTCTGTGAATACGTGTGAGCTCTTGAGATCAGCTGGCGAACAGCTGATACTCTTCTCTAACCTTGAAAATTTGCACGTTAGTTGGACGTTATTTCAAATTTTGGTGTTAAATTTCAACACAGTATGGAGGGGTAAACGAACGAACAAAGCTTATGTTCATAAAGTCGATTCCTTAAGTTCCCATGTGAGCAACTTATAGTCTGAGATACTAGGACAATAAATTCACGAATCTGCCACATTCCCACTAAAATCCACGAATCGGCCGCCATTGCGTGGTGGATCCATGATTTGTGTAAAAGTATGTGTGAAATACAAGGGAATACCACTACATCCTCGGTGTGAACAAGAGACAAAAATGGGCGAAGATGGATATCTCAATACCTCCATTATAAGGATTTTTATAATTTTTAATTATAAGGAGGTGGTAAATAATCTGCAAGTAGATTGGCTAGAGAGCTGACAGCTGGGATGTCATTGTAAATGAGCGTGGGAATTGAAGGCAAGGCGGAATTCTGTACGTTTTTTCAAATGACCACAAGTGTTTGCTACCCTTGGGACATTGTAGCTCTTTTTGCCTCAACTTTTGCTCATACGAGAATTTCACACGTCTTATAATTGCATTACAGTCATTTCTGGCCCGTTTAAAATTATTCCGATTTTCCTCAGAAGGTTGGCTTTGTATATCCCGAAATTCAACTCTCTCAACCTGATAGCCTCTTCACAGATCGAGTCATACTATGCGTTTGCTTTGGGCTTGATACACTTCACTCTATGAGGAATGAAGGATCTCGTGCCCAGCAGAAGAATGGTTGTGATCATATCAGTAGCGGCATCCACGTCGCTATCGAGGAAGCATAGTGACCAGTTAAAATTCTTAAAGAAGTTGTTAAGTTCGATCCAATCGGCTTTCTCGTACAGCCATACTGTTCTTTTAGGAATTTGCTCTCTAACTGTGTGTGGTGATAACGAGACATTGGCTGATATGACAGAATGAGCCTAGAGGCGACAGTATGTCAGCAGAACAGATGTCTGTAAAGCGGTTAATAGAGGGACTCCACGAGGTGGGGTATTCTCTCCTCCCTTGTGGAACATACTAGTGAATTAACTTCAACTAATACCGGATAGGACAGAGTATAAGGTCATTGCTTAACCCAACATCCAGGAAAGCGTAAAAAAGCCTGTACGACTCTAAGTTGTTGCAAAAAAGCTGCTGAAATGGTTTCAGCAGATTCAGTGCTCAAATCTAGCTGGACTATTATTGTTTTAGGCAACACCACTTTTTATTGTCTTGTTTTGTATGAATAAACATTTCATGTTCTGTTTCCCAAGGTATTCTATTTGAGAGAAACATTTTGTCGTAGAAAAAAAAATATACATTGTCGCATGAGTACCATTTTCAATTACAATACACGTGTTGGGATATTTAACTTCAAACGTTAGTACACCCATCAAATTGTTCGACGAGAATTGCAATTGCAGGGACTTTTCTTGTGGAGAGATTCATTATAGAATTGAATGTAGTTTCATCTTTAGCTTTAGAAATCGGTTGCACAAAAGATGACGAGTGTGTGGGATAGCTAAAATCATATGATATCGACTGAGGAATGAATTTGACCGTGTGCAAGCATGATACGATTACATGCGATAAATTGGGGCATTTCATGAGTAAAAATTTGACCGTGTAAATGGGGCCTCTGGCCAAAGGTGAAAAAAGCCAGCCAGGTTTTTTCGGTCATAAGAAATTATCTACACCCTTTTCGGAACCACAAGGTCAAAACAAAAAAAAAAAAAAGGATCGGGATAAAAAAGAGGTCTTTACAATTATATAATAAGGCTCTATGTATGTAAGTACGTCACACCAATTCCGAAGGTGAAAATTAACAAAATAAACATTGAAAGATATCGAATAAATATTATTTCATATTTACGTACGTGAAACTCACTAATAAGCTGCCGCTATAGTAGACAATGCTCAAAGAGTGTAACTGTCTAGAAAAAATATCTCATAATTGGCTTTCGGAGTCAGCAAAACTATAGGTCTCTTCCATTTGGTCCCACAATAGCACGCACAACACGAGTGTTTGTTGAGAAATTAGGCCCTGGCGCTCTACGGGCTGTAGCGCCAAACATAATAATTATAATTATAATAATAGGGGAAGGACCTATACTTTTATGCGACTCCGAACGACAATTTTGAGAAGATATTTCTATACTGTGGCAAGATGAGGGGCCTTGAAAATTATTTTGGTCGTACCGGACATTGACACCAGGCAGCGAGGTTCGGTTGCGTAGGGGTCACAACGCCACGGCCGCCACGATTCCTCATCACATAAGCCTATAAAAAAATACTTAAAATAAATGACTATAAAACCATTTTGAGAGCCTGTATAATATATATTATATAGAGCCAAATTAAATTTATGTGTGCATTAAAGCACAGTCGGTTGTAGTAAGGATTGTAGTAATCTGCAAAGCACAAATAACATATGAAATTATAGCAGTTCAGGAACTGAAAAGTGAAAACTTTCTGTAACATTACAGTTAGTAAAAATATTTTTCTCAAAATTTCCAATCAAATAGCTTTTTTTTTCAACTGTTCTAAATCAAATGAAATCGTGTACAAAATGGGTAAACAAACGGAATCAATTTTTTTCGGGAACGTGTTCAATCAGAAAATACTGTATAAAACAGAGTTGGGTGCAAGTTACTTTGCTTCGCAATTTTGTATGTCATGTCATCAAAATTTGCCTGTACTGGGTACATAAATAATGCGCAATAAGGTTTATAAGATCTGTCTAAATATTTGCACAAAGAGAAATATATGGCACAGAAACTATGTCAGTTGAGTTCATTTGACAGATGCTCCCCTAGTCTCTGATCCAATTTCCTTGGTTTCAAGTGTCGCCATTTCAAAAGACACAAGTCAAAAAGGGGGGAAGGAGCAAAAACGCTGAAGAACCCAATGGTAAGTACATATTATGCCCTGCAGACTATTGCATTATCCTGGGATTTCATTTTTGCAAAATTTCCTTCTCCATCTGCTTTATCTCTGTATGACAGTATCATCGTTGGACAGACAAATAAACCTTCTCATCATATTAGAAGAAGAACTCATCTTAGAGATGGGAAAAGGAAATGTCTTACTTTTAATAGTATTTGGAATCATCATCAAGGCAATCTTGTTTTCTATTCTCCTCCATCATCCTCGAAGTCAGTTGTCTGTCTGCTTCGTGTTCCTAGTGCATTCTTGTACTCATATTTGTGCTATGTGAACAACGTAACTCTTCAGGAGATGGGATGGTAGGTCAACCTGTTTTGCTTAAAATACGAGTTACTGACATATAGTGTGTTAAGATGAAGACGGTCGTATGTGTCAGTGTCATTTGAGGCGCTTGGAGATTTTCTTAGTTTTAACCCTTATCCAACTTTGTAACTGAGTAACTTTGTTTGCTTACCCAATTCTTATCTACCAAGGAACAGACGAGCTTGCTCATCACCCCATCTCACATTGAGCTTTAGGCAATATTTCTCACGCCAGATATATAGTAACGCAGAGAGTTACAAATACAACTATGAACAGTATTCTTAACCTGAGTCATTTTACGTGCCATGATGATGATAAATAGATTTTCAACTTTCATTTAATTACAGGAAATCCAATTTAGAAGCGTTAATTGACAAATTAAAAAAGGACAACCTCCATGCTTTGAAATCGAACTACAAAGACATTTTCCCGCTGAGTACCAATTAAATGTTGACAATGTATTTAAGAGTTTTTCTATATTGTATCTCTATGTTCTATGTTCATGCAATGTGCCTGGTCATTCGTGTCTCCTAGTAGCCAAGGGCTTTTTGATTTTATTCGAGCGTGAGAATACATTCTCAGTCTCTGTGGAAGGAAGAAATGAGATAACAAAAGAAGCAAGATGCCAGGTCGTTTCTCTTAAGCAAGAAATAAAGGGATGTGTCTAGATGAGGTATTTGGTTTGAACGAGTGTTTGATCTTTTGTCATTTAATTGAAAATTTACCAATGGAATCCTTTTTTTTACTTTCCATTTATTTTATATCTTGAACAGGTTCAGTCACACATGGGAATGGATTTTGATTTTCAGTTTTTGGAAGAGAAATTGATTTTGCCTGTGCTTGGGATGATAGTTAACGTTCAGTCTGAAATTTGTTAGTGTTGACTCTTGAAAACTTTTTTCATTTTGTATAAAATACATTTGGACTAGGTATATAAATATACTCTGGTCTTCGCCTAAGTCGAATTGTAACGGGATAACATGATTTGTTCGGGTTGAGGGGGGTTTGGAAAAATTCGAATTAAAGAGATAATCTTTTTTTTTCAGTTTACTTTGCAATAATTCAGTAACACTGCTTTCGTCGCCGACTTTTCATTATTGCCTCACAAAGTATTCGCACGCACTTGCTTGAAAGTCTCCTGTCTGAAAGCAGCTAAGTGGTATCATTATAGGTATATAACGTGTGTATTGGATATGGGTAGGTAGAAACAAAACGCAGAATGATGACATGGGCGATGTAGAAGTACAACCAAACACGAGTTAGAGGGACTTTCGACTGTGAGTTCGGCATGGAGAGGGTGTTTTTGTATTAAAAATTGAGAGAAATGCTTAAATATGGCGAGTTAGAAAGAAAATAGACGTAGGAGAGACCATTGTATGTGAGTGGTTTGTTATAAATAAGAGAAAAGGAGAGGAGTTTAAATTGCGAAAGTTCTACGAAAATGTTTGACTAAAAATTGACACACATATTTGTCTAACATTGAAACATGAATACATTTGATGACTTTTCTTCTGCTGCTGGTTCCAAATTCCAGGGTGGCCTTTGCTGCAACTAACATTCTCAACAAATGCCTCTGGTGCAAAGTCCAAGAATTTGCAGACTGGAGCAGGGTTGCCGATGTTTAGTCGTCTTAAGCGTTGAAGTCGTAGAAGCTTGGCTGGACTCTTCAAGCAAACAGAAACAAATATTGAACGTAGGGAAAATTCGAATTTATTTAAAATAATTTGGTTCAATGTTATTGAATTTTAGATCTGGTACATATGCATCGGTGGCATATGCACATAAGAATGAGCAGTTACATGTATGAGAGTGCATTCTGGTTTAATCCATACTTATTCTCTTAGTGAAGTCACCCAAAAATATGTGCCACTTTGACAATTTGTATTCTCTTTGTCACTTTATGTAAAATTTGTACTCGCACAACGATCGTGTGTATTCGCTTAGTCACACTTTATTAGAAATTCAGATAGAATGAGAGAGATTTTGTCGCTTGCATTTTTGTGGGTGACGCCAAACGACGTATGACCATCGAGGTTAAGTCGGCTACCACATCACCACCCCATCCCAAAAGGAGTACCATGGACGCACGGACTTGAACAACCCGATGTAAGCACCAGCAATCGTAGGACATTTAAACAATAAACCCACAATAATAATAAACAGTTTGGAGGTTGTGCGTGAGGTTAACTTCCTCACCACGTAAAAAAAACACGAGTTCAGAAACAACAACCTGCCTCGGATACGGACGGATCTACTGTTGACGACCCTTGCAAACGGAAAAAGGACAATGACTTTCGGTTCTGCACGTGGAATGTAAGGTCCCTTAACAGACCACGTGCAGCCGATGAACTAGCGGAGGCCCTAGACTGCTATAGAGCAGACATAACCGCTATCCAGGAAGTGCGGTGGAACGGGCCGGGCAAAAAGAGGATGAGAAACTGCGACCTCTACTACGGCGACTGCTACAGAGAAGGAGGGCAGCGCTTATTTGGATGTGGTTTTGTTGTTCGAGGCAGACTTAGGCAAAAAGTCTTAAGCTTTAAGTATGTAAGCGAGCGCCTCATAACAATCCGCATCAAGGCTAAGCTCGGGAACATCAGCCTGATTTGCGCCCACGCCCCGACAGAGGAGAAGGATGACAATAGCAAGGACGATTTCTATGATCTCCTAGAAAGAACATACGATCAATGCCCCAGCTATGATACCAAGATCGTTCTAGGAGATCTCAACGCACAGCTGGGCAAGGAAGAAATCTTTGCTAAAGTTATCGGAAAACACAGCCTGCACGACAACACATCCGGAAACGGACTAAGGCTGGTGGATTTCGCCTCGGGGCGTAACCTCTCTGTAATGAGCACACGGTTCCCACATCTCAACATCCATAAAGGGACCTGGCGGTCACCTGATCAATCAACTGTCAACCCGATTGATCACATTGCGATCGACGTCAGACACTCCTCCAATATTCTCGATGTCCGAACTTTCCGAGGAGCCAATATTGACTCGGACCATTTTCTTGTTGTAGCCAAGGTAAGAATGAGGATATCGAGAGAAATACGGAGTCGAGACAGGACACCTCGTTTTGACGTTGGAAAGCTACAATCGCAATCGATCGTTAGGAACTTTGCCGACCCAGTCTCCCTGAAACTCTCCGAAAGTTCGACCCTGTCTACAACCACAATAGACCAGGAATGGAAACGTTGTCAAGAAGCCATCAAAGAAGCTGCCACTGATGTGCTGGGTTTTACGACACCACCAAAGAAGAACCCATGGTTTGACGACGAGTGCAGGCAGCCAAACAGGAGGCCTACAAGGCAAATCTGCATCGAACAACGAGAGCTGTTCGTGAGCTCTACGAGCAGAAGAGAAGGGAAGAGAACCGGCTTCTCAGAAGGAAAAAGAAAGTGCACGAGAAGCGCGCGGTCGAAGAGATGGAGAGATGTTACGGCAGGAAGGAGGTCCGAAAGTTTTACCAAAATGTAAAACAGTTATCCGGAGGGTATAGACCTCGGACAGAAGCCTGCAGGGATGAAAATGGACAACTAGTAGTAGAATCGCAGTCGATGCTGAGAATTTGAAAAAATCACTTCTGCAGACTGTTAAACGGCGATGACGACACAAATTCCGCTGTCAGGCAGAATGTTCCACTTAATTTGGACGAGGATGACCAAGAATTCCGTCCCCCCGACTTAGGCGAGGTCAAGATAGCGATATCTAGACTAAAGTCGAACAAAGCTGCTGACGGACTGTCCGCGGAACTGTTTAAAGCAGCTGGAGATGATCTGGTTGGGCGCATGCACCAGCTCATCTGTAAGATATGGTCGGAGGAAAGCATGCCCGATGAGTGGAATCTCAGCGTCGTTTGTCCGGTCCACAAGAAAGGAGACCCTTTTGACTGCGCCAACTATCGAGGGATCAGTCTCCTTAACATATCATACAAGATCCTCTTTGCCGTCTTGTGTGAACGCCTGAAACCATTCGTCAATAACCTGATAGGTCCTTATCAGTGCGGTTTCAGGCCGGGAAAGTCCACCATCGACCAAATTTTCACACTGCGGCAGATCCTGGAAAAAACCCACGAGATGCAGATCCACACCCACCACCTATTCGTCGATTTCAAGGCCGCATATGACAGCGTGCATAGAGACGAGCTATACAATGCCATGTCTAGTTTTGACATTCCAGCCAAACTCGTCAGATTGTGCAGGATGACGATGGAGAACTCTCGCTGCTCCATCAAGGTCGGTAACGAACTCACCGAGACCTTCAATGTCAAAAAAGGTTTTAGACAAGGCGACACGCTGTCATGTGATTTCTTCAACATCATACTTGAGAAGATCGTGCGGAACTCAAATGTCAACACCAGAGGCACGATCTTCCAAAAGTCCGTTCAACTGCTTGCCTACGCGGACGACATTGACGTGATTGGACGAAAACAGCGAGCTGTCAATGAGGCTTTTCCTAGCATTGAAGCGGAAGCGGCTAAAATGGGTTTGGCAGTTAATCAGGGCAAAACAAAGTACATGCTGTCATCACGAAAGGACGCACAACATCGACGCCTCGGACAGAGCGTCATAATGGGCAGCAGAAACTTTGAGGTAGTCAAGGACTTCGTCTACCTTGGCTCTGCAGTAAACAGGGACAATAACACCAGTACCGAGATCAAGCGCAGAATTACTCTTGCCAATCGCTGTTGCTCAAGACGCAATTGAGTAACAGAGCCATCTCTCGAAACACCAAGTTGACATTATATAACACCCTAATCATCCCCGTCCTGCCCTATGGCGCAGAGACATGGACGCTATTGAAAGCGGATGAAGAAGCTCTTGGTCTTTTTGAGAGAAAAATTCTGCGTGCGATCTTTGGTCCTGTTTGCATTGATGGCGTCTGGAGAAGGAGATTCAACCACGAACTGTACGGGCTGTACAGCGGCATGCACCTAGTTAAGCGTCTTCGGATCCAACGCTTAAGATGGCTAGGTCACGTAGAGCGGATTGACACCACAGCTCCGGCCCGAAGAGTCTTCGATTCCGAGCCTTTGGGACAACGCATAAGAGGTCGTCCTAGAACAAGATGGCGCACACAAGTGGAGAAGGACCTCAACCAACTTGGTGTGCACAACTGGAGGCAGCTGGCGAAAGATCGTGCTGGCTGGAGAGGCTTGTTAGTTGAGGCCCAGGTCCACCCCGGACTGTAGCGCCAAACTAAGAAGAAGAATAATAAACATTAAATTAAACAAAGTATATCAGTTGGGCCCCTGTTGTTGAGCCAACACGCTAACCTTTAATTTGTAAGTCTAGTTGCAAACTCAGATGTAAAAATAATTCCGTTCAAATGAATTTTTAAATCGCTTTTAATTCGCCAAAAGGAGAAGGATAAATATGTAAGTTTTAACCCAAATTTTGAATTGATAGGAATAAAAGTTGTTTATATTATTACGTTC
Organism: Eristalis tenax; assembly: GCA_905231855.2. NCBI lineage: Eukaryota > Metazoa > Arthropoda > Insecta > Diptera > Syrphidae > Eristalis > Eristalis tenax. The sequence goes on along the minus strand of HG993124.1, from coordinate 101,335,009 downwards.
ACTTTAAGTGTTAAAATAACAACAAACCAGCAATTTGAGTGCCTAGTCGCTTTAATACAACAATCACACCCAGAAATCCATTTTTTAAGAAAACGAAACGTTTGCATTATTTTTTCTTGGACTGTCATTAAATATAGTCCATCTGAGAAGCATATCAAAGACGCGATCCAATACAAATGTACTAAAGTCATCCTTGATCCCACTTGAAGACACAAATCTGCAGCATATGTTGCCAACTTGTTGATTTGTTTTGGATTGGGAATGTGATTGGTTTTTTGTCACCTCATTTGAATTCAAGAATACAGATCTTAATATGAGGTGACAGAAAAATGAGAGGCGAGAATTTGTTACTTCGTCTAAGAGAAAAAGGGGGATTAATTCATGCTTTTGTTGAAAATACATCAACTATGTGATGATTTTTTATAAGTAACATGAAAGGGTTCTATGGACACCTAAGTGTTTATGCAAAGGTTTTAACTGTCTAGGAAAACCTCCTCGAAATTTCACTTCGGAGTAATATGCATGAAACTGTCAAGCGCCAAGACTGGCGAGGCTGTACTGAAATGCGTCTTGTGTGTGGGCCAGTACACGTACGGATTTAAGGAGTAGGTTCGAGGTTCTGTTCATTCAAAGCTTGTTCTCAAAATGTTAAATGCTCTGTTACTCTCTCCTTGCTTACTTTTCGACCTGGCGCTCAATTATTTATCAAAGTAACAACTGTTTTGTTTGGCAACATCCTGTAGAACAATCCAGATGTGTCCGCATTGTAGATTTGATCAGCGGTTAATTTAAGTTCCTTTATTTTTGTTGAAATTGTTCAACAAGTCCACATTATTAGATAATTTTTCGCCACAAATTTTTAACATTCGAACACCATATGGTTTTTTAAATTTCGCAATCCATCCGTTTCTAGCGTTAAATGATCCCTTATTTCGTTGTGCAATTGAATTGTTCTTGATTTTATAATTTCATTAGAAAGCGGAATATGTTTAGCTATTTGCTTTCGAAACCATCCATCACTTCTTTTTTTAATAAATAATTTAAAAATATTTCTTGTACCACCCATCCTGAACGAATTTCGCATAGGAACTAATGAAAGTGGAACCCATCTAAGGAAACACACTTGGATGTGTAAATATATTTACAAAGAATTCTGTCTAGACCCACACGAAACTAAATTGCTGTAAAATAACGACAGACGTAATCAACCAAAAGGAGAACATGTAAATAAAAAACAGATGAACAAGTTGCACTGATCGAGGTAACCTTTTTGAAAAGTTTGCTTATAGAGTCAATACGTGCTACGACTTTAGTTTTACTAAAATCGAGGGTTGCATTAACCGAGTTCGTACTGTATTTACATACAATTTGCGGAAAGGAAGAATAAAGTTTTCAGTTTTTTGCTTAATAAATTAAGTTTTTGAAATAATATTTCTATTTTTCAGTATAATAATAGTTTGGATTGACCAAACAAGAAAACCAGTACATGGTAGGAACAAGAAAAATGTGTCCACTTCAAGTGGAGTGTAATGTGAGACTCGTCTTATATCATAAAATATTACTATTTATGCCTTTACAATGTCTATAACTTATAACATCGTATTTATTATTAATTTTACCAGTTAGCTGTACCTATTGAAGTGAATACAAAAATGTCGAATGAAAGATGAGATGTCTTTGCTTTTATTGAATAGTTTTATTCAATTTCCTTTTGCTTTTGTATTGATGCTCAACAATTTAATTATTCTAAAATACATTCGTGCTCTAAAAAACAGTTTCTTTATCCTCTCCTCGCATTCCACATGTTCTGCTAATTGTAAGTGCGTTGTTATAAAGTTAGTGGAGACTAGCAAGTCATCTCCATTAACTCATTGAAGATACAATCAAATTGAGACATTCTGCTCATCAGCTCCGTCGTTGGCTTGTATAAACCCCCCCTCATTTAGGTGATATCCAAGTAAAAGCATTGTCGCTTCCTTGTTCCACCCGGATCTCTGTGATTTGATCACCCAATTTTAACCTGCAAGGCTTTCCAGCCCGTCGTGTGATACCGACTCCATTTCCACATCTTCCTTTGCATGTGTGGAAACGCTCCCAGGATTAATCGATATACTTTTGAGAATTGTACCTTATGGGCGAAGAAAGATTAATATGGAATATTAGCAAATGCAAGAAGGAATTACCTGTGAGAGTACAATCCAATCCAAGATCAGGTGTGTCATCCTCAGCAACATTTGCATTATTGGAAAGAACTCCTTCGTTGTACCCGAGAATGTATGATATCAGCCTATACTTAAATTCTTGGCGGTCAGGGTGATCGTGAAGACCGCCTTTTCTCCGAATTATACCAAAGAAATTCTCCAGGACATATTGGTTATGTAAGATAAGACATAGATAAGTTAAGACATAGTACGAGATGTTTAATTGCATTAATTGATTGAACGCCTGAAAACGAAGATAACGAGTAACATTAATATAGGGGTGACAATACTTCTAACCATTTTGGAAAGGTAACATGTTGTTGTTTTCTCATTCTCAGCATGAGCTCAGTCATGTCATTTAAATTGGAACTTGGACATCCAAAACTAAACCGTATCCATGAGTTCGTTTTCTTGAATCTGGATATGGTGCTCTGATATTCATAACATCGAACCAGTCATTGGTCTGCAAAGTAGTAAAATGTTTAGTGTTTCAACTTTATATGCAAATATTCTTTATAAATGTTACAGCTTCAAATAATTTGGATCATTCTTTCCAATTGTGATCATATACGGGGCCTAAAGATGCCGGCCTTTTTAGAGCCTGTGCAATAGTGTGGGATAACAATTTTGTTGCCATCTTAACCTTTTGCCTTTTGGCTCCAACAACTTTAAGAAAGCCTGGACTAATTTTATGTGTTACTGAAAGTTCTCCCGAAGTTAAGGAAAGGAGTGATAAAATTATATCCTTTCTTACTTCTTTGTCATTTACATCAGAAATTTCACAAACTCTCATTTGACAATCAGAGTCATATAAAACAGGTAGCTTCCATTTGGCAATAAGTCCTACGAGATTTAATAAAAAAATTTGAGTTACATATTTCATTTAAAAATGCATATTTACCTCCTAACATAGCCACCGGTACAGGGAGCTAAAGTGGCATCTGAGGACATGTCGTAGCGGAAAGTTTTTCGAACTTTCATTTCGTCGAAGCTTAAAATACAAGTTTTCTGCGCCTAGTCCAGTTGCGTTGCTGACGACAGAATCCTCATTCTTGGTTGAATTATCTCACGTGAAATGTCCAGCTTGTGTGCCAATTTTTGCAACTTTTGCACACCCGGAAGAGGACATTTTTTCTTCTCAAAAGCTTATACGCCTCTGCACTTGTGAAGCGTAATCGATTGAGCAACATCCGCTTCCGACCACTTCAGACGTTTTAAGCCATTCTTCAATTCATTTACCTGACCTGAAGTTATAATAATACATATTCATACACCTTCTACTCTCATACTTGATCAAATATATTACCTGTAGTAAATATTTTTTTAATTGCTTCTCCATAGTTTGCATGCCATTTAATTTTCCATAAGCATGAATTTGCCTTTCTTTAAGTCTTCACTGAAAATTTGTGTTATTATTATCCTTAGTTTGTGCATTGTATAATCTAAAGGAAAAAACTTGCATCTCCTGTTTAAGAATTATAATTGTTCCCATTAAGTCCTTTACATTTTTGTTTTCTGGAATTAAATCATTGCTATTGATAACCTCATCCGTGATAACCTTAGGTTCATCGATAGGCACTGGTGTCTCTTGCAATAATTTGTTTTTTTCCTTTGATTGCATCCTGATGTCTCGAGATGAAGTGGAAGCTCTTAACTGTGGTTGTATCGTAGAAAAAGTCCTACAATCAATTGCGATTACCTATTATGGGTAAATGGAAATGGATATTGGTGTAAATCGACGCATGTATTAATTTACCCATTTCAAACGGTAAGTTCATTTCCATCTGGAGTAAAATGTGCAGAGCAAATCCGAGACGGGGTACAGCCGCTTTCGTCAGGAAGACCATCAACTGCACCAAGATCGTGGTTCCTAACCTAATGTTATTTGAGGCCACCAGAGTAGTAATCCATGTAACACCCATGGAGATGCTAATGGTCCTGAGCATCTACCACCGCGATAAAAGCAATGGTGACAACATATGTCATGATCCTGATGTGCTTAATGCGCTCTTATCAAGACATACTTATGGGCTCATAGGTCGTGACTTCAATGCTAGACACCCTATGTGCGAGGACACAGAGTCAGATCGACGGGGGAAGCCATCGTCAAATGGCTAGAGGAAAATACGGCCATAATCCCTGGTCGTGATTTTCCAGCCCAAACCCACCTACCCAAGGACACCATCGATACTGGATTTCCGTAACTTCCGTACTATTCCAGCGAGATGCTAACGAGTGATTCTGATCACGAGGCCGTCAAACTGGTAATCAACTTGGAGAATCCAATATTTACTAACAGCCGACCAGAAGGGGACTTCGTCAACCTACATCAGCTGGATGTAGCTAAACTGCAAGTAGATATACTGGAGAACATCCACATACCGCCAGTAACAAGGAACCTCACCAATGCGGAGATTGACACAGAAGTTGAAGGACTCGAGAACTCAATCAACAACGCCTTAGACCAGCAAAAAAGGCATAGGACAAGCAGAGACAGGTATAGTCACTTACCTGTACATATCCAAAACCTTTATCACCACTGGCAAAGGCTGAGGAAAAGACTCCAGCGAATACACCACCGGGAGCTGAACACACGAGGCAGAGACTACCCAGCTGTTCTCAGTGAGTTGAACCGCACGAACGGAACGCGGTACAAACGCACAACAATATACAGTTGGAGAACAGGCTCCATAAGATACAGCCAGGACCCGACACATTCCGACAAATTCACCAAATCATCGGTAAGAGGAAGAAGCTGCCACAAACACTGACGACAAGCGAAGGAGACGCAAGCACATCGGCAGAGAAATCAGAAGCCTTTTCATCCTTTTTCGAAGGCAACTTTTAACCATCACCACCCGAAGATCCGGAATTTGTAACAGAAGTCTACATCTACGTCAATGCACTTGGGACTTCATCCGCACCATACATCATCTTCAACGAAACCAACCCAGCGGATGACCCGACAGGAAACGATGATTCTTCGACAGGCCGAAGAAATTGCGGGAATTATTCAACGCAGTCCAACGAGGAAAAAAGCCGGGCCTGACAATATTTCGAATTTCGTCCTGAAGGGAATGCCTCAAACGGTGATGATACTTCTCACAATCATCATGAACAATTGCATCAGAAATATCAACAATTGTACAGAAATAGCGACACACGAAAAGGTCAAGTATCTTGGCGTTAACTTCACGGAAAGGTTGAAGTTCAACAGTCATTCGAAAATTACCCTTAAGAAGGCCAACCTAGGCTTCCATCGCCACTGCTGTTATACAAGCAGCTTATACGGCCGATCTTAACGTACGGCTTCCCAATATGGCACACCATCTCTAAGACCAGCATGACGAAGCTAGCAATTTTCGATGTCGAACAACGAGCTGCATGGATTCTACCAGAGCAGCGATAGCAATCACCATCGAGGCTAAGTCGGCCAACAAATCACCACCCCATCCCAAAAGGACCACCATAGACACACGGACTTGAACAACCCGATGTAAGCACCAGCAATCGTAGGACATTAAAACAATAAACCGACATTAATAATAAATATTAAATTAAACAAAGTACATCAGTTGGGCCCCTTTTGTTTAGCCAACACCCTAACCCTTAGTTTGTAAGTCTAGTTGTAAACTCAATTGTAAAAAATAATTCTGTTCAATAAATTTTTAAATCGCTTTAAATCGAATCGCAAATCCGAGACGTATTTGGATTTAAACGGTCCTTCCTTCTGCAAAAGTGAATCCATTGCTTTCGCAAGATGTTGTCTTTTAGAAAGACAACAGACTCCATAGATTCGGATTTCTTTTGATATTGTTTGTATTGCAATTAAACACTATACACCTCATTTCGGAGAAATAATACTTTTATTTAGATCTTTACAAACTTCTATTCAATTTTCACATCCGTATATAGTGAATATGAGAGACGTGTGGCTTTACATTTTTATTACTTTTTTTTATTTTTTAATCTGTGCATCCTTCAGCTCCGATCGGAGAACTCTCTACAACTGAACTGAATCAGCGTTGATCTCACAACCATTCATGCAACCTAAGATGCTCTCCCCCCCAGCTATCCATCACGCCGGATCGAGACAATCCCAAATGCAGTGTTGGTGATGGATTTAGGGTGAGGGGGAGTTTATATGTGACTATATATAAAAGTGAGTATCCGCTCGTCTCGGCCTCCGTCACGAACCAATTGCAGATATGTGGCAAACATGGCGGATTTCCGTAAGGCGTAATCTTGTATACATCATTCTTGTCGATAGATGGCTGCGATTTAAATGAGATTATACAAATCATATCTGGTAGTTCATCAAATATTTCGTTGCATATGGAGTCCCAGGAGAGTCATGACACTTGGAGCATGTACATAGGCGCTACTTACAAAAGTAGATGGGACTTCTGTGATGCCAGTTATCGATAGTGCCGCAAGTTGAAATAGGACAAAAATGCAAAGCTTGAATCAATGTGTGCATCGAAAGGACAAGAAAGCCTACGCTATTGAAGCTTAAAATGTTGGACGATGTTGGTAAAGTCAAAGAGCACGTGACAAAATATGTTGATGCTGTGGATAAGCTTGAGGGAATGACGTGCAGATCAATCGGGATCTGCTGGCTGTTGTGTTGCTGTATAGTCTTCCTTCTTCATACGAAAAATTTCGTTGTGCCATTCAATCGCGTGATGCCCTGCAGACTGCCAAGGTATTCGTATGTAAGGTTAGTACGTATGCTACTCATACATATCTTGCAGACATCCTTGATCTTGGATCTATGAGTGAATCTCCCATGGTCAAAATGAATCTCGCCAATAAAGCATCAGCGGACTGTCAAAGGTAAATGTGTCGTTCATGTTTCAGTGGCAAGTGAAAGTGGTGACAGTTTGATAGAGTTTAGGGACGTTGTTTGTACCTGTACTTACGAGAAACTTAATCTCCGTTGCCAAAATTACGAACACCAGCTTCGATATGACATTTCGTAAAAAGGATGCTTTTATTCGTAATGACCATGTGTCTAAAAGATAGATCGAAGCGGGGATCTATACTTCATTTGTGAAGATTGCGTGGGCGGAGGCGGTTGTCCATCCCGTGCTCCGGACTGTTGAAGTGGTACGAATGGTAGGGTTTAGTGCGTTCTGGTCAGAATTAGTTAGGCTAGAAACAGTATCAGAATTTTGTTGAGAAGCCGACTGGAATGAAGATTAAATGCAATTGCAGACGGATAATAGCCGTGGGTGTACTGAGTTTGACACCCATCTGAATGGACAAGGGATAGAAAAGATGTTTTTCGTTCCTCATACTCCACAGCAGATAGGAGTAGCGGAGCGAATGAACCGAATCCTTTTGGACATGGCAATATGTTTGTTACTATAGTCTGGTCTAAGTGCATTATTTTGGACCGATACACTAAAGCGAAGCGAACAAAATTGACTGAACACTTGAACTAAGAACTTTTGGTTCAAAAGTTTTTGGCTTAAATAAGGAGCATAATAAAGACAAACTTGCGCAATGGTCGGTGGACGGTGCATTAGTGGGATAACCTTGAAATAAAAAGACATACCGGATATGGTTCCCATTTGAACATCAGATACTTGAAGTACGCGATGTGAGAATCTTGGAGCAGATTTTGAACATCCCACAGGAATCGGTATCTTTGAAAGAGTTGTTAACATCGACAGAGAAAGCAGAAATTCCTGAATGTCATCCAAAGACAGTTGAGTTTTCACTACGTCTATTTGAGGTCAATGAAGTTCCTGAAAATCATTCTGTAGCACTTAATATAGAAAATTTCCCAATCTGTTATATTCGTTGAATATTGTTAGTGAGTGGAGACGTGAAATATGCTATTTTCAGAGAATGAATCCCAAATCCCAGTAGTTCGTCCTACATACACACATGGTAAGTGTCTTTACTTTTCTGTAATAAACATTTGAAAAATAATTTGCAAACATCCTTTCATTTTTCAGCGTCATTAAGGTGTAGACACATTGTAAATTACAGAACTATGTTAGAGTTCAGGCAGATAGTGGAATAGCGCGTGCAAGAAACACACTAATCAACTTAATAATAAAATGATCTACAGTGTCTTACACAACACGCGCATGGTTTTCATCTGTGAAGGACTGCCAATAACGGCCGGGGGACGCCCATGTAGTAGACTAAGGGTCCTTATGTTCACAATTGCTCAACTTGCCGGAAACTCGTTGTTGGTCGCAATTTTCCACTGGGATATTTCGACAATTTACACACACAATGCAATTGTCACCTTTGAATTTACTGTGCGTGTTGTTCGTGTGCGCAATAGAAGAAAATTTGTCAGATTCGTTTTGGACATATTTCCAAAAAGTCCCATCACTGATCAGAATTATCCCATCTTGTAAACACACATGAGCGGCAACTTCGATAATGGAAGAAAAGAGAGGGAGAGAGAGCAAAATATATGGTTTCGTCCCTTATGCCTGAACACACAATAGTGCATTGCTGCGTTCGACTTCAATGTTACGGATTTGTGCGATGACACACTGCGAATCAGCTGTTCACTCTCTCTATCTCTCTCTCTCTCTTTCTCTATATCTCTCAAATACCAGATGAAAAATATTGTGTCAGCTGTTTTCGTTTGTAAAATGACAAATCAAAAAATATTCAATCACTACCTAGTTGGAGATGCAGCATTTCCTCTGAATCCTCTCATCTCTCTCATTTTGTACTTACGTAGGTCGCCGCAGTATTCTGTGCATGGCCATTGAATTGTGTGCGTTGAAAGACGACGCAACGCAGCAACACTCTATTGTGTTTCAGGCATTAGTTTCTGCTATCTCCTTATGTTGAGAAAATCAGGAGTTGATGAACTCTTGAGTTGTAAATAAAAACCATAAAATTTGAGTGAAATGAAAGCAATGAAATGAAAGCAAATCCAGAAGCTGAAGTGAAGAATTCGAAAAGTGTGTTTAACTTTTAGTACACAGAATGACGCTAGCTTCACCCTAGTATGCGAATGACTATCTTTTCAAAAAGTTTGTGCAAATACCCGTAAGAAGTCTTATTGATCCAAAATATGTCGGGATGGATGTCTTTGTTCCCTTTACACCGCATGTGCTTTCCCAAGCCACGAGTAATATAATTGTATATGGTAATGGTCATTAATTGTATAACTAATTCAGAAACAGAATGAACTTCAGTGTACCATCCCTTCCTCCATGTAGAAGATTCTTCGTGTAGAAGATATCCTAAAGATCTCTTGAAACTGAGCGAATTGACTGTGCAGCAAAACATGGGTTCGGAGATCGGCGTTAATCATCTCGTTTCGAATGAAATTAAATGAAATCGTTCAGGTCTTTGTTTTTCAAGTCGCAAACTGACCTACTTACTTTCTGACCATGTACCCTTCCTAGAACAGAGCACAATTTAAAATTAAAGACACTAAGCAATTTAGTAATAGGCTTGCGCTTCATTACTAAATGACTGCGGAGCTTATGTTTTCGGTTCAGGCAATCGAGGGATCAGATGAAACCAACATTTGATGAATAACATCTTCATTGGTCGCCGAACGAGAAAATTTTCTACTTAATTAATTCGATAGTACCTGTAATGGGCGTACCTGAAGTTCATGGGCTTCCTCTGACAATAATCCGACGGGCAAAGCTGCTGATGATATTATTTCTGCTGGCATATTACACTTCTGCTGGCAACTGCAATTTTTAAAGTATTTTCGTGATCTATATAAAGCAAAACTTCATCTTCCTAATTGAAATCTTCAATATTGTACTCATAAGCTAATAGCCTATGCCCTAAAGTCAGAAAATAATTATTCCAAATGTTATTCCCATTGCGATCTGGGAACGCATTTTATGACACCACAAACAAAACAAGATAAGGCAAATAGTTTCACAATTAAAACGATTTTTGGCAAAAAATTGGCAAGCAGTATGAAAAAAAAACGGTTGATGCAATTTGAAGTCCAAATGTATGCCATGTACCTAATTTTGGGAAATACGCCATTTTAAATTTGGTAAACAAATACGTCCAAGTTAGTGAATTGCAAAGTTCCAAATTTGAGGTAACGGTACAGCCAAACGGATCGTCAAAAGTCAACAAAACTGTGGCTTTCTAGGTTCTCATATTTGTAGAATCGAAAAACATACGAGTATATAACTTGGCCGAGAAAAATATGTTGGTGATATGTTGGTATTTATTTCCTCTGCGGTACTATTGTGCGCGGCTTCTGTTTGCCTAGCCACTGGGACCGGGCCAGGTTAGAAACTGTCTGTTGGTTGAACAACTGGTCGCAACATAAGCTATTTTTATTTTTTTTTTCTGAATAATTTTAAAATTTTCAAGAATTTGATCTGGAATTGTGTTGAATCCGACTGAAATCCGACTGAAAACAAATTTTACAAAGCCTTGAAAAATTACATCAAAATGGGTTCACAGGGGACAAAATCCAAACTGATTTTTCAGCCGAAGTTTCAGTTTACAAATTACTAGAAGAATCAAAAAACTATACCACAAAATATATACCTGGGGAAAAAATAGCCAACACCAAGAGAATGGCCATCTCTTCTTCCTGCTGCATTAAATTTCACGGCGAATGTGTCATCAGCAGGGATTTTCGGATGTGGGTAAAAACTGAGGTTATGTGAGCGTTTGTATGCCGTGGCAAGAAACCTTTAGAGAAAGCGTATAAAAAGAAAATCTACTCTCGAACTTAATCATCAATGGTCGCCTAAGATGCGCCAGCATTATGTCAATATTGATATAAAAAATAATAAGGTTAAGTAAACAATATCCCGGTGAATTCAGTCGTGCCACTTTTATCGAGTTCATTGTCGTCGAAATTGTTCTGCAATACGAATATTGCCTGAGCATTGAAATCAGCGCAAATGTCATTATTTAACAAAATTTCTCTATAGACAATTCAGAGATTAGTCAGAAACCACATACAAAATTCACTATGTAAATTATAAAAATACAATTATTTTAAAATTGATAAAAACGCTTGGTAGTTAATAATTAGTTATTTTTTATATTATTGACTTATTTTCGAAGGGATACAAATGGTATTCAGGTTGTTAGTCGAGGGTACAGTCTAATGGCGGTATCTGTATCTGATTCTCCTAAGAGTCTTATAACGGTAACCGTCGTTAGATAGAACTGCAGAATCTTGAACAGGCTCTTCAACGGCAACTGGAGCCTCAGCAATGACTGGAGTTTCAACTGGTGGCAAGTATTCGTTGGATGGGAGTTCGTTGACATCGCGACGATGACGGTACCTGATCCTCCTCACAGTCTTGTAACGGTATCCATCATCAGCAAGGACAGCTGAGTCTTGAACTGGCTCTTCAACAGCAATTGGAGCTTCAGCGATGACTGGAGCAGAAACTGGAGTTTCAACTGGTGGCAAGTATTCGTTGGATGGGAGTTCGTTGACATCGCGACGATGACGGTACCTGATCCTCCTCACGGTCTTGTAACGGTATCCATCATCAGCAAGAACAGCTGAGTCTTGAACTGGCTCTTCAACAGCAACTGGAGCTTCAGCGATGACTGGAGTAGCAACTGGAGCTTCAACTGGTGGCAAGTATTCGTTGGATGGGAGTTCGTTGACATCGCGACGGTGGCGGTACCTGATCCTCCTCACGGTCTTGTAACGGTATCCATCATCAGCAAGGACAGCTGAGTCTTGAACTGGCTCTTCAACAGCAACTGGAGCTTCAGCGATGACTGGAGTAGCAACTGGAGCTTCAACTGGTGGCAAGTATTCGTTGGATGGGAGTTCGTTGACATCGCGACGGTGGCGATACCTGATCCTCCTCACAGTCTTGTAACGGTATCCATCATCAGCAAGGACAGCTGAGTCTTGAACTGGCTCTTCAACAGCAACTGGAGCTTCAGCGATGAATGGAGCAGAAACTGGAGCCTCAACTGGTGGCAAGTATTCGTTGGATGGGAGTTCGTTGACATCGCGACGATGACGGTACCTGATCCTCCTCACGGTCTTGTAACGGTATCCATCATCAGCAAGGACAGCTGAGTCTTGAACTGGCTCTTCAACAGCAACTGGAGCTTCAGCGATGACTGGAGTAGCAACTGGAGCTTCAACTGGTGGCAAGTATTCGTTGGATGGGAGTTCGTTGACATCACGACGGTGGCGGTACCTGATCCTCCTCACGGTCTTGTAACGGTATCCATCATCAGCAAGGACAGCTGAGTCTTGAACTGGCTCTTCAACAGCAATTGGAGCTTCAGCGATGACTGGAGCAGAAACTGGAGCTTCAACTGGTGGCAAGTATTCGTTGGATGGGAGTTCGTTGACATCGCGACGGTGGCGGTACCTGATCCTCCTCACGGTCTTGTAACGGTATCCATCATCAGCAAGGACAGCTGAGTCTTGAACTGGCTCTTCAATAGCAACTGGAGCTTCGGCGATGACTGGAGTAGCAACTGGAGCTTCAACTGGTGGCAAGTATTCGTTGGATGGGAGTTCGTTGACATCGCGACGGTGGCGGTACCTGATCCTCCTCACAGTCTTGTAACGGTATCCATCATCAGCAAGGACAGCTGAATCTTGAACTGGCTCTTCAACAGCAACTGGAGCTTCAGCGATGACTGGAGTAGCAACTGGAGCTTCAACTGGTGGCAAGTATTCGTTGGATGGGAGTTCGTTGACATCGCGACGGTGGCGGTACCTGATCCTCCTCACAGTCTTGTAACGGTATCCATCATCAGCAAGGACAGCTGAATCTTGAACTGGCTCTTCAACAGCAACTGGAGCTTCAGCGATGACTGGAGCAGAAACTGGAGCTTCAACTGGTGGCAAGTATTCATTGGAAGGTAATTCATTCACATCACGGCGTTGTCTGTATCTAATCTTTCGTTGAGTCTTGTAACGGTAGCCATCATCAGCTAAAACGCTGCTATCAGACAGGGATTGAAGATCAAGAGTACTTATTGCTGAAAGATCCTCCAAGGGTGGAAGATATTCATTTGATGGTAGAGCAGCATAGGCCGTGGCAACAATTGCCAATCCAATTAGGACAATTTTCTGAAAATACACAACAAAATTTAGCAGAAGATGATCATGGCTGCTCAATAAATTTGTCAATTCTATAACATATCCTTGTTACTTACCATCGTTTTGGCTGCTGATCACTCTCCTTGGAAAAGTGAGAAACGATTGATGATCTGACCCAGACACAGCTTCGTATTTATACACGATTCATCGAACTACACGACTTCTAACCAATCGTCGGTGAGTTTCAATCTACTACATTAGTTCTAGGCTACAACAAGTCTTGAATATTTAACGCGTTGCCGCGGCACAGTTAACAACACAAACGAAGTAGATCGCGAGTTTGTGGTAATGATGATTAGAAGCACCACCACAGTAATGCTGCACGCTTGCTCATCCCCTCCAAAAATCTTCTCTTTGCTTCCAAGTTCTCACCATTCAGTGGATTGCAAATAAATTTTGGACAATGAGATTGTTATTTTATTAAAATTTGTATGTTTGTGTGGATTTGTGGTACATACATACATTAGCCATGATGAATGAATAAGTGAATGTCAGTTTTTGGAAGTGGGACAAAATGCGTAGTAGGGCGCTTTGATGGTTTGTTGTACATATGCGTGGTAGGTAGTAGGAATCGTTCATATCCGAGTGGGGCCGGAACAAGATCTAGTAATATTTTTATTGTATTGTTATTTTTTGATGGGTTTTTTTTCTGAATGACAATTCGAGGCACCAGTCTTCATGTCACGTTATAAGTGTGATGGACAATCATTTGTTCATCAAGACAGTTTGAAGGTTTATAAAAAACAATCAAAGCTTTCCGCATCATCCCACGGATGGGACATATGCTACCTATTATAGACACGAGTGATTGGTTGCCATGATATTGCTGTTGCTGACCGTCTCCCTGAGACCCCTTCACTTTGGTATTATATGTTTATTTTTTGCATTGATATACTAATAAGCTAGCACAGTAGAGTTCCCCTGCTATACCATCTAAGTAGTCATTTGAAAATATGATGAGAGACTATCGTGCTTCCTCTTTCCGTTCGATCTTCCGTCGGAATTTGATACGCTCAAGGTTTCCGAAAATAATTTCAAGTTCACGGATACATTCCCCGTAGCCGAAGATTTGATACATTTTAATGTAGATCTAGCATTCGATGGTGTCTCCACTTCATTGTATCCATCGCCATCTTTAGCAGTTGAGTCAAATTTAAAATTTTCTGATCGGTGATTGACTTTCACAGTCTAGATTACAAAAACCTACGCAAACATATCCATGTGTATATAGACTGGATAAAATCGCACACGCTTTGGTTCGAGATTGACTAAATTTTTGTAAATTTATGCAAAGATCGATAGGTATGACTAGAAAGGGAGAACACGTTCGCCACCTGAGAGAAAGACTTAATTTTTGAAGTGTCGCGTGTTCGTGCGCACGCTCGAGAAAAAAGAAAAGAAGACAAATCATAAAATGTTAATCTGCAATTAGAATAAATCAAAGATTATAGATTGAATGAATAAGAATGGGTGTTCATTTGGTGGAAAAAAGTAAAAGTATCTGGGACGGGATGCGATGCCTCTCACTTTAAGAGTGGCAATTCGCGTGTGTCTAGTGTATCTAATGAGATGATCAATGGTTGGTGAATGACTGATTCTTGGACTATCATCGACTGCATGTTAAGGTGAGGTCATTAGCCCAGTGTGTGTAGAGGAAGAATAAATGAGAATCCTATATCAGTGATACTAGGTTATAAAATTAAGTCGGTGAGAGCTGCTCATGCTGATGTAATCATTTTAGATTCAGTGAAGTTCATGGACTAAAAGGATCTGTTGTTGCTATGGGAGGTATAATAGACTGTTGATTCGCATCTCTAGATTCATACTAATTTTGTTTCGGGTTCTAGATAATCTTTATTTCCATTTCAGCATCGACTTGACTTAATTCGACTTGCTTTTATATTGTGAAAGTAAACTTATACGAAATCTAGTAAATTGTGCTCTGTCAACTCAAAGAATGTTTGCATACATTTGCGTCGAGTATATACAGTTGATATCCTGCTAAAGCAAAGTTGAACAATTTTTCTGATCTAGATTTGCATGCGGTCACCAACTGTTATATTAAGTATTTTCTGCTTCGCGTTTGGCCATAGATCGCGTCTGGCTTGCATTTAAGTATCACATCAATTGGGAAAAACAATTCGATGAGTACTTAATGTTTCTTGAGAAACCATATAAATGACTTCATTTAGAAAACTATTTACTCGCATTTGCAGTGCTGATAAGATTTCAAATGTCAACATTTTTAAGTACGGAATGAAGATTTTTGTCTAAGGCAGCTGACCGGAAAATCCCATGTCGATTAAACACTGTTACTGTGGTTGCACTGGAACTGTCGCAATTACATGGGGAAATGAATAAATTGTTTTGTTGATGAAAAATTAAAGAGTTGTGATACAAGGGACAATTTGTATTCTTTGGTCAATTTGTGCATTCATTACTGGTTAGAAAATATAAAATACGAAATCTGGGAAAATATTTGTATGAATAGATTCTAGTTTGAAACTAGTTATGAATCAAATATAAATTTGAAGACCAACAGAATGAATACATCATATTATGGGAGGTCATTAGTGCTTACAGCAATGTTAATAATTGAACCATCCATTTATTTCGTGTGTCCGTGGACTCCGTAGATTGTGTCACTGTGGACCAACATCGGCCGATAGCAGAAAAAAAAAATGAGAATATATAAAACATGAAAAAGATATGCGCATTAGCCCACATATTGGTTGGAGCTATTAGAGATTCTTACTAATATATACCAATAGCCAATATCAGTTGGTTTATATTTGCATTCAAAGCGTTGCCGACAATCGGTCCATATTCATATTCCTCGTTTATCCCATAATTTTTCATAACAATGTAAAGCTATGGATGGGCGCTTAAAGGTTTATCGCCTACACAACTCTGTGACTTGACCTTGTTGTGTGTAAATCGGCATAGATCTGAAAAACCTCAAAAGGAATAATCTCGAAACAATGAACTGCAAATGATGCAATGCGGATTATACGCAAATAATAAAATCTACTCAATTTTATTTTGAGAAAAGCAAATATACATTTGTCATTGAATACGATGCCATGTTTAGAGTGTTGTACCTTTCAGTGGGGTATGAATCCATACTCTTGAAGTTTGTACAACGTAACGTGTTTATAATTTATTATTATTATTGTATATTTTTATGAATGAAGAACCTAAGAGGTTATTGTTTAATATATTAATTTGGGTTAACGTTAGCGTATACTTTGTCAAGTACAAATTTAATTAAACATTCTTTTGACAGATGGCATTGGAGTTGCTATTTCTCTCTCCTTCGAGAACTGCAAACCTAATCTCTCATAATTGTTCAGATTTTATTTCAACATTGCTCTATTCTAGAAAGGCTCTGAAATTAATGACATTTTTGCAGTCTAAATTTCGGCAGTAGATGAATGGGGTAAGGTACCCTTTAGTACCCTTTAGTACAACCTTTAGTACCCTTTAGTAGTTCTGTATACATTTATGTTGGGCGTATTATAATACGAGTATGTTTTTAAGTGTTTGAGTCTGAGTTGAGAGAAGAGTTCAAGATTAGCTTATGTCCGGTGCAGACTTATTAGGTTTCAAAATACATACATATTTGGCTATTCTCGTCAAATTTGTTTGTTTATAATCATAAATCCATTTGATTGTTTATAAATCTCTGTCAAATCTGTTTCAAATTTAAAAAAGAGGATGTAGCAATCTTTTTTTTAGCGATTTAGGTGTTCTTTGCTTTGCAGCAACTTCTCAATTAATTCTGTCAGATTTGGAGCCCATAATGTGAAAAGAGTTCTTTTGACTCTTATCCTTTCACTCTTATTTTTCACTCTTATCATTTCACACATTAGAGTGCTTACATTGGCGATATCAAGTACTTCGCTCATAACCAAAAGAAATAAAATTGGTAAAAGGATGTAGCCCAGCCAGGATTTCGACTTCCTACAGCAACCACCATACGAGCAGCACGATCTGTCGTATGTACTAGTTAGTTAGTTTAGTTGACTATTTATTTCCCAGAATGGATTTTAACAATAAGAAAATCTTAGTCTATCTCTTTTGGTTACATCTACCACATTAACATTTAAAATACATGTTCCTAAAAGTTCTAATAATACATCTTCATACTAAAGTGGTGATTAAATTTTGATGTGAACCATGTTGAATGTGAATCACACCAAAACGTCAAAATTTTTTCCGCATTTCATTTGACATTTCTCAATTTCAGACTAACTCAATTTTAGCCATGGAAAGACACACAATCGAGCAACGCGTTAATGTTATTCAAGCTTATTATGAAAATGGGCGTTCAAATCAAAATGCATATCATGCACTTTGTGATTTTTTCGGTCAATTTAATCGTCCAAATGTGCGTACAATCGGAAAAATTGAGCAAACCGTGTCTTTAAGAGATGTGAAAACACCAGTGCATGCTCGTACAGCTCGTACTGCAGAAAATATTCCTGCTGTTCGCGATAGTGTGGCTGAAGAGCCGTCCACCTCAACTCGTCGTAGTGCCCAACAATTGCACCTCTCATGCTCGTCGTTGATGAAAATTATGCATAAAGACTTGCATTTACACGCTTACAAGGTGCAATTGACTCAAGAACTAAAGCCTCTTGATCATTTCAAGCGTCGTCAATGGTTAGAATGATGGCAAGAAATGGCAACAGTGAAAGAAAATTTTCGAAGAAAATCATCTTGAGCTCATTTTCACCTCAGTGGATTCGTCAAAAAGCGGAATTGCCGCATTTGGGCGAATGATAATCCAAAAGTGATTGTCGAAAAACCAATGCACCCACAAAGAGTGACTGTTTGGTGCGGTTTATGGGCTGGCGGCATCATCGGGCCGAATTTTTTCCAAAATGAGGCCGGTCAGGCAGTTACTGTGAATGGTGTTCGCTATCGTGAAATGATAACGAACATTTCATGGCCCGAATTGAAAGATATGAATGTGGACGATATGTGTCCTGTTGAAACGGACGGTGCCACTTGCCACACAGCTAACGAAACAATGGCTCTTTTGCGCGACAAATTCAATGGCCGTGTTATCTCACGTGGTGGCGATGTCAATTGGCCGGACAACGTTGGATCATGTGATTTTCTTTGGGGTTATTTGAAAGAAAAGGTGTACGTCGATAAGCCAGCAGCAATTCAAGGGCTGAAGGATGAGATAGTTCGGCACATTAACGGCATAGAACCTTAATTATGCTTCAGCGTCATCGAAAATTTGGACCATCGGATGGAGGTGTGCCGCCGAGGTCGGGGCGTCCATTTGGCCGATATTTTGTTCCATACATAATGGAACCATACCAATATTATCATAATAAAAATAAATGACAATAATTTCCTAAATAATTTGTGTTTTATTCAAAATAAACATCGACCCTTAAAATGATGCATACTTGTACAATAGATCCCTACCTCGGTCACCTTTTAAGATGCCTATCGCTTCTACAAGTGAGAGTATTTATCAGTTATCAGTTTATCCTTGCAAAAACACTCTCTCTAAGTCAAACTTCCTCTGTGCTCTAAGTCGAAACTCCCTCTAACTTGTACACATTCTCCCAATTCTTGGCCTCTTTTTTCATTCATTACGTCGATTTGTTTGCATAAAACAAAATAAAAAAAAAACCTCTCACAATTAGTTTTTCTGTATAAATATATGCCATCGTGGTAAGTGCGTTGAGTTTCTTCCCATCCACATCCAATCCATATCAACCTAAATATATCAAACTTGTCTGCTTTTATTACACATGAGACTTTTTAAGCAAGATTGTTTTCGATTCCTCATCTCAATCGCAGCAGCTTTGAAAATTCGGTGACGAATTTAGCGGGTGAAGTTGTCTGGGGCAAAAAAAAAAACCAATGTTATCATTTTCCTCTTTATTTCAAAGCAATGGAAATCAAAACAGATCTTGTTTCAGTGAAATTCCTGTTAGAATTCGAAAACCAGTTGATTCTAGGGAGTTCAAGTGAGCTGATGCAGTTTTCGTGCAAGTTGGTAGTAAGCTCATTTAAAAAACCGTAAGTAACCTGATTTGGAATTATGGCAAGTAGTATTTTTTCAAAGTTCCCTCTAACTCGAACCTTATGCCCTGAAAATTCGACTTAGGGAGAGTCCACTGTAAATTATTTATCAGCAATAATTTAAACACGTACTCATTAATCATCTTGAATTAGCCATAAATGTATCTTACCACATATTAAGCTTAAATCTTCAATCATTACTGAGTAAATTCAATTGTTGCTTTAACCCGTAGAAGATGAACATTGCATTAACTTACAATTAAATTCTAATACTATTCGCCTTTGGTTCCGTGTTACATCATCCACCGGATCAGTGTGGCAGTCATCATCTACAAAATATAAAGTTTTAAAGGGATTACAAAGCCGAATGACACATGTTACAAGAAGACCGGGCACGTGGCGTAAGCCATTTTGGCTATTGCTGGTCCAAAAGAAAAATTATACAGCTCACATGTCGCTCGTTCGCGGACTAAGCACTCTAGGCTCTCCACGGTATATTCTTAGACTTAAGTCCGACCAGAATTTTTCGTTTATGTACATGTAAACATATTTATTCTTAAAGTTATACCCACTGACAAATAATTCGAACTCAAGTGAGGTATACGCAGTCTAGTGTAGAATCAAGTGGTCTTCCTAAAACAATGTTGTGTGCCATTACCGTCTGCGGTCAGTAGACAATCTATCGAATGGTACTCTGGTGGAATTCTTCTTTTGATACCTTTTTGTGATGCGCGTTTAATGTACGTAGTTCATCATTTCTATTTTTGTGGTTTTCCTGGTAGCTAAGCGGTGAGTTTTGTCGTAATCGTGGAGTGTAAAACGATTGATTTGTGAAGGCGGAAGTCAGGGTCGTTGAGTAGAGATTATGTACGGTCATTGAATGGTTCTTTCGGTTAGAATTGTAGTATATTGAGTATATATTTATCGGCGGGATGACATGCGCTGATGGATTAGGTAAATTAGTAACTGCTGTGCTTAGAGTTCACATTCTTTTAAAGGCGAATAAAAGCTGGAGGTATTCATGGGTACATGAAATATTATAATTGAGGTTTAATGATATAAATGATGGGCGATGGCAAGCTGGCATTAATCAAATAATTGCCGGGATGAAATTGATCGACGATGAGATATTTTTGGGTGAATTGTTCGGTTTAATTGCAGTTGACGGACTGACGGGAGACTAAAAATTAAAAGTTAAGCTTAGTAAGGAGGAATAATTACCTCCCAACATCAAAATGTTCTGAATGACTGATGAGAGAAGCGCGTGCGCCAGATATGCTTATTTAATTTTGATGTCAATTTTAAGATAGCCGGCGGAGTAAGCTCTACAGTTAACTTCATCTTTTCTAGATCAATGACCTTCAAGTCCTTTGGGCAATCTCTTCGGAACGAACATGGTATAACAATAACAATGCAAATCCCAGATAGAAATAAATCCTTCAAGTTTGACAGAATCGCGCATCATGCCATTAGCATGTTTTTGAAAATCATCCGGGTTGTTCATACGGCACAGTCTGTCCGATTTATGTGATCATCTATCGAAATATTTGAGAATACAAATAACGCGGATAGAGCGCATATACTGTCATATGACATCACAGTGAGGTGTTCATTTTGAGAAGAAGAAATTAGCGGCTTCAGTTATCTGCATCGAATAATGGAGTGCGTTCAACAATTTATTATTAGTCAATTTATTTCTAGTCTATTTTCTTTTATTATAATTCCCTTATGACATCTTTAACATCTTTCTTGGTCTCTATAAGTCCGTTAAATTGTTACCCGCGTACGACATTGATGCCTTAGACCTCAAACTGGGAATAACGATATGCATGCAGTCTTCACATGAATTGACACACAAGATGCACAAAGCGTCACAATAAACCGATATAACTTTGCGGTAGCCTGCGTCTACCTTGGACAGCATCAGAACCAAGATAAAAAAGCAGAATGACGAACCTGCCAACCAGTTTTTCTTACCCTCAGATGACTATGCATATTTAACATACACTAAATTTATCTTGCGTCGAATCGATAAAGTCCTTTTTTAAACTCATCTTCTCTTTACACATTGCTAAAGTAAATAAGGGTATATTCCCAGTATTTCTACTATTGTTGCACGAAAACCTGAGGGACATCGTTGAAAATCAAATTGGTGTTCGTCGATTCGACAAGTGATAATCATCCTGGACGGTTTATACTAAGAGGCAATTGATTTTGAATGGTAAGCTATTCTTGCTGGCCAGGCGTCTAACGATGAGATGCTTTGTGTGGCTATGCCTATAGGACGCACGGACAACATGGCCCACAGGAAGGGTTCTCGAAGGGATGCTAGACGACCGGCTCAGCGCGGGACTGTAAACGGCCTTTGTTCCGAAAGTGTATGTCTGTATTTTACAAGCTCAATAGGTAATGGATTCCGATTCGAACATACTTCCTGTGACAGTACTCAAACTGTGCACTGTAATACTGACAAAAAGTAATAGATTTTGGGAACCGAATATCCGATACCGATATATGGTTAGCGTCCCAAAACATTTTGCCGAATGTAGGCGTTTTAAGGTTTTCTATATCCCATGGTGGCGAAAATGACGTAAACAAGCATTTGCAAACTGAGCATCACAAAACATCCACATTGAATTAAGCAGCATCAACATCGGAGGGAATTTCATCGTATTTCTTCACAAGTTCGAACGAGAAACCCAGCACATCTGTAGCAGAAGAGACGTCATATATTGGTTCACTAGTTTGAACAATTGTATTAAAATGTGATAATGATGAAATTGTTAACTACTTTTCTAGTGAAGTAGATGCATTTGCGCGCTTATTTATTTAGGAAATCTCTTCGACTTGAACCCTAAACTTCAGTATCTATTAGGGATGAACTTACACAATAAACCAATTTTTGAAAATGATATTTTCTCAGGAATCCTGCGAAACTGACCGAAATTGTTTCAAAAATAACTTCCTCTGATAAGCACTAATAATTAGACATTCACTTTCATAGCATCTTTTTAATTAAATATTGCTACAAAAAAAGAGAAACATTATTTAGTAAAATACGACTGATGTGTACTGTACAAAATGTACATACAATACAATTCTAAGCATTCGCTTTGATACTCGTACTTAGAATGTCCACATTTGAATTAAAAGAATATGACACTGTTGCCTCCAAATCTAGAAAGGAGTGTTTTCAACCCGTTGCGTCTAGTAATAATTAAAAATATTCGGAAACGTTAACATTTCTCACAACAGATTTCACTACCTAAAATCACTTTTCGAGAAGCAGTAGATATATCTTAGAAAAATTATGATGAAATCATTGAAAGATCTGATCACTAATTTGTTCATTTTTACTCTTTCTTCCTTTTGGAGCATACCTTATATCGCTTACAATAGGAAAGGTTGAAATTAGCAAATTATGGAGAACATCCTTGTCAGTTGCT
Organism: Eristalis tenax; assembly: GCA_905231855.2. Lineage (NCBI taxonomy): Eukaryota > Metazoa > Arthropoda > Insecta > Diptera > Syrphidae > Eristalis > Eristalis tenax. The sequence continues at coordinate 101,312,240 of HG993124.1, read as the reverse complement.
ATCCGTGTCATATTTCTTGAAAACCTTTCGGTATAGCTTATAATATTTTTGGCGGGCTTCTAAAACGTCTTCGTATAGTTGGTACATTGAAATAGCTAAGTTCTCAATGACGTCAGCACCATGAATTTATTTCTGGACGCTCACAGGCTTTTCATACCAATTATATTTGCTGACAAACAGTTTGCATTTGCATTGCTTTGAAATTTGTTTGTGTTAACTATGGCAAAACGATGCACAAGCTCATGATCAATTAATATGATGCCGGCTGTTTTTGCTGGATCCTTGAAAATTGCACGCGCAGTGCCATCATTTGTGTTACCCCCTCGGTGTATCGGTAAATCCACTTATAATCGCAACTCATTTCTGAGCTGGTTTTGAAGAACCACTTTTTGCCTTCTCTCCTCTTGCCTGCGTTACTATCGCAGGGTTTGTGTAAACATTTCTCGAAGTCATTCCCATCCTTAGCAGATGCTTTGTATTGTAGCAAACTACACTAGCTTCATAGTCTTCAACAACACGTGAGATATGTTCATGTTTTGTCCGTTCATAGTTAAACAACACATTGATTTCAGATCCCATTCCATTTAACTCTGTTTTATATGTATCTGAACTTGCTTTAGCAAATTCAAACCTTACTGGCCGACAGTGTCTTAGTGATGAAGTTCTTGAATTTATCCATATATTCGTACTCTCGCTTTTCGATTTCTTCTTGATTTCTAAAGGCACAACTCTTGTTAACAATATGTCGGAATCACTCACGGCAATATTCACCAAAAAGTTTTGCATATAACCGTCAACTCTCCTCTTTCAAGTACATTCAAAAGTATCACCTTTTTCATAAAAAAATGTGTTTATTTTTGACTTATGACCAGCTACTGATGTATGAAATCGGCCATAAATCGGGTGCTGTTGAAACCTCAGCTTGTATAAATCGTTGTTGTCGAGCTCTGGTCTCAGACGAATAACGCTAATGATGTCGATGTCTCCTTCCTGATATTGGAAATTAATAAGGTTGCTTGTTCGAACACATTTGGATTGCGTGTCCCCACAATAATGGCGATTTTGCTTTTTGGTATACCTAAATACTGACTCATTTGACATTTGGTTTTTGAATGTGCCCACAATTTTTCATTAGGAGTATTCTCATATTTAGCAATAGCATCGAATAACTGATGTAGTGGCAAAGCCTGTAAACAAATACATGTGTATGTGTTTGTCCAACCGCATTGACAATTGACAAGTCTTTGAAAAACTCTATTACGAAACCATGATGGCACTTTTTGAGACAACCTTACAGCACTTTAAAGAAGTATCACCCTATATGAGTGATCTTTCAATTTGGGCATGGAAACGACTGCTCCATACTCAACCGCATATATCTGGAGTGCCGTCGGACCATTTGCTGATATGGTCTCGAATGAACACAGACTTAGCGAATAGTGCTGAAGTTGACTGTCCATTGTAATAAATTGTGTTCAAATACCCTTCACAAACGAAAAACAAATAACTTCTATGACCATCGACATAAAATTCTAGTGGAAGGAGCATGTGTGAAGCTTGAGAGTATATGTATAAATATACCAAGCTAAGTATCAACGACAAATTGCTTATAAAGGTATCAGTGGCGTGGCGTCAACAATTTTAAGTGGTAAATCGGAAAAAATATGCCTGTAAACGCTTTCTGAAACGCACCCTTATTTTCTCAGTCTTGCCTCATGTCACTATGACAAATTTGTATTCAATTAGTCACTAAAATGTAGGTACAAATTTGTCACAGTGAAATGTGACACAACTAAGAAAATAAGGGTGATTTAATCCAATAATCTTTATTTTTCTATCAAATATATTTAAATTATATATAAAATATAATAAAGGGTGATTTTTTAGCTATTATCTTTTTGGCAACACTGGTTTAAACAGCTGACGCACGTTTCGTGTTTTGTTTCACTGTCAAACATCTTCAGTTTAGTCTATAATCTAACCATGAATCGTCTTACAAACGAACAACGCTTGCAAATTATTGAATTTTATTATCAAAATGCGTGCTCTGTTAAGAAAGTTCATCGCGCACTTCTTCCATTTTATGGTCAGTTTAGACGAAGCTCATTTTTGGATCAATAGGTACGTAAATAAGCAGAATTGTCGACCAATGCATCCAAAAAAGTCACAGTTTGGAGCGGTTTATGGGCTGGTGGCATCATTGGACCGTACTTCTTCAAAGATGATGCAAATCGTAACGTAACTGTGAATGGTGAGCGCTACCGTGAGATGTTATCCAACTTTTTTTTGTCCAAAATGCAAGAGCTTGACTTGCATGACATGTGGTTTCAACAAGACGGTGCCACATGCCACACAGCACGCGCAACAATGGACTTATTGAGAGGCGAGTTCGGTGAACATTTTATTTCACGTTCGGGACCGGTCAATTGGCCGCCTAGATGACGCATTGGAAGATAACATTGAAGCATTTATTCGTGAGATACCGGCCGAAATGTTGGAAAAAGTATGCCAAAATTGGACTAAGCGGATGGACCATTTGAGGCGCAGTCAAGGTCAACAAACATGAAATAATCTTCAAACATTAAATTATATGGAGCGTACTATCGATTCAAATAAAGATTTCATGCATTTTTCTGAATTTACATATAAAATTGACAAAATAAGTCGAAGAAATCGTACATTAGACGGAGAGCAGTCAGGCAAAGTGAACGATAAAGGAAAGACAAGGAAAGAAAATCAATCTGTTCTAACCAATAACAGATATTTTAAACCCCGATATATTTTGGGTTATTGTGCTTTGTTTTGCTATCGCTTTGCGGTAGTCTTTCTTATGTGCTATGGAGTGTGTTAGGCATGTTTGCAAAAGCGAGCGTGGATACGCTTGAATTTCAATTTGTATGTAAAATACACTAACAAGAAATCATATATCCGCTTAAGCTGCTTATGCAATAAGCCCGGATAAATACGATGCCTCGAACCATCGTTTTCCTTGTGTTATCCATAATTTCCTCAGAAACGTCACAAAATTCATCCATGAATTTTTTCAAATTAATTTGAAAAATGGAAGCATTGAAAACGGCTGAGACACAAATCGACACATTTCAGAACTGGACTTGATCTGTCGGCACAAATCACGGAAATCCTATTATTTTCAATTCCCTTTTATTTTTTTCGAATTTTTTGACAGCTGACTGTCTCAAATGTCATAAATGTCGTTTGTGCTGCCAAGTTTTTGTGCAGATACGCTTGTAAAAACTAACTCCTTTTGCTGACTTTAATTAATTGTTTTATTCTATAGAAAGAAATTCGTCGGGTTTGTCGATTTTCCGTGAAGAGCTCGGCCCCGAGCATCCCGGTAAATCGGCTCTCTACTGTAGTTGTATTGGGTTCTTTGTCTGCGTTTGAAATAGGTGGTATCTTGTTTTCAACAAGCTTTTTGGAATGTGAATGATCACACTCGTCAGATGTAAGAATACAAAACAAAGTATCTTATTATTTTTGAACGTGTCCCCTTCAACACACATGATTGAAAAATGTAAGGCACATCACTTAAAATCGCACAAGCTACTAAAGGATCTGATATCTCATAATCTTATGGAAGAAAAGAGACACCATTTCGATCGACCGACGGAACTGCTCTATACCGTGGTGTTGGTTAATTAAATATTTATTTGAGGATACTATTATCGGTTAAAACATCTGCAAATAACACACGAGAAAACTGGAACTTTTATGTAACTATTTGGCTCGTGGGCGATACAGATGTAGATTGCAGTTCAAATTCCAAATTGATTGTTATGACGAACTATAAATACATTAAAGCGTATATAGCTTATGTAAATCTTCTTAATATGCCGCCTAGACATAAGAAGCATGCCTCACAAAAACGAATTCCAAACGAGAATCTGGGATCATTGAAAAGAGGCTTTTCTATAAATCAAAAGAATCAAACGGATGCGACTGTGTTACCGGTTGTATTTGATAGTAATTGAAAGTTTCTCTCATGAATGGTATAAAAATCAAGTTTGTCGCAATCATTCTCACACGTGAGGACGTGGATGTAGTTAAAATCATTTTAACTGATCCAATATCCATAAACTTTTCGGATATTCTTCAAATTTAATACGGGCCATCAAATTCAATTCAACCGAGAACCTGACTAATTTAAGCACGCATGCAAACTATTTAGACACATAAATACGCACTCCTTGTTTGTGGTTCGCATTTGGAAAAAATACATTTGAAGGACGTTCGATAGAGTCGCAACAAGGTAGACATAATATAATAAACCACGTGCGTCTTATGTCGCCTATAACTTTTGAGTAAAAATAAGAAAAATAATAATGAATAAGAATTAATAAAAAAGAAAAACATTCATCCTTTCCATTGATTAGCCAATTCCAGCTTTGAGTACGTGTTCTGTGTTTTTTGTTAGTTTTATAAATAACTGACTAATTAAATTTTGATAACTTTGAATTTTATTGACACAAACTTCCTTATTAGCACCGACTGCGTTGTCTCCGACGTCGAATTTCGGAGACCGAAAAAGAATTAATAATTTTTTTGAAAGTAGCTTTTTAATCAGCTGTTGTATTGATTTTATGAATACAATTAACACATGTTTAGTAGTTGTCTATGCGTTAAAATGTTTTATGTTGTCTTTTACCAATATATGTGGATTTGTTTTTATTTCTCACACTCTGTAGATTGATTAAATGCAAATTTCGACAGTATACATATGTAGATCATAGGGTATGTTCGGCTAACTAATCAATGTCAACTCAAAGAATCCGTCATGGCATTAGCATGCATTAGTATTCACAATACTGGTTGGACGGTACTTTTAGGCTTTGCCCATTCACCCTTTTATAATCACCATATTACATTTTTTGTAAATATATTTCGATATATTTTGACATAGAGTAATACTTTCTTAACATTTTCAGTGTATCGAGATGTGGAGCTGCGAACTAACAGTTGTGTATTATTTAGCTTCCACAAAAGAACTCTTCATATGACGTAAACAAGCGGCTACCTATACAGAATATTTTTATTGGTTCTACGCTTGCATTGATTCATACATTTTTTATCGAATCAACTGATAGCATCAGTTGGAAATTTTTGTATAAAAACGATAGATTTAATGTTTCTATATATAGAAGAGTTTTTAAATTTTCTTAAATCCGCAGATTTTTAAATTTTTTTTTACTTTTACTTTTTTAGATTTTTAGGTACTTTAGGTCTTTGAGTACTATTTTAGACGGGGACTGTGATATATTTTAAATTACAGTCGTAATAGCTTAAAATGTTTACTTTGTAGTGTTGACTGCGTTTGAAATTCATAAAATTACTATGTGTTCAAAAACAAATAATTTCTAATGTGTTTTTTGTTTTTAATTGTTGTGTCTTGCGGGGAATTTTTTCACAGCTCTGAAACGATGCCATTATGCCGTGGTACTAAACAATTCGCGTTTTCTATCTTATCTCTACTTCTTCTGGCGCTACAGGATGCGTTCACTTGGAGTCCCACTGTTGCTGCACTGAAGACCCTTCGATCGGAAGCAGTTTTGTACATGGCCTATCTACCTTAGGCGCCTGTCGCTCTACAGTCTTTAGAGTTCGCGGTTGAGCATTCTTGTGCAAATATCATCAGGGCAAACAGGACCAACAATTGAACCCAAAACTTTTCTCTCGAAGGTACCAGATTGTCCATGCTTCCGCCCCATAGAGTAAGGTGTCATATAATATCTGCTTGGTATTTGGAGGGATAGCTCCACTACTCAGTTGCCTCTGGAGCTCAAGGAGGCAGCATTTGGCAAGAGTTATTCTGCGTTTAATCTCGGCACTGATTGTGTTCGAACTGTCCTGGACTATCTCACAAGTATATCTGCCTATAGTAACGCTGTGCCGTACATACATGTAGTCTAACTATTTGCCATAAAACGAACACACCTTAATTGAGATCGACGATAGACCGGGGAACGCGTGTTCCATTTTTTTTGCCGATTGAGGACAGTCCGACGATTAACGCTAAGGAAGAAGCAACGACGGCGAAAGAGATCACGCCACGCCACTAGTGTAGTGCCACATTTATTTATTCTTTTTGTTCCCACATAAAATCACCTTGTTTTTATTACTTGCTTAGTCATCAGTCAACCTTAACTTAATTTCAATTGGTTTTTTTTTATCATTTTTTGATATTTCTCAAAAAAGCTCTATCTTTGATGGTTTACAGTTTCCGGGGCTTGAATATTATATATTGTATAAATGTGATTAACATATACTGCGAAAGTATATAAAATGGACATTCCTTATTGTTGTAATTTTATATGTGGTGTTTGTAATGTCTAACTATTTCTATATTTATGTTTTAGGTGCAAGCGCCATATCAAATTTCCATAAAATTAAAAATAAAATAAAAAAAGTCTCTACCATCAGCATACGATGGGACTGAAGACTTTCAAAGAAGACCTAAAAGCCTGTCCAAGGTTCAGTGTCCAAATGGTACTTGGAAACTTTAGCGCCAAAAGCGTTAAGGAGAACATCATCGGCGAAGTGATGTATAAACACAGCATCCACGATACAAAGTAAGCAGTACGAGGTTCCCACGCAAGAGAATTCATACAGCAACGCAACAACAGACCATGTGCTCATTGATCCCAGGCGTGAGCAACTGTGATCATGGAGGGATGCAAACGTTGTCGTCATAAAAGCGGCTGTTCAATGTCAGAAAGCTTAACCTGAGAAAGCCAATAGTCTTGCCGCAATTTTTTGTAAAAGGACGTATTCTTCTCGAAATTGTTAATTGACTTACTTAAGGAGCACATCTAACAGCTGCTTACCGGGCATAGCCAAGAGATTGATTTTGACGCCGTAGTTTTTTGGATATCAAAATATTGATGTATTTTGAATGCATATCAGTCGGGCTCAACAACTTTCTAGATCCCATTTTTTGATATTTTGCTTCCAATAAAAGTAGTACTTAATAAAATGTATCCCACAGTTACACTGAAAATTCCAAAATATTCATGACCTCTTTCAACCAGTTGTCGGTCAACACAGAACAAATAAAACTTATTAGAGATAAAGGACAGCAGGAGACTTGCAGTGACACGAATTTGGATAAAAATGGTAATTTATCAGTTGCTGAACAGAATTAAAGTAGAAAGCGTTGAAGTGACTTCTTCCACGAGAGGAGAGAGTGCTGCAATTGTTTATTCCAATAGTTTCTTCCTCCTCCTCATCTCTGCCGATAATGGTTCTAAGATTCCGCCTTCTCATTTTGATCATGGCTTGGATTGGAAATAAGCCATTTTTGTTTTGTAATGAAGCACTCAGTGCCGGTAGACTTTCTACTGTATAGTAAGCATTTTATGCTTCAATAGATGCGATCAGTGGTAGGCATGGCGAAACTACATCCGGAAAGGCTACAGAGCATCTTTGCTAGCGAGTTTGCGGGCTTCACAGTTGTCTGGAATGTCACAGTTTCCCGGCACACACATAACCTGGATGCTAAAATACTCGACCATCTCGTTGAGATAGGCGGCAAATCAGGGAAGTCTATGAGTTGAAGGTCAGTGCACTCGGAGATTTTATAGCTGTTTGGCTGTCAGAACAGACGACGACATCTGCGCTTGATATTAAGCCTCTAGGGCAATCACTCGTGTTGTGCGTGCTATTCTTCTTTCATGAGTGAAAGGTACTTACGGCGACTTAAACGGCCAATATTTGAGATTCATTTTCTAGACAGTCATAACACTTTTATCATTTTCAGTGTCTCGGAAGAGGTTGGGCCGTGAAAATTATTTTGATGGTACCGGGAATCGAACCTAAACAACGAAGGCTGAAATGCGTAGGGGTCGACGCACCAACCCACAACGACAGGGCCCCCACATTTACAATTTATGGAGCGTATTTGAAGTGTTAATGGAGTCAGCATGAAAGGCAGAATGGAGTCTTGTAGTAAAGTAATAGTGTTATTTAGAGTGCTCTTTACTGTACTTGGAAATAACTTGATGTATTGGATAAGTAAAGTTTTGCGTTTTATTCGTCACAATGCAGTGATCAACCATTTTCGTGGACGAATATTCTTTTTATTTAAAGCATGGCACTTTTGCTGCGTATTTGCTACTGTGTCTTTAATATTTTTGATTATACTTTTCTTAGACATTTACGTAGACCTACATCTTAGCAATGTAAACGTCAACTAAACACTTTTTGTGTCGCCTACTAATGTTGAATTCATAAATCTCTTTTGGCAATGCTAACCTGTTGCAAATCTGCGACAGTATTCGATTTTAACGATGTATTTAGAGAACATTTTGTGCTGTGCAGAGGTATGAAATCGTGTTGAGAAGAAATGGTTACCGACTTATGGGTTGTAGATCCTTCGTCTTGACGTCCCGCGTTGATGAGACATCATCCATAATCTCGAAGAAAGATCCCGTAACAAGGGTTCTCGCACACGGTGCTATAATGAAGTTATATAGAATATATACAGTTGGCCACAGATATAAGAACGATTAATACACAACACACACTTATGTCCGAGTTGTTCATATATGAAAATGTAAAAGAAACTAAATTTCCTTAATGAAAAGAACGGACTTAAAAAACGATTTACTCTATAAGGATTCAATGTAACTGATTGAGAAATGAAACGTTTGTTAATTCATATTTCAGTCAAGAGAAAAAAATATACAAAAGACATTGTTTGTATGGACGTATATACATATCCTAGCAGATTGTTGTAAAATTCATATTGACTTCAGCAAAGTTTTTCTATACGTTGGATTATCCTTCAAATAAAAAATATTGTGCATAAAAGTTCGTTCTTTATATCCATGTATTTCCTTTATCAGCTTCTTTTTATACTAGGAAACCAAGATAAGGCACGGTGTTTCCACATGCGTTTCTTTTAAGCATTTTATTTATAAGAGCTTATATAAGAGATAATGGGATCATGTCTGATATCCACCAAATAAATGGTGGTGTTCTGTCTCCTTTCTCATTTTTGTTGTCTGCTACTTCTATTATAATCCATTCCTTCGCTGATGACAACACCCTCAGCTTTTCAAATTCGGTCTAATACTCACAACCCCTTTGGCAGTAGAATTGGAACGGGAGCGTATGTTAAGCACATTGAAATCCGATCTTGAATCCGAGTGGAATTCAATGCTTCAAAACCCCAATGCCCAATGCAGTGCACGGTTGCCTGTCTGATTGATCTGGAGAAAGCGTTCGACACCGGTTGGTTGGAGGGCCTCTTCTTCAAGTTAGTCAGGCTCAGAATAAGTAAACCACTGCTATACATGATCTATGACATGATAACAGGTAGAAAGTTCGTCGTGAAAAGTGGCGACGTAACTTCCATTACGGTCTTTGACATTAAAAATGGTCTACAACAGGGGGCGATTGGTTCGCCGATCTTGTTTTCAATATTCACTGCAGAACTTATAGGTTCCATGCCGCACTTAATTGAGTACGCCGACGACCTAGTAGCGTACAGATAAGGTCCGAAGGTCGAGGTAATAATATCTTGTTGCAGCGTGACTTCGAGAAAATTCAGCGATTTTGCGACGACTGGAAGTTGGTTATCAACTTCCTGAAGTGCGAAACTACTCTTTTCAGGACCCCGTTGTATATGGCGTCGCGGGATAACTGGCGTAAGCTCGGCATAGTTGACCCGATAGGAAGCAGTCTGCCAAAGATCGGCAATTTTACTGGTGGTTACACCAAAACCAGTCTCCGCCACCGCTGGCCTTCTTCAACGACCCGATAGTTGACCATGGTGGCCAACTTACATAGGTTTTAAGGTAGTTATTAAGGACAAAAAAAAAAAAAAAAAAAAATTATAAAAAAAAAAATAAAAAAAAAAAAAAAAATATAAAACAAAATACAAAACAAAATATATGTAAAACAAAAACCCAAAAAAAGGTGCACCACGGCGTATAAATTATATATGTTAAGCATATACATAACATATACGCCCTGGTGCACGCGTCCGTACTGTTACGGACATAGTTATGATAGTCCTAAGTTTTATGTTAGGGTAAGTTAGTATAAGGTAGGTTAAGTAGTTCAGTTAAGCTTAGCCAAGTTTTTTATAAGTTTTCTTCTCTAATAAATAAATAATAAATAAATGAAGTTTGTCACTAAAGACTAAAAAAACAAGTAGATTAAGCCGAACATTAATAAAGTAGATTAGATTAGCTTAGAGTACCCGCATAGGGTGAGTAGGTTAGAATTAAGAACAATTTATGAATTGTTAAGTTAGTTAAGCTAGTTTTAAGTTCTTTTGTCTAGCATGTAAGTTAAATCTAATAAAACAAAAACAAAATTAAACAAAAAAAAAAAGCCTAATGCAGTCTGCTGTCACTCAAGCGAACCCTTGTTAATTAGCCATTAGTCATTTATGGCGCTTGTGTCGATGAAACCAAAAAGCTGTCCATCCTTGATATGTGTATCAACACAACACATAGTTGGAACGATCACATATATGAGGTGACCAAAAACGATGCCGAGTGTTCAGGTTTTTTTATCGGTGCAAGAAATATTTCACACCCTCTGATTTGGCTTTTATTTATAAATCGTATATCCGCCCCAAGTTTGAGTTCAACGGTCATTTCTGGTCTGGTGCAACCAAGACAACCCTGCACCTACTAGAATCCAAAAGCGAGCGATGAAACTTATAGGAGACAACAATATCACCGAATGCTCATCAGTTCACCCTAAAGCCTACTTCCCGGAGTACAGTTAAAATTGGAGACCCGTTCCTCAGCCGCACCACACGATTGTATGAAATGCTCTTACCAGACTACAATCCGTATATATTTAAGACCAGTTGTACACGTACCTCCTCTCCCTTTCTCCCTCTATACCTTCGGCCCGTGCTGTGTCTTGACCCGATATTTAAGGGTTTTAGTAAGGGTGCCCTCACAAATTATAAAAAAATACAAGTTGGAATTACTTTATCTGGATTCACTATTAACGGTAATCCAAAAACAAGTATGAACATACACAGCATATCTCTAAGAACAACAACACCTTAATGATTTTTGTGCATTCATATGGTTTAAATGAATGAAAGTAATAAAGAAATTCTCATTGGTTCGTGGGATTAAGTAAGTGTAGAAAAGCACTTCTTTAAGTAACATCCACTCATTTTTAACCGAATGTACTCTTTGGAAGTTTTGTTTTTGAATTTATTGGAGGACGTTAGGGTAATGTGGTATGCCCAGTTTTTTTCAAAAACCATGCATTCTTCTACTTTCGTTTTTGAATCATCAGGCGAAGCGATCATAAACGGAGAAATAAGCGTACTTAAACGTCAAAAACCTAAACGAGGATACTAGATATTAGAAATTCAGTATTATAGAGATGTCCAACTTCACAGCTGATTGACCCCTAGTCCATCGACGAATTTCAGAGTCTGGCAGTAATTCATGGGTTTTTGACTGTTATTCACGAAATAACGTGAAAGCGGTTCTCTGATCGGTCAATTATACCAAATGATTGTTAAAAATTTTAGTCTTACTTACTTACTTAAGGTGGCGCTACAGTCCGAGGTGGATCTGGGCCTCAACCAACAAGCGTCTCCAGCCAGGTCGATCTTTAGCTAGCTGTCTCCAGTTTCACACGCATAGTTGGTTGAGGTCTCTTTCCACTTGCGTGCCCCACCTGAGTCGCGGTCTTCCTTTCGCGGTCTTCCGCCGTCCCTCGGGGGTGGATTCGAAGACTTTTCGGGCCGGAGCATTGGTTTCCATCCGCTCTACATGACCTAGCCACATCAATCGTTGGATCTTCACTCTTCTGGCTAAGTCGATGTCGCTAAACAGCCCGTATAGTTCGTCATTATATCTCCTCCTCCACTCACCATCTACCCACCATCTATGCAGACGAAGAATTTTCCTCTCGAAGCAACCAAGAGCAGCTTCATCCGCTTTTGATAAAGTCCATGCCTCCGAGCCATATAGCAGGACTGGGACGATTAAGGTCTTGTAAAGCGTTAGCTTGGTTGTTCGAGAGAGGGCTTTGTTTACCAATTGCTTTCTTAGCCCAAAGAAGCAGCGATTGGCAAGAGTTATTCTTCGTTTGATTTCAGCGCTGGTGTCGTTGTCTGAATTGATAGCGGTGCCTAGGTAGACAAAGTTTTTGACTACCTCAAAGTTATATCTGTCTGCTGTGACGTTCTGACCGAGACGTCGGTGTTGGGTGTCCTTTCTCGTTGACAGCATATACTTGGTCTTGCCCTCGTTTACCGCTAAAACCCATCTTCGCGGCCTCCGTTGCAATACCCACAAAAGCGCCATTGACATCACGCTGTGTTCTTCCGATAATGTCAATATCGTCGGCATATGCGAGTAGTTGGACGGACTTCTGAAAGATTGTTCCTCTAGTGTTGGCTTTCGAGTTTTGAACAATTCTTTCAAGAACGATGTTGAAAAAGTAGAATGACAGCGCGTCGCCTTGTCTGAATCCTTTTTTGGCATCAAAGGTCTCGGTTAGGTCTTTACCGACCTTGATGGAGCTGCGTGCATTCTCCATCGTCATCCTACACAAACGGACGAGTTTGGTAGGGATGCCAAAACTAGACATTGCTCTGTATAGCTCGTCTCTATAAATGCTATCATACGCAGCCTTAAAATCGATGAAAAGGTGGTGGGTATCGATTTGTTGCTGCTGGGGTTTCTTCAAAATCTGCCGCAGTGTGAATATTTGGTCGATGGTGGATTTTTCTGGCCTAAAGCCACACTGGTATGGACCGACCAGGTTGTTGACGAATGGCTTTCGGCGTTCACACGGTACGGCAGATAAGATTTTATATGCGATACTTAGGTGACTGATGCCTCTGTAGTTGGCGCAGTTCAAAGGGTCTCCTTTTTTATGGATCGGGCAGACTATGCTGAGGTTCCATTCATCGGGCATGTTTTCCACCGACCATATTTTACAGATGAGTTGGTGCATGCTCCTTACCAAATCATCGCCTGCGGCCTTAAAAAGCTCGGCGGGTAGGCCGTCAGCTCCCGCCGCCTTGTTGGATTTTAGTTTAGATAAAAAATTTTAATCTATAATACCTAATTTCTAATATCTAGTATCCTCATTTTTCCAAGATTCCAAATACGCTCTTCTCAAGAGAGACATACTACACAGCACGGAAGGAATATGCCATCAAACCATACCGATGCGTAATGTGGCAGAACTAAATGCGATTGTGTGCACACAAAGTCACAACACTTCAAAAACAGTAGAGAACAAGTATACTAGAAAATAAAAGCATGGTATGCGCACAATGGATTTTTCATTGTCATAAAAGCATCGCCCCCTGTGCATTCGCACATCTTGCATATATGGTGGGTCCGGCCCATAAGTGGCTGTGGCGAAGGATCCATCAGTTTGAAATACCAATATGATGTGTTTTTTGTGAGGTGTACATAAACTATTAAATTTAAAAAAAAAATGATTCATAATCAAAAATTAATACTAACAATAATAATGCAAGAAGGCAATATATAAACAATCTATATACATAAAATTTAAATTAAAAAAAAAAAAAAAACTCAAACAAAAAAGCCGTTTGACATTTAGAGGGTTGACACATGGGAGTCAAAATTCCATCAAATGAGTTCGTTGATTTTTTTATTGTCAAAATTACAATTATTTGTTAGGAGAAAAACGTTGTTGCCAGGTTAAAAAGAGGAGATGTCCTCCAAAAAGAAGACGCATGGCAACCCTATGCATCAGCATACGATGTTTTCTATGGAGTTTTTGTGATCTGCTGCAGCAGCAAGTATATTTGCGACATATTGCAGATCGATATGGTCGTTCATTGGTTGCGAAGCGAAGTGATTGTTTATTGGATGGCGACGAATATTTATTGGAATCGTTGAGCATTCGGCGCATGAATACTTACATACATATATAACTTATATACTTATATTAACCCTCCTCCCTAACCTAACTTAAAGTGAAAATCGTATCAAGAATACTTTCTCTATGATTGCCTGCCGTGAAATCAGCACTTAGGCATAGAAGACTGCAAATTAGAGTTGACAGTGATTCAAAAATCGCAGTTTGCGGTCGATTGCGATTAAACTGTTACTTATTCACAATCACGAATGGAGATTGGAATCATACATACACCTTAGCTGCTACTAGTACAACCCTAATCGCATTTTGATTCAGACAAAGGATTTCAAACGTCACGAAAAATGTGTTAAAAATTTGAGTATGCCATAAATAGAGTTGCTCTTCTTATATTTTAATGTTATATTGCTCTTTTATCCATTGTATCTATCTTCAATGTATTCCCTCTTCAAAGGCAATCCGATCACCTTCTGCATATGATAATAGTGGTGAAAGTTTGAACCAGAAATAAAGAACAATGGAGATGGCTAACTTCAGAGCTGACTGTGCCCTTGCCCATAGACGCCTTTTTGACAGTTATTCATGAGTTTTTGACGGTTATTCATGAAATAATGTAAATGTCATTCTCTGATTGGTCAAATGGGCTTGAGAAAACGATATGAAAACTGTCAAACATTTTAATGGGCAAGCGAGGTAGGAGTTGGCAATCTCTTTATTACTTCATTTCTTGTTTGAACTTCATTCATATGATTGTGGCAGCTCTGTAAATCAGAACGTCGTAAATAAGGGTATAGAATCACATGTGTATTCACAGCATAATTTAAGATAGTAGTTTAAAATCACTTTCAATCGCAATCACATTTGTACTTGAATGAATATGAAATCCCAACTTAGCCAAACTCTACTACACATATCTTGTCACCTAGCTTGTACGAATATGTTATTTTTTAAATTAAATTATGGTCGCTCTGTTGTTAACCCAAACTCCTCATTACTGCAAAGATAGAAATGCGTCTCCTAAATATATATTGTGCACGTATGCATCCGTATGCATGTACGTATAACATATAGTGGAATTTGATGTTTATAAAACAAACTGCGATGTACTCCATTTATTGAGCCAAAAAATAAAAAAAAGAACATCGTTGATTTTGGAAACTGTTTTGCATTTCCGCGCATAGTCAGTTTGTAATTGAACGACCATAATAAATTTGTAATCAAACACTAATCTACACTTTTTAGCTGAGTATGGCGCATTATTGTATCAACATTCTTATATATACATTCTTTTTCTGTTTCGTCATAGTCTCCGTCTATTTTTAAAGGGCAAGGTTAATTAATATTGTGAGGCAACTTTTCTTACTTATGAATGAATGCATAAAACAAACGTGCTTCATTTGAATTCGAATAAAATGTTAGCTTCACCAGACAACACCAGAAATAAATAGGAAATAGTCTGACTGTATTCATGACATATTCATCAATTTCGATTTGAATCAGTCTTTAAGAAAAACAACAATTTCATCTGAGAATATCACCGAAAAATGTATCACCTGTGGCTCTGAAAATAGTAGAATTAAACTCGTTCAGCTACCTATTGATTTCATTTCAGCAGCTTGTTGAATAACTTGAACTTTAATCATTTATAAATCTGTACAATTTTCCGGAGAAGGAGTCATTTAAAATGGAATATATTCCGTTGTGACGTAGACCGAAACACATAAAACCGAAAATGTAAAAGCTTATGTTTTTTTTTTTGTCGCTGCTTTGTTAAATATTTTGAATTTGATGAGCTGACCTTATTGATAGTGCTAACATTTTCTGCAATGTAGCTGTACTACTACATTCAAGAAGTGACACATGTTTTTTGTTTACGTTTATTTGTATTAGTTTCGAATAACTCAAGTGTTTTAAGGTTATTGTGTGTGATGATATCGACATCCTGGTTTGTACTCTCACCTGCAACAAGATGGAGAGAATGCAAAGTATCATATCCTTCTAAAGAATACGGTGTTGACGTAGTTCTATATCGCTTGTCGCAGGTACATGTGCAAGACAATGACTGATAGAAAGGGGAAAGTGTAGACTTCTTGGTCAGGGTTAATTGGATTTATGGTATTGTAGCGATATAGAATAGTAGTATTTCTTGTTTATTGGAATCGATCGTCCCATCTGGATAGCAGTTTCAACGAGTGCACTAATAAACGCTTCTAAAGAACACTGGAACCATGTTTGTGTTCCAATTATTGACAGAAACTGGTATTCCAAAATGCACACGCCAATTCGACACCCTTCTTACCAATGGTGCCTTGAGTGCTCTACTGCTCTTGAAATTCCAGGTGAATGAATTCAGACTTCAGTTTTTACACTGAGTGATCAAAGTAGTCCTTATCTTTGGTCAGTTAACTAGTGTCATAAAAAGTAGAATGTCTTGAAGTTATTCCTGATGGGGATACTTGTTATTCCATAGTATTGTTTCCATAGCGCAACTTGTTAAATATCATAGAGTAGAAGATACTGAAGAAGTAGAATATCCTTCATAGTTTTCGTTTCGATGATGCATTTCAATAGCCTAAAAGTCCAAATACTTGTGGAGTAGTTGGAAAAAATGCGTATACAACCTACATGTATATATGCAAGTCCTTGTGTTCTCAAGAGCAAAGCTGGTAAATCAATTATGCAAAATCCATTAAATGTGACCTTTTGCCACAAGACAAGTTTAAATTTTTGGTATGTTAAATTAAAATATGCAAGATTTATTATCAGTTTCGTACATGTCACCATCTAACTCCCTAGATTGTATGTAACTTATTATTAAGTGACCTAATGACGACGGATCTTGAATTTCTTGACAGTCTTGTAACGGTAGCCATCATCGGCCAAAATGTTTTCGTTTTGTTCAATGGGAGCCAAGTATTCGTTGGTTATAACTGGGATATCAGCAACAGCTGGTGCTGGTAAGACCTGGGGTGGCAAATATTCACCACTGGGAAGTTCGCTTACATCACGACGGTGACGAAGGCGGAGCTTGCGGACTGTCTTGTAACGGTATCCATCATCAGCCAAGACACCGGAAGCAACCTGAGCGACCTCAGCTACTGGAGCAATTGGAGCCAAGTATTCGTTGGATGGAGCCTCGACAGCGAGTTCCTGAACAGGGGGCAAGTATTCTGAGTTGACGAGTTCATTGACATCACGACGGTGACGAAGGCGGAGCTTGCGGACAGTCTTGTAACGGTATCCATCATCAGCCAAGACACCGGAAGCAACCTGTGCGACCTCAGCTACTGGAGCAATTGGAGCCAAGTATTCGTTGGATGGAGCCTCGACAGCGAGTTCCTGAACAGGGGGCAAGTATTCTGAGTTGACGAGTTCGTTGACATCACGACGGTGACGGAGGCGGAGCTTGCGGACTGTCTTGTAACGGTATCCATCATCAGCCAAGACACCGGAAGCAACCTGAGCGACCTCAGCTACTGGAGCAATTGGAGCCAAGTATTCGTTGGATGGAGCCTCGACAGCGAGTTCCTGAACAGGGGGCAGGTATTCTGAGTTGACGAGTTCGTTGACATCACGACGGTGACGGAGGCGGAGCTTGCGGACTGTCTTGTAACGGTATCCATCATCAGCCAAGACACCGGAAGCAACCTGAGCGACCTCAGCTACTGGAGCAATTGGAGCCAAGTATTCGTTGGATGGAGCCTCGACAGCGAGTTCCTGAACAGGGGGCAGGTATTCTGAGTTGACGAGCTCGTTGACATCACGACGGTGACGGAGGCGGAGCTTGCGGACTGTCTTGTAACGGTATCCATCATCAGCCAAGACACCGGAAGCAACCTGAGCGACTTCAGCTACGGGAGCAATTGGAGCCAAGTATTCGTTGGATGGAGCCTCGACAGCGAGTTCCTGAACAGGGGGCAAGTATTCTGAGTTGACGAGTTCGTTGACATCACGACGGTGACGGAGGCGGAGCTTGCGGACAGTCTTGTAACGGTATCCATCATCAGCCAAGACACCGGAAGCGACTTGAGCGACTTCAGCTACTGGAGCAATTGGAGCCAAGTATTCATTGGATGGAGCTTCAACAGCGAGCTCTTGAACAGGGGGCAAGTATTCCGCGTTGACAAGTTCACCAACATCACGACGATGGCGAGCACGGAAGCGCCTCACTGTCTTGTAGCGATATCCTCCATCAGAAAGTAAGTTAGAAGGTTCTTCTAAAGTTTCAATCTCTTCAATAGCGGCCAAGCTGTCCTGTGGAACTTGATATTCGCTGGCATACTGTGCGTATGCTGTTGCCACAAAGGCTAATCCAAAAATTACGAAGAGTTTCTGCAAACGAAAAAGAAGAATTGGTTAATCCTTGTCTCTCTTAATCTCCTTACAATGACTTGTTACCATTTTATTTGAACTTATTAATCGCTTTGTAGAGTAAGCGATCGAATGATACCCAATTCTTTCCAAGCCATCATATTTATACAATTCTCGGACTCCCAGCATAACACCTCGATGTGTGGTCAATGCCATCATCTAATTTGTGCGACTCAACGGCAAAAAGCAGAAAATAGGTAGAAACACTTTAAGCCAACACTTGTTAGTGTGTAGGCCAAAGCTGCTGCCTGCGGTTGGAGGGGTTCGGCAGAAGTACATACTTCCGCTCTAACATTATTGTCTACAACAATGTGTGTGCCACGATGCTGAACCTCCAAAACACGGACGACTTCCAGTGCCAAATGGAAATCTTTATGAATACTGAATTCCCAAAAGGTTTGTATATTTCCATAAAATAGTTATGAACATGTGATGAGGCGTTGCAATTAAGTCGGCTGCTGCCAAATTATCTGAATGTCTTATTTAGGCTTTGTATTGTGACGGAATTCGTTGTTGTTGTTCCGTATTGATCGCAGTTCGATCGGCCACATGTGGATGTTTTATGCTTGTCGTACAATTTATCATCGAAATGATATACAAACAAGAGTATAATTAATCGACAAATCAATGAAGAGAAGAGGCAATAAAGCTGTATCTGGATGACAGAAAGAGTTCAACAGGTTTTGCCATAAAGCAGAGGACTTTCGAGACATGACATTAAGATATGTTAAGAGTGCCAACGTGTGGTCAGATGACGTGGTTCCTCAAAACACCTGTTTGGAGTATGTGAGTGATGAAGAGATACTATGTGTTCAAACTACTGAGACTCGAGGGGTTAAGCAAATAAAATTATCTATATAAGGTTGAAGACTGTGAAGTCATGTTTTAGTCTTCCTTTTTGCTTTATTTGGGGGCAATAACACTTCTCTTTCATAGGTCCCCTTTCGTGGTAGTGGAAAAGTACTTAAGAGGTCTTAGTGGTTATGGAACAGATGATAATCATGAATAATAATCAAACCGCCTTTCGCTTAAAGTCATCTTCACTAAAAATTAGAAACGAAGTTTCCTTAATGTTTGATCGAATCAGATTGAATGCATTAATTTAATTTGAATTTTTATTTGTAGCACTTGATTTTTAGGAGTTATCGTGTGAAGATAAATCACTAGCACATGAAAACAGGTTCTAAGCTCTTGACATGTGTTAAACATAAGGAACTTCTTCAATGTGTCCAACATTTTTTGAATTGCCCTAATGTCTCGGAATTTAAAAAATGTAAGACTTGTGTGGGTTTAGATTACTTTTGCATTTTTAGCGTATATAATTGCAGTTTTTTTTAACAGGTTAGTGTTTGTGACGGAATACGATACAAGAGCAAGACGCTATTAGGCATAGAATTAATTGAATGCCATGTGTTAAATTTTGTACCATTACGTAATAATAAACATTATTGTGATTTTTTGAGTACACGTTTTTCTTGAGTCTCTTTTAATTTACTGATACGAGTATTTTAGAAACAGATGTTATTTTTTTTAGAAAATATGCCCATGTCTGGCCCCTGAATATTACTGCGCAATGAGAAGTAGGTCCTAAGCGAAACTGACGGCGAGTTATAAAATGAGCAAATTCACAATTTAAAAATGTTAAGAAAGATAGTAAAGGAAAGCACTGTATTGTTTTGAGCTTGACACTAATGTACAAATATATATAGGTACAGTCAAAACAGTTTAAAAAAAAAAATATAATATTTAGAAAAATGCATGAAATCTTTATTTGAATCGATAGTACGGTCCATATAATTTAATGTTTGAAGATTATTTTATGCAAATGTTGACCTTGACTGCGCCTCAAATGGTGCAATTTTAGCATACTATTTCCAACATTTCAGCCGGTATCTCACGAATAAATGCTTCAATGTTGTCTTCCAATGCGTCAATTGAACCGGGCTTGTCTGTATGGACATGAGCTTTAACATAGCCCCACAAAAAATAGTCTAAAGGCGTTAAGTCGACGATCTAGGCGACCAAATGTGAACGTGAAATAAAATGTTCCCCGAACTCGCCTCCCAATAAGTCCATTGTTGTGCGTGCTGTGTGGCATGTGGCACCGTCTTGTTGAAACCACATGTCATGCAAGTCAAGCTCTTGCATTTTGGGCAAAAAAAGTTGGATATCATCTCACCATTCACAGTTATGTTACGATTCGCATCATCTTTGAAGAAGTACGGTCCAATGATGCCACCAGCCCATAAACCGCACCAAACTGTGACTTTTTCTGGATGCATTGGTAGCTCTGGCTAATATTCACTCCAAAATCGACAATTCTGCTTATTTACGTACCCGTTGAGCCAAAAATGAGCTTCGTCTAAACTGACCATAAAATTTAAGAAGCGCGCGATGAACTTTCTTAACAGAGCACACATTTTGATAATAAAATTCAATAATTTGCAAGCGTTGTTCGTTTCTAAGACGATTCATGGTTAAATTATAGACCAAACTGAAGATGTTTGATAGTGAAACAAAACACTAAACGTGCGTCAGCTGTTTAAACCAGTGTTGCCAAAAAGAAAATAGCTAAAAAATCACCCTTTAGGAGCTGTTTGGAAACAAGGATACAATTTTATTTCATGTGAAAAGCTTAGAAATTAAAAAAGAAATATTTCAATTTTCAAGCTTATGGTTCTCCAGTTAAGTTTACGAATGCAAATTGTTAGTTTTTTTTGGCTTGCAATTGTGTACAGTTTGAATTCTATACATGTCTCTAGAATAGTAACGAATATCTCAGGTATTTTCCATGTTTCAGGTTTCAATATTATACATATTGTGAATTGACTGAGATCTGACAGTGGCAGGGATGGATTTTGATGAAGAGCAAAATGTTCCCTTTACTAGGTTAGTTCCTAACGTCAATTTTCAGGACACAATAGAGCTTTTGAAACTTCCATCGGCAACCTGTATCAGAGAAGTCTGGAACTCTGATAATGTTTCTGCTGATCTCCAATCAATTGAAGGCGATTACAACCGCAACGCAACTGGCGCCGGTGAAGTTGGATTTTGGAAAGACATTTCCACAATTACATTTGCAAACGGTTTGTTGATTTGGGCTCAACGGAATATCGTTTCAACTTCGGAAATAATTTCAGTCCAAATTGTGGATCGAATATTTAAGGTCTTGGCACACAAAAGGCAAAGGCAGCAAACCATATCTGATTTCTTCCAATCGAAGTGAAATAACGTTTTCTAAAACTGTACACTTAAATAAGTATGTAGGTAAATATTTATTTTTTTCTTTTTTTTAAATAACCCCCTGAACATCTAAGTCTATTGTGAAGTTATTTAAGTTGTTTTGGTAATATGAGATGTGTTTCGGAACATTGCTAAAAGTTATAATTCGAATCTCAGTTTAGTTCGTTAGTAGTTCGAAAATTTCGACGTGCGTCGCTTTTAAAAGATTCCGTGTGTCCATAGAATTTCTTACGAATTTGAAATTTCCGAAATCATTGGAGGCTATAAAATAAAATACAAATTCTCACTGTCTTATAGTTGATTTGACGTTATTTTTTATTAAGAGACAGTACTGCTCTTTATGTTTGAGAGAACAATTTCCTTCCTTGCAGTCATATTTTGTTCAACTCTCTGAGAGTCGTAACTGTACATAGTTTATGATGATGCGTAAATAGTTATTTTCACCAAAAAAAAAAAAAAAAAAAAGGGTCTAGTACAATGAAGGAGTACAATGAAGAATTTTTAAGAATCCACTGCCCAATTGAAGGCAGCATTATATCAGTCCACACCATCACCCTGTATTGCCCCGACGCACAGTGGGACGATCCATAGCAATAATTAAAAAATCAACTATTTTAGCGGTACTTTTGAGTGATTGGTAAGTCATCTTAAATATACATATTCCCTAACTGCATTAAACATTTTTGTATTTGTCAACTGGTGCCATAGTTATAGAGCATTAAACATTGCCTAGTTTAAATATTTTTTCCTAAGCCTGGACCAATGACGGAAATGCTGCGCGACGATTTTTCAAATCCCGAATTGACGGGAATCCGCAACTGCGGAATGATTGTAAGGACAATAAATAAAAATAGATACAAAAAATATGTATCTTTCCAAATACAATTGGTACTACGTACCTAGCAGCGTCCATAAGCTTCTGATTCATGGGAGATATAATATCATTTAAGATATCATTTTTTAGACCACTGGAATGCTCCAGAACCAGTACAATGATTGATTTAATAAATCACTTGTTAATAACATCAGATACGTATATTTCAAATATACGTTCCAAAAGCACGCATATGTCTAAGGTTGACCCAGACATTGATCAGTACATCCATAAAAACGATTTGGAAGTGTTAATATTACCACTGAATATAAACGCGATGGTGATTAATTTTTAATAATCAATTTTTTCTATAGCTTGTACGGGCAACTAGTACCGTGTATTAATGTACCGTTTATGTTAAAACACAGATATTTATGTAATAAATAGTTATTTGAAAAATCTCGAAGTTCCATTCATAAACACACGAGATATTAGTTTTGCCGATTTTCCCATACACTCGTCCCACTGTGCCACGTAATGCTCAACATAATGATGAAACCAATAGTGCATACAATATACTGCCTGTCGCTGCCAATAGTAACGGGAGCAAACCATTTTCAATAAACTGATGATAAACGCTTAAGTTCAAAGAATATTTCCAAAAAATGCTTCTTTAAATGAAATTAATTGAAATATTAAATGTGTGAATATTGACAATTTATATTGGCCGCTGCTGCTGCGCAGTTCACAAAAGACATACACCTAGTCACAAAAATCTGCATAATAATAATAATATGGGTGGCACTGCGCAGAAGGCCTAGCTTCTCACCAACCACCCGTGTTGTGCATGCTATTGTTCTATCAAAAGTGAAAGGAACCTACAGTATTGTGCCGACTTCGAATGGTCAAGCTTGAGAAACTTTTTTCTAGACAGTTGTTACTCTTTGAGCATTGTCAGTGACTGGAAAGAGGTGGTGCACTGAAAATTATTTTTGGCCGGGCATCGAACCCGGGCAGTGAGTTTCAGTTGCGTAGGGGTCGACGCACATACCTACAACGACACGACCGCCACAAAAATTTGCATACGATGTGGAATTTCTTGATTATTCTCTTGACATAAGAGAAAGTGAGCCTTTTTGGAAATCTACAATTTTTTTTGTATTGTCATATTTATCAACAACCTAATCATTGTTTCATTTGCTTCCGCAACCTAACTAAAGAAGAATAACTGAAATGTAATAAGGGGTGGTTAAATTAAGGGCTGATGTTGAATGTGAACCACACCTAAACGTCAAGTTTTTTTCTGCATTTCATTTGACATTTCTCAATTTCAGACTAACTCAATGTAAACCATGGAAAGACACACAATCGAGCAACGCGTTAAAGTTATTCAGGCTTATTATGAAAATTGGCGTTCAAATCAAAATACATGTCATGCACTTTGTGATTTTTTCGGTCAATTTAATCGTCCAAATGTGCGTACAATCGGAAAAATCGAGCAAACCGTGTCTGTAAGAGATGTGAAAACACCAGTACATGCTCGTACAGCTCTTACTGCAGAAAATATTGCTGCTGTTCGCGATAGTGTGGCTGAAGAGCCGTCCACCTCAACTCGTCGTCGTGCCCAACAATTGCACCTCTCACGCTCGTCGTTGTTGAACATTATGCATAAAGACCTGATTTACACGCTTACAAGGTGCAATTGACTCAAGAACTAAAGCCTCTTGACCATTTCAAGCGTCGTCAATGGTCAGAATGGTGGCCACTTGACACACAGCTAACGAAACAATGGCTCTTTTGCGCGACAAATTCAATAGCCGTGTTATCTCACGTGGTGGCGTGGTGTCATCGTTGGATTTTTTTCTTTGGAATTATTTGAAAGAAAAGGTATACGTCGATAAGCCAGAAATAATTCAAGAGCTAAAGGATGAGATAGTTCGGCACATTAACGGCATAGAACCTTAATTATGCTTCAGCGTCATCGAAAATTTGGACCATCGGATGGAGGTGTGCCACCGAGGTCGCGGCGTCCATTTGGCCGATATTTTGTTCCATACATAATGTAACCATACTAATATTATCATAATAAAAATAAATGACAATAATTTCCTAAATAATTTGTGTTTTAGAATTTTCGGACTTGATGTACATCAATTACATAATTATAGACATATTCATACATTTTGAATCCTACTTCAAGTCGAGTTTTAGTTGGATTGAACACCCTTCAATGTCTGTCTGCGATTAATCCTACATAAGTCTTGAACTCATTTAAGACATGACTCTTGCGTTTTGTCCACAGCTCCAATTTTTTTTCATTGGGATGTGGATCATAACTGCCACTCTGATCAATACAGATTACAATGGACCTAGGTATTAGAACATTCCGAAAGCCACTCTGTCCTACCTACTTACCGTAAAATAGGGTGGCAAGCAATACTTTTTTTTGCTTTGGCTGTATTTAATGAACTTCCTAACGTAACTTCATCGTGAGCACACATGAGTCACGGCTTATATTTGCGATGGTTGCCTCTCAATTTTAGGCAAAAAATGCCTTGTTTCAAGCCACCCATCGATTTACAACTCAACCGTCATTTTACTATTTATTTATTTTATATTGACTTGATCATCAAAGATCTCAAATGATAAAATGTTTTTTGCCAATAATAATTAAAAATTGATTTTGATCTTACTATTGCAGGAAAAATCAGAAAACACGTGAGGGATTTTTTTAATGGTGGCATATGATATTTTATGCTACGTTCCCCCGAACCAAGTCCTCCAGTTCCAACCTGTTCCGTTGAACTTTTAATGAAACCTCAAGAGCCTGCCAAAACAAACGTCATTCGCTAATGGCCGTCAGATCATCTGTCTCTTGACAGGAAATACCAGTTTGAGAGCACAAAATTCACCAAAATAAACTCAAGTCCGCCCTGTAAGCTCGATTTGACAACCGCTCACTGACGGATTAATTCAAGGACGCTGCAACTAAGTTTCGAGGAAATCGCGAGGTTTCTGTACCCTGAAAATGTATGGCGAAAACTGGTAGGTTTGTCGAAATTTGACGAAACCTCGCGTCTCGTTCGGTGGATGTGACAGCCCCTTAGTTGAAGTTGAAGTTTTGGAATGGGTACTTCTCCATGAAGTTCCGTTTTGGGATAAAGTTGAAGAAAGTCTATTATGAGAAAGACAAGCGGTAATGATAGCAGTCAAGCTTTCGATGAATTTGCGTACGTAAAATGTTACTTAAGGCCACTTAAGGAAAAATCGAGATGAAATTTTTTTATTTGTTAAAATCTTTTAATATTTTCTGAACATTCGGCAAGCGCGAAATGCATTATGAAATGGACAAAGTTAACAAATATGTTGACAGCCGGATTTTATTGGTAACTTCGACATCTGCTTGATATTGGTTAAATTCAAAAAAATCATCACTATTGGTAGTTGTATATTGTGCCAACCTTTAAAGGGTATAGCTGAAACTATCTCCCAATAAACCTGTAATAAATAAGGTTTTCATTAGAGGAAGACCATTGATGAACTGTTTAGTCACCCCTGAAGTAGACCTAAGATAACAAATGAAAATGCCAAACAAAGTATATCGCTAAAGTGGCGAAAGCTACAAATAGTAAAGCGGAGACCGCGCGGAAATCTTCGCCATAATCACTCAGTGATCTGATAACCACTGAACCTTCATATTAATGAATGTTGTTATTAAATAATATCAAACAACTTCAGAAAATGACAGGTATGCACTGCAGGAAGGTTAATACCTACAAGTCAAGTATTTTAAGCACAGGTATGGGTTCAAACAAACTTGTCAAATGATTGTTATTTCGAAGAGGTAAACCTCTTTTCACAATAACGCCTTATTGTTGGTTTGATCCCAACACTGACAATGAATTCATGCTCGGCGAATGACAATAATGCAAATCCTCGAATGTACCACTGACACATTAATATTATAAGCGGATCACACTATAATCTAACTGATACCTAAAAGAGTGCGTGTTAAGTGGTTCAATAGAAACAAATCTCTAAACAGATTAGCGGAACGAAATGAATTACAACTAAACGAGTTTTGACATAAAGCTCAGTATTCAGAGTTTGTACGGTTTATTTCATATCATTAACCGAAGGTTTAATGACGGCGTTTGGTTTTCTTGACTGTCTTGTAGCGGTAACCATCATCAGCAAGAACTCCGGACAGTACGGTTGATGTAAATTGCGGGTTCTCAATTGGGCTAAGGTACTGGGAAGATGGGATAGCTACTGGAATCTGCTGAATGGGTTGTTGGATAGCAACCTGTGGCAATGAAACTTGCTGTTGAACGGGTGGCAAATATTGTACAGAGGGGAGTTCGCTGACATCACGACGGTGACGGAGACGGTAACGTTTCACGGTCTTGTAACGGTATCCATCATCAGCAAGGACTCCGGATGAAACTTGAGCAACTTCAGCAGCTGGGGCAATTGGGGCCAAGTATTCGTTGGATGGAACACTGATGCTGGAGACTTGTTGGATTGGAGCTGGGGCAGCGTATGAAACTTGTTGAACTGGAGCTGGGGCAGCGTATGACACTTGTTGTTGAACTGGTGGCAAATACTCGGAAGATGGGAGCTCGTTCACATCACGACGATGGCGAAGACGGTAACGTTTCACGGTCTTGTAACGGTATCCATCATCAGCAAGGACTCCGGATGAAACTTGAGCAACTTCAGCAGCTGGGGCAATTGGGGCCAAGTATTCGTTAGATGGAACACTGATGCTGGAGACTTGTTGGATTGGAGCTGGGGCAGCGTATGAAACTTGTTGCACTGGAGCTGGGGCAGCGTATGACACTTGTTGTTGAACAGGTGGCAAATACTCGGAAGATGGGAGCTCGTTCACATCACGACGATGGCGAAGACGGTAACGTTTCACGGTCTTGTAACGGTATCCATCATCAGCAAGGACTCCGGATGAAACTTGAGCAACTTCAGCAGCTGGGGCAATTGGGGCCAAGTATTCGTTGGATGGAACACTGATGCTGGAGACTTGTTGGATTGGAGCTGGGGCAGCGTATGAAACTTGTAGAACTGGAGCTGGGGCAGCATATGACACTTGTTGTTGAACAGGTGGCAAATACTCGGAAGATGGGAGCTCGTTCACATCACGACGATGGCGAAGACGATAACGTTTCACGGTCTTGTAACGGTATCCATCATCAGCAAGGACTCCGGATGAAACTTGAGCAACTTCAGCAGCTGGGGCAATTGGGGCCAAGTATTCATTGGATGGAACACTGATGCTGGAGACTTGTTGGATTGGAGCTGGGGCAGCGTATGAGACTTGTTGAACTGGAGCTGGGGCAGCGTATGACACTTGTTGTTGAACAGGTGGCAAATACTCGGAAGATGGGAGCTCGTTCACATCACGACGATGGCGAAGACGATAACGTTTCACGGTCTTGTAACGGTATCCATCATCAGCAAGGACTCCGGATGAAACTTGAGCAACTTCAGCAGCTGGGGCAATGGGGGCCAAGTATTCGTTGGATGGAACACTGATGCTGGAGACTTGTTGGATTGGAGCTGGGGCAGCGTATGAAACTTGTTGCACTGGAGCTGGGGCAGCGTATGACACTTGTTGTTGAACTGGTGGCAAATATTCGGAAGATGGGAGTTCGTTCACATCACGACGTTGACGGTGTACTCGAAGACGTCTTACGGTCTTGTAACGGTATCCATCATCAGCAAGAAGTCCAGAAACGCCAGAGATTCCCGAAAAACCAGATATACCGGAAAGTCCATTATCGATGGTCTCGATTTCTTGGACTGGAGGCAAGTACTCAACTGAAGGTAAGACCTCAGCTACGGCAAATGCCACGACTAGGGTGAGTCCCAGTATAACGATTTTCTGAAAGGAAATTAAATTAGTCAACTGACTTAAATGATTTTGAGTTACTCAAGTTCTACCATTTTAACGTTCGACAATATTCCAACCGAACGACGAAAGGGGTATTGATACCTTTCACACTCTCATTCATCCTATTTATACTAAACCACCCCACATTAAGACTATTAACAACGCCAAAAGTTGTTTGCAGAATATCTTAAAGAATATTGAAGGTCAATGAGTTTTTTCTAGTGTCTGTATCTTGTGGTTCTTAGTGGATCATCTAGACCTTCCGGTTTTTCATAGATTTGTGGACACAGTGCATTTTGATTGGTACGCGTCTTCCAACATAATGTATCTGAGAGTATGTGTGTCTTTCCAACATAATGTATCTGAGAGTATGCGTGTCTGTCATACTGGTTGTGCTAATAAACACGACACTTTCCTAATGGCTTCTTCTAGATTATAACTCATGATTTCAAAATTAGAGACTTCCTTATTTGGACGTTTCTGCCTCAGTTGCCCAGTAAGCAATTTAATTTATGCAACAGGTGCAGAAATATTTCTTGAGATAATCGAAAGCTATTTGAGCACCGCAATCATTTCAGAACAGCATCGAGCACATCATCTTCATATGCCCACCATGGAAAGTCATTAAAAAGAAATCAAAAGTTCAAAGCAATGCCAGCGGGCAACATGATGGAAGATCAAGGTCAAGATCGTACGAAGTGAGACAGAGTCGGATTGGTTTAGTGGTTAGTCGGTGTTTTGTCTTCGTCAGATTCTTCTCTACACAATTTCACTTGACGGTATGAATTGGTTTGCTATTAACTTGAAATGTGTGTTCTTTTGAAATTACCGCAAAATGCATTGTCATTGCATTTTAAATGGTTGTTCGTGGAAGTGGTTCTTCATTTTGAATTGTAACATTGTATAATTGTATATTGGCGATGAGTGTTTTCATTGCTTCTAGTGTTTATTTAGTATGGTCTAATTTACTAATATGCCGCATCATGGCTCATCATATTATTTTTAAATACACTTCTTCTGCCTTTCCATTCAAAATATATGAAAATGTGTAATAATAGGAGTGTTTTTTTCCTTTTTATTTTCATGTTTGGAACATGGGTATGCGTTCGAATGTAATCCTACACCTAGAGGTGGAGAACTAGCGATAGTCCCTGCCATCGATAATAATCGATAGTTTGTGCAAGACTAATGATAATTATTGATAGTTTATTTTTTTTTATTATAACTATTACACATTTTCTTGAAAATTTGAAAGTTTTTAGTTGTTTGCGCACTTGTAAAAAATATCCACCACATTTTTGGTTTGCTTCTTGAGCGTCTTTCGTTAACTAATGGACCCCTTCACTGAAAGTCCTCTCAGGCCCAAGCGAAGATTCTGGAACAATTCAAACTTTTTGGAGGGCGTGTGCATGAATTGATATACTCGTACAGTATAAACTCGGTTTACGCAACTAATAGAAATTACGGCGGTTGCAATAACCGAGGTTGTTGCACTGGGTCATACTTTTTGGTGACCCAGAAATGGTAGTCAAATGTCTATATTTCAATATAAAAAATTACAATAAAATACAAAACACATCTTGAAACCAAAGGCAATCGTTATCGTTGCACACATTTTTATTTAATAAGAAAACAAAAGGTTAGAAACATACAAAAATATTATGGCTTGTTTTTTAAGAAGTTAGATATTTTAGACTGAATTTTTTGCTATTCAATATTTTTCAAAACTGCCCTCTCTTTTGTTTTTTTGTAGAGTTAAAAGGTCGTCTATTGGAATGTTGTTCTCTTCGGCCCACTGTAAGCACATGTTGATGGATCGACTGGAAACTTCTGTTTTAACTTTTGATAAAGTGGGGGCCGGGGCAGCTTCACCTTCACTTTCATTTGTGCTTCCAATTCTTGCAGGATTCTTACAATATGCAGAGGACCCAACGTATTCGTGAAGCCAATCAGTGATATCTTCAATCGAGTTGCAAATATTGGGAACAATATCATTAAGCAGATTGGAAGCGGATGAAATCAATTATTTTTTCCTGAAGACATTTGTAGACAGTGTAGATAATGGAAGGTCGTCCAATTACTCTTGGTTGGCATTAAAATATTCCAACATTTCTTGGTAGTATCAGGTCAGTCTACTTTTCCCCATGCATTTGCTAGTAAACAAATTGCATCCCTTAAGTTGAACGCTTTTATTTTTGTTACCAAATCAATGCCCTCACTGGCAACTAAGTGCGCCAATAAACATTTTTTGTAGTGGAGCTTTGTAATGTTAATAACATTTTGATCCATCGGCTTAAGAATTGCAGTGCAATTTGCTGGAAACATCATAATTGTTATCAGTCCATTATCCCTTTGCAGTTCATTTACTTTAGGATGACACGGGGCATTGTCCAAA
This sequence comes from Eristalis tenax, assembly GCA_905231855.2. NCBI lineage: Eukaryota > Metazoa > Arthropoda > Insecta > Diptera > Syrphidae > Eristalis > Eristalis tenax. The sequence continues at coordinate 101,281,643 of HG993124.1, read as the reverse complement.
AGCAGTAGTGCCTATATTCTCTAGTCCCTTTGATTTGAAAAAATTTCTTACCTGTAAAGAAAAACTCACTAACGCAAACAGTACAATTTGTATTCTTTTTCGTACATCGGGAACAAACACGTGGTGGAACCATTGTTCGAGTAAAAGCAATGTCATCCATGCATTTTTATTTGCTTTATGAGTAACAGGCTCGTTCTCAAAATGTTTGGCTGCGTTACCAATGACAAACAGGTTTACCTTGTGCATCCCTGATGCATTTGTGACCGAAAGGAATGTTACTCTTTCCTTGCTTACTTTTCGACCTGGCGCTGACGAATCATTAAAAGTAACAAGTATTTTGTTTGGCGGTTAATTTAAGTTCCTTTATTTTTTGTTGAAATTACATTACGAACGGTTTAACAAGTCCACATTTATTGGACAACTTTTCGCCACAAATTCTTAACACTCGAATACCATGTCGTTTTTTTGATTTTGCAATCCATCCGTTGCTAACGTGAAATGATGGTTGTTCCCTTATTTCGTTGTGCAATTGAATTGCCTTTGATTTCATAATTTCATTAGAAAGCGAAATATGTTTAGCTCTTTGCTTTTGAAACCATCCATAAACGCCTTTTCCATCTGTGGATATTGAGAAGTCTTAAGTGTAACGCGTTTTCCTGGCCCAGATTCAGCTCTCGCCACAAATTGTCTAAGACTGTTTCCCTTTGATTTTATCCGGCTAATTGTTGACTTGTAGTAACTTTACTGAAACACCCTTATCAACTTCGGATAAAATTTCACTTCCTTTTTTAATAGATAATTTAGTAATATTTCTTGTAACACACATCCTGAACGAATTTCGCGTAGGAACTAATGAAAGTGGAACACATCTAAGGAAACACACTTGGATGTGTAAATATATTTACAAAGAATTCTGTCTAGACCCACACGAAACTAAATTGCTGTAAAATAACGACAGACGGAACCAACCAAAAGGAGAACATACAAATAGAAAACAGATGAACAAGTTGCACTGATCGAGGTAACCTTTTTGAAAAGTTGCACTTATAGAGTCAATACGAGCTACGGCTTTAGTGTTGCTAAAATCGAGGAGTTGCGCGAATCGAGGGTTGCGTTAACCGAGTTCGTACTGTAATTTTCTTTTACAGAGAATTTGTCTGGAAAGAATTAGGGTGAAATCGTTATTAATCAGAGAGTTTGCTTGTATTTCTTGTATTAAAGATTTCTTGAACGAATTCCATACGAGCCAATTGGCATCTATTTTATCTACCTTTATGCATCTCTTGGTTTATTTTTTCTTGCTCGGAAACTTTGTATGCGCATCTTTCATATATGACAATTAGATAATACATGCTTATAATATGCATACATAATTTTTTATTGAACTTTCTTGAACCAGAAACTCACCCAGTATTTTATTTAAAAAAAGAACAAAAAAGCACCGAGTAAATCCGGTGAAAACCCGATTTATTTTACAAATTATTTTTATATTATGCTCCTTATTTTACTAACGCTATCGTTCTCAGACGGAACAAGGTAGTACTAGAGTACTAATTTACGCCGTGTCTGATTAGTATTCCATGTGACAGAATTCCAGTATTTAGTGAAATGTGCTGTTTTTTAGTCAAACCTGATCCGTAGTAGTTGCCTTCGACCTACGTCACTACCTACGCCATAACTAGTTTTTAACAAATTAGGGTCTTTCAATGATATTCATTTTATGTCAACCATATTAATGTAATTCACACGTTAGATTGGTATGCATGTAGATTAGAATTACGTCCTCCCACAAATAAGCAGATTATAAAGGGTGATTTTTAGCTATTATCTTTTTGGCAACACTGGTTTAAACAGCTGACGCACGTTTCGTGTTTTGTTTCACTGTCAAACATCTTCAGGTTGGTCCATAATTCAACCATGAATCGTCTTACAAACGAACAAAGCTTGCAAATTATTGAATTTTATTATGACAATGCGTGCTCTGTTAAGTAAGTTCATCGCGACATCACATGTGTTCAGCGACGAAGCCCGTTTTTGGCTCAAAGGGTACGTAAATAAGCAGAATTGTCGATTTTGATACCAATACATCCAGAAAAAGTCACAGTTTGGTGCGGTTTATGGGCTGGTGGCATCATTGGACCGTACTTCTTCAAAGATGATGCGAATCGTAACGTAACTGTGAATGGTGAGCGTTACCCATTTGATGATACCCATTTTTTTTTTGCCCAAAATGCAAGAGCTTGACTTGCATGACATGTAGTTTTAACAAGACGGTGCCACATGCCACATGCCACACAGCACGCGCAACAATGGACTTATTGAGAGGCGAGTTCGGTGAACATTTTATTTCACGTTCGGGACCGGTCAATTGGCCGACTAGATCGTGCGATTTAACGCCTTTAGACAATTTTGTGTGGGGCTATGTTAAAGCTCATGTCTATACAGACAAGCCCGCTTCAATTGACGCATTGGAAGACAACATTGAAGCATTTATTCGTGAGATACCGGCAGAAATGTTGGAAAGAGTATGCCAAAATTGTACTAAGCGGATGGACCATTTGAGGCGCAGTCAAGGTCAACATTTGCATGAAATAATCATCAAACATTAAATTATATGGACCGTACTATCGATTCAAATAAAGATTTCATGGATTTTTCTGAATTTTATGAGTTTTTTTTGAAAATCTTTCCTATAGCTTTTAAAAAATCACCCTTTACATTGTACCGCGGCCTATTCAACATCTTAATCCATGCAACTTCCACAGAAAATATAAAGTTTTCGTTGGCCAATGGTCTATGATAACAATCATAATGCCATGTTGCGATTCCGTCAGAGATGTAATTGATTTTGATTGAAAATAGTTGTCCCAAGTTTAGGAACATGTTATAATTTATTCCATGGGTAACTCCACACTCCATTTTAGATTCATCTGCATACGATGGGTATGATGGGTACGAATTTCTCGAAGGTTAAAATTGTTCTTAATTCAATATTTAGATTTCAATGAATTAGTGTAGAGTGGAGAGGTCTGTGGCTGTTGATAGGGGTTTCATTTCACATTCTATGACATAATGTTTCATTCTAAAGAATAGGCATGAAAAAACTACCACCTGCTTGCCAAGATCCAGGGTGGCATAAACAGTGGGTTTAACCCAATACTATTGTGAAGTAAAGGCAATGATTATCTCGTTGGTTGGTTCAAAATAAGGAACTTGTAATAATTGATAATTATATCTAAGCCAGCCAATTCAATATCAAACACAGGCTCCTATGCAAGTAAAATTGAGTACTCGTACGTATACGTTACTTTTTATTCTGACACTCGTTACTTTAGTATCATAATTAGTCCTACTTTCATAAAAATTGATTCTTCTGGTTTTGGAACCTCAAATAGGAACGTTGTGTACAATTGAAGAAAGTATTTAGTTAGGCTTGAATGACATCTCCTTTTTTGTTATTGACATGCTATGAACATATAAAATTAACATCTGAATATTTTGCAGGAACAAGCACTCACAATGCAAAATGATTAAATGAAAGATCTCAAAATTCGTACAAAAATTAGCAATACAACAACAACAATAAATCAAAACAAACGTCTCCAAAATATTGGCATTTTCAAGAGTAACGTATACCAAACCAATAGCATAGAAACGTTACTATACCGCATCAATATCAACTGATACCATACCAATAATTCTACACTATACCATGCAAAACAGAACTGAATGAGGATACTAGATACATACCACTGCATCCCACAAACAACATTCTAAATGCGGTCTTCGCATTCAAGAGAGATAAACCGATACCAAACACACAGACCGGAAAGGAATTGGCATCACACCATACCGGTGCGTGATGTGGCACAGCTAAATTCCATTGTGCACACACAATGTCACAAAAGGAATCTGTTAACTACACATCAAGAACTTTATAGAGAAAAAGTATACCAGAAAGGAGCATGCGCAATAGTATTTAGCTGTACTACATCACGAATCGCATCGGTATGGTTTGATGGTACCCTTTCCGTGCTGTGTGTGTATGGTTTGTCTCTCTTGTATGTCTATGCGAGCACACAATATCCTGCAAGTGGGAAAGTAAAGATGTCGGTTGTCTATAGAACATGTAGGCAAAAAAAGTAAAGATATTCATTGAGGAGTAACGTATATGGTACTTTATTCAATATTCGTTACTCAGTAACAAATACATACGCTTTGCGGCAGTACTACTCCAGAATTCATATCCTACCCAGTTCGTAGATACTGAAACTAGCCCCGAATTTTATAGATTACACTGATCCCACATTGCTATTGTTGTCGTACGAAAAGTTAGGCATAAGGGATGAGTAACTAAAGCGAAACCGCAGAAAATATATATGGTGTTCGTCGATTCGACGAAGGATAATCATCTAGGGTTAATAACGAAAGTTGAAACTCTTTTAATCTCCGTAGATGTGTCACGGTTTGGGCATACCGAAACACATTGTAGTCTACACACTAAAGTAATACTTTCAGTTTATAATCTATATCTTTCCGAGCTATATTCATCGCATTATTTACTCGGCTTAGTTGGCAGTTTTAGTGACTCGGTCCAATAATAACTGTTCGAAATTTCGCATTGAGTTGATCCAAAGTGGTTAGGTTTTCGGCATAGGCTAGGTACATAGTAGCCACAGAGAAAATAATTGAATGTTGTCAGGTCGAGTGATCGCGGCGGCCAAATTGCGGGCACGCGTCGTGAGCTAATCTAGTCGCAGAATTTTCCTTCACAACTCGGAGACTGAAGCGTAGCGCAGCTACAAAGCTTTGATGATGTTATTTTATATGATGCATGCAGAATTCAGATATTATCTGCATGCTTACGAAAAAACTGGATGACCATTTAACTAGATCACAGGCTGGCAGTCACCACTTTACAAACGAAAATGTCTTCTAAATGTTTGGTCTTGGATTAAAATTATTTATTAAATAACAATATATACACCCTCACAAAATTATTCGTACAAAGCCTATACAGCTGAATATTATAAAATAAAAAAAGTATCCGTAGTTCGAAAAAATGCTTTTAATTCATATCTTTTTTCAATTTATGCATACAAAATTATTCAAAAAACGGAAGCAAAAACTTAAGTAATTAATGATTTAGAAAAGAAAAAAAAGTTGTTAATGTCAATTCTAACTAACACAAAATTATTCATACAAGAATACAAGAAAAAGGTAGAAATGGAAGAATTGTGCAATATTTTGTTAAACTAGTAGCTAGTTGCACCTCCTTTGGCTTTTATAATTGCCTGCAAGCGTCTAGGCATACTAACAACCAGTTTTTTTTTATAATTTTGGGGCTAATTATTTCCCTGCTGAAGAACTTCCTTAGCGTTGTTTTTGCTTAAGATTTTTTTCCATCAGCTCTGTATTTGGCTGCCGCCGTACCTTTTGCTTCCCGTCGTTTCCAACGAGGTTAAATTTACTTTCGTCAGAAAAAATAACCGTTTTCCAGAACTCTGACGTCTTACCCACATGTTATTTTGCAAAGTCAAGTCTTTCTTTCTTGTTTACTTTCGATATGAATGGTTTTCTAAACGGCAGTTCTGCCGTTCAAATTATGTGATCGAAGATCACGTCTTACGGTTTCAACAGATAGAGGCTTGTTTATAATATTGGACATTTCTGTGGACAAAGATCTGACAGGGGTCTTAGGATTTTTTTCAATTTGTGATATTATATACCTTTCATTGGCCTCAGATAATATTCGTTTTCGCCCTTTCCCGTCCATATATTTCAATGTCCCCTCATATCTGTACCTATTTACAATATCTCCTACGACCGTGTGTGATCTACCGACAACATCACAGACTTCTCTGTACGTTTTGCGTTTCACTTTTTTTCTCACATTTTTTCAAATTTTGAAATAAAATGTTTGTTGTTTATAAAATTCGACAAACCAACGCGATACAATTAAATTTTTGCAAAACAACTGTACCTTATTCCATCCTCACGGTGATCAAATTTTTGTACGAATAATTTTGTGTCTGCCCTTCTCTGTGTCGTAGCACAAAAACATCAGTAACTTACCGTTATTTTTCATCTTACACGATGTTCTGTGCAAAGAAATACGATTTAAAGAAATGGATATGTTTTTTCCGAATAATTTTGTGAGGATGTGTATATATAACGTATATAATTTATTTAAACAGTGGAATAGGTAGAAGTGGGGGCATGTTGCCATGCAACTACTCCAAGTCATATATATCTCAGGCAACTCGATGGTAAAGTCATCACATCCATGCAGAGTATAACTCATCAGTAGTAGAATTGTGTCGTTCCGGACATGTATAGCTTCCGAAACAATGTCATCTGTTGGAAACATTTCCTATAGTTCCGTAAAACCACCCTAAACATGTCCATGTCCATACTTCATGTAGTTCCGAATTCACAGAGGTATGAAGAAACGATGTTAAAGACATGTAGCCATGTATCGTATATGGACACAAATCAGACTGAAATACATATTTTGAACACGTCAATCGCGTTCAATCGTGCTCTGTGTCAATGGAGTCAAATTAATGCAACTACACAGTTCGGCGGACATGTTCAACGCTGGCATATCCATGGAACTTCACAGTTCCGCAAACATGTTCAACGCCGGCATAACCTTGGCACTTTATAGTTTTGCGGACATATATCCGCCGAGAACCAGTTCCTACTGCGAAAAGAATCGGTTCATATCCGTTCCGTCGTCTGACCTGTTTATCGCAACTCTAATCTGGAGTCACGCCCAAGTGTTTATGAACTTGATCCAACATCCTCGTTTTGGGTCTGCTAAGCGGTCGCCTACCTGACTTGCATTCAAGGCACACCTCGAATGTCGTGATGATGGAAACATTCGTTCGAAGAAACAGTTGCTCAACATTGAGTACCTCTCATACCGCCGTGTCTCTCTCCCTATCCATATAAACTTCCCCACCTTAAGCTTCGTCCCAGCATCGGCACATATGGCCACAAGCACATCGAGTGCGGGCTAGCAAAAATGACTTCCTCCACAATTGGACTACTATCCGCCATACTCAAAAAAATTCTCTAAGTTACGTTTGGGCATAAGTTCTGATGAGTTAGAGTCGATAGGGTAGTATCGAGTTGGCTGGAGATCTCTCGTGCGTAGCTTAACCCCGCGACCTCTTTAGTTCATTGTGCTTGTCAGAAGATGATTATGAAGAGTTCAATTATTTCAGGCAAGTATTAATATTTTAAAGTTATTAAATTTTACAAACATTTTATTTGTTACTTATACCACCAGATCATGGGATATACTCTTCTGTTCTAGGCTGATGTAATAAATCATCATTAACCAGGTGTTCATATCGGCTTGAGCGTGAGTCACATTGTATTTGGTCGTTATCTTTATTTAATTCAGTTCAAACCTTGTCAATGTTTTGCAAGGCTGTTCGGTTCATATCATCTACTGTTTCAGACGTGAGTAGTCCATTTTTTGCGTTTTGCAACCAGTATGACCGTGACAACTTATGCTTCGACACTACTGTAGTCGGCTTCCACTTCCTATTATAAAGGGTGATTTTTTAGCTATTACCTTTTTGGCAGCACTGGTTTAAAAAGCTGACGCACGTTTCGTGTTTTGTTTCACTGTCAAACATCTTCAGTTTGGTCTATAATTTAACCATGAATCGTCCTACAAACGAACAACGCTGAAAATTATTGAATTTTATAATCAAAATGCGTGCTCTGTTAAGAAAGCTCATCGCGCGCTTCTTCCATTTTATGGTCAGTTTAATAGAAGCTCATTTTTGGCTCAGAAAAAGTCACAGTTTGGTGCGGTTTATGGGCTGGTGGCATCATTGGACCGCAATTCTTCAAAGATGATGCGAATCGTAACATAACTGTGAATGGTGAGATGTTATCCAACTTTTTTTTGCCCAAAATGCAAGAGCTTGACTTGCATGACATGTGGTTTCAACAAGACGGTGCCACATGCCACACAGCACGCGCAACAATGGACTTAGGGAGGCGAGTTCGGGGAACATTTTATTTCACGTTCGGGACCGGTCAATTGGCCGACTAGATCGTGCGATTTAACGCCTTTAGACTATTTTTTGTGGGGCTATGTTAAAGCTCATGTCTATACAGACAAGCCTGCTTCAATTGACGCATTGGAAGACAACATTGAAGCATTTATTCGTGAGATACCGGCAGAAATGTTGGAAAGAGTATGCCAAAATTGGACTAAGCGGATGGACCATTTGAGGCGCAGTCAAGGTCAACATTTGCATGAAATAATCTTCAAACATTAAATTATATGGACCGTACTATCGATTCAAATAAAGATTTCATGGATTTTTCTGAATTTTATGTGTTTTTTTTTGAAAAATATTCCTATAGCTTTTAAAAAATCACCCTTTACATATAGGAACTTTCGCGGCACATATTTGATCCAAATTGTATTTCGAAAGCTGCAATTTCTTGCGTTGTAACCGAATACCTTGATACCGAGAGGTTATGATCGAAGTATGAAGTATATCCACGAAGTATATCCATAAATATAATTAATTAACTTTTCACAAGCATACACGCCCGCCAATACCTCTTTTTCTATATTTGCGTGAGGGATATCAGTGTTACTTAAGCTTTTTGACGCGTAACCTCAATCCGTTCGCGTAATACCTCTTTTTCTATATTTGCGTGAGGGATATCAGTGTTACTTAAGCTTTTTGACGCGTAACCTCAATCCGTTCGCGTAATTTAAACTAACGTATTTACTTATCAGACCGGTGACCCATGGAGGGTCCGATCTGAGCAATTGCTGCCTTCCATCGCTGACGGTCCTGGGCGCGATTCCGATTCCTGCATAATCACTTATTGGTCTTTATAGCGGAGATTCAGTCTACCTCTCCTTTTCGACCCTCTTATCTTCAACTTTGGTGTCCATTCGCTCGATGTGGTCGAGCCAGTTAAGTCGGCGGATTTTGTCCTTCCGGACTACATCCACATTCTGAAACAACTCGTAGATTGTGTCTTTTCCTCCATTTTCCTTCCACGCAGACAGGACCATATATCCGACGTAGCTTTTTTCTTTTGGAGACACCAAGAATCAGGTTTGCAGTTCTGGTGCAGGTTTCAAACGGCTGGGAAGACTTCGAGCCGAACTGCACATTGCATAGCGTATGTGTTACAGTGGTGCGCCATAGCAGGATCAGTTTTCCCGGGATCCCGAATTCGACCATCACATGGAAGAGCTCCTTGCGATGAATACCATTCTATGTGGCTTTAAATTCGATGAAAAGGTGATGAGTATCGATTTGAAACTCACTGGTCTTTTCCAGGATTTCAAATAGTGTAATCATCTGCTCTATAGTCGACTTGCCGCCCTGGAAGCTGCACTGGTATGAGCCGAATAGAGCTCTGCAAATCGGCATTAGACGTTCACACAGTACGCAGGGATCCTACGTACTATAGTCATTTCAAGAGGAAGGATCCTTTTTTTGTGGATGGGACATATGGGGGTAATATTCCAGACGTCGCCTGGAGTTAGAATTTCTTGATTAACTATCACTCTCTAATGCTCAGGCCCGCTAAGCAACTCCACATCCACCATTCCATGATTTCCAAGATTATCCTTACAGTTTGGAAAATCATAAGCGCCTTCGCTAAAGCCTGATGCCAGGCTCTTGACTTTTTTTTTTTTTTTTAAAGCGTTTATTTATATTACGTGTCCCTAGACTGTTCGACATCCTTGAGCTGAAAGGATGCGAGAGACATTTCTTCAGGCGTAGAATATTTTTCTTCTCCGTCTTCTAGTCGGGTACTCCTCTTGCGCTGTTCATATTTTCCGTGGCAAGCGATCAGAGCCATACTTTTCGTATGCTCTGGCAATCTCCGGTGAGCTCAGTAGTCCAATGTCCAAACTCCTCTTTGTTGGCTAATGCAGACAGTCGAGCTCTGAACCGTGCCGCCGAAAATTGATGATGTCTTGTCAATGATCATATGGTCAACTTTTGAAACTCTGTGCTACTTATTACGTCAAGTTAAGTCATTGAGGCGGAAGCCGTTATCGCTGTGTCGTGAAAGCTGTGCTTGTCGATCACTTCGCCAAACATGTTTTCTTTACGGATTTGGCATTGAAGTATCCGAGTACGATTTTGACACCGGACAGGCTCCATAGGCACCGCCCAAGAGGTTGTAAAGGTCCTCTTTGAATGAGACTTCAGCCACTTCGGTAGCGGCGGTTTCACATATAAGGCTAATGTTGAAGTGTCTGCCTTGCATACGGATCACAGCCAGCTAGTGAATTGTTAACATAAATTGTATACTTGGTTTAGTTTCATGTTAAAAAGTTTGGATGGAATTTTATTCATAATAGTAGCATATTGATTCGATTTCCCCTAACAGACGATGGGCGACAAATTTGAGGGCAATATAGTTTTAGCACAGGGATCTGCCATCTACTGCCACTTCTTTTCAAATGTGCATCGGCCCAAAGCTCGCTTCCGTATAGTAGTATGACGTGTGTTGTCGTCATTAGAAGTTTTCGTTTGTTTCTACCTATGGTCTGATATTTGCCATCAGTCTGGTCAGGGATGCTGTCACTTTGGAAGCGCGTTATGCAGCCGACTGTATTTGTTCCGGGAAACTTTCTGTCGAGTCTTATTCGTTATCGATACGAAAGTCGATTATCGTGGGATTCGTTTCTTCGTTACTACTTCGGTTTTCCCGTGTTCGTCCATCCACCGGTTTGTCCTTCGCATGATTTGATTCAGTTTTCTCTGCGCACTTGCTGTGACTCTCTGTGGAGTGGACTCTCTTCTGTGGTGAGAAAAGAACTGCGTGCTTTAAAACGCCCGGAGTTCAAGAAGCCATTAGAGAAAATAGCTGGACAGCCTACAGAGGCTGAATACTTTTGGGGGACTCGTACAGATTCCGGTAAACTGAGAAGAACCGGAAGAACTTGCAAAATCCTATGCGAGCAGCTAAAGAGAAGTCTTGGAAGGAGTTCGGCAAGAAGTTGGAAAGCGACCATAGATCTGGGAAAAAGGTCCAAGATCAAGACCAGGGAGACAAAAGAGATTGCTCCAACTATAGGGGTAGATCTCTTTTGAGTCTTCCCGAGAAAGTCTACGCTAAGGTGTTGGAAGGGCGTTCTAGAGCTATGGTCGAGCCAAAGATGGGGGAACAATATAGCTTTCATCCCGGTAGATGTACAACCGATCAGCTTTTCACTCTAAGAATGGTACTTGGGAAGGCTTGGCATCTACAGTTGTTTTGAAGATTTGAAAAAGCCATATGATCGAGGCCCTCGAGGAAAACTCTGCAGTGTTCTGCAGGAGAATGGGATTGTTAGTCCTTTTCTGAGAGCCATTCAGTTTTTATACACAAACTGTAGCAGCTGTGTTGTGGTTAACGGTGCTAAATCAACACCTTTCACTTTGGGCGCTGGACTTCGCCAAGGACGCGTGTTGTCATCTTTCCTTTTCATTGTATATATGGACTGGATGTTGCAGCGCAGCCGAGGTGAGGAATGTTTCACATGGGGAGAGTAAAGGGGTTAGTCATCTTCTTTTCGCATATGGCTTTGTTATCCTCACAGCTTCCCAGACGGACCTCCAGCGAGCACTCGATAGGTTTGTGGCCGTATGTACTGATGCCGGAATGAAGGTTTACGTGGACAAATCGGGGGTTATGTTCATTTTCAGAACGCCTGTTTAATGCTCTCGGGGTCTTTTTCACGAGTGATGCCAATAGTAATGCTGAGCTTTCCTGTACTATTTCCAACTCAGTATTTATTCTTATTCAACTCTCACCCATAGTCATACAATTTGGGTAAAGACCGAAATAATAAGTTCGCCAATATAAGCTGCTGAAATGAGATCTTTTTTGTGTGAAATAACTTTTCTAGGTTAAGGTCTGCTGTGTTCTTCTGAACTCCAAGTGTTCTTTATAGCGATCTTGTAGCCAAGTTCCCAAGGATCGTTGTTGATGTCTTGTTGGAGTCATTCCAAATTTTTTTTTTCTGTTAAGTTTTATGGCTCCTTTGAGCCCATGATCTTTTGTTTTCAAAATGAAATGATCTTCAAGGTCATTCACGAGGTGTTTGTTTCATCTTCTTCTTTCTTTGGTGGATTTTCGCGTCAGATGAAAACAGCTTCTGCGGAGTTGGGCAGTTTCATCCGAAAACCAGTAAACAGGTTTTATTCTTCCGTTGACGAAGATCGTTCTAGGCATCGAAGCGTCACATCTCTGTTGTACAAGCTAGATTGTGACTTAAAGTTTCGCCGGTTCCTTCCATGTGGAGTACAGCGATCTTCCCTTTGTTTTTACCGTAGAGTCTTTGGCATTCCATCATACCGTTTGATGCTGACTTATGATCCGGTGCTCTTTTTCAGTGTAATGATGTTTTCTTGACTGCCTGTCTTATGCCTTTCGTAAGTGAGGATTGAATCTGTTCCCTGCTCATCTAAAGGTGGAGGTATTTCCAACGTGTGATACGTTTAGGTCACGTCTCGCTGCTATTTCAATGATTTGGCTTCATCGGGAGTCTGTGGTTGGCATACCCCACTTTAGCATTAAAGACTCCCGCAACAATAATTTCTCTTTCGGTCTCCGAAATCGTCTATGCGGTCGTTTGGATTTAAGGTGCTGATTATTTCGAAGTTTTCATTTTTCATTCATGCAAAAACCTCGGCGATGTTTCTGATTGGGATACATAAAGTGATGGTTTCTTGTGAGCCAGAGATCCTGGTTTGTTCTTTTCTTTTAGTATATTGCTCGCTCAAAATGATGGCGTCTGCTTGTAGTTGTTGGGTTGACCTTCTGTCTTATTTCTCGGAGTATGTCGGTAAAGCTTCCACCCTCATTTAGTTTTTTCCTTTTCCTTTTTCTTCTTCTTGGACTTATCAGGTTGTATTGTATTCTTTCTAGATGTATGCTGTAATGTTTTTCTTTATTATCTCTTGTAAAATGGTTTCTTCCCCAGTTTCTGTAGTATTACTGTGCAATGCTTCTTCATCTGGTGCCATGGTCATTTCATTGAATATGGCCATATATTCGTCGTTCTTTCTTGTAGTAGTACATTCCTTAGGGGCTAAGTATGCCACTCCCAGGGATGGGCTTTCATGGTCCTGTTGTTTTTGAGTCTCTTTCCGTTGCTGTCATTATTTCTCTCAATCCCAAGTACTTCACCGCAACCGTTTTCGGTATCTCTTGCCGTTGTCACCGCCGCGGTGTCATCAGTGTAGCCAACCAGAAAGGTGTCTTCACGCATATCCATGCGGAGGTTATCATCATAGGAGATGTTCCGGAGGTCTGGTTCTATGATTGATCCTTGCGCTGCACCTGATATAACTTCTTTTCTCCGCGGTCCTTCTTTGGTTTCATAGATCAACTCTCGATCCCTGAAATAGTTCAACATTATTCTTAGGAGATACGCTGGCACATTGCGGATATCGCTCCACCTGGCCGAGTTGAAGGCATTTCAACGTCCAGGGTTGTTAGCAAAACAATCTTCTTGGAGTAGTGGTATCCCTGTTGAGTAATTTAACCAGTACACTGGATCTCGTTTTCTGGTGGTAGCACTCGTTCTAGGCATAGAGGGATCAAAAACGAGACGAATAAGTGTCATCGTTCCTTCAGCGTTGTCTGTGCTGATGTTGATTCCGTCGCAAAGGTTACGTCTGGGATGGTTCCTCTATGTCCTGGCCTCCTGAAAGTTGGGGTGTCTCCTACATTCACTGCGTAAAGTCCCCGCCTCAGTGCCATCTCAGTTATTTGCCTTCCTCGAGAATCTGTAGTTGGCATCCCCCCACTCTTGAGCTCTAGCGTTGAAGTCGCCATCAACCAGTATTTCTCCTTCTGCGTTAGACATGAAGTCTTCCAGGTCCGCCAGCTTCTGGCGGAACTCATCGATCCGGTCGTTCGGGCTATGATAGGTGCTTATTATTGTGAGTCGCTCGGCTTTCACCCAGACAAAGCCTGTTTCTATGCCTTGGCTTTTGACGGGAAGTTTAATTGGGTCTGGGCTCTATATAGCAGCGGTTCCAAGCGAGTCTGATGTCCAGTTTTGTTGGTGTTTATTTTTGTATTGTTCGCTGATAATGAGAGCATCTACTTGCAATACACCTATAAGTTTCACCAGGAGGTTTTCCGCTGTTTGACTCGTGTGGACATTCGCTTTCATTATCCTGGTCATTTTGAGGAAGGCTTCTTCGCTAGTGCAAGTACATGCCGGAACACTTGGCACTGGACTGACCTTTCCACGTGGGCCAAGTGCAATGGTGGAAGCTCTCTGGTGGATTTTCGCAGTTCTTCTTTTGGATTTATGAGGATGGCTTTGGATCGAGGTTCACCGTGTCTTCTTATTCTCTGACGAATTCTTCGTTCTTTCATCACCACCTTGTTCTCTTATCAGGGTTCGGTTTATTCTTCAAGCTTCCTGAGGATTCTCCGATTTCTTCTTTGGTCGTCTGCTCCGGAATTTCTTTTCCAATGTTTTCTGGCTCGAGAGTTTAAGAGCTTTGATCTACCATCTTGTTGGCCCCTTTTTCCCATTTCAGCTTATCCATAGCCTCTTCCAGTGCTGCCGTTTGTGATGTCCAAGCTGCTATTTTTCTGTTTGGCGCATGCCAATCTCATGGATTTGAGAATTTCTGTGTATTTCTGGATTTGCTTAGAGAAAATGTCGGTGTCGTTTTCTATGGCTTCGCGCGTTCCCTCGTTTTCCTTCAAAAATGTTTCGGCTTACTGGTGTTTGCCTTTATCCTGTGGATGTACTTGCCGGTGGTGGAGGTGTGCTAGTTAACTTCAAACCTTTCCCAAAAGGGTTTCTACTGACTTCATTTGTACCCGCGCGCTCACTCCTGACAGACACCAGTACTGTGGATCCGACTCCCTGCGCCGTGAGATTTTTCGTGGGTGCGCGAGTGGTATTTTATTTTCCATTTACTCTGCATCTCTGCCGAGATCTCTATCCGGACGCGCCGTCTAGGGGAAAGTAGCAAACCCCCGAGGGATAATAATACTAATAATAATAAAAACAATAATAATCATAGTAATAATAATAATAATACTAATAATAATAACGACGAGTGGATGGGACTTACAGTTTTATGCTGACTACGAAAACTCCATTAGCAATGTCAGTGCGAGTCACAAGAATTTACTACACAGCCACGCAGTCGTAGCTCTTAACTGCAGTGTATAAGCTATTCGCGAAATGATGCGGTGGTAGGCGGTATGACAATTTTACTTTCAGATGGAAAGTTTGCCCATAATTTTTTTGCAAATTAGAAAAGAAGGCGTGACTATAGATAACGACGAAGGATTTTCTTCATCAAAATGTTTGGTATGACGTTAGCTCGCAAATTGAGCTTATATATATATTTCGCTATGCAACCAGAATTCGCATCAGAATATGCAAACCAATGTGTCGCGTAATTATTACAAAAAGCATTAAGTGGTGTCTGCATGTGGTGTCTCTGGATACTGCGATTCGAGTACCATCGTTCTTCCTACCAAAATTTTAATAAAATATGATAAAATATGAAAGTTTGGATGACTGGTACTCAATCACTCTGAACAGATTTAAGTTCACACATGCATGCCAAAAAATACCGATTTTTTAGATGTTAAATTTCTAAGGGTATTCAAGATCTTAAAACCATTGATGGACACGAACGTATATAAAATCGTGAGAGAAGCTGGGATTCTACTATGCATGAAACAGTATTGTGTCGCTCACCACAAGAGTTAAGAGAACTATTCGCTATATTTGTTAGTACTTGCGGACTTTCCAACTCCAGTTGTGGGTAAATACAAGGGAGCTTTGTCAGAAGATATTTCCCAAAGGTTCCAAGAAATCGACCAGACTAATGGAGATTTAATTTTCAGAGAGACGCCAAAATGAATTGAGTCCAAAAAGAAGCAGTCTTATAACGAAAGCAAGGAATGAAGGAGTATTTCTTGATGCACCAAGTGATTCAGGTGAAACAGTTTTACTTAAATTACCTTTGGCTCAGCTTCACAGTCTTCAAGATATTCGCAACAATCACGCGTTAATCGATGGTATAGTCGTCTTACTTGCTGGAGATTTCAGACAGACCTTACCGGTTATTGAGAGAGGGATTCCACTGGATGAATTTAACGCGTTTCTCAAAGCATTGCCATTATGTGCCAGGATCGGTACATTTCAACTCATTTCTAACATGCGTTTCTAGCTTTATAATGACCATGAATCACGAGCCTATGCGAGAAAGCTGATGCAATTTGGAGGCGGTCGCCCAAACACTGACGGCAACATTTTATTCACAAATGTCGCGTTGTTGACTGAGCCAAGCAGAAACCAAGCTCAGAATTGTGTGTGCTCCAATTCTGCTGATGCGTAACGATGTGAAATGGAACCAGACTGAGCATACCAGAGTTGGGAAGAAATGTGATCAAAGCCATAGTCACCGGAACAGCCAAAGAAGAAGACCTATTGATTCCTCTCATCCCTATACTACCAAATAATATGCCCTTTTAATTTAACAATAGAAACCATTAAGGTGTAATTTGACCCTAGTTCGATGGTAATCAAGTTGAAAAGACTTAATATTGGCACTGATATGTTCCAGTAGAGTATCAGAACATTAATTTTGTTTATCCACGAATTATGGGCAACTTACCGATTCAACTCTTTATTGAAGGGACAGGGTAGGCACGTACACACCCTTATTCAACAAGAGCAACTTATTTAACATGGTCATCCAATCGCTAGCAGCGATAAGGCTTGATATTCAACAAACACCTTTGCAATGTGAGACACTCAGTCTTAAATGATTTTCCTACAAGTATGAGAATATTAAATACGGTTGCCCCATCTATCTCGTTTGGTGCTACAAGTAACGCACATGACATTTGCTACATATTGTCTGCTAAGAGACATGTACCACCATGTTCATGTCAAATATGAGTAAGTTCGTATTTCTCAAGCCGGATACATATGTCAAATCAAAGACGCGGCAGAAAAAACTTCATCACGATTCATTAATTATTAAATTACTAAATTAAGACAATCCTCTCACAATCAATCTAGACATAATACAATTTAGACTTGGAAAACGCCATGAGGAATCATTTTTGTACAACTCATCAATATCCGGGTAGTAATTGATCATCTTGAAGCCAAAATGATGCAAACAGCCCGAACCTCCAAATGTTGATCAAATGTTTGCTTACCTAGTAATAAATCATGTATATTTTTTCACACACCATGCACTGGCTGTACGTCAGTCATCCCAGAAATATTCATTGACCAGGGTAGATGAAAGATACAACACATTGACGCCGACTCAGCTGGCAAAATTGCGATAATTCATCATTTTCTAAAGGAACTAATTAGTTATAGCTATGGTAAAAGAGCTTGCTGATTATATTTCAAAGAGAAGCAAAGTTATTCAAATTATCGACGAATGAATCAAATATTATAAATCAATATTATAATCATAAGCAGCACCATTCGACACCTGCCAGAAGAGCGATTCAAAAATGATTTGCATAAATGTAGTTTTTTTTGCATTGCTTTTTAATTTTTGTACATCAAATTGTCAGCTAGTTCATATTGCACGACTTGACTTCATCGTGTTGTGTCTAGAAACGCCTTGAGGTCTTGTAGTGGTATCCATCGCTTTCTAATGTATGCGCTGGTTGAACCTCAACCTCTACTGGAGCCTGAACGATGATAGGTGCTGGGGGAGGAATGTACTCGTTGAGTGGAGCCTGTACTTGGATCGGAGCTTGTTGTTTTACTGGAACTTGAATTTTGATAGGTTCTGGCAATTGCTGTGGGATCGGGGCTTGCTGCCTGATTATCGTCTGGACCTTGATGGGTGCTGATTGTTTAATTAGAGTTTGAATCTTTACAGGTGTTGGTGGGGGAATATATTCGTTGGTTGGTGCCTGAACTTGGATTTGGACTTGTTGCTTAACGGGTGCCTGTAACCTGATGGGGGCTACCTGTTTAATGGGGACCTGAATCTTGACAGGTGCAGTTGGGGGAATGTACTCGTTGATAGGAGCTTGCACCTTAACTTGTTGAACCTTAACTGGTGCTTGCAATTTAATGGGGGCAGCTGCTCTGACGGGAGCTGGTGGCGGAATATATCCGCTAACTGGAGCCTGTACTTTGATTGGGGCCTTTTGGATCTTTATTTGTTGCTGCTTAATGGGCGCCTGAAGCTTGATGGGAGCTGGTAGTCTGACCTGAGTCTGTACCTTTACAGGGGTTGGTGGTGGAACGTATGAGTAGACAGGAGAAACCTTGATTTTCTGTTGAACTGGAGCTGGAACTTGTATTTGTGCGACAGGGTTGAAAGGGTTGTTGACTGGAGGCAGGTATTCATATGCTGGGAGCTCATTGACATCACGGCGGTGGCGGAACCTCTTAACTGTTTTATACCGATAACCATCTTCAACTAGAGTATGAGCTGGTTCAGCTTCCAAAAAATTGCTGCCCACAATTACATCCTCAACTGGAGGAAGGTATTCAACTGATGGTGCTCCAGCACTTACTGCAGCAATAATTGCCAGTCCAACAACAAAGATTTTCTGTAAATATTTAAATTTTTGTAGTACCTTTACCTTTTGGGTCACAATTCAATTCTTACCATTTCGCAATTCGGTTGCCCTACTCCTCGTTTGGTATAATAGAATTGAATGAAGATTCTTTATTTTCGATCACTTCATTTATAGTCGAGAAAATGCGACAGGCTCCACTCCCCGACACTGATTAATGCTATAATCACAGTGAGTGAAACTTAAGATTGATCCATCCTAAATCGCCTTAAGAATGAGTTTGTTTTTCTACCGACAAACAAATCAACTCAACTGGTGGGACTTAATTTGAATTCACTTTTTCCTAAAAAAATCCGTGATAAATAATAAAGTTTATACAAGTTTGGCTTGGGAATAAATAAATTGCTAACTGGTTTCTGCCATCCAAACTTGCGTGAGAATGGGTATTTTCATCTTACATCGAACAAGACCCGAAGCCAACACACATACGGAAGTTCCACTGTCAACTCTGTACGAAATAAGAAACAAAAAAAAAAAAAAAACGTTCACAAATGCCGCTCTACGGGTTAATTTAATATGCACATCGGTGCAAAAGATTCTCATGGTATTGTTAAGACTTGACTGGTATTTATCTTAATTTTTATTTCCCACTTGTTGAGGCTTTTATTGGTTCTTCAAAGTGGGTTCTTGAATTCAACTTTCGGTTTTGGTTAATTTTGGCTATGGTAAGCATTAATAAAAGCATGTTAATACTGAGCGAGTTGTCAGCTTAGAGTTTGAGAGAATTTAAAAAAAACTCCAGCCACTGATTCTTCAAGAACATTATGAACTCAGTATTTCAGCAAGAGTACATAAGTTCAATGCCAATTAACCTGACGAAACGATGTATTGTGTATTGCCTGCGTGCATTGAACTTCTTTAAAGTTGATCGAAAACTCAAATATATTTTCTTCTTCATTTGAATACCAACAATACGGATTTTGTTGAAAGTTGGTAGGCTGTTAACTCGAAATAGGTATGTCATAATACTTGAAAATATAACCATAACGTGTTCAGGAGTGGGGACTATTTTAAGTAGAACCTTTTAACCAAAAATTGAGACACTATTCCTTTTAAAATGCATATAGCCTTGATTTAATTTTTGAAACTGTGTTTTAAGGTTCGTTTTCTAAATGCCGTCAATCTGGCTTCGTCAATAAAAACAAACAAAATTGGAATGAAATTTTTAATGTGGCAAATTCTATTTTTTGTGTATATGGACGAACACTTTTTACACTTTAATGGCCCTGCAAATATTTAATTTAAGAAACTTAAATAATACCAGTATAAAGTTCAGCTTAATGAAATAAAAGTAATAATGTATATCAGTTATATTATGTTAAATGTACCTAAAGTTATAATATTGAAATTAATAATGATAATAACATGGGAGGTACTACAGCTCGTAGCCCGTAGTCTGCACCTAGTTTCTTAAGTAACCAGTTTTGTTTTGCTTGCTGTTTTACATTCATGAGTGGAGGATCTTCAGCTGCATGCGGACTCCGAATTGTAAAGTTACATCTGAGGCCATACGCGAAAACCGCTTAAGGCAATATCTGATTTTTTGCTACATTAAAATCTTCTTGCCTGGTTTTACTAGACGAAAAATCAGGACTTATCTGGTAGGGTAAGCGGTGAGAAAAAAAGAAACATCCGAGCAACGTAAGAATTAAGTAGAGTTAAGGCGTTACGACAAATGCAAGTGGCCCAAAGAGTTGTGTCAGTTGTGATAGAAGAGTTACGAGTATAACTCAAGCACAAGTATCAAAGTACAGCAATATGAGTTACAAATTTTAAATCAAGCGAAAAAAGGAGTATTTGAAGACGTGATGAAATTGAATAACAAAAAAATTGTTTTAGTTTTGTGCACTTAGGAAATGAACGGCAGTTGTTTTCTGAATCCGTCGTCAACGAAACAAAGTCATCTGCAGATGAAGTTGATTATGAAAATCTGAATCTACTTTCCGAAAGTAGAAACATAGAAATGGAACAAGATTTCAGTTCAGATGACTCCGTACGAGATCCTAATCTTAAGCTTTCAGACTGCTGACAAAGAACTGCTGACCTAGATGAAAATTTGGTTGAAGAAATTGGAATATGATTGGAGTAAAGTTCATGTTTTAAAAAGAAATAGAGGATAATCCTACACTCGAAAAACTGGAGTTGTTGCGGCAAGACAACTGTATGCCTCTTAACATCTGTCGACAAAGTTTCAAAAAAAGGATAATTTTTATAGCGGCTCTTATAGAGATAAGAAGTTATATACTCCGTGAGCACTCTTAATGATTTGATAGAGGTTGATAAAGACCATAGATACTTGCCGTAGGAGATGACACAAGTACCCCACAGGTCTTTGAATGTATTTAATATATTTTCTTGGAAAAAATGTTTATAGTTTTACAATTTGATGACATGGTACGTGATCGAGATTCCTGGAATTTCTAAATGTAAAACAATATTCAATATTTTAATTCCGTTTTCTTAAATTGATTTTATTGAAACAAACGATAATAAAAAACCTAATCATATTAATTGTTTATAATTATATATATTTATTGTGTATACAATATAATAATTTAGCATAGTAATTGATGACAACTAATATAAAAGACGTTAAAGGGTAGAGTACGTTTAGTACTAACTATTTGTTTGTTTGTCTCATCTGTTCATTAAGTTTGTTTCTACACCAGTTCATGATTATGTATTTTTTATTAAGCTTACAGTTTTTTTTTAATTCATAACACTCATAATTATTATATCATCAGTCACCGTTAAAGTATGCATCCAAACAAACATACGTACATATGACTTATACCACCAAGCACAAATCATGGGTTAGTTATCTCTCTGCTTAGAGTATTGAATCCATTCATATTTCTTTGTTTTCATTCCCTGTACATAAGCAGTATCATGAGTTGTTCACAAGGAATCGATCCAAGTCCAAAAATGTTGTTATTCGTAAGAGTGGTATATATAAGATACATAATGATTTATTGGGTATATGATGGCGTAACTTGCATTGTTCCATTGCTATTATTCCATTGGCACATGAGTTGGAAAGCTACTGTCATTGTACGTCAATTCAGTATATGTCATTCATTTGAAGCGTAAACAAGACATTTTTTTTCACTCAAATATGTCGAACTTTGTGTCTAAAAAAGTGTTTTTGCGGGGAGTTCTTCTTCATTACTTTAATATGAAGAAAACTGCTGCCGAAAGTCATCGTATTTTGGTGAATGTTTACGGTGAATATGCGCTAGCTGAACGAACGTGCCAAAATTGGTTTGCAAGATTTAAAAGTGGTGACTTTGGCTTGGCCAACCAACCAAAACAACGACAAAGCCGAATATCCATGGCACGAAAGTAATGATCTGTATTTGGTGGGATCAGAAAGGTGTGCTGCATTATGAGCTGCTAAAATCGGGTGAAACCATCAATGGACAACTCTACCAAACACAATTAATCCCGGAAAATGCGATCAGACACGAGGCAATAATTTTCCATTTTGACAACGCTCGGCCCCACGTTGCTATTCCGGTTAACAACTATTTGGAAACAGTGGATGGGAAGTTTTACCCCACCCGCCTTAAAGCCCAACCTTGCCCCTTCCGACTACCATTTGTTCTGGTCTATGAAGTACGCCCTCACTGAAATACGGTTCACATCAGAGCAGAATATCAAAAATTGGCTTGATTCATTCTTGGGTGTCAAGCCGGAGCAGTTCTTTTGGGATGGGATCCACAAATTGGATGGGAACAAGCCATAGCTTCAGATGGGCAATACTTTGAATAATACTATTGTACATGTTTTTCTTAAATATGCGTTCAATTTTTGGAATGAAAAACCACACTTTCCTCCGAACTACATAATATACAAATATAAAACATGTAAGAAATAGCAAGGTCAAGGAGATTTATTCGAATTTTCATTTGCGAGGAGGGTAAACTTATTGAGGTCAGTTTCGACACTTTCAGTCTAATTTCCTCTAAATTTGTTCAATATTCACACCATCAAACATATGCTCTCATAGTAAACACAAACAACTGTCAAATCAGAAATCATCATCACCAAATCAGAAAGTAATCGCTGCGCCAGGAGTCCTTGGTAACACAAACTAGTTAATTGAAGGAAGTAAGCAATCATGTGCGATTTTTTGCATGATAAGCAATTTAAACTAATTTAACTAGACAATAAATGCAGTGCTGACATTTTAAATTCAAATCAATTTGTCCTAGACATTTTGGTAAATTTAATTATTTATTACTTAAATATATATTCAGCAATAGCACATTTGGCAAATATGCTTGCGTTCAACAGACTAATATTTACTTATTTTCGAAATACAACTTTATCTCGACAGTTAGGTTGAGAAAGATTCTGCCTTAACACAAATTATATAAAATAGTTTAAGTTTTAACATTGAATGAGAACGATTGTGTACGAGGTCGCTCGGAATGCGGAGTCGACATTTTCATATTTTGTTTGGGTGTAAATGAAATAAATTAAGTGGATCTCTCTAACGCTTAGCCTTTTACAATAATCGGAAGAACCCTCCGGATTTCGGGAAGAATCTGAAAGCAGATTTTCAAATGAAAAGGTTTTACAACAAGTTCCCTGAATTTCATTCAGAGCAAAAGAGATGCTGAGTGCCCAGCACGTCCAGATGATTTCAGAATGAAAGAAGTCGTTAGGATTGAAAGAGCTTGAAAGTAGACGCATAGATAAGAGCAGTTTAGCAAACATTTCGAACTGAGTACTGACATCAAATCGTCCAATTATTGAAGAATCCAATTATTGAAGTAGCACGTTATCTCCAATAGACTAAGGCCCTTTACTTGCATGATGCACCCAAACCGCGATTTATTGCCGGTTTTAATACAAAATTAAGAGTATATTTTACTGTTTGATATTTTTCATTAGCTTGATTATAGAACGCTCTTCAAAACAATGGAAAACTACAAAGTTTTTGAAATGTTTGTCCTTGTACCATGATCATGATTTATGTAAAATAAAGATACATATGTATTTTAATTATAATCTTTCTAAAATATGTTTATTCATTTTGTTTAACTGGTAAATACAAATTTCTTGTTTTTAGGAAGTTGATCCATCAACATTCCAGATTTTATTTAATTATGTATGGATGCTTCCAAAAATATGTGCCGCATTGATATTATCTGACATTTTGTGAAACATTAAACTGGTTTGAGCTAGAGTGAAGCCAGAGTGGTAATGCACGGCATAAACCATTTGCAAAACACCCGTTCTCATAACACCACTTTATTTTTTGTCCACTATACTGCTTTGAAGATGTTACCGATGTTTCTGGATAGGTTAGATAGCATTGATACATTATTGAATCATTAATTGAGATGTCCAACCAAGCAATCTCTTTTCAAGGAAATGTAAATATAATCTAAAAGATAATCGCAAAAAGTTTACCCACTGCCACAGTTTCGGTAATGGAGGACAATATTCTTGTAGAGTCAAACCGCATTTAAATCAACAATCTGATCAAATATTACTGCTATATAATATACATCTGATTCTTTGACAAAATACACGCACATAATCGTTTTAGTTTACATACGCGTCTACAGGTTAATTAAACACTTACGTTTACACATAGTCTGTAGAGAGGAATAGGCGGTCGTAAAGTACATATCATTTGCATAATGATTTCGAATAAAGAACCTACACCCAATTTTACTGGTTCTTTACATTTTACTAGCGTAGACGTTTATAGTTTTGACAAAATGTACTGAATTTGCAGAGTTGTCTCGGAAACCAGTGGTTTGTGACAAACTACAAAAAATATCAAGGCCTTACAGATTTCTGTTAAAGAAATCTTGTCAACAATATGAGTTGATTCTCATTGTTAATTCGATATCTAGGAAATAGAATAGGCCAATGATAATGTTAAAAATACAAGATTATATAATTTATATAGGAATATAAAGGGCATGGGAATGTGCATCAACAGCAAATGTGTTGATTGCACTCTGGATAGCTTTGATAGTTGAACCAATGTAAGCAGCGGCCCCTTGTCCAGTGGCTTACGAGGGGCGTTCAATATATTCTCGGTATCAGGGCGAAGCTGTGGTTGTATATATAAATTGACTTATTTATCAAGTAATACTATTATTTTAGTGCATTCATGTAAAATTTCATATAAATGTTTCCGGATTTGAAAAAATGTCTTCGTGGAAAAAGATTTTCGGATGATGAAGAACTGAAGTCGGCAATAAATGGGTATTTTGCAGAGAAAGAGGAAATTAATTTTTTTGAGTGTTTAAAAAAGCTTATCTCAAGATGTAACAAATGCAAATGTAACAAATGTTAGGGGAGATTATATTGA
Source organism: Eristalis tenax (assembly GCA_905231855.2). Classification (NCBI taxonomy): domain Eukaryota; kingdom Metazoa; phylum Arthropoda; class Insecta; order Diptera; family Syrphidae; genus Eristalis; species Eristalis tenax. The sequence goes on along the minus strand of HG993124.1, from coordinate 101,256,694 downwards.
AACAATTAATAAAAACATTTTAAATTGAATTCGCATTTTCCTTCATCTCGATACCGAGAATATATTGAACGCCCCTCGTATATCAGTACCCGGCCTTCCAGGTTCGTGTGTTGCGCGTGGGAGTATGTTCCCCAACGTGTACAAAACCAATAGAGACAAGCCTTAGGTATGGGTGACCCCTATTAGGTGCAATCATGACTTTTACGATCTCCTAGAAAGAACATGCTATAAATGCCCCAGCTACGACATCAAGATCGTTTTTGGAGATTTCAACGCAAGGCTAGGCAAGGAAGACATCTTTGCCAGAGTCTTCGGAAAGCACGACAGCACGGGGGCGAAACTTCATGCAGCAGCTCATTTGTCAGATATGTTCGGAGGAAAGCATGTCCGACGAGTGGAACCTCGGTATTGTTTGTCCGATCCATGAAGGTCTGTAACGAAATTACGGAGACCTTCAATGTCAGAATGAACGATGCTCTGTTATGTAACTTTTTTAACACCATTCTTGAGAAGGTCGTACAAAACTGATTCGCCAACACAAGAGGCGCGATCTTTCAAAATTACGTACAATTGTTAGCATACGATATTGACGTGATCGGTCGAACACATGAATGAAGCATTTGCTGGCATTGAAATCGGTTTAGCTATGGCAAAACGAAGTATGTGCTGTCATCAAGAAAGGACTCACAACATCGACGACTCGGTCAGAATGTCACCATAGGCAGCTTCGAGGTAGTAAAGGACTTCGTCTACATCAGTACGGAAATAAAACGCAGAATAACTCTTGCAAATTGCTGTTTCTTTGATTTCAAGAGGCAATTGAGTTATAGTAATAACACTAGCACAAGTGAAGATCAACTTCACTGTCCTGCTCTATGTGCGAAAGCCTGGACAATCATAAAAACAGACACTTCTTGCATTTGTCTTTTCGAAAGAAAAGTTCTTTGGTCTTTGGTCTTGTATGCGTTAATGGTTTTTGGAGAAGAATATTCAACGATGAGCTAGTACGGGCTGGGCAGCGACATGAGCCTAGCCTGGCGTCTACGTATTCAACGCCTAAGATGGCTAGGCAATGTAGAGCTCATGGACAACACCACTCCAGCCCGAAGAGTCTTCGACTCCGAATCAGTGGAACAAGGCAATAGGGGACGCCCACGAAACCGATGGCGCACAAAAGTGGAGAAGGATCTCAGCCGGCTTGATGTGCGTAATTGGAGCCATCTGGCTAAAGATCGTGTCAGCTGTAGAGGACGCGACTGAGGCCCTGCCTGTACCCAAGACTGTAGTACCCCTAACAAAAGAAGAATATTTTCTTTTATAATAGTTATAATAGTTAATAAGTTAGCTTAGTTTTGTAGTTACGTTCATATGATATGATGCTGGACTACTGGTATGTATATAAAATATAGTGTAATAATATTTGTATTATATACAAATGTGAAATACGTACGAGGCAACAGATGTAATTTTCAGTAAAGATCTCTTTCTTGACACAGGATCGAGAATCTTCATCTCATTTACAACATACTTCATTCCAACTGGAGCTAAAAGTTGGTGTTCCAATTCTGCTGATGAGTAACCTTGACGCTCCTAAAGCCGCTATTATCACCGGAACAGGCAAAGGAGAAAACCTATTGATTCTTCGCATCCCTATAATACCAAATAATATGCCCTCTCAATTTAAAAGACTACAATTCCCGGTAAAAGTTGCATTTTAGATGATTATTAATAAATCACAAGGGCAAACATTAAAAGTAGCTGGATTAAAACTGGGTAACCTACTGGTCTCATGGACTATCAGTCGCTTCCTCACGAGTATCGAGTGTTCAAAATTAGCATTTTCTGCTGAGGAGACGCAGTCGTACAATTTTGTATATTGGGCTGTAGATACTGGTGAATGTGAACCACACCTAAACGTCAAGTTTTTTTCTGCATTTTATTTGACATTTCTCAATTTCAGACTAACTCAATTTGAACCATGGAAAGATACACATTCGAGCAACGCGTTAAAGTTATTTAGACTTATTATGAAAATGGGCGTTCAAATCAAAAGGCATATCGTGCACTTCGTGATTTTTTCGGTCAATTTAATCGTCCAAATGTGCGTACAATCGGAAAAATCGTGCAAAAATTTGAGCAAACCGGGTCTGTAGAAGTGAAAACACCAGTGCATGTGAAAACACCGTACAGCTCGTACTGCAGAAAATATTGCTGCTGTTAGTGATAGTGTGGCTGAAGAGCCGTCCACCTCAACTCGTCGTCGTGCCCAACAATTGCACCTCTCACGCTTGTTGTTGATGAACATTATGCATAAAGACTTGCATTTACACGCTTACAAGGTGCAATTGACTCAAGAACTAAAGCCTCTTGACCATTTCAAGCGTCGTCAATGGTCAGAATGGTGGCAAGAAATGGCAACAGTGGATGATCAATTTTCGAAGAAAATCATCTTCAGTGATGAGGCAAATTTTCACCTCAGTGGATTCGTCAATAAGCAGAATTGCCGCATTTGGGCGAAAGAGTGATTGTCGAAAAACCAATGCACCCACAAAGAGTGATGCGGTTTATGGGCTGGCGGCATCATCGGGCCGTATGTTCTCCACAATGAGGCCGGACAGGCAGTTACTGTGAATGGTGTTCGCTATCGTGAAATGATGACGAACTTTTTATGGCCCGAATTGGAAGATATGAATGTGGACGATATGTGGTTTCAACAGGACGGTGCCACTTGCCACACAGCTAACGAAACAATGGCTCATTTGCGCGACAAATTCAATGGCCGTGTTATCTCACGTGGTGGCGATGTCAATTGGCCGCCAAGATCATGTGATTTGACACCGTTGGATTTTTTTCTTTGGGGTTATTTGAAAGAAAAGGTTCAATTATGCTTCAGCGTCATCGAAGGACGAAGGTGTGCCGGATGAAGGTGTGCCGGCGAGGTCGCGGCGCCCTCTTTTTCCGATATATTGTTCCATACATAATTGAACCAATAATTTCCCAAATAATTTGTGTTTTATTCAAAATCAACATCGGCCCTTAAAATATAACCACCCTTTGCTAATCCCGTATAATATGAATCTTAAAGAGAATAGTAAATACTTATTTCTTTGTTTTAATTACTTTATTTCTGTATTTATTTGTGTATTGCAATTGTACTGTTATTATGAAAAATATTGCATTGCAACTAAACAAACTTTTCTTTTATTTCTTTATATTTAATCCAATCTAAAACGTGGAGTAGAAGTTAGGCTACATAAACATTAACATAACAAAGTAATGTGCCAGAAAATTATAATGCCTACGCGTAGAATGTCGCGTGTACCGCTAATTATACATAAAGTTTTGCTCATACAAATATGCGTTTTTTTTTTAATTAATTTTAATTTTTAAAAATTTATGATGAGCTTTACATAACACTGTACACTCTTGTATACGTGTACGCATGTGTTTACTTGTTTTTTTTTCTTCTTTTTTTATTTTTTAATATTTACATATATTTACAGCTTACTAACTACCCTAAAACTAAGCCTAAAGGGTTCGAGGATGGAGTTCCCTCGCTCATCAGCCACCACAACTTTCGATGTTGCATAGCAACACCCCGCACATCCCGCCTTGATACCGCCGTACTGAACCGGAGCAAGCTTTCCTCAGCTCGTTGTGCGACGAAGCGGAGACAAATATGTGTGGATACAAAACGATATTCAATGGTTCGGAATTAACTGTCACAAAATGTTTGAGTTACAATGCGGCTTACGGATTTGTGGCTATCCGTCCAATCCGTCACTGGACAAGGGATCACCTGTGAAGTCAGTTATCTCTATAGTAGGTATGTACTTGACTTCTGTTGGCTATGTGGATTTTTGTACGCAATAGTACTTTGTTCCAAAATGTAAGTGCGTGTATATGATAAAATGTATTTTCCGATGGTCGTAATTAGGTGTTATTTTCTGTTAAACGTACAAAATATAGCTCCTAAACCGTACAAATTGTGACAAGTCAGTGTATTTGTGACAGTGACAGGTACAGTGTGACAGGTAGTGACAGGTACAGTGTATTTGGTCAGTCATTGGGTTTATCAGTCCACAGTCCATCTGAGCAGCTGTTGTATTTGACTGATAATCAGGGAGAAGACTAATATAATCCACATGAAAATTGATTGGTGCAAGTGTTATCACCGAAGTTATATTTTCTTCCCGTATATCCAGCAAGGTAATTGAATGGAAATAAAAAACGGTTAGGTAAGCTACATACTTGAAGTTTTTGTGTCTTGAACCATTATAATATAAAATAAAAATAATATTTTGATCAATCTACAAACTTTCATGCATTTATACACATACGCATAATATAATATAACATAGGTGGCGCTGCAGCTCCTAGAGGGCCAGGGCTTAGCTTCTCAACAACCACTCGTTTTGTGACTGCTATTTTAATTATAATTGTTTTGAAAGGGACCTTCAATCGACTCTTAACGGCCAATTAGAGAAGATTTTTGCAGACAGTTATTTTATTGCTCTTTGAGCATTCTTATTGACGACAATATATGGCTTAAACAGATTGGTTCTCGATTTAAGCTATAGATATTACTAACACGAGATCAACAGGTTTTGAAGATATTTTCTATGATTAATTGTTTTTTTTTTTAATTCATTCAGTTTAGTAACGAAAAAACAGGAGTATCTTCGGTATGTGATGTCTGAAATTTGTGAACACGTTTCATTATAATTTAATAAATTATTTTCAAGCAATAAAAAAATAAAATTATCTGCCATCTTCTCCTAATCAATCAATTCCAAAATGCTGCACATTGAATATTTCTAAAATCCGAGTATCATCTAAACCGGACTACACTCGTCCGCCGTGGAATAACACGTTTTTTTCTGTCTAGTGGGATTGTAGTTAAAAAATAATCACATGGTAACTACTATATACATGATACGAATACACCACCAAAGTGATCCGAGGTTTGACCTATCTCAACAAAAAGAAAAAAAAAAAAAAACAATAAATAAGTACAGATCACAAAACAACATTATGCAATAGCTGCCTTCATTACTAACTTGCAAATTGTATACCTTGTTGAATATCATAATAGTGTGACGTCTGAAATAATTTTATCTGCTATGCCTTATCCCGGGTTCCGTAGCCATCAGCATGGGAATTGATTTAATAAGCCGGCATAAAAGATCTTGTTTTTGGTGGAAAAGAAAGGGAAAACGAAACCGGTTGTGAGAGAAACACATGGATGTTTACGATCTGCTGATGTAACCCGTTGCGGTCAAGTTCAATATATTCAAAAAACCTGTATAATATATGTATGTACGTTGATCAGTTCTAGACCATATTCTTTGAAATTGGTCATGAAATATTCCAAAAGTGGCTGATGGTGTAATTAGTACAAACACTGTTGACTGGTTCAGCTTTGAAGTGAAATTAATTTAGGGTTATTTTATACTTCTAAATAAAATGCATGGAATGTTCAGATTTATCATTTAATCTTAAACTCAGACAAATATTTTTGATCACCAATGTATCAAGCAATGATGAGTCTCACCATTCTATTGGTTCTTTGCCTCATATATGATTCTTCTTGGACAAATAGTCTCTGTGATTATCTCTACAGCACTTGTAGATGTTGGGAATCTGGTTCATCGACTCAGCTTCGTCATCTTTTATCAAACAAATTTGTACGCTGATTTCGCTGTACAGCCCGTTTAGTTCTTCTCCAAATGCGACAACGTGAACAGGATCAAAGATGTGTGATCTTTGTGTCAATTTCATCCGCGTATGCTAACAGTTCTATGGACTTCTGGATGATCGTGCCTCTAGTGTTGGCTTCTTGGGTCCTTTCCAGGTTCTGCCGTCGTGTAAAGACACAGATAACCTAATACAGATGTTCATCTGCCTCGTTTCTTCTCCCTTAGATTATTGTGATATTTTGTTGTTTTTGGTTTCGAATAGCTTTGAGTGTTCCCCTCCAACATACTGAGGTGAACTAGCGCATTTATTTGAAAAAAGTGTTCATTATTTGAGAGTTATTTCAAAGCTTTATGTTTCACCACAAAGCAACTTCTGTTCAGAAGGTACATTCATTTAACTGGAAGAATATTGGAATGCATTGGTCATTGATATGTTGCATTGAAATATTAGAAAGTAGATAAAGCAAAATGGATTTAGCATGATTTTATTGTCAAATGCATTCACAATTCATACGATGAAATATGAATTCTGAAAATACACTTATAAAAGTACAAAATTGTATAGAAAACAACACAGTTCTATCGATTTTTGGTATTATCTTTAAAAAATTGCGTATTTATCAATCAATCAAATACTCAAATTTTGCTACTAAGTTCGAGATAATGGTGTCACAACAGAAGTCATTAATTGGATGATTTTAGTTTGTTTCACATACAATATTGCATATCAGCAACAATATTTATAGATTTGTTATATACTTCCACTTACACGGCAAATAACGTAAATATACTTGATGAACATAATGCGTGGAGTATTTCCTGATCGTGGGCAAAGTTAGCCAAATTAGAAATTTATTTGACACTATTAGGGGCAAAATTAGTAGGGCTTTGGAGGGATAAACAGTTGATCAAAAGCCACTTCTTGTGAAAGTATACGTGAAATATAGCTTCCAAAGTAGTATGTGTGATTTTCAGTGGGCCATGATCATTTTAGTAGGAGATGAGTTATCTATTAGATTATCTGTGTGTGAAGGTTTAGTGGACGAAATTTATTGGCCTGAGGCCACACTAATATGGATCAGATTGTTTATAAACGGCGTCAGTGAGGCTCACAAAACGGCAGAAACGATTTTGTACTCGATATTAATTATACCTATCCGTCTGTAGTTGACGCAGTCAATTGCCTCTGGCCATAATAGCTCTGGAGACATTGGCATGAAACGGTAAGAAAATCTTGAATTTGAATTTTTAAAATCTGTTGATGGACTCTGAACTCTGTTATGGGAATCGGGTGGGCACTGATTGGCATCAAACTGGAGATGAACAGCGTTGTAACTTTTCCTACACATCAATTGTGCTTATTTTACCTCCAAGTCGAAGCCACCGTGTCACTGGTTGTAGTTCACCCGAATCCAACTTGCTAAACTAATAAGTGCGACCTCTTGTCTTAGGGGTTACAAAGAAACTCCAAGATGGGGGTTGTTCACATGCTGGTTACGACACAACAACAAGCCTCGGGCGGAATTAGTCATAACGAACCCAGCATACGAAATAAGGACAACTATCTTTAGTACAGCCGAACAATTAGGTGAAGTCCTAGACTGCTACAAAGTATATATAACCGCTATCCATGAAATGCGATAGAATGGACCGAGCAAAAAGATCATGTTAAGCTGGGCTATTTACTACGCTGCTTGCTACAAGCGCTCGAAGTTTTATCGATCGATCCGGTCTGTTAACGAACGCCCCACTATGACGATCAGCCTGAACCACTAAGGCTGAACTTGCCAACATGACCTAGCCATGACATTAAAATTGTTCTAGTATCTTTTAATGCAAAGCTGGGAAGAAAAAGCGTCCTTGGTAGAACGGTCGGGAAGTACAGCATACACGACACCGCCTCAGATAACGGCTGATCGACTTTAATGTGGATTTTTTGCAGAAGCCAGCACCCATTTCCCCCATTTTATTACTCACAAAGCGACATGGAGATTTCGTGATCCATCAATCGTCAACCAGATTGATGACATTACGATCGACCTCTACATTGGCACAGAGTTGAGCGTAATATCATTACAAAAGTATTATTAATCTGATTTATTTTAATTTTATTACAGATTACATTTTATAATTTTTATGGAAAGTAATCAAGTAATCAGATGAAGGACAATTTTTAATCTCAGTGATATTACAGATTACGTTTTGCTCAACACTGGTTCCATGTCATGGCCGTGTTCGGCATATCAAGACAAGAACCAACTGTGAGGACGTTTGATGGCTACAATCTCAAAATAACTCCAAATCATTTCCCATCGATTCTCATCAATCAAAATTTGAAGATCCGGTGGCAACATTGCTAAACAGCTTTCAGCTGCCTGACCACCACAACGAAACACCAGTGTCAAAAAGGAGGAGAAAAAGGAGCTAGCATGAGAAGCGCTAGCGAGGAATTAATGGATGTTATTGCAGGAATAAGCTAAGAAAGTTTTACCAAAAGGTAAAGTTAGCCAGTAAACGTCAAAAAACCGGAGTCGTTGCAGAGTGAACATTTTACACCGTCTAAGAAAAAGTCGACAATATAATTTGTACACACATTTTGAGAAGTTTTTTCTTCTAGATAGTTATTCGTTTCTTACTCTTTGATCATTGTCAGCGACTCGTGGGGCTGTGAAAATTCGTAACGGGAGTCGAACCCAGGCAGCGAGGTTCAACAGTGCAGGAGTTGCACACACTATCTAAATAATAATTTCAACTTCAAAACATTAACATAAAATTAAAATATCAGTGACCAGGCTAATTGCCTTAAATATATGTACAGCTGTGTTCAAAAGAATAGTAGTGCACTTTTAATTTGCATATCCCAAGCAATTCCATGCCAATTTTTTATATTCTCCCTTCATATCCCGAGCAATTGCAAGAAAATTTTGTTACATTTTCCCTGAATGCAGCCTGCAAAAATGTGTAACGGTAATGGACGAAACAAATACTGATCATATTTTGCCCTGCATGTCGGTGGTAGTATCAGTCAGTCGTTAAAGGTTTGGCGAAGTGCTTATACAGCTGTTCAAAAAAATAGTATTGTTTTAATTAACTGACTTAAAATTTGATAAATAATTAAATTTAAAAGTAGAAACATAAAAGTAAGAACAAATCAATATTTTTAGGTTAGATTATAGTAAAATCTTGAACCTTGGAATCTTGAAATCTTGATCTTAATTAAACAGTGGGCCGTAATAAGCATTGCACAGAGCAGGACAGAAAATTAATTTTAAAATTAAGAGCAGATGGAAAACCGTATAAAGAAATTCAAGAAATCATAGGATGCACAGCCCGAATCCCGTGGACGAAAAAAAACATCAGCATTGGAGCAATCAGCAAATGTCATCCAAAAGGAGTTGGGACTAAGTATTAGTGCCCGCAGGCGGCTGTTAAATGAAGGACTATACGCTCAGAGTCCCCGCAAGGTGCCATTACTCTCTAAAAAGCACATAGCAGCTCAGATAGCTTTTACCAAAGAACACATCACCTGGCCTGTGGAAAAATGGCGCAATATATTATGGACAGAGCAAAATTGTTCTTTTTGGGGCATGTGGGTCCCGTCAATATGTTCGCCGTCCTCCAAACATGGAATATAGCCCTCAATACACTTTAACTACCGTAACAACAACACGGCGGTTCAAAAATAATGGTTTGGGCTGTATTTCCTACCAAGGTGTTGGGCCTATCTATCTTATTTCTGGGATCATGGACCAGACTGTATATGTTGACATTCTTGCAAGGGTAATGTTGCCTTACGCAGAATATGAAATGCTAGGTTTTTCAGCAAGATAATGACCCGAAACATACCAGCAAAAAAGCCAAGCAATGGTTTCCGGTCAATGGGGTTAATGTTATGGTGTGGCCCGCACAGTCACCAGATCTTAAGCTCATTGAAAACTTGTGGTGTGACTTAAAGAAAGAAGTGGCGAACGCAAAGCCAACCAATAATAGAGAATTTTTGCAAGTAGAGCAAAGCGCGTGGCAGAATATTACAACCAAGAGATGCAAGGATTTGGTGGACTCCATGCCACGTCGGTGCAAATCAGTGCTAGAGAATAAGGGGTTTACAACCAAGTATTAAGGTTATCTTTTGTTTAAGACCCATTTTTGCTTGATGTCTAATCTTTTTTTTAGTTTCAATCAATACTTTATATTTTTAATTTCCAAGCTATAAATGTTGCCAATTAAGAATGAATTATTTTGTTAAAAATACACCTTTTATGTCTATAATTAGTAATAAAAACTTTGTATGTAACAACTTTGTATGTACATGAAATTAAAAATTAAGTTGTTGTCTATCGACAAAGCTTAAACAACCAATATAACTAGGCGCACTACTATCATTTTGAACACAACTGCGCATCGGTGCTTAACAAGCTATATTCTTGAATTGTTTCTAAATAATTTCCTTTTCATGACATACCAATAAAAACAACCCATTATTAGCACCATTGCAGGTAACATCTGAAAGATATGTTTAGTTGTCAAAATAATATGTAACTGAAATCAGAACACATAAAACTCACCCCCATTCATTCCTTTGGTTAAGTAAATGGTTTCCAATCATAAACATACATATCATACATACACGTACCCTCTCTGATTTGACAGAAATAAATGTTTAAAGAAAAAACAGATATGTGTTGCTTTTCATTGCCATTTGAACTTAACTTCACTGGTGAACTTATAATCACTTACAACATTCCGTACCTTGTCGCTCCTGCATCTGACCATATCATCCGAATGAAAATTGGGCAACGCAATGATCCCTTCATTTCAGCATCTTCCCACATTTCGTAATGGATACAGTATATGAGCTCATATGTCCCCGAAAGCACGCAACAGTTCGTTCGCTCCGATGAAAGAAGTCAGTCCGGCAATTTGATTTGAAATTCGAAAATAGTTGGAGTTGCAGTTGGATTAATTTTTTCGCCCACACTCTAATTTAGTCAGTTTGCTTTGCTGAAAGGGTTCAAAAGTCAGACATTGGGTTGAACATGGAAACACTGATTTCTAGTGAAGACTCAAATACTGCTATGAAATTCATTAAGGAAACCGTCTGATGGTACGTAACGACTGGAGAAGGATGTCGTATGTGACTTTATGGAAATTAGAATTTTTATTGGGATATCCGTTGGTTGTGGTTTCATGAACATATATCCTTGATGGACATGCTCTTTTCATTAAAATAAGCCAAGAGAGAAGTGAAATTTTATCATTTAAATCAGGAACCATTTCTATTCGAATGAAAATGTCTGTGAAAGGGTTTTTCAACACTGAAAGGGCACATTTTTTATGAGTTAATGGAATGTCACAAATGTGCTGGTATAAAGTGGTGGCATTTTATGAATGTGGGTTTTCCAGAATCATCCTTCTGTCCCATAAGAATCAACAACTATCTCGTCGTTCATATCTTTGAAATTATTTGATGTTCTGTAATGTGTACTCTACATTAGCCACATAGACCTATTTGGCCATCTTCATCAGCCGCCTGATCCAATAAAGGACTCGCGGGGGTAAAGCACACATGAGAGATTTCCAGGCAACTTATTACTCCGCCATTGACTCTAACTCATCAGGAGTTATGCCCACGTAACCAGGCGAGTTTCTGGACTTGGTCCAACCACCTCTTCCTGCGTTTGCCAAGCAGTCGGCTATCTGATGAAATCGCATTCAAGGCTCGCCTCGGAGATCGTGATGACGTGCATATCTTCTGGACTGAACCACGGAAGTATAGCGCTCTCCGTCCGAAAAAGCAGCTCCTCAATGTCGAGTTTGTTTCTCACCCTGTACCCTATCCCACAACAGCACGAAGAAGTCTTATTTCAGGTCTTTGCCAAAATTGTATGACCATAAGTGAGAGTTCGAATAAGTATCGCTAACTGCCAACCTTATTACAGATCAAGTGATCTTAGTGATCTTTGAATCATGCTTAGCATAATATTCTGAAGATCAGTTCTATAACTAGATATTCTGACTAGATATTTCTTCTGGTCACTCATAGGTTAGAACGGGTGGTTGTGCAATACTCCATCCGATCTCCTGGGTCTTCCGTAAAGATCCTTGGCGCTACGACACCACTGAAGTCACTTCGTTATAGAGCTAAAAATTTAAATAGGATTATTTGATGCAACGCGAGAGTGACATATAAATCTGTTACGTTTAAGAAAAATAAATTCTCATGGTGAAAATATGTCACCCATCAAAGGCATAATCTACCCAACTCGGCGGGCTAAGTGCACAAGTGAACCGTTTAATGATGGGCCTAATCGTATGATTTTAAGGATGGGCCTAATCGTATGAACTTTAATAATGGAATGATCACTCGAGATATAACTACTAAAAGAAAATAAAAATGTAGACCAGAAGCACTACACTACTTTTATCAACAAGAAGAATCCTTCTACCACAAGCATTACTCAAGCACAATTCACTCAGAAGAATGTATAGTGCATAATTTGTCTTATAGTACGTTTGAACCGCACCTAATCGCACGAAATCCACTGTAATATCCAGCGAAAAGTGCGGGAAGCTCCCGCGTAGCTCGTTTCCAGAAATCGTATTGCATTCGAGCGAGTTTTCGAAATTGTCCTCTCTTCTGAGTATGCAGTCTATTCACAGAGGAACCCACAAAACGTTTGCTGTCGAAATTTGATATTTTGACAGTGTGAAAGCATGACACACAAAGATGACTTCTATGATCTCTTCAAAACACGGTCAATGCAATGGCTACGACACCAAGAACGTTGTTGGAGATTTTAACGCGGAGCTGGGTAAAGAGGACATCTTTGATAGAATCATACGTAAGCACAGACATTCTGACTTTGTCACGGGGCGGAACCTCTCTGTAGCGAGCAAGCGGGTTAGCAACAAGTACAGGCAGGCACATGCAGCAAAGCAGAAAGCCTACCAGACAATGCTGAATCGATACTGAGAATTTGGAAGAAACATTTCTGCGGATTGTTACAAGGGACGATGATAGAAGAGGATTCCTTTCCCTAGGCAGGTGCAGGATGCCCGACGAGTGGAATCTCAGTATCATTAGTATCTCAGTCCATAAAAAATGAGGCTCCTTCAACTGCGCCCACTGCCGAGGGATAAGTCTCCTTAGCATCGCTTATAAGATCTTCTCCGATGTTTTGTGTGAGCTCCTGAAACCATTCGTAAATAGCCTGATAGGTCCTTGTTAGTGCGATGAACGCCGGGGAAGTCCACCATCGACCAAATCTGCAAACTAAGCGCTGTCATATGATTTATTTAATATAATTCTTGGAAAGATGGTGCAAAACTCACTCGCCAATACAAGAGGCACGGTCGTCCCAAAGTGCGTATAATTACTGCCATACGGGACAACTTTGACGCTATTGGGCGAATACAGAGATAGTAAGGCAATGTAGAGCGTGTAGCCAACATGCACAAGTTGAGGATCTTGTGTGTATCCTCCCGGCCTGTCGAATGCACGGTCTATCTTGTGTTATTAGGAAACTAATTGGTTTGATGTTTACTGACGATTTGACATATTCTCGGAACATATTATACCGCCGTTGAGTAAATCCGACACCAAACTGAGGAACTACAGAGAACATTTTTAAGTTTGGTTTTTTTAGGTTCCAGATGAAACATTTTGTTGCTTGTTCTCGCACTCAAATGAGACATTCTTAGAGTTCTCTTGTGTTTGTAGTTAGTAGTCATTCGAATGACTTTGAGATTCAAGATGTTCTTAAGATGTTGTACGAATCAATTATCGCTCGAATGATCATTTGAATGCACCATAACTAGAACCGGTTTTATATAAATTGGGTCAACACATCACATTTTATAATTTGATGAGATCAACGGAAACTATGTATGAAAAGTAGAAGACATTTATTCAATTGTGTGTACACATAATAGGAATACGCCGCTTCGCCAGGCTTTAAACAAAATTCAACAACAGCGCTACATGTTGGACCAATTATTTATTTTCAGCATATCACCTCTTTAATTATATGAAAATTACTTGAAAATTACGGACGATAGAGGGAATTGCATTCATTTTGCCTCCTGTGGCAATGAGGTAAAACAGCTTTTGCGTTTTTCAATATGAGCGAAAGAAGTTTTACACATTTTTTAAAATACTGTTGTATTTCTTAGAAAAAGTAGAGAAGTCATTTTTTTATTGGAGGGATGAGATCCAGTCCAAAAAATACAAACAAAGGGTTAACATAAATTGATATAAAAATATTTGAAGATAATAAAAAATTGATTTGCACATGTGTCAACATCTCAGTGAGACAGTTAAACGAGTTTAAACTTATTACAACTGATATATAGGAGAGGCGTCGGAATTTTTTTCTGAAATGTTAAATGAAAAGTATAGTTATGAAACCGAATGAAACCGAAACAAAACTTGATCCTAATAAAAACTTGATCTTATATACATAAGCTATAGTTGTTGATACGTGAGACAGTATCATCATTATCTGCTAACTGATAGAGCTAAGGATTACTTTGAAAGCTGTCATACAAATGGTAGTTAATTTTCATTCAGATAAAAATCAGATAAAAATTAATTGAGAAGACAGACACGATTTGTTTAGTGGAAAAATAATCAAATTTCGTGGACGAATTGCAAGCCACGCTTTGATGACGGCATGAAAAAATATCACTAGCAAAAACAACACACCATTGTAGTATAGAATGGCTATACCACTATTTGTTTCCCAATAAACCCGAGATTGTACTTAATAATAATAGCATTTGGAATGCACTTTATTTCACTTCGCAGAGGTTAAGTTTTCACAGCACAAACAGGCAACACATTTGACATTTTTATAAACTAAAATCGGGGGTTTATGTGTTCCGCAGATCTATAATGATAGCCATCTGCAGCAAGTACAGCCGATTCTATTAAGGCCTGTTGGAAAGGCTGCAGAACTGACGTGCCTAGAGTTCCGAAAATTCTTTCTACATTATCAACCTTTTCCGCCAATGAATCATATCCAGCCGATGCTGGTACAGCAATTTCATCTGGTGAAGACCCCAGAAAATTTGAATCAGGTAGATCTTGCGATATTAGCAATGAGTTCCTTTTCAAATCATACAAATTTGGTGGCGTTGCAGCAGAGCGCTTATAACGTAGCAAACTATCCAATCTATAGGGATATTCATCTATATCGAGTAATTCGTATCCATTCAGTTTCTTCAGTGTCAGCTCCGGTATGTGTTCACTCTTAACACCCTTTGACACAGGCGATAAGACACTGATTAATAAATATACAATAAAAGCGAAATGCTGTGAAGTACAAACACTGTTTTATGTTTCGGGTGGAAAATTATTCTGCAATATTATTGTTTACCATGTCTTTCAACTGAACCTTACAAGAGGAAATGATTCGGAATTATGTATTAAAAGCGACTGCAGTGTGAATCTGATTGCGGGAGCTTTTATTGGTGGTGCCCGTATTCAAGAGACTAACAGTAAGAACAAATATAAAATCTCAGACTTAAAAATCTTTCTGGTTAAAGAACCAGTAAAGTCGAACGTAAAATAACTGGCGCCCACTGAAAAATGGGCGACCGGACAGACCAGAATTTTATAAATCCACACGACACAAACAAATGGATTTTGTTTTTGTTTAATAATATCAAATATTTTTGCAGATGCTAACAATCGTTATCTAGTCAGTATGAGTCACTTTCGATGCAGAAAATATCAGATAACCGGTAAACAGGTGCAATAATATCATTTTGCAGAACTCAGTGAACTGGATTAAAATATTTTATTGCGGCAGAAGTTGAAAAACGTGCTAACCATTATGAATCCGATTAACTCAGTTTAAAGAGGGATGCATAATGTAAAAGAAAATAAAATAAAGTATATAAAATACAACATGATTAAAAACAACTAATAGAAATTTGGACACAAATGGTACTTGTTAAAAGTGGACCAAGAAGTGAAATTTATTAGAATTCTAAGTAAGCAAAACAAAACCTATAATTTTATTAAATTTATGTGTATGTATGGACGCTAAGTATACATACGTACATACAACAGATTTTTCATTATTATTTTTAAAAATGGGAAATTTTCAATTGACTGTTTTTAGATGCAAAGAAAAGGCCTGACTCTCTTGAATTGTAAAGCATAAAAAGCCATGGAGTTATACTGAACAGAAAACAAGCAGTTAACGCTAATATACCTCTACACTTCCTTGAAAAAACCAACCTTAGATGGGCCAGACTGATAAACGGTGCAGCATCAAGGAAAATATAGCCAGGGTACTAGACTAGCTGCTGGCTGTACAGGACACTGACATTGTAGCTGCTGTAACAACACAGCTGATACAAATTTCTTTTGCGTAGGGCTTAGTAGACCTTTCCTCAATACACTTAATGAGATTTCTGAGAAGGGTAGTAATCATCATCGTCTTCATCATCTTCTGACCCGCATGATTTAAAAACGCTCACATGATTGCTGCAATACTAAACACCCTAAGACGTATGACGCATGAATCCACGAATAAACAAAAAAAACCGAAACATTAAATTGCACCTCCACTGGTAATTTGGAGGCAATCAAATTAGCGTATCAGCCGGCCATAATATAGTACCTGAACCCATCTTAACAACAGCGCCTCTGAAAAAACCCAGCTCCGCCACTAAGCACAAGCGCTTATCGAACATAAGGGCGATCAAAACGAGCCGCCAACAACAGAGAACATCTGCAGAAATATGATGAACGTGAAAAAGTGAATATGTTTTGTTTCATGTCAATACAAATATTTTATTTTTGTTTTTGAACATTTCTTGAGAATATACAAACCACAAAGAGAATTCGCGATCTCGCACTGGTCCCTTATCAAATAATTTGAATTTGATCCACTATTCTTAGATGATTGTATTGATATAAGTTAAACTAATTAATTATTAGTTTAAAAAAAGAATATACAGTATAAACTCGGTTTACGCAACTAATAGAAATGTTGGTTCTTGCACTTACTGGGTCACACTTTTTGGTATAAGAAATGGTAGTCAAATGTCCATATTTCAATATAAAAAATGACAATGAAATACAAAACACATATTTAGAACCAAAGGAAATCGTTATTGTTGAACACACTGTTGCAGTTCATTTTCTTTAGGATGACACGGGGCATCGTCCAAAAGCAGCAGTACCTTCTTCTCTAGTCCCTTTGATTCGATGCATTTGTGCACACAAGGAATGTTACTCTTTCCTTGCTTTCTTTTCGAGCTGACGGTTCATTAAAAGAAACAAGTGTTTTGTTTGGTAACGTCCTGTAAAACAATTCAGAATCATCCGCATTGTAGATTTGATCAGAGGTTAATTTAAGTTCCTTAATTTTTGGTTGAAATTGCATTACGAACGGTTCAACAAGTCCACATTTATTGGACAACTTTTCGCCACAAATTCTTAACACTCGAATACCATGTCGTTTTTTAGATTTTGCAATCCATCCGTTGCTAACGTTAAATGATGGTTGTTCCCTTATTTCGTTGTGCAATTGAATTGCCTTTGATTTTATAATTTCATTAGAAAGCGGAATATGTTTAGCTCTTTGCTTTTGAAACCATCCATAAACGCCTTTTCCATCTGTGGATATTGAGAAGTCTTAAGTGTAACGCGTTTTCCTGGTCCAGATTCAGCTCTCGCCACAAATTGTCTAAGACTGTTTCCCTTTGCTTTTATCCGGCTAATTGTTGACTTGTAGTAGCTTTACTGAAACACCCTTATCAACTTCGGATAAAATTTCACTTCTTTTTTTAATAGATAATTTAGTAATATTTCTTGTAACACACATCCTGAACGAATTTCGTGTAGGAACTAATGAAAGTGGAACCCATCTAAGGAAACACACTTGGATGTGTAAATATATTTACAAAGAATTCTGTCTAGACCCACACGAAACTAAATTACTGTAAAATAACGACAGACGGAACCAACCAAAAGGAGAACATGCAAATAGAAAACAGATGAACAAGTTGCACTGATCGAGGTAACCTTTTTGAAAAGTTGCACTTATAGAGTCAATACGTGGTATGACTTTAGTGTTGCTAAAATCGAGGAGTTGCGCGAATCGAAGGTTGCGTTAACCGAGTTCGTTTCTTATCAAACTTGACTGAATTTTACAATTACTTTAATCTAAAAGGAAAAGTCAACCTGTGGGAAAATGGGACTAGAAAAATGTGAAGAGGATCATGTGTAGACGCCACGTCAGCAGCACGAATAGCTGGGTGACTGCAGGCGGATTCGTTGCCGTGGGAACGACGCTGCGTCAGCAAGGTCAATATTAAATGCTTCGTTGGAACGATGCCGCATCAGCGTATAGTTCGGCGCGTGCCTTACGTCCGGTTGACATGAGCATTTTGGGTGTTAACTTATAACTTCAATACGAAAATAACGTAGTGTCATAGAGCTCTTAGTTTCTTCTCTCTCAGATAAATTCCTCATGGCAATGCTGTACATCTTAAATTAAATTTAAGTTTATATAAGCTATTTACTAACTTAAATAAAGATATGAATTTCGTTCAACTATTTTTCAACTTGTATTTGCACCACTTGTCAAAATAACAAATGCTCGACATGTCACAGCTAATTCAAAGCGGAATTTTGTTCGGGCGAAATCCATAATAAGCATTTTCGTAGTTCGGGCGAACAATAAGTATTTCTGGCGAACAAAATTATATCGGGTGAAATCCTGTTCGGACGAAATTCATAATAATGCTGATTTTTTTTTTGGGAGCTTCCTCACTTATTACATTCATTCGTTCGTTATCTTTAGGGACTGCTGACTCCGACTCTCATATTCCTGCTCATTCTTCCTGACAACCTTCATATTTGCATATAGCAGTGGTATAATTTGCATTCATATTTTTATAAATGCCTTCTGGAACAAAGGGCTTATTTCTTTACATAAACTATGCAAACAGTAAGAACTCGATTCCAATCCTTGTAACTGGACCTGTTAGTTCAGTAAGGTTATTTCTATAGTAACACGCTTAAGTAGATACTTTGCATTGCATGTGTGTATTTACACAACTGTACCCACAATACTCCTAATAACACTGTTAATGAGTTAACCCATGTTATTGAATTCGGTAATTTGGATGTCTGCAGAGTTTACATATCAATGCTAACAAGATGTGGCCACAAACTACCCTGTTTGCAAAGTCCTGTTCACATATACAAATGCATACGTACTCGTCTGTCCATTTTCTTATACGTAAACTCGATTGCAGTGAACAGTGTTTAAGTAAATCAGTGTGAAAATCACGAACGAATCCCATTTAACATTTGTTTAGTAACAAGTGAACTTTATTTTTAAGACAGGTACAAAGGTAACATAATAGAATCACATCACTATTGAAAAATCATTGTGATGATTAAGGTGCGCTTATTTGCGAGAGCCAAATAAAACAAATTAAAACAAAAGTGGCATCTGAAGTAGAATGAAAATAAATTGCAATTGGTGCGTCCTGCTACTGTAGTAGATGGCTCAGGGTGACGGGGTATTTGCACTTTCAAATATATACATACGAGGGTTGTTTTACAAGAGAGAACAATTCAATGATTGAACTTATGCATTCTCAAGCATACATACATATCTTTCTACACGATGAGCATAAGTGACATTTCTTTCACCTATGATACGATTACACACTTGCACTTATGCAGCAAATAAATTCAGGCTACAATAGCAGGCCCAAAACCCAAATTCAATGCATTATCTGCAAAAGTTTTAAAACTCGATCAAAAGTACCAAGATTTGGAAGAGCAAGTGAACAAATTTTTGCTGAAAGACTTGGAAACTAATGTAGTCGTGTGTTTGCCGCCGGAAGCTAACAGCAATAGTACAATCGAATAAACTAAATCCATATGCATCGGCTTACTCGATTCAGACGAATCAAATACAGAGGTGGAACATGCACCTTCTTATATACATACGTGCATATAGAACCTATCGTCATTAGCAAACATCATTAGCATAAACAACATCAAAACATCCGACACTAAGAATGCTAGCCCCATACAAAAATTCGCAACCCCATACTCCAACTGGATAGAGGTTCATCTAGCTATCATCTTAGTAAACAAAGCTCACGGACATAGCCGTCTAAGACTAAGTACAGTCAGTTCATTCTTGGTGATAACGCAGAACACATCATCATCATAAAGTATAGTAAGAAAAAATTAATTAGAAATAATTGTATTATGTTGTTTTTGAAAAAAAAAACTTAAATAAACTTAATAAATGATATACTTAAATAAAAAATGAAATAAACTTAAAAAAATAATGAAAAGATTTGTGTATTAATTTACTTATATAACTCGCGCATCGCAATGCTCGTGATAAAAATGAAATCGCGGAACGCTGCTTGGACGATACTCCGAAAAACCCGCAAATTAAAGGGGACACAATTCCGCATACGCAAAGATCACCCGTTCAACATGCGACGCAAGAAAGATAATCTGCTACGAATTGTGAAATTTCTGCGTGTTAGGTTTCCGCAAATACGAACATACGTAAAGGACGATCAACTTTATGTGGCAAACAATGTTTTTACGTGGAATTTAACCGAAGGCCTAAATTGTGGTTTGAAGGATCCTTTAGAAGTTTTGCATATGATGTTTGGTGAAAATAGCGCACTGTTTTCTTCAATGGAAAATTTCAACAGTGAATGTCAGCAATTTAACCAAAACATAAACAATGCCAAAAATAAAACGTCAAGAGTGACATTCCGCGCTGTTGACAATTCAATTGCAGTGAACACAGTACAGAAAAAATTCGAATTGAAATGGATTCTTGCCTTAAAATTAAATACGTTTGAAAGATGTTCCGGAGGGATGCTGCTTGGATACCACAGGTGATGTAATTTTGAATGTTGGATCAACAGATATACTTTCAGTTGGTGATTTCATCGCCAGGATAGGAAGATCCCAAAATAATTTAATAAGTGGAACAGCCTCAACATTTATCAATCTGTCTTGAAACCCGAATGATGACATGTACGCCGTTTAGATCTTAGAACTGGCTGACAGTATAGACGCAAAGACTATCACAATGGATAGAGAATAAATTAATTTTGAGCGAAAGCCAAGCTGGATTTAGACAAAATTACTCTACCCTGGACAAAATTTTCACGTTAATGAACATTGCAGAAAGATACAAGCGAAGAAGTAAGAAAGAAGAATGCATTTTTTGTCGATTTTAGAGCTGCCTACTACTCAATTTCACGAGAGGCCCTTTGGTATAAGATCTTAAGGATTGGAATCTCAAGCAAAAAAAAGTAACGATGCATACGTTTGGGACGGGGAGTCCATTTTAAAAAGCTTTGGTACAATAATGGGAGTCAAGCAGGGTTGTGTCTTGAGTATACTCTTACTTATTTTATTTATGAATGACATTATTGAGGCAATAGGAGGTAGAATAAATGTCGGCAATGTGGAAATTACCCCTTCGGGTAGGGGCAAGAATATACCCGAGGTAAGGCATGCCTGTTGTAAGAGGCGACTAAAAGCCACCGTTTGTTTTAGGACAAGCAAAAAAAATATGCAATGAATAAAAAACAAAGGAATTAGTACCCCAGGTGGAATGCCAGTCGCACTGGAAAATCCACACTCTTCGGAGTCAGGCTCTACGGATTCTGGGGAGAGCCAATTATTGCATTTGGACCCTTTTAAAAAATGTTCAAGGGTAAATAGATCACCACCAGCAGGATCTAATATTATAAACAAGCGCGCATCAACGCGAAAACTACTGCGTCTAAAACGCAAGTAACTAAAACATCAACGAATTTACATTCTTCTACACACGAAGAACAGGCTCTAGCGAGGTTCGAAAGTCTCGAAAAGGAAAATGCGGAATTAAGGACTAGACCCGCTGATATGAAAGATCTCTGTAAAGAACTAAGAAATGAACTTAGTCAATTAAGGGCAGATAAAATGGAAAATCAAAAAAAAAAAGCCCAGCTCGAACGAATCAAAAAAGGTGAGTATTATACGGATGAGGAAGAACTCGATCGTGAAACTAACTGGATGACAGAAAGGCGACCGGGCAAAAAACGAAAGGCCGGTTCCTCGCCGGAGGCAATAAAGAAGACAGAAAATGTACGTCTTACTGGTAACAACGAAACTAAGTTACCAAAAGAACGGGCACTCCCGCCGATTAACGTACTCGGAATACCAGTGTACAGTAAGTTACACTCTATTCTAAAGTCAACAATCCAATCTGAGTATAAAGTAACAGTGCTCAGCAACAATGCATGGAAAATAAATGTCAAGGACTCTGACAGCTATAGATTACTCTCCCAAAAACTGAATGCGCAAAAAATGACTGCTAAAATAGAAGCCTTGCGCAAAAATACGAATTCAATACCACAATGCAAGCGTTGTCAGGGATTCAACTACACTCAAAAGTATTGTCAGAAAGATCAGCGATGTGTCAAATGCGCCGGCGGACATCTGTCGACGGATTGTAACGAAAGTAAGACTACACGAGCTACTTGTATTAACTGTAAAGGAAATCATCCGGCTAACTATCGTGGCTGCGAAGTAGCAAAAGAGCTTCAGAAGAGACGAGATAAAATCAAATCGAAATTCCGTCAACCACCAAAATCGGCAACAAAGGACGTAGTTCTAAAAACCATGCCGAAACCAACTGTAACTCGATCGAAAACTGCTGAAATAAAAGGGCAGACTCAACCTGTGTCTTCAATAACTCAAAAAATGAAATCAGCTAATGTGAAATCATCACACGTCGGAGCAAAAACCTTCGCCCAAACAGTAGCATCTACAAGTGGAAAAAGCTGCGAAGAATAATCAACTCCCGCTACAAATATATTTAATATTATTTTAGAGAAACTTGAGGAACAAACCAGAACGAACAAACTTATTTTCGAAAGGCTAATCGACCTCGAAAATATGATTAACAGCAAGCGTACCTTAACATGAATATGTCGATTAAAATTTTTAAATTGGAATGCGAATGGTCTGCTACAAAAAATTGACGAACTAGAATTATATATTAGAATTATATATCGCTATTTGTCTGATCTCTGAGACACACTTGACGAAGCAATCGTGTGTAAACTTGTGTACTGTGGTTACCATGCCTCCCATCCGTCCGAACGGGCAAGAGTCGGTTCATCCCTGTTTATACGCGACAATATAGATCATTTAGTATTGATAAGTAAAGAATCTCATCCTATACAATTAAATTCGGTTCGTGTAAAAAATAAACATGACTCATTTAACGTCGCGTCCATTTACTGCCCTCCGCGTAGTATAATTGATCAAAGCGAGCTCGAGCGAATTTTCCACACTCTAGGCCCAAATTTCGTAATTGGTGGAGACTTTAATGCGAAACACACCTTTTGGGGATAAAGATTAATTTCACAAAAAGGCAGAAATTTATACAGAGCTGGTATGAAACTAAACTGTGATTTTTACTCGACAGGAAAACCAACCTACTGGCCGTCGGATGTTACAAAAATACCTGGCGTTGTTGATTTCTTTGTCATAAAATGTGTTTCTCGAAACTACTTACGAATTGAAGAAAGCTTTGATCTTAATTCAGATTATTCTCCCATTGTACTATGTGTAAACGATACCCTTGTAAAAAAGGGAGTTCCACCTACGTTAACAAATAAACGTACGAATTGGCAAGCATTTAGAAATTATCTTCAAGATAATATCGAACTTAGAGTACCCCTGAGAACAGCATACGATTTAGAAATAGAACTCTATAAATTTATAGAAGTAATACAGTGCGCTGCATGGAGCAATACACCTCTCGCTAGAAAAACGACGATAAAACATGTATTGCGATATCCACCGGAAATACGATAATTAGTAATAGAGAAACGCAAGGCTCGTAAGAAATGGCAGCAGACCCGTGCGCCGCAGCATAAAACTCGCCTCAACCAACTGTCTAACATTCTGAAGGCGAAAATTAAGTCGTTTAAAAATAATAACCTAAATACCTACTTGACAGGCTTGTCAGGGAAAAAGGATACCCATTACTCACTCTGGAAAGCAGCCAAAGGCTTAAGAAAACCTCAACCACATGCGGCCCTAATTCGGAAAAATCAATACGAGTGGGCAAAAGAAGATAAAGAGAAAGCGGATCTCTTCGCAGATCATTTGGAAGAAACGTTTAAATCACGCGACGGACAAACGTTTCCTGGAAACTCCTACGGTTCAAACACTAATAATGAACATTTTTGTATAAGAAATGCTACTTTGACAGAATTTAAGGAAGAATTGAAAAAGCTCATGCCCAAAAAAGCTCCTGGTTATGATTTAATCACAGGAGAAGTTCTGAAAGAATTACCTCAGAAAGCGCTTCTTATGTTTATCTACCTAATTAACGCCGAGTTTAGATTAGAACATGTCCCTAGTCAGTGGAAAGTGGCGGAAATAATAATGGTGCCGAAACCGGGTAAACCCCCAACAGACAAAAAGTCTTATAGACCAATCTCACTGCTTCCGATAATGTCCAAAGTGTTCGAACGAATATTACTCAGACGTTTAAACCCGGTTGTGGAAGAAAGACGACTTACTCCTAATCACCAGTTCGGTTTTAGAAGTAAGCATTCAACTATCGACCAAGTACATCGAATAACTGATGTTATAGAAAAATCGTTTGAACAAAAGCAAGTCTGCTCAGCTGTATTTCTCGATGTTTCGCAAGCCTTTGACAAGGTTTGGCACGAAGGTTTGAAACACAAGCTTCGACAGTTCCTCCCGAGAAGATTTTACACAATTTTATCGAATTATCTAACTGATAGAATCTTCCGTGTGAAATATGGGAAAGAATACTCCCTATTTAAGCCTATACAAGCTGGAGTACCACAAGGAAGTGTCCTTGGTCCCCTCCTTTACTTACTTTATAGCAGCGATATACACATATGCTAGGCACATTTGCTGACGACTCCGCCATTTTAGTAACTGCCAAAACGGTCGAAGAATCAGCCAGAAAATTACAATGTGCTCTAGCCCGGATACACGAACGGACGAACACTCAGCGAATTGAGCTTAACGAAGCTAAATCCGTTCATATAAATTTTACGTATAAGAACGTGAATAACTTGCCCGTTTTTATAAATAATGTTCAAATACCCTTCGATAATGAAGCGAAATACCTCGGAATGACTCTCGATGTAAAGCTTAAGTGGAAGGAGCATGTCAAAAAGAAACGTGAAGAGCTCCAATTAAGATACAAAGACATGTACTGGCTTATTGGAAAATATTCCAAGCTAAGTATTGACAACAAATTGCTTATATACAAGCAAGTGCTAAACCCAGTCTGGACGTATGGTATACAACTATGGGGTTGTACCAAAGAAAGTAATAGAAACATACTACACACATTTCAAAATAAAGTGCTAAGGGCCATCGTCAACGCACCCTGGTATTTACGAAACAGCGATATCCACAGAGATCTTGGAATTCCATCAGTCCATGATGAAATTACGAATTTTTCTCGTAAGCATAAGCGTCGTCTGGAAGAGCACATAAACTCTGCTGTCCTTCCAATTCTCGACGAAACCAACGCTTTCCGCCGTCTTCAAAGGACTAAACCCCTTGACCTAGCACGGTGAATTCAACCCGCGCTTAGCTGCGGTGATAGCAAGAACTCTCAATGGAGACTTTCTTGCCAAATGCGCCTAAACCAAGAAAGTAAAACTGCTGGATAAGTGTAAGACTTAGTTGTAGTGGAAATATATTTTATTTGAAGGGAGGTGTTTTTACTGGGTAAAAATCCCTTTCGCTATGTGGGAACGGTCCGCATAGTGTCTTTTGAAGATTTTCACCTACCCTCCCAAAAAAAAAAATGTGGAAGTAATACCCTTAAGTGTTTGGGCTCAAGGCATAGCACAGGCCGAAGTTGTAGCGGGAGAAAGTGAGAGGAGGTAGCTGAACAACAAAAGTGCCTCCTCTGTATCTAGACACTCTTAAATTACACTTCGAATATATACTAAAAATGCTAGGAATGGACGATGAGAGACTGCCTAAGCATATTTTAAAGCATGATTTAGCTACAAGAGGACAGCTTGTTGAAACCTGGGAAGAGTTGGGTAATGATTTAGGTATTGCTGTGCGTATATCCGCAAAATAGATGCATAATAGCTCTAAGAAATTATTTTAGCACCATATTGGAAATAATGAGTCACTTAATCTATGAAAGATATATAAAGGGTGATTTTTTAAAAGCTATAGGAAAGCTTTTCAAAAAAACACATAAATTAAAGAAAAATGCATGAAATCTTTACTTCAATCGATAGTACGGTCCATATAATTTAATGTTTGAAGATTATTTCATGCAAATGTTGACCTTGACTGCCCCTCAAATGGTCCATCCGCTTAGTCCAAATTTGCCATACTCTTTCCAACATTTCGGCCGGTATCTCACGAATAAATGCTTCAATGTTGTCTTCCAATGCGTCAATTGAAGCGGGCTTGTCTATATAGACATGAGCTTTAACATATCCCCACAAAAAATAGTCTAAAGGCGTTAAATCGCACGATCTAGGCGGACAATTGACCGGTCTCGAACGTGAAATAAAGTGTTCACCGAACTCGCCTCTCAATAAGTCCATTGTTGCGCGTGCTGTGTTGCATGTGGCACCGTCTTGTTGAAACCACATGTCATGCAAGTCAAGCTCTTGCATTTTGGGCAAAAAAAAGTTGGATATCATCTCACGGTAGCGCTCACCATTCACAGTTACGTTACGATTCGCATCATCTTTGAAGAAGTACGGTCCAATGATGCCACCAGCCCCTAAACCGCACCAAACTGTGACTTTTTCTGGATGCATTGGTAGCTCTTGCAATGCTTCTGGCTGATATTCACTCCAAAATCGACAATTCTGCTTATTTACGTACCCATTGAGCCAAAAGTCAGCTTCATCGCTGAACACATGTGATGTCGCTATGAACTTTCTTAACGGATCACGCATTTTGATAATAAAATTCAATAATTTGCAAGCGTTGTTCGTTTCTAAGACGATTCATGGTTAAATTATAGACCAAACTGAAGATGTTTGACAGTGAAATAAAACACGAAACGTGCGTCAGCTGTTTAAACCAGTGTTGCCAAAAAGGTAATAGCTAAAAAATCACCCTTTACTTACAATTATTAAATTTGGATTTGGTGTGTAATATATATTTATGTATTTAAAGGAAATGTAATTTTAAGAAAATAATATTATTTTGTAGTATTAGTGTACTAATATTTGTTTCTGTTTTGCTAAGCATTTCGTTTTTACTTACAGAATTATCGTTTGTTTCTTCGTCTTTAAATAAACTAATTTATTTCATTGTATACGAAAAGTGTATCCAGTAATTCGAAAACCTCCATGGTTTACACTAAAGTCGGCTTCTATTAGTTCGAATTACCAAGGTTGTACTGTATATGATCATGTATAAGTTAAGTTTGTACAACCATCCAGTCTTGGTACATATTTGAATTGTTGTATTAAACGTATTAAAAAAAACAGGAAATGAATCATGCCCATATAGAATTGTGTGAACTCATGCACAATAAAGTCATTTGAAGCCTGTAAACTTTTAAAAAGGGAGAAAGTTAAATCCTTTAGTAGAATTCTTTTCTTGCCATATTTGTGATTATGATTATAAAAGGCTTGGCATTAAAAAACGATGTCATACGGTACATCCCCTTTTCTCGTTCAACAAAAGGGGATTTCCCATTAGGAAATTGCCGCCCCAAATAATGTTATCTCGGTTAGTATTCAATTTAAAATCACATTTCCTGCCAACCGCCACATTTAACCCTTTTTATGTCGTGTAGCGCAAGGAAGAGGGTAGCCGTGAAAAAGAATTTACTACAAGTCCCAAAGTGATTTTAACACTCCCCTTTCCGTAGTACACACAAAAGGCCAAGGAAATACACTCACAAGGCCAGAATACCCACTTTGCTATTTTGCACGAATTATAAATCTTAATGCACGCATTTATATTGTGTCATCATATCGAAAAGTAATTCTGACAGTCATAAGACGCTTGACTGACACCATTCAGATAAGAAGCAACAAAGGATGACAAAATGTCATGCTTCCGGGTTCAGTTGCGGTGGGTTGGTGATTTGCTGACATCTCATCACGTCAAATCACAATCACACACTTGTGAACTTGAGTTTCCTATCGCCTTATTTGCTACAGCATTTTTTTTGATACATTTTGACTTTATTCCTTGAGCGCCACATACATAGATACCATAGGCTATATTTAAAATTACGCATAGATGTATTTCGAGTTCTTAGATTTGACATTTAAGACAATTTGCACAAATTAGCAATTTCGATTAGAAATATCCGCAGATGTCATTAAAATTCATCTCGGAGGCGACAGTTATGAACTTTGTCGATGTGATTAATATTCAACTTGGGGGCAATTACGAACTTCTGGTAAAGAAATAAAACCAGACTAATGCATTAAGGCCTTAAAATTGGTTAATGTAATCGGGTATTTGCATAGTTGATTCAAGGATGATAGCTGTGTATGAATAACTGAATTTGAAGCGGTAATAGCACAAGTTCAATGGAATATGTGGACCATTCTCTTTTTTTGCCTAAACACATTATTTACCATATTATTCCGTGACGTATACCGATTATCGTATTAAATGATTCCTTAGGTCAAACTTATTCTTCATTTGTTGTTATGTGGATTTGGCCTTATTTGAATTTTGGCGGTCTTGAGAATTTCATTATCAGCTTGTCGCAAAATGTGACTATGTAAATACGAATGTACAACAGACGACCTTATATCCGAATAATTTGAACTGAGTAATTTTGCAGAAAATGTCATATATACAGACTTTATAAATTACTGCAGTGCTGATATATGTAAAATATTAAATAATGTCCGTTTTACCCTTCTTACACTTAGATCGCTTTGCCAATAGAATTCCTTTAGTGTCCATTGCATTATCTCTATCCAACGACCCATGATGGGAACGGAGTCAGCAAACGTAAGTTTGCACATACAATAGAATTGTTGATGCAGTTTGAAGGCCAAATATATGTTCTTTAAAACAATATAACTTAGGGTTCTAAAGTACCAAATGTTAATAAGTTTTTGTAAATTTCAAAGCCCTAACTTTGAGCAAATGGTACAGAGAAACGGGTCATCAAAAGTCAACAAAATCTTGGCCTTTTAGGTTCTCATTTTTGTAGAATCAAAAAACTTGTATCATTTGACAGTGGGCGTATTTTTTCCAATTCGGACTACTGTGCGACGCATAAGCATAAGCAAACCCGAAAGAGAAGAGCCACAAAAAAAAAAAACACTATCTTTGTCGAATGATTACAGTATGATTTATGATAGAGCACCGAAAAGGATTCCAACATACACAGAACTTTTGCCATAAGTTTCGATCTTGCGATGTCATTCGTATGCGATGGATTGTTCGGCCATACGAAATTATGCTTTTTTCAGAACCACAAAGTCAAAAAAAGGATCAAAATAATAAAATAGCTATTTTTTTTCGTGACCCATATTACACACAGGCAACTCCAGAGCGGTTTCCCACCTTGGGCTGAATACGGTGGCTACTGCGAAATTTCTAGTACTATCCTAATCAGCACCGGAAAAAAGAGGTAATCAACCCACCTCTCCCACCCGCCCAATCCTCAATCATAAAACCCGTCCAATAACCACCCTCATCATCCCCTGAACCGGATCAAGGTGTTATGCGACCCGTACCAAGGATCGACCAGGCTGGAAAAAGAGTAAACCCGCGAACGCGGTCATCCGGATGCCTGGCATCCTCCGGATTAGTCTGCCTTACCTGTATTAGTCTGCCGACCTCCTTTCTCCGTTAATCGTGGGAACAAAATTTTACCTGCAACAAAAATAGGGAAGCCGGAAAAATGGATTCTAGCACGACCAAACTCGGATCACCTTCTCCGAGCCCGAGTAAGTTGGTCAGGGCCCCAAACCCTACACCATCATACCGGATTGTCAATCAGGAGATGCGGTTTCAAAAGAATTGCCCAGATTGAACCCGATTAGGCCCCTCCTGTTCACCCCAATTGACGCAGTTCGGCGTCCACAACCAGAGTTTAAGACAGAGCCCTAGGAGCCGCTTCTACAAGCAGATTTAGAGACATAGTCCGAGGACCTGCGACTCTACCCCAATGCCCACATCTACACATAAAAGACGCAGAACAGCACATAAAGTGCTAATAAAAGTGAATCATACTCCTTCTGAGAGCTGGTCTCAGAAGCAAAAAAGCTCCTTTCAGTGGGCCACTAGGGTCATTACTCCAGACTCGATACCCAATGCAACGAATATCTCATTTCAAGAAGCCTAACCGAATTAATCACCAATTGGAGAGCTTCTAGCGATCACTCTTTCTCAGACCATAGATTCCTTTGCTTTGATTGAAATGATCACCCGGAACCACAACCGGTTTTTAGGAACTATAAGAAAACAATACGGTCACTAAATGTATCTTCTCTCTGTTCCTACCAAGCCAGCCTATATATATATGGTCACTAAATGTATCTTCTCTCTGTTCCTACCAAGCCAGCCTACCATGACAGTCTTCGACAAAAGTGTAGAAGAAACTTAAACAAGGCAAAGACCACAAGAGATGTTCTAGACTCCTACAATTAATCCATAAATTCCTACAAAACTGAAAAAGGTCAACGTGGAAGAAATTCTGCGAAAATATCAAAGAATCATCTGAGGCACTCAGGCTCCGGAATATTCTCTCAACTTGTCCCAAAGTATCTAACTTCAAAAAGGCTGACGATACATGGACATCATCTGATACGAAATCGCTCAATCTATTGGTGGATACCCTTTTTCCGGAACACGCAACAGACTACCAAGTAAGAACGATACCTATCATCAATCCAGAATCTCTGATAACGAGTCACAAAATCATGTGAGCAATAAAAGGCTTTAATCCATACTAGTTGACGGTATAATACTGACGGGAAATCATAAGGGTGCTTATTCTTGTGTTACAGCTTTTCAAGAAGGCGCTTTGATCTACATCTAAGATCAACGATTGACCCAATTAACTTCTCGCCATCTCCACATAAGTATAGCAAAGTGAGCACTAGCACGAAATATTGAGAAATCATTTAACTACAAAAAATATACCATCGTTGCTTTTTTAGATATAGAGGGCGTCGTCAACAATATCTTCCCAAATGCAATCACACATGCACTGTGACTGACCTGGAAGTAGAAGCGCTACTAGTAGCCTTAATAAATCAACTACTAACAAGCGAAATTATGATTACAACTGTAGCCCCCTGGAAAAGTTTAACCAAAAGAGGTACACCTCAAGGAGTACTATCCCCTCTTCTCTGGAACCTAGCAGTTAATAGACTGCTACTAATACTGGAAGGGACGGACGGGACTGGACGGGAATGTAGTGTGCCTCCTCCCCAAATACTGAAAGATCTCATGCAGCATGGTCTTACTCTACTCAACAACGAAAACGGCCTGAGCATAAATGCAAAGAAGACCGAAATAGTCCTCTTTACTAGAAAATACAAAATAGCTCACATTGACCCTCCCATCCTAAATGGCACCAGACTACAAGGGGAAATACCTTGGCCTTATATTGGACAGTAGATAAAACTTTAAGCCCAATACAGACGAAAGAGCAAGAAAGGCAATCACGGCCCTATATATGATCAAGAACGCTATTGGGCATAAGTGGGGTCTTCAACCTTATAAGACTCATTGGCTTTTTACAGCCGTGATCAGACCTATCCTCCTATACGAACTTTTCTCGAATGATTTCTGCAGTAGCTGCCTATATGAAGAAAAGGAGGAAAGTGTACAGCACCTGCTCTGTAGCTGCTCCGCAGGAATGCAATAATGGGCTCCTACTTCTTCTATAATCTATGTGACCTCAGTAAAATACCGGTGGAATCAATACTGGAATTTATTGAAGACTGGAATTCACTGATCTGGTTGGCTGTCCTAGTTACCAAACCAAAGCCAATTCACCCAAGCCAATTTGCTAACCCAAGTTTAAATTACATTTATAAAAAATTAGAAAATTTACAAGTTGATGTACTTACACCGATTTCTCGAAAGCCTTCGATAAAGTACATCAGACTTTACTTTTAAACAAGCTAAAGTCTTTTTGATTCCTTTCGTCAATGTTGGAGTGGTTTTCCAATTACTTAAAGGACAGGAAGCAATTGGTAAGGGTCGATAGATTTAGATCTCAAGGTAGCCATGTGGGGCCATTACTCTTTCTTGTGTTCATAAGCGGTGTTTATGAAATTTTCAAGTATTGTAAAATTGTACCATTCACAGACGACAGAACGAAGAGAGAAGCGAAGTAAGGATCCGCTCTTTTCCATTTTTCAAAATTAAGCAACACATAAAAAAGGCAACATTTTCTAACATTAAGTAATCAAATTTCCTTAGACAAGGATTGAAAAGTACTTGAGGAAGTAAAAGTAAATAGATGGAATCGAAAGTAATTGCAAAGTTGCACTTATATATATATTTTATTTTCCACCTGTTGAAACAACTGTGTTCTATCTCAATTGCATCTAACAGTATCCTCTCAACGATGGGAGCATATTCATGCGAGGTGTATATCACAGTATCGTCAGCAAACAGTGCCTCCTGGCAATTAAGTTAATATGGAAAGTCAGGCGTGTATATTATATAGAATTGGAGCGAGAACTGAGCCTTGAGGAACACCCATGGAAACGTTATTGGGGCTTGACGAAGATGAATTAACGTGTACTCGAGAACAACGAAGATTTAGCATTTTGTAAATAAGAACGTAATGCCAGACTGTATCGAAGGCCTTCTCCACATCAAGTAGAATCATACCAGTAGATTTGCATATTAATCGATATATCTGATATATCTGATATGTTTACATGTCCTAAGACATTGATGGAAAGTATTATGGGATTGTCTGAAACCGTGTTAGGAAATATTGCATTTTCAATTGATAATTCTAGAATTAGTTTTTTCAGAACTTTTTCTAAGATTTTACTAACACTGCTAAGCAGACTAATAGGTCTATAACTGCTGGGGCACTCCGCAGGTTTTCCTGGTTTTAAGATTGGTATAACTTTTCCCTTTTTTCATTTGTCAGGGAAATATTTTGTCTTAAGGCACGCATTGACAAGAATTGAGGCAGACGTTTCAAGAACATGTTTCTGATACCGTCTAAACCACCACTTTTGTTAATCTTCAGGATTTCAGAATATTTTTTCTGGTATTCACTCGAATAAATACATTGTTTGGAGTGATAAAGATATCGTTGTTAAAAACTCTAGTTGCTTCATTAACCAGAGTATCAGTTTCCGTTTCCCCTAAAGTACTCGAGACAAAATGATTTGCTGAGAAGTTTTTAGATGATAAATCTGCCTTCTCTTTGTCTGTGAAGAAGGTGTAATCATCACAGATAAGTGCAGGAATATGCCTACTTTTTATGCCTTTTATGATTGCAAAATACTATGCAATTTTTTATCTAAAGGTTTTAATATTTAGTTCCATTTAAGGTTTCCAAAATAAGATACGGAATCAATTTATTTATGTAACCTATCTGTAGCTTAAGATTTGGTTGACGATATCTCTGCCAATTTCTTCTAATACTATTTCGGATTTTAATGTGTTCGATAATGTAATTTTGGAGGAGAAATAGACTTATTCTTTCATGAAACACTGTTTACAATTGCTTCGGCTACAACATTGGCAAAGTTATTCGCTATGGTATCAACATTACGACTACAGGAAACTGTATCTAATTCATAGGTAAGGCCAGTCCTACGTTTGTTTTAGAATCATATTAAGTCCATTCCTCATCATCATATGACAAGTACTTATGAAGTGATTGCAAGTACTGGCACTTCATTTTTTGAACTAGAAGTACCAACGAATGGTACTTTCGCAATTAAAAAATTGTACTTGTAATTGTATTTCAGTCCAAATATGCTTAACTACAAAGGTGTATGCTTACAGAGATCAAACTTTGCATCATCCAAATTTTAACATTTACAGCCTAGACAAACAACATACCAGTAAGGCTAGTGTTGCCATCGTCATGAACAAGAATCAGGTATACCATACTTTTTACCTAATAAGCTATTATGAAATATTTATGTGAAATTATAAAAAAAAAATTTATTAAATTATGTTTGACAACTCTATATTGAGTATGATACTCATCTACCTATTTTACAGGAGGAAATATTTCTGTCCTTAAAAGGCCTCAATTCAATTCATACTTAAATAGACTTCTTAAATTAAGGGTTACTTGCCAATACGTTTTGCATTTGACTGCTACATTTCGATCTGCTATTTAGTCCTTTTCCAACAACTTTAGGTGTAATACCTAAATCCCTAAAAAATACTGGACTTCTTTATTACCAAAATTTAATCAGACCACCAACTGTAGTCATCCAAATAAATTCTACGATCTTAAATATGACCTTCTTCCGTTTTAACCATTCCATGGCAAATTGGAATGCCTATAAAAAACCTATCAATAGAGATTTAAACTTAAAGTGATGTCAATTCTCCTGCTCAAGTTGATTATCGTGAGTGTCACTCACGAAATTTCGCAGTCCAAAAAAATTTCTTCCGGCGTATATTCAATATTTGATTAAACTAAGAAACATTCAAAGAAGAAAATGAATTTGTCATAGACTAGCTTGTTTTCAGAAATGAAGTATGACGGAGATACCCAACTTCACAGCTGATTGACCCCTAGTCCATCATGTAAAATGAAAATGTTGACGGTTATTCATGAATTTTTGACAGTTCTCACGAAATAACGTAAATGCCGTTTTCTGCTTGGTCAATTTGGCTTTAGAAAACTATATAAAAAATGGTTGTCAGAAATTTTAAGGGGCAAGAGAGGTAGAAGTTGCGCATCTCTATCATACTTAATTTCTGCTTGTTTTGCAGTAAATATCAAATATTTAAATAATACAAACTAAACTGCAGTGACTATGCATGCTAGCAGTCTGCAACTGCGTTCATAAAAGCGATGTGAACTGCGGTCAAACTGTGATCAAATTGGCAGTAATTTTTGTTTTGTTACAGGATTACAGGGAAACCGAAAAGTGGACCTTTTCATGCAAAAATGGTTCCTAGGAACACCATACGGAAATTCTCTTTTTATTTTAAAGTCATTTCTGTTATTTGGAATATGTTTTGATTTTATAATTAAAAGCATGACATGATACTGTTCCTACTGTTCCTTTCTTTAATATTATTGAAAGTTGGTCAGTTTATTATATGTATGTGTAGACATGATGTAGACATTAATTTTAGCGTCAACCAAACAATTGTTCTATCGCCTACTTATATTATATTTATGAATAGAGATGAGAGAAAATTTTGTGCAGTCCAGGGTAGGAGGTTTTGTCCTTACATTGTCCTTACAACTGTATTGTATAATAACTGTCATATCGTAGGTGCAAAAGCAACAATCTTTAATCTCTAAACTTTAATTTGTTCTTATGTCACTTTAATTTCTGCCACTGAATAAACGAAACTGGATTGAAACAGATTGAAGTTTTGAATAAATATTGAAGCGTTTCCTAAAAAGTTCATCAACTGTAACGACACGATCACAAACGCCGGCGTATATCTAACATATCGTCAAAGAAATCCTGATAATGGCAAGCAAAAACTGTAAGAACAATAATTTAGGCTTAATATCAACAACGCACACACTGATATTGACAATCGTTGGGTGGTAGCATATTCGCCTCTGCTGGCCAACACGTTCAATGCTTCAATAATCAATGCTCAAATTAATATTGAGTTCTGCAGTTCAGGGAAGTCAATCAAACAGATTTTCAAGTATGTGAATAAAGGCAGCTATATAGCTGTGTTTCAAATTCGAATACAAGTTAAATGAATCTAGTATCTTTGGTTTCCCACTTCATGATAATCGGCGGTCATCGACTACAGCCCTCCTTTAATAAAATATCTCATTCTCATCCCCTTATCCTTTTGATCTTCATCAAGGAATGGACCGTCATCATACTCGCGCTCGGAAAAACCAGTTTCAGACGTCGCAATGCCAAAAACGGTAAAACCTTCACATCGACCAAAAACGGCCGATATGAGGATCTATCGTCAACGGCGAATAAGTCGTGTCCACTGTAGTCATACTCGAGGGCCGGTACAGCAGCATCCGAAATCGAGTCCGACAAATTTCTAGAACAGTACTGTCCCAACAAATACACACTTTCAGTTTCAAATTCAATATGTATTTCACTTTCGATTTATAGGTACATATATAAAACCGAAGAGATACGCCATGAAATGCTAGGGGTCGTGAGTCTCGTGAGTCTCGTGATTGCACCGATATTTCCGATATATACTACTACATTTTTCTTCTGAGTAGAACACAAGAATCACGAATGTTTCATGTTTGTTTATGGAATGACAATGCTGACCGTCTTGGTCGGCAGCATAATCGCCAAACACACGTTCGTTTAAATCGCTTTATTCGTTCTATTTTATCGATCAAATCCCATACATTTGGTCGATTGTTAAAACATACAAAGGCACCTATGTATGTATATATACAATACATTCGTTATTTTTTATTTAACAAAAATATTCACTAGACATAATTTATATGGCAGAACAACTGTTACTGGGTCAGCTAGTATTTTATATCAATGAGTGTGTAGGAAATAATACCAGATTGCGAATATCTTTTTATTAGGTTCTTCACCTGCTTTGAGACTGCATTCGAGTAATAATATAATAATACGGGTGGTGCTATATATATAAACTGGTCCTAGCTTCACAACGAACACACGTTTACGAGTGTATTGTTCGCCAAAAATCGGTGAACAATCTATCAATAACTATTTTAGCATTTCAACAGTAACGAGTTCATAAGATTGTTAACCCAAACCTTTTGACCTATTGTGTCTTTCGGTTTGAGCTACGAGTCCTTAGAAATTTAATTATATTTGTTGCGGCTAGCTTGACTGTACCTAACTAACTGAACCTAACATAAAACTTAGAAACTATCTCGAATCTGTGTCAGTATGGACGTGTACAGCAATGTGTATACTTCGTGCTTTTTTTCCATTTTCTTGTTTTTTTTTTCTTTTATTTTATTTGTTTTTTAGGATTTTTTGTTGATTGTTTTTCTTTTGTTACTACAACCTAACACCCATATAAGTTTCCCACCACGCTCTAGGCTGCTGTGAAGCAACTCCTTTGTCATAACCCTTTTTATTCGTTTTTTTAGCCTCGAACAATGTACATTTTTTTTATAATTTGCGCGCGCACAGGGGATTGTTAGTACCCTTAAGTGTCCGGGTTCAAGACACAGCACGGGCCGAAAATAGAGGGAGAAGGGAGTAGTTTTAAATATCTGCGGATTGCATTCTGGGCGAAATATTAGGCTGGGAAGAGGATTCCATATTCGTGTCGTGCGGCTGATGAACGAGTCTCTAAAATTAACTGTACCGCAAGTAGGCTTAAGGGTAAACTGATGAGCACTCTTGGCGAGACGGGTATTGCATTTATTCATGGGGAGGAGGAATGCAGTTGGCAAGCTCCCTTGAGCATCGTTTGTTAAAATAGCGATAAAATATGATTGGAGACCAGACGGTTCGAGGTGTTTGAGAGAGTCTAATGACTCTGCAATATTGTTGGAGCATCTAGTAGGAGCCTGCTACATCCATCTAGTAGGAGCAGGGAGGTTTTGCGGGCACCAGACCAGATATGATCGTTGTACTCAAGTTTGGGGGGTACATACGCCTTATAAATTAAAGCCAAATCAGAAGGTGTTAAGCATTTCTTGCATCGATTGAGGAATCCTAAACATTTCGCAGCATTTTTGGCGACCTCAAATATGTGATCGTTCCAACTAAGTGTTGTGTTGATACACATACCAAGGATGGAGAGCTTTCCGGTTTCATTGGCACAGGTGCCATTCATGGATAATGGCTGATTAACAATGGTTCGCTTGAGTGACAACAGGCAGCATTGAGTTTTTGAAGCATTCAATCCCACTCGGTTGTTCTTTCCTTAATTTATTATGTTGTCAAGATCGGAATTCAATGCCGTTCCAATTCTACGGCCGAAGGGCGGGGTCGTGAGTCTTGGAACGAATATGAAAAGCTGGGGGTGCTGTCATCAGCGAAGGAATGGATTGGATTAGAATTAGCAGGCAAGCGATCATATATACAAATGAGTGTCGGAGACAGAACAGAGCCTTGGGGAACACCAGCATTTATTTGGTGGTTATCAGACTTAAACGCATCCAAAACAACTTGAATTGAATACATGAATACATATATATGTTCGATATGAATAAAGATATGGTATCGAGCAAATGACAAGTTTTCAACAGCAACGGCCGTCCATGCGGTTAAGTTATGACGAACTTTGGCCTCATACAGTTTCACATTTCATTAAGTTAATAATCAGTCACAGAATTGCTGAATTTTCTATTTATTGCACCAATTTTTAGACCCACTCTATTAAGTGCGGCATGAAGCTAGTACGATCTGCAAGCTAACAATATCGGCACCACCACTTCCTTCGGGGAAATATGCATTTGTCACAGTCATGCATTAGTCGGAATACCATCAATTCTGACTAACTTATTCTTCTTTAGTTGAGTGGATATGTGTGACCCGCCACTTGTCGGGAGGTCATTTTTTAGCTTGCTTTCCAGTAATTGAACCATTTTTCATATGTGGCCTCAACCAATAACCAACAAAACCGTAACCAATAGTTTTAATTCAAATTATGTACTCGTAATAAAAGTGCGAAACTTCTAACTATATGACTCTCAACTAGAACCTCGAGCAAATACATCAATGTCATATAAAAAAAGTCTTTCGAGCAGAATACGGGACACAATAAAATACCCGCATTCAATTGAACCAGTTTTAAACTTAACAATCTCAACGCGCTGCGATCTCATTTGGTTGCTATGAAAAGGCATACAATAAACTTCCACGTTTATATTTTCGTTTATTTGATCAACAACGCCAATTCTGTGTCATGGCATTCAAATTATCATATGTGTAACAATTTCAAACAAATCTGTAGATGTGTCAACTTACCAATCAGTCATAATAAAAATCAATTGGTCTCTTGAACGACAAAGCTTTGAAATAATGCAATGCAGTCAGTATATCCGCCTTCATTCGTCATTTATATTTTCAGCTAAAGTTAAGCTCTCAGGTTCATCAATTATATATCAATATCACACACAGAAGCGCCATGCCGCGCCGCGGCTTATTTTGTGATTTGCTCTGCCAAATTTTGTTTTGTCAAATTTATTCACTATTGTGGACAAGTTTTGGGATGCGAAGGTCATTGCTCATCAGCGGATAGGTGAAATATATATCAGTCGGCATAAATCAAAACGTTGTTGACGTTTCTGTCATTTATGTTGGTATGTGTCGATGTATCTGGAAACAAACATACTTGACATTTGATGCGTAAGTGAAAGGAAATGGTAGGAAATGTCTTGGATATTTTGCATAGCGAATGTAAAATTTATTTTATTCAGTAAGCAGCGATTTACGATAATGCAACTGTATTTCTGAAATTTAAGCATGGGGTTGTAAGCATGCTTTGACTGTTTAATTTTTAGTATGTTTGTCATTTTTGTATTTGGGATAGCTTTGCTGTCTTCCTCTATTTCATATAAGAAATATTAACTATTGTTATACTTTTTTGTACTATAATTCTAAAGCCAAAGGTAAATCAGCTTATATCTACTTAATTAATTTAGCAGTTTCTCTTTAGTGTTGGGATTCAAACAAAGCTCAAACCAAATCATTCAAATAATTTGCGGCGCAGTAACTACTCGTATATATGCAACACTGCCCCGTCAATGGAACATTTCTACGGTTTAGGGGGTGGATAAAGTTGAACAATTTGTATTTTCAAAAAGTAGAATATATCAAAAGTATTATGTGAATTGTCATTTCTTCTTCTTCTTTATTTGGCACTACCGTTCGGGGTGGACCTGAGCCGCAACCAACAAGACTCCCCAACTATACGGTCTCTGGCTAGCTGCCTCCAGTGGCACACGCAAGTTGTTTGAGCTCCTTCTCCACCTGGGTGCGCCATCTTAAATACGGGCGTCCTCTGCTGAGTTGTCCTACAGATTCGGAATCGCAGACGAAGATTCTTCTCGCCGCAGTTAATTTGTGTCTTAAACGTTGGATCCGTAGACGTCGGACTAGGCTCATATCGCTCCTATAGTGTCCGTGATTGAAACTTCTAATCCAAAACCCGTCAACTCAAACAGGACCAAAGACCGCAAGCAGAACTTTTCGCTCAAAGAGACCAAGGACTTCCTTATCGACTTTTGAGACTATCCTTCTCTCAAAGAGACCAATGACTTCCTCATCCATTTTTGAGATTATCCTTCTCTCAAAGAGACCAAGGACTTCCTCATCCACTTTTGAGATTATCCATGCCTCCGCACCGTTTAGCAGGACTGAGATGATCAAAGTCTTATAAAAAGTCAGCTTAATCCTTAACCCCCACGAAGTTATAGCTGTCCATTGTGACGATGTGACGGTCCAGTCGATGTTGTATGACCTTTCTTGAGGACAGCATATTCTTTGTTTCGCCCTTGTTCACCGCTAGACCTATTTTAGCCGCTTCTGTCTCAATACCAGCAAACGCCTCGTTGAAGGCTCGCGTGTTCTGGCAATCACATCAATGTCATCCGCCAACAGTGACATTCCTACCGGAATGTGAAGATCTGATCGATGGTGGACTTCCCCGGCCACACTGATATGGACCTAGTCAACCGCGTTAGGTGGGTACACAAACCGACAGAAAGTCTTGTACTCACAGTCAAAGGCGTCTCCTTTCTTGTGGATCGGGCAAACGATGAAATAGATTTATTCAAAGTATTTTTTTTAAATATACTTTATTTAAAAACTTGAGGAGCTAATATTACAGAGGCAGTGTGCAGATACGCTGCTGAATTATAACTGACTAGAAAAAGGAGAAATGAATATGCACTGAAGATCGATATGAAGTGTCGATCCCTTTTCTTGTTTTACTCAGAAAAACTGTTTTTATTACCCCTTGCAGCTGATATGAAAAATACTCAAATTACTTGTGTTATTGATTCTTGAAATATGTGGTGTGTATTTCTTAATCTTCACGTCCCTAGAAATACATTATTGATGTCTGTCGCTTTGTTTATTGGCCGCAATGTTATTTTGTTATGTTGCCTAGTGTTATGGGTCAAAAAAAAGATAACAAAAAGACACACACAAACAAGAAGAAATAACTGAAAGCGAAAGAATTGCAACACGAGAACAAGGGGAACATACGCTGACCCATCGAATGTTCACCAATCGATACACATGCAAACAGTCAACGGTCAACGGAAATGTGCCAGACGAGTTATCAGCACAGGTGAAATTATGATTGCGAACAATTGCAAATCAAGTCGAAATTTGCAATTGCAAATCAGAGTTAGCTTAGCGTCGCAGGTATTAAGATTGTTTTCGTCTTCGTCTCGTTTGTGAAGTAATTTTGTAAGAGTTAATATTTTCTGAAATCCATGTAATTAATCAACTACATAATCATCTGACTTTTAAATTTTGTCTTTCATTATCTTAATGATAAAATAAATGATCTATTAGTCTAATAAAACCAACAATGCATTTTCTTGCTTCTTCTAATTCGGTTAATCCGGTTCGAATTAAATCAAATCAAAAGTGAATTACTGAAACCATCGGTTATAAATTGTCTGAAGGTAATACCAGTAAAAATCCCATTGAAACACTGGCCCTGTATAGCCTCAGGCATAACACTAGTGTTTCTTATCGCAAACAAAACTCATGCGTATAACCAGATTTTCTCCACCCCCTTAAGAATGTCAGCGGACTGATCTCGTTTAGGTCGATGGGACAGATTTGGCGTCGATCATCGTCCAGATTGAGTGGAACATTCTGTTTAGATTTGTGTCCTCATTCCTGTCTTTCCAGATCCTCACTATCGACTTCGAATCTACCACAAGTTACCCATTTTCCATTCTCGGACTGTTATTTATTTAGGTAAATAACTTTGAGTGAAGTCACCTCTATCTGCATACTACTCGTACCTAAGACTTTAAACATGTTTTTCTCGAATCCATTTAATAAACCAAAAATAAATAAAATTGCTTTCATTAAAATCAGTGATTACTGTAACTTGAGAAATTACTTTTATATATGTATATGTATATTATATTGTCCTCCGAGTGAACGAATGATTTTGATTTTGAGGATTATTTTATTATTAAAACAACAAATGTCAGTTTCATCGTCCACCACTTTCTGAAAAATCTAAATTCCGTAGATTCCTTCTTTCAACTGGAGCATCAGATCAATAATTAATGATTGTTGATTTTTTAATTTGGAATAATCCAGTGACGAGATGCAGTGATCACCGCGTTTTTCGATCCGGCTCAAATAAATTGAGTTCCATGCAGTTTTTTTATTTTTTAGTACCAAAGTTCATATTCTTCAATGTTGTTCAAATGATTCATTTCATTTCACTTCATTTCATTTTTATTTCTTTTTTTTCTTATTTATAATCAATGGATATTTTCATCTTTTGATTACAATACATTAAAAGAGTTTCATAAATTCATAATTGATCGACTTCAGAACAAACAGAGTTGTATAGCATTAAGGTGCGAGTTATTGGATTGTTACACCCATAATGTGTGCTATGACTGGGAATGGAAAGCTCATTTCTATTTCCATGGCATCTTTCTGGGGCATACCAATAGACAAGTGCCAGCAGCTCTTCAGATGTAATACTGTTACAAACAGTGTATTTGAGGAAAAGAACGCTATGGGCTTGTCTGCGGCATTCTAAAGTTTTTAAATTGATTAGCGTACATCTTGAAGAATAACCAGGCATTTATTCGGACCATCTTATATTTCTTTAGGCAAACCGTGTAAACTTCTTTTGTTTTCTTTCAATTCTTTTGCTAGCAATATTCCAATGATGGCAGCACCAATGACATGAAAATTGCCTTTAATGTGTGCACGTCTTTAAAATCCCCAGAAGATCGTCTGAGAAAACCTAAAAGTGAATTCGTTTTCGATGTAATAAAATCGATATGGGCCGAAAAAGTCAGTTTCGAATCACAGATAACACCAAGATCTTTCACTTGACTAACTACTGGGAGATTATCATCTCCGAGCTTGTACATGAAATTGACGGGTAATGGCACGGAACATTTTACACTTTAATAAAGGGTGATCTTTTAAAAGCTATAGGAAAGTTTTTCAAAAAAGAAAAATTCAGAAAAATGAATGAAATCGTTATTTGAATCGATAGTACGGTCCATATAAATTAATGTTTGAAGATTATATCATGCAAATGTTGACCTTGACTGCTCCTCAAATGGTCCATCCGCTAAGTCCAATTTTGGCATACTCTTTCCAACATATATGCTTCAATGTTGTCTTCCAAATCGTCAACTGAAGCGGGCTTGTCTGCATAGACATGAGCTTTAACATAGCCCCACAAAAATAGTCTAAAGGCGTTAAATCGCACGATCTAGGCGGCCAATTGACCGGTCCCGAACGTGAAATAAAATGTTCACCGAACTCGCCTCTCAATAAGTCCATTGTTGCGCGAGTTACAATAAAAGAAACACTGATGTGTTTTGCGGTGGTCTTAAGACTGAATTTTTATTACGCAGAAATTCTTATTCTACCTTACAAACTAATTTACTAATTTCCTAACTGTCAGTAGCTCTTGCAATATGATCGCAATGACCCACATCGATCGAGCAGCGATTGACTCATTGCGAAACGAGTAAAAGTGCAAGGTAAGGAAGACTGTATTGCGAAGCAATTGAACTTCAAATGCTGACACAGCAGAAGTACATCGTCGGAGTGAACGTCCGACGTAACACGCGTGCTGTGTGGCATGTGGCACCGTCTTGTTGAAACCACATGTCATGCAAGTCAAGCTCTTATATTTTGGGCAAAAAAAAGTTGGATATCTTCTCACGGTAGCGCTAACCATTCATCTTTGAAGAAGTACGGTCCAATGATGCCACCAGCCCATAAACCGCACCAAACTGTGACTTTTTCTGGATGTATTGGTAGCTCTTGCAATGCTTCTGGCTGATATTCACTCCAAAATCGACAATTCTGCTTATTTACGTACCCATTGGGCCAAAAATGAGCTTCGTCGCTGAACACATGTGATGTCGCGATGAACTTTCTTAACAGAGCACGCATTTTAATAATAAAATTATATAATTTGCAAGCGTTGTTCGTTTGTAAGACGATTCATGGTTAAATTATAGACCAAACTGAAGATGTTTGACAGTGAAACAAAACACGAAACGTGCGTCAGCTGTTTAAACCAGTGTTGCCAAAAAGATAATAGCTAAAAAATCACCCTTTATATTTAACATAAGATGATTGTAATCACACCAAAAAATGAGTTAATATCTTTTTGGGAATTTCAGGCAATCCTAAATAGAAGATATTACACTAAATAATTTTATGTCATCTGCAAACAGTAAACAATCTGAACCTTTTATGACATCAGGCACATCATTCACGAATAAAATGAACAAAAGTTGTGCCAAATGACTACCTTGAGGAAGACCGGACTCTACATTCATGAAGGATGAATGAAACTCATCAATTTGTAAAACTTGCTTCATGTTGGACAAATAAGTCTTAAGCTTTCATTAAGTCCCAGCTTTCGAAGTTTTTGAATTAAAAAATCCATGATGAACTCTATCAAATGTCTTAACAAAATCTGT
Organism: Eristalis tenax; assembly: GCA_905231855.2. Classification (NCBI taxonomy): domain Eukaryota; kingdom Metazoa; phylum Arthropoda; class Insecta; order Diptera; family Syrphidae; genus Eristalis; species Eristalis tenax. The sequence goes on along the minus strand of HG993124.1, from coordinate 101,212,176 downwards.
ATACAAAACATCAATTTTCCTTAGAACTTAAGCAGTAATATGAAAAAGGACTTAACTTAGTTGCAGTTGAACGGCATGTTACAAAACCATGTTGCTTTGATGATATTGACTCTTTCACAGAAAAGTATAGCCTTTACAACTTTGGTATTGCAGAAAGTTTGGAAATTGGCGTGCAGTTTTTTACTTGGTGTTTAAGACCACTTTTGTAAATTGGATCAATGAAAGATGTTTTCACATCATCGAAAAAAAGTTCACTTATAATAGATTCATTAAAAATAATTTTTAATGCAGTGGAAATTAATAATGCACATTTCGACAATAAAAGTGGTGGAATTGAATCCACACACGATTTCTTGGTAACTGCGAGTTCAGTTGTCTGTTTCAGAGAAACATTTTAACTTGAAATCCGTAACAGGCGTTATGTGAGAATAAAACTCGGTTATATTGGAGATAGTACCAGTATTGTAAAATGTTTTGCGAATAGGTTGCACGTAGATTGTATCATTGGACTTTTCATGGCCGAGTTCCATTACCATAGGAGCTTATAAGATGCACTCTTGTTAAAAGTCGGATTAAACTGATCAATGCCTTGAAATAATAAATCCTTAAAAGTCTCGTACATTTCAGTGAGAGATTTGTTTCTGAGCCTGAGTTCCCAGTCAATTGAATCGTAAAAGTTATTAAGTGCTATAAAGTCAGCCTTCATTAAATTAAAATTAATACAATTTTCTGTTAAACTTTCTGCGCCATATTTATAAAACTCAAAGATAACATAAACTGTTTTATGATTAAATTGGTTATTAACTAAAGAGAAGTCAACTATAAATACATTAAATTTCATATCATTATTACAAAAAATTAAATCTAATGTTTTAACATTTTTGGAGTGATCTATTTAAAATAATCCTAAAGCTGTTAAACTGTCGACAACTTAAATCGCACTGTTGGCTATGAAAATGTATATTCCACATGTTGAAAAACATTTGATTAATAAAAAAATATCACTAAAACAGCTATACTTAGACTTTAACCCTTGCGAAGTAGTTTACTGATCTCAACATTGAGAACGACTAAGAAACCTGTAAAGAATAAAATACGCTGGATGAAATCTATTAATATTAAAGGAGACAAACAAATATTTTATTTTCAAAATATTCATCGACGTATCAATACTTAGTATTGTTTTACAAGCAATGAAACCACTTACGTTTATCACGTACTCGTAATATTATGACTGAATCTCTGGAGTTTATAGTACACAAATTTGCAATAATATTTTGTTAACATATTTAAAAGCCATACATTTTTTCAGATTGAGGAAAACATATATGTGTACAATTAAAATTCAATACTGTGAAAATTCCGGTTATGAAATATCTTTAATTAGTCATTTAATAATTGGTAAAGCTGCAGATGGAAAACTTTTAATACACATTTTAAATTGTGATTGTGTATAAAATAAGTACACTGTATGTTTACTTTCATAGTCCTTGCATTTTTTTTTTCAAACAAGGACAGAAGGGAAGTAGAATGTTCAATTTATTACAGCGTTACAATTTTATCCTGTGGATAATATTTAACACTTGTGATGTATTTTGTAAATGTTACAACCTCTTATAGTGCGTTTACACCGCACATAAAACCGCCATTGCGTAGAATATGTTTGAGATCCAATTATGCGTTCCCACTCCCAAGATCCGACATTTCAATGCCAGAATTGATAACTGATATTTGTTTTTGATGGGAAATCAGAAGTTGTTGAAATATTTTAGCTAGCTTTATTATTTTAAAGATGAATTTAAGTGCTTATTCAGATATATTAATAATGTTGCCGACCCAATATGTTGTAAGTATCACTTGAAATTTGTTTTGTTGACAGCTGTTTTTGTTTATGTCTAAAATGTCATTGATCTTTTAATATATGTTCCAACATGTTTAGTGTAGGAAAGTATGAAAGTTTGCATTAAATCATTTACGATATGAGCCAATTAATGCCTTGTTTATGGTAAGCACTAACCGGTCTTCGAATCAATAAAAAAAGAAAAAATCAGTGGGAGTCGACGGGATCTCGAACATTATGTTAAGACATCCCCCCTGGAAGTGGTTAATATGTACACAATCCTTTTTAACAATGCTTTGAATAATGTACATTATCCGGAGCATTGGAAAACTGCGATTGTACAACTCATATCCAAGCGAGGAAAAGATTCTTCGAATCCGTGCAACCTTCGGTCAATTAGTCTTCTTCCGAAGATCAGCAAGGTATTCAAGAAGGTGATAAATAAAGCTTTGATCAACTGGACTAAGAACAAATAATTCCGGATAGCCAATTCGGTTTCAAAGCGGGGCATGACACTATTCATACCGCGTCGAAACTGGACCGGTATCTATATTTTAACAAACATGTAGATGCTGCTCTGGCCAGGGCCCGAGGCGCTTTCGCCCTTACAAAGAGACTGTTTTACAACAGCCAACTCGATGCGAGGGTGAAGGTAATCTGCTACATGGCCCTCATCCGGCCAATGCTCACCTATGGCTCTCCCGTGTGGTTCAATGTGAGTGCAAGCTTGATGGAAAAGATTCGGTTGTTTGAGAGGGCTTGTCTTAGGGCTTGCCTTCGCCTTTATCGAACTCCAGTCCCCCCAGAAGCATTCGGATAAGCGCGGTCTGATATAAAACGAAAATGCGGTACCGCTCCTCTTTCACATCGCCCGTTCAACTGCGGATGGGCGACTCAACCACAACCGTTCCGTGGCACAACGAACTGAGGAGGGTCTCTTCCAGTTCAGTACGGCGGTATCAAGGAGAGATGTTCGGGATGTAGCAACACCCAACTTTTTTGTGGCTGAGGAGAGAGGGAACTCTCTCGTCGAACCCTTTAGACCCGGGATAGAAAGGGTAGTACGTATCCCCGAAAGGGGGAGCAGTCGGTTACTGTCTTGCAGGTCACTGTCATCTATTAGCGGCAACCTATGGCCGACCCATACACTAGGGTACTTTTTAAGGTAGCTTGTAAGTTGTACATAAAAAAAAAAAAATATGAGTATTCACATGCGTACAACGGCGTGCACCTTTGTGTTTACAATATATATATTAAGTACATACATATACACATGTATATATCATCATATGTGCAGTAGTTTAGCTTAAGTTAGTTTAAGTTATTTTATTTTTTGTAAACAAATTTTCTTAATACTTAATAAGTTATGATAATTAGTCTGAAATCATATGAATTTTTAGTTTAAGTGGAAAGACAAAGGATAAGATTAAGTTTAGCTTAGAGCGCCCGCGGAGGGCCAGTAAGTTAGAAATAGTAGCAATGTTCGTCCAACTAGTTTTAAGCATTTTTGTCTAGTACGTAAGTTTATAGGATTATTGGAATAAAAATGAATTAAAAAAAATGGTAAGCACTTATGGATACAATTGTTTGTACGCTGTGAACGAGTTATGTAAGTACTAGTAGAAAAGCCTGTTGTACGATAGGCAGAATGTTATGCGTCGTTTTGTTTCTACGAAAAACTTGAATGTATTCAATGGAAATATAATACTTTGGAAAGTAGAATGTGAAATATTTGTTCACACAAAACAAAACAAAAATAATGATATTGCCTATAACTAATAAAAAGAACAACATCAGTCAGGTATAAACTACTTTACTTCTGATTAAAACACATCTGATGAAAATCGCACGGACTAACGGACCCGATATCCTTATGCCAAAAATTACGGGTAAATCGTTAGCGTAAATATGCTTGGGCTCCTTGCCTAGTGATCACTAGACAAGGCCTTAAAAGCTGGTACATTTTCCGTAATCCTGCGATGTATATTTTGCCTCTACAGAAAACAGAATATGAAATGTTTATTCACACAAAACAAAACAAGAAAAACACACAATGCCTCCAGCCAGATTTGAACACAGGATCTGCAGAAACAGACAACACCACACCAGCTCACTCCACCAAAGATCCCGATAACTTCAAGGGATTTTTTGGCGGGAAGTGTGTACCATAGATAGATTGGGTATGAGAAAATAAGGAAGAGGCGAAAATATTTACTGTTTCGTATTCGTTTGGTGATTCAGTTAGTCATTTGTATCTGTTCGTTCGCAAGATCGATTGAGACGGAGAACAAAATAGTTCATATCCAAGTTACAACACAAATGCACCAATAAGCTTCACAGAGGGAGCCGATGACTTTCTAGGGTTGTTCCGTTTTGGCATTCGGTAAAGGTGTGACATTCCTACATACGTACATACATAGCGCTTTATTATAGAGTGCTTACTTAGAATTTAATTGTAATATAAAAATCTATCCCCATTTAACTAATCCGCGCCTAACAGTACACATTGAAATCATACCTTCACATGAAATGAATTTTAAGAAACTACTGCATACCTATGGGCAAAGTAAATCCACAGCTTCTATTCGCTTAATATCTCCTCGCCTATGCGCTAACCGATGTCGTTTAGTTTATCTATTCACCATAATTTTATTTGTTTGCCAATATTTATGGTTACATTTCATTAGCATTTTCTGGCAAATCCATCCTCACTCCTTCTCGCAACAAAATTTCAGTAATTAATCGCGACAGAAGTTAATTAAAACGTACATACTAATGTATGTATGTGCCTAGTGGATGCTGTCCTAGTTTGGTAAAATTGATCTCCTCTTATAGGACACCCGTACTAAGTCCCATTGGGATTTGTTTGATAGAAATAAATTAAATTGCATTCTCTGAATTTGTTATTCATAATCTGAGCAAACGGTTAACAGAGCCGCCATGTGGAAAGTTGGCAAAGAGGACACTGGTAATTGCGAAAAGGCTTTACAACAATAAATGTAAATTAAATCTGAAATTTTGAATCGAATTATATTATGTTCGATTGGATTTGTATATGCGCGATTAATTGTAAAACGGTTCCAGTTGCAATCAATGAGGCTTTTTCAATTTAGATACAAATAGTTGGAAAGGAGTTTAACATTTGTTTTGCTTTCAATTATTGTATCGACTACATTTGGAATTGATTGGTTTGCAAAAAAAAAAACTTATATTGTATATGTATATAAATATAAGCATTCGACTTACGGTTTTAGAAGGGAATTTGAAAATTGTCCGTTCACAATTTAATTGTATTGTTGCAATGCATGCAAGTTTATACAGGCTGTTATGGAATTATAATTGCTCACGGAGTATTATGAAATAATTGGATCGTGTAGGCATTGGCAAATGAGGAGTTATAATGAGAAATTATAGTCTATGAGATAATCATGTTCATCAGGTGAAAATAATATACAAATACAAATTGTGGGTACGAGTATAATTCAATGTTGGTTCTACCGGCCGAGGGGCACAGCAATAAATCAATTTATATTATTTTTATATTGCTCGACTAAATTTAAAATACAAATATGCATTGCATCTATGGATCAATTTATAGACAGGCGACAACAATTTGCCATCAGCCAGCGTCATTGGTGATAATGTCCTCGACTGTATTTATGTGCTAGTGATCTGCCAGGTCAACCGCATGATGGGGGTCGTACTCAATTTGGTAGTGGTTTCTACTTGGGTGATTTTGTTTCTGTATTTGGTTAACTTATATTCTTCAAATGCCCTTAAAAGTCTTAAAATGAATTCTCCTATAAATTAAACCACGTGCTGTACTGGCTCTAACAATTTACATGTAAGTCTACACCAATAATTTCATCACAGCCTCAAAAATACCACATGTAAACTTTTTTGTCGATTTAGCAGTTTGCAGAGCAAAATTGCTCATTATTTTGCACAAAGAATAGTATAATACAAATAATATAATTTTACATTATGAATACTGAACACACATGTATTTATTAAAGACTTGATGATTTAAAGTAAAATATTGTGGAGTGGTCAATATATGTTAATATATAGTGTATCCGTTGTTATAGTGTTTGGTGCGTAGAGTCATACGCCGCGCCGGGGTTGTAAGATTAGGTTAAGTCCAAACAACTTTTCAATACCTCGCCGTTTGGAGTCGGTGCAGGTATTGTTAGAAATAACACGCACAACGCGGTTGAACCTCGGATTATGGCACCATCCATATCATTATTAATATTCTTATTATCATTATTTATATTCAGAGCTTTCGCTTATTATGATCTGCAATTCAAAAGAATGTTGTAATTGCCTCCACGCTGGCAGTAATTGGTAAAGTAAAATATTTTATTTGTAGCAAGACCTTACCCGTTAAAAACTACGTACAAAGTGTTCAAGCGCATTTTTTTTTCATTTTACATATCACTATGCAGCTTTGATATTGTTACACGTAATTTGCATGGATTCTCGTGTATGAACAGGAATCCAATTAAAATGGTTAGTTACTTCAAAATTCATTCAAAACATTACTGATCCGTTCAACAATCGCCTACCTAAGTCTTCGTTAACACAAGTGAATTGGAAACTTTTAATTTGTCCCGATCAACGAATATTTCAATTGTAGACATGGCACATGCGATGTTTGATTGTAAACTGCCTGCAGTTAGAACACAATAGAATATTCCAATTCTGCAAATCAAAACACTGGAAGTAATATGCAATTCGATTGTGCGGACGACCGGTGTTTTTATTCATACTCCTTCTCAGTTGTCAGTTACACACTCTTTCACATGCGATGCAATGCATGCAGTTACTCCTGGTATCCGATTTGAAATTGGTTTCCAATATGCCCAGTTGTTGGTCCTATGTTTGCCTCCCTTTTCTCTCGAACAACGAGAGAAAATTTTCAAATATTTGCTATGCACGCGTCGCACCGCATATGCCCTTACGCTTTTATATACATATATATATGTGTGTGTATGTATGTATTTGCGCTTTTCACGGCCTGCACCAAAATGCGGACACACAATTTTGCTTATAACCACGGGCCATGCTTGTTTGCCAAAGCTCAGAATACACAAACTTCCCTCATGGCAATGCGATAAAATTCTGCATTGCCATGTAAAATGCGCGAGAATCGTTCGAAATTCACGTCATTTGACCATTTGATTCCGCTGATTGTCGAGGGTCGGGTGAAACTCCCGCTATGTCTAGTCAGGCACAGATTGAAATACTTACAACGAAATATGGGATGCGAGTAGAGTCTGCAATAAAATTTGAATTGTGCTCTGAGGAGTAGGATGAAATGTAAGAGGAATTTCGTTTCGAAAATTCTTGAGATATCCTTGAGAAAAGTTGTTAGTTAAAGTTAATTAAAATAGTCATGGCATGGGAAGGTAAGGTACACGGAGCGGTATGAATAGTTCAAGTACCACACTTATTCATCGGTAAGATGAACAAGGATTGACAGAAGTATTCTAATTGCTTCATTCAGTCATTTGCATATTACTTGACTTTCTGTTCATTTGCTTTTCCAAGGGTGCAGAATCTCCTTTGGTAGCAGGACTGTTGACTCTGTGATTTGCAAAATTCAAAATGAGAGCTTAAGATGTCTTTTGTGGAGAGAATCCTTACCAATAATAATATTAATTAATTGTCAGTGAAGATAGCAATCTTCTGCTTCATGCTATTATTTACAGTATGAAGGAAGAATAATTATAATTTAAATTGAGAAGGATACACTTAAGATGATTTTCCCTAGGGTTTGTTCATGGAGGAAAAATTATTGTTATTATTTCGTTTTCTTGCTTTCCTAGACAATTTCACAATTAAATCATTTAAATGATCGACAACAACATCTGTGATTACTTGTTGAATATGGATGAAAGAAGTTTCAGTTTTATGAATATGTACATTCTTATCAAATTGAAATTAAACTCTTTCGTTTGCTTTATGTGCTCACTCTACATCTGTTATCTATTTGTGGACGAGAAAATCACTAATTTCGGAATCTCATAATCCTGCAAACCCATACGACTTTTCCGAAAGCCACAATAACACAAACGTGCTGACTATCTCATGTTTGTGTATATACCCTCATGCGTAATCAAAACCGCGGTTTCCATCTGAATAGTTAACCCCCTATCTTCATATATTATCTACAGGACATATCATCTCAATTTAACTCAACTCCTCAATATCCACCAAAACAAACGCATACATTACTGATTAGAAGTTCCTTGCCTCCGGATTAATTTCGGTGGTAGGAAGCAAAGCGCCTCAGGTTCCTGGATGTATGGTACACAAAATTTCAATTAAACTTTAATGGGAATTTGTTCCAGCCATTCCTTAATGTTCAAATACCTTTGAGTATGTGCTTCAGAGATGTATGCATGACCGACGTGTAATCAAACATCGTTGAACGCCAAGATTCCTTGTAGTCTCTTGACCGCTTCCAACGACGACCAACAACCGCAATACATTAACCAAACCCGGTCGGCGACAACTTAACAAATATTATGACGGGCTTTTGTTTGTACAATACACACTCTGATGCTGCCGCAAGAGCGTATCAATGTATTCTCTATTATCAAAGAGCCTAATGAGTTTTCTTCGTAGTTCTCGATCTCTGGTATCGGTGATAGTTGTACATAAGGATGTTTGTACCGTAGTCCTGACTAGAGAATTTATGTATGCCGTTTATTTATTGGTTCTCATATCCTGCTTAATGTTCTATTGCCGCTGGAATTTGGTCAATAAATTCTCCGTTTACACTGTGAACAAACATTTTGGTACAGCCTTAGACATGTCCATCCTGGCTATTGAGGTGGTACCGTTGTTCACTGTTCCACCAAACACCCTCTCTTAAATGTGGGTCAATGTGGGTCAGTCATTATTGTCATGACATTGAAGATGGTTTCTGAAGCTGGGCAGTTGATGTGGATAGGGTGGTGAAGGTTCGTTGTAAGCGTGTAAGAGGGTAATTTGACATGCGGTTGAGTTTTATTTTTTGCTGAAGCCAAGACGAACGGTTGTGTCTAAAGACACTTTGTTTTGTTCCGTGTCCACATAAAATATTTTATTCGGGTTTCGAGGGATTATAGTTTTTGTTTCTGGGAATATGACTGTGAATTGGTCAGGCTTTATTATGGACATAGAAGAGGTAAGGCAATGGTCTTTAAATGGACCGGAAATATTTTCATGGATGAGTTCCAAGTTAAATATGCTCGTTAATGGCGATGAACTCGTTTATTGTGGGGATAAGTTTTGTAGTTTATTTGTTTCGAAGCGAATGATAAATGATCTCATGTTTGGTATTATTCAAATATGCGAAATATGCGATGAACTATGTATATAACTATTAATACACAATGAATGATGTGGCTCGATGGGAGGAAGGATGAAATATTATTTTATACCCTGTTAACTTCCTGGTAGGCTGTGGGTGCTCGAAAGTGTCTCAGCGAGTAAATACCTCGACCACTAAAGGTGAAGAACTATCCATAGCACTATCGATTATACTCGAAAGTTGTCACTATCGATATCGATAGTTTTTTGATTTGGATTATTTATCCAAAAATCGGAATATATAATTTCAAATACTAAAGACTAACCTTAATTAACAAATTAAACAGTTCTCATCTCAAACTGTCAATTATTTGAATTTAAATAGGGGAAACGGAATATCCATTTTCAAATGAACAATATTGCATACAAAATAATAGTTCATAAATTTCCGGGTCACGAAGCAGGATGTAAATACAATATTAAGTACAAGAAAGGACAAGAAAGGAAAGAGCAAGATGTACAAAAAAAGAAAAACCAATCCGCTCGTATGGAATTTTTCAAGAAAATTAGGAAATTTGACCAAAACTTCTTTGTGTAGTAAGGAGTATGAAGCTAGCGGTAATATAAACAATCTCGCTGATCATTTGAACCGATTTTATATGCTCATGAGAATTTAAATGTAACAAAAAATAATATTAAAAATTAACAAAAAATAAAGTAAGTAATAAAGTATTAACGACTGCGCGCTCAGTGAGTCTCTTTTAAAATTCGAGCCCTAGTCTCAAAGAAAAATGGAATTAGATACTGCCTTGGCTTTAATGATAGTCACTGATTTCCAAACATTCAATGCCGTCATTGATTTGAGGATGTAGGGGTTTCGTTCAACTTCCCTAACCCAAATAGGTTATTCCAAGCTAATTTTCTTTTAAAAAAAATGTTGGGTATCAGTTCATCCGCACACGAATGCTCCAACAAGTTTCTAATTGTTCCACTATCTTCTGTGGAGTTCGGGATATTTTAACATTCAAATAAAAGCATGTGGGTAATGCATCTGTCTACTATGCACTTTGTTTATTTTATTTTTAAGAAAATACGTACATTTTTTAATGTTAAAGAAACTATCGACAGTCTTGCACAAACTATCGATTGTTATAGATGGCAGTACTATCGATACTTCTTCACCTCTGTCGCACACCACACAATTCTTGGAAAGTACAATTCATGATGGTCGAACATTTTCATTTAGCAATCATTGCGAATAATTTAAGAGTATAACTACCATGGAAATCTTATTAAACGACTTTGAAAATAATGCCTGTGCTGATATGGTAACTGTGCTACGCATATGTTGTGATAGCATGTCGTTATAACCTACGAAGAGTTATAAGTTACAGCACATCAATTTGAACGGGTAAGAAGATGCTTTATTGAGTTCCGATGCTATTTAAAGTTAAGTAAAATCAAATTATACATACAATATGTATATTTTGAGTCTCCTTTTAACTCAATAGATTTAGTCTAGCGGTTTTTTTTTCAATTTGTTTATTCCCTTCAGGTCATCCAGGTGCTCACCTGCACAAAATTTGACAGTAGTATGTTAATTGATAGGAACAGTGTTGCATTAGAATTTCCTGCATGGGTAATTCAATTTATTGAATTATAGAGCTGTTCTCGTATCAGCAATCTAACAAAGTTTTCATGAATCAAAGAATTGAAAGAAAGTCTAATCCAGGTCCAGGGGAGAGCAAACATCGTTGGTACCAAATGTGAGTAATGAAACTGCAGAAAATTATGAACGTACAGTTTTCAACGAAGATTTGAAAACACTATTAAAAAACATTGTGTTATACTTTATTAAAATTAAAGAAATAAACTGAGAAGAGCGAAATGTGAGTAAATTAGTTCTTATTTGCGAATAGTAATATCAACAATACTCATTATTCTCCTTCTTCTTTATTTGGCGCTACATTTCAGGGTGGACCTGGGCCTCAATAATCCTCTCCACGATCTTTATTCAGCTGCGTCCTTTATAGCGTTGTCTTACAGGACAGGTTCGGAGTCTAAGAATCAAGATTGTGTTGACTCATGATGATCCGCTTCGCTGTACTGTACACTTTGAAAATTACAAAAATGCATTGACTAATATTTCCGAAAGGGGCATACATTTGGCTTTCAAACTGTAAAGCACACGTTTTTTCATACTGCTTACCAATTTTATAGACCGGGCTTTTAAGTAAAACCATTAAAATGTTCGATTGGCTGTAACAAAAATGCTTTAGCTAAAATGGTAGCAAGTCTTCTCTGTCGATGAGGCAACAACTTGCACTGGACTTTGGGAGAACGAGGCTTTGGAACAATGACGACGCATCGTGAGTTACGACTGTAATGCTGCTTCCTTCTCATGCCATTTGTGATAAGGAGTTAAATTTCCAATCACACATCAACAATATGATCCTACGTGCCAGTTGTTGGCTTTAAAAAACGCTGGTCCAAAGAATTCTCTAACCCCTACGTTACTAAATCCTTTTACATTACCTCAGACTCCTCCCAGAAAATGTAAGCCAAATCTAATCGAGGTATAATCGAGATCTAATCGCCCTTCTGGAAATGATTCCAATAAACTCCAACCCCCCACTCTTTGAGTTGTCACAGATAGATAGATAGATCTTTTATTTCGCATAATATTGATGACATAAGTATTGTTACCGCACATTTTACAGATTAGTGATATGATATTATAATATCTTTCTTCACAGTCACAGTGTGCACACGTGTTTTCATTCCATGCGAATCCAAACCAATAAAAAATAATTCGAAAACGGGTGCGTTTTGATTCTGAGGGTGGCGAGATTACCTCTCCCGAAATATATTCAAACGCCGGTAGTGCGCCTCTCAACTCATACATGAATAATGACAACTATTATCACATACTTCATAATCAAATTAGTGATCCAGATACAGTTGATGAAGTTATTGTAAATGAGCGTTCTAACGTCATTAAAACAAGTATACCACCGATAGTGATCCTAAAAACGACTAGTGATAAAGTGTGGGATGGTCTAGATAGCATAAATGTGAAAAAAAAAATCCTGGTATCCCGGTTATGTAAAAAAGTAAATATAATTGCCAACTTAATGAACATGGTTCAATGCATTGCCACATCAAGAGTCTTTGTACTGTCTGCTCTGGCAACCACAAAACATCTGACTGCAAGTCTAATGAGACCATCCGTTGCGACAATTGTATTAGACCTCACAAATCATCCGACCCTAGCTGCCCTAGTCGTCAACAATACTTGGACATGCAGCATAGACTTTCTTCAAATCGGGGAAACAATGATAGGAGTCATAGTCTACTAGTCAACGATTGCCACTGGATAATTTTTCTCTTTCTCACTTAATCATATCCCAGTGCACTCATCCTAAAAGGGGCCAAAGCACGCTCAACACTCTTCTCCAACAATCAGAAACAGCGAGCACCGGCATGGGTCCAAATCGCTATCAGTAACCACTAAATAATACACTCCCAGTGCGGAAATCAAATGTTAATAGTGATTTGCTCTCTATTGAGGAGATAAATCCTCTCTTAAATGAAGTTTTAGAGAAATTAAATAATTGTAACTCATATCATCAGTTTAATATTTACTTTTTTAGCCATTAAATATCTATGTGCAAACAAAAATGTTAAGTAATTCACTCAATATTGTTACTTGGAATGCCAGAGGCATCAATAAGAAACAACTCGAATTCGTTAATTAGTGTAAAAGTTGACATTGCGCTTGTAGCTGACACATGACATGACAAAAATATACGCTGGAATAACTTTCTTTCTTCTTTTGATAAGTCAAGCCATTTTGTAAAATTTGCAAAATTCTCCAAAATGCAAATGTCTCACCTAATGAGAAGTCCGATCTCTTAGCTTCTACTTTTAGCAAAAACCACACAGTATCAGCACATTTAAGTGAAGCAAATTACTACGTCTGAAGTACTTTCCACTAAAACTAATTTATCCCATTCGACTGTTTTCTTGGACGAATCCTATCTCGTATCAGCTACAAAAGAGAACTGATTAAAGCTTTTAAGCTTAAAAAATCAGCTGGCTTAAATAAATTCAACAATTAAGCAAATCCCACCAAAAGCAATCAATTATATAACTTTTATTTTCAACTAGTGCCTTAGATTGTTTTACTTGCCTGACAGCTATAGACCCATTAGCTTGCTCAGTTCCATAAGCAAGCTTTTCGAAAAAATTGTTAAAGAAAAAATTTATATAATTTTACCCGACCAAAACATAATCCCTAACTTTCAATTCGGTTTCAGAAAGGGGTACAACACGAACCATCAAGTGGTACGAATCAAAAATCTGGTGTGCCAAAAACTAAAATCGAAAGAGTCTACTGGGCTTGTTTTGCTCGACATTGAAAAGGCATTCGATACGGTTTGGCATGATGCATTAATTCACAAACTCTTCAAATATAACTTTCCAGTCGCGATCATTAAAATCATTCAAGGTTTTGTAAGTAACAGAATGTCTGTTGTCAAAGTTCAAAATCATACATTGGTGGCAAAATGTATTCTGCATGGTGGTCCTCAAGGATCCGTTCTTGCCCCAGCTCTCTTCAATAACTACGTATCGGACATACCATACCTTGGTAACAATGTTCGCAGATAATGCTGCCATATTTGCGTCCGGTACTCTATTTATCGACGTATTACACGTACTACAGCAGTGGAAGATTAAGCTTAATGCTCAAAAAACCCAGGCTATTTGGTTCACTAAACGTAAGAAAAGTCTCTATCTTCCAAACGACGTTAATTTAAGATTATGTTCCTTGGGCATCAATTGGGTAGATAACTGCAAGCGCTTGGTTATAATTTTAGATAAAAAGCTCAACTTTGAGAAACATGAATCCACTACTATTAATGAAGTTAATAAATTAATAAGAGTTCTCTATCCGCTAAATTGCAGAACCTCAAAACTTAGCGCTGATAATAAACTATTGATCTATAAGACAATCTTCCAAGCCATTCTGTTGTATGGAGCTCCTGTCTGGGGAGATTGCGCACAAGCTCATAGGTAAAAATTACAAAGATGCCAAAATAAATTGCTAAAAGTGATGTTAAATCTTCCGTTTAACTACTCCACAAGAGAACTTCATGATAAAGCTAATGTCAACTTTGTAGATTTCCTTATTGATAAGTCTAAGACATATTTTTATGAAAATTGTACCTTTTCAAATAATAAGCTCATGACGCATCTTAATATTAATAGAGCATAACTGAACAGCCGGCGGGAAATTGCAATTGTTTGTAGTTTTCCCTTGAATAGAAGAAAATAATTTTGTAAAATATGGTATTGTTTAATATTTTATCTTAGTTGTAAAGGTTCATAGAATCCTAACTCTCTAAAAAATTAATTATTTGAAACTTGAGATGTAAAACTGTAGCTACAATAAATAAAAATTAAATGAAAAAAACTCCAACCCCCGTCGTTTAAGTCCTGCTCCTCTTTCCCGACCTTCCATTTGCGCCTAGCTAACGTATCTCAAAATGCCCTTGATTTTCACTCATCCATTCAATCCATTGTAACCTCCTTATTCACGTCCTCATAACTACCCCCTACCTTCTTCACATGTTTTATACATTAATTTAAGTTAGTTTTTAGTAGAAAAGTTTGTTAAGTAGATGCTTGTACAAAGCTAAATAAATAAATAAATTAATACTAAACAAAAGTACCGCTTTTTTTAATTTTGTACTTTCTGAAATAATTCTTCCAAGGCCTATGACTATTTCTTAAAGAGAAATTGCTTCTTGTTCGCATAACACATTTAGTGGCAAGAATTTACAGGCATACCTTTCAAGCTGTCTTCTTTTCATTCACATGTTAGAGTTTAATAAAGTAAAATATCTTAGTCCAGAATAAAACCGATCTATACTAAGGGTCATCGAAATCCAAATATCAGTTTTAGAGTGAGAGCATTGAACCATTCAGATTTCAAATATTAGCTCGATTCTCCACTAAAACCCTCCTGTACCGAACTAATGCATATCAAATGTTGTTACTGCTATAGAAAACATTTCACTAGTTTTCATAACTGATTTTTTTACACATTTTTAAATTTATAAGCATAATAAATGCGCTGCACATTATTGCAAACAGTCTTTACGATGCCAACCGTAAATCTGCTTCTTTCATATTCTCACGTATTCATTAAACGCTATCAATCAACTTTAAGCGCATCTGCTATCTATTCTTGTCTGTCCATATTTTCGCATGAGATATGCCTTGTGTATCTCCTCTGGCATACAAAGTGTTCTCCACTCTACTTCACTGCTGTCATATGTCCGTGTCGCATTTGTTCTGAGATTATGACACTGCTTCGATACTTCCGAGAGACATCCTGCGGAAAGATTGTAGTTTACGAACGAGTAACCTCATTTTGGGATCCTGGTCATGGTGATATAGTAAAGGGCCTCTGCGAAGTCGAAACAGCGATTTATCAGCTTCCTCTCGATACGAAATGCTTCCACATCCGGTTGAGCCATTACGCCATCTGTAGACTATGTTACTGCCGTTGCATACCAAAAGTTCAAGTTCGTGTTCAGGCACATCGTCCTGCTTTTCACGTCCGAGTAAAGGAACGTACGAATCCCTTGAATCTAGTCTATAGCTGAAAAGTCAAACCTCTTAACATTCCGCAACTTGACTCAATTTTCAATGAAACGTTTTGCAACGGACGAATGATTATTTTCCATGAAAGACATCGGTACGGAATTTGGTTGGCGAACCTTACTTAAGCCCTTAAGGCAATCTAATACACACTGGTATGGACAAGCAAGTGGAAATGTGGCTGGGGTTGGGCAAAGTCGCATGCATTCGATTGCTACTGGTTCCGAATGAATTTCATTTGACTGCATGCCACTGCCACACACACCATTCATATGCATATCAGTTGAGGGTGCTGTGCATGTGTTCCGTTCACCATGTTTGCAGTGTATGTGTGGTTATTTAGTCTCTGGGAAATTTGCGGAAAATCCAAACAGGAAATTTCCCTTTGATCGAATTGATGATGAAGAAGGGGTCGTTCTCCCTCTTGGCCACAGAAAATACCGAACGGATTCTTGGGTTTTTGGATTGGATTTCAATTTAGGATGTGGATGTGTGCATCCGTTTCTAACGACTCGCAATAACAACTTAGCAGAGAGGGAAGAGATGGCCAACTGAACATCCGGACGAAAATGGGTGGTTTGCTGGACCTGGGTGATGATTGGATTCTTTTGAATGAGTTGGGTTAGCTCTTGATTTCAAGTAGCGTAATAAGGAACCAAGCATTAAACTTCAGGTATGGACTGGGATATCAACAAATTTACTATATTATGGAGTATTTTCGATTAAGTGAGTCGACCACGTATAGTAGTGACACAATCCTTGTTCGGATTAATCGTGTGTTGGTAAGGGTAAGATTAGGGGTAGATTAAAACAGTTGCATTCTTATATTAATTTAGCTCTTGCAACAATAAAAAAAATAAGTATTTCAAATGATTTGGATTTATTAATTAAATTTTCACAAATAAATAGTGTTACAAAGATGACCTATGTACTGATTGGGACTAACTTAAAGTGGTACTTATATAAACTAGAAATCATAAACAGTCAGCGCTAAAAGGTAATGATTGTATTGATGTACAAGTATGATATTCGTACCATCTAGCTATGGATCAATTTATAGACATGTATGTATCGACCAAGACAATACTGCATATATGTTATTACTTAATTAGTGGTATAGTACTTATATGCTATACCATAACAAATATTTTTATCCTTAGATTATAATTATTATGTAAATATCTAAACATATTATTAGTATTTAATTATAATTTTATGCATAATTTAAGGATAGAAATACTTGTTAGGGTAGGTACTTATAGAATTAAGTAATAATAGTCAACGTTAAAGAAATAATATAATATAATATACATATAAATTAACATCAACGTATTGTCATTCATACTTTATATTCGGATCTATAATATGTATTTGTATAAATATATTGTATGTATAAGTATGCCGTGTAGGCTTGTTTATTTCACGTTTCTTATTGTTGAATTTCGCTAAGTGCTATTACCTATGTCTTAGTTATGAATTTCCTGTAATTGCCTACAAATGCACTCCCTACCAACCTCAAAAACTTTGTTCGGTACAGCAGGATTGTTTCTTTCTAACTGCACCTGTTGCACTCTGTCGAGCTGGTTCCTTTCATTCAAATTTGACTTATGAACGGTGGGATTGGCGATATGATCTATTTTGCAACAATTCAATTCAAGCAGCAACCATTTGATATTGATCTGAATAAATTAAATTAATATCTTTGGAACGAATTGTAAACTGGACCGATGGATTATGTTCACAATAACATGCTGCAGCTATGTTATCATAGTTGGAGTTGACTTCGAACTATTTGTTCAACTCCACTCTCCATGCCGGTAGTGCGCTTGATACGGGGATCTCTACAATCGATCGCAATTCTTCTGCGGCCACATTGCAACCATTGACACCTAAATGCCATCGATACATGGATAAAATCATGATCAATACAAATTTCGTTTTCACAACGGAAGTTTTATCGATAAATTCCGCTTAAGTAGTGGTTTAACATAAACCACCATGGCTTAAGTGCCAATCCAGAGAGTACATAATTGTCAATACCCATTAGAGAAGATCTAAAGAAGCAAGCCAATGCTGTTGAAGGGAACAGAATGCATACAAATTTAAAGATGCACACATATTATAGCAGCATCTTTACCTACGTCCTACATGAACATTCCCTTGTTGAGTTGATGTTTTTTCCTCTCATCAGTTGGCTGCTGACACGAGTGTGTTTAGTCAAGATCACTATATTTTTCATAAATGGTTCATAATGACACTCAATCCACGGCTTACCTAAGCCACCCTTAATTATTGACTGTGAAAACGAAACGTTCTTGCGTGAAGCTTTTGTCTGATCCTGCACTTAGCTAAACCAGTAGATAAGCTTGCACTGCGAAATCGTTCGTAAATGTCCACACATATGTAAACCAAAAGACACAGGCATTCGAAAGTTAATATTTAAGCTGTACCGCACTGGCAACAATTTGGAAATGAATAAATTCCAGCTGACCCGGCCACGCGTTCGTGACCATCTGGTCCATTGTGAAGTCACTTTCGGCTTAGTGCCGTAGTAGTGATTCCTTCTTGGGTCATATGCGATTTCTTCTGGCAATTTTGTATAGTCATTTAGTAGCATTAAGAAATTATAGAATTTCTCTTGTATCTATGTTACTCAGATCCTCAAGGCGGCTGAAGTAGTATCCGCTTAGCAGTCTTCTTCTTGTTTCCGCAAGTGCAGGGCATGTTCCGAGGTAGTGTTGCACAGTTTTCTCTTCTTCTTCATCCATGCAGCTTCTGCAGAAGTCATTAGGTGCCCGAATTCTTCTGGCATGGTTGCGTATGAGGCAGTAGCCAGTTAGCACCCCTACTACTTTAATAATCTGCAAGTATCAAGATCCTACCATTTGCGGTTTGTATAAAATTGTATCTGCCCGCTATCTCCCTTAGAGATAAACGGCAGATTTTTACCATCTTGGAGTTTATTGATGGTCTGTCCAGCATTTCTCGCCGCCTAACTGTCTATGTATAAAACAATAGATCTACCGTCTATTGAGCTCATTCTTAGTCGGGTGACTGCCTTTTGAACACTTGTTACTTCCGCTAGGAATACACTGCAGTGGTTCGGTAGCCGGATTGTCTCAGAGATCTCTGGCAGATTGGCATTAATGCCTGTAGATTTCCCATGCAGTTGGGTTACAGACTTCGTCTTCGTCCCATTCTTCTCTCGTAGGGATTTAAGTCTTGTGCATTATTTCGAAGTCCATGAAGGGCGTCATATAATCTGTCCCCTTAAGGACATTCGAGTTTTGTAGTATTACCTTGTGCCCCTTTCCGTGGGTCTTGTCCCATCGGTTAGCCTTCCTTAGTCTTACGGCCATAGGTATCCATGGGAGGAAGATGTGGTATCATCTTTCCTGATGCGTTCCTGTAAGTTGCCTTTCCAGTTTAATTTACTGTTAACTATAATAACTAGGTATTTGTCATGATCAGTGAAAGTCGGTTCTTTCCCTTTTATAACTATCTTCTCGTGAACAGCACGAGTTTCATTTTGATGGGTTTACATCCAGTCCGACATCGTATGTCCATTTCGTCACGACTTTGAGGGATGCTTCCATCACGTTCCTAATAGTGTAATAGGGAATTTTCCTGTCACGGCTAGTCTGATATCATCCACAAACGCAATGGGTTTACACCCGATCGAACTTCGTCCTTTAAGTAGACTATCCACTACTATGATCCAGAGTAGAGGAGATAGGACATCTCCTTGTGGTGTGCTCCTAAAGACTCTCCTCTCCGCACAGCAGTTTCCTAATTGGGATACAATCCTTCTGTAGTTCAGGGCGATGTTCATCCATTCTTTGGTGTTTTTGCGTTGTCATCGCCTCGAATTTTATGTTATTGAATACTTCTATATCTAGGAAGGCTACCATCGTGAAGTTTTTGTTCTCGAGAGGCTCACCATTCACAGTTACGTTAGGATTCGCATCATCTTTGAAGAAGTACTGTCCAATGATGCCACCAGCCCATAAACCGAACCAAACTGTGACTTTTTCTGGATGCATTGGTAGCTCTTGCAATGCTTCTGGCTGTTATTCACTCCAAAATCGACAATTCTGCTTATTTACGTACCCATTGAGCCAAAAATGAGCTTCGTCGCTGAACGCATGTGATCTCGCGATGAACTTTTTTAACAGAGCACGCATTTTGATAATAAAATTCAATAATTTGCAAGCGTTGTTCCATTGTAAGACGATTCATGGTTAAATTATAGACCAAACTGAAGATGTTTGACAGTGAAACAAAACACGAAACGTGCGTCAGCTGTTTAAACTAGTGTTGCCAAAAAGATAATAGCTAAAAAATCACACTCACGCACTGCGTTACTTGCACATGATGAAATATTTATAATTATTACTAGCAATCCCATGCCCGCTTCGCTGAGCAATTCCCAAGGGGCAGTTCCCTCTAAAAAAAGAATGCTGTTTAATGAAGAGCTGTACAATTTATTTAATTCGTCAATATAATGAAATCCGAAAACTTAAGAGATCGGAATAAAAACATTGAATAAAATAAGGTTTAATTTACATCTAATTCCTTCTTATAAACATGATATCTTTTACACAGTCGTGTATATGTCGAGGAATCTCAGTATATGTAACATATGAAATAGTGAATTGACCACTATCATTAACAAAGCCATCGGAGCTAATGGCATCTCGAAGTTGAATGTACTCTTCCTACCTAAGCCTTCCGAATAAATCTAATGTGCTTTAATCGTGCAGTCTCCATGTTTGCATACAACATGTAGAGGGTGTGTTGATGAAACAATCTTCGGCACAATAAAATGATGTTGACATTTTGAAGAATCATTAATCTGAATGCATAATTGTTCATCGCACTTACTTTGTTTTACCCATTTCCGCGCCTGTGCTTAATATTTAATAGTTAAAAAACAATTCCTGCCAAGGACACACTGCCTCAAGATCGAAGCCGAACGTCAAGAGAGGAAGCTCTGGTAAAGAAACCGAAAAAGGCGGAAAGGCGACAACATCAGTCAGCTTCGACCTTCTCATGAATCGACATTGTCGATCGTTTAAACCTGATTGGAAGATAACATCCGACAACTGGCTGACTGTAGAAGCCGTAAAAAATAAGAGTGTTGTGGAATTCCCTGTGCATTTCACACATACTCTTACAAAACTCCCAGCTCCACCACGCATGGAAACACCGTATAAAAAACGCTGTCAGATGAAATCAAGAGGAAAGGGAGGTAGAAGTTGGATATCTCTATCCTCCATTATCTCTGGCCAAGATATTGGAAGCAATGCCTTCCGAAGACGGCGGTAGCGACGAGATTGAATTCGATAGCACAGGCCGGCAGAAAGGAGTCAAAGTTGTTGGTTGTGCCAACCAGGAGTCCTTGGACTTCTTAAAGCGCACGATTGGCAACTGCGGTTAAATCTGCCGGAACGAAAAACCTGAAGTCGTTCCCTCGTCCTCTTCGATGGCAGAGGTTGGCAGAAAGGCGTCGGTTGTGCCAACCAGAAGTCCTTGGACTTCTTAAAGCGCACGATTGGCAACTGCGGTGACATCTTGCGGAACAAAACCTGATGTCGCTTCAGACATTAGTTTCAATATAGATCCGACAAGGACGAGTCCATATTGAAGCTGATGGATAAACAAAGTAAGGAGCCTGTCTTCAAAGCTGGAGAATCATTTCCTCAGTCAAGAGTAAGAACGGAAAGGACCTCTGGTCATCATTGGCCAAAAGTCACTCGACCACATTCGGAGCAGATCTGGCAGCATCATATTCGGGCTGGGATCCTTCAAGGTGAGGCTCCCCAATGAACGTGAAAAGTCAAAGGAGCCTGCTAGTAATGCAAATTAATTTGCACCACTGCAAAGCAGCCACCAACGACTTGATGATGTTTCTGTTCAATCCAGAACCCTGGCTTTTAAGACACAAAATGCAAGGATCAAGGTCCAAGTACTTTTGTACTATCCACAGTACAATGTGTAAGTAACGAACCTGTATACTACCAAATAAAAACCTTAATATTTTTGTCCTAGGTGCATACAGGAAGGGAGACCTCACTGCCAAATCCACTTTGCTCCTATTGTCCGCATACCTACCGTACGATGAGGAGGATCCACCATCAGAGACAGTCCAAGCACTTCTGCAACATGCCAAGTCATGAGGATTGCGTCTATTGAAAGGCTGCCAACGGCCACCACAGCCAACGGGGAAAGAGCAAAAGTAATAATAGGGGTGAGTCCATTTTCGATTTTCTTGTCTCCACTAACCTTAACATATGTACCGGAGGTAATATACCAACATTTCGTAACCGGTTTAGGGAAGATTTAATTGATACTACTTAACTACATAACTACAAATCTATCTTTAACGAATATAATTGTAAAACAAGAGAACCAAAATCTAAGTTCTTTCTTGAATTCTGTGAATCAATAGAAGATCTCAACGAAGCTGCAAGGCTCAGGAAGATCTTATTCAAGAACCCCCATGTCCCAGGATATCTCCTTATACCGGATGGCTCTTGGACAGAATCTAGTCAGGAATCCCTAGAACTCCTGACCGAAGCCCAAATTCAAGGTTGTAAAAACCATGAAACCACAGTACTCCCTGGACAACGGATCCCACTGTTCACACAACTGAAAAAGTAATAGAAGAAATTACAAAGGCCAAAGTATGATGGACAATAAATTCGTTCAAACCTTTTAAATCTCCAGGGCTGGAAGGTTTTTTGCTAGCGATGCTTCAGAAATCAGAAATCCACACTGTACCTCACCACGTAAGCACATTCCCCAACTGCTTGCGGGCTGTCATATGATGCCCCTAGATCTCCCTCAGAGACGTAGCAGTTGCATATCTCGTCAGTACATCTGGTCAGACTGCAGTCATCTCAAAATCGTGTCGGTCTTTCAAATTCTTTAGTGTTGCAATTGTGTGTGGAAATGAAACGTGACATGCTCCCAGAGTATTGCAATGTCGACCTTATGCTCATAGACCATTTGATGCAATAGATCCTGATCTACCTCCCAATGATTTTAATTTAATTGCAAAATGTTTACGTTTTAGCAAGTAGGCTCTCAATGGCTTTTGTACACTCTGGGCACCTAACATTACCGGTTATATGTCCAAAGTCTACTTCGTTTGCACTGCAGTGCAGGCACTTTGGTTTTGCCTTGCAGTCCTTCCATTTGTGTCCGTTTTCTCCGAACCCGAGGCATGCACTTGACCGATCGCATGTTCTTACCATATGGCCAATCCCGAGGCATCTAAAACATTTCGTTCAACCGTAGTGTGGCTGCCATAGTCCCAACAAAAATGTTCCTCATTGTCTTTACTGCCGTCTGTATGACTTCATAATCTTGAAGTAACTCGTAACGTCCGCGCAAAACTTTTGATGTTACTTCAGGAGTTATTTTTATGCTAAAAGAAGGTCTCCGCCTGCTGTCTTCCGGATTCCACTCACGCTTTTCACAACGTCTTTTAAATTCGTATGTTCGTATGTAAGTCAGCGTATGTAAGTTCGGCCGTTCGTCAGCATTAGCCAGCCTTACCGGCAGAAGTACAACCGGCCAGCTTTTCACTCTAAGAATGGTACTTGAGAAGGCTTGGGAGTATGTAGATTTTGAAAAAGCATACGACCGTGTTCCTCGAATTAAGCACTGCGGTGTTCTGCAGGAGTATGGGATTTATGGTCCTCTTTTGAGGTTAGTGGAGTCGCATTGAAGCAGCTGGAAATGTTTAATTATCTTAATGTTTTTTTCACGAGTGAATGGAAATGTAAGGATGGGCTTTCCTGTAATATTAGTAGTGCTGGGTCAGTTTTGATACAGCTTGGAAGATCTTTAATCAGGAAGCTTGGTGTTAAGGCAAAGTGTTGATTGTCGCTCTAGATCAACTTATGGACATGGACGACTTCAAACAATCGCTTGCAACAACTTCTCCAGATCATCGAAAAACACTCCAATGACATAAGAATGCATTTGGCATTCAGAAGGGCAATATGGTCTAGGAAGCAAAATGTGCAGGGAATTGATGCTGAAATCTGTGTAAAACCTATTTTTTACTTTTGGACATACTTAAAGTCTAAACAACTTAAGCATCCCATAAAAAACGTAAAAAGTCGTAAAAAAGGTAAAAAAGGCGTAGATTCAGTAAATTACTGAGAAAAAGAGAGAAAATAAGAGGCATTGCAATAAAATATTCAAATAAATAATTCAAGTTCATCTCGTTTATTGTTTGGTCAGAATTTATTATAATATTTCAGAATGCAAAAAAATATAATAATCCCTAAATGTTGAAAAACATAGGATTAGGTAGATGTATGTATGTAATCTATTTTCAAACAATCGGGATATTTAATCATTTGTCGAAGAGAAGATAAAAACCCAATAGTTTCCTGGAAGCCGCATAGACTACTCAGATCTGTTTTGAAGCTCATCAATTTAGATTATTTCCCGTGTTTTTTTTGTTGACTTTCTTTACCTTTTTACGGTCTTACCCGTTTACATACTAGTATATGGGTATTTATCAGTCAAACATTATAAATCACATATCCGTTAAAGCCAATCTGACTATGTCATTAACCAAGTGTACTGAGGACATCACTCAACTCTGGTATTATTGTGACAGCCATCCACAACTTTGCTCAGCAGGTATAGTCAAATGGAGTGAAACCCACTTGGAAGGATTAGGTGGGAAAGTCAGAATACTGATGACAAAATACCGTCAACATCATCCCCGAGCAGCTGTTGAAAGACTAGTTCCGAGGGATAAATGAGGAAGAGTTCTAGTCAGCATTCAAACTCGGGTTGAAAACAAAACGACAACTTCTATAGTTATTTCGATGACAACTTCACTCCGATAAACTTGAAGAACAGAACTAGCTAGAAAACCCAATAAAATTCAATATCCACACCAAATGTAAGGGCAAAACCTTTGCATGTCTGACATCCTAATAGAATGTAAGAGGCCGGTGTAGAATGTCAAACTCTTGGCTTAAATTTGTATCCAGTAACTGACGGCTTTATTATAGCATTTCGGGACCAAGACATACCAACAAAGAACTACTTGAAATATATTGTCAGGGACCAAGTAATTCAAAGCGACAGCTGACAGGCCTGATATTACGATTTACGATACGGGACAACAGAATATCACCCTTGTGAACAAGAAAAGCATCTTGCTAAGATCCAGATAACTGTACCAGTTTTAGACCAGATTAGACATCCCCAAAAAACTCATCTACGAGAAGCAGATACAAACCTAACACCCCTAAAACTTGAATGGAAGTTTCAACCGACAGTACACACGATGACACAACAATGTTGTCAAGATCCGCTACAAGAATTTTCTTAACAAATACAAATTGACTGAATTACACTAGTACAGTTATAACCCACAATCAGTTACGGAAAATGACTACGTGAAGATCTAGAACAACATTTTCAGACTACATAAGAGTCCATAACTAACAGTATGAGGCCTATATGCGCAGATATGCTAAACTAGCAGCTGGAACTAAAAGAAACTGGAATCTTACGGAAATAAAAATCTTTCCAGTAGTAATAAATACGTAATCGACAAACATCTCTTAACAACATCACGAACACCCTTAGGATGTCCAATTTTTGGATTTTCCTTTCCACTTCTGGATTTGCTTTCATTCATTCAAATTATATGGTTTCAACTTTCAATTTATTACTCATGAGTCTATCAAATCCTTATTTTTTTAATTTCTCGAACACGAACAGACATTGTATGAATGTGTGAACTATGAAAAATATCTCAGGAGAATTTTAAAAACTGGACAATTTTGACAACTTCTGGATTTTAAATTTCAGACTGTGAGTGAACAAAATCAATTTTCAAGTCGCCGATTAAATAACGAGTTAAGATCAACTCCAAAGTTGATTAACTCCTAGGCTTCCGGCAAGTTGAGCAGCTGTAACGAAGCTTAGACTTCAAGAAAACCTCGTCCATGCAGTAGTCCGTCATCATCGATATCTCTAACATCACCAGACATTTTTAAATAAATAAAATATTCAATACAATGTATTTTCAATGCGCACTTCTCTGACTACAATTCCTGGGGGCTGTTCCCTCTTAAAAAAATGGAGTTTAGTTAAGAAGCGTAAATTACTTCCAATTCGACAAAACGACATATCGGTTATAACGACCAAATTCTTAGGTCCCGGCTGAGACACATCCACGACATCACGTAAAGCGACATATCGGTTACAACGACTGATTTAAATTTTTTTTTTCATAGAATATTGACTTTTGATGCGGTTAACTTTTCATCTCCAGATGCGATTCATGCATATCCTAGAGCATGTGTTTGTTCTTCGTTTTGTGCTAACTTCCTGCAAATTTTTCTTGTTAATTTTTTTCTCTTTAATTGTTGTTCACCACTTTCAAGTGAGAGACTGACTGAGCGATAGAATTCTTCAATTCGAACAACGGTTTCTATCTTCCTTACCTTTTCCTTATCATTGTCAAAATATTCCATTTTGAACTAAGTGACACGGGCAAAATTAACTTCAAATATTTGAAGAAATATTTCACAAATGTTGATTCCAACCTTTCCAACCTGATATTCGTACAAAAAACTCAAACTGAGTGGAGGGTAAAATGTAGAAAAGGAGAAACGATGTTTGTTCTCTGTTAACTCACATCGTTGACTCAACAGCTCAGAATAATAACATAAAATTCGATAGACGGACAAATATACATCAAATTTATTTGTTTTATATACAGATATCGATAGTATGAATACTTATGAATTAATTGCTATTATTCGTAATTACACATATCAGAAGTGATATAGATAGGTAGATGGTTACCGCAAAAGTGAAAGATGTAACTCGAGTTTCTGGGTTATCACCAATCAGTGCATCAATGGACCTGCCGCAACGCGACATCTCTGTTGGAATGGCTGAGAAAAATATCGATTTTTATCTCCAGTTTTGCAATTCCGATTTCAATGATTTTTTTCCTTGAGGTTTTTACGTAGGAACCTGCTACAATAGAGTACCTCCAAAAAATTTTAAAGACCGAACCGTTTCAATTGGCCCTATAAAATGGCGACACGATTTGAAGATGATCGCAGTCTGACCGACATCGTATATGCACACAAGCTAATTGCAGCTATACTATCAACTAGATTGTTTTTTGAGTGGATGGACTGAACTCCATGGGTACCGCAAAAGTGAAAGATGTAGCTCGAGATCAGAAGATAATCAAGATTTTCCTGCATCGTTTAGTTGTTCGATTATCAATAATCAGGTGGCGACGCTGTGGCAGTGTCGTTATGAGCACTATCGTTCTTGGCTAACCTGAACCTTAGATTGTCCCCGATCGACAAAGCGGAAGTTCAGCTCCTTCAATGAGCTTGAAGAATTATGACTGAAGACTGAAGCTTGGGAACTGATGGCTGAAAGCTGAAGATGGAGGAAGACTGTAGATGGCTGAACATTTATTATATTTGAAGACTGAGGATGGCTGAAAACTGAAGACTGAGGACTGAAGGCTAATTGCTAAAAACTAATCAATGAAGGAAGTTCTTCTGAGTTGGGAGATTTAGAAGGGAGTTCTCTTTCGGACACTTTACAGAAGTGTGCCCATAGATGGAACAATTACATCATCGGAGTCATTCTGGGGTGGGTTCAAATGATGATGATTCTGAGCCGCCTGAGGTTGATGGACGTACTGATGTTTGGGATCTCACGGAAGGTATTTTCGGAGCTGCGGAAGTGGCTGACGATACTGCTTTAGCATATGTTGTGGTCGGCTAATGAGGATGAGGTATGTAGGTTTCAATTGCATGGAAGTTGGGGAAAATAAATACATTAGATGCAGACACTTCACCAGTCGTGAACTATGGTGGAGAAATTTTTTCCTTTTTTGTCGATGATCGATGATCAATTTGATGTCCTCACTGTCCCAAACATGAACCTGCATGATGCGGATGTACTGAAGAATCGTTCCATTCCTCTGCATGGCCCTTAGACTGGGCTGGGTACATCTCGTGTCACATTACTCTGCGGACAAATTCTGATAGAAGAAGACATCTTTCAGCTCCTACCAACTATCGACATATATAGAGCCTAAATGAACCAACACCGCTTGCTGGAGCAACATGCAAACACGTATCTATAAGTGTTGTCCTTGCGACGTCAAAGAAATCTAGTTTTCGCCTTTTAGTTTCCATCTGCTCAGTCATAGCTAGTTCGATCTTGAGATTGGCAATGTTCTTATGCCGCTGTAATCTCCGGAGCTCCAGTTCCTCTTTGGCAGTCCTCTCTGGATGTCCAATTGACGGAAGCGTGTGCGGAAATGAATGCAGAGGGATGCGTGGAAGTGTGTGTATGTGGAAAAAAAAAACGACTTTTTGTAGAATTGCCCGATTATCATGGTTGGTGTCAAGTAGATCCTTACCTCCTTCAGTGCGTCCAGCATGTTTTTTATTGAACATTATTACCCATTACTTTGTAAATCTATGTATTACATATTTATTATTATATTCTTTGTTGGGAACCCCACACCGGAGCTAAAGTTAATTTTGTGCTATGTTTAAATATTTAATTTATTTAGTTGCAATTATTCGTAATTATATCAGAATTGAACTGAAATGACGTCGGTCCTTCTAACTGGCTTCCGCAAAAGTGAAAGATGTGACGTTTCTTATTATTATTCGGTTATCAACTGTCATGTGCCGCTGTCGTCGCTGACAGGGTTAAACTTAAATTTATATACGACAAATAATGCTGTTAAAATAAACGTTGAGGGTAAATTGTCTATGTAATTAAACTACGAGTGAAAAAATTCGCCCAAGGTAACATAATCGCTCGTTCATCTAATATGAAATTTAAAATTGAAACACTACAAAACTTCCCTTCATACATAGGGAGTAGGACACAGCCTTAAGAGAGAATATCTCTGCATGATTTTCAGCAAGTTTTTGCTTTGTTGAACTTTTGTTGGCCGTTGGCATTGTTCTGTAAAAGTTTGGTTTTGCACATGGGAAACACCTTTGTCGTATGCTTTCTGTACAATATGTATAGACATACTATAAGTGCCCATTATGATATGCATATTTCCTTAGAGTAATTGTAATAGTTGTGGTGGTTTCAATTTCAATGCTCGGCATGAATAGTTTGCTATGCCATTTCTTGAAATACATTCCTAAAAAGTATGTATCCTATAACAACAGCCGGCAGAGAAATGGGTAAAGAAACAAATTTCATATTTTCGTCAATAATTAATTAACTCTCAGCGGTCACTGTTTTTTGTTTACCCTCTGTGTATACACTGTTGTCATTCTGGGCGAATACATTCAAAATACATGCAATAATTATATTAAATAATGCTCATCATTATGCGAATTTTAATCGATTTATTTCACGTCTAGTCCATAAGGAATTAAATTTAAAAAGAAGAAATATAGGACCCAAGTAAAAATTAAGTTTTACATTTGGAATTAAATGATAAAAATAATTTTTTTTTTATTTTGTTCCACTGTTCCTTTGAGATACCTTGTTACTTATTTACGTATTGAATCTATAACTTAATTCGTGCGGTTTTTTTTTTTTCAAAATTTGAACGTTTATTTAAGAAAAACATGTACAATAGTATTATTTAAAGTATTGCCCATCTGAAGCTATGACTTTTTCCCATCTTTCTGGCAACTTGTGCATCCCGTCCCAAAAGAACTGCGCCGGCTTGGCAGCTAAGAATGAATCAAGCCAATATTTGATATTCTGCTTTGATGTGAACCCTATTTCAGTGGGGGCGTTCTACATCGACCGGAACAAATAGGAACTAAAATTACCTTCGCGCCATGGATATTGTTGATTTGATTTGGCTGGTTAGCCAAACCAAAATCACCACTTTTAAATCGCGCACACCACTTTTGGCACGTTCGCTCAGCTTGCGCATGTTCACCATAAACTTCCACCAATATACGATGACTTCCGGCAGCTGTTTTCTTCATATTAAAGTAATGAGGAAGAACACTTTGTCAGGCACAAAGTTCGACATTTTTGAGTGAAAGAAAAATTATTGTTATATACTATCTACTGACTATTGACATATACTGAAATGACGTACAATGACAGTAGCTTTCCAACGCATGTTCCAATGTAATAATACAAGTTACGCCATCTCTTAGCAAACCGCACGAATTGAGTTATATACCCAATATGTACATACGAGTATATCTAGTATTTATGCAAGAATGAATGCTATTAATGTTAACCAGGTACAAATCTGTCAACTGATCGACGTATTCGTTGAGTGCGGCGTGGTATAGTTGTTGACCAAGGGTTGATGTCATTTTCTCTGGTGTTGTTATCTGATGATGGTGCTGATTCACATTCGTACACGTCCAACGCTTTGCCCCATGACTTCTTAGTACGGGGTTCCATTAAATTGTCTTTAGTATGACGTTTTCGTAGTTGATTGACATGAACACTGGAAAAGATCCTCACGTAGTATAAGCCGGATATTACTGCTATCAAGACTATGTCAAAGAGGACTTTTACGACCTCTTGGACTGTGCCTGTCCCGAGTACGATGTAAAAATCGTATTCAAACCGCCAACCAAATCGACCATGTTCTTATTGGAGGAAGGCATGCGTGGGGGGCAAACGTCGACTCTTACCAAGATTAAGCAAGATTCAGAGTTCGACTGTCCAATGTCAGAAAGCTCCACAAGCCAACAAAGAGGAGTTTTGACATTGGACGCCTGAGCACAGCAGAGATTGTCCTATGAAGGAAAAAAACGTGAGAGACTCTCCGGTATGTCTACGTCGAACACAATCGCCAGGGAGATGTGCCTGCATTACCGCTCGGCCATCAAAGATGCTTAGGCTATCGACCAACCTGACAAGAAACCCGTGGTATGATGGCGAGTGTGAGCAGAAGAAACGTGCAACTGACGAGGCATACCAAAAGGCGCTCTAACGGAAAACTAAAGAAGCACAAATGAGTAGCGCTTGGAAGTGGGAGGTTGCGAGAGACCTTTTCTTCAGGTATAGAAGAAAAGATCTCTCGCAACCTTCCGGTTCAGTGGTATCAAAGAGTCTAGGGACAGATAGAAAATATGGACCTTTTATAAAAAAGCCAAAGCTTTTGGAAAGCCACCCAGGCACTCTGAAGCTGTGAGGGTAACCTTGTCACTGACCCGCAGGGAATAGTGGATGTGTTTAAGTAGCACATGTGCTTAGCGAACCTGACCAGAAGAGAGTGATAGGGAATCAGGAAATCCCAACTCCAGTCAGTGAAGTCCCAACCTAGCTTTGAGGAAGTCCGCACAGCCATTAAAAGGCTGAAGAACCACAAGCCGTATGCTCAGATTGCTCACCATCCTCTTGCAACGATCCTACCTCTTGTAGCAACTGTAGGGTTTTATCCCTGCAATATCCTATCCAGTACTGTGTGATCGTCTAAAGCCGTTTTGCACTGCACTAATCGCAACTACCAGTGCGGCTTCCAGCCCGGCAAATCGACTATGGACCAAATATTCACACTAAGTCAAATCCTGGAGACGACAAGCGAGTTTCGAATCGATACGCACCATCGATTTTAAAGTCGGACACAACAGAATTTATAGCAAGGAACTATTCGATGCAGTGGCCGAATTAGGGATCCCGGGAAAACTGATCCGGTTGTGCCGCCCCACGCCAACACTCACGCTCTGCACCATGCAGTTCGGCTCAAGCATTTCCGAGCCGTTTAAAACCTGCACCGGACTTCGGCAAGGAGATGCGCTGTCTTGTAATTTCTTCTATCTGATACTGGAGAAGATAGCGCAGTGGGCAGCTGTAAACACGGAAGGCACTATCTTCTAGGAGTTGGTGCAATTGTTGAGGTACGCACATGACATCCACATAGTCGCGCGAGAAATGTTATACACTTTGTATTGAAGGAAAAAAATATTAAACTTTATTTCAAACGACTTAAACTACTTGGACGGGGGAGCGAACTACGTACCATTCACCTTCGGCTACCTGTATATATTCTGCTCTGAATGCTTATTCAGCGATCGGTTTGAAGAATCGATCGCACAATCAACTGCAGACTTTATGTCAGCATATTTTGTTGACCCACGTTGGTCAAGTGCTCGTGTCACTTTTGTGCTGATGCACTCGTTTGGATTTGTTTAATAAATTCGTCAATTGAATCCGTTGCTGAGTGATACGTAACTTCTCCCTCCTTTGGAGTAGAATTCTCCTGAATTCTATTATTAAACTTAAGTTGTATTCTCTTTTGTTGAATACATAAAAATGACAATATGGTGAACATTATTAATATTATTACAACAAATGCTATGTTAATTTTATACGACAGATTTTTCTGAAATTCAAGTTCTTTTAACTCTTGAATATTGTCTATATGATCAACTACTATTTTGTTGAATTTTAATGTTTCATTAGATTTGTAGTTTTCTACATAGTTCGGGTAATATAATCTTTGTTTTTCTATGTGTTTAACATTTGAGAATTTTTGATTCATTACATATATTGTACAATTTGTAAATGTTAATAAGTAATTACCACTAATCTTAAATATTCTGTCATCACAAGTGTGATTTACAACTGATTGAAGGTTCTTTACAAGAATGGTTTCGTCATCGAATGAAATTATTTCACTTTCATTATTTATTCTTGTTTTACAATTTTGCTTAATTATACAATGTTTACTCTCTTTTAGTTCATTTAATGCTTTATTTGCTTCAAATTTGTATGTTTTGTTATTATATTCTATAATAAATTCAATGTCAGCATCCACTTCCATGAATTCTTTGTTTGGTATTGCTGTTAAAACTTTTAAAGGTAATTTTACATAATTCTTCGGAATTTTAATTGCAAATATTATAGTGTTATTTTTATACTTAGAAACGCCTAATTTAATTTGTTTTAATTTAGAAAAATCTATTTCATAAGTTTCAATTTCTTCATTAGTGAGAATACTAGGGTGTAGTATATTATTCTGTACTGATACTATGTTTTCCTGAATATATTCTACCCTATCGTTAATGTATTTGAGTTTGAAAAGTTGATCGGAATACATCTGTTTCATTATAAGTTTTCTTTCTACGTTCTGTAAGGAATTAATTTGTTTTAAAATTGTGTCTCTATCATTAATAATTATTTCCTTCAAACTTTGGAATGTGTTGTTAAAATATTCATTTATCTTTACTTGTTTAATATAATATCCGATTCTGTGTCACTTTTGGTTGACATGGGTGAACAATTTTCTATGTTAGGGGACTCCGACATCTCTCCCTCCTTTGAATTAACGTCCTCGTTATATTTTGTTCTACTTAAAAAATCTGCCACTTTGTTATCTTTACCCTTTAAGTATTCTATTTCAAATTGATATTCTCCTAGTTTAAGCAACCAACGTTGATGTCTTGGCGACATATCTTTTCCGCTATATTTAGCATGGAGATATTTTATAGGTTGATGATCCGTTAAAATTTTGAATTTATTTCCGTATAAATATGGTCGAAAATAGTTGACAGACCACATAATGGCTAAAAATTCCTTATCAGTAGCGGAATAATTGCGTTCGTGGTTGTTTAATGTTCTGGATGCGAAACAGACAGGATGGCCTTCTTGTGAAAGAACGGCGCCTATCGCATAATTCGTAGCATCCGTGGTAAGTGTAAGTGTTTTTTCGAAATTAGGAAAGCGTAATATGGGGTGACTGATAATAAGATGCTTTAATTTCTCGAATGCTTCAATATAATTGGGGCCATTGATGTTAACTTTACAATTTTTCTTAAGATATTTAGTCATAGGTTGTGCTACCTTTGCATAGTCTTTGACAAATTTTCTGTAGTAACCACTTAGACCTAAGAAACTTTTAATTTCATGTTGAGTTTTGGAAATAGTCACATTTTTGATAGCATCAATTTTATTTGGATTGGGTTTTAACCCTTCTTCGGTTATTACGTGACCCAAGAATTCCGTTTCCTTTTTCATGAAACTACATTTGTCAATTTGTATTTTTAAATTTATCGATTCTAGAATATCAAAAATATCTCTTATTGCCTTAATATGTTCCTTTAAGGAAGTACTGAAAATTAGTATGTCATCTAAATAAACGACACACGTTTTGTTAATGTAGTCTCTCAAAATTTGATTCATTAGGCGTTGAAAAGTTGCCGGGGCATTTTTAAGTCCAAACGGCATTCTAATGAATTCGTAGAGACCATGCGGGGTAACAAACGCAGTTTTATGTCGGTCCTCTTTTTTTATTAATATTTGGTGATAACCCTTTGCTAAGTCTATTGTTGTAAAATATTGAGCCTTTCCTAGTTTATCGAGGATTGAGCCAATATTTGGTAGTGGAAATTTGTCGTCTGTTGTGAATTCATTTAATTTCCTATAATCAACCACAATCCGATATTTTCTTTTTCCTGAGTTGTTCATTTTCTTGGGAACAACTATCAGAGGGCTTGAGTACTTTGAATTGCTTTTTTGTATAATACCTTGCTCTGTCATTTCCTTTATCTGTCTCCTAACTTCTTCTTCGTGTTTTGGGGGATAACGATATAATTTTGAGTTAATTTGTTGATCCGTATTTGTCGGTATTTCATGCATTATTTCAGTCGTACTGGTGAGTTTATCACCTTCTTTAAAAAATAGGGATTTGTATCTAGTAATAATTTTTTCAATTTCCTTATACTCTTCTGAGTTGAGGTGATCCAATTTTAGACGGTTGATGTTATCATCTCCATACTCTAGTGTATGAATTTCCTCGTATGTAATTCGTTTATTATGAAATTTAATAGGCTGTCCGTTAAGCTCTATTATTCCAATTTCAAGGTCAATGATTGTATTCATTTTATTCAAAATATCATTGCCTATAATGAATTGGTATTTTCTGCCTGTTAAGTTCATTGCTTTCCAACGAATTCGAGCGCCTTCTGGTGCTTTCAGTTCGTCGAATGCAGGAGTATGTATTTCAGTATCGAAATATCCTTTGCCATTGATAGTGGAGTATTGTACCGGTTTAATATTTACTCTTTCGAAATTATTAATTCTATTATCAATTATACTAAGTGTAGATCCCGTATCTATTAATGCTAAATATTTTCTTTGCAATAAAGTTATTTCGATAATAAGTAGGTCATCCGAGGCTAGTTCATAAAAAAAACTTGCTTCGTTGACAGAGACATGGTTGTTTTGGTTATTCGGATGTTGTTTATTATTAACCTCGTCTTTTTCGATATTTGAAACGTCCATAGGCTCAAGTTGTCTATTATCTTGTTGACGATACTGGCCAGAGTTTCTATTATTACCGAATTGTTGATATTGCCTTCTATTTTGTCCTGATTGACTAACCTTTGGTACATTTGGGTGGTTATTACTACGGAAATTGTTGCGGTAATTATTAAAATAATTATAATTTCCTACTTTATTTCGAGGCTCGTTATTGTCTGTCCTATTCTGCCTAGGATTAAAATCTATTTGCCTAGTATTTTTATATTTAGTTTTGTCCTTCAAGAATTCCGGCCTAATACATGAATCCTCATATCTACGTTTTCTCATTATTAATAGAATATTTTCTAAAACCTGTTCCTCGTAAATTCTATCTAGAAGTGTACCCTGAGTCATCTCTTTAATGGTGTTCACTAAAATCCCGTTAACATTGCTTAAATCAATAGAATTATTTTCATGATATATAATTAACTCATCTGCTTTATACTTAATTTCTTGTATTTCTGTTGCCAATTCACTTACATTGTTTACTCTCAGGTTGCTGATTCTTCTATACAGTTGAAAAGGTTCGATGTCTGGTTTGTATCGTTACTTCAGTGTTGCTTTTAGTAGATTCCAGTTGTCTGGTTGAGGGATGTTGATCACTGTATTTTTTGCCTCTCCTTGAATTCTTTCGTGGTAGATCGCAAGGGTGAACGTCTTCTTGGAGTCCTCGTTGTTGATGCCGTCCAGGTAGTATTCAACATTGCGGATGAAGGAATTAACTGTAACGTCACCATGCCCAGTGATCACAGGCATATGTTTGACATGGCTCATTATTTGATTTGTTCTTTCATCATTATTCTTGTTCTGTAATTCTAAGTAAGCGTTTCTTAATGCCTCTATTTGTTGATTTTTCCGTTGGAGCTCAAGAATTAGCTCTTCTGTATTCACAATTTCGGTCATATTTACTGTTTATATCTTTTTTTTCTTACTTCAACACTTTTTATATGAATCCACCGAATGAATTTCGTAAGTGGATTTTGATTACTAACACTAATCTTTATCGATTTTATGTGTGTTATGTTCACTGCACTAACTAATCTTATGCGATTTGTAATTGTTAGCACACAGTAGGTGTTAATGTTATTGTCAATTCACCAATCTTACGCGATTTAAATGAATTTTTTTTTCTAATATACACGGTTCGAGATCACTGGAAAATTCTTTTTAGAATTATCCTACCGACTGCGCCAGAAATGTTATACACTGTGTATTGAAGGAAAAAAATATTAAACTTTATTTCAAACGACTTAAACTACTTGGACGGGGGAGCGAACTACGTACCATTCACCTTCGGCTACCTGTATATATTCTGCTCTGAATGCTTATTCAGCGATCGGTTTGAAGAATCGATCGCACAATCAACTGCAGACTTTATGTCAGCATATTTTGTTGACCCACTTTGGTCAAGTGCTCGTGTCACTTTTGTGCTGATGCACTCGTTTGGATTTGTTTAATAAATTCGTCAATTGAATCCGTTGCTGAGTGATACGTAACTCGCGTTCCCAACGTGCCGTAAAGGCTTTTACGGGGATTGAAGAACATTCGAAACGAACTGGTCTCAAAGTCAATGAGAAATGTGATACAAATGAAATACATTCTGTTGGCCCTAAAACGTTCCGTCGCACATCATCTTGGACAAAACATCACCATCGACAGCTACAATTTCGAGGTAGTAAAGGAGTTTGTCTAAATCGGGACAAACTTTAACTCCAAAACCAACATCACAGTGGAGATCCGACGTAGAATCGCCATTGGCAACCGGTGCTACTTCGGTTTGAAGAAATAACTGTGCTCCAAACTCGTGACTCGAAGGACCAAATCGTGCTCTGCAAAATTCCCAATTTGCCAGTCCTGCTCTATGGAGCCGAAAGCTGAACGCTGAGCAATACTGCAGAGCTGATTCTTGGTACTATCGAAAGAAAAATTCTGTTCGGATATATGGTCCCGGCTGCGAAGAAGGTGAGAAGACACAACCGAAACTCTACGAGCTGTAACAGGATGAGAATGCAGTTCGAAAGGCAAAAATCCTTCGACTGAACTGGCTCGGCCACATCGAGCGAATAGACACCAACGCTCCAGCTAAAAGGATCTTCCAGCCCGGCAAATCGACTATGGACCAAATATTCACACTAAGGCAAATCCTGGAGACGACAAGCGAGTTTCGAATCGATACGCACCATCGAATCCTAGCCTGGTTAGAGAAGGAGAGGAAGACCGAATCTCCGGTATAAAGACCAAGTAATCGCGGAAGCAAGACACTTTGGTCTTGATGATTGAAAGCAGCGTGCCTAGGACCGTTAACATTTGAAGGCGGAATTACTCAGGCTCAGCAACTTTCAAGAGTCGGCCTGATAAGTAAATAAGTAAGACAGCAATGTTAATGTTGGGACAAGCATTATTTATATTAGCCATATTTATAGTCGCCATCGAAGTTGTTCAATTTGAATTCTTTTCCTGGAATTTGGGATCAATTGGACGGCATAACTATTCCAGCTAAGTATGTGCAAGTATTTCACAAGTATGTCATTCATAGCCTAATCAAAATTAAAAAATTCTAAATATATACAATACAATGCTTACATAACACTCTATGTTACCTGAGACATTGTCAACTGTGAACAAAAAATCAAGTGATTGCGAGAATGCCCATACTTGTCCCCATATCAGGAGAGATTGCACAGAATTTTAGTTTATAATGTATCTCGTTTCTTTTGTTGTTTTTCAAGTTAATAAAGGTGTTTCCTTTTTAAATGACCCCTCAAATAACTAGTATATCCCGATTGTCCATATTGTTGCTTGCGCAAAGACCATTGGAAAAATTCAGTGCCTTGAAAAAATTGCCACACCCATGACTTGCTTCGTGATGTTGACATCGCTTCTTGCCTACAAACGTATTGCAGCCCATATTATGTATGAAACAATACTTAAGGAAACAAAATGAAATTTTTGTCACAAGAAAATGTAAGAAATTGCAATGAGACAAAGCAACATTTTCAAATAGGGTGATTCAGAAAAATTATTCAGTATTAAAAATATCGATAGTCCTTCGATAATTTTTTAAAACTATCCATTCAATCGATGTTCACGCAACACTAACGCAAAAAAAGAGGATGGTTGTATTTTTGCTCGGGACACAAATTAGTGGTCTTTACCAAAACTTTAAATTTAAACAGATAGGAAAACGCTCCTCGTCTTACGGATAGTTAATCCAATTCTAATGATTCAACGTCAAAGTAACTAATGACTCTCAGCTGTCGAAATATTTAGCAAGGTTTGCCATTCATGTATCACCCCACGCTTGCCGAACGTTCGGCAACTATTTAAAAATATTATGGACATTCAGGCCCAGTTGCAAATACGGAACGTGAATTTTGTAGTGAGGTCGATCGTCATTATGGCGACACACAGTGGGGCAGAATGATTTGAAACCTGACATCGAATCAACCGTACAAGCTGAAACTTAGCATAGTTACTCTTACCATTGCAAATTCAATGTTGTTGCATATGGTCACTGTTTTTTTTTTAATGTTCAGGGTTTAGTAAATTGATTAAGTCTGCGTTGAAACGTTTAGTTTTCAAGACTAAATCGGGCTGCAAAATTATGCAAGTACAGCATGTTAGTATTTTCCTGTTAGAACGACCAAAACGTATCCTTCAATGAGGGAAACAGATAAGATACAAACATAATACAGACAAATAAAACATAGAACTTTGTCTAACATTGGGAAAACAAACAAAAAACTTGGCGATATGTATTGCTGCTGTCATCGGTTCTTACAAATCCGACGATTGCACACATATGTACACATACCGTTTTAACTGAATAGGTAAGACATTTTTCAAATGTTACATGTGACATTGGCATGACTGGATTTAGCATGTTATGCGTTTTAGTTCTTGCGCATGAAGTTGAGAAAATAATGCAACATTTTTTTTATCAATATTATTTTGAATAAATAATTTTTTTTCATGTATTAACTACTAAATTATCATCATTGCTTTGCTCGACCGGTGTAGCTTCAAGCAAATATAATGCGTTCTTACTTTCCTTGTGTTGATGGTTTTTGTGAAGTAATTTCCTCGTACTGGTGATTACTGGAACTTCATAAAAAAGTTAGAAACATCTACGGTGGCGAAACGTAAATTAGTTTTTTCACGACCTGATTTTTGCGAATTATGCTCTCGATAATGCTTGAAATCCTTGTTTCGTGTTTCTTATGCTTTTTCTGTGAGTTGGGCAATGGGTAATAAAGCAGGCGTGGGCGTTGTACTACTACTGGGTATCGGGACATGCTACTATTATGACTTCAAAGATCCTACCGCAACAAATCTCCGGTTTATCAGTCAAATTCCTTGCATAAGCATAGTTTTTAAAACAATGGTCATTCGAGTTCTGAAACAGTGGGTTGAGAAAAATAAAATCATACCGGACAACCAGTTCGGATTCAGGGCGGGGCATGAAACCAACATTCATGTGGTAAAAAACAATGCAAGGGTGTCTGTTTGATTGACTTGGAGAAAGCTTTTGACACCGTTCGGTTGGGGGCCTCATCCTCAAGCTGTTCACGACAGGCATAAGCAAAACATTGCTATACATGATCTATGATATGATAACCGGAGGAAAGTTCGTCGTGAAATCGTAATTTCTAACATTGTCGTTGACACACAAAATGTTCTGCAACTGGGGACAGTTGGTTCACCGACTGTTTTCAATATTCACTGCAGATCTCATAGGGTCTATGCCGCAGTTAATTGCGTACGCCAATGGTCTTGTAGTGTTCAGATCAGGTCTAAAGTTCAATGTGATAAGCATCTTGGTTCAACTGACTTTGAATAAATTCAGCGATTTCGCTGGAAGTCTGGAAGTTGACTATCAACTTTCTGAAGTGTGAATATGTACTTTGTAGGACCCTAATGTACATGGCATCATGGCATACAGATATTGCTCTGACAAGGCAAGAGGGTTGTTTAACAGCAGCCAACTTGATACTAGGCAATCAAAAGGCTTATTGCTAGAGTTATGACAGCTTTGTTCCTCCCAAAGCATTCCTTTATTTAGACACTATTGGCCTAATACAGGATGTAGACGAATGTCCTGTTATCTTCCTCGTCGTATGCTGAAAAGTGGACAGGTGACTACAATACTGTTTCCTTTCCAAAAATGCTTTATTTAATGTGACAAGATCGACTCTCACACTAGCGCCCACTGAAGATCGCAAATCGACACATTGTACGCACTAGACGTTGTAGGGTACAAGAAAACCACCAAACCGATATTCTTATTGATAAGGGTAGGGTAGGGAAGGGGGCTGGTAGTGAATTCACCAACATACTTAGATTATGTTGGTCCATTGTGTTACCCACAGTCAGACTACTGCCACCGATCGACTCCAGTGATAGTGCCGTTAATTTCACCCCAACGACAAATGGTGACTGGGCCATGTTACTTTGCTTTCACTGGGATTTGAACCGAGGATCCCACTAACCAAGGGCAGTGGGATAGTACGTCGCCATACAGACGTACTATTCTTATTGATAACCTTCGTTTGAAGTTGGAAGTCTCAAATTGAAAAGACGATTTTTAATAGCACATCGGCTCTCGCGACTGCACAACCACATCTATCCCAGAGTCGCCACGTGTATTTGAGTATATGTAAATATTTTTAATTGTCTCAAGTTTAAATCCATACCTTCGTACAAAAAAAAAAGTAAATTAAGTCGACTTTTAATTGTAGAATAGATTTCTCAACCGCCTCCGTGGCGCAATTGGTTAGCGCGTTCGGCTGTTAACCGAAAGGTTGGTGGTTCGAGTCCACCCGGGGGCGAATTAATATTTTTGTCCATCAATCATCTCGGATTACTTTAACATTCTACTTACAATATGTTAAAATCTTGAGGCGAAGTCTACATAAGTAGCTCTGAACCACGATTACTATTTTTTCCATAAGATAGAGTTGTACTTTTAGTTTTCGTTGCAAGCACAGCTATTTTTGTCATCACTTTTTTATGAGTATAATCGTGTATATGTAGACACACTTTAAAAGGGAAATAACTATCATTAACGCCTGTAAATCAGATACAATTACAACTTTTTATTATTTGTACTGTACCAATATTGTCAGAGGGTAAAGTATACGATATATAAACGTGTAGGCAACACGTGTTGATACGTGCGTATTTTAATACAATCGAATCACAATTAATGATTATTCGAAACGGGCTTGGACTCTTTTTTTTTAATACGCGCGTCAGAGCTTATGACTCGTATAATTTAAAGTAATGTAGAGGTTAAACTATGTAACATATAGGTTCATATGTTGTGTCAGTGCATGTTTTGTAATGTCTTTTCCAAATCACTCATTTATACGCGCATAAAGCCTCACGCAAAAAGTATGTATATTGGAACTGTTCCACAAGTCACTGACATTGACTGATGCTGATAATTTTTTAAAAATGTAATGTTGTATATTTATCGGCTTACTCTCTTTTGTCGCTATACACGTTGAACACGAAAAAGGTGGAATCTTGTTTAACCCGTCCAAATAATATGATTTAGGTGGAGGTGAGCTGGTAGGGTACATGCAGCAGCTCATATGTAAGATATGGTCGGAGAGAAGCATTCCCGACGAGTGGAATCTCAGTATCGTTCGCCCGATATACAAGAACTGAGACCCACTCAACTGCGCCGAGGGATACGTTTCCTTTCTGCCGTTTTGTGTGCCCGCCTTACGCCGTTTCTAAGCAATCTGATAAGTCCATATCAGTGTGCCTTCAGATCGGGGAAGTTCGCCATCAACCAGATCTTCACACTACGACAAAATCCTGAAAAAGAACCAAAAAATCCAAGTCGACACCCGCCATATATTCGTAGATGACAATATCGTACATAACAGCGTGCATAGAAATGAGCTATACAATGTCTAGTTTTGACTTTCATGCCAATATCGTCAGGTTGTGCAGGATTACGATTGAGGATTTTCGCTGCTGCATCAGGGTCGCAAACGAACTCACCACCATCAAGATCAAAAAAGGATTTAGACAAGGCGATGTCTTTTCGTGTGATTTCTTTGGCATCGTTTTTGAGAAGACTGTGAAAAACACACTTGTCAACACAAATGGCATGAATAAAGCGTTTGCTGGCATTGAAAAGGCGGCGGCCAAAATGGGTTTCGCTGTGACCGAGGGCAAAACAAAGTAAATGCTGTCACCGAGAAGGACGCCCAATAGAAGAAGAAGAAGGTCACCATAAGCAGCTATAACTTCGAGGTAGGGAAGGACTTCGATTACCTCGAATCTCCAGTACACATTAGCACCAACCTCAGTTACAAGATTGAATGCAGAATCACTCTCAATTCCCAGCAAAAATTATACAACACCTTGATCATCCCTCTCCTGGACACTTTGTATACTATCGAAATTTGTATAGTGTGAAAGCATGGTACGATTCCTCTCGATAAATGCCGGTATTTAATGTGACGTGATCTCACCAAGTAAGAGATGTAAGAGAGTAAACATTAGCAACAACCTCAGTAACGAGACTTAATGCAGAATAACTCTTGCTAACCGCTGTTTCTTTGCGATCAATATGCAACTCCAAGCAAAAATTGTAACAACATCTTGACTATCCCTCTCCTGTTTTACTGCGCGGAGGGCCGGGAAATCTCAAAAGCAGATGAAGAAGCCCTTGGTCTTTTCGAGAGAGAAGTTCTGCGTGCAATCTTTCATCCTGTTTCCGTGTATGGTGTTTGAAGATGAATATTCAATCATGATGAGGCCCAGTTACACCCCGGACTGTACCGCTATTAGAAGAAGAAGAAGAAGAAGAAGAAGAAGAAGACGAAGAATATGTTTGACATTATCCGTTCGCCACTTTTTGAGAGGTAATTTATGGGAACATTTTTTTCAGAAATTACAATGCTTAAAAAACCGTGCAACAGAATCGTTCCTCAAAGTACATTAAGTAAGCAAAAGAAAAAACTACGGCTTGAGCGGCCTTAAAAAATAACTTATTGCACCAATGTTTACACAAAAACGACACTTTAGATGCACTATTCATTTTAGTGTAATTTAGAATTTAATATACTTTCTCTCACAAACTTTTTTTTACCTTAGTAGGTACATACCCGAGTTTGATGGCTGCATGACAACAATTTTAATAATCTACACGACAGTGATGCATAATTCGTGGAATGTAACTAAAATAACGCCTTAGGAAGGTTAGTTTATGAGTTGTATATTTGAGTACTAGAGTATGTAATTTCTAAGGGAGCAGAATTTATTTTTTTGGTTTTAGAATTATGCCCATAGTGCGTCAGGCAATTCATCGCATCATCACCTCAAGATACCAACTAGAGAAAGAAGTAACAATATCATCATCTTTGTGCAGAACATCGCTGTACCTTGCATAGTTCTGGTATTTTTGGAGCTTCAAATTCCATCTGCAGTTATATTTTCCTTCATTTCTTGCATTTAAGCTTTCAGTTTTAAAAATCAAAGGAATTCAATCCTCTTCCTTCCACTCAGAATTTTAATTTATGAAGGTCAGTAACGTCGATATTCCACACCAGAAATGAAGTATGATAGAGATGCCCAAATTCTACATCTCTTGCCCCTTAAAATGTTTGACAAACATTTTTATATCATT
Organism: Eristalis tenax; assembly: GCA_905231855.2. NCBI lineage: Eukaryota > Metazoa > Arthropoda > Insecta > Diptera > Syrphidae > Eristalis > Eristalis tenax. The sequence continues at coordinate 101,168,434 of HG993124.1, read as the reverse complement.
TTCTAAAGCCAAATTGACCAATCAGAGAACGGCATTTACGTTATTTCGCGAATAACTGTCAAAAATTCATGAATAACCGTCAACATTTTCATGATTATCCGTCAAATTCGTCAATGGACTAGGGATCAATCAGCTGTGAAGTTGGGTATCTCTAACATACTTCATTTCTGTTCTACACATTGATTATTTCATCAACACAGTCTATAATAGTAATGTTTGTTTTATTTTTCAAAATCGTTCATACTTTTTTTTCAAACTTTACGGCGAGCAGTTTATTTTTCTGACCCATCTATGTACAAACATCCATGCAACTCTTTGTTAACTGTGTAAACAATTTATTACGGTCTTCGTCACTCACACCATTACTCTATTTGTTATTAACCTTTTGACGACAAATGCCGTTCCTTTAAGCAAAAAAAGACTTTTGATCTGAAGCAACATATTTCTGTAAAAAAAATGTCTGTACGCACCTACCTTTCCAATTGTCCAGCCAACCCGTCCTTGCCTTAAAGCTCGGAGGTCTCAGTTTTTGACTTAAATCCAACGCCAAGATCCACCTCCTTTTCAATTTAAAGTATTCCAAAACTGCTTTGTTCACATTTTCGTACGTTATTTGTTAAGAACCTTGGGTCTTCCACTTTCTCCATTGTTTACGCTTGCAGTGGCAATTGTTTGTAATTTTAGACACTGTACTTGCCGTAAGACCAGACTTCACTGCCATATATTTGTTCTTAATTTTAATTTTTCCATCAAGACGTAACGTTTTTTATCAACCTTAATAATAACCACGTTCCCCCATCAACTATCACCACACACTGCACTGCTCACATGTATCTTCACTCTGTGTTAAAGTAGTAAGTGTTACATGTCTTCTATTGTGCGTTCTATCAAGAAATATGACAATTCTTTATGAGACATTACGAAATAACGCTTTTTTACACTTACGTATGGTCGTAGGAACATCCCTACAAACACTGTGCCTCGAAAGCGATTCATTACAAAACGCACTTGTAAACTATGCAGAATTTGGGAATTCACTTCAGAATTCACGCCAAATAATCTGTTCGAGTTATCAAGCCATTCAACTCGAATGTCGAATGCAAATCACATGTAAATGTCAACCAATTCCGGTCGAGTTATCGATGTTCGACTGTATACTAGTAAATCTGTGACAGACGTTACCCTGTTAGTCATTTGGAGTTGACACTAGGGTCCTCATCATTCTTAGAATTTTTAGAGCGATACAGTTTAACCTAAGAATTGTTGCACATAAAAAGTACCTTGATGTACAAAATGATATCTTGAGAGTAAAGGAAGAGGAAAAGGCAGAAAAGGAACTTGACCACCAAACTAATCTGATGGCCAACTATTGATGAATAATGCGCACTCTGAGTACATGGAAACATTCCCACACAGTTAAATTAGCCCAGGCAAAAGGGCAGTTTCTTTTGAGCGGCAGAATCTTAACGCCAGCGACATTACAAATCTCTCTCCTTTCTTCGCTCTTCTGATTATTCACTTATACAGACCTCGACAACATCAAAAAAATGCTGTTAACTTTTTCTTCTATACCAAAACGAAGCACTCCTCACAATTTATTATCAACATTGACTGGATTACACGTTACACGATAAGAGCTGGTAATTTAATCATTAATTTTACTTTCTGAACGTTTTCGCAATATCACAGTAGTTTTCCAGCAAAGTTTATTTTAAGGCTTTCAGCAGCAGGGCACTCGCGCAATTTCTGGTACTAGGTTCAAATCGCTGCAGAACAGTGAGTAATTGTATATGAGTTATATTTATTTACGCCACACACGAGCATACGGTCAACTATTCCAATTAATACTCGTACGCAACCAATAAACCATCTCTCATCTCTATTAGCAACCAATAGCTTAGAACTAATGAAATTCCTAGCCATTTAATATACATTTCGAAGTACATCTGCCCGCATTACACGATCAACTTCATCAGAACCAATAGCTGATGCAGCAATTTGGCCAGTGGCAGCAGTGTATTATTAATATTATGCTCATATCCTCAGTCGCATATAATGCTCAGTTCATTCAATAAAGAAGGAGGTTTCCACAATGAAAACTATTTTTTTTTATTAAATCTCAAACCTTTTTCATTTTAACTAACATCCTTCAACCCACGCAACAATTAGTAATTCGTAAATGCAGTCAATGCAAAGTCTGACAGCATGTCTGACACATTATGAAAGGAAGCCCGATTTTTAATATGTATCTGAGGCGAACGAAAATACTCATCCTCAACCAATTTCCAGGATACTTTCAGCAGTTCTTATATCAACATTATTCGCAAAAGAATCACATACATGTTGAACAAATTTGCGCCGAGCCTGCAACAATGTAGCATCCACTTCAATCAGAACATTCTGTTAATTGCATATATATCAGCAACATTATATATCAGCAACATGGTTTTGCGTATGTATTCCACGCAAAACTATTTTTTTTCTAAAAAAATCTTCCTCTTCTCCTTAATCTGGAGCTACAATCCGGGCTGGACATGGACCTCAACACGAACATCTACGACTACCGCTATCTCTGGCTAGCTGCTTGACAGGGGGTCACACAGTAGTATGGGAGATTTGGAAATAAATCTGTAACTTTTGATATCATAGAAAATTGCCACGAAATGGTTGCTGTAGCTCAACGGGTGACGGGAGTAATCTTAAGTTGAAAAAAATGAAAAATCACTCCTTTTTGTTTAAATGCATAAAATTATTATTTATTATTGTCAATGACTCTTAACTGGGATTCAAAACGAAGCTGTAATCACTATTTATATAAATAAATTAAATTGTACAAGTATTGGTAACACACATGCTATTTAAAATTGAAGGAACTAAGCAATTTAGTATAATAAGGCTCGGGCTTCATTACAAAGTGAACGCGAATCTTCGATTGCCGAAAGAGAACATTACTACTATTATTAATTTCATAATACCTGTAATCTTTATTTCGACTTTCCTGCCACTCCTCTGACAAATATCCGACGGGCAAAGCGGCTGATGATATTATTTATGCACTGTTGCTGGCATATGCACATACCAGGGATATAAATTTGTAGCCATTGTAGCTGTTTCCTGGACAAGCTACATATTTTTCCCAGAATAACACTGAATCTGTTTATTAGTTGCACATCTATTTCAGTTATTTCTGCAGTGGAAAATGGCAACAATCTTCGTGATGTGTTCCCATCGTTGGTTGTCCCAAATGTTTGCTTTATTATATCTACCTTAAACCTCAATTTTTTTGTAACAGGTTGTTATTCATTTTAAGGGCCGATGTTGAATGTGAACGACACCTAAACGTCAAGTTTTTTTCTGCATTTCATTAGATGGCCGTGTTATCTCACGTGGTGGCGATATTAATTGGCCGCCAAGATCATGTGATTTGACACCGTTGGATTTTTTTCTTTAGGGTTATTTGAAAGAAAAGGTGTACGTCGATAAGCCAGTACCATCGGATGGAGCTGTGCCGCCGAGGTCGCGGCGGCCATTTGGCCGATATTTTGTTCCATACATAATTGGACCATACCAATATTATCATAATAAAAAGAAATGACAATAAATTCCTAAATAATTTGGTTTTATTCAAAATCAACATCGGCCCTTAAAATTTGAAAATTTTACTCTTTCTTGCTTGATGTATGGGCGGTGTCGCTTTGTTGTTCTTCAAATTGTAGGCTATGTGCAGAAAGTCCATAAAACGGATGCGAGCTAATTTTAGAGCTTCTTGATTTATTGGCTTTGCTCTCAGAAATGCCAAATCGTTCACATCTGATGGTTTCGCAGAACATATAACACATGAACTTGCCGAAGACGCGTTTGTTGCAGCCTGTGCTACTTTGCCATATATCATTGTAAAATGCAGTTCGTGTCTTACTTTAATGAGACCAGATTTAACTATTATAATTGTTTCACGCAAATTTTGAATCTCATTTTCAATTCTTGTTTTTGCTTCTCGTACAGGGTCCATACTTTCCTTTTTAAGCTGTAATTTCACTGGCCTACAAAAACGAGTTGAGGAAGGTAGAGGATTTTTCAAATGTCTGTACTTGCATCCGATTCCATCAGCTGCAGCGCTACCAACGATGTCAAGAATATATATGAATTGTTTGAATTAATTTGCCCTGAAGACTTATCACACCCCCATTTGGTCGATAGGGTAAGAATGAAGTTTTGATGTGATCGGAAAACGTCACAATCTACCGCCTTTATGATTCTGGTTGCGGTATGATCAAGTATTTGCTGAAGTGGGATTTGAGCTTCAGTTTCTGATATATGGATGTTTTCTGGCTAGCACTGTATTTAAGATTTCAGCTTTCTGCTTATATTTATGTAGGAAATATTGAATGTTCAATGTCATCCTTTTTTGTAATTGAATGTCTAGGTGAGTTCGTTTCCGACCTTGATGGAGCTGCGAGAATTGTCCATCGTCATCCTGTACAACCTGACAACCTTACAGGCTGCCATATGCGGTTATGAAATCGACGAATAGGTGGTGGGTGTCGGCTTGAAATTCTTTGGTCTGGTACTAGTATGGAAGAGTGAATCGGTGTTTGGTGAATCTATAAATCAAGTTATAACTTAACACAAAGTGCATCAAAATACAATGGGTCAACAAAAAAAAAAGGGACTAACAAAAACCGAAATTTAAAAAAAGTAGTCATCTAAGGGTTAGGATATTGCTTTCGGTCAAGTAAAGCAATCATGAAAGCATATCCTAATATGGATATAAGTATTGAAAATATTTAGGGTTGAACAAAACATTGATCTATGGTAAAATTGATTTCCCATTCTAAATGAAAATCCTGTAGGAAATTGGAGATAGCAAGCTTATTGAATTTGCAGAAGTAGTGGAGATCCATTGAACATCTCTGGAATGTGCAGTGAAAATTAATCGAACAACAACTAAAATTAGCTGATGAAAGGAATAAAATCATCTCAAAATTAGCAGAATAGGTTCAAGCAAGTTTTAAGAAACGAAAGCCCAACCCAAACGGTTTTAGTCCATAATGTATTAGTCCATATTTATCGAAACTAAATTTTAATCGTGCCAGTAACTTTCTTCAGTAAAAGAATAAATTTTATTAGTTTATTTTTGTTTCTATATTGTTTTATAATAAATTTTAAAAAGGATATTGTGAATAAATTATACGATTTTGTTAACAAAAAAGATGAAACAAGCAAACATTAATTATTTATTCATCATAAAATTTATGTACGTTTTCTGATTTAAAGAAATATGTCCAACAATAGGGATTTGTTTTTATAGCTGTAGAAACAGCCATTTTGACTCTCATTTCATAGAAATGTGACCCGGTATGTGCAACAACTGCGTTTGTTGCAACTACCATAATTTCTATTAGTTGATAAATTATATATTTGAAAGTGAGTGTTAAACGAAATCTGAAAAAAATCTATGAATCCGACAGATTTCGATTGGCGTTTACTCTCTCTCTCGTCGGATTCCAAGCTGTCTTTTTGTTGACAAAACGCAAAGCTCGCAACTGAATTCATGCCTCGGGACATTTGATGATATAATATCTTGAACAAACATATTAGGAACATTTACAGCAACAACACTTGCAGCAAAGTCTTTTCCACATTGCCGGTAGCCGTAGCACCCACAGTGTGGAAGCGCATTCAGAGAGCACTTCCAACAATGTTCTCAGTAGCGGGTAAATCATTACTCCCATCATCACACACACTCAGAATTAAAATTCATATCCAGTTTTACTTCCAGTTCCAGCAGACTGTTATCCTTGGGTAACTCTCTCTCGCGAGAGAGCATAGTGACAATTGTCCCTGTTCTCATTCTCGTTCTTACGAAATTGTTGTCTTCGCTTCGGCTAATGCACCCTCTACTCTAACCGGCGTGTTTATATCTCTTACTGAGAGTGCTCGTTGAGGAAGTAAATAAAGGGAAAAAATAGTTCCAGGATTTTTAAACATGAACAAATAGAACACCGGTGTGGCATGCAAAGCAAAAAAAGTGTGAGGCAAAATTTCAAATCTTGAAAATACGCTGAATTTGCAAACTTCTGTACAATTCAAAATAAGTGTGAACCTCCGGTCTTATTCTATCAAATTTTATAAATAGATCGAATGGCATGTCGTTCCGTAAATTTTCCGAAACAAAAGCATTTCGAGACTTCTTGTATCGGGGTCGTTTGGTGCATACTCCGGGTTGGAAATATATTTGACATTTTCCACTAGATTCTCTTTTTATTGCAAGCAGCGTCCCAGGCAAGAATCCTTCCAGCATTTACAAGTCACAACATTCACAAATACATCTTTTATGCGTTCTCTCTCAACAAAACCAAAGAGTATTCGCACCAACACACTTAAAGACATTCTCTTCCCACTCTCACAAGTTTCGGTACACACGAAGGAAGCTGCAACATTTATAACAGTAACACTTGTCAGAGTTAATAGATGGTAACTGGAATAAATACACAAATGCACATTATTTTTTATATTAATTTTTGTCATTTCAAAAACTCTATATAATCTCACGATTTTAGGAAAGGGATTTCAGGGAAGTCTATTGCTCTTTAAAGTATCGCTGAGAACGATCAGATAAAAACAATAGCGTTTTTCGATGTTTCTATAAATACTTACAAAGTCAAAAATCATTCACTGAAGGATCAGTACGTTTAAAAAGACAGATGAGTTGAACAGCCGTAGTGGTATAAACCAGATATGTTCGACTATGCGAATATAACCGACTATGAAATAAACCAAACAGGTAACGGAATTTAGATCACGAATGAATGGCAAGTTACTCTTGAGATAGTTCAAGTAACCAAACACATGCATTTCTTCATTAGTGGACACTAAAATGATCACGTTAGACAACGTTCTCGGAAACATCCGTTTGGTAATGGGAGTCGCTTCCATCATAGATGGTGGGTCGTGTCGACATCGGTATGCCCGCATCATTTTGATGGAGGGGATATTCGAAATATGTCCTATGCCAATTTAAAATCGACTCTGATACTGCAAAATTTTCATCGCATGAATTCTCTCTCGATATAAAGTGGAATCTTAAAGTTTCAATGATTATATTAATCGAATTTTGTAACAAATGCATAATAAAGCTTAATGATTCCATTTGCTCCATCACAATCCTTTTCACGCGAAACAGAAAATCTTGTCATTATTGGCTAAATTGCGTCAAATACTGAGGCGTATAACCTCAAACGAGACTGACCTTAAGCGAACACATGAAAAGGACAATGTACAAAATGATAAAATGAAAACTATTACCATCAAGCTACTGTATACTTTTACTAAACGGCAATCCCTATCCATGGAGTGATCAAAATATACAATAAATACAAAAGGTGATTTCAGGGGATCTCAGCAAAGTGTCACATTGAAAAATTGCAGGTATCGCAAAAGAAATTGCTAAAAATTATGCCAAATTCGCCCTGGCATTAAGTAACCTCAGGTCTTTACCTAAGAGCTATCAGAATTGAAAGGCTGGCTAATAAGCTTTTCAGTAAATGTAACCTTTCAGTAACCTTGTAAATGAACTAATATATTAATTTCTATTTACTCATTTATCTTATTGTTTATATTATTTGCTTATGTATTATTTATATATTCTTATTTTATTTGTTTATGATTTTTTTTCATGTATTGGTATTATTTATTTGTGTTTTGCTTATTTATGACGATTTTTATTTACATATTAACTTATTTATTAATTGATTTATTTATAGATATTTATTTACTTAATTATTATTACAGTCCAACTTCTCGACCTGTTATCGTGATTTTTGATAACTTTTTTTTATTTATATTAAATTTATATTAAAATATTTACTTATTTTTATATAATTTATACTAGAATGTACAATAACATTTTTTTATATTGGAGGATTTTTCTCTGTGTCTTCAACATTTGTTTACTTTAAATTGTTTCTAGTTTTTCTCTAGATAATATTTCAGTAGAAAGATAAGTTCACATCAAATTCTTGTAATTTAAAATGTGCGATGTATTTGTAATACAAAGAAAATACGAAATTCCGCCGTATACTCCGGGCAAGCTTAATACGAGAAAAAATGAAAAAAAAAAAACAATGGGGCGATTAAAATTACCATTAATTAGAGATATTAAAAGTAGCGCATTATTGACGAAGTCTACTTTCATTATTAGAACATTACGCAACATTTATTAACTAATTATTATTAGCAGTTGGCCTCCGACGAAATTCAGGAACTTTTTGACAACTGTGTAAATTTTTCACGTCTTTTTTCATATTGTCAAGGACTGCGAATTAGAAATGGGAAACGGTCCCAACTTGTACCCTTTTTCTCAACCGGAATATGGTAAAATAACCATATTTTGAAAAGACAATTTGTTTGATATCATTTATTGCGGAAACATCTGAATTCCGTTCGGAAGATTAAGTCTTAAAAGCCCAGGTTAAAATGTTAAGAGACAAGATTAGTTGAAGTCGGCTTCTCTATAAAAATTGATTTCTGTACAGTAGTCGACATATGGAGTTTCCACTTTTCGATAAAAAAAAGGTCGTTAAGTTGAAACTCCCTCTTAGAAACCTCTAAGAAAACACCATTCATATTTAATTTATGGTCTAAGTTAACATGTGTCTAATACGCCATCAAAGACAACTTTTCTATGATAACCTTGCCACGGACTTTAAGCAGCTTCTTAGAAGTTTGTTGGATGCGGAAAGAACATTTAAATTATAGGTAAAGAGCTATGTTTCTTACTATCAACATCAGCATCCTACCCTAGTATACACTTTTCATATTATGTCCCCATTTGTCAAAAACAAATTTCTTGTGAAATATTCCAGGAAGAATATAGCGAAAAATTTCATGACATTTTTATAGAAGGTACTATACTTACAGATTCTAACATGCCTATGCAGACAGTGGCAAATTCGTCGTATTTTTTTGTTGAACCAAGTTATCTGTTCTCCAAAAAAGATTGGTTTATGTTTGCGAGGCCGATTGCGAAAGCGTTCTTGAAAACTGTAGTCAGAAACGCTGGCAAAGCAACAGTGGCGAAAGTATTGCGGTATAGGCTATAGTCAAAGACATTACATATACATATACTTATTGGTGGACAGCGGATATTAAAAAGTGTCATAAGTGTCCAATGTATGGACACTTATGACATTGTATTGTTTTTTTTTTTGTTTCTCAAAAAGTTAATACCTATTGTGATATAATGTATACAAGTAACTGTATTTAATGCATTGGTTGAGTTGTATGTTCTATAAATTGCTATCACTTAGAAAGTTGCTTATTCTAAAAGCGCATCTTCAGTAAACAAGACCTGATGTGAAACCAAACTTCAAAGAAACAATGTATGTAGTAAGATTAAGTGTAAGATTAAAATCCAAGTTCACAGTGAGTTCATTAAACGTTCGGGGGGTTACCCCGAATGAGGCAGCTTTCATGATTCACCGCTGCAAGTCTTTTGGATCACAGACAATGGTCAAATAGTTTTTCTATCTAGGAAAAGCTTCAGTCAGCGTACAATTGTTAGTCCCATCCACTAGGTAGATGCGCAACATGAGTCGGTCCAGTAGAAGCTTTTCGCAGGTCTACCTCGGACTGTCACTGCAACCATATTATTAGATAAAAAGGAAATTGAAACAAAGTTTTTCTTAAAATTTTCTTGGAATAAATCAACTTGATGAATTGTGCAAAACCAACGAAAAAGCTCGAATATGTCATAAGACAAACTCAATTACAAAACTGCCCATCCATAAGATAGTTTTAAATTCATACCTACATTTTGTTATGTAAGTCGAATACATACAACAGCAAAAATAAGAGCAAAAATGTATCCTTTTAATTAGAAAGTTGGTGCAAGGTAAGATGACCGTCTTTGATGGTGAAGGTCCGCTACAAGCACGACAACTTCAGTAACAGACGACACGGTAAGTCCTCGGATGAAAAGTTCACTTGTTGGTAAAAAATTGTCTTCTTCTCTAGTATAATAATAAAAATATCGTATACTCCGCGCTGAAGTCCTATAGAAACTATCATATCAATGGTGATATGTAATAGCAATTAGTGGTACAGTGAGAGAAAGTTAGAGTTTCAGAGATATCGCGAGTGTTACAATTGTACTCTCTTACAATTATTGTCCTCGATCTAAAATACTCATCTTCTGTGCTTGAAATAATATGATTCTTCTTCTGATTGCATAAATCTCCGCTCCGTTGCTTGGTATAAGTTTTGCTTACATAGACGGATATGCTTGGAAATGTTTAAGTAAGTGCAATGTTCTATATGCAGATTATACATGATACTCCTCGGATGCAACCGGTTCCATTATAGAAACCAATCTGCAATCCAGGATAAATACTGTCCTTAAATGTTATTAATATTATTAATTCTTCTTTTTCATTCGAAAAAGAAAAGCTTGTTTACTTTCAAGTCACTGCATTCAATTTAATGGTATTCCATATATGATTGATGGTTTAGATGAAAGATTAACTTTTAAGCTTCGTATTCATGAAATTACCAAAAAGATAAACGTGACTTTAAAGATCCTCTATCCATTCATTTGCAGGAATTCTAAACTTAGCAATGAAATATTTTCAAGTATATTTTCCAACCGATTATGTTCTATGGGTCTCCAGTCTGGGGTAATATAGACTCCAATTAACCCAAAATGACCTTTTTAAGAATATCCTAAATCTGCCTCTGTTTTTCTCAACTACGAAACCTTATAAGACATCCAACATCGACAAACTTTTCCTAAAATATAATCAATCCTGTTCATCATCCAGAAACGACATGATTCCAAACTTAGCTGCAGAAAGAGTGCAATACTTACCTGTTTATTTATCTATCTATATATTCATTTATTTATTTATTTACTTATTTATTAATTTTTTTATTTATGTATTCACTAATTGTATTGCTTATTTATATTTATATATACATTTGCTTATTTATTATTTACATAAATAAGCATATAATATTTATGTTAATTTTATTTATTCATATATTTATCTATTTATTTATTTGTACCATTCTAGTCAGCTTTGTGAAATCAACAGTAACCACTTCTCTCTTCCCTCTAATGACATGAGGAATATTTGTTCACATTAAGATTTTTTAAGTGACTTTTCCTTCAGACTAACAGCTAATTTTTCTGTGATAAGGTGATGGAAAAAACTCTGTAAAGCAAATTGTATCGAATAAATTGTAACATTTATGCCAGTATAAATATAAAAAAATATAATACAACATAAACTCATCATGCTTGCGAATGATAGCTTAGCACAGCTTTTATAAGAGAATTTTCATTAACATGATACCTCTATAGCTTATACAAATTATACCTTCCAACGAACCAATTAATGAAAATAAAAAGCATAAAGAGTTGTCCAAAGCAAATTCGTGTACATTTTTTATACGAACTGTTTATTTCCAGGGAGGAACTATTTATCCACTAATTGAGCGACTGCAGAATCTTTTTCGTTCATACAAATATTTGCACAAACGTCCAAAGTGGTTAAGTAAGCGGAACACCCGCGCTTTAATTATGTAAACTCTACTTTTCGGGAAGAATTTTTTCATCCTGGATTTTTAAAATTTCAAAGACTTTGATATGCACTTCGTGCACGCACTAAAATCAATTATTCATTTTGCATAAATTCCAAACTTTAGTGTTTGCAATGCGAGAATGTATTGTTTAATGCTAAACTTGGCGAAAATTTATTTCCCCCGTTCGCCTTCCAAATACAATATAGGTCACCTAGGGATGAGTGGATCAATCGTGACCGCAGCATCAGCCCGATCCATTCACAGAGTCCTACATTGGCTCCTGATTTAGGGAGGCTTGTCTATTTTGCATAATTCCCTAACTATTCGGTGTATTGGGGTTTTCACTGATCTACTCCTCATGTAGGCTTGAGTAAAAGCTGCTGCCTAGTTAATCTCTGACGTAGATGTCTACCGGACGTTGTATAGATTGCAGTACGGAAGGGGAGATTCAAATAGGTTTGTAAGCTTTGGCAGTAGTGTCGGTTGCCTTACCTGTAGATCACTTCAAAACTCTCGCATGAGGAACATACTCTAGCATTAGACATCCTTTATATATGTTGTTGACCAAGCGATCTTCTGAATTTTGTAGCATAGTTAGACGTATGTTATCCAGTCCCGGGGAGAAGGATCTAACTTTCCATACTATTCTGCTGCCTTTGACGACTTCGTTTAACCCTCCTTGTTTCATACCCCTTCCTAAGATAAACAGCTGTTGACGCTTAAATGCAGCCTGGAAAGTGGATACTAAAGAGGTCGTTCAATGTTTCAGCGTGGGAGGTGATCCAGGTACCTGTATAGTTTCCTTCTTATCTCTTATCCAGGGTTCCTGGGTTAGCACCATGTCCAGCTGTTCCTTGCAGTTTGTCAGAGGTAACTCTACTGTGATGGAGTTTAGTTTGTACTACCTTCATCGTCCCTCTCCTGAACCTCAAAGATTCAACAGTTCGTTCATTAGGGTAATATATCCATTTTTTTCATCTTTGGGTTCCTCTTCCCTGACACTGGCCCATCACTGCATTGGGATCGAGGGATTTTGCTATTGGCGAAGACCAAGAACATCGTCTTTATCAAGCAGTCAAAGCAGTGGATGCTTGTAGAGCGAGCTGAAGTCGGTTCCGAAATGTCTCCCTGTGGGTCGTCTTCGGTCTTACGTTTTGCTCTGGAATGGTTGCATTCTTGCAGACCACACGGAGTCCAGCATTGGACGCAGCTGTTTTGGTTGTTGGGGAACGTCGGCACCAGCTTCGATAGACATCGGTCTTTCGCCCAATACGCCCTTCCTTTGCTGTGTGTTATGGCATCGTGGCTACTTACATTAAGGGTTGTCGTTACACTTTGCATTGTAAACGTTGGACGTTGTTAGCTCATCGTTGGCTATGACTTCTGCTGCCCAGCTAAGGACTTCCTATCCTCCTCAGTGAGGGGCGAGGGCTCTTTTGCATCTAGTATATTATATTGCGCTCTGAATAATTCTCTTTTCCAGAGTAGTCCGCCCGAAGTCTTTTTCCTCCATTTGGGCTTTTCCGGAACATTCTTAACTGGCCTCGTCTGTGGATGTGGAAAATTTGAACTAAGGTAGGAGTGAAGGCGCGTGTATGATTCAAAATTGCGATTGTGATTGTAATAAAATAGCAGCAATCGCAGTATGGAACACAATCGCAGTTTGGAACGCAATGGCAGTTTGGAATGCAATCGCAGTTTAAATTACAGTCGATGACGCTGAATAAATATATTTGGATTTATGCGTACGTCCCAATTGAATAAAAAGTAATAGATTCTGAGGGAGTGTATGCTAATTGCGCGAGGCAATGAGAAGGCGGACAGTATAGCGAAAAGGCGCTCTGAGCTGGGAGAATCTCTAGCAATTCCGTACGCGCATACAGATCCATAAAGAGAAGGCTAGCAGACGAGGACCTGCATAGAGCCAGTCCTCATTGGCTCAACCTGAATACAGCAGCAAAATACCTGGGATTCGCATACGAATGTGGCAGTAGGTCTCACGGTAGTTCAATGCTCTTAAATATGGGCACAATGGACGCAACACGTTGGACTAAGTGACCCGAGGTCAATAGACCGTCAAGGCACTCAATATACCTATCTACCTACACATGCCAACTGCGCAGTGTCCGGTTATAAAGGCGATGAAGTGAAATGAAGGTCTGCTTAGTCTAATCAGACGTAGTGTTTAAGATTTAGTGCTGGCTATATTTCCTTTGTTTTAGTGCCTTCTAGAGATTTAACAACTTGATCCAGCCCATCGGAGAGTGGGTTTAGTTGGGTCTATAAGAATAGGTGGGAGAAGGATAGGGTTGGTTGCAGCTTAGCTTCGGGTCTTCTCGTAGGACATATATTCCCGGGAATCATTAACCTTTACTAAGCCTTCGCACAGCATCAAGGCATGCAACTATGGAACGGGCCCCTTGATAAGGGACTTAAGTTTTTAGAAATCTTCTCAGCAGACGGCTCAGCCATGTTAAAATGTACACTTGTAAATCATTTTTTTTAGCAGCAGCTTCTTCGCTTCTTTGAAAGACGTAACTATACAACAAATTCTATTCATGATGATATGTGTTGGTCTATTGTGACACCCACAATCAGACTACTACCACTGATTGACTACTCCAGTGATAGTTCCTTTAATTTGATCCCAACGGCAAATGATGACTGGACCAGATTGATGAGATTAGCAAACAAGTAGTAGCCAGGACAGCCCCACCCAAGCTATCTTCGAGAAGAAATCCTCCTCCAGCAGATGAGATTGGACTTCCGACAACTAGACGCGGGCTAATCCTCTGCGTATCTTCACAGACGGATCGTAGACGGGGTAATGGGAGTGTGCAGGTATTTATTCCAAAGACCTTAATATAAATATTTCCCTGAATCTTCCAGATCACTGCAGCGTTTGCAAGGCAGAAATCCTTGCTATAAAAAAGGTATTGTCTTGGCTCAAAAACAATGTAATATCTAAATAAGATTTTTTATACAACCCATGTCGTGAAGGCAACGACACTGCGGTCAGAAGAGAGGGTTGGAGTTGGAAGTAAGTATCTACCTATAGACGATACGCTTCCTTAATCAGATTAGGAAGCATTGTACAAAACATGTCTCTTGTAGGTATGGTGTTCAGTATGCTAAGGTGGCCCGCTAGTTTCCTAGTTCGAATCATACTAAGGCGATCAGTTAGATTATCTACATTGTAATTGTATTCAAGCTGCAGTTTGATGGCATATCTAACAGCTGTCTTCTTAACAAAATTGGTGAGGGAGCGAGCACGATTATAGCTTCTGGAGCTGTTGTGGGGCAGGTACCTATTATTGTACCTGTTATTCCAAGACAAAAAATTTGTTGTTATTTCTACAAATTATTTGCTGTTGTCAGTTGGAGAGTTTTAGGCCAAAACAATGGACGCGTATAATATTTGTGTACAAACAATGTATAATTTTGGAAGAGACACATATTCTACTGGTAAACAGTGCTCTAGTAGCACTCTGTGTGGCGGACTTAATGTGTCGTTGAGTCGTTTGGCCAGGATTACTCAAATATATTTGACCTCAGTGCAATATATACGTGTGGTGTTTTTTATTATTATGGGTCCAAGGTTGACTCGCGTCCTCCTTGAGAATGATACTAGAACAGTCTGACATTCCTTATGTGTTGCAATATTTTACGACTTGTAAAGGGTGATTTTTTAAAAGCTATAGGAAAGTTTTTCAAAAAAAAAAACAACAAAACACATAAGATTCAGAAAAATGTATGAAACCGTTAATCTTAGTTTGAAGATTATTTCATGCAAATGTTGACCTTGACTGCGCCTCAAATGGTTCATCCGCTTAGTCCAATTTTGGCATACTCTCTCCAACATTTCGGCCGGTATCTCACGAATAAATGCTTCAATGTTGTCTTCCAATGCGTCAATTGAAGCGGGCTTGTCTGTATAGACAGGAGCTTTAACATATCCCCACAAAAAATAGTCTAAAGGCGTTAAATCGCATGATCTATGCAGCCAATTGACCGGTCCCGAACGTGAAATAAAATGTTCACCGAACTCGCCTCTCAATAAGCCCATTGTTGCGCGTGCTGTGTGGCATGTGGCATGTGGCACCGTCTTGTTGAAACCACATGTCATGCAAGTCAAGCTCTTGCATTTTGGGCAAAAAAAAGTTGGATATCATCTCATGGTAGCGCTCACCATTCACAGTTACGTTACGATTCGCATCATCTTTGAAGAAGTACGGTCCAATGATGCCACCAGCCCATAAACCGCACCAAACTGTGACCTTTTCTGGATGCATTGGTAGCTCTGGCAGTGCTTCTGGCTGATATTCATTCCAAAATCGACAATTCTGTTTATTTACGAGTACGTACCCATTGAGCCAAAAATGAGCTTCGTCTTAAACTGACCGTAAAATGGAAGTAGCGCGCGATGAACTTTCTTAACAGTGCACGCATTTTGATAATAAAATTCAATAATTTGCAAGCGTTGTTCGTTTCTAAGACGATTCATGGTTAAATTATAGACCAAACTGAAGATGTTTGACAGTGAAACAAAACACGAAACGTGCGTCAGCTGTTTAAACCAGTGTTGCCAAAAAGGTAATAGCTAAAAAATCACCCTTTAGTATTGTTTTTTGCATTACATTTGATATTACATTTGAATTACAAATTTGCATTGCATTTGATACTGTCGCGTCGTGCTTTCCCCTAAAAATAATCACCAGATCATAAGAATAACCTATGGTGATAAAACCAGATCTATGAAGATCTGCTAATAATTTGTCGATGACTACTGGCAAGGGGTATAAAACCTCCATTGAGGGCACCCCTTTGTCTGGGTTATATTAACCATGGCTCTGATCCATCGGTTTATCGATACCTCGAGTGCTGATCGCCCTTGCGATAAAGTTATAGCCTGTATTTTCGATAGCTCGAGGAATGCACATAGGGCAATCTCTTTGGAGTGGACTGTACATTCTATCTTTTTAACGAGATAATGAAAGGCAAGATTTACCTTTCCTATATGCAGACTGGTTTGAATTCAGAGGGTTGGACAATTCTATTCTGTCTCTAATAGGAATATCAATCACTGATTGTTTTGAGTGCGAATCAGGTAAGACTCAGGGGTCCATGCGAATTAGGTAGCTCGCTGAGTCTATTACCCGGTTTGGGAATAATAACCACATTAACCATTCTGCAGAGAGTTGGAAAATTTCAATATTTGTAGATAGATCTAAATAAAGCTATCAATTCCGGAATGATGAGGTCAATCGATTTCTGCAGAAGTGCTGAAAAAATACTCTCACCCCCACGGGCTTTTTAAAGGTTCGATGGTGCCTACAGCTCATTCGACTTTGTCTGTACTGAAGATTTTTCCAGATAGACTTTTTTGTTGACAAAGACCCTACAAATTTTAGCCGACAGAAGTTTACGGGCGCTTTGAGGATGTGTCAGTAGCCCGCTTTGATCATCCTAAATCCCCTTGTTGGGATGGGAAGAAAGTTAATATTATTTCTACGTCTATAAAAGAGAACACATTTTCCTGTTTGTAAACGGTACGTATCGATACCTCATCAATATATACATCAATCGATTTTTCTTGAGTAGCGGTACTACTTTGTATGATTTTTAGTATCCTAAGTCTGTTATTGGGCATTTAAGTCCATTGTATATGATTTTTTAGATTTGGAAATTTTGTTATGTTCGCACATCTTACTACAAAACGACTGAACAGATTATAAAGTAATAAGCAAAAATTCAATTATTTCAGATTTACATATTTTACAGATCGGCGTAGATGATTGCAATCAACACACATCTATTAAGAGAATCAAACAAAACACTCACAAACACACTTGAAGTTATAACCTGAAGACTGATGGGTAGTGTTCTCTTCCCTATATTTGGCTGGGTTTGCCCATATGCATTTAAACACAAATACTTCTTTAAAGCGGATAGCAGCGGGACCATCACGATTGTCCATAAAGGAGGGGTGTTCGTTCTGAAGGGGTTGAAACACATTTTTGGGATAAAAATGTTTTGGAGCCATTTAAATGGGACTTTGTGTTGTATATGAAAATACATATGAAGGTTATGGAGAATAAACAAGAGTATATGAACAGCTGATTACTGGGACGGACATTTTTGTTTGTATATACAGTCAAACTTGGTTGTTCGGAGGGCTACCAACCTGGCCACATAAAACACATTTGTTACGGAAAGCAAGCAGCCTCGGATGCACGGACCGACCTACAATGACGACACTGAGCGAAAAAGGACAATGATTTGCGAGTTTGCTACTGGAATGTAAGAACACAGATCAATTGGGAAAGATCGTCACGCAGTATAAGTTGGATATTACTGCAATCCAGGAAATGCGCTGTATACAGCAGGGAATGACAAGGAAAAACGATTGCGACATATATTACTGCAGTCACAAAAGGTTACGCATATTCGGATTGTTGCGCGGATTCGTTGTTGGAAAGCGGTGAGGATCGAAGGTCATCCACTTTAAACCGATAAGTGTTCACCTGGCTGCGAAGAAGCTGCAACATCCAACCAAGAGAAGTTTTAATATTAGACGCCTGAGTGTGAGCAACAGAAACGTGCAACTGTCGAGGTATACCAAAATGCGTTGCGACGGAAAACAAGATCAGCGCAAGAGGAGTAACGGGCTAGAAGACATCTACGCCTGAAGAACAAGACTCTGGCAACCTCCCAACTCAAGGATATTGAAGCGTTTAGGGACAGGCAGAAAATACTGTTTTTGGATAGGCCCTTTATTAAAAGGCCAAAAGCCTTTGGAAAAGGAACCTAGGCTCTTCGAAACTGAGAGGGTAACCTTGTTACCTTGATCTGCAGGGAATAGTGGATGTATTTCAGCAGCACTTCCAACCGCTGCTTAGCAATCAGGTAATCTTAAAACTAGTCGACGAAGTACTCCTCTCACCCAGCTTTGAAGAAGTCGGCACACCCATGAAAACGCTGAAGAACAACAGAGCCGCAGACTCCTATGGCTTACCATCAGATCCCTTCAAGGCCGGTGGTGATGCTCTGGTAGAGTGCATGCGCGGGATCATCAGCAGTGCTGTTTCTGGATCGGCAAATCGACTATGGACCAGTATTTCACACCAATTCAGATCCTGGAGAAGACTAGCGAGTTTCAGATCGATACACACCACCTTTTCATCGATTTTAAAGCGGCGTAGGACAGCTTTCATCGGAAGGAGCTTTTCGATGCGATGGCCGAATTCGGGATCCCGGGAAAGTTTATCGGTTTGTGTCGGCCAGCGCTAACCGGATTTCGGGAACGAGATACGCTGTCCTGTGATTTCTTCAATCTTGTACTGGAGAAGATAGTGGTGCGGGCAGCTGTAAAGACGGAAGGCACTATCTCCTACGTCGGTATAACTATTGAGGGACGCAGATGATATGTAGAGGTAGTAAGGGCGCTTGTCTACCGACGTGAACTCAACGACATCACAGTGCAGATCCGACGCAGAATCGCAGTTGGCAACCGGTGCTACTTCTGCTTTCCGAAACAACTGGGTTCAAAACTCCTGACTCGAAGGAAAGAAAAAGTCTACGTCGGATATATAGTGAATGGAGGAGCAAAGTGAATGAATGAGAAGGCACAAGCGCGGACTCTACGAGCCGTACCAGGATGTGGATGTAGTCGAGAAGGCAAAAATTGATCGACTACACTAGCTCGGTCACATCGAGCGACACCAATGCTCCAGCTAAGAGGGTTTTCGAATCCGAGCCTCCTGGTTGGAGAAGGAGCGGAAAACCGTGGCCGTGGCTACGCTGCACGTATCCATGAGAGAGAAGAGATGTAGAAGTATTAGAGTCGGCGTTGGCTGTTGACCACTCGTAGGTAGTATCAGCAGGCAGGTCGTTTAAAAGTATCTGACGACATACGACAAGCGATTGATGAAAATAAAATTAAATTTTTAACTCTACATGACTTCTCAAAAGCATTTGACTGTGTGTGATAAGTTGTCTTAAAATAATAAGTTGTCTTTTTTTTGTGATGTCGTAACTTGTGTACACCAGGTTTCTATATTTGGTCCTTTATTGGTTTTAGTGTTTATTAATGATCTGCCCGCTGTAATATCCTACTGTTCTTACCACATTTATGCCGATGACGTTCAATTATATATTAGCTCTAAGCCCAACCTAACTGAGGGTACCAATAAACTAGTAAATAAGGACCTTGGATCAATAGTCAGTTGATCCAGACTTAGTGGACTCTTCCTGAACCCCACTAAAACCAAAACTATTCCGATAGCTAAACTGGTACATTGAAACTTGTGAAATCACTAATTTTACACTATTATCAGTTATGGATGTGAAATTTCTGCTGATTCCGAGTTTTAGTCGTTTCGTAAGTTGCAAGTTAGCTTTAATTCTGTGGCGAGATATGTCTTATATCACATTCGCGGAAAATTTGGGTTGTAGTTTTAAGGCATATCTCAACTATTTTTTTTAATTAATTTTTATTATATAATTTATGATATGCCTAAATACTCGACAAAAAAGCTTAAAACTAGATGAACGAATAATGCTAGGTGTAACTTACAGGCTCTCGGCGGGCGCTCTAAGCTAAACTTAAACTTATGCTATGTCTTTCGACCTAAACTAACAACGCAAATATTTGAACAAAACATGGATATTAAATGCACAAAATTAAATAAAGAAAATTGGACAAAAAACTTAATAAGCTAACTGTTTTCTTATAACTTTTATACTAACTTACATACTACCTTAAAATAACTTAGCCTACCTTAAGCTAAACGTATATACATATATACATGCATGTATGATTATATACACACATATATATATATATGTACTTAATATATATACATGGGTATACACAAAGGTACAAACAGGTGTATGTATGTGTACACCAAACTCCTTTTTTTATTTTTTTTTATTTTGTATCTTACAACTACCTTACCATTAACACTACCCTAATGTGTGTAAGTCGGCCATAGGATGCTGCGGATGGACATACTTATAGACAACATAGATGTATGTATCCACTGCAAGACAGAGACCGACTACTCCCCCATTCGGGGATATGCACTACCCTTTCTACCCCGGGTCTAAAGGGTTCGAAGAGGGAGTTCCCTCTCATCCCAGCCACCAGAACTTACGATGTTGCAAAGCAACATAGGCCTGGCAGTATGACCTCGAATCAACTTCACTAGGAAATTGTCTACTCTTATCAGGTTCGCTCTGTTGTATAAGACCTCATTGGAATAGAATTTTTTGTACTGGGAATCTGGAGTTCGATAAAGGCGAAGGCAAGCCCTAAGACAAGCGCTCTCAAACAACCGAATCTTTTCCATCAAACTTGCACTAACGTTGAACCACACGGGATAGCCGTAGGTGAGCATGGGCCGGATGAGGGCCATGTAGCAGATAACCTTCACCCTCGCATCGAGCTGGCTGTTGTAAAACAGTCTCTTTGTAAGGGCAAAAGCGCCTCGGGCCCTGGCCAGAGCAGCATCTACATGTTTGTTAAAATATAGATACTGGTCTAGCCAGATCCCCAGGTATCTGACTACAGTGGTTGCACCAGTGGTTGCCCGTGTCGTCCAACAATAGAGAACTTTCGGCAATTCTTTTTCGTTTCCGCCGAGGCCTTATACAACGGCGTCCTGAACAATATGGTTTCCGACTTCTGAAAGTTGATTTTCAACTTCCAGTCATCGCAATCTCTCATAAATGTATCGAAGTCACCCTGCACGAGAGCAGTGATGTCATCGATCTTTTTGCTTGATCTATACACGATCAAGTCGTCGGCGTACGCAATAACGTGGGGAAGAGAAATTATCAGATCGCTCTAGTAAATGTTGAACAGGATCGGCGAATTAACGGCCCCCTGTTAGAGACCATTTTTTACATCAAAATACCTGTGGAGGTCACGTTGCCATTCTTGACGACTAACAGTCTACCGGTAAGCATATAACACAGTATGTACAGCTGTGGTTTGCTAATGCCCAGCCGATTGAGCTTGTAAAAAAGTCCTTCTAACCATACGGTGTCAAAGACCTTCTCCAGATTAATCAATCAGGCCGTACATTGTTTCCGGCTCTTGTTCCATTGGATATCCGACACCAGTTTCGACGTGGCATGAATAGTGTCATGCCCCGCTTTGAAACTGAATTCATTATCCGGAATTAGTCCTTAGTCCAGTTGATCAGAGCTGTATTAACCACCTTATCGAATACCTTGCTGATGTTCGGCAGGAGACTAATTGACCGGAGGTTGCACGGATTCGAAGAATCATTTCCTCGTTTGGATACGGATTGCACAATCGCAGTTTTCCAATACTCCGTATAATGTGCATTATTTAGAGCATTGTTAAAGAGGATCGTGTACATATTAACCACTTCCAGGGGGAGATGTCTTAACACAATGTTCGAGATCGCGACGACTCCCACTGACTCCTTCTTCTTTATTGATTCGAAGACCGCTTTCAGAACCCCTTCGTCGGCGATGACATTATCTGCCATGTTGTCATCACTGAACACGACAAAGCCAGTGTTCTCAGATCGCCATTGTTGCAGATCTTCACGAAGAAGCGTGTTGTCAACCAGTACGCGGTTCTTCAGGTCGTGGTTCGGGCGAAAACTCTCGTTCACCTTGTACACTTCTTGAAAGATCGCGCCAAGTACTTCCACTTTTTCTTGCGAATCTTCGACCACAAAGAAGTTGTCGTCAAGTACAGCGTTATGTGGATCAATAATTGCTGTAGTCAGTATTTGTTCGTTATCCGTCGTTCTAGGGAGTTTAAGGCACGGAAAATAGCTTTGTTTGTTGCTTCTAAAGAATTTGTTTATCTGCGGGAACATGCTCGGGTTGTTGGAAGTTACAGCCCGGACCTTGTCGTTCCAATATGAATTAACAGAAAGTCGGTATTTCTGTGCAATCAAAGTGTGGATGTTTTTGATGAGCGATTTCAGTGTCCTAACATCCTCGTCTCGTCTGTCCGTAAACCGCCTGTACACGGTTTTTAATCTTGACAGGAGTCTACTTTTTTGTTGGTGGAGTGCGTCAATTGTCGCATTGCGGTACATGTTATGGTTGTTTGTACGTATATACCGAGGTATCGTACTGTCCATCGTTAGTTGTATTGTCTCGTCCAATTGGATACACTCTCTTTGTTTGACAAGTTTCTATTGGACGGTATGTAGAGCTCATTCGAAGAGAGTGCTCTCGTCATTTGTCTGGAGAAGCGAGTCCATCGTGCCCTACTGTAATTGAAGGGATACGTCTGCACAAGCTCTCCTAATTCCGCAATGTCGTTAGGAATCTTGATTTCGGCACTGAGTCCGCAATGGTCACTGAGATACACAAATGTGTCCAAGCAATTCACCGTTTGTGAATTTGTGTCTTACAGCTGCAGTCTTGCGTCTAACAGCAGGAGATCCAGAGCCCCTTCGAGGGAATATCGAGATCTCTGTTGCTTTTAAATCGAGTCTATACTCGACACTGTGTAAGCAAAACCAGCTATAGAGCTGGTCCCCTCTGTGGTTGGAAGCTATATTCCCCCAGTATCCATGTCGGGCATTTAAGTCCCCGGCCAAAATGAAATAGTTATCTTCCGAATCAAGCCTTAGACAGCTAAAGAGTGAATCGAGCTCTGATATAGTTGTTCTGGAACTAGGGTTGCCGGAGGAGTAGACCGACACATCATACAACCTCCCTCCACTGCGGAGCGAAATGCACACGATGCAGGCCTCCAGCTCCTGAAACGTTCGGACTTCACTACTTTGTGTTTTTAATGAAGATCGCAACACCGCCTCCACCGGTGGAATTGGTCCGGTCTCTTCTAATAACACTATAATTACTGTGCTCCAAAATGCCTCTCTGAGTTAGCTTGGTTTCGCTAATCAGCATCAGCTCTGGGCTTTGATCATCCAAAAGTTTATAGAGCTCGTTTTTTCGGGGGATCCCTATCAGTGAATTCGCATTCACTGAAAGGATCTTGTAAGTGAACTCCGTCTGCGTATCCATTAAAACGTTTGACGTGGTTGGCTCTGCAGGAGCGCCAGAATTTGGTCTACCCGCTCCTCTAACCGATCCATACGCCTTTCAATGGACGATTTCCAATCTGGCGTTGAATCGTGTGCTCGTGGCACTGAAGGCTGCGGCACTACTTTCGGTATTTGCTGCTTTTCCGTGCTTCTCTGGCCAGACGCCATTTGGGCGTAGGTCATTTGAGGGGTGACGGGTACCGCTGCCCCGAGTGGAGTTTTCACTGGGGGCTGCTTCTGCAGAACCGGTTTTGCTTTGCGCTTCTGGAATATAGAGCAACCTCGATAATTAGCGGTATGCCCCGCGTTCCCGCAGAGTACGCACTTGAGCTGACTCTTGTCAGCTGCACTCGCTTTCCCCAGAGCACACTTCTCCGCACTGTCGTTCTCTCCGCACTTTACGCAACGAGGCTGTATTGGGCAGTTCGAAGCGGCGTGCCCGAGCATTTGACAACGGAAGCACTGTGAAGTCCTTGTCTAGTGATTGTCTAGTTTGCTGTTGGGTAAAAACTGAACAATATACAATGGTAGCTTCCGCTCCTCTCTCCTTGCCTTAACTTGGCTTGACCCCGACGATCTCGATTCACTCACACACTTGCTCTTTGAGCAGTTGGAAGACCTTCTCCGGATCGAGCAGAAGGGTGGTCCTCAACAGGCGGGACTGGCGTTTTTCGCCTTTTGGGGTAAAAGAGAAGAACTCCAACTTCGAGATTTTTAGATACTCTTTCAATTCATTATAGCTATCTACTGTCTTGCAGTGGATTGCATACTTATAAATACCCTTACTTTGACTAATATAATAGTTACCTGCTCCTATAACCGTCTTACACACATTCGCTGTTCGTTCGGTGTGCTCCGTGTACACGTTGATTGGTGGCACCTTTTCTTTTTTTGCTGCTGTTGGTTCACTGTATGCTGACGCTGTTGTGTTGCTGGCCGCTGTTGTTGCTGGTTTGCTGGCCTCTATTTTGGTTGCGCTACTGGCATTTGCTGTTTCACTGGCTGCTGTTGCTGTTGCACGACTGGCTGCTGTGGATGAACAGCTGCTGGTCGCTGTTGTTGCTCAATTGCATGATGCATATGTTGCTGAAGCTTCTTCTGTTGGTACTGCTTCTTGGGCACTTGTTGTTGCTGTTGGGCCTTCGTTTGTTGCGCCAACCTTCTACTCTCGACAGTACAAGCTTTCAGCTCTCTAATTTCATGCAGGAGTCGCTGAGTTTCTCCTGCATGTCATCTATTTGCGTTTATTTTAAGCGAAGAACACGCTTAACTTCGTCTTCTGTGTCGGTGTCCAGCGAATCGAAGCTGTTGCTGCTGACAGCGAATAAGCCTTTCCCTCCGTCGGACACGTATTGCACAGTTTCCTCCTCCTCGGACTTGGCTCCTGTTGTGCATGCTTCACCATGGTCGCTTCATTGAGGTCTGCCCCCTTCATCCCTTTGGGTGATTCATTTATATTGCGGCGCTTTCCGCTTTCAGGAGACGTCTTTTTTCTCCTCCTCTTCGCTGTGCCTTCTTTGGGCACTGTTATGTGGTTGCTTGACTCTGCCACCGGTCTAGGAAGGTCATTTTTGCACTCACTTATATAAATGGTTTATAGTGCACATACAGGAAAGCGCACAGGTTCTGCCCTTAGTCGGGTTCGAATCGGGCACCTGTCGAGCCAAGAGCACCGACCGTACCTGTCCGGCTGCTTGTCTGTTATATAAACTTGAAGCTTCTTCACTACTTGATCACTATGAACTTGTGAGAAACTTTTAAGAAGTCGAAACACTCGTGAACTGCACTACACAGAGGTCTGTGAACGACTGACATATCTCAACTATCGATCTTGTGTTATTCTTTTCAAATTAATACATAAAAGTCAATCTAAATACTTGTTAATAAAGTGTCTTTTTGTCAATATAATCGTTACATTTTTTAATTTAAACTCAAGGTCAAAAAGGTATTCGGAGTTCACATTTTTTTCAGACGTTTACTCTTCCTGTCGTTTACTTGGACCGAATACGTACAGCGCAAGACCAAGAGTCACACATCACACATCAGGCGCAAAAGAAGCAATGTTCAGATTGAAGAAGCTTGCGATGTTGGACTTGTAGCGGCTGCAGGATAGGGATCGTCAACTGAGTTCGTGCCATTAGTCCGGACCTAACCACTATCCCAAGCGATATCACCGTCTGTTATGATAACCAGGCCGCAATTAAGTCCGTGGAGAATGTCATGTTCAATTCAAACAACCCTTAGTTGTGGGCCGTCTTTTAAAGAGATGGGTGAGCATTTTAACAAAAGGGGTAATTGCAAGGCCGGTAAATTTTTTCAAGACAATTTTATTTTCTAGACAATTATATTCTTTGAACATTGTCAGTGACTCGAAAGAAGTGGCTCCGTGAAAAGCATTTTGCTCGTGTCGGGAATCGAACCTGGACTGCGTAGGCTCAAGAACAACTCCGCGGCGGAGGTGTGCTAAAACCTTCTCTCTAACACTAACAGGAGTCCCTCCTTCCATACCAATCGGTACACCCTACTATCTACTTAATATACATACAACCAAATATATCAAGTAATTGGCTAGAAGGCACCACCTGCCTTAAAATATGGGCAGGACATAATCTCAAACGATCACCCAGTCTCCTTAGACTTAGCAGACCTTCACGCATGGAGCTCATCGGCGTCATATACGGACACAGCGCAATTGGTACTCACGCTTGCAAGATAAGTGTCCCTTATAATGACTTTGCTGGATGGATGAAGAGGGGGTTGAAAACACAAATCACATAGGTCATCATAAAAATTGGTAAATTGATTAATTATGGGCTAGATTAAGACGAAAACTATTTTCTTTCTCGAAATATTTAGTTTGACTACATATTAGAAAAGCAAAAAAAACCAAATACCCTTTCTGTGATATACTGAAACCACAGACCTGCAGCTCTGTGTAAATTGTGAACGTCCTTTCAGCGTCGTTTGGCGGTATAGGTTCGTAAAGAGCCCGAGGGTGCCTGATGTTGATGGCACATGTCCGCCAATCCAATTCTCATGTCAATCGACATGACCTTTGGCGAATTTTGTGGGAGATTACCCCTTAGCGGATACCTTAGTGACAGCCTAACGTCCCACTATGTTAAATAAAAGACGGCCTTCGCCCACCCTACACACACATTTTGGCAAAACAAAATTATTCCATTCAATAAAACATTAAATAAAAAAGAATAAAATAAAAACAAGGGATCTGACCCTGGCTAAAATATACGAACGTAAACTCCACATACAGAGATTTCCAATTGCCACGGAGTCTGCTACACACACTTTATTTATCGTTCCCCCGACGCGACCGACGTCCGATGAAGTTGTTGTGAAAAAGGTGCGTTAATAGTGGGGAACAATCCCTCTTTTCGCGGACAATCGCAAACAACATTAAAGTCAGAACTATAAAACGGACTCTAATCTAAGTAAAATTCAAGTACAAAAATGAAAAGGCAATAATAAGTTCAAGAAAATAATTGAGAAAACTCTTATATCTATGCAACTCAATTTAATAATTATTAATTATATGAACAGATTCAATTTTATAATTCAAGGCAAAATAAACACAGGTTACATATTTCAACAATTCTTGTTCTGGCTTCTAGCCCAAATTGGCACTTTAGTACTCCCCGAGTTATCGGCTTGCCACTGTTCACGTTCCATTGTATGCTGTTGGTCTTGTATGTCGAGAATTTCGTTGTGGCGGTTGATATTGGCGGAGGAGTTTCTCTAAATATATATGTATTTCATTGTGGTTTACTTTGTGTATGTATGATTGCCTTTATAATTACACACAGTATACAATTGTCTATATTTATTGCACTCAGTCAACTTAAATCAATTCATGCACTCTCTTAAAAGCCTTTCTATATCTACCAATAATTTAAACTGTTTCCGTCCTCAGCAAACCACTTTTTTATAATTTGCAAGGGATTGTTAATACTCTTAAGTGTCTGGGGTCAGACACAGCAAGGGCCGAAGGTATAGAGGGAGAAAATGGGAGAGGTCTTAAATATCTGCGGATTGTAGTCTGTATGAAATATTAGGCTGGGAAGAGCATTCCATATTTGTGTCTACCAGCTGAAGAACGAGGCTCCAAAACTAACTGCGTGTTCGAAAGTAGGCTTAAGGGTAAACTGATGAGCATTCCTGGCGAGGCGGCTATTGCGGGTGAGTTCATGGGGAGGAGGAATGCAGTTGGCAAGCTCACTTGAGCATTGTTTGTTTATATAGCGATAAAATACAAACAAAGAAGATACGGTACGTCGATGTTCGAGCGAGTCTAATGACTGCAATATTGTTGTCTCCTATAAGTCTTGTTGCTCGCTTTTGGATTCTTTCTAAATAGTATATGCAGGGTGTTCTTGGGAGCACCAGACCCAGATATGAGCGTTGTACTCAAGTTTGGGGCGGATAGACGTCTTATAAATTAAAGTAAAATAAAAGGGGGTGAAGTATTTCTTGCATCGATTTAGGAAACCTAAATATGTGATAGTTCCAACTAAGTGTTGTGTTGACACCTATATCAAGGATGGAAAGTTTTCCGGTTTCATCGACACAAGTGCCATTCATGAACAATGGCTGACTAGCAAGGGTACGCTTAAGTGACAGCAGACAACATTGGGTTTTTGAAGCATTAAATTCCACTCGGTTGTTTTTTCCCAAATTTATGAACGAAGAATGATGCTGTCAAGATCGGAATTCAATGTGCTTAACATACGCTGCCGTCCAATTCTACGGTCGAAGAGCGGGGTCGTGAGTCTTGGAACGAATATGAAAAGCTGGGAGTGCTGTCATCAGCTAACGAATGGACGGGATTAGAAGAGATCATTTATAAAAATGAAAAAGAGTGTCGGAGACAGAACAGAGCCTTGGAAAACACCAGCATTGTGGATATCAGACTTGAACCCATCCAAAACAACTGGAACTGAACGGTTACCATAGGCACGCGTTTTCCACTTTTCGGTGAGATAAGCTATCAGATCACCTGTTGCTGCGGAAACTGTACTGCCGGTCACTAAGAACCTTCCGCGATTCAACATATTTCATAAGCTAACTATTTATCAGCGATTCCATGGCCTTAGAAAGAAGGGACGTAGCTATGGGTCGGTATGAGGTGGGTGACGAAGATTCGCCCTTTTCAGGGACGGGGTGGACAAATGCTGTTTTCCATCTGCACGGAAAGTGACCGAAAGAGTAGGATAGATGAAAAAGCTTACGCAGTGGTTTGGCCAGCGCAGAAAAACATCTTTTCAGAAGTAAAGGGAGAATACCATCCGGGCTAGTGCATTTGTGTACGCCGAGATCTTTAAGTACTCTTGCAACTGTACGAGTGCGGAAGTGGATCTGTCCCATGGTGAAATCAACGCTCTCAAGTATAGGTGGCAACATATTTGAATCTGGCAATGTTGAACTGGCTGCAAAATGCGCCGCAAGCAGATTGGCTTTATCTAAAGAGCTGACAGTTGGATGTTATTGTAAATGACCGTGGGAATTCAAGATGAGGCGGAATTCTTTATGCTGTTTACAAATGACCACAAGTGTTTGCTACCCTTGGAACATTGTAACACTTTTTGCCTGAAGTTTTGATCATAGGAGAATTTCAAACGTCGGATAATTGTATTGCAGTAATTTCTGGCCCGTTTGAATTTATTCCGGTTTTCCTCAGTAGGCTTGGCTTTGTATGTCCGAAACTACTTGAACAAACCACAGCATGGGAATCGAAAAGATTACTATGGTAAAAGGTGAACACCTTTTTCTTCTTTTTCAGGAAAAAAGGGCGGTAAAGATTGCCGCAACATCCTGTCACGCGTTGTACATCATCTTGATAAAAATTAATGAGAAGATTCGAATTTGAATATTTTTCATTTATCATTTGGGTTGGACTAATTGATGAACACCCGGCAGACGCAGAAATTGTTCTTGTGGTTATCCTTTCATTTGTCACAACTTACCGATGCGGTGCTGGCTCTTCGGGTTACACTTACAACAAATACAGAACCAGACTGGACGCAGTTCCAGACTATCGCATTCAGTTGGCGGACACTAAGCACTTTTATGGATATTTTAAGTAAATATGTGAACAAATTTCATTCATCATTCGAGACGAATGTTGTAATATGAAAAGAGTCATGGGAATAGCAGTATGAGATGAGATTGTACTATTTATAAATTGCAGATAGCTATAAGACGAGGATTATAGTCCTAAGAAAATATAAAAGAGGTTAAACAAAAATTTAAGACAATTTAAACATATTTTAATCTAAAATAAATTTAACAATTGCTCGAAAACAGCTGCAAAAGATTCAGGATAGACTTAATCAACAGTATATCAAAGTATTCCTAGACAACGTAACTACATACTCAAATGCATATGAAAAAACTGGATTAACATTTAACTAGATCACAGGAGTCCTATCTAATTAGGCCGGCAGTCGCCACTGCAGCGAAAAAGGACAAATGTATCAGAAAGTCCTCTTATCTGAAGGAAAGATAATATATTTGAAGGTGTTATCTGCGTTGGCTATAAGATATTGGTCACCTCTCCCAGCCAGTGTTCCTGTTGAGCAATTGTATAGTGTGTTGTGGACTAATTTACGACCTTCAATAATAAATAATGTTTTTATGTACCAAATATTGCATCCGCATCCGCGGATGTCAAAAAATCAGCAACGTTAACAACCAATTTGCAGACATTGTAAAACAATACAAGGCACGTTTTTTGCTGTATTAATGAGGTCATTTTAAAAGAGATATCAAGGGAAGTGTTGCCATTCAAGTCAGACTATACCATTACGAATGAAGATGAGGTGGTCAATTATCCCACCAAAATCATTGGACTTCCCAGGCCTGCCACTCCACATATTGCAACGATTGAAAGTTGCACGAATTATCATGCTTCGTAATTACCAACCAAAAACGTGTAATGACACAGAACTTGTGATTAAGAAGGTAAAGACCAGCGTTATTGAAGCCATTATTTGGAATGAGGAATTCAAAGGTGAAGATGTTTTAATTCCCCTATATCGATGACACAGACGGTAAGTCAAACGTTTGCAGTTTCCGATGTGACTGGCTTTTGCAATGGCCAAAAATATAGCAAGGACATTTTTTGCAAGAGTGTGGTTTAAGTTTTTTAAAATAATTGCTTCTCACATGGACACTTACATGTAGCCTGTGCAAACCTGCTGTTTTGATTGTGTTCGCACATGAAGTAAAAACCAAAAATATTGTTTAACACAGAACCTTACAATAAATTCCATTGAATGAATTAAATTTTTTTTCTAATTTAGCAAGCAAATTTAGGAATAGTCTAGTGAAGCGGATGGGGCAACGCTAGTTTAACATAAGAACAAACTAAATATTCGTACCTCGAATGCTTCCACTCCCGACGAATCTTTAATTTAATCGACATGTCAATTTGCGGACATATCCTTGTTAGCTTCCTTCATTTCCATCACTCCAAGATTAATCGATTTCTCATTTTTATTTGCGAACAAACCATATCCCTATTCACGTCTAATGTAAATCATTGCCACTGATTAACTCAACAACAGGAAGAGGTCCTCCGGCGACCTTTGCAAGTGCTTATCCATCCCTTCCACTCACCCCGAGTGCGTGTACCAACATTCGATGGAAATTTATTCATCGGCCTCATTCTACATACACATACTTCGTTCCCTGAACACACCCCCACGAACTAATAGACATTTGGGAGATAACAAAAGTTTTCGCCCAATCTAATTGAAGCCTGGTGCTGCTTGCATGTAGACAGGGTGAAACGACAAGGAACCTAGGAAAGCATCTTTTCGACAACCAACACTTGAGTGTCGACTTGAGAAGTACGTCGTACTCATGTGTACCTAATACCTATCCGTTCTAACCTGTTACTTATAGACGGAATCAAGGTATCTGTGGGACACACCGACATATGTACAGTTGAAAATGACATGAAGAGCATCAATTTGCCACATGCACTCATGTGTGAGGCTTCAGCATCTACTGGAATCCCAGAGTTCGATAATAGACGTGAAAACGAATAAGAAGACGTTCGAGACGGAAACGGCTCCGACACCAGTCTTCGTAGAGGTAATGGGAATTTGCATAAGCGTAATTCTTCCTCACAAATAAGGGAGGAGTAGCTCGCCCATTTGAAGGGATACCTTATCACCGGCGAAATGATGATTCAATAGGGATTGCTAGCGCAGATCTTTCACGAGTTCTCATGATGTGTAGGAGGGGTAATTGCATTTTGCTCTGAACGGGAACTTTCTCTCGGTGGTATTCTGATTGAATAGATTTGGTGAGCTGATGGGCTGGATGGTTTGCCGTCTGCTTTCCTATCTCGGTGACAATTGATGAGTCATTCTGCTGATCCTTTAAATTTAATTTGTTGCTACTTCTCTGTACAATATTTATTCGAGCATTCGAGAGGCATACACACTCGCATCCTTATGTTGACGCTGATTGAATCAATTAGGACCGAGCAATGCCGCCCGTAAAGTGTGCGCACAATTATCCTTCATTCTTTGACCCCGGTTCTCCTTCCCTGCTTACGGATGTGAGGACGGAAAAATCCCAGGAGCTGCCGCATAATTGGTTTACCCTAATCCTTTCGAATAGGTGATAGATAAATCAACTGTAATAAGGGATTTTCTAATTTTAATCATATCCAAGGAATCTCAGTTCAGCGTACCCTCGTTCACGCCTGATTGTGTTTGTGGAGAAGCTGAGAGTATACACACTCAAATTAATTACCCACGGCAACATATGTGCTCGCCCAGTCAAAGATATTCAAATTAATTCCACTCACGGCCATGTCATCAGGATGTAATTGTTCAGATAGGTGCCACATGTGTATGAGTAGTGTTTTTGTTGTCATAACGAGTTTGCTTGTGGACTGGTTGGGGAATTTAATGTTTGTGTGTGCTCAATAAAAGACTATTGGACAGAAGATACGCAGGACAAGTGGTTAAGGATGATTTT
The DNA here is from genome assembly GCA_905231855.2 of Eristalis tenax. Classification (NCBI taxonomy): domain Eukaryota; kingdom Metazoa; phylum Arthropoda; class Insecta; order Diptera; family Syrphidae; genus Eristalis; species Eristalis tenax. The sequence continues at coordinate 101,135,801 of HG993124.1, read as the reverse complement.
AATGTGTTGCCTGGAGTTGGGGACTGAGAGAGGATCTCATTTTGGCCATTTTGGTGGAGACATTAGGAACATGTGACGAGAGTTGTAAAGAAGTTCAATTAAGCGCGATAGCCGTGCTGAAGAGAGAACCAATCTGTAATTAGAGTTTACACCGAGGTCGCAGAACGCAAGCAGTTTGGAAAACTAATGACAGCTGTGTTATTAAAATTTTTGAGAACTCATCGGTTTACTTATTTCGCGAATAAAGCATATATGTGTTAATAAAAAGATATTGTCTTGATAAAAAATAGAGGGTCAGAGGCTATTCGCAGGTGTGTATTATTTGAATTCGAATCATGAATGATATATAAATACTAACATAAAATACGCATGTATAGATGTGCAGAATTCGAAAAATAATTCTGCTGGAGAGAAATCATCTTATGGCTACGCATTTATTATTCACCACGGATAAAGCGACGTAGAAAGCGTAAAAAATGGTAAAAAATACGTGCTCCGAAAGATAAAACAAAAGCATATTTGTGCAGTGTAGGAGCAGTAGAACAGGACGATTAAAGCCTTTAAAAAGAATGGAGCCATTTCCTGACTTCAGATTTGCAAGGGGTTCCTCTATATGTACATGGATGCCTTAACATAGGACGCTATATTATGTTATATGCATGTATGCATTTTATTATATATTTTCCATTGAATAGTTAACTTAAATGTGTGTTATAAAACACTCAACTATGGTTGTTTCTGTATTGTGCCAGCTACAGATAAAAGCCACCCGGCATTACCGTATTGAATAGAACACCAGGCATCAGCTCAGCTCCGCTCAACTTGGGTGATCTTAACTTTAAAATAATATAGCGATACAATATAATTTATAAAGCATAAATCATAAACACTTTCATCCGCACTCTATGTATGGTATCCTCCGAATATCCAATTCTCAGACCAATACATATATCACATGGTGATTTACAGTCGACTATTATTTAGAATAAAAATACTCAGGATTTAATCTCGTAAATCGCTTTCTTTTTTTTCAAATTAACTTCCGAATGACTTCTAGCACTTTCTTATGGGGAAAGGATTGAAAATCTGAAGACCCGCTCTCTCAATCATAATCATGCCCAGTCTTTGCTTTCCTCTTCCCCTACGTATATTGGCACTGAGTGGTCTTAACACGAAGCAGTAGAAGAGTAGTAAATCCGTCCCTGAGAGGGAATCTTTTGTTGTGTGTCGATTCAATAAAGGACAATGTTCATTTTACTTTCTTTTTTGTGTCCCTCTATCGTACGTTCCTGAATAATGCTCCTAATGTGTCTATAAAAATCAACTTTATTACATTACCCTAAATGGAGACAAGTGGGTGGCACATGGCGTCTTGGGGACTCTTTAACATACGACCAGGAGTGAAATTCAGTAATATATATTAAGGCGTATGCGGATATTTGAATCGATTTCTGAACTCATGAAACTTGGACAATACAATTTCCCTTATTCATCCATTTGGCACATCTTTATTATGCTCCTAAGGATATTGTGTCTGACCTTAGGTCAATGGAATCTCTCTTTAGGTAAACCACGAGGATAATAGAGTTCCTTGAAAAGATGGAAAAATTGTATTTTGCTTCAGGTCCGCTGGGTTACATGTGATTTGTTTTTTGACGCACTTAACAATGCAACACACAGAATCGCACATGTGTTAAGGATAATGATGATTTTCTTCGTATCCTCGAAGAACAAGGATTCCGGATTGTGTGCTCTGAAAAAATGGGGAGGTATTCTCATTCCTTCCGCGTTTTTTGTCGGTATTTTTTTGTGTGTGCTTCTTGTGTGGGGAGCAAATTCAATTTGATACTCATGTTCTTTTTGACAGTGTAGTGTGGGTTGGGTGCATATTTGTATGTGTGAAATTACGAGCTTTAAAGGATCAAAGCGGCTTAGGTTTATGAATATGCCTTGCGGCGGTAGGTATACGGATGTTGTTTCTGTCGTCATTTTCATTGATTGTTCACTCTGCTTTTTTGTTGAAAGTATTTTTTCCTATCTTTAGGGTGTGTGCTGTTTTGGAGCACAGAAAAGGATAATCACAGATGTTTCTTTCTGTGATATTATCCGCTTGGATTTGCGGTTGAGGTTTTATCCACGTTAAGGATACGATTATCCTTATGGATCAGATATTTACTGTCACGGATGTGTCATGAAATAAAATGTTCTTTGTGAGAAAACTTTTTGCAAGTAGCGTGATAGTAAATATTGGATTTAAATTGTATTTGCCTTAGGCAATGGTTTTCACAATTTACTTGCACATTGTGTGGTCAGTTTTGATTGTTCTTCCATAAAGTATGTATATACAAATTAAAATATTTGAAGTGAAATTTACGAAAAAAATACACTTTATTTTGGTTCTGTAGGGCAGAACATTCCATTACAAACAATGGATAGGAACTAAAAATGAATTGAACTAATTCTCCACAGGTTCGAGCGTCGAATACTTCGATAGTGTCCACTTGCCTAAGGGTTGCGTCATCGAGCTATGATCAGAGGACGGCTCGCTTGGCACTTGATGCCTGAGATGTGGAGCGGTACTGTTAATATTCGTATTTTATAAAGGGATTATTTATGGTCTTGGAGCGGTTGGAGTGATCTCTGGGCGATAAATTATTCCTTAACTTCATACCAGATGTACCCGCGACTTCATACGCGTATTTATTAGAATTTCTTCCATAGAGATCTTCATAGATTTTATTATTTATAATTATATTGCAGTTGCAATACGAAAATAAATAAGGTAATTCAAACAGTGAAAGTAAGGATATATGAGTGCGAATTGTATATTTAGTTTTGGATGACTTTGAAACAAAAAAAGGAAAAGTAGAAAAGGAGGAAAAGAATACTTATATGACTTGCGTACAAATTAATTGCTTTCTTTATGAATCTCTATTAAAAACTGACTTCACAATCTGTTTACAATTAACACTTAACCAGCTCTAACCCGTTATAAGAAATATGTTAAAGCTAGATAGTATGCAAATTATTAATTGGAATGCCTTTTGGCAGACGTAATAATTGTTTTGAGTTCATCAATTTCCTTAACAAATATGAATCGCTTGCTTTGGGGTTACAAAAGTGTCCTAAACGAGAGCATGATAAAAAGAGGGATGAATTAAATAAAGACAAGGTTAGTTTCTTCAATCCTAGCAAACAGACATAAAAACTGTTAATATCATAGATAGAATATGCAGGCAGAATAGAAATATGCACATTCTACGGAATATGCATCATAAGTCTTTCTTGCCACCCATCGCATTTTTTAATCGGTTATTGTAAGTTTTACTTATTTTGCTCAGAAGAGTTTGTTGCCATTTTCCGTCGAAAAACAAGTTTTAATTAAATATCCATATAGGACTGGAATGTATACTATCACATAAAAAAAGTTGAAAAAGTATTTCCTTATTCTCTCCAAGTTCAATAGAGTTCATTGGACTCTCAAGAGCTTGCAGTGGATGTCTGTCAGCTTTCAATCGAAGAAACAATGAAAATGAACTTATCCTTATGTTGTTTTATATTTTACTGTGGCAACATATATATATATATAGAATAAGTAAGTAAATAAATAAATAAATAAGTAAATATGTATATAATTAGCTAAAGAAATATACAAAAAGAATAAATAAATAATTTAATAAATATACAAACAATTTTTACATTGCACTCATTACGAGACAAAGCTTGAAATCAAGTCGTTGTTAGATGTAGAACAAGAGATATTATATTGATAGTTTAATTTTTGCAGCCTATCTGAAACCATTTCAATGTCAGCCATTTTGTGTAGTTCCATTGTTGAGAAAAACCAGGGAAGATTGAGTATCATTTTGAGCAATTTGATTTGCGCTATTTTCAGCTTGCGCAGATGGCTTTTTGCACATTTACCCCAGACAGGAGAACCGTAAAACATGATTGTTTTGAAGATTAATAATTTGTTTGCGTCACTCAATTTCGAATTCCGGCATATAAATGGGTAGTGCACTCTTATTGTTGTATAGGGTGATTTTTTAAAAGCTTTAAGAAAGTTTTTCAAAAAGAACACATAAAATTCAGAAAAATGCATGAAATCTTTATTTGAATCGATAGTACGGTCCATATAATTTAATGTTTGAAAATTTTTTCATGCAAAGAGACCTCATGACTGCGCCTCAAATGGTCCATCCGCTTAGTCCAATTTTGCCATACTCTTTCAAACATATCGGCCGGTATCTCACGAATAAATGCTTCAATGTTGTCTTCAATGCTTCAATGAGCTTTATCATAGCCCCACAAAAAATAGTCTAAAGGCGTTAAATCGCACGATCTAGTCGGCCAATTGACCGGTCCCGAACGTGAAATAAAATGTTCACCGAACTCGCCTTTCAATAAGTCCATTGTTGCGCGTGTTGTGTGGCGTGTGGCACCGTCTTGTTGAAACCACATGTCATGCAAGTCAAGCTCTTGCATTTTGGGCAAAAAAAAAGTTGGATATCATCTCACGGTAGCGCTAACCATTCACAGTTACCTTACCATTCGCATCATCTTTGAAGAAGTACGGTCCAATGATGCCACCAGCCCATAAACCGCACCAAACTGTGACTATTTCTGGGTGCATTGGTAGCTCTTGCAATGCTTCTGGCTAATATTCACTCCAAAATCGACAATTCTGCTTATTTACGTACCCATTGAGCCAAAAATGAGCTTCGTCTAAACTGACCATAAAATGGAAGAAGCGCGCTATGAACTTTCTTAACAGAGCACGCATTTTGATAATAAAATTCAATAATTTGCAAGCGTTGTTCGTTTGTAAGACGATTCATGGTTAAATTATAGACCAAACTGAAGATGGTTGACAGTGAAACAAAACACGAAACGTGCGTCAGCTGTTTAAACCAGTGTTGCCAAAAACATAATAGCTAAAAAATCACCCTTTATTAACCTTTCTAATAACTTCTTGAACATGAAGATTGAATGTAAGTCGCTTATCTAGATACATGCCAAGATACTTAACACTCGATTTCCACTCATCTTGGGTACCGTTGATTAGGAGATTTTTTGCTTGGAAGTAAGCAGGCTTCTCTTTTACGAGAAAAAAAGATAGCCTGAGTCATAGAAGCGTTAATGTTTATTTTCCAATCAGTACAGTATACTTCAACAACATTTAAACCAGATTGCGAATTAGTTTCAATGTTGAAACCAATTACATCTGAAGAATAAATGCAAGTATCGTCAGCGAATAAGGCAATGTTACAGTTTGTCAAGTTGGGGAAGTCGAGAGTATATATGTATATTAAAGAGGACTGGAGCAAGAACAGAACCTTGTGGGACACCTGCATTAATGCACTTGATTTCCTGAAAGACTTTGGTTGATGGATACAATGAAACTTCGGGATGATAGGAACGATTGAATTATTTTAATGATATCCAATGGTTGCCAGAGCATTAGCTTTTTTAGAACAAGAAACCAACGAAGAATTGCCAACCATAAACCTATCTTTCCGTACGTCCACCTGCAGTAAATGCATCAATATAAAACCGCTGGGATATAAAAAATACAAAAACAAAGTTGTCTACTAGCAATTGAATGAATGAGAAATGGCGTAATTTAAATGAAGACAAGCTGTTTCCAAATTGCGATACCCGCAATCTTGTTGTGACGTGCCGGTAACAACAATGTGGGACAGAATTAATTGTGATCCCTGACATCATTCTGGCAAGTTACAATAAATATGGATTGAATTGATAGATCAAATAATACATTTACAATATATGTATATACAAATAATGAACAAAAAAACGGAAAATGTTCATAAAATGGGTCACATTGATATGACATTGGTTACAGAGACTGGGCTTAACCCAACTATCAAACTTTCATCCTCTGAGTACAAATGCTATCGTGTTAATCGCACTAATACAAGGGGCGGTAGGGTTGCTGTCTTTACAAAAGAAAAACTATTTAACATTCGCTCTCAGGTGTAGTAAGAACTCAGATTTAGATTTAGATTTAGATTTATTATCTAAAACCTTCTCAGCAAATCATCTTGTCTCGAGTAATTTAGATGAAACGCAAACTGATACTCTGGTTAATGAAGCAACTAGAGTTTTTAACAACGATATCTTAATCACTCCAAACAATGTATTAATTCGAGTGAAGACTATAAAAAATATTCCGAAAACCCTGAAGATTAACAAAACTGGTGGTTGAAACGGTATCAGAAACATGTTCTTGAAACGTCTGCCTCAATCGGGCGTAAAATATCTTACATTACTTGTCAATGCGTGCCTCAAGACAAAATATTTCCCTGACAAATGGAAAATGACAAAAGTTATACCAATCTTAAAACCAGGAAAACCTGCGGAGTGCCCCAGCGGTTATAGACCTATTAGTTCTGAAAAAACTAATTCTAGAATTAACAATTGAAAATGCAATATTTCCTAATACTCAGTTCGATTTCAGACAATCCCATAATACTTCCCATCAATGTCTTAGGACAGTAATCATATCAGATCTCATCGATTAATAGGCAAATTTACTGGTATGATTCTACTTGATGTGGAGAAGGCCTTCGATACAGTCTGGCATAACGGTCTTATTTACAAAATGCTAAGTCTTGACTATCCCCCTAACCTAGTCAAAATAGCCCAAAGTTTTTTAAATAGTCGCTATTCCACGTTAATGCATCTTCGTCCACGAAAATAAATCTTCGTCAAGCCCCAATAAAGTTTCCATGGGTGTTCCTCAAGGCTCAGTTCTTGCTCCAATTCTATGTAATATATACACATCTGACTTTCCATATTTACCTAATTTCAAGATGGCATTGTTTGCTGATGATACTGTGATATACAACTCGCATGTTAAATGCAAGTGAGATAATAAACAGTTGTTTCAACAGGTGGAAAATAAAAACTAATTCTGAGAAAACTCAAGCTGTCTTTTTCACCAGAAAAATAAAATCCTGTTTTCTTTCTCAGAATCCAATTCCCATTTTTGGTACTCAGATAAGTTGGAATTTGTCTGCAAAATGTCTTGGAATATACTTGGATTCGAAACATACCTTTAGTTGCCATGTCACGCAGACCTTAAAAAAATAATTATATATAATTAATAAAATTATATAATTATATATAAATCTTCCATTATCTTCCATGCAGTTATCTTACAGCCAATATTAACTTATGGCTGCCCGATTTGGGGTGGTATGGCCAAATGTCATTTAAAAAGACTTCAAGTTGCTCAGAACAAAATCTTAAAAATTATCTTCAACTTACCATGGCATTTTTGCATACGATGGCGGGTGTTGAACTGAATAACGAACGTATTGAGAAGCTTATAAACAACTTTAATATCCGTTGTGCTCTTGCGGATAATCCTCTCATAAACAATTGCAGTGTTATTTATTTATTCGTTTGTACATAATTTATTTATTTTTGCTTTTGTTATTTATTTATTTTCTATTTACTCATTTACTTATAATATATTTATTTATTATTTATTTATTTTGTTATTTATATATATGTTTATATTTATTTTTTTTAGTTATTTATTTATTTATTTGTATATCTAGCCTTTAATGTTTCACGGACCTGTTTTTCTAAAATCTAAAACCGTATCTAAGTAGCAAGGTACTCACGTACTAAATCTCTATATGTAAAATGTTCAATACTAATACTGTAATAATCAATTTTATGTGCGAAATAAAGAAGACTTATAAAGACTTCAATCTCTTGTAACCTTGCTGATAACATGTAGTAACCTTGTAATATACTTGTAAATGAAGTAATACATTAATTTATATTTGTTTATTTATCTTTTTTTTCTTTTATTTATTTACTTATCAATTCTAAATTTTGAACTATCTAGATAATATTTCAGTAGAAAGATAAACTTGTATCAAATCTCGGTAATGTCTGTAATGATAAATCAAATGTATTTGTAGTTAAAAGAAAGAATAAACTATCTTAAAATCTACAACTCGTTTCGGTAGATGTAACGAAAATTATTGACAAAGTGACAGTGCCATGCGGGCTGACCCATAATATGTTGGTCTTCATTTGTGAAACAGATGCGTGTGTAGTTTTTTGTGTTGGGAAATGAACTGGAGCTACTGAATATATTGCTGATATAAAAGTACGTTAACTCCTCAATCCTTACGAGGATGCGTCCACACAGCTCTTATCAGAAAGAAGTATTGCAATTGCTAGAATAGTTTTACTGACACGTTGGAAAGTTAATCTTATCTTGATTTTGTACTGCAAGAGTTGGTGGTGCAGGTGCCTTTCTTGTTGCGGTTTAGGGTGGTGTAGACGTAATGTTGTTTCAGTTAGTCTTTGTGTTTCGTCTCTATGCAACTGCTGTTATCGTCAAAAACATTCTCGAGATGATGAAGTGAGTAGCTCCCACTTCTTCTCTTAGTCGTGTCACCCAATAACATTCTCACATTGACAAATTTCTATTCGCTTAGTCACTTCGTGTGAAATTTGTTGATTAATATATTTACGCTTAGTGTTAGAATATCAATAAATCAACAATTAGAATGCCTGATAGCTTTAAAGGAGAATAATTCCAATCACACCCAGAAAACGAAACATTTGCATTGTCCCTTTTCTGGGGCTGTTATTGAAATATAATCCATCGTACCAAAGGCATCCAAGAATTATACGAATGACCAAATGCAAACTTGAAATCTGCAGCATATGTTGCCAACTAGTTGAATTATTTCTGGAAGAGAATGTGATTGGTTTTTTGTCACCTCCCTTGAATTCAAGAACACAGATTTACAGAAGCTGAGTGTTTTTTGAGGGCAGTTCTTCTATCAGTTTCAAAGAAAGAACATCTTCTATTGCCAAACCTTTGCATGACAGATGGGTTATCGGTAGTATCTATCTATCTATCTATCTACAAGTTTGAGGCAGGTGTTTCGTTATGAATTTTGGCGTTGCCGTTTATACTATTGAGGATAATGACACTTGAAGCAATCTCTTCCACCTGGGGAATGTGCTGGCTATTCGTCGCTTTACATACTGCATTTTTATTTCCTAACAAACTATCATCATGGCTTAAATCTAACAACCCTGAAAACTTAAAAACTGGCATTTCGTTGGTAGTCTTACAATTTTCTAAAATTACATAGATTGATTTTTTTTATTTTTTGATAAATTTAGTTTTTTTGTTTACTGGTATAAGTGTTACTTGTATGGAAGCGCGAAAAAAAGTCTGTTAGATCTGAACTATTCAATGGATCTTAATAAACTTTGGCACACATATTGAGAGTATAATTATTACACGTATTTTGTTTAGGAAAAAAGGGCTAGAGGAAAAGTTATTCACATATTTTGGTGTATAAAATATTAATTTTAAAAATTTTATTTGGAATAAAATACTATAAACGTAGGTCGAACATTCAGTACATATTAGCCAAGGAATTGTGACTTTTGTAACATGACCAATGCCAAAACCGTGTTTTTTAAATCCGACACAGCGAAACAAATTTGAACATAGCTCCGAAGGTTGCAAGAAGTTGCAGCTAATTTTTTCCGTGATGCAACTTGAGTGTGAAGCACACGTTGATAAAAGTCGTTATACGTAGCTTAGCGTAGGTTTTTATTAACTCAAAATGTTTTTTAACACGTATGTTTGAAGCTACTTATAGAAGGCATCTTTATTTTAAGAAACCCAGAACAAACCAATAGAATGATGCATAAAGATACAGAATTTATTTTATGAAGCTTGGGACAATTCTTGTCTTTCTTACATCTTTAACATTTGTTGAAAATATAGCTCTCAACTTGAATAAATATGTTGTTGACTTTGAGGGCTTGTAAATAAGTGTTTAATATATATATATATATTGTATTAGGCTTTGAATCATAAGCACGGGTTATCTATCTACTTTCTCCAAACACCTTTTTCCGCTGTTAACCCAATGTGCCGCGCTACGGTTCCTGAGCTTCAACTAACAAGCCTCTCCAGCTAGCACGGCAATTAGCCGTACGACAGGTAGAATTTCATACGCATTTATGTAATCAATATAATTAAGTAATTTTTGCTAAGTAATATATTGAAGATAAATTAAATCTTATTAAGTTTAAAACTGATGCATTTATGACGAAAGCGTTCGCTGAAGGGGATCCACGACTCCTTGGCAAGGGACGTGGATCCCCTTCTGTGTCTTGCCAGATTATATTTTTTTAGATATATTTTTTTTAATTTACATTCATCTATTTCATGCAAAATTTGTCTGAACCTGAAATTATTTTTCCTTGATGTGGAACCTGTATAGTATTAATTTTTAAGTCACATGCTCGACGAACTCATTGCAACGTAAAGTTGCACATGGTTGGTTCTGGTAGATAAATTCCGACCCGTTCAAATGTTTGCCCTTGTGACTTATGATTGTCATAGCAAATGCTAATTTGATAGGGAATTGTCGTCTTCTCAAGACAAATGGAAGGTCTGTATTAACAAGATCGATTCTTGGAATAAATACTATTTGACCCTCTGCCGATCCTGTCATTACTTCTGCTATTATTATGTTCATCTTTAAGTCTTTTACAATAAGACGTGTACCATTACAAAGGCCAATTTTTCTGTTTGAATTTCTAAGAAGTATTATGACTCCTCCAATCTTAAAATTTAATTTGACATTCCAAATGGATTCGGAACTTAAATATGTTTGCGTTACTCCATCAAGGATATTTAAGACTTGTTCATTAATCGTATCAACGTCAGAATTGTTTGGAACAAGAATTGCAATCTTAGAGAATTGGTCTTCTTCATCTGGGTTTAGTCTTTCTGAAAATATCTCTCCTTCTAATGAACCCTCACATAAATACATAACCGGTATCTCAACTAATTCATTCACTTGTGCATCAGAATTATGTGGTAGGTCACTGTCACCAACTTTAATTAAAATAGTGATAAACTCTGGATCTACTGATTGAAAATTGCTTCTCAAGTTCAATGTTTTAAATTGCTGCCAGTTCGGACTAATTGTAATGCTTGCTTCAACTATTGCTGCTCTTGAACTGTCTACCGTGAGGTAGAACTGGAAGTGTTTGTCTTAAATCACCGACAAGCAATAGCCCTTTACCTCAAAGGGTATATCATTTTGCATAATATCTTTTAACAGTTTGTCAATAGCATTTAAGGCGGAGTTTGGAGCCATCATATCAGCATCAATTGTGGTTAATCTCATTGATGATACAGATGTATCCACGTCAGAATAACGGAACAGGAAGTTTGAATTGAGAATGATAAGTTCTTCCACCCTTAAGTAAATTTGCTGCAATAACAGTTGAAGCTATTGGAATTGCAATCTGTGAGATTCCTCTAACTTTACTTAAAATTGTTTTATATAAGTGCGTTTTTCCACGTCCACCAGGTCGGGATAAAAATATGTACTTTCTTTCTTGTTCATTGCTGTTGATGGCATTAAAAGTCACTTGAAAAGCTGTTTTTTATCTGCCTTTAAGCTAACAATTAAAGGAATCTGATTTAGAGGACTTGGTAATCCGTAATCAGAGAGCATCCGTAATTTTGACAAAATGTTTATAGAATACTTCGGAAAACACAATATGAAACGTGTATTCGTACAAAACAAAACAAAAACGTGGTACTGCCTATAAAAAAAAGAATAGCTCCAACCAGATTTGAACAAATCTTGGAAAAAAATTTGCAGACGCAGAAAATTTTTTTCACAACAGACCGTGTAACTTCCATTGTTTTTTTTGTGAACATTCGGGTTGACATAATTACATACAAAGCGCTTTATATATTAAGATGATGTAGCATAAGCTGGTCTGAAGACAAACCTCAAAAAGTGCGGGAGTTTTAAGAATGATCCCAAAGGACACGCATGAATCTAATCTATCTTTAGAACCAGCAAAATACAAATATACGTAATATCTAAGTTACATAAATAAACTTTAAAATACATTAATGTAAAGTAAGGACATGACAGCGGGTCACCTTGTGTAAGTCCTCTTTTGACATCAAATCTATCGGCGAGGTCGTTACCGACCTTGATAGAGCAGTGAGCGTTTCCATCGCCATCCTGCATAGCCCGACGAATTTGGCAAGTATGCCAAAGCCAGAGATAATGGAGGATAGATATATCCACCTTCAGTCAATTTTACGCCTAGTCCAGATTCATGAATTGTGGGATAATGGTAACCGATACGTGAATTCGCCTGGAAAATGGCGGAGGCTGTTCGCAAGTCGACTCGTATATTTTTACTTCGTACTTATTTTGTACTATGGACGTGGGTGTATACAAATGTAATGCTACGCCCAAATAACATTAAAAATTTGCTTCAATTTACTTTTTAAGTGTAAATTACATAAACTATACAAATTAAGTCAGAAAGATCATTCAATTCCATAGCCTTCATTGATGAAATGGGAAAACTTATAATATGTATATGTATAAAAAATTATCAATATGTATTGATAATTTTTCAAGAACACTATTTGTGTTAATCAAAGCTTGCAATTAATTTCTATAGCTACATTTTTGAAAAAAGTGAAATAAGCAAATAAACTTTTTATTTTACGTGATTCATGCAAACGTTTCAATTTCCAACAACGTTCTCAGTCCGATTTCATGTGGATGCATTCTACAGTATAATTCATAATACATATAAAAAAATTCATACACTTCATTAATTTTGTACCTCAGACTGTTACTTGCTCAAATGTGAACTTAATGAGTCGACTTCACGCACGGCTTTGTTTTTCCATGAAATAGAGTAACGAGGGAATTTTCAAATAAAAACTCTAATTTCCACTACTACGGTTGGGGAACGCTATCAGCAGTTCGTCAGCTGTTCTCAACAGCTCAGCGTACTCACATACACGGGAAAAAACCGTTTAAAAACACTGTCTGATGTAAGCAAGGGGCATGGGATGTAGAAGTTGGATACCTCTATTTATTATCTCTGGTCAAAAACAGACATGGCTCTATAATATAGCTTGTCGCTATAAGTGCTGCTAAAATCGATGAGCCGATGGTGGTTATCGATTTAGGCTTTTTAGGTATTTATCCAGGATCTCCCAGAATGCGAAAATTTGAAATTCGGTATAAGTGTAGTAGTTTTTTGTATATTTCCTTCTCTGTATTCGATACATTTATTATATGAAGTAAACATTTAGAATCGGCAGCGATTTTAACATTCGATGCTTCTTCGTCTATATTCGATGTTTTAATTTTATTCCTTTTTTTATGAATTTTGGGAATTAACTTTTGCTATCTCAACCGCAAATATTACATTTGAAAACTCTGCTTTTATTTGCTTAATTGTATAAAGCTTTTTAAAATATAGGTAATATTCGTGAATGAATTTCTTCTTTCTACATAGGAGTAGATCATGTACCTTGGACCGATTGCACCTTGGTCCGACTACCAATTCCTGGCAATTGGTTGAACATGTTGCGACACGTTCTGTTATAAACTTTCCGGTATATCTATGGGACTCATTCTAGTTCGTGGTAATTTCTCGCATAACACGGACGTGCAAACAAAAAAAATTATAAATTAATTTTTTTAAGTGTTCTGTTCATTCAATATTTTTTTCGAGGTACTAGTTTTAATGTAAATATATACTTCGAATTATTATTTCCAACAATCATACAAAATTTTCCAAGAAATATTACAAACAATATTACAAAAAAATGTGTAGTGAATGTATCTTGGATCCATGTCTATGCATGTACTTTGGACCGGTCCAAAATCGAGAGCAGCAAAGCAAAAGGTACAAATTTTCCTCGCCATAAATATCGACCCCGAAAGAGAATGGTCGATTTCGGATTTACTTATAGCTACCAGAAAAAACATTAAATTTCTAAAGTAAAATTCTAAATGTACTCTTTAATTAACACATTGGCTGCCAAATTTGAGAAAATTTCATTTGATGGCAATACAAAACATTTCGTTAATACATACTCTTGTTCACACAAAACTACAAAAGATCAGCATTAAATATTTTTGCAACACATATCAGATGTCCAAGACGAATTTAGTAATGGCTATCAAAAATATTAGGTAAGACACCACACGTGGAGATAGCGCCTTACTTGCTTACTTGATCAAAGCAATAACAATACCGGATTTGTACTGTTATTAGCCACTACTTATAATTCTAACATTCACATTCTCGAATGAAATTGTATTCATATTTGATAGCCATGACAACGATTGTGCTAATAAATGGATTGAATTGTTTTTAATGAAATAAAAAAGTATTTACACTGCATAATTTGAGCCCATTTGATTTCGGTCAAAGATACAATACCTACACTATCACCAGGGTACAGTCAGTGTATTTACCGTTTGAAGTTTCCTTGCAAAAGTGAATTTTTTATACATATTGTAAATACTTGCCATGTCATTTTAACACTATTGAATGTCTAAAACAATGCGATTTTAGCATAAACAAACTGAAACTGTTATACTGAACAAAAGTTGCAGTAAAAATAGTACATTCCGGTCCAATGAACGTATATTCTCCTATTCATTATTTAAATATAACTACTTGCTCTCTAATTGTTGTATATTATAAATATTATTCATATTGTTTCTACCTATTTCAAAATCATCGTGGTCCGGATTACCAGCGATCGATATCCAGGCTGAGCCTATAGAGCTTAGTGATATTTTTTTTAATTTGAATTTAAGTTGCTTTTGTTGGTCCATTTCATATCGCGGGAATTGGTCCGTGGAGTCTGACGTTCAGTTTGCATTAAAATGGTCATAGGGCTCTATCTCCATATGAATTAATCTTAGACTTCCCTCTTCGTTTTCGGTTTTTATTGCGATAACTGTTTTGTTTTCTCTTTCAAAAATTATAAGCATTAAAAGCTGCTGATAATAATTCTTCATACTATTGGTATATTTGTTGAACTTGTTAGCATCTCATTTTTTCGACAAGAATGAAATCCTTCAACTTGACCATTTGGTGTACTTGTATAATTTGTTGTATAGGTCTCGATGCCAAGCTCATTTTTTAGAATCTGCTAGAGGCGGAATTGATGGATTTCTCCTTGTCAAACATTATAATTTTTGAAACGCAGAAACCAAAGATTGTTTCCCTCAAATGAAGTCGAATATCTTCAACGGCTTTTGAACTTATTGTTTTGGTTGTGGTGTATTTCGAACATTTGTCGTGGCTGCAAGGGCTTTTCCTTAGCGGAAATATGTAATGTCGGTTTGATAATTTCCCCCGAATATTCTGGAATTGGCGTTGGTTGGGTGTTGTGGGAATCGGGTAGGCACTGACTGGCGTCAACCTGGCGATGCCCAGTGTTGTAACTTTTTCTACACACCAATTGTGCTTATTTTACCTCCAAGTGGTAGCCATCGGGTACTGGTTGTAGTTCACCCGAGCTCAACTTGGCAAACTTATAAGTGCGACCTCTTGTCCTAGGGGTGACAAAAAAAGGAACTGGCCCTCCAGGTTGGGGGTTGTGCCGTCGGGGTAACTGCCTGGCCACATAAAAAATATGTAGTTACGAAGCAACAACAAGCCTCGGAAACGGAGGATTTTACTGATGACAAACCCTGCAAACGATATACGGACAACGATCTTCGGATCTGTACGTGGAATGTAAGGTCCCTTTATAGGCCACGTGCAGCCGAACAATAAGCGGAAGCCCTAGACTGCTGCAAAGCAGATATAACCGCCATCCAAGAAGTGCGATGGGATGGACCGGGAAAAAGAAGGCTGAAAAACTGTGATATATATTACGGTGACTGCTACAAACAGCAAAAACAGATCTCCTGATCAATCAACCGTCAATCAGATTGATCATATTGCGATCGACGCAAGGCACTCCTCCAGTATTATAGATGTTCGAACGTTCCGAGGCGCCAACATTGACTCGGACCACCACCTTGTTGTAGTCAAGAAAAGGTTGCGGATATCCCGAACACCGCCAAGACAAAGAAATACTGTGAAGAAGTTCAATGTCAGCCGGCTACAATCGCACGAGATTGCCAAATCCTTTTCCGATCGTGTCTCCCTTAACCTCTTAAGAAATCCTACGCCGCCAACATCAAGTATTGAAGATCAGTGGCAGCATTACCAAAAAGCCATCAGAGATGCCGCCTCTGATGTGCTGGGTTTCAATCCGCCACCACAACGAAACCCCTGGTTTGACAACGAGTGTCGGCAGGCGAATGCAGCCAAGCAAGAAGCATACAAAGCGGCAGTGCAACGAAGGACAAGAGCTGCTCGGGAGCTCTACAAGCAGAAGAGGAGAGACGAACACCGGCTTCTCAAGAGAAAAAAGAAGGATCATGAGAAGCGCGCGATCGGCAAACTAGAGGGATATTACTGCAGGAATGAGGTAAGGAAATTTTACCAAAGGGTAAAGTTAACCAGTCAAGGTTATAAAGTCCGAACCGAAGCCTGTAAGGATGATCAAGGGAACATCGTAGTAGAGTCGCCGTCGATGCTGAGGATATGGAGAAACCATTTCTGCAGACTGTATAACGGCGACGAAGAACCAAATCCCGCTGTCAGGCAGAACGAACCATTCAACCCCAATGAAAGGGACGATGAAGATCAACAATTCCGTCCACTCGACCCAGATGAAGTGAGGATTCCCATATCTAAACTAAAATCCAACAAGGCTGCAGGAGCTGACGGCCTACCCGCCGAGCTTTTAAAGGCCGCATTCGATGATTTGGTAAGGAGCATGCACCAACTCATCTGTAAAATATGGTCGGAGGAAAACATGCCCGATGAATGGAACCTCAGCAAAGTCTGCCCGATCCATAAAAAAGTAGACCCTTTGAACTGCGCCAACTACAGAGGCATCAGTCTCCTAAGTATTGCATATAAAATCTTATCTGCCGTACTGTGTGAACCCCTAAAGCCATTCGTCAACAACCTGGTCGGTCCATACCAGTGTGGCTTTAGGCCAGGAAAATCCACCATCGACCAAATATTCACACTGCGGCAGATTTTGGAGAAAATCCAGGAGCAACAAATCGATACCCACCACCTTTTCATCGATTTTAAGGCCGCGTATGATAGCATTTATAGAGACGAGCTATACAGAGCAATGTCTAGTTTTGGCATCCCTACCAAACTCGTCCGTTTGTGAAGGATGACGATGGAGAATGCACGCTGCTCCATTATGGTCGGTAAAGACCTAACCGAGAACTTTGATGTCAAAAAAGAATTCAGACAAGGCGACGCGCTGTCATGCTACTTTTTCAACATCGTTCTTGAAAGAATTGTTCAAAACTCGAACTCCAACACCAGAGGAACAATCTTTCAGAAGTCCGTCCAACTACTCGCATATGCCGACGATATTGACATTATCGGAAGAACACAGCGTGATGTTAATGGCGCTTTTGTGGGTATTGCAACGGAGGCCGCGAAGATGGGTTTTAGCTGTAAACGAGGGCAAGACCAAGTATATGCTGTCAACGAGAAAGGACAGTCAACACCGACGTCTCGGTCAGAACGTCACAGCAGACAGATATAACTTTGAGGTAGTCAAAAACTTTGTCTACCTAGGCACCGCTATCAATTCAGACAACGACACCAGCGCTGAAATCAAACGAAGAATAACTCTTGCCAATCGCTGCTTCTTTGGGCTAAGAAGGCAATTGGTAAACAAAGCCCTCTCTCGAACAACCAAGCTAACGCTTTACAAGACCCTAATCGTCCCAGTCCTGCTATATGGCGCGGAGGCATGGACTTTATCAATAGCGCATGAAGCTGCTCTTGGTTCGAGAGGAAAATTCTTCGTGTGATTTTCGGTCCCGTCTGCATAGATGGTGAGTGGAGGAGGAGATATAATGACGAACTATACGGGCTGTTTAGCGACATCGACTTAGCCAGAGGAGTGAAGATCCAACGATTGAGGTGGATAGGTCATGTAGAGCGGATGGAAACCAATGCTCCGGCCCGAAAAGTCTTCGAATCCACCCCCGAGGGACGGCGCAGTAGAGGAAGACCGCGACTCAGGTGGTGCACGCAAGTGGCTAAAGACTGAGCTGGCTGTAGAGACTGTAGCGCCACCTTAACCGAGATCGGACTATAGCGCCACCTTAAGTAAGTAAGTAAGTCTGGAATTGGCGTAGGTTGTATTTGTGTTTTACAATGGTGACGGTCGCACTAGTTAATGATATATTACTTAAAAGTTCTAATATTTTTATTTATGAAGAGAAGCCTCTTTTCCACTTGGAAACAAGATCACAAATAGCAAATATTTCGATTTTTTTAAAATTAGATTATTAGCTTTATTTCGTCTGTTACTATATACAAATGACTAACAACTAGACTTATAACTAAGATAGGAATGTCGTCTCAACAATAGGGGCCCCACGTATTTCACTTGACATTTTTAACATCGTATCATTATACAATAATTTTGACATGCTTAATCTTATGATTGAATAAGAGAATAATTTCGGTTGGTAAAGAGAAAAAATGTATAAAAAAATATAAAATACCGTCAGAGGGGACTATCCTTTGAAGTGTCCTGTGTTGCTTTTTATGTAGAACTGCGTGGAGTCATCAGGTCCAGGGTGATTGATTGTTGTGTTGTGTAAGGATCGATGACTGCGAGTGGAAGTCGTTGCAGTTCTTGTGTGTCTTGATTCGGATGACTGCTAATAGTACTTGCAAGATGTACTTGTGTATCGGCAATATCTTGACTTCTTCATAGATTCTTCTGGTCGGGATGAAGTTGGCACATTCTTAAAACCTTCCGTTCGAACAGACGAATTCTCTCCATTGCTGTGTTTTGTGTTCTGCGTTGGAGTAATCGAAGATGTTCTGTCCAAGTCTCCTAGTGGCTATTTTCGGTGTGAGGGAGGTAGCGTAAGTAATGGAGTCATTGGCATGCAAGAGTGTATTACTTCCACTTGCGTTGGTTGGCTGGTCTGCGGTATAAAGGTTAAATAGGGTTGGTCCAGTCTTCTATCCTTGTGGTACTTCCGCGTTGATGCATTTCACTGCTGATCTGACACTGTTTACTTGGACAAAGAAGATTCTATTAGTGAGGAAGTTATATACGAGTCTTGCCAGTTACGTTGGGAATCCAAAGCTGATTAGCTTGAGTCCTTTGATCAAAACAGTATCAAAGGCCTTCTCGATGTCCATCAGACATGTCACTGTTGTTTCCTTTTCACTCGGGTGACATCACCGTGCAGCCTAAGCTAACATAAAGCGCTCTTCGCTGAAAGTATTAATCCTTCTGAGCAGTATTGACTCCATGACCTTACTTGCCTTACAAGAAAGCAAGGCAATGGGTTGATAACCATCCGTGTGAGAACGGTTCAGCTTCTTTGGGACCGGGACCACTATAGCTACCTTCCAAGTATTAGGGAAGTATCTGTTGTTAATGCAGTTGTTGAATATAATTATGAAGTTGGAAATCTGGTCATTACCAGATGATTTCTTTGCATTACTGTCGTGGATTATGCTTCTGACTTCCTCAACATTCGTGAACATCTCACCGCTAGTTGGGTCAATTGTTGTTGGTTTAATTGAATGATGAGATGCTGTCGGTCAGATTAAATATGTTTTATTATTTATACCCAAAGTCAAGTGCATCGTTGCCGGGCGAGTGCAAGATGGAGTGTTGCTCGTCAGGCTAGAGTCTCGCATTAACGAGGTAAGGCCATTTATACCCTCCGGAAAGTGACCCGGATAAGTAGAGTTACCGTTAGAACACAGCACAGAATCACCCCCTGGCTGCGAACAATATCCAGTGGGCACGGTTCACATAACACCCTGGATTAGGGGGAGATAGACTTAGCTCCTTGACTTCTCATTCCTTCTGGTCCTTCTGGCATCTCTGTCCAGCTATAGCTGTGCTATGTCTATCAGAGTGACCTTTTCAGTAGGCATTGTGAGGGTGAGGGTAGAATTTAGAATAAGCAAGAGAATCTGTTGCCTTTCGGAGTTCTCCTTTTACTACAGTAGTGTAAGTGATGTCTTTGGGGCTATCATTGCCAAAAATTCGATCAATTCCATGTGACTAAGAACAATAAGACTAATGAAAGTGTGTTGGTTGACGTTAATATTTTCTCCTACAGAATACGCGAAAAAGAAAGAAAAGCTTTGAAAGAAATTTTTATTCGACCCGGTATCAATTAGAAATTTAAGAATTTAACCGTCCCTTGTCTTACACACGAAATGTGGAAGAGAGGAACAACTCATTCTAAAAAATGAATATCTTTTAACTGAACACATTCAGTTTCAGTTTCCAGCTCATGGAGCTCATATATTCTTTATGGGTTTAATGATATTGCCCATCATCTGATTGAATGTATTGTTCGTACTGCTGGATTTCAGGTTCTGATCTAATCCAGTAGTTAAGTGGAAATTTCACTGCATTTGCGGCGTATGGATTTGTCGTGATGGTGGTTCTAGTCTCTTAAGTGTGTGCGGCCAATTAATTTGATGAGCTCTCAGGTCTGTTCGTATAGTTGAAGTTGTTCGTTCTTATAGTTTTAGCGTCCTTTGGTTCTGGTGCTTGCTGGAATAGTCTGTGTTGTGGTGGAGGTTTTGGAGGTATACATTGGGTCAGAATTTATTTTCGTGAATAATTATTTAAGAGAGGAATAGTCCATCTTGACGAGTCATTCCATATGACGGGGAAATACTGGGATTTTCTGGGATAGTCTGGGATTTTGCGGTGGAACAGGATGTGGTTGTTGATGCAAGTCATTTAGGCCTCTTATAAAAGCGTCCGAGGCACTTTCTCTATATGTATCCATTAAAAGATTACGAGTTTCATGGCCGATGTTCATACTCGAAATACCGTCCAGGAGTAATGAAAGATGAGTATACTTGTTGATTGAATTCTTGAATCGAGGACTTATCCTGTAGCAGGGATATTATCGCTTATAAGTCTCGTTTATCTGCATAATGCAGTGTGAGATATTTAGAATAGCCAAATATTTTAGAGATCCTTTAATAGAGTCGTGTATTGTAAGGATTCCGTCATGGAGAATCCGAGAGTTTAATAACAATTTTGTATATAATAGCAAAAACTGTTGTTACTATTTCTTTAATTCACTAAAAAACTATTTCATACATTTAGATATTCACTTAAGTTCCAATGAAACACTTATTTCGTAGGAGTTTGAGATAATTAACCAATTCCTTCAACCCCTAACTCACATTTGGTTCTGCGAAAATTTAAATAACCAGCCACCCGATCAGAGATTAAACTTACCTGCGACCCTGGATCGCAGGGGAGAAAACCATCTGCATATGTTCGCAGTAGCAAGCAACACCGTGCGATCTCCTCGAGTAACTCATGTTACTACTGGGTTGGCTAGTTATGAAATCGGTTAGGACAGCTTCGCACCAACTGAAGTATTCTTGAATTGCAGATTCGATTGCAGTTTGACCACTTAATGACAAAATAACGTATGTTGCTTCCGACTGTCGGCATCCACCTTGGAGTTGTGCCCAGCTTTAAGGCAGTTAAAGCACAAACCATAATTCTGAGAGCTGGTCAGCTTTCATATTGATAATGGATTGTCTATGCCTCACCCTGTGAGGCCTTTGACAATAGCAGCACTGTGGCCCATCAGCTGCTACCAAACAGGATTTCACATTTGTATTTCGAGATTTTTAAAATTTCAGTAGAGATACTATAAGTCATATTTTAAAAGAATTCGAGCAGTTGCTTTATAGTCGAAATTTTGTTGGAATCCGAACCCATGCACCATTCTCGTTTTGTGCTTTGATACAATCATGGAACCGCAATGGAGTCATATTGTTCCAGTGGAAGCTTCATAAACTTCAAAGCGCGAAGCAATTCTTGCACCGTATCAATAACTGTAAGTAGAGACTTTACAGTTTCGTCCACTGCCGCCTTTAAGTTAAAAAATCTAGATAGTTTTGACTCCGGCAGTAGCCTGGAGTTGTCGAAGCGATTTATTTACGCTGTCCACACGTCTTCATAACCACCCGCATATACAATTGCGAAATAACAATAATGTCGGACAGTCGTGCCACTATACTGGCACTAGATTCCTATATCATAAATCCAAGCTTGTGTGGGAATGTCTACAGAAGCTTCAGGAGCTAACCAGGAGTAACAGGGTGAAAATCTGGTGATACCTGGCCATACAGGGATAGAAGGCAACTCTTTCGTTAGGAAATTAGCATCAGAACATTTCTGAACCATTCTGCGCTATAGGATATCATGTCCTTAGGGAAGTATTCAGGGAACTAGAAAGAAGGAACAGGGCAGGTACATGGTACAACGCTTATGGTATAAAGCAGGCCAAGAAACTCTTTGGCCAACACAACCGGAAGAGGAAGAGTTTGAGGCATGTGTCAGAATGAGCAAGAACAACCTCTGTAACCAAACAGGCTTTCTAACAGGGCACGGTAAACTCAGGGAGCACCTAAGTAAGCTAGGAGTGTTAGAAGAAAACTTCTGCAGATTCTGCGGATAATCTAACGTAATTCATGGAAATATACAGAGACAATGACATCTGACAATGGGAACACTCTAGAGAGTGTTCCACCTTCGCGCAACAGGAATCAATAACCCTAAATACAACTCTGAAAAGAACTGAACTCCTAAGAAAGTTAAGGTATGAAAAGGGGCCACAATAGATCTAAATACCGCCAGGCACTATTTCCCCAACAATAATAATACCATCCTCATATAATTCACCGACACATTCTTTGCGCAAACTGCTTGACGAAGCTTGCTAAGCTTTTATGCCTCTAGGAAATTGGCATTGTGCACCAGTATTCCAAACATATGCTTGGAATGACCGGGTCTTATCGTATGTCGCTGTAATTTTACTTTTCATCTTTTGACAAATAGGTGTTCGCCAATAGATGATATGGCCGCATGTGTGGGGTCGTAGTGTGATGCCAAATCTCGATCAATTTTCTCCTGACCACATCAGGAATTTTATCGAGATCAGTGAGATTTGCTCGTTCGTCTTGATTAATCGTCTGCTCAATTCTGTGAATTGATCTCAATTGAGATTGATAATCTCTTGAATAATCCTTCTTCCTTCAATTTACAGCGTTTGCTTGACAATTGAAGCAAATAATGTTGGTGAGGCCCGATTATTACGTAAGGCGATTATTACTGGGAGACGAACAAGACTATTGGAATTGGACGTTTCCAGAATTATTTCTTCATTAAATCTTTTTTTCAGTATTTAATCTTATTCTATGTGTTGCTGACGATTCTTGCGCCCCTTTTTTCCAATAGGCTACCTAGGGAGCCTTAGTACACTGATGTCATTCACTACGTGCACTAAGTAACTTTATTATTCTTCCGCTACAGTTTGAGTCTAAAGTTCTGCTCCAATTAATTGTTTTCCTTATGAATCCTTATTAAAAACTGACTTCACAATCTGTTTAGTCTTAACACTAAACCTACGCTAACTTATTCTGACCTAATTATCCAGTTTTATTACTCGAAGCAGTGGAGGTAACCAAGTGTAATGTGTTGATATACATTCATTAAACAGATGCGTTTGCAGTTTTTTGTGTTGGAAAATTAACTGAAGCGACTGGAGGTGCTGCTGATATGAAAACACGTTAACTTAAACAAGGATGTAGTCGTACAGTGTACGTAGTTAGTACATACAGTAGAGCGTTGATTAACTGAAACGTCATTTATCCAAACGCAACATTGGACATAGAATTCCAATCAGCCGTAAAGTCCATTATCCGAATTAAACTAAAACCCTAAAGAAAAAAGAAAACAAAAACTAAAGAAGTGTTCTTGAGTTAACGGTCCACGTGAACATTTTTAATTCTATATGAACTATATATATCAGTTAAGAAAGTTGAGATGAGATGTTGTCAACAAGATTAGGAACCGAATCGTTTTATCAATCGAAACACAAAGCGAAGCACTCTCTTACAGTGCTCTTTGACTCTTCCCTGCGTCACTTCACGTTTTCGTTGGGTGGGAAAGTTTAACTAAAATTAAAAATGTTTGGTACGTGGATAAACAGATAATTGTGACATATTTATGCGTCAAATCAGATATCGTAACCACCACGTAGCCGAGGTACCAATGCATTGTGAAAGGAACATAATGGACTGAAAAAGGTGAAAGTTTATCTATGTTGGCGAATATGTTTTGATTTTGGAAAAACTGGACTGTCTGAAATTGAAAGTAAAAATGACTGGACATTTAAGGACCGACTACATACGTGGCTCTTATTCGATTCGCTTAACTGTTGGAGTATCCGAATTTGTTGATCTAATTCGATTGTCTGAATGTGTATGTAAATTTGTCTATGCCATCCTATGTACATGGACATGTTCACTCCATTCGAACTGAATAGGTACAACATTTTTCAGATGTATATGGTCCAGTATTTGTTTGTGTTTTTTTTTTTTTTTTTTAATGTAATTTTGTTTTATTATATTGAGTGTAACTTACATGCTAGACAAAATAACTTAAAACTAGCTTAACTAACTCAAGAATTCACAATTGTTCTTAATACTAACCTACTGACCCTATTCGGGTACTCTAAGCTAATCTAATCTATATTATACATGTGCCTTTCGGCTTAATCTACGTGCTTTTTTTTAAAGTCTTTGACGACAAACTGTTATTAAATTTTTTTTTTTTTATTTTTGTACCAAGAAAACTGTTTAAAAACTTGGCTAAACTTAACTTAACTACTTAACCTACCTTATCCTAACTTACCCTAACATAAAACTTAAGACTATCTTAACTATGTCCGTAACAGTACGGACGCGTGCACCAGGGCGTATATGTTATGTATATGCTTAACATATATAGTTTATACGCCGTGGAGCACCTTTTTTTTTTGGGTTTTTATTTTACATTCTTTTTTTTTTTTTTTTTTTTTTTTTTTTGATTTTTTTGTTTTATATATATATATATTTTTTTTTTTTTTTTCCTTAATAACTACCTTAAAACCTATGTAAGCTGGCCACCATGGTCAACTACCGGGTCATTTAGAAAAGCCAGCGGCGGCGGAGACTGGTTTTGGTGTAACCACCAGTAAAATTGCCGTTCTTTGGCAGACTCTCTCCTGTCTCGAGCAGAGATCGCTCTACTGAACCGGAGGAGATCCTCGTGACCTCGAGCGACATCCCGTTCATATTGAAGTCGCCTATCCACTGTTCGGCGTACGACATGGAAGATTACAGGACATCCGTGTGGATCCTGTATTAGGCCAATTGTGTCGAGGTAGAGGAACGCCTCGGGAGGAATAAAGCCGGTAAGGCGCACTCTCTCATGATACATTACGTTGGGGTAGTAAGCCCCAAAGATCAGACTGTTGGAAGAAGTCATAGCTCGTGCAATATGCCTTCTATTCAGCTTAATAATAAAATTATCAATCCTGTTCAAGTTTGCCTCGTTGTACAGGACCTCGTTGGGATAGTACTTCTTGTACTCAGACTCGGGTGTACGATACAACCGGAGACATGTCCGAAGACACTGTCTCTCGAACAACCTCATCTTTTCCATCTGGGAAGGACTCACGTTGAACCACAATGGACAACCGTACGCCATAATTGGCCGGATGAGGGCCATGTAGCAGATTACCTTCACTCTGGAATCATGTTGGCTGCTGTAAAACAACCCCCTTGCCATAGCAAAGGCCTTTTTAGCTTTCGTCAGAGCAATATCTATATGTTTGTCAAAATACAGATATTGATCCAACCAAATACCAAGATATCTGACTACACTTTTCACATCTAACAGTCGTCCCCGTGGGTCCAAAATGCCGAACTTACGCCAGTTTGTGCGCGTATCCCATGATGCCAAGTACAACGGGGTTCTGAAAAGGATAGTTTCACACTTCAGGAAGTTGATAACCAACTTCCATTCGTCGCAAAATCGCTGAATTTGTTCGAAGTCACGTTGCAACAAGATATTTATTACTTCGACCTTCGGACCTGATCTGTACGCCACTAAATCGTCGGCGTACGCAATTAAGTGCGGCATTGAACCTATAAGATCAGCAGTGAATATTGAAAACAAGATCGGCGAACCAACCGCTCCCTGTTGCAGACCGTTTTTGATGTCAAAGACCATGAAAGAAGTTACATCGCCACTTTTCACGACGAACTTTCTACCTGTTATCATGTCATAGATCATGTATAGCAATGGTTTACTTATGCCTAGCCTGACCAGCTTGAGGAAGAGGCCCTCCAACCAAACGGTGTCGAACGCTTTCTCCAAGTCAATCAGGCAAGCACCCGTGCATTGTTTTTTGTCTTTATTCCATTGGATGTCGGACACCAGTTTAGACGCGGCATGTATGGTTTCATGCCCCGCTCTGAATCCGAATTGGTTGTCCGGTATGATATTATTTTCCTCAACCCATTGTTTCAGAACTCGAATGACAATCTTTTCAAAAACCTTGCTTATGCAAGGAAGAAGACTGATCGATCGAAGGTTCGTCGGGATTGATCTGTCTTTGTCCCGTTTAGGGATTGGTTGCACCACAGCTGTTTTCCAATGTTTTGGGTAATATACATTATTCAGCGCATTGTTAAACAATGTTGTGAAAATCTGCACAGCTTCGGGGGGAAGATGGCGAAGCACAATATTAGGTATACCATCGATTCCCACTGACTTTTTCTTCTTCAGCGAGTTAAAGATACCCTGGAGATCTTCTTGAGAAATCAAGATGTGATTTCCATCATTGACGACGGCACTATGTGCCAAATTATCGTCATTGAACCATGTGAAACCTGGGTTCTCAGATCGCCATTGTCTTATCTCATTACGAAGATTGTTGTGGTTCAGCAGGGCTTCGTTCTCCAGTTCGCGATTCGGCCTACGAACCTCGTTAACCGTATACACTCGCTGGAACACAGCACCGATTGCTTTCACCTTCTCCTGAGGATCTTCAACCACGAAGAAGTCATTGTCTAGCACTGCCCCATCTGGATCTATGCCAACTGAAGTCAGTAACTGTTCGTTATTTGTCGTCCTAGGGAGTCTAACGGCCTGAATGTCGTTTTGATCTTTCCTCCGAAATATTTTGTTTACTTGAGGGAACATACCCGGGTTGTTAGAACGTACAGCCCGGATTTTATTGCCCCAGTGCAAGCTTATAGCCAAGCTATAATTGATACGTATTAATTGTTGGAGGTTCTTGATCTCCGACTTCAGTGCCCTGACTTCCGGGTTTTGTGGGTCTGTAAACCGCCTGTACAAGAGTTTGAGTCTCGACAGCAGCCTACTTTTGTGCGCGTGAAGTGCATCGATGGTAGCATTTCGATAAACATCGCTGTCATCGATTTGTACTATCTTCGGAATGATCTTGTCCATGGTATGTTTGATTATGTCATCCATTTGTCTGAGGTACCTGTCAACCTCCTCGTTTGTCAGGTTTCTGTTCGTCGGAGGATTGATCCCACTCGAACGTAGTTCTGTGACTAAAGTCCTGGAGAAGCGTGGCCAGCGGGCCTTATTATAATTATAAAGGTGCCTCTGGACATATTCCCCAAGTTCTTCCACCTCGTTCGGGAGCTGAATAGCCGCGAAGAGTCCGCAGTGATCACTTTCGTACTCAATCGTAGCTAAGCAGTTCCGTGTGCGTCTTTCCACGTCTCGTATCGTTAGTCTTTTGTCGATTAGCAATAGATCCAGATAGGACCCGCTTCTGGGATACGATGGCCTATCGGTTGCAAGCAAATCTAGCTTGAACTCAATATTGTGCTCTGCCAGCCAGTTATACAGTGGGGTTCCCCTGTCATTATGCACTCTATTGCCCCATTCTCTATGTTTGGCGTTCAAATCCCCGGCAATGATGTAATAGTTTTCCTCCGAGCTTAGTCGAAGGCTACTGAATAGAGTGTCGAGTTCTGAAATAAAGTTTCGATTGAGGGCACTATTGTCAGCTGCATAGATCGCGATCACATATAACCGCTTTCCACCCTGTAGCGGAATGCGTGCAATACACGTTTCTAGCACTTGAAATCTTCGCACTTCACTGCTATACAAGACCTTATGACACAGGCCTTTTTTTATTAGGAGAGCAACCCCGCCCCTTGCAAGGATTGGGGCCGGTCTCTTCGAATTATGTGGTAATTCTTGTACCAGAGTTTGCGCGTTTGGTTCAGTTTAGTTTCGCTGACCATCAACACGTCTGGATTGTGGATTTGCAGAAGGTTACCGAGCGTTAGTTTTCGTTCAGTCCTAATCAGTGAATTCACATTCACTGCTAGGATCTTAAGGTTGCTGGCTGCGTGCGCAGCCATTAGGAAGTTGTGGCGTTAGGCACGGCAAACAACGTCGAGTAGATGAGGTCTACCCGCGCTGCTTGCTCCTGGAACTGCTTTTGGAGCTGAGTGATCTGCCCCTGGATAGAGAGCAAGACCGCCTTCAGATCCATTTCCGCTTCGGGTTGCCTGGTCACTGGGACCGCAGCCACCTTCGGCACTGTCTGTTGTACCGGTCGCCTACCTGATGCCATTTGGGCATAGGAGACTGCCGGAGTAACAGTGGTAGATGGAGCACGAGGCGCTTCTACCATTTTTGTTTTCTTTTTAGCCTCTATTATTTTTCTGAGTTCTTGCACTCTAGGGCATCCCCGATAGTTTGCCGGGTGTCCATTGGTCTTACAGATTACGCACATTAGCTTACTCCTGTCTTCGACCTTTTCCGTCCCTAAGGGACATTCCCCTTGGATGTGGGTTTTAGCGCATTTGACGCAGCGAGACTGCATGTTGCAGTTCGCCGCGGCATGCCCAAACCTCTGACAACGAGCACATTGGAGTATGCGCTTGGTCTTTTTTAATGTTTCCCATGTAACAGAAATAGAACCTAGGCGATTAATGCGCTTAAGGCTGTCTTTTTTGCTGTCTGGGCTGACCTGGACAAGGAAGAACGGAAGTTTCCTATTCTCCCTTCTCGTTACCGCAGTGTTGAAGGGCTTAACCCCAACGAACGTGACATCGTCGTTCTGCGCCTGGCGCAGCTCAACGAGGATATCTTCAGGATCAGTAGCTGGATCCACGCCCTTAAGGAGCATGGTCTGCACTTTTTCTTCTTTGGGAGTATACGAAAAAAACTCGGCCCCCGCCGCCGTTAATTCTTGTTTTACAGCGCGGTAGTCTGCCACTGATAAGCAGTGGACAGATAGCCTTAAGGGCCCTTTATATTTAATAAAAAAGGAGTTTTCAGTGGCCAACTTACATAGTATATCAACATCCTTAGTCTCCATTCCGAAAACGTTTATTGGCGGGCATCTCTCTGCTTTCGGTGTTCTTGTTTGCTGGTGTTGCTGTTGTTGTTTCTGATGCTGTTGGTTCTTCTGCTGCTGTTGTGTATGCGGCCGTTGTTGTAGTTGCTGCTGCTGCTGTTTTTGGTGTTTGGCAGCTAACTTACGCTGTCCCTTTGGCAGTTGTTGAAGTTGTTGCTGCAGTTTTGGCTGTTGTTGTTGTTGTTGCTGCTGCTGTTGCTGTGCAGCTTCTTTGGCCGCTCTCCTGGCTTGTAATTTTGTTTGGATTGCATGTATATGTGCATCCAGCTCCTCTCTCTTTCTTTGGATTTTGCGAAGTTGCTCTCTGTCCTCCTCCTCTTCGTCTTCCGACTCGGATGACACTAGGGAACTAAAGGGGTTGCCTTTACCTCCGTAGGAGAATCTCCCTTCGCCCTCTGCCGACTCGTATAGGACGTCGTCTACTGATTGTTGTTGTTTTGTTGTTGCTGCTACTTCTGTGTTGGCTGCTGCTATTGTTGTTGCTGCTATTGTAATTGCAGTTGCAGCTGCTGCTCTTGTGTTCGGCTTTCCCGCAACGTACATGTCGCCTGAGGTCACCTCAGTGACAGTAGTTCGGCGTTTCACCGTGGTTGTCTGTGGTAACAGCTTCTTCTTCCTCTTCTTCCTCTCTTCGGCTTGGCTTGGTACACCAGCTTGGTGGCCTGATGCGCCCGCTACCGGTTCACTGTTTCTACCCGTTTTTGGGAGCGCGGGTTGCTCCTCTGCGTCCATCACGCCACTCACACAATGTGTCTTTGTTGTTTATTCTTAAAAAAAGAATGAAAATTTTTTGGATTTCCGTGGGTATTGAACCCGACTCGTCCGTATCACGAGCGATGACGCTACCCACTGAGCTATCGACACTATACAACTTGCCGTGTTATTTTGTGCACTTGAAAAGTAATACTCCGAACTGAAGCCGATCACGTCTGCACTGTGTGGAGGTCTATGAACGACTGTATTTGTTTGTGTGCCTCGCAAGCAATGCATATCAAAAATAGCAGTTTTTACTTGCGTCAACTGAATAGGTACATGTTGAATATATTATTTTTTTGTGAGTGCTTTTGATACGTTTAATGCATAGTTATTTAAATTTGAATAAGAACCAATCTCAGAATCCATCTTAGCTAAAATTCGACCAAAATTGTTGGAAAAGAAATCTCTTGGCTCGTTTTCACAGTGCGAGCTTAGGAGTCGATACATGGATAAACTCAGAATCAATAAATTGGACGTTTAAAGATAAATTCCAATTAAGAAGTAGTTTCACTTAAGCCACCGATTGCCACGGCTTAAGTGTCAATCCAGATAGTATATAATTGTCATTCGCGTATTAAAATAATATTGACCCCAAATAAGTAACCAAATCTTCAGTCTGACAATGCTGCTGAAGACAACAGGAGGCATGCAAATTTTTAGATACACACATATTATAAAATTTCTTCAGCAATTTTTATATATTCATTAGAACGGAAAATTGTTTTTAAAATTAAGGTTACAACTACACTTACAAACTGGCTCAACAATAGGGGCCCAACTTATATACTTTGTTTAATTTAATGGTTATTATTATTGTCGGTTTGTTTATTTTTCATGTCCTACAATGGCTGGTGCTTACATCGGGTTGTTCAAGTCTGTGTGTTAATGGTGGTCCTTTTGGGATGGGGTGGTTGTGTGGTAGCCGATTTAGCATCTATGTTGATTGCCGACGTCGTTGGAAAGTTCTGCTTGTTTAGCAGATTTAACAGGTTGAGGTAGCATTGTCCGGTGATTGTGTTTCTCAGGTTCCTGATTTCCTCATTAGGATGGTTGTAGATTTCTAGTAGATGCTTTCTGAACAGTGTCTCCATATACATATCCGCTGTATTTTTCTTTCGAAAATTGCGAGCTTCGTCATACTGGTCTTAGAGTCGGTGTGCCATATTGGCTTCCCTTCCCAGTACATTAAGATCGGCAGTATAAGCTGCTTGAATAGCAGCAGTTTTGTCCTCTGGCTTAATCCATTTTCTTGCGTATCAAGGGATAGATGCTATGGAAGCCTGCCGTTAGGGAGCACTACCTTTATGCTTCGATATTTGGCTGCTGATCTGCATCCACCTCTGGATGGTCTCCTTAAACACATAAGCACCGATTTCCCGGCATTGATACGAATACCCCATTTGGTGTAGTAGTCAAATTTGTTCGCTGTTTGGATCTCTCTACCCTTCGCGCGGCTATTTGTGGTGACGTCGAGTTGGCATGAAACAACGAGTCATCTGCAAATAGACAGCAGTTCACTGTGTAAATTGGATGTGGTTGATCTGCCGTCTAGATGTTGAAAAGCCACGATCCCAGCTTGGATCCCTGTGCAACTCCCGCCTTGGTGCTCCGCTCTGTTGACTTGCTGCCTTCAACTGAGACGTAGAATTGTCTGGAATGCAGAAAGCAATAAATTATTCCGATGAGGTTGGAGGAGAATCCCATCTTGCTCAGCTTGTAGATGAGTCCCTCAATCCAGTCCGTATCGAAAGCCTTTTCTACGCCCAGGAAGCAGGCGACGGTGACCTCGTTATTGTTCAGCGCAGCTACAACATCGTGGTGGAACTTCATTAGAGAATGTGGCGTTGAATGTTATCCCCGAAATCCGTACTGAATATCGAGAATGATTTTCCGAATTTATTTTCCACGTGCTAGGAAAATAGAAATTGTTGATAGAATTGCTCATGATGATTGTGAGAAGTATCATCACCGTTTGAGGCATTCGCTTCAAACGATTTAATCGTTGGGCTAGGTTGAATAATTTCCGCAATTTACAATAACATAAGAATGTAAGAGGACAGAACAATCGAATTCTGTGAGGTGAACAAGGCAATTAAATGCAAACAAATTTATGAACTATGAGTGACATTCTGCCCGGTTTGAAGTATCGACAGCAATAAAATACTTTAATTCATCAAAAATTCAATTGGAATGACTTAGCTAAGCTAAGTATCGATTGGTAATGGTGCCAGTCAATGAATAGCTCCACGAAGAATTCAAATCAACCATTGCTGAGGAATAGTGTTGTCGTCAGATATAAGCGTTAGCGTACCAATTCGGTGGACGTTTTCCTCTTTGCTCTTCGTTGGAGTTCCAACAGATTTGGTTTAATCCCCCCATCTTTTCGTAAAGGACAACTTTTCATCCAACATCATTTGTTCAGCAATCGAGATTTGTGGAGTACTAATCAGAAAATGTCCTGTTGTCATGACTGGCTTATCACTAGGGTCATTCGATAATGCCAAGAATGGACGAGAATTTAGAATTAATTCGATGTCAGCAGCATTTGTAGAAAGCTCCTCAAATGTTAAGCTGGTTCCCCTACGTTCGAAGCAAATGTGATTTCAGACTTTACCACTGCCTTAATCCCCCGAAATGCGGTGCTCGCGGAGTAATATAGAGAAATTGGATGGATTCGGCAATCTCTTTCTGATTTTGTTGTTTGAAGAAATTGTCCTTGAATGCTTTCCACTCATTTCGCGCGCAAACGTAATTCATTGGGTTCATAGTTCACAGTTCTCGACATAGTCCACGCCGTGCACAAAATTGTCTCAAAGCCGGAACAGAACCTTTGCTTGCACCTCCAGATGGACCGCTTTGACAACGAAACAATCAAATCGGGCCACATAGGTCTTCGAGAGACATTGTCTACGAAGCTTATCTATGACGAAAAATGTTCCACAGAAGTCGACGCCAGCTTTA
The DNA here is from genome assembly GCA_905231855.2 of Eristalis tenax. Lineage (NCBI taxonomy): Eukaryota > Metazoa > Arthropoda > Insecta > Diptera > Syrphidae > Eristalis > Eristalis tenax. The sequence continues at coordinate 101,102,847 of HG993124.1, read as the reverse complement.
GCGAAGGGTGTCGCTGGTCGTACACGGTCTGCGGGCAAATTCCCCATATTTTGCGTCAATAACTTGGGCCGTTACTTGAAACAATGCAAGCTAGTCGACTGACGTCAATCATCCAGAATCGTTGCCGTATAATGCCAACCAATGCCTGAGGTCCGGCATGGTAATTATTTCTATGAAAATAAAGAATAAGATTATACATAAAAGGGTGAGATTTTGGAAAGAGGATAGGACATTTTGCGGAATAAGGGATGTCTGCATTCTGTAAGCGCCCACCAATTCTGAGGAGTTTTAAAAGGGATTTAAATTGTTGTCGAAACTCTTTGAGTTAATCATATTTCCCCTTTGTATCAACTTGATTTTCTCTTTAAAATGTTTACGTGGCACATCCAGCCACTTGTGGATATCAAATGCATCCTACATATTTTGCGCATTAGAGCATCGTCTATTTCTCTCACCGTGAGTGATACAATATGCATTTTGGTTTTTTATCTCGAAATATGTTGCAGCTTGGGCCTTCTTCAACTCTAATCATTCTCGCACGCTTCAGTCCGTTTATGCATTTTATTTGACACATTTTCTGACAGTTTCTGTACCGTAGATAGTACTCCGAGAATTCAGATGATAAGTTGGTCGTGAGGAGGACTGTTTACCCTTTCGTCGTCCAGGAGTTTCCACGGAAAAGACTTTTTGCTTCGGCCAACGACTCTCCAAGTACAAACAATCTGGTACCATACGCTTTTTTGCTCCCCTGGTTATAATATCGGCATGATTCCTTTTGTTACTCACATGCCTCCAACAACCGCTGTCAGCTCGGATTGAATTTTGAAAACTCAATTTGCGATAAACACGTCCCAGGTAGAGGGAAGTTCCGACAGCCAACACATAACGATCTCTGAGTCTGTTCACATAATGATCCGGTCGATTAAAAGATGCGATAAACTTAGCAAGATCGTACCAGCGTTACTAACATTTAAGCAGCACAGAATTCCAGTGTGGACAATCTTTGCGTTTTAATGGGAGCTAACCCCGACTTCGCTGCCAATAGAGTGCATGTTATCTCTTGCTTTCCATCCATTGATCGAATATATACGCAACAGCCATAAGCCTTCAACGATGCGTCTGCGAATCCGTGGACTTGCAGGGTTTGATAGTTTGTTGCTAATACAAACTGTGGAACCCGGATATTACTGAGTTCTTTCAGATGACTTCCAACCCTCATATATTCTGGATCATCCCATTCTCTCCTGTGAACCCAACAATTCTGTAATATGACCTTTCTTTTGACGATCACGAGATTGATTAGACCTAAAGGTTCAGAAGAGTGTAATGCGGAGAAAGAGACGGGTTCCATTTGATTCCAAGCGTTTTTATTACAGCACTATCCTCGTGATATATTCGTGCAATTTCCTCCGAAGAGTCTTCTCCACTAATCAAATCGTCCATATGAAAGTCTTCTCCTCACTGGATAAGTATTCCTGTATTTTCGTCCCTGGTATTTTCGGTCTTCCTTATCAACTAGTATCTCTCGATACATCTTAGAAATATCTACTGTTAAAGCGAAGCGAACACAACGAAAGCGCATTATAAGGGTAAATAGTGACACCAATTTTCTTCAGGGCTAAGAGAGCTTATTTTGCTATCTAAATTTTCCAGCTTTCAAAACTGCTTAACAATTTCATTGAGACGAATATCATCCTCCAAATTGTCTTGCTTTCCAATACCACTGATTCGTACACAAAGGTGAAGTCGATGGTATTCGAAGATGCTGAAGTAAACATACGCTGCATTTTTGTTTTTTACAGCGCCTCACTAAGTGTCCCTTCTCTAAGCACTTGATGCATAACATTAACCTTTTTGTTTCATGGAACAGAATGCGTATTGTACCTGGTATGTAGCCAATGTAGTTGGTAGCATACGTCTGCATTGAGAGCTCGGTTCTCTTGATGCGAATTTATCGGAGTTCCTTTTTCAGCAGCATTGTTTTTGGATTATTTTGCCCCTAAATTCTTACACCGACGGTCCAAATTATAGTGAAATCTTCCCAAGACGGAAGCTTGGAATCTTGACACTTCACTTGGGTTTCTGCTTTATGTAGAGCTAAGGGAATCAAAATTACATAATATATAAGGCGCTTTGTATGTAAGTATGTTACACCTATACCGAATGTGCACGAGAAATAACCCTTGGAAATTATCGGGTCCGTTGGCCGAGTGGTTTAGTGCATTGCTCCCTGCTCACTCCTTCTGCAGGTGCTCTGCTCAAATCTGGCTGGAGCCATCCTTTGTTTTTGTCGTTTGTGTATGCAATACTTAATTTCTTTTTATGAATATCCATCACTCCACAGATAATAGAGTTTCGTACATACGAGTAGATATCGCACGCGGAGCAAAACGACAATAAAATTCTCAAACAAAGGGTTGCTGCATCAATCCGGTACTAAACCATTTCAAGTTGTGTAGTCATGGTTAACGAACATCCTCCAGTGTGTTGTAATTTCGATGTGCCAACATTTTTTTGCTTTCAAGGTTTCAGCAGATCCTGTGTCCGAACCTGTCCTTCTGCTTCCCGAAGTATTCTACTTGGAAGAAATATTTTGTCTACGAAACAAAATATACGGTGTCGCAAGAGTGTGAAAAATAGATCAGCTTTTGAGTGAGCTTTCGTTATTTTCCCGTGTTCATCAGAGATCACATCAGCTTTCTAGAGAGCTTCCGCACTTTTCCTTTCATGTCTATTATGCACAAATCTTTATTGGAAATCTGGCTATTCTGAACAATATTACAAAGGCTTTGGAAAAAGTCTTCGTATTGATTGATAGGCATTCGAATTGTAAATTTCTTTAAATTATCGCCTATAATTTGTCAGCGAAAATCAAATGAACGGCGACAAACTGTGGCAGTTGACTGTGATTTTACCACATAAAGGTGGCCTTTGACAGCTACGCATAGGCACTAGTAAACCTGAAAGAGAAGGGCGACAACAGAACACTGTCTTCTGCGAATGATTACAGTGAGATTTACAGTAGCACGAAGCTCAAGAATCATGATTAATATGCACGGAAAAATATGACTAGAAGCAATATCCAACGTATTTCCTGGGTCGCAGTGATATCTGTCTTATACTGCGTGAGGATCTTTTCAAGTTTATGAGCTTCCTTCCGTCCGTAAATCCGTAATTCCGTACAACCACAAGGGAATCGCTGCATACTTTAGTTTACCTCACTGGGGGTAGAAGGCTGTATGTCAACTTGATCTATGCATCGACAGGGATCTTTGCTGGCATCTGGAGACTTTGGGGATATTTTGTTAAAGGTTTGGCAATTTTTGCATAATTTCTCATATATTCTGGGTAGTAACCGATCATTCCTAAAAAACTTCTAAGTTGTCGTAAAGTCGTAGTATCGGAATATTTTTTGATCGTCACCATTTGATCTGGGTTGGTTTTGATGATGTTGTTTCCTACAACAATAGGAAATTGCTTTTTTTTTCGGAACCACATAGTCACACCAATACCAAATGTGAACGGAATAAATTTTCAGAGATATCAGGTCCTTTGGTTGGAGCGTTACTGACGCTTTTTGCAAGTTCTATGGCAGATGTTTTTTTTTTTTTCTTATAGGCAGTACCATTTTTTGTTTTTTTTTTTTAATGAAATGAAACCCGTATTTTGTCGCCTGTAACAATTTGATCCATAACACCGTCCGTGTTCTCACTACACATCTCCAGAAGCTCTCAGCATTCGTGGCACCCATCTTGTACTGACCTTTGAAAAGTTAAGATGGTCATGAAGAATGGTGTGAATGGTACCAATTGAAAGCTTGGTGATCTTTGCCATCATTTTCACCTTTATTCGGGCATCCTCAAGAACAAGTTTTTCGACTTCTTTGATGCTTTCTCCCGTACAAGCAGTAGCCGGGGCGCCGGAGCGCTGGTCGTCTTCAATGCTCTCTCTGCCTCTCTTGAACTCACTTGACCACTTTTGCACAGTTGATAATGAAGGTGCGGAACCCTGGTAAACAGCCACCATCTCTTCATGAATAGTTTTTTGACTTTTTCCTTGCTTAGTGAGAAATTTAATTACAGCGCGATGCACAATTTTCACCATCATCGTCTCAGTTGCCATTATGATTCTGTCACATCACATTTATATGAAATTTTACATGAATGCACTAAAATAATAGTTTTACTTGATAAATAAGCCAATTTAAATATTCACCCCGATAAGGAGAATATATTGAACGACGTTCGTATTTCATATTCTGCTTCCCAAAGTATTTTGTATCGAATGAATGTAATGAAATACTTCCTAGAAACAAAACATACAAATGGCAGCTACGCATAACATTCAGCCTATTGATAGCATGGATTTTAAGTGTGTGTGTATAAAATTCCTCAACGAAAAGGACGTCGCTTTCGAAAGCTTCGGAACCTCCAACAATGAATTGGTATGCTCTTTAAACTTCAAACACTTGTTACCGAAACGACTCGCTAATCGCACCAAAGCTTTTTCTATAATTTGTTCCAATCATGTCAAATTCTTTAGTCCAATACAGATCCTGTAAGTGACAGTTTTCAATAGTTCAATTTTTGTAAACTATCGAGTGACTCATCTTTCGGGAGAAGATAGAAGTGTCGCCGCTGATTGCGTCCTTCCTTCCTGACAAACTTCCAACAAAATTACAACAGGCTGACAACTAATGATGTGTGGATGAGTATAAAATGTTTTTCTTTTGTCTACCGGTTCGAATATTCGACAAAACCTATTCTACTGCTTCTTCCGCAACAACAAAAGATTTCAGCAGCAGAAACAAAAGCACCAACATTCGTATATTCGAAGTCGCTGCTCGGTCTCAACAAGAGAGATTTTATCAAAGAGAGCGCTACTTCGCCGTTTACCGGGTTAATTCACAATGCTAACAATAAAATAAAAATGTAAGAGAATAAAATAATCGAATTCAACCTGTGAGGTGAACAAAATAATAAAAAAAAAAAATGCAAACAAATTCATAATCTATTCGTGAACACTGAAAAGTGGTAAGAAAACAATCAGCTGCGCTCGATGTAAAATTATTATGTAACCTGAGATGTTTCGCTCGTTTGTCGACCCAGGCGATCGCAGTTTTGTTTACCCTTATCGTGCATCATCGTTTGAGTCACCGAGAGTATGTTTACATTCGTTGCTGATGGAATTCGAGTTGGCCTACATGCAGCAGCATAAAACTCGATGCGATTTACTCATTGTTGTCTTCGGATACAATGACTCCACTGAGGGCGGCATTAATCGTTGTTGGGGTAGGCGGCGGATGGCTGATATTGACTGCGGCGATCAAGTTGTGGACGTGGTACAAACTATTGAGGTCGACGGGACTTTGGAATTGGCTGGAGTGAGGAGGATAGCGAACGAATGATGAATGCGAACGGGGAGTCTTCTTTTGGCAGCAGTGCAGTTCGGCGGTATCGACGATCCAGTTTTTATTATCGTCTATAGTTTTGTTTTTTTTTTTCCTTTCTTAGTGAATTTGTGAAATCATAATCTGTAATTTGTTTTTTTTTTTTTCATTTTAAATGGAATAAGATTTCCTACATATATCATAATGTTATTTGCCCGATCCACAAGAAAGATGACCCCTTCAACAGCGCCAACTACCGCGGGATAAGGCTCCAACTATAATGTTATTTGCCCGATCTACAAGATAGGCGACACCTTCAACTGCGCCAACTACAGAAGAATAAGCCTCTCTCTGAAACTATTCTTCAATAAATATATTTCCTATAGCGACTAAGGAAACCTTAGCATTTTCGACGACCTCAAATAAATGATCATTCCAACTAAGTGTTGTGTTGCTACACATGTCAAGGATGGAAATTTTTCTGGTTTCATCAACACTTACTTTCTGGTTCGCTTGAGTGACAGTAGACAGCATTGATGTTGAATTTGATGTGCTTATTATGCGCTGCTGTTCCAATTCTACGGCCCAAAAGCTGAGGGTGCTGCCACCAGCGAAGGAATGGATTAGGTTAGAAGTAGCGGGCAAGAGAAAATTTATAAAAATGAAATAGAGTGTCTGAGGCAGAACACAACGATCTTGCTTCCGCCAGCATTTTGCAAAGATTGGCTCCACTTTAAGGTGAGATAATCTGTCAGATTATCTTTGGACATGTTGTTGCGGAAACTGTACTGCTGGTCATTAAAAAGCTTCCGCGATTCAAGATATTTTATAACCTGACGATTTATCAGCGTTTCCATAACTTTTGAAAGAAAGGACGTAGGTGATATGGGTCTGAGAGAGGTGGGTGTCGAAGATTCACCTTTCAGGGACGGATTGGACAAATGCTGTTTTCTATATCATCGAGGCCTGAAGTGTAGGATAAAAAAGTTTCTCTTCCCTCCCCTTCCTTCTGGTGTTGTCTGGCTTGAATATCGAAGCCAATTAAAATTGTGTACATTGAAACCACCCGCAATGGCAATTTCAGTGCGAGGATACAGGGATACAATTCTTCAGATGGAATCGTTTGGCGCATCAAACGGCAATTAATTAAATTCCTGATTGCTGAGGCCGTATCGTGGTTGAAGTTGGTAATCTCCATCACTACGCACGTAGATGGCGAGACCGCGATGTAAAATGAAAAGCGGCACCAAAGTGGGGCACACTTTTTTGTGGGTGATGGGACATAGTAGTTGTCGTTTTGTTTTTCACTCGTCGGAGGAGGAGGGCGGTTTAAGGCCGAGGAAGTCTTCCATCGACCAAAATTTCACATTACTGCAGTTCATGCAAAATCCCAAGAAATCTAGATCGACCCTTGCAATCGCTATTGCTTTGAGTTCAAGAGGCAATTAAGTAGTAGAACCTTCATTCGAAGGGCAATTTGGGTCGCAATTTGAACAATGAACAGCTGAACATAAGTGAGATTGAAAATGTAGGAAAAAAATCCTATCCTACAAACAGTCAAAGTTTTAAAAAGATATTGATGTACAAAGAGAAATGGTTCGAAATGGTTCATTTGGATGGCTTAAGGTGTTTCGTATATATGGTAATAGTCTTTTTAAAGATCTTTATAATAAAACCAACATGACATTTAAAAGGTTATGTCAAGAAAAAAAGAAACCATTCTATGAAAATGAGGCTCTTTCACTTACATGTTGTAGGAACACAAAAGAATTTTGGGCGGCGATTAACAAATTCAATAGTAAAGTGCCACGAATAAGTGTTGAGTTAAATGCACACTCTTTAAGGAACCATTTTCAAAACTTACTTAATCCGATGAGCAGCTCGTTGCCGACTTACTATGCGGTACCTTTAAACCAAAACGAATTACCAGACACACCATTCTCCAGTGTTGAAGTTCATTCTGTCCTGAGTAATCTAAGTGATCATAAATCGTCAGGTCCTGTTGGGATTCCTATAGAACTATTTAAATATGCTACAGATAAACTCAAGGATAAATTGACATCAACATTTAATGAAATATTGAACGCAGGAATTATACCACCACTTGTTCATTCCTAGAACAAAAAGAAGAAATTATTTGCTTTTTTCGTGGATTTCAAGGCAGTTTTTGATACGGTCGATCTATTCTACAAACTTTACACCATCGGAATGAGTTTCAAATTGGGAAGAGTTCTTAAAATATGTATGAGGGTAACCGCGCAGCAATTTGGTGTGGGTCAGATGTTTCAGAGTGGTTTGAGACCAATATGGGAGTAAGACAAGGATGCCCTTTAAGCCCTCAACTGTTTTCCTTGTACGTCAATGACCTTTCTGCCAGGCGAACGGGCACAAAAAAAAAAGTACAAATACCTTGGAGTGACAATCACTAATAACCTTAACATGGATTTTCACTTGAAGGACAAACTTATTAAGGCGAAAAGTGCTATATGTGCTACCTGGAAAAGGTGTTTCTCACATAATGGTTGATGGTTGACACATGGTTGATCATAGTGTTAAATATAAAGTCTTCGTTGGTGTTGCAGAATCGGTATTGATGTACGCAGCTCAATCAAGAACGACGCCTAACTATATGGTATTAATAGAAACAGGAATATCGCCATTATTCGTCAAGACACTGAAGCTGCATATTGATTATATATTGAAAGTTCTTGAGATGCCTGATGAAAGACTGCCAAAAATTGTCGCTATGAAAACCATACAAAAAAGAAATCTTTGGTTTAGGAAACTGGAAGAGCTTGCAGGTTACTGTGCAATTCCATTTCACGAAGACTAACCTCAGGTTATTAAAAGTTATGCTCTACGAACTTATCTCCAAAGTAGACGAACAATATAGAAAAGATTGTATTAATATGGCTACATCCTCCGTACATCGATCAACATACAGTTGCCTCAACCATAATTTATGTGAACGAAATTATTTCAATAACAGTAACAGTCAATAACTCATATCTACCATTTTCAAGATAAGAGGAGAACTCGTTAATTTAAATTATATCCCACATCGTCCCGACTTGTCGATATACTGCAGTCTTTGCAACCTATCAGAGAGATGAGACACTGTGCATTTTATTGGTAGATGTCCAGTCCTCAAGGAATTGCGCAGATTTTATCTTTCTTTTTTGATTATTATATTAATATCAATCAGGCAGACGCGCAAAAGCCATGCTCGTACGATTTATGTAAGAAAAACAAAACCACAACTTGCAATGATGAATAGGTACAATAAATCTCTCTCTATCTCTATATCTCTATCTCATTCGAAGGGTCAAGCTAACATTATATAAGACCTTCTCCTTCATGGCTGTACACTTTGTCGTGTTGAAGGAGCTTAGTAAGGGCGCGGGGGCCGTTTAGTGTCACCCACATTGCACGGCCTTCAGAGAGGATTACCTAAGCTAAGAGCCAACCCCAAAACTCAGTGGTGGTGTAAGCGAAAAGCAAACCGCACCGAAGTTTTGAATGGTTGAGGGGCAAGGCCACCGATAACGAGCTCCTTCAGGTGCACTGGCCAGCACCTGTCGTAAGTGTTTGCTGTCGTCATAGTAGACGGCTATGATATGGCGGGTAAACGTTTCACAGGCTTAATCTTGGGACCTGCAATGAAACATTACAAACAATATTAACAACACTCAAACCAACACTACAACAGACGGTGACAATACCAACAAGAAACAAACAAACGAAGCAACATCGACAACATCGGAGAAAGAGATGCCCTACTTGATTACAGGAATACGAACATCGACCGGCTATCCGACTGACTACAGATCCGTGTACGGTCTTATAAATGCCTCGGCCTCCGAAGCCAGAAAGAAGAATGAACTCGCAATAGCTAAAATTAAAGCCGTCCAAAATCCAAAGTCCCAGCTATCACGTATTGCCAAAATACCCAAAAAAGCTGGACTGTCAGAGAATATGACACTTTTTGTTGGGCGGACGAGCTTCTGAAGGCTGAAGGCAAGTACCCCAAAATAGGAGAGCCCTCACCCAAAGAGAACGAAGTAACGGGGGGAGCTACCAGAAAGTTTAGATCACATTTCGGCAAAACTGGTCCGTCGGACACCCAAACGTCAAACCTGAAACATCAAACCCAGAGCAAGCGGTTGGGGCCCCAGGGCAAAACGTCCAAGAGACCCATGTCATAGGATGAGGCCCATAAAACTCCCAATAAGATGAGGAGCGCCGATACGACAAACCGAAAATTCAGTGAAGTTGTAAAGGGCAACCTCATCAATGGGATCTCTTACTTTAGTAACGACAAATGCAAAATTGGAAATCACTAATGACTCTATTAGCTGATAAAATATTGGCATATAATAGAGAAACCGTCTGTAACTCCATCGACCTGCACGGACTTATGCCGAATGTCATGACGCAACCAGAACTCAGTTGGGCTTTTAAGGGTGATCATTTCAGGAATGGTCTCGACATAGTAACCGGGGAGCAAGCAAAAAACTCCAATATGGGTAACAACTCCGAACCTCATGCTGAGACAATAGGCGGAGAGGGACGATGCGCTCCTTGCGGAGAATTACAGCGCCGAATCATCAGTTTGTGATATAGACGTCACTATCCAGCTGTCATGAGAGTGGTGCAGATTAATCTACACCGTGGATCAGAGATAACCACATCTTTGGACTGAGGGTTACAGGATAGTGCATTCTTAGAAACAATTTTCTAAAAGTCTTTCTTCTATCAGTTAGTGTACCAGACTTCGCGTGTCCGGAATTCACAACCGGGCGTCCTGAGGACCAGTTTCGGCGGAACCTATTCGCAAGGCAACAGCAGCATCTCAAAATGCTAATATAGGTGCCGACGCTTACCACACACGTACGGCCATCAACAATAGAGGTGAGAAACTATTTGACTACATAGTAGATTCTATTCTCTGTGTATGTAATATCGACAGGAAGTCCTAGAGGTCACACAAGTGATAATCAGCCTACAGTCATTACCGTAAATAAATGGATGGAATCAAAGGAAGTATCCTTCTCGGATCACAGGTACATTCAATTCCTTATCAACTTTAATACACCACCAGAACGCAGATTCAGAAACCCCAGGAAAGTTGATTGGTCAAGGTATAATAAGACTCTTCAACGAAAACTGAGCCAAAAAGTCAGCAAGGAGCCAAGCTCTACGCAGGAAATCGACAAACTGGTTCATGATCCCACGGTGTCATTGAACTTCTCTTTCGAGACCACCTGCCCCATGAGCCGACTAAAGAAAACAAGGAAACCAGCATGGTGGAATCTTGAAAACTATACAAATTTATTCTCAACCAGGCTCCACTCCTCTAAGTTTATTGTAGTTGATGTTATGCTCAAGAGATTAAGTGAGACTGGATGCAAACCCATAGCATATGGAGATGATTTTGGACTAGGTAAGTTTCCATTCCAGATAAAATCAACCTTGAAAAATTTAGATAAATGGATGGACACTTTCCATCACGATATAAACCCATCCAAGACTGAGCTGGTCCTGTTCACAAGGAGATATAAAAATCCAAGCATCACTCCAGCAAAGTTGAAAGGGAAGGTATAGTCGGACCCAAATGGGGAATCAGATGCAGAATAACACACCGGCAAAAGTAAGACATGTGTTGACTTACGAAGTATTACTGTGGTGGAAGGCACTAGAAACAGCAAAATCTCATCAGCATAAGCAGAACACAAAACTCGGCATGCATCTGAATTACAGGTGCACTTAGATTTACACCCACGGCGGCCCTCGAATTCATACTCAATCTCCTTCCCATGGACATCTACGGGAAGCTTACTGTCACGAATGCAGCATAAAGACTGAGGGAGTTTTAGCACTGGGGAAACGCCCAAATAACTCGAAGCTTCGTAAACCATCGGACTACATAACACTTTTTGAAGACTTCGTGATCAGGCACAAAACGATAATACCCTCTAGAATAGATTGGGATGAATTAAAGGTGTGCAACTCCACTGTCACGGAAATTTATACTGACGGCTGCATGCCGAAGGAAGGCACAGGATCTGGTATATACCTTGGCAACCATACCCTGTTTCGGGTTCCTGGGCACAAGGGAATACCGGGCAGCTAGAATGTAGGCGCTAAAATCGATGCTATTGAAAGATGATATAATATATAGTGGATGGGCGGAATTGGACACCTCGTTAACATCGGAAGCGATGTGGCCTACACTAGATCCCTCAAGAGTTAAAGTCCTTCGACTTCATTAGAAGCTGCAGGGGAAACCGTGCTTCATTACCTCGGAACTTGAAAGCCCATGTAGAGATAAAAAACACATGAGCAGCTATTTCCCCAACAGCCTGGATGACATAGCATAAACATAAATGACATCCTTAAATTTCTAAAAACCATCAACTGGTTATAAGTATTAAAAAGGTCTAAATGAGACGGGCGGTGATGGATGTACGATTGTACTGTCATTATTAATTATCAATGGATTAACAATCCGCAGATTTCGAAAATGTAAGTACTTATATCATATATTACAAAAAATACATTAACTTGGCTTAATTAAGAAAATCGCAATTGACAACATTTCTAAAGAAGAAGGCAGAAAGTTTCATCTCTATTTCATAGATGTTTATCTGGTACGCACCAACAAATTAAAGCAAGTAGTTCATCCTATTTAATATTCAATTTTGATAATGAACATCTCGTCTGTTTTTAAGAGTTCTTAAACCTTGTGTAGTGCTGCTGTAATAAAAAACATTCTTAATTTTCGCCCATAGTAAATGTGGCTCACACCGTAAAAACACCTTCGCCACAACCAATAATATTTACATATATGAAATAAAACGATTTCTATTGAATCACATAATAATAACGAATGTCTTCATTTTACAGAAATAGTGTTTACCTACGTAATGTCAACTTTGTTGGCCGTAGCGTTGTGGGTGTGTGCGTCGACTCATATGCAATTGAATTTCTGGGCTCAATTCCCGGTACGATAAAACGAACAAAATAAATTTACACGGCTCACCTCTTTCGATGCACTGAAAAGATCTAACTGTCTAGAAAAGGCCTTAGGTATAAACTGGTAAGAGAACTTGAACTTTACGTTAAACCTCCTGTTGACAAAAGAAGTACTCTGATTGAGAACGCTGAACAATAATCGGTACTCAAACGAACGATGACACCAAAAAAATAATACATATATAAATACTCTCTCTTTAAAACCTTGTGTCTTTTCTACTAACCATTTCCCCGGACAGTATAACTGCGGGTGGAGAGTTGACTGCTGGAGCAGTTAATGGAAGTCTCCACAATATGATCAGAGTGTTTAGATCGCAGACTAATGGCATTCATATCTGTCGCATCAACGCGCAAAGCTTAGAACCTAAGCTTCATGAATTTCGCAACACCTTTACAAATTCTCAATTTGATGTAATTTGTGTTTCAGAAACATGGTTCCTGTTTGACAATAGTGACAAATATTACTGTCTTCCTGGACATTCAGGAAGTGGTGTTGCGATCTTCATCCGCCAATCCTTGAAATGCAAGGTCCTTTATCAACTTAATCCAGAGTGTCGTATGGAAATACTTTTTGTGGAGATTATGTCTTTCGGTGAAAAGCTTCTTATTACTGCACTCAACGGAGATATTATTGAAATCTAAATTTTTGAAAAGTCAAAAGGTATATATTGTATGTTCTCCTCAATCAAAGTCCTATAGAGTGAGTACCTCTGCTAAGAATCTAGGCATTGTTTTTGAATCGCACTCTCTCCTGGGATACTCATATTAATACGGCAATTGCCAAGGTTTATGGCGGACTAGTTACTCTTTGGACTAAATTCTTACCCACGGAAATCAAATTGACGTTTGCTTAAACCCAACTTCTGCCAGTGTTGCACCCATGTGGTGCGAAATCTTTTGCAAACCTGACGAAAAGAGCATGAGAAAAATGATCGTGGTATACAATAACATTGGTAGATATGTATTTAACTTAAGAAAAAGAGACCACGTTTCACGTTTCTGAATAGAAATTGCCGGGTGCACTCTAACAAAACGGTTGAAAATGAAAACACTCTGCTGGTAGGAATACCATTTTATCATTTGTTTTTTTTATTTTATTTTATTTTTAGTTTCTTTTGTTTTTCCTCAGTTCTCCACCCACAGCATATTTGTACTCCGCTTATGTAAATCCTTCTAAAGCTTACATTCAATTCATAAAATTACATAATCTTCTTAACGTAACAAATATTATATATTATATATTATTTGAATAGTTGAGTAGCTAGTTTGAGTAGTTGGTTGCTGAGTAGCTCGGCCATGGCCCTCCATCAATTTACACACGATATCCCTTTTTAGCCGTTAAGTTTGTAGTAATTTGTTTTTAGTTCTGGAAAAAATGTTCTGTAGTACAAATGCGAATCGTTAAACTCTTAACAAAATGAGATGACCTTGATTGAACTAATATATAATATTAAGCATTATAATAAAGTACTATATTCATATGTAATCATTACACCAAATGTGATCGAAAACAAAACTAGAAAGTTATTTTTTATGTATTTAGAAAGACATTTTCACTAGCAAATATAAAAATACATGCCGTTGCATATATGGCCTTCATCAAATGCCGTTACTCAAACATATGTACATATGTTGCTCTCCTCTGTACACACTACTTTATCGACGCATTGATCACTGTTGTTGCTTAGATCGCACACATTCTATTTTAGTTGATTGCATCCAAATTAGAATTTTAAATTTAGTTTGTTTAATTAGTGTCTTTAACCATTTATGAATGTGTAGAGTAGAAGCAGTGTAGAATTAGTGTAGTGTTCAGGATGATTTAGATCCTGAATAGTAGAGTTGTTTTTCCTAAATTTTAGGTTAGGTTCAGTGTAATAAAGGGTTTAATTCTGAAATATAATATAAATATGATAATATAAATATTGAATAATAGTGTAGTTAGGCAGTATAGGATATCCAAGTGTTGTTAATTCAGTAACCTTGGTCCATGTCTAGCATGGACTTCCTCCCAACAGTGCCCTCTAATAAAATAGGTGCAACCCAGCACCTCTACATTATAGAGGATACAAGAGCATGTGAGCAAACCATCAACCTAGTCTGGCGGTGGCATTATCCTTGTACTGCAGTAAACCGTCAAACAGAACAAACCAAACTCACACACAACTGGAAGGGACATAGAAATGAGGAAGCGAAAATTTTTACCTACTTCAAAAACATTAACCAAAACTTCAAGGGGGCAAGAGATCTATGGAAGCACGCGATGTTAATTAGAAAGTCTGGTTTATCTCTCAAGTACACAAATAAAATAAAACAATAATGAATAAATACAATTAACGAACAATACAATGTTCAGTGATCTAACTCAGTGTTTCCTAGAGTTCCTTGGGGTGTCGCGGTCGCAAGCGAAAAAAAGAAAAAAGAAAAAAGCCTGCTTATTTTTTAATAAACTATGAAATCTTGGATTAATGTTTGACACTTTTGATATTAAATCATTTTCCAAATTATGTCTCTTCTCTCAGTTTTACTGTCGCAAATTGAAGAGAATTTGACTTCACACAGGTATGAAGTGGCGAATGGCGTCAACAACCTCAAATTTTTTGATGGTATCGCATTCAACGCCAGCCTCGGAAGTTGTGATGAAAAATTGCATGACCATAGGTGAGAGTTGGAATAAATATTGAGTTGAAAACCAATAACTTGGCGTTGACAACGAGCTCGGTCTTCCTGATGACATTTGATGAATCTGTTTCAAAACTGACACAGCTTGACCAATCCTATAGGAAAGCTCAGCATTACTGTGTATATAATGTGCGGTAGTGAATAGACGTGTTTGTGTTGAACTCCCCGATATTTGCGTTTTATTTGAAGCGTGTACTCATTTTTAGAACACAAAACTTAGTGCAACGCATTATCAATAGCCATTTAAACAAAATTGGAACTGAAATTGTTATTACCAGCCTGCACTTAAGTGATATTTTCCATTTTAAATCGTGTTCAACGAAAATCTGCATATATATTTATTCGCAAAATGAGTACACGGTTGAAAGCCTCCGCATCCAGCAGCCAAACTCACCAGCTGTCGCCAACACCTGCAACCCGGTTTTCTCTCTTCAAAAGCTCGAAGAGCGATTAGAAAAACATACCGAACATCTTGTGAAGACAATAAAAACGGAAATTGATAATTTTCGTAATGAGTTTCGCGCAAAATTCGAAGGAATTGAGAAATGCTGGTCGTCACAGCTGAAGTATGTCAGCGCCAAGTTGACCAACATTGTTCAACGCGTTGAGAAGCTGGAATCAGAGATGTCTGTAGCAACAAAACCAAGAGAAGATCTACTTGTGCTACACAAACAAATTGATGCTATGGAGCGAAAGGAGGTTTCAGCTGTTCTCTTCGGCATTCTCGAGAGCAGCGATGAAAATCTCACCCACCTCTGCAATCAGCTTTGCTTCTCCATTGGGTGCAGACCTCCACAGCTCAGAGGTATTTTTCGCACAAAGCGAAGAATACATCAAAATAGCGCTTCTCCCACGCCCATCATTGTTCAATTCGTCAACGGCTATGATAGAGACGCTGTGTTACGCTCAGATGCTGCGTACCGCAAAGGTAAACAAAAAGAGCTTTGCATATCTGACGTTGGAATTGACTCAGACATCAGCTGTTACTTCAATGAGAGTTTGACAAAAAAAAATCGCTCTCTCCTTCACTTTGCTACAAAATGCAAAACAGCTACATTCAGCTTTACAAAGCGCGGGTCGATCTTTGTCAAACTCATATCAGATGGAAGAAGCACTTTAATAGAGAGCACTGAACAGCTAGATGCACTTGTCGCCGCTCAACCGTACGATGACACCGATGATGCTGCGCCAGTGTTACCAACCGTACCAACGTGTTTAATTTTAATAATTTGAATAATTCTTAAGTTCCATTTATTTTGTGCGGTTATGGCAATGGTAAGTTTGACATTGTTTAGTTTAATCTGTGATCGTATTTTCGTTCCCTCTCTAGAATTTTGCGCTCTACATAAAAATGATAAACCTGGGTAGTGTACCAGCTGGTGTAGAATCCACTGCCACAGCTGCTAATGGATGCCTTTATGAAATGATTAGGGTGTATAGATCGCAGTGTGAGGATGTGCACATTTGTCATATAAACGCTCAAAGTCTAGAGCCTAACCTTGATGAATTCCGGGACAATATCGTCTCCCACAATATCATCCATAAGTTTAGGGACTTCAAAAGTCTGAAACACGAAGATCTGCTCGCCGATGTAAATCGAATTCCTTGGGATAAAATCTATGGCATACAGTTTGTTCTTAAGCAAGTAGCCTTTTTCCAACAACAAGTATCCCTCCTATGCGACAAGCATGTCCCTTTAAAAACTTTGGCTTGTAAATCTCTTTCCCCTCCATGGTTGAACTCGAAAATTCCGGCTCTCATGCAAAAGCGTAATGCCGCTTATCTGAAATGGAAAAAGTATAGCATTGATGAGTTTCTGCCTACCCACCGGTACCTACGTAACAGAGTTGTCTATAAAATTATAGCAGCTAAATCCACTCATAGCAGCAAGCTGAACTTACCTGCTTCAAGTAACTTACTATAGTAGCAGCTCCGCAATCTTGGTTTCTCTAAGGACAACACTAGAATCGCTGATCTTGACTGCGATAAGCTGAATGCTGATTTTATCACTGCCTCGGGTGCCCCATCAGCTGATCATCCTAAGCTTTTGAGATGTTAGTATTGCGTCAAATGCGTCATTACCTACTAGTAATTAGTAATAACCTTCTTAGTAATGATCAGTCGGGTTTTCGATCTAGAAGGAGCTGTAATACTGCTCTTATATTAGTGGTTGAAGAAGTCCGACAGCCTTTGGATGATAATAAGGCCACATTTCTAACACTCATTAACTCATCTAAGGCATTTGGCACAGTCAACCATTCTATTCTGTGCAGAAAGTTGGGAGATAACTTTATGTTTTCCTCTTCATCCATTAAACTCATCTCATTGTATCTGAGTGGAATGCAATAATGCGTAATCGCTGGTGATAGATCTTCAAGTTTTATTAATGTGGTAAGTGGAGTTCCGCAAGGGTCTATTCTGGGTCCCACGTTATTTTCACTATATGTAAATGACTTGCCTAAAATCATTAAATACTGCAAAATTCACATGTATGCCGACGACGTTGAACTTTTTCTAAGTCGACCGCTTAATGAAAGAGAAGACCTGCGTCTTAATCCGAAAAAGTCGAAGGTAGTTGCTATATATAACAAGGCTTTCGACCTTACTTGTTTACCACGTGTTCTTCTTAATGGTATCCCCATTGAGTGGGCTACTACTGCAAAAAATCTTGGAATAATCTTCAATCGTACACTATCTTGGGACAATCATATTAATGCAACTATTGCTAAAGTTTATGGTGGACTTCGTAGATTAAGTTGTTGTTAGCAAAATCCCTACTTCTACCGGTATTGTTATATGGCTGTGAGATATTCTGCAAGCCTGATTATAAGACTATGAAAAAACTAAATGTAGCTTACAACAATATCGCTAGGTTCATCTTCAATTTCAGGAAAATATACCATGTTTCAAGATCTTTAATGATAATCCATCCGAGATATTCAAGCCTTCAGTCTCCAGTTTTTTGTTCAGGCCACTAGGCTGTGGAATTCTCTACCAGCGCATTTGAGAGGGATCACTAGTGCGAGCAGATTCAAAGCCTCTGCTCTGCTTACTTGGCCATATAATTCAAACAAATGGTTATTTATTCTTCATTTTGAATATTATTATTGTTATTGTTATGTTGGATGCCAGAACTTGTCAATGAGAAAAGCAGTGAGTCCATGAAACGTTTGGCATTATTAATTTTAATTTAGCAATGAGTCCACTTTTGTTGCCAATCAAAGCTTTAGCACCATAGCTACAAATGGCAAAATATTTTGTCCGAACTACAGCTTTCTAAAAACATTTCGTACAAACACTGGCCATTAATATTAGCAGGAGAAGCTTTGCAAAATAAAATGTCTTCTTCAATGTTTTGCTCTAATTTAAACCGAACAAATACCACACACTGTGCACTGTCTGAAACATCAGATAATTTATCCAGTTGCAAGGCAAAGTGTGGGCTCTTCATTAATTTTCGATTAATTGTTCATAATTTCATTTATTCCCTGCTCAATTGTATTGTGAGAATGTGGTATAATAGATTCCCTGCTTTGGCGACTCGATATGATACTTGACACCTAGCTACCCACGCTTTCTCATTGCTGAATACTGAATCAAATAATATATAACCAAAATTATATACACCAGACAACTAAAACAGTAAACCAAAAGACAATACGTATGTTGCAAAATATATCAAATATGCATATCCATTTGTGTTTAGTTGGCTACGTTCAAACAATACTTAATTTTTTGATAGATAAATACATACTCTCAGCAAAAATTATGACAATTCTGATCCACACTTTAGAATTAAAAAAAAAGCTGCATTGCTGCTAGGCGTGCTTTAACTTTTGAAGTGAAAGTTCTATAAGCTCGCTTGGAAGTAAATCGAATACTCGAGATTTTATACCTTACAAAAACGGACTATTTGGGGAGGGGGAAGCGTGATTACATGTTACTTACATGTTTTTTATTTAATTGCTTAATGACGGGATGTCACTCACCAATTTTGGTTTTTCTTACACCACCTAAGCAGGTCATGGCAATATCTCGTCGTGAGGTGCCATGTCTATAATTTTTTATTGGGAGGACTAAATTCGTCCTGGACGTTAGGATGCGTCGGTAATATTTTTAATGTCAATCTTTTCTAGTTATTTTTTGTTTTGATCAAAAATATAATTAACGAAATAGTTTGTGTTGCCAGCCCTTGAAATTTTCTCAAATTTGGCTTGGCAGTCAACGTGTTAACTGACTTTCTCCATGCTCAATTCCAGCAAGAATGGCGAGTGACTGAGCTGAATCAACGTTGAAATCTGGAACCGCTATTGACGTAGTTTTTGACCGACTTCGAAATCGGTTAAAATCTTAAATGTTTGTTTCGTTATCACAAACCGATAATTTAATTTTTAGACAAGGGTGAAATGGAAACGAAGTAAATATCCTTTGTTAATTGAACAATTGAATTTTTCAAAAATAATTTCAACATAAGCAACCTTCTAACTTAAATGGTTCTATTCTATACTATCCTAAACCGTAAAACTTAATAGATTACTTCTGCCGCTTCTCTTTGCTTGTGTGTAATAAGACCGGGTTTATAATGTGGGGGTCGCCAAAATGTTTGGATCAACTCAATGATCCCGTCACGGTGTCTTCCCTGGCTTATCCACAACAATTGATAAGTTTAAGTTCTTTATTCGGACTACAGTCCTCTTCACCGCACGACCAAGCACAAACTGAGAATCACCCACTTCTATTTTCTCAAAACTGCCTGCAGCAAGAAGCGATGCACATGCGGCGATACGCAAATAACCCAAGTATTGATCACATTCTCATTCGGGGTATGCAATACTTATTTAATTTTAGAACCGTTGTAAAAATGAACTGCTTTCACGATCCACTTCTCAGTGAAGCGCCTTGGTAGAGAGAAAGACGAACACTGCGCAATAACCCTTGAATGTCATAGAACCTCGTCGTTTCCAATAAGCTCAATGGGACCGGCATAGTCAACACAACTGTAGGCGAAATGTCTAGAGATTCTTACTCGGGGTGCAAAGCCTTTGCCATGTGCTGCACCCCCGCATGGTACAAAGTAGTTGCTCTCGAGATTCCACCCCCATCGACGATCAAAGCTGTATCCCTTTCACATTGGGTTGATCACCATTGTTAAAGACCATATTGCCTTGACCTGTTTTTATAGCCATCTTTTAACGCTGAGTCCACCTCGTCTGGTGAAAGATCAGAGTGATCAGATTGATGTAAGAAAATCCCGAGGTAGCTAAAGGATTTTTCAACAAACCGGGTTGATGCTTCTGAGGTCGTGCAACATGGAAATTATTCCAAAGCCCTTTTATTTAGAATAGAGTTAGATATACATCAGGCATTGAAAAGAATTTCACACAAATATACAAACATTCATGAAAAACACCAAATAAAACTGCGTCAACAAAGGCCACACATCCTATCTAATGAACGTCCGTACACAAAAATTGTCCGTAAACTGACAGAGGACCTTTCATCCGATACCAACCTCGTTATCGTCTATCCACCATAAGCACAGCTGCTGAGATGATACATGGGAATGATCTATAAAAGAGGAGAATACCAAAATGCGGGGTCATTCTCGGACTCATCATCGGGCTCAGCATCGAGTTAGTCATATCCTTAGACTCAGTCAGCGGGTTCGCTTACCGCGGGTTGTTCCTGAGTTGTATACTGACTTCAAAAGGATGAACTGGCAGAGACTTGAATTCGAGGTAGCGGAGAAACTTCCACTGGCAAAAGAGAGGACATTAATCTGGACAACGCAGAAAAAGAAACAAAAGAGACCACTGACCAGCAAGGACAAATACGGACACCTCCCGGAATACATCCAAGCTATCTACGTTCGTCGACAACGGCTTTGCAAGCTGCTGCAAAGCATAGTTCCGCGGACATGGAACACGGAAAACTACGAATACAGGGCCATACATTCGCAGCTTAAATGTACTAACGTCATGTTCAAGACGAATACCTCCGGAGAAGATTGGAGATCACCAAACCAGGACCAAATGCCTTCCATTGTTGGGAGAACAAAAAGATGCCAGATACAATCACGCAGGACGATATAACTCCTACAACTTCAAGGAGCGACCAGCAGTCCATCTGACTAACAGAATCTCATCACTCAATAAAGCTAACACTTCTGTTGACTTAACGAGCGGTAAGATGTTCACGACGGTACTGCAAAGAAATCATCTGGCAATGATCAGATTTCCAGCTTCTTGCTAAAGAAGTTACCAAATCTGGCACTATTACTGTTGACAATTATATTCAACAACTGCTTTACCATAAGCTACTTTCCAAATAACAAAGAAGCTGAACCGTTCTCGCGTGGATGGTTATCGACCTATTGCCGTGCTTTCTTGTATAAGTAAGGTCATGAAGTCAGTAATGTTCAGAAGGATTAATACTTTCAGCGAGGAGCGCCGTATCCTACCAACGTTTCAGTATGGATTCAGACCTAAGCATGGTACAATCCACCCATTGCATACACAGTGATGCCACCTGAGGCATTAATAAGAAGGAAACGACAGTGGCATGTCTGTTGGACATCGGGAAGACTGGTGACATCCCAAATGAAATCTCATTCTCAGATTCCTAAAGGAATTTGGCTTATAGAGAATACTCTAGAAAACATATATACTACCTACACGCAAGAGGATTCCATAAACCTCAGTACGACTCTGAAAAGAGCTGTATGTGATAATAAAGCAAAGGGATCAAAAGAAAGAGCAATGTATTCTCCAAGTTGCTGGCAAGCTGCTGGCAGAAGAATGCGGTTTAGGTTCCATATTTGCTGCTGCATTGTCAATCATAAATAATAAAGGTTAATTTTTTAAAAGCTATAGGAAAGTTTTTCAAAAATGCATGAAATCTTTATTTGAATCGATAGTACGGTCAATATAATTTAATGTTTTTTTAAAGATTATTTCATGCAAATGTTGACCTTGACTGCACCTCAAATGGTCCATCCGCTTAGTCCAATTTTGGCATACTCTTTTCGAACATTTCGGCCGATATCTCACGAATAAATGCTTCAATGTTGTCTTCCAATGCGTCAATTGAAGCGAGCTTGTGTCTTGCATTTTGGGCAAGAAAAAGTTGGATATCATCTCACGGTAGCGCTCACCATTCACAGTTACGTTACGATTCGCATTATCTTTGAAGAAGTACGGTCCAGTGATGCCACCAGCCCATAAACCGCACCAAACTGTGACTTTTTCTGGATGCATTGGTAGCTCTGGCAGTGCTTTTGGCTGATATTCACTCCAAAATCGAAAATTCTGATTATTTACGTACCCATTGAGCCAAAAATGAGCTTCGTCTTAAACTGACCGTAAAATGGAAGAAGCGCGCGATGAACTTTCTTAACAGAGCACGCATTTTGATAATAAAATTCAATAATTTGCAAGCGTTGTTCGTTTGTAAGACGATTCATGGTTAAATTATAGACCAAACTGAAGATGTTTGACTGTGAAACAAAACACGAAACGTGCGTCAGCTGTTTTAACCAGTGTTGCCAAAAAGATAATAGCTAAAAAATCACCCTTTACATGCATCACACGAGTCACAAGTTCGATATAAAGAAGGAGATGTGAGAAAATCGAAAGAGCACCGTTGTATAGTGTACTTGTGCAGATGACTTTTAAACATTAGTTTAAGCCAAAGAGAAGTTTATTTATTCATGATTCGGAACTCTTGTAACTGTAAGCCGAAGTTTTGGGAGCTGCTGCCGCAATTGTATGATATTTCTTCTATTTCTGCATTTTGATTTTAATGCAAGCCTACAAATTATCTAAGTAAAAACAAAATAAAACGATACATATTTTTAAAATTATTGTTTCTATATTTCTTATAATTCAATCACTTGCTTTGCTTCGATGCCTGATACGGGTATTCCCAATCATGGTTGTTGTTGGTGTACTTAATGACGTTTGATCTTATATTTCTTAATTGTCTTGTAGCGGTAACCATCGACGGCAATCTGTTCAATAGGTTCTTCTAAAGCCACTGCTGGAGCTAAGTACTCATTGCTTGGCTCTATAATAGCTGATTCTAGGTTAGGAGGTAAGTATTCGCCTCCAACAATCTCGTTAACGTCACGACGATGCCTGTAACGTATACGTTTGACGGTTCTATAACGGTATCCATCACTGCCAAGTTCAACGGTTGGCACAACTGGAGAAGAAATTTCGACAGCTTCAACGGGAGCAGCAATTGCTGTCTCAACTGGGGCTGGAACTGAGACAGCAACTTCTTCCTGGACAGGAGATGAAACAGCTACTTGTGGAGCTGGGTATGCATAACTAGACTCAACTTTTTGAGCTACTGGTGGTAAGTAGCTGGCGGCTGGAAGCTCGTTGACGTCACGTCGGTTTCTGTAACGAAGACGTTTTACGGTCTTGTAGCGATATCCATCATCGGCTAGTTGCTGAACTGGTTCAACCGATTCAATTGGAGCTAAGTATTGGTTGTTTGGCTCCGGCACATCTATCTCCTGGACGGGTGGTAGATATTCGGCAGGTAGTTCACTGACATCACGACGTAATCTGTAACGGATGCGACGGACAGTTTTGTACCGGTATCCATCCTCAGCTAGTGCTGCGCTTTGTTCAATTGGTGCAGCAATTTCCGCTTCAGCTGGGGTGGCAACATTTACTGGAGTTTCAATCATTGCTGGGGCAGCAGCTTCAACCACAGCTGGGGCGGGATACGAGTAACCAGGTTGGACAGGAGCAACCAAAGCAGGAGGGAGGTAGTCATTTGATGGAATCTCATTTACATCACGGCGGACCCTGTAACGAATGCGACGAACGGTCTTGTACCTATATCCATCATTGGCCAATACAGCAGATTGTTGTTCTGGTGCGACAACTTCAACTGGAGCTGCAACTTCGACTGGTGTATTAACTTCAGCAATTTCTGCAACTGGAGCAGCTACCTCGACGGCTGCTGGAGCGGGGTAAGAATATCCAGTTTTTTCTTGAACAGGGGGAAGGTATTTAGCCGATGAGAGCTCATTTACATCACGGCGATTTCTGTGACGCAGACGTTTGACAGTCTTGTAACGGTATCCATCGTCGGCTAATTGTTCGATTGGTTCAACAGTTTCGACTGGGGCCAAGTACTGGTTATTGAGCTCTGGGATAGCCACTTCTTGAACTGGAGGAAGATATTCAGCTGGTAGTTCATTAACATCACGGCGAACTCTATAGCGGATACGTCGGACGGTTTTGTAGCGGTATCCATCGTTTGATAACTCAGCACTCTCTCCGATACTGACTGGAGCGGGTGCTTCAATTGGAGCAGAAATTTCGACTGGAGCTGGAGCTACAACTGGAGCGGATGCAACGGCTTCTACCGGGGTTGGAGCTGGATAAGAGTAGCCAGTCTTAGCTTGAACAGGTGGCAAATATTCGCCTGACACAACTTCATTTACGTCCCTACGGTTTCTGTGGCGAAGCCGCTTAACGGTCTTATAACGATATCCATCCTCG
This sequence comes from Eristalis tenax, assembly GCA_905231855.2. Taxonomy (NCBI): domain Eukaryota; kingdom Metazoa; phylum Arthropoda; class Insecta; order Diptera; family Syrphidae; genus Eristalis; species Eristalis tenax. Next base: position 101,078,220 of record HG993124.1, on the reverse strand, counting down.
GCGATTTGTTCAATTGGTTGTGAGATCTCAACGGGAGGTATATACTGGTTGATTGGTTCAGCGACTGGGATCTCTACTGGTGGAAGGTATTCGGTTGATGGAAGTTCACTTACATCACGACGATTTCTGTAACGAATGCGCCTGATTGTCTTGTACCTGTATCCATCCTTGGCCAAAACGGTTGAATCTTGTACGGGGACAGCAATATCAACTGGAGCTTCTAACGCAACAGGAGCAGCTACTTCAACTGGGGCTGCAATCTCAACGGGAGCTGGTGCAGGTGCTGGAGCAATAGCTTGGACAACTGGTGCTGGGGGGACATACGAATATCCAACTTTCTGTTCTACGGGAGGAAGGTACTTAGCAGATGAAAGCTCATTGACGTCACGGCGGTTTCTGTGGCGCAGTCTTTTCACGGTCTTGTAACGGTATCCATCGTCGGCCAGCTGTTCAATTGGCTCAACAGTTTCGATCGGTGCCAAGTATTGGTTATTAGGTGTTGGAATTATCAACTCCTCGGCAGGAGGAAGGTATCCAGACGCAAGTTCGCTTACATCCCGACGATGCCTATATCGCTTAACGGCTTTATAGCGGTATCCATCTTGAGCTAGTACTCCAGAAGGTTCAAGTGTTTCTATCTCCTCGAGAACAGCTAAGCTATCCTGCTGCGGAGGTAGATACTTACTGCCAGCAGCTACAGCCATAAAGGCTAATCCCACGAGAAGTAATTTCTGTTGATATTTTTATATATAGATGAGTTACATCAGATTAAATAATTTAACCACCAAGTATAAAGGTCTTACCATATTTAGAATTAAATCAAACTATTATCCTCTACTCCGTTCGTAACAGAAGCAATCGATCGAATGATAAAATGTCGCAAGTTCCCAAACAATTTATACGAATGTCGTGTAGCTACAACCACGGTCACTTGAAACGACCCGTCACAGATGTTAAGCTACCAAACAAAAATTCAAAACGAAGAAAGGCATATCAAAATCTAGCCACGGCTGCGCGCCGATACCCACTCTCCAATCTGGAGATGATGCATTAATTAATTACGCTGATTAATTTGCTTGAAATTTATTCTTCGGATGGGAACTAGACCGACTACTAAATAGTCCCAATTAAAAATCGAGACCAAAGCCTACAAGTTTGAATCACCGATCAATACTATATACAATTCAGGGAAGTTGTTCGAAACGATTGTGACGTGCTTACTATCAAAAATTATGATCGTCTAAATGATGGATTTCTTACGAGTTTATGATAATAATGGGGCCCACAACGATGGCCGGCAAAGCAATCAATTAAGTTTTTGAAAGGCAGCAACACTTGTGTTTTGTTTTCGCTGCCAGGCGAAGGTCGTCTGTTTGTGTCGTCTCTTTGTGAGACATGGCTGGCCAAAGAAATTTGCAAAAGAAATCAATTAATTCTCGAATCAATGAATGAATTGTGTGGCGATTGTACCAGACTATATTCAGAAAGACCATGGATTGTGAGGTTTGGATGTTTTACTATTGCTTTGTACATAAGAGACTCGGGTGTATACGGTTTTCATCTTTGCTATCGCTCTGTAGATTGATCAGATGGGTACAATTCTCATTGGGGAACTAAGACGAGGAATATTTTCGCAATGAGGAAGTATATCGTGGTGAATAAGCGGAAGGTTAGTGTGATCAGCTTGCTAGTTCCATTAGTAATAAAGCAGATAATTTGAGCTCGAGCGACTTGACACGTGTTCTACGATGGAGCTGGAAATGCGATTAGACATCTTTGGAGGTGAAGATCATCTGTTGATTGATTGCTGGATATATTTGTATATTTACAAGTTTTATCTGGTGGCCATTAAAAAAGCAGCATGGGTCTTCGTGCTGGGTTTTGATCCAACCACTCACGTAGGTTGAGCATTGAAATCAGCGCGGTGATTCCGTTGAACTGAGTTTTTAATTTATGCTTAGTAAGACTAAGCCTAGAAAATTCCTCACATATATTATAATATGCGTATCCAAAGAAGGAAATGGTTCGGGTAGTGTGTATATATTCATTATATGTATATACAGTATCGGACAAGCCTAAAGCACCCCCCACCCCACATTCAGTACTTTTTCTTGAATACATATGTCTGGTCGGATTTTGAGAAAGTTTGTTCTGTATGACAAATTGCTTTCTAACACTATAAAAACTAAACCGATTGTCATCCATGGAGGGGCAATCATTTTCTCAAACTGACCTCTAAGTAATCATCATTTCAGAGATGGATGATACGTAGTTCACAAGTGCAAACTATGCTTTCTTTCTGATGCTTTTCCAGCTCTCTTTGCTGTGAACTATAACACCTAGGTAATGGCATGATCAGTGAAAGTCGGTTCTTTCCCTTTAAACTTCGGTGGAGCTACGCTATGGAGGCTATCTCTTCTCGTAAACTGCACGGGTTCCTTTTGTGATGGGTTCACATCCAGTCTGGCTTCTTCTTTCCATTTCATCAAGACTTTGAGAGATGCTTCCATCACATCTGTGATAGTGCTTGTGACGGCTAGTGCGACCTCATCCGCGTATGCAATGGGTTTACACCCGATCGAATTTAGTCTTTTGAGTGTACTATTAACTACTATGATCCGGAGTAGAGGAGATAGGACCCCCCTTGTGGGGCGCCTCTAAAGACTCGTCTTTACGCATAGTAGTTTCCTAATTGGGATTAAATTTTTCTGCAATACAAATGTCAATGTACAGTTTACTTATGGCACTGTCTATCGCCTCGAAACTTATATTGTTGAATGCCAATTCTATGTCTGTCGTAAGAGAAAAGCATTTAGTGGGTTTTTTGGCAAGAATTCTCGTTCTCGTTTTACCTGAGTAACAAGCGTATAGGATGTACCCTTTCACCAGTCCAGACATGTGATCGTTTTTTTTTTGTATCCATGACTCTTGGATGAGGGCAATGTCTTTTCCGCCTTTCATGAAACGGAGAGTAAGATTGGTAGCAGCTGCCTTGTAGAGGTGTTGACTTGTTGGTCCTGGTCTACTGAAGTTTCACAAATATTGATTTTTAGACCATTTGTTTTAAAAATGCATGGCTGCTTAACGAACAACAAAATCATAATTACGGAAAAGTTTTCCTTAGACATGCTGTAAGACCTATACAAAAATGTAAAATTATTAATCATTTCACAGCGCAGATATTGGCGAGAATACAATGTCCTTCTATTAGACATCCTTATACAATGAAACTTTTAGGTGTAAATATATTTTTAAATTTAACCAACCCTGTGTAAATATATGTATAGAGGTGTAAATACTTCTCCATTCCAAATTTATTTTGTCTTACATGTTACTAATTTGTTCCAGACTACTTTTCATATTTTTTTAAAATCACTGAAAGTAATAGCAGAAGATGGACTTATGTATGCAGAACATTCCATTTTTGTATGAATTAATTAACGTAATTAACTCTTTATATTGGACTTATATAGAGATCTTGACATACAGACATCTATTGCACTTGAATACAAATTATCGCAAGACGTCGTTATATAATCATTTCGCTCATAGTTTGTTCTGTAATTATAAATGTAGAAAAACTCTTCCCTAGGTCGAAGAATGCGAGATGGAACATATTATTTAAGCATAGGTAGTAAATACAAACAATCCCTTTCGTTGAGCGAGTGGTTTCAAAAAAAAAGCGCACCTCTGTTCATATAAAGGCATCAACAAAAAGCTGTAAAAAGGTAGGTTTCTGAATTTTTTCAATTAAAGATTGAAGTAATCGGGATTTCACACGACACAAATATATTCGAAAATTGAACGAATCACCGAAGTAGCTTCAAAGGGGCTTCAATATGCTTTCACATAATGCACACATTTTTTTCGCCCCTCAAACCACTGTCGGCGCAGGTGCACAGACTGTATCCAAAGCGCATTAAGAGGTTCTGTTGTATTTTCGAAAGAAATTTTTTCTTCCTGTTTGGAGCATATGGCCAACCTGGCACTGTCCCGAAGTATCTTCTGCGAGGACGCCCAAGTGCAGGGTGTCGAGGGGGACCTCAGCCGGCTTAGTGTGCGAAACTAGAAAGAGTTGGCAAGGGATCGCCCACGTCCACCCCGAACTGTAGCGCCCTAAGAAGACAAAAAAGAAAAACTCGAAAGGTATACACTAACATACTACTGAAAACTAATTATAATTAGCAAAAAAATGCTTCACATTAATGTACTATTTTAGAAGGAAAAGCTACCGAAAAACCTTCATTGCAACATAAAATTATATAAATTCCAGATAACGTAGCGGCTACTATTACTATACATCCCCGTGGAGATTTAAAATTTAATCGACTCTCTATAATTCGAAACTCAAGGTACCTTACAAAAAAATCGAATTAACGAGAGTTGGAATTATCAAAAAATCGTCGAGTTTGACCGAAGGACGAAAAAGAAATAAGTACATACACACGTATTATTTTGTACAAGTCAGTGATATTTTTGTTTTAATAACATCCAGCGTGCTTGGTCAAGAACAATGTCTATGACAGCCAGTGATGATAATACGACGTCGGCCACACTAATGTGACGAACGGAATTTGTTCAGCTTCGTCGTCATTGTTGTTGCTTGAATTAGAAGTTGCTAAAATTTTGTCGTCATACAGAGCACCGCAGACACAACCTACATCAACGTCAAAATGTACAAAATCATTGAAAGTTACAGATTCACCAATGTTAGGAAGAAGGCTCCATCCATTCTTTGGGGTTGCATTTTTTTTTACTTACGTTGTTTAAGTCGCATACACCCCAATCGAATGTGTACAAAGTATTAGAAACAAGAACGACAATGAATTCGAATTACTGAGAGAAAACCAGCTACTGATTTCGAATTACAATGTGTTCGCCGAAGTTGTACTACATATATGTACAAATCAGTTATTTCATACATATAAATTTATCTTTCTTTTATATATTTAAGATCGTTCCCATCGTATTAAGACTCATCGGCATTTTGTTCAAACTAAAATAATAATGGTTAAAACCTACAACTATTGGCAGTGCCAATAATAGTAGCTACATTGGACGTAATTATTGCTACCCCTGCAGTGCCGAACTCCGCCGAAAACATAAATATATTGTTTTATTACTGAGCCAAACGGCCAGCAGAAACAAGCGCTAGATTTTTGCAGTTGATTTTCGCTGTTTCACAGATATGTATTTTATAAGTTTATAACGAGTGGTATTTTAAGGGCCGATGTTGAATGTGAACCACGTCTAAATGTCAAGTTTTTTTCTGCATTGCATTTGACATTTCTCAATTTCAGACTAATTCAATTTGAACCTTGGAAAGATACACAATCGAGCAACGCGTTTAAGTTATTCAGGGTTTTTTATGAAAATGAGCGTTCAAATCAACATGCATATCACTTTGAAACAATGACTTTTTTGTGCGACAAATTCAATGGCCGTGTTATCTCACGTGGTGGCGATGTCAATTGGCCGCCAAGATCATGTGATTTGACACCGAGAGCTAAAGGATGAGCTAATTCGGCACATTAACGGCATAGGACCTCAATAATGCTTCAGCGTCATCGAAAATTTGGACCATCGGATGGGGGTGTGCCGCCGGCGTCGCGGCCATATTTTGTTCCATACATAATTAAACCATACCAATATTATCATAATAAAAAGAAATGACAATAATTTCCTAAATAATAATTTGTGTTTTATTCAAAATCAACATCGGCCCTTTACATGCTAATATGTTAGTTTTTGATATGTATTTTATACAATCTCTTTCTTAGGTTTTGCAACATTGGTCTTACAACAAAATTGGTTTTTGTGTTGCCTTACAACATTCGTAGGTCTTATAACAAAATTGGTGTGCAACTTTTACTAATTTTTATTTACTTTATTTGGGTATTGTTTAATTGAAAATGTTGTCCAGATTCTTGGTTTTTATTACATACATATTACATACATGCGTTATTCGCCGAAATCTTCGGTGGATATCTTATGTGTATGAAACTCCATGTAAAGGACTAATAAATTAAGGAATAAACACTTTCCCAATACATATTTTAACAATCGCTCTCATATTCACATTCACAATACCAACTCAGAAGAGATAATAAGAAACTAAAAGGATTAAATCATCATTCGGAAGGCTACATAAAAAAATACCCATTTGACTAAAGAAAAGTTAAAAATCAACCTAAAGAATCGCCATGTTATAAAATAATCTTTAGATAGATGCTTGCGAAATTGAAATTGGAAGCATTCAAGGACAGAGAAAAGGAGGAAGAGAAACATATTCTCCCAAGAACAATATAAAGAATTAAATTTGAATTATTCGTTTTAATCAGACTTACATTGGTAATAAAGTACAGAGTTAGACGTTGTCCCGAGATACAAAAAATACGCACATGAAAGTTTTGGGAAATGTAATAGGTTCGTATGTTTCTAGCTTTTTAATACGGTTCGAAAACTGTCATAAACTTTTAAAGATTATGATAAACTTATCGGTTACTGATAACTTCTTCTTCTTCTTCTATTGGCACTACAGTCCGTTGTGGACCTCGGCTTTAACCTACAAGCCTCTTCAGCTGGGACGATCTTCAACCAGCTGCCTCCAATTTCACATGCCAAGTTGGTTAAGGCACTTCTCCACTTATGTGAGCCATTTGTTCCGAGGGTGTCCTGTATTACGAAGTTCGAATTTGAAGACACGGAAGGCTTGCAGAGCAGAAAAGTTCGAAGTATTCTTGAGTGGAAATCTAAAAAAAAAAAGTAAAACAAAAATTGTGCGTCGACTCCTACGTGCTTAGGTTCGAGTCACGCAACGACGAAAAATTCAATATTTAATTAAGAAAAAATTTATATTTTTGGTTCAATAACTTAATTCGTGCGGTTATCTTTCCAAAAATTTGAGCGTGTATTTAAAAAAAATTATGTAAAATAGTATTATTCAAAGGATTGCCCATCTGAAGCTATGAACTTTTCCATCTTTCAGGCTATTTGTGGATCCCATCCCAAAAGAACTGAATCAAGCCAACTTTTGATATTCTGCTCTGATGTGAATCATATTTCAGTGAAGGCGTTCTGCATCGACCGGAACAAATGGTAGTCAGAAGGGGCAAGGTCTTGGCTATAGGGCGGGTGGGGTAAAAATTCCCATCCACTGTTTTCCAAATAGTTCTTAACCGGAATAGCAACGTGGCCCGAGCGTTGTCTTGATGGAAAATTATTGCCTCGTGTCTGGTCGCAGATTCCGGGCGTTTTTCGGCTACTGCTCTCTTTAAACCGATTAATTGTGTTCGGTAGCGTTGCCCATAGGTGGTTTCACCCGGTTTTAGCAGCTCATAATACAGCGCACTCTTGTGATCCCACCAAATACGGAAAATTACCTTCGCGCCCTGGATATTCGTTGATTTGGCTGGTTGGCCAAGCCGAAATCACCACTTTTAAATCGTGCACACCATTTTTGACTCGTTCGCTCAGGTAGCGCATGTTCACCATAAACTTCCACCACAATACGATGACTTTCGGCAGCAGTTTTCTTCATATTAAAGTAATAGTACAAATTTCGACATATTTGAGTGAAAAAAATGTATTGTTGTTTACGCTTCAAATGAATGACATATACTGAAATGACGTACAATGACAGTAGCTTTCCAACGCATGTTCCAATAGAATAATACAACTTACGCCAATTCTTAGCAAACCGCACGATTAATGTTATAGACCCAATAATTAAAAAAATTATATATTAAATCATATTTATAAAGGAGTCAAATGTAAAAAAAAGCATGAGACAACTTCACAGAAGTGTTTTACATCTTTTATTTCGAAAATGCCACTATCCGCCTGTCCGGCCTGCGGAAAAACACCCCAGCTTCATTCCGTACTAAAGTGAGATGGGAGTTCCCGTCGATTAAAAAAGCAGACTGACACAATGTCACTATTGCCAGATGCTTGGTCACGACGAGAAGAACTGCAATCTAAAATATAATTCTTACTCTTTCACACCTTCGCGAACGAAGACAACATCTGTCAAAACTTTCGATCACAGAAGCTCTATTGATTTCCCTTCTCTTCCGAAGTCAGCAACAGTACGGGTCAGAAATGTACTTCAGACTGCAAGAATTCAATCGTCTCAATCTTCAAAAATCTCAAATCTTCTTTGGATAACTCTATTCTCTCAGGAAGAAATTTCAACTCTTGCTTTGGAAATGATATCACAACTCGGGCAATGTAAGTCAAAAGCAATTTAATTTAATCGCACAACTTGCATGTAAATATTCATATTTTAATGTAAAGTAATTATAAGTAAAGTATTTAACTGTTAGTTAAAGATTTTATGTTGGAATGCTTGAGGTATTCGCAACAAAAGCATTGAGTCTTTCAATTTTCTTTGCAAAATGAAAGTAAATATCTGTTCGGTAGGTGAAACTTGGCTTAAGAATGAAGTAAATTTCTCAAAGATGAACTTTTTTTTTGCTTTAGAAGAGATCGTGAAGACAGAAGACGTGGCGGGGTTGCCTTTATTAAAAACAGCCTAGCTCTCTCGGTTCTCCCCTTTGTAAATACAAACGAAATTCAAGCAATTGGTATAGAAATAATTCCTGCGAATCCCTCTAAGTTAAATATTTTTTCTCTTTTTTTTCCCGGACGTAATACCTTAACGCATGCTATTGCTTTAGAACGACTTAATGAAGCTTATCAGTAGTGAAGCTTATCGGTGGTGATCTCAACTGTAAACTGAAACTCAACTATAACTGAGAGTGTTCAAGATGTAATATATGGGGAAACACCTTACTGGATGTAGCCATGATTCCCCTTTGATATATTTTATTCAGATGAACCTTCTTACATACCTGCAAATAGCAGGTCATCATCTTCTGGTTTTATATTTTTTTAACAAATATGTCCAATCTCTGAACCGATCCAATTGTTATCAATGCCTTAAGTTCTGTTCATCCTCCAATTATCTCAGACTCTCATCTAATTCAAAATTAATTAAGATGCAATATTTTCTTCACATGATGACCAGTCATCATTTGGATCTCATGGTAGTTCCAACATTATTCAATTGGTAGCCAATGCAGATCGAATACATTGCAATCATCACATTGCTGAACCTATTACAGAATTTGAGAAAGTAGTTTCAGAATGTGTCAGTCAATCAGTCAATCAAATAATCCTTCCACACAATGTTATCCATCTAATGAAAATTGGAAAAGCTATTTGTTTCTCAAGACGATATTCAATTCTTTATCTCTACATTAAGAATTAAAAAAGCTCCACGAGCTGATAATATAAATACCCAAGACATTAAAAATTTGCCATCAAAAGAAATCAAGCACTTAACTTTCCTTCTTAACTATTGCATGAAGCTACAATATTTAATAAATAAATTTAAAAAAACCAAAGTGATTCCATCCTAAAACCAGGTAAACCACCTAACTCGCCTTACAGCTACCCACTAATAAGTGTTTTAAGTGGCTGTACTAAACTGTTAAGAATATCCATCGAATTAAAATTAGGTTCTTTCTAGCACTAAATTATATCATAGCAGAATATCAATTTGGGTTTCGGAAAGATCAAAGTTTCTCCCATCAAGTTCTAAGAGTGACCAAAGAAATTTAGAAAGAATATCAATGATGAAAAGTCAACTCGCTTAGTTCTCTTAGATATTGGAAAGCTGCTTCATATACAAGCTTCTAAAATATCCATATCCTATGTACTTAGTAAAAATCATACAAATTTTTCTGTGTAATCGTACCTTCTATGTGTCAATAGGCAAATCACGCTCATCGGAGAAAAATGTCAGAGTCGGTGTCTCCTGTTCAACATATTTTTGACAGAATTCCCAACTATTCCGAACAGTAAGATTGCAATGTACGCAGATGACATTGCAATATATTCACCTCACGAAATAGGCGCCATAGTTATGGACAATCTGCAGAAAGGATTGAATAAAATCGATGAGTACTTTAAGCACTGTAAAGTGAAAATAAATGCTATATTTATGTCAAGCTATATTTTTCACTAGAATAAGAAAGAGTTGTCTATTACCTATCAGAAATCTAAAAATTAAGAATAAGCTGATTCCTTGGGTCAACTCAGTAAAGTACTTACGTCAGCACATGGAAAAAGATTAACCTTTGGCGATCATACCATTTAGTAAAAGCAATCTATGCCATTAAGTAAAATCAATCTTGCGATGAAAATGCTATATCCGATAATAATTCGAAAATCTGTACTGAGTTTTTAAATCGTCTTCCGACCCTTTAGTTCAAGAGAAATTCTTAGTTATTTTCTCATTAAAGAACAAAAGTTGGTGTTAATGATGGTATCTCTAATTTGTTATTGAAGAAAATATGTTTCTTCGAGATGGGTGCTCTTTGTTACTTGTTGTATCATAGTGTCCAAAACGGCCCTTAAATGAAGTCCAATCTCTTTAAATGTGGCAATAAAAGTAATATATCGAATTACAGACCTATTTCTCAACTACCGTCGTTCTCAAAGATTCCTTCCTTCCTAGACAAAACTAACTTTCTTAGTAAAAATTACTTTGGGTTTAGACAAGGTTTGTCCACCGAGGATGCTAGACTCTGTAGCCAGTAGTATGACAGTATACATTGTAATATATCCAAATCTTTGACATAACGAAAGCTTTTGACATGGTTCACCATGACCTGCATAATTGGTTTACTTCTTACGTTAACGGGAGGAAGCAAATGGTTAAATATAGTGATGTTTATTAAAAAACTGGGTACAGCAGGGTTCAGTTCTTGCCCTTTTGCTATTATTAATTTACACTTACTCTGTCTTTGACTTAATCCTAAATAGAACTTCTGCGGTTTTCGCAGGGGCGAAACCAACGCATGGTGATGAATCTTGACAGCCTCAAATCTATGACGTGAAGCTCGGTAAAAACGGGTTTTTTGTAGGATGCTACCCGTGATCCGTGTAGGGTGATTAATTTCATCCTTCTTAATCAAAAGCAAACCTCACCGAATTTTTTTTTCAGCCTGCTTGATTTGCGCACTTCGGAAGATGGGATCCGAAGTTCAGTGGATCTTGAATGAGTTCATGACGGAACATCTTCATCTTGAACTGTCCTTTGATGATGTGCTTGAAAGAAACATGAATTAGTGTATTTATTTAGTTTTAATTCAAATCATTATTTATCGGGTTGGTTTTATTTGCAATTTCCTGAAACGCAGCTGATTGTGATGTCTTCTAATAGAAACCTTTTCAGTTTCCAAATTCATTCGTCGGCCTAAAGTTTCCACAACTTCCCCTTCTATCTACTGGTTTCGTTTTAGGTACTCTCTGACGTAGTCCGCATCCCGATCACGATTGACGTCTGCTAACATTGCTGACTTAATGTGCTATCTACCGTGCATATATTCAGCTAAAGAATTTCCCGTTTCATTCGGCAATGGTCTATATGATGATAAAAAAGCTTGTATTGAAGATTGAAACGTTTGAAACATTCTTTCTGCAGTTCCATTAGCCTCCGGATGAAACGGCACCCAACGGAAATCCTGGAATTATCATGACACAAATTCGATACCGTTATCACTTACTAGGGTTCCTGGAAGATCTTTAAGTGACTTGTTTGTTGCTGTTGATGTTGACGAGGTCATTTTGACTAACCAGGGAAACCTTGAACAGGCATCTATGACTATGAGCCACATCTTACCCAGGAACGGACCAGCATAGTCCACTTGAACTCTTTCCCAAAAAGAGCTGGGACTTGGCCAACCACTAAATACTCGGGGTGAATGTCTTGAGTGTGATTGACATGCTCTGCAACTATCAACCAATTTCTCAATATCATTGTCAATATCAGGTCACCATCAATATTGACGTGACAATTTCTTCATACGGCTTAAACCAGTGCCCAGTGTGAAGCATTGACAGAACCTTGTTTGTTTCGACTCTAAAATGCACTGATTTCATAACGTTGTCATAAATAGAAATACACAACTTCCTATTAACATATGCCGCAATAACATCGAAATCTTTACAGCTACTACTGATTTTCAGGGGCCAACCGCATCGGATATATACGAATACCTTTTGAAGTGTTTGGTCTCTAACAGAGGCTTCCAGCTATTGTTTTGCTGGTTATCGGAAACTCTTCCAACAATGCTTCATATATCGCCTCCACAGCTAGCGCCTCGTGCTCGTCGTTATCAAAATGCGCGTCAGGCACCATCGGTAATCTGGACAAACAATCTGCATTGTCATCATATTATTGTAGTCGGTGGAGATTTATTTCAGGCAATTCTTTGTTCGATTTAAGAGGCTTGTGATCAGTGATCAGTTTAAATTCACGCCCATATATGTACTGATGGAATTTGCTTCAACAAAAAATTATAGACAAGACCTCCTTTTCAAGTCGGCTGTACATTTTTTGGCTCTTAGCCAGTGCTTTGGAGGCAAAGGCGATTGGGTGTTCAGAAATAATGTGTTATAACACAGCTCCGATTCCTTAAGATAAATCGTCAGTGGCTAGAATAAGCGGATACTGTTTAGAAAAATTAACCAGACGGGAGACTCTCGCTAATGTCTCTTTTAATTTCGCAAAAGCAGTGATTTGTGCCTCCCAAAAAACTGCTCGTCTTTTTCTCTAACAAGGTTCAAGGATGCCGTAAGTTGTAAAAATGTTTCAATATGTTGGTTATAGTTATTAATCTTTCCAATAAAAGCTTCAGATCTTCGGTGGCCGGCAGATTCACACAGGTATGCGTCTGACAAGTCAATCTTCGTGAAATATTGAAACGCTCGCAACCGCTGACACTATTCTTCAAATCTTGGGAACGGATACCCATGAACTTCTAGTTGTGGTTAACTGACGCCTTAAAGTCACCACAAATGCGGCCTGACCCGTTTTGCCATTTGCATGTTCTTACTGGTTTAAATATATGTAGTCCTTATAATCTATGAAACTCGGTCTAAAGTACTGAGGTTGTCATGAACCAATCCAGACCCAGGACACTCAACTCCTGGCAAATAAAAATGGTAACTTACACACCTTTCCATTTTAGTTTACCTTTACCTCAATTACATCACGAATGGGAAGGGTGGAACTTTTGCTGGGAGAACCTTTGTTGTTCTACCCAATTCTCTACCCAATTCTTTATACCCGACATCGCCAGCTAGAGAACATGTTGCTCCGGTATCAACATGAAATTGCATCGGTATTTATTGTAAGAGTCAATAACTTCACGTAATGTTTTTTGACTGTCTCATTCGCCTCTCTTTATTCACCACCATACACTTCGGTTCCAACCTAATTCACTGACAACGTAACTACCTCACCCTCTTCAGATCGCTTCCTAGTTGCCGCAAAAAAGTGTACCGATTGTTTTTTGTTCTTCTCAAAATCACGTTGCCCGCCTCTAGTGTCTTGCCACCTGACCACCCTGTGCCCTATGTGACCTTTTATATTACAGATCTCGGAAATGTAGTTTAAATGCTGATGCACTGACTGCGTCCGTGATTGACTCCACAGTTCTTACAAATATTGTTCGGTTAATGTTAAAATGCCATTTTCAGGTAGAACTGCATTAAAAAAAGTAAAGACCAAATATGCAATTTCTTTATTATGTGCAATTATATAGTAAAACGCTATGCAAATAAGAAAAACAACCCTTGGGAGTTATCGGATGACTTGGTGGAATGGGTTGGTGCCTTGCTCACGCTTTTTGCTTTTTTTCTGTGTTCAAATCTGTTTGATGCTATTCTTTTTTTTCTTTTTAATGGGCAATATCACTTTTTTGTTTTTTTTGCTTTGTATGAATAAATATTTCATACTTAACCTTTGGGCCAAACTTTTGGCCGTGTTGTTGCACAGATCTTAGATCTCCGTCACAAGACTGCACACATCTGAACAGTATTCAAGATTAGAAATGCATTAGCATTTCTTGCAATAAAGTGTAACGGAGAATGTCTCCTAGGACTTTGCACAAGCTTGGAACAAAAGACTGAGTTCAGCAAATAAAGTCTTAAAGAGTGAGAATAGGGACGTGTATAAATATATTTTTAACTTTCACCTTTTTTATATGAAGCTAGCTGACCCGACACACGTTGTTGCAGATTGCAACATTATCAACCGCTATCATAAAGTCATCAAAGCAAAATCCAGAAACCATGATTCATGGCAGACGATTGCCACCAGCCACTTCACGTAATGACACCCACCGCATTCCATAGAAATGCCCATATGGAACGCACAATCGATAGCACAGTGTCAAATTCAAAGGTAAATGAATCACCCACTGGAGCACCCAGTTGCATTAGTTCTTTGTAAACAAAAGCCAGGAACAATTGCCCTAGTTAATTTCATACAAAAGAGAGCTACAACTTCGTTGGTGGAGTGATTCCGCTGGCAATCGATCGGCACACTTTTGAAGCAAGGAAGCATGTCGAAATATATCGGGCGCTAGCCGATAATGGGCACGGTTTGACGACGCATATGTCTTCAACGAAGTATGGAAGGCTTTGACATGCTTCAAACTGTTGCATGTGCTGCGGACTAATATGGACCAAGCCTTTAAGTGCATTATGGGTGGCGCTACAGCCCGTGGAGGGCCAAATCATAGCTTTTCAGCAGTCACTCGTGTTGTACTCGTACGTGCTATTATTCTTTCAAGAGTGAAAGGGACCTACACGTTTATGCCAACTCCGAGAAAATTTATATATTTACAATAAATTTATTTACAATAAAGACTACACTCTAACAACACTACAACAGCCAGTCACAATACGAAAAAATAAACAAACAAAACAAACAAAACGTACCACCGACAACATGGACGAACTAATGCCTGGTGATACCAGCATTGACCTGTTATCGAACTTTGACAACAGATCCGTGTGCAGTGTTACAAAGTTAAGGTTAGAGCCATCCGGAATGCTAGTTCCAGCTAGCGCGTATTGCCGAAATACCCAAAGAATGCTGGACCGATAAGGAACTTAAAGCTTTTCGGTGGGCGAACAAGCTCTTATAGGCTAGAGGCAGAGTAAGCCCAAAGAGGGAGAGAGTCCCGATCCAAAGGGAATGTAGCCAAAAACCCTGTAAAGGTGGAAGTCACTGAAAAGGGTAGATCAACCGATTTCGGCTTATCCCGGCTCGAGCGACAGGCACCACAAAGACAGAGCATTCGCCACGCTTTTAGGAATTCAGCTAGTAAAGACAAGACAGTCGGTAAGTCAAATGTTAAACCTGACAAACGGATGGAGACCATAAGAACAAAAGGCCCATAAAACTCCTAAGAAGATGAGGATCGCTGAAACGGTGAACCGACCCTTCAGTGAAGTCGTAAGTGACAACAACGTCTATGGGACCTCCGACTTTACCAACGACGAGGGAAAACTCAGTGGCGAAAATTGGAGAATTTTCAGAATCCAGGAATAGCTACAGACAACTGGAAGATCTTAAGGAAAAAAACTTCGACCTGAACTACGGCTGAAGTAAGTCACCCTCAAGGTCTAAGATGCTGACGAAATGATCATTTCGGGAATGGCGTATTTTACATTGCCTCGAAAGACTTAATGTACATATTAAAATTGATAAGGATCTACTTCACCGATAGGTTGCTCCTTTACGACTCCGACGACGGGACGAAATTGCATAGAATTACAGCGGGCGTCCTCCAAGGATCAGTGTTAGGTCCTCTACTGTGGAACGTGATATATGACGCCATTTTCCGACTTCCAGTACGGAATCCGTGCTCATTACGAGTTCAAGGGTGCTGGAGACAATAACGATAAGAGTCGGAGAACACATCATTAATTCCAGCCCATTTATAAAATACCTGGGAGTGACGATTGATGCTCGGCTTAAATTCAAGCATCACCACCCATACGCTCGCGAGAAATCGTCTAACGCTATAGGCGCTCTGTCGAGACTCATATCGAATATCGGTGGTCCGAAGCAAGTGAAGCGATTAAGTAATACTTCCCTCTCGAAGTAATACTTAGCGGTAGGTCCGCGGGAGAATAAACGGACACTACCAACTGACGTCGGACCAACCTTGCATAGGCCGGGTTCCACACCCCACGAAAAAAGATCGCTACTCAAAGGCAGCATCTGCCAACCTTACTCCCCGTCTACTCTAGGCCGGGGAGGACATCCACCTTTTTTTTAATCCATTTTTATTGTTTAATTCCTAACAGCTTACATACTAGACAGAAATACTTAAAACTAGTTGAACGAACGTTGTTAATTCTAACTTACTGGCCCTTGTCGGGCACTGTGGTGCTGAATAGCAACATCCCGAATGTCTCGCCTCGATACCGCCGTACTAAACCGGAGGAGACCCTCTTCACCTCGTTTGGCGACGGAACGGTCGTGGTTGAGTCGCCCATCCACCTTTAATCTGGCGATGTGAGGATGAGGAGGACATCCCCTTCATCCAGGGGCCGTGAGTTACAAAATATAATCATATCTCTGGACACCCTATACACCACCACTACACCACGCCCATCCACCTTTAATCTGGCGATGTGAGGATGAGGAGGACATCCCCTTCATCCAGGGGCCGTGAGTTACAAAATATAATCATATCTCTGGACACCCTATACACCACTTAAATAGATAAAAAATAACTCGCATTTTAAAAGCCTTTGCGCCCGCTGTAAAAGCCTTTGTTTTACCTCCATTTAGTGTACCAGACTTCACATGCCACCACCGACAGAGGAGAGAAAACCTGGGTGTCCTCGGCCTACTTGTCCTACTGCAACGTAGGACCATTTACAGCGGAACCCATACGAAAGGCAATTGCAGCCGTGCGGCAAGCCCACATACACCTAGTAAAAGGTGCAGGTGCCAATGCTCACCATACACTCTGGGGAAGTACGCACATAAACAATACAAATAGGGAGCTCTTTGATTACTTAGTCCACACCAAAACATTTTGGGCGTTACACATTTAACAAATAATCGAGAAATCAGCATATAGATGGTTTCAAAAGAAGTGTCCTTATCCTTTAAATTCTACTTAAGGTATACCGAGAAACTTCAAAATAAATTGTGTCACAAGCTCTCAACGAGCCAATGTTTGCAGGATATTGACAAGTTCGTGCAGGTCATCATAAGGGCCATGAACGCCGCTTTTGATAATTCTCATGAGCAGACAAAAGTAAACCATCAATCTACCATGGTGGAATCTGGAACTAGCGGAACTACGTAAAGCATGTAGAAAAAAATCAGATAGTACACCTAAAGATTTCAGATGCATCATGCTCCCCTCCATTGATCTCAAAACCATGGGTAGTTTGATGGATCTTCACATCAAAGGAACTCCGAGCCAACAGTTCTACACTCCCTAGTAACCACTTTTGAAAAATCCGAAGAATCGAACATCAGCTAGGCAACTACTGTGCGGGAAGGAGAGTTTTCAGAGGCACTCCTCAGGATTCCTCCTTAATCTCCCCTGTGCCTATGCGGATGACATTGCACTGGTTATCATAGGCAAAATCCCATAAACACATCAGTGATGTGATGGAATGGCGCAGTGTTGGACTTGTTGTCAACCCGTCCAAGACTAAGTTGGTCCTGTCCACCAAAGCCAAAGGGAAAGAATTAACTTTCACTGATCGAGCGAGATACTTGTGTGTCTACAAATAGAGCAAAATCTCATCGGAACGGACTGGTGCACTTAGATCAACATCTACGGCGGCCCTCAAAATCCTTCTTAATCTCTTTCCCGTGGACATTTACTTTCGTACCATTTATGTTTCGCTTGCTTATTACCACGCATGCAGCACAGGCAGACTGAGGAAATGTAAGCATTGTGGAAGGGCCCACATCATATGGCACATCACGAAGATTCATAAACAATTGGATTATATTACACCCTTGAAGCGATGAAGCAAAAACACTGACGGCTGCAAGGCGGAAGAAGGCACAGGGTCTGGTTTCGCCTGAGCTATCAATAGCCGGCTCCCGAACCATTGTAATGAATTCCTGCGGTATTGCGGTTGAATTCATGGGGAGAAGGAATGCAGTTGGCTAGCTCACTTGAGCATTGTTTGTTAAAATAGTTATAAAATACGGACATAGAGATGGTGCGTCGATGTTAGAGTGCGTCTTTTGACTTCGCCATTTTTTGTCTTCTAAAAGTTTTATCGCATTTAGATTCCTCTAGTATGTGTAGAGTGGTCTTGGGGGCACCAGACCAGATATGAGGGTCGTACTTAAGCTTGGGGCGAATATACGCCTTATAAATTAAAGCCAAATCAGAGGGGGTGAAGTATTTCTTGCATCGATTAAGGA
This sequence comes from Eristalis tenax, assembly GCA_905231855.2. Lineage (NCBI taxonomy): Eukaryota > Metazoa > Arthropoda > Insecta > Diptera > Syrphidae > Eristalis > Eristalis tenax. The sequence continues at coordinate 101,059,946 of HG993124.1, read as the reverse complement.
AGACTAAACATTTCGCAGCATTTTTGGGGATCTCAAATATGTGATCGTTCCAACTAAGTGTTGTGTTGATACATATACCAAGGATGGAACGTTTTCCGGTTTCATCGCCGCAAGCGCCATTCATGGATAGTGGCTGACTAACAAGGTTTCGCTTAAGTGACAGCAGACAACATTGGGTTTTGTTCAACATCGGTTGTTCTTTCCCGAATTAATTATGCTCTCAAGATTGGAACTCAAATGGAATTAATATGCTGCCGTTCCGATTCTACGGTTGAAGGGCGGGGTCGTGAGTCTTGCAACAAAAAATGAAAAGCTGAGGGTGCTGTTATCAACGAAGGAATGGATTGGATTAGAAGTAGCAGACAAGAGATCATTTCTAAAAATTAGAAAGAGTGTTGGAGACGCAACAGAGCCTTGGGGAGCACCAGCATTTATTTGGTGTACATCAGACTTGAACCCATACAAAATAACTTGAATTTAACGGTTCGAAAGATAATTTCTAATTCATAGAAGAAGAGATTTATCAGTACCATAGGCACGCAATTTCGACAAGACAGCTTGATGCTAAACTCCACTTTCTGGTGAGATAAGCTATCAGATGACCAGTGGACCTGTTGCTGAAACCATACTGCCGGTCATTAAGAAGCTTCCGCGATTCAAGATATTTCATAAGATGAAGATTTATCAGCGTTTCGATGACCCTAGAATGAAGGGACGTTAGTGCTATGGTGGTCGGTGACTACGATTCGCCTTTTTTAGGGACGGGCTGGACAAATGCAGTTTTTCATCTGCTCGGAAAGAGACCTAATCGTAGAATATATGAATAAGCGTACGCAGTGATTTTGTCAGCGCAATAGAATACCTCTTCAGAATAATGGCAATAGCATCCGGCCCAGCGGATTTGTGCACGTCGAAATCTTTAAGTGCTCTTGCAACTGTACGAGTGCGGAAGTGGATTTGTCCCATGGTAACGCTCTCAAGTACAGTTAGAGACATATTGGAAACTGGCAGTGTTGATCTGGCCGCAAAATGCGCAGCAAGCAGATTCGCTTTGTTTAAAGAGCTGACAGCTGGGACGTCATTGTAAATGAGCGTGGGATATTGATATTGGGATATTATATTGCTATTGCCACAGTGGCAAAACATATAGAGAAAGTGGAGGTTGCTACGAACACAGCAATATCCATCGTGAAAGATTATCTTGAGAACGCCAGCCAGAAACTAGCGGCACACAAAACGTAGGCTGTGCTCATTACGAGCTTCATTTGGACAACTAAGACGGATGATGACGTCAGTATATAGACTCTGCGCAATAAGGGCAATCAGCGAATTTAGAACTCTTTCAGATGACTCAGGGTTCGTCATAGCAGGAACGTTACCTGTCGACATTCTGGCAGACGCGCTTTAGAGGGTGTACCGCAGACAAAATTCAGACCGGCAGCAGGCCGGACTGCTAAAAATGGAAGAACGGACAGCGTCAATAGCAATGTGGCAAGCCAAATGGGACGTCACCACAAAAGGAAGATGGACGCTTAGGCTTATTCCCGTTATCGAGAACTGGTTATGAAGACCTACAGAAAACTGTAACTACCACATCTCACAGTTTCTGTCTGGACACGGCGGCTGTCGAAAGTATCTACACAAGTGTGGGCATGATACTTCGCCGCTATGCCCAAAATGTCCAAGTGTTGGAGAGGACGCAGAGCACGTAGTTTTCAACTGTGGTCGATTTGCGCACGATAGGCAGATGGTAAATATACCAAGCCCCAATAACCTGATCGCGTTCACGGTAAGATTAGACAAGAGATAGTGATGGTTAATTTACCATTGCGACAGGCCGAAGCAGAAAGAAAATCTTATGAGGCCGCATTCCGGAATAGAGCATAACTCGCTAACCAGGCCCGCGAAGTAATACCTAACGGCAGTTCCGCGGAGGTAGAGGTAAAGGGTCCGGGTGTATCTGATGTCTGTAACTTCGCTGAGGCTGTGAGGGCTGCAGTTGGGTCTAGTAGTGTACCTACTACAATTTATTTAAGCAATTAGACCTCGCCATAGGCAGTCACAGGTTTCACAACCTAGTTAGAGACTGGAAAGTGTCGAATTGTGGAATTGTAAGAAATAAGATCAACATAAATTGGGATCTCTTTGAATTGCTGCTGAGAAGCCATTTTGAGCATATTGTTATCAGAAGAGCTCCAGCCCACTTTGTAGAGTTAGAACTGTTCTAGAGAACTCATTAAAAGCATCACGACTTAGGAAATCCTGTGAGACAATCACTCAAACTCTGCGGCTAGATCCCACAAGGCGCTAGCAAAGACAGGGGAGATACAGATGTACCTAAAAAGAATCTAACGGAAGCTATACTGAAAGTGAGGAACAGAGGGCAAGACTTCTACGTGAAGCTCAGTTTCCAAGCCGTTACCAATGCATATACTGGTAAGTCGAAAGGAAGGTATTCTCCAAGGGGCGTATGGAATAAGTCATAAATTCATTTTAAGCACTTTTAATCCCTCAGTTGCGAATGAAATCTTGTCAGTTCTACTCCAACAAGTTAAATGTAAACTATAGCCGAACCCGTATAACAGCACATCGCTTAATAGTACAAATCGTTTAATGTCACACTATTGTGATGGCAGTTGTGTTTTTCGTACAGTTACAGAATAGCACATTGCTTACTGGCACAACCCGTTTAATATCACATAAAAAATACGACAAAAGAAACAGTTCACGTACAATTTTGCTCGCTTTTCTGCATAATTTGCGCGAGCACAATGGATTGTTAATATAATAATATATAATACAATATTTTTGTCTCCTATAAGTTTTATCGTTCGCTTTTGGATTCTATCTAGTAGGTGCAGCGTGGTTTTGGGGGCACCAGACCAGATACAAGCGTTGTACTCAAGTTTGTGGCGTATATACGCCTTATAAATTAAAGCCAAATTAGAGGAGGTGAATTATTTCTTTCATCGATTAAGGAAACCTAAACATTTCGCAGCATTTTTGGCGACCTCAAATATGTGATCGTTCCAACTAAATTTTGTGTTGATACACATATCAAGGATTGATGGTTTTCCGGTTTCTCACAGGCGCCATTCATGGATAATGGCTGACTAACAAGGGTTCACTTAAGTGGCAGCAGACAGCATAGAATCTTTGTAGCAATAAATTCCCCTCGGTTGTTCTTTCCTCAATTAATTATGCTGTCAAGATCGGAATTCAATGTGCGACCGATCCGATCCATAGCAGAAGCCATCACATCAAAATTGGTAATTTGAGAACACCAGCATTTATTTGGTGGTTATCAGACTTGAACACATACAAAACAATTGAACGGTTAGAACTGTAATTTTGAATGCATAGAAGAAGAGGTTCACCGCTACCAAAGGCACGCATTTTCGACAAGAGAATTTAATGCCAAACTCTGTCGAATGCTTGATGCCAAACACTGTCAAGCGCAACAATCTTGCTTTTGGCTGCTTTGTGCAAAGACTGACTTCACTTTTTTGTGAGATAAGCTATCTGGTCACCTGCGGACCTGTTGCTGCGGAAACCGTACTGCCGATTAAGAAGCTTCCGCGATTCAACACATTTCATAAACTAAATATTTATCAGCGTTTCCATGGCCTTAGAAAGAAGTGACTTAAGTGCTATGGGTCGGCACGAGGTAGGTGACGAAGATTCGCCCTTTTTAGAGACGGGCTGGACAAAGAGTAGGAAGAGTAGGAAAGATGGAAAAGCTCACGCACTGTCTTTGCCAGCGCAAAAGAACACCACTCTAGAGGTATGGGGGGAATACCACCCGGGCACGCGGATTTTTGCACGTCGATGACCTTTAAGTACTCTTGCAACTGTGCGTAAATGGATTTGTCTCATGGTGAAATCAACGCAAGACACAATGATCCGACAAGCCTAGAGGGGACAGAATAGTATATTTATTAGCATTAGAAGTGAGAAAAAGGTCCAAGGTGTTGGCGGATGATCTGCAATATCAGGTGTTCGTGTGGTATTAACATACCTTCCTTCTGGCGTGGTCTGGCCTGAATTTCGAAGCCAATTAGAATAGTTTCATTGATATCACCCGCAATGCCAATATCAATTCTTCAGATGGATTCCGAGTTGAAGTTTAGATTTCTATACATAAAGCCGTGCATAGGCTATATCCAGGCAGGTTCAGAGGGAGCAGACCGAATGCACTTGACACCGATATACTCGAGGGGCAGCATATTTGAATCGAATCATTACCATTTATGGTGTTAAGGTAATCGTGGAATACATTTTGTTGGGACAGTTCAGGTAAGTCTTTCACGTAACTATTTCTGTGTAAGCGATTTTATTTTCTGAAGCCCAATTCACCAGCTTAAAGAGCTTTCCGACTTGTTGCATTTCATGCTATATGACAGAGAACCTTCTTCAAATTCGGATCTTTCGTACAAGAGTTTTTAAGGAAGTCTAAACAATAATTTCCACATCATTCCATATCAGATCAATAATAAATTTGGCATAGTCTATTGCTTTTTCATGAATCAATGCCGCTAGTTGTTGATAGTCTATGTAATGCGTCCTGCTACATAGCCATGGCTTTCGTATGAAAATTATACTTTTTTTCGTATTTTGGAAAATAAGTTGTAGAATCAGTGGCATTTTCCAGTTTCTAAAACCTATGGAAGATTTCAAGGCGTTGATATGGCGACTCATGCAGCCACAGGCGTCTGCACTTAGAATCTATCAACGAACTAAAATCTGAGAGCCCTGCACCTTCGATCGAAGACAGTGTACCCAACCCTCTTGAAGCGTTGTTGGCATCTACAGACGAGAGAGCGCGGAGAGTAGATCTGTACCAGGGCTCGTCTATCTTTTTGGGTGGCGGCGAATAAGCTGTAGAACTGTCTGGCTAACGGCGACATCCAAAACTCCAGTCAGAAGCAGCTCTGTGGTGTGCTCTCCTTCTAGAACTACTCCGACATATTCGGGTCTCAAGTCGAGAATTATCTTCCAAGGCCAGGTCTGGGCCTTTACTGCTTCGTCTACGATCCTATAGCTAACTACCATCGCCGTGTCGTCTGCATACGCGTATCCCGTACTATACTTTATCACTGACAATAGATCGTTGACAATTTTGCTCCCATATGATACTCCATATGAAATTACCAATTTTAACTTTCAAAGATCTGTTACATACCTACTCGAAACTCTCAAACCACGCCAAAATGCCCCTCTTATTCCTACTTTTGTCAGTCGCCTTATTTAGTTGTAGCTTAATGTATCGAACGCTTTTTTGAAGTCCAAGAATAAAACTAGTGAGCTGTAATTTTTACCCTAACAGTCGGTTGATATCTTATTTTTGCCGGTCGCGAGAGATAGGTCTTAATTTGTGACTTCATCTTTTTTACAACTCTTGTGTTTTGTAGTTGCATTCATGCACGATATTAATTACTTCAGATGAAAATGTGGTTGCGAATGTCGCAAGATCTTTACAGTCTGTCCCGTTTGCAAAGTTTGTTCTTATTGAGTTTAGTAACTTCAACGTCTCTTTTGGATTCTTACTAAATTCTTGGGACTTCTATTTATAAAACTATACTTTTGTTCTTGCAATTTTCTTATTTAGCTCGTTTCGGTATGATTTGTATTGCATGTGATAATCATAATTATGTCTATCGCTTCCGTACCTTCTGTGCAATCAGACACGCATCCTACAATCTCGTTTTCCTTGCAATATTCGTTGTTCCGTTTTTTCGCATTGCTGTTGATGAACTAACGAGTGTGATTATTATCCGTTGAAAGTGATTATAAAATTCATTAACGTCCGTTTTAATGTTTAGTTTTTGTTATTTATCCTTTCGGTTACTAAACGTGTTTTAATGTGTTGTTCTTCGTCCGGTTCATTGCTTGTTACTTGATTTTTATTCAGTTCTAGAGGTGGTTGTAGCCAAGGTACAAACTACCAGAAACTTTACCGATCGTGTCTACCGGAAGCCGGAATCGCTATTACCGGAATCGCTTTTTCTATGGCCTCAAGAGGCAATTGAGGAATATAACTCTCTCGAAGCACCACGATGACTTTATTTAAGACCTTGATCATCCCAGTCCTGCTTCGAGAGAAATGCAAGTCGAAAAGCGACTACGCATATTTGTAATGATTACTAATAAAGTCTGCATTCGTCAACTGAATGGATCGGAGCAAGTAATATTGGCGATTGATAAGTGTGTAGTTGCCCCCAATTCACAGGGCCTGTTAACAAATGAAAAAGAATCTATCAAATACTTCATTATTTCAAATCAAAGGGCCAGTATATTCTTTCGTTTCGCGGCAATGGATCTTGTATTAGTTCCAGCATTATTTTTGTCAGCTTTGAGAGACAAAAACGATAAATGACACAATCATTCCATATTGTATACAGACGTAAGCAGGCAACTACACCAATGGAAGAAAAAAGGGATTTGATCCCTTAACTTCTGCTATTTTCATAAGTTGAGAAAATGAGGAGTTGGTAATGGGTTGTAATTTGAGAGTTGAAACAAAAAAAAATTATTAATGGAAGCAGATCCAGATGTTGAAGAGAAAAATTCCGGTGCGAATCTATCTATGATGTTCTGATAATAGAGTGATAGGAACTATTGGTTATTACTAATGACTTATGAGTTATTGACGAAAATAATCCCTTGAGAAAAAAAAAGACGTTTGGTGTCTCTGTCACAGTGGAAAATGATACTTTCATGAAAATGATTCTATTTATTTCGCAAAGCCGCGTCTGTCCTAATAAAGATTCGGTTAAAGATTAGACTAATGAAAGACGTGAGTCAAGTGCGGTCATTTCTAGATTCAAAATTTTCAAAAATTTCATATAAAGTTTTATAAAATTCATTGAATTTCGATAGTTGCCATTTTAAATTCTTGAAATACTGTTTCTTGTCGTCCCTTAAAGACAAGATAGAGTAACTGAAACACTTAATACCGCGAATTAAAGAAAAAAAGTGATTGTCAATTTCTTTGGCGCATACGATAGCGCATTTGCTAAGTCCAACACACGTCATATGAAAGAAACTACAAAGAACTCAATCCACGCTGGTTCCATTAAATGAGCATTTCGGGAAACCACAGAGCTTCGAGATTGTACGAGGGGCGTTCAATACATTCTCGGTATCGATGTGAAGGAAAATGCGAATTCAATTTAAATTGTTTTTATTTTTCAATATAATCTCCCCTAACATCAATGCATTTGTTACATCTTGAGATAAGCTTTTTTGAACACTCAACAAAATAAATTTCCTCTTTCTCTACAAAATACCCATTTATTGCCGACTTGAGTTCTTCATCATCCAAAAATCTTTTTCCATAAAGACATTTTTTGAAATCCGGAAACAGGAAATAATCACTAGGGGCAAGGTCTGGACTATAGGATGCATGTTGGATTTCTTCGAAACCACAATGCCGCGCAGCAGCCTTGGAAACTCGCGCCGTGTGAACAGGAGCGTTGTCATGAAGAAGCAACACACCCGTTGCGAGTTTATCAAGTCTTTTCTTTTTAATTTCCTCCCGCAAATTATGCAAAGTGGAAGCGTAGGATGTGGCGTTGATGGTTTCACCTTTTTTTTTGTACTCAATGAGCAAGATTCATTTTGAGTCCCAAAAAACTGTGGCCATGAGCTTCCCGGCTGACGGAGTGACTCTGAACTTCTTCGGGGGACTCTTGTTTGCTTTCAGGGTCATAGTGGTGGACCCATGTTTCGTCACCAGTAACAATTCGATCCATAACACCGTCCGCGTTCTCACTACACATCTCTAAAAGCTCTCTACAGCAAGCGATTCTCACTTTTTTCTGAGGCGCTGTGAGCATTCGTGGCACCCACCTTGCAATGACCATTGAAAGGTTAAGATGGTCATGAAGAATGGAACCAATTGAAAGCTTGCTGATCTCTGCCATCGTTTTCACTTTTATTCGGGCATCCTCAAGAACAAGTTTTTCGACTTCTTTGATGCTTTCTCCCGTACAAGCAGTAGCCGGGGCGCCGGAGCTGGGGTCGTCTTCAATGCTCTCTTTGCCTCTCTTGAACCCACTTAACCACTTTTGCACAGTTGATAATGAAGGTGCGGAACCCTCGTATGTTCTCGGCGAATAATTTCACACATGGGTATTTGTTATATTTTTTCCACGTCGGCAATTAATGCTGAGTCTTGGCACAAATGAAGAATACAGTCTTTATTTAAAATTCAATACGACTATACTCAGGGCTATACATCAGGGCTGCCGGAAGTACTTTTAAGGGAGTATTTGCTCTACTCTGGGGTTCAGGGTACTCGCGTACTCTCTTATGTTTCTCTCAGAACATAATCTTCAATTTATATTGATAACTCCTCTTACATTTCTAATTCAATCTATCGCTATATCATCAGAAATAGTGAAAGGTTTGAAATGTGGGACAACAAAAGCTGTAAACAACAGACAAAGTTACTTTGACGCTCAATTTCGTACATTTTTAAAATTCGTTACAATTCGGCAAGTTGATGAAACCAGGTGCAAGAAATGTCTAGTCCATGTAGTGATGTATCTTGATTTTGTTCGAGAAAAAGTAGCCGATCGTTTTTTCGGATTAATTTAACTCCAAAGCTCAACAGCAAGTGATTTTGTTCGGTGTAAATACCGATAGACAAGATAATTGGATTCGCAGCTGATAATGCATCAGTGATCATGGGGAACAGAAGTGTGGTGAAAACTTTGATCCAATGGATCATCCCGAATATTTACGTCATACGATTGTACGGTTGTACATGTTAGTCCTTAAATTTCTGCTCTAGCCACAAGTGCAGCAACTCCCGAAAAAAAATTATGGTACTAGCTAAACCTATTTATTATTATTTTTAACATAGACAGTTAAATCAGCATCAGTTTTGATGCAGTTATGATGTAAAATTCCACAAGATCTTACAAATTTCATTCACTAGGAGCAATAGAATATTGGAGCAATGGACTGCCATATTTCATTATTTCCTATTCTTGGAACTAGACAAATATGCAAGCAGAGTCCTTACCACATTTTCTCATGAATGTAAAAAAATCGCGTATTCGTATTCTGTTCCAACAATAAAAATGTTTTATAAAACGGCCTACCAATATGAATACTATGACAAGTAATCATGTCTAGGATGGATCTCAACGACAGACGCCTTTGTAAAGTCAATAAACATTATAGATCAAAAACCGAACCATGTTTCTCTGGTTCCTCTCATAAAGATTTTTTCGAATCTCATAACAAATGATAAATTTGAAAAGCTGGAGGAATTCGGGCGTTGTGTAATATATTATGTAATATACTATGTTCAAAGACTTGAACAAATTTATATGTTCAATAATTTCGTTACCTCACAGTAGTGTAAATGTTGAACTCATTTTTTCCCTACAGTGTTCTATTGTTTGTACTCCCTTCGGGAGCAAAATACTCCCCTCTAGACCTTTGAAATACAGTGACCCCGCTTAATTGATTTTCCCATTTAATTGAACGAAAAAAGTGAGCTCGAATATTTCCTATATAAGCTATACACGTATTTGCACGGTTAATTGAATCCCGCATAATTTATTTACCTGCTTAATTGATCTTGCAGTTTTATACCAAACAAGCTGAATACATCCAAAGTGTTCGGTTAATTGATCAGCGCTGAACAAACAATTATTACAAAATAGCAAATTATAGTAATTCGGGAGCACTGTTTTCACATTGAAGTTGACAGCACTGCACACAATATGACAGCAAGCTTTAGTTTATCATTGTCATTCGAAAAGCGCGGTCCTTCTGACAAAACGAAGAGTAGGTAACAAAAAATACACAAGTTTGTCCATAAAACAGAAATTGCAAATAATAAACGACTCCAAAGACAAGAGTAAAAATGCTCCTTCAGTACGATGAATAGGGTTTTACGGGATGTGAAACTAATTGAACAAAAATCTCAAAGCTGTGAATTATATCGCAAGCGGGAAAGGACCGGGTTGTGCAAAGAGGTGGAACAAGCGCTTTTAACATGGTTTGGTCAAATGAGGTCCTCAGGAGCAGCTATTTCTCCGAACATAATAATGGGAAAGGCAAAGCAGTCATGACAAGACCATGATTTTACTCCAACTGCAGGTAACAGATGCTGAGATCTTAAAGACTGTCGCAGATAACCCCGTATGTAATAACGAAGAAGAAGCTGAAGAAGAAGTTGAAGAGGAAGTTTAATGCCGTCGACCTCCAAGATTCTTCAGTCTATCCAAAATCTCCGTGCATATTTTTTACCACTCAATAAATTTCATATTGAACCGGAAAATATGGAGGAATATGTAATCAAAAATACAGTAAAAATGCAAACTTAGATAACAGATTTCTTAAGCTGAATACTTAACATACATATCCTATATATATGTAAAAATACACACAAGATGTGCCTTACTATGTGATTTGTGAATTTATTTTGCAATAATTGAAGTGTAATTTTTTGTTTTTTGAAGAATAATTTATTTTTGTTTCGTAGCTGAGTTTTTTTTAATAAAATTAATTGACTTACTGGTTCAATTAAGCGAATATCGTCTCATTGCGTCTCTAGTGCAATTAAGCGAGTTTTCGTTAATTAAATACACGGATAATTGATCGCGAAAATTGGACAAAATGGTCAGTTCAATTAAGCGGGGAAGACTGTATTCCTCAGCGAAAACTTAAAACGGCTGGCCTGCAGTACATTCTTCTCTAGGCATATTTGATGTAACCGTGACAGTGTATTATAGCATATGCGAAATGCAGCTCCTGAAAAAATGCAAAACACATAAAAATTTGTATAATTATTCTTAGCATAATTAATTATTACATAAAACATTTAATTCGTTCACTCATTAACTCTTCTTGGTGGAACTGGTGGAACCTGCAGTCTACAAAACATTCTATTATAGTGTATGTGCCGCCAACGGAATCGTGACAGTGTTAAAAGAAAATTACATTTATAAATAGTAATCCATTCTTTCAATATTATCTATAAACAGACAAGGCGAATGGTTGAAACCAACATTTGCTTCTCGGTCATAAAATACCAAATGTGCAAATTGATCTGGAAACAAATGTCTTTCAAGAGCCACCATTTATAGTATGCGTACTGCAAATCATACAAGGATATGCAATGAGCTCGAGGAAGCAATAAGATAATATCAATTTGTTTTTAAAATAAAAAAAATTCCGGAATATAGAGCAATATTTGAATTCAACATTCAACAACCCAAAGAAGTTTTTCATCATTAAAAGTAAGATTCTTAGGCTGCAATAAATGCAAACAAAACGTGTTGACAACAGTCTATTAAGAAACAGACAAGTTAAACGAAAAAAGGCAATTAAGTATCTACGAACAGTAATACAAAATCGTCAAAGTAATATGGGAAGATTGCAAGGAAACATGTTAAGAAGAAGGGAAAATGATTTACAAATTCCTGAAGAGAACAGAACTATAAATTGAGTTATCTTGAGCGTGATACACAGAATACAAGATAATATATTCCAGCGATTTTTTTATGTTTTTCGACTGACGGTACAGTGTAGAGGAGAAAACGAGTTATGAATAGATTTAAGTTATGTAAATTTGTGTAAGACGTCGTTTTTGATTCTGCAAAAACATTTGACCTGAAACTGCCTGAGTTGGTGAAAATGTTGGTTCAATTTGAGAATGTTTAGTTATTTGTTGAAGGAGAGTCCGAAATATGAGCTAGTCTTCATTCCCCCGATTAGATGTTAGGAATTTACATGAATCATTAGAGATCTTCGGCCGTGGCATTGTGGGTATGTGCATCGACCCTTACGCAACCGAACCTCGCTGCCTGGGTTTGACTTACGGTGCGTACGATGCATAGAGAGTCGATAATAATCGAACACAAAACATCGATGTTCCTTAACCCTATATACGGAATCGCCATAGATCAATACTGTACACTACGTGGAAACGCAAGCATGAAAGAATACACAAAATACCAAGAACTTCAAAGCATTCTGTATATATACTCGGAAAAACAACTTTTGCTGTCAGGCTTAAGTGCAAGCAATCCATGAATCAGTCAGTGTTGTTCTAAATGGTTACATGATTAAGAAGAAATTTAAAATTAGAAAATTTTATTTGCATCATCGAACGCCGACGTTTTGTTCTTTGCAATATTTGCAAAGAAAATAAAGTCACTGCTGCTTCAGTTGGTAACGATACATTCGATATAAAATATGACGTCTACAGTATCGTGCTGGATTAATACAAAATCTTACTCTACACTTATTCGCACAAGATGGATATAAAAAAAATCATTGGCTAACGTTGTCGAACGTCGTGACTGTATTGGATGGTAACTATGTAGGTAGTGCGAATTCGGCAGAAGCAGCCCACCCTTATGGATCTATTGTAATAATATAAAAATGATATTTGATTGATAGAATGGCACAGTATTTGACTGTCACCTGATTGCACCAGTATAGTAGAGCTTCGAAACCTTTGACAAGAAAAACGAACAAACCTATCCTGTAACAAGTATTTGTATCCTGTAACAATATACTTTTATTATTATAAGTTTTAGTAACGATCTGGAGTCGGGTAACATTATGTGCAAGGTTGTTTAAATTCATATCGAAATATTATATAAAATAAATGCAACCGGTGTTGAGGTGGATAAACTTAGGTGTTGATCCATGGGTCACAGTGAAGGTTTAAACACAAATTTCGCTTAAGTAGTGGCTTAACTTAAACCACCGATTGAGATGAATTAAGTGCCAATCCAGAGAGTACATAAATGTGGGTGTTGTATTAAAATAAAAGAAAGAAGAAAAAGACCCACAGCAAATATCTTATTATATTCTGGCAATGCTGCTGAAGAGAACATAATGCATACAAATGTTTAGATGGCCACATATGTAAAGGGTGATTTTTTAAAAGTTATAGGAAGGTTTTTTTAAAAAAAGCACACATAAAATTCAGAAAAATGCATGAAATCATTATTTGAATCGATATTACGATATCGATATACGGCAGCGTCTTGTTGAAACCACATGTCATGCAAGTCAAGCTCTTGCATTTTGGGCAAAAAAAAATTGGATATCATCTCACGGTAGCGCTCACTATTCACAATTACGTTACGATTTGCATCATCTTTGAAGAAGTACGGTCCAATGATGCCACCAGCCCATAAACCGCACCAAACTGTGACTTTTCTGGATGCATTGGTAGCTCTGGCAATGCTTCTGGCTGATATTCACTCCAAAATCGACAATTCTGCTTATTTACGTACCCATTGAGCCAAAAATGAGCTTCGTCGCTGAAGACATGTGATGTCGCGATGAACTTTCTTAACAGAGCACGCATTTTGATAATAAAGTTCAATAATTTACAAGCGTTGTTCGTTTGTAAGACGATTCATGGTTAAATTATAGACCAAACTGAAGATGTTTGGCAGTGAAACAAAACACGAAACGTGCGTCAGCTGTTTAAACCAGTATTGCCAAAAAGATAATAGCTAAAAAATTACCCTTTATAACAATATCTTAATATCCATGGGCATTGACTTGTTGATTTGGTGTGGTCTCCTCTTCCTCGCTTCACTTGGGTATTTCAGTGTGACACGTGTGTGTTCAATCACGATCACTACATTTTTCATAAATGGTTCAAAATGCATGACTTACCTAAACCACCCTTAAATATTGAGTTTGAAAACGATATCCTCTTGAGTGAAGTTTCGATCCTACACTTAGCTAAACCAGCAGATAAACGTGCATGAACCTTAGACATTCCAGGTAACAATACAGGAAATATGCAAGTTGAACTAATTAGTTATTACTTCTTAAAAAATACATTTTCTTTCGTTGAAGAGGAGAACGTCTTTATTACGAATCAAACTTAAAACAAAATTTTACAATTATGTTAATCTAAAAGGAAAAGTCAACCTGTGGACAAACGGGATTGGAAAAATGTGGAGAGGATAATTTGCAGACGCCGCGTCAGCGATACGCTGGGTGACTGCAGGTGGATTCCTTGTCGTGGGAACGACACTGCGTCGGCTTATTTGGTTAGCTGTTATCTTGTGCGTGGGAAAAATCCAATGTCAATAGTATCCGCTTCGTGGGAACGATACCGCGTTAGCGTATTTTTTAGCGCGTGCATTACTCCTTCCACCTTTAGTCCGAGTGTCCTCACTCACTATCATGTAAAGTACTGGTGGATTTCCGATGGCGACTGGAGCTGCACTATCGACTATCTCTTCTAACTTCTAGATGGGTGGAGATCTGTATTTGTTTCTTTCTCCTGGTAACAATGGCTTTCATCAGAATACCCAAACCTGCTGGTAGGACTAGGTATAGAAATGTATAGTTCGTCATGTTTTCGCTCATTTGCTTGAAGTTTCACATATGTTTTGCATTACTGATGCTTAGTGACTTGATCATCTCGAGTGTAAGCAGTTCTTCGTAGATTTTTGAAGGGGACTCGGGTTGAACTATGGCTGGAAAGGGTTTACTCGTGGAGACTTCACACATTGGAATTTTGGTGTTGATGGCCACGGCGTCATTATGGTTACCTTACCAAAACATTTATGAGGGTAAGGTTAATGGTTTCCATGTGTTTATTTATGAATCGTTGAACTGTTTCAGAAATATGGTTCCATTGAGAATTCCTTTTACATGGGGATATGTAGGCTGTTGATTATGGGAAAGAAGGATGGTCGAATTTTCAATAAATTTTGCAAAACAATCATTGTCTTTTAGGTTGTTAATATAATTACTTTTACAAATTTTTAATTTATTACAAGTTCGACAGTTTTGACAAGTTAAAATGTGGTCGGGATAACTGTCTATCCACTTCCAACTAGATCCAAGAAAATTTAAGGCCTGCGAATTCGCAACGTTGGCATTAGGTGATCTAATAGGATTTGTAGATTGGTTATTTGCTAGGATATGAGGTAGGACTTAGACTCATCGTTATCTATGCGGTTTGATATTTTGGACTTTAGGATCTTCATAGCATTTTCCAGACTGTGACAATTGTAGTTGAAATTTTTATTATTTTGCTGAACTATTTCTTTTCTTAATCTTGGGATCAATTGTGTTCCTAATCGTTTGTTTATCCTAACGTAAACTACTTCTCATTTGCACATTGTTTGATTGGATTGGATTTCTCTTTTTATTATGCTCAGCGATGTCTGTTTTACTAAGATTTTCGATGATCTCGTTTCTAGTTTGTTCGTATAATTTCGGATCAGTACTTACGATTCTACCAAAAAATATCTCAATTGGCTTTCTATTTATTACAGAATGAATGGAAAAGTTGTATTCGTAGACGGCACGCTACAGTAAGTCCGTGAAGGAATTGTGTTTCTATTCTGTCTTTAAACAGTGCATAATTTCGGGTAAGGTCGAGTGGAACATTTCCACTTGACCATTTACTGCACTTGTGTATGGATATATTTTGTAAATCTCCCGTACTTGCGTGTACTTCAAAAAAATAAACCGCGGTCAACACTAGGCTTTTATATGTAAAGTAGATATCAAGATGGACTATTTGACATTTTGGTAATGGTGGCGGTTGCTACTTGGGCTTATTGGGATGGCGGTAGTACTCTTGTTCTTTGCATTGTGTTATCAATCCATGTATTCTTGCTTTCATCTTAGGGCAATAATATTTCTGTAGTTATTGCTTTCGAGACCATTCCTGTGCGCTCTATTGTGATCTCACAGGATCTTCTCGGCTTGATCATTTGTAGTTGTTATATCTGTAACCTGTCTTTGAGTAAATCTTGATTTGTACGATAAGAAGTGAAGTAGAAAACTTTTGAATTTGACTCATGACCGATTCTGTTGTGAAAATTCCGATTATCCAACTTGGATTTAAGTAGCGTTTTAGTATTGAAATTAGGTCATTATCTGAAATATTTTTCCTCATCAGTGTGTGTCTGTGGAAAGTTGAAAAATGGATTTAGAATTCATAACTTTCGCTATTGCCGATATTCTTGAAAAAGCGAAAAATAGTTCCAACGATGATGCGACGACGAATACAATAAAAAAAATTGATTACCACGTTATAAATTTCTTTCTCTATTAATAATACCTTCTTCCTTGGAGCTCCAGATTCAAGAAGAGAAGAGTCTATTACAATTCAGAGCATTGAATTGAGAATATAATTGATTGAAATACGTGATTTCTCAACAGAGCATTATTTGATTTTTGAATACATTAATTGGATATTCGACGGCTGAAATTAGCTTTAGGCTTTGATCGCTATGCTGCGTCATAGTAAGAGAATTAATTTCGGAATTCTGTGGTAAGCGTGATAACGCATCTGCAACAACATTGCTTTTCCCTGGCTTATATGGAAATTCATAATTATACTCTTCGAGTATCGCTTTCCAGCACTTCATTTTAGAGTTATGATTTTTCAAACACAGGCGAACGTAAGAGGTTGGTGGTCTGCGCTCTTACATGCGCTGTGCTATATAAATAATTCCTCGGAGAATTGAGTGCCCATATGATTGCGAGCATTTCCTTCTCGTTTGCAGAGTAGTGCTCTCCTGTTCTGCTCAACGATCTTGAAATAAACATTATGGGTTTATACTCTTGCGAAGGCACGGATCCAATTGCAAAATTGGATACGTCAGTAGTTAATTGGAAACCTTAACGAAAATTGTGATAGGCTCAAATTAGGTCTTTGGAAGAAAGGGCTGAGCTGTGTTTGCGGCATGCGCGCTATTTGTGGGAAAAGACGTTCCCTTCGGGGTGAATTGTTAATTATTTGACGCTATTTTTAGCGATTGACGCTTAATTTAGCGATTGAGCTTTGGTCACTTAAATATAGTGAGATGGAGTTCCACAGACGTACTGCAGCGATAAACAATTGCATTTCCGATGTCAAGCCGGCAAACCTTGGTAGGATTAAACAATTTGACTTGTTTGATACCGGAAATCGAAGTTTTTCCTAGAGATAGCATGGCATGCCAAGTTGTGGTGTTCTAAACAAAAACTTAAAGCTCTAAATTTCAAACAGTTTTCAAGAGACACATTGAGGAGGTTTTTGGACAAGTGTGATAGGTGATCAAATCTTCTAAGCCCGTAAACATATCGGACAATGCTATTGAAAGCAACTTTAAGTTTTCTAAAACTGCAAATATCACAATTTAGAAATATTTCGCAGTTATAGAACAAGCAAGTTGCAATCGAGTATTGAGGGGAATAAGTTGCTGTGCAGCTTCGCAGACTTCGAAGAACACCATACGTTTTCTCGACAGCAGAATATATTGGGTCAATGTATTTTTCGAAATAACCATTACACTTACATTTTGCCGGGTTTAACTTCAGGCCATTTTTGAGCGACCAGTGATATATTAGGAAGATTACTTCTAGGAACATATGTGTGGTTACTTCTAGAAGAAAGTTGGTATTGACTAGCGAAATCTGTACGTAATCTCTGATTTTCGAGTTTCTGACAAATGTTTAAGGATTGGGGTAGATCACTTGGTTCACACATACGCACGACGTTTTTGTAAGTAATGCTAGGAATTCGGGTCCCGCAGCCATACATAAAATTTTATTTAAGATGAGCGAAGGTGGACTCATGCTGGAATATAGGATATATTATATAATAGGACTCATGCATAGTTTTATTTAATTGCACTAGAGAACTCAATTGATACTCAAGAGTTCCAAGATCTCTTTGGTCAGTGTAGTGCAAAGTGAGGCAGTTTGAAATGGCCTTCTAGTCTAAAGGAGTGCTATAAGACTCAAGAGCTGTGTCGGAATTTCCGACTATTTTATTCCGAACGGAATTTATAATCCCGAAATACTTGGGAGTTCCTTTGAATGGTTAGTAGATACTCAGTACTCTGACCACGCTTTTTTCCAGGAACTAAACTCAGATGGATTTCCGGAAAAATCTCGTAGTGATCTGACGACATCCGGGATTTTGTCTAGATCTACAATATTATTCCTATGTTCGGGATATATTGCTTCGTCTACAAATAGTGAATCGGTGTTTGGATGTAGTAAAGAATCAACAATGCCGGTGGCTTTACGTTTCAATATGTCCCCAACTATGGAAGAAGTTAAACTAAAGGGCTCAGAGGATCCTATAGGGCGAGGAATAGCTTGAGGTTGGGGATTGTCACCTTGTTGAGGGTTAAGCACCGGAGGTCGAATTAAGTTGCTTGGATAAGACATTATTTGGTTTTTTTCTCTATCACCTATTATTTAATTTCTAATGCAAATACGGTTACAATATCCGTTCTTAAATACTTTATAGATTTTGCTTTAGTGGTTATTCTTTCTCCTCTTACGTTTAAGTATGAAGTTATTAGTTATGTTTTGTTTTTCATTTTAGTATCAAATTCCTCGGTTCAGTTTTTTGTTTATCTCTTTATGGTAACTTAAATTTGTTTGACTTACATAAACCTTAATAGAATTAAGTACTAAGTGTTAACTTGCATGTAATTCATTGACACTCAAATGCCAAATTACTGGGTTTACAAACACAATACACACCCAGAATGACATCCATGTCAAGAATTTTCTTTTATAAGGGAGTAGAATCTTCTCAAATTATCCCAATTGGGACATTTTCTGTTTCAATCTACCTTTCCTGTTTAGGGACTACGCATACAACATTCAAACACTTATCCGATAGCAGGCTCCAGAAGGCTTTCCAGTAGAAGGTGTTGACGGACACATTAATTTTCCACGCGAAAGTTATAAATCGACACAACATACTTCAATTCCGCTACTTTTAAAATTAGATCTTAGATTGATGCCAAAAATTTCATCAAATAGATGAACAGTAACACGGAGATTGTTCGCTGGTTCGTTGTCCACCTTCAGCAATATTATGCTTCAGGCAAAAATAACCATTAACTGCAGTAGCCTTCAAAGTTAAATTCCTTGTATACTTTGCTGTTCCAACACGAGGTGTGGGTGCAATATTTTGTAAGCCGAATTTTGCTGAATTTCAAACATTTTGTGAAGATATTTAGATTTATACTTTGCTACAGCAGAGTTTATACATAATTCCATGTACATATGAACATTTCATTTACTACAATTAACACAGTCAACTGACAATAGTTTTTATAAAATCAGACTAAAACCACATCAAATTAATAACGTGACATTTTTTGAAAAAATTACCACCTTCAAAAAACTCAGTTCAACAAATATATTTCCGCAGAGGTCGGTCAAATAACTTTTCGAATTCCCAAATTCCACAGGTCTGTTTCTGCGCCCCATCACTCAAAATATTTTCGTGCATCAATCTTACTTTTGTTACTGAGATTGTGTGAATTCTGGCACCATGTTTGCCAGAATGTAAATGAGAGGTTTATTCAATCACATCTAAATCAAGACAATAGCAGTATTCGCTAGGACGCTGATGTTGTGTACTGGTTGTGATTGCTGATATTGCAGGTGACTGCTGTATACAACAGTTCGTAAGCTTTCTACATCTATTTAATAGAATCTATAATAAAAACTCCGAATCATCGCAAACTTAAAATACTTTTTTTTCCAATCGAAAAGGACACTTCTTTAAAGTGCGGAGTACACTATCTTGCACATGCCTTTATAAAGGGGTTAGATTTTAAGTGCCGATGTTGAATGTGAACCACACTTAAACGTCATGTTTTTTTCAGACTAACTCAATTTGAACCATGGAAAGATACACAATCGATCAACGCGTTAAAGTTATTCAGGCTTATTAGGAAAATGGACGTTCAAATCAAAATGCCTATCGTGCACTTTTTAATTTTTTCGGTTAATTTAATCGTCCAAATGTGCGTACAATCTGAAAAATCGTGCAAAAATTTGAGCAAACCGGGTCTGTAGGAGATGTGAAAACGACGACGAGTTGAGGTGGACGAGCATGCACTGGTGGCTCGTCCACCTCAACTCGTCGTCGTGCCCAACAATTGTACCTCTCACGCTCGCCGTTGATGAACATTAGGCATAACGCTTACAAGGTGCAGTTGACTCAAGAACTAAAGCTTCTTGACCATTTCAAGCATCGTCAATGGTCAGAATGGTGGCAAGAAATGGCAAAAGTGGATGATCAATTTTTGAAGAAAATCATCTTCAGTGATGACATTTTCACCTCAGTGGATTCGTCAATAAGCAGAATTGCCGCATTTGGGCGAATGATAATCCAAGAGTGATTGTCGAAAAACCAATGCACTCACAAAGAGTGACTGTTTGGTGCGGATTATGGGCTGGCGGCATCATCGGGCAGTTTTTTTTTTCCAAAATGAATGGTGTTCGCTATCGTGAAATGATAACGAACTTTTTATGGCCCGAATTGGAAGATATGAATGGGGACGATATGTGGTTTCAACAGGACGGTGCAACTTGCCACACAGCTAACGAAACAATGGCTTTTTTGCGTGACAAATTCAATGGCCGTGCTATCTCACGTGGTGGCAATGTGAATTGGCCGCCAAGATCATGTGATTTGACACCGTTGGATTTGGGGTTTTGGGGTTATTTGAAAGAAAAGGTGCACGTCGTTAAGCCAGCAACAATTCAAGAGGTAAAGGATGAGATAATTCGGCACATTAACGGCATAGAACCTCAATTATGCTTCAGCGTCATCGAAAATGTATACCATCGGATGGAGGTGTGCCGCAGAGGTAGCGGCGGCCATTTGGCCGATATTTTGTTCCATACATAATTGAACCATACCAATATTATCATAATAAAAAGAAATGACAATAATTTCCTAAATAATTTGTATTTTATTCAAAATCCGCCCTATTAACGGATTACAAATCTCTACACATAACTAAACCCTTAACTAACGTAACTTAAATGTCATACACTTCTTCAGTATTTTACATTTGTTTTATTTTTTATTAATTGACTCTGTTCTGATTTTACTAACTTATGACTATTGCTGAGGTTTTTACTCGTTGTCAATTAATAATACATTGATAGTGCGAAATACTGCGCCTCTGAGAGAAAATATAGCTTGTTATGCCTGGCTCCCAATTCCATCAGACAACAGGTTCATGGTGAATACATCCAAAAAAAACACCTGCACTGTGTGTTCACGTATTTTTAAATACTCAAGTCAAAAATTCTTGCTCACGATTCTTATACAGTACTTATTGGCACATGTTCCACATAATAAATTCAATACTAATTGCAATACTCCTGACCAAAGTTTATTTCTATAATTTCGTCGTGTCAAAATGTTCATGAATGCCATGTGCAAAGATATAATACATAAAATATAACTAAAACCCTGCTGTCGAATACATTTTATTTACGATCTAAGAACAATATTTTGTGGATACTTCGTCAAGGTGAGTTAACCTATTCATTTAATCACAACCGCCCGCTGTGACAGGTGCTCCATGAAATTACCGAAACCCCAGAACACAAGCCACGAACATGTACACCCATTCAGTCAATTAAAACTCTGAGAAAATAAATTCCTCCTCGTGCCATTTTGTGATTCAAATTGTAAGTGAAAGTGATGATGCCAAAATTCAACAGCGCTTTTATTTATTTTCCTTGAAATGTCTATCATAAAAAAATATTTAACACCTTGCCTACGCGCCCATTTAGAACAAGCGGCTGTAATTATTGCACTGAATAATTTGTAATTCCCTTGGGTTCGAACGCTTATAATTTTCGTTCGAATTTCAGAATATTGATTGCAATGGTAACGAGGACGAGGAAATAATCAATATGGGTTTGAGGGGAAAATCAAATAATAAAGGCAAAAACGTGGATTGATTGTTATAGCGTAGATATATAGACATGTTCATAGGCATTGTATCATAAGTAATTTACATAATTTATTTGTTTATTTACGATAAATATGAATTAATAATGTGAAAAATAAATCAGTAGAAATCGAAAGTATGCGAAATGATTGGATTTCAATTTTCGCGCAGAGAAATCCTGAAATGAAAAGTACGTATATATGACTAGAAGCAGATGTTTTTCTAAAAACCTCATAATATTTTTACGTTTTACAGAAAAAATTTATTAAATTGTCCACAAATAGGCCTCGCTCACTGGGAAATTATTATTAGAGCTTAGGGTAAATTACGACCTTTAGATCTATTGTGTCTCCTTTCCTTTGCTTTCTTCAGAGCTCTCCTCACATGCAGTTCTTTTCAGAGTTGCTTGGAGTGTTATAGGCTCCCGTTACACGATGGTGGAAGAGATTTATACTAGAGTATTTTCTCTAAGCCAGTTTCCTTTAAGGATCTGAGAATGAGAGCGGGTTCTACTGACTTCAACTTCCTCTGATATTCGGTACTTGCCCATGTCTTTGTCTTTTGTGGCCTACTGCCTCACAAAATCCCAGTATATGTTCTGGAAATTCGTTAGATGCTCCGCAGAATCTGCAGAGACACTCCTTAACTGCTGAGTCTACAGTGCCGCGTTAGGAAGCATGTTAGGATACAAAGGTTGTTCTTGCTCTTTCTGATACATGCCTTAAACCTTTTCCGGTTATGTTGACCCAAAAGTTTCTTGGCCTTATTCATGCCATGAGCGTTGCCCGGTTGCGTCTTTCTAGCTCCCTTCACACTTCCCTGAGGACATGGTCACCTACAGCGAAAAATTCGAGGAGGTCGGACAATTCATTGCCTGCAATCCATATATGGCCAGGTATGCAGCAGAGTTTCACCCTGTTACTCCTGCTGAGCTTCTTAAGCTCCTGTAGACATACGCACACAAGCTTGATTTTATGCTATAGGGGTCAGGTGAAAGAATAGCGGCACGACTGTCCGACATTATTGCTATATTAAAGCTGCTACAGTTCCTGTCAACATTTGAGTGCATCTGTCTTGCCTATAGGCTTGGTCCAAATACTCCCGGCCCTGTTCTTTCATAAGTTCTTGATCCGTCTGCATTCCATTTTACCGTATTGCTGTTCTGCTTGTGGACTATGCATTGCTATGCATGCTCCAGTCTTTTTTGTTTGGTGAGCTTAATAGAAAACTCCTTGTAGAAATTGAATTTCCGAATCGCGTCATCTTTCAGAATGGCCAAGAGTGGTAGCTTTTTGACTGTGCATCGAATTGTTGCGATTTAATGGCATGCCAACCTTTGAACTTTATTGAGTGTCTTTCTTGCGCTGATCAGGTTGGTTCTTTTGGATAATGCTACTGCACCGTATAACAATAGCTATGTAAAGCAATAGCTCTGTGAAAGGTACTACGGTAGTTTTTCCCGGATTTAGATCTAACCCAGCTGATTGGCAACATTTTTTAGTCATTTTTAGTCCCCAATGATATCACATAGGGTTCTGGGAATTCAACCTGCATCTGGCTATGAAAGAAATTGAAAAAATTTCACAACCGCCTTGCAGAAATATGTACTTGGCAAAGAATATACTTTTTCGCCGAACAAAAGAAAAATCAAACAACTGTGTTTAAATAAATAAATAAAATTATATGGATTTTCCGTCCGAAATGTGTGGAGTATAATTCGCAAGTGTTTCTTTGTTTTGTTGCAAGTTGATAATAGGCATATTCGAATGCATACTAAACAAAACCATTTTTTTAATTAGTACTTAGTGATACATGGAATTCTCTATGATAATGCAGTGCTATTTATATTAATTTGTTTCACATTTATCATTTTGTAATCATTGATACTAAAATCTTTCTCGAACAGGCTATGATGACTATATCATCAGCATATGCCTGATATTTGATGCCGCGGTTTGTTTGTATCTCCAGAAATCTCCACATTAGTCTCAGCTCCTCTAGTGCTCAGAAGTTCATACATTCATTTCCATACTGTTCGGTTTGGTTCATTTTTGTTAAGAGCTTTAATAATCGCATCATAAAATATGTTGTCAAATGCTCTAAGAAAGCACATACAACTATTTCTTTCGCTACAAGGGTGCATTCGATATTTTCTGTCAGCTGGTAACGCGCAGTCTCTGTTGGTCTGTCCGCTCTATACACGTTGACAGTCATGCAGAGAAGTCATAGTTAATACTTCGTCTCTTATGTAGTTGTCTAAAACTTTCTCCATCATTTTCAGCAGAAATGATGCAAGACTGATCGGTCTGTAAGACTTAGGTAGGTTTGGGTCTTTCTTCCCCATCTTTGTAATGAAGACTATCTTTGCAATTCTCCACTGGATTGCTATATATCCCAACGCCAGAGAACCTCTAGTAATAGTGGTGAGGTATGGAAGCAGTGATTTTGTGATTTGAAGGAACAGTGATTTTACCTTTTTGTTGGACTGGTATCATTTTACCAACCCTTGGCGATTTGAATAACTGGAGCGAGCTTATTGTCCATCCCAGGCGTCCTTTGGAGAAAATTTCTCTCGCAACTCTCGAGTCCATAACCCCTGGTCTTGCCAAATTGGTTCCAGACCCGTCAGTGTTCTGATGAATGCCCGGAAAGTGAGTTTCCAGTAGAAGTCTGGTCCTCTGTTCTGAATTTTCAGTGTAGGTGCCATCATGTTTCTTTAGAGACATCTGAATCTCCCCTGTTTTAGACATCATCTGCTGATTTATTGAAGTTTTACCTGTAATTATTCTATGGCCCGACATAGATGGTTCGTTGGATTCTTCCCAGTTTCTGATTAGGTTACTAAGACACTGACTGCCTATAGTGAGGTCTAATACCTCCTCCCAAACCCTCGTGACAAAAGTTTCCAACATTAAAAATAGCATGTGACGAGCTTTAAATGAATTCTAGCACGTGCTTATAACTTTTATTTGTGTCGGTGCTCCCCCAGATGGTGTTGTATGGCGTTGGCGTCGCATCTAATTAAAATTGGTGTATATAGCATTTTGCAGTGCTTCACCAGTTGTTGAAGAGATGTTGGTACCGCCGGCTCATCTCCCGCACAGTATGCCGAGGCGATTTGATTTTTATTGATTTTTATTTGAATGGACACTAAGTCCCTTGTAGCATACTCTGCAAGAAGAAAATGATTGATAAGAATGCATTTCCTTGGGTTGATCGCCTTGTTATCCCAAATTACCTTTGCATTTCTTTATATCAGTCTTATGACTGTCCCTTTCAGGATACGCGGCTCCTGAATCAGAAAGCAGCCCAGATTTTCTGTGGTGAACAACCCTGCTATAACTGCAGATGCCGCAATAGCATGAATGAAATAGAGACATGAATTGCTCTTCTATCTCTATCTCAGCTACCTGCTCAGCATAGGAAGTGGGTGTTGCAGCCTGGGGAGGATCTATTTTCTCCTCGGGCTCTGTCCTCTCCGAAGTTGGAACTGGATTGGTCAACTGACGCATCTCCTCCTCCGTCTTCTGGAGTTCAGACACCGTCACGTTGCCGAATCGGATCACCTTGAAGGACTGTTGGTCAGTACCGAGGACCAGTACCTGTCCGGTTCCGTCATTACGACCATACATCACCTTACACAACTTGGTGTTTATACCCTCATTTTGGGCCTCGAGAAGAGCAAGTGTAGTCTTCTGCTCCTGTCCGGCCCTCTTTGGGAAATAGGCAGTAATGGAAGAGAATCTAGGTTTATCCTTCCCACATTTAGTAGTCAGGCCTACTCCCTTCCAATTACCTAATTTGGGTGCTACTTGCTATAGATAGCGTACTGGGTTTCGCGTACTACCAGTTGCATCCCATGCTTACCAGGGCATCCTCCAGGCTGTTCTGGTCTTCAGCATTACAGCACCTCCTTTAGATATTCACAGTTAAGAACTGCTGTCCTCTCTTTCACCGTCGACATCAGGAACCTGAGAAACACAATCCCCGGGCAACACTACCTGAACCCGATAGTCTGCTAAACGAGCTGAACCAGAGCAGCGATAGCAATCACCACAGATGCTAAATCGGCTACCGCCCCACCACCTCATCTAAAAATTACCACCATGGACACACGGATTTTAACAACCCGATGTAAGCACCAGCCATAGTGGCACATAAAAAATAAACATTAAACCGACGGTAGTAATAAACATAAAATTCAACAAAATCAGTTGGGCTCCTATTGTTGTGCCAACATCCTAACCTTTAGTTTTTAAGTCCAAATCATTTTAAATCGTAATAGTATAGTGGGTATAAGTTTGGATTGTGACGTGATTAAATATCGGTTAAACGCCACCCATACGCAAGACGAAGGATCCATCACAACTCCGAAAACTAGTCCCGATTGAATACTCCAGAAATGGTTGGTTGCCATAAAAACTGCCAGAATGGAGTTATATAAACGTCGCCACCTATACCTGGATGGCTTCCGCAGGATAGACAACTTGTTGTGGTGCGGAAGCTTAAGACGGCTCTCAATGCCTGCTGAAAAGCTGACTCTGACACAGCTATAGCCTGAACACAGACGCCGTGACCAGAAGGGATGACGTTTTCAGACGATTTTACCGACACGAACAGAAATGAAGTTCGAGAATACATGTGAGCTCTTCCGAACATCTGATTACCATCCCTACAATCGACAGAGGTGAATTATTTGACTTTTTATTAATTCGATTTTTATCGTTTGCTGGCACTTGAGTCTCACGTTATCACCAACCACATTTTAGTCTACCAATCTGTCAGCCGCCTTAGTCCACTTATCTAACTCCGAAAAAAAAACCATTCCGAAGAGTATTCCCGGAAGGATTGTAAATAGTACATGTTTATGTAAAAACTTTCGTCTATACACAAATGAAATCCAATCGAGAGGCGAATCCATAGCCAGATGGCGAGAGTAGGATCTAAAACCAATACCGGGAATATAAATATCGAAACGGTGGCCGATGCAGTAGAGATTTTTAAAGTGTAATAAAGTACAAGAAGTTGTAAATAAATTGGTGTATATCCTGAATAGTGGACTTTTGAGTTTAATTCAATTTACGTAGACTGGAAATTAGCGTGGACTCGTTTCTGCTGATCGTAACAATATTAATATTTAAATTCATTTCATTTCACAAATGCATGAATCAAATGATTACTAGAAAACGCAACAAATTGGAGCAACGAACAGTTTTGTTGGATCAACAGTGAAGTAAAGTAAATTAAAATTGAAATAAATCGTTTTTACTTTATCTGCCATGTCTAAGGCTCTGGATTTACGGAAAATGTGGCCAATTTGTGCATCTGTCCGCAAAACATGTTATCAACAAAGAGTGTTGGTCAAAAAACGGAGTGAATAACTTAATCAGTCCCAAGAACTGGGTTTCATCTCATTTTAGGGAACGATCATAATGGGGTCATACAAATTTAATGAATGCGAAAGAAGAGTTGTGGTAAAGTAATAATAATCAAGAAATAAATTTTAATTAATGTTTATATTTCTAGAAGACGCATTTTCTCACGGTTTTTGGGCTTTGTTCGGTTTTCGGCTTTTAGGCGCGTTAACCAATTTTTGTTTTACCAAGTGTTCTGTTTCCCCAAGAGGCCTATTGCACCCGTTCTAAAAGCTAATTTAATTTAATATTTGTACCCAAAAAACATAGTGTGCTAATAATAACAACATAAAAATTAAAAAGGAAGACTAGATTGTTGTTTAAATATTGAACAAATTAAGACATGCGAAATACGCAAACTTGTTTTTGAAATTTTAAGAATTTCCTATTCCAAAATTGTACTACAAAATAATACATATTCTTATAAAATAACGCAAAAGGAAATACTATGGCAAATTCTAACAACACCTATTTTCGTTTTCTGAAAGATGCAATTCGGATAGGCTGGTGCCCGCACCGCTGATGTCTGTGGGTGCCCTCCCAAGGTTGCATTCCCCAAATTGTTTAAAATTTGACGATGATAGTGGTTAGTCTAGATTTGGCGTAGGCTACCCGAATGATCGTCGTAACACTTTCGAAAAGCCAACCGCAGACATAAATGAAACTAATCTCTTCCATGAGATTATTCGCATCTATATTTAAAGTCAAGTTTTCCGTTAATGTAAACTTCAGTCCATGAGTTATTTTTTCTGTTAACCAGGATCCCTGATTTACAAGAGCATGACCGCTGATGGCGTGCAATTGCTCTACTTCAACGCATTCGCAGTTGTCAGTTCTTACAATTCTTTAATATTGGAATCCCGAAAGCTTCTGGCAAGAGAACATAAATTGTAAAGTAGTGAGATCGCTTTGATTGCCTCCGGCACCCTTTCGAAATTTTAAGGAGCTAACCCTTTAGAAAACTGTTTCGTCACATAAATACTTTCTGGACTCAACACTTGGATGGAATTCAAACGCTGTCTGGTGTCCTGGAACAACTACAAATGCATTTCATTCTGACTTAAAGAAAATAGAGAGACGAATTAAATGATGTATTTAAATGTGTAAAGAGGTTTCCGAAGAATTCTTTTAATTCTCCAGTGTTTACCATTGTTCTGGGTCCCACACCAAAACTAACGTAAGTGAAACAAGGCGCTGAAGCAACAGTGTTGCTAAAGACACTGCGTCTAACTCTAATATTTTTGCTAAGCTTCGAAATTTCGCTCCCTGATCACAAACGAATTGTACTTCGAATATTTTTTTAAAGGAAAATGTTTTTACAGTGTGGTATGCAATAGGGTGCTTACATCTCTTTGCAATGCCATGAGTCGTGTACACAATAAATGTACCAGCCGATCCAATCCGGAAGGCAATAAGAACCCCACAAGACGCCAGAATCCCCATAGTGGAAGGTGCTGATGTTAACGCTTATCACAATGTATGGGGAAGCAGCATCATCAACAGCAGAGGTGACAAAACTTTTTGTTTTTATTCAACAATCAAACCTCAATCTTTGTAGCGTGGGCAGGAAGTCTGAGTTTTTATTAGAACCTTCACTTCTAATAACCCCATCCTATCTGTTTCAAAATGAACGGTATCCAACGGGGCAATTTCCGACCACAGATACATCCAATTCTCTCTGAACTTAGATACACCTCCAATTAGCAACTTCCGTAATCCCAGAAAGACTAATAGGATCGTGTATAAAAACCTTCTCCAATAAACATGAAGTTCTGTAGACTGCTACCAATTCTTTCTTCTCTACAGCTTGCCATGTAAACAGGCGAAAAAAAGTAGAAAACCGCCATAGTGGAACTCCGAACTGTCTGCATTAAGCAATGAATGCAATAATTCTCAAGGGCAACCGCGGACTGGGACCGCACAAAAATCAGCCTGGAGACATTTCTGTTTGAACATAGAAAGCATAAAGAAGTGTGGTCGGTGTGTGTGGTACTCTCAAAATCACTAACAATGCCTACGTTTATCCAATTGTCGGAAGGATAATGGATGGAATAGGCTCAGAAAACCCTAAAACTCCTACGACATACATTTCCGCGGGAATACATATCAAAGTGAAATTGATATCACCAATTTGCAAACAGATCTGCGCTACAGCAGAACCGTACCGGATGGTCCTAACGAAATCCCAGCTGCACTGTGCGGTTAAAAGATTCGAGCCGTACACATTCACAGGCACAGACGACGGCAAACCGGCTGAATTATAATACGGACTAGATATACTATCGCCGTCTGAGGGCTTTTTTTAACAGCTGTTGATGATTCAGCTATGCTCCTAAACTGTTTAGGAAAGCTAAGGTGGTATTCATACCACAGTGTGGAAATGCCAGACACAGCCTACCAAAGGACTTCAGACCCGTAACCCTTTCCTCTCCTGAAAACTATGGAAAGGTTAGTGGATCTACATATCAGGAAAAGTATCAGTTTCAGATCCTTATTACCTTCCCAACATGTGCATCCCAATGGATACCAAATAATATAGATAAGGCTACCAAATGATATGGTAGCCTTACTAATGATAAAACTATAATGCAAATACAAATTAGATGGAAAAAGGGCTAGAAGTAAATGCGAAAAAATAACATTCGTTCGTATGTATCACAGTTTTTATGCTTGAGCTTCATGTTTATGAAGTATTATAATATTGGTTATGGATTCGATTGACAACGCTCTAGGTACTCAATGATGTAAACAGTATTCGAAGATGGATTGACAATGTCCTATCCCGAAGGTATATCCATTCCGAACTAGGTCACCACAATGTAACAAGGAGTGTATTCAGGGGAACACCACAAGTGGGTGTAGTCTCCCCTCTTCTCTGGATATTGGTGGTGGACGAAATTCTTTCTTCTACAGCCAATAGACGACACAGCCCTAGTTGTAAAGGGAAAGTTTCTTCACACTGTTAGGGATATCATGAACGCCTCACTAAATAAAATAGAGAAGTGGACGGGAAAATCCGCTCTAGTAGTTACGTAAAGTGCTGACCGATGGAAGTTTTAATGAAGGCCGAAATAATCTGTCCCTGGAGATGTGAAATGAATCGAAAGTGCCAAAATGTTCAATTCATTCAAGAACCCATTACCCCTGCTATATGTCTTACTATTTGTATACAATTCTTTACAATGGTTTTTATGTCGCTAGTGTAAATACTCTAGCAATTAATCTCCTCATTCTTGCGAGAATTGGTTTCTTGTATTGTTCTAAGCTGGTCAGGCAAAAATAAGACTTGTTTTTTTTTGAAAATTTGTTTTTGGAATTCGATTTCGTAGATACGCACATGTTTGGACGGCTACGTCTGAAGTTTCGCACACCAGATCTATAACACTTGGCCAAGATGTTTACATCCTCTTCTTGCTTCACCATCACTGACTCGTCTTCCTGCTGTATGTTGGGCCTCCTCTTTTTCATTCTTCATCACGAAGTAGTTGCACAGCAGGTTTGGAACTGCTGATGTTTTCAAACGTTTTTTTAGGGTATTGGCAAACATTTCATCTGCGAAATGTTTATAGCAAAGTCTGTCGGTTTTAAACAGCTTTTTCACCTAAACGTTGTCGCCAAATCTCCCTACTGTAAGTATATTAATTAGTGAATAATAGTATTATAAAAAGTAGAAATGGAGAATTTTATAAAGGGGAATCAGGCGAGGGAAAAGGAAACAAAATAGGGGGAAGGTAAGTTCGTCTTAACCTCAGTATCGGTCTAACTTAAGCACTATTCTTTATGGCATTACAATAACATTAAATTTAAAACGATTAGATATCTTGATAATTAATAAAAATACTGTCTTATCTATGCTTTTTATTAATGAATTCGTTCTTAATTATAATTACATATACTCGTAGATATTTATATGTATGTGTTGCATTATAAGACTTAAGAAAACATTCCCATGTGTTCTCTTAAATTTGCTCTGAATGGTGATAAACTTAGGCGGTAGAACCGTAGTCCACCCAAACAAAAACGGGTAGCAGGAATCACAGGTGCTACAAGACATAATTAATAAAATTGTAATTATTGAATAACGATTAGTAAGAAGAGAATACATCAGTAAGCTATAGAGTATGCCATGGAGAGAGAGTGAACATATTGTTCTTTTCGAATTACAATAATAAGAGGTTTAAAGATATAGTATAGAAAAAAAAAAACAGGTTTACAAAAAAGAAAAAAAGGGAGTGGATCCGGAATGCTCGAGACACATTCAAGGGCCGTTGAGATTGACGTTTAGTGGTGACGTTGGATACGGTAGCATCACATGCCATCATATGCATGCGGCTACGCACAGCTATGGGGGAGGATGTACCCATATTTGGGAAATTGACCGATACCATAACAATAGGCGGAACGACGGTTGAGCAGAGTTTTTAATGGCGAGTTGATTCTGGGAGCAGAATTCATGGTTAGGACCTGTATTACTTTGGAACTTGACGGAGAATTCTAAGGTACCAGAATTCTGAGATTCCAGTGAATGTCGGGGAGGACAAGTCAAGACAAAACACCAATTAAGAACATAGTCTTCGGAAGAACCCTCATTAAAGATAAAAAGTGGGAAAAGAAACGCGGAGAATCAGGAAAGGCCAAATAATCGGACGTTTTCAAGAATAAGCGACGATAGTTAATTGCGAGACTCAGCCAGAACAAGATGTGGAACCAACATCGGACAGCAACTTAAGTACATTCGTTGCCGAATGTAAGAAAACCCTATCATCGCAGCAGGCGCAAAGGATGAAAGAGCTGCTGTCAAAATATAACTCTATATTTGCGTCGATTTCGAGAAATGAGGGCCGAATAAGCATAGTCAAACATCGAATTGACACTGGAGATGCAAGGCCGATCCGAAGTGGTTCTCTACATTGGACCTCCAAAGTGGCTATTGGCAAGTCGAAATCGACAAAGACGATCGGGAGAAGACAGCTTTTAATACTGGAGACGGTTTCTGGCAATTTCTTGTAATGCCATTTGGACTGTGCAATGCGCCAGCTACATTTGACCGACAAATGGAGCATGAACTTAGAGGATTACACTGGAAGACCTGCCTGCTATTCCTCGACGACATCATTGTCATGGGTAAGGATTTAATGAGCATCTGAGGAATCTGGAAGAGGTATTCTAACGCATTGCGAGAGCCTGCGGTGGCTTCTCTACGAGGGGCGTTCAATATATTCTCGGTATCGGGGTGAAGCTGTGGTTGTATATATAAATTGACTTATTTATCAAGTAATACTATTATTTTAGTGCATTCATGTAAAATTCCATATAAATGTGATTTATGATGATGAATATGATTATGAATGATGATTATTAATTCGCGTTTTATCTCTAGTTAAACAGAATCATAATGGCAACTGAGACGATGATGGGGGAAATTGAGCATCGCGCTGTAATTAAATTTCTCACTAAGCAAGGAAAAAGTCAAAAAACTATTCATGAAGAGATGGTGGCTGTTTACCAGGGTTCCGCACCTTCGTTATCAACTGTGCAAAAGTGGCTACTGCTTGTACGGGAGAAAGCATCAAAGAAGTCGAAAAACTTGTTCTTGAGGATGTCCGAATAAAGGTAAAAATGATGGCAGAGATCACCAAAAAAAGGTGAAACCATCAACGCCACATCTTACGCTTCCTTTGCATAATTTGCGGGAGAAAATTAAAAAGAAAAGACGGGGTAAACTCGCTGCGGGTGGGTTGCTTCTTCATGACAACGCTCCTGTACACACGGCGCGAGTTTCCAAGGCTGCTGCGCGAGATTGTGGTTTCGAAGAAATCCAACACACACCCTAGAGAAAGAGGAAATTAATTTTTTTAAGGGTTTAAAAAAGCTTATCTCAAGATGTAACAAATGCATTGACTTTAGGGAAGATTATATTGAAAAATAAAAACAAATTAAATTGAATTCGCATATTCCTTCACATCGATACCGAGAATATATTGAACGCCCTCGTAGTTTAAAAACCCCAAAGGACAACTCGCTCGATGGATTGAAGTTTGCAGAGCGATCTCTTCAACATAGAACAGCGAAAAGGAGGACAGCATGGCAGTGCAGATGCACTATCGCGTCGTCCTTGTAAAGTGGAGTGCAAACATTGCACCAGGGCCGAAGAAAAGGAACACATTATCGATGTGCGATAGCTTAGCGTCTTACCGGAGTATAAGTGGTCGCTGGAACAGATCCGCCGTGGGAAGTTACAGCAAAATTATCGAGGGTATATAATGTGGAATTAGACCGACGTGGGAGGAAATGGCCAGCGAAGCATGTGGCCATGGCATATTGGGCACAGTGGCGAAGTCTACAGATGCGGAATGGTTGCTTGCATCGCGTTTTGGAAGGTGAAGACGGCCAAACAACGCGTAACTTGATTGTTGTTCCAAGGGGAGGAATACACGAGATTCTGGAGGAATGTCACAACGGATTAAGTGGAGGGCATCTTGGCATCACTAATACGATTCAGAAAATCAAGAAGAGGTTCTACTGGGTTGGATGTCAACAGTCCGTTGCCGAATGGATCCAAGCGTGTGATAGTTGCACAAAGGCAAAGAGACCACAATCTAGAAGTCGTGTGATGTTGCAGCAATACAACGTTGGAGCATCATTCGAAAGGGTAGCAAGGGACGTAGAGGGGCCATTTCCGACCAGCGAACATGGTAACAACTACCTCCTGGTGGGAATCGAATACTTCAGTGGCCGGAGACTTACGCCATACCCAATCAGGAAGCCAATACTTGTGCGGATGCGTTCCTCCACAATTGCTATTTCGGAGTTCCTTTGGAGCAACACTCGGACTAGGGAAGAAATTTCGAGTCTGCCGTCTTCCAAGAACTATGTCGGACTTTAGGCATACATAAGACGAGGACAACACCGTTGCACTCACAGTCAGACGGTATGGTGGAATGATTCAACCGGACACTTGAGGAGCACCTAATTAAAGTGGTCGATAAGAATCAACGAGACTGGGACAAACACATACCGTGGCCTATCGATCAGCTACCCATGACACAACATCCACGTCACCAGCAAAAGCAGTATTCGGATGAGTTAAGGCTTCCAGCAGACCTGAGGTTTGGCATATCAACAACCAAAGAAAAGTCATCATCTCTCAAAGAATGCATTGATCAGATTCATCGAGAGAAGGCGATGAGAGAGAAGGCGTACACAACTCAAGAGTGACAAAATGAAGGCGAGGTATGACATCAAAGCTAATTCTGGAGGCTTTGAAAGGGACAATTGTTGTTGCTTCACAATCCACAGCGAAAGAAAGGACTGTCACCCAAGCTGCATACAAGATAATGAAACGGATTAATGATGTGTTTTACATGATACAATGGAATGCCAGCAGCAGAAAATATATAAAAGTCGTCCATCTAGACCATATTTATTTCAGTTCAGTTTGGGATTTTGTAGTGTTCAAAGTGTTAATCGGTTCAGCCTGAAAGGCAGAAAAGCGTTTTGTAGTAAAGTACCAGTAGCGTTAATGTGTAATAAAGCATAAGAGTAAACCAGTGTTTGCAAAATAAATTTGTGTATATCGTGAGTAGTGAACCTTATTGTTTCATTCGTCACAACACAGTCATCGAACCCGTATTTATGGGAAACTTAATTAATCTTACGTAAACTCATTTCGACTAAACGTAACAATACATACGTTGTTTTCGTGCTGTATTGGCCACCCCATAGCTAGTACTTCTCGGCATTCCCTCTTCAGCTTCTACAAGGTCAAGCAATTCGGACACCTTCATCTCTAATCGAGTAAGAGATTTTTGCTCTATTCCCGATAAATTTTCCTTAATTGACATCAGCTATCCCTTGGCGTTGTTGTTGAAATCCTACCTGAAAAGAAAACATGAAATCAAAAATGAACTAATGGTTAACTTGCACATTTATACTTTCTTCCGTCCTTTAACGTCACTCGGTCTATTCGAATTCTAACTGTCCTTCAAGATAAACAGATCAGTAAAAATTCAATAAAACTAAATTGCAAACAAAATATTAAGTCTTTTTTACCTTTGATAAGTCCCAATGAATTTCCATGCAATTGAACGGCTCTTCAAATTGCGATGGCTTTGTGTTTCATATTTTTGTTGATTGCCTATTCAGAAAAAGTAAATTTAATGGTATGAATAATTATTGATTTTTGAGAATTATTGAGTTCCTGAATATAAAAATACAATTTCACTTGACACCATTCGATCTGTTCGATTTCATTTGTCCGACACCCTACCTACATATGTACACTTTAAGGGTGTCTTATGTTCCATTGTCTCTTTAAGTCTGTCGACTGGCTCTATATTCGTCCTAAGTGAGGGAAAGATCAGTAGTCACTGAAGGAATTTTTTTGCTTCTGTACCCTCCTGTTTGTTGCTTTCATGGTTTTCATAACGTGGTGGCCAGAACAACTACAGGATATTTTTTTAAAAGCTATAGGAAAATCTTTTAAAAAAAAAAAAAGAAACCCATAAAATTCAGAAAAATGCATGAAATCCTTATTTGAAGTACGGTCCATATAATTTAATGTTTGAAGATTATTTCATGCAAATGTTGACCTTGACTGCGTCTCAAATGGTCCATCCGCTTAGTCCAATTTTGGCATACTCTCTCCAACATTTCGGCCGGTATCTCACGAATAAATGCTTCAATGTTATCTTACAATGAGTCAATTGAAGCGGTATAGACATAAGCTTTAACGTAGCCCCACAAAAAATAGTCTAAAGGCGTTAAATCGCACGATCTAGGCGGCCAATTGACTGGTCCCGAACGTGAAATGAAAGGTTCACCGAACTCGCCTCTCAATAAGTCCATTGTTGCGCTTGCTGTGTGACATGTGGCACCGTCTTGTTCAAACCACATGTCATGCAAGTCAAGCTCTTGCACTTTGGGTAAAAAAAAGTTGGATATCATCTCACGGTAGCGCTCACCATTCACAGTTACGTTACGATTCGCATCATCTTTGAAGAAGTACGGTCCAATGATGCCACCCGCCAACCGCACCAAACTGTGACTTTTTCTGGATACATTGGTAGCTCTTGCAATGCTTCTGGCTGATATTCACTCCAAAATCGACAATTCTGCTTATTTACGCACCCATTAAGCCAAAAATGAGCTCCGTCGCTGAACACAATTTTTCGGTAAAAACTTGAAACTGAACTTTCTTAACAGAGCATGCATTTTGATAATAAAATTCAATAATTTGCAAGCGTTGTTCGTCTGTAAGACGATTCATGGTAAAATTATAGACCAAACTGAAGATTTTTGACAGTGAAACAAAACACGAAACGTGCGTCAGCTGTTTAAACCAGTGTTGCCAAAACGGTAATAGCTAAAAAATCTCCCTTTATAATCTTTTGCCTCAAACAGACTATTAAGCGAATATTAATACTATTAAGACATTCCCAGGCAACTCTGAACACCTATTGTGACCTTGAAATACTGAACTTTATTCATTTCGTCAAAATCAACCTAACCTACCTTAACAATAATATAATGTTTACATGCGATGGTGCTCGGGCAAGGAGGATGTGCTGATAGTGGGATGCGCAACATATGAATGCGTTGTGCGAGGTGAGTGTGCTGTACTGAGGCAAGGTAATGGTGACTGCTGGCAGTGTGGTATTGACTGTGTGTGGTTGAACATATAGCTAATGCTAGCAGTGCGAACAATAATTAGAATTGCCTTGGGTTTAGGAAGTGCAATGACTTTTAACAACTAACGTTTACTTAAATGTTCTATAACTTATACAAGTTATGTATACGTATACATTGTTGCGTGAATAGGGTGATAGTGAACTGGGCTGGAAAAGAATTAATTCAATCAGCATTCATTTGAAAGTCATTGAATGTAAAGTCAATTTTGAGCATTCAAAAGAATGGTATTAAATACTTAAAGTCTTTGAATGAACAAGTGTTGACTTGCATCACTTCCAAACTTTTGAATTAGCGGTTCTTTTTAATTCATTTCCATTAATTTTCGGAACCCTTCCCCTCATACATTTTTTTTCGTTTGCAGATTCTACGTGAACCCACACCTTTTCTGCCACACCTTCTTTTTCCCCTCTCCCAAAAGTTTTCTTCTGTTTTTATTTTCCAGCTTGATGCACCACAGCACTTATTTCCTATATTTTGTCCTCGTTAAAATATGTATTTAGTGCTGTTATCCATTTCAAATTTAATTGTGGGACAGAGCACTAATGCGCCTACAGCGTCATTAACTTCATGCGACAACTTAAATTATGGTTCAAAACACCAATGCACTTTCCAACATTTCCAATATCTCCAAATTAATGCTTTTGAGTGTATTGTTTAAGCGAAGTTTTCTGTACTTTGAGGTAATCGTAGCCAATGTTGGAAGAACATTAGCATATTTTTCTTTTCAATATTCTTGAAAAATCCGAAGAAGCACGAAGGTTTAGCGTTAGCGTCTAATGTGCTCGGGTAAGGAGTTTTCGAAAATATGGTTCTGAAACTCATGTGCCTCGAACTCATCAGTTTCAAAATCTTCCTCCCTGTCTGCATAACTTAGAACGGAATTGCTCTCACCGAACTCTTTAAACGCTTTGACAAAATTAGCGCCGTTGTCAGTGACAGTCGCTACAACGTTGTTGCTGTCAAACTGTGCATGAATTTCCTGAATATTGTAGTTAATTTTGTCGAGAGATGAAGAGCTACGGATTGCCATTGGAAATTAGGGTCTATCCAATGGCACGTGTATCCAAAAACAAACTTCGGTGTTTCATCGACCAGACTTCGGCAGTAGTGCAAAAGTACTGTGACCCTAGTATTTTGCTTTTAATTTGAATCATCGATGTTTTGACCTTAAAGCTGTTGGTCTGCTCATGACCTTGATTTTGGAATTCGCACATTTTATTAAATCCCTAAATGAATTATCCTCAACTATGGATGCTGGCAACATATTATTTGAAATAAAGCGAACCTACAAATTCCGCAAATTATGCGTTATTGACTCCGTTCTTTGGCTTTGACATACTTTTCTAGTGCTAGTGATTACAAAACAAATTATTCGTACCTTTTTTCTGATTGATATAATTTAATTATTAATAGTGGATGCTATACTATGCTGGCAAAAGAATTACATTTTGTTAATTTTTTGGAAAAAATGAAATTTTGTTTATTTATTAACTTTTTCATCTTAATACTAGGATGTTAATAATTTGGTAGGTAGGATGTTTGTAGGATGCTCCAGCTCTGGAGCAAACAAGACATGTATGTCTAATTGACCATGAAAAACAAGATAGTTCGAACCTAGAAATAGACCTTAAAAATCGACATAACGAATGAATGACATAACAACGAAATGTGCCTAATGCATTGCCTTAGTAATTTAAAACAATCTTCGTATTATTGCCTTTCAAATGAAACCGGTTTTGGGCATACACAGCTAATGTTTTTATGCCGTACTCTACCGTAGTTAGTGTTACTAATGTGTGCATGTTAATGTTCATGAGCATGAATCACTTGCGCATGCCCAAGAACTGCCCACTTTCTTGAGTCTTACTAAGCAATTTCTGTTTGTTTTCACACATATATTTTTTTACTAGCGCGACAGAAAGAGCTCTTGAGAGCGTAAAAAATGACTACAGGTTGCTGGTTTATCAGCACTCTATACAGCGACTCTACCACTCTTGCCACCTTCAGCCTTGTAAATTCAGATTAATTAACTACAGTACATTCCCGATTATCGCAACTAATAGAAACTGGGGAAGTTGCAATTATAATTATTTTTATATTATATTATATATATATATTATAAATAATTATTTGTTGCTTGAACCGTCCTGTACTGAGCTTCAACTTTTTGTCTAGATTTAATATATAATTCTCTGTAATATTTATCATCGTACCTCTTACAATTTTGAAAAAAATTGTCCCTGAATATTGTATCATACATATATGTATCATTTTTAGCGCCCGCCTGGTATGAAGTGGAAGAAGATGACGTTGAGTCCGTGGTCAGCTAAGACGCTGTCGTTTCGCCCCGAGACCCTCTTCATCGTCCGGAATTCCACATGGTCTCTTATTCGCAGTATTGTCGGAAATATTGTCACCTGAAGAAAACTCAGCTCCAAATGCCTCATTTTAACATACATCAATGAAAAAATTACAAATTAAAAAACCTCTGTCACTTTAATTAAAATAATGTGACACTAACACAAAATACAAATTACTGACAAGCGTTCGTAACTTTGTGCCGAATGATTCACTGTCAATATACTTAAAACCCTGACAAACATGGTGGTACATATGTGTGCACGTAAGTTACTTTTTTATAAGGGCTCAGAGACGGCGTGAGATTATTGTAGTACCAGCAAAATGAAAAAGAAACTTGTGTGAGAGGGGAAAGCGTTTGAGGAGGGCTCCATGGGTCGGAAAATTCGTTATCGTAGTACCTGCAAAATGAAAAAAAAAAAAATAAAATAAGTGGGGTTTTGGGGTTCCGAAAAGTAATGGAAATGAATTAAAAAAAAAACGCAATTTCAAAAGTCCGAAAATGAATGCTAGTCAACACTCGCGCATTCAAAGACTTTAAGTCTTTGATACCACTCTTTAGAATGCTCAATATTGCCATACCATTCAATGACTTTCAAATGAATGGCGATTTTCACTAGACATGGCGTTGTATAGCTCGTCTTCGTGCACGCTGTCATATGCGGCTTAGAAATCGACGAATAGGTGGTGAGTGTCGATTTGCATCGTTTGAGTTCTTTCCCAGATCTCCCGTAGTTTGAAAATTTTATCCAGCGTGGACATCCCTGGACTGAAACCGCACTAATAAGGACCTATCAGGCTATTCCCGAATAGTTTCAGGCGCTCACACGGCATATCAGAAAACATCTTGTGGGCGATGCTCAGGAGACTATTCGATCGGTAGTTGGTGCCGTTCTTGTGGTTCTTGTGGATCGGACAAATAATACTGGGGTTCCACTCGTCGGGCACGCTTTCTTCCGACCATGTCTTACAGATAAGTTGGTGCATGTACCCAACCAGCTCATCTCCAGCTGCCTTATAGAGTTCTACGTACCGTCTGCACTTGCAGCTTTATGATGATCCTTCCAGGTTATCAATATCGACTCTAATACGAGTTGTCCCGACGTGTTATCTTGCGGGTTGTGTTTTCCTATAACTCTAGCATAGATGTTTTCCTTGGTCAGCTTTGCACTGAAACCTCCTAGAACGATAATGGTATCGTAGCTGGGTCATTGATCGTATGTTCTTTCTAAAATATCGTAAAAGTCATCCTTGCTATCATCATCTTTATCCATCGTTGGGGAGTGGGAGCAGACTAGTGTGATGTTGCCGAATCTAGCCTTGATGCCGATGGTTTTAAGGCGCTCGCTTATGTATTTAAAGCTTAAGACTTCTTACCTAATTCTAAATCTAACAACAAACCCGCTGCCAAGCAAGCGCTGGCTTCTATAAAGAGCGTAACAGTCTGCGTAGTAGATGTAGCTGTTCATCCTCTTTTTGCCAGCCCATCCGTTATGTCTGTCTTATAGGCTTTTAAGTCCTTCGCAACTTCATCGGCTGCACGTGTTCTGTTAAGGGACCTCACACTCCACGTGCAGAACCGAAAACCGTTGTCCTTATTTCGGTGTCCATGGTCGTCAGAAGTATGGTCGAGGGTTTTTTTCTTCGAAAATCTTCCTTGCGTGGATCGGTTCACAAGACAGCT
The DNA here is from genome assembly GCA_905231855.2 of Eristalis tenax. Classification (NCBI taxonomy): domain Eukaryota; kingdom Metazoa; phylum Arthropoda; class Insecta; order Diptera; family Syrphidae; genus Eristalis; species Eristalis tenax. Next base: position 101,019,066 of record HG993124.1, on the reverse strand, counting down.
CTATGAGAACCGCTCTGACTACCGCACTGGTGAAGAGAAGCAAGTAGGCATTTTTCATTGTCGATATAGACCCAGCGAAATCTTTGCCAACGTGTTCGATATGTCATCCAGAGTAATTCTAGTTGAATGGTGGTAGTCGTAAATAATAAGCATCGTAATGTGATGACTAGATGGAATGCGTAAACAATTGTAGCCTTCCGCCAACTCTGCTGAGACTGGACGAGGGTTCCAAAACGCCAATATGTACTAGTAACATATGAATGATGTAAACACTGTAACCAGTAATGTTTGGCATTTCCCAGTTCTAGGTCAAGAAGTCTTCAAACTTTCCTTTGCCTTTGCGGCTGCTAAAAAAAGCAGAACCCAACTGGTAACTCTCAGCAAGGCCTACAATACTCGTTGCCGCTTCAGGAATTTCTGTTTACAAGCTCGTCCGCGAATTTACCTCGGCAATACGATCAAGAACAGATACATGAAGCCAACTGCATCCACTGGTTTCCACAATTTTTTCCGACTAATATTCATGAACGCTGTCATAACTTTTTTCCGACTAATATTCATGCCCGCTGTCATAACTAAAAGCGCATCGATACCGCTATTATATGCTATTAATATTTAATATGTTAGCCATTCTGATTGAAGTCTGCGATGACGCGAACCAGATAATCTTCAATATGAATTCCAGTTTTTCGTTGGTGCCATGTTAAGAACTAAAATAAAACATTAGCCAGAAAATGATGTTACAATAGTTGAACACACAGAAGGCGGACTGTGAATCATATTAGTCAGTTTATGTCGATTAACCCTTTCACAGATTAAAAAAAAACTGATTATTTTACTAACCGGTTCTCTCAGTACAAAAATCACAAACGTTTTTTTTTATACAGGTGGGCATCACTTAACACGTACAACTTATAGAGTGGCCTCGTTTTAACATATTTCACTTTTTCCTATATACGTACCTGTACTTCTTCTGTTGGAATGATACTTTATATCTCGGCTAATATATGTATACTCTAGCGGTTTTTCTATCATACAATCGATACGCTTTTGAACTTGCATATCCGATTATTACAGATTCAATGCCATTTGATTGAAATGCATTGGATTGTCCTATTAGCTTGCTAACTAATCCCATGCTACTGGGGTGTGTCGGTTTCCACTGGATCTGTTAACGAATTCGGTGTCAGTATCGCTTCTCAGTGTTTTAAAGTGTCTCAAAGTTTCTGTTTCAACCATGGTCTTAAATTTCTCGAAAAGTTGCAACGCCTCATTTGTTGCCTTTAAAAAATTAACAAAGATTTTCCTTGAGTAATCATCATTAAATAATAAAAAATGTCTGTGTGTATTAAATCCATAATACCTTTGCTCCTATTTTGCTCCCTGACATATGGAAGCGATGATATTTTTGCTTTCAGGGAAACTTCACAGTGAATATCGTAATTACTTGTTTTATTATATACATTTATTATATACATCTTTTTGGACTCAGTAAGAGTAAGTTGAATTCATTTGTTTTTCGCGGTTATTATAATACCACAATCCTGGCACAATTTTGAATAAAAATTATTGTGTTAAACCCCTTTGCAGCTTTAGCGCGATTGACACAAAGTTCGTTTTTATTGAGGGCACATAAAGAGCATCTTTCAAATTGACCATCCCACGAGCGGTTTTTAAAATAACTTCACCAATGCCTTCTGATAAAACGTGTGCATTGTTACCAAGTGCAATCGGTTCAATATGCGGGCGAAAACTGTTGTACATCCTCCTGTCACAAGTTGATCCATTGTCAAAAATCCATGATCTAGTAGTAACTTCACCGACCCCCCTGCATTTATCAAAGATAACGAAAATGTTGTTTTATTTTTCCCCGTTATTTTTCTTTGCAATAAGGTGCTAGAAGTCCACGACGATTGTAATTGAAATAGTTTGCTCTAAAGTGTTGTTGCTCGGTTCTCCCACGTTGTTCTTGCTGCTGACTGTGCTGACCTTGTCTTTGCCTTCTGTTTCTTACGTATAATGGATGTTCAGTGTTAAGACTATTCGATTCGGGCCCTTCTCTTCTTTACCCTTTCTCAAGAAGTTTTATTCATAAGTTCGCACAGGACAAAACTTTTGTAACTGGTATATAGGCTAGATAATAAAATATAGACAACAGTTAATTTTATAAATCTATACTTATAAAATACCTTTGCTCCTAACTTGTTAACGAGCGATAAAAGTATTAAAAAGTATTAAGATATTCTCTTGCATTTATTGAAGAAGTCCTTGTGGCTGATATGTATTTTTCAAAAAGATCCATTACTCATTTGATGTCTTACAATTTTTAATATAATTAAGCTGTAATGGCTTAGCGCAAAATATGATGGTAGCCAATGCTTTCTGGTCCTTGTTGGCCCATTCAACTGTACTTCCTTCTTGAGGTTTCATAATTATTCCACACACGTGTGACCACAACCCAGTATGTGTAAGCACGCTTATAATTTAAGTTCTTCTAAAACAACATTCATATTTCTGATCATCTAATCTCATAGGAGTTAGCCATTACTTTTACTAATTACAATTGGAAAAGCTACTGTCAAAGATCATTTCAAAATTGCAGGCATACTCGAGACAAATTCAAAAATTAAATATACTAGCAAAAAAAAGGAATAACGAAAACCCAGAATATAAGATACTTATAATAGGGTGACTTATCAAAAAAAAAAAAAAAAAAACGGAAGAAACGGAATAAATGAAATTAACAAAAACACGATTTGACGTTTTAAAAATGTATCTAAAGTATAATCTTAAAAACTAGCGGCGGAGAATATATCACGTTCTTGACGTCCTGGAGACTACCTGATAGTTTTAGTCAACTTGCGTCTCACCATATCATTAACTATCGTTATCGCACTGTGCGCTCAAGTGGTCAGTCTCCTTCCTCTTTGACTTTCCTATCCGAGCTCCAGTAGATTTATTATTTATACAACGATCGTATTTGACTGACATGGTGTGTCTATGATATATGAAAAAGAAACTAAGGTTCTATACAAACTCCAACAATTTATTTATGCCCGTAATTAGAAGTAGAATAACCTGCTTGTATTAAATTTAGTTTTTTCACGGTTTATCTCAAATAGCTTATATAAAGCAATACCAACAGAAATATTTTTCTTTCCTTGTTTCTAAAATGATCCTCCAAATATATGGAAGAGAACACGCCACGTCATGTCAGGTCACAACTTCAAAGTGTGGTGGAAATAAGCAGAGTTCTTGCGAGTGTTGCAAAATATACGCAAGAGAAAATACAAACTTAAGCGTTTGATTGTCCTAATGGATGAGCGTTTGGCTATTTATTGCAATGACAACAGCATATCTGTGAAATATCACACATTTGCTTATTACTTCCCTTATAAGAATAATGATTGATACATCAACTACTTATCGAAAAAGTCATATTCAAATCGGTTCAGCTATTTCATAGCAATATGTGTGTAAAGCATAACAAAATCGGTTTTTTAGTTAAAACATCATATGAAATGGGTTTAACGATCCAATAAAGGACTAAGGATATTAAAAACCACCCCAAGATGTCCTGCTACTCAAGACATATCGACTTATGTTTATATTTTTGAGGTGTCGATACGAACTACACACGGACGTACACGAAAATGTGTTCTCTTTTGTAGATGTTTTATACAAGTGTGTAAGTGTGTACATTTCAAATAGGTTAATATTTGTGGGTGGCTTGAAGTCGGGTGAAAATTAAAATTTTTGAAAAAAAGAAATGTTCCAATTGATTTTCTTGTTTCAGAGCTCCTTATCAGAGATATAAAGCTTCAAAGTTGGTAGCTGTTGACCCTACTCCCATTTAAAAAAGCGATGTTCTTGAAAATTAGCCCTAAAATCAACATGTCCATACAAGTCTCCATATTAATTACACCATTATTTTTTTTTTGATAAAACTCATCATGCGATAGTCGAATTCGTCAAATACGTATACTCTGCCTAGGTACGTACCATCGTAAGTAACCAAAAATATATGAAAATAAGAACCCAATTAATTCAATTTGCCGCTCTGGCAAATATTTGCGCATACATATATTTTTAATGAAATTTTGGTCTCATATGCATCCACGTTGCTGTCTACACTTAATCAGCCAACGGCGGATTCCTGCGGCCACCCATAGTTCAACCACTTTAATCCTCCATTTTAATTAATCAATTAATTAAGAACGCCATCCATACTACTGACATCGCCACTTCTCACATTTCTCTTCGTAGTGACGTACAAAAAATGCCTCTAAAAAACAGTCCTCGCTATACCGTAACTGGACGAGAAAACTCTCCTGGATGTGTCCTTGTGATGGATTCATTCGATCTGCATTACCGTGCACCGTTCAGTAGTGCTCGAGGTTGCAATACTTGTCTGGCCGTTGGTAGTCGAACAGAGAACAAAGGACTTGAAATGTAGCAATCTCGATACACATGCGAGTTCATATACATGCCTACAATGAAAGGATATTTTCGTCATCTGCACCTGAGAGATGAAGTGAGTAGAGCACCCCAACCGTGTATAATTCCAATGAATGGCATTTTCATGTCAAATTTTAATTGAATAATTTTTAAGCCCCATTGAGTTCACCGCTGTATATTGAACAAGGGATGCAACGAGGACACCGGAACAGAAACTAACTGAAAAAAAAAAAAATAAACAAATAAACAAAGTGTGGAATTAATCTGATTATACGTGGGTTAATCAGTCGAGCGCAATCTAATTAATAAGAATGCGAGCAATTCACAGGAAGGGGATAATACACAGGACAATGAAGGATAATAGAGTAGTGGCAGCATTGATCTCTCCTCTTTTTAAATATTCACATCCAGTCAATTACAGGTTTATAGCCGCAAAATTTTGATTTCCAGAGTGTACTTCATAGCCGACATACTCATGCATTCCAGAGTGAGATTGTGTTTTATAATTACCACCTCTTATGCGAAGGGATGAATGGACAGCAGGTTTGGGAAGTTGTATGTGATGGGACAGCGGAACGGTTGAATATAAATTATAGTGAAGGAAATGCAGACGGAAAAATCGAATCATTTAAATTTGATTAAAAAAGTTTTTCGGCAGCTTGTTCTATTAGACGTCGATGGCTACAGCCAGTTATGTGATGGCAACGTGAAAAAAAGTGAACGAGGGAAGAGTAGGAGAGAGACTTAATCAGATGAATAAATTAGGGCATTGTTTGACTAATTGTGGATTGAACGGGGTGGAGAAAATTGATCATTTGCCTAAAATACATATATACATATATATATAGTATGTAGCTTGTTACCAAGGAATAAAGTTTGCTGGTATAATTCTTCTTCTGATCATTCGCAGACATCGTGTCTGTCTGCTGAGAGAAATGAAGGGAAAACTTTGGAATAATCATTAAAAAGTTGATATTAGCCATTTCATCCTGGAAAAGAAATAAGGAATCTGCTGAACAGGGTATGCAAGAAACGGATAAACTTGGACTTCAAACCTAATGAATGAATGCATCAAGTACTTAATGTGGTATTAAAGCAGAGTAGTTATTAGGGTAAATTACAGTATTATCGGTAGCAAAAGAAACGCTGGCAATTTCGCCAGCAATCAAATTTACTAACACTAACAAAACTGCATTAAAATTAAATTATCAATTTGTTTGTGGCTTTTTGTACATAATGGGAATTTTGGAAAAATGGTATCAAAATCAATAAATCAATCAAACGTTGAGTAACAATCTACGTTTTATTGCCAGGAGCAATCATAAGAATGATAGTATATTCTTTAAAATTATTAAGTTTTTTAATTGAATAGAATTCTTCTAATCTGCCAGAGGATATTTCCGTATAATAGCAGTTACGTATTACAAATTCTCGTAACACATCGGATCTGAATACTGGGTAAGAATTCAAGAATCAATTTCAAACATATCAATCATACAAAAATGTACGAAGAGATAGTTAAAACATATGAAAATATCCCAAGCGTAGTTATTGTAACATTTAGGTGGAATTAAGTACCCACATAGTGCGTCAAAATGAACACAAAAAAAATTATTGTGCATATATAGGAAATAGAAAAAAATCTCAAAAGCTGGTTTACGACATTTGTTGCACATATTTTGAAGAATACCGATTTATTTTTACGAATGTACATGAAGTTCTGAAGCGTGTTGAAGCCCCGACTCTTCAAGTTTACAGAGATGCGGGTAATATCAAATACCATAAAAGAACCCTTAGCACGAACGCAATTCAGCATCGTCCTTGTGTTTTCCAACAGAGCTTGTCAAGGGAGATGGAAATGTGAAGTCTGCTGAGATATTCCCCCACAAAGGTCTGCCAAACGTCGCAACACATCAGAGCCTTCACACACATGCCCGCCTTTTGTTTGGTTTCATTTTTGTTAAAGTAAAAACAAAGTTCCCGGAAGAGAAGGAACCGGAATCACAAGTCATTTGTTTACCTCTTACTCTTCTCAACATATATTGCTCTATAAAGTCACATCCTTCCTAGTCTACGGGGTACGCACGGAAAAGAGCAGGCTTCCCCTCTAACATATGACAAGAGTTTTCGTGAAAATTTTCTGCTGGAGAATTTATTATTTCGACAGACATGGAAATATTATTTGCGCACGTGGTTAATCTACGCACATCCTTGAAGGAGGACAGATCCTACCTTACAGGGAAAACACAGAGGACCGACTTAAGATTAAGAAACCTAATCAAAATCGATTCCTTGGGGTTTTTCTTGTGCTCTGAGCTATGCATCATGTGGGTGGAGTTACCACTTCTCAAAATGTACCCCGTGGTGGGTTGACATGGCATGGCAGCGACGGTGGTGTCGGCAGTTGTAAGTGGATCACGATTCTTGCGAATTATTTACGCACTCAAAGGGGAGCGATTTGTATAAGTACACACATTGTAAGAACAGTTAACAAGGAATTATAGTGTAAGTGTGCGTAGAAAAGGGTGTTCGCGAATGGAGTGAGTGGGTAGAATGAAAAACATACTGTGGAAAATTAATTAACACCGCATAAGTGAGTAGGGAAGTGTGGTAAAGAATTTTTAATAAGAAACACCATCGCTACTTGCCCTAACTGAAGCCCTCTTATGAGTTCTTCCATCGCTGTGAAGAGGCCTGTTGGTGTACTAGAGGGTAATTTGCTGAAATTTGTTATTATATTGCGGTAAGTGGATGAAGGTTTTACTGTGTGATATGAAAGTAAGCGTTTTGCATTCTCGACGTGAGATGGGTGAGTCTCAAATATCAGAAGGATGATGAAGAACGCATGTATAAATATTTAAGACACTTGAAACATGTTTAAAGTTGTATATCATTGGGAGGCTAAATTGGAAAGCACTATACACAGTGGGAATTGATTATTTCCATATTGAAAACAATGAACATGTATAAATATATTTTTTGGAAATCTCCTGGCTGATATTTATTCTATTTCTCCTTAGGAATCTATCTTCAAAACGGAGCCTTTATAACTTGAATATGTACATCTGCCCGACCGTCACACTTTCATAACTTCTTCATTTATCAAGTGACATGAAATTTTGGAGTAAGATAGAAACGGACTGGATATCAGTTTATCTGTATGTCAATTTTTGTAAATGTGATTGCGTGATTATGAGGCTGCTAACAAACTTCTGAACGGGTTGACCGATTTGGATAAAATTTTGCGAGCTAGACTATTCACATAATGTTTTACAACGTAGGCTTTTTCGGTTCATACAGTTTTACGACACCTTCCGGCCGCTCTACCAATACCTAATCAACACCCGATCACTCCATCAGTGCCAAACAACAAACATGATGAGAATGAATACTCGTGACTAAGGACAGTAGATGAGACTGTTTCAACCGTAGCTCTACGATCCCAAGAATACCAAAACAACAAACGTCATAAACAGGATATTTGTGATCCCGCACAGTTACAACTCTATAGAAGTTATCGCGATGGGGTCGCGTTAGAGGAAAAGAAAAAAGACTCGCTTCACTGATTTTCAATAACTGAACATTTCTTTATTGGTTTCTATTTTTTTGATACTAAAGGGTGATTTTTGAAAAGCTATAGGAAAGTTTTTCGAAAAAAAAACACATCAAATTGCATGAATGTCTTTATGCATGAAATCTTTATTTGAATCGATAGTACGGTCCATATAATTTATTGTTTGAAGATTGTTTCATGCAAATGTTGACCTTGACTGCGCCTCAAATGGTCCATCCGCTTAGTCCAATTTTGGCATACTCGTTCCAACATTTCGGCCGGTATCTCACGAATAAATGCTTCAATGTTGTCTTCCAATGCGTCAATTGAAGCGGGCTTGTCTGTATAGGCATGAGCTTTAACATAGCCCCACAAAAAATAGTCTAAAGGCGTTAAATCGCACGATCTAGGCGGCCAATTGACCGGTCCTGAACGTGAAATAAAATGTTCACCGAACTCGCCTCTCAATAAGTCCATTGTTGCGCTTTCTGTGTAGGAAGTTTTGTGCAAAAAAAAAAGTTGGATATCATCTCACGGTAGCGCTAACCATTCATCTTTGAAGAAGTACGGTCCAATGATGCCACCAGCCCATAAACCGCACCAAACTGGGACTTTTTCTGGATGCATTGGTAGCTCTTGCAATGCTTCTGGCTGATATTCACTCCAAAATCGACAATTCTGATTATTTACGTACCCATTGAGCCAAAAATGAGCTCCGTCGTTCAACACAATTTTTCGGTAAAAACTTGAAACTGAACTTTCTCAACAGAGCACGCATTTTGATAATAAAATTCAATAATTTGCAAGCGTTGTTCGTTTGTAAGACATGACATGACGTTTGTGACATGGTTAAATTATAGACCAAACTGAAGATGTTTGACAGTAAAACAAAACACCAAACCTGCGTCAGCTGTTTAAACCAGTGTTGCCAAAAAGATAATAGCTAAAAAATCACCATTTAATTACATTGCAATTTTTGGTTCTTTTGAAATTATAAATTAATCCAGACAGATTTCTTAGAACTACGAGTACATTCGATTGATAATGCATAATTGACAAAATTGGAAATGAATAATTGACAATATTGGATAACATGTGGAAAAGAAAAGAGATGTGGTAAGCAGTATGCGGAGTGTGAATTTTATATGGGACAGCTGGTGGAAAGGGAACGGTAAATTGGAGTGTTACCTATGGGATAGGTAGTGGAAAGGGAATGGTGAACTGGCGTGTTAACTTCCCTCTTTTTAAGCATCTACGTCCCGTAGATCAAAAGTTAATCTTTATTGGTTCAAGATGCGTAATCTTGAAGCTTGGGATGAGAGCTCTTAACCACAAAAACAACCCTATTTTGATTAGGAGTCCAACAAGTAAAGTAATTACTACTCATCTACTATCAGAGCTTAGTGATAGTCGATTATTTACTGAAAGATGGGACAATCGGGTCACATTGTCTAAGTGTAGTGAAATTGAGGAGATATATATTTCCTTCGTTAATTAATTCTATTACAGGCTTACTTTGGAATTGATAATCACAGGTTGCATCTTCCCCGTTTAAAATCCTGATAATACAGTGACTAGGTGAAAGGCCTTGGAGTTTGCTTCTTTTACATACTTTTTTTTATACCAAATTTACCTTCTTGTGATATAAACAGATTGAGTAGCTTAGGTACTTTTTTTATTTGTTTTGGACTGTTGATTGAATTAGAATATTATTGTATGTAGTTTCTTCGGCTTGTGGTAGACATATTACATACAATAGTGTAGTATTTTTCACCAACATCATGGGTTCTGTATACTCTATTGCCTTTAATTCATTTTTGAACGGTAGCGTTTCTATTTTAGATGGGATATCGGCGATTTCTCCTTTGTTCAACAATGTTGCATGTACCATACCTTTCTTTGCTAGTTCTCCAGCCATTAGCATTTGCTCTATTTTGTCTTTGAAGATTCCCAGTTTGTAGAAAATGATGTGTTCATATCTTACAGTGTGTGATTTTATTGTATCCTTCTTTTAAGTTGTTAGGGGCTTGGGTTAAATACTAATTAATGTGATATTGCTTATTGTTATTGTCAACTAAGTCGTTATGCTTTGTGAGAATGTTATCCCAATCAGAAGCATCTGGGATTCCGGCGAGCCACTTCGACACAGATCCTGTCCAATTGATTGATTTCTTGGATTTCACTTTCCCATGTAGTTGTTCTAACTTGATGCTCTAGCTGAGGCATTACGGCGTTGGTTTTACTCACTTTGTTACGAATACTTGATTTAAGTTTGGTCAGAATTTGTGTATAGTCTGCCAGGTTGATTGTGTAAATGATTTTGGAATTTCCGTTTATGATTCTTCCTTCTCTAAATTTGATTGCAACTACTGGGTATTTATACATGTTGATTGTAGCTTCCGTACAGCGTAATCTGAAAATGTAGGCATATTTTTTAAATGTTACTTGTGTATTCTTTTGCCGTCGGTTATGGTAACTTTGTTATCTACCCCTACAGTTTATTTTTGGAAGATAGGTTTATCTTTTCTTTTGATTTGTTTGTCTCTTTTGTATACTATGTCTCCAGAACTGTATTCTCCAGGCTTTAGCCTCTTTTTGTTGTGTCAATGAAGCTTTATTCTTTGATTTCTGGAAATTTCAATTCTTAGGTCCGTGTTGACTATATCTTTGAAGTCTACCAAGTTTTGATAATTGGTTCTTTGCGTTCTTAAAAAGAATACGTCGACAGTGTTTTTTGTTTGGTAACAGAGTGCACAGTATTGTTGTAGCTGTCCACTGCGATGTTAACAATTTCCTCTATCGTATCGTCTGATCATCTTATCATTTCAATGATACTGGAATGGACCCTTTCCACGGTTCCATTAACCTCGCTCTTTTGAGGTGGGGCTAGATAGATTGTTATACATAATCCTTCAATATAATTCAGGACTATTGGACTCATAAAGCTACCTTCGTTGTCCGTGACCAAGATTCAAGAAACGGTAAAGAAATGTAGTAAGTTAATTATTTTGCCCCGCACATGTAACATTGATTTGAATTTGTCCACACAAGTAATAAACTTTTCTCTCTATGGATTTCTATTATATCCATATGCAGGTATGAAAGTATTGGGGTGGGTTGAAGTTCGGGTTTAAGGGGATGTGAATCATATTTGGCAGTACGACATTCATCGCATGAATCTGTGTATTTTTTTTATTAATTTATTCATTTGTGGAAAATAATACTTCTGAAGAAGATAAAGTCAGAACATTATGTTCGGTTAGACTTCTCGAAAGAGCATCTGCAACAACGTTGGTTTTGCCTGGCTTGTATATTAACGAATAGTTGAATTCTTCGATCTTTGCCTTCCAGTCTTTGAGTCTTGCGTTATTATTTCGGTTACTCAAGGCGAAGGTAAGTGGCTGATGGTCCGTTAAAATGTTGATACTTTTGGCACCATAAAGTCATGTTCCTAGTAGTTCTCTTCGACCTTGTTCAAGGACATGGAAATGAATGTTATTGGTTTATACTTGTTGATTTGGAAGCATCTGTTGTTTGTAGAAATGGTTCGTTGTTTTTGGTTTGGAAAGATCAATATGTTAGGGGACGTAAGCATTTCTTTTAGGTCATTAAATGATTTAAGCGCGTCTTTTTCGAGTTTTATTTCAGTTTTCTTGACCGATTAGCTTTTATTTGTGCATTTGCGCCTCGGGTTATGTTTGTTAAGGGCTTTGCAATTTTTGAAATTTTGACTCTCAGACTGACCTTTTCGAGTAAGGAAAGAACTTCATCAAGGTCTTTCAAATGATCTCCATTGTCTTTCCCTAGGACGATAATGTCGTCAATATACACGTAACATGTTTTTCCTATGAGTGGTTTGAGGACATCATTCATGTAAATTCGGAGTCTGCGTTTGCAGTAGAAAATGCTGTGTTCGGGATATCTGTGGTTTTCATATAAATTTGGTGGAAACCTGACGTTAAGTCGAGAGTTGTGAAGTATTTACACTGACTAATGTATTTGTAATATCCGGTACTGGATACGCATCTGCAAAAGTTACTGAATTTGAAATCTATCACAAGCCTGTATTGCTTTTCTCCCGCCGAATTGGCCTTCTTTGGAACAAACCAAAGGGGAGAATTGAAATTGCTTTTTCATGATTCAAACTTATGATACCGTCTGTAAGCATTTCCTCGATCTATTTTTCTACTTCGGATCTTGAATTAGCCGGATCTGGGTAAGTTTTCGTATAAATCGGTTCCGCTGTTGTTGTTCTGCACGCACGCTTGTATCGACCGTTCCTCTATCCGATAGGTTTTCGTATTTGGTCAGGATGGTTTCAACTTCGTTATCGATACGTTATCGTTCGTTTGAACATTGTTGACTGGCATTTAGTTTTATTTTAATGCTAGGACTGATGTCTAATATGCTGTCCGTCTATTACTGCTTCCAATTTCCTTAGTGTGTCGTCTCCAATTATCCCGTCGAAAGACTTCAATCTGGGAAGTACAAAGAAATATATTAAACTATCGTTTCCCAAACTCTTAAAAAAATTAATCCGCTTATCTTGTGGGTAATTTCAAGTTGTCCTGCTGCTGATTGTACCACCATTTATGCACGCACTCAACAAATTGTATAGTGACAAATAATGTGAATGAGAGATCCTGATACGCATTACAGTAACAGTGCCCAGTGTATACATGTGCATAGACATATGTTCCCACTTTCACCGAAGAGAACATGAGCAAAATCAACAGGCAAGTTGTTGATGCAACAAAATTTGAATTAACATCAAACCCTTATGCACGATTCGATTGGGTTCGATCAAACTGGAACTTAGTAGTAAATCCCCATTCGACTCAAAAAGGGAGATACAATTTTTGTCGAGTTTGACACACCGAATTGCACTATGTTGTAATGACATCTGTGATTTGTGTTTTTGTTTGAATAACGTCCAGCATGCTTGGTCAATGATCTTGTCCATGGCAGCCAAGAGAATTCCTCGTCGGTCACTCCGTTCTTACACACTATGCATACTTGATATGAGGGCGGGATTGGTTCTGCTTCCGAATCTACTTCTAAATCATCTTCTACAAAATCATCGAAAGTTACAGATTCACCAATGTTAGTAAGAAGGCTCTATCCATTCTATGAGGTTACATTTTTTTCCTTACGTTATTCACGTCGTATACGTCAGAATCGAACGGGTTCAAAGCATTGGAAACAAAAAACGACAAAAAATTACTGAGAGGAAACCAGCTACTGATTTCGAATTACAGCGTGTTTGCTGGCTGCCCGACTGAGCAATCACTTCGAATTAACGGGTGTTCAAAAACACATACATTTTGTTTGATTTAACAGGGGTTTTACAAGGGATTGTTTAATTATTGAGTTTCGAACTAACGAGAGTCGACTGTATATATTTAATCTGGATGCGACAGCTAAGGCTGCTTTAATACTCGCTAAATTTGTCTGCGACTTTTTCATCTTGTTGGCAAGGGAGTTGAGACGTACTAGGGGTAGCCCGCGTCCCGCGTGCTTATGGACTTTTCGTATTCTCTCTTATCTCTTTCTTCGAATTGCTCTATTCTTATGCTCGTTGTCAGCCTGGTGCGCGGACAAAATATCGGAAACATAAAAGACATGACATTTGATGATACCTGAATTTTTTGGGAAAGAGATTCATTTGTTCGGATTTTTTCGGAATGGAATAAAACCATTTTAGCTATTATCTCATTTCCTTGGGCGTCTGTTGGACAATTTTTATCAATCTTATGATAAACAATTGAGGATATTTTACATGCGCTCTGAACCAATTCGGGTAGAAACGAATAGAGAATAAGAAACAATCTCTGAAAAATCTCCATCGGCAAGGAAAAAAAATCCCCAGTGTGAAATTGGCATGTGATCATAAAAATTTGAAACCTTGCTCAAAAATTTACAAGTATGTTCGTATCCGTATCTGTACAATAACAGTGATATACAATAGCCATACACTCCCATCTGGGACGATGGTACAGAGGCTGCACGGGCGGTCTGGATGATTATGAATTCATTTCAACAACTGTGTGTACAATAACAACTTCACACAGCGTGATCGGAGATTTATGTAGACCGCAGAAATTGTACCTGTTATTTTTTGAATGATCAAACTCTGCGAGTTGAAGTCAGTCAGAGTTCTATCCAGTACGATGTTATACAAAGCCTTGGCTTGAATGCACAGTGGCAACTAAAGCACCTATGTAACCAACATTTGGGCTTCTTGAATGAGTTAAAATAGAACAAATAAGTTGATGTAACGATTTCTAAAGCTTCTACGTATAAGAAATTTTAGCCATCACTTGTGATATTCTCTCTGCCACTGTTTCATTTTCAGTATTATAGAATTACAAAAATTAACAATAAGTAAAAATAACAAACATAATGAAGTGCGCTAATTGCAATTTGAAAGTGGATGGAAATGACACTAAAATTATATGTCCCCTAACTCCTTCTTCTTTGTTTGGCGCTACAGTCCGGGGTGGACCTGGGCCTCAACCAACAAGCCTCTCCAGCCAGCACGATATTTCGCCAGCTGCCTCCAGTTGTGCACACCAAGTTGGTTGAGGTCCTTCTCCACTTGTGTGCGCCATCTTGTTCTAGGACGACCTCTTATGCGTTGTCCCACAGGCTCGGAATCGAAGACTCTTCGGGCCGGAGCTGTGGTGTCAATCCGCTCTACGTGACCTAGCCATCTTAAGCGTTGGATCCGAAGACGCTTAACTAGGTGCATGCCGCTGTACAGCCCGTACAGTTCGTGGTTGAATCTCCTTCTCCAGATGCCATCAATACAAACAGGACCAAGGATCGCACGCAGAACTTTTCTCTCAAAAAGACCAAGAGCTTCTTCATCCGCTTTCAATAGCGTCCATGTCTCTGCGCCATAGAGCAGGACGGGGATGATTAGGCTGTTATATAATGTCAACTTGGTGTTTTGAGAGATGGCTCTGTTACTCAATTGCCTCTTGAGCCCAAAGAAACAGCGATTGGCAAGAGTAATTCTGCGCTTGATCTCGGTACTGGTGTTATTGTCCCTGTTTACTGCAGAGCCAAGGTAGACGAAGTCCTTGACTACCTCAAAGTTTCTGCTGCCCATTATGACGCTCTGTCCGAGGCGTCGATGTTGTGCGTCCTTTCGTGATGACAGCATGTACTTTGTTTTGCCCTGATTAACTGCCAAACCCATTTTAGCCACTTCCGCTTCAATGCTAGCAAAAGCCTCATTGACAGCTCGCTGTGTTCGCCCAATCACGTCAATGTCATCCGCGTAGGCAAGCAGTTGAACGGACTTTTGGAAGATCGTGCCTCTGGTGTTGACATTTGAGTTTCGCACGATCTTCTCAAGTATGATGTTGAAGAAATCACATGACAGCGTATCGCCTTGTCTAAAACCTTTTTTGACATTGAAGGTCTCGGTGAGTTCGTTACCGACCTTGATGGAGCAGCGAGAGTTCTCCATCGTCATCCTGCACAATCTGACGAGTTTGGCTGGAATGTCAAAACTAGACATGGCATTGTATAGCTCGTCTCTATGCACGCTGTCATATGCGGCCTTGAAATCGACGAATAGGTGGTGGGTGTCGATCTGCATCTCGTGGGATTTTTCCAGGATCTGCCGCAGTGTGAAAATTTGGTCGATGGTGGACTTTCCCGGCCTGAAACCGCACTGATAAGGACCTATCAGGTTATTGACGAATGGTTTCAGGCGTTCCCACAAGATGGCAGAGAGGATCTTGTACGCTATGTTAAGGAGACTGATCCCTCTTTAGTTGGCGCAGTCAAAAGGGTCTCTTTTCTTGTGGACCGGACAAACGACGCTGAGATTCCACTCATCGGGCATGCTTTCCTCCGACCATATCTTACAGATGAGCCGGTGCATGCGCCCAACCAGATCATCTCCAGCTGCTTTAAACAGTTCCGCGGACAGTCCGTCCGCTCCAGCAGCTTTGTTCGACTTTAGTCTAGATATCGCTATCTTGACCTCGCCTAAGTCGGGGGGACGGAATTCTTGGTCATCCTCGTCCAAATTAAGTGGAACGTTCTGCCTGACAGCGGAATTTGTGTCGTCATCGCCGTTTAACAGTCTGCAGAAGTGATTTTTCCAAATTCTCAGCATCGACTGCGATTCTACTACTAGTTGTCCATTTTCATCCCTGCAGGCTTCTGTCCGAGGTCTATACCCTCCGGATAACTGTTTTACCTTTTGGTAAAACTTTCGGACCTCCTTCCTGCCGTAACATCTCTCCATCTCTTCGACCGCGCGCTTCTCGTGCTCTTTCTTTTTCCTTCTGAGAAGCCGGTTCTCTTCCCTTCTCTTCTGCTCGTAGAGCTCACGAACAGCTCTCGTTGTTCGATGCAGAGTTGCCTTGTAGGCCTCCTGTTTGGCTGCATGTGCCTGCCTGCACTCGTCGTCAAACCATGGGTTCTTCTTTGGTGGTGTCATAAAACCCAGCACATCAGTGGCAGCTTCTTTGATGGCTTCTTGACAACGTTTCCATTCCTGGTCTATTGTGGTTGTAGGCAGGGACGAACTTTCGGAGAGTTTCAGGGAGACTCGGTCGGCAAAGTTCCTAACGATCGATTGCGATTGTAGCTTTCCAACGTCAAAACGAGGTGTCCTGTCTCGACTCCGTATTTCTCTCGATATCCTCATTCTTACCTTGGCTACAACAAGGAAATGATCCGAGTCAATATTGGCTCCTCGGAAGGTTCGGACATCGAGAATATTGGAGGAGTGTCTGACGTCGATCGCAATGTGATCAATCTGGTTGACGGTTGATTGATCGGGTGACCGCCAGGTCCCTTTATGGATGTTGGGGTGTGGGAACCGTGTGCTCATTACAGAGAGGTTACGCCCCGAGGCGAAATCCACCAGCCTTAGTCCGTTTCCGGATGTGTTGTCGTGCAGGCTGTGTTTTCCGATAACTTTAGCAAGGATTTCTTCCTTGCCCAGCTGTGCGTTGAGATCTCCTAGAAAGATCTTGGTATCATAGCTGGGGCATTGATCGTATGTTCTTTCTAGGAGATCATAGAAATCGTCCTTGCTATTGTCATCCTTCTCCTCTGTCGGGGCGTGGGCGCAAATCAGGCTGATGTTCCTGAGCTTAGCCTTGATGCGGATTGTTATGAGGCGCTCGCTTACATACTTAAAGCTTAAGACTTTTTGCCTAAGTCTGCCTCGAACAACAAAACCACATCCAAATAAGCGCTGCCCTCCTTCTCTGTAGCAGTCGCCGTAGTAGAGGTCGCAGTTTCTCATCCTCTTTTTGCCCGGCCCGTTCCACCGCACTTCCTGGATAGCGGTTATGTCTGCTTTATAGCAGTCTAGGGCCTCCGCTAGTTCATCGGCTGCACGTGGTCTGTTAAGGGACCTCACATTCCACGTTCAGAACCGAAAGTCATTGTAATTTTTCCGTTTGCCAGGGTCGTCAACAATAGATTCGTATCCGAGGCAGGTTGTTGTATCTGAACTCGTATTTTTTTACGTGGTGAGGAAGTTAACCTCACGCACAACCTCCAAACTGAGAGGACAGGCCTATTAATTTAACCCTCGGGCAGAGGGTTCGCTGCGTATATTAGTTCACCACACAACGGCTGTTATGATGGCTATCCAGGGGCGCCGCGAGGAGGCTGTACGTCAACTTGACTTATGAACAAGCAGTCCCCTATGCAATGAGTATTTTCATGACAAGTCCTCCAAATTAGAAAAGATCTATATTGCATTTTTGGAAAAGAGCAAACACACATTCGAGTGTTCTGGTTGTGTGTCTCACAGAATAAAGTCCATCTTAGCTGATCTTACTTGTATGCTCTCTATGAGTTATCTCCTAGCAGTAACCTTGAACATAATGTGCATCATGAAGTTCCCACCACCGCTCCTTTTACATGTGCGTCTTCCTCATCATCACCATATCATCACTTGTATGCTTCTACAGCTGATACAACTACATTCCGAACTCTGTATAGTGAGATCATATAACTCCAACAGCTAGATTCAGATGCTCTCACTAAAATACAGTACCCTCAACAGTCTAATGCGTGGCCAGAGACTTAAATGCTGCTTGAATACATTCGTGTATCTAGTGACCATTGTGGACTCAGTGCCGAAATTAAGATCTCCAACGACATTGCGAGTTTGTGCAGACGTATCCCTACATTTACAGGGCACCCTACATTTACAGGACACGATCAACACATTGTAGTTAAGAAAGAAATAACTCGCTCTAAAAATGTAGATACATACATAAACAAGTACAAGTAAATACAAGTACAGTGAAAATGGTATGGCTTACAATTTTGTTTTAATGTATTGGCAATGATGTAGGTATAATTTTAAAGGTAAATTAAGTTCGGTAGATCGCTAGCAAATTTTTGTCGATTTGAGAAAATATTTTTTATTTCACTTCAATTGTTTGTGTGAAACTTTATAATTAGATACGGTCTTAGAATTTCGTCTTTACGAAATCATTCATTATTCACTGATTGCAAAGTATATTTTAGAATTGGTTTCGTCCATTATTACGATTTTATACTATTCGTTTATACGATTTGTAGTGTTTAGTACAACTTTGAATAATTTTCATATTTTATTGTATTTTTTGAATAAAATCCTTGTTAATAAAAAGGATGAAATAGATTTTTATTTTCAACTCCATGCTACTATAAAAAACGGAGCTTGTTATAAACATATCTTGGTTTGGAAAAACTCTTTACAAATTGATAGGTGAACTCTTTGTAAGACTAACTTCAGCTAGGAAACATGAAGCTATGATCGATCCTTGTGGTACACCTGTTGATTTGTATTTGGGTGTAGATGTGATAAAGCCTATAAAGCTACGTTCATATAAGAAGTTTTTGACGAGAGTGATTAGGTTATTAGGATCCAATGATCTTCATTTTAAACAAAGGAGCGATATGCCACAGCGACTCAAAAGCTGATTCTATGTCGAGGAAGAAGGCTCAGTAGTCCCGTCTACTGACGTCAGGAGGCTTCGGGGGTTTGGGTAGGGCAATGATTTTCGCAACTTTCCATCGAAGCCAGGAGCTTTTTTTGCATAAGTATGTTTAAGCACATCATATATATGTATAATATATATATATATATATATAGTTCTTACGTATATACCAATTTGGAGGTGTAGTTTCCAAAGAAAAGGTTCGATTTACTGTAGATCAGTTCTACCAGTATTTTGAAGATTAATTTACCACACTAGAGACGAAAAATTGCTATATCGCTGAAAATTTCAGAACAAATTTGTTGCGCGTGCTTTTGTTCTCTCAATAGTGGAAGTGACCTATAGTTTTATGCCGGCTCCGAAAGGGCAATTTTACTCTTTGCGCATTGTCAGTCACTCGAAAGAGGTGGAGGCGTGCAGCAAATTATTTTCTTTATTTATCGGTCAGGAATTGAACCCTGGCAACGATTATCAGTTGCACGCACATAACCACAATGCCACATCCGTCAGTCGTTCACAGACCGTTGAACAGTTTATATGTGTTTCGGCTTCTTAAAAGCAATCTAACAAAGTGAAAGTAGTGATCAAGTAAAATTCTCACCACCAAATAGAAAAAGAGCGTGGCGGAGTAGAGCCAACAGCTGTGACTCGAAGGGGCAGGGTTCAAAACCCAGCGGGAGCAAGTACTTTTTTTTCTCCCGATCATCATAAAAAAGCAAAAATCGCAGTGAGGTGAGTTGAAGCATGAAGGAGAACGGGCAGTCCGATAGCCTAGAAGCGGACGGGGAGAAAATTCAACCGGTGGCAAAAGTGTCACGCCATCAACCAACGGTGCCCCAAGAAGGCACGGTGAAAAGGAGAAGAACAAAACGCATCTCCAAAAATGCGAAGAGACGCAACACTGACGCGTCAACCGATAGACGGCAGAAGGAAGAGAGTGCTGCGGCTACGTCTTCTAATGAGACAACAGCCGAAGCCGAAGAGGATGATGCATTCTCATATGTGTCAAATGGGAGGGAGGGGCGATTCGCAATAAGCAGTATCAGCTTTCAATCGATGCCCTCCGATACAGAGGAAGAAGAGGAAGGGATAATCCACTCCAAACAGACGAAAGTCTCTAATCTGAGGGAGGAGACTGACAAACTCCTTCAAGAGATTAGAGACTTAAGGCGAAGAACTCTGGAAAGGAGAAGGAAGGAGGAAGAGCAAGCAGCTCTACAACTCGGGCAACAAAAACTACGGTTGCCCGAACCGAGTCAGCTGCTAAAGAAGCCCCAGCAACAACAACAGCAAGCTGCAACAAAACAATAGAAGCGGCTACAGCATACAGCAGCTCTTCATCAACGACTACAGAAGGAGCAACCAAAAAAAGCAGCCCAGCAACATCAGAAAGCAACATCGCAACAACGGACGCAGCAACAACTTGCAGTACACCAGCAACAACCACAACAAACGAAAAAAGAAAAAGCGCCACCGATTAACCTCTACAAGGCGGACATCATTTACACTGCACAGGTATGTAGGGCGGCCGTAGGTAGTGGTAACTTTTTAATTAAACAAAATAAAGGCTTAGATAAACATTCGATCTGCTGCAAGACAGTAGAAAATTACAATAAAGTTAAGAGGGTGCTAAAGCGTGCGAAGATGGAGTTCTTCTTCTTCACGCCAAAAGGAGAGAAACTTCAGTCGAAATTGTTAAAGATCTCCGCACCACTCGAAGCGGAGGAGATCCTCCAACTGCTCAAATAGCATGTGTGTGACGGTCTCGAGTTCGTCGAGGAATCCCCGCTGGGGAAAGAGGAAGCAGTTGACAAAAGTCGGCTCAAGTGCGTACTCTGCGGGAACGCGAGACACACCGCTAACTATCGGGGTTGCCCTAAATTTCAAGAGCGGAAAGAAAGAATGGTTCTGCAGAAGCAGCCCCCAGTGAAAATATCACTCGGACTTGACTTTCGCCCAAATTGCGTCTGGTCAAAGGAGCACGGAAAAGCAGCATCTACCGGAGGTAGTGCCGCTAGTCGCAGTGCCAAGGGCACACGAGCCAGCGCCCGAATGGAAAGCTTCCATTGAAGGGCGTATGGCTCGGTTAGAGGAGCAGGTCGGCCAAATTCTGGCGCTCCTGCTGAACCCATTACGTCAAAAGTCCTAATGGATCTGCAGACAGAGAGTATTTTTAAGATACTTGCAGTGAATGTAAATTCATTGATAGGGGTCCCACGAAAAAACGAGCTCTATAGATTGTTGGACGATCAAAGCCCAGAGCTGATGCTGATTAGCGAAACCAAGCTAACTCAGAGAGGCAAATTGGAGCACAGTAATTACAATGTTATTAGAAGAGACCGGCCCAATTCCAGTGGTGAAGGCGGTGTTGCGATCTTCATTAAAAATAACATAAAACACAATGTAGTGTATAGTAGTGAAGTACGAAGGTTTCAGGACTTAGAGGCCTGCATCGTGTCCATTTCGATCCGCAGTGGAAGGAGGTTGTATGCGGTGTCGCTCTACTCCTCCGGCAACCCTTGTTCCAGAACAACTATACTAAGACATCTCCCCTGGAAGCGGTTAATATGTACACAATCCTGTTTAAAAATGCTTTGAATAATGCACATTATCCGGAGCATTGGAAAACTGCGATTGCGCAACCCATATCCAAGCGAGGAAAAGATTCTTCGGATCCGTACATTAGTCTCCTTCCGAACATCAGCAAGGTATTCGGTGATAAATGGAGCTCTGATCAACTGGACTAAGGACAAGAATATAATTCCGGATAACCAATTCGGTTTCAAAGCGGGGCATGACACTATTCATGATGCGTCGAGACTGGTGTCGGATATCCAATGGAACAAGAGCCAGAAACAATGTACGGGTGCCTGCTTGATTGATCTGCAGAAGGTCTTTGACACCGTATGGTTAGACGGTCTTTTTTACAAGCACAATCGGCTGCGCATTAGCAAACCACTGCTGTACCTACGTTGTAACATGCTTACCGGTAGACGGTTTGTCATCAAGAATGGCAACGTGACCTCCCCAGGTACTTTTGATGTAAAAAATGGTCTACAACAGGATGCCGTTAATTCGCCGATCCTGTTTAACATTTACTTGAGCGATCTGATAAGTTCCCTTCCTCACGTAATTGCGTACGCCGACGACTTGATCGTACAGATCAGGCAAAAAGATCGAGGACATCACTACTCTCGTGCAGGGTGACTTCGATACATTTATGAGAGATTGCGATGACTGGAAGTTGAAAATCAACTTTCAGAAGTCGGAAACCATAATGTTCAGGACGCCGTTGTACATTGATTCGGTGGATACGAAAAAGAATTGTTGAAAGTTCTCTATTGTTGGACGACACGGGCAACCACTAGCGCAAAGGACTGTAGTCAGATACCTAGGGATCTGGCTAGACCAGTATCTATATTTTAACAAACATGTAGATGCTGCTCTGGCCAGTGCCCGAGGCGCTTGTGCTCTTACAAAGAGACTGTTTTACAACAGCCAACTCGATGCGAGGTTATCTGCTACATGGCCCTCACCCGGCCAATGCTCACCTATGGTTGCCCCGTGTGGATCAACGTGAGTGCAAGCTTGATGGAAATGATTCGGTTGTTCAAGAGGGCTTGTCTTCCTTAAACGAAAATTTCTTGTTCAATGCGAAGTTTGGCAGATGATATGAAATGGTGTGTGTGTACAGCTTTGAGTTTGCTATGTCGAGGGTTGCCATTTCTATTTTTAAATGCGATATTACTATTTTATCCTTCAAACATTGTACTATCAGTGATCAGGCGCAACCCGAACGCCATCAGTATACTATAATAATGGTCCCAGTTTGAACTTTATACATGGGATGGAGGTATTTCTGTAAGCAAGAGCGTGTATCGTCGTAAGGCAACAAACAACGAAGCATGAGCAGTCAAGAGATTACATGTACTCTGCACTATAACTTGTATTTTCACACAATTCAGAATGATTGGCTTAAAAGTGAGAGAATCCAGGGATACCATTCAGAATGATACTGTATTTCTCTAGTTCTTTGGGTATGAGAAAGGAGAAGGACTCGATATTGTTTTGCTAACATGCTTAAGGAAACGGCTACGTAGCCCAGCATCCTTTGCAAGAATCTTGAGCTTTCAAAAGTCTTGGTACGATCGATCACTATATTGTGATGAATAAAACTAAAAATTTCACTCATACTGGTTTACTTCTTAAACTTTACCACACTTTGAATATCACATTTACGTATTATTCGATTAACATTTCGAACACTTTATAAAATCCCAAACTGTACTGCATAAACTGCCAATCCGAACTGAACTTCTGCCCCAACGACCGTGTGGCAACATGCAAGTTTCCCGCTGACAATTATGTACATAATTCCATGTATGAATGGGAGGAATGAAAAAAAATTACATTAGGATTGAAAATTCAATATTAACGGAATTTTATTTTCACTACCATGACTTTTATTTAATGAAATGAAGAGGTAACTCATTACTATAAAGTAATGCAAATTTCCATCACTCAAAATATGTTTTTGTTTAGTAAAAAAGAAAAGTACATGGAGTATATAGACAGACATATTCCTTGAGCATTGTCAGTGATTTGAAAGAGGTGATGCAGTGAATAGTGAAAGTTGATACAATTCGGGCATTTAACCTGAAACCCCCGGTGTAGAAGTCGACGGTTACTAACAAAAAGCATGTTTGCTGATGTCAACACTACTCATATTGTCTTCGGCGGACTCCGTTTTAAAGGCTGATTTTTGAGCTATTGTCTTTTTGGCAACACTGGTTTAATTAGCTGACGCACCTTTCGTGTTTTGTTTCACTGTCAAACATCTTCAGTTTGGTCTATAATTTAACCATGAATCGTCTTACAAACGAACAACGCATGTAAATTATTGAATTTTATTATCAAAATGCGTGCTCTGTTAAGAAAGTTCATCGCGCGCTTCTACCATTAGAATTGTGGATTTTGGAATGACTATCAGCCAGAAGCATTGCAAGAGCTACCAATGCATCCAGAAAAAGTCACAGTTTGGTGCGGTTTATGGGCTGGTAACATCATTGGACCGTACTTCTTCAAAGATGAATGGTTAGCGCTACCGTGGGATGATATCCAACTTTTTTTTTTGCACAAAACTTGCTACACAGTATGCGCAACAATGGACTTATTGAGAGGCGAGTTCGGTGAACATTTTATTTCACGTTCGGGACCGGTCAATTGGCCGCCTAGATCGTGCTTTTTAACGCCTTTAGACTATTTTTTGAGGGGCTGTCTATACAGACAAGCCCGCTTCAATTGACGTATTGGAAGACAACATTGAAGCACTTATTCTTGGGATATCGGCCGAAATGTTGGAAAGAGTATGCCAAAATTGGACTAAGCGGATGGACCATTTGAGGCGCAGTCAAGGTCAACATTTGCATGAAATAATCTACAAACATTAAATTATATGGACCGTACTATCGATTCAAATAATGATTTCATGCATTTTTCTGAATTGTATGTGTTTTTTTTTTTGAAAAACGTTCCTATAGCTTTTAAAAAATCACCCTTTACTTGCAATTTTGCAAATCATGATTTTATGTGTCAAGTTTGACCATTTCCCTTATCGAACAATCCTGAAATTTGTATTGAGGCCAATATAAAATATTTGAAAGAAGTGAAAAGGTTTACTTCGCTTGCGTTGAAAATTATGTTCGTTGCATGTCCCTTCTGTTTAACAGTCAACTATTCGCTACCCCTGTCTTGGAGCAACAGTAACCAAATGCGCATTTTATTAAATATTGGTGGATTTTTAACATATCAGCCTCTCCCTTGTGTACATCATACCATTCTACAACTGGCCAAGATATGTATCTATGTATGTACATTTGTCTGTCTATTTCTGCTCCGACAATAACATTATTGGATTTTGAGCTGCATAATTTGAGATCAATTAAAGGCTTTTGTTGTCATAGCACCACCAGGGGTTTTTTGAATAATGACATTGATTTTGCAAAATGTTAGAGAACTGTGTGAATTCTGCCCAATCAGTAGTCTCTTGAGACCAAACCCATTCTTATATCCTATAGGAGGTTGTCGCGCTGCACTGAGTAAGTACAAGTGTGTGGTATTTCCATCCTCGTCACAGCCTATGAAAAAGGGTGAGACTTGGTTATCTTATGGAAAGACATTCACCCCGCTCAAGGGTGCTTTTCTCACCGCGTTCGAAATCAAATTTTTTGCATATGATTTGTACTCAGCAATATTCTAAACGGAATTGAATAACGTTATCTTTTCAATTTGTGCCCTTTGTCCGATTCACAATAAAGGATGTCAGACATCATGCTGGCCTCAGACTCCACATTGGATAGAGGATAAACAAGAAGAAGATATAATGAGCTTGTTCCTATCGTTGGATACTGATACTAATATCTATTTCTAAATAATTCAAAAAAAAATGTTTCAAAAACTCCGGAACCACTCAACCAATTACGATTGTGTAATTTGACCCAACTTAAAATAAGTTGTGGGCACACACATCGGACACAATATTTCACTTCTCTTTTTCGGGAAGGATTGATTCAACATAATCATTCAATTTAGCTGAAATTATGAATATCAAACTTTATTAATTCTTTATTTCCTTATTTCATCTACCGAGGTTAGTTTCTTACAGATTGCAGATATAAGTGTAATAAGTATTTTTAATAATAATAAGGGAATATTCTTATATAATTATTTAAGTCAGTAATTAGCTAGTTATAATAAATACAATTAATAATAATATATAAAAATAAATAAACGTTTGAATTGAACACCCAACAAAATATAGTTGTCAGACAACAGTGTGAAATTTAAACATATTTAACTAAGGCACGAAATGAATTTTATTCAGAGATTTGGAATTGAATTTTTGGATTTCAGTCTATCATCACATAGACCTATTTCCATACAGGCAGAATTAAAATTGAGAATGCATTTTGTAAGCGGCTCATTAAAACCGTAATTATATAAGTGTCTCGGTTGGTATAACAGGTTTCTTGATCTAAGATTACTTTCTGGGGCATACAGTTTAACACATTGAAGTATATCAGGACAGTTTCAGAAAATATCATAAATAAACATTATAGATTGAATTCTTCGTCTTTTTTCCAGTGTATCTAGTCCTATTAAGGCACATTTTATTTGATAAGGAGGCATAGATTCAAGGTTCCAATTCATTCTTTTTATAATGAATCTCGTAAAGGACTTTTGAACCTTTTCTAAACGTAACACGTGATTTGAATGCGATGGAGACCATATAACGGAACAGTATTCCAGACACGGACGTACAAGAGACATGTAAACTGACTTTAGGGCATACGGATTAGAAAATTCATAACAAGAACGTTTAAGAAACCCAAGCATTGAGTTTGCTTTAGCAATTACGTAGTCAGTATGAAATGAGAACTTCAATTTCGTATCAAAAATTATACCAAGGTCTTTAATTTCATTTTTTCTCGTTAGACTTCTCGTTACATACATACATAAAAACAAAATTTTAATTCAAGAGCCTCTTCAATCAAAAGAAGAATTTTTTGGGTATTGATTGAAAAGTTGCTGCAAATAACATCAATATGACTGTGAGTCTTGTTATAAATCGAATGTCTATTTTGGCTACATCTGCGGCAGTATTGTCGTCATTCATTCTTCCAGTTCCTTGTTTTATCACGTCAACCTTCATTCCAAGCTTTGACATGAATTCCGCTTCAATTTTTTATTTTCCTCTTCCTTAATACAACGAATAGTCCCATTAGTTCTCCATGTTTTAAAGGTTAAGTTCTATGTACTCCATAAATCTAATCCGTGTAAGCAGTGTTGACAGTGTTGCAGACATTCCGTACACTTTGCACTATTGTTAAAATAGTTAAAAAAGTTGTTAAAACTTATACCAACAGTTTAAAAACCAACAAAATTTGGAGAAACTAGCATCTGATCCCGGATTTCATAAATCCAGTAACTTGGTAATTACAACCCATTTGATATATTTTTCCCATTGCCAGATGTTAACCCTAGATAACATTCATTACAGCACAATAAACAACATATAGAAACATCCTCATCCATTCGATTGTCCATCAATACGATACATCCGGAGCTCTAATCAAAATATTTCACAAATATGGTTTGCAGCTTAGTTCAGCCCATTGCTACACTTAAAATGCTCTTGCCGCCCAAGTGGTCGGTAGGCGGACATGAATAGAGCACGCTTCCAGCTTTCAGAAAAACTAAGCCTCCTGTTAGAACCTCCTGTGGGGATTTATCTACAGCCTAAGAAACATTGAAACACATCCATGCAGGGTGAGCACGAATAGTAGCAACTCATGATAATTTACGACGCTATAAACGAAATTTTAAAGTTCACAGCGTTTGTTAAGGTTTTTACTTGCTTTGGATCCTGATCATTATATGTCGATATACGAGTAAATGGATGACGTATGGATATTTGAGAGGATGGGGGCAAGTAATTTGATTGTGATTGGTATGAAAAACATGGTTACCAAATGTAGATATGGTCAGATTTATCGACGCCCCTTATTAACACATTCGCGAGCTCAACAAATAGTATTGTATTGCTGAAGACCGTGGGAAACATAGAAAGTAAAACGTTGCCCTCATATACTGATTGTAAAGTTTGCTCAGATAAAGTTATTGAATTTTGATTTGTTACTGAATGATCTTCATTTCATCCGTGAGCGTCCACGTAAATTTAGAGGCGCAGCTTTAATAGCGGCCATTTAAGTGGACATATAAAAGCCAATTGTCCACGTAGGAAAAGATCAAGTTCCAAAGAAATTATTTGATAATTGTTAAATTTGCAAGAAAAAGGTGCATACAATTTCTTTTGCGCAAGCAAAAAACAATGAACGAACATCCATACATAAATTAATATCCAAAAATACTACAGAAGTGCCTATAGCGGAAAATTAGTCGATTTACCTCTTGGAGACCGGGTCTTACGGTTCACTCATGAGGGCAGATCTAGCAGATGGGTTGTCTTTCGAGAGGGTCAGAGGCCCGATTGCTAGGGGGTTTCGAGGGAGTCAGTTCTATTGGACTGCAGAATCAATGTTCAGACGAACAATCTTGAACAGTCCTGCAGTCCCCTTGAACAGTGCCTTCACTGTGAGAAACTGTTTGAGTGTGATGTGGTGAAGATAGACAGAGACGGGACGAAGTTACAGGAAAGGAGTGCAAGGTGGTGTGTGGTCTGATGTGAAATTCTCTTAAAAAGAGTTATAGTTACCGCTCAGAGCAGTGCCAGATTGGCGATGAAAATTCTTTTTAAAACCCATAGCAAATGGTCGATAACTTTTCGCAGTTTGGGTAGAAACTATCAAAGGACGCAACTGCGTAATTGATCGGTCCACGGGTTCAAAAGTTACAGATTTATTTCCAACTCTCTCATTCAACGGGACCTCTGTCCGTCGGAGTACTATTCCAGGCCGGTTTCAGGATAGTAATACTGGGAATATTATACATTTGGTAATCTAATTTGCCGATGTGGTGTTCTCCCTTTTGCTTGGTTTTTGGAGAGAACGTGTGGTTCATTGGCGCTGTAATTGAGTTATTGACATCTCTGCGATGAATAGAAAAGTTCTAAAGTTTAAACATGAAGCTTAAGCTTAAGGAAGAGTTTGTTGTTATGCACTGGATTACCACAATTTTTGTTTAATAACTAAGTGTTTCGTTTGTGTCGTTTGAAAAATCATTATTTTCGTGATAAGTATTTAGCTTAATAGAAGAAATATTTCGTTAGATAGAAAAAATTTCGTTGCTTCTTAGTCAGTGTTGTACCAGCCCAGCACGGGTTGCACACCTGTTCGATTTTGGACCTGTTCTTACGTCACGCTTCTGGTAACAGTTGTTCCCTCCTTGAACGTGTTTTTACGTAAAGCCTGTTAAACACAGTTTATTTTGTTGGGCGTGAACTCATGTAACGCCCTTTTCCACTTAAATGCACTTGGATTTTTGTTATGTCTACGAGTAGTACCGAACAATATCACCAGCTTACACTGTTAGTGCTGTACTTCACACATTTGTAGGATATTTCGTACACTTGTCTTTATTTTGGTAGAGTCGTTCGTCTTCACAACTTTAGACACTTCCGACTTCTTATTTCTAGCTAACTGTTTTTTTTTTTTGGTTTGCTCGGACGCTATTCGCGTTTTGCGAAAGGAAAACAAGCACATGTTCACTGTGGTCGTACGTCAGATGGTCTTTATATTACTCATATTAATTATTTATATTAGATTACAAGAATCAATACATAATTTTCTTAATACTTATTCTTCGATTTTGATTTTTCAACTCCCACTTTCCACGCCCACTTTATAGAGCTAAAAACTTTTGTAGAGAGCACAACGGCGTTCGAAGCACGTTGCCCAATAAGTAGGGACTTTAAGGGGAAGAGAGTACCAAGGTAGAGCAACAAATTATCCAATCTTCGGGGTAAGACAACTAAATTGGTTGGCATGCCTCGATATTACATGGGTCATGCCCAACTGCTGACATGGAGGTGCTACTGTAGCTGACTCCTTTGTAGCTTGTGGTTGCAGAAAGTGCAAAATAAACAATCATGACAATGAGAAAAGAAGGGATAGGAAAATACAGGTGCATTACGTCGAGACAAATCTATGCATTATACAAAAAGCTACCAATCTTGGCCATACCGAAAGATGTTTTTGGAAAATTATCATTAAGCTCAGCACCAAATAAGACTGGGGCAATCAATTCGTACTTCACAAACTGAGCAGCAATACGGTAAAATGGTATAGAGATGGATCAAGTACTGATTAAGCGAGAGGGACAGGATTATTTGGATCTCTTACCATGTACTACTAATGTCGGATTACATCCACCAAATCCAAGCTTGTGTGGGAATGCCCACAGAAGCTTACAGAGTTGAGCAGGAGAGACAAAGTAAAACTCTGTTGGATACCTTGCAATAGAGGGATAGGGATAGAAGGCAATGAAATGACCGACTCCCTCGCTAGGAAAGTAGCATCAGAACCTTTTATAGGCCCCACACCATTCTGCGCTGTAGGAGGGAAGAATTCTGGGAACTAGAACGAATGAATTGGACATATACCTGGAACAACGCTCATTACATGAAACTCTTGGGTCAATATAACCAAAAGGGGTTTGGGGCATGTAACAAAATGAGCAGTAACAACCTCTGTATTCGAACAGGCTTACTTAAATGGCACTGCAGACTAGTACCTAAGAAAACTAGGATTATCAGAAGAATTTCTCTGCAGATTCTGCGGAGAATCTAACGAAATCCCAGAACATACACTGTGACGCATTAGCTCACAAAAGATAGAGATACCTTTGCAAGCAACTAATGTCAGAAGAAGAATTGAAGTCACTAGAACGAGCTCTGATTCTCCGATTCCTAAATGAAACTGGCTTAGAGAGGGTACTGAAAATGCGTACCTGCTTAGCAAACAACATTAAGGTGTGTGGAAATAAAAAGGAAAGTGCACAACTGCTTAATTGGCAGTATGATATTAGTATTTGGGTGGTAACTTACTTCGTGAAGTAGAACTATTATTACAAATAGCATTTTTTCGATTGGCCTGAAGCGCACCCACAATTTTAACACAGCGTTGTGATTGATTTCAGGATATAGATAATTATGCATATGTTCTAATACATTATGTAATTTGTCGATATCTCTGAAGAAATTTATTAATATTTCTTAATTTATTAAAAATTTATTTTATTAATATTTTTCAAATTTAAAATTTTAAGTTAGCATATACAAGAAGTATTCAGAAGAACATAGTTTTGCTATCTAAAAGTTCTTTGGCAAATAATACAGAAATCCGGTTTATGTCATCGCACCGTACATAGATTGCAAAAAAAGGACCAAGTCGACACGGTGCATAACAAACGTTGAGCCCAAACTGTTGATGATTACCCTATTGAGATCGCTTTAGCCACAACTGATGCCGAAATTTCAAAAGCAACTGAGTACATTACGGGAGACGTGGGACGCTGGGTAGAATTGGGTTGGTGTCTGCTATAATAAATAAAAAGCACTGTTCGAAAAAGTATGAAAAACAACATAAGACAGGTATCAAAATCAACAGATCCCAGTCCGAATAGGAGTCCGATAAGGAACAATTTTTATTCAAGAAAAACCACAAAATCTAAAACAATTCATCCTATTTTGCTCGCCACTCTATATCAGGAGTTTCAGTACTTCAAGTTGAACTTTACAAGACAAGAGCTATGCGCGTCGCAAAGAATCGCCATGGAGTGTTCCTGCTGGTAGCGTTCAATAAGAAATTTTAAAAGTTTGATTTGTGAAATTTTTTTTCTTGAAATTTTGAAATTTTGGGAAACAGTATATGGTCGCGTGTATTTAATTCTCGTATTCGCCTTTCCGACACGAAATAAATTAGAATTGTTTCATTTTGGGAATTCTTAGTACTAACAACCGAAGCATTGCCCTTTAATATATTTCTCACTTAGACTTTTTTGCAAACTGAGACGATTATTTGAACATATTTGTCTACGGATATTATTATTTACATCAATTTTTTTATATTTTTTGCCTTCCAGAAAATTTCGATATGGAAAACTGAGGCTGCAGCGTTCTGACACAACATTAACTCGATGGAATGCCTACAAAGCTTGTCAAATATCTAACGCGCCGTTTTAATCCAGCAGTTCTATGAGTCCTCAATTCTTAAGTTCTACACCCAATATAGTTGTATAAATGGTGTGTAAAATATACATACACAACACACATTAACATGGCCGACAAAAACGAAGCGTGGGTATGCCTAATTAAATTCTCCGGCATAATTAATCACCAAAAATTTAAAAATCGAATATTCTTAACAGAATGGAATTTCCTTAAATATTTTTTTAGGGTTGGCTATATAGTGTTTTTTTTTAATCATTGGGTATTTTGACACTAACAGCTGTTTCCAGCTGATGTCACATACCAGAATCAATCTTTGGCGCACCAAATTTCAAAATCGTGATATCAGCCTTCTTGGCGATCAATTGGCCACCTTGGAGCTGTTATTTGAAGGCTTCGGACCTTTTTTTTTAATCGGTGAGCTACAGCCCGAAACCATACACTAGTTTTTGAAAAATCGAATACGTTACTGCGTCGAGACAGCAACTTGAACGAAATTGTATTTCGTAATTAATGGTTATGTTTGTTCTTACTATAAATCCATTATACACGGAAAAGATGAAGAAAGGGGGGTTTATCTTTCCCGTTAACGAGGTAGGGGCAATTTTAGAAGAAAATGACTGCAAAATATCGTTATGCTTTTAATTCTCTTTAAAATCTTTGGCTGCGTAGATAAGGTACACTTCCCGAAATAATATAATAAGAGAAGAAATACGAGTAAGAAATATGCATTTTCAAGACAATTCATCATACTTCATAATCACGTCATTGGCTCGCAGACCAATAATTATATAAATGTAACAGATTCCGCGAAAACCATTCGAAACTCACGACCACAAGAGCACCATGAGTTCAAGCACAGTTCATATGCTTATTAAGAATTCAAGTTCATTAACAGTTTATAGCTACAGATACGAATGTATATACTGCTGACTAGTGTGATTGATACTTTATCGTTGTATGTGTCAAGGTTAATTTAAAATGTATTAATGAATAGAATACATGATTGCTGGAATCCTAATTCAAATAACAGTCTGTATGAATCGGATTTGATTATGTAGGTGCTGGTATTCAACCTATGTCGAGTTCATATTGCGTTGTGCAATAAGGGTGCTGATGTAAAAGGCACACATGCAAACATCGATTTTGACCGAATACATAACCTTGAGATGAATGATATTACGCGGAAGTGTTCAGTTTTTATTAAGGTTGCGGTCAAACTTGTGCCTGGTTTTGTTGCAGCAACATTCGAAAATTTTATTTGGTTTGCTTTTCTGATATATGCAATAAAGATTTTAGAATTAGAGAATAATCAAGAAAAAGTAAATCAATTCTTATATATAGAAATCAATTATTTATAAGTTACTTACCTCACGCTTAGTTTGATAAATACTTAAAACTGTTTTGTATACGAAATACGGGATTCATGAGGATCCTCTTAAAAAAACAACAAGTTGATATGCTTTGCTTTTTTTATTTTCTGCACATATTTGCGTTAGTTTCCTTACAATACAAGAGCCGAACGTATGATGTCCTAAGGCATAGAACCCAAGGATAAGGTGAAAAGGTTGAATTGTTGCCTATTACTTAAAAAACAAAGCGATTTCAAAAACAAGCGATATTTTTTAACTTTTCGTAGGAATAAAGGAAAAGAATGAAAGAGTAACCATTCATAAGACCACATTAAATAGTGCTTGAAGACAAAATGCATGGTATGACTGGAGCTGTAAAGAGGCTACCCTGCTGAGGAAAATCGGCATAAGTTTAACGGGGCAGAAGAGTTTTACCCCCCCACCCTTCCCCACCGGCGCGGATAGTATTACACCATACTTCTGAAGAGGTGTTCGTCTGCAATTATCCGACGAGTTCTCGTATGAGCAAAAGCTGATGCAAAAAGTGCTAGAATGTCCCAAGGGTAGCAAAAACTTTTGGTAATTTGTAAAAAACGTAAAGAATTCCGCCTCGTCTTCAATTCCCACGCTCATTTACAATGACATCCCAGCTGTCAGCTCTTTAGACAAAGCGTATCTGATTGCGGCGCATTTTGCAGCCAGCTCAACACTGCTAGATTCCAATATGTCGCCACCTGTACTTGAAAGCATGGATTTCACCATGGGACAAATCCACTTCGGCACTCATACAGTTGCAAGAGTACCCAAATACGTGCACAAATTCGCTGGCACGGGTAGTATTACCCCATACTTCTGAAGAGTTATTCGTCTGCTCTGGCGAAACACTGCGTTTCATCTATCCTACTCTTTAGGTCTCTTTCCGAGCAGATGAAAAACAGCATTTGTCTACCCCGTTCCTAAAAAGACCGAATCTTCGTCACGCACCTCGTACCGACCCATAGCACTTACGTCCATGCTTTCTAAGGTCATGGAAACGCTGATAAATCGTCAGCTTATTAAATATCTCGAATCGCGGAAGCTTCTTAATGACCGGCAGTATGGTTTTCGCAGCAACAGGTCCACTGATGATCTGATAGCTTATCTCACCGAAAATTGGAACCAATCTTTGCACAATGGAGGCGAAAGCAAGATCGTTGCGCTTGATATTTCCAAGGCTTTTGACAGAGTTTGGCTTCAATCTCTTTTGGCGAAAATGCGTGCCTATGGTGTCGATGAATCTCCTCTTCAATGGATTAGAAAATACCTTTTGAAACGTTCAATTCAAGTTGTTTTGGATGGGTTCAAGTCTGATATCCACCAAATAAATGCTGGTGTTACCCAAGGCTCTGTTCTGTCTCCGACACTCTTTCTCATTTTTATAAATGATCTCTTGTCTGCTACTTCTAATCCAATCCATTCCTTCGCTGATGACAGCACCCTCAGCTTTTCATATTCGTCATAAAACTCACGACCCCGCCTTTCGGACGTAGAATTGGAACGGCAGCGTATGTTAAGCACATTGAATACCGATCTTGACAGCATAATCAATTGGGGAAAGAACGACCGTGTGGAATTCAATGCTTAAAAAACCCAATGCTGCCTACTGTCACTCACGCGAACCCTTTTTAATCAGCCATTATCCATGAATGGCACCTGTGTAGATGGAACTGGAAAGCTTTCCATCCTTGGTATGTGTATCAACACAACACTTAGTGGAACGATCACATATTTGAGGTCGCCAAAAATACTGCGAAATGTTTAGGTTTCCTTAATCGATGCAAGAAATACTTCACCCCTTCTGATTTGGCATGCGCCCCAAACTTGAGTACAACGCTCATATCTGGTCTACTGCCCCTACTAGATAGATTCCAAAAGCGAGAGATAAAGCTTATAGGAAACAACTATATTGCAGAGTCATTAGGCTCGCTCGAACATCTCTTCTTTGTCTGTAATTCATCGCTATTTTAACAAACGATGCTCAAGAGAGCTTGCCAACTATTCCTCCTCTCCATGAATTCACCCGCAATACTCGTCTCACCAGTAATGCGCATCAGTTTAACCTTAAGCCTAGTTTCGAACGCACAGTTAAATTTAGAGACTCGTTCCTCAGCCACGAGACTCGAATATGGAATGATTTTCCTAGCCTAATATTTCCTCCAGATATTTAAAACCAATGTGCACAAGTATCTCCTCTCCCTCTCTCCCTCTACACCTTAGGCCTGGGCTGTGTCTTGAACCCGAACACTTAAGGGTACCAACAATACCTTGAGAGCGCGCAAATTATAAAAAAATTGGGTTGGCAGATCCTCTCCGCCCATGATCCTCTGACAACCCGACTTTTAATCGAGCTCTTTTATGAATGTATTAAAAAGAAGTGGATAAAAAGAGTTTGTCGGCTGAATGATGTACACAGGACAATACCTAAATGATTTTTGATAGACAATAAATTTTTATCATTTGTAACCTTTAGATAAGTAACTTAAAGTCCAGTTTAGAAAGACAGAAAGCATCCCAAATGATCTTAGCTTAAATAAATGAGTGTCTACTTGATGACCTGCCACAACTGACTCAAACAGATATTTTGCGAATAAAGTTAAGTTTGCTAAGGCAGATCTACCAGACACAAATACATGTTGCTATAGTGATATTTGTTCCTTAAATTGTGAAATAAAGATTTTTTGCCACAATCAAGTCAAAGAGCTTCGGAACCAGTAAGATTAATAAACAAAAGTCCCGTGATAAGAATGTAAAATAAAATATAATTAGTGAAGAAACGCTGCTTAGTGAAGAAACGCTGAAATCTTGTGTCCTGATTGCGAGTTCCGAGTGTGGATTGAATCGATGGTCGACAAATCTATGGATTGAAATCCATTTTATTATTGTATAACCCAATCGACTGAGAAGCGAATTATGTTGAATTAAAAACGTGCATATGACAAATTTGTATCCATCTGAAAGTGAAGGATGTCAAATCTCTTCATTCGTGTTCCTGTTCAAAGACGTGAGAAGCACAGAAATAATAGATAGACAGGGCGTGTGAGGTCCCATGAGTAGAGGGATATCTGGGCTATGCCGGCACAGTGTGAACAAGCACAAATCCTGCGTGCAAATGCATTTCTGGACACATTTTACCTAGTTCTATTAGTGCTCGAAATTCAAATCACAATAAAAATATTCTACAGCCACAACAACAGAGGTTAAATAACATTTGCACTATGAAAACAATGTTTATTTTATGATTTTACTCCTATACAATTAAATCCAAATTTATCATGTTTCTCTTCCTAGCAAACGTTGATGAGAATGTGACACACAAGTATGAAGTGGCGAATGGCATTAACAACCTAAAAGCCTCGTTTTCCAGCTCAGGATACTCTCATCTTCTTATTATCAAGGAGTTGTCAATAGTTTCTAATTTGAATTTCATCCTCACTTTGCCATCTGGAGCTAAATTTGTAAGATTTTATCCATCGATGGTATCTATACCAAGTTTGGCCAACATATCCAAAAGAGGATTTAATATCTATCATTGTCCATGTTTGCCTTCAGAATCCAGTTCTGGAAAGTAAATTAATTGTTTTGTCTCTGAAGTATGAGTGTTTACTGATATTGATTCATCTAACGAAATTTCTTCGAGGATCCTTTGAACACAGGAAAAATAATCAATCATTTTTGTTTGTAAAAACTCTGACCATAAACGCAGAGTTAAAATGATCGACGACGCACACGCACAACTGTATACGCACGCGCGGCCCTGCATTCGAGAGGCGTCAAATGTCAGCCAGACGCTGCGCTTGCAATTATCATCAATGCATGCGCGGACTTGCCCGTGGGAACCAAGGCCAACCGAGCATAGATTAAGAAGTTATCCAATTTGTAAATTCATCCGATTCGAGCACTCGACGTGTAAAATACACATATAAGATTTTCGCTCATTGTTTACAGTGCGGCCTTCTAAACCAGTGCTGCCAATATTTTGAATGGAATTTACCACACTCTTTAAGAAAAATTAATACATCGCGGAAAATTTACCACTTCAGAACAAATGTACTTTAGTATAGAAACTATCATGGGATATGATAAGCTAGACAAACTTACGCTTAGATAAAATTAGACAAAAACGAGCAACTTCAAATGGATTAGGAAATATTTGTATATCCTGGCAGTCCTTCAGCAAACTTACTGTATGTCACATTTCATCAGAATGCATATCCTTAAGTTTAGATTTTGTGACCACTACCGAGGTATGAGCTTGAGTTAATCCAATCAAATTAAGAAAAACGGTAGATAATCTCTCGTTTTTTGGAGAGAAGTGAGATTACGACACATGCAAAATTTACGAATTTAAACGAAATCAGTATATCTTTAGTGTAGTGTAGTCTTTAGTGTATCTTTAGTGAAGAGCGTAACAAGAGAGAAGGTTCGCTGGGATTTTAAGTTTTTCTTTTTGTAGTAAGTTTTTCTTATATGCAACAATTGACTTGAGAGAGGCGAAAATATATACTTGATTTTAAAAAGTGCAAAGCATTATCAGAGGATATTGCACATTTGTGGTAGATTTTTAAACCACATACATATACCACTACAAACAATATTTGATTACTTGTAGTACAATTTTGAGACATTATGTTTGTTTGAACTGAACTGAACAGGGACTGCACAGAACTTGTTTGTTTAGGTGACTGTAATGTCGGTGTGATTTTTTCACTATGAGTTCTATTTTACTGGGGTGGATACGACGCAAGTGAGCGTAAATGGACAATGGAATAATGGACCGCTGTGAATCCTAAAAAAGTTCAGTTTTTAGCATTTAACATGCGCAAAACTTGCAAACTACGCACCCGGCTGAATATTTTAAAATGTGTAAATATTGTAAATATTCTTGTTCAAACTAGAAATATGTAGGACCAGATAGAGAAAAACAAAATATTTATTTGACCGTACGAGTTTAATGCAAGCAGTTACAATTACATCGACTCTCTCCCACGCGTACCAGCGTCCAAGTCGTATGGTATCGGGAATCATGGCGAGTCTCGTTTGAGTGTATGAATGAAGTATCAATGATGTATCACGGAGCTCGAGATTGTAGTAGATAAATTATAAAACATTTTTCAACAATGTTAGGGATGCTCATTACGATTTTCATTAACATCGCAAGGATTACATCAGCACAGAACTCAAGGCCTGGAATTATTACAGTCTCAACTGAACAAACTGTGCTCTTAGCCTTAGCGAAATCTGTGAATATGCCATCGCCCAACTCGTCTCTACAATATACTACCGCTGAATATACGCTCTTGGAAGCATCACAAAACCTATGGTACTGCTGTGCACCGGAAAAGTTTCGTATCATGAGTGGGATGTTAAATTTTCGTATTTTCTCCCAGCGATGTACAATACTTCTTGGCACATCATCATCCTAACTCAACTTCTCTTTCCACAATTCTTGAAAAATGGTCTTCTCTTCATTAAAATTGTTCACGGGATCAAAAACCCAAAGGGATCGAAAATCTTCGAACATTCCGACAATATTATACGTCCTTTCACTTTTTGTTCGGGAAAATGAAACAGAGAAACTGTCATGTAAAGGCGTCCATTTAAGCTCTAGAACTTTTACTAGCTTAGATGATTGAAAATCCGAAGGTCACATTTCACACATATTCTCTGGTAATGATTGCAAGAAAATAAGTAACTGCAAATTAAATCCAGCTGAATCTAAGTTTGAAACTAGCTCCAACTAGCTCCAATGCTTGCAAGTCTTTAAAGGTAACCACCCCAGTCAGGACGTCATCCATGTAAAAATCGAAGAAGAATAGCAACAAGATTTCTCTGCACCGGTGGACATATCAATAGAGTATCATTTGCTGAAGGAATGATTCTGACTTTCGATAAAGCATCGAAAACTACTCTTAAACGAATCGTACTACTCCCAATCTTGATCACAGGATGGGGTGCCAGATAATAACACTCAAATGTAGGTTCTTCTATGTCGGAAACAGGTACCTCCTCCATATGTCCTAAGTCGAGGTATTCCTTCATAAATGCTCCGCACTCTGCCTCCAAAACAGCATCCACGCGAAAGCGACTCTCTGTGTGAGCGAGACGCTTGTCAAAAGTCAATGGGAGTAGAAACCTTAAATGGAAGAACCACTCAGAATTTGGCACCAGGCCCGCGAACCTAGTTGCTTGTAAAATGGTTATCAGCTTCAGTTTATTTTAATTTATTATAAGGTACATTTCATTGCATTTTAAATCAATGCAAGTTCAGAATTGCTACTTATCACATAAAAACTAATTAATAGGGAGTTTAAGTTTAAGCTCCGTGGTACCTTAAAACAACATCATTTAGCGGTACTCAGTTCTCGAAACCGTTTATAGAGGAATTCCTTTCACATTGTAACAGTGTTCCAGTTCCATCACATGTAACAGTGCTAATTTTTAACTTGTGTACTTTAGAAGGCAAGAAAGACTTTCATATGAGGGTACATAACTTGCCCCAAAGCATTTTTGAAGTAGAAGTAAATGCCGAAAGACTCCAAAACTTTATTCTTGGCGTAGAAATTCGTCAAAAATTAGATCAAGTTAATTAGTACAAGAATTTACTTGGATAGAGTTCTGTAGGTATCTCAGCAACGGTGTTTTATGTCAATGACTTTCATTCATTTTACAAACAATTTAGTATCATAATTTCAGCTCTAGGACGACGGTACATGCACTTCATGTAATCCTTTATTAAAAAATACATTTTACTTAATTGATTAAACTTAAGTCGATAAATTGCTTAGAACATTTTGAAAATACAAATGTGTATCCGTACCTTACAAGAATGTGATAGCGGGGATTCTGACTGAAATTCTAAAAAAAGAAGAATTCACAAATAAACACAAGAAAGTACACACATAAGTATGTCATTTGTGACTGAAGCTAGACCAAAAGAGACTTGGGATTTGAAACAATTAGACATGCACACTTTATTGTTTACACATTGACCTCTTAGTTGATCATCTTAGATAGGATAGATATTTTGAACAGTATCGAAAACCATGCCACTTGCGATGAGGATTTTGATGGGGAAGTCAATGGGTAAGAAATAACTCTATCCAAAGAATGTATACACATATACATTGTATGCCGGTTTGCAGCTTTTATGTTACTTTTAAAAAATTGGTTGTAAAAATTGCACTCTGT
The DNA here is from genome assembly GCA_905231855.2 of Eristalis tenax. Classification (NCBI taxonomy): domain Eukaryota; kingdom Metazoa; phylum Arthropoda; class Insecta; order Diptera; family Syrphidae; genus Eristalis; species Eristalis tenax. The sequence goes on along the minus strand of HG993124.1, from coordinate 100,978,818 downwards.
TTATGATAGATAAGACATAAAAATTCAGTGAAAAAGCTCTCCTAATAAAATTACGAGGTTATAATCCCTGCAAGACATTTTCTGAATTTGGAATGTTAACTATTCGAAGGTTATGTGACAATGATGAGTACAGACACTACATGTGTGAATTTATATTAATTGGATTAGTCAAATTTTCGATTAAAAAAACCTCTTTGGGTGATATGGACAAGAATATTTAAATGTAATTGGTAATACACAAGACTATGCTATTGATCTCGTAATAAACGTTGCAAGCAGATGTTAAGTCATTATATTGTAACTTATTTTATATGTTGTTCCATATATGAATGGGAAAAAATCGGTTTTTACTTTGTATTCACTTTTACTCACTTTATACTTCATTTCTCTTTCATTTTCAGAGAGTAAAAAAATTATTTTGGTTTCGCGAGAAATTTTTTAGGCCTCTCAGAATGCGCCAAAAGCTGGCATTAATTTGCTTGGTATTATTTTTGTGTTCATCACTCTTCATTCAATCGTAATTCGGTTATCAGCAACACATCTCGAGAAATACGTATCACCTGGAATTTTTTACTCGAAGTGTTGTTTTGTGTTGGTTTTTCACAGCTTATGTACTCTTTCATGTTTAGATATTTAACAGGTCTTAAATATTTTTTTTCCATAATAGTGCTACATTTTGAGAATCCTTTATATAATTCTCATAATAAATAATTTTATTGATGAATCGTATCAAATATGTTGCTGATGAGATCCGGCGTATGGTGTGGTATTTGGGCTCCTTAGAACCGTTACAATTTCTTGCACCAACTAGCACTAGTCGTATAAATTCCAATGATGGGAAAATACATGGCGATTTTTTGAAAATGCTAAAACATCAGCCGAAATAAAAAAGGTTGATGTGAGCTCAATAAACATGCACATTACAATGATAGTAGTGTCATGTGGCCACGAAGTTGAAATTTAAGGAATTTTTATGAGACTGTAAAATATTTGTTTATCAAGTATCCCTGGTACTATATACCATATTAATAATTCAAATGTTTATTGTTTTATATAAACATGTAAATATTTTCTGAAGTACTTCAACTTATGCATCCCAACAGGTTAGTTACGCAAAAAGTGGGCATTTTTGTGAGCAAGTCTTCATGTAAATTAAATTATCCTTATGTTACGGTGTGAGGAGTAACCATGCCAAGTTCCCAGCTTGTATGGTTGATTTGATGCCAGGTTTTAGGTCATCCATACTTGTTTTTTAGGCACCAAATCTTACATCCGCATCACCACATTTGTTTTTCATCCATTTTCAGTATTTTTAAGTTTAGGTTTCATTCGGATGATTATTATATTATATATTTTTTCTTCTTATATTTTAACTTACAATAATGTCTCGTTAATCCGAACCACCTTTAATCCGAATATCCCGCTAATCCCGCCTCAATTTTTTCCTATTATATCCTATACAATCCGAACCTACCCCAAATCATGTACGCTGTATTCCGGATTCTAACTACAAAAAATATACGAAATCATTATTTTTTTTTTCGTAATTCATTTATATTCTTTAATTCATGATATACTTAAATACTAGGCAAAAGTGCTTAAAACTAGATAAACGACCAATGCTAGATGTAACTTACTGGGCCTCTGCGGGCACTCTAAGCTAAACTTAAACTTATTCTATGTCTTTCGACATAAACTAGCAACGCATATATTTAAACGAAACATGGATATATTAAATTATAAAAAATATTAAATTAAGAAATTTAAAAAAAAAATTAATGACAGAACTTTTTTTTCTTTTTTTCACTAAAATGTTCATCTTAACACTAAAACTAAAAATGTTCATCTTAACACTAAAACTACCCTAATGTGTGTAAGTCGGCCATAGGATTCTGCGAATAGACAAACATATATGATGATAAACATACACCCAGCTCGCTTTGAAAAGCCATGAAGATATACGAAATCATTGGTTGGCAGTCATTTTATTCATTTTCTGGATACCACAATTATGAATGTTTAAGAATACGCATTCTCATTATTAATTGTTACTTCCCTGGTGTCGTTGGCCATTAAGAAGAAGCAGACAACACTAACATTGGGGAGAAATTTGGGAGAAATTTGGGTAAAATCGACAAATCTATCATTTGACATTTCTCAATTTCAGACTAACTCAATTTGAACCATGGAAAGATAAATCAAGTTTTTTTTTTTATTTCCGACAAGCCAGTGGGGAGCTGCAATGATCACCGCAAAACCCTTTTCTTACTCCGTTTTTTACATGTATAAATCTTAAATACAGTACATATTTTTCAGGTTGCAAAATATTTGATATCAAATATTTTATTGTGACCAGAAAAAAAAAAAAAAAAAAACACAAAGCTATTTGTTGACTTTCCAACTACCTTAGAAAGTCAATAGCGGTGTTTATAGGAAACCACTAACTCGAGACTATGATGTTTCCCATCCAGTACTCCTATCGATTAATTGATAATCCGAATACTCCCTTGGAATATTTGATTCGGATTAGAAAGACATTAAGGTACATCGTAAAAAATGGAAAAATATATAAATCTAATTTAATAGACACAATGTTTAAACTGCCGAAATATTGCTTACATTATTTTTAATATAAATGTATTTGTTTACATTTTACGGAGTAATATAACCATTGACGGCGTAATACTTCCTACAAAACTTAAGGATACTTTAGAAGAGAAGAGAGAAGAATATTATGTTAAATAGTATCTGTTCTTAGTCGGATGTTGGTCAGACAATTTTATAGCAGGCAAAAGTCTGTTTCCCGCTTCAGAAAACGATCAGCCATTGCAGAGATTGCATTTCAAACTTTCTTTTCATAACCTGCCTAACCTGTTAAAGGAAAATTTGTTTATAAGTCGAATACCTTTTAACTGCTATCAACCAGATAGACTTTATTCTCCAAAGTAATATAACCCACAGTTCACTATCTTCAAGTATAAATATTCTTTTTGGATTCGCTTATAAAGGCGATAATTAATTAATTAATGCTTTCATATACTTCTAATGGTTTCACTGAATATGTTAAGAACATGTCATTTTTCTCATCCTGGATATCTTGTTGAAATTTTAAACAAATAATATTATTCATAAAGCAACACGAAACAAACTGTTAATGTCACGTCGCAGTACCTACATTTTTAGTGCAGACTTTTATTGTACCATAAAAAAGAAAAACACATCTACTGTTCTTATCTTCTTCGATTGTTTGTGCAGCCAACGTCATTAAAGGGGGCATTCTGCAACAAACATAATTGGAAGCAGCAAAAACTAAAAATATAAATATGTATAAGCCGCTACTGCGCTTATCTTTCGTTACTGTATGTATTATACCGACAGTTATGACGACGCCTTATATTTAATTATACGAACATCCCAAAAAAATTCCTTCCTGACGTGAAGCAGGTCACGTATTTTGTGTTAGCCTTCCACTAACGATCTACTCCATTTATTCTATTCACCTTCCACTCACTGTCGCTTTTATTCAGTTTGTGGCTGGGCATGAGAGTCATAGCAATGTGCGTTGACTTCATTTTTGCCCATAATTAAGTTCTTGAGATATTTTTTTCGTACCATAACCAAGATGCACATACATATAGCAATACTGACTATTTGGCTTATGTTGCTACAATATTTATGTTATAATGTCGACAAGATATGTATGTCTCGGCGAATCACATACAAAACAAAATATTAACAATAGGGAAAAACGAACAAATTGAATCCTACATATCCTGCATTATGTTTTTAATAATCTTTCCTATTATCGTATTCATCTATTATCATTCATGCAGTGTGTATCCGAATAATTGTTGTTCATGTAGTTAGTAAATATTTGAGATTATCTTCACCACCTTCATTTTCCTCTGGGACTATTATAAACATACCACAATCACTTACAAATACCACTATGTACAAGCATTGTATACACTTCGTACATACATACATTTCCGCAATAATTTGATTATCAAATCAAATCAAATATAAGGAAAAAACGTAAAACATCGAAACAAGCTTCTTCTTATTAAGGCAGAAAAATCCAGTGGACAAAAAAAAAAAAAAAAAAACACCAAATTAAACTCATTTGTTGGTTTTACCCTTTTTAAATCACTCTCCTCTTCATTTGAATTCAATTCAATTATTTAAAGTAAAACAGATAAACAAGAAAATGCAAAAAATAATAAATTATTCATGCAATAAACAGCACATTGTTTCACTGACTATACATATGTCTATGTATGTTGATATACATTTTTACGAGTATGGACATTGCAATGACCCCTTTTATCCGCAGCTTCAAGTGGTTGTTTTATTTTTTGAATATTCATTTAACACACATTCACACCGCTAAAGTGATGAGATTTTTGGGGTTTTGTCAGTGGTAGTGGCATTCTTTGACCACATTTTGAATTAAATCCAACCAAAATAAATAACTCACTGAACGATCCAGGAACATTGTTTTGCAATTAAAAGCGCGTTAATTTCAAATTTTTTTTTTCAATTTGCTAATTTGATTTTCTACGTGGTAGGCTTAACATTTCAAGCAACATAACAATCAAAAAGGTGATGGTAATTATTCATCAAACTCTTACGTTTCTTAACGAAATAATAAGTTCGATGTTAGTAAAAAATAGAAATTTAAGGAGTGCAGTCATTCTAAACGGAAATTGGGTTCATTCAAGACTAATGGGGTGCCTGAAAAAGAAAACTACTTCCTTACACTCTTCTTGAAATTATAACGAAACCAGGTTCGAGTAGATGACTTCAACTTACTAGTTCGGAAAATACAAGATGTATAATACCGAGTGTGTTGAATTATTGTTATGCTGAGCAAAAGGCGAGGATCCCCGGATGCGGGTGTTGAAAGGCTCACATCCGCTGATGCTGATGCGGATGTAAGAATTGGTGCATAAAAACATTAATTATTACTATTTTAGTAATCTTTATTTAAATGAAATGAGGCTTTTAATACTCAAACTTACATAGATTCGGTATTATGCACAGCAACTTGGATGTCTTTTCTAGGTCTACGATTTCGCAAAGGGTCATAGATTAGTCACCCACCACTTAACAATTGTTCCTTAGGAACACTGGCTATGGGAGGTGATATATATCGTCGGTTAAGAGGGCTTTCTGATACATAGCCACTTTGATCTTTGGATAATGATTCAATTGACGAATCTAGTGTAGCTTCCAGATATTTTAACAGGATTTACCAGCGTGCTAGGTTGTTCTGATGAATGGTCTATCGATTGTACCAAATCCAATGAATCTCTAAATTCTATTCTTTTAGATTGGCTGTAGTTTGGATTTGGAGAACATGTGCTGTCACGATCAAGCTCATGAAGACGATTTGTGTGAGCTCTCAGTACTTCTTATTTAAACTTTTCTTCTGTCAATGGTTGAAAAAAATGTGAGCTTGAAGTGTGGGTATATATATATATATATATATATATATATATATATATATATATATACATATATGTAATACATATATAATAGTACAGACATTTAGACAACACTTACGTTTTTTAACGTAACTGCCAACGTAATCATATCTAGATAAACTGTAATCCCGTTTTTTCATAAGCATTTGAGTTATTGGACTTACAGATGACATGAGTGTCAACGAGCTGTTGAATTGTCGTGTCGCTTATTTAAAATGTGTCAGCATCTGGACACACCATTCGATTATTTTCCAGTCTGCTGGCATAATTGGGCGCATTTCGCTGTCATTCATGTAGAGACTTAATGCGTATTGGGACTCTAATCCCAGATGGTCAAAACGACTTCTGCTTCTTCCGCTGTAGACTTCAATGGGAGGGTTAGGCGATTAAATGCATCGGCATGTGCGATTTCCTTCCCGGGTTTGTAGCAAAGATCGTTAAAGATAAAGTCTTTGGAGTAGCACTTGATGAAGAAAGCAACCCGAGTAGGGGCTTATGATCGGTAAAAGAAATCATGAAATTTTTTAAAACTGGTAATTATAGCCAGAGCCTCTTTGCCCATCTGGGCATAATTCCTTTCAGGAGACGAAAGAGTCCGTGAATAAAATGAAATTGGGCGTTTAGACCAAATTGGCATACGGTGAGCTAAGACCGCTTCAATTCCATAAGGCGACGCATGACATGTTAACCTGACGGGTAAATTCGAGTCGAAAGGTGTAATGTCATGTTCGATGACAATAAACTTTTTAATTTTTTAAAAGCTATTTGATGAATAGCCTTCCATTCCCATGACTTTTCCCTGTCAAAGAGTCTATGAAGTGGCTCAGCTAATGTAGCTTTGCCAGGAAGAAATGCATGATAAAAATCAAGAAGCCCCAAGAATGCCTGAAGTTCAGTTTTATTTTTAGTAGGTGGACTGTTGTGAATTACTTTTTGAATTGGATGAAGCAAACCAACCTTTACAACCCATGTTATGTACGGCACAAACTATTACTCTGTTCTTTAGGATGAATCGTGCATACGGTACTACAACATCCAAAATTTGTGCCAGCAGTTGCGGTTATACTTAAAGGTCCACAAGAAAGGAGACCCTTTTGACTGCGCCAACTATCGAGGGATCAGTCTCCTTAACATATCGTACAAGATCCTCTCTGCCGTCTTGTGTGAACGCCTGAAACCATTCGTCAATAACCTGATAGGTCCTTATCAGTGCGGTTTCAGGCCGGGAAAGTCCACCATCGACCAAATTTTCACACTGCGGCAGATCCTGGAAAAAACCCACGAGATGCAGATCGACACCCACCACCTATTCGTCGATTTCAAGGCCGCATATGACAGCGTGCATAGAGACGAGCTATACAATGCCATGTCTAGTTTTGACATTCCAGCCAAACTCGTCAGATTGTGCAGGATGACGATGGAGAACTCTCGCTGCTCCATCAAGGTCGGTAACGAACACACCGAGACCTTCAATGTCAAAAAAGGTTTTAGACAAGGCGACACGCTGTTATGTGATTTCTTCAACATCATACTTGAGAAGATCGTGCGAAACTCAAATATCAACACCAGAGGCACGATCTTCCAAAAGTCCGTTCAACTGCTTGCCTACGCGGACGACATTGACGTGATTGGACGAACGCACCGAGCTGTCAATGAGGCTTTTGCTAGCATTGAAGCGGAAGCGGCTAAAATGGGTTTGGCAGTTAACCAGGGCAAAACAAAGTACATGCTGTCATCACGAAAGGACGCACAACATCGACGCCTCGGACAGAGCGTCATAATGGGCAGCAGAAACTTTGAGGTAGTCAAGGACTTCGTCTACCTTGGCTCTGCAGTAAACAGGGACAATAACACCAGTACCGAGATCAAGCGCAGAATTACTCTTGCCAATCGCTGTTTCTTTGGGCTCAAGAGGCAATTGAGTAACAGAGCCATCTCTCGAAACACCAAGTTGACATTATATAACAGCCTAATCATCCCCGTCCTGCTCTATGGCGCAGAGACATGGACGCTATTGAAAGCGGATGAAGAAGCTCTTGGTCTTTTTGAGAGAAAAGTTCTGCGTGCGATCTTTGGTCCTGTTTGTATTGATGGCGTCTGGAGAAGGAGATTCAACCACGAACTGTACGGGCTGTACAGCGGCATGCACCTAGTTAAGCGTCTTCGGATCCTACGCTTAAGATGGCTAGGTCACGTAGAGCGGATTGACACCACAGCTCCGGCCCGAAGAGTCTTCGATTCCGAGCCTTTGGGACAACGCATAAGAGGTCGTCCTAGAACAAGATGGCGCACACAAGTGGAGAAGGACCTCAACCAACTTGGTGTGCACAACTGGAGGCAGCTGGCGAAAGATCGTGCTGGCTGGAGAGGCTTGTTGGTTGAGGCCCAGGTCCACCCCGGACTGTAGCGCCAAACTAAGAAGAAGAAGTTGCGGTTATACAAATAATATAAGTAAATTTTATTAATAGAAGTTAAATTTAATGATTTTAAAATACGGTAACTCAACATCCATAAAGGGACTTGTCGGTCCCCAGATTAATCGTCAAGCATATTGATCACGTTGCAATCGATGTCAGGCGATTCTCCACAGTTTTACGGACGTTCCGAACCAACACCTCGGACTATTTCAAAAAAACTGTGGAGTCGAGAAAAGACATCACGGATTGACGTCGGAAGCTAAAATCGCAACGGGCTGCTATAATCTTTGCTGATCGAGTCTTCCGTGACATCTTCGACCTTACAAACAATCAAAGACAAATTTAAGCGTTGTCAAGAAGCTGTCTATGATGGTGTCGTATGATGGTTGTGTATGATGGTTTGACCACGAGTGTAGGCAGGCACATGCAACAAAGTTGAAAGTTTACAACGCTGCAAAGAACAACGCGAACTGTTCGTGAGCTGTACGAACAGAGACGAAGGGAAGAGACCCAGCTCCTTAGGCAGAAAAATAAAGAGCACGGCAAGCGCGCTATGGAGGAGGTGGAGAAGTGCAGCTAGAATGTTCCACTCAGTCTGCGCAATGATTGACGAGAATTCCGTCCCCCCGACCTAGACGAGGTCAAAATGGTAATATCAAGACCCAAGACTAGCAAAGCTGGTGGTTCGCAAAAATCCTTAAGGCAGTTGGAGATGAGTTGGCTGGGCACATGCACTAGCCCATCTGTAAGATATAGTCGGAGGGAAGCGTGTCCAGCGAGTGGAATCTGAGTATCGTCTCCTCAGGAGTCCCCTTTAATGTCACTGCTAAAGGCCAAAAGCGACCAGATGTTCACGTTAAGGCAGATACTGCAAAATACCCAATAATGCATATTCGTCGATATCAAGTCCGCATATCACAGTGTGCATGGAGACGAGCTATACAACGCCATGTCTAGTTTTGAGATCCCTGCCAAACTCAGTCAGGTCAGGTTGCGCAGGATGACGATGGAGAATTCTCCCTGCTTTATAAAGGTGGAAATTAACCCAAAAACGATATAGACGAACAAGTCGACGTGTCATGTGACGGTATCAACATAATCCTGGAGAAGATCTTGCAATACTCACACGCCTACACTAGATCTTTTAGGATCCATACAACTATCAGCCTGGTTTTGGAGGAGAAGATTCAACCACGAACTGTACGGGCTGTACATCGACATTAGCCTAGCCAGTTGTCTACAGAACCAACGCCTAAGGTGGCTAAGTCGTGTAGATCGCATGGAGAATACTGCCCCGGCCCGAAAAATCTTCTACCAAGAACCCGTGATACAAGGCAACAATGGAAAGGAATCCCACAGATCGTGCTAGTTTCCAGAGGCATTTGGTTCAGGTCCACCCGTGACTATAGAGCCAAATAAAGAAGAAGAAGAAAGAAGGACGGTGTTGATTGTATCAACAAAAGGCATGCACCTCTTCAAGGTTGCAAGAACCCAAAAATGCCTCATCGGTCATTGTTCGGTTGTGTCTTTTTGTGTTTGTTTGTCCATATTTGTATTTATGATATTGCAAGTAAGCATAATTTGTAAATAAATACCAGCACAATAAATATTGGATTTTTTTCATCATGAAATGTTATCTTTGAAGATATTCGATCCGCTCCTATTTAACAAAACAATGAGACTTAATTTTTACCATCGAGACGGGTAAACTTAATGAGAAGGTACTTTAATGTGAAAGTAAAGATAACTATGTTTAAACGTTTGTCAAATCTTAGACAACAAATACAAACTTTGTAACTATGTAACTATGTTTAAACGTTTGTCAAATCTTAGACAACAAATACAAACTTTTCTTCAACGATTTTATATGTCATGCTGTGACTGTGACAAATCAACCCAACGAATAAATTTATTTCAAAATCAAAAATTCAACAACTGCATTTCTTACCACGTTGACATTTCAAAGACCGTCATCTCCACGATGCATTTATCATATAAGGAGCAAAACTAATTCACCGATATACGAGACGAACATCCCACATAACTCACCCGAAGGACGGACTTGTTCATCCATCATCAGAAAATGATTTTACCTAGAAATGGCAAATACTGACTCCGCAGGGACAAACAAACGTTCAACGTTTATCCACTGGTGGAATATGAAATCCTCGTTTTCCAGATCCCATATTCTTTCATTAGAATTCAAGCATAAATCAAGTGGCACACATTGGTTTGAGTGTGGGTATTCAGGTTTCTTTTCTTCAGTTGGTTGATTCGAGTCGAATCATAAGGAACGATTCAGTGGATATCCTTCTGCCAATAAAGGACATCTAGTTCCAGTGTATTAAGCATGTGGAATGTTTTTTTTAGGGTTCTAGCATGGTTCACAAACAAATACATACATTTGTATGGTGAGCACGTAGAACGTGCCAATATCAGTCCAAAGTATTTCATCATTCCTCGTTCGTGGAGCTAAAGGTTGCGACCACTCTTTGAAGGACTACCCAACCTGCTACTTCATCAATAAATCACAATTGAATTGGAATTACCAAAGGAGTGCCGAAGGAGGGAAAGATCTTTGCAGCCCAAACACCGGGAAAGAACTTTTTATGTATCTTTTCCTTGAATGAACGAACCAATTTAGACATTTTATTGGACTAAAAGTGAGTTGTGATGAAGAGATGATGTTAATGGGAAATGGAACAAGGAAATTGGTAACACTCTGTGAAATCCTATATGTACAGATTTGTATCGCCAACTGATTACAAGCACTTTATTTACTATGTACATAAATGATTAGCCTTGTGTTTTTGATTAAGTACATTTGTTTCAGAAAGAGAGATTTTTTAAAACTATCTCTAAATGTGCGTACGTATTTTCATGAAGGTTACATAATGTCAGTGTTTTGTTGCTTGTTATAGCGAGGGTAAACGTTTGGGACAGAGACAATAATATAAAGATAAAATATATTTTAGCTGACCAGCATTTGCCCGAATTTTGAAATCCACATATTTGAAAAATGTAGCTTGTGTAATAGATTCAAACACATCTTGGTCAGACTTCTATCGGGTTATCGAAAGTCAAACGATCGCCCTTGTGTTAATACCAACCGTGCAATTATTAAAGAGCAAAAAGTGCAAAATGTGAATATATGAGCACATTCCGAAATATAGCTATACCTAATATTTATACATTTTTTCACACATTTATGTGTGAATTTGCTGAAATCCACCAATCGATTTAAACAACTAAACAGACAGCAGCTTACATATAGGGGGCATTATTTGCGCAATTGTATGTTACGTAAACGGAATTATGTTGTTGTACATTTGTACTGAAAAGTGTGTGCATTCATCCACTATTGGATGTGTGGATGCAATGTATGAAAACATATTTTATTATGGACACACGAAACAAACCAAACTAGTATTTTAATTGAAAATTCTAGCGTTAGTTTGTAATCTGAAAATACCATAACAAAAAATGTTTGTTTTCAATGAAAATATTAAATCGGCATATTTTGTATGTAAATCTGTTTCGATCCTTCGATGAGTGATTACAATTCCCACATGGGGTGGTGTGAGTAAAAACTAAGGGAACGCTCCGAGTAAAAACACATGAGTCAAGTGTTTTCGTTAAAGGGAACAATCAATTTGGAGTGAATAAGAAAGTTCATCAACGTAGGTTGTAACATTCTGTAAGAGGGTGTAAATTAAATAAAAATGACAAGATATTGACTGTTAACTTGGAACAACTTATTACTTTATTTAATCCAAGATTTATTCCGTATTATTATGTAAGCAGTGTGAATTAAATTATTAGGATTATACGTGATAACGTTTCGAGCACATGAAATGGACTGAATGGAAATATATATTGTGGGGGTGACGTTTACATAACTTCACTATATCACCGAGTACAACAACAATTGGTTCGGGGACGTTTTTCGGAATTATGTTTGATGCCTAGCCTGATGCTTAGATGGTGACGACAGCGCTAAGTGAACTGTGGTAGTTGTTGTGCATGATTCGTCTTACCCTATGCACTTCACAATATTTAAAATTCTTTCCATTTCATTAAGTCTTTTTTAACAGGAACAAAAAAATAAAGAATTCCATAAATGTATTAACCTAACTTTATTTTTAGCCCAACATTATTAGTCGCTTTCACCATCTATATGATTTGTTTATACCAAAAAACTCGTGTTACCTAAAAAAGAAAAAAAAATAAATCCAGCCAGAATTAAACAAAGAAAGATAAAGTGGACTCTTATCGTTGGAACAGCAATCAAGTTGCATGTTGTTTCACTTGTAGAAGCGAACTTAAATTGTAGTAGACGCGGCTGACACTACTAAATTGTAATAGAGATATAAAATGTCATAGGGTGACATATATTTTGTAAATAAGGAAGTGTTTCATATTTTATGTTCTTACATCAACAGAATTGGTGACACCGACGGGCTCAAACAAAAATTATTTGGCTTCGTTAGAAATATATTTCCGATCGCATTTATACGTCACGACACTTATATTTCCGTAATTTCACAAAATAACTAACCCTGCAAAAAATTAGGTCCCATTGACGTCTCCATACCTTCATTTTGGAGCGCTAAACCACAATTGTAGTTTGTACAAGTGGAATATAAATTCTACGCGGGGGTGTGTCAAAACACATCATCATCCACTCTCATCAGATACGTACAAAAGTCTTAAAGAAAAGCTGTTCGTGCGGTTCACTGACTCCAGGTGTATAAAAAAAAGACTTCACTACACGATATGGGTTTATTCCAGCTGCTACGAGAGATGCACGGATTAATGGATGATGAAATGCTTATGTCGATCTAACATCCGCAGTATCATTTCAATTAGTATCATCATCCCAAATCAATTCTTTGGAACTGCAGGTAGCTATTGGACCAACTGTCCGGGCAAATGCAGCCGTTCCCTAGTAAGAACACACTCAAGGTCAGCAATCACACTACCGCTAAATTCGATAGAGAAATATACTGGCACTGGTCCCAATGGGAAAATTAAAATCTCCGTACCATTTGCCGGTAAACGACAGAGTTTTCTCAAAAACCGCAGCAGTGGAAAAAATGCCCGAAGTGACTTTTTTCTCGGCCAAATGGAATATGTTCTTCAGAAACCAACATTTTGTTCGTTTGGCTGCTCAAATATAGCTCAAAGTTGGGACTTTTAAATTTACAAAATTTTGATGTGGATTATTTCCTAAAATGACATACAATACATTGGAACAAAAGGTAATGTTTTTTTAGGGCACACATTTCGAATTCAAATTTCATCAACCGATTTGCTGCTTACCAATTTTGTAGGCCAAACTTTTAAGTAAAGCCACCTTTTGGGGCTCTTCAATGTTTGACGGGCTGTAACAAAAATGCTCCAAGAGGCTACAACGGGAAACTAACTTTTTCTGAAAGCTTAAATTATTCTACATCGATGGTGCCCTTTCTGCACTTTGGGAGAACGAGGCATTTAAGTGCAGCAATTTCCTGCATTTTTCGAACAATTTCCCTTGCATTGCATGTAGTAAGACACGAATAGCATTTTGCAATGATAGATGCCAAAGTAGCACAGGCTGTAACAAACACGTCTTCGGCGGGTTCATGTGTTATAAGTGGTGTGATGAACGATTCCACATTACTGAGGGTTAAGCCAAGAAATTAAGACGCTCTAAATTAAGGAATTTCGCACGTTCGTATCCGCCTTATGGAGTACTTGCAACACGTAGCCTACAAGCCTGGAGAACAACATAACCGACACTGCCCATACATCAAGCAAGTAAAAGTCAAATTCAGCAGAAATTGATACAAAAAAAGGTAGATATAATCAAGCAAGCATTAGGCACAACCAACGATGTTAACACATCTCGAAGATTTTTCGAAGACCCATTAGAAATATCAGACCCATTCAGAAATAACTGAAATAGATGTGCAACTGATAAATGATTCATTCTTATAATGGAAACAGTATGTAACAACTTGTGGATTGACCCCGACAAATTTGAAGCTTATGCCCAGAAAACCGCTACAATGGCTACAAATGTATATCCCTGGTATTATATGCCAGCAACAGTGCATAATATTCTGTTCCACGGAGCAGAAATAATATCACTAGCAGCTATGCCGCTCGGATGATTGTCAGAGGAGGCCCAGGAAAGTCGGAAAAATTTATCAAATGTTGGTATCATCTAATTCCCCGTTTACGTATTTAAGGGCTCCCGAAATTCTTGTATATACTGCAAGAGGGATGCTGTCACCTATGCACTGATAGATTACAAAGAATCATGTTTATAAGAGTCAGCTGGGAAATTCCATAGAGTCGTGGCGACAGTTAGATCTAGAACCAATACTGGGAGTATAAATATAGGCACGGTGGTCGATGCGAGTTAGTTGAGAGGGAGAATTAGTAGAGTTCAGTTGAAGAATTAGTAAAGTTCAGTTTGGGATTTTATAGTGTTCAATATACCAGATTAAAGAAAAGGATTTCGAGAAAAATGACTCATGCTTAACCTTGTACCCAGACGAATATTCCAATGGCTATTTATATTTGCTGACGTTGCCCAGCCGATACTTTGTGCCGATTTGCTGCAACACTTCAATCTACAAGTAGACCTCAGGCACAATAACTTCGTCTGAATTGTCGAACAATACATCTCTCTTACAGTAATCTATATTAAAAGAGATGAAATCCCGAACACGGCAATCACTACCCCATTCGGCAAGTGGTACCCAGCCACATACGAAAGACCTCTTACCAACCTGTAGGGTGCGTTAAAAACGATACTTTAGTATTTAAATTTTGTCGATGTTTTCCTTTAAATTATCGCTAGTTAAAAAATTGTCGAATGTCAATTATTGCGTCACTTGTAACTATACTTGTTCACATACGTCTGATATTTTTGCCTTATGTAATGCTGCATACCTACTGCTTTTGAAGCAGGATTTAAAGCCTGTGGTTTTGTTCGGTAATATTTCTGGATTTTCCACTTGTTTTATACTCCCGATTGCACGTGTATAAAATGAAATAATCAGGACACCACCCACCATAAAACAAAGCCATCTATTCGCAAGGAGAAGAACGATCAACTCCGAAAAGTGTATTCCCGAAATTATTGTCCGTACCACCTACACACGGTTAGATTACAAAGAATCATGTACATAAGCATCAGCAGGGACATTCAATAGACTCGTGGCGACAGTAAGATCTAGAACCAATATTGGAAGTATAAATATCGGCACTGTGGTCGATGCGATGCGTTCAGTTCAGTCAAATAATTATTACAGTGCATTCAGTTTGCGATTTTATAGCGTTCAAATTGTTAATCAGTTCAGCCTGAAAGGCAGCAAATAGTTTTGTAGTAAAGTAATAGTAATTTTTAAAGTGTAATAGAGCATAAGAGTAAACTAGTGCTTGCAAATAAATTGCCGAATAGTGAACTTTTGTGTTTGATTCCTCACAATCCAGTGATCGAACCCTGTTGTGTGGAGAATTTGAATAAGCATACGTAGACTCCTTTGTGCGAAACGTAACAAAATATTTTTAGAGTATGTATAAATGTACCAAGAAAAAGTACAAGACGAGTGCAATCAATGTTTAAAAAAATCACCGACAAAACTATCATAAGCTATAAATGCTTAAAAAATGATCGATGTTTTCGATAGTATGAAAGCATAGGCTGAGTGCTGTGGCAGCAAACTTAATTTGCAGTAGTCTAAAATGTAATAGAGAAACAAATCATAGGATGACGCATTTATTGTAGGTAAAGAAGTGTTTCATAGCAATCGTGCAATAAAGTTTCCGTTCTTAAAATTAATAGCTTTAAAATATTTTTCGGATAGTGTAGCGTATAAGATGATTCTGCATCTATACTGAAAATAATATGCTTGTCAGCGGCACTTTGCTAGTGTGCCTTTCTTCTGCTCTTGTGCAATTTTTGCACTCTACATCAATTACCACTTGTATCCGTATTCAAATGTCTTACTGAATACTGGAGGATTGGGTCTTAGTGTTCCAGTGAGAAAAGGAACAGAAGCTCTTTAAATTTTTTAGATGAAAATAACAAGAACTTTTTTTTATAGTTCCTTTCAAAATATGTATCCAACTAATTTCACCCGAGACTTCGTACGCGCAGGCATTAGAACTTCCTGACTGTTTTGAAATATCTTGACTTCATCAACTACATAGATTTGATTAGATTAAAAATTAATAAATAAAATATTTCGAGTAAGTTTAGATCAAATAAAATTACAATTAATTAAATATTATTGTCCATCCCTCCGAAGATATATTTTAGTTGTCCACATATGCGTAAATATTTTCTTAGAAATAACCTTTATAATACTATTAAAGTAATCCACGAGAACATTTTTTTTTAATGTCCTTGGGGAATAATGTGGTTATCGTTCGATAGTTGTGCATTGATCACATTTTTCGCTAGGAGAAAGAACCATAACCGCACAAAACAAATGTGTTTGATAAATCAGTTTTATGAATATCCTCAGAATCATATCCTCAGAATGCTAACGTAGACTAAGCTGTTCTGGTAGATGTGTACATGTATATTATTCATTTAGCGTGACTAAGTGGAAGTCATCCAAATTTTTATATTTATCATTATAAATTATTTTTAGGCTAATTTAAAAAATTAAATTAGGCTAAAGAAAGATCCAGAGGCACCACATGTTATTTTTGTTGGCTGTAATAGAGACGCAATACATTTGTTTCCCAACTCTGATGCATCCTAGTAGCATAGGACAGTACTTCGAAGTATTACCTCTTTTCTAATTTGCAACCAAATACTGGCGAACGTTCATTTCTGCAAGTAAAATGATCGTACAACCTACCATTGCATCGTTTCACGAATATCTTATAGAAAGCAGTTAAGCTGAATGCTATTTTTAACGAACAGCCATTAGTTGGTTCTACTAACAAGTTCATAGGATCTTGTTGTATCTACGAAGCTTTTTGGTTCAGATCCTAACGCAAGGCTTTGTAAGGAAGACGTCTTTGCTAGAGTCGTCGGGAAACACTGGATGGTGGACTTACTTAAGCGCAAAGAATCGAAGAAGATTGGAGGTGTTGTCAAGAATCCATCATAGAAACTGGTATTTACGACACCACCAAGGAAAACCCCATGGTTTCACAACGAGTACAGGCAGACAGCGAAGCAGGAAGCCTACAAAGCAACGCTGCAGCTAACAACGAGATCTGTTCGTGAGATCTACGACAGAGACGAAGGGAAGAGACCCGGCTTCTCAGGAGGAAAAAGTAGGAGCACGAGAAGAGCGCGACCGAGGCGATTTTAAAAGGTTCTGACAGAAGGCTACTGCGACGAAGATGAAGAACTTATAGTAGAGTGGCGGTCGAAAGTCTGGAAGGAGATCTGGAAGGAGTTTTGGAGACTGCGATGGACGAATCTGTACGATGATGGTCAAATTATAATATCGAGACTAAAGTCTAACAAAGCTGCTTGAAAGACGATCTAGACAAGGTCAAATTGCAATATCAAGTCTGAAGTCTAACAAAGCTACCTGAAAGACGGTTTGTGCGCTGAAATCTTTAAGGCATCTGAAGGCATCTGTAAGAAATGGTCGAAGGCAAGCATGCGCAACAAGTAGAATCTCAGTATCGTTTGCCTGATCCAAAAGAAAGGACTACGCCAACTACAGAGGGATTAGTCTACTTGACGTAGCCTTTCTCCCGCTTTACGTGGCCGACTTAAACACTTTAGAAGCAATTGGACAGATCCTTATGAGTGTGGCTTCAGCATATGATAACGTACACGGAGACTATAAAAAAGAGCTATAAAACGCCACGTCAAGTTTTGACATGCCAAATTCTTCAGGTTGTGTAGGAACACGATGGAGAATTCTCGCTGCTTCACCAAGGTCGATAACGAACTCAACGAGACTTTCAATGACACTTCCACGCGCCATGTGATAACTTAAAAATCATCCTGGAGAAGAACATGAAATACTCACAGGCCAACACTAGAGGCACGATATTTCAGAAGTGCGTACAACTATTAGCAAATGCGGATGACATTGACGTGATTGGCAGAACAACAGTGAACCATGAATGAGGTGTTTGCGCTCATTGAGATAGAAGCGGATAATCTCTAGTGGTGAATGAGGAAGTCATTGGTCTCATCGAGCGAAGAGTTCTGTGTTCGATCACTTGTCCTGTTTGCGTTGACTGTTTTTGGAGGAAACGTACGAACTGTACGGACTGTACAGCGACATGAGCCTATGAGCGTCACCCCGGCCCGAAGAGTCTCTCGCCGAAAAACACCCGCGCTTAAGGTAGCTTACCCAGGCGGATAAGTATCGGAACCAACATGACGTGCCACACTGGAGGCAGCTAGGCAGATACCGTCCTAGTTGGAGAGTCTTGTTGGTTGAGACCCAGATCCACCCACACTTTAGAGAAATAAAGACAAAAGAAAAAGATTGGGGTTTCATTAGTGAACTTAATTTTAAGACAAGGTACAAATATGTTTTCTTAATTACTTAAAATTGAGTTTTTATTTATTATATACAGGACTGAATTATTTTGAGAATGTACAATTAGCATGTTCTAGATGAAACACTGTTCAACAGCTCCACCTCCTCCACCAGCTTGCTTCTAATGATCTAATGTGATTCTCACGTGGCCAATGTAACATTAAGCCGCCTACTTCCTACAATACCATCCACAGTGAGGTACGGCATCCCATCCCATCCGTTGTGGTAGGGAGTTCATGCCGTCTCGGTTGATATTTCCTGCAGCAAACTGGGAACATAAACTTCCTCGATGATCTCTACTTTCCCGCTTTGTGCCCCATTCGCTCGTATACGAAACACAGGCATTTGAAAGTATCTTGTGTTGGTCTCGGCGGCTTTAAACAGCTCATCGGTGTTCAGTCTCTTCAATTCTATCTTGTATGCGGAATGAATAGTAGATAGAATAGATAGAAAAAAGTAAAGGGTGATTTTTTTGCTATTATCTTTTTGGCAACACTGGTTTAAACAGCTGACGCACATTTCGTGTTTTGTTTCACTGTCCAACATCTTCAGTTTGTTCTATAATTTAATCATGAATCGTCTTACAAACGAACAACGCTTGCAAATTATTGAATTTTATTATCAAAATGCGTGTTCTCTTAAGAAAGTTCATCTCGCAAAAAATTGTGCTCAGCGACGAAGCTCATTTTTGGCTCAATGGGTACGTAAATAAGTAGAACTGTCGATTTTCGAGTGAATATCAGCCAGAAGCATTGCAAGAGCTACCATCAGCATCCAGAAAAAGTCACAGTTTGGTGCGGTTTATGGGCTGGTGGCATCTTTGGACCGTACTTCTTGTTATCCAACTTTTTTTTGCCCAAAATGCAAGAGCTTGACTTGCATGACATGTTGTGTCAACAAGACGGTGCCACATAACACATGCCACACAGCACGCGCAACATTGGACTTATTGAGAGGCGAGTTCGGTGAACAGTTTATTTCAGGTTTGGGACCGGTCGATTGGCCGCCTATATCGTGCGATTTAACGCTTTTAGACTATTTTTTGTGGGGCTATGTTAAAGCTCATGTCTATACAGACAAGCCTGCTTCAATTGACGCATTGGAAGACAACATTGAAGCATTTATTCGTGAGATACCGGTCGAAATGTTGGAAAGAGTATGCCAAAATTGGACTAAGCGGATGGACCATTTGAGGTGCAGTCAAGGTCAACATATGCATGAAATAATCTTCAAACATTAAATTATATGGAAAAAAAACTTTCCTTGAAAAATCACCCTTTATAAGTGGTTTAAAGCCATTTTTTGTCAAATTTACAGATAAAAATACCCTAAGCATATATATATATTTGTTTTTATTATTTTTTTCTTCAAGACGCTTCAAAAAGCGCACATAACTCTGAAGTTGATCAATTTTAGCTTCATGATTTTTCATAACCCTCCCGAGATGTCTTGAAATGTCTCAAACAGACGAAAATATTTGACAATTAGAATTGCTTGATTTTTCATTTAACTTGACAGACATCACGAATAAAATCTATAGGGGCTGTTATTCTCGATAATCCGGCCCTAAGAATGTTACCGAAGAACACAGAATACTATAGCAAAAGCTCGACATAAGAAAACCGAATTTAAAGATGTCTCAATTGCATATACCTACTTACTTTGTATTAATCAAATATCTATTGAACTTAATACTCAATAAAAATGCATTTCGAGTGAAATCTATTTATTCTTTAAAAGAACGAATATATATGCGATAACCAGTTACACTGAAAATGCCTAACACCAAGGGGCAGTAGTAATAACTCCACTCTGATCGTCTCTACCCGAAAGTATACAACGATTTTGGTAATATTTTGTACCGTCTGCATAATATACGACAGTAGTGGTGAATTTAATGGCGCGAAGTTCCGCATCATTTATTTCTTATTTGGACCATCTTATATTTTTACTTTAACATCCAAGTTTTTCTGTATATTTACGTGTAATGTGTGGTTTCTAAAATAACAAATGGGAAGAAATAGTGGACGATGATTCGAGCAACCCCTTCCATCGGAAACTCTAACCGAAGGCAATCCAAGAAAGAGTTTGATGAGCAAGAGCTTCTCAAGGAGGACAAACTGCTAGCTTCCAGTAAAGAGACAGGAAAAAGTTTTACTGCTCTTGACATGTTTAAGCTCTCAAACTCAACAGTACTCATGCCGCTACAACTGATACTGGTAGCAGTGTATCTAAATTGGGAGAGATCCTCGCCAGGGGAATACAAAGAAGATCTAGAATTTGCATCTGGTTACCACTAATGGCCATCGACAACGAAAAGCAGTACTAATTAAAAACTGAAAGGTAATCAAGGTCGAAGAGCCGAAGAAGAACACACTTCCCTTCCTTCTTCTTATAACTGAGGACAGTGCAAACATTCTCGAATAAAATGGTTGCAAGCTCCGGTTTGCTTCAGACATGTCAAACTGAATATCTTCCGATTCCACAACCGTTTATTTGAACGGAATTATTTTTACAATTGAGATTACAACTAGACCTACAAAACTAAAGGTTAGGATGTTGGCTCAACAATCGAGGCCCACCTGATGTACTTTGTTTAATTTAATGTTTATTATTGTCGGTTTATTGTGTATTTTGTATGTCCTACAATGGATACTGCTTACATCGGGTTGTTAAAGTCCGTGCGTCTATGGTGGTCCTCTTGGGATGGGGTGGTGTGATTGCTATCGCTGCTCTGGTAGAATTCATGCAGCTCGTTGTTTGACGTCTTTGGAAAGTTCTGCTCGTTTGGACTTAAACGAAATTGACCGACAATGCCAGTGGATTGTTGGATCATCTGAGGTTTGATCAATAAAAATGCTGCTGTTGTTCAAATGAATCTGCACAACTCTACCAGCGCTGCAGACAACCCAATTGTTTTTTCTTAGAGATGAAAACATGGACATTAGCATTATTCAAGAACCCTGGATAAACAGGTCACAGATAATCCTTACAACATCAACAACAACCGCAGTGAAGTTTAAAAAAAGCTAGCTTGTGTCCAAATTTTAGCTCGGCTGTCATTATTTATCTTCTAAATGAAAGATATTCTAAAAGTATTCCCTGAAAATGTTCGCCAGATCGGATTATTATTTATGAAGATAAATACTTGTAACTCCTAGTGGAGCCATCTTTATATGCATACTAATGGTACTAAAAACTTTGAACACGTTTTTCTCAAAACCATACCATCGAAGTCGGTGATCACTATAACTTGATAACGGCATAACAGATCAATTTGAAATTTTTGAGAGAAATTTGGGTAATAACAGCAAGGTCTCCACTATTCCTAGAAAAATCAACTTTTTTTAATTCCTTCGTTCAACCGGCACATCATATCATTAACTAACGATCTTTGAATTTTTTTATTTGACGAAAGCCAGTGATGAGCTGCAGTGATCACCGCAAACCAATTTTTGTTTTTTGGACTCCAAGCAATTGTATTGTGCAAATGTATTGAATTTTTCTTAAATACATGTTCTACAAAACAAAAAATCAATTTGGCGTTCAAACTGCTTGTTGGAATAGTTAAGATTTCAAATGCAGGTTCAGCAGATCTCCTCGTTGCATCTGCCTACATGACACGCAACCGCTCAACACCGCCTGAATAGATCCAACAAGTGCTAGAGATGAATTCAATTGCCAGGACGAGTATTATATTGGGGTGTGTTGCTAAAGCCAGCCACATACTTTGGGAAAGCTCGAAAATTGAGTCTCCCTTCGTATTCCTAAAAACAGATACATTCACTGGGTTTGAAGAGGTTATTGACATAACACTCTCATCTAATATCAACTTCCGGAAAGACTGGGGGGTATCTAGAAATACTTAGACAGAAAGACATTTCTTTATTTGTTTAGACATTTGTGAAAGCTATAGTAACATATATACAAACTAAAATTAAAAGATTTAAAAAATCAAAAAGATTGGAATAGTGTTGAACGTCATATCAATTGACGTCTACAATAAGAATTAAGCTTTGTGTGGGGTGACCCTAAAATTGCAAAAAGGATTGCGGGCATAGTTGTTCATAACAAGGAAAGGTCTGTTCAGAAAGTTAAGTGTAAGTTGACATAAAGAGTAGGAAGTAAAAATAGACAAAATAAGATGAATTATTGGGCAGCATTTTAATATAGAAGCAACTTTAGCATTACACCAAAATAATCAAAGTTTGAACCAAAATATCAGAACTGAGAAATCCGGAGCTATCGTAGTCAAAATCCATGTTTTTAAATGCTTAATAAATATTCCAGGTATTGATATTGGGTTGATTAATTTGTTGTACAATCTATGTGATACAACATTAAAAAAATTATGGTTTGCAGTGGTACGAAAAACTGGAACAGATAACATGTTTGAAAAGTTTCCACGAAGATTATAATAAAGAAAGTTTTGATGACATACAGGAAGTACATACAGAAATCGTTGAATAAAGGAAAGCTGGTATGCCTACCAGATTAAATTATGACCTTTGAAAGACTAGCAGTGGCTGTATTCTATTCTGATAAACACCACCTCAACAGGCAAATCCATATTGAAGCTTGGAGTAAAAAAAAAAAACAACAGTATATTATCTTTAGGACCGACGTTGAACACAAATTACGTAGATAGTGAAAATGCCTTAGAGTGCTATGGATTCACAAATGACGGTAATACTGCGAGACGGTTTTTTAGCAATAGTGAAATCACAGGAATAGACTTATGAAGGCACAGCCCGATTAAGGTCGCTATATTTGTTGCACGCTTGATATGCTATTATTCGGGTTCGCCTGTAATCTTTATTTTAAAACAGTGAATTTAAACGACAGAAAATGTATCGTACACACTAACATGTCTTATGATGAAATGTGTGCATATGAGGAATATGAGAATGTACCTATTAACCGTTATGATTAAGTTCAATTCAAATGAAACAAAGAATATCATTGATTACAGAAAATATTTGATGGCAAAGATTTTATGACATCCACTTGGTATGGATTATTGTATTGAAATTCTTTGAACAAATTTATTGGCATTCTTTTGGTGTCGAATTTATGTAATTTAGGCAAATATGCTTATTCCATTTATGGGAAGCAAGTCTATAACTCAATGCATTTGTTCTTGGGCCATATCTTGCATCATCGCTATTGTATTGTATATGGTCGACGGGTCCGTACTTGGTGATGCTTCCGCTATCTTTACTAGAATTTCCCGAATTTGTTTTTATCGATTTCCACTTTTCAAAACTAATTCATATATTTTTTGCTTAAAATTTTTTACTAAACACTCAATTACCACAATTGCTTTGAACTCTTATTCAAAAAATGTTTTTACAAAACCCACTGCTGCTTTTCAGGCAGAATCTTTTAATCGTCTAGATTATTTTCGCCGTCTGGCCATGGAATTATTCGCTCTTGTACATAATTTTATATAATTTCAGTAGTTGTTGTTTTGGCTAATATATGCGTATCTCGGTATATAAACTACATATATCTTTTTGTGATATTGTTACATAAATTTTTCTTGTAAAATATTATACGTACTTTTTATGCAAAATGATGTTGTGGATATGTACGTCGACCCCTACCCAACTGAAACTCTCTGCCTGAGTTCGGTCCCCAAATTTTTAGAGTCACTGACAATGCTCAAAGAGTAATAACTGTCACGGCTAACACGTGTAGTTGCTGAGAAGCTAGACCCTGGCCCTCTACGAGTTGTATCGCCACCCATATTATCATTATTAAATAAACAAAACTACATAAACTAGCTCCTTAGGTAGATGAGTACACGGATGCCCTTACGGCCTTGCGGCTATGGCTCACTTAGACTAACGTGTTGGGACCATTGTGCCATCAGTGGATACTGTTCTATGATATCTTCTTTTTATACTAAAACCAACCTGATGCCATTTATGAACTTTGGGATGCTTTTAAATTTGACCCCGTACAAGTTTTCCAGCACTGCAAAGTAGTGTTTTCCCAAACACTGCTCCTTCGCATCGCAGAGAAGATGTTGGATAGATTATATTTCTTTCTCATATCTGCAGCTCTGGCAAAAGTCGTTGTGTGATATAAGGACTGCTATTACGGTAGCGACTAAAACTGGTCAGTGATGTAGACCACTTTTTATTCAGCAACGGCCACAGGGCTTCAGTTTTTACATAGGTTTACTCTATCCAGATCTTCGTCTTCCAGTTTTCTTCTTATAAAGCTAAAAGACTTGAGCGCGTAAAGGGTTGCACGGGATTCTCCAAGTTCAGATCCATTTTTCACGAGACATGGGTCACTATATTCACCAAGAATTTCTCTCTATCTGTATAACCTAACAAATTGCGATGTTAAGGCATACGATGCTATGACTTTCATTGCCGCTTGGTTGTCGGTGAAGATAGAGATCGTATTATTGGTTATGTTGAGTTCTCTCAGTGCGAATGCTTTCTCGTGTATCACAACCACTTCACCTTGGAGGACGCTGCAATCGCCTCCCTCCAGAAAAATCGTCTTTGAACTGTTGCAACAAAATAGTTCGAGGAGATGAAGGTATAGGATGGTTGCGAGAGCTGCATCTTTGTACTTTTGTGAGATATATTTCTGTTTCCACCATACCAGAGAACCGTTTGTCAGGACAGAGCGTAAAACCGTTGTATATAGACAGACCTGTGGTTTGAGACCCCAATTTTTCGCAAAGGCACATTCGCACGTAAAAAACGCCACCAACGACTTCTTTATATGATCCTCCGTGTTAACCTTCCAGATGAATTTGGATTCAACTATGACACCTAGTTTGTCTTCGAGTTTGAGTTTGACTCCATTTATGTATCGAAAGATAAGCTCAGGAATGGATCTTTTGTTAGTAAAGTGCAGCAACTCCGTTTTCTGGGTTGACGTTTATTCCTCGGGCTTAAGTCCAGTTATTAACTAGCATTAGTATTCTAGCATAAAATATCCCTGATACGAGAACGGCCACATCATGCGCGTAATCACTTACTGTAATCCTTTCGCTGCCCTACGTCTTTAGTAGCAGTAGCTACACTTTATATTAGGGCTGTAAAAGTAACGAAAATTGAGTCCATTCGTTTTCGTTACTTTGTAACTGAATACTCGTTACTTAAAAATGGTTACTAATTACTTTCGTAACTTTCACCAAATTTGCAATTTTTATGTTAAAATTGATATTTCCGATTTTGGAACCTCAAATAGAATGTTGTATTCAATGTTAAATGATACTTACTATTTGTTGACAGTTACATGCTATCAACATGTGCAATGAACATTTTAATATTTTTTGATTATCTCTTAATGTAATACGACCGTACGAAGGATCACAAAGTTCACAAAAGTTCACAAAATTAA
Organism: Eristalis tenax; assembly: GCA_905231855.2. Taxonomy (NCBI): domain Eukaryota; kingdom Metazoa; phylum Arthropoda; class Insecta; order Diptera; family Syrphidae; genus Eristalis; species Eristalis tenax. Next base: position 100,953,021 of record HG993124.1, on the reverse strand, counting down.
CCACATAACCGCAGTAAACCATACAACCATATTTTTTGTATACCGGAAGTGGAGATACGAGGGAGAGATTCCGATTGATTGCATACATACTTTACGTGTTGTGTGCATGATATGTATATCTCTCATGCTGTTTTATTGAATATTATACTAATATATTGTTATGCAGTCAGTAAGATAACAGGAAAGCGCACCAGACATTAGGTCAGCGAAATTGATGTAAAACAGATTTTTCATTCTCACATTTTGTAGTAATGATTGATTTTTTTTTTTTTTGTAATGTAATTTTGTTTTATTATATTGAGTGTAACTTACATGCTAGACAAAATAACTTAAAACTAGCTTAACTAACTTAAGAATTCACAATTGTTCTTAATACTAACCTACTGACCCTATTCGGGTATTTTCATCAATAATGAATGCATAAATTAAGGTAGCGATAAGAAATTGATTTGAATTGAATGTTGTAAGTGACAGGTGAACGTCGTATTTTTGTACTATGTGTAATCATATAATTAATAAATATCTTAATAAATAATAATTAATTAATAAATAGTTGAAGTTCTTAGTATTGGAAAATCGTCGTGTGCATTGTTCGTTGTATTGGAGTTATAATTGTCGTGCGTTATTGGGCAATCGCTATTCTAATTGTCGTGCGTCATTGGACATTCACTATTCCGATAATTCATCGTGTGCAGCTGGTTAATCATCTACAAATATTCCTTCCATCTCCGACGGTAACACCAGTAGTCAAGGACCCGGCTAATCGCTGGCGACTTTGTACTTTTTTTATTGTGCGTTCCTGACCTTCAGGCATAACAATATACATTTTGCTACATTCAAGGCGATACAAATTCAGAGATATGATAATTGCTAGCTTTCATCTGGCCCATACACTACGTCACTGCAAACAGTAAGTCTATGCAAACACATCTTCGCTGCACACGGTGCAGACAATCTGCACTTAAGTGGCATTTCTACCACTTTTTGCAATTTTGAAAAACATACCAACCTTAACTCCAAATCTACCACAATGCTCTTCAATCAACATTTGTTCCACCCGACACAGTACACCACTGCACTAAACTTTATTATTTTCAATGTATGTGTACAACGTTGTGTTGCTTTGGCTTGTCTCTCTGTCATAATTATTTTACTTTATCTTCTGTCTGTTCTATGCTGATGATATTAATTGGCTTCCTGCATTCTCTAAATAGTTTTGATAGTGTCACATCGATAAATAAGGTAATACAATTTTCAAACAAAATTAGTAAATTCTTAATTTCTACCGGAGAGAAAATTAAAACATTGCATCATTACTGCTGCTGAAAGAAAGTTTTAGCAGCTTAAAATGAGAAAGGAAACAAATTGAGTACAATAAATGTTCATAACACATTAGCAGCCAAAGAACTTTTGGTAAAAAAGAGAACATTTTGATCCCTCGGAAACTCTAGATAAATATGGTTCTAGATTAATTTTCTGAGATGTCATTAAGAAAAATATTTTTATTTAATTACATATGTAAAACTGAGAAATATGTACGTCTTATATATTCCTTCATATTTATATATTATACATGTGACAACAATATACCAGTGGACTGAACTTAATTTGTTTACTTTTCTGTTTTTTAATGTAAGTTACTTTCTTTTAAGTTATTTTGTTTATCTTCGCTACCACTTTCCTACCTCCTTTGTTTCTGGTTATCCACCACCAATAATCATTTCACAAGTCCGATCACTGGTGCACAGACATTATTTTGTACACTTTCGTCGGGTCGGAAAAAATTACAGACACTGCATGTAATCATTGCTTTGACAATTTAAAAAGAAAAGCAAAAGATTTTAGACCAGGGAGATGTCCACTCCTATTATAAATTTCTCGTATATATGAATTTCCTTGCCCGCTGGTTTGTGCAAAGTTCACTAAGCACAATACAGATACGTCGCTGAAAATTTAAAAAATATAATTCGCGCAGACGGTCGCTGCAAACACTCGACATGAATACACAACCCACAGACGGTCTGCACAGACATGGTCTACAGCGACGTGCCTGTGTCGTGTAAGGGCAACTAATTTAAGTCTTTTTCATATTACTGCTTAAATTCTATAGAAGAAACAAAACGTGGATTGTTAATTCGAAAACTTCGAAAGCTGGGACTTGGTGAAACCTTCTTGAAATGGCAAAGGTCTTATTTGTTCAACAGGAAGCAAGTTGTACAAATTGGTGGTTTTCATTCATCCTTCATTAATGTAGAGTCCAGTCTTCCCCAAGGTAGTCATTTGGCACCACTTTTGTTCGTTTTTTTCGTGAATGATGTGCCTGACGTCATACAATTTTCAGATTGTTTAAATTATGTCATCTGCATAATTTAAACTATCTTTAAAATTAATTTATTTAGTGTTCTTCTTCTATCCAGGACTATCTGAATTTGCAAAAAGGTATTGACTAATTTGTAAACTGGTGTGAATACAATCATCTTATGCTAAATATATTAAAATGTAAAATGTTCCCTGCCCACAGAACATTGTTAACCGTTAATTTCATGTACAAGCTTCCAATAGTTAGTTAAGTGAAAGATCGAAATTGACTTTTTCGGCCCATATCGATTTTATTATATCGAAAGCGAATTCACTTTTAGGTTTTCTTAGACAAACTTCTAGGGATTTTAAAGACGTGTACACATTAAAGGCAATTTTCATGTCATTGGTGCTGCCAACGTTAGAATATTGCTGTGTTGTCTGGTCCCCATCAAATGAAAATGCTAGCAAAAGCATTGAAAGAATACAAAAGAGGTTTACACGGTTTGCCTTAATAAATATAAGATGGTCCGATGAAATGCGTGGTTATTCTTCACGGTGCACGCTAATCAATTTAAAAACTTTAGAATGCCACAGACAAGCGTTCTTTTTCATTGTTTGTAACAGTATTAAATCTGAAGAGCTGCTCGAACTTGTCTATTGGTATGTCCCAGAAAGATGCCCTAGAAATAGAAATGAGCTTTCCATTCCCAGTCATAGAACAAATTATGGGCATAACAGTCCGCCTTAATGATGATCTATTTGCTTTTTGTTTAAATCTTTATTTCTTTATTTCATCTACCGAGTTTAACTCTCTTACAGATTGCAGATATAAATATAATAAATATTTTTAATAATAATAAGGGAATATTCTTATATAATTACTTAAGTCAATATCATATAATATTATAGTATAAATATAATTACTATAATCATATAATAATAAATAAATTTATGAATTGAACACCCAACAAAATATAGTTGTCTAACAACAGTGTGAAATTTAATGATGTCATAAATAAACACAATAGATTGAACACTTCGTCTTTTTTCTAGTGTATCTAGTCCTATTAAGGCAAATCTTATCGTATAAGGATGCAAAGATTCAAGGTTCCAATTTATTCTTTTTATAACGAATCTCGTAAAGGACTTTTGAACCTTTTCTAAACGTAACACGTGCTTTGCATACGATGGAGACCATATTACGGAACAGTATTCCAGATACGGACGTACAAGAGACATGTAACCTGACTTTAGGGCATACGGATTAGAAAATTCATAACAAGAACGTTTAAGAAACCCAAGCATTGAGTTTGCTTTAGCAATTACGTAGTCGATTTGAAATGAGAACTTCAATTTCGTATCAAAAATTATACCAAGGTCTTTAATTTCATTTTTTCTCGTTAGAGTCGTACCATATATATGGAACAGTATTCCAGATACGGACGTACAAGAGACATGTAACCTGACTTTAGGGCATACGGATTAGAAAATTCATAACAAGAACGTTTAAGAAACCCAAGCATTGAGTTTGCTTTAGCAATTACGTAGTCGATTTGAAATGAGAACTTCAATTTCGTATCAAAAATTATACCAAGGTCTTTAATTTCATTTTTTCTCGTTAGAGTTGTACCATATATAGTATATATATTCACAGAGAATTGGCAACAAACATTTATTTACATTTAACTCCAGATGGTTGATATCACACCATTTGACTAACGCGACTAAATCATTTTGAAATTTTGTACAGTCTTGGATGTTTGCAACACGCTGAAAAATCTTTAAATCGTCAGCATACATTAAACAATTAACATATTTAGAAATTGACAGAATATCATTAGCAAATAAAATAAATTGTAATGGCCCTAAGTGACTGCCCTGGGGAACATCAGGTAACACCTTGATAATTCTAGATTGACAAATACCAATTTTCACAGTTTGAGTCATATTTGATAGGTAACTCAAAATCCAGTTAAGGAATGTAGAATGAATACCAAAGGACTTTAATTTATTTACCAAGACTGTATGACATACTGTGTCAAAAGTTTTCTAAGATCTGTCAAAACCGCATCAACTTGATGTTCTGACTCTACCGAATCAAAAAGATATTTCGTGAATAAAGTCAAGTTACTTAAGGTGGATCTTACACAGGATCTTTGTCATGATGTCGCTCTACAATTGAGCAGGGATAGTTTTAAGAATAAAATTATGAATTTATTAAACTCTTGTAATGTGTAAGTATTCGCATCATTGTGATCAAAAGATGTAGCTTCATTTCAATCAATGGATATTTACATTTGTTTACATTACATAACATAAACATTTTTTTACATTTTTAGATTGAACCAATTTGAAAACTGCATTTATCGTCGCTGCTTGATTATTTTTTTTATTTACTTTCGAATTATTTAAAAGATTTTCTTTCTTCAATTTTGGTGAGTTTGATAAAGCTACAATCTGAAGACATGCCAGATTTAAATCACGAAGAGTTGATAATATGTAGTGCAGGCATATATGATGGTGTAGCAAGTTTGGAGCACTTTGACTGTATCATAGCACTTCCTTTCAATTAAAGCAACTTAGCTGTGAATTTAACCGGCGGAACTTCTGTTGTAAAAATTATGTTTGTTATGTGTATATCAGTTTATAAATCATATCAGCATATGATTATTCAGTTGGATTTAGTTTTGATCCTTCTCTGCATAAAGGACTTCTTTCTTGTGCTTAGTCATTGTTCACTCAATATTATGTGATATTGCCACTGAACACAATTTCTCAGTTTTACATTTTTTCATCGTCATGTTACTTTTACTTTTATGTAAAACTGCAATGATTGCAGTTTGCGTCTTCCATATTGAACGACAAATTTGCACTTATTTCGCGATTCCAATTACCCCAACACAATTTACAAGAAAATATTTTTAAATTTTCGTTAAGTTTTTCGCGAATTGTTGTTGCAAAATATCGTTACAGATTTTTTGGACACATCATCAAATTAACCTCACTATTACTGGAGTGGTGGATCAAGGTTTATAGTCTGACTGTGGGTCTCACAATGGACCAACATGGCCTATGTGTGTAAAACGGAAATTTGGTGTTTTTTCCAGATAAAAAACGAAATAAGCGACGAAATCATGTTAGCGACCGAAGCGAGCCACCCTCCTCATGCTTTAAATACATCAGACTTCTTTACAGGCTACATTTCAAATGTGTGTTTAATTCGATTTGGAAATATTGGCCTTATTCTCATTTTCAATGCGGAATAAGGCCAAATTTTAGCCACGATGTTGGTGAGTATTTTTGGTGTAGTGTCTTATCTCGATGTTGATGATGAAACTTCAACGAATTAAGGGCTGGAGTTTCCGTTTGACGTTTGAAAAATGTGCGTTCTACTAGACGCAAGTAAGCTACCTGGGATTCGTTATTAACGCACATGGATTTGGGATGCAAACCATATCCCAAAAGAACCACAGCAATCGCCAACATGCCAAGCCCAAAAACATAACATAAGTACATAAGTATCACTAAACATGTGATACACGATCGATCAGTCAGTCCCGTTATACATGTGTCGCATGCATTGTAAAAATCTAAAGAAAAATACAACCAATCGGAGAAAGAAGCCCTTGTAATAGGAGGAGCCCACTTGTCCCCGTCGGTACATTACGCGATAAAAACGTAAACCCCGCGGCCACCCCACCGGTAGCAACCGCAACTCTCGTTTGATTATCAGGCGGGTTGAGGCATGACTGAGAGTGCGTAGCATCTGACGTAGCGGATTTTAGAGTTGTAATTTGTTGGTGGACCAACTCCAATCGATGTACTTTCTAATATCTCCGTTTGGTATTCTATGGGAAGTTTTAGGGTTGACGTGAGCAATGTGCGTGGGCTTAGAGTGAATCTCTTCGCTGTATATGTCCGACTATCCCGCTATAAACCAGCTGTCTTGGCGCTGAGTGAAACACAGGTAGGTGAGAATACCGATTTATCGGATTTAAACCTGCCTGGATATAGCTTGGTGCCGCTTTTCTTTTTACACCGCGGTCTCGCCCTCCACGTGCGTAGTGATGTAGCTTACCAACTTCAACCTTAATACGGCATATGTTCCTATCCGGAATTTAATTTTCTGTGGTTAAAACTCCATGTCCGTAAGCATTTAATCCACTACTGCTTTATTTATAAAAGTCCAAACATGGATAGCAATTCAACTTTGAACGAATTTGACGCGCTATCCGTCTCCATCTCAAGAATTGTATCCCTGTATCCTCGCACTGAAATTGCCTTGCGGGCGATTTCAATGTACACAATTTCGACATTCGGGTCAGACAACATCCGAAGGAAGGTATGTTGAAATCTTTGCTGAGGTAAATAATCTGACCCAGTTAGTAAATGAGCCCACACGAATATTTTTCCGAATACATTCCGCCAACACCCTGGACCTGTTTCTCACCTCTTATCCTGACAAATATTCTATTGACATTCTGTCACCTCTAGGCTCGTCTGACCATTGTGTCGTATCAGCTAATTTCGTTATCGTCACAAACAGTTAGAGAACAAATTCTTAAAAGAACAGTAGGCTATACGAGAAAGCCGATTGGAGCGGTTTAAACAACTTCTTTCAGAATTTTAACTGGTCAGTATGCTTCCTCGAAAGTTACGTGGATGCCGCTGAAGTGAAGTGTATCATGTCCAAAGCAAACGCATGGTACCCGATCTGTAATGAGGCTATCAGGTTGAGAGAGTTGAATTTAAGGATATACAAAGCAAACCCTACTGAGGAATAAGTTTAAACGGGCCAGAAATGACTGCAATGCAATTACACGAGGTGTCAAATTCTCGTATGAGCAAAAGTTGAGGCAAAAAGTGCTACAATGTCCCAAGGGTAGCAAACACTTTTGGACATTTGTAGAAAACGCAAAGAAATCCGCCTCGTCTTCAATTCCCACGCTTATTTAAAATGACATCCCAGCTGTCAGCTCTTTAGACAAAGCGAATCTGCTTGCGGCGCATTTTGCAGCCAGCTCAACACTGCCAGATTCCAATATGTCGCCACCTATACTTGAGAGCATGGGACAAATCCACTTCCGCACTCGTACAGTGCCAAGAGTACTTAAAGATCTCGACGTGCACAAGTCCACTGGCCCGAATGGTATTCCCCCTATTCTTCTGAAGAGGTGTTCTTCTGCGCTGGCAAAACCATTGCGTAAGCTTCTTAATGACCGGCAGTATGGTTTCCGCAGCAACAGGTCCACTGCTGATCTGATAGCTTATCTCACCGAAAAGTGGAAGCAATCTTTGCAGAATGCAGGCGAAAGCAAGATCGTTGCGCTTGATATTTCTAATGCATTTGACAGAGTTTGGCATCAAGCTCTCTTGTAGAAAATGCGTGCCTATGGTGTCGATGAATCTCCTCTTCAATGGATTAGAAATTACCTTTCGAACCGTTAAATTCAAGTTGTTTTGGATAGGTTTAAGTCTGATATCCACCAAATAAATGCTGCGTTCCCCAAGGATCTGTTTTGTCACCGAAACTCTTTCTCATTTTTATAAATGATCTCTTGCCTGCTACTTCTAATCCAATCCATTCCTTCGCTGATGACAGCACCCTCAGCTTTTCATATTCGTTCCAAGACTCACGACCCCGCCGTTGGCCGTAGAATTGGAACGGCAGCGTATGATAAGCACATTGAATTCCGTCCTTGACAGCATAATCAATCGGGAAAAGAAAAACCGTTCAATGCTTCAAAAACTCAATGCTGTCACTCAAGCGAACCCTTGTTAATCAGCCATTATGTGAATGGCACCTGTGTCGATGGATCCTTGGTATGTGTATCAATGTAACACTTAGTTGGAACGATCACATATTTGAGGTCGCCAAAAATGCTGCGAAATGTTTAGGTTTCTTTAATCGATGCAAGAAATACTTCATACTTCTGATTTGGCTTTTATGTATAAGGCGTATATACGCCCCAAACTTGAGTAGAACGCTCATATCTGGTCTGGTGCCGTCAAAACCACATGCACCTATCAGATTATTGGAGACAACAATATTGCAGTCACTTGACTCGCTCGAACATCGACGTACCGCCTCGTCTCTATCCGTATTTTATCGCTATTTTAACAAACGATGCTCAAGTGAGCTTGATAACTGCATTCCTCCTCTCCATGAATTCACCCGCAATAATCGTCTCGCCAGGAATGCTCATCAGTTTACCCTTAAGCCTACTTTTGGACTCACAGTTAAATTTAGAGACTCGTTCAGTAGCCGCACGACACGAATATGGAGTACTCTTCCCAACCTAATATTTCCCCCAGAATATAATCCGCAGATATTTAAAACCAATGTGCACAGGTACCTCCTCTCCCTTTCTCCCTCTACACCTTCGGCCCGTGCTGTGTCTTGAACCCGGACACTTAGGGGTACTAACAACACGTTGCACTCGCGCAAATTAAAAAAAAATTATGTGAAAAAGATTCACAAAATTTGTATATGTCAGGTAGGTCACTCTCCGAACAGACCACCAACATCTTTTGGTAATGATTGAGTTGAAGCTGAAGTTAAAGCAGTATTGACGGATGCATTTGTTCAGCTGCCAGTCGCTTTCGAGATGATATATGGTACTAAGACAAGTTCGAAGGTATATTCAAACGTCATGGATTGCGTCGTGAATGTTACAACGAATCCAAAGGGTGTATTTTATTGTAAGACAAATACCATTGTCTTTGCAGATACTAGTACTGAAACAATTTCACTCAGGTCATCCCAACACTCCAATGGCCAGGCCGAGAGTTGCGTCGGTATCTTCAAGAGGGGTATGAAGAAAATGGAAAGCCTAGCGAAATATGAAGAATACTTGTTACCACCGTTGCTGTTCTCATTTACTCTTATAATATGGCCCCGGATGAAGTATTGGAAGGAAAATAAAAACGATTTATTGAGTTGGAACTGCTAATAGGAACATGGAAGAACAATTCATGGAGTCAAACAGAAGTGTTTCATACCATATGCCACTATTTATGCCCGAAATTACAATCATTCACGTCTAGCTTGAATAGCTGGTATTGTACTGAAGAAAATTGGCAGGCCCTCTACGGAATTCGAGTGGGAAACAAAACACGGCAGCGATATGCAAATCAACTAAGGCGTAGGCACGCTGTAACTTGCCTTATCTGTTTAAGTTTCAACTGAGAAAAGGGGAGGGAATAGGAGGTTCCACCAAAGTGAAACCAAAAAATGCTGTGAACTGTCGCAGTGGGACGTCAAGTGGACGAACAACTATTCTGATCTCTCTGAACACGACGAACAGCCAACCAAATGTGATGCGTGCCCATTAAAAATCCTCCTTAAAGACTCAATCTGTCAAACTTGAATTAAGGAACAGAGCCCCGAATCGCGTCAAGATGGTTAGTCGCGTCAAGGATAGCTCCGTATACAACAAGCCCTGATCGCGAATGTTTTTCGGTATTCTGATCGACCTACTTCGCAGATGCCGACTCCAGAGCTAAGTGATTGACTAGTTTGAACTGTGGTGGCTAATTTCGCGCCACAATTTCTACTAGAATAATTAAATTTAATGTATGTAATACTTTAACGACTAATTGACTGCTTCTTCAATTGAAGAAATCAAACATATAATAATAGCAGATTTCCATATTTACCTCATCTTCCAGTATTTTTTACCACGTATCGTACACTCATACGTAGATATCTTTATTCATGGGATTGGTTTCATATAAAATGAATTATAATTTTGTTTGTTTACATGTTCATTTTCAGCAATTTTTCTTTCCACATTAGAGTGTACATTGGCTTTACATGGTAAGTGAATATCAAGTGTAATTAGTGACGTAATACGCAAGTCAACAAACTTCCTTATATAAACAGCGTTCTTGCGTCAACAATTTTGTAGTGTATATATACGCCGCGGGAAACATTATTGACATTGCTTCCAAAAAAAAATTCTACTGTTTTTGTTTCTATAATTTTCAAGGGTGAGTCCTTGTTTATTTTATTATAACGCCACCTACGTCGCAATGGACAATAATCCTAATATATGGAGGGGATATCATTAGACAACAAGGACCGCTGTAGCCATTCCGGAACAAGGTGTCAGGAAGTATCTCTTTTACCTGGGGGACATGTGGATTGCTAATCTTCGTGCAAAATGCTGGTATGCTCTTTAGTATTTTTAATTTTAATGAATGTTAATGAATAGCACAGCAACTGCTGTGCACACGACCGCAGGGGCGACTGCAGGACAAATAAGTGCCGTCATATATATATATAGAAATAACCTACCGCATTATTTTACAATGACTGAAATGCGCTGCAACCTACATCGTTTCTCATCAAACAACACATCTCGACGCAGATACTCTGGACTTGGTCGGAAATCTGATCGACAATCCCCAAACACAAGAAAAGTATGATGCGTTAAAAAAACGGATTATTTATTCGCTCTCCGATTCACAGGAAACGCCTACGTAGACTACTCCGATGAGAGCACCAAGGCAAACTCCACTGTGCTCCTACAACGACTGCGAAACCTCGCTGGTGGACATTACAACGAAACTGTTCTTCGATACTTTTCAGCAGGAGTACCTCAGTGAAACTCTTCATTGTAAACGGTGTTTCCATCAACACTCCGCAGAAACTTTTCATGGATTTTCGTCACCGCATGGATTTTTGCCATTTACACACGCCATCCATTTAGCTGACTTCCTGTGCCACTATGGACTCTCTGTTAGTCTTAAGAGGCGAAAAATGGAGGATACAACCACCGCCCTCAGTGCAATACTAACACCAGACAGGTCTTTATTGTCGACTGGGCCAGTTGCAAGAGAGCCTCCCCGACGGCTAGCAGGTGAGAAGTTAAAAGCAGCACGCGACAAGTTCAACTTATGGTTCAACTTATGGCATCCGAGGATCGGCCTAATAGTTGTCATCACTCCGTTTGGTATTTTCCATCTCAACGACAAGATGAGAGAAATTTCGACATTTACTAGCTTTTTCTTATACAATTTTTTGCAAAACTATAGATTGTATCAATGCTAACCAAACTTTTTGTCTAGATCCGTTGATACTATTGGAAATGGAAACTATCGACGTTTAAGCACTATTTGACACTATTTGGTGCTTTGGCGGAGTGGGTTGATGCTTTGGCATGGGCTTTTTGGCTTTTGGCACAGGCCATTCTTTAGATAGTTCAAATAACCAAACACATACATTTTTTGATAAGTGGACACTGAATTGACCACGTTAGATGCTACCCTTATTAGGGCAGATTTTCTTATGTGATATGCGCTTACTTTTGATATATCTTGATGTTTTTACTAATGACATTAAGGTAATTTAGGTTTGACAATATTTTCCGTTGAGAACGCAAGCACCTTTATGCTGTAAACTCTGTAAACTGTTTGTAGATATCGCATGCGGAATAAAAATTAAATTAACCATAACGACAATCCAAGGGTTGTGTAAAACGAAGGTTTGTTGCATTAATCGTTATGAATATTAGACTTGTTAATACACCCAATTCTGTCTCCACAAGGTTTTGGTTTAGCACGATATATAAAAAACATATACAACAATGGTGTGTCTGAAAATACGAAAGAGTATTCCTTTATACCCCGCATGGTCCACTAGCTTGTTTCAGTAGTCAGACCCATACTGCTGTATGGTGTCGCAATTTAGCGGAATGCACTCGAAAAGAAAATCAGCCTCATACCACTCGATAGAGTACAGAGTATGGCATGCGTATGCGTATGCAAGGATCTAAACATCCAGCTATCTTTCCGATTGTTATCGAAGATATGTCCTTAACTCCAAGACTTCCCAGTTGCCGCCTATCTCTTGATGAGATATCCAAGTATTTAACATCCACCTTATGTGCGTGCCGGTACACTGTGACATTCCAGACTGTTATGAAGCGGAATAAAGGTACAAGCTCTGTACTCCTTCCGGGTGGTGATCGACCCTCCATCCCTATCCCTACTATAAAACTAAAAAGTAGTTACTTTATGGTCAACTGTCACAGGATGCCAAAAAACTATGGCCCACTCTAAGCCCTAAGCTATCGCTTAGTCTTATTAGAGTGAGCATATTCAATTTTTTTGTAGGAATTATTTCAGGTATTTTATAAAAGGTCAAACTGAATGGATCCTCTCTTTTTTCATATGTACTTCATGTCTATTTTCACACGATTTGCCCTGGATCAAAACAGAAGTAGGTCGAAACCAATTAAACAATTTTTTTTTCAAATGTTAAAAAATGTTCGCTCTCATGTAGAAGTCCTTGCTGGAGTAGATAATACATTTATTTTCACCTTCATTAAATGAACCTGTTTATATGCAGTAGGAAACAGAAAAAAAGCTATTTTCTATATATTATAACTATTGCTACCTGCCACTGCACTCATTTATTTTAAATGAGTGCATTCATTGTACTCTGTGTACTCAGTGTGTTTTGAACAGTTATACGGGTACTCGTTGTATTGGAATCAAACAGAGAACTCATTCGATATCTGGTGTTCAAATGTTGTACAGTGCTTGTTTCTTAAAGAGGTTTACTAATTTTCGGTGTACTCTATACCGATTTGTTGATATCAAAAAGGTACAATGAAATGGTTTACTCATTTAGAATGAGCAAGTTAATGTTTTCATGCAGCCAACTGCATTTGCATGACGCTATTTGAAGAAGTTCGCACACCAAGTGATTGCGCAAAGGTAGATGGAATTCGAAGGACATAATTTAAATAACAGCGGGATATGCATCAATGGTAAAGCAACAACAAGCGACTGGGGAATCGAACCTATGCATAGGCTCAAGTGCGTAGGAGTCGACGCTCCGACCAGGTTTGAATTTGGAAAAGTCATACGACCGAGTTCCTCGAGGTAAACTCTGGAGTGTTCTGCAGGAGTGTGGGATTGAAGGTCCTCTTCTGAGGGCTATTAACGGTGATAAATCAACACCATTTACAGTGGGCGTTGGACTTCTCCAAGGCTGCGTCTTGTGACCCCTCCTTTTCATTGTGTATATGGACTGGATGTTCCGGCGCAGCCGAGGCGAGGAATGTTTCACATTGGGAGTGTTGAGGGTAAGTCATATCCTTTTTGCAGATGACTTGGTTATCGTCACGTCTTCCCAGACGGAACTCAAACGCGCAATCGATAGGTTTGTGGCCCTATGTGCTGATGCTGGAATGAGGGTCAACGTGGACAAATCGGAGGTTATGATCATCTCCAGAACGCCTGTTTAATGCACTCTAAAGGTTAGTGGAGTCCCATTGAAGCAGGTGGAGAAGTTTCAGTACCTCGTGGTCTTTTTCACGAGTGATGGAAGGAGTGATGTTGTGCTTTCCTGAAGGATTAGTCAAACTGGATCAATTTTGAGACAGCTTGGTACGAGTAGATCTGTAATCAGGAAGGCCGAGCTTTGTGTTAAAGCTAAGTTAGCGGTTGGGAATTACTCGTCGGGAGAGGGTGAGAAACTCTGCAGTATTCGAGGAAGCTGCTTATTCGAACGGAGAGGGCTATGCTTCGTTGGTTTGGCCACGTGGCGTCCCCTTCCCCCCGACCGCTTGCCAGACCCAGGACGAGATGGTTGGACCAAGTCCAAAAACTCGCCTGGTTACGCTTGGGCATAACTCCTGATGAGTTAGAGTCGATGGCGGAGTCCTGGAGATCTCTCGTGCGTGGTTTACCCCAGCGATCCGTTTAGTGGAGCATGCCGGTCAGAAGATGATGATGATGAGTCAAGTTATGCCAAATAAACACGAACTTAACAAACCATCGAGTCTAAAAGCGTTTACAGCTAGTAGTTAATATTTCTATTATAACATCAGTGGAAAAATCTCTGCTGAGCTGATGGCATGCAAAAGTCTGAGGGTTATTTTCTGTTTATTGAAATTATTTTGCTGTCAATTTAGTTCAGCGTCTTGTCGAAAATTAAATCTCTATTAGCCTTTGCGATTCCTTAGTCCCTGTGCGAAATATCTTCTGACATAGCTACCTTGCATTTTTTCCATAACTAGATAGCGAACAGTCTCAAATTTGCGTTGAGCGACACAATGCTGCTACATAGTAGAATCCCAAAGGTTATCGTCTTCTTACAATACCAGCTTTTCACATGTTTCTTGTGCTTGTCTATCAATGGTTAAGGTTGTTGGAAGCTTGGTCCCCTCATGCGATTGAGCAAAAAAAGTATAGTAGCAGAAGCATTCGAAGATTGTAACGTGAACGATGTACTTGTACATCCGGCCAAGTGCATCACCTGCCTTAACTCCTAGCCAATTTTTGATAGGTATTTCTAGTACACGGCGCTTCCACTCTTTTCTTGATACGTTCCACGTGTACTACCGCGGAACTTTGGCTTATTGCAATTTTTAGGAAATTGTCAAGGTATTGTCAATATATGTCAAGGTCAGTGACAAACTCATCGAGACATTCAACGTCTAAAAAGGATTTAGGAAAGGCGACGTGCTGTCATGTGAATTCTTTAAGATTATCCTCCAGAAGATCGTGCAGGACTCACTCGCGAACACTAGAGGCACGATCTTACAAAAGTCCGCTTACGCGCATAACATTGACGCGATTAGCAGAACACAGCGAACCCTCAATGAGGCGTTTGCTGACATTGAGTCCGAAGCGGCTAAAATGTGTCTAGCGGTAAATGAGGGCAAAACGAAATATTAGCTATGCCAAAAAAATGCTCAACATCGACGAATTGGGCAGAGCGTCACAATGGACAGGTATGTTGTATCCGGGGCATCGACGAACAACCACACAGTCAATGTTTGTAGAGGAATTATTATTATTGTTATATGTCACCATTTACATTAGAGCCCTTAGACTAATACTTATTATTTTGTAAAATGTTTTGTGATTACATATATGGCTGATTTAAGACTTGTGTGTGTTGCTTGTATAGATTGGGAGAGAAGATTGGTGGAAGCAGTTTTAGGAGCAGAAATGTTTGAATGGCTTGACAGAAGATAATGCTAAGTGGAGTATGCTGAGAGCATGGTGATTGTTGTTTTTGTTCTTAGAATTTGTATTGCTTGAAGAAACTGTTGGCATGTTTTGGAGTTCGGCCGATTGTTATCGATCATGGATGTTTTCATCGTCAGTTCTGATTGTGAGTGTTTCTCTTGGTTGATCTCACCAACGACCAGTGGCACATCGACACCCGCATATTTATTGATATTCTAACTTGTAACTGTGTAGTGTAACAAACAGAGAAAATTACAGAGGAAATGTCTCAGCACGTCAACATTTGTCCTGGTTGCCAGGTAGCAGACCCAAATCAGACAATAATGAAGCGGAAGAGCTAGCCAGGTACGCAGCAACTTTGCCTGAACTTACATCCGTCTCATTACCTGGAAACTCTTGTTACGGAGGACAATGACAGAATGAACAAGATATGGGTGAAAAACATTGCATCTCATACATCAAATGATTTTATTTCTATTGCTCTAAAAAACTTTTATTTGAACATAATTAATAGATGTCGTGGTAAGTGTCATTACGGTACATATACAGTGGATCTTGGGAATCGCGCCAGGAGACTAGACGTTAACAAACTTCTGCAGAAATCACATCAATATGATATAGAAAGCATGCAACACTTCTTCTCCTCCTGTCTGGCTATGGTATGTAGTAGATATAAATTCGTGAGAATGTTCTGTTCTACTAGTGATTTAAGTGAGATATCCACTGAAAACATGTCTCGCTGCATCCTCAGCCCCGTTTTTTCTCACCAGCGGTTAATGGATTGAACGCAAGCAATTCGATTAGCATTATGTTGGACCAGTGCTAACAACCAGTCAAGCCAACATACCGTCTTATCTAGTCCGTCTGTCTATACCGTCCTACTTAGCCGGAATAGACATATACCAGTCTAAATATATAGTAAATAAAAATGTATATTATACATATGATTACTTATACATTTCTTTGTCGAAGGTTTTTAATACTGTACTGGAGCACTCAGCACTCAAAAACTGGTCCATTGTACTGCCAGGCAGCAATCTACTTTTGCTGCAGCTTCTTAGTCTTCCGAAAGAAGACCAGCTAACGGTTCTGTGATGAGGAGCCTAAATTATCAACTCTCACTACTTCAGCACCAAAGACATGCCACCTGATCCGTGGTGGACAGTGGCAAAGGTAGTGCTCTGCAGTGTAGTCGTCTGCGCCATAGGCGTCAGAGGGTCGCTTAGGTAAAGCTGAGATTTTGGCAAAGGTTTAGTGTCCCGTTTATAGACGCCTGCAGTCTTTACTGCCAAGGGATAACGAGAATGCCGCGGATTTCTTAAAGACATTTCGGAGCATGCGTATGGTCTGTATGCAACCTAAAGAGCCATGCCAGCTCCGATTGTGTTCTCGAGTGGCACAACTATCGATGGAAGCTCTTACCAAGGACGCAGGTAGACCCAGCACAGGTTCAGGTTCTGAGAATGTTTCCACTGTTAGAATCCCTTTAAAGGCGTTGTGTTTGTTTCGAATCTTTCTATTCACAATTACGAACTACGCAACCTCAAATGAAACCTAAACAGCTATTCGTTCACAAGTGGTTGAGACAAACTACAATTATCTTAAGTTTGAGGACAAACCTGGTATATTCAACTCCAAACGTTTTCTTAAACTTCGCATCGAAGAGCGTCGAAGTTTTGTTAAGGAACAGTTACTATATTTTAATTGTCTTCCCCAAGGTCATACGTCTCTAAAATATGGGTCAAACTGTTGTTGTAAAACATGTCGGACTCGTCACCATACTCTCGTTCATTCTGTAACTACGTCATCGATAAGCACATTGCCTAACATTGATAATGCTTTCGTCAATTCATCCACTTGGAATTCAACATCGTTCTCTAATATTTCGACCACAACAAACCCACACAAACAAGAAGTAACAATTCGCATTCACATTCACTCGTATTCCTTACACTCTGTTACCGACTATTGCTTGTGGTCGTAAAAAATAAGGAGATCTTCAAAATTGTCGGTTGTTGCTGGATTCAGTTTCGCAGGTTTCTTTTATTACAGAACAGACAGTTTAGGCGTTGTGAGCAATCCAGCACGTATTCCTGTGTTGGGTCTATAGCGGCTGCTGTTACAAATGAATACTGCACTGTTTCATTATATTCACGCTACAATCAATAGTTTGTTGAAATTGTATGTTATGTTGGCGACTTTGGCGCCAAGAATTGTTAATAGTACTTTGTAAAGGGGTAGAGAACTAGCATCTTACTATGGGAGGAGGGAGTCCATCTTGCCCTGTTTAGGAGTTAGGGGCAATTTTAGAAAACAATTACTTAAAATGAGGAATCAAATTATTAAAACAACGACAATACTTACGATAAAGTTTTTACCGCAATTTTAATCTGTTCCTTATTATAAATAACATAGACTTTGAGAATAAAGTCATCATTTTTGAAAATTTAACCATTTTCAAGATAAAAGAAGGTAATGAGAGGTCTTGCAATTATCTAGAGCAGCGAAATAGCTTCCAAACGTAAGAGGCAACAACATACTTCCAATAAGGAAAGTACTTCGAAAACCTCGGCTGTACTAGTGACGAGGAAGAGGGTTAGGCGAGGAGGAGAGTTAGGAGATGGTCTCCTAACGAATCGTCCGAATCGGATGATAACGTCGCTTTAAAGGACCCTAATCTGACATCATGAAAGTGGTGTAGATAAATCTGCATCACTCCAAGGCAGCTTTTCGGTCCCATGAAAGAGAAGATATCGCCCCCATCCCGGAGTCGTGGATCAACAAAGAGGATCGCTAAATGATTCTCACTAAATGATTTTCTCTTACCACAGCGTAGTACTCCAGACTTCACATGTTTGGAGATAATCTGGAAGGAGAAAGCTTTGGGTTTGATCGGCGTATATGCCCTTAGACGACGAAGGACCGGTCCCAATGAACTTTTTGAAATAAGCATTATCTAAGGATGTATCCTTCTCGGATCAACGGTACATCCATTTCTTTGTAGAACACTCTACACCAGATACCAACAGATTTAGGAATTTAAGAAGAGCTAACTGGTCAATGTATAATACGACCCCACAGCACTACTTAAGCCAAACTACCTGTGCAGAACCGAGTGCAAAGAAGGTTATTGAAAAGTCAGTGCAGGATCTTTCATAGTCTATGAACTACGCATTCAACTCGCTCTGCTCCATAAAAAATAAATATAAAAAAGCCACCATGGTGGAAGGACCTAGCTGAGGCCAGCATTAAATGATTTAATAGAGCAAAATTCTTAAGAGACCGCTGGCCCCTATAAACAAACCCTTAAAAGCTCAAGAGAAATTCTGGAAAACATTCTCTGGTAGCATTGAAAACATAAAGGAGTGTACTCGTGACTACAACTATTCAAAACTCCGACAATGCTTACGTACATAAAATATCCCCCGGAGTCTGGACCGACTCTAGTGAAGAGATCCTGCAACTCCTATTGGATACACAGAAACAAAAACCCAACGGAAATCCCGATGACGGCACAGAGTTGGAATTGCACGCAAAACCCATGCCGCCTACTCTGTGGACATTACAAAAACTGAAATGGGCAGCAAACAGTTCTCAAGTCCCCCTAATGGCATTAGACCTGGAGGACTACAACGTGGATTCCAAGCAATAAAATCATGGCTGACTGTTATATTCAGAAGTAGCCTCAGACACAGCTATACTCCGAGACTTTGGAGAAAAGCAAAAGTTGTATTCATACTGTACAAGTCCCAAAGACTTCAGACCCATAACGTTCTCATAGTTTACACTTAAAACCCTGGAGAGACTGGTGGACCTGCATACAAGAGAGAATGCTCTATTTCAGTATTTTTCAAAGTGGGTATCGCGACCCCCAGGGTGGTCGCCAAGAGTTCCAATCTAAGATTTCATTTTAAGAAAAGAGGGAAATGAGAGCTACATAAAAATCCTCTGTTCATTGAACTATTGAATTGTTCCAAAAATAAGTTCAAAATAAGCAACCTTCAATTTAAGCTGGTCCTACCCTATTCTATCCTGTACTGTAGAACGTTCCACGCACCCTCTAGCTTTTAGTTTTTCTATTCATGACAACATGGAATGTAATAAAACCGGGTTTAGTAGCGGTACAGTGTAAATATAATGTGGTGGTCGCCAAGATTCTTTCAAATAAAAAATTTAATTAATAACACAAATAATCAAAATCAAGCAAATGTGTGCATAGTTCGTCGAGAAATACTAATCAGGAACATAATCAGAATGATTACATAGGATGGACCCGCTCAAGATGAGACTTCAAATTCGTAGTACACTGAAACTTCTCTGAAGCGGACAGCAGCGGGACATTCACAATTGTCCGTAGAGTAGGGGTATCAGTCCTCAAGGGGATGGAACACACGAATATCCTCATGCCGGGACCATGACGAAATGTCAGTAAGTAGAGGTGTCCCTTACTGAGGGATTACCGTAAAGAGAAGTTTCCCTATATTCCCAAAAATTAACAGTGTTTTTTTGCAAATGTTGCAATTTATTTCATACTGTTAATGGTTTGCCCCTGACTGTTGTCAAAAACATACATATTGTAGGCTTTTTTTTGTACACTACTGTAAGTGCTCCCGTATAACACATACTTAAGATTGTCAGAAGTAAATATTAACCGAAAGTAAGAAACTATTGTCATATCGTATGATGCTCACACTATCACATTTCTTTTACATAAGTGTACCGCTTCATATGAAAGTATAAATACAACCCGTCATGTCAATTTTTTTTTTTACATAAGTGTACCGCTTCATATGAAAGTATAAATACAACCCGTCATGTCAATTTTCTTTCTTCTCAATAAACTGTCGTAAGTAGTACATCTCCTCTCAAGTTGTTTCATTTTGATTCGCTCGCCTATCCTACAAAATTCAGAAGTGGAATACCGTTTAACTTTATCTGAGTTAAAAGTTTTTTAGTGGTTCAAAAATGTCAGAATTGTTTAAACAATTAGTTGGTAAAGCGACGGTACCCATCCTAAAAAACATTTTACGATCGCTGGGTTTGAAAACTGATGGAACTAAAACGGTGTTAAAACTACGGGTCGAGAAAGCAGTTGAATCCTATACGGATGAGAATCTGGAAAAACTTGCGCAGGATTTTATGGCCGATGGTGAGCAAGATAACGCAGATTTATCCACCGAACACGAGTCAGAGGAAGAAACGCTGGACGAATCACCTGTCCATGCACTACGCAACGACGTTGATGAGGAGCTTAATAAGCTACGAGAAGCATGCAGAAAGAGGGAGGAAATCATTTCACTGAAGCGACGACTGAAAGAACTGCAAATGGAGGATAATGAAGAAAATCACAGTCAGGGATCACATGTTTCGCAAAACTTCAAGGACATGGAAGACTTATTGTGTCCATTTACTGGGGATGACAACTTTCCCATTGTTCATTGGGTAGAACAGTTCGAGGAGAACGCCGAAAGCCTTCAACTCAACGATCGAACCAAGTTCATTTTCGGAAAGAGGCTCCTTGGTGGAACAGCAAGGCTTTTCGTAAGATCTTTGAAAATACGAAACTGGACAGATCTCAGAGATGCACTTTTGGGTGAGTTTAAGCGCACTGTTACGAAAGCGGATATTTTTAGTGAGCTAAGTGCAAGGAAAAGACGGCGTGAGGAGACATTGCAGCAATATGTGCTCAGCATGCAGGAAATCGCATACCATAACCCAATAGAAGAAGAAGATTTGATTCAATTTATAATCAAGGGCATTCCAGATTCCGAACTCAATAAGAGCATGCTGTATAACGCAAACAACATCGATCAGCTAAAAATAGCACTAAGAAAATACGAAAAGTACAAACTCAACAGTCGCGATCATTTCCTAAATCAAGCACATCCCAGTTTCACAACAGCAGCCGAAATAATCAAAAGAATAATGCATTCAAGAAAAAAGAATACACCAGTAATGCACCCGCCAATGTGTCATGTGCAAAAAAAGAGTTCACGTGTTTTAAATGTGGTGTTCGTGGGCACATAGCCAAAAATTGCTCCAGCAATAAACCAGTTTTGATTGTCAGTGAAAGCAACAACAACAGTCATCACCCACAGCTAAGCAGCGCTGATAACAACGAAGACGTTTTAAATGTAAACAACATCCTTGCAGAAAACATCAACAACGTGTCTAAGCGCAGTACCGGTCGCATCATGTCAAAGTGTAGTCCAATTTCTAATGACTTTGAAAAAGAAATTTCCTACATATTCACCGATGGACATTCCGAATGTGCGTGTACTTTGACGTCGCTCTTGGACTCAGGGAGTCCGATGAGCCTTGTCCAAGAAAAGTTCCTGCCGCAGACTATGATTTCACCATTGGATAAAGACAGTCATACATACTGTGGAGTAAACAACAGCCCGCTTCAAGTGTTGGGAAGAGTCAATTCACGTATATTTTTTGATAACAATAAAACTAATTTATGTTTACTTGTAGTGAAAAATCAGTCAATGAGTTATCCAATCGTTTTGGGGAGAAATTTCATCGACAGGATTGGCATGGTTTTAAAGAAAGCAGACAGGAATGATGAAAAACAAGATCGTATTTTGCCAGTGACAAGCAGCGTCAGGTGTAATCGTTCTTCAAGTTCATTATTGCATTCATCAAGTAGTTCTGCAGAAACGCTTGCAAATGGAAAGGATTTGTCGTCATCATCTTTAAGTCAGTGTGGCAGTTCGCAAGTTGATTATGTAAGTACGTCTTATGAAGAATCTTTGTTTGTAAAACAAATTTTGAACATTAATGTTTATGAAAACAACGATTTTGATATAAAAGTAAATCCAAACATTCCAATAAATATTCAAGAAAGTGTGAAAAGAATAGTCAAACCAGCTTTTTGTGAATCTGTTAGAAAAAATATTCCTGTAGAGAGTCAGTTCAAAATGAAGATAGTGTTGTGTAAGGATGCTCCATTTCATAGTTCACCGCGAAGGTTGCCGTATTCGCATAAAATCGAGTTAGAGAAGATTCTCAATGATTTATTAAGTCAAGGTATAATACGTGAGTCTAATTCAGAATATGCTTCACCTATTGTTCTCGTCGAGAAGAAAAATAAGGAGCTTAGGCTATGCGTAGACTTTAGGGAGCTTATAAAAATTACTCTTCGCGATAACTACCCCCTGCCTTTAATCGAGGATAACATAGACCGGTTAAAAGATAAGAAATATTACACCACGTTGGATTTAAAAAACGGTTTTTACCATGTGCCACTTGAGGAAGAATCAATGAAATTCACGTCGTTCATTACACCGATTGGACAGTATGAATTTACCAAAATGCCGTTTGGGCTTAAGAACGCTCCGTCTGTTTTCGAGCGTTATATAAAGCACATATTTGGTAAATTGATATTGCAATCCAAGATCTTGACTTCTTTAGATGACCTTCTTATAGCGACGGAATCTTTAGAAGAACACCTAGATATTCTTAAGGAAGTAATTAGCATCGTCATTAGCAAAGGCTTAAACCTTCGATTAGACAAGTGTGTTTTTGTACAAAGTGAGATCACGTACTTGGGCTATAAAATAAACGAAGCCGGTATTAGTCCGAATGAGGTTAATCTTTCGACTATTAAGAACTTTCCGCTACCTACTTCAACTAAGGACATCCATAGCTTCCTTGGACTTTGCTCCTACTTTAGGAAGTTTATACACCAATTTGCTAACATCGCAAAGCCTCTGTATGATTTATTGAGGAAAGACACTCCGTTCACATTTGGTCTTAAGGAAATAGAAGTCTTTAATTTGTTGAAAACCAAATTGATTTCAGCGCCTGTTCTATCAATATATAGCCCTAATAATCCAACAGAACTCCACTGCGATGCCAGCTCGCATGGATTTGGTGCAGTCCTACTGCAGAAACAGAGCAATGCCAAATTTCATCCGGTGTTTTATTTCTCGAAGCGAGCTAGTGAAGCTGAAAATAAATTCCATAGCTATGAACTTGAGACCTTATCCATAGTCTATGCTTTGAGGCGGTTTCGTATATATTTGCTAGGTATTCCATTTAAGATCGTCACGGATTGCCAAGCTCTTGTCTTGACGCTTAACAAAAAAACATTGAATCCGCGAATATCAAGATGGGCGTTGGAGTTACAATCCTATGATTATTCAATTGAGCACAGGAAAAGCGATCCGATGTCACACGTTGATTCTTTAAGTCGATCTTTCAACATTTTGTATGTGGAGGACGAATCGTTTGAATTTGTTCTAGCCGCCGCACAAAAACATGATCCAAAGATAGTTGCAATTGCGAAGGGTTGAGTACTTCCGAAAGTCCACACTATGAAATGGTTGATGGACTAATTTATCGAAAAGTTAAAGACAAGATTGTTTTTTATGTCCCATTTAACATGGAAGAGCAGGTTGTCAGAACTCATCATGAGTCACTTTGTCATCTGGGTGTAGACAAATGCTTTGAACATTTATCCGGGACTTACTGGTTTCCAAACATGAAGGAGAAGATTAGAAAAGTTATTAAAGGCTGTCTTAAATGCATTTATTTTTCACCGGACTCTGGTAAATCAGAAGGAATCTTACATCCAATTCCAAAAGGAAATATCCCATTCGATACGCTTCATGTCGACCATCTAGGCCCTTTTCCTTCATCTCATTGCAACAAAAAGCACATTTTAGTGGTTGTAGATGGTTTCACCAAATTTTCCAAGCTGTATCCAACTAAAACCACTTCGAGTAAGGAAGCTATAGAATGTTTGAAAACCTATTTCGCAAATTACTCTAGACCTAACCGAATAGTTTCTGACCGTGGATCTTGTTACACGTCAAACGAGTTTGCAGAGTTTTTAAAAGAAAACAATATACAGCACGTCAAGGTAGCAACACACTCACCGCAATCTAATGGTCAAGTTGAGCGGCTGAATAGAGTGATAACACCAATGCTTGCAAAACAATGCGAGTCGTTTACCACAAGTAATTGGGACAGAAAATTAATAAAAGTTGAGTTTGCTATAAACAACAGTGTGAATCGTAGCACAGGTTTTACACCCAGTAGTTTGCTGTTTGGTAGGGATCAGAAGGGAAAATTCTGCGACAAGGTTTTTAGCGAACAACGTTGATTCTGAAGAAGTTAGTCTGGATAAAATTAGGGAAGAAGCTCAGGGAAAAATTGAGAAAGAGCAACTGAAGAATAAAAGATATTATGACAGCCGTCATAAAAATCCAACAGCTTATAAACCAGGAGACTATGTCATGATCAAAAACGTAGATACAACACCAGGCGTAGGCAAAAAACTTTTGGCCAAGTTTCGTGGACCATACGAGGTGAAGAAGGTCTTGAGGAATGACAGGTATATTATAGGTGATATTGACGGATTGCAATTAACAAGATTGCCATACAAAGGTGTATGTTCTCCGAACAATATGAGGTTATATGCGATGCCAGAAGCTGATTTAAAGACTGGTGAAAACGACAAAGGAATAAATAATACTTATAGAACTGATGGCAACAATCACATTTGAATAACGATCACCTGAAAGAACAGCTGTTTAATTTAAAAAATATATGTTTGTTTGTACCTGCCTAAATGTCGATGGATATTTCTTTGAAACGATATAATTAATAATTTTATTTGTTTTGTATTTCAAAGATATTCGACTTAAAATTTCTAAATATCAAAAAATGCATGAGATGGCAAATTCTGTAAGAACGATTAATTGTTTTCAATGTAATAGTTATATAACTTTTCATATGTATCAACAATCATTTGTAATATTAAAAATATCAACTAAATGTTTACCTTTAGAGTTTCAATAAGAAATTACTCTTAGGCTAAGAAGATTATTGTAAAATATGTACTATACAAAATGTAATGTATCTTAAGAAAAAAAGTTTTATGAAAATTATGTATAGAAAAGATATTGTAATCGGGTCGATTATGCGGTCAGAATGGCCGAGTTGTAGGCTTTTTTTTGTACACTACTGTAAGTGCTCCCGTATAACACATACTTAAGATTGTCAGAAGTAAATATTAACCGAAAGTAAGAAACTATTGTCATATCGTATGATGCTCACACTATCACATTTCTTTTACATAAGTGTACCGCTTCATATGAAAGTATAAATACAACCCGTCATGTCAATTTTCTTTCTTCTCAATAAACTGTCGTAAGTAGTACATCCCCCCCAAGTTGTTTCATTTTGATTCGCTCGCCTATCCTACAATATGAATTTGTTGTAGCAGTGATGCAGTGTACTATTTTTCAAATTGCGAAGAAATAATAAAATCCAATTTACCAAAACTTTACAATGCTCTTAAGTAACTGTTAAATACAAAGAATAACAGAAACAAGCTTTACTATATCAGAGAAAAAACAAACTGAGAATGAAGAAATGGTAGATTAATATTTGAGTTCTTCTCTTTTGGGTTTTTCTTTCATTCCCCTTATGTTCCTGATCAGTACCTTTCGGCAAGAATTTTTTGTTACTTTTTCTCGCGCTAAATTGATGCATTGATCGAGTTCTCTTGTGTTAGTGGCTAGTAGTCATTCGAATCATTGATTGAGAGTCGAGATGTACACAAGAACACGATGGTAATCTTCCTAGACATAGAAGTAGCATTCAGCAACATAAAATTCAGCGACAGCGCCATAAGTAAATTTGACGTTAAAATCTCTATCAGAGAATGAATTAACAACGTCTTGCATTACAGATAAATTTAATCCTAATTAGGATAAGTTTGATCGGGTATCCCATCGTATACAGATGATATCGCACTAGCTGTCACAGGTAAATTCCAATGCACTGCGAAGCCTTTTTGAGTGTTACTAACATCCTACCTCCAGAGTAGTTTAGAAAAGCCAAAGAACAGCTCATCAAATTCTAAGCATTTGCAAAACTAACTTTTAAACATCGACTGGCTTAGTCCTAACTGACACTAAAAAGGCGTTTGACGCTGTGTGGCACAACGGTTTAATATACAAGGTCATCAAACTAAATTGTCCGAAATGCCTTATAAAAATAATACAATTCAATCGAGTATTCGTAGTTGATCTCAATGCTGCCTTCCGCTCAAGAAAAAACTTACCCGGCGGAGTTCCGCATTGTACTGTTCTGGTTCCTGTTCTATTAAATGTTTTTTGTTACTGTTTTTCTTACTATTAAATGTTTTCCCAACTGTGATATTGCGCTGTATGCAGACCATTTGGTTTTATTTTCTTCACACAAGTATGGTCCAATGACAGAATACGATCTCCAATTTGTCACCCAAGCTTTTTGGAATATTATAACCACTGGTAGATAAAAATTAATGTCCATATGTGCCTAGCTATTTTCTTCACCAGAAGAAGACTTAATTGCTTTTTCCCTACTGGAAGTCTCAATCTATCATACGTGGTTAATATTGTAAAGTACCTAGGGCTGTACTGAGACCAGAAATTGACTTCCGGGTGTCACATTCGAGAGGGGCACTCCGAACCACACCCACAGCCGCCCTAGAAATGATATGTAAGTAACTGTTGCTCAAAAGGCAGCAATCCGACTATAAATGAAGGAAAATATATTTTTTTATGCATAGACAGTCAGGCGGCCATAAAAGCTCTGCACAAACCATCGATCAAATCCATAATGGTAAAACTCGGCCGTCTATCTCTAAGTGAGATAGCTGCCAGATGCAATCTTGCTGGGTACCCGGGTAGAAGGGCATTCCGACCAATGAAAAAGTATCACTAGATCTCACCTGTGTTGAACTTTACACCTGCAAGATATCAAAAGCGGTCTGCCCTATGCTAAATCAAGGAAGGACTGAATATATCCTGGAAGTTAGAAGGTTAGGTCATAAAGGTTATCAGTAAAGTACTGGCAAACTAGCCACTAGGCAAACTGAAGACTTGGGGCACCATATAATGACTAATGTAGAAGCTGCAGTGTTTGCAAACTAAGTTCGTGCATATCGTGAATGATGAAATTCTGTGTTCCATTCGTAACAATCCAGTGATCGAACCCGTATTTGTAGACAATTTAATTTTACGTAGACTCGTTTCTGATAAACGTAGCATTTTGTTGTTAGACGTGGGATTGTGACAAAATACTGGTGAAATTCGTTGAGCAGCGAAATCTTTCGACAATCAGAGGAAAGGCTGAATTGCAACAACGGCTGCGTGAAGCTCTCCAGAAGAATGGAATAGATCCAGAAACATACGAATTCGAGTATGAAGTTGCGGATACATCTGGAAGTATGGCCCCGGTTGATTTGACACAGGTAATCTCGCGAATCGTTGCCACAAAAAATGCAGCAATCGCAAGAACAAATGTAAAAATTACTCAAAGACCAGAAGCATGAGATCAGAAAGGCTCTAGAAGAATAACAAAACCGAACAGAAACTTCTGGAGGTGAATAGTGAAGTGAAAGTACTGGACGAGAAAGTTCACCAAAACGACAGTAAAGTTGTAAGTCTAGAGACTTCGACGGAAGAGAAGGTTCAACGGATGGAGAAAGTCATCTGTGCTCTGGGTGGGAACCAGTATTAAACAACGGAGCAAGAAAGTTCAAACCGCCGATGTACGACGGAACAACAGTCTTCAAAATGTTCAGGTTGCAGTTCGAAACATCTGTCGCCAGGGCATATCTGAGCGAAGAAGACAAGGCGGCGGCGTTGGTCGTGTCATTAAAGGGTGGTGCTGCAGACATGTTCCAGACGATGCAAGAAGATCTTCAAATGGACTACAATGCAGTCATGAGCTCGCTACAGCGCAAGTATGGGAGTGAACACCACCAGAAAGTCTTTAATATGGAGTTGAAGAGCAGGAAACGACGCAACGGTGAGCCGCACCAGGAATTTGCGGCAGAGATTGAGCGATTAGCACATTTGGTACATCCGCTCAACAGTGGAGCTCATCGTAAACGGACGAAGCGTACAACACTGTCTTGACCAAAGAGCACCTTCTAGGAAACGGTTGCTTCTGCTCTGTCCTACGAGGCAGCGGGATTAGCGTGTGTGCCATATTCTAGAACGCGCAGAGTAGATATCAGGCTTGAATCTCCTCGACAAACATTTAAGGGGCGTTGCTTCATCCGCGAGGAAATAGGACACAGGGCACGCGATTGTAGGGATCATCGGAAAGACCGGTCCTTACTGGCAAGACAATCCCAAGGACTACAGTCGGATTCAATGAGAGGTAATGACGGCTGTTGGCCGTCGTCAAATTCAAACAAACTGGCTCTCACAACGGATTGCCCCACAATCCTTGTGTCTACATTCGGATCACATTCGATCCTAAGGAAGGATATGATTATGTACGATATTGATCTATCGACAACTTTCGAAAGCATAGATCATGGAGCCAAACAGAAATGGCAAGGGAAAGAGCTGTTGCCATTGCATACTGGGCTGAGTCCGTTTCGTTGGCTGCATCGCTTCTGGGAAAGTGAATAGTGCTACCCAAGAGGAAACTTCATTGGGGTTCCAATTAAAAGTGTATATGAGAGTGCAGATAGAGATCACAAGGGATCAAGTGGAGGACATCTGGACATCACAAGGAGAGTTGAGATAGCGGAACAGGGGTTTCATGGAGTTGGATGCCAGCAGTCAGTGAGAGAAGGGATCCAGGCAAGTCTGCGTAAAGGGATCACAATCAAGACGCCATGGGAATATGCCGCAACTCAACGTTGGAGCAACAGTTGAAACTGATGCAATGGATGCACGATGCTTGTTCAGCGAAAGGTAGAAGGGCGTACACGGCTTCAGACTTATGGCGCAAAAGCACGGAGTGACGTTAAAGAGTACTGGATGTGTTGATGATCGGCGGCGCAACCGAACAAAGGACTTCCACGAAGGTTACAGACACATTGGGATCGTCCCTATCTTTACGACGCCGGAAAAATTACTATTACTTTACTTAGAAACCCTTTGCTGCCTTACAGGCTCAACCGATTAACAGCTTTAAGCACGCAGTATAAATATAAACAAAAAATTATTATATAGATACTGTAATAATTTTCCAACTGAACTGCACTGTATTAGTTATCAAACTGAACTGACTCTCTTCGGCGACCGTTCCGATATTTATAGTCCCAGTATTGGTTCTAGATCATACTGTCGCCATCAGGCTCTGTATTCCCCTCTCGATTATGTACATAATTCTTTGTATTCCATTTGTGTATAGGTGGCCGTTTTTACATAAGCATGTGCTACAATTATTTCGGGAATACTCTTCGGAATGGTTCCTTTTTCGGACTTAGGATCTATTTTCCCAATAGGTGTCGGTGTCGACGATAAGTGGGCTTAAGTGGCTGACAGATTTGTAGACTGAAACGTGGTTGGTGTTCTGATCATCCCACGTTATAATATAAATATGTTTTGAGTTGGAAGGACATAGTAATCACCTAACATTATAAGGCAATCAGCAAAAAGGTGCACCACAGCGTATAAAGTATATATGATAGGTATATAAATCAAATATTCCCTGGTGGACGTGTCCGTGCACTTACGGACATAGTTAAGATAGTTTTATGTTTCATGTTGGGCTAAGTTAGTTTAAGGTAGGGTAAGTTAATTAAAGTCAGCCAAGTTTTTACAGTATTCTTGGTATCTAAAAAACTTTGTAATACAAAAAGATAAGATTGACCACAAGACATTCATAAAAAAACATAATTTAAGCCAAAAGGCACGATTTAATTAACATAAGTTTAGCTTAGAGTACCCGTGTAGGGCAAAAAAAAAATATAAGAACTTTTGTTCGGATGGTTAATCTTGTTTAATTTTTGTCCAGCATTTAAGGAAAATGAATTTTAATAAAACAAAACTGAATTAAAAAAGCAAGTCAGATAGCTATATATGCAATTGGCTATAAATCCGATAGCTCCGTATTCCAACTCGACAAAAATCTTGCAACCAGTCGATGTTGCTGCATTTAAGCCTTACTAATGCATCTAATAATGCGGTTTTAAAATGGAGACGCGCTAATCCTGGCAAAAATCTTGGAACAGATTTATGGTCCATGATGTTGTCAAATCAAGTATTTTGTCAACTACTTTTGAAAATAGTTTGCGGGAGCATGTGATTCTTTTCCCTAGGGGCGAAACAGCTATCATTATTGGAATACAGCCTTGGAAGATCTACAAAATTAGAATATCAGGAAATGGGATTTAAGTCACCATCATAAACAGGATAAATTTTACCAGTTTTGCAGGATAATTAGAAGGGATAAACATTACATCGGATATGAAGGATGAAGATAAGGAAGTGTTTTATTGATGACCCCGTAGACCAGTACCTGAAGTAAATAAACATAACTTATACTTATACAGAAAATGAGTTTGATATCTTGACTGACATACTTGATAAAGGCCCTCTCATGATCATATGATGAAAATTCCATTGCATTTTAGAAAATATAAATTTAGTGAATTAGTGAATTTTTTTTTTAATTTTTCAATGCGCTCAGGATTTTGCAATTAGGATTACATATGACTACAGCATATTTAAGAAATGGTCGAAACATGCAGACGTACAGGGATAATAGGGCGAATGGATCAGTGAACACTTTGTGTTACTCTTAATAAAACCAACAGCTGAGATGGTTTTGGATAGCATATAATTTATATATGAGAGATTATTTGAAAATTTGAATTTATTAAATGTCTTGTTTTACAGTCCTCACCACTCCTCCAACCTCATCCTCCGCTTAACGAGAAGACATTGTCCTAATTAAGGAACAGTGGGTCATAAAATATCAGACCCAAAATCTAAATTGCTATATGCAAGAAATTCAGGTACACCAAGAGCTTGTATTTCTGCAAAGAATAATCTTAACGTCTCTCTTCTCCCTAGCCTATCCAACAGCGACCAAACCACGAGCTAAGAGCCTCAAGCTACTGGATTGTCTCCTCCTTTATGGCCTACGACGGAATAATACCCCGGATGGCCTATAAGACACCAAAACTTGCGCTTACCAAAAGTGGAAACATCATAATTGGGTGTGGCACGAACTCTCAACACCAATTATGGGGCAGCACAGACACTAATAAAATATGTGACTCATTATTAAACTATATTCTTTTAAATAATTTAGAGACATAGGATATATATACATATGCATACAAAGGCGAAGACCCAACTTTTATAACCAGAATTCGATAAAAAGTTGTAGACCTCACTCTTATCTCGAGAAAATTAATCAAAAATTGGACTGTTTCTAGAGATCAGTCTTTCTCGGACCTTAGTGTATAAATGCATTTTCTCTCTGTCTTACCACAAGAACTCCCTGGGTAACCTGGTAATCACCATTAATGACGCCCACAACAAGGCGATGGAAGTGGCCTCCGGTAAGTGCCCCAAACCAGGACGGTGGAATGCAAGCTTAGACAACCTTCGACAAACTTGTAGAAGGAAATTTAATAAGGCACAGAACTCAAGAGAGGCTCTAGACTGGGACTCCTATAAAGAATCCCTTTATCTATATAAAACTGAACTTAGGAAAATGAAAATCTCGGAATCCTCCAAATAAAGGTAGCCTTCATACCCAAGGCCGGTTAGAGTTCCCATGTACATCCTAAGGACTTTAGACCCATCGGTCTATTTTCCTTTCTTTTGAAAACACTAGAAAGGCTTATTGACTAAGGTCTGCGATCTACGATCGACCCAACTAAACTTTCGCTATCTCAACATGCAAACAATAAAGGAAGATCCATATACACGGCTCTTCACATATTAATACGAATCATTGAGAGATCACTTAACTAAAAATAATACACCATGGTTTTTTTTTTTTACATAGAAGGCGCCTTCAACAACATCTACCCACATGCAATCACTCAGGCACTGGTAGAGCTAGACGTAGTAGTGGGACTAGTAGCACTAATAAAGCAAATACTTACAAGTAGAGTAATTAATACCACTCTAGGTACGAAAACAACTATACCAGAGGAGGTCCAATTCAAGGAAGAGTCCTACCCCCTCCTTCTTGGAACCTATCAGTGAACTAACTGCTACTAATACTGGAAGGGGCTGGCTGCAAAACGATTGCTTATGCGGATGACGTTGGCATAGCCTTTTCTGGAAAGTACCCCTTAGTACTGAAAGATTTAATGCAGCATGGTCTTTATCTACTCAACAACTGCGCAACTGAAAATGGTCTGTGCAATTCTCTAAGAAGGCAAAAATACCTTGGCCTTATACTTGTTGTATAATATTAGTATGTAAGCTCTCGCTCTTATACTGAATTATAACACTCATACCAATACGGACTCATATTATACGGACAGTCGTAATAAATCCCTTTTAGTAAACGGACGTGTTTTACTCAATACAATATGGTGTCAGATGTGTCCGACGATGACTAACGAGTCAGAAGAAGAAAATAAAGGAGAGTAGTAGTGAAGAGAACTAATCTAGACACAACATGGAGACAGTGATCATCTCAGTTCAAGGTATTTATGAGAGCAACAAGTTTAGAGTCGCTATCGGATTTCCGCAAAGTCGCTCTTCTGTTGCAGCAAATGGGACCAGAAGCGCTAGATATCTTTAATTCGTTTGATCTAGACATAGATCTAGTTGAGTCCAAACAGCTTGTAACAACAGTTGACAAATATTTTGTACAAAAGAAAAACATAGCCATAGAGAGACATCATTTATTTTCTCGCTCACAAAGAATTGATGAAACAATGACACAGTTTCCAACAGCAGTCGCTCATAGAACAACCAATTCACGAACACATCACGCCAACAGCATCTAAAGCAGTAATGCCAACAACTAGCATCCACCAGCAGAAGAATGCAACCACACAGTCTATTTTATTAGTCACTACGTCATAATAATCACGGCAACAATACAAAACAGTGTGTGAGATGCGGCGAAGTGCACAGGTTCAAGTGCCCGGCATTAGGATTACGTGTAATAAGTGCGGCCGAAAAAACCACTACTCCAAAATGTGTCGGACAGATCTCTACATTAGAAATGTGATAACGGAGTCAAATTTCTTCATCATCGTTGTTGTCATGGGATATTTTTCTAATTGTGAATGGAAATTTGAAAATTTTGCCAGCTTGGCTTAAATAGTCGCAATATTCAACATACAACAAGCCGAATTGTTACATTCAGTAAGGAGCCTCCACCAGTCATTGGGCAGATCCCAAAAAATGTCTTCATCAAGACAAAGTGAAAATTATACAATTTTTTTATATTGAAAATTGATTGTCATACTGTGTTAGGATTGTCAACCCGCATAGAAAGGAATCTAATGACACGCGTAAATGAATTGAATCTTTTAAAAGGTAAAACTAAAGACAATTCTTTTAATGTAAGTGACAATATATTACAATTTCTTAAAGAATTTAAGGAAATATTCAGTGGTCTTGGTTGATTAAAATATAAAATTTACTTACAGCTGAAACCTCCGAATTCCATTTAGCCTGATGCACGACCTCAGGGAGGAGCTCAAGAGAATGGTTGACTTGGGAGTCATTGTAAAAATTGACCAACCGAGTGGGTAAGTTCTATAGTATTAGTACAACAACCCGATGGGAAGTTGTGCTTGTGCCTTGACTCCCGTTACCTAAGTAAGGCTCTGTTAAGACCACATTTTCAATTCCCTAATATCGACGAATGGAAAGCTCGTGCAGATAATGCAATTTTTTATCCGATCCTCGACGCCAATTCCGCTTTCTGGACGTTGCCCCTAGATGAAGAGTCTTCCAGGCTATGCACATTCATAATGCCTTTTGGGAGGTAACGTTAAAAAATGCCTTTTGAGTCCGTTATGGTTAAAAGTTTTAAGGACATAGACAAGTTTCATATATATGGACGATTTTCTAATTTTTGGTTCAACGATCGAAGAGCATAAGAGGCGCTGAAACAGGTGCTTGAGAGGGCAAAAGCAATAGGCATCAAGTTTAATTTAATGAAAAGAAAGAAGTATTATGGCACTGAACTCCTGAACAAGAAGAAGAATTTAAAAATCTTTAGACCCTTATTTGCAGATTTCTAACATACAATGATCCACAAAAATCCTTAAAATTGTCAGTGAATGCGTCTAAATATGCCTTAGGCGCCGTTATATCTCATCATTCTTCTACAATCGCGTATGCTTCGGCAACATTAACGCCAAGTCAACAAAACTACGCTCAAATAGAGAAGGAACTTCTGGCGACTCTTTTTGGGTGCACAAAGTTTCAACAATATACTTTCGGTCAGCATGTAATTGTTCAAACAGATCACAAATCACTAGTTCCTTTATTTAATCGCCCATTATATGAAATCCCAGTGCGCCCCAAAGATTCATGCTTCGACTTCAGTCATATGACCGGGAAATAATGTACAAGCCAAGAAAGTTTTTTTTTCTTTTCGTCGTTGACACAATGTCAAGAGCGGCACTCCCTGGAAACTCTTTAAAATATTTCGATCGAGAATTACGTCTTCATTGTAATCTACTCACCAGAAATTTGTCTGCGTCTGAAAATAAATTAAATGAAATTCGCTGTTCTACTATGATTTTTTAGCAGCTGACGCACGTTTCGTGTTTTGTTTCACTGTCAAACATCTTCAGTTTGGTCTATAATCTAACCATAAATCGTCTTACAAACGAACAACGCTTGCAAATTATTGAATTTTATTATCAAAATGCGTGCTCTGTTAAGAAAGTTCATCACACGCTTCTTCCATTTTATGGCCAGTTTAATCGAAGCTCATTTTTGGCTCAATGGGTACGTAAATAAGCAGAATTGTCGATTTTGGAGTGAATATCAGCCAGAAGCATTGCAAGAGTACTTCTTCAAAGATGATGCGAATCGTAACGTAACTGTGAATGGTGAGCGCTACCGTGAGATGATATCCAACTTTTTTTTACCCAAAAGGCAAGAGCTTGACATGCATGACATGTGGTTTCAACAAGACGGTGCCACCTGCAACAATGGACTTATTGAGAGCCGAGTTCAGTGAACATTTTATTTCACGTTCGGGACCGGTCAATTGGCCGCCTAGATCGTGCGATTTAACGCCTTTAGACTATTTTTTGTGGGGCTGTTTTAAAGCTCCTGTCTACACAGACAAGACCAATTGACGCATTGGAAGACAACATTAACCAATCAATCCATCTACCTAATCACTGCAGTGTTTTCCAAGCAGAAATAATGGCGATCGCTGTCATGGCTGAGGTGGAACGTGATATCCGTCCGCGATATATGCATCTTTGCGGATAGCCAGGCAGCAATTAAATCTTTGACATCGTTCTCTACAATCTGAAAAATAGTCATAACCTGTCGTACATATCTTGATGACATATCCGATCAGTTCCGAAATCGCCTGTATTGGGTACCAGGCCATAGAGACATTATGGGAAACGGTCGCTTCTCCAGTAAGAAATTGAGAAGGACAACTCCCTCGATGCATTAAGCGTTACAGAGCTATCACTTAAACATAGAACAGCGGAATGGAGGACTACATTTCAATGAGACGTAAGGTGGAATGCAAACATTGCACAAGGGCCGACGAAAAGGAAATTGTCGATGTGCTATGGCTCAGCGCCTTACCAGAGAAGAAGTGCTAGCTGAAACAGATCCGCAAGTAGCAAGAAAATTATCCAGATTTATCAAAATTATTGAGGTAATAGAATGAAGAATCAGACCGACCGACGCGGGAGAAAATGGCTATTGAAAATCCTGTTGCCGAAGCATATTGGGCTCAGTGGCAAAGTCTAAAGATGTTGAATGGTTGCCTGCATCGCGTTTGTCAAAGCGAAGGCGCAAACAACCCGAAACTTGGTTGCGACTCCAAGGAGAAGAATTTTGGAGGAATATCACAACGGATCAAGTGGAGGACACTAAGTGGGCGTCACAGAGGTTCTACTGCCTCGGATGCCAGCAGAGGTAAAGGGACCATAATCAAGAAGCCGTGGGAAGATGCAGCAATACAATGTTGGAGCACCATTCGAAAGGGTAGCATGTCAAAGACAAAGACAACACCGTTCCACCCACAGTCAGACCATATGGTAGAAAGATTCAACCGGACACTTAAGAACCACCTGAGGAAAGTGGTTGACAGTCTCCCAGAGAGAGACTGGGTCAGTCGTTCACAGACCGTTGAACAATACAAACGTGTTTCGTAAACCAGAGGGGGCTAAGTTCAAGGCCCAGTGGGGGCGTATATTTTTTTTTTTTCTTCGCGTTCTGAATTGCAACGACGGAGGGAGGGAGTAAGTGCAGAGTATGGAGGAGAAAGGGCTCGCCTAGAAGCGGACGGCGTGAATCAACCGGTGGCAAAGGAATCACGCCACCAACCAACGGTGCCTAGAGATGGCACCACGAAGAGGAGGAGGAAAAGACAGACCACCTCCAGTTCGAAACGACGCAACACAGCGTCAAATGACACAAACGAGGAAAGTGCAGCGTCTACGTCATCGAACGAGACATCACACGAGGCCGATGCAGAAGACGCATATTCGTATGTGTCCGACGGGAGGGAGGGACGATTCGCGGTAAGCAGTATTAGCTTTGAATCGGTGCCCTCCGACACTGAAGAAGAAGTGGAGGCGTTAATTCGCTCCAAAGAAGATAAGGTGACTGATCTGAGGGAGGAGACGCAAAATCTCCTCTACGAGATCAGAAAACTTCGTGCAAGTACTCTCGCAAGAAGAAAGAGAGAGGAGGGACAAAGGGCACTACGGGCCGGGCAACAACAACAGTTGCCACTCAATCTGGAGCAAAGCCAACAACAGCAATCTGCAAAAAAGCAGAAAAAGCAGCAACAACAAAAATCAGCTCAGCTACAAAAGCAGACAGCAATACAACAGCAAAAGCAGAAACAACAGAAAGCAGTTCAGCAACATCAACAAGCAACATCTGAACAGCCGAAGCAGCAGCAAAAGACAGAACCGCAGCAACATCAGCGTCCAGCAGTACACCAACAGCAGCAGCAGAGTACGAAAAAGGAAAAGGTACCACCTATCAACGTTTTCGAGGAGGACATACTACAAACCGCACAGGTATGTAGGACGGCCGCGGGTATTGGTAATTTTAGCATAAGAAAAAATAAAGGTAATAACAATTATGCAATTCGCTGCACGACAGTGAATCAGAATAATATGGTGAAAGGGGATCTAACGATTTCGGAGACGGAGTTCTTTTCTTTCACACCGAAAATAGAAAAACTTAAGACAATGTTGCTGAAGTTATCCGTGCCGCTTGGAACGGAAAAGGTCTTCCAACTGCTCAAAGAGCAAGTGTGTGATGGTGTCGAAATCGTCGGTCTCAAGCCCTTCACCACAGACAAGGCTAAGAGGGAGGGGCGGTAACTTCCCTTTTATATTGTACAAATGACACCCAACAGCAAACCCGGTAATCTATATGACATCCAGACATTAGAGGACTGGGATTGCATATGGAAGAGCATACGAAGGAGCGATGGCATTCTCCAATGCGTTCGCTGCGTTAAGTGCAATGAAAACCACAAAGCGGAGGAATGCCCGCTGGGGAAAGTGGGAACAACTGACAAAAGTCAGCTTAAGTGAGTACTCTGCGGGAACGCGGGACACACCGCCAACTATCGGGGTTGCCCTAAGTTCCAAGAACGGAAAACAAAAAGGGTTCTGCAGAAGCAGCCCCCAGTGAAAAATCCACTCAGGGCAGCCATACCCGTCACACCTCAATTGACCTACGCCCAAATGGCGTCGGGCCAGAGGAGCACGGAACAACCGGAACTACCGAGCGTAGTGCTGCAAGCCTCAGTGACTATAGCACACGAACCAGCGCCCGAATGGAAAGCTTCCATTGAAAGGCGTATGGCTCGGTTAGAGGAGCAGGTCGGCCAAATTCTGGCGTTCCTGCAGAACCCAGCACGTCAAATGTCCTAATGGATGCGCAGACAAAGAGTATTTTTAAGATCCTTGCAGTGAATGTAAATTCATTGATAGGGGTCCCACGAAAAAACGAGCTATAAAAATTGTTGGACGATCAAAGCCCAGAGCTGATGCTGATTAGCGAAACCAAGCTAACTCAGAGAGGCAAATTGGAGCACAGTAATTACAATGTTATTAGAAGAGACCGGCCCAATTCCAGTGGTGGAGGCGGTGTTGCGATCTTCATTAAAAATAACATAAAACACAAAGTAGTGTATAGTAGTGAATTACGAAGGTTTCAGGAGTTGGAGGCCTGCATCGTTTGCATTTCGCTCCGCAGTGGAAGGAGGTTGTATGCGGTGTCCGTCTACTCCTCCAGCAACCCTAGTTCCAGAACAACTATATCAGACCTCGATTCACTCTTTCGATGTCTAAGGCTGGACTCGGAGGAGAACTATTTCATTTTGGCCGGGGATTTAAATGCCCGACGTGGATATTGGGGAAACTTAGTTTCCAATTACAGAGGGGACCAGCTTTATAACTGGTTTTGCTTGCACAGTGTCGAGTATAAACTTGATTTGAAAGCAACAGAGATCTCGTCGTTTCCGAGAAGCGGCTCTTATCTGGATCTACTGCTGTTTGACGCAAGACTGCAGCTGACAGACACAACTTCACAAACGGTAAACTGTTTGAACACATTCGCGTATCTCAGTGACCATTGCGGACTCAGTGCCGAAATCAAGATTCCTAACGACATTGCGGAATGAGGAGAGTTTGTATCCCTTCAATTACAGTAGAGCACGATGGACACGCTTCTCCAGACAAATGACCAGGGCACTCTCTTCGAATGATCTCCACATACCGTCCAATAGAAACTTGTCAAACGAAGAGATTGACATGTATCTAATACAATTGGACGAGATAATTAAACGAACGATGGACAGTACGATACCTCGGTATATACGTACAAACAACCATAACATGTACCGCAATGCCACAATTGACGCACTCCACCAATAAAAAAGTAGGCTCCTGTCAAGATTAAAAACCTTGTACAGGCGGTTTACGGACAGACGAGACGAGGAAGTTAGGACACTGAAATCGCTCACCAAAAACATCCAAACTTTGATTGCACAGAATTACCGACTTTCTGCTAACCTGTAATGGAACAATATGTATTGGCTGTTCGATCCAACAATCCGAGCATGTTCCCACAGATAAATAAATTATTTCGAAGTAACAAAGCGATCTTCGGTGTCTTAAGCTACCTAGAACGACGGACAACGAACAAATACTAACTATAGCAGGTATTGATCCGGATACGGCCGTACTCTACGATAACTTCTTTATGGTTGAGGATCCGCAAGAAAAAGTGGAAGTACTTGGCGCGTTCTTTCAGGAAGTGTACAAGGTGAACGAGAGTGTTCGCCCGAACCACGACCTGGAGAACCGCGTACTGGTTAACAACACGCTTCTTCGTAAAGATCTGCAACAATGGCGATCTGAGAACACTGGCTTTGTCTTGTTCAATGATTATAACATGGCAGATAATGTCATCGCCGACGAAGGGGTTCATCCGCCGTTCATTTCGAAGACAGATCTTAAAGCTGTCTTCGAATCAATAAAAAAGAAGAAGTCAGTGGGAGTCGATGAGATCTCAAACATTGTGCTAAGACATCTCCCGCTGGAAGTGGTTAACAATGCTTTGAATAATGCACATTATCCGGAGCATTGGAAAACTGCGATTGTACAACCCATATCCAAGAGAGGAAAAGATTCTTCGAATCCGTGCAATCTCCGGTCAATCAGTCTCCTTCCGAACATCAGCAAGGTATTCGAGAAGGTGATAAATAGAGCTCTGATCAACTGGACTAAGGACAAAAATATAATTCCAGATAACCAATTCGGTTTCAAAGCGGGGCATGACACTATTCATGCCGCGTCGAAACTGGTGTCGAATATCCAATGGAACAAGAGCCGGAACCAATGTACGGCCTGCTTGATTGACCTGGAGAAGGCCTTTGACACCGTATGGTTAGAAGGTCTTTTTTACAAGCTCAATCAGCTGCGCATTAGCAAACCACTGCTGTACCTACTGTGTAACATGCTTACCGGTAGACGGTTCGTCGTCGAGAATGGCAATGTGACCTCCCCAGGTACTTTTGATGTAAAAAATGGTCTCCAACAGGGTGCCGTTAATTCGCCGATCCTGTTCTACATTTACTTGAGCGATCTGATAAGTTCTCTCCCTCACGTAATTGCGTACGCCGACGACTTGATCGTGTACAGATCAGGCAAAAAGATCGAGTACATCACTTCTCTCGTGCAGGGTGACTTCGATTCATTCATGAGAGATTCATTCATGACTGGAAGTTGAAAATCAACTTTCAGTCATCGCTGAAGGTTATCTGCTACATGGCCCTCATCCGGCCAATGCTCACCTACGGCTGTCCCGTGTGGTTTAACGTGAGTGCAAGCTTGATGGAAATGATTCGGTTGTTCGAGAGGGCTTGTCTTAGGGCTTGCCTTCGCCTTTATAGAACTCCAGAGTCCCAGTACAGAAAATTCTACTCTAATGAGATCTTATACAACAGGGCGAACCTGATACGAGTGGACAATTTCCTAGTAAAGTTGATTCGAGGTCATACTGCCAGAGCGATGAACTCGGTCAATAACTTGATCTCGGGGGCTTACTACCCCAATTCATTATAGGGTACGTCAAAGGGTTCAAAGGGTACGTCACAGCGGATATGTCCCCCCCGAAGCATTCCTCTATTTGGATTCGAACGGTCTGATACAAGACATAAATGCGGTACCGCTCTTCCTGCACATCGCCCGTTCAACTGTGGATGGGCGACTCAACCACGACCGCTCCGTTGCACAACGAGCTGAGGAAGGCCTCCTCCGGTTCAGTATGGCGGTATCAAAGCGGGATGTGCGAGATGTTGAAATGCAGCATCGGAAATTCTGGTGGTTGGAGAGCGAAGGAACTCCCTCGTCGAACCCGTTAGACCCTGGGTAGAAAGGGTAATGCGGACTCCCGCATGGGAGCAGTAGTCGGTCACTGTTTTATAGCTGAGCAGTCGCAACCTATGGCCGTCTTACATAGTTTAGGGTAGTATGTTAAGGTAGTTTTTAAGATGTAAATAGCAAAAAAAAAAACTAAAAAAAATCAAAAAAAAAATTTAGTATACACACTCGTACACATGTGTGTACCTATGTGTATATATTGTACATAATTTAATGACATATATATACATATGAGTATATCATTATATACACATATGTATATGTATGTAGTTTAGCTTAAGTTAGTTTAAGTTATTTTTAAGGTAGCATGTTAGTTAGTATATAGGTTTTAAGAAAAAAAATATAGTTCAGTTATTAAGTTTTTTCAATTTTTCTTAATATTAGTTGTGCATATAAATTTATTTTCCTTTGTTTAAAAAAGCATTGTTAGGTTAAGTCGAAAGACATAGATTAAGATTAAGTTTAGCTTAGAGAGCCCGCCAAGGGCCAGTTAGTTAAAATAGAATCATTGTTCGTCCAACTTGTATTAAGCATTTTTGTCTAGTATGTATGTATTTAATGAAATCGTAAATAAAAATTAATAAAAAAAAGAGAGACTTGGACAAACGTGTACAACCCATTCTTATGGTACACCGATCCGCTATCCATGACACCACGTCAAGGTCACCTGCAATATTTGGATCGGATTTAAGGCTTTTAGCAGACCTGAGGTTTGGCTCATCGACAAACGAAGAAGAGTCATCTTCTCTCATAGATTGCCTGGACCAGATGCATCGAAGCACTAGGAGCGACAAAATAAAGACGAGGTATGAAATCAAAGACGAAATGACCCCAAGCTGTAGACTCATTGGAAAGTTTCATACAAGATAAAACGGATTAATGGTGTTGTCTGCCGGTTAAAAAGGAACGCCAGGAGCAAACCAAAAACCAAAGTCGTCCAGCAAGATCGACTGACATCGAAATAAAGGATCATCTTAAAAAAATCAAAATGTAATTCAGAAATATCAGATCAAAACCAACATACAAACAGATTAAAACATAAAAAAACATTTGGGACGTAGCTTTGAAAGGTAGAGCAGATATAGAACGATACCAAGGTGAAAGTAAAAATTACGGAGACAATTCTCACACGTCTACAGAGGACTGAAATACTCACTAGATTACAAAAAGATTACAAAATGGGAATTACTCATCCCATCCCAGGATACTCCCTAAGGATGAGCGCAAGTTAAGAAATATTAGATCAGGATAATGTAAAAATACCCGAAGAAGTTATAACATGTCCAATCAAATTAACTATACTCGTACCAAATCACGAACAGCAAGAAATTGATGCAGTACCTGTTAATTGTAATGTTATAAGGGACAACCATATAAATCATATAGCGAAATATGTTATTTCAATGAAATAAAAGAAAAAAATGTATGTATAAATAAACGGAATTGTGTTATGATAATTAATAATGACTTTGGAATTATTAATTTAATAATTTAAGCGAAAGAATCCATCAATTGTACCCATCCATGTACTTAATAGTTACGATTCAAGAAATTTAACTCTTACTGGACATTTTATTGTAAGCATTCAGATGAAATAGAAATAAGAGCGAATAAAAAATTAATCATAATTTATAAAGTTAAAGTTTTGTTTAGATTAATAACCATTATTGTAATTTTGTGCAGGTATTTTAGAATAATGAATATCTACAAATCAGAATAACACAAGACATTTAGAAGATAAGGGTCATGATAGAGCATTGCATCAGTGCAAAACCTTTCAGGGGAAAGATCAATCTAAGTGGGAAGGTGTTAGGTATTGGAGTTAAGCACTGTTAACTATTGAGTAAAACCAACATCTTCAACTATATTTCGAAGACCCTTATTATTTATTTCGTTTTTTTTTCCTTCTGTACAACGTGTCATCAACCCTCTGATATGCTACTACGACTCACTCATACTATCAGCGGTAGACATCGTTCTGTTGTACCCGTGCTACTATATCCACAGGTAATAAACTATTATAAAGTAACTATTATCTGTGCTATATCCTTCGCCGCCATCATGGTTGCAGCCGTTGATCGAAATTTGAATGATAATGCTCAAATTGTCATGGTAGCAAGCGGCATTGAACGAACTGCTCCAGTTTCTCATATATGAGCAGCACACGAAATTGTCATCGTTCTTCTGGCGTAGGATATAATTACGTGGAGGTTCATCCCGCCGCCTTCACCCCACTTCGCTGGATTATTTCATTCTCTGTATTTTCCTAATAATAAAACTGTAATTGTTCCAAAAATATTTGGTTTTAAAAAAAAGAGTCGTAGATCTTACAGGAAAATACATATATGATAACATTAGGGTGTACTGAAAAAATGCTACAAAATGCCACAGAATATTGAAATGTTTCTGAGAAGCATCTGTGTTTACTTTTGAAATAGAAGCAAATAGAGTTTAGAGAGTTTAAAGACTGTTTTAAAATATAAAAATAGAAAACATTAAATACGGCTTTTACTATGTGGGTGTCTCTTAAAATAGCTTGTGGCAAGAACA
The DNA here is from genome assembly GCA_905231855.2 of Eristalis tenax. NCBI lineage: Eukaryota > Metazoa > Arthropoda > Insecta > Diptera > Syrphidae > Eristalis > Eristalis tenax. The sequence continues at coordinate 100,909,328 of HG993124.1, read as the reverse complement.
TTAGAACAGTGGCTGTATTAATGAATATCTTTTTAGAGAATTCTTTTGAGTCTTCTGATAGCAATCTAGCCCTTTTTCACAAGTTCAAGAAGAGCTAACTGACATCGCAAATTGTGTTTATTTACTTTTTTTTCTTCATTTTTGTTTCTATTTACTTACATGCTCGACAAAAATGCTTAAAACTATAAGGGTACTCTAAGCTATTCTAATCATAATTTAAACTATGCCTTTCGGCTTACGCTATGCTTTTTTTTGCCTTAACGGACACACTGTTTTTGTTTCATTTGTTTGGCCAAGAAGACTGGTAAAACAAAACTTGGCTATATATATCTAACTTAAACCTAACTTACACTAACTTAACCTAAAATTAAAACTTAAGACCATCTTAACTATGTCCGCAACAGTACGAACGCGTGCACCAGGACGTACGTATCAGGTATATGCCGAACATATATAATTTATACGGCGCGGTGCACCCATGTTTTAAAAGGTGATTTTTTAAAGCTATAGAACAGTTTTTCAAAAAAAAAAACAACACATAAAATTCAGAACAATGCATGAAATCTTTATTTGAATCGACAGAACGGTCCATATAATTTAATGTTTGAAGATTATTTAATGCAAATGTTGACCTTGGCTGCGCCTCAAATGGTCCATCCGCTTAGTCCAATTTTGGCATACTCTTTCCAACATTTCGGCCGATATCTTACGAATAAATTCTTCAATGTTGTCTTCCAATGCGCCAATTGAAGCGGGCTTGTCTGTATAGACATGAGCTTTAACATAGCCCCACAAAAAAATAGTCTAAATGCGTTAAATCGCACGATCTAGGCGGCCAATTGACCGGTCCCGAACGTGAAATAAAATGTTCACCGAACTCGCCTCTCAATAAGTCCATTGTTGCGCGTGCTGTGTGGCACCGTCTTGTTGAAACCACATATCATGCAAGTCAGGCTCTTGCATTTTGAGCAAAAAAAGTTGGATATCATCTCACGGTAGCGCTCACCATTCACAGTTACGTTACGTTAAACGATAATAGCTAAAAAATCACCTTGTATTTTTTTCTAATTTTTCCTTACGACTATCGTAAATCTATGTAAGTTGGCCACCATGGTGAACTACCGCGTCATTTAGAAAAGCCAGCTGCGGCGGAGACTGCTTTTGGTGTAACCACCAGTAAAATTGCCGTTCTTTAGCAGACTCTCCTGTCTCGAGTAGAGATCGGTCTACTGAACCGGAAGAAATCCTCGACATCCTGTTCATAATTAAGTCTCCTATCCACTGTTCGGCTGTTCGACGACATGGAAGAGTACAGGATATCCGTGTGGATCCTGTATTAGGCCAATTGTGTCGAGGTAGAGGAACTCCTCGGGGACTAATAAAGCCGGTAAAGCATACTCTTTCATGATACATTACGTTGGGGTGGTAAGCCCCAAAAATCAGACTGTTAGAAAAGGTCATAGCTCGTGCAATATGCCTTCTAGTCAGCTTAATAATAAAATTATCAATCCTGTTCAAGTTTGCCTCGTTGTACAGGGTCTCGTTAGAATAATACAGGGAAAAAAAACAACTCCCTGCCACAGCAAAGGCTTTTTTAGCTTTTGTCAGAGCAATATCTATATGTTTGTCAAAATACAGATATTGATCCAACCAAATGCCAATATGTCTGACTACACTTTTCACATCTAACAGCCGTCGCTGTGGGTCCAAAATGCCGAACTTACGCCAGTTTATGCGCGTATCCCATGATGCCATGTACAACGGCGTCCTGAAAAGGATAGGTTCACACTTCAGGAAGTTGATAATCAACTTCCAGTCGTCGATTGTGTTTATTATTTCTAGCCTATGTTCTTCAGTCAACTAAAAAACTCAATTTATAATTTCTATCCCCGTCCGTTCGAATACGTACGTTTTTGCCACACATTTGTATGAATTGGAATGGAGTTGGGCAAAGTTGAGCCCACAGTGGGCTGGAACAGTTTCGTATTGTGTCATACCAATATTTGAATTCTTTTAATTTATTGCTGCATACTTAACTTGATTCTGCAAAATAATTTTAGTTTTTGTGTACCCTTGTGACTATTACTTCAAAACTATTGGGACTGTTTATATTGCGACTAAAGGAGAAGTTTATATTAAAATAAACAAAATTGCAATAAATCAAGCAATTGAATCGATTCTAATGTTAAAATATTGAAATTTATACAAGCATTCTCACATAAAATTTAGCAGAAGAAACATTTTTCTTAATGCATGGTTTGATTAATGGAAGTGACATTGAAAACCTTGACCTCGGGTGGCGAACATTTCACAATCAAACCATGGTTTATAATTGTTTAGAAATGGAAATCTGTTGGCATGTTGTTTAGCTTTAGAAATTTCAAGAATCGCGATCCTGAGTCCTTAACAGACAAGGAGGAGGAAATGCCCAACAAAGCAAACGCGACAATGGCGTCAACGCTCATGGCATGTCGTGCTAGCTGCAAAGCCCCCAGCAAGGTTGGAAAACGAGCTCTGACTGCTACGGGGAAGAACCAGCTTAGTCCATTCACCCCGAGAGTTCTCGTTGCAAGCAGTCCCGAAGTTGGCACTGGCCCAGTCTCGGCTATGCTGGTTTGGCGTCTGCAAAAGGCAGAACCACAGATGAGAAAGGCCTGACCTCCGCTATAACAGGAAAGGGAGCTACCCTGGAAAGAAAGAGCGGACACTAGCAAGCCCCCGACTGGCTCAGGGAGAGGTAACCCTAATCCTGAAGCAGGTCCAGTGTCCTCGAAGACGGGGCGCCACGTTGAGTCGCTCTTCCCCCAAGTAAGCGTAGCCAAAGCAAAAAGGCCGAAATGTTCGGCCATTGCAAAATAACGTCTGCAGCTCCCGATCGAAAGCTGACGGGGAACCAATGGCAGCTCTTCGAGCTTAGAATCTTTGATGGTTTGAATGGCGATATCACGAATAACGAGAAAGTAGTTCCTCGCTTAGGACAGCTGACTACTCTCAAGGGTTTTAAGCCCATGGAAAGTAGGAATGCACTTTATTGCCAAGACGTACTGTATAGCCAAGACTGTACTACCTAAGGCCATAAGGCCGCATCCACCTTCAGGCTCCTTACCACCGAAGGCAAGAATTGAACTAAACCTTCGATACCTTTACTCGAAACTGTCCAGTATGGACTTACTCCGAAAATGGTATGGATGTTGACATCTTGTTTGACCACAAGACGTCGCCGCTGCTACGCCAAACGGAGTTCAAAGTGCACATGGGAATTTCCCTCTGCAGGCTAAGACTCCTGCCGGCAACGAGCGTCAAGAGAAATACTGAACCCGCTGTTCGTCATGAAGGTGGTTCAAATCAACATTCATCACAGTAAGGCGGCCAGTGCAAACCTGGTCTTCCTTCACTGAACGGGGAGAAGGGACATTGCCCTAGTTCGAGTCCCTTGGTTTCACCGAGGAGGAGGGCTAGGGTTAAACAGCAAAATCCTGATCACCTACCTATTTAACCCTCAGGGTGAAGTAAGTAGGATAAGAACTTGCATTGTCGCGAGAAAAGAACTTAACCTGTTTCTTCTACCTACTTTCAGCGATGAACAACGGTGAAACTAGAGCTGAAGAACAGCCATCCGCTAAGTCTGGCATCAACTTATATGCCTTACGACGCAGGAAATGAACCCCCAGACAGTCTCACTACAAATCTCGAGGGGGAAGCCAAGAATAAGGAGTGGGTCCTCATCTAAGGATGTACTCAAACTCGCATCACACAGTCTGGGGAATCTCGGACACTAATGACAGAGGTAATAATCTTTTCGATTTCATTCTAACGAGTAACAATTGCATTGAAAATATTGGTAGTGACCCCACATTCGGCGTGAAATTATAGACCTAACTTCAAGCTACTCACTCTCTCCCCTGGTTAACCACTGGAAGGTTTCAGAAACTCCACCCTTTTTGGAGCACAGATTGATAACCTTCACGGTTAATATGCAGAAAATTAAGCCTGGCAAGATTAAAAACCCTAGAAACAATGACTGGAGTTGGCTTGCCAACGAGATAAAAAGGCTATCGAGGTGCTTAGCGCAGAAATCCATCAACAGCATCCATGATCTTGAGACCGCTGCCGAAGCACTGTCACGCACCTCCCAACAATCCTTAGCGAAGGTGTGTCCTCTACTATCCACGGTAAACAAAAGATCAGTTCCTTGTTGGAATATTGATCTTCTTGTTCTAAGGAAAAAGTCTAGATCTCTATTTAACAAGGTGAGCCTTAGGACGTTTAAAATGGCAGTTGCCACGGCAAAACGTGTGTCGTGGAGATCCCACTGTGAGATCATGGGAATTTCGGAGAAAGTGTCAACGCCATAATGACAGAGAGAGGATCAGTCGATGTCAAGCAGTCATCAGATATAGACGAGTAGTGAGTTCGGTTCGGTTTTAATAAATAAATGAAGCTATCTTTGACAACTCAAAAGTGGGATCTTTCGAATCTTCCTGAGACGAACTCAAAGCGGAAAATTGATACGAAAGAGAAAACGACAATCTCTACGGAAAACGAAAAACGATAGTGACATCGACGAAAGATACAACGCAATGGGTTAACAAGTTGAATACGACGAAAAATTAAAAACGGATATACGGAAAAAAAGAAATTAAATGGTGAAATTAATGACGCTAAAAGTTGAGCAATTAAATAAATTATTGCAGTCACACGATACACCGATAACTGTCGGCAAATCACATAAAATCGCAAAACTAATTGAAAAACGGGGTACCGACGAAGTGAACATCGAGGAGGACCTGGCGATGGAACCGTGGTCAGCTCACATTGCAGAACTGCGCTGCATCGTTTCGAATCTCGCAAAAAGTGCATACTATTTGGTGGTGAACATAAGTAGTATCCGACACGAAGGCACACCACAATAATTATCAACCAGAAATGAAAATCCGACGGCATTAGAGAATCAACGTGACACCGAATCCGTGCCCCCCAGTAGAGCCACACCAGCAACGTACGCATCTCTATCTTCATCGCAAATGCATAGCGCCAACAGAACCGCAGATGTCATCGGAATTCTTCCGAATTTCGATCCACTCACACGCACACTCTCATCATTACAATTCATCAGCAAAGTAGAGCAATTGCAACGTTTTTATTCTTGGATTGAGACTTAATATTGTTCGCTGCACAACATAAATTGGAAGGACTTTGCAAGAGACTGGCGAGATGCGCAGCCAGTATTCCAGACGTGGATCGAGTTTGTCATCGCACTCCAAAGGGATTTCCCATGCACAGTCAAGTTGGCAGACGTGCATAGAGATCTCATGAAGCGGAAGTGGAAGTCTGAAGAGTCATTAATTGAATATTACTACGCAATGCAAGCAGTGGGAAGACGGGGTGAGTTGGATGATTTGTCTATCAACTCATATATCATCAACGGTCTAAACGACTCTACTCTTTCACGTACACTACTCGCCATGAATCTACGAACGTCAAACGAGTTGCTGAGGTCTCTGGACAACGTCTCATCTTTACCGGGAATGTCACGATGTCACGACCTACGACAACATAATCAGTAAGATCAATTCCTGATGGTGGCATTGCACACGATAGAAGAGGCTTAAAGTGTTGTAATTGGAACCAAATGGGACACATAGCGCTGAAATGTCCCCAGCCGCAAAGAAAGATTCGGTGTTCAAGTTGCAATAAACCAGGGCACGAGGCGAAAGATTGTTAACGGTAGCAAAGGTCGAGTCGGTTCGAGTCCCAGCGGATTTTATTCCACCCGTTACGAAACAAGTCACCATGGCAGTGCGTGTGTACAGCGCATTTATTGACACTGGAAGCGATCACTCTTTGGTAACGGAATCGGAAACACCGAACGATCGGAGGATAGATTGTGGAATCGTCGGATATGATTTTAATCCCCATGCAGATGAACCACAATGAGGTATCACTTCAAATTGTGCCTTATGAATTCTTGCCTCAAGGATTGCTTTTGGGACGTGATGTCTTGTGTCGACATCTTCATCATGTCTGTAATCGAATCCGGAGTGTTGCAGGTCCAATTAAATAACTCCAAAGTGTTTGAGATCGGCAAGGAGCTCGACGAAATTCATAGCAAAGATGTATATGAGCTCCTGGCAAAGATATCTCCGATTTAGGGCGGTGCACTAAAACAACAATGGAAATCGAGGTAACAACAGAAAAGCCGATATTGGGAAAACGTTACCAAGTGCCATTCGCCCAACGTAAAACGCTGTCTACAATTATAGAACATCTCCCGGATAACCCACAAAACTGTCGTCGCTATAGCAACATCCGTTCGAGTGACAATATGAAGCCGTGGTGTCGTCTAAGTCCTGAAATAGATAACGTTGATGAACTAGATTCGTCCAGTGAGGACGAAGTGTCAGGAGAGGTCGAGCTGTAATGACAGAGAGAGGATCAGTCGATGTCGAGCAGTCATCAGAGATGGACAAGTAGTGGGTTCGCTTCTCATGAACTTTAATTTTGTGTTTTAATAAATAAATGAAGCTATTTATGACAAAAGTGTGACTTTTTAGCTACCTGTGAGACCACCCGACTATTATGGCCCAAGTACAATAGTGCAAACACTGAGAAACTTCTCCAATGCAACAAGAAACTGCTGAGAATGATTGTCGGAGCGCTAGCTGGCCATAATCGCCTGAAATATCACGAACAAAAAAACGGATTTACCCATGATACAATAAGCAGATAGGCAGCGCGAATTTTCAGGTATGTCAGAATCTCTGGCTGGCTACTGGGACCACACAACAACGGTTGCTGTACTAAAACAACAACAACACCAAAAACGAGAATGACGTCAGGAGGGTCTTTACACCCCCAGAGCGGCGGGCCCACCGCTTCATCCCCTTCACCAACCTACATACCAACATTTTTTACGTTTTTTTCATACACTGAATTTTTTAATTATGAAAAAACCCTAAAATATCGATAATATTGAATGTTGAGGAGCCTCAAGGCAGAAGATGAAAGTTGAATCGGATTAATCAGGGCTGTCCAGTCAGTCATCCAATCAAACTCATTTTATATAAATTAAATTCATAATATTTTTCCAATAATATTTCTGGCACTGTATAAAAAAAATCAACACACAACATTAAAACATATTCTTAAAACTATCGAGCAGCTCTTCAGATTTAATACTGTTATAAACACTGTCTGAGAAACTGAGAAAAGTAACGCTATGGGTTTGCCTGCGGCATTCGAAAGTTTTTAAATTGATTAGCGCGCATCTTGAGGATTAAGGAGGGATGTTATCGGACCATCTTATAATTTGTATTGCAAACCGTGTAAACCTCTTTTTTATTCTTTCAATTCTTTTGCCAGCGTTTTCATATAATGGGGACCAGACAACATAACATTGGCAGTACCAATGGAATGAAAATTAAATGTGTACAATTTAATGTGTACACGTCCTTAAAATCCCCAGAAGTTCGTCTGAGAAAACCTAAAAGTGAATTCGCTTTCGATATAATAAAATCGATAATGGCCGAAATTCGAATCAAAGGTAACACTAAGATATTCCACTTGACAAACTAGGGAGTTTATCATCTTCGAGCTTGTACATGAAATTAACGGGCAACAATGTTCTGTAGGCACGGAACTTTTACATTTTAATATTAGTAAGTAAATTACATAAATAATATTATAAATAAAGCCCTGGCGCTAGCTGCCAGGGCTTTAGGCTAGTTTCTAAATATAATTTGCTAGATTATTGGATTGAAAGATCCTATATAAAGGGTGATTTTTCTAAAGCTATAGGAAAGTTTTTCAAAAAAAAAAAACACATACAATTCAGAAAAATGCATGAAATCTTTATTTGAATCGATAGTACGGTCCATATAATTTAATGTTTGAAGATTATTTCATGCAAATGTTGACCTTGACTGCGCCTCAAATGGTCCATCCGCTTAGTCCAATTTTGGCATACTCTTTCCAACATTTCGGCCGGTATCTCACGAATAAATGCTTCAATGTTGTCTTCCAATGCGTGAATTGAAGCGGGCTTGTCTTTCAGACAGGAGCTTTAACATACCCCCACAAAAAATAGTCTAAAGTTGGATATCATCTCACGGTAGCGCTCACCATTCACAGTTACGTTACGATTCGCATCATCTTTGAAGAAGTACTGTCCAATGATGCCACCAGCCCATAAACCGCACCAAACTGGTAGCATTGGTAGCTCTTGCAATGCTTCTGGCTGATATTCACTCCAAAATCGACAATTCTGCTAATTTACGTACCCATTGAGCCAAAAATGAGCTTCGTCTAAACTGACCATAAAATGGAAGAAGCGCGCGATGAACTTCCTTAACAGAGAACGCATTTTGATAATAAAATTCAATAATTTGCAAGCGTTGTTCGTTTGTAAGACGATTCATGGTTAAATTATAGACCAAACTGAAGATATTTGACAGTGAAACAAAACACGAAACGTGCGTCAGCTGTTTAAACCAGTGTTGCCAAAAAGATAATAGCTAAAAAATCACCCTTTACATTATTGATGTTTTCTTCTCTAGGAGATTTTGGTTACATATTTTAATGCATGTCGAGTTAATCTGCAAACATGACAGGAAATGGCTGATGGTGAGCGTCTGGTTTTCAGGACATAGGTTACATACAGGTGGATCGTCTCTGTTTATAAGGTGTTTATGTGTGATATAGGTATGGCCCAATCTTAGTCGGATATATATGATTACTTTTTTGAGTGGAGTACATTTGGGATAAATGGCTTTTTCCGCGTTTACATTAAATCTGGTGTAATGATGGCTATAGTTGAGCCAGTTGTTTTTCCTTCTGTACTTCCATGTCGAGAGCAGGTAATTTTTTATATCCTTTTTGTTGTAGGCGTAGAAGGTTATTAGAGGCTCATTTATTGCAGTTTTAGCTGCGGCGTCTGCTTTTTCGTTACCCTCAATGCCGACGTGGCATGGAATCCAGACAATGATGGTGCTGGTTCTTGAGATAAGCTTATCCCGGATAGATTGGATAATAACACAGGAGTCGTTGGTATTTTTTATTGCATTGATGGAGGAAAGGCTGTCAGTGAATAATACACTTTCTTTGTTATGAGACGTTTCGATGGCTTTGAGGATTGCGAAAGCTTCAGCTGTGAAGATGGATGTAAAAGCTGGTAAGAAACCCTTCTATATTTGTCCTCGCTCCACTCTTCACCGTTCAAAATAAAACGCCTATTCATCCGTTTACTTCAGGGTTTCAGGGGGGTTTATTTTCTTAAAGGAAACTTATTCAAGAAACTATATTTATAATATTTCTATACTTACTTATTGGTGACTCTTGGCAGGCGGCAGGCGATGACAAAGAACAAAGGAGAGTTAAAGCACGAAGCAAATTCAGAAAGCGCGCGCTGTCTGTTTGACAGTTCGTCTTAAATGTCAATGAAATTCGTTCTGTTCGCTTTCGCCTTCCTAGAGCCACCAATATCACAATGTTTACACGTCTCGATTGTCGACATCCCACCCCTCGTGAGGAGCACGAGTCGAGACTCCAGCCTCACTCACATCTAATACTGCGAGTCTTACCGCTGGTCTTCGCAGCACCCCCGAAGCAGCCCTCACGTCGGCCGAATGGACCTGTCCGTCTGGTCCCAGGAAAACTTTAATGATGCTGCCTCGCGTCCATCCACCATCCTGTTTGTGTTGAATTCGACACCCCTAGAAGGAAGTATTTCTTCGTAAGGGGCTCCTCATCCTCGGTTGTGATCGGCAAGTGAGTCAGTGGCCGACTATTAATGATGCTTTCGGCTTCCATCAGCGCACTATACAAGACTTCAATTTTCGGCGTAACCTCCTTGAGCGTGTACGCTAAAGCTCTCTTCGTGGACTGGACAAGTCGTTCCCAGCATCCTCCGGCGTGTGGGTGATGATAGGACGTCTGATTTCGAAAGGCACGGTTGTAGCAGCGTCGATTCGACCGAGCGAGCGAACAAGTCCGAATTCGTCCAAGTACGGCGTCATCTGGTGAAGCTGGCTACCCTTCCGTATTGGTCAGTCTTGTCGTAGGCATTCGATGTCCTCACCATAAGCCTCGCCCTGCGCTTGTCGACATACTAGGTAATTAGCCTACTTGAGTTCAGCTGCTGTTAATTCACCTAGTTCCATCGGCTGACGTCGGCACGCGCTTTTAAAGCGTAGCGCCCATGCCATGGTGCGGCACAGCTTCAGGAAACTCGAGAACCTTGTAGCATCGAAGATCGGCTTGCTTGTGCGGGATGTGCTTAGCAGATACTTCGGACGGATTTCCTCCATTGAAAGGTGGTCGCAGATATCGTCGGGCTGTTGGGGCCCCTCTATTTCCGGCAGCATCAGGAAGGCAGGCCCCTTATCCACTTGCTGTTGCTGTGGAACTGCAGTGAATGACCGCCACGGGTAGCGTCGTCGGCTGGGTTGGACGGCTCCGAAAGTCATGACCTTCATGACGTAGGTGTCTATCGGCACCCCTGCTTCCTCTCGCTAGAGGAAACGCTGCGAGTGTTCTTCTTCTGGGGGTATCAGCACTTGATGAAACATTTCTGTAATGTCTCCTGTGACTGCGAAGGGTCATATCCGGAAGTTGAATAACACCTTTACTAACGGCACGTTGTTGTCTGGTCCCTTTCGGAAAGGCAGAGTTTAGAGATACGCCTTCAAACCCAGTAGCAGCGTCGAAAACCAGCCAAACCTTCCTCGGCTCGTTGGGGTTTTTTACGCCGAAATGTGGAAGACACCAAGTTCTGGGAGTAAATGTACCTGCTTCGGACGACGTCAACTTCACTGCATACCCATTTTTCACATAACTTGCGATGTTCTTTTTATATGTGGCTCCAAAATCGGGATCCGTTCTCATTCTTGCTTCTAGATTGAAAAGTCTTTTCTTGGCTAGTCCATAGCTGTTTGGTAATTGAACTCTATCTTCTTTCCACAGTAGGTCAGTCTGATACCGCTTATCCAACCTTTTCGTGCTGCTGCTTAACAAGTGCGAAGCTCTTTTGTCACTCTGGGATACTGGTTTCTCCATTGGTTTTCTTACCCCAAAGCTTTCGATGCAGACATATTCTTCCGCGAGCTTATCCAGTCTTACGCACATGGTTACTGCAAAGCACGACATTTCCTCTCGACTCATCTGCGTGTCCCGAATGCAGAGCACCGTATGCGACCCACCCTAGTTCAGTTCGCACAGTTATCGGTCCCTTTTTCTCGGTGTAGACTATTTCCAGTGGCGCTCCGAGGTGGCTGTTGTCCAGTCCTATTAAAATCGGTCGTCCTTGTAGTTGGGCAGAGAGATATCGGGACGGCTATGCAGGAACAGGTCCGAGGTGGCAAATGTTTGAGTGGGCAAGCAAAGTTCCCCGACGGTTTGAACTTCGCTCAGTTTGAACCTTTTAGCATCTTCCTCGTCGGCATTTACCTCCACATCAACAGCGAAGGATCTTTTGGTTTCTGGCTTGTCTCCAATCCATCGTAGATGCAGATCTTTGGGCTTTCCGCTAAGGTGAAGGCGTTTGGCTAGTTCCGAGCTCATGATTGTGACGGATGAACCCTCATCGAGTAGAGCAAAGGTTCGAACCATCGCTTCTTTATTGTATATCCTGATAGGCAAGACTCTGAAGAGGATCCGTGCGCTTCTGGTGTCGTCGCAGCTTAGCAAAAGCTTTCGAGGTTCCAAACCAAAGCTCTCTCCAGCTGATGACTTCGTTGGTGATTCGCTTTCGTGAAGAGACTGGTGGTGCATTCTTCGGCAATCGCCAATGGCACACGATCGTTTTGTGCGACAGGTCTTTACGTTATGCCCAAACTTCAGGTATCCGAAGCATAGGTTGTGTCGTTTCACGAAATCCCATTTAGCTGGCGTATGTAGTTTGGTGAAGCTGCTGCACTCTGTCACTGCATGCGACGTTCCCTCGCAGTAACGGCACTTGCTGTTTCCAACCTTCTCCTTCACTTCGACGTCGTAAAGAACGTAGCCTTTCGTCGTCCTCCTTGACGAATCGCTATGCCATGATGACGGCAGCTGTCGAGGTTACGATACAAACCAATCTACGAGTAGCCACCCGGTTCATCCACTCGCTGAAGTGCTTAAGTATTTGAGTCCAGGTTGTAAAAAAAGGAAGAGTATTGTTTTGCATGATGTGGTTGAAGGTTGCATTCAATGTGTGTTTCCTGTAGGGATATGATGGTCTCAGGTCTCAGGTCATATATAAGTAATTGCAACTCGTGGTAATTGTTAAAATAATCTTTGAGGTTCCATTGAAGGATCTAGAGTTCGGAATACACCGATTTGGTGGGCTTTTTCCCAGAATAAGCTTGGGGTTGATTGGTGTGACTCTGCGACTCAGACGTTGAGTCGCCGGCGTTACTAGTGTAAGTAGGTGAGTTTGATGTTATGGTTTTAGCATTGTGTTCATTAAGAACATGCCTGATTGCGTTTTTTTGTTTGGGTGATGTTGTTGGAGTGTTTAAATCACTAGTGACTGCTGATAGGGTTTCACTATTTTGTATCGAGGAATTATGTTGGATAATTATTGGTGTTGGCGTGGTTTGCTTAGAGAGTAAAGAGGTTGAGGTAGAGTATGGGTTGGGGTTTACGGATACTTCTGGCATTGTGTTTGCACTTGAGATGTTAACAATATTCGTTGCACTTTTGGCGACCGCGGAGTAAAATGAGGATAAGATTTAGAGGGGTTTTGTTCTTCATAAATTCTCTTTTCTTCGGACATACTACATTTATGTATGGTTTTAATTTTTAGGGTTTCCTTGGCTTGGAGATAGCGTTGGCATTCTTTAGAGGAAGAGGCGTGTTCTTCAAGGCAGTTTGCACATGAAACACGTGTGCATTTGTTTGAAACGCTTGCACGTTTCGCAGGAAGCATTTCCCCTGCAACGTTTTGCAGTGTGAGCAATTTGTTTGGATTTGGTGAGGATTAGGAAGTTACCGTCGCGAAGTTGGGTAATGTTTTCGTATGCAGTGCTAATGCTATCGACAGCTTTTTTTTTTAATAAAAATACATTGCAAGACGATAGAGATGTTTGCTCATTAGCTGGAGCTATTACCACGAATTTGGGATCGTTAGAGACTGGATGTGTTGAGATATGTATGGGATTTATTGGGTTAGGTTCACTGGCATGTGCTATGGCTTTTTCCCTTTTTTATTGCTGGGTTCGGCTGGCGGTTCTGCATCGAGAGCGCCGTAACGATTACCCGAAAGAACACGCGGCCCTTAGGCCATAGTTTAATTGTTTTTGCACTCCACTTATTATTTATTCACAATCAAATGGGATGAAAAGAGACGAAAACAGTATTTTTGCTATGGAAATAGCGGGATCAGCTACCGCCGAGAAAAAAGCGAGCGAGAACACACTTCGTTAAACGATGTTTACGCTTCGGGGGATAGTCGGAGACTGACATTTTAATATATTTAGCATGAAATGATTGTACTCACACCAGTTTAAAAATGAGTTACTATCTTTTTGGAAATTCAGGCAGTCCTGAATAGACGATATTACACTAAATAATTTTATGTCATCTGCAAACATTAAACAATGTGAACATACCATGACGTCAGGCAGATCATTCAAGTGGTGCCAACTGAATCCTCGGGGAAAACGGACTCTACATTGATTAAGGATGAATGAAACCCACCAATTTGTTCAACTTGCTTCCTGTTGGACAAATAAGACTTTAGCCATTTCAAGAAGGTTTCATCAAGTCCCAGCTTTCGAAGTTTTTGAATTAACAATCCATGATGAACGCCTTAACAAAATCTTTATAGAACACATCATCTTGTTTTCTATCTTCTATATAATTTAAGCATTAATTTGCAAAAGGACTTAAATAAGTTGCAGTTGAACGGCTGAGTAACGAGCTTTTCAAACAACTTCGGTAATGCAGAAAGTTTGGAAATTGGCCTGTAGTTTTTTGCTTGGTTTTTAAGACCACTTTTGTAAATTGGATCAATGAAAGATATTTTCCAATCATCGATAAAATATTCCCTTGTAATAGATTTGGACAATAAAAGTGGTGGAATTCAATCCATACCCGATTTCTTGGTAACTTCGAGTTCAGTTAATGTTAAAGCATTTGCTGTATTTATTAATGTTTCTTTCAGTTGAACTAATTCTGATGATATAGGAATCTATTTCAAAAATCGAATTCTCTTCGAAGTTGAAGTAAATAAGAACTGTACTCAGGATTGTCCGATTTTTTTGAACGCTCTATTCGTAACGTTTTCTAATTTTTTCAATCTCTTATTATACAAGGAAGCTTATAAGATTCTCACTTGTCAAAATTCGGAACAAAATATGAAATAATAAATCCTTACAAGGCTCGTACATTTCAGTGAGAGATTTGTTTCTGAGTCTGAGTTCCCAGTCAATTGAATCGTAAAATTTATTAAGTGGTATGAAAACAGCCTTCATAAAGTTAAAATTAATACAGTTTTCTGTTAAACATTCTGCGCCAAATTCATAAAACTCAAAGATAACACAAACTGCTATATGATGTAATTGGTTATTAACTAAAGGGAAGACAACAATAAATACATTAAATTTCATATAATTATTACAAAAAATTAAATCATATTCTACCTAAAACATTTTTGGAGTGATTTATTTGAAATAAAGCTGTTAAACAGTCGACTACTTCAGTTTCACCAATATTGAAGTCACCTAACACACATGGAAATTGATCTATTGTCAACTCTTTCACAACTTCATTTATATTAGATAAAACGTAAGTGTATAATTGAAAATTACTATGGGGCCTAGTGTAACTCACAATACAACAAAACTTCCTAGTGTTGCACCTGACCTTTACACAGAGTTGTTTGATTGGATTGGTAAGTCGCACTGTTGGCTATGAATAGTAGTTCTAACTGCGATAACTGCGATAACTTACTGCGGACTCTACCACCTCGTTTCATTCCAGATTTAAGCGGACGATCATTTCGGTAGTCTGCATAAGATGAATTAAAATATTCAGATGACAGAAATGAGGAGTTTAACAATGTTTCAGTCAAAATAATCACATCGTACTCATGTAGCGAAGAGTTTATGAACAGCATTTATTTTTCAATAAACATTTCGGGTGAATTACGCTGGTGAATTACGTACAGAATCAAATGAGCTCTTCATGCGGGTGGATTACAAGGGAAGTACAAGGGAGTACATATTAACTTTGCGCCACCTCCTCCGCAACTCGGGGAGTTTCGTTTTTTGGATGGTTTAAAAATTATTTGATTTGAACACCGATAGGCCAAATTGCTGGGTTAATGCTTGATCAAATGCATGTGCGGGAATTCCGAGTTTAAAGTTGATGAAATGTAAGGAAGACTCATCACAATATTTTTAGACCAGTTTATTGAACTGAAGCAGATTTTCCGGAAGATGCAGTTTGTTTGCAGCATACGAAATTATGTTTCCCTCGCTTACACATTTATTCAATCGAGAGAGTTGTCGAAAACGAGGTCTGGGAACCGACGACAAGGTGATGGATCCAGCCGCAGCATCACATGCAGTACCGAAAAGTTTTTGAGTTCGTTGAACTTTGCGCTTTTTTTGTGCATCACTCTATGTCCAATTGTTTGATACAGCAGGCATTTCGTCGCTGGTGTCTTGAAGATCGATTTCTAAATTGCCTGTATGTTGTTGTTGGGGTGATATATAAGCAATTTCTGCACTCGGCGGCAAATTCAATGACTCACTCATGCTGGTTGTGCTGCAATGCTGGTGTTTCGGTTTGATGGAATCCCCAACCTGCGCCTTTTATTTTTTTTGTTTAGAATTGCAACTAATATTCAATTTTGATTTGGTTTCGTCCACATCTGTTTTTATTTGCCCTATTAATGAAAGAAGTGAACCACTTACAGCCACATTAAATGTCTATCAGTTTGCAGCGCCTTTTTTGTGAAATTGAGCGCCACATAAGCCTTCAAATTCACACATTTTATATAGTACCTAAGGTTAGTTTTGAGTCTAAGTACACCGCGAGGTACTTGACGAAAATAGCGCATGGTATATCACAGTCGTTATTTTGTAAGCTGTTTGAAGGAAAATGCAAAGCAATTTTCAGCATGGTTTTTACCTTCGAGTGCTTAAAATATTCATAGAAAATATTAAGGCCACATTATAAGCTATTTGCAGTGACTGTACCGCTAGTACTAAAGTACTAAACCAGTCGACAATGTTTCGTTTAAACTTTGTTTTATTTCCTTACAACAAATAATTTAGCTTGATACAAGCATTATAAATAGAGATGAGGAACTTTATTCTTCTTAAGGGAAGGTTTTTAATAATTGCGTTCTCACTTTCTAACTTATACATCGAAACCGGACGATTTTTTGCAAAAGTGGTCTACAGCAACGAGTTCTTGAGGTGGAAATGACGGACTTGTTGCATTAAATGATAATATATCAGTTTCGACCTCAGATTCCTGTATAGAAACCATATTTTGAGATACTAAATGGTTTTTAAAGAAAACGTCTGCTAAAAGCTCGGTTCTGCCTTCAATGTCTGTGATACATGAATTATTACCAACCAGACTGGGATCTGACTATTTTTATTTTAATTATTTTGCTTATATTACAGAATGGCTGGGATTGGGATCAAGTGTACTAAGCTTTGTTCCAACTGTTGTCTCTTAACTCATCAATTTCCAAGCGAATTAGAAGTGCTAGAAAATGCATGTCCCGGAAGTCATGGGTTGAGCGGTTTTTTGCTATTATGCCATAGTTTTTATTAAATTTAATAAAAAACGTGGAAGAACAATATGCCTATTGCATTGGCATTTTGTTATATTATTATATTGTATGTATAATTTGTAAACTGTCTTTAATTTTTGTTTCCAGAAAGCAAACTGATTCACCGACTTCTCCGCAAGTGATTAACGATTCTAAATTTGTGGAACAGTTGATAGAAACACCCCAATTTGATTTATTCTAATGTAAGTATTGCACAGTAAGAGTTGGACTAAAGATAATATCACAGGTAGCTGGAAGATGCACAGAGCTTAAAGCATTCATTACAACAGGTTGACTAACTATGTTGGGTTTGTTAGAAAGAAAGAAGTCAAGCGTGGAAGTAGTATGTCTGTGTGCAGATGGAATGTAGGTTGGATTATGTATATCACTTGACATTGGAATATAGATATTTACATGCAGGCTGTGCTATTAAATAAATTGCTTAGTTTTCGATTTGCGATTTCCATGTTTTGCGACCATTTCCATTGTAAGCGCTGTAAGTTCTTATTGAGACAACAGTGAGCTTTCAACAGATGAAGAGCCTTGGTGTCTTCGCAGAAATGACACTTGCTGCTTGTTCTCCTTCGGGAGGGACACAAGATCGTTCGTTCTGCTGAAATTATAACTCTTGACAAGTTATTGGTTTTGTGCAGGAGTAGAGTGTGTCAAAATACGAGGGCAGTTCGGTTTTGGTGTCAGATTTTCTCTACTATATTTATTATTTTTAAAATATTTGACTTTCACAAGAGGAATCGTGGATTTATGATTAACACAACAGTTCGCATATTTGCAAATGGCGGTAGATGTGCAAGTCTTAGTTTGGCGATTACCCGAGCAATTTCCACAGCATGTTTTGACATTGCAGTGTTTTTATCCATGTCCAAACATTTGGCAATTATGACACTGAGTCAATCTGATTTTTGGGCAGCGCACAGTGGTCCCGTGGTATCTGAAAGTTGGAAATAAATCTGTAACTTGTGATCCTTAGGACCAATTTTAATGAAATTTGTAACATAATACAAGTGCCACGAGATCTTATCATGTTTGCAAAAAAATAAAAAAAAAAATCTTTTACTTAAATGCATAAAATAATTATTTATTATTGTCAATGACTCTAAATTGACATTTAAAACAAATGTAATGAAATCACCATTTATATGAATAATTTAAATTGTTCAAGTACAAAATGAAAGAAACTAAGCAATTTAGTCCAAGGGCTGCGGTTCATTACTAAGTGGAAGAGAATCTTTTGTTTTCGGTTCAGGCCTTGACTACGCAATGAGTGAATGATGATACCAACATTTGATGAATAACATCTCATGAGAACGAGAAAATTTTCTTAATGATTCTGGTTGCAGTGCTGCAGAGCACTTTATTTTAGATTTCAGACTTCATATTGATATTTACTCAATTTTGTTTGGATTATTAAAGCCAATGTTTCCTTAGACCATTCTTTAAATTTGTTACTTGGTCATCCTTTTTTATTAGATTGTAACACATTATCCAATGAAACTTTAGCCCAATTTTTAACAAAATTTACTGAAAAGTTTCCTTCAAGCCATTGTGAGTATTTACCTAAGAAAATCTCTTTTATCCGATGCGCCATGTTAAACCGTTCATTAGAATGTGGCAAAAACCTTTGCTTCACTTCTAAAACTACTTGGTAGATTTGAGACGATGTAAAGTTTTCGTTACTATTTGATAAAAAACTACCTAAGTTGGAAAAATGTTCATCAAAAATGTAATGGAATGTCTGTGTATCTATCCCCCAACGCCAGAAATAATTTTTTTGGTTGGCTCTTGGGCATTTTTGTTACAGCTCGCCAAACATTGAAATGGCTCTCCAAAAGGAGGCTTTACTTAGAAGCTTGATCTATAAAATTGGTAAGTAGTACGAAAAAACTGAGTTTGAAGGCGAAATGTATGCACTCTATGAAAAATAGTACCTTAGGTTCCGAAGTATATAATTTTAGGATCTAAGCCACATCAAATTTGCTTGAAAAAAATTTCAAAGTCCCAACTTTGAGCTAAAGGATCATCAAAAGTCAAAAATGTTGGCTTTTTGGGTTCTCATACTTGTAGAATCTTCCGGTATTTACTGCGGTTGGTGGAACTAACACCTCACATGTGAGCGAAAATTTGTTTTCACATTTTTGTTTACATCCGAACATAAAGGGCGTCTATAAATGTCTTGTAATCATTCTTAAATTTGATGTCTTTGCACTTAAGTCCGAGAGAAACTAGTTCTTCTATCTCATCTTATCTCATCTAAACCGAAGAGAATCACTTTTAACGGTATTCCGGTTTTCAGGTCGTGAGAAAAGAACTGGCCCTTTTTGGATTTTAAGCCACTGCACACAATTTGGTATGAAACAATTGATTCACAGAACACCATACCTATTGAAATTTTCTTTATGCAGTCAGATCTTTAAGCTGTTGATGAAGTATTTTCTAGTTTTATGAAGTATTTTCATGCGTGGAATAGTAATTTTTCTCGAAATTTACTCGAAGATATATCGTCATCGTTGACCGTGTCAGAGTGAGCCATCATAATACTATAATAATTATCACCACGCGACATTTTAGGAGTACTCGTTCTTCTGTATTTACTAGTCGAGGATAAATAATCCTCAAATGTGGACCGCGCTTAGCTATTTTAGTGTTTTTAGAAAACGAATTTAAGTTAAACGAGAGAAAAGACATGACAGGCTCGTTGAAGATTACAAACAACAAACCCGAAGTCTTAAATTGTGTGTACTATGTACTATTTTTTTCAAAAAATACTCCCCTTTTTCGACTTTCGAGCAAACTCAAGTATTTGATTACCTTAATGGATATTCGTGTGCGACGCCCTTCACTGGTTTAATATTTATTGCAATGACCACGGTATAGCTGTGAAATATGTAAACCTCAAATAATTACTTTTTCATTTTATATTTCTTGTAGTAATTATGTAGTAATAACCATAATAAATTCGGATTTTTCACTTAAGGAAATCATATGAAATGGGTTTAAAGGCCATCATAAGTTGTACCGCTACTCTAGACAAATCGGCTGTTGTACGTATATATTGTGGATGTATTGTTACGTTCCTACTCCCTACATATGGTAAAAGAGCAAAACGTGTTTTCTTTTATAGATTTTTCAGATTCCTTTCAATCTTAATATTTTTTGTTTTGATATATTGCAAACATTCTATCTTTGTTTTTAGTCATACTTTATTTCATAATAACACCTTTGTTGTACCCCACAAACGAAAAATATTTGTGCAGGCACAGTCTTATCAAACATCACGATCGACAGCTACAATTTCGAGGTAGTAAAGGAGTTTGTCTACCTCGGGCCAAACGTGAGCGGTTTGTCGAAAAAACTGGGCTCAAAACTCCTGAATCGAAGCACCAAAATCACGCTCTACAAAACTCTCATTTTGCCAGTCCTGCTCTTTGGAGCCAAAAGCTGGACGCTAAACAAAACTGCAGAGCTGAATCTTGGTACCCTTCGAATCCGAGCCCCATGGTTCGAGAAGGAGTGGAAGACCGAATCTCCGGTATAAAGACCAAGTAATCGCGGATGCTAGACACCTGGGTCTTGATGACTGAAGCAGCGTGCCCAGGACCGTCAACTATGGAAGGCAACAATTGCTCGGGCTCAGACCATCCAAAGATCGTCAGCCTGAGAAGTAAGCAAGTAAGTCTTATCTGATGTAACATTCGCCTCTAGTCATTGTGGACTATAGAATGAAGAGAATTCATTTCTCAATTTTAAGTTTTTTCTTGTCAAGTAATTGCAATAAAATATATAATATGCAAGACAATTAAATAAACAGTATGTATACGTTTCCATGTAGTGTTAAGTCATCGAAATGCGAAACTCAGGAAACTTGACCAAACTAAATACTCCAAGATATAGCTAAAATGCCGTCGAAATCAAAACAATATGTTATAGGTACGTTTGCGACCCTGCACCAGCTTTAACAACAACGTTATTGTGTTTTTTGTTTTGGTTACAAGACGACCGATACACATTGCAGTGCCATTTTCTTCGTACAGTGTAAAAAAAGGCAACTGCTCACACGCCTGTCATATATTTTCACTTCACATGACTTCCGCTCTCCACGCTCATAAAATAACAGCTATAAGAACCCTTACATGTATACTGACTGAATCAGAGAAACGTTTTTTTTTTTTCCTACACAGGGACCCCATTGAATTCAATCAGCATTACCTACTTGACCACTTCAAATCATCCATAAAATTCAATGTACTCGTAAAATCATACGCCCAGAAGCATCTCTAAAATGTGCCTAAGGGTGCGCAATGACCAACACCATCGGAAGGTTACTGCTGCAAGAACTTGATACAGAAAGAGGCATTGATCCTCCCTACCCTACTTCTTTTGTTGTGCCTTTGACACATTCATCCTGCAGTCCAATGATAAACCCATTCTCTCACAGGCTTCACTGAAGCAATAGGATTGAATGGAGGTGTTTCGAAACGACGAAGCAAAATACCAATATAACCGCCCTTCCGCCACTTTACGAAATTGCGTTTGCACTGAGGGTGAGGTAGTGTTTTGCTGATAGCAAATATATGTATCTTTATGTATGTACGTATTTAGCTGTTATGTTCTATGAATGGCTGCTTACACACCAGATACCCAATGAAGTGCAAACGCCGTTCCGTTGATCTACTTCTGAAAGAGTAGTGTAGTGAATGCGGTCAAAATGTGAATTTCAAATCGTAGTCGTGTTGAAGTCATTGTTCAGACTTTCATTTCAGATATGCAGTTCCTTCTTTTATTTTTCTCTACCCATGCATTGCTCTGCATAGTGAAATTTGTAGTGGAAATTTCAGGTTGTCATTCGCTATACAATTTTGAAGATACAGATGAGGATTTAATGATTAAAATTACACAATGATGTTCATAAAGAATTGGCCAAGTTTCTTAATACTAATCCAATCGGATCCAAGCTCGGTGATACCACCATCTGTAGAGCGGTCAGTAGAGGAACTCCACAGGATGGACTACTCTAGCGGCCGAAATGGTATGTGGTAGTGAATGAACTTCTACTAACATTGGAAAGGACTGGGAGCAAGGTCATTGCATATGCCGATGATGTTGACATAACGGCCTCTGGGTAATTCTTTTCGACGATTCGCCTATAGTCGAATTAGAAAAAATGGACTAATATCACCGGCCTAAGCTTTAATCCGCAGAAAAAAGATCGGAATACAAAATTTCTGTCTTCGATCCCCCTAATGGTTTACTGGCTATTCGTATCAGTAGTCCGAACTATACTACTAAACGGCGGCGTCGCGATTTGGTGGACTGCGTTAGATAAAAACATCAACTGCAATGTGCTGGAAAGAGTGCAGCGGATGGCTTCCATTTGTATCAGCAGAGCATTGCGAACTAGCCCCTACCTAGCTTTAAATGCACTCCTCAACATTCTGGCACTAGGTCTCTTCGGCAGGCAGGTTGCTGCAAGTACAACAATTATATTGAAATAACTAAGTATGTATGGAAGGATCGCAGCTGCGGACACTCTTCCATCCTCGATATAATTGGAACCCTACCACAAAACACCGACCTTAGGATACATAAGATTGGAGAAAATTTCACAACCAGCATACCCCCCAGATCTTACTGGAATTCTGAACACCAGACGCAGAACGGTCCTCTGCGAATTTTCACACATGGATGGAAGATGGACGAAGGAATTGGAGTCTAGTCAAATGATCTGAGTTCTGAACTGTAATTCCGACTACCTTCTCACTGTCTCGTCTTTCAGGCAGAGACTATAGCCAGTTCAGACAGCCAGGCAGCTACCAAATTTATGAGTGCAGTCACATTTAACTATAAGACCTATCTGTTTACGAAATGTCCAAGTATTTCAGCATCCAACTTAGTGTGCGGACGAACTCGATAGAAAGGGCACCACCTCAACACTCTTTCCGGACGAGGAGCTGCCATCTCTGCCTATCGCTAATAAAAAACATCTACTAATGCTTGAAACTTGGCCTGCCATCGACCCAAAACGCTCGTGTGACCTGATCAGAATGAGTAGACCTAATCTTAGAACCGAATCTCATCGGCGTTAGAACCGGGCATTGCGCCATTGGAATTCACGCCTCAAGATTAGGTATAACGACTTCTGCAGAAGTTGTAGAGATGAAGAGGAAAAGGAATCCATCGCACCTTCTTTTCAATTGCAATGCCCTCTCATCTCGCATATTTAGTCACATGGACCATGGTTCTAAGACTTGCAGGTATAAGCAGTATTAGCATCAGCCAACTCTATCGCCCCAAATCCATTAGATCTTGTGGTATCATAACAGGCCTACTTTGAGCTTAAGTGTGGTTATATTTAAGGTAGTCATTCACTCTAAGTATCTTAATACTAAAATTTTAATTCTTGAATTTTCTATAAACACAGTCCTGCTAACTGAGATACAAAAATTGTTAGTGCTAAATCTACTCACCCGGCAATAAAGCAGTGTGAGATGTTTGGAATAAGCCGACAAATTGATATTGATGATGGTATTGATTATTGGAAACTGGTGTTTTGGTCGGAAGAGACAAAATAAATCGATTTCGAACCGAAGGAGTAATGAAGAAAGAACCATACCTTTCTATTCTGCGTAATTATTTATCAGAATTTGTAGATGGATGTGCATACCTCACTGAGCGGGTTAGCGTTATGACGCACGAACGCCGTGATTTGTTTGAGTGTTGAAAATAAAACACTATTTACTCCTAGTGTGCATTTAGCAGTTATTTGTTATTAACTAGGCGCGCCGTATTTGCGTCACTGCGATCTGTAATTTGGCTAAATGACTCTCTGTCAACTCGTCTATCGATCAACCTTTTATGGTTCATAGCTAACTCTATCCCCACTCTGTCGTCCACCCTACCACACGTCTGCATATCGATAAGTGTTTCTACACTTTCCGAGGGCAATTCACAGGAAATGCAGGGCTGCATTCTGTCTACCGATTGCCGCATATCCTCATATTTACAATAAGCGCCCGTACTACCAGCGGTCATCACACGATAAGTACTTTGAATGCGTTGCACAATACCCAATATGCACCACATATTGTTTATCCACCTGACGTACGTAAATAAGCACTCAGTGTGTATAAACGGGATCATGTTACTGATGATCCTTGTTCGAGCAATACTTACTTTACAGTATTTTCTTACATTTAACCTACTGAGTCTACATCGGAACTCTAAGCTCTAATGACTCTAGCCCCTACCTAGCTTTAAATGCACTCCTCAACATTCTGGCACTAGGTCTCTTCGGCAGGCAGGTTGCTGCAAGTACAACAATTATATTGAAATAACTAAGTATGTATGGAAGGATCGCAGCTGCGGACACTCTTCCATCCTCGATATAATTGGAACCCTACCACAAAACACCGACCTTAGGATACATAAGATTGGAGAAAACTTCACAACCAGCATACCCCCCAGATCTTACTGGAATTCTGAACACCGGACGCAGAACGGTCCTCTGCGAATTTTCACACATGGATGGAAGATGGGCGAAGGAATTGGAGTCTAATCAAATGATCTGAGTTCTGAACTGTAATTCCGACTACCTTCTCACTGTCTCGTCTTTCAGGCAGAGACTATAGCCAGTTCAGACAGCCAGGCAGCTACCAAATTTATGAGTGCAGTCACATTTAACTATAAGACCTATCTGTTTACGAAATGTCCAAGTATTTCAGCATCCAACTTAGTGTGCGGACGAACTCGATAGAAAGGGCACCACCTCAACACTCTTTCCGGACGAGGAGCTGCCATCTCTGCCTATCGCTAATAAAAAACATCTACTAATGCTTGAAACTTGGCCTGCCATCGACCCAAAACGCTCGTGTGACCTGATCAGAATGAGTAGACCTAATCTTAGAACCGAATCTCATCGGCGTTAGAACCGGGCATTGCGCCATTGGAATTCACGCCTCAAGATTAGGTATAACGACTTCTGCAGAAGTTGTAGAGATGAAGAGGAAAAGGAATCCATCGCACCTTCTTTTCAATTGCAATGCCCTCTCATCTCGCATATTTAGTCACATGGACCATGGTACTACCAGCGGTCATCACACGATAAGTACTTTGAATGCGTTGCACAATACCCAATATGCACCACATATTGTTTATCCACCTGACTATCTTGCATGCATAAGCAAGGGACGAATACTGATTGTTGCGATGATTCGGTATTCAATCGATTCCCATTGAATTTTTCTTCTTCAGCGAATGAAATATATCCTAGAGATTTCATTGTCTAGCAGTACCCCATCTGGATCGATGCCAACGGAAGTCAGTAAGTGTTCGTTGTATATCGTCTTGGGAAGTCTAACTGTTGCGAAATAGGGTGACACGAAAGCTTATCATGTTGTGACGGGAATAGTATAATGTGTATAAGATGATATAATCAGGACGCCAACCACCACAAAGACGCATCTATACACAAGGAGATGAATGATTAGCTCCGAAGAGTAGTCCCGTACATCCTGCTAAAATGCCACCTACACGGATAGACGAAGAATCATGTATATAAGCTTCAGTGAGGAAATTCAATAGGCTCGTGGCAACAGTAGGATCTAAATCCAATACTGGGAGTATAACTATCGGCACTGTGGTCGATGCGAGTGAGTTCAGTTAAATAATTATTACAGTGCAGTTCAGCTCGGGAATTTATACAGCGTGTTTAAAACCATTAATCAGTTTAGCTTGAAAGGCAGTAAACCAAGTCTCTTATACTAGTCCTCTCTCTCTCTCTCTCTCTCTCTCTCTCTCTCTCTCTCTTACGTTGTTTCTATGTTTTTCTTGTTATGCATTATAAATTGTACTCTTGTTTATACTAACTGTCTCCTGCATATATATGTAAGCTTATACGTGATTATCGCTCACTCACTCTGTACAAAATCGTCCAATAAAACGCATCCATCAAAGGTGCATAAGGAGTTTTTCATTTATTTTTTCGTTTTCTTTTTTTCGAACATTCCTCATCAAATCGGTCCTTTTTTGTCGGGTAGTTAAAACAAAAATGTTAAAATGAATGTGATCGTGGACGTTTTGTTGTTATGAGCATTAGTACAGTGAAATCATTGTGAACTCCATACTGTGAACATTATACTGTGTCGTTTTTGATTGGTTTGGATTGGTGAGCACCTTTAGCGGTTCATCGTAAGACTAGTAAGTTGGTAAAACCACCAAAGAGAAGGTACTCTGAACAGTTTAATTTATTATTCACAGCATATTGGTTTACGTTAATACGAAATTGATGTCATTTATCGAGAAAACATTAAAGTCGACCCGACGTACATATAGATGTGTAATCCTATTCCATACTCCATCACGTGATTGGAAATTTAACATGATCTTAAGCGCTTGATTTTACCGCTAACCGATATGGCTTCTATCATAATGCAAGCACTTGTCTCGATTCGAGGTCGATTAAAGGGAAAAGTCGCGCGATTGCTGGGTTATGCTAAATATCACTGACGAAATTAGTACCGAATCATTTCAAATGTAAAACTGGGTATGAATTCATATGTGTGCAGAAAGAACTTTATTCCCTTCAATCAGATATCAATTATATTAATTCAGACTTGGATTTTAAGACATACGAGGAGAAGTATTTTAAGGCAAAAGGCTTGTTCTTGATTGCTATACTAAGTCGCAAACTCCAGCTACCGGTGCCGATAGCGGGGTTGAAGCGATCAATCGATTAGCCGCTCAG